>CM018076.1:77819459-80556959 GCA_008658365.1 Alca torda
ACTCTCCAAGTCTTAATATTTTACCTGTTCTTGCTCATCTGTGTGGTCTTCTTGAGCAGGAACCAAAAGTGTTGCAAAAAAGGAAGGGTGGGGTATATGAATTTTTGCGTTCTCCAGTGCAGGGTTAAGTGACTTGGGTGGGTCTTCACCACAAAAAAAGCTGCATTTTTCTCCCGAAATAACCAATATGGGCTATACCAAGGTTACACAGACAGAAGCACTTCAGTTTCACCATCAAGCAAATTGATGATAAACCAAAGCCAAAGAGAAGTTTTGAGGTCCCTGAAAAAGCACAGTGCTCATTGCTGAGTTTTTATCAGTCACGCATTTGGGTCCCCAAGGCAAAGGCAAAAGAAGGGTCTCTTTATCTATGAAAATTCACGCAAAGGGAAGGAACAACACAGCCCCAAACACACAGCCACATTATCGTCCTCTGAGCGCATTCCAGAGGAGAAAAGTGATTTCAGCAGCAGAGGAGGAGGTGTAGGGTGTGCTCCCACACCTTCACTCTGAGAGCAGGACTATTTTAGCAGCCCCAGGAACAGTTACTGGCAACAATTCACAGAAGACGTTAAAGCAACAACAGATATTAAAAAAAAGATGCAAGTCAAAAACACACTACCAAGCCTCAGAGACCACTGCATTACAAATTATACTACGTAACACTTGGAGAAAGAGCAAGATACCGCAATAAACATGGAAGTATAAATAAAACAATAAATGCGAAGGATTCACCACACTTAAGCCAGATACGGCGACGAAGACAGCGACTATTAAAATATTACAGATGTTCCACATTCTTGATAATACACTGCAAGACCAAATAATATGGTAATTTAAAAAAAAATAATAATGAAGTATGACAAAACATTGACAAACACTTGGTTATAGCAGAAACTGAAAAATAAACCCCAAGCCATGACTGTATAAACACAATGCCAGTTACACGCAGCGTGCTGCAACTGTGAGAGTATCGATACGACACTGTGTAGGTGGGCAGGTGGTGCTACAATAAATGGCCTTTTCTAAAAGCAGCCCTGGGGAGTCCTTCTACAACACTGGAAAAGGTACTGACACTGTAAACTCACCGAAGCCTGGGCCTGCGTAAGGGCTGGGTCTCTCTCAGACTTCAGGCAGCAGAGAAACACAGATTTTGGTGATAAAGGAGTGGTACAGCAGAGTGTTTTAACTAGAGCCCTGGCAGCATCTGGCAGGGACACTGAGACCCCGGTAGGAGCATTCCCACTTCCAGGCAGGGGAGCTGAGGAACAGAGCTGGGCACCGACCCTCCACCGGGTTCCACGGGCGCTTGTGTCAGCCCAGGAACCCAGGCTGGGATGCGACTGCAACGCTGGGCAGCTGGGCTCCGACCAGCACCCCCCACTTTCTCTGCACAATACCAGGCCATCCGGGAGAGTCTGAAATATTCATGTATGCAGGTTTAATTTGTCATCCTAGCCAGACCGGGAAAACACGTCAAATGCAGAGTATCTGTTCCGCTGACGATGTTTACGTTCGCGATGGGCGCAATTAGCTCCAGTGGGTCACGAACACCCATTTTTCTTGGCTACTAGCCAGCAGCTGCTAGCTGCCAAATCATGTCCTCTCCTTGTTGTGAAACTGTCCTGCTTAATATAATGAAGCATCACAACCTGTCTCTGAAGCTGCATCTGCCAGAGAGAGGCCCTGAGGGACGACTTTTCAAACTGACCCAGGAAAAAAAGGGGCTGGATGAGATACTGGCTGTATTAGGGACAAAAATATTCACAGTGATGTGGATCACATCAGCTAAAGCCAGAGTGAGGTGTCATCGAAATCTCCCGAGTATCTGGGCTACCTGTGTGCAACCTGACCCGGGAGTTTGTTCCCTCAGCACGGTGAGTAACACCACGGTGAAAGAGAGGACGGGGCACGGCCACACGGAAAAACTCTGCTGCAACGTTGTGTGCCCATGGCGGCCAGACCGAGCCTTCCCCATGCTCACCTTGTGTCCCGAGAGCCGGGGACTGTGGGACTGCCCCGGAAAAAGGAGCCGTGGTCAAGTTACCTGGCTTGCAGCCGTGCCGTACCTACCCCAGCGCAGCCCCGCTGTAAGCAATGCTGCTCACTGCCAGCAGCTTTCCCAACTCTTAGTCGCCGGAGTTGAACTTTCCCGTGCTTTACCTTCTGCCTCAGGCTGGCTTTTTTATGGAAGGGGAAAAACCGCAGCAAAAACAAGTGCTGCTGTGTCCAAGGAAAGGGTTAAGGAAAGCAAGTAATTTTACCAACATTAGCCAGCTCTTAATCAAGTTTCCTATTGTTGTATTTTTTTGAGAAGATTAGGTATAATTAGAATTCGGTATGGCACATGGAGGTGGGGGGGGGTGCCACATACCTTTTGATATCCTCAAGAAACGCAGGCCAGGGTTAGACAAGATACACGGCTCAGAAAACCAGGGTCTGTGTTCATTCAGAGCCCTGATGATGGAGGAGGTCTCTGCTTCAGAGGAAGGCAACCGCCATCCCTGCCTGCACCTAAGCCCAGCCGAGCACGAGAGGATCCCTGCAGGGGCGCACGGGAGTTCCCTGCCAGCCCAGGCACCCACGTTTCCCTCCTCTTGAAACCAGGTTATAGGAAAAATGGTATGTATGTACCCGCTTGTGCTCCCATCGGCTGGGGGCTGCTGTCTGCTGGAGTCCCGCTCCTGGAGAGAAGGGAAGATTTAGTGTCCCAGCACGCTCGGCCCAGAGCAGGAAGCCTCAGAAGTGAAAGACCGAGGCAAACGCCTTTGAAGATGCAATAAAACATGAGTGTAGTGGGTTCTCTGGTGAGGAGATCCAGGACAGATAAGCAAGATTTCAGCATGCCTCACCTCATGGGGTTCTTCCTTTCCTTTTAGCAAAAGGTAAGGAGAAGGGCTTCTCTCTCTGTTGCCACCTTCCTGCTGCTGCTGGCAAAGCTCATTTTTTTAAGTTAAGAATATATGCTTTTATTTAACCAGGTAAAGGTGTTATATAGCTGGGGCTTGCTCTTGTATTATCGGGGGCTTAGTGACTTCCTAATACCGGAATTGGTTGTTTAACAATGGGAGCTGGACAAATTCCTCGGCCTTTCTTCCAAAGTACCGACCTGGCAAAAGCTATCAGAAACTCAGATAAAGAAAATCTCCCATTATTAGCTTGAGCGGATTTCAGGTCCACTGGAAGCATTCACCTGTTTGTGAGAGGGCAATGGCAACAAGTCACTTCAAGGGTCACGGCATTTTCAAATGGAAGAGCGAGCAGGGGCACCAGTTTGGAGGCTCTTGTAACAGAGTACACTCATAATGCACTTTTTTTTTTTTTTTGGTGTATAAGAATCTCATCTTTTTTTAATCTCTTCTGCTCAGTTTCAAAATAGTATGTCCTTCTGAAAATAAGCCAGATCTTTTAAAAGCAGCTTCAGACTGGAGGGCTTAATGAGGCAATTTCCTTGCAGCCAGGCTTGGGGAAGGAAGGGTGGTGACACACGGAACATAAGGCCTGAGCATCTGGAGCCAACTTCGTCTGTTTCTAAATAGCCTTATATATGATCATTTACACTGTTATTCTAAAAACTTCTGATGATCAGTATGATGCTTCATTTAATGTATGAGGAGGCTAAAATCTCTAGGTAATCCTATAGAGCAATGGGTCATTTCTGATGTCTTCACTTTGTACATAAAACCAATGAAGGTGCCCAGACTGGAATTGTCAGTTTGCACAGATTTTATTTCATGCGGGAATCCACAGGCCACTGATTTATTTTCTCTGTCACGTGTTAGCTCTGGTCTACACTTACGTTTCGAACTTAAAATAATGTACCACTGAATTCTTTAAAATAAAGAACACTGTGGTGAAATGACCAGCATTCAGCATGGAATAGCTTCCCAAAAAAAGCACTGCTATTTGCTTACTAGAACTCAGTTTTTTATTAGTCTGAGTAACACATTCTGTTTAATTAGTCTTGTCTGTGAAGTGTCCATTCAGGGGCTAAAATTGCCTGGTCCCAGCACCAACCAAAAATGGTGAAACCTTTACTTTGCAGGTTGTCAAGTTCTACAATCAAAATCTAGTAAGGAAAAAAAAAAAAAAAAACCCAAAAAAACCCACCGCCAGATTCATGAGGGAACCTCAATTGTGCGGCAAAACCATCTGGAACACCAGCCGATGCAGCCCAAAGTCTCCAATACCGATGATGGAATTAACAAATTCGTCCACCTGAGGGCTGCGGCTGTGCGTTCGTTAGTCCTGGCTCTGCGCGCTACCCCATCAGCCAGCCATCCTCGCTTGCTGAAGACCAGGCACAGGCCCGCGGCACCGCTTCTGCCGAGGTGTTCAGGTCACACGACGGGCTCTTACCGTGGCAGCTGCGGGGCAACAGACGACACACGGCACAGCACAACGTCAAGAGCGCTGCGGGCAGATTTGGGCAACGTGTTTCATGCCAGATGAGATGCCAACTAAACCTGTCAATGGCTTTCTTAATAAACTGGAATTGGCGGAAGAAGTATACACCTGGACAATGCGACGTGCTCACACTCTGACATGAAAAATCCTAAAATCACATGTGCTGTGCACTTGAACTGCTGTCTCAGTCCACCAGCTTTAAGACACGCGAAGTGCACCCGCTGGGTGGTAACCTCACAGGTGAAAGGAAAATAAAAAAGAATTTATTATGATGATCTTATCAGCCCAATTGTCACAGTTTGAGACAGCAAGTGGCTTATTTTATAGATGGGGCTACCACTTCTGTTTGCTTCACTGGAACTTTCTGTTTGTGACACAATACAAAAAATACAAAAAACCTATCAGGACAAACAGCCCGGCCCTCCCATGACGCAGTGTTTTTAACTTCTCCAAGTTTCATGGGGATTTGCTGCGTGTTTACATATTTTACTGGTGGACTTTCGTTTTGCAAGCTCTAGAGAGCACTAACAAGAGAAAACCAAAGCTTTAAAAAACATATAAAGGGAAAAAATATGAATTGCACTATTTTCAGCTCATCTTCTTTGAAAGAACACTACAATACACTGAAGTAATGGCCCTAGATTTTGCAATACAGTGACCAGGCCATTCCTTCAGAATATTGTAGCGTTGCCCGTGTTGCTTTCATAAAAAAGTTTTTAACTATGTGTCACATGGATCAACTTCCCCATTCTTCTATACGGTCTAGTAGTTTTAATGATTAAAATAGTTCAGGTACTTTCCATTCCATAGTTTTATTTTTACTTCAGCATGTACAGAACTAAAAAGGCAATTAACTTTTGGGGTTTTTTTTTTTCTGAATTTTTTCATCCCTGGGTGATTTTACTAGCACACTTGAAATGCATTCGAAGGAAAATAAATGCTTTTCTATGTCTGATGAGGAATATCCTCGTGGCTTTGATGGAAATGCTGCCAGTGAAAATGACTGGAAAGGAGGAATCAGCAGTGCTATGGCAGGATCTACTTATTCAAGCCAATAATGACTGAGGATTTCTATTTCCATTCATTATAATCTTGAAAGTAAGCACAAGCACTAGGAAAGATTCTGCAGAATATTATACGTAGTTTATTTTCTTGAACTTTTCAACACCTCTATAATATATATGCCCTGTACTGCCCCCCAGCTTCCAGTTTTAAACCGATGTTATAGCGCATTGGCAAGCTGTTAGGGGAGGCATCCCACTCAACTCAACCAACAGGCTCTCGCTTCGCACTGCTCATTCCTGGGATTTTCAGTCCTGACTGCTCCGAGCTCCAGGACTACCTCATCGTGACCCACCCAGCCTGTTGCCCGAGCTTTACTGAGTTGAACAGGTGCAAGACATCCTCTCCATCTTGCAAGATCATGACCGGACTGATAAATAAATAAAAAAAAAAAGGAAAAAAAAAAGCCGGGGGGGAGCATTGGAAAAAACATTTTACAGGTGTTATTACTAACTTGGCTTGGGTTTCTGCCATAGACTTTATCTAGCCATTTTCAAGTCTTCCTTGGCACCCCATCCAAACTGAAGCTGATAAATGGTACCTTTCGGATGACAACGGTCTCTGCATCAGATCCCGCAGCAACTGAGTAGCAGTTCACCACCTTTTCCACAAAGAAAAAGATCACTCCTGTCAAACGCTGATAGTGGAGGGCTATCACAAGAAGGTAAACTATTTCAGCCACGCATCGTTTCTCTCCTTCTCCACTTTGAATCAATTCAGAGCTTCTGTGACTGTAAGGGGACTTCGGCTGCCTACTGACTGCACCTACTCCCATGATGACAACAACTCTAAAACAGATTTAAAGCACCAGAATTAATTTCACAGCCAGGCAGGGCTGAGAAGTGATCCACACTGGATCCACACTGGTCAGGTAACACCCAAGACTGCCGGACCGTGCGGTCCTTGTGCCAGCAACCACCACAGCTTCGCCGCTCCCTGGCACCGGCAGGCAGGGAGGCATGCCCTGCAGAAGTGATGAGCTTAGCTCTGGTCTCTTCCACGGTGCCTCAGGACATAGCGCTTTTTGTATCGTGATTTTTAGATTCCCCTTTTGCATCTCAGTTTTGCTCTTGCCTTCAAGAAGAGATAAGAAAGCTTAGCCCAGCGAGCTTCCTGAGGGGTACATGGAAACTGGCCTGAGCCTTGCAGCCACCCAGCTTTTGCCCATCCAAGATGCCGCTCATTCGGGAATACCAGTATCCAGAGAAAATGCACTATGGCAGCATTTAAGGAAGAAATCAAGGACTGCAAAACTACTGCTTAACAAAGTTCCATTTTAATTCTGTTAAATTTAAACACCGCTTAACCATTGACAAGACCGTAGCTTTCCGGCGAGGTGTTGTGCATCAGCAACCACAGAACACCTAAAGGTCGGCACCAGCCAAAGCCTGATCCAGCTGAACAGCTTTGATCAGAGCAGTGAGAAACGACTGAAGAGAGGCGACGCTATCTCGGAGCCCCGACCTGGGACGCGTGGACATCCGGCTGCCAAGAGCAGAGCGTGGTAACCCCGCGGAGGTGGGCAGCGATGGGCACGCCTGCCCTCCCACCGCAGCCCGAGCTGCGCCCAGCTCAGGCCAACGGCATGGCACAGCCATGAAATCCTCTGCAACGCTATGGCTGAGGACAATCCCACCCAGTGACTGAGCGGGCCATTTCTCAAGGGCTTTCAAAAGCCAAACTGCAACCCTACTCTCCTCTACAACCAGCAGCAGCAGAGTAACAGTACAGCTGTTGTTATATATAACATATGCATACAAATGATGCAACATACTGAGCTATAACCCTACCAGATACTTCTTGATGCTCCTGCGTTTCCTGACCAGACTTAGGAGCCTAGATCCAAACCCTGGGTGCTTCGCTGAGCGCTTGAAGTCCCAAAGCTGGGAACGCTGCAAAAGCCTTCTGGCATTTTTGTGTTAAAGGGTGGTTGGTTTTCCACATATACATTAATTACTTCACAAAATTACTTCACAAATAGCTGTTAACGCCCCCAATCTCTTCCTCTTTCTTAAAACTAATTGCAAAAGGGAAACCAGAAAACCAGGACTGTTTTTAGGTGCGGGATCTGGTATGATAAATGGGAAGGATGCTGGAGACATCTGAAGTGACAATGCCGTTCACCGGTCATGTATGTATTGCTTGGATAATCTAAGAAAGCAGCAATCACACATGCATTAAAGAGTCAGGATTTACATAAATTCCAGCGTGGAACGTGTCATCTGCACTCCTAAACACAAAAGACGGCTGGATTCCTCTGCTGGTTCACATTTAAGCCCCAATTCAAACCTCTCCAAAGCACATGCTTCATTGTTGACATAAACAGGGATTCCTTCCCAAAGTGGGGCCTTCGTGTGCCGAGTGCTGGCCTTTAACTCGCCAACATTCTCCAAAACAAGAGCCTGAAAAGCTGCTGTGGGAATATCATGCCCATTTACTACATTTACTGTATCTCAGTGATCTCACATCTAATGGACACAATTTAAAAACAGCAATATTTTCCCTCCTAAATGTGTCCATTTTTGCTACTGTAACACAGAGCATCAGTTACAGATAAGTGTCTATGTCTCTGTTTTTCCATCTGCAAGTACAGAAAATCGTAATTTGCTGTTCCAAAGGGCATTTCATGCAGATTAATGAGGACATCTCACTTTAAAAAAACAAATTAAAATCTTATCTAAACCAGAATTTCTCCACTTACTAATTGCTACAGTATTGTAATAATGCAATGTATAAGATGACTAACATTAAGCATCTGAAAGATGGCACATTTTTCTCTGCAATTTTTCAGTCTTTTCAGCACTTTCAACGGTGTACTTTCTAGATTCAGTTCCACTGTTTGCTTCAGCAGTCAGTCTGTTGGTTTCCTGTTGCTCGTGTGGGTATTTCTCATAGCAACAGGAGAGAACAATGTTTTCAGAACTGGAAAAAGTGACAGTAAAGCCAAAACGCTGGCAGGGCGATCCAGGGCCAGATGCCATGCTCAAAATTCTACTCCCTGCTTTAATGTGACTTGGGATTTCAAGTTGATCACCTCTCTCTAACAGGTATACTTTGCAAATGTGAGCAGCTGTGAATTTACCTTGCTGTAAAAAATGCCACGAGCGTTAATTGAAAAAGGCGATTTTAAAAAAAGCTGCAACAATCCGCCTACATCATAGAAAGCTGGATGAGCTGAGCAAGGATCCCCCGCCGGAGGTCGGGGCCAAGGCTCCGACCGGACTATCTATGGCCAGCCCGCGAGCTCCTCCGGCGGCAATGCTGGGGCTGCGGAGCCGGTTCCTTGGGGGGCCTGGCTTCCTCGGCGCGCTGGCCGAGGCTGTATTTATGAATGGATCTGACGGAACTCCGCCATGAGCCCGCGGTGTAACTGCATCACCCCATTGTTGCTACACACGCACAGCACTCACTGGGGAACAAAAAGCTGAATGAAGCGGAGCAGCTGCCAACTCAGGCAAAGACAACTTAGGAAACTATCTCATTCTTCCTTTCTTTTGGAGGCTATTTTGTCTGTTGTTTCCTTGCATACAAAATGTGGTCTGCAACAAATAAGGCAGGATAAGATACAGCGAGTCCTGTTACTTGGTTCCAAAACCACAGGCCCTAAACACTACAAAAGAGGGGATAAATGGTGTATGTGCTGTAGGGACAATGTTCAAATGCTATCCATTCAAGATAGATTTCCATGATTTTATACTGCGGCTCAACAGAAACTGAATTCTTCAGTGTGGTGGTTCTGAACGTTGTTTCTGTGCAGAAATTTGCAGGGATCTTTATGAAGGGGCTTTTCAGACCTTGGGGGAAAAAAAAAAAATTGCAGCACTGACACATGTAGCACATTTAGGTGGAGATATTTTAAATGCCATTTATCATGGATCCAGTCTTCAAAACAGCCTGACTCCACATTTTTAAGGGCCCACAGCCAACTGTTTCGACAAGACTTTAAGAAAAGCTTGGTTCCTTTTTTTCTTTCTACCTCAGGCCCTTAAATATGCTTTGGATTTTCAAAACAACTCAATACACAACAGTTCCCATCTGGGAACAGGCTTTTAAAAAGGACTTGTGCCCACGTACAAACCTGCATGTCAGCTCTGCCTGAAAACCTTTTACCTGCTGCTGATGCTGGGGAAGACAACTCCTTCTGTCATCCGGATGCAACCATGAGAGCTGGGCTCTAGGAAGAAGATGCTCCTTACGTGCACATACAATCCTCACTATCACACACAGTGAACCCGGCTAGCCCTTCTGGCAGCTATGGTGCTACAGAGTTCATTACACAAACAGCTATTAACCCACTTAATTTGGGATCCAATCTTGCCAGCTTTTGTCAACAATGTAAGCCTGAACGCATTTTTAATATGGGATAATCATTTCTATGTTTCAGTGCATTCAGCCTCATAGAAAGAGGTTGGAAGGGACCTCTGGAGGTCACCTAACACAACCTTCTGCTCAAAGTAGGGTTATCTTCAAAACTTGATTGTGCGCCTAATTCTCACTGAATTTAGCCTACAAAATTCTGGCCCAAGGCGCTTTGTAACAGGTAAAGACTTCATCTACCCACACCTGCAGTAGTTTCTTGAGCTCCTCAGAAACCTTAATGTATTTCTCCTCCACAAGAAAATCTGGGGTACCAGAGAATGGAAGGGCTCAGGACAGACTCAAGGGAGATGCAAGCAGCAGCCACGCCAGGGCATGCACGCCCCACACATTATTTGTGAGAAGGCTCCCAGGCATGGCCAGAGAGGCGGTTTCCCGACGCAGGGCCAGCGAGCTGACACACTGAACTGACGGCTGCTCTTCCAGGAGGTGAGGAGATAGATTTGCCCCAGACAGGTCTGTGGCAAAGCAGAATACGGATTGCAAGGTCTTAAAATGTGCCCTACTTGTTCAGCTATCCTTCCTCACATCCCGTAATTGTACACAGCGGGGATGTTCGCATCCTCCTCTGAAGCATCTGGCTCCACCGGGGACAGGATACTGCGCACACTGGAGTGCTGGTCTGGGATGCTATGGAAATTCCTGACTTCCCGAGTTGTTTATTTTTCCGTTGCAATGACCCACCAAGAGATGCACAGAGAGCTCGGCGCGCTTCCTGTGAGTAGGTCTGTTAACTCTTTGCACACCAGCCTCTCCTCTCCTCTTCAAGAAATGGCAAAAGAAATATTCCCACCCTCCGGAAGCAAAACAGCTTGGACATCCCCATCCTGCAGAGCTGTGTGAAGCTGTGTGGGACTAGCTCTTAACGACTCTTTGGGACAGTAACGGTCAGAAAAGGCAATTCAGAAATACCATGCAGAGCAACTTTCACTACCCATACGGCTGCCGAGCTTCTCTGATTCTCCAAGAGTAGTTCCCTGGTGTTTATTTTGGTAGGTGGAAGAAGTAATGAAACCACGGTTTGCACAGCCTCATTGTCACTGTCTCTTCAGACTGCGATTCAACCTTCACCAAATGGCCCAGGGCAGCTATTTATCAAAAATAACTGCTATGCCTAGAATGACACTGGCAGGATGCCTTGTACCATCATCTCGTCTGAAGTCCGGAGCGCTGCTATGGATTCACACAAGGAGAGCTGACACCAATGTGTTTTTGAAAGAAACACTCGTGTGTTGGTTGTCTGCTTACCCAACAGCTGGGTTCTAAATTAAATGCTGTTTACTAATAACATATTTTTGGTCTCATTCTTAATGAAACATCCATTAAAAACATTATTGCACTAAATGCCAAACTCTAGTCTCAGTTACACCACTGTAAATCTAAAATAACTCCATTGACTTCAGCCTCTTGGTTTATGCTGCTATTTCCTAGCAAACAGATAGTGTCCTCAAATTATCATTATAAAACAGTAAAAGTTCAGAAAAGCTCATTGCAGTTAAGCTGCATCAGGATTTCATTATCATTCTCTATTTTCATACCCTTGCAACTCTGAAGCTGAAATTTTTCATGCTTCACCTCAGACGGTGAAATTTTTTGGAAAGCCAATGAGAAAGTCCCATCATCTGTTTCCACGCTAAGCAATCATGCACTCCAAAAAAAAAAAAAAAAAAGATGCAGAAGCACCCCAGGACCCTCTGGACCTCATCTCTGTGCTGTTTCCTGGGGGCTACCCAGAGGCACGGAGCAGGGGCAAAAAGTTTTCTCTCTGCAGAACGGTAATTTCTGTGAGTTCCCTCCTTTTCCACTGCATGACGCTCCTGAAGCCTAGGAGCTCTTGTTTCTTCCTCTTCCCCAACCTCCCCTCTTAAAACAAAATCATTCACACAGTGATGATGAATTAATTGTGTTGCTGCAGGAAGAGCTCTCAGGCATCAGAAATTAGGAAGTGAGAGAACTGAAGCTGTTCATTCAACTTCAATTAAGTCCCAGCGTAAAATATGTTACAATAGTCTTTACTCTTCATGAACACAGCCTTGGGCTAACTCTTACACAATCTAGCCAGTACATTTTTTTCCAACAATACATTTTACAGATGAGGCTGGTATTACTACCTATTGCTAAGACTGCCCGATACTTCTCTTCTCAGTTGCTTATCTCTCTCTCAAGCTTTAACATGTGGGATGAAATTTTCCAGTCCTGGGCCCTGACTCCAACCCACAAGTCACAGGGAAAGCATCTACCAAAATATTTCTCCTATTTCCAAATAGCTGGCTAATGAAAAATACATTATTTTGCCCAAGTTAGAAATTCTGGACACCTTTGGTTGGGCTGAGACTTCAAAGCTTGCAGAAGACAGACTTTTGAGTTATGGCCACCTCTGTCACAACAACAGGAACATCTTGAAAAAATGAAAGCACCTCTAACCTCTGCAAAGACTTAAATTTTTTAGTGATTAAATTATCCAGAAGCACCTTTTGTCCCAAGCATGCCCTGCGTCGGGGGCTGTGAGACTCTCTCCTCAGCGGTCTGTGCTGTGGTGGGCTGAGACCAGGAGCAAAGGGAAGACAGCTTGTCTCTACCCACTGCCGACAGACTCTTGGAGAGGATGTCACCAGTAAAATGTTAAGAGCTCTTTGTTATTTGGGAAGAGTGATTTTTATTTTTTTTTTCCCCAAAGGCATATATGGTCAGCCAAATTTGGGAAGATTTTCACCAGGATGGCGTAAAGCACATTTCTGACAAAAGCCCATCTGCTAAATGTCAAAGAAAAGGCGTGAAGAAATTTTCAATGCAAAAACCACCTTTTTTTTTCTTCTAACCACTCAAGAACTATTAAGCTGTTTTGGCAGGTATTTCCTCTCAGACTAAAACAATCAGGACAGAAACATTCAGCACGAGAGATAAAGTTTGTCCAATGTGCAAGATGCTGCAAAAAGGCCTCATGCTAAGAAGTGCTGAGATGCCTGGGAAAACTTCAAGTATCTCATATAATAAAGAACATGAGCTTTAAGTGTGTATCAATAAATACCAAATTAAAGAGAATCCAGAAAAAACTCCCAAGAGAGCAAAAAAAGCCATGTATTCCCTCTCAAAAACGGTCATGTGTAATATGCTTACAACATGCTGAGGAACTCAAATTAATATGGGCTCTACCAGACCAAGAAGAAAGAAAATTCTACCAGAAAGACACTGTACTGTGACTTTTCTTCTGTCATAGAATCATAGAATGCATTCGGTTGGAAGGGACCTTCAAAGGTCACCTAGTCCAACGCCCCTGCAGTAAGCAGGGACATCTTTAACTAGATCAGCTTGCTCAGAGCCTCATCAAGCCTGGCCTTGACAAGCCTTTACCAACATTCCCAGTACACGGACCCAGCATGGGAAGAGTCAGCTGGGATCCCGATTCAAGCAGGGCTTCACAGGTGAAGCAGCAAAGCACCCACCAGCAACCAGAAACACACGGAGAGGTGCAGTAGGAAAACCCGTGGGTGTAATTTCTCCCTTAAGGAGCATTTATGCAAGCGAGCAGCTGCATCTAGCTTTGTGAGACCTTCTGAACATGGCCCCATGCATGAAGGTGGCCAAGGAACAGACTACTGCGGCAAGGGCCGCATCAGGAAGAGATGCTCCAAATCTTTTTGCTAGCAAAAATGATAGGGGAAGGAGGGAAATGGTCTTCCCTGTAACCAGGGAATTGAGGCTAAGTATCTTGCAAGGTCCCAATGACATAACCTTTGTGGCTCACGTGTTGAGCTCACTTGCCCTCACCTAAGAGCTGAGTATTGTCAGCACCATGATGTCACTGCAATGCAAACCTGCCCATGCTGAAAAAGAGCAAGGAGGGATAAGACCCTTGTGACTGCACAGGGAAACTCTTAGAGAAGATGAAGAACTACCCTGAAAACCCTCTGGCATCTCCAGAAAGACAGAACCTAGGTACTTCATGGTTGATCAAAACCCACTGAACACCTCAAATATAGCAGCATGGGATACCTTCGCATTACCCTTCTGAGAAGTGCTAAAATACTGTGGAAACGGTATCAGAAGTTTGTCTGGAGCTCACCAGCATGGGGAACATGGTCTACTGATGGAAAGACTGCATTGTTCCCATTCCCATTTGTGTTCCCATTCCTTACCCCACGCTGTCATTCCCATGCTCTCATCGTTATCCTTGTCCTGCTGACTACCAAGTCGGTCCAGCAGGCTGCAGTTTCTATAGCTGTAGTACAAGAAGCTCACAGACAATGATGGTTACAGATACCCTTCTCATTCCCATCTCCCCCTATGGTCCTGCCCTATGCCACCATGCACAGCTCTCTCAGCTGTTTGTGAGGCTGTTCTTGGACATCTATCAGTGAACTGATCCGACTTAGAAATCAAGGAAGTCCCCCTGAACCCCCAACTCCGAAACCACAAGTGGTCCTTCCCCCTTCTTTAAGCTGGATCAGTTCCGGGATGGTTTCGAAACACAAGGACATGAACAGCTGAGTGGGCACGCATGAGCAAAAACAAGCATGAAAATAATCAGCAGCGAAGCAGGAGCTGCTTCATCTGGCATCATCGTATAACAAGGAAAATTGTAGCGGTGGGGCACCAAACCTTCAGACACCCCATGGAAGTTAAGACATGGAGTTAGACAAGAAGCTTTTAGTGGCTAGCACCCTTTTCCTAAATCTGTGGATACTCACAGCCTTGGCTGAAGACAGCACCTTTGCTGACAAGATGTTAGTCTCTCCCTAAATCCTTGTCTTCCTCCACCTGGTTTTTAATGTCCCTCTCACATCTGCCCACTTGTCTTAAGAGTCCTCCCAGACATTTGCTAGAAGCAGCATCCAAAACTCATCATGTTACATCCAGTCAGACAAATATCCAAGGAGAAAATTTCACTCAGCCAGTATCAGCACCAGTAACGGATAATTCTTATTATCTGCATAAATGAAGTAAACTTAATGGCTTTACCTGGTCTAAATGTAACAACTGTACAAATAAGCTTTGTGCAATACCTGCACCAGGCCATGCAACCTGAATTGTTATATAGGATTATTCTTCTTGCACGTTCTTGCTGCTTACTGTAATGCATCACCACTGTTTCTCCACACTTACAAAAACAGACATGAAAGAGCAATTACCTGTGTAAAATTTTCATCTACACTGAAATAAATGTATGTTAAATTTCTGCAGCTACTTAATTTACATTATAAGCATTCAGAATTGGAAATGTTCCTTTTTCTGTGCAAAACTCAGTTCCAATAAAAAGAAATGGGAAGCCCCAGAACTGCACTTGAAAATTAGGATCAATATGATTGAAAAAAAATAAATAGCTAAATTCTTTCCTTTTTGTCAAACTGGACTATTCCGTTTTAACCAAACCACAGAATGTTTGTTGGAAAAAACAAACCTTCTTTTGACAATGTTATCACAGACCTTATGCACAGTGTATTTACTCTGTGAAGCAAAAGCAATAAAAGGATTTATAGTTAGCACGTTAAGGACGGTGCATTGGAAACTGATACTTTTATGGTAAAAAAAAAGCATTAGCTTATTAGTGGCCTGCATTTCAGAAAGCCCCACTCATTTTCTTCCCTTTTGAGTGAATTTCACCACGGCAAAACACGTCAGCTTCACAAGAGATGAAACTCCTGTTTATCCACAGACCAAGCAGTTTGGATTTGCAGGAGCGTAAGCTCTCCCCGCAGTGTCCCACCGACACGGGGATGCAGCGGGAGAGGCACCAGCCCTTGGGGAAGGCAGTCTGAGTGCTCCTTTCAGTCCTCCCAGCTTTCTGCTGAGACTGCCGAGCACAGCTGCCAGGTCTGGGTTTTTCCAATGTCCCCACTAGAAGCCAACCCGCCATCAGCAAACTCACTTTTGAGTGAGCTTGAGCACCACTGAACTGCCATCAGAGTCACCTCTCCTACTGCCGATGGGACTTTCTGACAAGCCAAGAAATGCCCTTGGTGGGATGAGCTTAGTGAAAACCCAAACGGGCTGGGTTGCACCTGCCTCACGTTGTGCCAGGGCCGGAGGATTAGCTCATTACTCACTTCCTCCAAGTGAAGAATTTTTAGATGACACCTCAACGAGGACCACAAGAGCAGTTTCAAGGTTGTGAACACAGGACCAGTGCACATACTGGTTTACCTTACGCCCCAGGAGATGCTGTCTGCCTGCTCGCCCCATCGCCTGGGGCAGCACCCAAGGTGGCTCCCCCATATAGCAAGCCTGACCATCAGCCACAGAAGGCAGAGCAGGCTCTCCCCACCAAGCTCCTGAACAAGGTGTGAATGAAAATTGATCCCAGGAGAGGCCAAGGAGCTTTGGACATCCAAAGCACTGCAAGCAAGGTGCCATCTCCACACCTGCAACCCACTTGCTCCAGGAGCTTCCCCCTCCTTTGCTCCACTGGGCTTTCAGGATCAAGCTGGGCTTGATAGCGCGGTTCTCCACTGCACCCTCAGAAGTGAAAGGAGAAGAGGAATGCGGGACACTCACCACATCTATGTTTGTGATCTTGGCCAGGAGGTCCGTGAACCTGTCCCCGTCATTGAGCTGAAGGCCACAGATGGCTGCTCCCACACTTCCAGTTGCTATCATTGACGGTGGGTACAGGGCAAAGTTAAAATCTGCAAGAACAGATCTGGGAATTAGTCCAAGCCCAGACCAGAAAAGCTGCAAAACATCAGAGGCAAGCAACATAAAAAAACCACACCCAAGAATAAAAAACGGGGAAGTAGAAGAAAGGGAAAAGTGCCACTCTTTTTAGTCCAGCAGAGCTCATTAGTCACACTGCTCATCACAAGCAGTCAAAGGAAGGGTAACAGATCTGCAAATTAAAATGGAAATGTGGTTCAGTCTTTTATTTTCACTGATGCATAAAGTAAACCTGGACAATTTTTAATAGTCTTTCCTTAGTTTTAAAGAAAAGGAAAGAGAAGAAGGAGGCTTTCTGTAATTTATGTCAGAAATTTGGGTCTCAGTCACATTAGAGCTCTCTGTGTAACTGGAAAACTAACTGGAATACGGTATCACAAAGGACCAAACTGAGATTTTTAGTCACGTCAATTTTTAAAGACTTAATTAACGCGAGCATTTAAAGACCTGTCCCGAAAGAGATTTTAATTAACAATTCATCTTTATCACCTTTGCAATTAGGAAGCAAGAACACTTACAGCCCATAGCTACATAATCGAAGAAAAAACAAAGATCACATTTGTCATTACTACTATTTCTTAATAAACAAGTTGAAAATACATTTCAAAACTTCCTCTCACATATCTGCAGAGATAGGAGAGAAATGAAAATAAAACCAAATGTTCTTGTGACCTTTATAAGGCCACTTTATGGTTTATGATAGTGCCATCAGCACTGGCTTATTGGCATGTCTTACTAAATACCATTTCAAGGAGATTTTCTTGGTTACCTATAGCTCCCTAAAATTAAACTTAGTTTGCAAGTTGTTTGGTTCAACAATAACTCATTAACAAACCCTTCTCTACCAGTTTTCAGCTGGGGGGACTGGAGGAGCAGGAAGAGGCAACTCAAGTAATATTTAATATGAAATGAACCGCTATCAATATATTCAGGCTATTTATAGAAACAGGTTGTTACAGAAAACTGCCCTTCTCTTACGGGCAGATCCCAAGCCTTCTCTCTTCAGCCAGCACAAATTCTGTAACCCTCTTGATGCCTGCGTAACCACTCAAGTTTTACACACATGAAGAGTTGTTCTCGGCCTCCCAGACTCTGAGCTGGCAGATACTGCAACAGCTGTGGAGACAGTATGTTCTTCTCCAGGATGGAATATGTCCCTGGGACCCATGAGGAATGAAGCAGTCAGGTACGAATGGGACTTAGGTCATAATGTTCATCTAGATGGACTGGAGAGGGAATGTTAGAAGAGAGGGAGCTGAAGCCCTCCTGCCCCATCCCCTGGAAGTGTTCAAGGCCAGGCTGGATGGGGCTTTGAGCAGCTTTGAGCAGGTGGGAGGTGTCCCTGCCCGTGGCAGGGGGGTTGGAACTACATGATCTTTAAGGTCCCTTCCAACCAAACCATTCTATGGTTCTATGATTCTATGAAACCCTGACATGCATTTACCTGTCTCACGAAGCCACTGGGAGATGACCACCTGCAAGCCCACCATTGCATGCTGCTGAAGCCCACTGTCCTTCCTACCAGGGGAGCTCAGCAGACATCACACTCTGACAAACGCTTCTGAAGGAGCAAGTTGCCACTGACAGAAGCAATGAATATGGACTGTCGTTATTATGAAAATAATAATTATGCACTATTGTAATAGTAAGAACCCACTGTACATAGGAAAGTTGATGATCTTGGAAATAAAGCTATATTACCCCCACTAATGAGTGCATCAATAGGAGGGCCCTGACTCCTACTTATCAGTGTGGGGGACAGCCCTGAGGATGCTGATCTTGGCACATGTCGAGGTAACAGGCATTGCACTCCCACTATCAAAATCACTTTCACGTTTACCTTATGTGGATTTATACACCCAAGGCAAGGGCTAGCCCCATCCAGCCTGTAAACGGATGACCAGGGAAAACACAAAACGCTACCTGATACATGGCACATGCACTCCCCACAGAGCCTGCCCTATACCCAGTGCCTCAGCCTGTGGTTGCACTTACCATCAGGCCATAAATACAGAGTCTTGTCCCAGTCCATAGAGGAAACAACAAATGTGTGTAATATTTAAGAATGTTCAAACATTTATGGAAGAGGCCTAGCATCCCAAAAATCTGCTCTCATCTACACAGAGAAATTCATCAGCAATTGCATCAACTTCTTTAGAAAAGGGATAAATTAAACAAGACTACATCTCCATGGGACTGTTTCTCCTCTTGTGCACACTGCATTTGCTTGGGTTTGCAAATCCCGTGTGCTTGCATTGGCGTGAATGAGGCTGCACTTGGCCAAGGTGGCCCCTAGGTTGGGATGTGACTCCCACATTCCATCTTTGGACTTACCAAACCATCTCCTAGTTATGCACGGGCACTACAGATGGCAATGGACTACGTAATTTACTCCTCCTTGTCCCGAGTTTCAAGGAAGACGTAGTAAAAAGATGATGTGAAACCTCTCAAACTCTGCTGGCGTTTGGACAGTCCCTATGGAAGCTACAATGCAGTGGGTGAGGACGAAAACCTACCCGCTCCCACCCCTCATTTGAGGCAGCAGCAGGGAAAAATGGACCCATTCAGAGGCCCGGATGGACCCACACCCTCATGTCTGATCACTGAGTCCCCACAGATCAGCTTCACCCAGTCCCGAGCGGCTGGTGGGGAAGACCCACGGAAGAGTGAGCGCCTGCATCCCGCACCCAATGCTCAGCATCGCCCAGGCTTGACGGGCTGAGAGAAGGACACAGCTCTGTCCTGCCCCCTGAATTTCCTTGCCTCCTAGGGGCTTGCATCAGGACCTTCACATTATCCAAATGCCTGTTTTCTCGTGGCTGATTTTATATCTACTCCCAGAAACCGTCTTCCTAGGAAGCTGAATAAAGAGCCACAGTGCCCCTGCCAACTAGCACTGCTGTAGGTCTGCTTCCACGTGGGGTCACATGAGAACACTTCTATGCCCAATAACCTTGTTAGTTCCCTTAATGTCATTCATAATGCAAATGAGACAGCGAGCGAATGGCCAGAGGCCCAGAGTGACTAAAGCTCAGCATCCAGAAAGTCTTACATTGCCTCTAGCTCTAAACTAACTTCCCTCCATAACAAGCACCATAAACTTGGCTATCAAAGCTACACATGCCCAGTCTTTGTTGTACAACAGGCAGCGATTTGTATCACTGGGTTCTATTTTTAGCATATTAATTAACTACTGCAACTGGTGAGGCAAGTGTCTCCAACTGGAGAGTGTGGCGCCATTGTCTGAAGTCATCACCTCATCTCGCGCTATTGAAAATCATGGCAGTGACCCTCCTGCTGATATGAATTTAACCTGACATGCCCACAAAGGGATGGGGGGTGGTGCACCAATTTTGTGCACATGGTTCTCCACATCACCCTGGACCCTATTAGTGTGGAAAGAGCTCATTGAAAGAAAAGAAGCCACATTGTGCTGGGCCACCTAGAGGGTTGAATAGAAAAGGCTGAGGAAAAGAGCAGGCAGTGGAATAAAGGCCGTAATTAACATATTTCCATATTCAAGCAAAGCAATAACTACGTGAAATGTTTGTCAAGGTGCAATGAAAGCATAAATATTAAGTACCGTATCTGAGAGGATGCAGAACCCCCCTCCGAGTCCCTGACATTCCATCGAGAAATTCGAAACAAGCTTTTTACGCATTATTTTCAATTATAGAACTCTATCCCTGCTCCCCTCATGGTAACAAGCCAAGTCCTGCCATCCTCACTCAGTTTCCATCCAGGTAAAACTGCCCCCAGAACTAAGTTATATAAGCTTGCCCTGTGATTTTAAAAAAAATAAAAATAAAAAAAATAAAAGAGGGAGAGAGAAGACTTAAACATTCAACTCTAAAACATATGTTTTTACTTTAAATTCTTGTTGGAGACGATGAACCCTGAATTACAGAGGGAATGTTACAAAAATCACTTCTTACTGGACACCTGAAGCAAAGCCATGGGTTAAATCCTTCTTTTGGACCTATGTGCAACCTTGGTCATCAGGCACCCAGAGCCTGCACAGAAGATATGGGCTCTGCCTCTAACTTTGTTGTGATTTATGCAATTCCATGGCAAAGTACAGAAGAGTCTTGTAAAAAGTCAGAGGAGTAGTGCAACAACGTGTAGTCTACGAGGATGTGAACACATGAACACCTCAAGGAAGAAAACGGGTCATTAAAAGGCAGGATTTGCTTTACCTTCTGTTCCCAGGCAATAAATACCAGAAACCATCCCATCCCCATTTCAGGATCACCTTTTTCCTAAACAACCTTCAATACAAGGGACCAGCCTTGCGCAACCCCACTGACTTGAGTGTTGGCAATAAAAAAAGCCAATATAAGGAACAGTGCCCTTTGAAACCCAGCCACCTCTGGACCAGCCAGCCGGAGTCACCAAGCAACTTCAAGGTACCCCGAACCCGCATCCTACTTTCAGACTGGAGCTCACGCAGCCAGGGCATGAACACATGTACACGCCAAGGATGTTTTTCTGCCAGCGCGGCACACCTAAATGATGGTCAGGTTCTAGGACCCTGCACACCACTGCCGAGCTATTTTGCTGGCTCTCTCCTGATCCGGTGGACCTCACTACCTCTGAGCCAGGAAAATGCAAAGTTCACAGTCAGTCTAAAGCAGGAGGGAACCGGAGGCAGGAACCCAGAGAGGTCCTGCAAGGGGAAGCCCTAACTCACAGCCAATAAATGAAAACTGCCGGAAGGAAAAGAGCACTGACAAATATCCAGGCTGAATGTGCCCGGTGTGCCAAAGCCAGGTGGGAACTCTACCTTCTTACAATGACCCTTGTTACTGCACTGGGCACAGGTTGGTTTTTTTGACAGCCAGTTTTCATCTCTACAGTCTGACAGAAGTTTATTTTGAGAGTTCCAAACAGAGAGTTGGAAACTGCTGTCTTGAGGAAGACAATGCTCTCACAGGGGACAAAAAAAAAAGACCAATCAAAAGGAACGTTACCTCCATCAGGAAAACAGAATCATGACAGTAATCAATACCGGTTTATAAAATGATATAGATAACGGTCACGTTTCACCCAGCCTCATACTTCACCCAGCCAATGACTTTACTATGAGGACAAGCATGGATCTGTATTTTACCAGGCCAGTTTAAAAGAAAGGTCTAAGAGAAATAATGTAAGTAGTGAATTTAATTCTTGCCTGTTTTGATCCAAATGCAATTCCAGCATCAGTGTGATAGGTTTTTTTTCAAATGCAGTTGGTTTTAACTGCATTGGCCATTTTTTTTCTCTTGCTCTCATATTTCTGTAAGACAGCAATTTTTCCCCATGTTAACTATTTCTGCTTTTAAAGGCAAAACCAGATGACTCTTCAGCCCTTCAAAAAAAGGCATGGCAGTGCCAAGTATGACCAAACAAAAAACTGTCAAGTAAATAGGATGCAGACCTGCTTCTATTCTTTGAGTAGGCAGAAGGGCAGACACCTAATTCTGCTCCTTGGCTACAGGCAGGAAGTATTTATTTGGCCTTTATACAAGTGGGTCTAAAGTATGCTAAATGCTAACACTAACATCACAACCATCCAAGTGAGGTAGAGACAGGGGAACGCGTTGAGTAGTCTACGTAAAGTGTATGAACATTCAGTGTAACATGCTTATTAGATGATCATGAACTCTATTTCTGAATAACCATTCACACTGATTATTATTTTCACTTGTTCTACAGCTTCAGTAAGGAAGTCTAGCCAAGGATCAGGATTATGTTAGCACTTGAACCATTCAAAGGTCAGATCTGCAGCTGGTAGGAAGGAGGACAACTTATCCGGCAGCACAGGAATTACTCCAGCTTTTATCAGCAAAGTCTCTCTTCCTCCGTTTCCTTCCACCTCATCTTCCCAGATGTGATGGGTCCTACAACTTAAGGAGTGAGTCTGCTCATATGAAACACTACCCACGCCCTGCTTACTTGTTGATGGAGATTTCATAGTTCTTTTGACCTCATTTCACTGGAGAACCCAATATATTGCTATGAGATGCCTCTCCCAGGAACAAGCAAGAGCCTTCTTTTTTACAGCAATAAATTCATGTGTATTATCCTTTCTTCTGTCATGCAAGAAGTATTCGTGCAACCACTGCCACTTTGCAACATGTATTTTATTTCTAAGAGATTAATCCACACAACAAAGCCGCTGTGGACTTCTTTGTTTCCCTCTGCAAAGAACAGGGCCTGAATAAACCTCGTATCATGCTTTTATCCTCTGCAGGGACAGAGCCCAGTAACTCTTACATTGGCTGAGAGGGGAAGGATGCACGGTAGACTTGCCCAGCAGGAGTCCTGAGGACCAAACATGCCTCTTGGTGTTACAAAGCATTCTGTGTGGTTACCCTCCAGATCACTACGGTTTATGGGCCTCATCTTGCAGTCTTTGCTCAGACAACACTCCCATTGACTTCCACAGAACTGATGTCTGAGTAAGGACCCAGGATTTGGCCCAGAAGTTAAAAAAAATCCTTCTCGCCTTTCAAATGTAGATGATTAATGCCCCAGAAACAGTGGGCAGAGGTTTGGCACACTCTACAAAACTGACTTAAGGCTCAAATTTTCCTCCTCTTTCTTAGCCTCTGTGCAGACATAGGCTTTGAAAGCCACTGGTCTATGAGATGCTGCATTGTATCCATCACAGGAACATCTCACCTGCCATACGACTCAGCTGAAGTACAGAAGAGACCATCCAAAGTGCTGAGTCTAGGGATCTACACAAGATGCCTTCTGTCTCTGCAAGTCTGCAAAGCCTTCTGCTTCCAAGTTTTGCATGCCACTAAAATCAAACACCAAAAACCTTCTCACTGAGATTAGTCTCTCCATTACAGCGTGTGCAGAGACACACAGCTCTTCTTTCTGAAAGCCTGACTTGAATAACCTGTCCTCCCCCGAAACCCGTTCTCCTTATAGGCTCTGACAGAATAAGGGGTATCCTGCGCCAAAACAGTGGCACGTATAGCCTCCAACAAGAGAGCATAATGCAAGGAAGCAGCTGGGCATCTGTGACTCTCAACACCCTGGAAGAAGAGGAGATGAAGGGTATGCTGAAGCCAAGGAAATAATGCATCGTCTTCTTCTGCTCTGCACGCAGCTCTGTAACCGGTGCCCATTTCCACTCCTCCAGGAGCGATACCCTGGCTTGGAGCACGGCACATAAAAGCAAACAGGCACCCCAGAGAAAATATTTCCAAATATTGGAAGAGACAAAGGAGGGACGAAGGGTGCAAAGCAATGAACAGACAGAGGTGGGGTCAGAGTGGGAAAGTGACGGGATCCCAGAGAGCAGAAGGATGATCTCCATTGGGCTCACAGATAAATTCCCATGCTGAAGAAGTGGTAAGCATCAATTTTCCCAAGCTATATTGTAAGGACAAAGGGGTCCAGATGCAGCCTCTTCGTGCCTCTAAAATTCAGAAGACTCCTGAGGGAGATTTTCACTTACACAGGGAGCCATCAGCGGAATGAGAAAACAAATGACATCGTGACAGACTAGGCTATGCCCGTGCGCGCCAATCTATACCCTCTCACTGTGCAGCAAGTGAGGCAGCTTGAAGAAAGCTGGCCTACGCGTGGGCAATTCCCAGCCAACAGATCAAGCTCTCGCTTAATGACAACACCTTGTTTGCATGGACATGGCGCTGGAAGCGCAGCCAGGGACGGGCTGCGGGCAGACACCACTTTTGGCCCCTTCTAGTGGAGAAGGAGGCTCCTGAAAGCGTTTTGAGTGCAGGACACGGTAAAGAGGAAAACTTTTTATTCAGGAAATAAGGTTCTGTCTTGCTCAGCAGCTGTATGTTCAGATGGGACCAAGGGCAAAGAGGGATACATTCCAGTTTCAGTCACGCTCATGTGAATCATTAATCACCACAAGGACTGAGGAGAGGGTGCGGATTTATACCCATGCAGCTTGTTTCAGAAACTGGGCTTAAAATAAAGACGAAGAAACAGAGAGAGCTCCAAAACAATAAAACGTGATTGAGAGGAATATACAAAAGAACCAGGTGTCATCTCCTTTTGCACAGCGTTCAAATGGAAAAGGAGAACGGGGATGAGTATCAAAGCGATCCTACACATCCAGCACAGCATCCAGAACTGTTAACAGATGCTTCCCTCTCCATTTGCTGACACAAAGTATTGCAGGACCAAGATCACAATCAGCTCTGTAAACCCAGGCAACACTCGGGAATTTCTGGTGTAACCCTTTTGCTGGGAAATTGAAATGGTGCGGCTGGTGAAGAACTCCAGCTAGAGGAAAAAAGTTCAAAATATGTCAGATTTTGCATGATACACTAAAGAAGAAGATGAAAACAAAGTACCTGAAAGCAGAGAAAACTCCATTGAGATGGAAATAAAAAGAGATTCATTGCTGTGCTCCAGACCAGAGCCAGCGAGGTCATGTCTGGTAAAAGAGTCAAACTCAGGCTAAAAACACGCGTGGAGGGAGCAAGAGGCACCACATGTCAAAGAAAGCCACATGCCTGCTGAAACAAGGCAAATGAGGAAATGAAACACCAGGCTTTACCCAAGCTGGAGGAGAGCAGAAGCTTTGAGGGAGAAAGGGAAAGAAGAAACACAGCAGCCGATGAGAACTCTGCAACAAATAGGACAAGAAAAGGAAATGACAACTGGATCTGGAAGGAAGTCTGATCAGAAGGGGCTTTTCTTCACCGAGGAGGGTAAGAACGACTTCGAGAATAGTGGCAGTGAAAGGGAAATACAGTAGTAATAACATGTCATTTCTATAATGCAAAGGGGGGTAGCAGCTTGCTAGTACACTGAGAATGAGGTAGAAAACTGGGAATGAGGACTTGGGTAAGATCTCTGCTTTCAAAACTGCAAGGGGTCATGGGTCCTCCTCAAAACTAAATGCCAACACAGCGATTTCTGGAAAATGGGATGAGAAGAAAAGAAAATCTACAGCCAGCACCATGGTGTCCTGTCCTTCAGGAAGCTCCGTATGCCTTTCATTCAAATTATGTCTTTCATTTACAAGAAAAGAAACCATGACTTGTTGCCTCTTTAAACTCTACATAAAGGACTCATAAAGGTTCATGCACTGGAGACATACAACATGAGAAGCAGACCACACAGGGGAAACACATGAGAGAAGTGTTTTTAAATAACGAAAAAAAAGGAAGACCTGGGGAATTACAGGCTGGTCAATCTCACCTCTGTGCCTGACAAGATCATGGAGCAGATCCTCCTGGAAATTCTGCTACGGCACATGGAAAATAAGAAGGTGATCGGTGACAGCCAACATGGCTTCACTAATGGCAAATCGTGCCTGACAAACTTGCTGGCCTTCTATGACGGGTTTACAGTGTTGGCAAACAAGGGAAGAGCAACTGACATCATCTACCTGGACTTGTGCAAAGCATTTGACACTGTCCCACATGACATCCTTGTCTCTAAATTGGAGAGACATGGATTTGACAGATGGACCACATGGTGGACAAAGAGTTGGCTGGATGGCCACACTCAAAGAGTTGCCGTCAACAGCTCGATGTCCAAATGGAAACCAGTGACAAGTGGTGCTCCTCAGGGGTCAGTATTGGGACCAGTACTATTTAACATCTTTGTTGACAACATGGATGTTAGGATTGAGTGCACCCTCAGCAAGTTTGCTGACGACATCAAGCTGTGTGATGCAGTCGACATGCTGGAAGGGAAGGATGACATCCAGAGGGACCTGGACGGGCTTGAGAGGTGGGCCCACGCAAACCTCATGAAGTTGAACCAGGCCAAGTGCAAGGTCCTCCACCTGGATCATGGCAATCCCAAGCACAAATACAGGTTGGGCAGAGAATGGATTGAGAGCTGCCCTGAGGACAAGGACTTGGAGGTACTGGTGGATGAGAAGCTCAACATGAGCCAGCAATGTGTGCTCACAGCCCAGAAAGCCAACTGCATCCTGGGCTGCATCAAAAGAAGCGTGGCCAGCAGGTCGAGGGAGGTGATTCTGCCCCTATACTCTGCTCTGGTGAGACCCCCACCTGCAGTACTGTGTCCAGCTCTGGGGCCTCCAAGGTGAGAAGGACATGGACCTGTTGGAGCGCATCCAGAGGGCCACAAAGACGACCTGAGGGCTGGAGCACCTCTCCTATGAACACAGGCTGAGAGAGTTGGGTTTTTTCAGCCTGGGGAAGAGAAGGCTCCGGGGAGACTGTATAGCGGCCTTCCAGTATATGAAGGGGGCCTACAGGAAAGATGGGAAGGGACTCTTTTATCAGGGAGTGTAGCCATAGGACAAGGGGTAACAGTTTTAAACTGAAAGAGGGTAATTTAGATTACATATTAGTAAGAAATTCTTTACTGTGAGGGTGGTGAGGCACTGGAACAGGTTGCCCAGAGAAGCTGTGGATGCCCAATCCCTGGAGGTGTTCGAGGCCAGGCTGGATGGGGCTTTGAGTAATTTGGTTTAGTGGGAGGTGTCCCTGCCCAAGACGGGGGGTTGGAACTAGATGATCTTTGAGGTCCCTTCCAACCCAAACTGAATGATTTTATGATTCTAAGTGCATGACAGGGCTAAGGGTTGGAAAGGGGATGCTGTTTTTACCAGTAAATGGACTGGTAAAGCACAGAGATAACCGTCAAAGAATTCATGGAGAAGGGTGGAAAGAAGCCATGGACTTCGGAAGTTCCTTCATGGCCCACAGTCCTGCAATGTTTTGGTTACACAGAAAAAACTTCAAGGGCAAAGGATTACAGACCAAAATCTGAGAAGTTAAATCATAATGAAATCTACGTCACTCAAGAATATGTCTTCTTGGATAGAACAAAACAAACCAAAACACTCTTATAGGAGGTGAAACCAACAAAAGAGAGGGAAGACTGGTTTGGTTTGGAACACAACAAGCAGGTATGTTGGAGGTTGATGGCTGATGGTGTTGTCAGGATTCAGAGAAACATCCATGGGAAAAAACATCTTTTTCAGAAGAAAAGGGTAGTGTGAATGAATCCCGGGTAAGGTGAGAAGGCAAAGAAAGAAGGGAAAGCTGCCAGAAAAGATTAATCCTAAAGTAAAAAGCTAATTATTCCAGAAATGTCTCATGAATTACCAAGTGTGATCCTGCGGTCTTTGAGCAATATTTCTACTGAGTCCTGTGGTCTTTCGCCTGAAAAGGATCACGCAGCAGTGGGAAAAGAAGGAAAAGCTTGAGCATCTTGGTAACCAGAAAGCCAATTACCCTAACACAGCCCACGTAAAGTTCTCTAAAACAGATCTACTGAGGTAGCAAAAACTGGCCTACATTGTAAAAGCAGCCACTACATCTCACATATCGAGAGGCAGGCATAGCAGTAGACATTCATCCCCAAAAGCTGCACCTCGTCTTCCTCTCCCCTCTGCAAACACGTGGGCAGAACAGTTCCTATCACAAAGCGCTATGTCAAACTGTAGTGAATTCAAACACTGAACCATATACTACTTGATAACAACCCTGAAAAACACTGCATGCTGTTGATCTGTTCCAGGCCTAGGTTCTAAGAAATGTTCTAACCATTAACACTTTGTATGAAAATTACAGTACACTTATTTTCTTAAAGTCACTGGGGGAAAAAAAAATATAAAAACGAGTGTTTTGCAGATAGGTATGAATTAAAAGCTTCTCTTCCACAGAAGCAATTATTCTCATCTAAATTTTCAGAAACTGCATTCAGCCAAACATACGACAAAAGGGGAGTATAACAGTTCCCTACGAAACCGACTAGTTTCACTGCTTTCTTGGAGTGAAGTTAGAGAAAGAATATAAATGTTAAAAAAAGTAATTACTTTTAAAATTGTCATTCCCTATGCTTCAGTAATGCACTAGTATCACATAGGTGTTAAAATACAACTTTTACCTTTTATCTGGACAGTGTCCAGTTAATGAAAATTTATTAACACATTAATTGAGTGCATTAGCCCGATATATTTTGTTGTGTTATCTGCCATAACAGCTTCCAGTATTTTGGCTGCCCCACTTGTCCTTATGAATGATCTGTGGCCCTTCAAAAAAATTAGTGAACGGGCAAAGTAGAAAATTGTGTGGTCGGATCAAGTCTTACTGACTTCACTGCAAAAGCACCACACGCATTAGTAGGAGCTGGACTGCAAGTGCGCTGCAGCTCCCGATTGCAAGAATTCTGTTTACACCCGGTTTCAGGGCCTGATTCATGACGCCCTTTGCAATCAGCCCCACTGGCTTCAGCCACATCACCTAAGGATGGAGGGGATGGAAAGCCTTTGTACCAGCAGCGACTAATCTGCTCTGCCAACCACGGGGCAAGCAGCAGGCCCACCCAGAGCACCTTGGCCTACCTGTGGCACAAAGGGCAATGAACGTTTGTGCATGCTTCCGGATCAAAAGCAACTTGTCTTTAGGTAGAGGCAACTTCCTTAGGATGTGTTCGATGAAATCGTGCGGGGTGACGGCTGCGAGGTTCCACTTCAACTTCCCCAGCACCACCAGCTCCCATTCCTGCAGGGGGGGACGGGGAGGGGAGAAGAAAAGCCACAAGTGAGCCTGAAAAAAAATCCACTTTGCTTACTTCTCTGATTGTAATAATACCACTGCTAAATTGGTTTTGCTCAAACATTTTTTTGCATATGCCCCTACTGCTTTGAAGTTGTTGACTTTATTCTTTTTATTCTTTTTTTTTTTTTTTAAACACTGGAAATGTCAAGCTCTACTGAAAATAATGAGACCTGGCAGCTCCTGCCAAGATTTTACTTTTTTTGTATCCAGTGCTGAATGCCCACCCAGAAAGTTTAGCCTGCAATTAGATATTGCCAAGGTCACAGTGGTCCTTTCCTAGTAACTTCTTTTAAATGGCTATAGTCCTTACTTTATCACCATTTAAAGCCCTAGGGATAACCATACATAAAAACAACCTAGATATACGTTCTTTTTTTCAAAATTGGGGAAGTTAGCTTGATGGCATTCTCTCCCAAAACTGTCTTCAAAGCTCCTGCAGATAAATCTGATGGTGCTTAAACTACTCCAAGACAGGCTTTGCACGAAGGAAATGCACATAATACAGCCAACAAGTAGCCTGTGTGAATTATCCGCCAATAAATCACGTAGGATCCATTCCCACATTCTTTGCGCATCCAAAACTCCCAGTGAAATCAAAGGAAAGCTCGGGCGCGTATGTAACTACTGGCCATTCCCTGTAATGTGATTACATTTAGAAATGGTACCTAATCAACAGATCCAGCCATAGGGTTCAAGCAGGGATAGGCCTGCATACTTCAACATTTAAAAAAGTTTTGAATACCTTACAGCGCCCCGCAGAGTGAACAAAGCTCAGGCCTTGGACTCATTTCTATCCCATGCATCAACTTTAGCTATTAACTAAATTCCACGCACTGATTCTTGAGTTCTGACGATGCATGAGGCTGATGGAGCCCAGCGTGGCGGGGAGCCCCAGCTAAGCTTGTAGAGCTGGCAAGTCGAAAAAAATACGTCCTTTAATTTTGCAGCCGAGGAGACGTCAACCAGCGTTGCTGAGAAACCATAAACATGGACCCCACAATGCCATTTCTGCAGTCGTTTCTCTGAATAGATGCCCACTTTAACAGCAAGTTACTTTCCTACAGACATTCCTACTGGATTATGAGAGAGCCCTCCATAGCTTGGAAAATTTCATGTTAACGTATGTAACCAGCCCCAGAAACTAGATGTGGGTTGTTTTTTTTTTCTTTCTCAAGAAAACTTGTAAAAAGTTTGAACACAATGGCAATTGCGTTAACTAAGGACTGATCATCCCAACATTACTAATGGGACAGATTTTGATAGAGAGGAGTAGTCAATTTAGAGGACTGAATACAGGGAAGCACTTTAAACACATGCTTAAATCCACGTGGCACAAGGTAGGCACATCATCCCACGTCTTCTCGCATGGGTGCCACAGCCACAGTCCCCTAACAGCCCGTACCACCAGCGGAACACCTCGTGTCCGTGACAGCCACGGCAGGGTTAGTGGTGCAGAAGCATGAGCTCCCAACCCCTCCCCGGCGGGGATTCCCACTGCCTTCACCCAGTGATTCATAGGAGAAATTCTCCTGGGATGTGGCCGGCTACGCGCATTCACCAGGATCTGCGAGAACAACGCCGTCTGGCTGAATGCGCATCTCGCTGAGAGGCTTAACACACTTGCCTAGCGCTCTGTACCACGAAGCACTTTGCAAGCATCGATCATTCCACCCAGTTATTTTGATTTTTGTTTCTGCTTTCACTATGGCCGAATTTGGACGTAGCAGAAGCGCTGCCACGAGAAGTACCAGACTTTTACTCGCGGTGACGTTCAGCCGAGCTGAATTTTCAGCTCGGTGCTAACCTACGCGTTGGGGGGGGGGGGCGGGGGGCGGAAACCCCGCTGGCAGAAGCCACAGGAACAAGCCCCCAGCTTCCCGGGGTACAAACCCAGCCACTCACCCGCTGGCGCCGGAGCCTGCCCCGCTGCCACCCGACAGCCCGCGTCCCCCTGGGCTTCCGCTTGGCGGGGCAACCACCCCGCCCCGGGGCACCGCCAGCCGGCGGGAGGTGGCCCGGGGGGGGGGGGGGGGATGGGGGTTGCGTGGCCGGCGACCCCCCGGGACGGCTCCCCCCCCTCCGCCCCCGCGGCCCTCGCCGAGGACCGAAGTCCCTCCCGCCCGGCGCCGCGTGTCTGCCGCTAGGTGGCGCCGCCGCCTCGCGCCGCCCGCCCCGCGCACGTGCGCCCGGCGAGGTCCCCAGCGGGGACACCCCGCACCCCCCGGCGGGACACGGCGGCGTGGGCCTGGGGAGGGGGGGGGGGGGGGAGTGCGGGGGTCTGAATGCCACCCGGCGGAGGAGCCAGCAGCGAGAGGGAGGTCCCCCACCCAGGCACCGGGCGCCTGCGGTTTCGGGTCTGAGTTTTTAGACATTTTTGACAATTCAGAGAGGGCGTAGAAACCCGTGAAAAGCGTGATTTTTAAAAGGAGGGGGTGTATGCGGGGGGGTGGCAAAAGTGATGGCCCGCCCGTGCAAGAGAGGGAGAGGGAAGGAGGAGGCCGGCGGCCCCTGAGGTGACGGAGTGAAGGTGGAGGGGGGGCTGCTTACCAGCAGCTCTTGGGGTTTGATGGAATTGTCCGTATATATGCACAGCTTCTCAGCTGTGAGGGGGATTGTCTCTTTCAGCTTGGAGGCCAGGAACATGCACACCGTCCCCAGCAGTTGCAGATGGCACTTTCGAGTGGGCACCACAGCTAAGAATCGGTCCAAGTAATTCATGGCCAGAGGGAAAACTTCTTCTTCGCACTTCTGCTCTTCGCAGACCTGCAAGCGCGGAGCATGGGGAGGGGGAGGACAGGGCGGCGGGGTTGGTTTTGGGGGGGGGGGGGAGGTGTTAGAGGAAGAGAGAAAGAGACAACAAGGAAAAAATAAATAAATGAGTGATCCCACGAAATAGACCACTGCCTCCCTGCTATGGCTCCTGCTATTTTTGTTTCCCGGGGAGCTAAATTTTGGGGGAGGGGGAGATCTCTGGAGAGGCTGGGAAGGCTGTCAATCGGCTTTCACATTCCTTTAGTTCATTCAGTAAGAAATGAATTCAAGACACTGTGTGGGAGAGCCGAAAAGCCCCATCCAGCAGCAAGCGAGCAGCCTCCGACTTTTTTTTTTTTTTTGCGACCCAATTTTTTCCCTTTTTTTTTTTTTCTATTTCGTCATATTTTCAAAAAATCGATAAAAATATCAAAACTTCCCCGGGGGTCCCGGTTTTGGTGCCGGTAGCATCGCGGGACGGTCCCCTATCGTTTCCGACAATTGCAAAAATTCCCCCGGGGGGTGTCCCCCAGCCCTGCGCCCCCGATCCGGCATGGGGGGGGAAGGACGGCAGACACAGCGAGGGCGAGGTGGGGTGGGGAGAGCCCGAGCAGCCTGGATCCTTTTAGCAGGAGCGAGCCAAAAAATTACTTCAAAAATTTACCAAAATCGGAGCACGGGAGAAAAAGCACAAATGGCACATGAAAACCAAGCGGGGAGTCTGGGCTTTCCAACCCAGGGGGTTTGGTCCGGGAAAGGTCCCCCCCAAAGGAGATCCGAAGGGGCAAATGATGGGTGGTGGGGCCAGGGCAAGGCAAGCGAGACTGCGGGGATCTGGGCCCGCTGCCGCCCCGCCTGAAGTACAGGGAAGAAGGGGGGGTTCGCCGCCAGCTCGAGCTCCCCGACAGACCCCCGCCAGGCCGGGGGGAGCCGGGGGGGCAGTGTGGGGGTGCGTTTCTGAGGCTCTTCTTGGGAAGGAGGGGGGAAGACGGGCTCGGCGCCTCCGAGCAGAGTTGCATGCAACGCAACATGGCGAAAAAAAGGCACGTCCTCACCACTGCATACGTGGGCATGAAATCCTCGCTGGGCAGAACGCGGGGGGCACCGGGCACCCCCCGTCCCTCGCCCTGCCCCGGGCGCAGCTCCCTTTTCCCAGAAAAGCCTCAGCCTCAAGCGCTCCCGGCCGCCCGCAGCCGGAGGCGGCTTTTCTTTGCTTTTTAATTGCAAATGACTTTTCCAACACCCCCCACCCCGCTTCCTCCCCTCCTGCACCCCGCTTTGCCGCAGTCCCCCGGAAGGGGCGATTTCCACCGCGGGCTGTAGGTGCTCCCCGCGCCCCTTCCCCCACCGCACCGTACCGCACCGGTTGAGCTCCGGAGGGGGAGGAGAAGGAAGGGGGGGAGAACACGACAAGAAGAACCCTCACCGCGACCGGAGGGGCGAGAGGCTGCGGGGGGAGAGGGGCCGAGGCCAGGCGGAGGTGCTGCCCGCGGCGGGGAGCCCGCAGCCGGCCGCCCTGCCTCCCCCCGTCCCCGGGCGGCAGCGCTCCGAGGGGCTCCGGGGAAGGCGCCGGGATACAAACCTCCAGCATCCAAGTGGCCACCATCCTCCTCATGAAGGGCTGGATGTCCTTCTGGACGCACTTGAAGTAGGAGCATTGGGGCAGATACCTCTCCTCTATGGTTAGTAAGTTGTGCAAAACGCGGTCATCGTAGAGCAAGTTTGGGTCAGGCAGAGCTCTCCTCATGGGATCCACCTCGCAGCACAGCAGCTCCATGTTTCCAAAGAGATCTCCCTCTTTCTCTGATGGAAAAGTTTTTTTTTTTTTTTGGAGGGGGGGAAAAGGGGTGGGGAAAGGAGAGGGGTAAGGAAGGAGGGGTAGGTGGGTGGGAGGAAGACGGCAGGGCTTTCCAGCTCCCTCCTGCCTCCCTTGAAACTCGTTTCTCCCTCTCTCTTGATTTCTAGCCTAAAGTTGAAGCAAAGTGACGCAACTCGCCAGGGCAGGCAGTTCTCTCTCTCTTGTTATTATGGAGAACAGCAGCTGGTCAGACGTAACATCAAACGCGCTTTTTTTTTTTTTTTCCTCTCTATAAGCTAACAAGGAACCAGGAGGCCCTCGTATAGGGACACACACACAAATGACAGCTTCTCTTTTTCTTCCTTCCAGCGACCAAATGAAATCCGCTCCACACTTTTCTTCTGCGGGAGCCCGTCTGAATCTATTCCCCGCCCGCCCGCCGCACCACCCCCGCCCCCCCCCATTGCAAGAAACTAAGGGCTCCCCCTCGGTATCCACCGAGACGATGGGGGCGAAGGATGAAATGTCCTGGCTCGGCGGGGTGCCAGATCCACGTCCCGTCCCCCTCCTCAAGCCCTTGACCCGCTCCCCCCTCCGGTACCCCCTTAATCTGCAGCCGGGAGGGGGGACACAGAGCTAACTGCAGCCTAACAGCAAACCCGAAAAAGACGCCGAAGCTCCTGGGGGAGGAGGGTGTTCGGCGGCGTTTTCGGGGTGAAATCTAACAATAATCACCACGCTACTTCCTCCGGCACACATACGTATTTCTAGCAGGCGAACCGTTTTAGCACTGCATGGCCACACTGATATAACTTTCTAGGAAACGCAGCGGGGGAGGGAAGGAGGAGGGAGAGAGATTAGCTGGGGGGGGGGGGGGGGGGCAGTTTATGTCCCGCACCGGGTGACTTCCCACCCTACTCGCACTTCGCCGGCGCCGCAGTCGCTCCCCGCCTGCAAAATGTGTCAACTGCGAAGTTTCTGCCGTTGCTTTGCCTGCGCTCAGAGGAGAGGCTCCCGAGGGGGAAGGAGCTGCCCGGGGCCGCCCGGGAACGAGCTGCCCGGGCGGTCGCGGAGCAGCGGCGGCGGCACCGCCACCGCCGGGTGTGCGGAGCCGGCCACCATCTCCCCCCCCCCCCCCCCCCCCCCCCCCACCTCCGCCCCGGGCGCCGCGGAGGTGGGCTTGACGTGGGGGGGAAAGGCGGGGGGGAGGCGGGGGGGGGAGAAATACCGCCTTAAAAGTGTGAGTGGGGAGTTTGGGGCGCCGCTTCTCCTCCCTCTATTTGCATAGCCAATAGCTCTGGGGCTCTCGCCGCTGCGCGCTGATTGTTACCGGGCAGATTATATTTTAAGGACGCATGCTGCCCGGCATCGAAAGCAGCGCGGGAGGGAAGGAGGCGAGGTGGAGCCCCCTCACCTAACCGCACCGCCGGTCCCGGGAGCCGCACGGGCCCTGCCGGCTTTGGGAAAGGCGGGTGACCGGCCCGACGTTGGCCGCGAGTGGGCAAACGCGCCCCCTCCCACGCCAGCCCTGGTCCCTCGGCATCAAAACGGATGGGAGGGATGGGAGCGGCTTTGCCGTGGGTTGAATCTCCTCGGAGTCCAGCGGCAAGGGCGCCCTTGCAAAAACCGGCTGGGACGGCCCCGCACCTAACCCGCCCGTCGGAGCAAATGGCTGCTTCGCCACCAAAAAGCCAACGGGACTCCCTTCCCCCTCAGCCGTCGGTAACGCGGAGCCGGGCCGGGACAGCCTCCACGGCTTGCTGGCAGCATTTCCCGGCAAAATCCGTTCCGGGCCCCCCTCCTCCAGTCCCCCCAACCGAGCAGCTCCCGGCCACAGCCGAAACGAAGCGGCGGCGCCGTCCGGGCGCTGCCGGGCACCGTGTGTGGCCCCTCGCACACCCCCGCCACCACTACCCCCCCCCGAGGCGGGAGCTTACCGGGGCCGAGCCCACCGTAGGCGGAATTGGGCAGAGCTTTGCTTGGCAAGGGTCGCCTTTTAGGAGGGCGAAGGAAGGGAGCGAGGAGGGGGCACCCCCCGCCGTACGTCGAGGGCGGCGAGCGGAGACCCGCTGCGGGGCGGCGTGCTCCGCAATGAAAGGCTCTTTAACTTCCACCATTCATTTCCCCTTCCTGGCTACTCCTGTGAACAGGGAGCGTGTTGTGTCAGCGCACGTTTTCCTTCTCCAAACTTAAATTCATAAGCGCTCCCGTCTGGCTTTGTAGCCCGACAATGCAGCGATTGTGATTTATGTGGGTTTCGGGGGGGAGGACGACGGGTGTCCTAATTGTCCGGCACCGACTTTCCGAAGTGGGGTGATGTCTGGGGCACGGCGCGGCTGCCGGCGGCGGGGAGCCGCGGGGACCGGCGGAGGGATGCGGGACCCCCCCGCGCCCCGCGACGGGGCGGCCGCCGGGGAGCATCTAAGGATCCCGCGGGCGGGCCGCTGCCTCCCCGCCACCTTGCTGGGGAGGGGGGTGTGTCCCATTAAAAAGGAGGAAAAAACCCGAAATCAGTAAATGGAAGCAAGCCAGGTCTGCACGCGGAGGTGCCGTTGATCTGCAGCGACGTCGTGAAAAAAAAAAAAAAAAAAAAAACAAAACCCAAACAACCAAAAAAAAAAACAAACCCCACACTTTTCCCCGGTGCGACGGCTTTTATATACGCGGTACCCGTTTCCAATGGGGAAAGTCTCTTTAACTTCCACCATTCATTCGTTCCCGTGAAACGCGGCGGGCGGGCGGGCAGCCGGGGCGGCCGTCGGAGCCCCGCGGCCGCGGAAGCCAGCGCGCCCGAGCTGCCCCTTCGCCTCGTCCCCGTGCCCACGGGCGCTGCCGCATGCGTTTGGAGACAGCAGATGTTTTAACAGCCTCCGTGTAGAGATTACCGAGTGCCATATGTTAAATACCACCCTCCCTCCGGAAAAAAAGAAAAAAAGAAAAAAAAAAGAAAAAGAAAAAATAAATACGTTCCGCGCTCGCTCCCCTTCTTTTGATGAGCTGCTTCGCCCGTTAAAAGCATAAATGATTAAATCAAACGCCGTCGGTGTTATGTTTTGGCTCCGGGGGCGGCGGCGCGCCAAGCCCTAAGCGGGCGCTGCCGCGGCGCAGCGCTGCGCCCTGCGCGGAGCCGCCGCCTCACTCCGCGGCCGCGGGGGAACCGCGCTCCCCGGGCAGTCGGGCCGCTTGCCCCTCCACCCCCCAGCATCCCCGCCGGAGGGGGCCGTCCTGCTGCCGGCCCCACCGCAGCCGCCGCGGGGGCAATGCCGCCGTCACCGCTTATGCCTGGGGAGCCCCGCTGCTTCGGGTCACCAAGTCTGGTGTCACGGCTCCTCACCATTCATCCGACACGCAGGTATCATGAAATCGGTAACATGTAATGGCATTTCATTGGTGTTAGTCCGAGAGCACTGCAGAACGCGGTGGCTCCTGACTTTTTTAAAAATAGAGCCTTAATTCGTCATCGCTCCCATTTATTTCATTTCTTTTCTTTGCAAATCCCACAGAACCGGCCTGAAGATGCTTCGGGGTCCAGTGTGGGATCAAGGTTTGCATCCGAATGGCAGACCAATAGACATGTGTGTGCGGCCGGCGGCCGCAGGTTTTTTGTTTGTTTAAATGAAATAAGTATTCCCTTGCAGTGCTTGAAACCTGAAGACTGGAGTGTGAAACATGAGAATCTGAAAGTGAAACCGACTGGAAGCCAAAAAAGAAACAGATGAACTTGTTTCCACTGTCCAAGCTGAGGAAAGCCCCGAAAGCAAACAAACACCGTGAATAATAAAATGTGTAATAGATTTGAAATAAAATTCTTCCAGCTTCAGTCACTGGAAGCAGTCTATCTTGGTGAGGGTTTCTTTGGTTTTTTTGTTTGTTTGTTTGTTTTTAATATCTGACTTTTAGCTATTCAAAGGTAAATTCCGTAATTCCATGCTGTGCATTCAACAGGAGCAACATGATAAAAATTATCTTTTCTTTCCTCTGGTTTCTGATTAAAGACTGAAAAAGGATTTGGATACCACAGGAGCTACTGTGCATTGCCCATGTATTTTCAAGGAGTTATTTTTAATTGTACCAACAATTTTCAACTCTAAATACCTGTGTAGTGGCAGTTTTATCATTAACAGCCACCTTAAACAACATAATTACTGAGCAGGTGAAATATATCCTGTAATAAAACTATATTTGCCTTTAGAGGGTGTTTTTATGCAGGCACAACAGTTACAGCATTAACTAATGAATTCTGCGTGATTGCTTAACATATTTTTAATTATTTACTCCTTTCTGTTTTATGCAAAGTTTCTTCATTATTCTTTCTCATTCTTTAGCTTTAACTTCTTCATGGCAGTAACGAGAAACTATTTGTGCAATGCCCAGTTCAAGGAGTGCACAGCCCCACTCACAGATTTCTTTATTAGGTGAGATGGGAAGGGACTCAAAAAAGAGCTACAAGAATGATCATGTACCTGGACTCATGTTTTAGGCTAGAAGACTTCATAAATTCATCACAGTTAGCCCGAAGACACTCCCAGGTTTGACATGAACATAAGCTAGAGAAATCTAGAGAAATTCAGGGAGATTTCGGATGGTAGAGGTGGTAGCAGTACTTCTAGGCTAACAACAAAGTGAACTTTTCAACTGCAAGTTTAATCACTTGATATTTCATTTAGGGCTATGTCTTTAAGGTTAGGTGGGATTAAAGCCTAAAAAGTATATTCTACTACAAATCACAGTTGCAGAGTTGAAGGAGGAGTTACTGTGTGGGGTTGTGACCAGCGTTACACCAAAAAAAATCAGATACATAATCCCCATGATGCGTTCTGGCCTTAAAATTATTGGATCTGTGAATCTATATAAGAACCTATAACCTGTGGTTGCACAGGCATGTGCAGAATTAGGGTGAGATCACAAAGTTTTTCCTGCAGCAAAGGAGCTGAAACCAATGAGAAATTTCTGCTAGAGCTGAAAGTCTAGGACTGGGATTTTTCTCGCTATATGGGAGACAGGGAAATTTTTGCATGGCTTAACTCTCCGGGTGCCACAGCCTTATCCCGCAGGGGTGCCATGTACTTTGCAGTCAGTGGTGCCGACTCCATCCCCTCCTTGGTGAGCCGGGCGATAAGGCTGCTGCTCCTTTACAGGGAGCAGGAACACACAACAGGTGCCTCCCACACGCCAGGAAGTTGACTGAAAGGGAGAGCTCTTGACATTTTTTAGAGGATCAGGCCCCTGGTATGCAGAACTGTATATAAGCACCGTCATTTTTTTTTTTGCTAAACGGTGTGGGGGGAAAAGTTGGATTTTGGAGCAGATATTTGAAAGAAGAAGAACAGTTCTGACAAATTACAGGTATGAACCACTGATACCTCTTTCATCATTAATAGTATGATAGGATCTGAAGGTGACAGAATCCTTTTTTTTTTCCTCTGCTTATGAATCAGCTTGGTTTTCTGCTTAAAATGACTTTGCTGCTAAACTCTTGCATTCCGCTGTGTGATTTCCCTGCTCTCTGCACTGTTTTTATCAGTCCTTAGTTCAAAGACGGCTTCAACATTAAATGCGCAATCCTTTTTCTTTCCAGACTGTTAGGAGAGTTTAATAAAAGACACGCTGTCCTCAAAACCTTCAGCTGATCTCCAATTTTTGAAGACTCTTTCTGTCACACACCTTCCTTCAAAAGTAATGTTCTGACTTTTCTCTGTGTTCTCTTAGTCTTCATCCGATACATGTGGTTTTGCTCTTAGCAAAACAAATGTGGAGCTTCAATTCCATTTTCTTTTCTTTCTGTCTACACTGAGACGAAGATTTTACATTTAATATACATCTGTAGCATGCCCGGGTCTATATAACAGGGAAGGGGAGAGGAAAACCTTCAGAGCAAATTGTTCCTTTTATGGGGAGTTGGGAAGGGATACTGGACACCTTGGTTGTCTTAACATTGCCATGAGCTGCTAAATAATCACGATATTTATTCCCAGAGGCAGCTGTATTTGAAAGGTAAGTGTAATGATTCTGTTAATCTTCCGTAAAAGAATTATCATCACACAGTTTCCCATGCTGAATTGTTTGCTGAAACATATGAGGCATATATTGTCTGGCAAATAGTGAGATATTTTATATGGAGCTACATCAGTATGACGTTTTGGAAGCCGTGTGAATGACTGTGTTAAGCGACAACTTGTTATGGGATAAGTTGAACTTTTCATTTTGTACAGATCTACAGAACACGGCTAAGTCGTGAAAATAGGTGGATTTTAAAAGGGAAGAAAAGTTACATTTTCCTTCGGCACTTGGCTGATGTCCTCTGTAAAAGCATCAAAAACTATCCATAAAGAAATATTGGTTGCACAAGTATTCTGGCTTAAATAACCACTGGTACAGCATTTTGGATGTCCCCTTTGCATTCCAGGAACTATGTAATACTCTCTAGATCCATTGAATTTGGTCTTAACGTGGTCAAACAAACAAATGGACTGAAGAAAGTTTTATTGCTTGACAAGCAGACAAGCACATAAAAACCCAAACAAGAGTAAAACAAAATAAAACAGTGTAAATAAATGCCCTCTACTGAAGTAAACAATTTTACGTGTTAATTTCCTCTTCCAAAAGTGCTGAATTAAGAGCTATTCCCACAGATAAATAGTTCAGATAGATAGTTTACTAATCCGCTCTGTCAATTACACCTACACCTGGGAAAATCAATTACTTTTAAAACATTGATAGCCTAAAATATTATATTGCATATAATATTAATGACCACCTGAATGCAGTACTATCATTTGCTTCTTTTTTCTCTCCTTCTCTTTTGGGAATGCAGTATGTTGTTCCTGTGATGGAGTGGCTCAGCACCACTGTGCTACAAATGAAGAAGTATGCATTTTAAAGTTAGTCACGGAATGCAAGCACATCAAAAGTTGGTGCCCCTTTTCACAGTGGCAATTACAGCCAGACTCCTCAGTTGCTTGCCAGGTGCCACAGGGCTTTTGGAGATGCAGTTTTCTTGAGAAGTAAGAAGCCGTGGGTGGTGTGAAGCCCCTCTCACCAAGCATCCCTTGGTACCCCAGGTCCTCCTGCTCAGCGCTACTGCGCTTGTTGAGGCTTTGCCGGGCATTTGTGTGAGTAACGGGTAACAAAGATCTCAGGGACTGGCCCTCTGCCTTTGCTCGATGGGGTGACGAACATCTTTGTTTCGAGCTCTAGTCTCAGGCATTTCAGATCTAAGCTCCCAGCATTTACGTGCAGGTAGTTTTTGGGTGACTGGGGTGTCTTGCTAGGCAGGGTGAAAGTCATGTCTGCTTTGTCTGAGTTACATCCAAGGTCTAAAGAGGTTCCTGTTTGGTCTGGGCAAAATTCCTGATGCGGGTAAGAAGGTCGCTCGGGCAGGGACCGAGACAGGAAGGCAGCTGAAACGATAGCTGCCCTCCTGTTCAAGTGGAAAGAAATTCTCACAGGTCTCTGCGAAATCCACTGCTGCTGCCCCTGGCGAGCTCCCAAAGCTTCTTCACCACCCCCACAGGGGCAAAACGCTGCAGCAGCACCTGGGTGATGGTGGGCTATTTCTCAGGGGCTACCTTTCCCCAGAGCTATCGGAAGAAATGTCCTTCTCTCCTCTCTGCAGCTCTGCCACCTTGCTTCTACAGCATTTTGTTTTGCTCTTGACTAGGAAACCCTTTTGTTTGACTGCTGTTTTCCCTGATTCTGAAGTTGGTGTTCACAGGCATATACAACTTCTTGTGCATGACTTGGTGCTTCCTAAATGGTGGTGCTGCCCTTCAGGTATCTTACTGGACATAAATATACACAAGTTTGAGAGAAACATTGCTCACAGGAGGTAGGTTGGAAGTCATCTAGTCCAATCCACTGCTCACCTTGCAAGTTCGATTGGGTTGCTCAGGGCCTTGCCCAGCCAAAATATCCAAGGATGGAGATCCTACGGCCTCTCTGGGTAATCTGTCCCACTGCTGCACCACTCTCAGGGAAGAAGAACCTTTCCCTTGTGCCTGGTCAGAGTTTGCCTGGCTGCAACATTTGTCCATCACCTTGAAGTTTCCTGAGTATTTGAAAAACAGCAAGAAGCAGTGATAGGTGCTTGCTGTCCATTGACGTAACTCCATATACATAGCTCCGGATGTGGTGTGCAGGATCTGTAGATGTGGATTTTATTGGTAAAGGGAACTAAACTGCCTTATTAACTAAGAAAATCACTAGCACATGTTTCACACTGCTCTCCTTCATTGAAACCTCCGGATCTCCTTCACTCTCTCATCCCGTGGCTCCATTCTTGGTTGTGAGCTTTTCTTTCTCTTCATCCCTGACATTGCAAATCTGTACCCACAGCAAAATTCTGTTGTACAGCTGTTTCATTTCACTGTATGCTGAAACTCTCACCTGAGCTTTCACCTCTTCTTGACATGGTGATATCTGCTTTGAACCAGGAGTTCCTGGGGCAATGTTGCTGGCTGCTCATCTTCCCTAGGTACTGTCTGCTGGCAGAGTCAGGGCACTGGGCTAGGGGACCTTTTGCCTGAGTGGCTGTTCTGATGCCCAGACATGAACTGTTTCTTCCTTGGGTTTCAAATTTTTTTTTATAAGGCTCATCGGGAGCAATCACCATCCTCAGAACAGATGCTTCACAAGGACCAGCGGGTTAGGAAACCATCATTTCTATTTTACAAATGGGAAGCTGAGGCCCCGTGTGTGAAGCAACGTCCTACAGGAGCTTCACAGCACATCTTGGAGTAGTATTGCCTTTCCGATGTTAGAGCAGCACCTGAACAGAAACATCTCTCTCATCAGAGTGGATGGGGTACGTAGTATTTTTAAAGAATCTATGCACTGTATAGAGTCCCAGTTTCATTTTATAGATGGTTTCCACCCTTATGTTCTAGGACAGTTTTGTCCTTATCTCGCAAACATTGCACTAGGAAAGAAGGGAGTGGATCTGGTTTCTCTATGAATGGATGGATCTTTAGCGACTGTTGACACCTGAATGGGCTCGTTAGGTTCAGATAACAAAGAATTGCTCCATCCTGGAGAATGTCTGGCTACTCATCTTTCTCTGGGGCAGGCTGGGACTGAGGGAAATACATTCCCTTAGAAGCAGGGCTAAGAAGCCATATGGAAAGAAAGCTTGCAAAGGAAAAAAAGAAAGAGAAACACACTTCTGCAAAAGTAGGGTTCTTTAAAATGAGATAGTACCTGAGAATGGGAACTGCAGAGGAAAGGCTTCAATTCCGTGTGGAGAGACCTCATGCAGGAATTAAAGAAGGTCCTCCTGAGAGGACCTGGAAAGGGGCTGACAAAGGATGGTGAAGAAGCAGGTGCAGGGAGTGCAGATGGGCTCTTCTGTTGCATTGTTTGGTTCTGTATCTTTTCTTGCACATCTCAAGTAGAGAGTGATTTTTTTTACAAATGTTACGCAGTTGATCTGCTATGTATTTTAATAGTTGTTTATCCCTGAGGTGGTAAATTATAGAGGGCCTGCAAGGCTAGTATGCATGCAGAAATATAGGCTGAAACTCCTGGAGAGCTAGGAAAACCAGTGTTAATCTCTGGTTCTGGCCGTGGGATCTCAGGGAGAAGTACTTGAGGGAGGATCTGTACCTTGAGAATGTGCTTAGAAATCTGCTGTGCCTGAAATCTGTTTGATTTAAGAAAGCATAAAAAGCACAGGAGTCCAACATGCTATGATTCAAATATAGCTGTATTATGAATAATCAGAATATTATGATCCAAGTTTTGAAAGGATTTATCAGATTTGGGGGACTGGGGATTTTTTTTCTCATTTTGTCCTTTTTCCTGTGGAAGTCAGGGACAGATTGAAATCTGCTGACTCCAGCACTTAGAAGATGGTTCAAAGGACCCAGCTCCTGGCTTGGAGTTTTCAAACCCTGCTGGGAATCCAGAAGAGCATCAGATACCTAGAGAAAGTTAGGAGGAGAAGTAATTTTGCTTATCTTCCGAACTGAATCACAATTATCACGTTTGCTGACAACTTTCTGATGCTTACGGTAACCGTAGCTTTTTTTTTTTTTCCTCACACTGCAGAAACAGCATATTCTTGTCATGCAGCTGTTGCTTACTGTGCCTTCCTTCTGCTTTGGGTGGATTTTCCCATGTTCATATCCGTAGCTTTTGAGTCCTTCTGTCACTGAACAGCTGCAGGCTGATACTAGATAGAGCTGAATTTTTTCTGTGTTCACACACAAGCAGGCTTGTGAACAAAAGATTTTTAAGAAAGCTGATAAATGAACAAGGTCTTTTGGACGATGCAATGTTGCTAACATTGTGGACAATAAAAATCCTTGTACTTGTACTCACTTAAAGCGAAGGAAGACATAACTCAATCTGTTTTATCTGTGAGCCTCCAAGCTTTTCCCTACAGGCTTGAGAAAGGATGTTCTATAATGAACTCATCTTTCATGTGACAGAAAGGGAAATGCTATCTCACAGCCTAATGCTTACATTTCTATCTGCCATTTAACTTGAATGTTGCCTTCTAAGGGGAGCCCCTGTTTTTAGTGGTCAGAGCTTAAGAGAGGATCAGGGCTTCCCGGGTAGTTCCAGCTCTGACACGTGCAAATCACATAGCTTCCTTCTGTCTACAGGGAAAGCAGATATAGTTATCTTGACATATGTCCATCTCGGGCATGCTCTGAGGTTTGATTCAGTAAACGTTGCCAGCTGTTCAGCAGGCAGAGGACAGTGGGCCCAGCCAGGCACACTGACTGCCATTGTCCCCTGAGCGAGATGGAAACGGGAGCATACGTGGGGAAGGACCATGTACACTCGTCCCGTTCTTGCATCTCTCTCATGTTTCCTTACAGCTTTGGGTTTTGCCTGCGGACCCTGGGGATATCAGCTTTATTTGTTTGTTTTTCCTGCTTCCTTAACTTTTTTCCCATTCTTGAAGTAGTTCTTCCACATGCATGAAAAAAACCCAGCAGCGACTGAGCCATTTTGCTGGCACCTTCCACTGTCCACTCTTGCACAAGTGGGCACAAGGACAGGGACAGATCCTGGTGCCATGGGTGGGGACACCATGGGGAGTTCTCTGGCTAGCTCACCCCAAGCAAAGTGCAGAGGCTTTTTTGAGGAGGAAAGGAGGAGGCCAGGGTGTACAATGATGGGTTTGGCACAGAACTGGTCACCCTTTGCCCCCTCTGCCAAGGGGCTTTGCCAGCATGGACATTTGTGTGTGCTGGGGAGAGCAGTGTGAGCTCAGAATGGGGGGAGGGATATGCAGACAGATGGACAAGGGAGGGTAGAAGGGTTATGCCCAGCTCCGCTCATCCTCCCTGAGACAGCCCTGTGTCACAGCTGCTTGGGACACTGCCAGCGGTGGGCTCTGATGTGAGCGTGGTGGGAGGCAGGGGGAAGCACCAAACCCAGGCCTGGTACTGGAACAGAAAAAGAAAGCAATACAAGAAAGCTGGGCATAGCTGGAGACCAGATACAGGGCTGAGCAGGTCCTTGGTCTGAACTGGCTCAGTTGTGTCCCATTGTTTTCCTGCTTTGCTGCTTCTCTCTCTTGTTTTATGTGCGGTGTTGGAAGGTTCCTGAGCAAAAGATTGTGCCATGAATTTGTGTTTGTGCAGAGTCAGTCACCCGGGGACACATGTCCATGTGCCAGCAACAGGGCCTAGATTCAGCTCCACCTTCTCTTAAGGGCAACCTGGTCATTTTAGACCCGTGGTCCACTTCCCCAGCAACAAGAGAGCTGAGAGGAGAAATATGTGAAGGTTTCCATGGCATACACCTGTCATAGAAAGTGCTTACAGCAGACAGAAGGGCAGAGTGAAAATATTACATGATTTTAATAGCTTAAGGCAGTGAAGCCAGCCTTGGGCAGATGTCAGCCTGCCAAGGCACATTGCTCTGTTGGTGTAGGTCTATGTGCATTACAGCCGTGTGGAAGAGAGTCAGACTTGAGAGACATTTCTCTTGCAGTCAATTGAAAGAATGCAATACTCTGGCTGAATTAGCTCTCGCATAGACTGACACAAAGCCAGAGTGCCAGCTTCTGGTCCGGGAAAGTTATTCCCCTTTTTCATCCTATTGGTGAGATTAGGACATGGAACTGAAAGGAATGAGGAAAAGAAGAGTAAAGGAGTAGGCGGAGTATGGGACACAGCTCGTCCACTGTTGGCACTTCCCAACAAAGATGTACTTTCTCCTCTACTGGTCTTTACATAGGGAAGGTGCTCCTTATAAAACATAGCAGAGCCTCTTCACCGACCCGCAGACCTTTCCATGCTGCTCTTCTCTTCCGCAACCCTTACAGAAACTTGGCAGTGGCAATGCATCTGGTGTCCTGTGACTGCCGCTCAGCATGCTGAATGGTACCATCTAATTTCTTCTCTGGGCTCCCTGCCCTTCAGTTCAGACCCACCTGCTGCCTCTCATTGTACTGCTGCATGTGTGGCCGGTGCCATAATGGGGGCCTGGTTGTGGTTACCGCTTGGGACAGTGCTCCCCAGCCAGCATAAATGAAGTGGCATCCTAAGAGCAGGGTCTCATACTGGGGACATGTTGCTGCTAGCCCAACCCTATTGCAAATACTCTTCATCTGACACTGAGAGCCTAGGAAGAGGTTCCTCTGAATCCTTTTATTCTCTGCTCTCACTAACAATGGCTTAATACGGTGGTGAAAGCATGAACATGGCAATGCGAGCGAGGGGAGAGAACTGTGTGGGATCCTGGGCACAGAAGGCACAGGGACAGAGAAGAAAAGTCAGAGGAGCAAGAGAAAGTTTTTTCGGGGGAAGAGGGAGAGAGTTAAAAGTGTCAGTTGTGTGAAAAGCGGAGACCTGCAGTGAAAAGCACGGCTTAAACTCTGCATAGGGTGCTGTGCCAGCAGGAGCTAAACTACAACAGTGGGCACTGATAGAAAATGACAGCTGCAGTTTAAGGCAAGGAAGGATTCAGGGCCATCTTCCATCACATTTTGACAGGCTGCAGCATGGTACTGGCCCGGAGATGCTGCATCATCTCAGTTGGCATGAGGGGGAATTAAGAAATCTGGCAGTAATCTGAGCAAACCAAGGAGCTGAGGTGAAGGAACATAGTATCGTCAACAATACAAATGTTATAAAATGCTTTTAGCTAAAGACTTAAAGAAAATAAAATGTATTGGGGGGATTGCTTACACAGTGATATATTACAGACTTAATATTTTGCACCAAGGAATTATAAAATCTATAAAACCTTATTGATGGGGACAGTGCTTTGTAAACAAGAGGAATAAAAATTTTGCTCTAAAAAGTAGCATGGGATTGGAAGGTATTACCTTCATCACCAAGGCAAGTCCTCTCCAAATCACAGGCCACTGAACAAAGGTGCTGAGCTCAAAGAAGTTCATCAGCCATTTATTCCCAATGACCCCACCACAGCTCAGAAGGTTTTTTTCACTCCATAAGAAAATCCTGCAGAAAAACCCCAAAGCAAAGCCATAGGAAGACTATATGATGGAAGAGTGGGATGGATCGAGGACTTTGCTGGGATGGTCAGCTCCTGCACTAACGGGGAATTTTGCTTCCTTGTTGATCCTAAAAATTGGTTCTTCATCGAACAGCTTCCAAAGGCTCTGTCAGTTAGCAGACTGCTTATGTTCAGAGGATACCAGCAAGCCCACTAGCCAGGAATGCTGGAGGTTTCAGTGCTCTGAGGAGCCCCGCATGGTGACCCTCATTTTTCTTCAACCTGTGGTTGACCAGGGAAAGGAAAAAGCCCATGGTTTTCATGGAAGCATGGTATTCATCAACTGGTGCAAATGAAGAGTGATTCACTCTTCTTTCCAACTCCCATGGAGGTGATGTCAACACCTATGGATTCCAACCACAGGCATAATTCCCTCCCTCTGCGAGTTTTCCCATTTAGTTATAATCTCCTTTTTGTAAATTTCTAAAACTTCATCTTTGCTGGGGAAAAGGAAAGAAGATTGGAAGGGCTGGTGGAATTTAACCTCGCTAAGTGGTATTCCACAGGAAATGGTGCATCCCTTGAAGTCTGTGAGCCTAAGCACTGTCTGTTGGTAGGCATCATCCTGCTCAGTTTTAACCACTTCTGAGTTGTTTAATCGTATGGCATTTTTGATAAAGCTTTTTCCTCATGTGCCGCAGTAATAACTTCCCAGTTACGGATCACAACCTTAAGTGGGGCATGTCTGGTCAGACACTGGAATAGGCTGCCCAGGGAGGTGGTGGAGTCACCATCCCTGAATGTGTTTAAGAGTCATTTAGATGTGGTGTTAGGGGATATAGTGTATAGGGGAGAACTTTGTAGAGTGGGGCTGATGGTTAAACTCGATGATCCTAAGGGTCTTTTCCAACCTAAATGATTCTATGGATGAGGTTGTGAGCCTGACAGTAGCTGCTTAGGGGGGATGGAATAGATCTCTCTTCGAGGAGGGCAGGAGCTAGAGGGAGGTAGGGAGGCACTGCTGGACTGGCGGGGACTTTGATGAGGGAGCTCTCTGCTCCCACCTGTTGGTGATTACGAGCTCAGTGATAGAGCTTCATTTGCATAAGCTTTCTACCCAGAAGTCCTCTGGTGACAGTTTGAGTCACTATCAAGTCAAAACCACCTGGGTGTGGAGGAAAAAGAGCTTCTAAGAGGTTGTCAGATGCTTTCCTGTGTGTTTTCTCTTCTGAATGATGGAGCTTTCTTTCAGCGGTGGCGCAGTCCAAGCTGGAGTTTGGGGCAGAGGTATGGTGGTGACTTTGGGACAGCAGGTGATGAGACAAAGCCTTCTGATAAGGAGGTAAAATAGTAACGTAGCAAGTTGTTGGATGGCATCCCAGTGTGATAGTTGCTACATTGCCAGCATAAACCTTAACATACCATGAGCAAGGATCGCCTAAAACGCATGAGCTTAAAACCAGTGGTACATGTCATCCCTTTTAAGGTTGAGCACTGAAGCCTTACTTTCAAGCTTTTTATTTTCTCTGTGAAGGTGAAAATTCTTCTATAATCTTTGGCTCCAGAACTTGGGGCCATAAGAGAAAGCCACGAGACCTAATAAAACTCTCTAGATACTGTGTGTGGAAGATCTGTGCTGGTTTCTGGTTGGTTTTGTTGTTTGGGTTTGTTTGTTTGGTTTTTGTTTGTTTTGTTTTGTGGTTTTTTCCCCACAAAGAGTTGACCCAGCAGAAATGTTCTGAAAAAAGTGACAAAATCTATAGAGTTTTCAGGGCCAAGCAGAGCTGAAAGTGAAGTTTCTGATGAGGTGGGAAGGGAAAGGTTTGCCAGTCCTGGGGTCTGGAGAGCACTAGGAACAGTGTGCACTGGGTAGTACATGAATTGCTGGTGAGAATAAAAAATTAGAATTTCTTGTACAAGGTATGCAGACAATCAGTAATGTCATTTCAGTATTTGTTATGACGAAGATAAATAGGTACTAGGTAAATGCAAAAGGAGAAGGACAGATCAGACAGTTTTCATTAGAAAAAGCTGTTCCTGTAAAATGTTGAGTTCTTTTGTAAACTGGTTTCAGTTTCTCTGAAATTGTGTAAAGGAAAACTCATGAAAGGACCCAGTCTAACTTTGGTTGTTATTGTTGTTTGTTTGGGTGTTTTGGTTGTCTTTTTTTTTTTTTTTAATAATTTAGTGTCATTTTTCACTTTGAAGCAACTCTTTCCATGAGTCTTTATATTGAGTTTGTATGATCTTGCTGTCAAAAAAAACCTGAGCACAAACCAAAATCCTCTGGACTGTTCTGAAGCAATTTTTGTCTGCAGAGAAATGTGGAATTTTCAGTCTTCTTTCTGCTTGAGGCTGAGCTGAATTTGGACTTCCAAAATCCTTTTGTGCGAGCAGAATCCACAGCTGCTCGGTATGGCTCCTTAAGAGACAGCCCTTCTGAGGCCACGAAGCCCATAGCCTAAATGCATATTGAGCAGATGAAAGATGCATCGTGGGAAAAAAATGGCGAAGGACTCAATCTGCAAGGTGCTGAGCAGTCTGGTCTCAATTCAGCAAAGCTTTTAGCAGGCTTAGTTTCATTCTCAGTGACTCAGTAACTATTACATGCCTGAAGTTAAGCACCTGCTTAGGGATTTTGCTGGGTTGCAGCCTGAACAGTGGGCGCCCCTGGGATCAGGTCTGTTTCTAACTCACTACTTCCAGGCTGTTATCCCCCTCGGCATCACTGCCGTAGTCTAGATCCCCACCTGATTCTTCTCCCACCCCTTCATTTTCTAGGCTCCAGCAGAAACTCCTTAATACCTCTGCCTTTTTTTTTTTTTTTTTTTAATTCCTTGCTTGTGTTTACATTTCTTCCCAATTTATTATCACCTCCAGCTTTCATTCATGCACAGATCATTCATTCATCCACGATCACGTGATGAATGCAGTTTAATAACAGCAGTACTAACACTGAGCATTTTAACACCTTGGGAAAAGAAAAACCAAACAACGTCCTTCCAGTTTGATTCACGGCTGTTTATGATTACCCTTTGTTTCTGGTCTTCTAGCCAGTTTGCAGCCCACATGTTAATACTTTTTTTTCCAAGCCGATTTGGACTCATTTCTCCGCTGATGGTTTCATGGGACACGGGATCAAATCTTTTACTAAAATCCAAACACATTGTATCTCTTTTATTCCTTTCACCCACTAATTGTGTAACCAGTCCAAAAATTAATCAAATTTATCTGTCAAAACCAGACTCCTCAAGCTCTTGCTGCCTATTTCTCACGATTCTCTTACCCTGGAGATGTCTAATAATGTACCACCACCCCCCCCCCCCCCCCCCCCCCCAAGTTGTTTCCATACTGTATTTTGGATAGAAGCTGGACTTATGGGATGAGGGAGTCTCACAGACACCCTGCTGGCTTACACTGGGACGTAAGTCCTGGGAAGGAGGGGTGCTGCCGGGAAGGGTGTGTTAGTGGATGCGCCACCACACGAAACACTTCCCTGCCAAATAACCAGTGATAGGGAGTGCTTTCACACGGTGTCATCCTCAGTCTATGTTCCAAAGGGCACTTTCCAAAGAGGAGGCATCAACTCTTAAGCACTCAAAAAGGAAACCAAACAAAATCGTTCATCACTCTAGACATTTGTGTCTCTCGCTCATGGTTTGCAATGACCCAGCCATCAGTGTTGGATAGGCTAACAGTGTGTTATTTAAAATTTTACACCTAAAAATACCTTGAAAAAGCCCTTGATGTCTCATCTAGGAGTGGAAGCAGTTACGCCGGAGTGACAAGGCTCTGAATTACCCTTCACTTAAAAGGGCTTCTTAGGAAAAGAGCCATTGCAATGGGAGGGAGGACATTCTCGTGAGCTAATAATTCAGATATAAATGTTTGAATCAAAAGAATCCACTGTAACAGTAAAATGTACAGTGTTGCAAGTGATGAAGAAAAAAGACTGTATGAAAGGAGAGAATGAACTTTAACAAGTATCTACCACAACAAAATACAATCCAAGGCAGTAAAATGAGAGTTTGAAAATGATATATATATTTTTTAAAGCTAAATTTTTTATGCTTTGCAAATTGTGATCAGGGGTGTGACATAAAACCATCTGGTAGAGAAAACAATGGAAAACAAAACTAGATCATCATACATCTGGCATTTCGTACTATGAGCTTTCTCCATGTGTGTTGGTGCTCCAACAGAGTTACTTGCATTGCATACTTGATAGCAATGCAGCGACTGCAAAATATTTTTTTTTTTATTCCAAGGAAAAAAATTTACCTTGTTGAGATTATCAAAATGACCTGAATCTACTAACAGGTTTCCTAGCAGTACTTTGTTTCAGGTAAGTCTGATGTTGAAATGGCCCTATGTGCTTTGACTGGCAGAGGGTCCACATTAGGCTGTGGTGCTTTGCTTCCTGAGAAGGGGAGTTGCAGTCCCGTGGCTGGGCTCTCTGATCAGACTGTGTCCCCCAGTGATGTAATGCTGTCTCCCCTTTAAGCAAGCAACTCCAGGTGGCAGGAGAACATGGATAGGGTGGCCTGTAGCAATGAAGAAGGCTGTGAGCTCCTTCACTGCTCCTTGCCAGGAGGCAGCACCCCGGCGCCACCACAAAGTGCTGCTTAATATTGAGCTATCTCAAAATGAAACATGTAGGATGAGTTCAACAGATTAAATCAAAATATATCAGTCAAGGGATGCTGAAATTGTTTTGATAGAGAGTGACAAAATTAAAAGTTTTGCAATTCCTAGATAATATTTTTACTATTTCATTTGATGAATCACTCCTGAGGCAGGAGGAAAATAAATGTTGTGATATTTTCCTGGTGTTGGAAATTCTTAGTTGTCCTCAACTCAAGTTCTGAATGATTTAATTTTCCAGCACACAGATGTTTGCATCCTTGCATACCTGCTCTCTCCTCATGCCAAACCTTAGTTCCTTTTCTTTCCGAAATCATGTGCTTGCAAAGACATCTCAAAACCTCGGAAGAAAGTTGAAATATTTATTCTAAGTGTAGGAAGGGTTGTTTAACACTTTAAACTGAGGGTTAAATCTCAAAGTCATTACTTAGTTTTATTTAGGTTTTTATCAGATAAGGTTACATTTGATTAAATTGTTGCCCATGTAAATACAACACTATGGCCACCCAGCCAGAAGACCTGGCCTCTGGGAAATGAATTAGAGCCAAACACAGCGCTTTTGTCCTGCCTTTCTGTGGATGGACAATCGTGCTGGTTGAGATTTCACTGGTAAATGGCAGCAAAACATGATTTTGTCCTACCTGGGAACGTGGCCAGTTGCTTTGTATTTTTTGTTTACCAGCTCCTTCTAAAAAAACATCTGGGATGATACAGTGTTTGGCTACTCAGTAAACTCTGATACAAAATGTGTACCTTGTAGCGTAAGTTTGCCCTTCATCTAGGGTTGCATCAATGGATCTTCAGTCAAATAATAGGTATGTGACCTCTTCTGTGAAAAGTCATTGTAGCAGGGCTATAAATAGAGCTATACTTCTTGGTCTCATTTTGGAGACACATATTTTATAATTTTAAAAACTCGTGGATGCTCACAGGTTTCTGTAGAAAATAAATTTATAAAATTTTTACTAGGTTTCCTCTACATTTTTTCTGGCTCTTAGTAAATTGAGGTGTCCATGCACCACAATCAGATTAGATGCAGACCTAATGTACCTAAAACTTTTCCCCCATGACCTAATTCCACCTGGCTTAATCTATTTCAAACACCCTTTCGGAGAGTCTTGGGTTTGCTTGTCTTCCCAAGGCTGCCTGGTTGTTTCTCCGGTCGTGAATGTGAATAGGCTGGGCTTAGATTTTGTGCTTGCTCTCTGCCCACAGAGAAGCTTTGCGTGCTGAAGAAGACCCAAAGCTGTGGTGCCAGTAATGGTTTCTTCTTCCTCTCCAGTTTGGTGCATTAGCAAAGCAGAGCTGCCCAGGATAAACCACTGGATTTTCAACATGACTTTTCCCGTTTCTTTGCCAGCAGTAAGGTGGCATGATATTTTAATCTTTTGGGTTTTTTTGTTGTTTTGGTTTGGTTTTTGTTTGTTTGGTTGGGTTTTTTTTTGTCGTTGTTGTTTTTTGTTGTTGTTGTTTGGGTTCTTTTTTTTTTTTTTTCTTCTCATTGATCAGCCAGAGCTTGCAGTAATTTCAAAGGAAGACAACCATTCATCTGAATGGTGCTTGCTGTTGTGTTCTACCTGCAGACACCTAGGGTGCTGGTGGACTAATTCCAAGGAGGGAGCATAGCCTAACGTATGCTAGGCATTGATCTGTGTCTGTGGATGAGGTCCACTACCCCTCTGGGAAATCCACATCTGGAAAACAAGCAGAAATCACTATCCCTAGTATGAAAAGACTAAGCTAGTGTACCTGAGGGTGCGGTATGCTTTGAGCTGATCAAACAGCTACTGCCACTTAACAAGGGAGTCCTGCCCCCACCTTGCATCCCCCTACTCGCCTCTCTTGTGCCAGTGGTGGAGTTTCCTGGGTCGGGCAGGGAGCCAGCGCCAGGGCCGGACCCAGCAGGAAGCTGTTCAGTTGTCACAGCTGCGCTCGTTTGCCGCCAGTTTGGGTCGTGTGTCACCCCCCATCCCCCAAATTAGTTCAGCGGGAGGTCAGCTGAGCTCCAGAGCTTGTGGCACACAGATCTGGAGAGGGCAGGAGGACCACCTCAGCTCTCTGACAACTGGTCATTGAATCGGTTAGGGCATAAGACGAAAAATGCGATCCCTACAAAATAACGCTTAGATGGCTTCTCTGAATCTTGCAGGAGCAAATCCCTTATTGATAGAAAATGTCTTTGCATGAAATTGCAACTCAGTTAAAAGGTGAGCAATCTCTTTGAGTTTCAGAAATAGCATGTAATCATATAATAAAGCCCCCCCATATGTAGCAAAAGGAGGAAATGTTATTGCCTATTCAGTCTTCGTTCCAGTGTTTTGATAGGCTTCCCCATACATAAATGCAGGTGTCTGTGTGGAATAACCATCTGAGTTTAAAAGTGTAGTCTTCACTATAGAAGAATTCATCTGTTGTTGATCTTCCATTGATCTTCCATTTAGAAAAGATGTTATGAGTAAAAGCCAAAGTTTGCAAGAGGATTGCCTTAGTTCAGCTTGTACTTTCATCTGAAAAATTACAACCGTAAACGTTCTCCTCTCCTCTCCTCTCCTCTCCTCTCCTCTCCTCTCCTCTCCTCTCCTCTCCTCTCCTCTCCTCTCCTCTCCTCTCCTCTCCTCTCCTCTCCTCTCCTCTCCTCCTCCCTCTCCTCTCCCTCTCCCTCTCCTCTCCTCTCCTCTCCTCTCCTCTCCTCTCCTCTCCTCTCCTCTCCTCTCCTCTCCTCTCCCTGAACCTGTGTTTGCCTTCTGGAGAATCCTGAGCTTATATTCTTAACTTTCACATTGACATAAATCTAGGACATCTTCACTATAATGAGACTGGTATATCAAGACTATATATTGCTGACCTGTAAAACAAGGTAAAATTTGACCCTTGTTGCACATTTGGGGATTTGACATAGATTCTGATCTCATTCACAATCATAAACTGCTTTTGTTAATAAAGTGACATATGAATTGCTGCAGCATAGCCAAGGGGGGAGTTGTCCGCTGTTCTAATAAATCATGTCCCAAAAATACAATATAGTTACTTTTTTAAAAAATAAAATACTCAATGATATTTTGTACTGATGCAACGATCAATTCATTCTCAGCCTAAAGACTTATGCAAAAAAGAAATTAAAACACTGCTTCACAGTGTTTGTAGGGTGTCCAGACAACATGGCTCCAATCTCGTTTGAGGCACTCCTGTTGCAGACAATAATAATCAAAGGAAAGAAGAGTATATTTCTTTTTTATCATCTTGCCTAGTGCTTCCATACTCAACAATACATTGCTCACAGAAACATGTCTTGTATACTTAAAGTCCTGGCTGTGTGATACAATTCTTGTGTGACTTTAGACAAATTCTTCACTTTCTCTGGGTACAATTCTTATTTATGCCCTTCTCGCTGCAGCAAACTGCCCTTAAAGTAGAGGCAACTCTTATTTATGGTGATGCTATCAGCGATGCAGAGTGGCCTTGGCCCAAATGGGAATCAGTTTCCCACATATGAAATGGATTCACCAGTATTTTCTTCCGCCTGCTTTCGTCTGCTGCGTCCATTTAGATGAGGATGTGTTGGAGAATGGGCGGCCTGGAACAGCGCGTGTGTTGTGTCTAGTGCTATGAGACTTATGCCTTCAGCTGAGGTCTCTAAGCACCACTGTAATGCAAATAATAACACTGCCGTAACAGCACAACAGCGGGGGAGAAAAGCACAGATTTTCCAATCTGGACATTGCTGAGGCACAGAAGCAGATCCCGGTGTGGCTGAGAGCTTCCCCTGCCCCCGAGCGCGGTGCGGTCCTGATGGCTTTCCTGAGGCAGGGTGATGCAGCGTCCTTTTTTAAAAGAATAAAAAGCCTCTGCACGTGAGCTGTGAAATTATAGCCTTCAATAACCCCTGTCTGGTCTCAGTCAAGCAGTTTACATATAACGGCCCCCGATCTTTTGGTGAGAAGGGCAGGGTGGGCAGCTTGTCCCCCGGCTCCCTGGCCAGAGTGAGATGTCCACCCTCCCCTCCACGCAGCCGGTGGGCCGACATGGGCCGAGCTGCCGGGGGGACAGGGGAGGCGGCAGGGCAGAGGAGGCCTCCTGCCGCCGCAGCTCCGGCTTCTGCCGGCTGGGCCCCTGCCAGGCCCTGTGCTCGCAGGAGCTCCGAAGCAGCAGCGGCGCGGGCTTCATTGCCGTGCACAGGGCAAACGGCTCCGTCCTCTGAGGAAAATCCTGAAATGTTCGGCTGACGGGTGTTTGTGGTGGAAAGGAGAGGAAGGGCAGATGGCCGCCTGCACATCCCAGGGTATTTGGGTTAGTGCAGGTAGTGCAAAACCCGTGGAAAAGGGAGTGCAGAGCAGGCCTCCGACTTCTGCGTCTGTTGTTTACAGCCACATGCGTGTTCACTGCATTCCTTTTTCAGAGCTTAAGATTGGATTAATTTTCTATCACACTGTGGCTCCTGAAGGCAACAAACTGCTACCAAAATAGCATTAAAAATAAATCCAAGCTTGCCTGGTGTTTTATGTCCAGGAAAATGCCTCCGGGGCCAGGTTGAGTGCCACTGAAACTGCATTGCAGCTGAGAGAAGAGACGTGGCCAACTCCCCTTTCCAGGTGCCGAGGGATAATGCACATGTGCTGCCACTGTTTGTGTGGTTGGTAATCCAGGGGAGTTTCCATGGCTCTCTGTGTGCAGTAGGTGTCATTAAAAACTCAACATTTGCCATCCTGCCTCAGCTGTAGCACTTGGATGGTTACAGCTCAGCTCCCAGGGGCAGCGTGGTCAAGCAGTGACCTGGTGTGGCAGTTTGTGACTGACTTAGAATCATAGAATGGTTTGGGTTGGAAGGGACCTTAAAGATCATCTAGTTCCAACCCCCCTGCCATGGGCAGGGACACCTCCCACTAGACCAGGCTGCTCAAAGTCCCATCCAGCCTGGCCTTGAACACTTCCAGGGATGGGGCGTCCACGACTTCCCTGGGCAACCTTGAGCAAAAATAAAATTCATCTGGGGGTCATGGTAGTTGCAGGTCTCTGTGTGCGACTGCAGTGGTCACCTAGACCTGTAAAGCAAGAAGAAGAAATAAGCTTGCCTGCCGTGGTGATCGGTCTTGACATCACCTCAACAGGTTTATCTAGCTGCTAAGGTCCTTAATCAAGTTGTGGACAACCATTTTTCTATTCTTAGTTAGGTAGAGACCTTGGGACTTTGGGTCATGCCTCAGTTGTCTGTAAAGGGGTGTGTGATAATGCTAAAACCTCTCATGGATGCGTGCAGAGAGGTAGTGTTGGTTAGAGCTACTGATCATGAAATGCATTACACCAGCCTGCCAGTGGCAGCCTGAGATGTCAAATTTGAATGGAAAACATTTTGCATGAAAGTCTTATCCCAAGCGCCCTCTACTTCTACCACCTTTTAATAGTGGGGATGGGGGAAGTGAAAGAACGGTAAATGTGCAAAGATCTTACAGGGCAGGGTAGGCCAGCCAGTGTCTGTTCTTTAATTTTTTTCTTTAAAACGTGACTTTTACTATCGTCAGGTTGCCTACAAGATCAGCAGTCCCAAACCAGAGGAGCTATTCAGTTTTTCATAGACTGACTCAAGAAAGATGATAAAAGACACTGTTGCACTAACTATAGGTCAGAGTCAGAAAATTTGATAAAACCTAGAATTAAGAGGTAATATGTGCAGAGCACATTTCTCTCCGTATAGCAGACCTGAAGAGTCTCTGAACTGCTGCAAATTCTGATGATCCTGATCCTTTCTTTCCAAATACTGTCTACAACTTTCTCATGAAGGGGAGCGGAGAGGGAGGTGCCGATATCTTCTTTCTGAATGCAAGGCTTAAAGCTGGGGAAGTTCAGGTTGGATATTAGGAAAAAGTTCTCCACTTGAGGGGGTGGTCAAATGCTGGAACAAGCTCCTCAGGGAAGTGGCTGTGATGCCAAGCCTGATGGTGTTCAAGAAACATTTGGACAGCGCTCTGAGATACATGGTTTAATTTTTGGGTTGCCCTGTGCAGAGTCAGGAGTTGGACTCGATGATCCTCATGGGTCCCTTCCAACTCAGGATATTCTGTGATTTTGTGCTTCGGTGAAATACTGCACCTGAGTCCACTTCTAATGGTAAGATTCATAATCAAAAGTCTCAACCAGAAAGAACTAAGGTGTAAAATGGAGTTTGTTGTGGCTGATTTAGCACTCAAAAATTACATATCTTCACATAGACCCTGGGTGTTTGAATATCTGTCAAACAACGGTTAATGGATCCAGATAGTTTTTTCACAGCTTTGCTATCCTTCCTTGCACTAATAACCCTTTCCATGGTGCATGTGAGCCATTTGGTCTCCATATCGTCCTCTAAAATTTTCAGATGTCAGCATGACATGCCAGCAAGGAGTGACTGGAAATGCCTTCCTTCAGCAGAAGTTCAGATGTTTTAATTCCTCATGAAAATGTTGCATTGACCTTGATCTTTGCAATTATCAGTCAATAGAGTTAATAGAGACTCTTGATCACCGTTAACCTTGATTAGATAACCAAGTTACTGCTTTCACTCCAGGGAATGGGTTCACTACCATGGAGCTTGGCTCTATTGTGACTTTTGGTAGTCTCTCATGTTGGACATTATAGAGCTTTTTGGGCGATCTCTCCTGATGCTCTTCAGGTCTGTTAGACCTGTGATGGTCAATTGATTTGAGCATGATGAAGTGAAGCCCCAAACAGTTTGTGGAAATGCTACCTTCTGTCTTCAGCGTCTTCTTTTTCCTAGCCTGAATTGATTTATTTCTCACCTATTCTTTCTATTGGGCATGGAAAATTCATCCACCCTAACCAAGTGAGCTAATCACGTGACCTTTCTAGTTACTGCACTCTCCTTGGCTTGGTTCAGTCATTAGGTCTTTATCTGTCTACCTCATGTCCTGCACATTTCAGCAGGAAGTTGAGAAAAGACTGGCAACTGTCTTGCAAGTTTGTCACTTCATTTTATTAGCCCAAAATAAATTCTGAGGCTTCATGAAACATTTTCGCTTGGAACACTTTCTCTGTAAGGTGCTGTGTTCATTTTTATGAACATTTCTGGTTTTTTACCAAGGAAAAGCAATCCCCTTCTCCCGTATTTGTCAGCAATTGAAGCATTTAGGAAAGAAGCATTTGTTTCTTTGGGAGGGCTAAAGAATTAGACAACATAAATGAAAATGTAGACTGGAATAAAAATGCCATTAATATTTTTTACAGGATTACAGAACCATCTTTTCTCACCATTGGTAATTCCTGCTAGTTTCTACTGAACAGAGAGAAAAATCCTCATTCTGAGTAACATACCCATTAAGTGGACTAAAAAGACCAAATATGAGTGACAAAGTTTATAGTTCTTATTTTTTATGGATGAATCATGGGCAACAAAATTAGTTGACTTCTCCCCTTCCCAAAATCATACAGATAGTGAATGATTTGTTCCTAGATGGCTTTGGATGCCTAACCAGACTTCTGAAAGGTTGGCAGAGCTCAGGCTTTCCTGGGGCTTAGTCCTCTGTCAGAAAATTGTGTTTTGAAGAATTCACAAACTGATTTTAAAAATTCTCTGTAGATTTGTGGTTTTGGTTTTTTTTTGTTTTTTTTTTTTTTTTTTTCTGGGGAATGAGAAACCCTTCACAACATTTTCCCTTTCCAGCATTTCCTACTCTAACAATTAGGAGATAAATCATTTCTGGATAAATCTGTTTTTAATCCAGTACATCATGAAATGCAGATCCTTTGCAACAGGATGTTCTTGAGAAAGCAGAACTGTGTGAGGCGAGACGAGGAGTCTCCAATGGGAACATTTGCCAGACCTGTGACGGAAGAGAAGTCTGGCAGTCAGTGCAAGTCAGAAAAACAGAAGAATATCAGAAAAAGAGTGAAACAAGCAAAAAGTTGAGTGAAACAAGCAAAAAGTTGAGTGAAACAAGCAAAAAGTTGAGTGAAGGAGATCCCCAGAAACTTCCCCAGTGCTGTCCACCAGGAAACTTCCACAAAAAGAGATACTACAGAGTGGGAAAATAAAAAACCCACAAACATTGCATTTACATGTTAACAGTAGACTAAGTTAACAGTAGGCTAAGACCAAAAATATTCTAAAAGGTATCATTGGACCCAGAAGAACTTGTACATCCCCATGCCGCAGTCCAGCACTGCGTGTGGAGATTATCATGGTCCAAAAGGTGTGTTGTTCTCTTGGCTCAAGCACAGTGCTATGTAGACATGCTGTCCTTGTTCTGCTCTGGGATTCGTGCCACTTTTCTTTGCATGAACCATTTTTTTATTAGGGGAAAATATTACTAAAAACTCAGCACAGAGCAGATCTCAAAGAAGCTGCAACACAATGCCTTCTGTAAGAGTTAACTCATATAGAAAGACTTGATTAAGACTTTGTACTTCATTAGCCACCATGAAATGCTTAGGTGGGACAATAACAGTAAGTGAACCAAACCCGCCAGCTTTTATTAAACATCAGAGCATTCAAACAGAGAAAGAAATATAAAAGTCTACCGAAAGTTGGAACACCTTTAGATCCTAGACACAATATCTGAGATGCCACCTGGAAAGCAATCAGGAGTGTGCCTTTCTGTGGGCAAGTGGAACTCCCTCTGTTCACGTACATGAAAGCAGTACCTTGAAATGACTCCAAAGTTATAATGGTGTCATGAAAATGGAGTATAAACACCTTGGTTAATCTAGGTGGCCAATTGGTGTGAAATTTCATGTAAGCTTAGTTTGAATGCCCTTTGACATTTGTTTTGCAGTTTGGATTTTTCTTTGAGATTTTTTTTCAAGATTTTTTTTCTTCTCTTAATACTCTTAAGACTCTTACAGAAAGTCTTTGAAATTAGACACTGTGTGAAATTCAATCCTTTCTGTTTTTAAATTCATATATACATATATATATATATGGACTTTATTTTTTTGTGGACTACATATATATAAATACACAGTCAATAAAAAAGCTACCATCCTGGGTGCTAAGTTTTTCTGATTTAACAGCTGATTTAAAACTGAAATTAGATTTCCTTCCATTTCCAGCCATTACCCATGGCGTAGCTAAGCAACACCACCTTCATGTTATTGATGGGGCTGAGTGCACGCAGATCTTGCTGACTGGGACAGGCATAACTACTACTCTTTAACCAGTAAACCCTGGATTTCAATGGCAATGATTTTCTGCTAGTGCTTGTGAAGCTGCTGATGCAGAAGCATTGATGTGGAGCTGCTTGGAGGTGTGTTCTTCAGTGCAAGACTCTTCTAGCCCCATCCACCTGCATGCAATTCTTAAGGGGTTAAGAAGTCACGTTAATTGCTATGCAAAGCATCACTGGTGGTAATTAGGCTTCTTTAAGTATGAAATATACCTCATTTATACTTGTAAAGTCAGGGAAATAATAAAACAGTTGGCATTCTCCTCTCTTCTGCCATGCAAATGGAGCACATTTCATCTCTCCTGCCACTGCTTCATTCACTGATTTTGCTTTCCATTCTTATCTCTGGCCCTTCTAACAAAATGTCTCATTTTTTTCCCTTTGATGTCTCTTTCTCAAGCACCTGTTTCCCAGCTAGCATTTCTGAGTACAACATACCCCTGCACCAGGTGTAGAAGAGCTGGAGGGAAAAAAAAAAACAACCTACTTAAGGTTTGCACATTGAATGGGGCAGAGTTAAGGATGGAGTGATACAGCATCTATCATCCCCAAACAGCCATAGATTTCTTTCAGATGAGGCACTGCACAGGGCTGAGGCGAGTGAGTCCCACTGGTGAGTCTCTGCTTGTGGTCTTTGCCTGCCTCTCCTGGAAATGGAAATTCTAGGGTTCTGGATAGAGTCATTTGGGTCCGGTCAGGTTTATTATTTCGTCCTTGGTGTTGACATGTCTGGAGCTGGCATACATGTGGACATGGCAGTAACCGCTCCAGGCAGGGGATGTGGGGCTGTCTTGGAAGAGCTAGGAAGGTGGTAAGGGAATGAATTGATGGTGCCAAGCAAGGCATGGGGTACTACTGGCTTTCTGAGCATGGCCCAGCTACCCACAGCAGACTATGGGAGGTGTGTCATGTTAGTAGTTGTGGGAGGGGAGGAGAGAGTGTCATATGTGAGTTGATGGCCTGAAGATGCATTTCCTTGATTTTGTGGATTTGTGTTGGTGATGTTATGCTCCACCTCCAGTTGTCTCAACAGAGTGCTTGGCAGATAGATTAAAAAAATAATTTTGAAGACTGTAGAGGGATGTCAGTCACAGATGATAAAGAAAAGCAAGGAGCTTCTTTCTGAGAGTGAGGAATGATGATCTGAGGAAGACCAGCTGGGGCACGAAGGCTTGATATTGCAAAGGTTTGAGTGCTGTGCCTCTCATCCAGTAAAGAGCAATTAGTTCACTTTAAATGAGTATTTGCTTGCACAGGAGTCAATGGTAACATTCACAGACTTAAAGCTCAGCAGCTGCTAACGTACTGTGGAATGATATCCAGAATTCATCCTCTAGGACCTGCCTTAAACAAGGGAGGGATGCAGACTCTCTACTAAATATCAGTGGGATCAACAGAAGAGGTCAAGCTAAGACAAAACACATTTGCAGGATAAGGTCTATCTGTCTGAAATTTCTGACCCGAGTTTTCTAGGCCCAGCAAATGTATACTCACTAATGCAAAATTCCATGCTGGCTAAATGGATTTCAGTTAATTTTCTGCTATGAAAGCATTTCAATTTTAACAATAGCTGTCACTCCCAATATAATACAGAAATAGTTTAGTAATATAGGCCTTAAAACACAAGTCTAATAAATATTTATATTACTTATTTTAAGTTAAAAGCTTGGATATGAATTGTTTTCATTCCAGCAGTGTAAACATCCTTCTACAGTATGCACTGTAATGTTGAGATTGAAGTTACACACCCTATTTGCCTCGTCTTATTTTATCAGTGCAAGAATATTCTTTAGTGGATGCTGATAAAAGTATTTTTGCCATCTTCACTCTACAAATGCTCTTCTTTTTCTGTACAATACAGAAGGGAAAAATAATGTTAGGTACCTGTGGCAAATGAGTATTCAGTCAGCAAAAAAGCTTCAGTTCTTTATTTGTCTCATGTTATTTTAGTTTAAATAGAAATTTGAATACATGAACATGAACCAGAGGCCTTTGCAAAGGGTGTTTTCTGGGTGGTGAATGGATTTTGCTTATTGTTTAGTTAATGTTTTATGCCTATTTGATAAAGAAAACTCAGCTTTATAAAACGAGAAACAAAAGCTATTTAAGGTGTGTGAAATGAGGTACCAGCATAAATAGCCTCAGCTCTGAACTGACAAGCAGTAATAGATAAATAACTGTATATGGGTTTTGAACTGGAATCCCAGCCATATTCATGTGGTGAAAGGGAAGGATTTGAATGATGGCAGCAGAATGCAAGCCTTCCCAGTATCATCGGAGTCTGAAGTGGCTGTAGAAATTCAGGCGGTCATTTAATAAAAACACCTCTTTTACTATGGAGGCTGTAAATTATACAAGCCTGTCAAGTTACAGCTCTGCCTTTGTGCTCAGCACGATTGTAATGTTCTCAGTCCATAATTTAGAAAAGGATTAAAGTTCTCCAATGCTCTGCTGTTTTTACAATGTTTTGGTGATAATAAGATTACCTCAGCCTCCCTCTCTCATGTGAAAATGTCGGTAGAAAGACATACCATATATGAAGGTGGGGTTTTCTCACACACATCCATATATGAGAGGGAGAAAATACACGACAGTGGTGTCTGGCATCAAAATCTTGTTGCAGGGTGGGAGATGCCTCAACTCATGGATGTTGAAGACATGCAGCTAATGTATGGATTTGCTTTGTACAAGTGCTGATAAGTCTTTAAGTTTATGCCAGTAAGGTTTCTGTTTATTAAAAACAAAGTTTTTAAAAAAGTTTTTAAAAAGCTGGCAAAGACTACAGAACTTTTAGAGGACCCATTGCTTGGAAAGCCAAGTTTCCTTACTTACCAGGGCTCCAAGTGCATAAGCCTCAGAAGGAGAAAAACATTACAACTGGTGTATATCAGAAAGCTATAGCAAAATTGATCTTCTATTAGAATAAAGTTGTGTTTTTAAAAGCTTAGTGTCAGTGGATATTCTGGGGATAGATAAAGTGATACATGCTCTGTTGATGATCTGGGAATTCCCTATTTTTTAGGAAGCTTCGACTTCTCTCATTATTTGCCTCAGCATATCAGGTCTTCAGTCTGCCACTGGGCTTGGACTCCTTGCTGGTTCTGCAGTTCTGACTACTGTAGCTTTTAGGGTGTGTGGGTATATTATTTTTGAAGAAAATGGAAAAATATCCCCCTTACAAGTTGTTTTTGGTTTTGTTTTGGTTTTGTCTCTTTTTTTTTTCTAAAGATGGCACTATGAAGCGACACAGAGATTAGGCAGAGGTCTTGTGGAGGACAGATTAGACAGCAAAAGTGCTAGAGAGTTGAGATGCTAGAGATAAAGATGAATCAGAGACAAAATTTGTCATATGCTGCTTCAGTATTGCTCTGATTATCTCTACCACGTACCAGACATACTTAGGATTTGATTTCTATGCAAAAAACTTGTGTTAATACCATTTACTTGAATTATTTAAGAAAAGGAGAGGATTCTAGGAGATATCAAAGCCCTAGTCCTCACCTATAGTCAGAGCCTACAGCTGGTATTATACAGGAAAAATAGGGCTACATAAAGACATTAAATACTTTGTGTCCTTAAGATCCAGGAGCAGGCAGCTCCCCTGGAGTTAGCTATTATTTCAGCTATCCTCTGTATGAATGACCCCAGAAAGCTATTCTATCAGGAAGGCTTGACTGTTGTCCATGAACATCTTGATCATGCCTCTTTTCCCTTCCACCTCGCTACTGGGAGGAGGAACTGAACAACTCAGCCAGCTTTAGTTCCCAGGACTCGCCCTAGGCTGGACGAAGGGCAGTTTCGTGCAGTACATTATAGATAACTGTGGTGTCACTGAGCTGTTGTCAGGCATAGATTTATCTTCAAAAACCACAGTCCATTCCTCTGGTGTAGAACAGCCAGTTCTCAGAGCCATGCAGCTGCCTACTTCAGTTGTACTGCCCTGGTTGTCCCTCACATGCTTTTTCTGTGCAGATGCAGAGGAAAATCTGTCTGCAGTGACACTGAAGTCTAGAGTGGACAATGATGGAGTTGAACAAGCTGGAAAGCTGTGACCACCACTTGGAAAACTCCTTGGGCATGTGCTTCAGATACTGCCCATGCTTGAAGCAGTAGTGTGTATCTCTGCAGCTGGGAAACTGGAGGTGGCTGTAGAAAGAGAGGCCTGGGAAGGAAATAGGGATGGACCACACCAGGCATGAAGCAGAAGAGCATCTTTTCTGTGCAACCTCCAGGAAGAACTGTCCTTGTAGATCTGTGTCCATTTACTTCTATACCTTTAGGCCAAGGCATTGAGCTGGCAACAGCCTTTCTCCTCTCCCTTTTGCCTCTCTGTGCACCACAACTGAAGCCATAGTTGCAGCCAGCGTGGCCAGACCAGGCTAGCTTGAGGTAGGTTGAGTCAATACATGCATCAGGCGCCACTGTTGCACGTGTTCTTTCTGGAAGAAGAGCAAGGAGAACTTTGACAAACTGGTGCAAGTCCTGCAAAGGGCCTCTAGGGTGGTCAGGGACTGGAGCACGTGGTGTATGAGGGAAGGCTGAGGGCACTGGGTTTGTTCAGCCTGGAGAAAATTCAGACGAATCTAGGTACAGTCTTCCACTGGCTAAAGGGGAGTTATAGAAAAGGCAGAAGCAGATTCTTCTCAGAAGTGTACAGAGAAAGGACCAGAGGCAAGGGACACATGTTGCAACAAGAAAAATTCTGGGTTTTTTTATTTGAAAAAAATTCTTCCCTGTGAGAGTGCTGCAGCACAGGAGCAGGAACCCAGGGAAACTGAGGGACGTTGTCCGAGCTTGACTGGAAAAAGCCCTGTGAGACCTCATCTAGCTTTGGAATTAGCCCTGCTCTGAGCAAGGGGTTGGACTAGGGAACTCCAGAGGTCCCTCCCCACCTGAATTATTCAATGAGACAAAGTTTGCACAGGTTGTTTTAGCTCCTCCAGAGCAACTTTCCACCTTGCTCCTGATGTGGGCTGCTCTGGGGTTGCTTGGTCAGTTAGAGCTTACAGATATTGCTGCAGTGCATGCAATTCATGATACCACGTACAAAAGAAAACCTACCTTATTCCCCCTGGTTATTCCTGCCTAAAATATTTTTCCTAAACAGTAAGTTAGGAAAATATAAAACCAGCTCATTTTTGTATACTTCCTTGTTATTCCCCCTGCTTCCCTCACCGAAAATCTCTTGAAAACTTTGTTCAGTCAGTCTCAAGTTTCCTAAAAGGACATTCTACCCTGGGATAATATCATGCCTGTGAAAGTTCAGGCTGATTATTTTTCGTCTAGAGGGAGAGTCAAAATTTGGCTTATAATGGAGGTCTTGTTTCAAACAACGATGAAAGAATTTAGCATTTATGACATCAGTGGGGTGGCATGGGTGTGGAGTCGCATGCGAGCGGGGGATGCTGGCTCTTCTCTGCACCAGTGGTTTTGTGACCTCCATCTTTAACTGATGGGGGTTTATTCAAGCCCACCTAAACACATGTACATATTTATTTACTAAGGCAAACCAGACTACAAATGGGACCAAAATCCACATTTAAACATCCTTACAAGAAGCCCCTCTATGGCAAATTCCTTCTTCAGCCCTGCTTAAGAAAAAGTCTGGGAGAGTTTATTTTGCTCAGGCTTTACAACTCATTGTTTTCCACAAAAGCACTCCTCTGCTTTTCCAAGAGTAAGGATAATTCTGTGGCTAAAGCACATGACTAGGACTTGGGGTTTTCTTCCCAGCTGTTGCACAGACTTCTTGTGTGTCCTCGAGTAAATCTGATTAATCTCACTGCACATCTGTAAAATGGATGCAGTGCTCTTTCTCCTTATTTAACAGAAGCTGATGTGAGCCTTTTAGACCTTTACAAGACAACTGGATAGAAATAGGAAGAAATACGCATGCAATTTTGTGTACATGTGTGTGCTAATTAAGGAAGCAGTGGAAAATTTTCTTCCAGAATGTATTTGACAGAGCAGCTTATTAATTCTGTAGAAGTTTGGATGTAAAATCTGTTCCTAGAAAGCTTTTGGACTTTTCCTCCCAAACTGAAGAGGATATTTTTTTGAGTCCTTTTTTTTTTTAAAAAAAAAAAGGAAAAAAAAAGAAAAGAACAAGAGAAAACTCAAAGTTACTTTGTTTCCGTGAGAATGAGAAAACCTTTTGTCATATTTTTTTTTTTTTTTTTTTAAACAGGGAAATACCTCTTCCCAGCTAGCTATACCCCACATGTGTTATGGGAAAAACAATGTCATTCTGCCTAAATGCAGGCACTCTCAGGGACCGAACAAATGAACATCCAGCTCTATCCCACCATGCTTGCTCAGCAGGCAGATATGCAGGTTTTGCTTTATCATCAGGGTCAGTGTCCAGCCCTGTACCTCATCATCTACTTTTGAACCCTGCGGTGAGGAGACAGTGATTACCACCTTCCTGTGATTGTCTGTCACACTCGCCATCCTTGTCCCTTCAGTACTTCATGAATATTGACAGAGATACTTTCAGGAAAAGGTATCTACTACCACATGCATTTTCTGGCTGAGAGTTGAAGTTACAACATTGTCAAAGGTGTCCCCAGATGTGTAGTGTCCTGCTAGAGGCAAATCTAGCTTGAAGGGCTACAAAGATAATTATGGGATTGGAGCACCTCTCTTATGAAGAAAGGCTGAGGGATTTGGGTCTCTTCAGTCTGGAAAAAAGACGGCTGAGGAGGGACCTTATCAACACTTATAAATACTTAAAGGGTGGGTGTCAGGAGGATGGGGACAGTCTTTTTTCAGTGGTGCCCAGCAACAGGACAAGAGGTAATGGGCACAAACTACAACACAGGAAATTCCATCTCAACATGAGGAAAAATTTCTTTACTGTGAAGGTGACAGGGCACTGGAACAGGCTGCCCAGAGAGGTGGTGGAGTCTCCGTCTCTGGAGACATTCAAAACCTGCCTGGATGTGTTCCTGTGCAACCTGCTCTAGGTGACCCTGCTCTGGCAGGAGGGCTGGACTAGATGATCTCCAGAGGTCCCTTCCAACCCCTACTGTTCTGGGATTCTGTGGTTCTGTGAATTTGAAGGAACTACATATGTTGGAAAAGCAATATAGCATGAGTATATTCAACCGTCTGCACTTTAAAGAGTGTAACTACAGCAATTCATTATGGGCAAGAGTTTGTAAACTGACTGTTGAACTTCTGTACTTTGCTTCCAGCTGTTCATAATGTGATACCTCGGAGGGACTAGACGTTCACAGCTGAAACTGAATTCTTCTGACAATGAGGCTCCTTTAGATTAATTCAAGATTAGGTTCTGAAAATAATATCCAAAATTACTAGCTGAATTGGGAAATTAATAAATATGATAAAAATTTTGAAAGAAACTTCATTTTCAATTTATATTTTCCCTTCAAATTATTTTATAATAATTTTTATTGGTTTTCATGTGGTAGAAAACATTAAAAATGGGGCCAGTTCAATCACATCACAAGATTTAAAAGAAAATGTTTTAAAAATAATTTTTGAAAATTATAAACCACTTACAAAATTACAAGTCTTAAAAAAGGTGTTTGCATTTTTGTGTTAGTAAATTCCCATTAATTTTGAAAGACTATAATCTGCACCCTACACTTTAAAGCACAAGCATAAGAAATATTGCCAGTGCCAAAAGTTCAGGCTGCAAGTATTTACGGGAGTGGCTGAAAAATGAGATTTAGAAAGTAGTTCAAGTTCTGTTCACATTTTTCAGTTTTCATTCATCTCCTGTTACATTTTTAAGCTTTCTCATCAACAACAAGCACTGAAGATTCACTTAAAGAATACCAGTGAGTTGCTTAAGTCACCACATATCTTCAGGAGCTGGAAATTTAAACAGAAGAGTATCATAAAGTCATGATAAATCCCATGCATTGGCAAAATTGCCTTCACTGTAATGTGTAGCTGTCTCTATTTCTAACGTTTTAACTCAGTACTGTACATGGATGATCCTGTTCCTGCTGACAATTATTACAGACTCCCCATTTACTTGTTCAGAAGCAAGATGGGACTATTTCATGGTTTTATGAAAAAATGCCCAATGGAAAAATGCACCTCATGGGTTAGATACTAGCATAAGACTCAGAAGGTTATTTCTGCATTTTGCATTCACACAAGCTTCTTGTGTGATCTTGAGCAAGCCTTTGAAGGTGACAGCATAACTCCTAGCATGGCACCTTTGCTAGGAGTGCAGAAGATGTAACTCAGCCTGAGGACTGGTGTTTAGGGAGTGGTGGAGGGGCTGGTGGTGGAGTGACATAGCAGTTGGGAAGAGAACTGTTTGTAACCTCTTGCAGAGTGGGCTGAGAAGCATGGATCCAGCGTGTACATGGTCCTGGGTGCAGGTTCACCCAGGACCTGCTCCATCCCTATATCAGCACTGCAGAACTGAGTGGTGTTAGCATCCCCTTTGAGATAATATCCTCCTTCAGCTCCAAGTGTACTGGTCTACCGCTCATCTGCAGATTACACCACCTCCTTTCTTCTACCTTCTGCAGCTTCTGTTTCTTTGGGTTCCCAGGGACTTTGAGATTGTATCCTAACTTCACTGGGGCTGGTCTGAGCCTCTCCAGCACTATGGCTGGCAGAGAATGTTGAAATTATCTCGACTGAGCTCCTTGATCACACTGAAAAAGACACCTTGTCCAGCAGTTCCTGTGTCAAATCCCCATATCCAGAGACTGAACTTGACTGCGCCTGGAGGGAAAGTCAGTCACTGTGATCCAAAGATGTCTCGTTATGTTGCACCCCCCTCATGCCTGGCTGAGTTGTTCCAATGGATAACTCTCCTTAAAGTGGGCATTTTACCCCTAGCCTAAATGTATCTCTTTTCAGATGTCATCTTGCTATCTGACATTTTTTCAGGCTTTTCACTTGCTAGGTGAGAACTTTGTGGTCTGTGCAAGCACTTAGAAACCTTTGCCTGGGCAAATCTTCTTGGATAAAATAAACAGACTGAAGTTGCTCAAGTGTTTTGCAAGGGCTCGCTCAAGGCACCCTGATACTGCAAGCAAACCTGAGCTTTCTCATCTTGCTGGGAGCGGTGGACATTTTTGTCCAAGGAACGGGAAGACTAAGGAAAAGGGTTGAAGCTGGGGCAGAAAGCAGGAGAGATCATAGAATCATAGAATGGTTTGGGTTGGAAGAGACCTTTAAAGATCATCTAGTTCCAACCACCTGCCATGGGCAGGGACACCTCCCACTAGACCAGGTTGCTCAAAGCCCCATCCAGCCTGGCCTTGAACACTTCCAGGGATGGGGCATCCACAGCTTCTCTTGGCAACCTGTTCCAGTGCCTCACCACCCTCAGAGTAAAGAATTTCTTCCTAATATCTAATCTAAATTTCCCCTCTTTCAGTTTAAAATCGTTACCCTTCTTCCTATTGCTCCACTCCCTTATAAAGAGTCCCTCCCATTTCTCCTAGAGGCCCCCTTTAGGTACTGTAAGGCTGAGATGCACCTCCTGGCACACTCACGGCTGTTCCGCGTGCCCTGCCTTGTCCCTCAGTGGCAGTAGCCAGCCTGGCACAGACAGAGCAGACCTCGTGCTGCCCGTGGTTGTCCACTCTCTTAGGTGGTAACTGCCTGCTTTGCCTATGGGCAGAGCCAGCTCTGGTCTCATTCCAGGTATTCAGGACGATTGCAGCTCCTTTTTGAACCAGTCACAGCTTTATAACATCCTCTGTTTTAACGAGCTCCAAACAGCAACACCACATTGAGTGGCAACAGGTCTTCCCCTGTTCTTCCTTGCTCTTCTCCCACCTAAATCTCATTTAGTAATTACTTCATCACTTGGGGGTTGTGTGTTCAATCAAAGCCCCCAGCAGAAAACCTTCCTGATACACCGCCGTGTCCCAGTTACACTCCTATTTGTGTGTACGCCGAGTCACGTGCCTACAACGTGAGTTGCTCATCGCTCCCGTTTTAAGCCCAGACCTGCAAAGCGTACCACACAAGCTGATCCCTCAGCCCAGGTGGAGCCCCAGCGAGGCAATTTGGGTGCTGTACCAGTCCCCGGGCCTTTTTCCAGGATCAAAGGCTTAGTACAACATTTAGAGCTTTGCTTATTTTGACAGTCAGCAATTGCCAAGCCAATAATCTCTTTGTTTCTTTATCAAGCAGACTAATAAACGGTACTGCGTTGCTAAATCTGTGTAAAGGGGAGAGATAGCCTTTAGTCTTATTCAGCATCTTATGATTATATCAGCCTGTCTTAATCCAGCCAAGTATATTTACATGAAATAATGGAATGAGTTTTGCAAATTTCTTCCCCCCCCTTTTTTATTGTAAGTGACTGTCTAGCCAAGTTCATTTCCTCTCCTGTCTGAGCTCCTCTCTGAAATATATTATCCCACTTATTAAAAGCCAATAGCACTGTGCTTTTCTTTTCTTCCACCCTCTCAGAAGAAGGGGCATGCAGGGGATGCTTGGATTAAGTGAGTGGGGCACCCCAGAGCTGGGATTCCTTATGAATGAGCTCATATCCTCTCTCCGTATGATAAGAGGAATGCCATTTGCATCTCAGAGTTGACTACATAAACATACACACACTTGGATGGGTGAGCGTTTAGCCTGGGCATAAACTGCAGTTGCCAAACAAAGATCTGAGTGACAAGGGATCGTCTGCCAGCCCTCTGCATGGGCAGACCGCAGCCACTTCTCGGTGGCAATGGTTCCTTCATTCCTGGTGAAATCCATCCCTGCCGGGAGGGGGAGGGAGAGGAAGGGAGAGGAGATGACAGATCCCTGTTTGCATTCTTCAGAGAGAGCAGCTGCAATTGTCTTACTACAGTATGTCAACATGAAATTATGACAAATCAGGCAGGGATGTACTAGCAGATGAAAACAATAAGGAGGAAGCAGAACAGAGGGAAGTTGGGAAGAATGAACTGTACCTAAAACTCTGGAGGCTGATACCGTCCTGGTGGAAAATGCCTTTGAAAATGCAATAGGATTGAAGATTGTAGGTATGCCTGGACATGACTAAAGGAGCATATGTTGAGTTTTAAGGTTGGTTTAAATCTATCTCTAAAATGATACCTTTTTTTTTTTTTTTAACTTTCCATAGGAACCTTGCAAAAATTAACCTGAGAGTAGCAGGAAAAAGGCTAGTCTGTCACCTTTTCCTGTGAAAGGGACACAGTCAGGATCCCCACAGGACCAGCTGAGCACGCAGCACTCTCACACTACATGTGATGCCAGTCTCTGACCTTGGCAAAGGTAAGGAAACCTCCTCAGCCTCCACGGTTACACGTACACAGCCATGAGGAATGAAGGAAAAAGAAAAGGGATTTCCTACTCTTCCCCTCCTTTTTTTTTCTTCTCTTTTTTCATTAAAAATGTTATTGTATGATAGCAAAGGGAGAATTAGCAGGAGAAAGGCTTCAGCTTCCTGCTTGCCTCCTCCTTTTCCTTTCTGTCTAACAGAAGTCCTTGAAATGGGATGCAATGAATGTTTCCTTTATTAAAAACTGAGCCTTCTCCAACCCACGCAGTTTCACAACACTTGATAGAATGCACATTTTTCCAGTGTCTTTTTTTTTTTTTTAACAATGTCCAACAATAAAGAAAAGTCAATAATGGGGCCATATTCAGCATTAGTGTAATTGGGAACAGTTCGCTCTGGTGTCAATAGGAGGTGTGCTCACGTTCACCAAAGCACGATTTGCTAGCTTGTGGACACCTCATATTTAGGATTGTCACTGGTCTCTACTAAGAGTGGCTTATAAACTTCCTCAGATTTGTGAGCCTATTGATTTAGCACTGTACAGCTTGGCTGCAAAAGAAAGAAGGAAAAAAGCAGTGAGCACAGGATTTTTACCTAAAAGCTGGCTTTATTTCCCTCCACCCAGGTTCTGCTGCCTCTCTGCCTGCTGCAGCTGGCTGGCACCTCTGAGGAAGCTGCCACGTCACACCTCACTTGAGTCGGGGTGAATGTAGTGGGTTTGCTCGGGAGGGTGGAGGGTGCATGAAAATATTTTCTGTGGTTTCAGTTTGCATGTCTGCATGGAAAAGGCTGGTGAAATGTAATAGGTATGAATCCAGGAGGGTCCACAGAAATGTGTGAGGACAGATTTCAAGGAAACCAGTGCAAAAACCCCAAAACCTTTTCAGGGGAAGGAATATTCCCATTAAGCTTTCAAAATCTGTAATATTTTTTTCTATTAAATTCCACAGGAGTTTTCCATAGGGCTGGTTCCAACCTCCCCTCTCCCAGGCTCTAAGCCTTACATTTTAATGAACTGAAAGAGCTTTGCTCTGTGCTCACTTACATTGCATATGTCATCAGTGGCACTTCTCTAGCTGCACTGAAACCCTTCTATGCTTGCATCACTCTTCTGTGAAGTCCCTGGTCTTGGAGGGATATTTGAGTGAAAGAGCTGCCTTTCACCTAATCCAGTCTCTAAAACTTCAAGTAATATGACAAACGTATCCTGCAAGAGCATATCCTTCCTGTGGGGTTTACTTCCGGATGCACAGTGCCCTGATGTAACCGTTCCGCAGATCCATCCCTGGCACCCACAGCAACCTCCTCCTGGAGGTCATAAAGCCAATGATGCTCATGCAATGGATGGAGAAGGACCCTCATCCTGACCAACAGCCTGCTGCCTGGGCTTCTCTGGCCCGAGGAGCCTAGTATGGCTGCTCTGTCCAACTGGGTTGTGATGATGCCCCTGGAATCAAAGCAATGTCACATTTATTATTAGGTGACACTTTCTAAAAGGCTTAAGGCACCTGACTTCCTTCTTTGAATGCCTGAATTAGGTTAGTAGTATGGTTCCCATATTACTCACTCATGGAGAAAGATGCTGGCTTGCTAGGCATTACAAAGCATGCAGGTCCAGAGGTAAACGTGAGTTCTCTTGGCTGGAGCTGGGACAAGTCTGCAGGGCTATGAGGGAGTATGGAGCAGGATCTTGGCAGCCCACAGGCAATTGTATGGTTGGAAGCCCCCAGAGTTGTGTAGATATTCCTGCCAGTTACATGAGACCTCATGATACTAAAGCATTGCATGGCACGAGGTGCTCTTTCACGAGAGGGATTTAAGGTGTGGTGAGGTAGTGATAGGACAAGGGGCAATGGTTTTAAACTAGAGCAGGATAGGTTTAGATTAGACATTAGGATGAAGTTCTTTACAATGAGGGTGGTGAGACACTGGAACAGGTTGCCCAGAGAGGTGGTGGAGGCCCCATCCCTGGAGACATTCAAGGCCAGGCTTGATGAGGCTCTGAGCAACCTGATCTAGTTGAAGATGTCCCTGCTTACTGCAGGGGGGTTGGACTAGATGACCTTTAACGGTCCTTTCCAACCCAACACATTCTATGATTCTATGATTCTATGAGGTGGTGCTGAACATCAGAACTTGTTTCTCACGTGCCCTTGTGAAATTTTGCTGCGGTTTTCCCATTGGTGGGGAAATTCCCCTCCCGCTGATATTAGCTACTCTCAAAAAGCTTCTCTCTTGCTTTTTTGACAAGCAATAGCAAAAAGTCATTGCCTGTGCTCTGTGCTTTCCTGTATGCAGCTTTTATTTCTTCTCTGACCATTTCTTTTTATTTCTCCTTTTCTCACCACTTCAAACAACGCAGACTTGTCAGGCTTTTTTCTTGTGAATCTAATGTGAATGTAGATACATTTTTGATAATGTGATCTTAAACTTGGAAGCTGCAGTTGCATTCTGTGTTCTGGTTCTTTCTCTCACTGTATAAAAGGAAGGGGATTTGAGATGGAATTTTTAGCAAGCTATATCTCCCTAGCCTGGATGAGAAACAAGCACAAATGTATGCTGGGAAGCTCAGGAGAAGGATTGGAAGAGGTGCAAGCTCAGGAAGGCAAGCAGTGTGAAATGTTCATATATAGCCCAACTAAAAAGCATCTTATGAAGGAGGATCAGGGTCAGCAATATCTTTAGAAGGTCAAGTCCCCTTAGTTTCACCTAATGTTCTACCTGCTAGCTACCTGCTACAAGCTACATTAGACCAAAGACTGTTCTACAGATCTCATTTCCCAAGACCATTCCTGTATTCCTATGATGATTAATCTGATGATTTAATGTAAAAATACACAAGACTAAAGACAAAGACTGCCCCCTTACACTGCTGTGTGCCCTAATTCTTGAACTTTCTTCTTTCATCAGCCTTGAGAATCACCAGTCTTTGCCCTCTGGGGCCCACTGTCACAAGGGAAAGTCATGGTACTTTTGCCATGAATTCATTCTGAACACGTGCTGTAAATCCGGTGCTCCAGGGAGAATGCAGGTAGAGAACAACTGCATTCCATATGTGGAGTAGCCTGTCAAGGGGCAGAGGGTTCCCTGTGCCCAGATGAACCTCCCTTGGCAGTGAATGAAACAAATGAGCAGCTTGGTGACAAAGATCAGAGACCAAGCAGAAGCAAAATCTCAAGTCCAACCTCCAAAGTCTATACTTGACACAGTCCCATCAAGCTGAGTGTGGGAATGTTACGGTATCCCCCTGCCCTTGACGTTTGGGAGTTGAAGCACAGATGCACTGAATGACTTGATCAGACACACAGGAAACCTACAGAGGACCTAGGAACTGCACTAGTTTCAGAAGTCTCTGTCCAGTACTTTACCAATGCTCTTCTCAGAACAGTTTTCACAGGGTCTTGCACTCTGTTCTGCTGACTTTTACTGGAATGAAATTGGTTTAGAAATAATGACTTTTATTCTGAAAGTTTGATGGCAGCAGAGGGGAAGCCCTGCACATTGTAGGTGAAGAAATGAGAATGTCTAACTAGAGGATTAGCAGAATAGGTGTTCTATCTGCAACACTTTCAGTTTTGCTTAACAATACTAACTCCTTTTTGATGTGCACTTTAACTGCAAGCAATGAGTGCATCAGTGCCTTTTACTTTCAATTTGAATCACAAGTAATTTTAACTTGATTGCAGTCTCATGAGGCACCTACCCACTTTATTCCACGCTTTTATGAGAAAATTCCTAGTATCTAATGATACGTCCATATTCTCCTCCTTCTTAAATGGGGGCATGGGATATTATTGTCAAACTGCACGCATATCTCCATTTATTTCTGAAGTTTGTAGAATAGCAGAAGTCACAACATAAGCTCAAAATTGTGGGGGTGCATGGTGGATTGTAATGTGTTTAGCGTGTGATAATGAAAGCGGAGGAAAATGTCTGGAGGTTTCTGTGAGGCAGTATTGCACTTTCAGCAGCACTTGATAATTTACAAAGAGGAATTACCCTTCCTTCTCTGTTGGTAAATCTGGTGGACTAATAATGTGACGATGATGATAATGGTGGTGATGATGATGATGATGATAATTTTTTTATTAGCCTGATTGCTGCTAAGCTATTGTCTGCTTGTTAGTATGTTTTTAGAAACCCGCAATGAACAGGGCAAGTCACTGGAAAGCTATTGAAAGATTCTAAAGGCTCTTTACACAGGAATTTGGGTTTCTCCCAGAGTTTACAAATCCTTTCCTGCACTGTCCTTTTTACTAAATAAGTCCCACTGGAGCTGTCTGAACAAGCCACGTGAGCCAGACCCACTTGTATAAATAAAGTTGTGCAAGGTAGGAAAGTACAATTGCAGGTAGCTAGTTCCTTTTCTTGCTCTCTTCTTCAGGATCCTTAATATCCCAGACTACCAAACTCTTTTTCTTTCTGTCTTTCTGTTTCTTTTTTTTTTTTTTTCTTTTTTGCCTCGGTGAATTTTGGCTTTGCAGCAAAACCTGAAACCTCTGAGCTGTAAGCAGATGGTATTGAATGAGAAAACCTCATGCCCTACTTCCCTCTGACAGGGCACGCTCTGAGGCTCGACTGGGTGTCCCACAATGCAGTGCTTCAGTGAGTTGCTTGGTGCATCACACGTTGTCCTGAAAACCACAGGCAACAGGACCCCAGGGAGGTGGAGGCAGTGACCCATGCTGCTTACTGGTCAGCAGGATAGCTCTGAGAAAAACTCAAGGTTCCTACACCTCATTGTGAAGGTATGAGAGACAATTGGTCCCATCTCAAAAATAAGAGTGGTCTCATGGCAAGCCCCACTTTCGCTGTGCCTGAGTAGAAGTGTGAAGGACTGATATTTAACTTCATGATTACCTGCATATCTTTGGAGAAGTCACCTAACGTCCATATGATCTAGTTTCTGTAAAATGAGATAAGAAAAAATCCTCTGTGAAACATGCTGTACTGTGTTGGTGAACTACAGTTCCAGTTTCCCTTCTCAGACCTCTCTCCTAGCCTCTCTCTTCTTGCCCACCCACTCCTAGAGTCTCTCAAGACTTGATGTCCCAATTCAATACCGACTCTCAACTCTTCTTCTCCCACAACAAATCCTAGCTGCTTGTCCCAGTCCAGTTTCTCCTTCATGGTGAGCTCCAATCTCCTTTCGTTATTCTGCTTCTTTCTTGGTCTCCTGAGCACTAGGTCTCTTTTCCTTCCCTCTGCTGGAGTGTCAGCCAGACCACACCAGCTGCCTCCGAGAAACAGCCTTTTGTTGCCCTCAGTCTGGCTCAGGCTGGTCAGCAGAGGCAGCCACAGGAAAATTTGGGGTTCATTCCTGTTTTCCTGGTGAGACCTGAGGGGGACTTTCTTCTCCGCTGTGTCTGTGCATGCACAGACAGGTCCCAGGTGAGGGTTGTGAGGTTTTGGAACTTACTAAGTATGGATTCTTTGAAAATGTCAGCTCAAAAATCACCACATCATAGAAACTTTTTTCAGACATGGTCAGGACAACCCGGCTTTCCGCCTCTTCACTCTTACAATCAGCTAAACTAGTTTTGCTAACGTCTAGGGAAAAAAACAAACTAACAGTTAAACCCCAGGATATCCCTCTCCACTGTGGCCAAAGGTCTTGCACAGGTAATACGTGAACTTAGTAACGTGGCAAAGTGATAAGCCACTGAAAGCACAGTCTTATCTGTTAACAGCACTTACAACAACTGATGTTTCTGCTTTGCAGAGCAAATGAGTATCTTACTTCTGGCCATCCCCAGATCCTCAGAGCACTTTTATGCCACATTTCCACAGGGTGAGATCTCTTCTGGTCACCTGTGGCACCCTCCCGTTCTCATGAGTCGTCACAGCAGCATGAGGGGACAGTGCCAGCATGTGTGTGGGAGGGCTGAAAGGAAAAGTTAATTATACTCTTACAAGTTTGAGAAGATCAGTTTCTCCTCCAAGACAGTTTTTAATTCTTTCCAAGCTCCAAAAACCTTGGTCATCACCGATGACATAATTTGCGCTCAGCTTCCAGTTTCTATTGTCTCTGTGACCACCTGATTATTTGCTCTTTCTTGCTTGCAGCTGCATCTCTACACCTTCTCTGGAGGAAACAGCTGCCACTTGTCTTTTCCTGGGCTGGGATGCTAGTACTTTTTGTCTGTTTGGTCCATACTGAAGGGAATTTGCTTGACACACTGAGGTGGGTCCATCACCTTTGACAAGAGCAGAGCTGGGGCCTTGTGGTTTTCTTCTTTCTTTTTTCTTTTTTCTTCACAGTAGGCTGTGGCATTGCTACCAAAAAGAGTAATAAGAGTGAAAAAAAGGGTGTGGAAGGAATGTGCTTCAGTAAAAGAAATGCAGAATAGCTTCTCATTTTCCTGAATGAGTGGCAAAAATATCTTGTATCTTCAAAATGATCCCATTTCTGCCACAGAGACTCACAGTCACTATGTACACTGCAGTGCACACACCAAGACCTTTGGGAGAAAGTATTTCTTTTCTTTTTTCTTTTTTCTTTTTTTTTTTTTTTTTTTTTTTTTTTCCCCCTAGTTCAACAGTGCTATGTGATAGATGGAGTTAACTCCTTTGAGTTTTGCACGGCCTTCTTTCTAATCATCAGCCCTTTGAGAAATGTGGAGGAGGGGCCAGTCCCTTCTCAGCAGTTATGGGAAATGGAGACCGATTAAATCATAGGCTTTGCCCTGTCAGTAAAAATGTAAAAATGTCAAACATGAAAAAAAAGTATTTCCATATTGGGTGATGTGTTTTTTTTTCTCAGCTATAATTGCTCTAGCAGTATAAGAAAGCAACACAAGGTTTAGATTAGTCAAGCACATTTTTGCGCTATGTATATAATAACAAAAAACCCAGACCTGCCAACCCACCCCCAGGCCTTGAATTTTTGGTAGATTTTCTAGTAAAGTTCCCTCTATAGTCCTTAGGGGAGTCTTCAAGGGTGAACTGATGAAGACATGCCTCTTGTACCATTTGCATTTGTACATCTTGAGCTCCTCTGCAATATCCTCTGTTTGAAATTTGTTCCATTAATGTTCCACTCTGTGGGAGCAAGGACAGCCCTAATTACCCCTACCCTGGAGTAGCTCAGCTCCCCTCTGTCACGGCATCTTTTCTTGTTGGTGGAATGCCATGTTAGCAACCTGAGCCCGTTGTCCTCCTTGCCACGCAGCCCAAGGTGGCAAGGTCCCCTCTAGTTGCAGAGGGGACCAATCCTGATTTCTTTAGTGCACTACTCATTGACTTCAGTGGTCTAAAATGTCAGAGTAAGACCCTGAACAGGGGATGACAATGGCTCTCCCCTATGTTTATCCTCAAAAAATTCGAAGTCAGCTCCTCACTAGTTGTTGAGGCATGTTCATAGGCCAGTATGAGAGGTGGATGCTGTACCATTGTCAAGTAATCATTTGAGGTAGTAAGAATTCACCTCTGGGGGGAGAGCTTTCTTTGTAGTGGCTGTAGAAGATGGCTAAACCCCCAATTTGGATGGGTTGTTTAGTTTTTAAATGGCTAAAGATAGGAGAGAAAAATCTTGTTAACTTTGAGTTGGAAGGTGCCAGACCTTGCCAGTGGTAAGGAGCTACTTCATAAGCCCAAGGATGGCAAATTCTGGAGTGGGAGGAGGGGTGAGGGTGGGCTGCGTTGAAGAGGCTTCAACCAGCTAGAAGAGCATTTTCCATATGTCAGAGCGGAGGCTGCCAGCTTTGCTCATGCTGAACGATACCTTTCCCCATGATTAGCCCCATTGATTTTATCAGCTCTGCTCACAGAGAGCTAGATCAGACCACGGTGCTTCAGCCCCAGGAAAGGAGCCACCCACTGCTGAGCTACCGCTGGGTCAGACCTGTCTCCTTGCTGGTCTGGGAAGGGAGCAAACCGTGACGGGTCTGTAGCTGGCACAGCACATGCTTCCTGCTGCCAGATGCCTTGGGAAAGGAAATGAAGGATCCATCAAGTTCTCCCGTCTTCCCCCTTGGGCTAAGGAAAGGGCACAGTCCGCAGAAGCTATTATTCCCCTGTGTGTGAGAAGCAAGACACAGGACACGTTATGGTCCCTTCTTGCATTGGCATGCTGGCCATGATCTGGCCCAAAGTGAGGTGCTACTCTGCATGAAAAAGGGGCAGAGCCTGGCACTCAGTGGCCAGAAGGTTTTACATGGCCCAGAGCATGAGGTCAGTACAAGCTCCTTGAAGAAAGGTGTAGCAACAATGCATCCAGTGCATTTACTGTTGAACACAAAAGCCATTTACAAGAGGCTGGGGGGGGGGGAGGCGGGGGGAGGAGAGAGAAGGAAAAGAAAAAGGCGTGCGTTTATTCTCAGGGCAGAAAGAGTTTATGTGCCATCGAGCGCCCACTGAAAGGCAAAGAATTGCTTTGTCACAATGTACCATTCGCTGGAGGTTTCAGATCCACTATGATATTATGGCTGACGGCTCAGGGACCTTGCCTTGACTACCAATGTAATTGGCATGGCTGGGTGCTTTTGATTGAGTTTTAGTTGCTCCCCGGTAAATCTGCTGAATGATCCTGCGGGACCTGTGGGCGTGCAAAGCCCCCATATTACTCACTGACCTGCCCCTCTGGCTTGCTTGTCATGCGATTTACAATAACTAGCACTGTCCTTGTAACTCTAAGGTAAGAAGTGAAAACCCTTTCTTTTTCCCCTAATTGTTCTACTGGTTTTACAGTTACCAAGCTGTAAAGCACCTCATCACTCTTGTTAATTCTTTCTTCCTTTTGAGCTGCCAGTTAGTAATCAATTATTACCCTTGTCATTCATGCTGCAGCACAGCAGCTGGTCACAAGAAGCCTCTGTTTCATTGGGCTGGAGCCAATCAAGTCTCTCCAGCTGTCCCTTGCTGCTCTGAATCATAATGTACAGTACTTGTTGCTTTACAAGTTCCTTTACCAGACTGCTTTTTAAAAAAAAAAAATAAAATGAAAAAAAAGTTTTTGCTCCCAGTTCTACCCTCACGGCACATCTGGCTGCTGGAGGTTAAAGTAAACTCCCTAATGCTGCATTTTTATGAGGGGTGGAGGGGATACTCTACGTTAGCACAACAGATATTTTTGTCATATTCTCCATTTTATGAGATGACTGCACTGATATAAAGACTGCTGACAGATCAAAGGTTTCACTGGTAAAATGATATGAAAGGCAGAGACATTAGCGTCCATCAAGGTCCTGTTAGGATTTGCAGAACAGGGGTTCTGGGCCTCCCAAGTGAAACCTAGCAGGAAGGTCTGCGAGCCTGCATAGCAAATGAAAAGAAAACAAGAGAGGGCACACAGAATATTGGAGGAGGTAGTGACCCACAAAATAGTAGCAATTCGAGCTGCAAGGCACCCTGATTGAATTGCAGTGGAGGCAAATGCTCTCAGGCTTGCTGTTCTTGTTATGGATCGATGCACCGTTCAGTGTCGCACTCTGAGCTATCAGCTAGGCTTTTGGATGACTTTAATTCAGAGAGGGAAACGACAGTACCATCCCTTTCCTGATTGTCTTTGTTCCCAGCTCCCACTGCTTGACTACAGTCTGATGAGACCAGAAATCCTGCAAAAATACCCACCCAAGATGTGAAGTATTGCAGGGAAGCAGCCAGTTTTGGGGAATCAGTATTGTCATCCTGTAACTTACGTTCCTCCTGTATAATTTAATCAAAAGGAAGAAACCAATTTCACAACTCTGCTACTGATGTGGGTATTTTCATTGGCTTCTGTGGAGCAAGTCACAGGAATAAAAGTTTGGGAAATGTCTTTTACAGTTACTTCTTCTCCTCTCCGATGTGCCTCAAGGAACTGATTTCATGGAAGCACTAAACAACAAATTAAAATGTGATATAACCCCCACTAATTACATCCTGTTACAAGAATTTCTCCCCCTGACTGTTTAGGAACCCAATTAGTGTTAACTATATGATGGCCACCAGTGACATTATCCAAAAGTGTCTAGGTTTTATTGCTGCTGCAGCTCAGACCAATAAACTCATCTCTGCCAAATTGAGCAAAACCCCCCAGTTTTACAAGAGTGCTACGCACATCATACCGTGAATGTTTGCCATGGGGTTGGTAATAGCTTTCCCCAAAAGGGCATAATTATTAGCTGTAGCTGTAGAGAAGTCAAAAGAAATGCAATGCAGTCACCCATATTCCATGTGACAAGATCTGCTGCCTTGGCTTCTCAGCGGCTTGTGCCAAAGCGCATGGGTGGTGATGGTGTCCCAATACTCCTCATACTCACGTACGAGTCTTGGAAAGGCTAACATCATGGGATACAGTGCTGTGCAGACATATCCCACTTAAATTAAATAAGCTAACATAGGTGTCAGGCCTGGTGTAGACGCTAAGACTCCATACAGGGTAACTTTACACTCCTCTTCACTTTTTGAAGCTCTGCTTAGAGGGCTGAATTTCTTTGATATGAAGGTTGCATTAGCCAAGTCTGAGCACTATGGCAGGTACACTGCTTTGGATACCCTAGTGGCCTTGCAGGCTAGTTTGATTATCTCCATATGGCCGGCTATAGTGCTTTGTAGATGGCCCTTTTGAAAGGCAGCGCGTTTTGTCGTTGTGCACTTCAGGGGTGGCATTAATTTTTTGGTAAAGGGCCAGCACCCGGGCGTGCTCTGCTGATGTCTTCCTTGTTCATGACCAGCGCTCTGCTTGGGCACAGAGGTCTGCTGATGTGTGGTGCTGTTTAACAGACTTGCAGCTGTAGAGACTCCTGACTCTCAAGGAAAAGAGGAGCTCAGGTGGGGTAAGTAGTCCCCTTCAAACAGCAAGGGTTTTCAAAGAAAGTGCCATTTCTGAAGTATGAAATGACCTCATTAAGAGGTCCCAAAAGGCCTGGTAGAAAAGAGATTTGCACAGCTGTCATGTGGACCCTTTGCAAAGAGCTCAATTCCACCCCAATGAACGGCCTTTTCCATGGGAATATTCGGAAGTCTGGTGCCATGAAATCCTGCAGGCACAGACCTCACACAGATTTGCACTGACTGTTGACTCCGAGGGTTTTCCAAGATTTCCAGCCTCCCAACATCTTCTGTGAGCCTCTCCTAATAGATTTAGTTCTAAAAATCTGTGTGGAAGAGCATGTGATGAGAAAAGAGGGAGAACTGTGTGGTTCTGGCTTAAGGTTCTGGCTTTCTTAGAAGAGCTGCTGATTAGAAATAACCTCGTCATTGGGGACATGCCAAATTTGCACCAAGTATTTGATTTGTCTCCCTGCTATCGAACAAAAATATAATCTTGTGAAACAGATTAATTGTAAATTTATATTTTGGAGTTATTTGAACTTTGAGGGATCAAATGTAACCATTTACTTCTGGTTTTGATTTCTTTAAATTAAAAAAAAATAAAACTCCTTTTAAAAGGAACAAAAATAGCATTTGTTCCAATGCAGAAGGAGTTTGATCTTATCAAAACACTCTTTTAAATTTTGTGGGTTTTTTTTCATGGCAACATTGTCAAAAGCTAACAAGTTCCAGTGGAAAGACTAAATTTTGATGAAATGACACCTTCTGAGATAAAAATATTCTGATGGAAAATTTTTGCTAGCTCTGGTCAGAAGCTAGGCCTTTGTTTCTGGCTTTTGTACAGATCTTGCAGGTCTGTAGGAAGACACTCTTGGGAGAACTGAGAAAAAACTTTGGTGCTGCAGCACGCACCAGTACAAAGCATAAGATTTAAGAGGTCTGAACAGCAGAGTGGGATCTGCAAAACTCGAGGTAGCTATTTCTACATGCTGATAAGCCAGTGCCCTCAGCAGGAGACCGACTGGTTTGTACAACACAGCAATTCTGCAGCTACTTGTTCTTTTCCCAGGGCTGAACTGGCAATTTGCTGTCTCTGGAACCAGGGACACTGCTGCAGAGATGACACCACTCTGTCTCTTCCCCATTCCTGCATTGTGTGGAGCAGGGCTTCTACCTCCAAGTAGAAGAATTCAGTTTACCCACTTCCACTTACAGGGACTAATACTTGGTCACCATGTTCACTGTACTACTTTCTCCACTGGCACATCTGATGACTGCACCTGTCCTTAATAATGTCACTGTGACCTCTTCCTGCTTTATCTCAGACACCCCAGATGAAGTTAAAACTTCTCAGATCATAGTACACATACTGAAATGGCCCACAACAATTCACTTCGTATCACTCAAGCAATTCAAATCCTGCTGCAGCAATGAGAAGTTGTAAAAAATCCTCCAGGAGGATGCATAGTAAGAAAGAAGTGTGTTGCAGGAGTTTGGAACTTGTCGTTAGCTTCAAGATGTAAGGATCTAAAAGAAAATCTTCTCCAAAAAGCTGATACAGCTATTCTTGCCACTGAGGTCAGCACCCAAGCAAGCTGAATAGGAGACAACTCATTGCTGGCACATCCCTTTCAACCTTCTGCCTATGAGAAAGATAAAAATATCATCACAGGAGGTCCATTACCTTGCATTGTGCTTAGTATCCTCCCATTGCTGTATGCTTGTGCACATACACATTTGTTTAATGGCGGCTTTAAGTGATCAGTCATGGTGGACTTCATCTTCCTGTGCAGTAGAAACTTTCATAGTGAAATGTAAAAAGTATTGTGTAAATATAATAGAATATGGATCTCTATATATCACATGTACATTTAGCATTATATGAATGAACATTAGCATGTCTACTGGAATAAAAACATTGGAAGGTTCTTGGGTTGTAGAGAGGAGGGGAAGAAAACTGTGAGGCACCCTTTACAGATCATCTCCTGCACAGATCAGTGGAGAAGACTATAAATTTTCTTTGCCTTCTCTGTCCCAGAGGATGATCTTCAGACCTAGTTCACACTGTTATTATTCCTAGTCTGCATCAGACTAGGGCCATTGTGTCAGATGTTTAGTGCCTCTCTGGAATATCTCTATCCCAAGCTACCTGGTACCAGCAGTCACAGCACGTAATGGAAAAACCTTCCAGGAGCCAATGAAAGAGAAATGCACATGATTTGCAGAATAAGTCTTACACAGTTCTATATTTCCTTAGAAATCCAAGTCAGGATTCAGTTCACCTACTGCAAAGTGTCCGTGTGAGACTGGGCACCTGAGGTATAGCTGGCTAAAGGCAACAGTAGGAATGGCTGTTGTCTTGCCTGTCTCTAGGCACCTCCATCTGAGCTAAATGTGTAGGCTCACCTTGGAGTCAATGGAGGGAAACAGGCTCCTAGAAAGTTTTAGTGTTCTGATCTTTCTTAGGTGTCCTTGTTCTGAAAGAAAAAAATAGATCCACCATTCAGCTCATCTGAAACTATACGTCTCTGGATGGAGTTTGACACTACAATGAACGTAGCTTTAGGACTTGTAACATCACATCACAAAAGGCCACGTCCATGGGACACTAATATAAGCATTGTGTCATCTCACCTTGTTGGCCCAAGTGCATTAGAAGTTGTTGAGAAGTTAATCCTGTACCAGCAGGGTTTATGACACATTAGGTATTGTGTGCTGTTGCTGTCTAGCTTTGTGCTGGATCATGTGTCCGTGATGAATCCAGATAAAGACTAAAGGCAAGATGTTTCTTAAAGCAGTGATCGCACCAGGAATAGCAATACTAAACTTGATGTTAGTTCTTTATTATTTCTGGAAGCAACTCTACAGTTTTAATGCTACAGTTCAAATTCTGCTCTTTGTTTAGCACTTACTGTGCTGGTACCAGGTGCGCATCACAGGCATGACTGCTGAGAGAGAGAAATTTCATGAGATACTCCTGAAAATAGACTTCTCCATCCAGAGTTTCTTCTATTCAGTGTGATTCATTTAGCCATACCTTCTGCTTTCTTCAACTAATATCCACACCATTTTTTTCTACATCTCAATTTCCAGTAATTTTGCCCTCCCCTCTCTTCCCCCGGAATTAGAGGTTTGTGGTTAATAGCTTCCTGAATACACAAGCTGCCTCATATGCTTTGCAAATTAAAGAGAACATCCCACTGAAATAAAATTTAAGTCTAACAAAAACGCAAAACAAGTTACAGGATAGGGCAATATGCAGATGTGGGATACTGGAATAAATTCTTGTCTTCTTTGGACTTTGTACTGTGGAAATCAGAGTGCTGAAGGGTGATCATGAGAAAAGTGCTACTGGCTTTTCTCGTCATAATAAGCTAGTCTTTTCAATATAGTCTGGTCGCTCATTCACTTTATAGCTACAGTTTTCTATTCAGTTTGATCAGCCACTTGGAATTCCCAAGTGTCAGCTGCACAGTTTAAAAACTACTTTCTAAAGGATAATTATGCAGACCTATTTTTAGATTCTTAAGTACCTGCTTTTAGAAGCAGAAGTGTGGATTTAGGCACTCATCTTAAAAATGTAGCCCACAGCAGTGCATTGCCATCCAGACTCCAAACTTGGGCAGTGAACTGGAAGTATGACACTGTGCACTTGTCCTGTGTCAGTGTCTCTCCATGGCTTGCTTACTGCCAAAGACACAAGGGCTTACACACTTCCATTAGAAAATGTCTCCACAAGAGCTAGCAGGAGGTAATATCGACCCTCAAAGTGATTATGGTGGTTTGGTGAGAAATCTACCCCACTGCCTTCAATTTTCCATCTTGCCTTGGGCTGTAGTCAACCAAGGGTTTGTCCATGTTTACTAGACCAACCTTTGGGAAATTGGGTTGGTAGTAATTAGAAGTACTTTTGGTTTACCAGATCCTCCTGCGTTAACTGCAAGCACCATGCAAACCTACAAGGGACAGAGTGAAGCCCATTGTAGGAAACCCCCATGTCCAGGATTTGATTAGAGCTTTGGAACATTTTGTACCTTCTAGAAGAAAACAAGATGTGAATTTCAGAGCATCCCTGGCCTCAGTTCGTAGCCTTAGTTGTCTTCTAGGATTTTCCCCAGACTGGAGTGACCCATTTTCATTGGGCACTGTCTTCAGAGTGAGTTCTCATTGAGGCTTTCCTCAGCTGTAGAAATCCACAGGTCATCCATCTAGGGGCATCTCATATCTTAAAGTTTATCTTTCACAGTTAAACTTTAGGTCTGCTGGACACAAGTGAACCTCTCTGAAGCTAGCTACACCTTTTCTGTACCCTACTCAATTCACTTGTGAATCCTTTCTCCACCTTCACATGTTCACCTACGACTGCTGTTCCCAACTCTTGTGGTCACTCATCTCAAAAGCAGAATGGATCCTCCTTCCACACCCTTCATGGCCTTCTATCATACCATGGTCCTTTCTCCTCAACTTCCTTTGCAAATTCTTTGGAGGTTGCATAGTTTTCTTGCCGTTCACATTTTCAAGACTGTTATAATACTTCATAGTTCTTCTGTGGTGAGTTGTGTTCAATATCCACAACATTCTTTCAAAACTCAGGACTCCCATCTTTCCAGAGAGATAAAGCATGTCATACTGATTTTATATATGGCATACTTGATCAGCATTTTGAGCTTTTTAAAGGGAATTTTGCTCTTTAACTTTCCCTCCCTTTGAGGGTATCATTATGCATGGCTCCTGCCATCATGGAAGGCACAACTAATCACTAAACAGCAAGACAGTGCGTGCTTCCTTCAGATGCATTTACTGAGATTTCTAGAGGAAGGCCTTAATTTCACTAGTCCTGGAAGCATCCTTACCTATAATGTTCCCTTTAAAGGCATCCTCATCATTTAACTGGTCCCGCTATTGGTCCAATAGTTGCCCAGGCAGTGTTTGGTTCAACAGACATTTAAAACCAGCTAGCACTGCTGCCTAAAGACACCGTCGCACTCTTGTTGTATGTCTGCTGGCTACTCTTTTTCTGTGTCCTTGTGCTGAGTCTGAAAGGGAGGCAGATCTGGCCAAAAAACAACCCATTAAAGAAGAAGAATGTTATTTTTCAGCTCCTTCCATTCCCTGTGCCGTTTCACCTGGCTGCAGAAAGACCCATGCTGGCAGAAGAGAGGAGTGGCGCAGGAGATCAGACCTGTTACTTTCAGTGCTGTCGTATGTCAGCCTGAAGTATTTGTTGAACTGCAACTTCAGGGAAAATATTTGTAAAAACACTTCTCCTCTCTTTGCTTTCCTGTGCTCCTCTGTCTTTCTAGTTGCTGTGTCTGGTGCTTTAGCATGAAAGCTCTCTGGGGCAGGGACCATCTTTTTGTTGTGTGACTGTACAGAGACCAACACAACAGTATCATTGTCCTTGGGGCTCCTAGATACTAATACAAGAGCAATAACCATAGTAATCCAAAGGCTGTGCGGATCAGTGGGCTGGTGGGTTAAAGCAGATTGACCTCTATGCTGTTCCCAACTTTATCTCCAGCTGCCTGAGGGAAGTCATGTCATCTATCTGTGTCTGTATTGAGGCTGTAAGTTCTTCAGGGCAGGGCCTGTTTTATGCCATGGGTTCACAACCTTGCTTGCAAAGTATCTTTAAATTGTTCTGTTCTGGTATCCAACAGTTCAGACAGGTTAGTGGGTGCGCTTGGCCCAGCTGCTGCTTTGAGTGGGATGTTTCCTTTGTTTTTCCAGACCATAAACCCTCTCCAGATATTTATACATGTTGACCACATTGTTCTTGGCTGCAAGATCTGGGGCTGCAGAGGTTTATCCTGTGCCTAAGAGAATTTTATTTCATGTACAATAGTTACTGGTGTAGATTTGAGGGGCTCCATATAAGAGTCTTGCAGCTAATGAATCATGTAAAAACAAGTAAGATTTTCCTTTCCTTCCAGACTAGAAATCTCTTTTTCTCTCTCCAAACATGTCTTGACATTTTAGCCTAGTAGGTCCTAGTATTAATAAACACCCACCACAGATTTTAATCTAAACCCCAAACATACATACTTGTTAGACCTCCATTGCGATGTTCTCCGATAGAACCATTGCTTCCCTTAGAGGACATTTATCCCAACTCAGAAAACATGTGCAAGTCTTATCCTCCAAACCACAGTTGACACTCAGGTGACAGCTATAACTGGGTGATTTTTAGTTCGTTTAATTGTTTTGCATCCTGTGTTTGTTGGATATCATAATGGTTGAAGATGTGGTCAAAACATCAATACAACCGTAGCACTCTTTTCTGCACTGGTGGAATTCCCACCACAGCGGTAGTTTTCTGGTTCCCTGCTGGAAGAGTCTGCAAATTGCAGAAATTCTCACGCTGCCTGGTTATTTCAAATCTGATGTTACTTTGGTGTGTCTTTCCTATGGCATCCCCTAATTCGGACACTGCAGAACCAGATGTTTCCTTTTATGTTGCTGCCGATCACAGGAAAGAAAAAACCAAAACTAATGTGCAAAAAATTTGGCAAGTGGCAGCTTGAGTGCAGAATTTTGTAATGCTGAGCCTGTGAGCCTCATATTAAACTAGTTCCAAAACAGGATGTTGCAGTGCATGTCTAATATCCCTTTTCTACCACACCCCAGAACAATTTCTGTTGCTATCCGAGCTATGAAATGCGTTAAAAAGCAGCAATCGAATCTCACAGAGAGAGATTGTATCTACTTCAGCAAGCAGCAGGCACAAGTTTCATCCACTTTACTATAAGGGATGGACACAAAGGTGTTCCACTTTGAGACACTGTGCGGTGAGAGCCCCCCCCGCTAATGCCCTGACAGTTGTGTTACTACAGCAACAGAAACAATCATCCCATTTGTTTGTCATATCCGAAACTAGCAGACTTGCCTTTGCTAATTGCTGGTCCTATAATCTAAATAGAGCTGGGATAAAAATCAGATCTTAATCTGGTCAGTCATATGCCAATTCATGCCTTCCTTGATTATCAGTGTTTGCTCCCCATGACTGAATATGCCATAGTTCATTCTGCTACAATCTCAGACAGTCTCAATTTCGGGATATAGTTATCAGCAAAGTTTTGAGGGGTTTATTAACATTGTCTCTTGATCTGTGGGATGCCACAATTTGTGTAGCTTGAGGAAAAGCACTTAAAAAAAGCCTCCATAGTTTGCACTTTTTCTAAAAACAGGCTGCTATTTATTATTGGCAAGAACAGAGCAAGGGCTTTAGAATTTAAGCAAAAAAGACCTCTGGCAATGAGGAAATGAGCCTAGACATTTTTCATGAATGGGGCAGAGCTGCTTAACTCTGACTGGCTTGTTTTCTTTTCTTCCTATTCACATCACTCAAGTCCCACCTTCCTGCCTTAAAAGGCATCTCGTTCCCTGGCAGCAAGACAAGTATCTGTTTGATGTCAGCACCCTTTTATTTGCTTAAAAGCATCTTTTTTTCAAGCCAGTAAATTGAAAATGACTACCGCGTCGAGAACTAGCCAATTTCCAGCACTCTCTGCAGAACTGGTCTGCTTTCACATTTGAGAGATATCATTACTTTTCTAATGAATAATGAGATCAGAGAGCTTGCATGCTGTATTATGTGTAGGAAAATGCTTATGTAAATCAGTATGGCTGCGGTAGCTTCCCAGGGGAACTTTAAAGCTTATCATATCATTAAATCTGATAACAGTTAATTTTTTTTAAAGTAATGCAAGAAAAAAAATAACGATCTATTCACTGCCTATTTGTAATAATATGTTTATAATATGAAAGAGAAAGGAAGGCTACAAGATCATATATGAAAAAATGCAACCAGAAGTTCCTTAGGCTTTGCAAACTGCACCCAGTATTGAGGAAAAAAGCAGCCCGTATATTTACATAGCTGAACCTTGTGAAATACATTGAATGCAATGAAAACACTGTCATAGTCCAATGTTAGCGTTCAATGTGGATTTCACTTTTCCAGGCTCCCTGCAGCAGATTCCAAAGCTCTTCTAGCACATCCCTTCCAGTGACCTTAGAGACACCTATCTCATATTCCCCTTCTTCCTTCCCATGTTAAATGATGAGCTCAATGAAATTAAAGGAAAATATCCACCTTCCTTTCAACTTGGTTTTTAGCATCTTAGTGACAGAGTAGCTTTTGATTTGTACCAGGGCTAAAGACATCAGGATACCATTTTTCCAGTGGGACCAAGAGCTGCTCCGTGGATTCTAGACATCATGCTTACAACCTAGAAAACTTTTAATTAATCTTCCTGTTTCCTTCCTCCCCTGCCTGTGCTGAGCATAAACAGCATTTAATTTGCCAGTGCTGTTAACTCTGCAAGTTACAGTATATATTGTGCTAGCATCACCAGTTTCTCCACAAAGTCAAAAGTCTCAATGTCACTTTTCTTTTCTCGAGTGAGGTCATACAGAAATATGTCTATTCTCGTGCTCAGTGCTCAGGTGCCTGGAACAGCCCTGGCAGGGTCTCAGGTAGCCCTTCTCCTCTGGATCTGTGGGGAGAGGTGTCTCATGGGGTGGGAGCCCCATGTGTTACCTAGCAGAGGAAGGTAGTGTCTGCCTGCAATATGCTGCTAAAAAAATCCCAGTCCTGGAGTTTTTAAAGGGGCTTGTGGAAGACAGACGTAGGAATTTGATGCTCACCAGCCCTTTATACCTTCGTTATACTTCTTTCTCAATGTGTGGTTATAAACTTCCCCCTAACATAGTGCAGTTGCTGCATCCCCTCCCATCCCCTCTTCATAAAGCCATAGCTGAGCCTTAGGAGATGAGATGCTGTATCGATGTTGGGTAACCAACCATGACTCATTGAATAATGACTAATAATATTTTGCACTTTGTAGCTCTACCTCCCCCGATTCTTACAGCATTTTGCAAAAAAGAGTTGCTGCTTCCTAGGGATGCAGAGATGGATTTAGGAGAAGGCACTATCCATTATCCAACCTGATGTAACACACCCTCTTGCTTCACATGGTGGAGGATTGCAGTGACCTCCACCATCCACCCATGAGAAGCCCCAAGTGGGTACCACTGAGTGTTGGGGGAGAACAAGGTAGATAGATCTGTGCTGATACGAAGACAGGAGATCCCTCTTTTTACCCTAGACTCTTCCCCCTTCCATGTTAAGCATTAGCTACATGTTTTTCCACATTTGTTAGAAAGGGGGAAAGAATGCATCTGTTCCTCAGGGATGATGAACTGAAATTGGCCTTGATTCAGGAAAAAAAAGTCTATTCAGTGCAGCACTTAAACTGAGACATAAGTGCCAGCCTGAATAGGGACAGAGTTAAGCCTCTGTTTAAATGCTTTCCTGAACAGGGGTCATTAGCACTAGCTCTCTCACTGAACAATGGATTATTACTAATGGAAGCAGCTAGCATTCAGATAGGCATCCAAACTTTTCGGTGCTTTCTTTAACTTAGCTATTTTCTGCTGCTACTTGCAGGCCAGTTGGCTGCTGCACACTTACAGATCCCAAGAAGAGAAGGCTCCCAGCAATCTGCCAAGAGAGCCATTCAGCTCTGAAGTGCTGGTTTTGGAGGGCAATGGCATGAGGTGGAGAATCGAAAGTGGTGTGAGGCAGGTGGGGACTCCCTTTGAACTCAAGGAGTAATGAACACCTTTTTCTATTGAAAACTCGCTCAACTTGTTATGAGGTAGCAATACTGAGGAAAATTACAAAATGACACAAATCAACATTTTGGCTGATTCCAAAATAAGTCGTATTTTTCTCAATGTCTTATCACAAAACTAAGCAGTTTTTGTTTTGCGATCAGCATAAATATTTGAATGCTGCCTGTCAAACTCTGAATACAATGGATTTATCTAGTAAAATACACAGTTTAACAAAACATATGGATTCATTCAAAGCTCTTTTCACTTTTCCCCTCCCCACTATATAATTCTGGATGTATTCATACATGGATCATCCACAGACATTTTAGTTAAGTAAACTTCAGCTGTATTTGCTATCTGACCTCTTCTGCTCTCCAGTTTATGAGATAATGCAGGAGCAGAAGCAAAATGATCACCAATGAGAGACCAACTGCAGGGACAGATTCTGTGCACATTTAACTCTGTGTACAGCAGGGATATTTCCTGTGGAAGTTCTGGCATAGCCTCATAAGCCTCCATTTATTGCACACCAGTTTTGTTATTTCAGGTAAATCTAGCTGTAGTGGGAGATTGTGGCCTTCAGGAAGGAGATGACAGTAGGGACAGTGCCAAGCAGGGCTTTAAAAGCCTCAAGTGGGGCTCAGAGCCCAATACAGAGAATTATGGGACAAGGTAATGTGTCTAGAAATGTGCATAGGTAATTAATTTGATTTTTGTGTCACCTAGAGTCTTCTCAGTGCTTTTACTCGACATATAGAGTCAAATTGGCAAAGTCACCTTGGTGAGCCCTGAGCCTCACTACTGAACTGTGACAAGAATAGAAGTGAAGGGTAGTGAGGCAGCATCACCTCTTCTCCTCACACTGCTCCTCTGATCATCTTTTGTCTGCACAGGAACAGGACAAATCATGTGCTCTGTCTTGTCTTTTCTTGAAATGGCTTTTTGGAACACATTTCTGGGCCCATGAACAGGAAGAAGCTGTTTACAACATGGATTTATGAAAGGTGAGATGGGCTCGACCAAGCTAACAACCTTCTATTATACAGTGACTAGGTTTATGGGCGAGAGAAAAGCGGTGTATGTCATCTACCTCCAATTTAGCAAGGCTTTTGACACTGTCTCCTACAGTATTTTTGTATTCAAGTTAAGATGTTACGCTCTGGATAGGTAAAAAGCTGCTTGGAGGATAGAGCTCAAAGGGTGGTGGCTAATAGGTGTTGTTCTACCTGCAGGTGCAAACAGGCTCTGTAGGTATCTCTGCTGAAAATGACCTAGGTGTCTTGGTAGACAGCAAGCTGAACATGAGCCAAGGAGTGTACCCTAGCAAGAAAATACACTGACAGTATCCTGGGCAGTATTAGCAGAAGAATAGCCAGTATGTTGAGGGAAGTGATTATCTCCCTTTACTCGTCACTTTTTAGACCATAACAAGAGTACAGCATTCAGTACTTGGACCCCCGGTAGAAGTGAGACATTGACAAAGTGAGGAGAGTTCAGCAGAGGGACACCAAAAGGAGGCTGGAGCATGTAGCCCATGCAGACATGCAGAGGGAATGAGGCTTGTTCAGCCTTGAGAAGAGAAGGCTTTGATTATCACGTAATGGGAGCCAGGCTCTTCACAGGGCTGCATGTCAGGAGACCAAGAGACAATGAACGTAAATTGACAAAATATGTTCCGACTATATATAAGGAAAAGCTTTTTCATCACAAGGTCATTCAAGAGTTGAAACAGGTTGCCCAGAGAAGATTGTGCAATTTCCATCTATGGAGGTTTTGGAATGGAAAAGGCACTGAGAAAAGAGATTACTTTTGAGAAATTCCTGGAAATTATGGACTTGTCTGAGGATGCCCTTGTTGCAGAGCTGAATGACAGAAACACAGTGTGGAGGCTAGTTCACATGGTCCCTGGGTCAGAAATGATCGCTTGTCAGGATTTGGTTTTATTGATGGATTCGACAAAATTACCCAAAGTGGCGACTGATGCATGTAACCAGTTTGGCTTTACATTGCAAATTTTAAAGTTTTCAAAGGAACATGAACCTTGGAATAAGAGTTATTCTTATAACAGTGAAAGTAGAAAGAAAATTGAGCTCTGCATTGCAAATGTCTGTAACGTGGTATGATAGGAAAACAATTCTTCAAATTCTTAACACTCAGATTTCTGAATTTAACATGCCAATTCTAATATTACCTGAGGGACCTGGTTCTGTTCTTGAGCTTATGTTGAGCAGCACCTTGATCTGCAAACAGTTCCTCTACGAGTCTCCATGTGGATAAAGGTGTGTTGGAGGAACACTGCTAGGATCAAAGCTTCCATGTTAATTTGTCAGTGCCATAAAATTGCATCCTCTATGGGTTTGCAAGACTAGTGAGTTATGCAGCGTGTAAAGCACTTTTGTAGAATTGTGTGACTGACCTCATTTTGATTGCTGAAATCAGTTAATGGTTTAGAATTACGATGGTGTTCTTTCTGACACACTCTTAGTATTGCAAGGAATGTCTACTTCTAGATCACATTGTGAGCCCAAGAAATAGTCATGAGTTTCACCCAAGCACTTGAATAGCTAAAAATGTTACATCCTTAACATTCCACTTACATGGTGCTACAAACCAGCTGATGTTCATATGAAGGCTAGCTCTAATTGCTGGGAGATGACAAAAAGGGACTGGCATTTAATTTTGGCATGTATTTTCACATTTAACAAATGACATCAGCTTCAGCAGACTGCCCGTGAATCAAACACTGACATTATTCATTCATAAAGCTGGACAATCACGCCCTCCCTCATGAGCAGGAACATGGCTGAGAAATTCTGACAAGGACATGCCACAAAAATAACCCCCTAATCTTTTGTGGTGCCTCTTTCAAGGCACAGGGAATGTACCTGCTGTGTTGGTATATATTGATGGAAAGTATCCAGAACGAGCCATGTGTTACGTCTCTAATGAAGTCAGTTGTACGTTCCTTTCTCTTTTAAAAAGTATTCGGAGGCACTGGATTATTATTTACATATTTGGGGTATGTTTTGTAATTATTTGAAGCCTTTACTCTTTTGTATGGGGCATTTCTCGCTTTAATGAAGGATGAGTACAAGGGAAGAGTCTGGTGGTCTGCAGAAGTCACCAGGATTCCTCCAGTATCTGTGTGGGAGATCCAACCTGTAAAGAGGTGATGATAGGTGGAAAATCAGAGACTTGACATTGAATGTGAGGGTGGTGAAAGTGCCTAATTTGGGCTGTGGGGATTAGGTTTGAATTGCTGTCTGGCCAGATTTATAGCAAAGATGTGAAACTGCTTCTCCCACGTCCAGTGGGAATATTCCCACAGCCCAGAGCTGAATCTCTCTCTCAGTCTTCCTGCTCTGAGTTGCTCTGCTTCTCCATGTAAGTAACTGAATATCTGTTGGGGCAGAAAACAAGAGAGAAATTTACTAGCACGTGGCATAGGACACTCACCCTGTTTCTAAGGCCAGGCTTTCTTGACTCAGATGCGTCTCCTTGGAGATGTTTGGTTTGGATGAGGTGGCTGCTCCTACTGACCAATTCCCAACCACCTCCAGGCAGAAGGGGCCCCAGTCAATGGGAAACTGCAGGAGAGCAGGATCGGCGGTGCAGAGGCAGCAGCTTGGGAGCTGGCTGTGCAGGAAGGCTGGAGAGCAGCGAGCTGGAGAAGTGGGAGCGGAGGACCCTGTAAGGGAGACAGGCCCTCCCTGCAGCTGGCAGGGGACCAGCCGTAGCTGTAGCAGAAGAACACAGGGCCCTGGCCCGCCGGCAAGACACTGGGATGAAAGCATCCCAATAGGATGCCTGTTTTATTGCTCTTGTATGGTCTGCCCGCAGGGGCCAGGCTAGGAAGGGTTGTTTTGTTCCTTCTCTGTAACCATTGCAGAAGTTGTGCCCAGGGTATGTGCAGCATTTTGTTCTGGCTTCTCTAGCAAAGCCACACTTTGTTGATTCATTGAAAACCGCGAGTGTTGATGCAAACCCAGTGAGGGCCGCAGCCTGTAAAACACTTCTGGATCTCTCGGTGTTCGCACCAGAATTTCAGATATCTCCCCAAATCAGCAAGGGGTTGCAAAGGACTGCTGTGTCACAGCACGCGTGGCAGCATCTTGTGGTGGGGTGGGTTGCACTAGCAACATTCTGGGTGCATGTGAGAGAGACAGAGGTTGCATGGACATTGCTTCCAGTTTCTGAGGACCTCTCCCAAACCCTGCTCTGCTCTAATTTTGAGTTCTTATTTCCCTTTTTTACTCTTTGCACCAGGAGTCTTCACTTAGTATACGTTTTCAAGCATTTCCCTGCAACTGAGGGACATAATACTATTTTTTAATATGAGAGCTGAGAATCACACTGGTTTACAGCACGCCAAGAGCACAAGATGAAAACTCAGTAAACTCTACTATGAGATTTACAAGCATGTGCTGGGAAGCAGCAGTACTTTGTCTTCTTATTCTGGATGTAAATCAAGGACCTTTACATACAGGTATTATATGGATGCTACCCAGCAGGTATGCCTTTCTCCTCCCACAGTTAGATAGAACCTGAATGTATCTGACTTTTTGTAAAAGGCAGTCAGCAGATCCTAATGGCAAGCATCAAGTTTTCTTTTGCTGCAACCTTTTTTTTCCTTCTCCTGCAGCTTTTTTCCTCATGTGTTTAGGTATTTATATCCTTAGCTGCAGATTGTTAAATGATTGTTTAATGTTTTCATCATACAGAGGCCTTAATTAGGCCAAATTCCTGTGTTGCTAGTTACAGTCGAGATTTGTAGTAACTGCTTTTAAGATGTTTCTGTCTGGAAAGCCATCCCTCTGGAGGCTGCCTAGCCAAGAGTGACAAACTCCTCCTGCTTGTAATCCTTGGGCTTTATAGTTAAAAGCGTACCGTACTAGAGACCATCATCATTGTCCATGCTGTCTCATTCTGGGATTTTCCAGACTCAATGGGCAGGATGTATCACTGTTGTTTGCCCCTAACACCACATTTGGAACAACAGTCAAGCAGCTGTCTGGAGCACAGAGTTAAGAACATGGGGATGGTGGCTGGGAATAAAACTTTACTTTTCCCTGTGAGAGAAACATGGGAAATAGCTAATCCTAGCTCTGCCTGCCCCCACAGAAACTCCACTGACACAAATAGATATGGGGTATTGCATTAAAGCATTACATCATCAGGACAAACCCTAATGGACTTATTTATGGCCAAGGCAAAACGAGACGGAGCTAGATCCTGATCTCTGCTTACCTGGTGTAAATTGGGAGTAACTGTAGAGATAAACTGACATAACCAAGATTAGAGTCTGGCCTCTTTGTTTGTATCTGGTTTTGGAAGCATCTGGCTTTTAGAAATTAAGGATGTCACATAAATCACTGGTAACAAAGTGGTTCTGGACTTCAGCCTCTAGTAGTTTCTGACCATCTATCTCTGTAAAAGTGATGGTTCTCCATGCAGCTGTTTGTGTCCAGAGGCTTTCAGTCGAATGGAGTGGACAATCCTACATCTCCTACAGCCTCAAGGAAGCAATGATATTTGGCTAGCACAGGAAATCAGAAAGAGGCAGCTTGTGAAATGCCATCCGATCAGAGATGGGACTCTAATAATGGAAGTCTGCTGAGCACGAAGCAGTCATATCTCATCTGCTTAGCTCTGGAGTGAGAATGGTGTCGGGCAGTATGTAGCCCTGATAACAAAGTGGATCCTTCAGTGAGATACAGCCTGTTCATAAATACAGGCGCAATTCTCTCAATACAGCCAAGGCAGAGTAGAATAAGTAGACAGGCGTGAGTAAATACCTCTCACCCATTCTTAAGCACCTTGAAAGGAGGAATGCAGAGTGATTTGTTGCTCGCTTATATTAAATGTGGCTTTTATGTAAAAAGGCCATGATATTCTAAAAACAAAACAACCTGAGGCTGCATTGATTTTGGATGTACGCATCCCAGGATGATGATCATGGGGTCTTATCCTCTGCTTTTTTGGTTCCAGGGCTGGGGGCAGCGTATTTGACTAAATAATTAGTTACCTGTCTGGGAAGAGTAGAAGGATGTGAGGGTATATAGACTGAGGCTACATTGTGCAGAAGGCCATTTTTATACCTTGATACTGCTGTTACAGATCAGCTAGCCCAAGGTGAATACCAGATTCATTTTTTAGTAGTATATTTGAGGAATAGTTTAACTAATAAGTTTTTTTCCTGTTAGAATTGCTAATAGATGATGTCTACCTTGGGACAGATCATTTTCAAATGATGCAAATTGCTGTAGCCCCTCCAGCATCAGTTTGCATTGGCTGAAGATCTTGCTTACACCTTCATTCATCTTAAATTGCAGACACTTCCAGGTTACTGTTACTGAACTGCAGCTTTTGTCTCCGTCGATACGTTTCTTAAATGTGAAGTTTGTTCTCTTCTCTGGACTCTCAGATAGGACTCTCACCAGTGCAAGAAATTCAGTCGATGTGTCTTAATGAATGTTACAAATCCTGGCATCTGTTGTAATGTTTATGCTTGAGAAGACCAAGTTTGGTTTATCCAAAGAAAAGCTAGGAGACAACTTGATAATGATTAGTGGTACCAACGTGGGCAAAAATTCCTGCCAGCCAAAAAAACCCACCCCCCTAAAACATGTAACGGGCAGCTGAGCAGACACAATCTCATTAAGAGAGATTAAGTTCATCACTTCAGTATTTAATCGTGTTCCAGTTTGAAAACAGGCAGACAAGTTTTTTGTATGCACTATGCAAAAATCTCCAGGTCCAAATTCTTATTTGTTTACTTTGATGCTTCTTCATGTATTCCCAGTCTCCAGAGATGACTGCTACCTTCCTTTTTTTTTAGAGAGGTATCTTTCACATATATGAAGTATTCATCTAAATGCTAGCTGCGAAGATAATAGCAATTAGCACTGGCAATGAGTGCCTAGTACAGCAGCTTGAGAGGCCATGTGGTGAAGGCGTCACCGTTTGCAGAAATAAAAGCTAAAGTTCTGAGTATGTCAGGTCATCAGCAGCCTATTTTTGTAGGTCGCAGAAAGGTTCTCTGCTAGTTAGGATGGCCTAAAGACAGACTTGGAAATAAAATGGTTCCACCTTCCTGGTTTGCAAATACATTTCCCTGCACTTGTCGATTTTCTTTGGAAGTGTCTCTCTCAAATATTGGGATATCCTGATATTGCTCTATTCATTAACCGACTAGAACCGTGCAGGAGGCGGGGGAGCTGCTCTGCCTAAAGCGTGGCTGGGGCTTTTTGTCATGAGGGAATGCCCGGCAGGCTTTGCAAAGGACAGTAAATGATTCCTTCCTAATGTGAGAGCAGCAGGAGCCAGGCATGCTCGTGCAAGGCAGTGCTGCTGCAACAGAAGGAAGAAGTTGCTGACACCCAAAGAAGCGAGAGAGGGTGTGATAGGAAAGACAAATATTTTGAAAAATTTTGTTTGCAAGTGGGGGCTGAATAGCCGTTAGAAAACCGGGGCATTAAAAATTTTTCCTCTTCTCTAAGAAAATAATTTCCAAAGGGTGGAGCTGTAAAATACCTCTGTATTACAGTTAGCATTTCAGTAAAATATTGTTGTAGGACAGAGGTCTCTGCACATGAAATCTCTCCTGACTCTCTATCTCTCATGGAAATTCTGGCACTTCCTTATTAAAGGGATCAAAATGCGGCCTAGAGCAGACGCCAGCTGTAGCTTGAGCTTTTAAATGCTTCCAGTTTCATGTGAGAGAGTTGCCATTTTTCTTAGAGGGGAAAGGGACCATGAAATTTCCCATGGAGAGCAGGAAGAGCGTGTGAAGGAGCCCTGTGTCTCCCATGCATAAGGTTTGTTATGTGAAGAGGGTGTTGCCTGTCCAGGAGTTGCTCAGGGGCTGGTGTTGCTCACTCGCTTTCTGAGGGGGGTGAGGGACCGGGCATGGTGGGCAGGATGCTCCTACAGCAGAGGGCATGTGCAGAAAGCTCCATGTAGGAAGGCAGCAAGGGGGTTGCCTTCTGGAAAAGGGTGCTCTTGTTTCAGAGAGGGAAGTGCGAGGGGAACAGCATGTCTCTCAAAGCAGGCTACAGCCTTCGTCTCTGCGCCCAGCTTTCTGATCCTGCGGTCTCAGCTCTATCCCGGCTCTCCGCTCCAAATCCCCGTCTGCAAACAGCCTGGTGGGACAGGAAGCTCTGCAGGGCAGGGGCTGTCTCTCGTTATGCATCTGGCACCAGGACACCCTCAGTTTGCCGGGCCTCTGGGCATTATTGTAAGGTGGATAGTAAATAAGAGTATTGACATGATTATTTTTTAAAGTGGCAGCTTGGCAGACTACAAAAGAAATATGTACAGATAAAGCGACCTTGTGATTTTGAAAGCAAGACCTGTTATTTGTTTTGAAACACATTGCCTCAGTGACCCTGCTAGTTCTGCAGACGCGTCCTGCCTGGAAATGCCAAAACAGGTTGTACGTTATACTTTTAACCACGTTAAGGCTGTGCTGAAATAAAGAATATCAATCAAAGGCTGTTAGGCCAGAAGGCCACATTCCTTTGGCTGTTGTTGATTTCACCAGTATCTTTTGCCTAAAAGCCTGCGCTGACAGGGCATCAGAGGAGAACTCCTGGGGTGAGTGGGGATGAGTGAGGGGAGCCACATGTATCCACATCCCTGTCAAACGGGTGTCATCGGAGGTCAAGTTCTCAAGCTCCAGAGAGGACCCTCCAGTGCCCAGTGATTAGTCAAGGGGAGAGCCAGACACCCTTCACAGCACAGAAGCAACATTACATGGAGCGTGACAAGAAGTGGAATATAATACATGGGGGTGTGCAAGGGAGGTGCTGTTCACCGCTCTGGTAAAATGGGAGGGGGCACAACTGTGTCCCTGCCCCAGATCCTCCCCTTTGTTGCAGGAAATGGTCTAAATGAGACTGATGCATCAGGACTTTCTGACCATTGTGTTGAGGTCCCTCAAGTGTATGTGCTGGTCTTGGTTAATTGCAGCTTCTTTTTGGGCCAAGGCTGGGTGAATTTCACGCTAGGATTCGAGCCCATGTGAAACTGTAGCTCACGTGCATGTAGTAAAACAGAGCTGGGTGATTTTTCTTTCCTCTTGGTGGCAAATTGCAATTTTGCTGAAAAAATGCCCATTTTATCCTCTAGAAACTGTTCACAAATTTGAATGGTATTTGCTGAAAAGTTGTTTGGAGAAAAAATATATTAAGGTACACTGACAAAACCAATGGAAAAATATATGTCCCCCTTTTTATCTATTAGCATCCAGGATGTGGGAGAGACAAGTTCAAGCCTCTCCTTTTCCTGATACTAAATCATTTTCCATCGTAATTTCAAATTTGGGGTATTTTAGTTAGTGATGTTCATGGTTGCTCCTATGGAAGCCATCCTGATCTGTCAGGAATACTTAAATATTTACCAAGCTGGGGGGCCGGTGCCAGGAGGGGGAGTTAGGAGGAGAAAAAGTGATCGCTAGCCTGTTCTGAGGACACTTACCAAAGAGAGGGAGCATCTGAGGCACAGACTCTGATCTCTCGCATGTTTGTTTAAGCAAAGAGGACTCAGGTCAGCCAGGGGATTGAGAGTAGCTTTCACTCCTCCTCTCCCAGCGAAAGCGCTGAGGTGGTGAAGGCATTGCCCTGGGATGTGTGTCTCCTAAGGCAAAAGGAGGGGTCTAAGCGTCAGGCAACTTGCCTGAGAAGCCCCACCACTTAGTACTGGAAAATGGGGGACACAACTATGTTCTCTTCCCAGTCAATGTTTTTCATGGTTCATTTTATCTATTTTTCTTTTTCTTTTTTTTTTTTTTAACTGGAAAGTGAGAACATCCTTTTTCAAGTCTAGAGTGCTTCACTCAGTGGAAGTTGAAGCATTTTGTTTTGGAGTGGAAAAAAAATAACAACTAAATCATTGTCTGAACTAAAATCAGTCCGGCTCTGTGCCTTGGCTGGTAGCGATGGAAAGAATTTAAAGCCACCATTTGTCAAGAAGTCACCTGGCTTCCTCAGCCTGTAAATACCTGTGGAAGTGCTTCAGCTGAAGTTGAGAAGGAAGTGGGTAGCTCAGGAGGAGCTTGGGTTTGGGGTATTAACAATTATGATGTTATTTTTTTTAAAGTCCTTACTGGTATTACCATTTTTCACACTTTTTATTCTAAAACATTAACTGAGGAAGGGAGAATTATAAAAAGTTGTCCAGAGCTGCAGAGACATCAGCACCAGAGGCACCAACACAAGTCAGCGTCAGCTACACCTTGTTCTGATGTGCTGCGCAACGGACTAACCTCACTGCAATAATTTTGTTTTAGCGCTGAGAAGCTCTTTATTTTGTAAATTCTTCTCTCTACTCACTTCGCAGTTATCCATGGCTTCTCACATCACAATGTTATTCATGGAGTTGTGCAGATATGGCATGTTAAAGCACTTCTGTGAAGCACCTTTTCGTGCAAACCACATGGAGTGATAAGTCTAGAGGAATTTCAGAAATATGCTACTGTAGAAATTCAGAAATATAACACAGCTTCTCTGTTGCTGCAAGTAGCAACAATAAAAACTTAAGTTTTTTTTTCTGGAGGGATGAAAGCTCTTTTGTCCTCACTCAAATTAAAAATAAATAAATAAAATAAGATCCGGAAATACTAATCACTGGTATGGACTTTGTGGGCTCAGTTGTGTTTTATGGATATGCTGTCCCTGCATATCTCCACTTATTTTGAAGGAGTTTCTGCTGGCTTACAGCATAATAAAGACCAGCAATACCACCCTACAGCATGTCTCTTTCTTTTCCCCTTCTTACACTTACTCACTGTTTGGTGCTACCAGAAAACGTGCATTTCCTCAGTTATCATGTCTTTTGTCTTGTTTGCGATGTCCTTTTCCCTGACTTTGATGAAACCATTGCCTTGGCTGTGATTACTTGCCGTTTATGAAGCATCATTGGAACAGGGGGCACAGAAGAAGGAATCTGCGGCTTCCTCTCTTGCTCTGACTTCTGGGAGGAGGCAGCCAGACACTATCACCAGCTCAGCACTTAGAGCAAGCAGCTGAGGCAGAGACAGAGGGAAGCTAGTGATGTCCCCTGTTCCCTTCTTGAAGTTTTTCCCCACTACACTCTTTTTCAGCCCTTGTTCCCCTCTCTTTCCCCTAGACTTCCCGTGTCCTTGGTGGCACTGCAGAAAGATGAAAACACACACCAAGAAGAAGCTGGGGAGCTTTTGTGCCTTTTTGCTGACACCTCTCTGTTTCCTTGCTTGAGCCATCTCCCCGAACCCTCACCTCTCCCACCCATGCTGGATGGCTGCCCTCTGCAGCAGGAGCTGCCCTTTGCCTGGTGTCTGTGGGGTGACTTGATGCAGCCCAGCTCCATTTATCACAGCTCCTCAGGGCACTTGGAGGAAAGGAAAAAGATAAGCCACCGCTACAAATAATAAAAGAAAAATTCACCCTGATTTGAGGAGTGACAGAAGCTTTTTTATTTTTCATTACTGAAACACATCCACGCCAATGTGTGATGCATTGGCTGAGCCTGGAAACAGAGGTCCCAGCAGATTGCCGGAGGTAGATCCCACAGGGCTGGAGGGACCCAGCCCAAGGACCAGAGTGGAGGGGAAGAGCGCAGACGCCTGGCAGTTACTGCTGCTTAATGTTTTAATGGTTGTCATCTGCACGGTAGCAACTGCATGCATGGTCTTCGCCTGTGGCAAAAAATGAGGTAAACCAGATTATGTTAAACCTCAGAGAAAAGCAGCAGAAGTTAAACACTTTTTTACCTCGTGCTGGCCAGGGAGTGAGAACTATATACACATACCCAGCTGCCTTGGCTCAGCTGGGGTGCTTTAATCTGCCAGGCTGCGGTGGTGACTGGTGTTCTTTGAGCCCTCTTGTCCTGTCATTGAGTTAGGTAAAAAAACCAACAACCTGTAACAAGTGCTGCCAGTTACACCATGTCTGCCACATCAAGGTTAGCATTCCCAAAGCCTGAAAATGACTTATGAGACCAAATTACAGTTAGACTTTTTGGCTCCTAACTGCTTTAATTATTTTGGGAAATTAGATTTTGGGCCAAGTTTTTGAAAAACAAACAAACAAAAAAACCCACGAGAATTGCTTAGCATCAAAAACAATGGGATACAAGCTCCTGAGTTACTCAGGTAGGTTTGAAAGCATTACTCATTTATTTCCTTCTTTGAAGGAGTTGAAAGAGTGACAAATTTGTTTTCCAGAGAAAAAGAGATTAAATTGTAGGACACGGCTTAAAGTACAGTCTATAGAATAAGATGCTGTAAGACAGAAGTAGCTTTTAAGAGGGTAACTAGTCATGTACTCGGTTGAGGGGTAGTCTCCAGATCTGCCACCCTTCCTTCAGGTAGTGCTCTTAGGAAGTCAAGAATGAACTTGCTGAGAACGGCGAGAAACCCTCTGCCGGAGACACCAAAACCCTTGAACTGGGTTCCCGCTGGCCCTCTGCCCCCACAGGTACTTTCTGCCACAGCAGTGCTGCTGCAAGGCTTAAAAGCGCCCAGCTCCTCAGAGGTGGAAACAGCACAGGTAGGGTACGATAATCAAGAAGATAATCTGGAAGGCTATTTACAAGCACCATAATGGAAACAGGTTTCCATGACCTGCTCCTTCTTTATTGCTGTGCCTTCGACTTGACCCAGCGCATGGCTGGGAACATCGTATCCAGCCTGGCAGGGGGCCCGGGGCTTTCAGAGGAGGGGGAAGGTTTTGGCTACTGCTTGTAGTGGCAAATCAGCTGCAGAAGAGGGAGCCAATGTCTTCTCCAGCCTGGCACCTCCACTTACCTCTTTCTTCCACAGTCATTTTCACTCCCACAGAGGAGGAAACTGAGAAAGATGAAAAAAACTGGAGTGGGTTAAGGAACACAGGTGTGGAGATCGCTGCCTGCCAGACATCCCAAACACCTCTCTGGGCCTCCCCACGGGGCCAGGTCCCTTGCCTTCAAAGGCCAGAGGTTGCAAGAGGAGAAAAGCTCCCTTGTGCAACCACAAGAGGTACCAGGTGAAAGTCTAAAGACTACCTAACGTGCAGGTGCCTGTTCTCCAGGCATCATCCTTGCAGGGTGTCAAAGCTACACGTATGTTTCCTCTGCAGCGCACAGACGTGAGCTGGCTTGCATGGGACATGGTTCAGCAGGAGGTACCTCAAACAGCCTTAACATCAAAACCAGCAACACTCACACAGAATCACTCTGATTATGCCCTTCACCCACACACTTCATAACCATCACCCCTTTTACTTCCCACTGTAGTTCATCATGACCAAAACAAAAGGCAAGGGAGATACCGCTAATGAGGTGCAGAGAGATGGACGCTATCACATTTTGCACACATGTAACTAGCGGGTTTAGCAGAACTCCAAAAGAAAACATATGGCATTACATTAGCCAGCTTAAAAAAATGCCTGAACTTCCAAAAAAAAAGTGTTATTCCCCGTGAATACTATGGTGTGTGTTGCCCCTCCACCCCCCACTATGAAGGGAGCTGTGTCAGGGAGATACTTCAAGGAGATTGTGGTTTATATTACAGCTGCTAAGATAACCAGGAGCTTTCAAAAAGAATCTCAGCTAGCGCAGCTTGTTTTACAATACCAAACTCCAAGGAGCGGGGGGGAAAAAAGTAAGTTTGTTTTCCACGCTGCCCCTTTATCTTGATGTCAAATATATCCCCTGGGAAAGGAAAACATTTAACCAGCAGATCCCATGGACACACATACACACACACACAGAGACGCGCACATGCGCCTTTTTCCCCATTAAGCCACAGCGGTGGCCGGAGTGTGGCACTGCTCACTCTGCTGCTGCTGCTGGAGAGCTGGAGGTTCGGTGGGCAGGGAGAAGCCCGGGAAGAAGATGCTTCGGGTGCGATGCTTACAGCCGCAGGTGCTGGCGCCAGCCTGTGACCTGGGGTGGCGAAACCCACAAGCTGCCCGCTGCAGGTGAAGTGGTGATTTGACTACGGTTGAGAGCACCTTCTTGAGCGGGGATAATTGCAGCTGGAGAGGACCATTTAATTACGTAGACAAAAGCACAACAAAATCCTGTCGCTGTAAAGCTCCCTGGATAGCTCACATCTGAAATAAGAGGCACATTTTTAACACGGAGTGGCATGAATTATTGGCACAGCTTCTCAGGGGAGGGCTGAGGGGGTCTTCATTGCCTCCCTAGATTACTGTAAATGACTTGATCTAACTCAGCAGGAAGCTCTGGCCTTAAAACTAACATTATTGCCTGGATTCTGCAGTCTTAGATCATCATAATGAAACCTCCTGGTCTGAAAATCTGTTACACGGCACTGTTATGTGTGAGAAGTGTATGCAGACGCAAGCCCTTTCCTCATTATCCCCCAGCCTGACCGACACAGAGCTGTGTCTCCAGGCTCTGGATCGTAGATCTGCTGTTGACCATGGTGTTTAAGGGGCCAGAAGCGTGGTACAAATGCAAAGGGAATGTCATGCTTTTTGCTAAATCAGTAAAAAGGCTATCACAAGGTAAGAACAAGTGCTGCAGCTGCTAATGTGGGAGCCAAATGGCAAATTTGCTGGCAGGTGAGGAAGGACAGAACTAGTGTCCCTGAAGAATATGAGTATGTCTGGGGAGACACCTTCTCACAAAATAAATAAATAAATAAAATGAAATCTTTCCCCTGAGGTGGGATCAGAGAAGCAGTCAAGGTATTTACATAAACATATATTCCTTTTCAGTGCTAGGTAACTAGAAAAAGATACCAAAACGAAATACGGATCTCAGTGAACACACATATGCTTTGGAGGAAAAGTAAGTTCAAATCTATATTTGGGTTTCACAGAAGATTATTGTCTTGGTATGAGGTTGACTCACGTTTCCAGCATAAAACTTTTTCAACTGTGGTTTGTTCTACATTGAAGTGTCCACCCATAGCCAGACTCCATGGCTCGGGGCTGCTGCTGCACACACCACATCTTTACGCCGAGCCTCTGCTGCTGTCCTATTTTCTGGGTGGGGAAGACTGAATGTAAGAGGGCTGGTTTCTCTCTCACTTGCACATGCTTTTCACCGGTGTTGCTCCATGAGCTTCTATGGAGTTGTGCTGAATAGCTAGTAATAGGAAGAAAACTTTGTCCACAACTTGAGAAATGGGGAGAAGTGATCTTTTGAGGAACCTTACGACTTTCTGGAAAGACAATCATAATTGCTCAAATTGCAGTTATTTCTTAAGGTAGAGTCTTGGTACCACTGCAGGGAACTGGAAGCTGTGCCAGTGACCAAGGAGCTGCAATTTCATCATGGTGTCTTTCAGCCCTTGCCTCTGGGTACTCTGCACCCACCATGAAGCTGATGGTGTAAGTATCTCCTCAAATGAGGTCTTCTCTGGGAGACCTCCTGCATTTCGGTTACTTCAAAAGAGCTTTCAGCAGCCAGTGAGTGGGTCTGGGAGGTGTGACTGATCACTGTGAGGGATCCATCTGAGGATGACATTCCCAGCAACAGGGCTACAATTCTTGTGGTCATGGTATAAGGCCAGAAAAGGCCATCGTGATCATCTGTATGGTGCGGGCTTCAGACAACTGAAAGCAAAGCTCTTAGAAAAACATTCAATCTTGACTTAAATACTTACAATGTTGGAGTGTCTACCAGTTCCCTTGGTGAGTGGTTGCCATTATTAGCTTTGATGTTATGCCTTATTTGTTAAGCTGCCCTTGCTTCCTGTTCCAGCCATTGGATCTCATTACGGTTATGGTTAAGAGAAGTTTCCTGTCACAACTCTTGTCTGCAACACCTTTTGTTCTCATCTCTCTTTCATTCTCCCAAGGTCTTTTTCTTTATATTGGTTTCCCATCATCTCTTCCTTTCTAAGTACGCCAAACTATTTTCCTCGGTAATGTAATCAGTCAAAATAAAACATAGAAAGTTCTTAGTTAGAGAAAACATGTTTCCAAACCAAGTTATTTTATTTCCTATCTCTGTTTTTAATGGCACTGTTTCCTTTGTCCATCTCCCTTTCTCCTCAGTTATTCATCCCCCCCCTTCTCCTAATGTGGAGAGACTCACAACTCATACTACAGCATTTTTTCCACCTCTGGGCACTCTTGAAATGCAACCAAACCCAAATCAACCCATTAGACTTCTCCCACACTCAGCATTTTTCTATTTTTTTGAACACTTTCTAGAAATGGGGCTGGTGCCTCAGAAGATGCAAACCAGTACATGGTTTTTGCAGCCAAAAAGTTTAAAATTATAGCAGGTTTCAGCGAGTTTTCTGTCTAGGGAAAACCATTCAGTTTCCAGCAAAACTGAAGAACTTTTGATTATTTTTTGTTTTATTTCACTAGACAAACATAAGATGGACTAAAATCCAAATATATCTCCCACACCCTCTCATCCACTGATTTTGTAATTTCATCAGACTACTTGCCATCTGAAGTCCATGGTGTCACTATGCACTGTATGTCATGCCTATCGCCAGCACCAGATGTTTTATACATGTTCACAAGTGCCAGGAGCTCTCTTTCCTGCCATTTACCAACAGTTTATACTCACAGGATAGTCATTCCTTTACAGAGAACTCAGACTTACTGTCCATCTTCTGGAGCTGATGATGCATTTTGAAAAGGAGTTAATTGTTGCTCATTTTCACTTAACAATAACTTTCCTCCTCCTTGTCCTCATTTGTTAATGAATTTCATTCCTCCCTCGCAGTTAGTCATCTGTGAATGTCTGAATTAGGTGGAAGGTTTTTTCCTATAACTGATGGTCGTTGTGATTATTTGACAATGAGCGTTAATAGAGATTAATGTAAACTTTGGTATTTTCATTGCTATTACAATTAATAATGTTTGTGCTGCAGCAATGCCAAGGGAGCGCACCCGGGTCAGGGTCCTCTCTACACAGCTGGTACCTACTGTTTAAAACATCTTGCAGCCTTTAAGGAAAGAGGCACTGAATGCACAAGAAAAGTGAGTGTTTAGGGGGGGAGGTAATGATAGGTCACAAAAATATCAAGATAGTTTAGTATATTGAGTGTATTTCAATACCTTTTGTATCCACCCCACCTCTGTCAGAATTAACTTGTTCACATGTATGTGTCTTTTTTCCCTTTACATACCTGTGAGCCAGAGCTGGTATGACGCCAATTGATTTAGAAATACCTTTTTGAAAATACGTATGATTTCTGTCTGGGGAAACATTTGCTAATTCAAAAGACTTTGCAATGTCAGTGTGGATCACAGATTTTCTCATTCCTTAGCACAAGCAACGATTTGTCCAGAAGCCTCTAAATTAATTTTGCCATTTATATTCCCAGTTATCTAGTTACAGCATGGAAGTAATCCCAAATGTTACAGATGGCCAGCAGTAGCCACTCCATGAGAATGTGGTTGTTGACTATTTGAACGAACCTGTTCAGGAACAGTGTGTTGACTGAAAATTGTAGAAAATGGGATTGGTTAAGCAAAACAGTGACTTGCCAATGAAAGAAGGGACAATCTTTGTCTTAATGGATACCATTGCTATGATGTCCAGGGAAATGGTGTTCAAATTAGCCATTCTTTGTTGATTTACTTATTTTCTGCTACTGGTTTTCTTCTGTTTTGGAGATTTTGGCACTAGCAATCACAAAGCCATATTGATCTTTTCTTGTTTTTTGTTTTGTCTGTTTTGCAGATGAACTCACTTGTGCCTCCACTAGAGCATCTTTTAAGAATCCATAGGATATCAACATGCCTGTAGTAGTCAAACCTAGCACATGATGTCCATGATGTGAGGTGTACTTTAGGATGAGAGGAAATGGACTCAAGTTGCACCAGGGGAGGTTTAAATTGGATATTAGGAAAAAATTATTCACGGAAAGGGTTATTAAGCATTGGAACAGGCTACCCATGGAAATGGTTGAGTTACCATCCCTGGAACTATTTAAAAGACTTGTAGATGTGGCACTTAAGGATATAGTTTAGTGGTGGACTTGGCAGCACTAGGTTTATGGTTGGACTTGATGATCTTAAAGGTCTTTTCCAACATAAATAATTCTAGGATTTTATAATTCTATAAGTATGGGCATTACCATGTCAAATTCTTCACATCATGCAGTCCTGCTTGTTTGCAAAGTTCTCCAGATCATCACCTAACTTGAGCTGTATAATCATATACTGTGTATTCATGTCTTAGACATCCACCTTTGAAAAGAGTCAATCACTCTCAGGAGGTCCAGGTGCCTCCTTGCCCCTCTTGTGTTCATTGTGTTCAGGCAAGTGTGATATCCCCTCTCTTCCCTTCCAGATGAGCAGGAAGAGCACCATTGCCCTGGTATGTAAAAAGAGCACAAACTGCCCTGAATACCGAGCTGATGCAGAAAGGGTACGCTATATTTGCTTTCTCTTTGTGTGTTTGTTATAACTTCGAGTCCAAAAACATGATGAAATTTTTGAGAAGTGATTTTCCATTTCTTTGCATATTTCTGGCAGGAAGCAATTACTATATTCTGATGTGGTTGTAATAATGATCTCTTAGTGAAGATGCACTTTTACCTTTTCTCTGCCTGGCTTATGGACTGTCTGTGGTTCTTCTCGTAACACCAAAAGGGATTAAAAGACCAGTAGGAACTTCAGGCTGTTCATTTAGCTGTAGAAAACTTGTAGTATATGGAAAGATCTCCGGACTTCAAAACCTAATCACTTTGGAGAATTACAGCAGCTCAGTATGCAAAGAGAACACACAGATACTACGCAAATACATGTGAAAAACATCTCTGTGGGGGTTATCACATTGTATCTAATCAGGTATCTGTCTGGTTTGATATCTTTGAAAGGAGTTGGTAACATACATTATAATAGAGAACATAGCACCACTGTGCTTGTGAAAGAAGTTTCTTGCTTGACCCAGCTAGTTAATGGATCTTGTGTCTGGTTTTTTCTGTGTTATCAGATTTTTATTATTTAAAACATCTAATTATTCATTCACTTCTGCAATTCAGTAAACCATTGTGGAAATCAATTTTCAGGAAACCTCTTTTTAGCACTCCTTAATTCTGACATTAGTACCTTAATTTTGGAAAACAGTTGCTAAGTGAGAACTATATTTAGAATCCTTCTATAACAGGATTTAAACACTTTATCCATGCATTAACATAGTCAGGCAGCTTAAAAATTATATTCTTATGAGTTACTTTGGCAAAATGTCTATCTGGAGTCACTGGTCTTGTGGTCATTTATCTACTGTAGCTATTTGTACTGGATTTAAAAGGGAGCGCCTAGTTCTTAAACTAATTGCCAGTCATTTATTCCAGGGGAAATACTTTTATAAGGATAAGGGGCTAAAGGCCAACTTTTCAAAGGCATGTAGGCGCCTAAAGATGCAGATAGGCACTAGGAAGGTTTTCTGAAAGCACCGAGGCAGCTGAGGTGTTCTTGAAAACTCCTGTGGGTGTTTGGCTATGATTTTAGGTGCCCACGTAGCTTCGAGAGTCTGATCCTAAGATTTTTTTCTCTGGCCAAAGAAGAGGTCTCCAGAGCAGCTGAAACTCAGAGGCTCCCTGAGGCAGGCACGGGGAGCACAGAAGCTGCCTCACTTTCCCTTCTTGTGATCCTAGGATGTGGGTAAACCGAGATGGGTGGGAAATCTGAGGGAGGTCCAGAAATGTCATTTGTAGGCAGCAGAACTTGAATCTTGTCATTTCTCAATGGCTTCTTTAAATGGCATTACGGCACAGCTATTCTGCCAAGAGTTACTCTCTGGAGGGCTGTAGGGTATCCCATCCCTGTGGTACACACAGCGTTGCAATGAGCATTGCAAGGAACATGCAGTGAGCAAAGTCTTGCAGATTGACCCTCACCCCACCTGGAGACACCTTTCTTGGAGAGTTCCTCACCTGACCCATGAGGTTGCCTGCAGGCTGGGTCCCTGCACCCAAGTTTGCAATGTGAACAGCTGTGCCTACCACCACCAGCAGGATGTGAAACCTGATGTTCCCCACCAAATGCAAAGCCATTGTTTACAGTGAAATTCAAATGCTCGCTGGTGGGAACAATGAGAAAATGTAAATGTTTATACACGACATCCTGCAATCTACAATAGTGATAAGCAAAACAATTGTTACATTTTTTTAAGGAAGGCTTAATAAATATTTATTCTCGGTACAAGTGTGCAAATCATTTACATGGCTCTGCTGTGATTCCAGCTATCTTTGAGACGTCCCCTTCAGAGCTACTGCTTCTATTCGACATGTGCTTTAGTTTAACAAACCTCAAACCAACAGAAGTAGCTTTTTCCCTAATACTGTTGTAAGGTAATGACTCATTTTCATTTGAGTGCTTAAGCATCCTCCAAGAAACATTAATGCCTGGAAATTCTGTGCTCTATGCATACCACGTACTATACTCAATAATTATTATCCTCCTACTGCAAAGGAACTTGGTGGTAAGTCAACAGGATCTTCAAATTGTTTAAAGTATCCTAATAGTTAGCAGATACATACTAATTTACAACATGTGAATGTCTAGCTCATATCTACAATCACAGGGTTGCTTATGCAGTACACGAATCCTTAGGTTGTATTACAGCAGTAAAAAGGTATAGACAGAGGAGAATTAAGAGAGGAAGAAAGGGGACAGTGAACGTAGGAGACAGGTTAAAAAAAATCTTTTAGATCTTCTGGTGCTACAGAAGCAGAACAGATCATGTATATCAGAGCATAAGAAGATTGCAAAAAGGGGAGGACAGGATCTTAGAATCATTCTTGGTCTAACTGTATGCCTTCCTATCCCTCTACTTTCTTGTCTGTGCACTGGAAAAGGCTCTGACCTTACTGGTAGAAGTTGAGAGCTCTGGATGAGAAGTGCTAGATCAAAATGTGGCACTGCTTATAAAAACTTGTGGTTTCTTGGAGATTCACGTAAGGTGTTGGGGGGTTGTGTTCAAAGGCATTGGTGCTGCTTCTCTGACAAGTCAGGGTTAAGGAGTGGGTGAAATTTGGAGGCTTGGAATAGGGCCACCTTAGATGGATTGGTGTTCTCATCCTTACTCAAAATGTGTGACACTATAATCAGATGATGGCTGATTTTCTTTTACTGTTTTGTTGTCCTGTAAAGAGTGTCTTGAGCTACTGTGAAATCCTCAGAAAGTACAGGAAATTGTATGAAGTATTTCAAAATTTTCCTCAAAGAGGAAAAATTCTCACATGGTATCTTCTACCTGTGTGACTGTGTGCCACCTCTCTTAGGAAATCCGAACTTATGGTTGCTAGGATAGGCAAAGCAGTCAAAGTTCTTCTGCCACAAACAAACCACATATTTGTCTGTGTGCACAAGTCCACCTGCACACATTTCTTCACACTTTTGGCTTTGGGTTCTTTTGAGGGGAAGGAACATAATTTTTGATGGTCCCTCCTTGACAGGGTTTTCTAGATCCTACTAATGTACATCTTTGTTTTTAGGCACCTACACACTTGAAAAATTTAGCTTAAATGATCAAGCTAAAGGCTTAGTATCAAGTAGGAGGTGTCCCTGCCCATGGCAGGGGGGTTGGAACTAAATGATCTTTAAGGTCCCGTCTAACCTGAACCATTCTGTGGTTCTATGACTCTATGATTCTAAGTTCCTTTGCAGTACCATGGTAATGATTGGGTAAAATAGACCGTATACATGGAGAACAGAATTTCTAGGTGTCAGTTATATTTCTGAAAAGAAAATAGAGGAAAAGGACCAAATCTCTGATTTTTATTAGAATTTAAAACCTGTAGTACATTAGAGAATTTTGAAACTGGGAGTTTGTATTCTAATTCAGCAGTTGTTGGATATGTGTCTGTAGGGAATGATTCCTGGGATATACTTATTCTCTCACTTCTGATATTGTTCCTCAGTCACCAGAAGATGTGGGAAAGCTCCATCCTTCCCTGGCTTTGAGTACAGCTGTGAAGCTTGCCAACACCAATAAGCTTCCAGTCTTATTTTTATCAGCCCTAACTTCCGAGACTTCCTTACAGAAGTAATAGCATATAGTTAGGAAAATGAGTATTTGTATGCGATCCATCATTTAATGCCTGAGAGTTAATCTGCAATTCTGAAGGTTTTCATCAAAAGTGGCTGATTTGGTGGCAGGAAGTCTTTCTGACTTGGCAAAGCTTTCTGTATGGGCTTAGCCTTATGGGCACAGGAGATCACATCGTCTTTGACTAAATTATTTGTGAGTAAAGCTAAGCATCTAACTGTTGAATAATACACAAGGCTTGTCCTAAGAAAAGAACGAGCTATGTTTCTTCATTGTAACAGCCTAATAGATTGCAGCAAATTATTTAGGATTTTCTGAAATAATATTAATGTTGGTGTGTTCTTGGCGTATGCCATAGTTTTCACTTTAATATGATTACATTGAAGGGCAAGTCTTCTGGTGGTCATTTCAGTAAAGTGCTCTTAATATTAGATTGCTACCAAACCCAAGAAATGCATCTTAAATGACTTCTGATCACTTAAGTTTGCAATGAAGTATGTAGGCTGAGCACGAGTATGGAACCCACTGCATTATTAACACATATCGCATATCAGTTCTCGGGTGTTGCCTGCCTCCCTGCTCAGTAAGACAGCACTGCTACAAAAAAGGATTCTTGTCCTGGTCACGTTCCTCTCTGCTTTCTCTCTTCTCCCTTCTTTCCTTGCATGCACCTTTCCTTCCTTGTTTCATCATTTGATTTGTCGTCTTCCTTGTGTCTTCGCCCTTAGTTCTTGGATTCAATGTGTGTGCTGCTGCTGTACAGTCCCTTACTTTCCTCACTTCATCCTTCATCCCATTTCTCATTTCTATGATTCTCTTGTGCTCCTTCCCCTTTCCCCTCCCCAACTTTCCCCAGGTTCCTCCAGCTTTTTAGCTCTTTATTTCTTCCCACCCTCTGTCTCTCTTTAAAAATTTAATTGGCATGCTTTCTTCTAGCTGTCTTAGAAAGCCTTTTTTTTTTTTTTTTCCTCTCTTTTCAACTTCTTTCCTGAATTGCAGTCACACCAGTTCTGCTTTCCTGACTGCAGAGTCATAGCAGCTGTGGTGCAGAAAAGCATCTGAAAAGAAAATGCTAATAGGGGTTTTTATAGTGTACAGTAAAAGGCTCTGATTAAAAAAATAATAATGCTACACCTCAAATACTACCTCTAACCCAGAGTATTGTTTCTTGAGAGCTTCCTTCTAAAGCATGTAGTAGCAAAGCAGAATCCATAACCTCATGTACAATCTACCTGCCTGTCATAACCACAGGCAGTGCTTGAATTAGTATTTTTCTTCACAGAGAAGCAAAGAACCTAATGTGTCTGTGTAATGGCATTTACCCTGTGCCTGATAACAAAATCATAATTAGTGTGCAAGGCAGTTTTACAGAGGTCCTGTCGATGTGTCAAGTGCTGATTGTCCATAGAAGCGTCTCACCAGATACTTTCAGATCAAACTAGTTTTTTAAACATGTCTCCATGAGCATTCATTAAGATCTATACATTAATGTGCTTCAGCCATACTAATACTCCACTCATTTCAGCTTTCTGTGAGCATTCACACAGTTAAGTTTATTTATCACAAACAACCGGTCTATACAGATTTCAACATTGGATAGGCCAGTGTTTCCACATATGAACATTTATGTTCATAGGGGAAACATGGTTATCCAGCTGGGGACAAGAAACATATGCCATAGCCTCAGCTGACCAATTACACCAAAGCAACTTATTTCCTCTAGCAAAGAGAGAAATCTGTTTAAAATAATGCAATAGTACGTAAATTATTCAAAAATCCCCTCAGTGCTGAATGTTTTTGTACAGTATGGAGAATATGACCATTTGCTGGCAGATATTCTGTAAGTGGAAAAATACATCAAAGTAAATGGTTTCTCTCAAATTACTTATCCATAGGGCTACTTAAAAAAGATGTTGTTTGTTCCTACAAAAAACGATGATAGTACAAAAATGAGAGTATTAGATGCACTTTTTTTCTGTTAACTCTTCTTTTTGAGAGAAGATCTACAGATGATGAAAGAAATTTTTATTTTTTTCTTCTTTTTTTCTTATAATATCAGGGAATTTTTCTGGATTTTTTTTTTTTTCAGAAAAAATGTTACCTATGGGAAAACGTACCATTTAGAAAATATTTTAGGTACTACAAATATTTCTGATTATCAGCTCAAGGCTTAGCCCATAATAATTTCCTCTGTTTTGATCCCAGTTAAAGAAAAGGAGTCTTAACGGAGTCTTCTGGGACACGACTAAGCTTTCATCTGCTACCCGGCCCTACCACATCCCAATGCTTTTGTGCTCACAGTGATTGTAACCTGCTCTTCTTGCATGCATGGAGCTCCTTGACTTGAGGAGGATTTGGTGGGCTGCCATGAAAGTAAAACTGAAGCCAAGCCATAGAAATAGAAGACAGCTGGGAGTTAGGAGGCTTGGTTCATGTCCCGTCAGTGACTGAACTGATGGGACATGAACCAAGGGAAGGGATTTGGGGTGGCCTGATCCGTGAAACGGACCATATGCCAGAACACCACCTTCCTTTGTGGAGTGGTCTGGGAGGCCGAGGTGGAAAAGGCTCTAATCGAATTCTTGCAGGAGTAGTTTTCACTGGCTCAGTGGGAGCTGTTTGCACACAGATGCCATGGAGTAAGTTGCTAGGTGTTTATTAACTCAGCCTGAAAAAGGAGGGGAAGGGGAGAGAAAAAACACTGAAGGGAAAATGCTAGTTAAAAGTACAGAATTACCACCCCCAGCTTTCCACCAAAGCTGGGGGATCTGGGGCTCAGCAAGGTCCTTGTAACCTGTCTGGTAAGTTTTAAAGGATGTTTTCCCTCTCTGTAACCAGTTGGCGTGTATGTGTGTTAGGAAACAGTGATTAAAATATTCAGTCAAGGGCTTAACCCTTGATTGTTTCTCTGCTTCGACCCCCATTTAGTGAAAAGCCCCGTGACAGGGGCTCAGGGGGCATTGTGGGGCACAGCTGAGTCCCTGCTGGACACCTCTCCCATCCTGAAGGGCAGCCCGGCCGTGCAGCCTTCCTTCTGTGGGATTTGGTGGCATGCAAGGCAAGAGATCGTCTGGGATGAATAGAGCCCTTGGCCTGTCGTTTAGGTCATCCAGCCGCTCTCTGTGTTCTTTGTCAGGGCCAAACAAGCTCCATATCATTACACTGGCATTCGCTTGCCCAGTCTCATTATTAGGTGCATTAGCTGTGGGAACTAAATCCATGACAAAAAAAAAAAAAAGAGGGGGTGGGATTGGCACACAAAAAAAAAGGCTTTCCCAGCTCAGGCTAACAGCTTGTGCCTATTAACTAAAAACGATCATTAGAAAATTCCCCTGCAGACTTAAAGCTTCAGCAAAAGCTCGTTTCACGTATGCACTTGCCCTGTTGCATGAACACATAACCAGCCTTAAAGAAACATACCCTCCAACGCTTGGACGGGAACTGGGTGAGGGGCTTCCAGGCAGGCACTGCATTGCCTTTAAAAGAAAGCTCTTTTCTCTCTCCTTCTTCCAGCAATAATGCTTAAAAAATACTGTTCCAGTAGCAGATAATAAGTTTATAACCTTAAAAGGGGAAGGATATTAGAGGACAACAGTGTCGGGTCGGTTTGGTCACTCAAACAAGAAAACAAGTGGTTGCACAGGACTTTATTTTTTGTTATAGTAGGCCTTATACAGGTAAAACCACAGAAAAATTCATTGAAGATCAGGTCTTCATAAACAGCATGAAGATAGTTCTCCCAAAACAGCAATCTGTCTTCATGAACATCCATGGAATCTTGCCTGAAATGCACCTTTACCACAATTTCAATAAACCATGAGGCAATGGGCAGATCCGTGGAGGTCCCTAAGCTTGCTTAGGGACCCATGTTGAGTCTTCAAATGGATGGGAATGTACAGATTTGTCAACTCAGATACCCTAGTTCCTACGGCTTTCGGTGATCTTTGTGTGTTTGGCAATGCGAGATCTGGGCTCTTCTGCTGGTCCCTGGAACAAGTTGGTTGGTTTTTCTGGGATTTTTGTGGGCCACACTTCCAGTGGACTGTGTCTCACAGAGTTGACAAATATTGCCCAGATTAACACTGAAACTGTTACTGTGTCAGCAGCTCAATTCACAGGCTGCGATTACTTTTTTTTTTCCCCCCCAGAAGATGCTTTCTTTCTTAGTGTTTCCTAATGCTAAGATTTTTTTAGGCTGCATGATAGTCTTCATAGGAAATGACAAAATTTCCAGTCCCTCGGTCATGTGAAGATGAGCAGGACACATCTCTGGAGAATACACTGCAAGGAACAATACTTTACTGACAGAAAACAAATGAGCAAGCCTTTCCCACCCTTAATATACATGCAGGCATCCTCTTCTGGTTACCATGCATCAGAAACAGGTCCCTAAATCCAGTGGATTTAAACCAGTGAAAAAATGGCTTAGCTATTCTCTGTCATGAGTCCTTGCCATTGGCTGGTGCGGTGAAGGAGGTGGCTACAGCTGAGAGCTTAGGGGTGTCAGGGAGCAGCAGGAGAGGACTTCTCCCCACAGGAAGGTGATCTGAGAGCTGATGGTGACCACAAGGCAGGCAGGGCAGTGTGTCACCAACCAGGGTGCAGTCTTGCAGTACCTGAATGTGAAGGGTCACAGGACCTGGACGCAGGTGAACAGTAGCAGCCAGCAGTTCAGTGGTGGCCAGACAAGTCTGGAGCGATGAGGTGGGATCCAGACGTGGTCCAGATCTTTGAGGTGCATGGCCAGGCACGGGCACAGCTGCTGTAGCTCAGGCAAGGAACAAGACTCAGGGCCTGAGCTTAAAGACAGCTCCCAAGGGAAGAGGAGAGGCTACCGGCGAGACTTCTCCCAGCTTTTTCCCACATACGTCTTTCCCAGCAGTCAGATCCAAGGTCACACAGCTGCACCATAGCTGAGACGTCCTTGAGCACAGGCAGACAAACCCCAGGGGTGTGCACTGGGACCTAGCAAGGGATTGGATAGATGCAAAGGTAACACCTGTCCTATTACTTCCACAAACTTGCATGGGAAATGGTGGAATGGGCACAAGGAACCTGGTCTGGCTCTCAGCCAACTTTGCTACAGCTCTAGCAATAGCTATCCTTTCCCAGAATTTGTCCTTTCAGGCTGAGGCTGCATGATGGAGGCAGCCACCCCTGCAGACACTCTCAACTGGGGAAGACTTTGGCTTCCTGCACTGGCATCCTTTCCTGGTGGTCTGTTTGCTCACCCAGGCTGTGAAGATGAATCTCCCTCATAGAGATGCCCCGTACATATGGTAGCCTAAGGTCATGCTCATGTGTGGCTGTGCAACCAAATCCATGGGTATCAAAAGCGAACTCTGTGATCTGCTTCCCTTTGGCTTGCCCCTACCCCCTGTGGAGACCGATCATGGCATGCACCTGACATAGATGCAAATTTAGGCAATGTGCTATTTGACCAACAGTCTTGTATACGTCTCATTCAAACATGTGTCAGCAGTTTCATGCTAATCCCACTTTTCTTCAGCACTCCTGAATGTTGTCTGCGATGCCAGAGTGTGAGCAAGCACCGTCTTAGCAGAAGGCTTATCTCTTAGCATTTCCCCCTGAGGGCACGTTTCTCCCAGATAAAAGTGTCTTTCGATCTGGCAGGCTGAAACGAAGAACTCTTACGGTGCTCTGACCCCTCACCGAACAGATGGCAGGGGGAGAGCACAACGCCGTGCAGGATCAACACATTAGCAGGCCGGGATATTTAAGCAACTTTTCCGCTGCCTCCTTTTGAGCGGTACTTATGAGATATCAGATCACAAACAATAAATTCTTCCCTCTCCTATTGCAAAGCAGCAGAGTCAAACTCCTGCTCAGACAAATGTTAGACTTTGAGAGAAGTTAACGAGCAAGATTTCATGCCTCCTGTTTTTTTCATTATTTTTTTAATGCAGTCCCAGTGATCTAACACAAGGGTACTTGGTCAGTTACGGACCACCCAGTTAGGCTAGCTTTAGTACAATCGGCGAACTGAGATGTTTGGCACTGACAAAACCAGACAATATCAAGAACTGATTAGAACTTCAGAGTCCAAGTGACACGGACAGAATCCAAGAGAACCTGCTCCTCTTCCTCCTCCTTACACCAGTAGCTCATGCTTCCTACAAAAGAAATTTAAGATTTTTGGGAAAAAATAATAGGGGCCAGGATATGTATCCTATATAGACTTTCTCAGGTTACCAAAGCAAGCAACCCACGGAGATTAAAAAAAAGAATAAAAAAATATTTCCTGGTACACTGAGCTGAGGTGGGATTGGTTTTTTGTCCTGAGTGTAGCAAACATCTTTTGGGTCTGCTGCCATTAAAAACTGCAGTGATCTGTTAAAACATGTTGATTTCAGACGTTTACAGCTTTCCAAAGCTCTCTTTTTTGTGGAGGATATTTTCCCATCTCAGCCTGCGAAAAAATGAATTTTCATAGAAGTTTAGAATCCCAAACACGTAATTTTGTTAAAAGTTTTTGAATGACAAAATGCTTCCTGCATTAAAACAGAGCGAGTGACCTGCTTTTGCTTTTGGAATAATAAAAACTAGCCAAGATTTATAATTTGTCATAATAAATACATGCTTGGGCGTATTGCCTTCTTTTTGCTAACCTGCTAAAGTCCTGGGGGTGGAGTAATACCATCTCCTGCCCGGTGAGAATGTGCAGGCAGGCCACATCTGCAAGGCTGGATTTTGCTTCCTTACCAATGTAATTCTGAAGGTGCACTGGCGACTTTATTGGGCAGGGGGAGCAGAATGAACCCGTTGCATTTAAGCTGTGGTACTAGCACAGATCTAACACACACAAATACATGTGCCGGTTGCACATCCAAAATCTTCCTTCAGAACTTGTTTTTGATCGAACATGAGTTGCTTTTGAAGAGTCCTGCTGTCTTCCCTTTGGCTGGAAGTTTTCACTTCTCAGCATCACTGACTGAGGAAAATGAAAGGTCTTATTTTTGTCAAGTTTTACCAGTCCTAGCATTTCCCAACTAGTAACTGGGGAGTTCATCAGAATTTTACTACATCAAGCTCTTTGTGTGAAGGTCCAATGTATCAAGTTTAATAAAGTACTAGCCAAAGGGATGAGTTTACATAGGTTTACTGTAGGTGTTATAAAAAGGTTTGGGCATCCCTCCTTCTGAGCACTTGCTCATGCATCAGGTACTCCCACGCCATGCGATGCCCTTTCTGCCATATCCCTTTTGATACTGCATTGACCCCAGGGTACAAAAAGTTTGTGGAGTTTCTAGATCAAGCTGCTTTTACTGTTTCCTTTTTTTTTTCTTTTATAAGCACAAACTAGAAAATTAAATAACTGTTTGCTTTTGTCAAAGGGACGTACTATAAAAATACTTTCTTTAGCTACCTCATTTCCCTTCATGTCCCGAGCTCAAAAGAGACTTGTCAGACAGCTATTTCAGATTGAGAAAATGCCTTCAAGAATGATTCAAAAAACATGATTTGAGTGTTATGTACAGTAATATAAAACTAAGGTATAATAATATAATAATAACTTAAGATATAATTTAATTGGTGAACCTGTATACCTTTGACTTGCAAATGGTGATCATCTATTTTTGCTGAATTTCAGATTCTGTTGGGAAATGCAGTTTCACTTATGTGTAAAGCGTTTTTCTTGATGGTGCCAGTTATGTCTTAGGTGTGGAATGGAATTCTTGTTTTCTGACTAGCTCTAACAATTATCTCATTTACTTATTTAAAACTTATTTGCATCAGTGTTGTGATCCATACACATATCCCAGTGGTCAACAGAAATATTTTGCTGCAAATATTTGAACTTCAAGCTGTTTTACTGGAAAAATGTCATCAGAGTTAATGTTCCCATTCCCTAAGGAATGTAAATTCTGTAGTCAGGTTTCTAAAGCAAATCACAAATGTGCATTCCAGCCGGTTCACAGAACTATTCTGCAGCATTTGCTTAGAATCTACCCTGCAATAGAAAAGCTTTTGTATTAAAAGTTCATTGTATTGATTACTATGAATACCAAGCATGATGGAGATGCAGAATTTAAACTGATGTGCTGGAAACATTGAGTGAGAATTTGCTGAAAAATTGCCATGTTTTTCCCGAAAACACAAAGGTCTGACCCTCAGGTAGATGTAAATTAGTTTTGTGTAATGAATGCCAGTTGAGATAGGTATTGGTCAATAAATAACAGTTATAATATTTGCTGTTACTACTAGCGTACCTAACATAATTGCTCAGGTTTTCCTTTTCTTTTTTTCTTGTCTTTTTTTTTTTTTTTTGTTTTCATGATGTGAGCCATTTTATTCTGACTCCAGTTCAAAACTTGATCTAATTCCAGGAATGTCTAAAAACATTCGCTATATCTTTTCTGCTGGGAAAAAAATCTCTCAACTTACTGTTAGATCCCTGCTCCAAAAATAAATGTACAGTACGTAACAAATTTGGTCTGACAGCATTTTCCCAGCTGGAAGGATGGAACTTTTTAATTGGTGTATAAATAAATAGAGGTTTGATACTATTCTTAAACATATATATGAAAAAAAAAAAGAAGAATTTTGCCCTTGCCTCTAGTAGGCATAGGAACAGACTTTCTTTCTAATAAAAACAGTAATAAAAAAGCCATCTTCATTGAAAACAATTTAAAAGTTAGGTCTAAACACACTGAAATGGAAGTGTTGCTGCTGCTGTTGAGGAAAGCCCATGAAGTTCTGTGTCTTGACTTTTACATACGATTTTAGTTCATAACTCATCATTTCAAATTGCTTTAAAGTTTAACATGAGAACCTTAAGTGGTGGTGAATCACCAAATAAGTACCTATTTAGCAAGAATGAATTTAGGTTTATCTTGTGTTTTCAGATTAAAGAAAGTGATAATTTAGATTGGGAGTTCACCTAGAATAATTGTGTGGTATTCACTTTCACTACCCGAAAATAAAACGGGACAAAATGCAGACACTGATCCGCAAATCCAGAAACTAGAAAAGGGAAGCACAGATTGGTCCAAAAACCACCAATGTGTTTATTTGGTCCTCAAGTCCAATGCTGGGCACACTGAGACTCTGAAATACTCATTTCTGCTGCACTTTAGCTCTCCAGGTGCATTGCTGGGTTGAAGTCCCCTTGGCACCGAAGTTTTCGTAGTGGGGGGCATGGAGCACATCCTGAAGCTGTCAGCATTCCTGTTCTTCTCCTGGGATGGGCTTCTCATCCAAACCTGTCTCACCTCTGATTCCACACCAGAGGGATCTTCAGAAAAGCTGTCATGCAGTAGAAGCCAAATGGACCGAGCTTTCTGGCATGTGTCTTCTGTATTCCTCATAGTCCAATAATTAAATACTCATCTAGAGAAAGGAAGAGGCCTGTTTAGGAAAAAATGGGAGAAATCAAAACCACATCTCCCATCTCTTGGAAAATGACCGCCTCACCAAAAGCAGTCAGTAAACATTTTGTTTTCTGGCCCCATCTGTGTGTAGTACATAGCCAAGTGTCTTTGAAAGGCTCTCCCCGCCAGAACATGAGATAACCTAGTTGTTAGGGAACTCCCTCACTTCTATTTCTTGGATGCTGGCACACCTTTTATTAAAATATTTCAGTTTAAAGCAACACACTGGTCCAGGCATGTAATATTTGTATGGAGCTTAACATGGTCCTGCCATAACACTTCTGTCTCCTCCAGTGTGCAAAGTTGGACCAGAAATCCCATGAGAATGAGCTTACTCATGAGATATCTGCTAATTCTGGCTTCCGGTTATGCTGTAAATAGTATGAGAACTGCCTTTCTAGCAGTTTTAGGGAATTTGGCTCCCAGCCATTGCTAGAAAAGCGCAAGCTGTAATCTAAGTGAAAAGCAAGGGGGAAAGAAAAATGCTCCAGACTTTCAGAAACCTCTTTATTAGTGCCAGAAGCTTGCTGGCTTGCTGGGGTAGAGTCTTCTGCTCTATATCCTTCTACTCAGCCGAACTGGTCACTGTTTTCAGCTATCTCAGACTTGCCTTTGCAAGGTTGGGTACCTTGCAGAAGCCACAGCGATCTGTAAGCAGGTACTTTGATGACTTGATACAGCTGTTCTGCAGAGTTTTTGAGGAAGAGAAGGTTACGCCAAAAACTGAGTGGCAAGCTCAGGACTTGGGCTACAGCCCTTCAGTGGAGGGACCCCACAGTGGAGACTCCTGGTCCCATTGCTTCATTCCCCTCTGTGTCCTTCAGAGATACTGAGATGGTGCCTTTTTCCCTGCCCTCTGACTCCCTGCCCTGCCAGCTGCCTGCCCGACCATCCAGGTCTCATTTCCACTAATGGGTCCAGGAGCCCAAGGCTCTGCATTTTAGCGGAGCTTTTGGACAGTACTGTAGTGTATGCATCTTGAAAAGAAGCTGGGCATTGGCCGACAGGTGGGTTTTTCACTTTCAAGAACACCCCCAGTCTCTGTGAAAGTAATCCCAGTACCCCAGAAAGCAATCCCTGCTTTCAAAACTAAAGGCAAAAGTCATGTGCTCTACAGGCCCGAACTTGGGCGCTGGATCCTATCTCATGCAAATTATTCTTAGCCCTGGTATCAGAAATACTAGGAAGCACATATCTGTAAACACCCTTTAGCTTTAATTACATTTAATATGCTTGTGAGGGTGGGTTGGGTTACCTGACTTATTTACTGGGGAAAGTATGCTACTAATAGTTTGTAAGCCTGAAAAAATCACACAGAAATTATTACGTGCATCAGAGATGAAACTGATGAATAGTACATTTAATACAGCCTTGTTTGCAGTATTAGTAGGCAAGCTATTGTGTTTTCATAATGACACTAAGTTCACCTCCAGATAATTTTCAACAGTCGTTGGAAGTGCGATAGGTGACATAAAATCACCAAAAAGAGATGGGTCCCTTCAATAAGGAATTAAGTAAGCAAATAATAGTTATCACAGAAAACATCTTGTCTAAAGAGTGCCTCCATTCAAAAGATGGGAAACTTTGGAGTCAAGGCTACAGACACCAGCCTAATTCTGTTCTTTTCTCATTCCATCTCCTTGAATATGCATTATGACACAGCTTATTGTTGTATGACCACATGTTATCTTTCCATGAAACAATCAACTTATTCAGAATGAAAGACAGTTAGATGATTAGGTACTTAATCGTCTGTCCTCTAATCCTCTAGTACCTCTGCGTTTAGAAGAGGCCTACGTTCACTTCCAGAGGAGCCAAAGATGCCACGTAGTTGGGTGCTGGACTCCAGGGGTGGAGGGAGGAAAGTTTGATGTGGGCTGCTCCCTTCAGCTACAGAACAGGCCTTGGGGGACTGCTGGAGGAAATCAGAGAGCTGGCCATATAAGATGGCCAAGGATAACTATCAAAGAAGGACAGAAGCAGTGGAAGACCAAAAGTTCAAAGCTGTATAGATCAGCATTAGAGCCCAGAACACACGGTCTTGAAGTACATGGCGATCCCTGCAGAGATGGTTCTTGTGGGGGTTACTATCTCAGAAGAGCTGAGCTTAGTTTCTGAGATGCAAGGCATATGTTCTCCGGCTTATCAATTTCCATTTTTTGATGAACAGTGGTAGGACTTCACGATAGTTTCCAGAGACCCTGCCTACTCTGACAGCACCTCAGAAAGATGCTACGAATAAGAAATTTGAGTCTGATTCTCACATGAGTGTCCCATGACTCTCATGCATGAGGATCTAATGCTGGTTCCACAGCTGTATCAGGTTCAGCAAACGTTGATTTGTTTAGGGGTTTTGCCCCTGCTGCTTTGCAAATTCATTTGTTATGCAACTGTAACTGACATCACTTTGATCCTGATTCTGGAATAATCCCAAAGTCAGCTGTCATTTTGTCATTTTGTGTCTGCGGATGTGAATGTGCTGCCCTCTTCCACCTAATACACTATCCAAACCCCTGATCCTTTAGAGTGGCTAAGTGTCTGATTGTCAGCAATTTCAATGACTTTTAGATGCCTATACACTTTGGGACTGACTCAGTCACCTTCTGAAATCTGAGGGGATGGGTCATGGTACAGAAACGATAGCCCGGCTGGCCTCAGAGGAGCCTCATGCAATTAGAAACGTCTGAGCATATGGGAGTTTAGACTGGTTGTATATGAGCCTCTGTAAGATATGGACTTCCACCAGTTTATAGGAAGCACCTCTGGAGACCTCTATACATATGACACACTAACTCCAAATGATTTTCCAGTGCCTTGTGTTGAAGAAAGTTATGCCCTGAATTTCTCCCTGTATTTACTTTTCATATTCTTCACGCTGTAGCAAGTAACAGACACACATACACACAAGGTCTTAGCAAACATCTGTGGGAACAGCAACTATGCAAATAGTAGCCACAAGAAATTCTTCATAAACAGCCTAGAAGTTGAAATGGATTTTCATAAAACCTTTGTTAAACAGTGAAAATGTTGGCAGACACTGAAGTCTTTATACTCAGAACATATCTCCAGAAGGGCTGGATACCAAATATTGTATTTGGTCATATGGAGGGTTCCAGCACCTGTCAGGACATCCTCTACGGCACCAGAGGACCAGAGGCTGTTCCTCCTTCTGTGCAAATAGTACTGTTGGTATCAAACAAGAGAAACTGCAGGGAAACTCTTCTGAGAAACACGTGTGGCAGAATTTAGTAATTTGTAGTTATTTGCAAGGGTAGCCATCAGACATCAGGCACGTACAGGAGCCGCAGTATGGAGGCATCGCCTAGCTGTTTATGTATTGCTCCTTCCTTAAGCTCCGTGTAACAGGAAAGTGTCTACTGATCCCATTTTACAGGTCCAGCACCTGAACACAGCTGCAACAGTTCATAATGTTAAGGCTAGGCAAGTGCATAAAGGGGCAGAGGGACATCTAGTGGGATTTCCACTCTCTCTGCATTTGCAGGCCATCAGAAATCTTCCCACAGATTCACCTTACATGGTGAGGGTTCACCTTACATGACTTACTACATCAGGAAGAGCTCCCTGCAAGCACAAGGTGAAATGTTGACGTTCCAGTGGAGAAGGTTTTAGAAATTGTGCTTTTACTTAGAGCTCAGTGGATGTTCAGTAACCTGTTGAGCTGTGCTAACTTCTTCCACGTGTCAGCCTGAAGTGACTCGTCCAATGCTGTGGTTGAGGTCTGATAACAGAGCAAGGCATCTTCAGATCAGCACCCAGATCCCGGAACCACCTTCACTTCATGAGGATGGGGGGGCTTGACTGTGATTCAGGCTGTGGATCTTGTGCTTTTGACCTTCTGAGGATTCAGAGTTTGCTGTGAGAAGGGTAAGAGAAGCGGCGACTAACCTGATTTCTGTAAGAAAGCTCACCTTGACAGACTTTCAGCAGTAGTGAGTTTGAAGGCATTTTGAAGGTTATCTTCATAAAAGAAGTACTGCCAACTTACACTGAAAAAAAAAAAGTGTGATTAGCAACTTACTTCTTGACATGACTGATGGCTGGGTGATTATGATATATCATATTGCCCTTCTCAGCTGGTGTAGAACAACAGTTTCATCCACTGAAGTCAATAGGCTACGACAGTTCATACCAGCAAAGGGTCTGGGGCTAAACTACTGTGCCCAGGCACCCGGTTTGCAAGCTCTTCATTCCCTGCAGATGTCCTAAACTCCTTCATGTCAGAAGAGCAGAATTTCCCTGCCAACCCTCGTTGGCCAATCCCTTCTAATCCCTGACCTTGTCCATGGGTGAGGCATCATGGAAAATGAATGGGGCTTTTTTAGAGACACAATAACTGCACTAGAAGAGAATTCAGTGAGGCTGCAGATATAGTGCAGAATGGCTCCGACCACCCAGTACATGTTTACCATTGTACAGTGATCATCATCTGCCTACATGGCAGTAGTGCCTAGGACCCCAAGGACGGACAAGGCACGGATTACTGCAGGTTCTGTAAGAAGAAGGTAAGCCCGTATTCTGCCGTTCTCACTCATGCCGCACATAGTCATCGCCCTCACATATATCAGCAGTGAATTCAACTGATGGTGACCTGACTGTCACAGCCGTTGACTTGGGCAATAAAATCACACAAGGATTTCCAATGTCCTTGGTCAGTCCTGAACAAACAGCTCTTCCACAGAGATGGGGAAGTGGAGGCTTCTGGATGCTCCTCATGCAGGGAAATGGAAAGGGAGTGGAAAGTACGCTGCCCCGATTTTTCACTGACTCTGCTGCCTCTTCTCTGGTGACTAAAGAACCTGACAGGACACACAGGGTAGCCAAATGAGTAAATGTTTGCAGGATCAGCTCTTGAATTTACTTTCTCCAAGCGTCATTGCCAGAACTTATACTTTTCTTCTGAATCTGTTTCGATGGTATTTGCACATATGATGTTTGATGTGGTCAGAGATGACGTAGAATCCAGCAAGAGGGATTTCAGGAAGCGCAGGTTCCTTATTGAAGGCTCTCATTAAAAATTGGCCTGCAAAGAAAACTGAGCATCCTTTGCTTTGCACCAGGTTTAACAGAGGAGCTGACAGAAACATGCTAAAATTTAGATGCATTTTCCTTTCAGTCGGATTATCCTTTGAAACTGTGAGCAAACCCTGCCTGACAACACAAAGGAATTTTCCCATGGATCAGCTAAAGCTGACTCACATGAAAGACTTGCCCAAAGTGGTCATGCCCTCTGAGCAAATACCACAGGCATGAGGATCTCTGCTCTTGGCCTAACAGCAGTGTTAGGATTCCAGCGACCCAGCCTAGGAAGGCAGATTTTATTGGAGAAGGGGAGGTCGCCTACCTGTGACCCAGCCAATCTGCTCTGCTATTTATCCATGTTGCTAACTTGCCAGGGAGGCGAACGATTTGTGCTGTCACTGCACGTTGCAAGAAATTTCCTGCTCGGCCCCTGAAATACACCAAATAGCACTCGCTGTTTGCTTAAGCAGGTAAAGCACACAGCAGAAGTCGCTGCTGTGACTCAAAGGGGAAAGAAAATCATCTGATCATTAGAGCTTTCAGCACCGGGTTTTAGTGCTGGAGTGAAAACCCAGCGGAAGCTACGCACCCTCCTAAGATAAATATTTCCTCTGCTGGAATTGCGGAGTATATCGCAGATCAACAACCGGGAAGGCTTGCTTACTCATCCCTGCCATGTACTTCTGGAGTGGTTTTTCTCCTCTTTTAATGCCACTGAGTTGTGCATCGCTCTGGCTGCCCTGCCGTGTCAGAAGAGCCAGCACATGCTAAGCAAAGCATCAGAATAACCCACAAAGCAATGATGCAAATAGAGACAGAATTTCGGATTGCTCAAAAAAAAAAAAAAAACAACCAAGAAAAGAATTAAAATAAGCTTCCCTTGATCAGAGAGACGCATATGGAATTAAAGCTTCTGGCCAATGTGCTGCTGCTAATTTAAAGCTAAAAGCCTTTTGAACTAACCTTTGCATTGTCTCTCTGCACTTTTTGTTTACTCTCTGCACTTCTGCTCAGTGAAAATAAAATGGGCAGGACAATGTCACTTGCTGTTTCCAACTTGTTTCTGCTTTGTTTCTAATGTGGAACAGACTTCTTTTAAGACTCCCAGCATTTCAGGAAGACATTTTATTCATGAGTTATCTGTCCCTCACTTTCCATTTTCTCATCTCTGGTTGCTCTTAAAGAATATTTGGGCCTAATTTATTTGTCATTTCCCCTTTATATTTAATTTGGTCTGTTTCTGTGCTTGAATTTGGGTTTTCAGTAAGATTACATGTGATCTGTGCCACAATGGAGCCCAAGTCTCTTCCCATGTTCCTAAAATGTGTGACATTGGGGGCAGCAGACTCAAAATTATGTGGCAGCTTCGTTTTAAACAGGAAAAGTCCAGTGGCTTTCACTCAGTTGTGTATATAAGTCAATAGTACCCTTGGTGGTAGTCCATGTCTTATTTGTTTTAAATTATATTCAATTTCATACTGTCTCCACATTCTCTGTTTTCAATATCCAGCAGATTTTTGTATTGACAAATGTGTGACATTTACAGGAAGCTGTTGTGGAGAAAACCTGAGGTTTTTCTGTGTGGGTTGAGCATAGTTGTGGCTTCTGACCCTGGGGAGAGCTGTTTGAGTAAGGGATTATCCTATTAGATGGATGTTTCTAATAAAACTACCAGCAGCCAGAGAGCTTATCTGTATTACCACTGTGCAGCTTCAGAGCTGACATCCCCCTCAATATCCTCCATGAGCGTCATCCTTCGTCCCGAACTCGCTGCGGGCTCACGTTCTGGCTGAGCTTCCACAGTGGCTGCAGCTGGTCTGAACCAGCGTTGCTCTGCCCCTCCTCACACCCCTTCTGTAATCCACAAGGCAAGCTAGTCCAGCCTGCTAAACCTGCAGCAAACCCATTCAAAAAAGTAAGTAAGTGAGTGAATAGTTTTCTTCCAGCTCAGCAAGCTGGGACGGTTCTGTGTGGGATGAGCATCAGCGCTAGTGCAAACGAAAGGACAAAAGTGCATAGCTACGGGCAGGAACAAGCCAGGGGCCACAGCAGCCCTAAAATTAGGTTGAGTGGGGTGGGTGGGAGCGGTGCCTTTTAAGGAGAGTTGCACTTCTTCAGGTACGTGCTGCTTCTGCTCCCCTTGTATTGAAAGTAGCTGTCGCGTGGCCGCTGAGTCACTTCCAGTGGCTTATCTGACCAAAAACCCATTTGGCAACAGCAAAGGATGGAGTTCCTTCACACCAGGGAACAAAAATGACTTGTTATATGGGGGACTGACGACTACATTGAACACGAGTAGGGGGAACGGGAATGGGAATGCGGAGGGAACGGACAGCAGCTCGCGCTCAGTCTGGCTCAGCTGAAAGAGGAGTCTGCACACTAAAGGCACAGCTTCCCAAGGTATGGGGAGGGACTGCGCATCCGGCTGGTTGTCTGAGCCGCTGCGATGTGCTAGGGCAGTGGAAAGCTAGCCCAGCTGGGCAGCTTTCTGTTGAGTTAGCCACAGCGGCTCACGGAAGTGAAAGCGGTAAGTGCTGGAGCACAAGGCTGGGAGAGCACGTGGCTGGGCAATGTGGGGAGAGGAGGAGCAAGACCCAACAGCAACTGCTCTCCCCTACACCGTACCTCGAGGTGATGTAGGTCTGAGCTTTTTAAATTAAAAAGAAATGCTTTAATATGTATTTTTAAATCATATGGTTTTGGTTATATATAGAATACATGAATAAATGACCACTTCTGTTAGAGGTTCTCTTCTCCATGTACCCTGTTTCAACGTGTAGTGAATGCTTGTGCTGTCAGAACTGGTGTTGGTGACCTCCAGCGCAGGGAAGGGTTGATTGGGCCAGGCAGGGTAACACTAAGGGTCAAATGGCCTCAAGTTGGTTTTGCTAACTGGGGAAACATCCATGCAAGAGCAGACCACAGGAACCTTAAGTCTCCACCTAGTTATTTGTCCACCGTTACTGTCACAACAAGACCACCTTTCCACCATCATTCATATTGGATGTGCGCACCCCAGCTCACTAACCCTCCTTGTAAGATCCAAATTAGGCATGGGTGTCCAGTGCCTTTTTGACCAAAGGAGACAGAGTATGTGATATGCTGATGTCATTGCTGTTATGCCAACCATCAACCGGGCCTGCCCTGGTCCAGCACGAAGCCTGTCCCTGGAATGCTAACTAGTTTTATTGGCAAAATTGAACTGGCAGAGTGAATTTTGGATAAGATTGCGGCTTCGTGTCTCATTTCTTTTGGCGCTTTTGATCCCACGCCAGGAGCCCGAGAGCTGGACTTGTTGCATCACTGAAAATCAGCCCAAGCACTGGAAAGTTTTTAAAACCAAAGCCAAAGTTCAAGGTTTTGGTCACCTTCAAACCTCACAGGATAGGCAAATCTACATTAAGATCACTATAAAACATGCTTCTTTTTAGAGCTCCATAGATCTTAAAGATTTATCTGCTTTAAATTAAGGCACAGGCCCAATTTCAGGCCTTTTTTTTTTTTTCTTCATCACTGAAGCAGATTATGTTGCATTTTGCCCTGTTGGCTGTCTTGCACTTTGCTTTCTGGAAGGCTGGCTGGCACAGTCCAAAAGGGCGAAGCACTCTGACACTCTTTGGGAAGGATGACTGGTGAGGGGGACCTGGAGGACCTCACCAAGACCACTGCCCTGGTGTGCTGGAAGTGGAAAAGACTGTTGGTATTTCTGAGCTAGCAGAGGTACAGTTATGACCATCTAAGATGACAAGTGAAGCATCTTATAAGATGGCAGTCTCTTTTGCTAGACCTCCTTCTGTCACTGGGGAAACAGAAGAGCTTTCAAATTACCCAAGACCTTTTCTACATCCTAAAGTAGACACTGGATAAAAACTTTTCCATGGCTTTTTCTGTGGAAAGACATATTTCCCCATATGGCAGCGAATCTGTGAGCTTGTGGTTGTGCTCACCCCAGTTATTCTCTAGCCTTTGGTACACTTTTTTTCAATGGTGCTTTCATTAGTGGAGCTGTGATAAAGGAGACCATGAAACAACTTGCCTTCCCTGAAACCAGGTGTGGTTTCTAGGAAGTGATGGAGAAGGGGGAGTTGGTGGCAAGCATTCTCCAGAAAGCAGTTTCTTTCTTCCTCTTGTCTTTTTTTTTTTTTTTTTTCTGAAAAGAGGCTGGTTCCTCTGTCAGGACAATATTTTCTTGCTATGATGTGCCTGTGTTTTATGGGTCCAGAAGAAACTATTGATGAGAGCTGGCGAGACAACAGAAACCACACTGGAGCAGAATTGGGGCAGTGCTCGAACAAGGGCATCGTTTTTTTGGAAACTGCGGGAAACAATCATCTCCCCTTCCTTTTGGCTGAAAATGTTTGTCATGCTTAACCAGGGCTGTGGCAGCTGCCCTTGCTGGAGGATGTATCCACCTGGAGCCCAAGCTGGGCAAGAGTGGCTCTGGCAGCTCTGGCAGCAGCCCCCGGTGACCTGAAGGCAGTGTGAGTGCCCTGCTGCCCTGGCTCCACACCTCCCCCTTGCCTTCGCTTTGTTTTCCCCTTGCTGTGATTTATTGGGTTGGGTTCTGCGGCTGCTTCCCGGCTGAGTGCAGCTAAGGTATGTAAATTGCTTTTTAACAGCTAATATGCACCCACACATACTTAAAAAAAAAAAAAAAAGCGCAAAACAATATGGCCAGCAGTGAGTTATAGTAGGAGATCAAGAAAGCATCAAGAGGTGAAAGTCAGTGGCTGGCTGGCCAAATCCTGCATGTGTGTAAGGCTCTGTTCAGAATAAACCAAGTGGAGAACAAGTTTGATAGCTTCAAACTAGGATTTCAAAGGAGGGGACTGCCTCTGTAACTGTCACATATACTTTGTGATCAGGACTTCTCCAAATCAAGCATATTTAATTTTTACAGAAATTTCAAAAGCAAAAGCACAGTGCAGTGACATCTTGTTACCTCTCCTGACTTGGCCAGTTTTAAACAAGGGACAATGACCACAGCAGTAGAAGCTGTCTAGCTTCTTAGTTTCTGTTGCACCAGAAAGAACAGTGCAGGAGTTTTTAAGCATTGTCTGCACTTTATTTGCCTTCCACTGCTTCATGTGAGGAGACTTACTCTCCAATCTACACTTGTACTTGTCTCTTGATATGCTCAGTGTTCCTGGTTTGCAGGATGCTCTTGACCACCCAATCTAGGCACGGCTTTGGAGAAGCAGCGTGGCATTTTACGATTTCTCTCTGCAGATGAAGCTTTCTTCTCCTTTCCCAAGGGGAAAGTTTTAATTTCTCTGTCTCACAAAGTGGTCCACCTTGTTAGGCTGATACTGAGGTCAGTCTGATTTAAACCAGAATGTTAGAGATTAAAAAAAAACAAACCAAACCAAAACAAAAACCAAACCAAACCAAAAAAACCAAAGCAAAATCCCATAAAGCTTGACTACGCACAAAGTCACCTGGATGAAGACCTTCAAGTGGCACTTGGACTTCAGCCAAAACCAGCATGGTTGTGTTCCACTGCCTGGCAAGCCCTTGCAGAGGGAACAGCGTGCAGATCTGTGGGCACTCGCCTCTGCTTCACAAGAGAGGTGTCTGGTTATGCACGAGGTGGTGGCATCCATCCTTCTTTCATGAGCACCAAGGCCGAAGCGTACTGTAATGCATTTTTCAGCATGAACGTGTGCTAGGCAAAGTATTTACATACGCAGGCATGCACGCCTAAGATGCTCTCAAACAGAGCTGATGGTTCCCCTCTGCCATTTCCCATCTGTCAGCCCCAGCCCCAACGCATTCCCTGAGCCTGCCGGGGGGTGAGCCGGCCACTTGTGGAGTTAGTTACACCCTTCAAATGGCATGGCGTAAAAGCCTTGTTACGGGGCAGGGATTTTCATGAGTGTCTGGTTGCAATATCTTGGCTTTTCCTTCCTTTTTCTTCTCCTTCCCACCCTGCAGTCCCCCACACCCCATCCCAAATATCTCCTCCAAGACAGCAAACTCAAGGCTTCTGCTTGGGAAACGTGGTGTCATTCATGACTTCGAGGTAATGGTGCAGCTCTGGGGGACAGACCTGTGGTATTTGGATCCAAGATTCTCTGTTTCTGAGCTCCGTGCCCAAAACCACTGATGTTTATACAGCAAATATGATCTGTATCAGCCTGCCACAGTGTGAAATGTTACAGTCCTTGGAGAAAAGAAATGAAAGGAGTCACGGCAGGTAGGTTCAGGGTTGGAGATGCAAGAAAGTGCATTTATCTCTACTGTGCAACCTGCTGCTTTTGCTTTTATTGCAGAGGGGGAGTTACTGTTATTGCTGTGAAGCTCATGGCTGCTCCTGAGAAAGCCAGGGCTGCAGAAAGGCAGCTGCTGAAAATGCACATGTGCTTAGGACTGTTCTCACTGCAAACCCTACCCCAGCCCCTCTTTCCTTGCTCTTTTTACTTTCTCCTCTCGCTTTTATTTTCTCTTATGCACCGCTCCTACATCCATTTCTTATCTTCTCTCCATCTCCAATAATGCCTCCATCAGGGATTAATTTTCCAGTATAAATCTATGAAATCTCAACTTTAAAAAACTAATAAAAAAATAGGTGCAGGTTTATAAAAGACAGCAGGTATCTAATTATGTGCCTAGGCACTGTGGTGGTGTGTGGAGGGAAAAAAGGGACTTAAGTTCCGCTAATCCTCCATGGAAGTTAAACACCCAATCCAATTAATACTCCAGTTAAACTCCAATACAACCCAATTAATAATGGGGAGTATTGTGCATTTTTATTGTGCATTTGTAATGGTACCTGATGTATCTTTGAGCATCTGCATACTTCTGGAAAGCCATGGCTGACGTGGTTAACTTTGTCCTTGTTCTCATAGCTTTCCTTGTGTGCTTTTCCACGCCTTGTGGCTTTTGGTGGAGAATGAAAGTTCCCCAGGGCTGGGACTGCATCCTCTGGCAGGTTTGTACAGGCCTCGGGGCTTTTTAAGGATACTAAGATGTTACAAATAAACACAGCCAGTAAGGTCAGCCTTACCATTCAGACTGTCAGCTGTAGAAAGCCACCACCCGCCAAGGGTCTTCTGGTAAAGGGGTGTAAAATAAAAAGCAAACAAATACCGATAATCATGCTGCTGGTTAAGATGTGTTACCAAAAATTACCAATGACAAACCTCAAAATTTCGTGATTCATCCAAGCACCCAAGAAGCACTTACAAGAAACCACATGACTAATTATGCTAGAGGTCAGGGACAGTTCTATACAGTCTGTGCACGTAATTATATACTTTACAGAAACCAACCCTTGTTTTCTCAAGATAGATAATAAATACTGTGCTGTTACTGAAAGAAGGACATGAATTGCTTAGACGAACAAACTCCTCCTCCTGGGCTCTTTCTCCTAGCCAGTTTAATCTTTGCACAGTACCCAGCACAATAGTTGGACAGGCAGCAAAAAACCCAAACAGCATAGGTGGAATTGTGGAAGGCCGGAATTGCCTCCCACCCATGCTGATTTTAGTGCAGTGGCGTTTCATGTCAACAACTTCAACTGTGTCAGGTGCACGGGGGCAAAAAGTTGATCCTGGCTTCTTAGCTGAAATTTAGCCATGCAAACCAGACCAGTGGGAATCTGAGCAGAGAGGGCTGATGAGCCTCTGCAGAATTCTAAACGACATCCCTGGAAGGAAGTTGAAATGCAATGACCCCATCCTACATGGCGAGGCAGCGCTTCTCCTGTCAGCTGAAATGCGGCTTTGAAAGTGTTAAGATGTTCTCACTCACTTTGGTGGGCAGAAAATCACGTCTAAATTTGAATGTGTTTGAGGATACTATAAGCCGTACAAAGCTCTACGTTAACTATCACAGGAAACTCCCATTTCAGTTACTTCAGCAAAATTTCAGTGCCTATGTACCTTTGAAGAGCTGAAACAGAGCAACTGGGTTTCGACTTTCACAGTTTACCAAACGTGGCATTGATGGTGAGCCGTATGGTGATGTAAAGGACAGAGCTGTATTTGTTTAAGGAACCTTCAGGCTGAATTTCCAGCTTCGAGAGTGCTGAGAGAGAGAAAAGGGGGAAGCTCTGAGGAAAACAAATGTTTCCTGAACTTTGAGTTTCTTTGTTTTGATATATTACCAGATTTTTCTGTGATGTGACCAGTCCTCCTTTATAAACTTTGCTTTATCTCAGTGACATTTTGCATCTAGAAAATCATTAAGCTGTCATATTTGGGGACTGGAAAGAGCAAAGGGCTGAAAGAGTTTGTTCTACCTGTCAAGTTACTCAGTTACAGCTGAGTCCCTTTGCAGACATGCATTTCCACTGGCGTATGCACACACCGTGTGCTGGCCCTCGCCTGCTCCTCATGCTATGGGACCTATAGATATAAAAATATATATGTATTAATCTATATGTATAAAAAATATATCACCTGATGAGGAGGACTGTGGGACTCAGTAAAGTTCCCTATTACTTATTAGCCAGCCAGTGGTCTGGCCTGTCTGTCTCTGTCCTTGGCAATAAAACAAAGATGAAAGGTAGCCGCTTATTTGGAGGCAGACTTGAAAGTACAGTAGCTATCTCAGGCCCTCGCCTTATCAAAGGCTGGGACAGCAATAACAGTGCTAGATGGAGCAACAAGGACATAGTAGGCTGGGCTGTCAAACAATTACACCTTGTGCGCAAACAGCAGTTTCACATCCCAGTGGGTGCCGAAACGCGGTTGGCAGCTGAAGGCAGGCTGCAGCAGATGGTGCCTGACTGTGGCAACGGCCTCCTTCTCCAGGACTGGGCATGGGGGCAAGGTTTGGCAGGGCTCCCAAGTTGGGGAGCCTTTCTGGTAGCCAGCTTGCAAAGTTCAAGGCAGAGCTTGTGCCTCAGGCTACCCGTGGAAGCTCGTCTGTCACCAGCCTGGGACTGCCAAACTGGGAGAGTGATTTTGTACGGGCTTTCTCAACTGAGAGCCCCACAGTTTGACCCCCCTCTCAGGCTGAAAGCAAATGGCATGAGCACAGCCTTCTTTATGGATGTTAAAACTGCCATCTCAAATGCTTGCAGGAGGGTGAGATGTGGGAACCGTTGCACTTGTGTTTTAGGGGCAGTGGATCATCCTTTCAGAGATCACCATCAGAGTATCAAACTTCAGGCTTCCTCAAGCACCATGTTGAAGCCATAAAGAGTCTAGCTGATCCTGGTGGAGAACTCCTGTGCTGACCATTGACTTGAATTAACGACCCGAAAAAAAAAAGACGGGGCCTCTCTCAAGAAGAAATACACTGAGGTACTGAATCAGTTGCTGCAGCTTTTGTTTGCTTCGTAAAAATTATTTTTTTTCATTAAGTTTAAATGGTTAAATTTAACCTATTCATTTCTATAATGCACCAGGGCTAGATGTACCTGGCTTACACAATACAACCAGCAAACGTGGCAGAAATGGTAGGAAAAAATTGTTCCATGCAGCACTGGGAGAGTCACCTGAGAACGTCCTGATCAGTGAAGACAAGCTGAGGGGCCTGGGCCCATGGGACTGAGGCTCAGCAGCTGGATTTTGACAGTAAATGTCAGAGACGAGCATTAACAGGATATCATCTAGAAAGTGGGTGTGGTGGAAGCCAAACTGAAGACTTTCCTTCAAACACACTGGGTAACCTGGGTCCAAATGCTTGGCACTAATGAATGGCTCTTTTTGGAACATAAGGTCATGCTTCCATTCTTGCTGTCTATCATGAAATTACTAAGTAAAAGTCAGAAAGCCAATTTCCTGGTAGGAAAGTCAACCAAATCTTTGGAGTTAGGAGTGCAGTGTTAATGCTGGAGTTCGAATGTTTCTTGTTCTCATTACTCTCTACAGATCAGTTTTTCAGATAAGAAAGGAAGCAGAAATGATCCACAGAGAAGCTGTTAAAGACACAACATACACAACAGAAGACATTGAACTGACAATAGTAGCATAAAAATATATTTGCCTTGGGTCACAAGGACTTCATCAGGAGAGGACACATATCCAATACTGTCTTAAATACTAATTACTGCGCTAAAAATACTTTTCCACTGCAGAATAATGGTGATGTGCTGGGTGAATGTACAAAGACTTGGTAAAAGTGTCTTGATAAGTTTTAAGGAGCTTTTAATAAATTAGTTGAATATAAAATTCTTGGTGAATAATTTTCCCAGTTTATGAGCAAAAACTGGGGGTAGTATGTTGCGAAAGACCTCTCAGAAAAACCATTTCCAAATGCATTTTCTAAAAGCATGCATCAGCCTTGCTAAGAAGCCCATCTCTGTTACACACCTGATGTTTCTGGCAACCTGAAGAGCTGCTGGACTCGGGTTACACAGCATTATGTAAAGTGGTTTGTTTTGTTTCGATCCTGGTAAGAAAGTTCTTGGAAGTTGCTTAAAAAACAGCAACTATGGTGCTGATTTGTTTCATTTTGCTGCGAAGAAGCAAGGTCCTGATGACAGCCAACGTGATGGGAGAGATGATGGCTAGTGAGAGCTCCGTCCTATGTGTTTTCTCATTCCTAAGGGTAAATGAAGAAAGTTTTTGAAAACTTAAGCTTAGAGCATTTTTTCGTACTCTTATCTGTCATGCTAGTGGTCAGCATTAATGTTGAAGGACGAGGTATTGAATCACATAGTTAACCGGAAAATGTCTGGGGTGGCAGGGAGAGAGGAGGAATATGGGAACTAGGTCTGGAAATAACACCTGAAGCAGCTGAGTCCGGTTTCCTGATGCCATGGGAAACCACATACTGTAATTCCTTTCATACATTGATCAATTTCTTTTCTTAAATGGAGTAGAAAATTTTCTGTTGCTGCTGCTCTTGAAAGCTCCTCCAAAACTTCCTTCCTCTGATGTTTTGATACATTCTTCTGATTTCCTGCATACATTTCTCTAAGGGTAGTTTATACGCGTTACTCTGTGCAAACGTTGTCTTTAGCTTAAATAGCTCTTCTCTTCCCTGTGTTTTCAGAATGAAAAGTCATATACCTGCTGAGATTTTTTTTCCTAGTCTAAAGAGCTGAATACGCCACTTTCTGTTGGCTTTTTGTGTGAGATCACTTGTTCCATTTGTTTTAATTTTCTTTGATAGACCTAACTCAGTTCAGCTTTTAGAAATTATCACTCTTATAATGCTTCCAACTTTTTGGACCTACTTTCTTTTTATATTTACTCATTTTTTCCCATCCTTTGCAGCCATTCCATCTACACCTTCATCGCAGTCCTTTTGTGCAGCTCTTCCAGTCTGGGTTCATAAGCACTGGACTTCAGTGACCAGAGCTGCACGCAGCATGCCGGAGGACCTCTTAACAGTGCCTGCTATGGAAACTGTTATTACTTATTTGCCATCAATGATCTGCCAGTTTAGGATAAAAATTCTCTAAATGCATGGCCTTAGATTTTACACTGCCATTTGCAGCATTTTAGGGTAGAGCTTAACTTTTCCTGCAAGTTTCAGTGCACTGAACTTCATCAAGCTTCCTGTCGCTTTGGATAAAACCATTTTCATATCTATGGAGGCCCTCCAATTTGCCATACTGTCTTTTCACTGCATTGTTTGGCCTTATCCAGGCTGCAGACAGCTGCAAAGAAAGTATACAGGTTTTAGACCATGTCTAGGAGGTGCCTAATCTCTGCCTTATGTTCTCCCTCTTTCTACAGCAACATCTGCTACTTGTTTCAATTTCCTTTCGTGCTCTAACTCAGCTCAGCTTGGAGAAAAATTCTCACTTTAATCTCTAAATGTTTCGGACTCCACAACATACCTGTCTCTGCTGATTAGTGTATTTTCACAATCCTAGTAACTTACACGGAATCGATTATTCATTCAGGGAGTTATGAAAGAATTTGGAGATGGCAAATGGATAAAGGGTAGGAGCAATACAAATTGGCCCTATGTAGCCTCATTTCCCTGAGATGAGAGATACTATGGAGATGCTTAATTGCATTTTCCATGAAATGATGGCAAGCATATCTCTAATTCTGAAAACAGTTTTGCCCCTAGTGAACACCTTCATGGTGAAAACAAACTAAATTAATATTGCCTCCAAGATTTTCTTTTTCTTGTCTTCAGCAGCAGAAAAACCTAGAGGCCTCTCACTGAAGTGACGGGAGCTGCTAGTTGAAACTGAGAGTGGAGCCCAGCTACCAGTCCTTCATGCTGATTTAGATGGATAATTAGTCAGGTAACAATTCCACTGGCGTTGAAAGGTCTGTGAGGCTGGGATCAAACCAACTCAGTGTTGCAGGCAACTGTCATAAGACAAAAAGATAAGATGAATGAGTTGGTGTTTGTATAGCACTTGGAATGCATAGAGCCCAATATAGATGTGAAATATTATTACTAAATGCACTAGCGCTCTGTCATGAGAAGATTTCCTGCAAAAGCAACTGAATGGATAAACTCCAGAGACCCAAATGGGTCATGAAAATAAATCATGTCAGTAAAACAGTACCCTTTCCTGGGCTGCACCCTACTCTCCCATAACAATGTCCCCTGGGCAAGGTTTATACCTGCATGCAGTGGCCATAGCAACACCAACAATGACAAATACAAGAACTCGCTTGTGCCAGGTAGGTGAAGCCTGGAGGAGTAGATCTCTAGATTTCCATCACAGCAAGGAAATGCTGATACTGGGTTTTGATCCTTCTGCCAGTGCCAGCCAGGGACTTCGGCTTGGGGTCTGCCCCGTGAAGAAGGGGCTGTGCAGTCAGTCAGGTTACAAGAGGTAACAGGCACAAAGTTGAACACAGGAAGTTCCACCTAAACATGAGGAGGAACTTCTTTACTTTGAGGATGGCAGAGCACTGGAACAGGCTGCCCAGAGAGGTGGTGGAGTCTCCGTCTCTGGAGACATTCAAAACCTGCCTGGACGCGTTCCTGTGCAACCTGCTCTAGGTGACCCTGCTCTGGCAAGGGGGGTTGGACTAGATGATCTCTAGAGGCCCCTGCCAAACCTACCATTCTGTGATTCTGTGATTCTGTGAGGGTGATGCTAGACCCACTGGGACTCTTGATTTTCAACTACACAGCAGAGGGAGATACATATGTCCACCAAACCATTTAAGAGTCCTTGGGCAGATAACTTGTCCACAGTACCCTGCTGTCCCTTGGACGGCTACTTTGCTCCAGTTGGCACCATGGGGCAGGTGCTGAAGCAGGTCCACAGCCCCACTGAGCCATCCTGCTCAGAGGCTGAACGCCGCCAGAGCCCCGTCCATGGGCAGCCACCACGCTTGTAGCCACCACGCTCGCAGCGCGTTACGCCAAACACTTTGCTGGCTGAGTCGCCGTATGTATAAACTTTCCCATGATCATCTGGGCAGCTTTTCTCACCCCCTCAAGCACAAAGCTTGTAAATGGGAGTGGTGCCACTAAGACAAATTTCTGTGGGCAGAAAGCAACAGATACGCTCAAGTGACTTATTCACTTTTACCACTGCGATTGTCTGTTCAGACAGAGTCTTTACAGAATCTCTCCCAGAGCGCAGGTAGTTTAGCTGATGTTTCAGACATGTACGAGCAAAAGCAAAAGGATTACTTGTGGATGATGTGGGGATCAATCGCATATCCAAGGTGCAATTCAGGACTCAGCCTTGCTGAGGTTATTCTTGTACATTGTGCTTTTATTGCTCACTCACTTTCCCATCATGATTTTGTGCCATGGGAAGTTCTCACTGGAAAGTTTGACACCCCATGCTTCTCTTTGCAGATGCAGAGACAAAAAGGAAGGCTAGTTGGCAGCTACCATAAAGTCACCAGTGTGAACTTTTAATACCAGGCAGGCTCCTTTGTAACCCTTTGGTATACTATATTGCTATAGTGCTGCAAAAAGCCCTACTGCAAATGACTACCAGGCTAATTGAGAACACAGGCCTAAAAATAAAGGTGTTTGGGAAGTGATGATTTTACCACAGAAACATCAGGTTTTCATAAAAAAACCTGAAAACATGGACGCTTTAAGTACAATGCAGAAAGGTTTTCAGTTACCAAGCTTAGGTTTTATGGTTTTTTTTCTGACCATCACTGAAGATTTTTGTCGAAAACTATTTTTAACAAAAAAATATTGGTTTCTCAAAGAAAACCACAGATACTGAAAAAATAATTTAAAGACTCATTAAAATGTCGGACTTGACCTATGCTTTTTTCATGTTTATCTGCTCTCCTCCTTCTTTCATTTTTCTATTTTCTGTCCTCCCCTTCTCTTGTGTAACTCACTTACGTGGTAACAAGTCCTACTAAGGGAAACTAGAACTTCCATCTTTCTTGTTAACTCAGTTCTTCCCCCATTTCTTTTTCTCTTTGTTCATATTTGTTACTGCTCTTTTTCTTTTAATTTCTCTTTAGGAAAAAATATTTTTCCTTTATCTTTTCCTTATCATATTTCTTCCCTCCCTTTTTTGTCCAACACTGAGATGTCTCTAATGATCTTTGTTCCTTCTTGGTTCTATTTTTTATTCTTTCTGGCACCTTTAATACCTGTGCTTTCATTTCCTTGTCTTCTCCTTAGATATTACCGTCTGTTGGCAGTCTTTCCCACCTGTGTCTCCAAATAGCACGTATTCCATAGGCCTTTAAAAATGAGAACCAATTTTTCACCACAATACTACAAGAGCTCAAAAAGTAAATATTATTATATCAATTTTATGTGTGGAAAAAATACTGGTAGAAATATTGACTAGTTTGACCAAAGCCATGAAGAAATTCATTGTTAGAGCTGGTGTCTCCTTCAGCCCATCCCGTGGTCAGTCTATTAGGCGGTTTTGCTCCTTCTACTGCTGCCATACTCTATTTTATAACTTTCTGGAAGCACTTTGACACTGCACTTCTGCAAGCTTCAACTCTGCTTTACTCTTCATCTTCCACCACTTGGAACTTGCCCCAGAAGCTCTTCCTCATGTCTAGATCACCAGGCAGCAGCTGCTGAAGCAGCTTGCCTGAGGACTGCCAGGTAAGCAAGCACAGCCTTCAGTATCTGAGATCACTACCTGTGGCCATACAATAAGAAGTACAGAAAAAATACTTGTGAAGATTCAGGAATCTTCTTTCCACCATCTCTCCTTGGAGACATGGAAGGATGCAGGTTCAAGCGTGTGGGGGAGAAACATGAGAATAGAGTCTGAGGAGCTGAAGCCAGACTATCATACCAGCAGAAAACTTCTTATATGGCAGGATGAGCTGGGCTGCTGGGGAAACATGCAGTCTGCCCCTAAGAGGAGAAACAAGAATAGGTTAACAGACGTGCAGCGTTTTCATTTGGGGTGCTTGGGCTGAGTTTCAAATTCACTAAACTGGGTATTTTTCAGATAAGTTTGAGTTTCAGAATGAAAGCTTGCATAATGATAACAGGCCCTGTGAGAACAGAGAAGGAATCTGCCCCTGCTTCAGGCTGGGAAGGGTTAGTACTTGAAGACTGCAAATTACTTACATGTGCATGATGTGTGTGAGTGGAGGATTTTTTTAATCTTAAAACCAAAGTATGTATCTGGGTCCAGTCTGTTGGGCATGCAAGTACACCGTATCTAGGAAGTTTTTTCTCTTGGATGCTGCAGAAGAGAGAAATCTGATAAACCTTGGAATGCATTTCCAAGCAAAACTTCCTAACTTTGGGGAGCCATAGTGATTCTATTTTGTGTTAGGGCCATGTGTTAAATATAGATCTTCTATTTCTAGCACAAGCGCTCTTCTCACCACCCCAAATGACTTCAGTATAGTTTCAAGGGAAACAGACAGGCTAAGCACAGTTCAGATCAAATGTAGCATGGCTTTTGTGCTTTTCCTCATCCTTTCTGGGAGGCCCAGACATTTCCAGAGAAGAGGGGTGGGAGACAGCTGCATTCCTTGTGGAATTGAACCCTTCCCTTGCATGGCACGAGCTTGGGCTCAGCAATCTGTTCAATGCAGCCACCACGCAGGCCATGTTTGCGGAGGCGCTGGAGAGCGGAGGTGAACATCTACGGTGGGCTGTGTCTCCTTGAGGTGAGCACAGTGTTTGTCCCACAAATCACCCAGAAGACCTCAGAAACAGCGACTCTCGTGTGGGTTACCTTGACACGCTGGCACTCACAAGGCTTTCATTCTGTGCCACCCATCCTTCTCAGGGCTGCAGTCCTGTTCGCTCTTGTACGCTAAGCATGCTTGGGCTTGAGTGGGTAACCAGCAGAGAGAAGGCGGCGCTGGAAGAAGCTGGGCTGGTGACTCAGTAGGTAGCATTCTTCCCTCTGAGTCAGTATCGAACCAAGTACCCGCATGCGGTGCTAAGGGAGGCTCTTCCGCTAAAGCTGCTGAGTTTTGGACATGACTGAGAAACCAAGCTCCTGACCACTTATGGCTTTTGAAATGTCTGTGGTCCTTTCTCAGCAGCAGTAGCATTTACCCAGTGTCTTGATAACATTCCAGCACCGAAAACGTATTTCACTCACATACAGCTCCCTCTGTTACTCCATTGAAACACTTTAGTCTTCACTTCTGCAGTGCAATGTTTTAGTAAGGATATGTTGTATTTCCCATTGCCTTTTGGCTTTAATAGTGGCCAAAATGGCTTGTACACACTTAACAAAACTCTTTTTCATATGCCATTTTTCATACGTATCAAGGGATGTCCTGGGCCTCCTGCCCATACATGCACAATACTACCACAAATGTTAATCAGACATCTGCATAGGTAACAAGAACATCACACTCCTTAAAACCCCAGTTTATCTCAGGGCAAATAATACCAGTGGGTAGCTCTTGACTTCATCATGCAGAGTCCTTTCGCCCCCATCGGTTCACAGTGAAATGCAAGTATTACTTAGTGTCATGGAGGCAACAGCCTTCACCACATGCAGCTTCTCATGAGACAGCGTGCCTGGTCTGAATAGGTCCAGATGCTCATCCGTGTCCTGTTGCCATTACCATCCACAGCAAAAGTGATCTCCAAAGGCGACCAACTCTTTTTTATGCTTGAGTCCACTTTGTACCCACTTTGCTCACTTGCCATGGCTGACATGCCTCCCTATATGCCTCCCAGTGATGGAGGAAGAGACCTTGTATGCCAGCATCAAAACACACATGCTGTCCAATGCTTGCTTTGTTTGGTATGTGATGACAGCTCTTTATAGGAGTCTGAGAAAAACAAATGAATGAAGAAGCAGTTCCTGGTGGCCTCTGCCAGCTGTTGACATTAGCAAATAATTTCCTTTTCCTGAAACAGACCTGATGCCTCTTGTGGATGATGTGGCGCGTAGGTGTTGTGTCAATCAATAAAAATTAAAAGTTGCTGAAGGGCAGGAACAGCAACTGTGAGATTTCTTACTGCTTTTTGTTCACAGGGAAATGGTATCAGACTCTGCTTAGTGGCTTGTGTGATTTACTGTCTCATTTATCTCACACGCTTTAGCAAGGACTTTCACAAGCAGATGGATTTTAGACCCCAGCTTTTAAAGGTGTAAGACAAATGATTAATTAATAAAAAACTTATTTGTAAAACCTTGTTTAGCATCTAAGCAGGTGTCCTGATTTGTAAAAACTACTAAGCAGTTTGCTCTGTGGGAACATTTTATTGTTCAATACAGGTTGATCTCCCCAGCTATGAGATTTTTGCTTAGAAATCACATGACTTCATAATTTTGGAGTTCACAGGTGTCAGGATAAGAGATGAATAGCTAAATGATTTCACTCCCCTTGTGTCACAGGCAACTGCATCATTTATAACAATAAAAAGTTCTATATAACAATATAACTCTTTACAACAACATCAAGCTTCTCATAAAGGTTGATGGAGTTTTCATCATTGCAACTCTGTTCAGAAGTCCCTTCCAGAAGCTCATGGTTTTGATGATATTTCTTCTAATATGCTTTAATCAGAGTTTGGGAGTGGGTGGGTTCTCCACATGCCAAAGGACTAGAAGCCCACTACTGTAACAGGAAGGATCAGCTGTTCAGGTAAAGTAGTATTCTGACAGCATCAAGAAATGCTTGCTGCCATAGATGTACAGCCTCATCATGTACAGAAGCACCAACTGCATGGACACTCTTGTGTTTATATCCTGAGAGTAGCTCTAGCTCCCTGAACTGCCCACAAATCCCCTTCTTCTTCACTCCAGATCCTTCCCCTGGAGCACAAGCACCATGAGACTTGCAACAAAATGCTGGGAAATGGCAAACCTGGAGGTGGAAGTGACCAGTGTTATTGGAAGTCAAAGCCAGTGACTCGGTACTTCTCTGTCTATTAGCCCTGTGCAGTTAGGAATTAATTTCTGCAGTTGGAGTGCCACTGTCAGGGCCTAGGAATGTCAGCTTCTTCTGCAGCATCTGGTACAGACCCCTTTGGATGCAGGAAGTAGTGTGGACCAACCATGCGATGCTCCAGGTCCCTCCACAGCGATGGTTCTTAGTAAACATGTCCAGTGCTAAGCAAGCAGGGAGAGAGCAAGTGGCGCTCCCCTCCTGCAATGCCCCTGTGTCGAATACATCAGCAAAACCTTTGTGCATGAAAACAATCAGATAGCTATTTTTAGGTATTCCTAAGATAAAAGAGAGCGAGTTTCTCTTCTGTTTGATCCCTCTTTACCGTGAGGTCTGGTTAAAATATTTCTGTTGAAATTTTTCTCCAGCTGGAAGAGGAGTTTCAGACAGAGCAGGTCTAAAACAGAAGTGGATTCAGTGAGAAATGTCTTCATGCTACAGAATATTTAGACATTTCACTGGAAAACAGAAATCTCTCTGACAAAATGGTACATGCTGTGCAACATGTTGTTCTAGTGCAAAGCACGAGAAGTTCTGCCGTAGAGCCGTGGAGGTGGTACTCCAAGCTGTCTAGTGTTACCATCTTGCTTTGTCTTTACAATAACTTCTCTAAAACCTCCGTGTATCACTAGTCTAATGCTGATCCACAACCAGGAGGGGAGAATGGGCACATGAGGCACCCAGAATTACACTGTCATAATGCAGCGTACCTACCTCATTCCATATTTCATTTATTGGGCTGTGTAGTTGAGGTTTTGGCTTTCAGTCAAAAATAAGGATTTTCCCAAGAGGAGAAATTGAATGAGGAATTAAAGAAACCCCACAAAATACCTCCCAAGCACCATTTTCCTCTATTCATATTTTAAAGAATTAAATGTGGTTTTAGTGCAAGGAATAACTGTACACTAGCCCTAGGGTTATGAACTGGATAAGCTATTAGGAATTTTCCATTTCTAACTGATTGTGATCTCACATCAGTGTAACTCTGCTCACTTTAATGGAATTACTTCAGAATTACTCTGATGTGAAAGCAGAATGAGGTCCTGTGATTCTATAACTATTTATACTAAGCTGTTCATTTATGCCTCTGAGAAGAGCACCTTTTAAGAAAATATAGTGGAATTTAGAGCCCATTTTTCATCAGCTCAGTTAATCAGTTTACTCTGGTCTACTGATCACTTCTGCTGCTTTGCATGTGATTGTCCTTATAAGAGAGGTCAGCTTTATAGGGAAAGAAAATAGCGTTTATAAAACTAGCTAGTATTGTTAGAAGAAAACTGGCAAGTTGGCCACCTATAAAGTTTTTCTATATTTTTTTTAAAGGCAAAGTTTTACCTGCAATTAAACGTTTATTGTTCTATATTATATTATCTAAGAAAGGTGGGTTGTAGTTATAAGACCATAAGCCAGACCTTGATTACTTCTACTTCCGTCAAAATGAAACTAGTGCTTACCCTTACCTGTCTGGGATGACAATTTATCCTTGAAGGTTTGTAGAAACACCCCAAGGTCCTCACTTTCACTATGACATATGATTCTCATCCAACTAAATACATAAAGCCTGTGCTTAGCTTTAAGCATCACGTATAGTCTCACTGAGATGATGAGTGTGCTTGCACTCTCTGAGGTCTGGTTGTGCACCCTCTTCTTCTATTGCAGATCCCCTGAAAGCATCAAGAGGATCCATTGCCCAGCTCTTCGTTTTTGGTCCACCCTTATTGCTGAAGGAACTCCTTAAACATTGCATTAGCAGAGTTGCTAGGCAGAGAAGTGGTCTAGAAGTGGTCTTCAATGGTTCCTTGGCTGCTCTGTGAGGATGGGGAGACTGGGCAGAAGGGGTTGAAAGTGCTGAAGCTCCTTCTCACTACCTCCTTCCTGAGCTGTATATCCAGCATATATATGAATGACAGGTTATGGGCCATACAGTCAGAAAGTCACAGAATGATTTAGGTGGACAGACACCTCTGAAATCCAACATCCCACTTAAAGCAGGGCTAATTTCAGTTCTATAAAAGGTTTTTCAGGGTCTTCTCCAGCCAAATTGTGAATATCCCAAGTCATATATAATATACCAGTAGGTGCAGGACCCGTTATCTATAATGGAACAAAACAGAGATGGGTTTGAGGGCTGGAATCAGATGTGGTTCAGGGTTGGAATCAGGTTTCAAGTGGACTTAAGCTTCAGGGATTTTGCACTGCTTGCTTTGGCCTTTTTCTCTAAGGGTCTCTCAAAATTACTTTAAATGGAGAGGAACAGTTTAACCAACCTAGTTCAGTAGGGCTGAATCCAGCAGTTATCAATATCCCCAGAGGAAAAGAAGTAGCTTCTGCAGTCGCTTGATTAACTGAGCATAAAATGAGCTGCCCTGCCCTTTCAGTTTTAATTAGATATGAATGAACCAGTTCAAACCACATAAAAATTGACTTCTGACTCCTCTGCGTGTACATTAACCACTAGGTCATGGTTTTATTTTTTTCCCTGAGAAAACCAATTTTCCCAGAATGGGAATGGCATTTAGAAGTACTCCCACCATATTTTTCTCCATCCCAGCCCCTTCTCAGGCTTTCGGCTGCCCAAGTGTCAGGAGGACCTGCAGGCCATGACACTGGTTGGTGCTCAGGGAGCACCAGCAGATGCAGACGCCTCGGTGGTCACCTACCACCCTTACAGCCACAAAGGGATGCAGAGCAGGCTGACAACATGTGTGGGCTGCTTGTATCTGCAGGGTGGTTTTTGGGGGGCGTGGAGGGTGAAGCCCCAGCCAGGTGGTCAAAGGGTGCATTAGCAGCGAGGGTCTGGACCCAGCACCTCCAGGGCTTGCCAAGCTCTACCAGGGGCCCTGCAAGTCAGGCACTGCCTTCGTGTGCCCCTAGTGCAGGGGCAACACGGCTTCTGCGGGAATGGAGGGACAAGTGCAAGCTTCCATCGCACCAGCTGTAACCTCCCGTGTCCTGGCCGTTAGCCCAGTGCACCCTCTGGGGTAGCCATGCAGCTTTGCTTCTTCCTCCTTGAGTAAAGAATGCGTGCACATGTGTATTTGCTGCTGAGGAACAGTTGCGCTGCAACTTTATCCATCACATAGTAACTTGTTCCTGTATTCGTATCTTAGAGGTCTGTCTCAGACAAACTCTGATTTCATCCCTCCAAGCACTTTCATTCGTTTGTTGATAAACACCTTAAGCCAAAATTCCTACTGATGCTCTTGCAGGAGTTGTAATATGTGCTTAATAAGAGCTGATGCATTTGGGAGCATTTGGGAGGCATGCAGGCTGGAACCCATATCCTACAACATCTTGTCTGACAGGACTGATCACACAGGGGGAACAGTGAAGTAAGAAGAGAAAGCAAATGACGTGGCAAACACCTTGAGAGACATCTCAAATTTCCATACAACCACCTTGCATGTGGTTTGAAGTAGAAAATGCATGTAAATCCCTGTATCACCAGGATGTTGCCTCCAAAAGAAAAATGCTGTAGTTAGGAACTGCACAGGGAGTGTGAAAGTAATCCTCTTTACCCTGGACAAAGGCAGTTGTGTTGGGGTGAAAGTTCTTCGTATTTATGGTAGAAGTCTCCCTGTGGAGAAGGGCAGCTATTGAGATATTAGGCATCTTTCTAGAGATTCAACTAGGCTTGATAGCAGTGCAAATTGGATGGTCTTTTTATAATAAAGGGAATTACACTTGTATCCAGAGAGGTATAGAGCAGCCTGGTGAAGAAAGGAGCAGATGTCCTGTAAATGGTGGGACACCAGTAACCAGTTTGGCTCTGTCACAGCCCCAGGCCCTAACTTCCATTTCATGTGAGTTAGTGGTAAGGCCCCTGTAGACACCCATAGGAAATCACCAGTCCTTTAGACAGAGAGACCAAGGGACCAGCTACTTTTGGGAAGCTGATCAAGACCCTCTTAAAGGTAAGCTGATCACGGGATGCTCTTATTAAACAGCAGGCTTTGCAAAGACAGGAGTGCAAGTGGCTGTGCCTTGGTGCCTGTAGAGTGACTGTGACAGTCGAGGGGATGAGGACAGGTGTCAAGAGTACTTGGCAAGCAAAAGTTCATTCCTGGTGGTCCTGCTCTCAGTGAGCAGGCTCGTTCAGTCTCCTGTGGCCCGGTCACAATCTCTGTGCAGATTGTTGCCTGCTCCCTTCTGCAGTCAAATGGAAGATGCTCTGTGTCAGTCACTCACCGTGCTGGGTTTGGAGCATGTAAACTCTACAAGGGCCCATCTGGGGCGTGCCAGAGACCTGTGGGGAGATGGGAGACACTCTGCACCAGGAAGAGTAGGGAAAGGAAAAGGGGTCAGGGACCTGGTCCCATGGGCTGTAGAAACTCTCCCACAGGCTACCTGAAGCACAAGGGTTGCCAGCTAGCCAGCACCGGGCTAAGGGCTTGACCGCCTGCCCCTCCAGTACTCAGGCATGCAATCCCTTTGCGGGTCATAAAACGAGCCACGGTGCCTGACATGAGTTCACATATCGGAAGGGAGAGCTGACCTCTGAGTGTTGCCTGAAGGAAATAGTGCAGATTGCTCTTTGCTGAAGACTCCTTGAGTTTTGACCTTCCATTGTAAAAAGCCCAGGATGCTACAGAACTCTAGCACGCTCTCTCTGTCTTGCTTTCTCTTCCAGTGAGAACATATACCCATAAAACCAGCTCTTGTGCATTTTGGCTAGCTATAGAAAACTGTATATGGGCTTATCTGTTCTTTGACAAATCCCAAAGAAAGTTTCACCCAACTGAGAGCTTTAGAAGCATACAAAGCTCTCATAATCAAAGTACAATTTAAAAATCCTCAGCCTTTTAGATAAACTTGCCCAAGCCTGTCCACCTAATTAATGAACAAATATACAGGAGAGACAGAGCCTTGAAATGGAGTTTGTACCATAAACAACATGAAAATTAAATTCAGCCTAGCTGGATAGTCACTTGCATACAGGGACCTGAAAATTGCTGTGCAGGGAATAGTCCTTAAAGCACACTGGAGTCTGATAGGGGTCAGAGATGGACTGCTGTTAAAATTGCTTGTATCTGTATCTGTAAAGAGGCATGTGTGGGGATAAGCAGTACCGCATGTACCAGGCTGTGCTGGTGCCTCTTATGGTGCAGAATGGACGTGCAAGGACGGCTTGAGCTACTGAAACTTCTGCAAGTAATTGCCAGCTGATATGAGTAAGAAGATCAAAATTTTGGCAGATTATACAACTGCACAGTGGTGGGGATGGACAGACAGCATCACGGGAACAGGAAATCCGGTTAGTTGAAAAGAAGCTTCTCACACATCTGGGAGAAAATAATCAGAAATCTAATTACTCAGCAGGGGGGTGAAATTTGGAAAACAATCAATGCTGAGGAACTCCAGGGTGATAAGGGCAAAATAGACGTGAGCTTCCAGTGTGCTATGGCAGAAGGAAATAAATGCAATGTGGGGCTTTACGTGAAGAGGCAAGCGAGGAGGTGAGGAGGAGGAGATGGGGAGATCAGCGAAAGGCACTGGAATACTGCAATTTAGTACAGCCTGTGAGCAGCCATGGGTTCTTTATTTAGGCAGACGCTCAAGTATATCATAAACTTGAACACTTAAGACTTCAGAGGACTTGGGGCACATATGAAAACCAGAGGATTTTGAAGACATTTATGTAACTGAAATACCTTTTAAAATCTACCCTGGGAGTAGGATGGGGAACAGGTATATATCTATTCTCTACCATCAAGACGCCAGCAGTGATAAGAAGACAGAACAATGTGGAGCACTGCTGTTTAACATCAACTCGGGAGAAGGAAGAGGAAACACGTTTGGCCAAGTTCTGCTCTCATTTTTTCCAGTTTTTGCACCAGAATGATTTCACACAAATCCTGGGAAGGCGGTGCTTTACTCATGAGAAATGTGGATCTTTCATAGCTGATGGTACTGGAAGCCATGGTACAAGCTTGTGTATCGGTGGCAGCCTTCAGAGGAGTCTGAAGGTCTGCCCTGATACTACACCACAGCATTCACAATACTAATGTGGGATACTACGTCTCTCAGTTCACCCAAAAGGAAAATAAGGTATGGAAAGGTTAAGTGACTTGCTTTATGTTGCGCAAGTCTGGGGCCCTGCCAGGAATGGAAATACCACTCGGCCCCTTTATTCTTAACAGCAGTCAGCCAAGGGAACCTCTACTAGGATCTCCAAGGATTTCCTCTTACTGGAAAGGCTTTCATTTCCAGTAAAAGGGGGAGGCCAGGGAGGAACAACCAGAGGAATGCCATGCATTATTCACGTGCTTGCAGGCGGTGTGGAATGCGAAGGCTGAGATGCAGGAGGCAGCAGTGCCTGGCTAGGGGAGCGCCCGAGCAGTTCAGGTGGCCAGCTGGCAGGGATCCACACAGCAAGCCAAGGGTGACTCAACAACATCAGGGGGGACTCAGCAAAGCTCTGCTGTGCCTCCTGACTTTCAACTGGCTGGTCTGGCCGGTGGAGAGCAGTGCCGTGTCCCAAGGTCACCTCCGGGAAGCTGCGTTTCTGAGCAAAGTGGAGGCACCCTTGCTTGAATGTTAAAACTCCCCAAATATGTGGCAGGAAACCTGAAACCCAGCTCAGCAAACAATTTAATTTTGTGCTTAAGCCAAACCCTATATAAATACATATAAACTACAGTTTTGGGCTCAGCCACACTGGAGGCATTGGGGCAGAAAAGTATAAGTAAGATGTTTAATTAAGATGGTGCTTGATGAGTTTCAGGGAAGGAATTTTAGTACACCTGTATTAAGTACTCTGTGGGTCCTACAGCAGTCCTTTAATCCCCCTAGGTGTCAGTTTTCTTAACTATAAAATGTGAAAAGTGTTCATTCTCCAGTTGCTGGCGCTGGATAACGAAACAGCTCTTTGAATGGAAGAAGAATAGAATCATAGAATTGTTAGGGTTGGAAGGGACCTTAAAGATCATTTAGTTCCAACTCCCCTGCCCTGGGCAGGGACACCTCCCACTAGATCAGGTTGCTCAGAGCCCCATCCAGCCTGGCCTTAAAAACTTCCAGGGATGGGGCATCCACCACCTCTCTGGGCAACCTGTTCCAGTGTCTCACCACCCTCATGGTGAAGAACTTCTTCCTAACGTCCAGTCTGAATCGTCCCATCTCTAGTTTTAATCCATTCCCTCTAGTCCTACCATTACCCGACATCCTAAAAAGTCCCTCACCAGCTTTCTTGTAGGCCCCCTTAAGATACTGGTAGGTCACTATAAGTTCTGTGACTATTACTATTGTGAGTAATAGGTATTTATTCCTTCTTAATGGTGGTGGGTCAAAGTCTAAGAAAAAGAGAATCCAACCTGTTCTGCTGCTATATTTGAATTACTGTTAAAAGAACAACTGCCTGAGAAAAATGTCCACAGTCTAAATAACAGATCTTCAGCAGCAGTGATGCTTGACTCCTACTGAAATTGATGGGATTAAGTATTTTCGCAAATTTGGCCCCACAGATTTTCTTAATACCTGGATAGGTATTAAGAATAGACACCAGATAGGTGTAGGTGTCTCACTTGTCTGAATCCTGCAGAATGGGACCTTGAAAAATGCTTAATATTGTGTTAATTTTGCTCTTTTTTCCTGCCAGTGTTAATACTAGCCCAGTGGGAGCTGCATTAGAATTGTGCTAGTCATGTCAGTTGAATTTAGACTCCCAAGTGGCTTTTTAAATTTGGGCAAAACCTCATGAATTCTTACTGCGTGTCCTTCCATAACTCCAGAGTCTTATCGATGTGTCTTTTAAATTGGTTAACACTGGGGAAAGTAAAATATGGTCTCTGCAATGCTCATTGAAAGCAAACACTTCCAGAGTGATACAGCTCTCCAAAATACGTTACTTCTCTTACCCACAAAATACTGTAAAAACCGACTTCAGTGTTTGTTACCACTATCATTGCAAGAAATCCAGAAGTTGAAAGAGAAAATTGCACCAAATATGCTTTGAATCTAGGAGTCAGTTTGTTTTCTGTTAACTAGAAGGTTGTATGCATATTCTGAAGGCATTTCAGCTTTTTCTCTAATTTAGTAAGTCTATGTGATAAATATTTAACAGAGATTGAAATAGTCATTCAAGACCTTTTTCAGCATCAATGACTACTCATCAGCTGTTAAAGGCCAAAAATAGCATGTATGAATGAGATAAATTACCTGAAGTATTATTCTGACAGTGATTATAATCAGGTGATGCAGCTACAAATGTTTGTAGCTGATTATTATTTCATTTGCATTGCGGTAGTATTGGAAAGCCATCTCAGAACATGACCCAGCTGCATATAAGGCACTGTACAAAGAGAATACAAAATAATTCTAATTTTGGACTCAATGATCTTAAGGGTCTTTTCCAACCTAAATGATTCTATGATTCCTGCTCTGAAGGACCAGCAATCTGAACTGTCTTTTGTAGCTTATTGCTTTCCATCATTTCCTCATTCCTCTTTTGTCTTCTGTTTCTAAGCTATCTCTGCTATCTCCTGCTAGTTTTCTGAAGCTTGAGGTTTTTCTTCTTCCTTTCCATTTGTTTATTTATTTTCCTCTTTTCTTATACAACCTGTAAACAACCGTAAATTAACAACCGGTTGATTCTCATTCTTTCACATTCTATCCACCCGAATGTGGTCATCTCTTCCTCTTGAAGGAATCCTACTTTCCCTTATTCCTCCTTTTCAACTCTTCATCTTTGCTTCATTGAAGTCAGATTTTCAACAGGTATGAATCAGCAGTTACCTTATGACGGTTTACTTCTGCTGTGCCTGGTCACTTGTTCTTTGATCTCAACGGCATTTTACCATTTCCCACCTCAATCATACAGTACTTAGCAGCTGCATAACATTGTGCAGACACTATCCACTGAAACATCACAGTGATGAGATAAGGTAGATAAATACTGTGCTTATCACACAGATAAGTAAATGTAGGCAAAAACGTAACAAGGGGCAAGATGACAGAAGTCAACGTGTGAGTTTATATTAATCCAAAAATCCTTTGTTCTCAACTCTCTGATACGTTCGCTTCATGTCATGCTAATGCCCTGTTGTTCTCTGAGGCCAATGGCCAGGATGGCTTCTTCCCAGAGCAGCCAGCCTAATGTCCATGAAGTCATGTCTATCCTGCATGTCTCCTTGTCTCTGCTCAGCCGCACTAAGCTTCAGTAGACTTATGAACAGTCTTGATTTGCAAAGACAGAGTAGCTCTGCTGCTGATTGCCATGTGGTTGAATGCAGTGTTGTTTCTGTGTGGAGTTATCCTTATCATTCTAAATAGTCTCAAAGAGCCAAGGAGACCCACAGTGACGTGCTCTGGAGGGTGTGTGAACAGCAAGCAGAAATCCAGAGGGAATCCTGCAAACCCACATGGGTATTGCCAACTGTACACGTGGGCTGTCATTTAGTATGAGCCACTACCTGGGCTGCCACTATCCAGAGGGAAAATTAAGGAAACAATTCCATCAATTGCCCCTCTCTCCCCCCAGTCTTGGATTCCTTTCCAAAAAGCTCATTTGCAATTGAAGCAGGTAGTTTCACAGGCACTCCTGATGAAGTAGGTGATCTCCCAAGTGTTTCCCCGTGGCAGAAAAGCTTTCTATGGGAGGAACCAAGAATGTTTCCCTTCATGGACTGTCTTATAGCAATACAGACAAGTCATTGCAGTGGGTTCAGGAATCTGATTCTCCTTGGAGCAAATTGCATAGGTACCTTTGAGAGAGGGAGAGAGGTGCATTAGAAAGATGTGATAACAGACCTCTGTTTGGGAGGAAAGGATAAGAAACCAACAAAAAGGCCACTGAAGCCAGCAGGAGGATTTCATTGTTGACTTTAAGGAATGTAAATCTCACATGAATAATGATGGGGGCAGATGTGAACAAGTATTTTTAGAGGATAAATGACCCTTTAGAAACTATTTTGGATGATGAAGGGCAAAACTAGGTGTGGTCCAACAAATTAAGCAGTGGAAGTGTTAGGTAAAGTATCAGGGAATACTTCCAGTCTGTTAGAGTGGAGCTTGTTTTCAAGAGAGGAATGGAACATCACAAAACTTGGGTGAGTTAGGAGTGCATGTTCCTTTCCTGCCCTCTTCCCAAGGCAGTGGGGCTTGTCTCATCAATCTAAAGAAGCCTTTCCATCTCTAATTTCCTCTTGCTTTGTTTGAATAGGTTATCTGATCTAATTATGTAACACTGAACTGCACAAGTGCAGGATGAAGTGATAAAATCAAGAACAGCTTTAATGAGGCCAGAAAAGGAAGAGAAAAGGAGTCAGCACAGGGGACCTCTGAGGTCCTTTTGGTGCTATTCAAGCAAAGAAATGGAAACACTGCTAAGACTGGAGGCTGCATGGAGGGAGAGGAGGAGGTTGGAGTCAGAAGGTTGTTTTTGAACCAGTATAGCATGCAGTAGTTTCAGTGTCCAGAAAGAAGTAGGTAGTCTCTAGCTCAGATGGTGTCAGGAAGCATAAACAGTAATTAAGACTGCAGTCGTTTGGGGAAGCAGTCCCGTTGTGCAGAGATGCACCTCTGCCTACTGTAGACTGATGTTGCAGAAGGGTTGGACTGAGCGGAGTGAGACAGATCAGAAGGAGGGGTGGATGGCTACATAGGAATGGCCGGGTACAGACATCCACACACAGGTCCGGCGAAGACTGACAATGACCAGGGCGTGCTTAGAAACCAAGTGTGTACAGAAAGTATCAATTTTCTGCATTTGGTTCTATTAGCATATCAGTTAAAAATAAACTTGGTAGAAAGCTGAGAAAGGAGGGGAATTTCATCTCATGTAAAGAGTGGATGTTAATATCCAGTTATTCTGCAGAAGAAGGTGAAGGGTGTAACTGTCTGCTAGACCGACGTTTTGAAAAAGCCTGATGTACGTAGCGGTTCAAACGCACTGGACACAGCTCGAGGGCCTGAGGGTGAGAGCTGATCCTCAGCTGAGTGAGCTGGGGTGCTGCTTCGGTCTGCCTCCTCCCTGGAGGGTAGACAGTCTAAAGCTTCTCCCAACGATCAGGTTCTGACTAGGGGCTTCTTCTGGTGCCGAAATGTGCTTTGAAAGACAACATAATGTGAGCATTGAGAATTTGGCCACAATTGTATGGTTAGAGGTGCTGAATTAGAAGGGAGTAAATGCCGCTGATGTGTCTAAATGGTGGAGACGGCCAGAGAAATGGAGTGAAGGTGGTGACTGAGAAATTATCTGAGCAGAAGCCAAAGGAAGAAAATAAAGAGAAATGGCAGTGGGTATCAGATATACACAAGGCCCCAGGACAGGAGGAGGAATGCTTAGATGGCCACATTCAATTTCCAGCACAAGATAATACAATCAGACCCTCTAGAGATATCCCCATGCCTAATGGGAAAGCAGCCCGACCAAACATGTCATCACCACAGCTCCTAAATTAATGGGGAGGTAATTCATGATCTCAGAAGCAGAGACCTGATCAGCGTAGAAACTGCTTGGGGCCCACTCTTCCCAACAGCGTTACCATCAGTCTCCCAATGACCCTGGGGCCCCTGGCTTCAACCTGCTGTTAGGGTGAGCAACGGGACTCAAGTACTATCTCAGCAGATGCCAACATCTGGGAAATTAAAAAATTGGTAGGTCAGATTAAGCTTTTATATGTACGGCCATGAAGCAGGAGTAAAGTAATGAGCTGAGACCAGTTCTGCTGCTCAGAAGCTGGTCTGTGACGAGAATCAAGCCCCTGTGGGTTGGTTTGTCCGTTGGTGCTCCCTGCCCTTCTGCTCCAGTGCAGGAACCTAGGGAGGTCCAGGTGTTCATGTGGGCTGGGCTGGGGGGAAACAGGGTGTCTAATACCAATGGATGCCAGCGGAAGGATCTGCACACGGGGTATGGGATCAGGGCTCAGAAGAACGCCCTTCCCCATTCCTTTTTGTGTATCACTGACTTACTAAAAAAGGTGCACTTGTCACTCAGTGCAGAGTCATTTCTTCATTAGCTGCGGAGACAAAGAATGAGACAAGGTTTCCCTTGTGTCACCAAAATGAGATACTTTCTTGGCTCAGGACTTGTTTTCCCACCACATTAGTGTGCAGAGCTTCAAACAGGGGTGCCCCATGAGGCACTCCCAGGCACGGGCAAAGCAGGCGGTTACACAGGGCTACAAGTTGGGATGTGCAAGCTGTGCGTGCAAAACGGCTGTAACCTCGCTGCCTGCTTTGCTGATATGAAAAAGCCAGGATGGCCCCTGCTTCTGCTCTTACTGAGGGAAAGGACAAGGTGTCAGCTGCTGCTGGGGTGGCAGGTTGGGCTTCAGTAACTCGCATCTTCCTCTCTGGCCTTCCCTCTCCTCTTCTCTTTCCACTGTCAGAAGTAGCCTGGCTGTGGGTCAGTCCGAGCCCTTCATCCTTAGGGCAGCAACATCAAAATTGGTGTCTGCAGCTGAGAGGTTCTGGTGTCTCCTCCCCAGCTGTCATGGGGCCAGGGGCCACCCTGGCCAGCTTCTTCCCTTCCTGTCTACCTTATTTGATGGGGCTCACCAGGATGTGGCGAAGAAACTTCATCATGTTTGGAAGTTCTTGCATTCTCTTTATTATTTTATTTACTGGTAGCATGCATGTTATATATCACACCTGTATACACAGCTAGATATTATTCCGACACAAATGTCTCCATAAAGTCTAGGTGTATTTCTCAGTCAACTTTTGAGTGATCATGAGGAAGCCCAGCCCTTTCCTGCAGCAGGAAACGCTGCACTTCAATTTTGGTTGTGCCCGTAAGGCATTGCTCTACTCCTGCCTCACACTTTTACCCGCCCGTAACCCAGGATAAGTAACTACAGCAGCAGGTTAGGAGTCAGTGCCGACAGCTGGACTTGGCTTCGGGCTCCATAAGTCACTTCTTGAGGTGAAATCACTTCTTTTCTCCTATTTCTCCTTGGCTAAAACAGGGGTAAATTTTGCAATGGGCTACAGAGGTCATGGTCCTTCCTGTATTTTTCTCAGCTATTTCTGTTCATCCAAATTATTGTTGCAGCTTAGACCTCACGGGCGAGATACTGTTATTTCCAGCCAGAATAAACAAAAATAAGCAAAAAAGAAAATAAAGATGTACAACTCTTGCCTTTATAGAATATCAGGGCAAGCATTTGTTTCAAAAACAAGGACAGTGTTTAATTAAGAGTGAGCAAATGGACATCAGAGTGCTGCCTAATCACTGTCAAAATAGGTGTTAAACAAAGGTTTCCCTCACAAATATTTTCCCTCTGACTAGAAAATAAGTAAAGGATAATATCCATGTAATAAACCCCAGTTATCACAATTGCACACTGTGCAAAACATTGCAGCTGGAACATTAATTTCATTTTTTTCTCCATTCAGCAACCAAAATATTTTTGCTCAGATTTCTTTCTGCTCCAACTAAAAATATTTGAAGCTATTTTTTCTATAAACCTAAGAAAGGTCTCGCCCAATGCTGTTCACTGCTATGCTACATAACAGGCCAGGTGTAACTTTTTTATTAGTGCTTTGCTTCTGAAACTGACTTCATAGAAAAGCAGCCAAAGTTCTTGAAGATATTATCAAAGCTTGGGGAAAAAGGAAAGCATTTGGCTCACTTCAACACCCAGACAAACATGGCTTCAAAAAAAAGTGTCAAGAACTCACTTTATTTTTTAAACAGACCATGAACGACGTTCAAATTCTTCATCTGGAAGAAAAAAAAGGAGGGGGGGGGGAGCTGGCGGGAGGGGGAGATTTCCTTCCACCAGGCAGTGAGAGATCACTTCACGCTTCCCTTTGGTAGGTTACAGGGGCAATTGTAAAGCCATCTCATGTGAACAGATGGAGGCAAAGGATCTCAGCTTTCACCGGGAGCGGGTTAAAGACCTGATGCCTGGGATGGTGGGCCAGACAGGGCCCAGCAGCGGGGGCTTTCTGCCCCCTGACAGTCAGACGTCTCCAGGGCCTGCTGGGGTGGCAGCAATCCCTGGGGAGCACCTCGGCAGGTTCTCAGCAGAGCGGCACCAGCTAAGCCTCAGACTTGTATAGGCACTTCACATTTAAGAGCATGTCTAATCCAATCACCGGCAGATTGGAAGCTATCTGTGTACCTCCCATATAGCATATTCTTGTCGGCTTGAAAGCAATCTTCTCCTCGTCAGCCTTCCCCCTTGTCTTCCTATCAGTCTGTGCAAGCAGCGGCGCTCCCCCCTTGGGCACACGGAGCTAATCCTATTTACTCAACCCATCAATTTAACAGCTTTAAATATTCGCATCGGTGAGATGGATGCAGCTGAAGCTGGGCCAGCGAGAGAGGGGGGGAGCGGTGCGGTGGGCAGTGGGAGGCAGCCTTCCCATGCTGGCAAAAGCAGAAAAAAGTCATTCAAAATGCTGAAGGCTTAGGCATGTCTCACGCGCACGCACACACACACACAGAGCAGACTACACATGTGCAACTCATTACACACACGTGCACGCACTGCCAGAGCGTCACTTTCGCGCCCCACAGTCCCTGTTTCTGCTAGGGGTTTTTTGCATATTTTGTATACCTCAATTAAGTAACTTCAAATTTAATCTCTTTATTTTTTGAAATGTGGAGGTTGATTTTCATTAATTCCAAATTCTGCATTTGCATGCTTAGATTAGTGTATAGAATAACTTTTCTGGAGGGAAACGTATCACTAAGCTGTGTATGAAGCTCAGATATAGCAGACTAATGCTCTCCAATGTTTGATAGAGCTGCGTATCAAAGGATCTCATTCCACCTAAAGAAAACAACTAGTTCCCACAGACTATAATCAACATTTGGATGTTTTCACAACTTATATATTTACCATATTACATATGTAGTTAGAGATGGATGACAATGTAGCTACTGTCATTTGCTTGCCAACTGCTTTGGCTACTCTTAAATTAAGAGCATTTAGGATTGAAGACAGACAGGATCTCAGGTGAGAAGATATTCCAGAAGGAGACTGAGAGTTGGTCAGGTGTTTTCATTTGGGATGTTTTCCCTCTTTTTTCTCCTCCTCTCCCCAAGTTTATAGAAACCCTAAGTAATATCATTCATATCACTTCAGAGACTGTTAGCTTGAGCGGGTTACGTGACATTTAGAGGAAACAGGGCTCTTTCTGTCCAATAAATAAAATCTTTATTTTTGTAGAAAAGTTTTGATCAGGATTTAGCAATAAGTATTTAAAGAATGTCCATTTCTCTCTGGCTGCAGACTCAGGTTTTGACACGCTCTTACCCTTGCTTTATGTCGGCCCACCAGCATGCCCACACGCAGCGGGGGCCAGCGCTGTCTGCTCCTGCTGGCTGTGTTGTTGCTGGTATTGGTATGAGTGGTATTGCTATATGTGGTCATGTGGGATTTAGCCCCTGCCCGTGTTAGCATGGGCATATGGTCCCACACATGCCCATTGCCTTCTCTTGCTTAAACTAGAAGGTGTGCGCGTGGAAGAGCTGAAACAAGAACAAACACAGAGGGTGCCAATCCCTCTGAAGAGAAGGAGCCTCCTGCTCCGGTGCAGACACACGCCGTTACAAGGGAGTTCAATCTGACTCAAGGAGGCTTTACACTTAACTGTGTTCTCAGCTATCTGTTTACAAATTCCTGAATGGAAATTCCTCCCTTTCTTTAGTTTATCCATCCTGGGCATCCTTTAGCATCCTTTAGCTATACCTCCTGTGCTCTGGCTGTAGATTAGAGCAGTCCTGGGGAGGCAAGTCCTTTTAAAAGGATTCAAGGGGACAACCAGGAAGCTGTTAAGTGCTCCCAACCTCTTCCCACTGCTTGGGAATGATCCTGGACTTCAGAAGGAATGAGTATCCGCCTATGAAAACCCAATGGAAGCTGAGAGGAATTTTTCTGTGCCCCTCCTCCAGCACTTGCGCCTTTACTGATCACTTTGAGTGTGGAACAGCCCTTGGCTTGTGGTTTAACTCACCTGCATGAGTCACACCTGAATTCCTCTCCTTACCCACTGGAGGTTAAATAGAATTGGGGTGGCTGTTGCCTTCCAGGGTATTGCATCTTTGATGTGCAAAGGGCATATATCTGTCTGACATTTTGACCTGGTACATTTTTTACATTTTACGTTTACATTGACCTAGTACATTTTTACATTCTTTCTCATTCTCAGACTCTTAGAAATCTCTCTTTTTTTTTTTTTTTTTTCTCCTTGCTGCTTGTGCTAGGGGAGATCATGTATGGTAACAAAAATCTCAAGAGGTTTCTAGTGCATGCAGGCAGCAAATCTGTGGATTGTCTTTGATGTTCCAGAATTGGGCTCTGCCCATAAAACAGGCAGACAGATTTCCATCATTCTGAACTGGGACTTAAGGCTGAAATGGAGTTAAAGGAGGATTTGCAGTGGATGCCTCCTTTCCTCACTCCACTTCTCAAGACCTAAAGGTACTTCTCTAAAGAGATCACAGTGTTTTGATCTAGCGGACAACACCATTTTTTTCCCAGGCTGAGAGCACTTTGGGTAAAAACCACGCAGTGAGTTTACGATTCAAGAGAGGTATTCAAGGCTTGCACCAATAGCATTGCGGAGTAAGTCAGATGAAGCGAAGGTCCTTTATTCATTCCATTAGCAATGGGAGGTTATGGCAAAGGAGAGCACTCAGAGTGTGAACTTTCCAGCTGCTGGCATGCTGCGAGCCTGACACGCCCCGAGGAATCCAGAAAAAATTCTTGAAGCATGAGAATCGTTTTTCCCCTAACAGCTCTGCCTCTCCTTCTCCTTCAGGGGCCAAGGCAGGCAAGCAAGATCCAAGAGGCTCTGAAATCATTGGCGTTCCTCCTGTTGAATTTGCAGGGCTTTGGACCCTGAGTATTCAAAGACAGCAAACTTGTGAAACTGCTTGGAGAATGAGAAAGCTGAAAGTTCCCACGTGCTGTTTAGGGTTACATCTTGGTTTCCCCATTGTGCTTATCAGCAGGGGGGTTGGAACTAGAAGATCTTTAAGGTCTCTTCCAACCCAAACCATTCTATGATTCTGTCATTCTAATATATCTCATCAGTACACATTGATGGAGACACAGACACTATTTTTTTTGCAGTAGACCTGTGTTTAGCCCAATATCCTGGGGTTCAGGGATTTTTTTTTTAATCTTATCCTCCTATTTAATTTCTTGGCATTAATTGCTCATACTGTCCTCTACCTTGGTACAGTAGGACCAAGTATTCTCTTGTCCTAAAAGACTGGGGATGTTTTTGGTTGAGAACAGAAGAAAATTTGGCTAGTGCATCTTCAATTAATTGTGTCAGCTGTGGTGATATTCAACTGTCAGGGAGGAATTCACTGGGAAAAGAATGAGAAGTGGACATCAGAAGTCAAGATCTAAGATGAGGAGGCAGAAGATCCAAATCTAGAGGAGAATGAGCCATATGGAGTGGCTGGATGGAAGAGGACAAACAGGACTGTGTGGAGAATGGAAGCAGGATTTGGGACGCAGGGTATTCAGAATGAAGGCGATAGCAAGGACGCAGTGTTCACAGACAAGGTAGAATGGCTTTTAGCCATTAAAAGTGGCAGTCCTCTCCTTCTTTCCCTTGGTGGTGGTTGCTTGTTCCCACTGCCCATGTCATAACCCTGCGAAATCTCAAGCTGCGACAGGGTCAGCTGAATGGGGAAACTAACCTGGCTGAAAACAAACCATTTACCACCCCAGGTTTACCTGTCAATGGATCAGGTCCTACCTCCGCCTTCCACACAGCTCTTCAAGCCAAGATGCTGGCACGGGGGAGAGGCTGTCATCAGCCAGAGAGACAGGGACACACACGTTTCACACGCTCCCTCCCCCAGGCTAAACCAACTAACGGATTAGTGAGAGGAGGCTGGCGCCCACCCTGGCGCTTGTGCTTAGAGGGACTGTGTGAAGAAGTAAAAAACACTTTAAAGGCTGAGCAGGCCTGGGCAAAACCGAGCAGTCATTTAACTACCACAAGCCTCTGCTCTTCAGAGCCTGTGGGTTGCACCAGTCATTACAGAGACTGCGAGGATCTCACACGGGCAGCCTCGTCAGAAGGAGCGGCAAAAAGTGGTCCAGAGCACCCATCCTCCTAAATTCTGCTCTGGGCATCAACAACCTGCACCCCCTAGCAGGGGAGCACCACCAGGGAGCAGCACCAGCGCAAGCACTCATATTTCTAACTGCATATAATTAAATCAGTCAAATAAAAGGAAAAGAAAAAAAAACAAAAATGAAGAAGAAAAAAAGGACAGACTATGGTTAGACCAGCTTTAGATGGAAGCAGTGATGAGTGAGCTATATCCCAGGAGGCAAGATTAGTGAGACAGATAGGAAGATTAGATTTCACCCAAAAAGGGGGAACTCCTCAGGACATGCTTTTCCAAATAGAGGTTATGCAACTTCACTGAATGGATACTGCAGGCAGTGAGCCAAATCCTCACCTGGAGAGAAATGGGAAAGCCCTCCTGCCCATGGGGCTAAGGACTCATCCCATCTGAGACCTGACCCGGTGAGCTGACGGCAACAGCCAGCCTTTCCACGTGTCTTCCGCGCACTGCTGCTTCCGTCTGAGTCTGTGACCATCTCCTGCGGGCAGAGAGGTCGAGGAACCACACACCTTTGAGACCACACAGTGATTTCATAGGAAGCTCAACCCCAAGACATCTTCCTGAAGTTGCATTCAGTTGCTCCTGCCCTGGTCAGCTGCCTTTTGTATGCGCTCTCCATAGGAGAGGCACTGTGACTCTGTTGAATTACCCTCCCTTAATCTCGGCATGCTGTTTTTTTCTCTCAGGAGCTTTGATGTGGAGAGGTAAGGGCCAAATATCCCACACCCTCCCCGCCGCCCATCAGCTGCTGCAGCGTGGTTCAGCGCCTCGCCGGGTTTCAAGCGGAGTTAATCTCCTCTTCACTCCCACTTCCTCCCACCCCCCTTGGGCTCCGCTCTGCGCCGTGAGTTTAGCTGGAGCTAGATCACACACGCGCCACTGGACTCCCCTTCCCTGGAAGCAGAAACCGGAGTGACCCCAGCTAGCCGCGGGAGAAGAGAGACAATCTGCGAGCCCCCGGCGGCTGCGGTGGTTCTGCCTGCCGCTGTGCGCCAGCACGAGCAAGCAAATTCCAAGAAGATGCAGTCATCAGCAGCTCTGTGAAGACAGGAAAGTGGTTACAAATGCTCTCTGCCTCAAAGAGAGAGGGGAGAAACCGCAGTCTGGCTGCAACCTCACCTCGTGCTTTCTGATAATCTGCTGTTTAGAAACATTTGCTATGGTACTCGTGGCTAGGTAGAGGTGAAAACAAACATGCCGATGAATGCAAAGGGACTGGTTTCTCTCTGGCCAACTCAAACACAGCCTACTTCAGCACGCGTACAATAGCCCTCGTGTACAAAAGGCAACAGAGACAGAGGTTTCTTCCTCAGAGCTGTCTACCTGGCAAGTTCTGGGAGAGAAAAATTCGGCACGGCACACGGAGTGACCGTCGGCTTCCAGTTGAGGCAGGACTGTTTTGCCTCAGCACGGGCTCTAGGGTTTTACATACTGCAGTCCCCGGTGACTCAAACGCAGCACCTTCTTTATACACTGACGCTACTCAGGAGGCAAATGTCTCATCGTTCAGTAGGTTTTCCCTAGTCTTCTGCCTAAATTTTCTCCATTTTGATAATGTGCTGCATTTGCATCTGTTTGCCTGAAAAGGAGGGAGCAAGTATTCGCAACTATCCCTACCCTGAGTGTAAGTGGTAGAATTAACAAAGTTGAAAGTTTTCTGAAATATTTAATTAGCAGTTCAGGGGCCAAATTCTCCATCCAGCCTAATGGCCATATATTGCCCAGGTGGAAATGATGGGGCTTGGGTGGGGTGGTGGTGCAAAGAGAAAACATTATTGTTGCCTCCCTAGCCAATTTGTACCAGTCCTTCATGAGCTGTTTCACCAGCTGAACTTACGTGTTCCCATCACATCTCCATACCTCCCTGGTGTGCCCCTTGTTTCGGGAGCTGCAGGGGAGGGCGTGTCCCTGCGCTTCTCTCCCACCGCTCCCTTGCTGCAAAGCTGCATGGTCCCTTTTCTGCCCCAGTCTGAAAAGGCCACAAAAACCCGCAGAATCTGGCCTCCATTATCGATATCTGAGATTTCATATTTTCATTATCAAAAGGTTTTACTGAAGCCTGGAATTTGCCACAGTGGGTGTCCTTTCAAAATCTGCCAAGTTTGCTTTAGAAAAAACAGATAACATTACCTTGGTATTTGCGGTATTCCTTGTGCTGCTCTTCCCACTTCAGTGGAAGACTGCTGAGGATGTTTAGGGAAAGGCTAAGATAAATGTACTTCAATATCAAAATAAATAATAGAGGCTAATGTGCAGCTTGTATTATTCATGTTCACACTGGATTCCGGTTTGGGTTTAAAGAGAGCTGCCCCAGAGCTTTTAGGTTGTCACTCCCAAGTCCAGAAGGACCAAGGGAGCTCTGTCATGAATAACATCTGGTCTTGTCCATGGGCACACATGGTTTTGAGTACAGTACCCTAAAATTACATCAGGCGTAATGTGAAGCCTACACTGGTAAAAGCTGTTCCTCTTCCCACCATTCCTCATGTGGGTCTCCAAGTGCCCTGGGACCATTGCATCTCCTCTGAGAGATGCGCATAATGGGATTGCCATTGTTCTTGGTGTAGGCCTGGAGATGGGCAGAGTGGCTACATCTGGCGTGCAGTCAGCCATGACTGCACAAAATATGGCTCCTGTTTGGGTCTGCTCTGCACAGCTGGAGGAGGCGGATCTGATGAGTTTCTGCCACATGAGAGCACTCATTCCAGAAGACAGACACTAATGTTCTTGATCAAGTCCATACGTACCGTCTTGGGCTGTCTCTCCATCCAGGCATCGCTCCTGTAGGGGGACTTCATGCAGGAACACAGGGAAACGACAACTCACTGGAATCTGAGGTAGAAGTGAGGGCATATTCATGTATGTATTCATGTGCATATGCAGATAAAGAAGTTTCCCCACGTAAAGTCTCTCTTTCAGGATGGAAGCATGTTGCCAGCACTCAGCAAATAATAAATAATAGTAACAGTACAAGAATTCTTCAACAGAATAATTCATCAGCCTCAAAAATAGTTATTCACCAGCCTCTGGTCTGGCAGGGCAAAAGCCAGAAGCTTAACATGCTGCATAAGGGGAAAAGAGAAATTCTTCCGGGCAGTCCTTTAGTGATCCGGAGGGATCGTGGTTTTCCTGCTTTGATCTGCGTGCAATGCAGAGGGAAGTCCAGAGTCAACCATCGGATTATTCAGACCTAATGTTTGAAATGACCAGATACTGAATCCTTGATGAACAACATGCCATGTTGTTCTTGCTCCCACGTATTTGTTGCATTAGGAGATGATGAGTATAATATACCATCCTAGCATAAACCACATGGGGGGTGACAGTCTAGGACAATGTGATAAGGCAAACGATTGCCAGAATTTGGTAAAGTGGAGCACCATTTCATAGCTAAGTGAACAGAGAAAACATAAAATGCTATTTTTCCTTTAGGACATAGAACATAAACTGCTCTATGGCCTAATCCTGCAACTCCCATGGGATAGAATTCGATGCCTCAAATATCCTGTTCCTATTAAAAGGGGCCCTGAGAAGTACCTGATGTGAGACCCTCATCCATACAATCTGGAGCAAAACAAAGAAGAGCGAGCAAGAACAGAGAAGAAAGAATTCTGGAAGCACCGATGCAAAACACAGCCGTGCAAAACAGGTTCGCATGTGATCTCTTTCTAAGACATTATCTTTGTAACATCTCAGTGCGTAAGGCGCTAAGTTGATAGCTTGCTACTCATGCAGTGCCTGAAAGACTGAGCTGCTGAAGACTTCATCACAGGCATTATCTTTGAGACACGTTATTTTTCTCTGTTGCCAAATCTAAGTATTTGGGTTTAGTTACGGCGTGGCTGCTGTTGTCACTGTGATGTTACCTGTGGTCCTGCAGAGAAAGCAGGAGACAGCAGTATTCTTGGTGGTGCCCCAGCTCCACAGGGCAAAATACTGGTTGGTTTCTCCTCTCATTTACACAGAAATAACTCCACTGGCTTCAATGGAGAAACACTGTGAGCTCCAAATTGGGTCTGTTGACCCCGCTGGGTATGCCTTCAGAGTCCAACGTTGCTGCCATTGCTGCTGACGTTGCAGGATGGAGCAATGATGACCTCTATTTGTGTTTTCCTTGGTTATGGGGGATCTTTGAAATCTACCCGAGGGAGGTTTTGATATGGGAAACCCTGTTGTATCCTACAGAATCCCACATAGATTTAGATGGTTTTAAAAATCCTTTTGTTATTTCCCTGTGATTGTCAGGAGAATCCCAGAATCTCCCACGATACCACTAAACATGGATGCTTGTGCTCCCCCAGAGCCGCATGAAACTTCAATTCAGAGCGGTGTTCCTTTGGGAATATCTGGTGGTAGCTTCTTACAGAGACAGCTGGCCTTGGTTTTCCATCCGAGGCCTACTGAGACAGCATGTAGAAACCATTCCTGAGCTTCTGGGACTGAAGTGTATTTCTGCCGATACTGAGCATAGGTGGTCCTGAAGACAAAGCCCTAGAGATGGATGCTGCAGTCCTAGGTATTCTGGGTGTAAATCTCTTCCCTAGTAAGACTGATAAGCAGGATTCTGACATAGCAGAATTTGTAGGGGGTTACCTTTAAACAAATCCAATGGAACGAGGTAAAAAACCAGTCTTACGGAACTGGCAGAGCCATGTGTCCGAAAGTGAGGAAGTGACGGATCCTGATTTTCCAAACAGTGGAAACAGGGGTAAAGGGAGGACAGGGAAGCTCATTTGTTTCTAGACAAGGCAGAACCTATCCCCGTTCCCTCCTGGGAAATGACTTTGCCCACTTTTTATTTACTGGTGGACCACAGTGTTCCAGATAATCACAGTATAAATGATGTTATTTTAGTACAGCTTTTTTCTGTGTTTTCTGTAGGATGTAGTGACTCTCCTTGTGAAATCAGACTTTGTCATGCCAGTTGCTGAAGAAGACACATGTTAATAGACAGTGCCCGTTCCCAGGCTTTCAGACTAAATAAAACCAGACCAGAGGCGGAGGGAAAACAGGAGCCTGGGTCAGAGGCTTGATGTGTTCCTACAGCAAGTCCATGGCCAAGGTGGAATTGAGTCCAAACACCTTACACCCTGCTTGCAATGATTAGCTTGGGTCCGCTTCCCAAACCCCCTTGCACTGATCAGGAGGTTATGTTTTTCCTGCCTGTTGCTATAGCACAGAACCTGGTTTGTAAGATGCATGAAAATTACAGTTTCATTAATAACATGATCCAGTTTCTATTTGCCGGCCACCCGGTCTCTTTTGCCTATTCAGGATTACCAGCAGAGATCCCTGACAATCTAATGAGAACTGCACGTGCTCATTTTGCCTCACTTCTGAAGTCCCGGATGTATTTATCTTCAACCATAATTCTTTCTCCAGCCTTGCTCCGGCCTCCAGCCCTGACCTTCTCCTAGGCTGTCAGAATGAAAGTTTAAAAACAAATATGCAGTCAGTTTCCTTTTATTTTTTTTTTTTAATACAGCTTGATAGTCTTAAAATGTGGGACAGAGATCTTCCCACTATCATGAACTGCTGTGATTGCCTATCTGCTTTGTGTGTTTTTAATGTCTATACACCTATTTTAATTTAAAAGAAAAGAGTGGGATATCCTCCATTTACAGAGCAAACATGGTAAAAGCACAGGTGCGCTGGTATTTATGCCTACAGACAGAGGGTAACCAAAGTTGAGAGAATGAAAAAACGTTGACATGTTTTTTGTTGTTGTTGTCCTTTATTGTAATGGCTGTATTGCAAGTTCATAGCTGGTGGCACAATGCCTGTAGTAATCACTACACAGTTATGGTTGTGCTAGGTGTTATACGAGTCCTTGGCAAGTTCAGGTGAAGAGAAGGACGAGGAACAAAGGTGTAAATGACCTACACATTGTGTGTCCCATGAGCTGCCAACAGCCAGAGAGCCTTAACTGAGGGACAGACGACAGAAACTTTCACAAGCAGCCAACTTACCTTGGAGCTGAAGTATCAATTTCACATGTGACTTGGCTTTTAGGAGCCTTCATCCCACAGACTTCATGTGGTCTGAGCCTGTCCAGAAGCAAAGACAAAAGTGGTTTTGCTCTTGACTTCAAAGGGGAGAGAATCTGGCCCTATCTGCAGTCATTTCAAAGATGCTGGTGGGGCAGAGGCTGAGAAGGACCCAGAAGTAGAGAAATCCCAACTCTGTGCCCTCCGTGGTGGGAACTGTCTCTTGGCTCCGGTTGGCACGAGTGAGGAACTGATCGGACGGGTCAAACTTCAGCTGCATGCGGTTATGCTGCTTTTTCACACACTTGTTCTAGGATGTGAAGTTGGAGTGAACACAATGCTGTTATTCACACTGCATATGAATAGACAGAAAAATTGTGTCTAATGTTTCTGGCGGTAAAACTCACCCCAGTCTGCAACTAACTCCCAGTTAAGGAGTCCTGAAGGCAGCAACCATAGAAAGGATGGTAGAAGTTTTATCAGGGAATATTTTTGCTGAAGACTCTTTTGAGGAATTCTGTGCCATTAGAGTTTCTTTTGCCTATAAAGCAGTAGTGCACAGAGTGCACCGAGGTATTGAGGACAACCTGAGGTCTTTGGCTGAAAGCAACAGTGCAGGCAGAGGGCCCTGCCTAGGCTTTCCCTATAGTGCGGGGGGCTGTGGTCTCTTTATTTTGGATGTGTAGCACAGCCCCGGTGTAAACTGTGCCTCTCTGGAGGTAAAAATAGCCCTAAACTGGCTGGATTCTACAAAGTCTGCATGAAGACTTCATGGGGGATAACTTGGAGAGCACTGGCGGGATGCCTCGGCAGAGCAAACCAGGGGAGTGGGGCAGCAGCTGGTTTCATCAGCAGACTTTGGAGCGTAACAAGGAGGGGAAGCTGCTGGGTGGCTGCATCCATGACCACTGATGGCTGCAACAGGAGGGCTGGTACCAGATGCTAGAAGAAGTTGTGCTGGCAGTACAGGATTAGGGCTGACAGCTAGCTAACATAGCTCATTCTGCTCTTTCCAGGTTGCTGTTTTACTTTCCCTGTCAAGTAGTTTTGTTTCATCCCTTTGTTTTATATTTGCAAGTGGGAAGCACACTGGGACGTGGCTGGGGTACGTGAGGGTTGATTTGTTGTCATTCCCAAGGTTGTGACAAGGAAGGGGGGAAAAGGAGCTCAAAGGTGACCCGATTGCCATTTTCTGTACCGTATTTATCCTGTGTCAGTCACATGCTTCATGGCTCTGCCGGCTGCCTGAGGACTAGGAAGAAATCATCTTCACAACTGCCATGATTTATCACCTGCACTGCAGAGTTTAATTTTACTTTTGAAGCACCAGCATTGCCCTGGCTGGAAGAAAGGAGGCTGGACAAGCATGCTTATGCTTGCAGTGGTATTGGAAAATTTCTCAAGTACCTGTGGGCAGGTGTGGCTCACATACTTGGGTTAAACCAATCGCCAGATCTAGGGTCAGGAAGGAATTTTGCCCTAGGTCACATTGGCAGGGATTATTGTGTTGTTTTTGTTTTGCTTGCTTTGCCGTGTGGGTTGTGGTTGGCTTCCTAGATTATCTACTGCCATCTTAAGAAATGCTAAAGGCCCAGGCTTTGGGCCCACAAGTGGAAAAGCAGATCCACCCCTGCAGGTCTCAGGCCTGCCTCCTGTAACCACGCAGACGCTTTGTGGCTGCGTGCAGAGACTCCAGTCTCAAAAGCGTACTCCGGGCTGTCAGCATCCTTCAGATTGCCCTGTCGTCTGGGCATCTCCACCTAATAAAACCCCTGTAAGGGTGCGATTTGGAAATCTGGCCATGCTGTTCATCCCTCTGGTTCTTTCCCTGTGGCACAGCAGGTTTGGTGGTGGCAAAGGTTTTCAGATTGGTTTGCGTGATGAAGCATTTTGTGACACAGCTGTGGGAGGAGAGGGTATGGATACTCCCTGGAGCTTCTCGAGACTGCAGGATGCTTGTGACTGCGATATCCTGGACCTGTTGATGTGGGTGATCCTACCAGAGTGCCACAGAGCTGTCATTTGGTTTCCTGTGTTGCTGGGTGGGGCTGATTTAGTACTGTTCACTTTTTTTAGCAGGATCTTGTAGAAATTACTGGAAGGGTTACACTTAACAATGACTGTTCCTCTACCCCTTCTGCAGGGTGACTGGAGTCACATTAGGAGCATCGTTGTATGATCCAAGAGAGCTGGAATGAGAGAGCATTACTTTGGAGAGATGGCAGTCTCATAGCAGGCACTCCTCTTTTAATCAAAGCACTCCAGGCATAACTGTACTGTTAATTCATTTCAAATATGTTGTTGCATCTGAGTTTCCTAACTAACCAGTGATTAAAACAACATGCTTGTTAGAAGTCTCTTGGGGAGTGGCTTGTGTGATGTTGGTATTAATAGGATGAAAACAATCAGAAAGTTAGGGGCATTCTTCTGAGGTATTGAAAACACTTAATGAGGCCCTTAGTTATGCAATAATTTCTTTGCAAGCAAACACATGCCTATTATCATTATTATTGTGCCGATTGTTGATATCCTACTGACATGAACAATTTAGAGAATTCCAAGTATTATGCAGCTCTCCTGCCAGCTCAGAATAGGCTGACACAGCTACAGCTACCTATTTAAGAAGATTAGCTTGATTTTATTTGCATAAGAATTTAAAGCGACAAAACCGCTTACCACACCCAGGAAATGATCATTAAAAATGAATTACTGCACATTCTTTTATTAGTTGTGTGGTTAACTTCTGAATGCTACAGTAAATGCCAAATTCAAGGAGAGATGCCCCGTAATATTTCCCCCTAGGTTTCTTAAGTTCTTGGACATGCAGAAAAAAGGTCACATTACCCATTCTGGCAAAAAGGGATCTTGTGTACAACATATATTAAGTACCCTTTAAGTGGGCAGCCCCTAGCTAAGATGACAAGTAAATCTTTGCATGCCTTGTGTTACTCACATGCAATCCTAGCATCTTTGCTGCTCTGGGGCGGCCTGTACGTAACGCCAGCCAACACTCTGAGGCATCGGACTAAAGCAGTCGTAAAACAGTAGGCTTCATTCTCTGTTAAAGCTCCCCCAGTCCCGCTGGCTGCAAACTGGAGCCCTTCAGAAGGGGTAAGCCATTTTACACCGCGGTCTTCTGCTGAAGGGAGGCTGGTTGCAGAACAGACTCTGTCTCAGCAGCTCATGTTTCAGCAGGTAAGTGAAAGCAGAGAAGGAGCAAAAGCAGATGGAAAAGACAACATAGAAAACTTGTCTCTCCAAAAAGTCTCAGCCATAGGCTGCTCTCGTTGTTGCATTTTGGTGCTACAGTAGTAGCCAGCGGCCCCTGCCGCGGCCAGTGCTCTGCTGTGCTGGGAATGAGATGCAGCCGGGACAATTTTAGCTGCGAAGTCCCCAGGCACGGCCAGGGAGAAAGTTCAGGCTGGCCAGGTAGCTTCAACCCCGAGATGCCGAGGCGTTAACGCCAACGGCGGAGCATCCCTCTCCGGCTGCCGGCCGTCGGACATATAACATATATGTCATTTCGTGGTTTCGACAGGAACGGGGAGCAGAAGGGGGAGCCAGGGTGCCGGCACGGCCGCCCCGGGGGGGACCAAGCGCCCAAGGCGGCGGAAGAGGCGGGGGGCGCCGGCGGCTCCATCCCGCGGCGGCGGCGGCGGCGGCGAACCGCGGCCGCCCTCTGCCGGCACCGGCAGCGGCAGCGCCGGGGCTCTGCTGCCTGGGTCGCCCAAGAGCCGGACCCCTCGGGGAAGCTGCTGGAGAGAGGTGGATGCTGTTGGTCGAGTTTAAAAAAAACAGCGGTTGCTACTTCAAAACGTCAAGAATCCTTTTCCTTTTTTTTTTTTTTTTTCTTTCTACTTTTCTTTTCCTCCAAAATTTAATTCGAGCTATTTTCATGTCTGTTGAAATGGTTGGAAATAGTTTTGTTTTGAAACTTTTAAAATTTTAAAAGCCTCTTCAGTAACAGTTTGGAAAATATTTTCAGAAACAAGGAAGGATGCCTGGAAGAGATTTCCCCCCGCCAGCCACAGGGGCAGCAGCAGCATTCCAGCCCCTCTCCCAGCAATGAAAGAGCAGGGAACGAAACACAAAATGTCCACAAAGAGACAGTAACAGCGCTGAGAACACCTTTTTTTTCAACAGACTGTGTGGCACTTACATACCTGTGTCAGAGAAACGAGGCTGAAGAGTGCCTAGAAAGGAAATTGCACCTGATGCAGCCCCCAATCTCAGTGACGGCACTATCTGGCCATACTTCTTAAAGGCATCTTTGTGGTAAATTGTGCCTCAGGAGTTTCCAGCCTTCCCCAGCCAGGAGCTGCATACCAAAACCATACCCAATTTCATGACTGAAAACAGAATGACAGCTAACCACACCTCGGATGACCAGGGAAGAGGTGCCCTGGGACCAAATCAGACGGAGGTAGGCGATGGGTGCCTGAGGGTTCCCGCTCCACCACGGGCTGAGGCAGGCCTTGGCCTGCGGCTTCTTCCCAAGGTGACCTAGGGATGGTTGTTCTCACCTCTCCTGCCTTGCTTTCTCCCAGAACTAGGGATTCAGGTTGCTCAGCCGTCCCTGCAAAATTACAGTCTTGCTGCTGGCCTCGCAGTGAAGCCACACACTTGCAGAGCTTGTGAGCCAAATGTTGCTTACGCTCTGTGACCCCAGGCAGCGGCAGTGACTAGCAAGAGGTGGCTGTGGGACTTGCATGGTCTAGTTTCCAGGTTACTAGCATGTATATCATCGAACTTCCAACGCATTCAGCATCTCTTTTTGCCACTCTCATGGCAGTTAAGAGACCTAAAAGCGATTAGGTGTCTCATCTGAAGTGATTTCCAGGGGAGTGGAGCATCAGCATCTGTCTGAATTCTTCAGAAACACATGCCTGAATGGCGACAGAAAGTAAAATCCTATCATTGTACAGGGAGAGCTTCCACCCCAAGACCAGGAATTGGCAGGTTCATGCAAGGAACATTTGTATTTCTGTTCCCATGTCTATACCTCTTACATGTGGCTACATGTTTGCTTCCAAGGCTGCCAAGCTTATAATTTATGTGGACCCTAAATTCTCTGCAGAAGACTTCTTTGTCAGCTTGAGCTTCTTAGTCTGTGTAAAGAGAATGGGAAGACACTGCATAGAGGTAGGAAGAGTGACACTGGAAGACCATGGAGAGTCCTGCTATTACTGAAGCCCACAAGTAGAAATGCTCTTCTCAGTGGCACTGGTGCAGGGTCTGTATAAGGAGAGATGCACTTTTGCTGTTACAAGCCAGGACAGACATTCATGAATTTAGGGCAGCATGCTTGCCTTGCCAGAACATTCTGCCATTAATTTAGGGAAGTCATTTGACATGAAATCTCATTCTCACAGTAGCTGATGGGAGTCTTGCCATGGAATTCAGTCCTTTAATAAACAAAACCGAAAAATTTCCTCTGTTTGACATCAGAGAGGAAGTGCTTTGGGGCTGAGACTGTCTCTTGCTGTGATGGTTGGTGGCCCTTTAGTCCATCAGTTACACATGGAACAAGGAATAAGAGATATGTAATTGAATGAGAGAGAGAATTTAAGTCTCTGATTAAGGGAAAAGAAAAAAAAATTGCCCTTGCAAAGAAAACTGGGACTCACCTTCAGCTCAGGGTTTTCATAGACCATGAGGCAGAAGATATAGAAGTGCAGACCCCTGCAAACCAGGGGGCCAGATTGGTGGCAGATAGGGCAGACTGATTTAGTGTTACAAGGAGGTCAAAACAGAAACTTTAGCATCAAAGAAAGGAGGAGTGCTGCGAGAGCCCAGTGCTAACAAGCAGCACTTACCAGAGGTATCATATAAACTTAACCCTGCTGTCGTTATTCCTATTGGAAAGAAAGGAGGTGAAGGCCATGACCTGTGAAGCAGAGGTCAGATGTTACAGACCATCAGACAAAGGAAGTGACAATGGGGACAGGTTCTTCTCTGAAGCATTACCAGATGGTAGCTAATCTCAGTCACGGGAGAAGGCATGGCCACCAAATCTACACTGGCTCCCTGAACCTGACACTCAGGCATTATCAAGGGAAAAGACTGTTCTTCCAACTGTTACAAGGCAGACTAAGCAGTACGACCCATGCAGTTAATCACAGCGCTGTGCTGATTTGGGACAGAATTTGCCAAGATCAGTCATATAATGCGCATTTGCTTATTAATTGCTTCTGCACAAAAGCTGGAATCTGAAATAGCCTGCAAATTCCTACCTTAATGGAATTTTTTTCTACCGACACCTCTGCTGATTTGTGAAAATGACTTTGTTTTCTGATTTAGAGGAAAGCACAGTCAGTCATATCAAGGGTTGGTATGAACTGGCAGAGCTCTGGGCTTTGTCCTGGTGACTTCTTTTACAGTAGTAGTGGTGGAAATTCTGCTTTCCTTGCATTCAGCTGCAAATGCGTTCACAGATTTACTGAGAAAACTCTGCTAGCTGAATTTAGGTAGGACTCCAGCATATTTCTGTATCTGTAGCAGGGATGAGGAACACACAAACGGGCATACAGGTGGAGGTGAGCTCAGTAGTCCTAGAGCGGCATCTACTCGCAGCAGTAGGGCACAGACCCGAGAACGGAAACCTGAATGCTCCTTGTGGTGTTCATCACTACATGGCTTGCATTTAATCTTGTCTGAGTAGCTTATGTTTTCACCATGCTTCTGTTTTCCTGCCTGGGCGAGACGGAACAGAGCCTCTGTTGTTGTAAGCAGCTGCCATGAAAGCCGCGAGCAGAATGCAAAGCTGGGACATTGCTGCGCCCGGAGAGAACCTCGTGTGACAAAGACCATGATGGGGTTTGGGGCTCTTCCAGTCATTTCGTCTATAGGTAGGAATAGTGGGTTCACTAGGACTCTAGGCTAGGTGCTCTTACCGGCTATCTTTGGGAAAGCTCAGTTGTGTGATTTGGGTCCCTCAGGTTGTCAGCGCAGTCTAAAGGTTTAAAAAAATAATCCAGCCCACAGAAAACAATGGCAGTTAAGCACATTCACGAAATTCAGTGTGTGCTTAAGTGCTAAGTTGGGTCTTTCATTGCTGTCGTGATCAGATCTCCTCAGCATTATGCACGTGAGCAGTATCACACATATTTTTTTCTGCAACCAGGAAAAACAATGAAGGCATCATACCTTACATGCTTGCTGCTCATTGCCTTAATACCTGGAACTGTTACGATCTGATTTAAGGTTTGATTCCTTTGGTCCTCTTGGAAACAGGGTGCATAGCAACTCACACTTCTTAAAAGGATCCACTGTGCAATACCTGTGTGTTTGTATCTCCCAATAATGCCATTTTGTATGCCTGCCACCTGGGATGTCCAGCTCTGAAACATGGAAGTGAGAGCTGCAACACAGGCCAGGGAGGTGCAGGGATGAAGTTCAAAGCCATGAGGTAACAAAACCCTCCCAAGCCCATTGTGGTATACCCGCAAGTGATTCTTCCATCTGCTTCCCAGCCCGTTTTTTCTGGGTACCTCAGCCACACTGTAATGAAGCAAAGCTATGAATACAGCAGAAAAGCAGGTTTTACCCATGATGTAAGCTGTGAAACCTCTCCGAACTTGTGCTGCTTTTGCTTTTGTTACCTCCTGAGTAGTTCTGCTTCATCTTTTGAGAGCTGTTAATTGATGACATTTCAAAGTGTTTTTCCTGCACTAAATGCGCAGAGCTAACACAGGAAATGGAACGCACACTGCTTGCAAAGAGCCTTGCTCTGCCTGTTGACAGAGTTTACCAATCTTGATATTCCCTTCAAAATTTGGGTCTGTTGAACCTGGGGCATCTTTCTGTTTTCTTTTAGGCACCTTATTGTTATTGTGTGAGATGGACTCTGCAGGGCAGTCAATGGTTTTGAAAAGAATGGACTGTTTCCCTCCCAAACTGGCAGCTATTTATTAGGAAATGGCCACAAAGTGACATTGTCTTAGACCTGCAGCAGTAGAGCAGAGCTGCCTAGAACTCAAAGCTTCAGTGAAAACTTTCAGCAAGATTTCAGATTTTGTTGGACAACAGAGTTGAAGGTTTTGACTAAAGTGTTTCTGAAAATAGCAATACTCTTACCCACTCAGAGAGCTGAATGTGAAACCTCAAATTTTGATGGGGAGAAAAAGAAGCGATGACATTTTCCTTCCAGTTTTGGATCAGCCTCAACAATAAACTTTGCTTTATATAGGAATCAAATAGACATAATAGGAATTAAACTGTACATAGATCATAAATAGAAAATACAAGGGACTAATACAAGTATCAGATATGCACAAGGCAGAAAGTTGAAGAACAGCAGAAAAGAAAATTAAATAAAGGGGGAAGATATAGTTTGTATGTTGTAAAATGAGACCAGAGAAGAGATGGAGGCACAGATGTAAACAAGTTGCCATGGTGCAGGGAGGAACACTTATCCCAGCAATGGACAAGGCAAGGAGCACAAGGCAGGGAGTCCGCACTCTCTCCACATTCACATCAGCCTAAGTGCAAAGTAACCACCCCAGTGCCCAAAATGCCAGCGCCTGCTACGTGGAAGGGGTTATGGGGCAAGTGAAAAGGAGGACTGGTGACACAGAGAGGTGAGATAACACCCGGGAAGGTCCAGGAGTTGGGAAGGGGCAAAGGAGGAGCCCTCACTGCAAACAACAGCTAGCGGGGAGCCCTGCCAAGCAGGGGCAGGAGAGGAGGGGAGACACCTGCTCAGGTTGAGTTGGAAAGTCTGATCACACTGTGCAAAATGGTGGCAAATGGCAGCTGACTTGACCTGCCTAGGAACTGAACAGGTATCCATGCTCTTCTTGAGGATGTGGGGGACCTGGCGACTATTCTTGACGCACAGAAGCTGCTCCTCCAGAGGACTGGTCCTGCCACAGCCCTTGGGCAGACACCTGTCCTCACTTGCCTCGGCCCAGGCTGAGGGAATGTCAGGGAGCTGCCAGAGGTGGCTAGCAGCCACCGTGAAGAGCCTCGTGCTGCAGCCGACCTCCTGCGAACTTGTCTACCCGCCAGGCCCAGGGCCCTGGGAAGTGCTGTCAGGCAGCAGCAGGCATACACTGGAGAGGTAAGAGCTGTTCCAAGAGAGATCGATGACTCCTTTGGCCAACTGAGCTGGCTGGAACCTACAAGGTCGGGGCTCAGCTCCTGCCTCTGGGTGCCTTCGGTGCCACTGCCCCCGGGTCTTGCTTCTCTGACTCCAAAATGGAAATAACAAATATAATTTCCTTCTTGTCTATCTGCTCAACCGATTTGCAAGACATTCACGGCTTGGGCTGGGTCTTGCTCCCTGTCTCTCTGTGCTCCATGCAGGGGATCCTGGGGGCACCGCTGCAGGACAAAACAGGGAGAACAACAATAACCGTACGGCCCTGGCACAGGAGGGGGGAGGATTGTTTTCAGCCTTCGCAGCCCACAAGTGTTGGTACAAATGACAGATACAATCAGGCCTCAGGGTTTTTTTAACATTTATATGTCTGGGGAAGGATGTCAGTGGCTGTTCTCAGCCACTCTGTTGAACTGAAGCTAAAGATTTGGGCAGGCGGGGGAGAGCGAGGGCGAAACGCATTGAATTGCCATCGAAAGAAACATGCATAATTCCTAGAAATGCTTTGTGTCAACTTCAAAGATCCTACTGGGAATGCAGCTTATTCTCCGCCCAACATGTTTCCTTTGCAAAAGGCAGCATCTGATGTCTTTTTTTTAAGTCTCTAGCAGCATTCAGTACCTATATTTTCTTCATCTGAAATGTCTGTAAGTTCAATCAGCTGAAATGGCTTAAATGCAGTAAGGGAAGGGGCAAGTTCACTCTAATAGGACCTTGAGACAAAACGTGGCCTCACTGATGTAACTGGAGGTTTTGCTTCAGATCTCTGGTGATCTGTGAAGGATGAAGCAGGAAAGAAGGAAATACTTAACCCTTATGGTAGAAAACACCATGGGAAGCAAAGAAACTAAGACAACATTCCTCTAAAGCCCCATCGCAGAGCTCTGGCTAAATCTGAATAAAGTTTTTTCTCCTCCCACTGCCTTTACAAAACGGCATTTCTGAAATTTTGCTAGTGTTGGATTTAAGAAAAAACAAGCAACCATACAAAAAAAAAACCCTGCAGCAGTTAAGCGCTGTTACTTAATAGAGCTTTAAATGCTAACCAGCATCTAGCGTAAAGCTATCAACTTTAAAAACATATTTTCTGACCATGGTTAAGTCTAAAGTTTAACCTCAACCAGTGATTTTTCGCTTAAGCCTTGATGTGTTTATGGCATACTGCTTGTGGTGACAATCCTACTTTCAACAGCAGTATCTTTGCTTCAAAGCCAGGTCAGCCTTCTGCTTTCACTGAACTCAGCCTTATCCTGAAAAAATGCTGTGGATTAAAAAAAAAAAAAAAAGAAAAGGAAAAAAAAATCAAGTTGTTTTAAAAAAAGCCAAGAAACAAACGTATTTCTGAAATTATTTAAATTTTTAAAAAGGAGAATATATCTTTTTTGTATTTATCCTGGCATTATGCACACCAGTGTCATGACTCCATGGCCTCTACTGAACCAGACAGGCTGCGAACCTAAACCCTTTATCGTTTCTTTTTGATGAACACTCAGTGCCTGCTTTTGGAGTTTTGTCTAATTCTTTTCGTTGAGGGAAGCGCTGGCACCATCTGCTGGGATTTTTGTCACTGCGACCGGTAATATTAGGATTTCAGTCCTCGCACCTATAAACACACCAAATATTCCCAGTTTGACCTGTATGAGTACTTTCTTTTCTTTTTTTTTTTTTCTTTTTTTTTTTTTTCGCCCAGATGCACCTCGGTTGGGTTTAGATTTGAATCCCCGAGGCCTCAGCAACTCCCCCCTCCCCGTTCTGGGCCCTGCCCGGGGGCAGGGAGTCTCCCTCCCCGGGGGTGGGATGCCCGGGATGCGGCTCCGAGCGCCGTCCCGGCTCTCTGCTGCCCTCCGGCCGCCGCTCCCCGGCACCCCTGCTCCCTGCCGGGGGCGGCTCAAAAACGCTCCCGCTCTTTTTCCACTTCTTTCCTCTCCTAACAGGCTTTGGTGAGCCTGGCACACAAGGTAAGGCAGGCACATGGCTGGCTTTCAGGATGCGGGTAGGTTCGGTGGCTTCTGTGCCACAACCCAGGCACCTACAGTGCAGGGGCATCAAAGGCAGCCAGCTACTTAACGAGCTTAACGAGCGCCTAGTGATCAAAGACAGGGAACTGTTTCTCGAGCATTACTGAGATGAAGACAAAATTCCAGGCAATTATAAAAGCCTCTGTATGGTTTGGTGCTGGGACTAAAACGATTAATGAAAGGTATTTTGCGACAGGACAAGGGGTAATGGTTTTAAACTAAAAGAAGGTAGATTCAGACTAGATATCAGGAAGAAGTTTTTTACAATGAGGGTGGTGAAACACCGGCACAGGTTGCTCAGCGAGGTGGTCGATGCCCGATGCCCAGAAACATTCAAGGTCAGGCTGGACGGAGCTCTGAGCGACCTGATCTGGTTGAAGATGTCCCTGCTCACTGCAGGGGGTTGGACTAGATGACCTCTAAAGGTCCCTTCCAACCCAAATAATTCTATGATTCTATTGATTAACTTTACAGTAGCCACACAAGGAGCCAATATGACTTGAGTCCTACCATCCAGGTCCTGCATAAACAGACTTCATCTGCTCAGGAGGCCACTGAGTTCAAATGGAGAAGACAAAAATAGCAGCAATGAAAGATGGCAGCATTTCCTCAAGCCTGCGTGCGATTCAGAGCAGGAAAACAGTTATCAGTCTGTGACAATATAGCCAAACTCTTTTCCTGTAGACCTCAGAGCAAGATTTTAATAAGTAGAGAACTGTGGGAATAGGGAGTCACAGTGGCAAGGGAAAGTCTTACTTTTTTAATATTTTCAATCTAAAATATAGTCTTCTAACTGGAAATTATTGTAGTAATTAGATCTGGAATTTACTGTAGAAATTAGATTCACAAGCTTGTAGGGAATGTAGAAGTAGAAGAATGTGTTAAGTACCATCTATGTTTCTGTCATATTTTTAGGAAAATAACGAATATTTATTTAAAAAGAACACATACAAGAGTATGTCTAATTCATATGGAATTGTCAAAACCTTGACTCCCAAAGACCATAAGATAGATATTTTAATCATTTGAAAGTGTTTTACTAGATATATTTACTCTGTATTTTATGGCTTGTAATAAATTAAGAGATACTTAAATCCTTATATAGGTGGCTCATACATTAAACTTTAAAATATAAACACCTTTTATATTTTGAGGACAATTTCCCATTTGAATCTCCAGATTTGTCAAGGATAGGGTGATTTAGTTTTTGTGTGGATACAAAATGAAATTATCACCTCTTAGGGTTCAAAAGCAGTTTTTAAGCAGTTTTAAGGTACGATGGAAACATAAAAAAAAATTTAATCTAATGAGGTTTTGTACTCTGGGGTGACAAAGTTACTCAACTCTGATTTAACGTGCTATCTAAAGAAAATGAGCAGAAACTTTCTACTGCAAATGATCACATCCTGAGTCTCTCTGATGCTCTGTACTGACTTGAACACTAGTGACTGCAAATCCCTGAAGAGTATTGCCATTTTGAGGCATTTTGAGGAACTTCTAAAAGGAGTCATAATAGTTGTGTGGTTGAACAAGGTATATGAGGTCTTGCTTTTGGAGCTGAATTTCATCTCCAATCCAAGTATGTACTGACATTTGGAACACTTAAAAACACAATTCACATTCAAGCTTTGCCTTCTTGCTGATTTTGTCAATATTTCGAATGTTGCTTGGGCAAATTTTAAAGCACCGAAAAACTTGATAACAGTTGACAAAATTCAGCATTAATAATTTGAAACAGATGCCAGACCTACGTGCATTCAGATTTATGCGCTATGAATAGGTCTATTGGAGGAAACGGTGACGGCACCTGCCAGTTATCAGGAAAATGGTCTGACATTCAATTTGTAGAGCCATTTCTTCAGTGCAGTCTGAGACACTGCTCAGTGCTTCTTCCAGCCTCATCTTCAATGTACTGTGGAGCACATTGTACTGAGGAATCTGACGGCCCTGGGCAGATGGAGCGGTGATGTCATCGGGCTTTTCCATCTCTACTTCCTATGAACATTTGCCTTATTCTTACACCTCAGCTCTTTCTCGACATGTTTTAGACTAGAAATATTTTTCTTTTTTTGGGCGCAGAGAAGGAATCACTTCTTTTTGATTTCAGACAAGATCTGGCAAGTGAGCTCTTGTTGCTAGTCAAAGAAAAAGCCTTAAAAAAATTAACACAGAATCTGTGTTTAGCAAAGTGATTTGCATAAACTGTACACTTGGTTCTTAGAGTTGGAACAGTTCTAACCTATGACAAATTCCTCTGTCTGGGCTGTCTTCCAAAATCATTTTCATCTACCCTGGCAAAAGAACTGAAGTCTGCGTTCTGCACTAATTAATGGCCTTCAGGAGAAGGGCCCCAGTTGAAATGCTGACACACTTTGTACACGCTTTATTTGTGAAAGGGGATACTGAGCCCATTTGATGGCGCCTCCTGCTCCGTCATGCTGTGCAAAATTTTAAGTGGGGAACAAAATGGGTACAGTTATGTCTTGTTAAGATTCTGAGTTACTACAACACTGCAGTTTTCCCCATCAAAAAGCACGATATCGGGATTTTTTAATCTTTGAGTAACATTAATAAGCAGTAAAAAGATTAAAACCATGGCGGTTCCTTAGTGAATATGAACTGACATCACAATTTTTATGCAGCTGAATCTCTGTCTCGTTAAATGTCTTCATTTCGGAAACAGCAAACTATACACCCAATGTCCCTTTTGCATAAAACTGGAAACTGCTGAAAAGGGATGGCAGGCAGAACAGCTGTCCTGATAACTCTGTGGAGTTCTTCTAGCAGGTCTGCCCAGTCCCGTGAGGAAGCTTTCTGTGCTAGATACATGAAAGGATTCGTAGCTTTTAGGCACCTAAAGTGTTTGATCAAATTCAGAGTCCTTGATCGAGCAAGGCACCCAGAAAATAACATATACGGAGAGTCAGGCATACCAAAACACAGCATCCCAAAAAACTAGAGGAGACACCTATGTAGTCACAAATAAATGGGAAGTGACATAAAGGCAGTCTTCTATAGGAGAGCATGCATCCCTGTTTGGGCTTCCCATCAATGAGCTCTCTTCTCGAGCTTTGTGTTTGAGCCAAGAAAGCTCCTGCTTGCAAGGTACAGCCTTCCACAACAGGAACAGCCTATGCCAGGTTCAGATTCAGCCCCTGCTCTGTGTGCTATGATTATCGCCTTTGAGTTGAACATCCAACCACAGAGCTGTCTGTGGAAGTGAAGCTGTCTTGGTCTATTCATCTGAAGCAGCTGACCTGAGTATTCACCATCTACTTTGGAGATATAAATACACATATGCTTGGGCCGAAGAGAGATCTGACCCTGGAGGTTAACTATTTCATCCAAGTGCCCAGCACAAGGCAAGGAAAGAAAGTCCTTTTCTGGCTTCTGTGTGGAGCCTCACCTAGGAAGTGTGCTCTGAAAACATTGATTAGACTCAACTCTGCAGCTGAACTACACGGAGATCTCCTGTGGAGACTAATGGAGCTCAACTGGAGTTCAATGCACTCACCCTGGCCAGGGAAAGGAGTGAAGTACATCTATCCAGCAGCAGATGTTCAGATGCTTAGTGACCTGTGGGAAAACACTTAGCAGAGGCAAGGGCATTTAGGCAGCTGCGTGGTGTTTGAGGAATTTAAGGAATCTCAGCCCATGTCTTAGGCCTTTCTCCTTGCTCTTTTGCGATGAGGGCAGAAAAGAAAAAAAAAAAGGAAGAACAGGAGGATTCCTCTCTCAGATATTCTTGCAGCATTTCTCTCCTCAGGCTTCACCCTGCTTGTCTGATGCAGCCCTCAGTAAACTTTTTCATTGTGAAGCAGGAATGCACTGATTCTGTAGCCACCGAGACAGATCCAGGGTTTTCTCTAGCAAATAAACTAGCAAACATAATCAACATTCTTTGTGAATCCTCATCGTTGCCTTAGGAGGAGGAATTTTGAGTCTATTTTCTATGAACCTTAAACGCGAAGTTTCCGCAAGCACAAATGCTCCAATATTTTCCCTTCTTCTTGGGTACAGAGGACAATTCTGTCTTGTTTTTGTCCCTAAAAGTATTGACTGTGTTAAACACTAGGCACGTGCTTTCAAAAGAAAAGCACCATGAATGCTTACATGTCCCTGTATTATCAGCCACGTGCTCCATCACTGGGAGACAAACGGTCCACTGAAATGCGGCTGGCCTGGACGTTCCACATACCAAGCAGATGCAAGCAGAATGCCATAGGGAAATAAGAAACACATTGTATGTGATTTAAAAGGCTTACAGCTATGGAATATCCTTCTGAAAGCCTAATGAATATCTCCAACACATACGCAATCGAAATACAAAACGCGCCCTGCATCAGAATACAAAACCACGGAACTGGAGATAATCTCTGAAGAGACCCACAAAATAAATCTACTGACAGCAGCACCTATAATCATACAACCCCAGCATTTGGCTTGTCAAAATGTCTCCAAGCTCAGGATTTTCTCTGGAGAGGAAACAGTCCACAGAGATTCTTTCTTAATTTTATGCCTTCTTTTTGCCACTCAAATAAGCTTGTGTGCTGGGTTTGGGGTTTTTCTTTGTTTTGCTTTCTTAGATGCTAATACGACCCAGACTGAATTTGACAAAGTTACTGACTATAAATTCAACTTTCTTTCCACAGGGCTGGAAAAGGACCATTTAAACAAGCACTTGGTCAAGTGACTGAAAATACAGGCTTTTTTTAACCTGGTGACTGTTGAAGTGATAATACCCTGTATTTAGATCCAGTGAGGAGAATATTGAAGAAAAAGGAAGAGGGAGAGGGGAAAATCTCTCAGGATTAGTCTTGTGAAGGTGCTTTTTTGCATGGGCCTCCCTGGTTACTTCATATATGAGCTCTCGGAAGTGCACATGCAGAGTTCCCACCAAAAGCTGAGGTGGCAAAGGTGGCAAAGGCAAGGTGAAAGAGGTTAAGAATCCCTCATTCTCAAAGGGAAACAGATCTCTGAAGCAATTTATTCCAGAAATGTGTTAATTCCCGAGTTTTCCCACTTGCTGTAGCAAGCAGAGGAATGGCTGGTGTTATAGCTGTGTTGTGAGGTGAGAAGCAGGGTTAAGCAGGCCAGGCTCAGTGACTTTCTATCCACAGGACTGGTTGTAACAAGGGCTCAGAGTGTCTACTCTGTGATTAAGCAAGCGGAATCCAAGGTGTGTAAATAGCATAGGTTGTGTTGTGTTGTTTCTCCTTATCCCTGTGTCAAATACCTTACATAAAGGAACTATGACACACCTTAAGGAGCAGAAATCATTCAGACTCTCCTCCTCCATAGAGTGCTGAAAGCTTATAAGCATGCTCGAAAAGCAGTGGATAAGTTTGGCTTTGAGAACAGGCTCAGCCTTCCTCATAAGTGCACAAGTGTATCAAGGCTTTGGACCAAAAGCAGACAGAGCATAGCACTTTTATATGCAAATCTCAGGACGTGCCTCAACTTTGGGGAGAAGGTTCTGCGAAAAGGTGTGGAAAGACAACACCATACAGTAATAACGCAAAAACTCTGCCTACCATTCCCCAGGTTGGTCCTGCATGAACAGATGATCGAGACTGCCAGGAACAAAATATGTATTTTTACATACAAAAAGAGGAAGAAAAGTAACAGATATAATAGACAGGGACTAGTGTGAGACTCAGGAGACCAATCTGAGACACTTCAGCACTGATTTCTGCTCTGCCACTGACATGCTGCAGGGCCTTGGGAAACTCATTTTGCGTCTCTTTTCTTGCCCACTCATAGTATAAACTCTTCAGGGTGGGGACTGTCTCTTGTTATACATTTAAACTGTACAATGGGAACTCGGTCTTGGTTCAGGCCTGTTGGTGCTACTGCAATTGGAATAACATGTAAATAAATACATTATAACAAAGAACCAAATCAATTGGTGTAAGAGTGCAGGTGGGAGTGAAAAAAGATATGGGTGAAAGACTGTGAAGGAGCAGAAAAGACAGGGAGAAAGAATGGCCTGGAAGGAAGAAAGTGAGAAAAGGGAGTAAACAAATGATAGAAGAGAAACTGAACAGACAGACACTGGCCATTCTGGGATCAGCTGATGCATGCGGTTTCCCACTGTCCACAGAGAGATCTGGAAGTGACTCAGAGAAAGGGGTGAACAGGCTAAGCAAAGCTTTCCCTTGACCTCAGTAAGAGAACTAGTGCTAATACCACCCTGCCCTTCACCAGCTCTCTGCCAACCTTGGTTCCCTGTTTGTGAACTCCTAAAAAGCGTTTAGTAATCTGAACCTGTAAGACACTTGGTTAAAAGCAGTGGAATCTCTCTTTAAAGACCCAGCACAGCTATATCCCCAGCACACTGTTATGCCAGCATTTATTAGTCCTCCAGGGGTCATCTTTGACTTGTGCTAATGTAATCCTGCTAAAGCTTTCTGGTGTGTCTGGGGCCGGAGTGTCCTCAGCAACACACCAGTGTGAAATATTTATGGTTAAGATAAAATTAAAATATAATTTTCAGGCATTTTTAGAGGAAGTCTTTAGCTTTACTTGTGTCTGAGTGATAGATAGGCTCTAAAAGGTTACAAGTAACAGCTAAGTGGCTCAGAATACTGGGATAGAAGGTGAAGTCTAGGGAGACGGCCCAAGCTAATGCTTTTTAAAGTCGATGGAAAGATTTCTGTGTCTCTCTGAGTGTTGAATTGGTCTGCGAGAGACTGGATGAGATCCAATTGAGGCCCATAGTTACCAGAAGTTGCTACCAACCAATGGCTATTCAGTGAGTCATATTAAGCGCAAAGATGGTTGCAGTAACGTGCTTAGTGACCAATGGCTGCAGACACAAAATATTTTTCATTCTTCATAGTGGTCTGGGGTCAGAAGACCGGGAAGGAAGGGGCATGAAGGCAATAATAATGAATTTATCAGTCTATGTGTGCCCCCCACCGAGGGGTCTGGAGTCAGATGAATGTAAACCCCACTCTGTTTTCTGAAAGGTATTTGGTCCAGAGGGCTGCAGACTGAAGTCACTGTGCCTGTCAGGCTGACTCCCTTTCTTCCCAGCAGTGAACTGCTGCTTTAAAAGAAAAATCCAAGAATTGACCTACAACCACTACACTGCCAAATACAGCTGAGATTTCTTAGAATCTGCTTTCACTGTGTCTTTTGTGTAAAATGTTTCCTGAGATGTCTTTGTGTGGCTATTAGCTATTGTAGTTGCTGTGCTGTTAAACTTTTTAAAATGGTAAATCAAAGCATTTCCTTGAGATCTCTTTTTTCAAAATACTCTTTTGTTATAGACCACTCTCAAGCTAACCCTGGAAAACAAACAAACAAACAAACAGACAGTAATAATGAGAAAATTACTGAAAATTACTCATAAGCATATCTTTAAGGGGGCACAGATTTCAGGTCAACCTGAAAGAAGACACTGGAATGAAAATTGGTTAAGACAAAGGGTCAAAGTGGTGATTATTCAGCCACTGCAAGGCTTTTGGGAGAAAGTTAAACTGAACACTGTGACACTTTTTCTATGGGTAAAGCTGGTTAATAGACTAGGACAAAATACATTGCCTAGAGAAATCATGGAATTTTTAATTTTGGAGACTTTTAAGCAGAGACCAGGCAAACGTTTTCTAGGAACAATTTAGGTAGTGCTGATGCTATGGTGGAGCAGCGGAATAGAGCAGGGCACCTCTTCAGGTCCCCTGTAAATTTATCTTCTTTGATTCTGTGCCTACAAACAGAAAGGACTGTTAGCCAAGGACATGCTAAACTTTGGAAGGTGTACAGTAATGTTTTAAATTCACTTATATACAAACTAAAGTTTAAGAAAATATACATATGAGATGAAGAACTGCAAATGAAAGATGACAGAGAAATAACACACAGGCATTTGAAATGTGGGCCGAAAATAAAACAGGATTCAGCTTGGAAAATGCATGCTAACATACTTGGGGAAATATAATCTCAAATAATATCCTCAGTGGGAAAGCAAAACCTGGAAATCATTTATGTTACAAAGGAGTCTTCTGGCTGATTGAGGACAGCGAATTAGATTGATGTGTTTGAAACACCACTGTAATGGATGGAGCTCAGCTGGGACTTTCAAATTCAGGTTTGCTGCTGCTGCAACTGAGGCACACAAATAAATCCCCCAGCACTCACAGTAATAGTCTACCAGCTGATTTATACCTCCATTGAAAATTTGGCTGGAAGTGTTTAGAAATTCATGCTATTTTACAATGCGAAATTAAACTCACCACATGCCTTCGGAAATAGCTTTGGTGTTGAGTCCCTGAAGCTTCGTGGAGACACCAACAGCCAGCTCCAGAGATATGGCCGAACACTGTTTTCCAACAGAGTGAGTAAGGTAACAGGCACCCTTCCACCCTTCCCCAATTTATGCGTAGTAAGGCAGTCTGAGCAAGGTCTTTGTTCACTGACATCAGTAAACATTATGATTCCTCTTGCTGGCTTCTATGGACACAGAATTGCACCAGAAGAGGATATTCAAAATATCTTAGATTAGCTGGAAGAAAAAAACAGGCAAGTAGGTGGGGGAGAATTCGGATGATGAGATAAATAGTAGAAAGCGGCACGAAGAACTGGTAAAAAAATCATGAATGCAGGTATCGACAACATTTTTGTTTTCAATTCTTGCAAATTATTAGACATAGTCTCTTCTACCTGCCTTAGCTACCAGCTATGTGCCCTACCTGTCTGTTCACAAGGAGATCTAAAGCCATTGAGGAAAATTCCTTCTACACCTGATAATAGCAATCAATTTGAACTCCAGACCCTTGCTTATGCAAGGAACTTTAATATGTGGCTAGACGGAGATGACAGAAATACTACACCCCACCTGGTGTGCTGTTGGCAGCACCTTTTTACCTAGTTACAGAGAAAAACAACATATTAATTTCAGACTTCTATTTCCTCAGAGTCCATGAGCAATAATTTTGTTTTAGATGTTTTCTTTCACACAAAGTTTTCCATTCTGTCAGTGGCACAGTCAGCAGCTCCTGCCATAAGCACAAGTCCAAGCACAGTACGACTTCATGAAAGACCTTACATCAGCTGATGGCAGCAGTGGGAAAGTCTGTGTTTGCTCTGCGTGAGATCTACGAACTCCCATAGTGAACCTATTTGTACTTACATGCAGCAGTTAGATGTCCCGTTACCAGATATAAAAACTAGCTTGGTGCCCTTTGCCTCCAATACTCACTTTATGATTGTTGTGTCCTCTCCTAACTACTCCAATTGGATGTTCCCACAAGCTCTTGACAGCTCTTACTTGTCCATTTGGAAGGAAACACAAGGTAATGTTTCCAATGGAACACCTCTACCATCTGAGAAGTCTGTCTTCTAGCTCTGTTAAGATGATAGCCACAGAGTGAACCAATCCTTCCACTTCTCCCTGCTCCTGATAGTATTTCTCCATCCAAAGCAAGCTTTAATTAGACCTCCCTGTTTTAACTACATCATGCACGGAAATGAGATCATTGCTATATTCTGGCAAATGAGATTCATCTGTGTGGTCCTCCAGCTGTGCAGAGTGCTTTTCTCCATGAAACTTTTCCTGTTCACTGTGAAAGGAATTGTGTTATCTGATATTTTTTCTTTCTGTCTCTGTATCTTATGAACACATGCAAAGGGTCTGATGTTGGGCTTCACCAGATCAAGCACAGAGAAGCTGCGTTGGACAAAATCATTTACTGAGTTCATTGTGCAGGATCCTCTCTGAGGGCCTCCAGTGGAGGAAAATACAACTTGACTACTGGCCCAAGCCATACCAGTTTTCTGCTGAGAAATACTGTATTGAAAAATCTGCCTGCCCATGCAGGGAGCTGAGCCACCTGGGAAGACATAGCCCAGGTCATCCAAGACTCATGCTGTCTCCCCACTGTGATCCTAGTTGTGTTGCAGGAGCCCTTTAGGGTGCAGAGGGTCAGTTTGTTTACTGAACTCGATGGAGTCATTCCAGATGTAACGCTAGTGCAAACTCGATCAAACTTGGGCAAAAATGCATTCCATAGGCTGCAAGGAACAGAAATGTGTGAGTTCTCAATTCACTTCTTTGTAACCTTGATGTATATCCACCGGCTATGTAAGTGTTCATAAAATAACACAAATGACTGGCCAGGATCAGCTATGAAGTACACAGTTATAAATTCTGAAGTGTAGTGATTACTTACTGGTGTTTATTTTACCTCTGTTATTTTAGTTGTGCCTTCTAGTACATTTATAAATAAATTCCCTTCTTGCTTTAATATTTAAAGATCTCTTGCACAAGCAGACATCATGTTATATGTCCATTCACATGAAATCTTGTAACCTAGATAGATATATATATAATAATTCAAAAAAAATCACATCTTGTAGCCCATTTTCAATTTTCTGTCTTCTAAATTTGCTCCATTGTTTCAGTATTTTTCTGTTAAAGTAGTTTCTTGGACTAGATTTACTGTGCAAAGAGCAATCTTACAGGGGCGTACCACTGAGAACTACGATACCCTTGTACTTTGTTAAGTCAGGTCTTAACATATTTCCCTATATTCTCTCTTCCTCTGTATAATATTGTATTGAAAATACATCTCATTTCACCTTCCGTGTCACTCCTTGGTCTCTTTTGGTGCTGTTTTCCTGGCTTCTGCTTTCCACTGTGTATTTGTATCTCAGTTTTCTTTACAGCTGCCTTGCGTTTTTCTAAATTCTGTCTTTCCCGATATTATAAATGATATTATAAATATTATATTATTCTGTCTCTTCTGATACTTTATGCAATCTCTCCTTATGTTATTATTTTTTTTTTCTGGGTTGTATTCTATGCCCTCAGTGGTATTTTCTGTCTTTTTCTTATTAGCATTATCTAAAAATTTCAGCAATATACTATTTTCTCTATTTTCCACATCACATAAAATGACTCTTAACCTCTAGTCCCTAGATTTGTGTCACAACATGCCCTTCCCGGATCTCTGTGATTTTTATCATGTCACTATGCAGATTTCTAAAGAACAGACTTGTTTGTTTTACAGAACAAAAAAACGTGGTTGTTTAGACACCAGTCGCAAACCTGCAAATGCTTTCAAGTGGATAAAGAGCTAAGTTTGAGGAATGCTAAAACCATAGCGCTTGCTGGGAGACAAGGATGACTGGAACGTATGAGTGACAGGCTGGTTTGCTGCAAGCCCCGAGTCCCTCCAGAGAGCAAGGAGTTTACCTTTCCTTGGATGCTCCCACTTTCTCATTCCATTCATGGGCAGTTATCTAACAAATGGAGGGAGAATCAAGCTCTATTGCATTCAGTAAGTACAGAAGAGAAGCAAACCTGGTAACGACTCAGTGTCTCCTGGGCTTGACTCCACACACAGTGAAAACTCGAGGTAAAGAGCTTAGGTCCCTCTGCCCTGGGCCAAACTCTGCCTGAAGAAAGATACTCAGGAAGGATAGGAACACTGTGGTGGATGCAGCCAAGAAAAGCACACAAAATTTTCTCCAAGGAGGCAGGTAAACGGTAGTTTTTGTGACCAACGTTTTCTCAGTCAGATTTCCCCATCTATTTTGCATGCTTTTTTAATTCATACGTTTGGCAAGCAGGAGTAGTACAACTGATATCAGCTTATACAAATCACTGGTGTATAAATGAGCCAGAGATGAAGAAGTTCTACCAAGTGCTTAGCTGACACCAGCATGCTGTGCTTTGTTGTCCCAGCATCACGCTGCTGGTGAGGGCCTGTTGGAATGGGTCCAGCGGAGGGCCACGAAGATGATCAGATGATCAGCACCTCTGCTATGAGGACAGGCTGAGAGAGTTTGGGCTGTTCAGCCTGGAGAAGAGAAGGCTCCAGGGAGACCTTTAGGCATTGGAGGCCTTCCAGTACCTTACAGGACTTACAGGAAGGGCTTACAGGAAGGATGGGGAGGGGCTCTTTATCAGAGAGTGTAATGATAGGACGAGGAGTAACAGTTTCAAACTGAAGGAGGGGAGATTTAGATTGAATATTAGGAAGAAATTCTTTATTGTGAGGATGGTGAGGCACTGGAACCGTTTGCCCAGGGAGGTTGTGGATGCCCCGTCCCTGGAAATGTTCAAGGCCAGGCTGGATGGGGCTTTGAGCAGCCTGGTCTAATGGGAGGTGTCCCTGCCCAAGGTGGGGGGTTGGAACTAGATGATCTTAAATGTCCCTTCCAACCCGAACCATTCTATGATTCTATGACATGACAGGCAGTGGCCCTGCTCACGAGTTACTAGGCAGCCAGTTCAAGACTGGCAACTGAACAGAGTTGCCTACAGACTCACCAGACTGCCTTTCCTTCTTGTATTTCAGCATTGCTTGTAAAATTTCTCCTACTTTGTATCCCTTCTCCACTGCTACTGATGACAGTTTCTGAAGCTGTGGAAAACCAGAAACACAACAGAAGTGTGTTGTAAACCAGAAGCGATATACAGGTGTGATATACCAGATGTACTGATAAGCTCTGTTATTTTGAAGGGCAACTGAAGAGACTGCACATGCATGTGTCCATGTGTGTGAATGAGCATGATTTAGCAGGTGCATCTCAGTCCTCTACTTCCATCCTGCTGTTGGAGGCTTAGGTTCTCCATGGATGGATTCTGTAAGAGAATGATCACAAGAGGTGAAGAGCTGCTGTCTGCTAGGTCATTAGTAAAGGGGAGAAGATTCCAAACACAACTCAGACTGCTCTTCATTGTCCAAATTGAAAGAAATATAATTAATACAGAGTGAAGAGTGATTCTGAATTATTTTGATACTCAGAATCAAGAGCAATTCAGTGACCTGGGTACAAATGTTTGTGAACAACTCATAATGTTCATGATGTAAATATTACTTTATTAAATGGCATTGCCATTAGAACATTTCCAAAAGTAAACTTCTTAATTTATATAATAAATGTTGAAAGCAAATATATTTGTTACCTTTAAAATCAGACCCACTGAATTTGTGGGAAATACAGCATATAAGATAATTTTGCATGACCTTTGTGCTGAGCTAAAGGTATGTATCTTTCTGTGCATCTTTATTTCCTGTTAGTTTACTATTTTGTAATAAGACAGTAGATTAGCAGTAGCCCACATTGCTGCTCAAGGTACTAGCTTAAAAAAAGAAAGTTCTAGAAAAGATTTTCTTTAGGAAAAGATTTTCTTTAGAAAAAGATTTTTGTTCTCCCTAAGGCAGCAAGATTGGGGGAACCAACCAAATAACTAAGACCAATTGCGTTCTGATTTCTACCTTGCTTACTTATGAATTCATTGCCATCTGAGAATTGGAGCACCTGAGAGGCAATCATCCACTGCAAGAGGGCTCAGAGCTGTTACACGCATTTTCAGAAGGATTCTGATGCACCATTACCACCCTGTGTCCTGCTACACTACCATTACTGGATCCAGCCACAGAGTCAGCAGTTCCCATGCCTTTACACAGAATCATAGAATCACAGAATGGTAGGGTTGGAAGGGACCTCTGGAGATCATCTAGTCCAACCCCCCTGCCACAGCAGGGTCACCTGGAGCAAGTTGCACAGGAACGCGTCCAGGTGGGTTTTGAATGTCTCCAGAGACGGAGACTCCACCACCTCTCTGGGCAGCCTGTTCCAGTGCTCTGCCACCCTCAAAGCAGAGAAGTTCCTCCTCATGTTTAGGTGGAGCTTCCTATGATCAAGTTTGTGCCCATTACCTCTTGTCCTGTCACTGGGCACCACTGAAAAGAGCCTGGCCCCATCCTCCTGACACCCACCCTTTAAGTATTTACAAGCGTTAATAAAATCTCCCCTCAGTCGTCTTTCTTCCACACTGAAGAGACCCAAATCCTTCAGCCTTTCTTCATATAAGAGGTGCTTCAATCCCCTAATCATCTTTGTAGCCCTTTGCTGTACCCTCTCCAGCAGTTCCCTGTCCTTCTTGAACCGGGAAGGCCAGAACTGGACACAGTACTCCAGATGCGGCCTCACCAGGGCAGAGTAGAGGGGGAGGATGTCCTGCCTCGACCTTCTGGCCACACTCTTCATGATGCACCCCAGGATGCCATTGGTCTTCTTGGCCGCAAGGGCACATTGCTGGCTCATGGTCATCCTGTTGTCCACCAGGTTCCCAGGTCTCTTTCCACACAGCTGCTCTCCAGCAGGTCAGCCCCCAACCTGTACTGGTGCATGGGGTTATTCCTCCCCAGGTGCAGCACCCTACACTTGCCCTTGTTGAATTTCATAAGGTTCCTCTCCACCCAACTCTCCAGCCTGTCCAGGTCTCTCTGTATGGTGGCACAGCCTTCTGCTGTGTCAGCCACCCCTCCCAGCTTTGTGTCATCAGCAAACTTCATCCAGGTCATTGATAGATATATTGAACAGGACTGGGCCCAGTACTGACCCTTGGGGAACACCACTTGTTACTGACCTCCAACTAGACCCTGTGCCCCTAATCACAACCCTCTGAGCTCTGTCTTCAACCAGTTTTCTATCCACCCCACTGTTCATTCATCTAACCCACACTTCCTAAGCTTCCCTATGAGGATGCTGTGGGAGACCATGTTGAACGCCTTGCTGAAGTCAAGGTAGACAACATCCACTGCCCTCCCCTCATCTATCCGTCCAGTCATGCCATCATAGAAGGCTATCAGATTAGTCAGACATGATTTCCCCTTGGTGAATCCATGTTGAGTATGTCTGATAGCTTTCTTTTCCTCCACATGCCTTGAGATGACAAAAAGAATGAGCTGTTCCATCATCTTACCAGGGATGGAGGTGAGGCTGACTGGCCTGTAGTTCCCCAGGTCCTCCTTCTTGCCCTTTCTGAAGACTGGAGTAACATTGGCTTTCCTCTAGTCCTCAGGCACCTCGCCTGTTCTCCAGAACCTTTCAAAGATGAGGGAGAGCGGCCCAGCGATGACTTCTGCCAGCTCCCTCAGTATTCTCGGGTCCATCCCATCGGGACCCTTTATAGCCTACGGATCCTCCCTGCTCCCTGACTCTGCCAGAATTGAGTCAGGGTTGCTGTATTTAACAATCATAAGACATAACTTTAGCACTCTATCCACCAGACAGCCAATAAATTGGGTGCTGCTGCTGTCTTCTCTGCTCGGGTCAAGTTGATCAGTAAGCATTTTAGTCAATTCAGATACGGCCTCTTCACAGGATTGCTCAATGTCTGAAAGGCCCATATGTCCCATAGTGGTTTTGCCAGTATTTTGGTTTGTTTAATCAACAATTGGATTTCTGGGCTGACCTACTTTGCAAGAAAAAAGAAAAAAAAAAGCCTCTTCTATTTTTGTTTCTTAACTTTTGGATTAGCGTTAACATAACACTGGAGATGTCATTTTTGGGCTTCTGCCTTTCAGTGTCTGACTTCTGTGAATCTGGTTCTTCAGCTTCTTTTGATGGATACTGACATCTTTCTGAAAATGTTTGGAAGGTGGGACCATAGGACTCCTGTAACAACAACCCAAAGGCAGTGGGACCTGCTTTGCTAACATTGCCACTTTCTGTTGCTTTCTTATTGGCATTCTTCTGCTACATTAGCTGACTATGGGCAATAATGGAATTACAATCAAGCCCATGAATCTGCTAATATTTTGGCTACCCCCCAAATTTCTGAACTCCAGGGCATGTTCTTTGCTTATCTTGTTTCAACTCCCTTCTTGGTTGTGATTTTGAGTATTGGATGCATCGGGTTTGGTTTTCATGCCAGAGGGTAAACCCTTGCTTAATAATGTGGTTACCCACTGCATCTGCACAGGTCATTTCTTTTTCTGTTGGCAATGTTTCACTCCTTGTTGTTGCAGACCTCAGTTCTGAGCCTTTGCATCTGTTCTTGAACCTGTCTTCACAGAAGCATGTGCTAGACATTATCTTCTCCAGGTGTCTGCACTATCAAGGTAGAATGAAAATGATTCAACACTGCTTGTACAATTTCTGCAGCCTTACGACTGCCTAGGGTGAAGAGAGTTGGCTTCACTGAAGAAGTGAAATCTTAATTAGTCAAGAGCTTGCCTGCAATGTCATGTAAGGTTTTCATGCAGGAGTGTTACGGTTTTAGAAAACCCATAACAATTCGTTGTCGTTTAGACAATCATTCTATCACCTGATGACCCCTCCCCACCTGGAAGGGGGAATCGGGGAAAACAAGGAAACACAAGGGTTGAAATATAAATAGATTTAATATGATGAAACTAAATAATTAACAATAATACACCGGGGCAAGAAGTTCTCTGGACTGTCGCCATCAAAGGAGAGAGCAACTACGCAGCAAACTTTCTAATTTATACTGATTGTGACATTCATGGTATGAAATGATCCTGTTGGCTGGCCTGGGTCAAATGCCCAGGCCTTGCTCTTCCCCATCCCCGCATCTGGCAAGGCTCAAAAACACTGAGACCTTGAATCCCACATAGCCTAGCTGGCTATAAAGTAAACGTTTTCATGAGTTCAGACACTAGAGTCTTCCAAAAGTGGAGCTTTGCCCAGCATTAGAAGAGAAACTAGTCCTGTGTTGCTCAACCCGGGCCAAGGAGTCTTTTAAGTCTGAAACCACAGTCTTAAGAGTACTTCAGTAACAAGTTTTCAGACCAATACATTTGCCTGACCTTCCATGGTCTTCATAACTGAGATCACCATGACTGAAATTATTTGCAAATTCATCTTGGCCAAAATGTTTTTGTGATAGCATTTTTCTTTCTCCTGTTGTCCTACCCTTCTCTTCTGGAAAAGCTCATTTATATTGGAAGACTGGTTTATTTCTTTATAAAAAATATCTCGTTGGAAGGTGGACTCTCTTCATATTTAGTTTCTTTCATATTGACATGAGTAACATTTGCTGATGGATTATTTTTATCTTTATTTGTACCCAGTCTAACAGATTTATGGCTAGGCTTTCCAAGAACAGCAAAACATGGGTCAGGGCCATCTGACTTTTCATTAATCTTTTTATGTGCCATTGCAATGACAAGGTTAGAGAGTCTGACAGCATAAAAGGAAAACTCTTCTAACTCTCACTTGTCTTCAAGTAGGGGCTTTATCCACTGCACCCTTTGGCTCCTTTGGATTTGGAGCATTTTTCATCTTCAAGTGAAAATCTGGTGGCATCCACGCTAATGTGTTCACCACAGACACTAAGTCATCCTGGTGATGTACTGCACTGTTGGAAGCTCTGCCCCTCAGCAGGCGGTTGTATTGAATTTCCATCACTCTTATGCTTTTCAGCGCATCCTCAATGCACTGAGTGCACAACTTTCAGGGTGTTTTTGAAACCAGCTCAAGATCTTGAGTGGATCAGATTCCTTAATCAGTCTCAGGAATAACACAAAACGGAAATGCATAATGATTCATTATCCACATCTTTGTCCATTGGCACAAAGGCTCTTTCCACGTCAAGAAGCTGTGTGTGAGTACCAGGTGAAATTCTGATTGGTCCTAGCGACTAAAGAATGAGTACGTATATTGATCTTAGCGGTATGCTGTCAATGGTAGCAACTAGTTCCACCAGTGGTGTAAACTACATGACTACTAATATGAATAAAGGTTAGGTGGTTTTGCCATCATGCTATTAAAGCTTATCTTATTTTTTTCTGTTGAGGGCTCTGTAAGTGATGGTTACTGCTATCTGGTAGGCTCTAATGCAGCCACATTACTGAGGACGCTTCCAATTTCAGGTTAGATTAAAACCATAGATTCTAAATCACTACTTATCTGTGGTTTTGTTTCCTACAATCATTGTACAGTCTGCTTGCTACTCCAACTGTATATCTTTCCACAGAATGAAGGAGACACACATTTAAAAAGGAAAGAGTGACAGGAGAAACTCAGAACAGTGAGGGTATTTATGGACAGGTATCTTGGAATACTTTGCATTTCCTCAACCTGTCTGGGGACTTGAAACAACTAGTCCTTTTGCCTATAATTGCTCATCTGCAGCAAGATTGCGTGAAAAATTGTGTACATGTCAGTATAAACAGTGCAGTGAGTACTGGGAAAAATGTGAGGATGTCATATGTCCACTCCTTCCATTTCGGCAGACAGCACTAATTCTAGTGGCAGAATTTCCTGGGCTCATTCCCTCGGGATGCCTAAAAATGCCTTTGGCATAAGAAGTGTTTGCATCTGGAGAATATCTTTTACACTTAGTATTGATGCAAGCATAATTTTGCGGTTGACTTAACAATTGTAGGCATAGCTACAGGTATGCTCATCAATATAGGCAGGAACTTATTTATGTATTCATAGCTCAGTTAGGTAACAAGAGAATGTCAGTGACTTGATTTAGCCTGCTAGAATCCAGGATAAGCCATTTTACCAGGGGCACCCTCATCCACACAGTATTTCCACAGCCACAGCAGAAATATGAGGCAGTGTACAGCTGTGCCACCCCTTGTTGTCTGAAAGCTTCAGTTTTTTCAGACTGGCATTAAACAATATTTGGGTCCCTCTGCACTTAAAGGCCTATTTGCGCTAGCTGGAACAGTCAGTATGTTTGGCATCCACTTCAGCGGTCAGCTGCGTCTTCTCAGCTAGAGATCTTCCATACTGTGGCTGTGCCACAAATGATTACCTTCCTCCTTATGTTTCTGTCATAAAGTATGGATTTATATGCCTACCTGGCTGTTTGAGTGTTGTAGGTTTTCTAGTTACCCTGGCATGCACCAGTGGATATAGGATAAAGAATTGCAATCCTTCACTATGTTCCATTTTATTTTCTCAACTATCCTCTTTCAGTGACTCCTTTGAATAGGGCGATCTCCTTTCTCCTACCTTCCTCAGACCAGCTCCTTTCACACTCCACCACCTTTTCTGTCATTTGTGAAAGGTGTATATATATTGCAAGCTGAAATACCTGAAATACCAGAGATTATCATAGGGGTTCAGTGGAGAAAACATTATTTGTCCATGGCTGTTGCTTCTTCTTTCTACCTCTTTTTCCTCTCACCTGTTCTTTCTTTAATTTCTACCTAGAAATGGGATTTTCCAGTTATCCTGTACCCAGTTTCTCTCTAAAGCCATTGCAAGCAACCCACGACACAGAGCTCTGCCATTTTTTTTTCCTATCAGTCTTTGTATCAGTATTTGGAAGTTAAACAAAACCCAAACATTCTGTTAAACTCGGGGTATGCGGCTGCATAGTTTGAAGAGAGAAAATCTGTGTCAAAGAATGTTAAGCCAAAATTTTGAATATGTGACCACTACACAGAGAAGGCAGTCTATAAATACGCCCCATTGACATGCAAGCCCTCATATACAGGAAATGAACCCTTATAGTTCCTCTAAGAAACTAGAGCACCTTTGCTGAGCAGTCTGAACGAGCTACTCTAGACTCACCCAGATCTTGCTTCAACTCAAAATTACTTTATTTGGATTTACACACTAAATCTTAATTCAAATACTTCTGGCTTGTGCCAAGGATAACGTTATTAAGCACTGAGGAACATGGTCTGAAAAAGTATGCAATGGTTTACTTTGGCTGATAAGAAAACATGTATATATCAGATGAGGAATTCTAAGTCTCAGTTCTCTGCATGTGCTTACCCAATTTACATTATAAAAAGCTGAAGAATTTGGCTTTCCCTTATTTAGACAACAAATCCTTACTGCAAAGCAGCAGTAACTACTGTATGTAAGCAACAGTGACATTCCTACATTCAAGGGATGGCAGTCCTAGAGTTAAGCAGTGAGAAGAGTCCAAAGTCATGTTGCACACATCCAAAATTTGGTATATGGTATCAGAGAGTGTTCAGTTTATTAGCAAATTTAACAAGGAAATGGTGTAACTTTAAAAAAAAAATATTTAACCAGACACAATCGTCTTTCTTGCTTTCTTGGGCACTTTTTCTACATGCAGATGCACATACAAAATAATTAAAAGAAACACATTTCTTACTGTCCAATTCTTGTCCTGTCTTACCCCCAAGAATGTAATGATCCACTTTACAGAGCTTTCTGGCTCTGCAGCCAGTCAATATAGAATCATAGAATCATAGAATTGCTGAGGTTGGAAGGGACCTTCAAGATCATCAAGTCCAACCATTAACCTACCCTGACAAAAACCACTTCTAAACCATGTCCCTAAGCACCACATCTACCCTTTTTTTAAACACCTCCAGGGATGGTGAATCCACCACCTCCCTGGGCAGCCTATTCCAATGTTTAATAACCCTTTCAGTGAAAAAATGTTTCCTAATACCCAATCTAAACCACCCCTGACATAACTTGAACCCATTTCCTCTTGTCCTATCACTTGTCACCAGGGAGACGAGGTCAGCCCCCATCTCTCTACAACCTCCTTTCAGGTAGTTGTAGAGGGTGATAAGGTCTCCCCTCAGCCTCCTCTTCTCCAGGCTAAACAACCCCAGTTCCCTCAGTCGTTCCTCATAAGGTTTGTCCTCCAGACCCCTCACCAGCTTTGTAGCCCTTCTCTGGACACACTCCAACACCTCAATGTCCTTCTTGTAGTGAGGGGCCCAAAACTGAATGCAGTACTCGAGGTGGGGCCTCACCAGTGCCGAGTACAGGGGGAATATGATCAGATATCAATGATTAAAAAAATAAAAATCTAAAAAAGGCATGGATATGAAAAGAAAAGAAGTGTTTGCAGTATGTAGTGAATTATGGAAATATGAAGTTTTCAATTTTTCACCAGAGAAAACTCAGAATTCAATGTGGTAACTTTATATTTTGTTTGCATTTATGGATAGACTCATACAGTGAAATTGGGATTTTTCAGAGAAAACAAAGGTCTTCCAAAACTCTGTCTGAATGAAAATACAAGTACCAAAAGTAAAGGAAGCTTTTGTAGGCTGAGCTTGTAATTTTTTTAATTCATGCAAGCGAGTATATTATGCACAGATTTCTAAAGCAGTAGAAAGTCGTAATGTAATGCCTTAGCTCCAGAAAATGCCTCTTGCCTCTTCTGGAGATGAACCATATTTAAATTAAGTTTTTGAAATAACCTACCTTTTTGTTCCTGCAACAGGCTGAAAGATGGTGATTTTTCCTCAGTATGTCCAAGAAAAACTCCTGTAGGCAGCCATATACAATCAGAGTCTAAAATGGACAAAAATTATTTTGAAGATATCTTTGTGAATGGCAACACTAGCACTCTACTTTTGCTAATTTTTATCTTTACTGGGGTGACACAATGCATTTGAGAACAATATAAATCAAATGCAGCAATATTATTCGTATTTGGAAAATCTCATTAGATGCTGAAATAGTAACTGAGGAGTGTGAAAAAGAGAAAGGCAGCAAAACACGAATCCGTCAAATCCTCGCTTGTTCTCTGTTGGTAAAAAGTGACAGCTTAGATGTAGATAATCTGCTGTCTTTAATTGGGCTCTCATTTATTCCATGGGCATGAATTTGATGAAGCAATGGACTCCCGAAGCCTAGCCTTGTGCACACTGAGGTATCTATCTACCTTCCCAGATGCATAAGCAGTAGCTGATACGTGTTGTTTGAAAATCAGTTTCTGCAGAGAGAGCACCCACTTTGCTAAATGTTATGATAGTCTCTTCTTTTTCAGCTTGCATAATTCAAATGCCAGCTGCCTCTCATGCTGTGCAAAATACTTTTGCCCTAATATCCTCTGTTCATCTTTCTCCAAAGGAATTTTCTAGGGGTGTTTTTTTCCATTTTCTATATAAACTACCTGAAAACTACTGCAATTATGGCAAAGTATAAACCAAAATATAATTAACTAAGCAGACACTACATCACTAGTGTTATTCAACAGTGTTGAGAAAAATTTGGGCTCCAAAGTTTTAAATGCTCCAGATCCTTCAAAGTCTTATGCACATGGTTAATTTTTCAATTTTGAAGATTTTCTCTTGATTTCAGTGAGCCTGTCCATGAAGGGTACTTTGGCAAATGTTCATGTTTGAAAGAGAATGCTACCGCATTCACGTAACACATGGTGTCTTTTCCTACTACACTTATGAAATCTCATTTTTTTAAAATACCATAAAATGCCACAGAAATCCTAGTCTGCAGTCCTACTGCTGCAAAATTTGGATTAATTTTGCTGCAACGGCTTGGTTGTCAATACAGAAAGAGGAAGAACTATGCCAACTGCATAGCTGTTCTCTTTTCCATGGATGTTTTTCATTTATTTAATGTTACAAAAAAACATCTAATATTACTAACAGTAGCCATGAGGGGAATTTGAATTCTCTATTAAGTATTTTGTTCATTTGACATACATTTTGATTGCTTTTTCAATTGTATCATCTTCTTATCCAATTTCCTACTTTATTTGAGTGTTCCATATTGCTAGAGGTGGGACAAAATGCTTACAACTTGGATTACAAAATCCCAATAAGGAAATCTCAACAACGGATATGGTACATGTAATTCTTTTTATTCATCTTACTTTGGAAATGACTAATTTTCAAGTTGACTATATCCCTTTAAATCAGAAAAAAAACCCCAAACAGCTCAATTAAATTCCACCCATTTATGGTGGCATGAAGCCTACCTTGCTGGAGAGCAAAGGGGACCAAGAAAAACAGTTCTGTCAGTGCAATTCAGCAAGAGGATAAATGGGAATGGGAAGCCTCAGGGATGTCTTGCTGTCATTGAAACTAACTGTAAAGGAAGATTAATTCACCCCGACCAACTCAGAAAGTGAATCTCTTACCAGATAAGGCAATTAGTGCTCGCTGAGGAAGAGTTGCTGGAAATACAGAGTTATGGATTACAGACAACATAAATAGAAGCATCCCGATAATTGTCTGAAGCAGTATTTTACACAGATCCTGGGTGTGACCCATCACTGAACCCCAACAATGGAAAAAGCCTCTGAAGAGATAGGCAAGGGCAGCGTGCTCATGAAGCTCAGGGAAGAATGCATGGAGTGACTGACCACAGCTGTTGCACAGAAAGCTGAACTTCCCTTGGCACAAAGGGGTCCGGAGGGTGGCCTTTGTTCTAGATAAATGGCTACATCAGCCGCGTGAATCAACCAGCTGTAGAACTGCTCATCCCTGACTTAATCAAAAGAGCGCAAATGTCTTCCTGCATTAGCCAGACCAGGATGAGGAGTGTAAATATGAGAAACCTCTTTGAAATAGTTCTAGACTTCTGAGACTCCTTCTTACCACAGTCTCCCTTGTCCTGGGTTTGAGCTGCCTTTCCACCATGTATGACTTACCGGCAGCTGAGGATGCCCACCACCATGATGGTAAGCGTATTATAGAGATACATGATGAGAAACATATTTGTGTTGTGATTCAGCTGTCTGCCACAATTGCTATAGTCTGCTAAGTTAATTTGTATTCGTATTGTGATTTACGTGCATTGCTGTATCATTCTGCTGAACCAAAATCCCATGCAACATCAAATAATTTCAGGCAAGTAAACGTGGTATTAACATACCTGGTAGTAAATACCTGGTATTAAACCTGGTATCAACACACCTTCCTCCCCCCACCAAGTGCAGAATATCTAAAAGCAGCAAATTAGAGAGTATTGGACTCTGACTCTGCGTCAGATGTGTCGAGTGGTATCCAGGACAGGGCAAGTATGAACTATCTCTTATCATACATCCAAGATCTACTGGAAGGGCAATGGATGTTGGTGTTCTCTGTTTTCCCTGCGATTACCACTGGACTAAAGTAGCCACAAACTTAAATCAGTGACATAACAGTACTGTGGCCACCTGCTGTTCCCTCTGCACCTTGCTCTGAGTTCCAGGAGATGTAGCTGCTGTGTGCCCTCACCTTCCTCCTCCTATGACACTTCTGTCCCAGCAGCCCCACATGTAGGTGTAACGTCAATTTCAACCGAGGCTGAACCTAACCTGATGTAGCTTTTAGTTTATCTAAGAACAAGCTTTTATTGTCAGCATTAAAATATTTTGTTTGTGTAGGTCTGAATGTGAGATGCTCACATGTTTTTCTCAAAGTTATTTATTGTTGTATACTATGAGAAAGACAATTTGTGGGGAAGCTGGGATAACTTAGGGTACCACTCTTACAAGGATAAAGAAAAGTAACAGTATCCCACTACTAAGAAAGAATTTTTAAAAAAAGTAAAACAAGTATTATAAAAGTTATAAGTCTATATGAACAGACGAAGTTGTAGGATTGGGATATTAATCTAAAAATACGCTACCTGTAGGAGATAAAGTTAACCACTAACAATATGAATACTTTATTCTAATATAATGCTTTTCATTAGTATATTTCTAAGTGTTTCACAAAGTAGGCATCATTATTCCTCTTTATGGATGGGGAAGCTGAGATGTGACAATGCGACGTGACATCTATATGTGACAGAACAGACCACCAGCAAAACTGGAAACACGCCCTTGGTCCCCGGAGTGCTAACCCTGTGCTTGATCCACTGGCAATGCTGTGATCCCCTTCTGCCATCTACAGTATGTCGTCTAGCTTTGTCTAAGTCAAACTCACAAGTAGCTTCACAGGAAACAACCTATCACGCAAAGATCTCTGCAGCACGTTTGTTGTCTTGCACTCAGAAATGGCTTTCATTCTGATTCATGGGGTGCTTTAATTGCAGCATGAGAAGTTAAATTGGGGAAATTGCATAACATCTTACAAATCAAACACTGCTCAGGGAGTTAACAAATAAAGCAGATGCAAGACAGCATGAAGTAGATGCAACATCGCATGTATGGAGCAGAGGTACTTCCTGCCTTCCACCCTAGACCCCTCCTGACTGCTGGCCTAAGCCACCAAAACACCTCGGCAGAGAAACCCAGCAGAAAAGAAAGGAGTTTTCAGAAGAAGGAGAACATCTACCGTCTGTTCTTCACACACCTCTCTAAAAAAGCCAATTAGGGACAAGGGGTGGGGAATTCTCAGAAGCGAATACTCTAGAACTATTTCAAAGAGGTTTCTTAGGCGGTAGAAACATCTGGATGAATTCAAAGGATGGTGAAATCAGAAAACAAATGGGGTCTCCAGGCATTAACTCATGTTCTTATTTGTCCCTTACATGCACTGAATAATCTGAAGAATCGATCGGACTTTCCTACCCCAGCAGCACCGATGTGTTTGTTGGGCCCAGAGAGCTTTCAAAGCACGGTTCTATAACTAAACAGTTGGGTCATTCTGACCAGCCAGGCTCTTTGGTCCCTGCTTATCTTGCTCCAGCCAGAAAGCAGAGTGACATCAGTATTTCTGTAACAACAGTTAAGGCCATATGGAAACCAAGAGTGCAGGGGTGTGTGGAAACTGAGGCGTGTGATTTACACCTGCCAGCCCGTAACGTCAGCATTTGCAATGAGCCTGTCTTTCCGCGATGTGGGAGAGCTGAGAGATGCCAGAAACACTCAGCACGGGACTCTTATACATCCTCACACATTTTAGGTGATCAGTAGCCCTGAGGCTGCTTTCAGATGTTTGTCTCAAACTTCCCTGCGATTCAAATACTGTAAGATAGTAAGATATAGTAATCAGCAATATGATGTTCCAAATTGGTTTTAAAATCAAATTCAGCTCCCTGTAAATTGCACATTTAACCTACTTAACTTGTAATTGGAGCTGTAACAAGTCGGATGTGTCCATTACCTTACTGCTTTTTTTTTATGATTACATCACCATAAGACAAAAGCATCTCTGGCCAACTAGCCCATCTTATCCATACAACAGGACTGCTGAAATAGGAAAATATTCTTTTAAAAATGGAGAGTGGAAACCACAGAGCTCTGGTTCATGTCTCCTAAAATCGTAGGGTGGCAAGCCTGGAGCAGAAGACACATCTCCTGAGTTGTACTCCATTGCCTTCATTCATCCTTCTCTTTCTAGTCCAAACTTAGAATTTGTTATAAAATCACTTTCCATGGACACTTATGTCACCAGAAAAAAAAACAGGTCAGGGTCAGGTCTCCACAGCAAGGGGTTCTGACTTGGATCAAGAACAAGCTGTCCGTGTGAGATGCTGGAACACCTTTCACGTAGCTTTGCACCAGTTCTGAAATGAGGCTAGGCACCAAGTTCTGCTTGGTAAATTCCCACCGCTTCCCGTGAGATACATGGAAATACAAATACAGATTATGAGCCTCAGCTTTTTTGTACCATATCTAAGCACAACAGTACAAACTGGATTTCCCGAAGCTGGTGATCCAGGCTGGGCTGCTCAGAAAAGCTGTGGTGAGACTGTCAGGTAGGATGAAGGTGGAGAGAGCAGTGGTGGGTCAGTAGTTTGGGGGTGAGAGGTGGAAGGGGCCTGGTGCCGTGGTTCCCGGCTACCAGCAAAAAGAGATGAGCATGTTTAGTTTGGTGTGCACCTGGCTTACACATCAAAGAAAAAAAGCGTGCTCTGAGAACTGGAGATGGCTAGAGCTCAGAGAGCATCCAAATTTTTGCCCCAAACAGCACATCACCTGCCATGCTATGGATCTGGCAGAACTGCCATTTGGATTTGTGTCAGAACAAAAGTTGAGTTAAAATCAATTATTTTGGAATCTGTGCTAAATTGCCAGAAGCATTCCCTGACTGTTCTGCCTTTTAATGTGCTGATGTTTTAAAAACTTTTTGGTGAACATGTGCACTGGCTACAGTGGTGTAAGCCAGGTTACAAAAGAATGGCCATTTGTATTCAATGCAGACTAAAAAGCAATGGGAACCCATGGGAAAACGAGGCTATAATAGTGCGAGTGGCAGATTTAGAGTGCCCTGTGTGTGATCGTGATGCAACATTCACAGCAGCGCTTGCTTAGGGGAAAAAGTCTCAGTGAAATGCTGAAGACCGCGGATGACAGAGGCAGTTAGGAATTTTAGAGTGGTTGCATGTCTGTAATCGTAAAATTGTTTAACTCCCCTTTAAGGCTAATTTAATGAGGCCAGGTAATTCAAGGCGTAAGTAATGAGTTACTGAAAATGTTTTCAATCAGTCCAGCTTAGTAGTGGCCAAAGCTACTGTCATTTAATTGTTGGACTTGGCTCGTTTCCCACTAGATGGGCACTCGGAAGCAGGCGAAAGGACCTGCGAAACAGCAGTTTTCCCGAGAGAGATGAATAAGTATTTAAGCTCGGGATTTTCAAACGCACCTGCACGAGTTGGGGGGGGGTCAACCTCCCTCGAAACCCTTCTCTTGGGGGCTTCTAAAACTCCCCCTCCAGCGCTGTGCGTCTACGACCTCAAGCGTCCTTCCCCAGCCGGGCCCCGGCTGTGCACCACAGCCTCCCACGGCGCTCACCCCTCCGCAGCCTCCCCGTCCCCCACGGGCCGGCTGGGCTCCAGCCCACCAGCTCGGCAGCTGCCGCGCTGCCAGGGGCTACGACCACCCGCGGCTCTGCTCAGGGACCGGGGCCGGGGGCTCGACAGGATGCCGAGCAGGACTAAGGGCCGGCATCGGCTGACGGGGGTCAGCACCCGCCGCCACCTCCCCTCAAAAGGACGTTAGCCGGGGGCCCGCCCACGCGAGAGGGCCGCACGTGCCGCAGCTCCGCCCCGCGGCGGGGGGAGAAGCACGGTCCCCTCTAGCCGCATGCGCGGTGTGTCAGAGGGGCCTGCGCAGGCGCACTCCCCCCCCCCCGCATGCGCAAGGTTTGACCCTGTCGGCGTGCCGTCTGACGCGGGGGCTGGCGGGTAAGGCAAGATGGCGGCCGTGGCTCGCTGCTCTCGGGCTCCCCGCGGCCTTTTGCTGCCAAGGGCAGGTGAGTGTCAGCGCCGGCGAGGGGCCGCCGCCGGGGGGCCGCTCTTCTCCCCTCTCCGCGGGGAGACGGGCTGCCCTTGCTCTTGCCACCCGAGCCTATACGGTGCTATGCCAGCCACCAGCCCGCGGGCCGCCCTTCTTTCACCGCGGCGTCCTCGCAGGAGAGCCGAGTGAGGGAGCTGGCAGGCCGGCGTCTGGAAATCAGATGGTTAAATTAACTGTTTGCGGCAGAAATGGTCGGCTTTCTGCCTGCCTTCTCCGTAGGGAACGGGGGTTTGTAGCCCAAAGGGTTGCAAACTGCTGTCACAGCCACACAGTAGGTTGTCTCACTGGGACCGTTAAAATCCTGGCAAGGGAAGTGCTGTCCCCCAGGCTAAATGTTTGGATTCCTTTTACGATTTGTTGGGCGACCTTGACATACTGGCCATGGTCTGTAAGCATGCTCAAGCACCAAAATTGTATTTAAAGCTTGTGTTTGGGCCTTTGCTGCCAAAACAGAACCGATTTTTTAGTTAAATTGGTGCCGCATGTGCTCCTCTGTCGAGTAAATTGGGAGATGGCAAACAGGATTTGTTGGCTCATAAAGGTGAGGAAGGAATTTAACGTACTTTTAATGGGAGCAATGTGTCTTTTCAAGAAGATGGTTCTGGTTTACAGTGGATGTTTAATTCAGATTAGTGTTTTTAGATTGCTTCAGATATGGATTGTAAAAGTAAGTTTCCAATGATAAGCAGACTCTGGTTAGTGGAGAAGATGAAATCTTGTTGTCCTGCGGAAAGGAGCTCTGAGCAAGTCTGTGTTCACAGAAGCACAGAGCTTTAAGCAGTGCTGCTTAGTCTAGAGATATTAACATGGGTTGTGAAAGCTGTATGGCTCTATTAAGTTATGTAGTCTGGAGTTATTAAGTGTTGTGTTATGACAGGGCTCCATGCCATGTGGAAGGTCCTTTACTGGTTGTGAATTCGTGCGAGGATCTCTCTAGCCTGGGTACCTTGGCTCTCATGGTTTTAAGAATACTTAAAACTCAACTTTTTTTGGTAATATAGTAGGCATTGGGCATCTAGGCATAGATGGTGATATATTGTGACAGATATCGTACAGTTATGGAACAAGAAAAGATGTACACCCATAAGACTTTACAGCATAAGGCAAGCAGCAACAGGCATATAGACATAGGTGGGAGAATACAAGACAGTAATTGGATGTTATTTTTTAGTGTGACAGTTATAGCATCCTGAAGAGTGTAATCAATAATTTTTTTGAGAAATAACAGCAAAAAAGCCATGAAGCAGTTGAAAGATGTAGATTTTTTTTCAGATTAACTTGTCTTTTTTTTACATGTGTTAATCTAATAATACTTTTTTCAACAGGTACTCACAGTGGACTAAAATCTTGTTGCTTTTAGGTTTTACGTTATAAAGACTGAAATGTTCCTATCTAAAAGTAATAGAAATAGTGTTAATTCTGTAAATATGGATATTGTGTAGGTTTTTTTGTTTGGTTGTTTTTTTTTACAAACCTTTAGAAAGAGAATTCTATATAAACAAAGTACTGAGAAGGAGTATGGGTCATCAAGCTTTCTCTTTCACCATCTCAGCATACCGTGTAGCTTTTTTCCACGCTTGAAGGAATCCTGCTGGTTGTAAAGAACCCAGTCCTGAAAAATAAATTAAATAACAAAACCTTATTTATTAGAACACAAATCAAGGTAACAAGTTTATCCAACCATCTCCCTCAGTGTTATCCTTTATGCTTTCACTCATACTGAGTTTGGTTAATCTCTACTCTCCAGGTACCCATTACATAGCTACAGGCCTTATTCTGCATAGAGTATTCAGTATACGCTCCTGATTTCATTTGCAAGTTTGTTCTGTTGTTGTAATTTAAAAGAATAAAGAAAAAAAAGCAGCCTTCCTCTCCAAGAGTTTTGAACGTAAAAACCTAGGGTATAGGCTGTGTGTTTGTTGTAGTCTCTGTCAGATAACATTGGAAGGATAGTGTGGTAATGTGTTTTAAGATGTCCTGTATTAGAAATCCATTGAAATTGTTATCTTCACCTCCACTGTAATTCCGCAGAAGCATACACAAAGATTTTAGAGGGCAATGTTAAATTAACTGGATGATGGGAAAAGCAGAGAGTGAAGATAGGTGGTAAATATGGCAGTGATGAGTTGGCATGTTCTTTAAAACTTCGATTTGAGGTGTTATATGCTTTAGTGAGTAAGTTTAATATGAACCTATTGTCTCAGTTTTAAAACTGCATGCCAGGTTTTTAGACATTAATTGGGTGCCTCAGCAATGTGTACTTCTATTAAACTGCAGCAGATCTTTGACAAATGGTATGGGGTTTGGGGGGATTTTTTTGGTGGCTTTGATGATTTTTTTTTTTGGTGGTTTTTTAATGGATGCTTATCATAGGTTGTATTTTCCTTCTTTCTTGTAGTTAGTCTCAAGGTCTCTGCTTCAGTAATGGAGAGGCCCTACATATCTGCCACTTTAAGACAGATGCCATGCCCAGTTTCTGAGCTTGGACCAGTTCATGCTTGGTTCCTGAGCTTGGAACTACTTTGTAGGAGAGCTGCTTTTTAGGAAGTCATATAACTACTTGAAGTTTGTGTAGGCAATATCTTATCTTGTCCTGTTTCTATCAGCGAATTGGAGTATAGTTTCTAGGCACAGTATATTAGTTTGATGAGTGCAAGTATATGTGCGATTGCTTTATTTAGTGAAGTGGGTGTCAAAACTACCTTTCAGGACAAAATTGGAGATTTGGTATCTTTTATTATTCCAATTTGTGCGATATGGAGAGAGGAGGGATAGACAAACTTTTGGGTAAAGGAAACACTTCCTTCGGGCACTGAAATCGTCCTGGATTTTCTGGTTTGAATTCTAACAAAATTGAATTTATGTCCAAACATACTGTGTCCTTTCTGTCTTCTTAACATCATGGCTACATCAGTGCCACTGTGTAACTGGTAATACCTAACCTTATCAGGATAAAACGGACTCCTTTAGTGTACAAGTGAGATTATTTTGTTGTTGTTCCCAATGCATCCGTCATTCTGATATCAAATGCTAGTCTTGTTTTCATTATGATTCTTGCTACTTAGTTTTATATGGGGAAGATGAAACTTGCTTATTCTTATCTAGAAAATGCTTATGGCCGTGACTCACTAAAAGTTGGGAGGTCAACTACTGGATTTCTGTAACATTCTCAAGCTAGTTTTCCAATGACAGCTCTTATAATTTGCTCTTGTCAACAACCATATGTCTGTAATGTGTTAATGCACTCTACATTTCATCTGTTCCTTTCTTTTTACGAGCATGGACACGTAGTGGCGTTAAACACTTCTAATTTCAAAAATCTCTTACAAGCACTTTATTTCCTGCTTTTGGCTAACTCTGTTGGAGAGGACATGTTTCTTCTTCTCAAACTCCCTATTGGAGCTACCTTGTCAATATATGCCAATATCTTACTGGTCTTCTGTTTCCGTGACTTTCAGCTTTTCATAGCTCCTTTCAAAAAGGAACAGCTTTGAGGCAATATTCTGTGCACCATTGATCTGGCTCTTTGCATCTCTTCATTTCCCTTCACTTCAGAGCTATGATATAGGAGGATTGCTGTTCCTCCAACATTTGAGTCTGCCATATTTAGACTGAAGTAGAAAGTTTGGTTAACTGCACCTGGAGTGATTCTGAGGGCTTCGTCCCGCAGTTCCCAGACCTGGAAGCAGGATGTGGATGTACTTGGGTGGGACCTTCCTGTAAAACCTGTAGCAAGTATTCTTTATTTGCTTAACCTCTGTGCTTCACCTTATACATCAAGTACTAATGCTAGACAGTTAAGCTTTAGTTGGCACTTTAGGAACCCATAACCTTAGTCTGCTCCTTTTGTGTCTTAGACTAAAGTCTTTGACTTTTATCAACAGCTCCACCAAGCCTACTGTTCTCTGGCCTGTCCAGATATTTCCAAAATAGCCTGGCAGGAGTCTTGACATGGGAAATTTTGCTGAGGGAGATGATAAAAAATGTATCTGTAATAAGAAAAATAGCATCAACTATGGTTTGACACTGTAAATTTTAGCTTATATCACATGCTCTCTCCTGTTTTGTATTGTAGGCCCTGGCATTTCTGTGTTAGCTGCAGCACCATCTGTGTTGCATCAGCACCGCCAAGTTCACCATGCGGTAATCCCTCATGGAAGAAGTGGACGATCCTCTGTTAGTGGCATTGTGGCCACTGTCTTTGGGGCTACAGGTTTCCTGGGACGATATGTTGTCAACCGTTTAGGTAATGTTCCCTAGAAGCACTAATTAAAAAAGTTAAGTGTTTAACGCAACTCTTAGGTTTTTTTCAGGTTGCAGGATTATCTAGAAATCTCTGGCATCTTGGGTTTTAAAAGTGAAGAATTATTTTGTGTGATACTTTCATAGTGCTAAAGTGCCAAGATGTGACAATTAGTAAAACTGTTTTAATCTAGGAAATTTAGAAGCTTTAGAACATGGTTAAAGTAATTAAAATAAGTCATTCTCCTTCAAGTACTGTTTTTTCAGTACTTTTTTTTTCCCCTTCTCCTCTCCATGCAACTTTTAAAAAAAAATGCAAATATCCTTAGATGTGACATATTTTTAGGTATTATACTACTTTATAGCACACACTGTGACTTTTTTTGTTGTTGTTGTTTGTTAACAAGCTTCTATTGTTTGCCTTAGAAGCTTCTGTATTTTGTCTTACAAGCTCAAATATTCAAGTATGTCCTTGCTGCATCCAGTGATGTTTGTTGGTTCAAAAACTTAACTTCTGTGCTAGTTTTAGCTTTGCAGATAACTATTCAAAATATCTATGTGTATTTGTTGTTCTTTACCGACAGGGAAAAAAGAAGTTTTGTATATTCAGAAGTTCATCTGCTTAAAGTTGTGTAGTAGTTTGAGATAAATGAGTTATGTAGTAGTTTGAGATAAATGAAACTTTTTTTTTGAACGCTTAGGTCGCATTGGATCTCAAGTAATCATACCCTATCGCTGTGATCAGTATGACCTCATGTATCTGCGACCAATGGGTGACCTGGGGCAACTTCTCTTCTTAGTAAGTCTTTTGCTTTGGCTTTAGATCAAATACAATACCATTGCTATACAAGGAAGTCTGTTAATCATTCTCAAAGTCAGAACTTCAGCTATTGTTTAGCCTCTAAATGGAAATGGTGTGAAAGATCTTTCTTTGATTATGCCTATTTACACATTATCTCATCTTTTTCCCATTTGATGCTCTGGTTACAGGAGTGGGACTCTAAGGACAAAGACTCTATCCGAAGAGCCGTGGAACACAGCAATGTGGTCATTAATCTTGTTGGAAAGGAATGGGAAACAAAGTAATTTTCGTTTTTGTTTTTTTTTTTCCACTCTATATAGATTATAGATTTGTACCAGGTATTGGACATTGTAGCCGTATTTTACAGCATGCATACAATATGCAGTGCCACTGACATTATTCTTGGCTTCTACAAAAAAGCAGAACTGAATTTTGCATATAAAAATGGTTAACTAGAATCCTGGGTATGATCTGCTCTTGAAAAGTGCATTCTTTCTATAATTTTCTAGTCTACAGCTTTTTTTCTGTCAGAAAGTTCAGTGTAATGCTTTCATACATCTTACAGATGTTTGTGGGTACCTTCGTATAGCTGACAGGCTCAGCAGTTTCTGTGAGCTCCTATTTATGTTGTTACAGAAGTGGGCTTTCATTGTGTCATTTCGGCATAGTGATAAATTGTGGCCTACTGGAATAAGCTATGATCAAGCTTTTCCTATTCTCTGGTAAATGTTAATAAACAGGAAAAGCTAATGAAGAATTCCTAAGATTAAGATTAATAACATCATTCCTTGGTAGAATTTTGGCACAGACACTAATAGCTACATAAGCATTTTTTGGTAATAATTTCTAAAAATAGTTCCTTTTTGAAATCTATTAAAAAAATCCCATATTTATTTTCAGTTAAAATACCTGTGATAGTGTTTCTTTTTTTTAAGTGTGTGCAGTTCTGTCCTCTTTACTGTCCTCTTTATTTAAATCCTTGTGCAGAACTGCCAGACAAAAACTCATTAGTTGTGTGATTTGCCTTTATACGGTACATAATTTTGCTATTGTAATAGACAGAAACGAATGTAGATATCAGTTACATCTGCATTTACAAGCCTAATGCCTTTGTTGCTCTTTTTTTGCGAGCAGCCATTTGGTGTTGTATTCTCAAATTGTACAATTATTTTTCCTAAAATAGTATGTCTGTTGGCAAGCACCTATTTCAGCTGTTTCTTGTCTAGTCAAATATCATACATAACTTCTGAGCGACACTTTGATTTTGCATTCAAATTTATAGAGGTACTTTCTTTTTCTGATGGTCGCTTAGCTCCTTGTCCCACTATTGGAGCCTATAACAGTTTAATTGGGGAAGAGCTTACCCAACCTAAATTGATTTTGGTCTTGTGCATCTGACAAGGTTCTTAGTTCTTTCTGTATCTTCTTCATAGTTTGGGATATAGGTAAAAATGTAGAAACCAATCTGTCAGGATTGTTTTGCACTGTTACTAAATTATGAATGTTACAGTTCAAAAGCCTATTGCTGTTAGAAGAAATTTCTTCATAATGTGGGAGTGAGGGAAGAAAAGGAAGTCTGTACAGTTGGACCAAGGACAATGTAACCTCTTATTATCTTTCACATAGATATTTGATATGTACTTGCCCCTTGAAAATTTCTGGACTCATGTAAAAAAGTATGATTTATATAAGAGAGGGTTTCTTTGTTACTGAAAGGAAGTGTGATGACAGCAACAAAAGTTTGATTCTATTTTAAAACCCCAAACCTCCATTTGGTTTCAACAGATTCAAAAGCAGAGGAGTTTTGGTACGTGTTAAGAAAACTTACCACTGTATTTCACAAATGTTCTTATAATTTATTTTATCTACCATGTTGATATCAGTGGTGGTGCTGGAACCCCAAGATAGGATTCTATGGTCTGTTAAACATGAGGTCAGACTAACCATTGTAATAATCCAAAAGTCTATGAAGAACTTAAGCAGGGAAAAAAAAAAAAGTAAGATTAGATGCAGAGACCAGTAAAAAGTAAAGCCTGCCATTAAATACTTTCCCCTTTGCCTAGTATTAGTGTACAGTCTCATCTGTGTATACTATGTTGTTTGAAAACTCCATAGTTACAGGAGGGATGTTGTTCGTTCTTGTGTGTTTCTAAAATCTATTTTTGTGAGTAGAACAGGAGTGATGGTTCCCAGGATCAGATTAGTTATTGAAGGGTCAAAAATAACTTCTTATTTTTAAGGCTTTCTTTAGACTCCAGTGGGATCTGAAGAGCTGTGGGAGTAGATAAGGACAGAGAGGCATTTGGACAAGATGTTTGTTACCCAAAGCAAATGGAAAAGATGGAGCGGGGTGCTTACAAGGACAGTATAAAGACATGAGAAGCCAGTTCTCTTTCTTGCAGTCTTGGGATATTTGGAAAGAATTTTGGGATTGTTGCCAGCCTATAGTGTCATTTCTGCTTGGAGACAGAACCTCTGCATTGTTCTTGATCAGATGCCAAAGTAGATTACAGTTGAACCCCCCCAATTGAGGCCCCTTGAATGCCATAAAGTGAGGTGTTCTTTTTGCATGCATCTCCTTGAAGTCTCTTAGCGCTGCTATGAAATGGTTCTAACTCTTCTGTCAATGTAAAATTTTCCATTCGCATAGTCACCTGTGAGTTCTTTGTTCTGGTTTTGTCCACTTTCCCAATGCCTAGTATCTGCCATAACTTAGGATGCTTAGAATTCTTGAGCTCCTTTTGTATTGTAATTGAGTGTAATTGAGACAAATTTCAAACAGGTGTTGTAAAAAGACAGCTTTGCTAAGATTTCAAGATGCAGCACTTGTCTTAAAAAAGGTAATCTGTTTTCACTTGGAAGAGTTTCCTGTTTGTCACAGACTAGGGGACAAGAGGATTTTCCTGCTGATTTAATCTTAATGGTGAAAAAGCAGACAATACTATTGCTCTAATTGAAGCTTACTGTTGCGTTTCACTTGCCTCATGTTTTTATTATATGAAGAGTCCCTCATGAAGAGAATCTTTCTAACAAAGAGCATCAAGATAGGTTTTCGAAATATATTCAAGTAATATGTAATGATTGCTATTGGTTGGTAGGCAACCACTGTTGATTGCTCTAAAATTTGTTTTTTGCCTTGTTTTAGAAATTTCAGTTTTGAAGATGAATTTGTAAATATTCCTAAAAGTATTGCGCAGATAACTAGGGAGGCTGGTGTGGAAACACTTGTTCATATCTCTCACCTGAATGCTAGCATGAAGAGTCCTTCCAAATACCTCAGGAGTAAAGTAAGTCTGAAACTTTTTTTGAATAGATTTTCTGAGAGTGAACTTTTTTGTTGTTCTCCCCCCCCCCCCCCCCATCCCCCCCAACTGGGTCTGTTTGAAGGAAATCAATGTATGAATTTACTATGGAATGTTTTCTGCAGCTGAGGAATTTTTGAGTTACTGTGCTTATTGCAGCTAGAAATCCTCCTTAGCACTTCATGCGCTTTGAAGGGAAATAGATCTTGTGTTTCTGAAAACTCTTCCTTTCTTCTATCGTTGAATATCTTTGCCTCCAAAATTACTGTCATTAAGAAGAGGAACTAGTTTGATGGTTTGGGATCCGATATCAGGCCTAACATCTAAGGCTGGAATGACCTAGCAGAGTAAGCAGTTGATACCAAAATGAATGCTGCAAAGACAGATGAGTATCATGATTACAGGTCCTTGGAGTGGGACTGTTACCTGCTCTTGTACCAGAAAAAAAAATAATCTGGTTTTGGTATCCTATTATTTTTTTCCCTATTAGGAGGTATAATTTTCTCTTTTTAATGTAACTGTTGTTGTAGTTTCAGCTATTTTTGTTTTGTTTGAGCTTGCTGTACTCTGCCCTGTCTTTACTATAAAAATTTTTTAAAACCAGGGTTAAAAATTGGTAGCTCTCAATGTGTAACAACTCTATAGGATAGGTGGCTGTTACTGTACCGACCACTGTCATGTGGAAAGTAGATAGCTGCCACTGAAGTTTCTAGCTGTACTTAAGCAGTTCTTGGAGTATTCTGATAAGGTAGTAGGAGTTATGTAAACCTGCTTTCTTCCAAGCTCTGGTCTGACATAAGCAAGAGAAGTACTTAGGTTAGGCTTCTTCCTTTTTGAACTTTGTCATTTAAAATTTGTGTCACTTCATTAGAGAGACTGTATTGTACTTTAAATAGAAGAAATGACCTTTATCTTAGCATAGGATGTCAAAGATCAAATGGTTCAGATATAAACAATTTTTGTGCTACTGATGGTGTAATTTCTTAATTACACCATCAAAAGTGCTGTAGTCAGGATGCATTAAGTTCTGAAAAGGCATTCTCTTCTAGTCTGTTCAGAATGGATCTAATGGGTGTGTTCATTTTAATTGAATGATAGGCTGTTGGAGAGAAAGCAGTGAGGGAAGAATTCCAAATGCTATAATTTTGAAGCCCTCTGAGATGTTTGGGAGAGAGGACCGATTTCTCAATCATTATGCAAGTATGTACTCTTGAAATGATAAAGCCATGTATGATTTGTATACTTGTCTATAGAGAACGGAGTGAAAATGTGACTTGCTTTTGAAAGGCAGAGAGGTATGTTTTGATCAGAAATGAGCCGTATTTTCTTAGCTGAAGGTTTGTAATGGAAACATAATAAATTTTCATCTCATGACTGAATTCTTTCTGAATCTAGTTAAACTTTTCTGTTTGATTCCCCCACCCCTCCAGGCTGGTGGTGTACTACTGTTTTTTAATTTAGATTGTTCCGAGCTAAGGTCTGGTCATCTTAACCCTGAAAGTATTTTTTCAAGTTGGTAATGCTGGAACATAAAAAAATGACCTGAGTTGTTCTGGTCTCAGAAGCAACAGCAATGACTAATATGTCACCAACAAAATTATTGGACAGGGTGGAAGAGTGGAATCTGTTTCTGTCTTGCAAAGTTGAGATATCTCTGAACCACTCTAGGTAAACAGTAGAAAATACAGGCTTCCCATGATTGTTAATAAGAAAACTAAATGTGCATTGAGATCAGCGCTACTGAAATTCGATGGTAATTCTTCCCAATTCTGTTGCTTGTTTGTTTGTTTTTTTTAAAGTTAAGTCAATTTTCAGAAGAGATCCACACTCAGCGTAGTGCAAAAGGTATTGGTTATTTGCTTACTGAAAGGATTTTATTCTCAAGTTATGTATGTGTCTTTCTATCAGACATGCGCTGGTTTGGTGGTGTGCCTCTTATTTCTCTGGGCAAAAAAACAGCGAAGCAACCGGTGTATGTAAGTTTTCATTGAAAACAAGACAATCTCACATCCTCTGTGTGTGTGTATTAGGTTTTTTTTTCTTTTCCCCTTGTAAATCACTTCTGAAAGAGGAGTGTGTGCATGCATTCCTTTTTTCTATTGGTAATTGTCTGAATTTGTTTCTCACAGGTGGTTGATGTAGCAAAGGCAATTACGAATGCAATTCAGGATCCTGACGCTAAAGGAAAAACATACGCCTTGGCTGGGTTGGTTACTTTTCTGATTCTAATTAACTCCAGTACTTCTTTTTGGTGTCGTTTTTTTGGCATGCTGCACAGTACATTTAATTTCTCCATCCATGCACACAGTTTGAGCTGCAGTAAATTCCACCTCCTTTTTGGGAGGAAAAATGACTCAAGCTGTTACTATGAGTACTCTGAAAATCCTAGTTTGGGCCCCATTGCATTAATGTTATGTATGTGCACACAAAGAAATAGGCAGTCTTGAGAAACATTCTAGACAACATAGATTTGGATAAAATTCTGCTAAAGCTGTGTGGAAACCACCTGGAATTAGAATGGATAGAGACTGTGTATCTTTTGAAATGCTTTGTATACAAAAGCTCCAAGTCAGAATAGGTGATTAGCATTAAAAATAAACACCATGGCAAATGCCAAGGTAATCGGTCCATGTTTTGATGCTGTAACAGCACTGGAACTGGTCTTCATCCAATATATGTGGTAAAAGGAAGATTAGATTCATTAATTAGTCAAGATACAAATGATGCTGAACAGCTCTTTTTTACTATTGCATGTATATCTCTGTCTTCTCCCCTTATACACTGAAAATGTGGATGGGATCAGGATTTTGCAAAATCTTGTCTGAGATTACATTGTTTTTTTCCATGTTTGTTTTATGATGCTGTTGCAGTGACAGCCCTTTATTCTCGTAGTGCAAAGATGGCTGCTGGTTTGTCTTTTACTCGCATGATGTCACTTTCTTCAGTGCTGTAACTGAGCTCTTGAGGAAGATGTTATCCTGGCAGCTGGGCTAGGTGTGCTGTATGCTGGTGTTCTGGAAAAGGCAGCAAACGGGTCTTCAAATTCTTTTGGATCATGCTGAGGAACTTGTGCTCAAAAACTAGCAAAATAAGAGAAAGAAGCTGGTCTGAAAGGACTACTAAGGCAACAGTAAGGTTATTACAATAAGTAACTTGAAGTTGCTTTCAGATCACTGGGATGATATGAACTGTCAGCCATTCAAAACCACTTTTTTAATCAAAGAGAATAGATACGTAGATGTCAGATGGACATAACTAATGCAAAACCACAAAATGTAACATAATTAACCCTTTGGGTGACTGTTTTATCTCTTGGGGTCAAACTTGAAGATGGGTCAATATGCATCCAAAGCCGCCTGCCACAAAGGAGGGAGAGGCACTTGTTTTTAGGTTCATTGCTGCCTGAGCAGAAGCAACTGCTCCAACTGCAGGAGAAACTGAGATTTGCACACTAACTAGAACACTGTTTGCAGCCAGATGGAAGGACAATTGGCTAAACTTAACTTTGAATGTATTCTTACAGTTTCAAAGTCTCATTTTTTGGCAATTTACAGAGGGCCAGAAGTTCAGTGCCCAGGTTTCCGAGGTAGGAATTCAAGCAAGGATGCCAGATTCTCACTGCAAGAAATACAGAGTTCCAGGCACCTAACAGTGACTGAAAAGACTTTGAATAAATGATGGTCTAAAGTGAAGATCCAAACCAGTGTTGTAAAACCAAAGGAACTCTGCAGCATAACCCTTGACTAAAGCTGTATGAGACGCTTTTTATTTTTTTTAAATGGAGTTACCAGTTTGAATTTAAAATACTAATTTGTAAAAGAGCATTCCATTTCTGGTTTGGGGTTTTGGTTGGGTCCTGTGTCGTGTGTCATGCCCTCCCCTGCCTCCCCCCCCAGCCCCCGCCGCTTCCTTCCTACTCTGTGGTGGAATAGAGTTTTAACTGTGACAGTGGTATCATTGCTATTTCTGAATGACTAAAGATTTAGTATGTTTTTTTACCTCTTCCACTGTTTCCTCAGTGGCATCGGTTTTGCTTCATCCACTTGTCAAATCTAAAGAGTGTTTATCTTATTTTCACACTTTTAAGTTTGGCTATGCTATACATCCTTACATGATTCTTACGTATGAGGATAAAAGTGAAATTGGCTTATAGTACCTTTGGATAGACATGAGGATGTTAAAGTGTAAGGGCAAAAAATTTGCTAAAAAAAACCTGCTAATAATTAATGAAAACGAGGTTTGGTTGTTGTGGTTTTTTCCCTTGGCTGAGTAAGTAAATTTGACATTAAAACTTTTTGCTGTGTTTCTTTTGTAAGTTCTATTAACCGAAGAAAATTTACTATCTTGTTTTTGATGGTAGTCCTTTAGTGTAACTTCATAAATGCAGATCTCTCTCAGGTTCTGTAATCCAGCCACCTGGATGAAGTTGATAGGGAGTTCTGAGTGTTGAATTCTTTTGAATTCTCCCAAATATTGCTGACCTACCTTTAAATATATCCATTAGAATATTTTGCCCAAATTTGTTTCTACAAACTGTAGTAGTTGTAATTTGGGGTTCTGTCTTTTTTCTAGCATCTATTAACAAACTTTGTGGTTATTAGCATAGCTGTTCTTTCTGAAGAATATGTGAATTGAAGGCTCAGTTTTCATGCATGCAACGTAAGACCTTGATGTCTTTGAAATCTTGCATTTATCAAACCGAAATTCGTGTTCTTTGTATCATAGTCTTGAATTTTTGGACTGTGTGAAGCTTTACATACTTACACAGTCTTATTCTAGGCACAGTTTCATTTTTGTGGAGGTTTAGATTCCAACAGTAATTCAGTGTCTCCTATTTTAAAAAACAAAAGGGAGACTGGAGATGGAGTAAAAACAAAAACCCTACGGAGTCTTATTTTTAGGGGGGCCCTACCTGGGAAGCAATCAGTCTCATGATCATTGTCATGTCAGTGAGGTCTCTGCTTTAGCTGAAAAGTATAGCAAATCCTTCGGAGACACACATTTTTGCTGCTTTGATCATGATCAGCAGGATGTAATTTTGAAGGTTGACACACCAGTGCTCAGCAGTGTGCTCTTGTGTGTTGTCTTGAAGATTTTCAGAATGTTTTGAAATACCAGCAAGTTGCCTTAAAAGCCAAGGGAGATATCTGTTTCAGTCTGAGCCATCTATAGAGTATTAAAATCCTAAGGCAAAGACTGAACAAAAAAGTAATGGGAACTCCCAGTGGTATATGTTTCTCTTAAACTACTACAGGTGTATAGGAGACTGACTGCTTCCTTCCCTTCATCTTGAGAGGGGGAATGCATCCTTTTGGGAGAATTTATCTTAGTTTCTTCCTCTTGCTTTTGAAGAGAACAGTTTGTTCTTAGTTGAGCAAAGGCAAGTGAATCAATTTCCTTGCAGCCATTTGCTACCAGAAATGGGATGTCTTGTTAACGAACCTTTCTTAATTTTACCATTTGCTTTCTGGCTTCCTTCTATTACAAACTGCCAAGTGGGCTTGTACAAATTCAGTCCTGTCCCAGCACTAAAAATCTTGTATTCAGAATTTGAGTCAGTGGTTATCTCATGGAGGAGGCACATCAAAGGTCTGCTTTAAAAGTACGCAGAATACACTTTATTCAGTATGGTTGTGGTGGTTAGCCTTGGCAAGCAGCGAGATGCCCACCCAGCTGCTCACTCCCCCTCCTCAACAGGACAGCAGGAGAAAATAGTCTGAAAAGCTTATGAGTTGAGATAAAGACAGGGAGATTGCTCAACAGTTACTGTCATGGGCCAGACAGACTTGACTTAAGAAAAATTAATTTAATTTACTGTCAGTTAAAATGCATTTGAATAGTGTGAAATAAAGACAAAAAGAATAAAACAACACCTTTTCCCCTCCGCCCTTTTCCGAGGCTCAACTTCAGTCCTTCACTCCCAACTCCTCCGCTCCCTCTCCCTGAGCGGTGCATAGGAATGGGAAATGATGGGTTACGGGCTCAGTCCATAACAGCTCCTCTCTGTCCTCCTCGCACTGTTCCCCTGCTCCATCATGGGCCCTTCCATGGGCTGCAGGATTAAACCTGCTCCAGCTTGGGCTCTCCAGGGGCTGCAGGGGAACCTCTGCTCAAGTGCCTGGAGCACCTCCTCCCCCTCCTACTCCTCTCACCTTGGTGTCTGCAGGGCTGTTTCTCGTACTTTTTTCCTCACTCCTCTCTGCCCGTGTGGCATTTTTGCTCTTCCTTTAATATGTTTTTCCAGAGGTGCCACCATCTTGTCTGAGGGGCTCAGCTGTGCCCTGCAGTGGGTCTACTGGAGCCGAGTGTGCCCAGCATGGGGCAGCCCCGACCCCTGCAGCTCCCTCACCAGTGCCTGGGCACCGGCACCCAACGCGGTAACAAAGCAGTTTTGCAATTTTTGACTTACATTGTTAACCATCACTGGTGTCAGATGATATGTTTTTCTAACTTAATCCCTCTCTATTTCAAATAACACCGAATCTGGAGAGCCAGATTTTTTCCCCTCTAGTGAGTAAAATGATGAATCTGGAAAATCATTTAGATTAAAGAAAACAGGCCCTTGGTAGGCTTGGGGGGTGGAAGGCTTCAAAATTTTTGTCTCTTGCTGCAAATATATATACCTAACATACTGGTAATGTTTGTTGATTTTTACTTTTTTTTTTTTCAGACCTAAGAGATACCTCCTTTATGACATGGTAGAGTACATCTATGCCGTTTCCTTTCGAACCTTTCTTCCCTATCCACTTCCTCGTCCTCTCTATCAGTAAGTGAGACCCTTCCTTCGTGAAGAACTTGGGATCCACCAGGCGGCACAGAAGCATAAATAACTGTTGCTATAAATAAATATTTAACGTTGTCAATTGTTTAATGCAGTAGGATTGTAGAAACTGACTTTCCCTAGGTACTCATTAGCTAGCTTGAGTCTTATGCTCAGGCACAGGCCTGCATTTGATGAACTAGTGTATAAAAGGTGTACTTGTAATAAACTTAGTATAACTATTTATTCCAAAGTCATTGAATGGCTTTGCTGAGTCAAGAAGTAGCAAAAGGTCCTAAGTAGAGACAATCAGAAGCAAACTAAATGAACTTTTCATAGTACCATGGGGAAAATCTGTGTGTATGTTGCTGACCATAGGCCCTGACAGATTTTTCTGCAGCAGATTAAGGTATTGCTAGTCAGCTGCCCTTGCAGTCTGGTGAGCACTGCCACCTTGGAAACACAGTTGGGATAAGGGTGGGTATGGATATTGACTGACTTTCCAGTTCAGCCCTTTGTATTGATTTGAGCCAGTGTTGGAGATAAGTTTGTATTGAGATGTTGGCCTGGGAATTTGAGCAGTGCAGTTGTGAGCGTGCACTTCTTTGTCTGTGATATGAGGACAGTAACATCTTTTAGAAGATAGTAGTAAAAGGGCGCGGGTAATCAGAGAAAGGTGTAGCATCACTTCAGTTGACTACAGTGGATGGACTGTGAAGGCTCTGTTTGCCTGCACTGAACTTCTGCAGCTGTACGTTTTGGCCTCGGGGCACTGAGGACAGAAGCTGATTTGCTGAATTGCAGCTACTGAGTGAGTAATAGTGCATGAAAATGTGCAGTATAAATCTGAGCCTGGGCCTAGTCCTTAAGGCATAATCACATCCTTTTAAAGAGCTACCTCAAACAGCAAATGCTGTTCCAGAAGCTGCCGTCAGCATGGTTGAGATGTGTTAATGTGCTGGTCCTCCTCAATTATAGTACAATGCAAACTAATAAGCTAAAAAAGTCACCAGTGTTAGAAGACTCCTACCAATCTGCTAATAGGACTCAACATTGGATTCGTGTAACTGATGATGAATAATGTTAGAACAACATCTTAAACTGTTGTGGCTGTTTCTGAATTGGTTGTAGAGGCATCGGGTTAACATGGCTCAGCTGACACAGGGCAGCTTGTTAAAAGGTAACTGTGTTGCGGGTGATTATTAGTTTTATTCACATTTGCTGCAGTCCTTATTGTGTTTTTTCTCTTTATGGGCTAAACTAAGTGATATTTTATATTTTTGAGAAAAGAGTGCATCTAAAAGGGGGGCTAAGCCTAGTTCTATTTATGTGCAGTAACTTAGTAACACCCTAGTCTTCTAGGTGAGCACTTCAGTAAGAGATTCTACCTTGAATACTGTTGGTCCCAAGACACTGAGCAAGAACTGTAGTGTTATTTTCTTTTCTCTGGCAGATTTTCTTTCTCACAAGGGAAACTTCATTTCTGGAAACTGCAAATATACTAATCCTCATCCTTTTTATAGACGCAGATTGCTCTAGATTCCATCATCTTGTTTGTACGGCTGTTAACTCATTTAGTTGTCAGCAAGCATGTTTCCTCATGGAGGCATTGAATCAAACTTTGTGACTAATTGGATTACTGCCTGCACTACTAGCAAACAGAGTTTGGAGGAAAGGGGCAAGAGTGAACCCTCTGGTGTGTGAGGAATTGGATGTGGGGGTTTATTTTCCCACACACTAATGCTCATTTTTACTTCTAGATATCTGCTCCTCCATTCCCTTCCAAAGTAAAAGAATAGTTCAGTAGCAGGCAGGCAAAGTTACCAGAAACATGACTAAGAAGTTGCTGGCTGGCATGTTCACTGCTTTAATGAATGCATAGCTTGCAAGAACAGCTACAGAACAAGCTCTTGCTCACTGTCTGTTAAGTGTGAAATATTTTTACCAATTCTCGTTTTCTTCTGTGCATCTGGGTAATGACTGTACTTTTGCAATACTCTTTCTGATTACAGTTTAGTTGCAAGGTTCTTTGAGATTAATCCATTTGAACCATGGCTAACACGAGACAAAGTGGACCGGGTAAGTAAAGGACAATCCACAAGTTCTTCTTGGGAAATGTTTCATTGTGTATTTGTAACTTGCACTTGTAGTTTTGCATTCAAGGAGTGCTGAAATATGTGTACATCGTGTTGTGTAGTATTTCAGTCAGTTCAGTGGCTAGAATTTGATTATAAAGAATTGCTTTCGGACTGTTTGGATACTACAAAAATTTGAATTTTTAAAGTTGTCTATATATAACCTTCCTCAGAAATGGTTACGGTTCCTGCCATACAATTGCTGCAGCTGCTGTTCTGCAATCTCACTCTTAACTTTTTTGTCCAGAACTGTTAACGGTGCCAAGGGGATACACTGTCAAAGGAGTCCGGAGATTCCTCTGGTGTAGTCTTACAAAGGCTTAGTAAGAGAGAGGGACTAATAGAATTTTTGTTTAAAAGGCATCCTTATGATGTAGTCTTTCCACTAGCATTGGTGGAGGAAGAATAGTTAACATATTTCTTTAAATATGTTTAAGAAAGTAGTTGAAACAATTGGTGAGAGGGTTATATAGCAAGAAGTAACACAATGGGGGCGGGGAAAGGGCCCAGCCTTCTTAAGTGTTAAAAGTGGTCAAGGCTGCATGCTTTGCTGTGCCCACGTCCCCTTCCCCCAAAACACACGCTATTGACAGTAGCAAAGCCAAAGTAGAGATTGGATGTGCAATGTGCAGCTAACTGATTCAGGGGAGTGCTCCCCACTTTTAGGTAACTAGTGAGTTTATGTACCTCTAGGTGCATTAAAATCACTTACACCATCCAGATCATAGAATCTTCATGGTTGGAAAGGACCTTTGAGATCGAGTCCAACCATACACACACAAAAAAACCCCTACAATCTCTGTCACTAGAGCATGCCCTGAAGTGCCAAATCTAGATGTTTCTTAAATACCTCTAGGGATGTGTCGTGGTTTTGGCCAGATTGACCAATCGGAACGGCAGATGGCCCTTCCCCCCCTCTCTCCTCAGAGAGGAGAGGAAGAGATAAGGAGATTTACGAGTTTAGAAAAAACTAAACTACTTTAATGAAAATAATAATAAATAAGAAAATAGTAAATAATAGAGAAAAGAAAAAGGAAAAAAAAAAAGTATACAATATATACAAAACCGTATCCAGCTCCCAGGATGACGATCACGTCACCAGCAGACACAGGGAAAGTCCCAGACTGGAGTCAGCGACGGACAGGAGCTGAATTCCGGGATGAGAGTCAGGAATGCTCAGATCGGGATCAAAGGCAGACAAACTGACAGGGTCCTCCTCAGACGTTGGCCATTGAAGGAAAATGAGTCCGAGCCCGAGCCTGAACCAGAGCCAGAGCCTGAGCCAGAGACCAGAGACCTACTTGCCCCTTTGATCCCTTAGCTTTTATACTGAGCGTGATGCAGATGGGATGGAATACCCTGTTGGTCAGTTTTGGGTCACCTGTCCCGTCTGCTCCTCCCTGCAGGTGGGACCCCTCTACGCTTCTCCGCTTCCGACCCTCTAACGGGACAAACAGCGAAGTTATCTGACCTTGGTTGTTATAGCAATAAGTATAAGCAAGAGCCTCTGTGCATACCGTTCCTTGGTATAATCAGGTCTTATCACTCTGAGAGTGAACAGTTTCTGAACAATATGCCGTTAATTTCAGACTTTAGTTAGTTAGAAGAGGCCCAGCTAAAAAGTAAAATTACAAATCAGAAAATTGGTTCTGTTTTACCTCAAACCAGGACAGGATGGTGACTCAACCACCTCCCTTGGCAGGCTGTTCCAGTGCCTGACCACTCTTTCAATAAAGTAATTCTTGGCATTTTGAATAATGCCATTTTGAAGATGATGGCATTTTTAACAACTCAAGTTGAACTGGCAGTGCTGGATACAGCCCAAATTCTGACTTAACATTAGAATGCATTTTTTGTGAACATGTTGCAACTTTATGTTTATTCGTTAGCCTCTCAGAGTGTCTAAGTTGGGGTGGAGAAAAAAAAACAACTGCGAGTGTGGAAAAAGTAGTGATTTAGCAAGTGTTAATGTCAAAACAGTTGGTGTATGTGTAGGTTAGCAATGATAGGGTCATGCCCTTTGACATACTCTAAGCTTGCTGCTCGCTGAAGGTTGCAGGTACTCTCCCAACTATTTTGCAGATTTGGAGTTTTAATGCGTAGTTTATGATGCACTATCAGTAGCCTTTTTTGACCTGATTGTCCCCAAATTAATTTGAGAGAGGGTACTGTCATGGATCTGGGATAACTGCGTCCTATACTTAAAGCTGCTCACTAAATAGCTGTGAGCAATTAATTTCTATGTTTACATTCCTCCATCTGTGAAAGAAAACCAGTTTCCTGTTCTGTTTTGAAATAACTGTGAAAAACTGTGGACAACGTGTAATAAAGGAATTAAGCTTATTCACAGTCCAGTGCAAAACTTCCCCCCTTCCCCTGTACTAGAGAAAGTTGGCATTGTAGTTCTGTTGGCTGTCTTGACCTAGGATGTAGATGTAACATCTCCTGAAAACCTTACTTCTAGCTGCCTTTCTAGTTTATAGGGTTGCACTTCACAAAATAAGCCTGAACAAAATCACTAAAACTACTGCAGTTCAGCTATAGCATGGGTAGTGTAAGAGGGAGTTTCTCCGTGTCATTCCTGTGTCTGATCATTCCTCTTTCCCAGCTTTTCATCCTTAAGTAATCTACACAAAATTAACTGTGGTTGACTTAAAGACCTTTCAAGGAATAATAACATAAGAGAAATTCCCGTTTTCTGAGATTTAGGTCATGTGTGTTGCAAATATAGTAATAGAATTAAATATTTGTCCTGCACAGGAACCTGTTGTAAACCATGAACAGAGAAAAACAACCTACCGATGGTGATAATTCAACATACATTTTCTTGAAAAAGCAGAATATGTATAACTGCCATGCAAATATGCACGTACAAGCTTGGTCTAATTTTGTGGTTGCAATGTAGTAATCTTCCTGATAATGTATACCTGATGGAGAGAAAATGAAGACGCTTCCTGCATGTCTCACTGCTATTTAACCCTGAATCTAAATCTGAAACCTGAAGGACTTCTTGTCAGATGCAGAACATCTGTATCTCCTGTTGAAGTACACTGGGTACTCAATACCTTGTATAATCATGCTATAGTTCCGTAGGGCCACACTGAATCTTTACGTCCTCCCAAGGACAAACACGGAGCCAAAATTATGATGAAGGAACTGGGGCTGACACATAGCTGGCTGAGTCCGCGTTTGTGTTTGAATAGTTCTTCAGATCCAGTACAAGATGCAGCAGGGCATTGCATTGCGTGGTTCTTTCCTGGGGGAAACAGTCTTACATAAGCAGCCTTGAAATTGCAGTAAAATCTCCCAAGAGCTGCCATTTGTAGAAAATTGTTTTGAGACTTATTAAAATGTTTCTAGTTCTAGGTATTTATGCTAGTTTGTTTGTGTAAAAGAAAAAAGGTGACCTCAGGTATAAGTACATGATACTTTTTTTACTACGTGAATAGTTGCATTGGCTGTAATGCTGTTCATTCTATCAAGTGAATTCCATCTCTTTTTTTTTTTTTTTCTTTTTAAAGTTTCACACAACAGACATGACGTTTCCTGATCTTCCTGGTTTTGAAGACCTGGGTATTCAACCAACATCACTAGAACAAAAAGCGATTGAAGTTCTGCGCCGTCACCGCAGATACCGCTGGTTGGACGCTGAGCTGGAGGAAGCAAAACCAGCTAAGACCATGTAACAGTTGATAAGGTGGTTACTTAACACTTCTTAAACTGCCTTTGTATGACCCAATTTGTTTGGAGAACTGTGTACATACTGAGTAAAATACATTAATCATGTAAACTATATTTCACCAGTGTTGTCTTTTTAATTATGGAAGACTGTCATTGAAATGCAATTTTTCTCTTTAAAAGGTCATGAAAGCAAATTTACATTTGTTGCTTAGCTTATGAGCATTAAAATATTTTGAAGGTGTCTTAACATTAGTCAGTTTTTCCCTTGGCTCTCAAAGCAAGCGTATCACTGAGCTTTAGTAAGTGGTCAAGTAATTTGAAGAACGTTGCAGTTCAGGACTCTGTGGCCTAGAATATATCCTTCCAATAGGGAGAGCTGGTACTGCCACCTATTCAGGTCATGAGGTCTCAGATAAAACCCTGTTCTTAAGTTCTTGACTTTTCTGAGCTTTGTTTTCTGCCCTGAGCAGAACTGTTACAGAAAATGCCAACCAAAATGGCACAAGCTGTTTCTAAGGTCAAGAAGTATCAGTCAGACATGTAAACAAGTTACTACGTGTAATCTGATCTCTTGTGATCATTATGTGTGCTGTGGCTCATAGACATGAGGAAATGTGTCATTTCTTCCATTTTTTTTATGAGAAAGTCTAATTACTTGTAGATGCTCAAAGCTTTTGTGTTCTGGGACGTCATCTTTCTTTTGGTAAGAGGGGTAAGCTTTGCTTCCCAATTAAATATTGTTAGTTGTTTTAAGGTCAAAGAAAGATCCCTGCCTGATTTGATCAATAACTGTGCTTTCTGTTTCCGTATTGAAAGAGCTGCTGGAGGATTTTGGTTAAATTTGGCAGGTAGGGTGCAGCTTAGAGCTGAGTAAGTCTGTGCACAGAACTGAGCAGAGATACACATCTTCTATATGCAGTGCAGTGTTCTGATGGCTTCAAGATGTGAAAGAAGACATTTCTTGAATCAAGGAGTGAGCAGCTAGTTCTGGGAGAAGGCCAAATCACATAACTAGAATGAGTTGAGATTGGTGAGGAAACTGGTTTTAAAGTGAGTCTGAGAGGGGATAAAATCAGTGATGGAACATTCTATGTTTTCACCTCCAAGCTTGCTACTACTTGCTTTTGTTGGATGTGAAACTGGAGGGAAGGAACTGGAATAAGTTGAACAAATGGGTATCAAAGGTGGGAGTCTAATGGTGGAGTGGAAATCTGAAGTGGAGACTGGATGGATAGTTGGTGAAAAAGGAGAGTAGCAAAGAGAGAACAGACAGATTGAAAAGAACAAAAAGGTCAAGGTTAGGGAAAGCACAGAAGTCTCTTGATTAAATCACAGTGATTGCTAGAGCCAAATATCAGAATCTTACTATTTCTGTGTCGTTGCCAAACTACCATGAAACTCCTGGGCGAAGTGTTTCTATAATTTCAGAATAATGGCAAAACATTCCACATTTTGCTCTTCCACATAAAACCTATGCTGCTATGTTTACTCTTGTGGGAGGAGTTCGGCTCTTGTGATAATATGAATTTTTTGATCCCGCCTACTATGTGTTTAATTTGGGTCTTATAGACTGTTTTTTTTTCTTTTGATAATATAATTTCAGTTGTTTTAAAATAAACCTGCTGAATCAAACATTCAAAAGGTAGGGCAAACTGGAAGTGAAGTGCATATTGTTAATAATTTGATCCTTAAGTTTTATTATTTTTCTGACTGCAAGCTTTTTTCCATAAGACCCTAACTGTAAATAAGTAGCCTTGTTAATGCTCATTTAATATGCGTGGCCCTAATCTTGATTTATTGCATTTTATTCACATCCTGTCATGAAAACAGTAGCATTCCTGAACTGTTTTGCAAGTGCCACATAGAGTACAGAGATACGCAATTGTTATGATAGTCCTGCATGGATAACAAGCAGTTTACTTTTTAAGATGGCAAACTGAGACAGAAAAAACTGTCAAAGCTAATGCTGTGATGTTAGGTGCCGATGCTGAGAATGCTTACCCTAATGGCGATCATTTTTTTTTTTTTTCTTTTTTTCTATTCAAAGCACAGCTTCAGTTCTACCACAGACCACTCCTGCAGGATCTTAAATCAGACAATCATTAGATGGTGAACATGCAGGTGATGAATATCCATGAAAAGTTTGCTTTATGCAGTTTGCTCCACAGCGGATGGGAATAGTAGTGAAACGCAGCATCACATCAGTGCTGAGCTGCTGAAAGTTTCATTTTCCTCAATACTTTGCCTTCCGTAGCACTTCTGCTTCCTACCTGGTAGAAATTACAGTGTGTTTTCTCACTATTTATCCTTCCAAAGCAATTTCTGTAGGAATCTTCAATGTTTAAAAAAAAAAAGTCACTTATTTTGTAGTACCGTCCAGAATACTAAAATTCAGTTTCATCTGTGTTTTTTATCCCTACTCGTTTATAAATGAGAGGGTCTTCCTACTTACCCTGTCGCTTGTTTCTCAGCTTGCAATAGGTTTTCAGCAATTTGCAAAGTACTGAAGGTCCTTTGTAAGTATGGACTCCACGCTTCTGTTTAAGGCCTTTGTGAGGGGTGTCACTCCAAGCGGCATGGAGAGGTAAAGAGGGGGCTGTTGTTTTCCGCTCTCCCCACAAGAGGTCACTGGTAGAGCAGAAAGTGGCAATGGTCTCTAAGCGTGCTGGGTGCTCCCACTCTTTGCAGCCTGTCTCTTGCTCAGGCTTTGCCATTTCTCACCTCTGTTCCTTGCCTACAAGCAGACAGAAGACTGTCCAGAGAGGGGTTTTTCAACTCGGGCCCAAAACTGTACATTGACAAATTTAGGTACGGTGGCATAATAAAACACAGCACTGTTACAGTCTCTGGCTGAAAGGGAGCCTTGCTTTGGTCCTTTCCCAGCACACAGTGTAATAATCTAATGTATAGCCCACCTTCAGCCTGCTCTAGAGGGTCTTGTGAGAAAGTAGACCCTGGGCAGCGTCTGTTCATGGGCCAGATGAATTATTTGCATGGCTGTGTGAGTGTATGCATGCACTTAGGAGACAGATAGTTAAGGACCAATAAGGGCTGAAGAGCTGATGAAGATAATCATGCTGGCAGTCATGTTGCAAATATGTGCATATGTGTATATATATCTCTGTGTGTGCATGTATGTAGATATGTATGTATACGCACCCCACCAAACCTTGGACAGTCTGGTGGGAAGTATATGCATTTCCTTGGGACTGAGAAGAAAAAAGGTGTTGCTAAGACATCGTTTCTCACTTTTGGCACTCAGCTGGCCTGAAAGGAAAAAGTGACATTGAGCAGAAGTGCCACTAATTTCATTCATATTCTGCTTTGGGGCACCAGTATATCTTGGCTGATGCGAAGAGAAATTGCAAGGATTAGGAAAATATCGTGAGGGATTATTCTAATGGTAATGGGCTTATTCATGTAAATTAGAGCACCTGTATATTTTGAGTTCATGGGGGAAATATTGATAGCTGTTATTCTTTATTGGGAAGATAACTGCTATTGTTATTTTTCAGTATGAAAGGCGGTAGGTATGGAGGAAGGAGATAGCAAAAGCAGAAAACAACCTACTTTGCTTTTTGAGATCCCTGTGCAAGTAGGACTGGAGGATACTTGTGTTTTAGGAACAGCTTGTGTGGGTGAGACTAGTATCTGCATCTAAGGGTAGAGAGAAGGATTTGGACCTTACGTTTGTTCAAAGACTGTATATATCGCAAGCAATTAGGACTCTGGTTTGGACTTAACTGCTAATTATGTGCATATTTATGCTGAAAATATAACAACTCTTAAATTACGCTTTTCGTAGTATATTGCTCCAAGTTGGAACAGGTGATGTGCATAGAATTAAGCCTTCCTGTCTGTTTGCTGCTTTATTCTTTCCTCTTAATTTTTCTTTCTTGACTTACTTGGAAAGCCTTAAAACTTTCTTCAGTTGCTTAGAGTGCAGATGGTTAATGACTGAGAAGAACATTCACGCTGGCAGTAATTACTCTAGTTACCTCTCTCTCCCTGCTGTTTTCTCTTCTTCCTTTCCCCCTGCCCTAAGTGATATGCATGGATATGCATTATATGAAATGAGGAGATCAGAGGACTGCTGTATTTAAAGGAATTCAAAGTGTTGTAAGAACTCACAAGTAATTCATGATGGTGTAATTCAGATATGGAGGCAGAAGGTGAAGGACACTGACGAAGTGGCAAAGGAAAGCTGGTGGCTGAGCTGAGAATAGAGTGACAGTGTACTGCTATGGCTTCTTTCTGTCCTTTTAATGACTAGTTATAGCCTGGGACTCACTCACCCTAAGCACCATTCTTTCTTGAAAAAAGCTTACAAAGGTGGTAGTATCAAAATTTTTGTAATAAACAAATGAGACCTTTTTGGAGAAAAATATGAATGAAGCCAGTTCTTGATTCCTGTGAATCACTAGTGTTGCTTTTCTTTGTGTTTTCTTAGGCCTGTTTTGACACACACTTCTATTTTGGCTTGTATATAAATCAGCAACAATAAATCACAGCTGATGTACTTCCAAGATTTTGGAGAGTTGTTTAATGTTAATGGGCAAAGCTTGATTGTGGGGGGTTTTTGGGTTGTTTTTTGGGGGGTGAGGGGGCTAAAAGTAGAAAATGGAAATCACCTTTCTCATTGTCACTAGGGAATCTCTTCCAGATCCCAGGGATTTTGTTGTTGGGATTCTGATCTGGAGAAGGGCATAGAGTGCCCAGTTTAAGAAACACATACAGGAACACGTGTGCATTGGTTTACACTCTGGATTGCAGCAGTCCTGATGATTAGAATTAAATCAGCCAGTAGTCAGAGCCACTGCTTAGAAAATGCTTTTCTAGGTTTTCCACTTCTGTAACGTCATCGGCCAACATTTATCCTCTGGGCTGATAAAACTGATTTTAAAGGCATTAAATACTTTCCTTTGAAGTTTTATGTTTTGTGTGTAGATATGTATATGTGATACGAGTTTTTTAATACTTCAGCTTTGCTGGTGTAGTACAAGAACGTAGGACTTGCAAGGAAAAAGGAACGAGATAAAATAATGGCTTCTGCAGAACAGTGAGAAAAACAGGAATGTAAATTTTTGGGACAAGTTTTATCATGGGTGTATTTGTACTCTGTTCATCTTCATATGCCACTACTTTTTCCTCTACATAGAGGGGAAAAAAACAATCACAGAATGGTTTGAGTTGGAAGGGACCTTTGAAGGTCACCTAGTCCAACTCTCCTACCATAAGCAGGGATGTTTTTCACTAGATCAGGTTGCACAGAGCCCTGTTCAGCCTGACCTTGAACGCTTCCAATGATGGGACATCCACAGTTTTCTCTGGGCAAGCTCTTCCGGTGTCTCACCATCCTCGTTGTAACTTTTTTTTTCCTTGTGTCTGATCTAAACCTCTTTCAGTTTAAAACTGTTGCCTCCTGTCCTGTCACTACAGACCCTGACATCTCTTATAAGCTATATCTTTCTTATAAGCCCTCTTTAAGTACTGAAAGGCCACTAGAAGGTCTTCCCAGAGCCTTCTCTTCTCCGAAGAAGAATTCTCTTCTTCTCTTCTCAGCCATTCTTCATAGGTGAGGTGTTCCATCCTTCTGGACCCGCTATAACAGGCCCATGTCTTTCGATGCAGTACTCCAGGTGGGGTCTCATGAGAGCAGAGTTAGAGGGGCAGAATCACCTCCCTCGACCTGCTGGCCACATTTTTTATACAGCCATATACCATAGGGTTCTTTATACGATGGGGCTTTTTATGTAGCCCAGAATACAAAAGGAGGTTAACAAAATCTTGGGTGCGAACCATCTCTTTCTGCTCCAGTTCAATGCACTGTCCTTTCTTGTAATGAAAGGCTCCTGGTGTCCCTAGGAGCCTGCCCTTGGCAGTGCTCAGTTTCCACCATGGAGGGTAAGAATTCCTGAGTTTGGTAAAAATGCCACTGACTTCAGCTAGCATGGGACTCTTGCTCAGTGTTTCCTTGTTAGCTGTGGAGGGTGCGGAGCGTGCTCACCAGCAGCCCCCAGAAATTTTGCATCTTAGAAATCGTTTGCCCTCCCTCCTGTCTTCAGTGTGTCACGGCGCTGTCTGCTGTAAAGGATCATTCTTTGGTCCTGAAAGTGAGTGGAATAGTACAGCCCTTGTAGGCATGCTTCTCTCCTCTCTCCTGTCCACTCCAGTATACCCAAACCATGCAGAAAAAATTCATATTACCAAAGCGGTATTTTGTTTGTACTTTTAACCAAATACTTAGTATTGAAAAATAAATATTTTAAAACCCGCAGTATTTAAATACTGTTGTACTACACTTGTACTATTAATCAAGGTATTCTTTTGCATTTACAGCGTGTAGTACAGTACTTACCATGGTTTAATCACAATATTTACAGTACAAGGTGCCCCCTGCTTCCTCCAGTTCTGTTTTGTTTGGTTTTTTTTTTTATGGCTTTAAAATGGGCTGTGCAATAATATGAGCATAATAATTCAGCCACGGTCTGATCAGCGTTTACAGCAAACAGACTTACTTTGCTGTGTGTGGTGGCGCGTGAATCCTGAACTGCCCCACCTTCCTAGCATTTCACACTGTAGTTCATTTGATGACAGTTGTTCATTTCCTGTTATAGTGTTTATTGGACTTCACAATACAATCTACTATGTTCTTGCTAGCTTATTTTTTTCTTTCCCAGGATGAATCTCATTCTGTCATTTTTTCTAGCCGTTTCTGTCCTGAGGCCTTTTATTTTTCCTTTTCCTACATTTCCATAAAACTTTGACATAACCTTTGCTTCGTGAAAGTACTTTTGTCTTCTCTTCTTAATTGTTCATGAAAAAAGTAAAATTGAAATATTTTTTTAAACAATCAGCATCATGTGATGGTGGGATTAATCTTTTTATTTCTGATTCCCTGCTCCTCTCTCTTTCCTTCCCCCCCCAAAGAAACACCAAAATACACAAGAAAGCTGGTGAGGGACTTTTTAGGATGTCGGGTAATGGTAGGACTAGAGGGAATGGATTAAAACTAGAGATGGGACGATTCAGACTGGACGTTAGGAAGAAGCTCTTCACCATGAGGGTGGTGAGACCCTGGAACAGGTTGCCCAGAGAGGTGGTGGAAGCCCCATCCCTGGAATTTTTTAAGGCCAGGCTGGATGGGGCTCTGAGCAACCTGATCTAGTGGGAGGTGTCCCTGCCCCTGGCAGGGGAGTTGGAGCTAGATGATCTTTAAGGTCCCTTACAACTCTAACAATTCTATGATTCTGTGATACAAACAGAAAAGGGTTCTGAAAGTCTAAAAGAAGCAGGAGTATCTTAGCACAGGTAAGCACACTTTCTTTTATGCATCAGGAAAAAAAATCAGATTAATTATTCCTTCCCATTTGAAGGTCACCTTCAAATGGCAACTTATTTGTCATGTCTTCAGTTGTGTATTCTTGTATCTGTAAAAAACCTAACAAACCCTTGCATATTTTGTTTGTGATTCCTTTGTATCATTGATGAAATGTAAGGCATCTGGTCTGGCCAGGATCATTGAGCAGAGGGGTGTGCAGTGTTTTGCATACACTTGCATAGACTTGCATGTTATCATGCAAGACCAGTTGAAGAATTGTTCTTGGGCTTTGGAAGTGTAAGTGAAAGGACACAACTGTTGTTGGCACACCTAGCTCCTCTCTCCCACGTGCTGGCTGGAACACACTCACCAAGCTCAAGTTATTCCCATGGCAAAAAGTCTCTGGTACATTTTACTCTGCAAATTGTGGTGAGTATTCTGTGGGAAAGTCTTGGATTATGCAGGTGGGAACACATGAACAATTACAACATTGGCAATAATTGGGAAATAAATGACCCTGTGCCTTGACGAAGTTTTATTTAGTGATGTGGTTGTATTCTGTGGGGTTTTTTCTACCATGGACTTGCTGGTCTTGGCCAACAGAAAACTTTGACAAGAGCATCTTGTTGATTTTGGCAATAAAGGGTTCATGTTCCTTGCTTTAAAACTATTGAGTTTGCTTGTCTCAAAGATCATCCCTGAATGTGGCTATTGCAAACTGTGCTTACGGAGACGCCCCTCAGCTTCAGGTGCCTGGTCAAAGCAGACCTGTCAAGAGCAGAGAAACCCCGTGCTGTAATTGGCTTGATTTGTCCAGCTGCCTGCAGTGGGGGAGACTTTCAGGTGTGGTCAGGTGTGGCTGTCGGGAAGGTTAAGAGCAAAGGTGAGTACAAGCTTCTTACAGAAGCCATAATTGGTGGAAAGGGAGTCAGATGTGTGGAAAGGAGTCAGCTTGGCTCTCTAGCAATACAGTGTTGGGAGCTCTGTGAAGCTACTGTCACCTTCTGTTTGCATGCTATTCCTGGAGCTCCTGCATCCCTTCAGCCAGCAGTGCACGTGGTAAGTCAGTCTTTTGACTTTTAGCTATTAAAAAATTGGCCATGGGAGTTACAGAATCAGGAAGGTTGTTAAGCTTCCTTGGCCTGGGGTGTTTTGTAAACGGGCTTCAGTGAGCAGCTGAAGGATTCTCACCTAAAGAAATCTAATTTCTTCTGGATTCGGTCTTCTGTTTGGTTTCTCAGCTGTCTAACAGGGCGTCAGTGGTTCATTTTGTCCCTGTTACAGTGTTTGTGATGCCTCCCTGCTTTTGAATTAACTGGTCTGTAAGGCTTGAACTTGTGCTATAGTTTTTCTGCCAGCGGGTAAATGGCAGGGTCTCTTCTCTGTGAAGCTGCTTACCATCTTTGTCCAACAGCACTAGGACTTATTAGGGGAAGGGAGCATAAATGGGAGCACATACACATTCTATACATATAATTTTCTTAGGAACTCCACCTCAAACAACTATGGCTGTCACTTGAAATAAAGCTGAAGCTACCACTGCATTTGGTGAGGTTCTGGAGATGGAGGCCATCCTGGGCAAAGTACAAGGTTGTGTTGCAGGAGAGTGTTGAACAGAGCAGTAACTTGGCACAGTGACAGAACTGAGAGAAAACAAAAACAAAAGGTGTTTGCCTTTCTCCAACTTTGCTGGCATGATCCTTGCCTGTTTCTCTTACGTACGCTCCTATGTTTTATAGCCTTAGGTAGGTTTTGTGTAGGAAAGAGAGATTTAGCTGTCAATTTGTGATAAACTCCAGGTCACCAGTTCAGTTGCAAAGATTTGATTTCGCTCCCTCTGGTCACTTCAGTTGCTGACACCACAGGCACATGGTCCCTCTGACCTATAATCTCCAGTTGCTGTCACTTAGACCTCCAAGCACACAAATGCACACAGAATAGACTTAGAAATTGAGTTTAATAAGAAGACAGGACAGATCAGGTGCAGGGCATGTCCAGACAAGCATACTGACCAGCCAATCATTCTTCCATGTTTGTTCCTCCCCAAACCACCTTGTTCTTTTTTTTTTTTTTCCCCTCGCCTGCCTTTAGTTCCTTTCCTAAGCATAATGAGTCTTGTACAATCCCCAAATGCTCTTCCTAATATGACAGTTTTTCCCATACCCCTAGGAAGAAACCCAACTGTGACTCGGACAGCGTCTGAACTTCAGGAAATGCTTCTGTCTGTTGCACAGACAAGTTGTGGAGTCTCCATCCTTGGAGATATTCAAGATATTGCCAGATGTTGCCATCTGGACATAGTCCTGGACAAACAGCTGTGGATGCCCCTGCTTGAGCAGGGAAGCTGGACAAGTTTACTTCCAAAGGTCCCTTCCAATCTCAACCATCCTGTGATTCGGTGCAGGTGGACTTGCCAGATGAATAGTTACACTGCCTAGGAGCATTTGCAGTACCCAGGTCTTCTGAAGACCTATGAGGACAAAGAAATGCAAGTGAATAGCAAGGAGATCCATAGATCCACATAGCCTGTCTCATATTGCTTGAGGAAGGATATCAGTTTTTTGGTTTTTGGGTTTTTTTTATCCTCCCCCCATCCTTTTTCTTTCACATCAGCATTTAACACAGTAGAGAGATCTTGGCATACCTGACTGATTTGTTTTTCAGTAGTCTTGGTTCTTCAGTTTTCACATGAATCGGGCTAAATCTTGATGTTTTTTACAGAGGGGAATTAAAAAAAAAAAAAAGGATTATACACTAGCGATGTGAATTTTAAGTCATGTTTACAGCAATATGTACCTGGCATAACAACTGTTAAGGTTTCTGCAGGGCTCCCTGTGGTGGAAAAGGCCATGAACTGATATACATAAGAAAAAGAGTCAGCCCTTAAGGTAGGAGGCACCCGGAGGGGACTGCTGAGGCTGCAGACGCACTCTTGGAAGGAGACACTTCTGAACGGACTTCGTGGCCCATGGAGGGGACACACCAGGGCAGGGACAGCCCTGAGGGAATGTGGCCAGCAGATGACACACACTGGGATGGCAGTGCCGGGAAGCGTGAAGTAGTTTGGGATTTTTATGGAAAGGAAAGCTCCATACGCTAGTTATTGTTGTGAGCACTACTTCAAATTCACGTATGTGTACTGGGTGTAACTGGCAGGGTTTTGGTAGCGGTGAGCTGCAGGAATGGCCTGTGTGGGAGAGGGCTGTGAGGTGCCCTATGCCAGTTAGAGTTGCTTCCAGCCAGCTCAAAAACCAATGGAAAATCCATTTTAATGTATTTTCACATTTTTGCTTAATTAGATTTACAATTCCCCAGCTGCTAATGACCAGGAAACATAGAACTGGCTTGCAGTTTATTCCAACTGTCTTTGTGTGTCCATGTGCTTCGTTGCATGGGTCACCTTTCTGGCATCTCCCCAGCAGCCCTGCGCTTCCTACAGCATCACCCCAGCTGCTCACCCAGTTCGCTGACTCATCGCACAACCAGTGAGAGCTGTGTGTTTCCTCTTGATAACTTGTACAGATACATACAAGCACGTGAGTGAAAACACCTCTAAGCTTTACATTGTCCTCATCAGTTCTGTGACTTATTAATTTCTGTTAATTACTTCATCTGAGCAGTCTTAGCTCTCAGTCAAGTAGAGGCAGTTTGAAACGGTGCATTTGGAAAGAAGACGCAGTGCGGTCCCAGAACCACAGACAAACTCCAACCAGCAGCACAACATTGAGCTGCTTTAAGCTTACAATGCCACCCTGGAAGAACCCGCATAAAGTTGCACTATTAATCATGAACACAGGTTTTGTGTGTTGTCTGGTGATCAAAGAAAGGGAAGACTTGATTCCTTGGAAGTTAATCCTCAATCTCTGAACTAAGAAAGTAACATGCTTCAGTGAGCAGACCATTTGGACCGGAACATGCAGAACCTCTGTGAGTAAAATACCATGCTGCTTATCTTTCAGAGGGTTAGGTATCTAGATTTCCTGAAGGATAGGGTAGTAGATTGCAGTGACAACGTTTGTTTGGGTTCCCCCGGACACTTCTGATTTATTTTTTTTTTTCTTTTTCTTGCAATCTTGAAAAAAGATTTGATAGCTTCTCTACTTACACACAAAACAATAAAGTCTTTCACAGTCATAACATGTTTTTTGCATATTAGACAGCTCCTGACCCTGAACTCTTAAGCAATTTTAAGGTGGTTGTACCGGCATACTAATCTCAGGTGGCTCTTATTCTTGTCGTTATTTTATTTTCCATAAAAAGCTATTTTTGAGAGAAACTGGAAATGCCCCATTTCCTCTGCCTCTGCTGTGTGGGTGAGCAACAAGGGGAACTGTGACTCACTCAGTCTTTTTCCTTTGTGTACCCTGAGCGTAGACACAATGGAGTTGCTGGGGGGTAAAGACATCGATGAACTCTGCATCACCTGCTCAATTGGACTGTGTTCCCAAGCAGCATTGTCTGAAATCTGCTGGCAGGGCTGTTTCTCTCTCATCCCGTGACAGTGAAAGGCCAACAGCATCCCAGCAGATGTGCTTGTGTATGAGCAATATTAATTTAGAAAGGACCTTTTCTCTCTCGCAGCAGGGTTTGTGAATTTTGATCTTGCTTTCAGGTATCCGTTGTAGGTTGGACTGTTGGGAGGTGGGCACAATAGAGCTATCTGAATAAAGGCTGAAGAATCCACCTTTTTATTTCCTTTGGACCCCTTGATTTTCCACTTTTTTCATGTTGTTTGAATCTCATCACTTCATGGCAGTGGTAGGAGGGCTACAGTAGCCAGAACCCTGCTGGCTGGCATCGCTTTGACTGTCATGTTGTCAACATCTCCTCACGTTAGAGCTAGATGTGTGGTAAGTAGAACAGAAGAAGAAACTTAGAATGTCTCGATCATCCAAGTCTGAAACTAGCTGTTTGAAATGCCACTTGGGGCACCCTTGGACTTGATAAGGAATTTTCCCTGTACAGCTTGGTCATGTTTAATATCCCCTATCCCGTAACACCACTGTTATTGCCTACACTGTCTTCACTGGTGCCTATTCTCATGGCAGCAATAGCTGGGCTTAGTTTTTGTCGATTATTTTAGAGCCATTTGAAAGAAAGCTGAAGTCTTCACTTCAGTGCTTAGTCATGGAATTGCATAATGGTTGAGGTTGGAAGGCACCTCTGGAGACGGTCTATTCTAATTCCCCTGCTCAAAACACCGTCAGCTAGAGCAGGTTGCGCAGGATATTGTCCAGTCAGGGTCTGAATATCTCTAAGGTTGAAGACTTAACAACCTATCTGCTCTACCTCTTCCAGTTTTCAGTCACCCCAGCAGTTAAAAAATAATTAAAAAAGAAAAAAATATGTTTAAATGGAATTCCCGGTATTTCAGTCTATGCCCACTGTCTCTTGTCCTTTCACTGGACACTAGAAGTTTCTCCCTCTGTCTTTGTTAGCCCCTCTCATAAGTTATACATATACATCAATAAGTCCACCCCCCATCCTCAAGCCTTCTCAGGCTCCTTCAGCTTCTCCTTTTATAACGCATGCTCCGATCTCATAATCATCTTGGTGGCTCTTTGTAGAATTTGCTCCAGTATGTCCATATCTGTCTTGTACTGAGGAGGGCAGGACTGGTCACAGTACTCCAGATGTGGCCTCACCAGTGGTGAGGGGAAGGATCACCTCCTTCGACCTGCTGGCAATGCTTTTCCTAATGCAGCCCAGGGTGCCATTGGCCACATTTGCCACAGGGACGCACTGTTGGCTCGTGTTCAAACTTGGTGTCTACCAAGACCCCCTGGTCCTCTTCTGCAAAGCTGCTTTTCAGCTGGTGCTGGTCCATGGGGTTGTTCCTCTACAGGTGCAGGACTTTGCACCTGCCTGTGTTGAATTTCATGAGGTTTCTGTTGGCCTGTTTCTCCAGCCTCTTCAGGTCCCTCTGAATGGCAGCAGGACTCTGCTGTATCAGCCATTCCTCACAGTTTGGTATCATACAAAGATTCAATGAGGGTGCACTCTGCCCCACTTTCAAGGTCATTAATCACAGAATTAATTAATGACCATATTAAAACAGTATTGGAACCAGTATTGACCCCTGGGCTACACTGCTAGTGACTGGCCTCCATCTGGACTTTGTGCCACTGATAACAACCCTCTTGGCCGTTCAGTGCCCCTTGCTATCCACTTACCTAGTGCGTACTTCCTCAGCTTGTGCGTGAGAGGCAGGGTCAGAAGCCTTACTTGAGTTTAAACAACATCCGCTTCTCTCCCCTCATTCACCGAGACGGTAATGTAATTGTAGAAAGCTTTAACTCGCACAGGTTTTCTGCGCCTTTTTTATATAGCGCAATCCAATATTGTAAACTTAGCAAGACCTTGAGAGATTAGCATTCACCCTGTTCAAAGCTTTTGATAGGGCAGAAGTTAAAACTGGCAATAAGCTTTTCAAAAGATGCTGCAAAGGGCTCATTTATTGTATTTACCTTCAGGAACAGTACGTCCTAAACAACATCACACAGGCTGTCTGTGCCTTTTCTTTATGGAACAATACTGTGAACCTAACAAAACCTTGAGACGTCAGGGTTCACCCTGTTCAAATCTTTCTAAGCAGAAGTCAAAAGATTCTAGTAAGCTTATTTAAAAGAGATGGCAAAGGGCTCATTTACTGTATTTACCTTCAAGATCAATGTGGTATCATCAGCCTGACTTAGATGAGAATCCCGATATGGATCATTAATACACAGATGTAACTCAAGCATAACATCATGGAAATTACTTGGCCCCGATGTAACAATTTGTGTGCTGCCTCCACTCCCAGATTTCTCCAGTGATGCCAGCACAGTGTCCTTTGCTCTGCGCTTGTGCAATTGAGAGCAGAATCTCTCACAGGGTATTGTGAAATGTGCTGTTTAAAAATGTTCTTATGTAGGTGAGAGGGTCTGATGCTACTCTCATGTGACTATCGCTTTAGCTGTAACTTACAGATCTCTTGACCTACAGCATTATAAGGAAAATCTGGTTCAATTATGATGATGGGAGAGCGTTCTCAATTGCTGTTTTAATCAAATCTCTTTTATTTTCAATCAGCAAAATCAGTGGAAGTGTTCTGTGAAAATATAAAGCAAATAGAATATGATCTGAAGCTGCAAGATAATTCCAAAACTGAAGTGCACAGAGCTGATAATCGAAAGGAGGAAAAGAAGATTGTATGCCATTTGCTGTATCCAGACTCAGTTTTGTTCAGACACTGGGGTGAAGATTTAAGGGAAGAGGAGCAAACTGTTGCACAGAATCTGTTCTTAAGTGATGGGTATAATGTATATCTCAGTGATCACCTACCTCTAGACTGACCTATCAGAGACACCACCTCTCCCAGGTACAGTGTAAGCCCTCTGTACATTCACAAGGAGACAAGAAATTAAGGGGAAAGGGATCTGCATTGATCTCAGTTTGTGCTCTGTTTGTTTAGGGGTTTTTTCCTATCATTTTTTTCCTATCATTTTCTTCCAAATCCTACTCAGACTTGTAATACTGCAAAGACTGCAAAAAGAAGTCATGGTGTAGAGAAGACGCTAGGGAAAAAGAATATAAGGTCAATGTTATAATTGATACAGGACTTCTAATTGTCAGTAAAAAGGGGAAAAGCTTACCAGAAGATATTATTCAGAAGTGTGAGATCTTCTGGTCTGTTTACATTCTATTTAAGCCCCAAGGGCAGGACATCGGGAGCATGCTTTCTCTTGTCTCTTACGTTGTCTTATATAAGCCTCTTACATGCTGAGATATCCAAAGTGGTGGTTTGTAACACACACACACACCCCCCTTTGGAAAACCCCTAAAATATAATCAATGAATAAGTAAACGTTACATTGTAAAATTCTGTCCTTTTTAACAAAATGCTTGTTTTTCTTAGCTATGTTGCAGGCCGTGAGTGGGGAATACTCATACTGCTTATTAAAAGATGATCAGGAATCAAACAGGAGAAGTGGCTGGAACTAATTATTGGCCAGTGGGTCCGATGAAGGGCGAGGGAAGATTCAGCACTTGAGCTGAATCCCTGGCGCTCTCACCGTTGGTATTGTAGGCATAGCCGTAATGGACTGGGGACCTCGTGAGTTTCCTTGTAGCCTTATTTTCTCTCTCTGTTTCCCTCTCAAATTGTCAAAGAGCCTGAGGATTAGTTGCATGGAAAATATAGTGGGATAAACATCTAAAGGATTAAGACGTAGGTAAGTGGTCCACTTTGTAAGAGGAAACTGAAGGGATTTTTCCAGGAATTAGTTGGTTCTTGAAGGCAATAGATAATATATTTTTTTTAAGCAGACCAGTGGTACTGTGGGAGCTGGCATAAGTAACAATTAAAAACCTAATTAAGAAAAAGTATCTGTTAAAAGAGCAAGCACATTTTTTTCTATATAGTATGTTAAGATACACAATTTATTGCAAAAGATAATAGTAACCTTTACAAGAATTAACTGGTGTAAATGTGGAAGAATGTCATAGGTATACTGCAAGCCTACACAATTGTACCCGTGGTCGCTTGTGCGAAATCTGATGGAGTGTTTCAGAAAAGGATGTGGGGGCCAGAGTAGATTGCAAACTGGGTGCGAATTAACAATGTTACACTTGGGAAAAGTGGAGTTGCCTTACTGGCAGCCCTCTGGAAGGCGTAGAGCAGATTGTCCAACGGGGTCCTCATCATACACCCTTGGATGGAGCTGGCTCCATCTAGGGCAGACCGTAATACCTTGCCCTTGACTGTGGGCGTCCTTTGGGTCTTGGATCAAGCCTTAACTCTGGCCCATAATGACACTTTGCATGTGTTTCTCAGTTCATTGTGTCTGAAGTAGCGCGAGGACTGTGTAGTAGCTTCCAGAGTGAGTTTTGTAGGGCTTTCTGTGCAGCGTGTCTTGGGGTGCTCAGGAAAATGATGTGGAGTTGTGTGAGTGTATGTGGGGCAGTGTTGCGGAGAAGAAGGTCGAGGGAGACAGACCTTGTGCAGTGGTGAGCCAGCCATAGACCCTCCTGAGGCTGCCCTGAGCCCCACTCTGCTAGGGGATCGTTTTGGAGAGCTATCTGGAGCAGCTGCCACAGAGGTGGCTGGAGGAAGCGTGTGATTAGTCTACGTGGTTCCAAAGAATGGATGCGGTGCCTGGCGCTCTTCTGCTTAGCATCATAAAGAAATACAAATACATCATAAAGATGTATTTACAGAGACTGCCTTTTGCAGATATTATTCATCCAGGCTCTTGGGCTAATGGAGAATAAAGCTAATGGAGAAATTCCAACAGAAATGCATTCCATTTGTGCACAATTGCCACTGTAGAGGTCTACCTGGAGCATGAGCGTGTCTCTGAGAGCTGCGTTATGTAGCCACACAATTCACACAGTCTGAGTATTGCTTTCCTGGGTGTGTTTCTAAGAGGAGGGAATGATCAGCCTGAGAATCCAGCTATGCTCTCTTGTCTGCTCTAGGGGGAGTTAGTGCTTAGCACTATGAAGAAGGCTCGCCAGCTGCCTGGTGGCTGGGATGCTAATTAGCAGAACTGACAAATATCCCAAATATGTACTTAAAAAAAAAAATGTTAAAAATCTCTTGACAGTAAGCAGGAAGTCCAGAGGTGTTCAAATAGCACAAACCAATTTTATTTCAGTACTGGAAACAATTTGTTCTGGGGTAGCATGGAGTTCTACAAGGCCTGGTTTACTCTGTGAGGATTTTTGAAATTCTTTCAAGAATTTCCTAAAGAGAGCCCTTGTCCAAGGGAATCCTTCCCCCATGTCAGTTTATAAGTATAGGTAGAGCTGCCTTGTTCTTCTTCATTGTCCATATAAAGGGGTTATCTAATTTGCTGTTGTCTGCTGTCAAGTTTGGCCATTATCATTTCCTTAAGTGTAAAAAGCCAGATTTCAACTCACATGTCCACTGCCTTGTAAGCTAAGCATCTCTCACTGAGTTAAATGTATTCTTTAGTTTCAATATTTTATAAGCATTTTGGATTAAGAAACAGTAATTGTTCTTATTGTCTTAACGGAAATTTTAACTTTCCCCAATTGTTTATATACATACATAATGCAACTCAAATGAATGATGAAACTTTGAGAATTCTGGTTTTTCCACTCTTATGCTGATTTTCACTATATGTCTTAAGCCCGACATCCCAATTCTGCCTTCTTCCATCATAGGGGTTCATTGATTGGTCCCACCCTTTCCCTCATACAGCATCTGTGCCATCAATGCACAGCGGAAAGAGAGTGAATGATCAGCCTCAGGGGTTACAACACCTCTCGGGATCTCCTTCCCTTCCTTTTCCCTTCTTGTCTCTTCATGCAGATAGTGAAGACTCTCTAGAGCCTGTAGGAAGCAGACCCAGGTAGCAATAAACCCAGCAAGTTAAGTGTGGAACTTATGGCTGGTATGATTAGCGACAGTCAAAATGCAGAAGGTGCCTAATGGAAGGGAGAATTGAGCCGTCACAGTAGCAGTTTGGGTTACTAGCACTCCAAGACTAAACTTTTTGTAGAGGCCAGAGCCAATGACTTAAATAAAGTAGCTAACCCAGTTTTAGAAACAGGTAGTAAAGTTTAGGATTGTTCATTAGAATTTCACTTTTTCAAGCTGAATAGACTCTGTCTGTTAATTTTAGTAAGGCTGGACCTAGTTTGTCTCGAATAAAAGAAGATCACACTGTTAAAGTATCACTAGTATTTGAAAATATTAGTTTTGGTGACTTTGAGCTTGTTCAATGTTCAGCGGCTCTAGATGGATTTGACTGGGCACTCTGAACTTTTACCAGCTGAATGATATGCTCTTAAAGATGAAACAGCTCCAGCCCAGTAAGTATGAATAGCAGTTGAGAGTGAGCCAAGATACGTGATATCCAATGTAGGGCTAGCAGAGAGAAGAAGATGTTTCACAGGTGGTGGGGTACCACCTACGAAACACATTATGTCTAGGTAGTTGGTTTGGAAGTGTGGGTTCTTTAGCAGCCCTGAGAATCTCGGTATATCAGTTGCAGGGTTCTATTACAGAATGTGCCCTGTGCTCATCCTGCTGCCAGATTTTCAGGCAATCCCCAAGTCACTGATTTTTCTGTCTTATGTTCCTTAGCTAGGAGTGTGGTAGCATTATTTGTTGACTGTACAAGATGAACTGTAGCCCCTCTCCATGCTTGCCCAAGAATTTGGAGTCAATCTGTGTTGGACAATTGCATGTATGAGCTGTGAGGACTCACATGGATTCAATTTGTGCAGTTCTTTTTTGGAGATGTTGGAGTGACATGAGATTACAGTGATCTTGGACAGCATTTTTCAATCCTTGTCACTTGTGTTTCACCCAAAAACAAGGAAAAGCCATGAACACAATACACACAGCCGTTATACTTGAAGTGACCCCTTACTGCTAGGCTTAGGATCTAATATATTTGCTTCTGTTCCTGATTCCTTCCTGAACTGCTCAGATTAGTTTATGTATTCCACACAAGACGGTTGCTGGTACTGTGATACCAGCAGCCATCTTGTGGTGAATATGTAAATCCATTTGTTTCCTTGTTCTATAAGGATGTCAGATGTTGTTGACTGCCCCTTAGCTATTGACGGTGATCTATCAAACAATATTAAAAAAAACTAACGAGATAAGATATAGTCATCACATTTTTCTAGTCCCATCTTATTTTATTGGGTTTATGTGGCGAGATTTTGGTAGTGGGGGATGCTGCAGGGGTGGCTTCCATGAGAAGAGGTGAGGAGTGGAAAAAAAAATGGCTACGTGAAGGAGCTGGTTAAGATCCTCCTTGTTCTGGAGCCCAACCTCGTATGAAAACCCTCATTTCCAGTGTGATGAGCTGACTTAATCACACCCTACCCCATTGACAGTAGTTGGTACCAAAATACTGACTTAGAGATAAAAGATTAATATTCTCTTACCTGTTATTAACTCTCTTTTTAAAAAAAAAAAAAAAAATAGGATGCAGTATTAAAATTTACTAAAATGTTTTTTTGACCTGTAAAAAAAAAAAACCCCAACACACCACAAAACCCGAACTCTACTCCCCTTCTCCCTCAACTCCAACAGACACAAAATAAACCTCTAAATATATTTTAATATGCCTTGGAGAGTTCTATAAACTGTCATGCAGTCATGAGGAAAACGCAATACTTTTCTTTCAGGTCTGTACCTACCAGTGTTTCTCAGACACGTTTGTAGAGGCCAAGAGAATTGCTTTCTGACTGAGCACTAAATTTATAAGCCCTCAGCGTCTCTCATACTTCCTTTCCTTTTGCAGGGATCAGCCATACTCAGCAGGAGCACTAAAAGATGCCTCAAAATCACAGCAGATGATCCAGTTTCATACAGACTTGTCATGCTGACCGGCACAGGGCAAAGGTGGAATATCCAACACACAGTTAAGGACTGGGGAAAGACAAAAGACCTGAAACAGAAGACACGGCACTCAAAGCATTGACTAGAGGACGTTTTTCCTTGAAAATGGCTATGTTCTTATAATGCAGCACTGAATGCAATGTTTTCAAGAGGTTTTCTTACATGGGATTTTACAACGTGGGAGTTACTGCAGGAGCTATGAGCTACTCAAGTTGCCTAAAAAGGTGCAGGTTCATCTCCTCACATTCTTGGAGCATCACTCCCCTGAGTTTCCTCCATTACAAGAGGGATTGTCTTTGGTCTCTTTTATTGTCATTGGAGAGGAACACATTTAAGAGTGTTTCAACATGCCTGAGTTTCTTCTGTTGTCCTTTGGAAGTGCTTATCTCTGCTCGTTAATGAAAGACAGGTGTAAAGTCTCTGACTTTCTAACTTTGGCATTTCAGTTAGATATGAAAATTCAGAAGAAATGAAAGTGGATCTGATTTTCTCTTGAAGCCAGAGTTTATCTCAGGCTGAATTGAACCATTTTTCTTGTCTTTTGTCATATAAATAATGCAAAACTTCTTGTCAAGATGTGCTCAGGCTAACGGGTGAAATGAAATACATCCGTGTTCATCTGTCCCTACGAATTGCCTAGACACAGTTCAGTTTTTCAGTGAAGCTTATTAGATTCAGCAGTGTGCCACACTAAGGCTGGTTTATGTTTACCTACGTGAGGTTGGTTTGTGCTAGCCAGCTGACAGCATGGATAAACTCCCCTTGGAAACAGGGAGATTCAGCTCTGTGGATTCCGCAAACCAATACAAGGCCAGTGCAATAGCCTATGTCTGTTGAAGAAACTGGGCAAAACATGGCATGAGTTGCTGCTGGGAGACAACTTCCAGGCAGACACGATATGAGTTATTGTAGAAATAGGGTTAGATGGAACTGGCTGTCCTACTTCTTAGAGTAAGCACTCCTAGGACCTATACTTTTTTGTTAAAGGGAAGTCCTGTAAAATAAACTCATTAAAACTTTATAGAGTTTTAGCCTGAAGTTGTTTTGTTATCAAAAGGGTGCCAAGCATTTTATCTGAGTGGAAAGTGTATTCAGGGTTTGCTTCAATATTGGTTTGAATATAATCCAATATGATTATTGTTTTTCCTTTCTAATTTCTCTGTGAACTTGATGTGAACGATCTGGCCCTGATATTCGGGATTGGAATTGGACAGGCTCTTCTTATAGGACAGTCTGTAGTTCTTAGGGTCTGTATTTTTCTGTTCTGAAAACTGATTCCTAAAAATGCCACATTTGAACCAGATGATTGAATTTAAACTAGCAAAATCAAACTTTTTCCCACGGCCTGGATCAAAGGCAAAAACACGAGGGAAAGAGGAATACGTGCTCTGGTGGTTTTATGCATCTTCAGCAGTGTGTCTTACCAAACTCAAAGGATTAGTATCTTGGCAAGCACAATGAAGAGCGGGAATTTCACCAGCAGAACTAAAATGATAAACTGGCCTACTGGTGATGATGAATAAAAAGTGTTCATGTAATCATTTTTCCATTTTAGTATGCCACTTCAATAGAATAAAAATGTAGTGGACATTTGGACAATTTTGTTTTGAACTTAAGAGCTGTGGGGAAACATAAAAATGTTCCAGAAAGTCTAGATTTTCTGGTTCTTAATGTACAGCCTCTGGTTATACACAGGACTCAACAATGGGGAAAAAACCACTTCAAATATTTTGATTTGTCTTAAGTATGAGTCGTTTTAATTTCTTGAAGCTTCTCCGCAAACATTGCTTTTTGGCTAATTTTGTAATGAGAAAAGATAGTAACCATAAGAGAAGAACTCAATTTTCAGACTAGTGCTTTCTGGTGATGCTTGTTGTGATATAAATAGCAACTCCATGTTTTTGGTGCTACAGGAGTAATACATTGCTCTCACTAGTGATACTTTCGAACTCGGAAATTCACTGCGTGATGAAGCAACTGATGCATGATTCCTCAGCAAGTCTGCAGGAGAGATAAGGACTTTACTGACGTGGTGTATCACAAGAAGGCAACTATGACTGCGGAACAGCATAAAGAGTGGGATCTCTTCTTGACCCGAAAACCAATCATTAGCCAAACTTTCAGAAATGCAGAAAATCACCTCAGCTCCTGCGAAATGACGTGAGAGTACTGCAGTGTTGTTTACTGAAAACGGGTAATAAATAATAACATAATAGGCAGGAGATTTTAATGGGTGTGCGTTTGCAAAGGAATGGGACAGCTTAATTCAGAGCAAATATAAACAAAATGATCAAGGCACATACAACTGTGCAGGCAGGCCCTACTGGCCACTGCAGAACAGTAAAGCTTTCCTCCTTGGTTTTGTGCTCAAGCAAGCTTGGCTTTACTGCACGTGCAACAGGAATCCACCTTGGGAGGAAGAATTAGAAGAGGGGGAAAAAAAGGGTTTTTTCATTAGTGCCTGGGGAAATGGAGAGAAGAGCCAGTCTGGAGACAGGAACTATTTAAAGGACTATTAATTGTCAACCTCTTTAAGGGAAAACTAAATCAGAGAACAGACAGAATAATTTAATCTGACGCTGGGGGATTCATTTAGGTCTGACTAAGCCACGTGTGCTGGAACTGTGATAATCAATAATAAGATAATAATAACTCCCACCATTTTCATTCGCGTTTTTTGCCTGACTTTTCCCCATCTAAATTTACTTCCTCATTTCCCGCCCTCTTTGTGAAATTAGCCCTTTTGAAGCATTAATTGTATATGTTATCAGTGGGGTATAGCACTCTGCTTGCATTGAGAGCAATTGAGTCAGGATCAGTGGGCAACCTTTAACCAAATTATTATTTAAATTTTACCTATCTTATGTCAAAAGCAAGAGTAGATTGTTAGGTACAGAAAAGTTTGACAGAAGAATTATGATTTTCAGAAAGTTAGATGATTTTCTACGGGTTTCACCTGTTTGCTACTATGCCCATCCCTGTCACAGCACAATTTTTCCAGTCCCACACAAGGCTCGCTTTGTTCTCTGGTTTTATTTAATATTCCTGGGGTTTATTCACCCTATTTAAGCTGCTATATACCTATTTTCCTGCACGCATCTTCCAGCACAGTGTGGTTTTCTTTTTTTTTTCTGCTGCGTACCCTATGAACGCATGTTTTTTGAAATCTTCAGCAGACCAAGAGCCTTTTTACCTTCTGCTGAGAGATCCAGGTGAGGTGAGGACATCCACCAGTTTGACAATTGATTGCCGGCAGCGAGAGGACCAAAGGGTAGAGCTGCTCACAGTCAACCACCCAGAAACCCTCAGTAAACCACACAAGCCTGAAAACTGACAATGAAATAGAGGGTCCATTGGTCACACGGGGTCGATCAGGGTCATGTCCTGTCCCTCCTGCCTGGAAAGCGTGGCACTGGGGCTTGGCATAAAGCTTCATGCTTGAAACCATGCGCTAACAGCCCTTCAGTATTCAGCCCAGCTCCCCATGGCAAACGTGATTTCAGCAGTTGTTTTATTCTTTCACGACTTCGGTAAATTCTGTCTACTCAGACATGGTCGTTATCATAGTCATGTTTGTAATTGCAGATTCATTTTCAGGCTGCTTTTCCTGATTTTTGGGAGATTCGCTGTTATGTCAGAGCATGTTTTTCCATCTGTTCCCTGTGAATTTACTTGCAGTCCCCAGTCTTCCCAACCTCCCCTCCCAGACAAGGCAAAATGGTACCTTACAGTGTGTGTGTTTGCCTGCAAAATTCCCCAGAAATGTGCCATCTGTTGAGAAGTGTCCAAAGCAAAAATGATAATGGCAGCAGCTTTGAAGCAAAGCCACATTTACTTGAGCCCTACTGTGGTGGATGCACAGGGCTCCGAATTCAGTATCATGGTAGTGGTTTGCTTTCAATGCCATGTGTATTTCTGTTACAGTGGTTCAAAGGAGATTTGCAAATGTAGGTCATTTTTGTGTGGATTATTTAACAGAAATTCTCAATGTAAATGTTATTTATGCAAGCGTCGGTATTCAAATCTAGGAACTGCCTGGTGTAATAGCGCACATCCCAAAACTACTACTTTTTTGGGAAGGGGAGTTTGATAGAAGGCAAATACTTGTCTTACACAGAAAACTTTCAAAGATATTGTCAATTCACCGTATTTCAAGGGAGAGAGATGCCGCATTAGAGCTCTACACTGACAGCCACATCAAAAAATAGACTGAGACAAATATGTACAAACCTATGATGCAAGGGAACTCTGTGCGGTAGCTGCCACAGCACAGGGTTGCCCAAGTTTGCTCCTGAGTCTCCTACAGACTTTGAATTTCTGTGCGTCTGCTGTCTTTTTTTGTTGGATGCGTGCAGGTGCCGTTAGCCTGGATGAAGTGAGGCTGGCTCACTCTTCACCCCCACTGTAAATGGTCCCTACTGAGTTCAGCTCAGCCTGTGCGGAGTGCCGTGTTTCTGGGGCTGCCATGCTTCTGGCATGCAAGTCAGTTGATTTAAGTAACAGCATACTGTGCTGCAATCTGCTGTATAATTACACACTTAATTAGAGTCACAGTTTGTTACCTATGTCACACTGAGCCAGGGCTTGTTGCTCTTTCGGAGGGAAAAATATTCTTCTGGTTATAACTTAGAAAAGTATCATGAGGGTTGATTTTTTTTTTTTTTTCTCCCTGAACGTGTGAGCTCCTTTTAGAAGAACCTGCAGAACCGATTAAAACTGAAGTAATCACTGTTTGTTAAGTGTCTGTGGTTAACACTACCCAATTAAAAGTATACCTTTGGGCTTGCAAGGAAAAAGCCCTTAGAACAAGACACACACACTTACTGCTGTGGGATAACCAAAGATAGGAAAGTTCACCGTGTAAGTTCTGGGGTAGCTGCCTGGTTGCGAGACCTTGCACTACACTGAGATAGCTTATATCTCTGCACTCAAGGGATGAATTGTCTCCTACTTCACACAGGCAAATATGCTGTTACTTTCTATTCTACAGTGTACCTCACTTCAAAGTGTTTTCATTACGTACCTTAAATCTGCCTTAAAACCATGTGTGCGTAGGCAAATATGTAATAGCCTTTATTTAACATTGTTCTTCTAAAACAATAGTATGTTTTGGAATAAAAGTGTTTGTTCCTAAAACATTAAAATGATTTTCACTGCTGCTTATTGGATGGTCTTTAAAGCCTATGAAATGAGCACAAAAGAAGGCAGGGCTCTCTGGAACAAGGAAACAAGAGTTGCCCTACTTCATTTACCTTGTGCTGGCAACTACAAGTAGGAGTTTAAGTAAAGGCAATATGAACGTTCATTACTGTTATTTGTTTGGTAATGTTGGACAAAAGGTGAACTGTTAGTTTTGTAATTTGGCAGTTCCCTGATGCTTGAAATTTAGATAAGTTTACGTTCATGTACAGTGATTACGTGATAAATATGAACATACACGATTATCTAGAAAAAATGAATCACCAAATCAAACTATTTACTTGGAATAGAGATCCATCCACATAAAAAACTAGAGTAGCATTTTTGGATAAGTGATACAAGTGTTAGAAACCATTATTCAGAGACTGCAGATTAGCAGACTTTCTGAGGCATGCCCAGCTTGGACCAGCCCTGCTGTGACAAACTTAAACTATTATCATCAGACAAGTGTGTTGCAATAGGTTGCAATGGGATTATAAAATTAATCAATAGGAATTTTATTTGCTCTGGTGGAGGACTGCAAAGATCCAAGGGAACTGGGATGTAACTGAACAGCAACAGTTTCTTCCTTCCCTGCTGGTGATCGGGAAGATTCTGAACTGAAATAATGCTGAAATTTGGACGCTTTGATCTATTATGGTGGACTTGAAAAGAAGCACCTGCTTAGTTTTACACCTCACAGCCTCACAGCATGCATTCTTGAATGTGAGGAGCAGTAGAAGCAGATGTGCTCCTCAGCAGCTTCCCCTTCATTATCCCAGCTCGGTAATACTGAGACCCTGAGGTGTGACTCTCATGCTTTTTTCCAACTCACTTGCAAGTCCCAAGAGCTCAGCACATTACCAAAAGGATGTGTAAGGTGAACAGAAGGGAGGCAAGCTTAACATTTCTTACAGAGAGAAGGTATTGTGCAGGGGCGAAGCATTGGTTTGAAGTGGCTTCTTTGGCTACCCAGCAGCATATGCATGTCATGAAGGAAAAGAAGCTGGTCCCCGTTCATAGTTTGCTTTTGCCTTCCATTGTCCCCAGCATCCCACCCTGCAGGCCTCAGGAGATAATGTTCTGACAGTTCCTTCACTGTTTTTCTTCATACTCCATCCAGGGCAGTTGATAGTGCTCTGAGACACAGGGCACGAACTAGCATCCACCATCTGTTCTCTATTAGGCCTTCACAGAGAAATCCTCCCATCCTTCTCTTTGAAACAAAATGAACAAATGGGAATAAAAATTTTCTTTCTCATATTGTTCTTCTGCTTCTTTCCTATACAGAAACTGTAAAAGCGGCTGGCTGCTTGAAGCCTCCGCAGGGAGGGGTTTTTCCCAAATCATGACACTATAATGAGCAGTATTTCAAGGATTATGTCAAATTGTCCGGAGTTTTAAACATACCAGAAACATAAGCCAGTGTTTCCTCACTGTAAGGGAAGAATCCTTCACAACATCTTGCTGGTGCATATATGGCAGATTGCATTCGTACAGACCCTGCTATGATACTGTGAAGATAAGTATTGCATTTTTCACTGAGAAACATGAATATTTAAGAGTGTATGTTGTTAACTGTGCTGCTGTTTAAGGTGAGTGTGTCAGGAGAAGGTGATCTACAACTTTCCACTAAGCTTTACTGGAGGAATGACCAAAACCGGAGAGAATGGAAGGGAGAGGGAAGTTAGCTGACAGACAAGAGTCTGTGACAAAGCATCTCTTAAATGAAAGAGCAGCGGGTGCCATCAGGCATGGGGAATGGCCCTAGCTGGTTACAGTCTTGGGTTATGAGACTTCACTAAGCACAAAAGTGATTGAGGCAAGGTTGACCTGAAAGCAGAAATACAAAAGGGTGGCCATAAAAAAGGCAGAATCTGGTAGTAGAAGCCTGTTTAATGGATGCTGACCCTTGATTGTGTAATAACATTTTGTTTTGAGAAGCTAGGTACACTTGGGCTTGGTACCACTTGCCTAATGGACAGCAATTAATTAATGCTGCAGGTAGATCATAGTCTGCCCTGGTCATGGGATTGCTCTGCTGGTCCCATAGCGAAGTCTGCTCTGGCATAAAGCAGAGCAAAGTTACCAAGAAAGTGTTACGCATCACCTTCAGACAAGTAAAAATCCCTGGATGCCAAATATGGGGGGGGAAATATACTGTGGAAGGAACCTTCTTGAGATGGACTTTTTCTCTTATGTTCTGTCATCCCAGCAATGGGGCTGACTGATCCTATGCAGAGTAGAGTTCATTGTTAAAATAACGACAGATACTGGTTTTGGAAACAATAGATTTAAAGCATAAATTTCATAAAGATAGGCCAACTGTAGCAGAAACACATCTGAAAGAAAATATATATTGTGGTAATTTCATGCTGCAGCAGGCTTAGTTTCATGCATCTATCTTTGTTTTGAGGGTGGTGATTTGGGACAGCCCATCACAAACGAGTACATCTGCTCCCAAATTGAAACACTCACCTTCCTTCCCCGCCTTCAAAACAAAATAACAGTGAAAAGTTTCACAAAAATCTGTATGCGTGCACATGAATGCAGGGAATGGTACCCATTCCTCATGGGCTGTTTTTTTTTCTCTTTAGGAAAACACAAGTCATTTTGAAAGAAACGAAATAATTGTTTTTAAAATGTAAATATACCTGCAGGAGAAAAACAATTTTTCAGTCAGTTAATGCGATTTTCTCTTGGGGGGAGAGAGATTTCAGAAAGTCAGGCTCTGTGTGCTTTTGCTCTTCAGTTTCCACTGAACCTGAAGCAGATCTAACCTAGAGGAACAGCGGAACACAGTTAAGAGGCTCCAAGTTTTGTGAAAACATAGAGTCAGGTAGAGTACAAGGGAGAGATGTGACTCAAATGAAGGTTTAATCTACCAGAAGCAACACAAAGGTGAGAACGTGCACAAGCTACATCACCACAAGGAAAACTTGGGTCTAGTTTACACCTCTCAAGTGATTAGAAAGTACACTCTTCTGTATTTTAACTCAGACCACTTTTAATTCATTTATGCATCTGTATGTTGGAACAGATTGAAATCCATATCCATGCTAAGATTTTTCAGGCTTTTTATGCTTTAATTGTGGGACTTCCTTACTTAGTGAAAGGCTGCTTTCACTTGAGGGTCCCCTCTGTCTGTATACTTTTAATTAAATCCTGGATAACACCAATTTTTTAGAAACCACTAGGAATAATATTGAGGGAGAAAAATAGAAAATAATATACAACAGTGAAAACAAGAAATACTGTCAGAGAGATGTAGTGGACAAACTGGAGGAGATTGGCTGCCCTCTGTGAAATATTTAGGTTGCTTCAAATTAATTGTAGACAAAACTGGTGGTGGGCAGAAAATGGTTATTCCTCACTTTAAGAAACTTTAGGGAAGCATTGCAAGGTAAAAATGACAAAAAGAATCATTACAAGCTTGGTATTTAAAGATTTTCTGTGAAAGAAAATTTTTAGAAAGAGTGTTATTCATTAAAAATATTTCAGTCTCAATTTAACACAAACCAAAATAAAACTATTCAAAAAAACTTAGTTCAAAATAAAACTGAATCATTTTGTTCTAATATGTCAAACCAGGTGTTTCATATTTTTTTGAATGCTCTTCTGCTTTTCTCTGCTAAAAGAGAAGACAAAAAACGGCTTACTACAAGAAGTCTTCTTATTTCAGATCAGAAGTTTTTTACAAAAACCTCACAAAATCAACACCTTTGGCAAAGTTTTTCCAATCAGCTGTAGCACAAAATAGAATATTACCTTGGCAAATATAACCGAAGCTTGCTTAAGTGTGATACAGTGAATGGCAGTCTACAATTTCTATGACACCTCTATTTTCTAGGTATTTATTATCATTCATCCCTCCTGAACTCTCGCTAGAAGTCCAGTTCTGCTGCCTTGAGTAAGATAATCCAACAAAACCCATTATCTTCTGTGATAAATTACTAGTTGGTTCAATACTATGTATGATTGCATATCTTATCTTACTATACAGACAAAAGTGTAACATTTGAGTTTTTAACAAAAATCTGTTATTCCTAATAAGGTTTTTTAGTCATTACTCACACCAGCTTCCATTGAGCTAATTGTTAAATATTTTAGCTACTGGCTTTAGTAACCAGTGTCTACAGAAATACCTTTAAGATTAATTTTATCAAGTGGACTGCTTATCTCTCTCTTAATCCTTTAGTTCTTTACCCATTCTCTTTTCCATATAATTATTCCTAGAACTCTTAGATACATTGAAAAGGAAAAGAAATCATTCTGTGACAATGTAAAAAGCTGTTTCTAGTTGCTGAGGGTGAAGTGAATTTTTATTTTCTGTTGCTATTATATAAAAATGGAAAAAATATATAAATGGGAAAATATATATATATAAATGGGAAAATAGGGCTTCAAGGGCTGCGATGATTTTTATTTAGTTTGAAAACGTTGACAATTTTTATTAGACTAGGATGGGATGGCATGAAATTTCAATGACATACAAAGCGTGTGTTTTTCTGGCTACTCAGGCAACAAAGTAGTGAAAGTTCTGGCATGCTTATTTGCCATAACTGAGATGATATTAGACTATTAACATTTTTTGACATCATCTACTGATCATATTTTGTGAAGGCAAATTCTTTTGACCTGCTAGAGCAATAGAGTAAGCATGAGCATGAATGATATTGTGGTGTAAGTACAAAGTTATATAGACCAAACAGAATATACTGCAAGAATATATCCCAAGTTGGGGGTACTCTACATAGGTTGTTAAGGAATAAGTAGGACAATTAAGTGTTAATAAATGGGGTATGAGTCCAGATAATTCTGCAAACTGATGATTTGTTGATTATTGTGTTTCTTTCAAGTTAGGATATTGTGTTTAAAAGAACATATTTTTGTGCTCTTTTATGCATTTTAACATTGACTTTTAATTTAATTATAGTTATCATGACTCTGGCTCAGGACAATGTAAACACATTTCCCAACAATAACCACTATGTTTAGAGGCATAAACTGAAGGAAAGAAAGAGAAATTGTCCTTTTCTTTTTTAATGTTTACAGATTATAAAGTCTGTTTTCTCAGTGAGTGTCTTGACAAAACTCTTTTCTTCCTGATTATTTTCAGGAAGGATGCATAAACTTAATTAGCACTGAAACCTTTAAACATGTATCAGGCTAGGCTGGAAATGTCCATGGGTCCATAAGCAATGGAAAAGAAAGATGGAACATGTAGATGTCTGCACTAACCTCCACGTGGACTGCATCTGTAAATCTTGTTTCCTGAAGAAATTGCTCAAAAAAAAATTGGTATATCTTTGATGCATTTTCTTTCTTCTGTTGCAAAGTATTTCTTTAATTTCCCATGCAAATTTGTGTCCAGCACTTACACTTTTAGACAGCTCTTTTCAAACTTATATCTATATTTCTGTAATGTGGATTTAATTGAACAAAAATAAAAACCAGACTTTTCAGTTCAGTCTGTCCCAAGACAGGGGGTAGACTATTGAAGAAGTCAATGCATGCTGGACCAGCTCTCTTGATTTTATTAGGAATGATGTGATAGTTGCTGCTGTTCTCAGCTCTGTCGTTAATACCAGACCTTGCAATAAAATTATAGCTCTTTGTTCAAGTAAAGAAATGAGGTGAAATGCTGGAAAGGATGAAGCTAGTGTGAATTAAAGGTTCAGAAACCAGAAGGAAAATTAGTCCAGATACATACGATCTTGGAAGGCTCTTGAATCGGCTAAGCTAGTCTCAGGGTTTGCCTCTCTTTGGGGCCTGACTTGTGATTTTTGAAACTCAAGGCTTAACTGATGAACATTGGGTGGCTGCTCAGATGGGGATATCTATTCCATGCCTGACCCCAGGCCAACCAAAGGCGAGGAGCTTGATCTACCTTGCCTAGGACTGGTCATGTCCACCTGATGAAGCCCTTGTGGAACACATCCCTGAGGTAATTAAGTTATAATAATTTATTTGGGTTTGGGATTTTTTTTCCCATATCACACAAAATAATTTAAACATTGTATTACAGCTCTGCCAAAATACAGGTTATCATGGGGTGCGCTGTAGTCCTGGGAAGGTGATATGAAGTATATATAGGCTTGTTCTGGGCTGTATGGGAGAGCATGCGTCTTGAAGGGGTGACATCTCATCCACGGTGCCAAGGAGTGAGTCTGGCACCCCAGAATTGTTCCTGGGTTTCTGTTCAGCAAGAGCCAATCAGTTCACTCCAAAAGGGAGGCTGCGAACATGGACAGTCAGGAGCACAGACCTTGTGGGTGAACGAAGGAGCTAAACTGGCTGACACTGTCTGTGTACCTGTTACACGTCTGTCCATTCCCTGGCATCTCTTGGGTTGTGGCCCCCAATATACAATGGACATACCACACTACAATTCTTATTTTGTGAATGTGATGGCAGAGTTCATCATTTGTCTGTAAAAACATCAATATTTTATTTCACTTGGGCTTGTAAAAATGACCCCAGCTGTAACCCCTGCATCACTCCATACTGAATGATGAACATTGCAAGGTTTCATATGACAGGGTGTCTTTAAGAATTTGCTGTGTCTTTAAGAATTGATGTCCTGCACATGCACTTCACAACTTGACTCATTCACACTCGGTAGTAGGCTTTAGACCCACAAAGCTTACCACTGTACAAATCACCCCATCATCTTGTGTCCCTATGTATAAAACGAGAAAGAGAGCAGGGCTGAAACCTCACAGCAGCGTTGCAAGGAAAATGTATCTGAGTAGCTCATGAGCAATAAGAGGGAAAAACCCAAAAGCCTGCCTTTGGTGCGTCTGCTAACTTTCTTCTGGCTTGACTCATGAAACACCAACATACAAATTCAAACCTGTGAAGAGGAAAGTGGAGGCTTTGTTGCATTATGGATGGGAAAATAGCTTGAGTCAGGGCTTTGACCAATGCAGGAATCTCAAGCAATCTCTGCAGTGGTGTAATGCCAGAACCCTTCATCTTCTGCCATTATGTCCGCCATGGCTAGTTTGCAGGTCACAACAGATCCTGATTGATTGTGCCTTTCATGGGGTGGGAAAGAGGAAGCGACACCCCTCTGCTGTGTATGAAGTATGAGTGTAGCTCTGGAGAGGAAGAAGTGGGAGGTATTTCTGTGACTTTACACAGCTTTGGTTTGTAAAACTTACTGGACATTTGTTGGACCTTTATGCAGTTACTTTCATGACTCATACAATTATTCCTGATGTAGTTAAACCATTCAGTTCAAACAGCTGAAGAAATAAGGGTTATTTAGTCAGATCTATTAACATTATTCCAGGAAACCAAGGTAAAACTTTAACACTGTAATTGCTAGTTAAAAGGCAACTCTTAATCACTGGAGTCCAGGGCATGTTTCACCTTGCCAGGAGGTTAAGTACAGAGTTTGATATTCCCTGTTCTATAGCAGTGCCACTAGTTTTAATTAGGTTTACCCGCTTTCGTTAAAAGCACAGACGTTAAATCCTTAAATCCTTTCAGAGCTATAAATACCTGCCTGCAGCTATTTGTTTTATCAGTTTGTTTCAGCAACTGCTCCTTTCATCTCTCAGTCTCTGACTTGTCTACCCAGACAGGCTGTCCCAAGTTATCCTTCATGCTGCTCTAGGGTGCCTGCTGATACAGAAAAACACCTTGTTTCTTTTGTCTTTCTTGATCTCTGCAAGTGCTTTGATGTTGCTCTCATCATGCAATGGACCATGGCATGTTCCTGCATTGTTCTGTGACAGTATCCCCAGCAGCTTTCTAAAGGCCTCAGTTCCCTGACTGTTCAAACCATCCTGGTCTTGTGATGCATGCAGGGGCATCTAAAGAGCAGCCTATCAGGCCCAGTCAGCATGGGTTTATGAAAGGCAGATCCTGCTTGACTAACCTGGATCTCCTTTTATGTCAAGGTGACCCTCTTAGTGGACAAGGGAAAGGCTGTGGATATTGTCTACCTAGACTTTAGTAAAGTTTTTGACACCATTTCCCACAGAATTCTCCTGGAGAAACTGGCTGCTCATGGCTTGGATGGGCGTATGCTTCGCTGGGTAAAAAACTGGCTGGATGGCTGGGCCCAGAGAGTGGTGGTGAATGGAGTTAAATCCAGTTGGCAGCCAGTCACGAGTGGTGTTCCCCAGGGCTCGGTATTGGGGCATATTCTCTTTAGTATCTTTATCAATGATCTGGACGAGGGGATTGAATGCACCCTTGGTAAGTTTGCAGATGACACCAAGTTAGGTGGGAGGGTTGATCTGCTTGAGGGTAGAAAGGCTCTGCAGAGGGATCTGGACAGGCTGGTTCGATGGGCCAAGGCTGATGGTATGAGGTTCAACAAGGCCAAGTGTGGGGTCCTGCACTTGGGTCACAACAACCCCATGCAGTGTTACAGGCTTGGGGAAGAGTGGATGGAAAGCTGCCTGGTGGAAAAGGACCTGGGGGTGTTGGTCAACAGCCACCTGAATATGAGCTGGCAGTGTGCACAGGTGGACAAGAAGACCAACCACATCCTGGCCTGTATCAGAAATAGTGTGGCCAGCAGGACTAGGGAACTGATTGTCCCCCTGTACTTGGTGCTGGTGAGGCCGCACCTTGAGTATGGTGTTCAGTTTTGGGCCTGTCACTACAGGAGGGACATTGAGGTGCTGGAGTGGGTCCAGAGAGGGGCAATGGAGATGGTGAGGGGTCTGGAGAACAAGTCTTATGAGTAGCGGCTGAGGGAGCTGGGGTTGTTTAGCCTGGAGAAAAGGAGGCTGAGGGGAGACCTTATCGGTCTCTAAAACTACCTGAAAGGAGGCTGTAGAGAGATGGGGGTTGGTCTCTTCTCCCAAGTAAGAGGCAATAAGACAAGAGGAAATGGCCTCAAGTTGCATTAGGGGAGGTTTATATTGGATATTAGGAAAAATTTGTTCACTGAAAGGGTTGTCAGGCATTGGAACAGGCTGCCCAGGGAAGTGGTTGAGGCACCCATCCCTGGAGGTATTTAAAAGACGTGCAGGTGTAGTACTGAGTGACATGGTTTAGTAGTAATTTGGCAGTGTTAGGTTAACGGTTGGACTTAATGATCTTAAAAGTCTATTCCAACCAAAACGACTCTATGATTCTGTCCAGAAAGGAAACACTGAGACTGCTTGGCCTTTCCATCTTTTTCCAGGTTGTATCCCCAGAGCAACCTGAGTTCACTGTCAGACATTCCACGGGACAGTGTGGCTGAGACCGGCTCTGTACCTCACCAGCAGCTTTGTGCCACCTTTTTCTTTCTTTTACTGCTTTGTGCTGCCACATCACCAGCAGTGAGTTCACAGAACTGCTGAGGTTGAAAGTGGCCTTTGGAGATTGTCCAGTCCAATCCTCCTTCTCAAAGAAGCTTCAGCTACAGCAGGTTGCCCAGGACCCTGTCCAACTGGGTTTTGAATATCTGTAAGGATGGAGGCTCCACAAACTCTCTGGGCAACCTGTTCCGGTGTTTGTCCACCCTCGTAGTAAGAAAGTTTTTTCTTTCCTTCAGATAGAATTGTATTTCAGTTTGATCCCACTGCTTCTTGTCCAGTCACAGGTCACCACTAAGAAGAATCTGGCTCTGTCTTCTTTATACCCTCCCATCAGATATTTGTACCCAGTGATGAGACCCTGCAACCCAAGTCTTCACTTCTCCAGGCTGGGCTGTTCCTGAACTGTCTTTGTGGTCCTGCACTCTACTTGCTCCATTAAGTCTATTCCTCTCTTGTACTGGGGACCCCAGAGCACAGCACTGCATATATGCCTTCACCACTTGTTTTGCAACAGGAGGTGCTGGGTTTGTGTGATCCCAGTAAGAAAGGCAGTCAGACTCTGCAAAGTATAATTTAAAATGCTATTTAATAGAGCTAATGCCATAAAGAAGTATAGGTCATCTTAGGTCCCTTCAGATGCTGGGAACCCCAAGCTGCGTAGCTTGAAATGGGCTTCCAATCAGCATGCCATGCAGACCTCATCCATAGAATGGAGTTACCCCATTTTGGTCATTTGAGTTACTATAGGATTTTCTTAAAAAAACAACTCTATTCAGTATTTCTACCATCAAACAAAAGGGATGTTTGCACAAGAACTTCTTGCGCACATTTAGGTAAAGACAAGGACAGGCAGGTGGTGCAATCACCAGTGACAATTGGGAGCTGCTTGTAGGGTCCTCTGTTGCCATAAGCTGGCTGAGCTGACCCTGCAGCCAAGGGGTTTGTGCAGCATGACACAGCCTGAAGGCCACGCTGCAGGTACAGCACAGCACAGACCTGCACCTGCTCGGGTTAATCGATATGTTGATCAGTAACTCTTCCACGTACAGTGCTCTCTTGGTCAGGATCACTACATCAGTTGTGAGCAGAGAGGAAACTACCTCAAACTGCTGGCAAAGGTCTTCCTAACATAGCCCAGGATGCTGTTGGCTTTCCCTGCTGTAAGGGCACATTGCTGGCTCATGATCAACCTGCTGTCTGCCACAAAACCCAGAATGCTTTCTGCAAACCTGCTTTCCATCCAGTCCACCCACAGTGTGTCGGTGCGTGGAGTCCCGAGGAGCAGGACTTTGCATTTCCCTCTGTTCAACTTCATAAAGTCCCTCTCTATCCAGTTTTCAGTGGCCCTCTGAATGTTCAGTTCATGTTTCCAGTTCATGTGCCTCTGAATGGCAGCACAACCATCTGATATATTATCCTCTCCTCTAAGTTTTGTATCATCTGCAAACTTGGTGAGGATGCACTCTTTCTCATCATCCAGGTCATTAATGGCGATCTTAAACAGTATCAGGCCCAGTATTGACCTCTAGGATACACCACTAGCAACTGGCCTCCAGATGGATTTTGCTGCCTCTGCTTGATTTTCTTCTTCTTAGGATGGACCATTCCTGAGCATGGAGTAGGTGATCCTTGAATCTCTTGGTCATCTCTTGGACCTTTCTTTTCTCCAGGGCTGTATCCCATGGGATTCTTCCAAGTACATACCTGAAGAAGCCAAAGTCTGCTCTCCTGAAGTCCAAGGTTGTTACCCTGCTTTTTGCCCTGCTCCCTCCTCTCAGAATCCTGAACTCTATTTTCTCATGTCACAGCAGCCAAGACTGCTCCTAGCCTTCACATTCCTGGTCAGTCCTTCCTCTCTTGGTCTAGCAGAGTGACTCACCTTGTTTTCTCCTCAATGACCTAGGTTAGGAAATTGTCATGGATGCCTTCCAGAGATACCCTGAATTGCTCATGCCCTGCTGTGTTGTCCCTCCAGAAGCTATCGGGGTGGTAAAAGTCCTCCATGAGGACTATAAGCGTGAGGCTTCTTCCACTTGTCTGAAGAAGGCCTCATATACTCCCGCTTATCAGGCAGTCTATAGCAGACATCCACAACAATGTCACCTATGTTGGTCTGCCCACTAGTCCTGACCCATAAGCTCTCAGCTGTCTCATCACCCTTTCCTAGACAGAGCTCCATGCATCCCCATGGTGCTCTCATAGAAAGGATACCTTCCCCTCACCTTCCTGGCCTGTCATTCCTAAAGAGCCTGGATTCTTCTTTTGCAGCATTTGAGTTGTGTGAGCTGTCTCATGCCTCTGTGATACCAATGAGATTGTAGCACAGCAACTGTAAATAGACTTCTAATTCCTCCTGCTGTACCCTGTGGTGCATGCACTCGTGTATTGGCACAACACAATGGCACCCTGGCATGCTGGTTTCCCAGAAAAGGTATGAGAGCTTTCCACATAATGCTGTTCCATAGACACTTCTTTATTTATGTGCATATGCTTGAGGTGACTCCACTTCAGCCCTCTTTTGTTGGTTACAAGGTCCCTTCTGTTCACATCATACCAGACTCTGCGTGCTAATGCCATCCACTACTTCTTCACTTGATTGCTCGTCACTCTCTCCCTCCTTCATCATTCTTGCTTTAAAGCTCTTATTAGGTCAGATTTGTTGGCAAAGACACTTTTTCCCCACTTAGGCACATGGATCTTGTCCCTTCCAAGCTATCGTTGATCTTCAGAGAGGGTTCCATAGTCATAGAAGCCAACACCAGCTGTACAAACAGTTGCTAACCTGCAGGATCCATCTGCTCCTCCTCAAGCCCTTCCATCTCACTGGCAGGATCAAGGGAAACACCACCTGGGTCCCCATGCCCTTGATCATTGCCCCCTGAACCACATGATCATGCTTGATATGCTTCAGGTTTTCCTTGGCAGTATCATTGGTGCTCACATGGAAGAGCAGGGTGGGAGTCATAGCCTGAGGGATGGACAAGCCTTGTCAGCCTCTCTACAATGACCAGGGTCTTAGTTTCTCCTGGGGAACTCCTATTGCTTCTTGAATGTTGTTACTTCTCAGTCCTTTGGGTTATTTAAGTTCATGTGAAGAGTTGCCTTTGCATTGTCTCATCAAAGAAATAATTGTTCAAGTTCACAGGAAACCTGCTTCTGGAAATAATGCCCTATTATATTTATTATATTTGTGCTGCCTTTCTGATATTCCATACTCAATATCCTTGTACAGGACTCTGGTAATATAATATCAGTACTATGCTGACCTGGGATGTGTTTGTCTTCAGGTACTACTAGATGTGTACACAATCTGTACACGTGCTTGGTCAAGTGAGACTGGTGGTAGTATGCAAAATTTCTTGCTTTTCATATTCAAAGTGCTGTGGTATGTAGAATGCTGTCACACACATATTAAATATTTGCACATTAGGCAGAACCATGTTAATCTACACTGTAGATTGAATAAAGACTTCACTTGCTTCCTACTACATTTTTAGTCAAAATGTAGCAGTTCTGGCAAAGGGCCTGGTTTACCTTTGTTTAGCTCTGGGGATTTCATCACCTCAAGTGGATTAGTAGTAACAGGAAAGATTCAGTTAATTTTGACTGATAGACATAATGTGGAAAAACCTGTGCAAGAGTTTCCCAGCTCTGCTCTATAGTAGTTTCCAATAATACTGGTTACACTATTTTCTCATGCACACGCAGTCCACGCAGCCTGTAGGCCTACAATCATCTGCTCTAGTCTCACGATCCTCTTTTCCCCCATATGAGTTTTGACATCTTTCCCTGTTCCAAACTGCTTCGCAGCAAGAAAAGACCAAAAGAAGAAAACTCAAAAAAGCCAACCCCATAAAGAAAAAAGGTGTAAGAAAGAGATAAAAAGAAGCAGATGGAAAAGGCTGAGAGACCAAGTGGAAAGAGAAAGATGGCAGCAACTGTACCAGGGCCTGGTTGAAGGCTGTCTGCTACTGTTGCTGTTTTCTGTCCACTGTTAGGTAGGTGGTGTTTGCAGTCTTAGGAGTGTACAGAAAAAGAAATCAGATTATGCTTGAAATTTGTTGTTGCAAGTTGTCTTAAATTTCTCTGTTTTCAAGTGATTTAGTTGGTTGGTTGATTTGCTCTTTACCAGCCTGAATTTTTCTCAGCTACAGTCTTATAAAAATATACATGTGGCCCATATTATTGACAATAACAAAAAAGCTTGTTCTATGCTTTCTGACTCATTTTACCTTAACGAGCGAAGTTATTTAAAAAGGACTTGCCCCTGAGAAACATTGGTGGTGTTCAGAGCATGATTTTTTTTAAATTTATCGCATTCACTATTCTCTCTCCCCCTCTCTTCTCTCCTGTCCCCATCCCCCATCCCCTACCCCCGCACTCCTTTTTAAAACTTCAATGCAGTGTTGAGGACCAGGAGTCTGAGCAGGAATACAAGGCCTCCTATGACTTCTTTAATCATCATATCTGTGTTCCCACTATTGCAAGTCGTCTCTTAAATACTGCAATTTAAGAACTGATCAAGCTCTATATGAAAAATAACTCTTTTGCCCCCAAATCCTGGAAGGCTGTTCCAGAACTTCATAGCTCTGATCATTAGAAACTTCTCCCAAATTTCCAGCCCACATCCTTCCTTAGGGAGTATAAATAAACAGGCCATATGTTCTTCTGCCAACATTGTCTTTTAGCTCAGAAGTTCCTCCTTCTTTGTATTTTCCCTCCTGGGAAAATAAAGAAGCAATCATACCCCCTTTTCAAGTTCATTTTTTAGGCTAAATAAAGTAAGCATTTTTTTAAGTTTCTTTTCATATGATCTCCTTCCCAGATCATCCTACTTGTGTTTGTTCTGCATCTGTTACAGTTATAATTCATCTTCTTCAAACAGTGGGATTAGATTCATATACACAGTATTGCAAAGGAAGACTTACCAATACCTAGTGCAAAGTAATTTGTATTGCGCTATATGCTGGAAATACCTTTCTTGATGCATTCTAGGATTTTCTTAACTGCTTTCATAGTCTTATCCTATTGATCTCTTGTAATAATCCTCTAATCAAGCCGTATATGGAGTCCTCATCTTCATTCTTTTCCAGTCCATGAACACATAATAGAGAGAAGAAATTCTTATTGATCTCTAAATATACACACTTATGCTTAATTTATTTCATCTCCTTTCTTTAATTCTAGTCCTTCAGTTTACCCAATTTTTTGATTGATTTCCCAATCTTTCTGAAGAAGCCTGTTTAATGAACTAGTGCTGTGGCTTTTCATTATCATAGTCAAATAAGCAGTCCTTCTAGAAGTGACAGTTTCTGGTTTCAACTCCAGATATTTTGGCAATAAGAAAAAAACCAAACAAAACCACAAAGCAACCAGATTCCCTCGCCCTCTTCACCTAAAGAGACAATGTTTTATGCAAGACACTGTCTGTAAAAAAGATGAAAAGGTACATAAGTCCTTAAAGAAAAGAAAGGTTTGGAAAAACTTTGGCTTCATTTGGGTGGTCATCAGCTTTGAAAATAAGGTTATGGGGGCAGGGAGGTTGGCGAATGTACAAATTAGCATCTACCTGAGCTAGTTTTGGAGTGGAAGGAGAGTTTGTTTCTGCCAGGTTGAATGAAATGCCTATTGACTCCACAGGCAAGGACATTACAATCGATTGTCAATAGGGCTGAGAAACCTTAGAAGGAATTATTGATTTTTGTAAAATTAGTTTTTACCCATGTAAACACTTGAGCCTGCAGCATTCCTGTCAGTCAGTCCTGTGCCAGTGTAGCTAGAGTTTCTTGAGGGGTGGAAGGTTGACCTTTCTCTGTAGAAGAAATATCAAGACAGAAAAAAATATTAGCTTTGAAAATACAGTGTCTGATGGCATATTGCTTTCAGAAAACTCCTGCAAAAACATAAGCAGAAGTTGGCCTCACCTCAGCCCAGACCCAAGGCCTGGAGGCCTCTGGCTCCTGCAGTCCACGGCTCTAGGGCTAACTTTGTGGCCTATCTCAAGGGGAAAGGCAAAGGGTTTCCTGATTACTTATTGGCAGCTCCCTACTGCAGGAGCCCCAGGAGGTTTTGAATCAGTTCTTCACGGCACAGAAAATCTGTGCTATGCTTGCACACATGAGGCACTTTAGAGCTGGGTAAGACTCAGGATTCAGACTGTGTCACTGAAATGTTTAATTTTAAAATGAAAAGTTCTGCACAAAACAGCAACATTTTCCAGCTGGGGAATTTTGGATTGTGACAAATTGCAGTGCAGAAACTTCACTTAGCATATCCTTTAAAAAGCTCTCCCTTATTTCTTCCATTATTAACACAACCACCCACTGTACTGCTGCCACCCACTCCTCCTTGCTGTGGGGTCAGCTACTACTGTCACTGGAGGGAGATGGTGAAAGGCTGCATGCTCTCAGATGGGTGCTGCTCAGCTGAAAGAGCAGCCTCAAGCCAGCTCTCACTGGAGAAACATCCCATGGAAAAAGAAGGTAATTCCATTCCTTAACACTAACAGGTGCCACACGGAGCAAGTATAGAGTGAACTGTCGGACTGGGAACTCTCGACAGCTAACTGGTGGAGTCCAACAGTTGCCAAAAGGGACATAATTATTTGGAGGTCGCTGTAGGCTTAGGTGAATGCAAGGCAACAGGTCAAACAGGGTGTCCCAGTGCAGGTGAAGTAAATGCAAAGCAAAACACTTAAATATTTGCAAGACTTAAAGAAACATTCAGAAAACAGAGGCATTGCTTCTTTGCATTTATGGCAGTTTTGCATTGCCTAAGTTCTTGGGTAACCCAGAGATTTGTCTTTTTCTTCCCTGAAAGGTTCCCTTGTGTTCTTGACAGCTTTAAAGTTGATCTTATCAGCCCTATGAAACAATACAAATATAAAAAAAAAAAAAAACAAACTCAAAAAGTAGTTCTCAGGTTGCACATTTTATCAGTGATCCACAATATATTTGGCTGATGATGTGTGCTAGCAGAACAGTTTTTCCCAGCAGAAAATGCAAGTTTCATTGCATCAAACTGTTCTACAGCCACATAATAAAAACCTGTTTTGTTAGAAGTTCCAGCAGCTGCTAACAGGCTTGGTTAGCTGCCCTTGTTCCAAGGCTGCCCGAAGCCTTGTTGTAGCTGCCCCCTGATTAGGGAGGGTTAAGCACCCTTTCAGCTACTGCAAGGGAGGGACATATACGAGAGCCAGGTCTTGACCACTGCCGACAGGGACAGTAGCTTGCTGGGAAGGATGCAAAGAAGAGGTCCCCATCTGAGTTCAGGTCAGCTTAAACACTTTCAGGTGTGGTGGTGATGTACCGCTACATGGAGGTGGAGCAGGAGCTCCAGCTCCTGAGAGGGCAGAGGCCTCTACCCGGGTGGAGGTTTGGATGGTGAATGCAGCCTTGCAAGTCCCAGGCTGTAGGAAGTGTCTGTGGCTTCTCTGAGGCTGGAAGAGGTGGCCTTCTGTTTTGCAGGAGGTGTTGCAGTTGAAGAGCTGTGTTGCCAAGTGGAGGAGTGATGGCAGGGAATCAGCTGTCTGTGCAGCATCAGAGAGGATGACAGTCAGGGGCATGGGGGACTCCTCTGCCCTGCTGGTGAGGGGAAGAGGAGGGAGCAGTGTATCAACAACAGTAACAGGGTTTTGATTTGGACAATGGAACCCTGTTTGAGGCTCAACATCTACTTGGGAGAGATGGAATCTGCCTCACTAAGCAGGACAAAGGCATCTTTGCCAGCAGGATGGCTGACTTCGTAAGAAGGTCTTAAATTAGGAATTATGTGGGAGGTAGAGTTAACAGCAGCCCTGTGAAGGACTGATGGACAGGACTGATGAGCAAATGTGATGTGTAAGAAAGAGAAGAAAAAATCAACAAATCAAGACTTAAGTGGGGTGACCTCTAATATTTGCATGTAAGCAAGGAAGTTCCCAAAAGGCACTATTGAGGCAGGAGGGAAGGGAAACAGACTTTTTCTGGGAAATGAGTGTGCCAGGGTGTCTCTCTGAAGAACCTGTGTACCAATGTACGTGGCATGGGGAATAAACATGGATTAAGAGATGTGCGTGCAGTTCCAGGCCTATGACCCCACTGGGATCACAGAGGCTGGAGTGTTGCAATGGTGAGATACAGGCTCTTTAGGAAGGACAGGCTGGGAAGACTTGGAGTTGCCCTTTATGTGAGACAGCAGCTGGGATGTCTGGAGCTCTGCCTGGAAATGGATGAGGGGCCAACTGAGACCTTATGTGTGAGGATTAAAGAGAGCACAGATAAGGGTGACATTGTAGTGGGCATGTGCTGTAGGCCATCTGACCAGGAAGAACGAGTGGATGAGACCCTCTGTAGAGAGACAGGAGCAGCCTCACGTTACCAGGCCCTGGTCCTCATGGAGGACTTCAACCACGCCAATATTTGCTGAAGGGTTAACACAGCAGGACATAAGCAATCCAGGAGGTTCCTGGAGAGCACTGATGACAACAGATTGTGACTAGGAAGTTTTGATTATTTTGTTTTTTTAAATTTTTTTATCTGCAAACCCTAGCATGCTATCTTCAGGCAGGAACCTGTGTATTTTAGACGTTTTCAGCAGGAGAGGGTCTTAATGTGGATTTGAAACTAGAGAAGATATTACTAATTTAAGATTTCTGTCCAGATATGCAGCTATGCATAGCTCTAGTCTAAATGTTCTTGTGTGGGAAGTAGAAAGTTCTGAGCTTGCCTTTTCAAGTTTGTAATGATGACTACTGTATCTCTTCTGACATGATGTAAGAAAAAAACATATTCACTATGAGAGCAGTTCAACGTTAGCAAAGCTCCAAGAGGCAGTGAAATCTCTGTCTTTGGAGAGTTTCAAAAGTAGGTAAGCTTTGAGCAACCAGATCTAAGTTTAAAGTTATGACCTAGGTAATAGACCTGGATGACCTTAAGAAGTCCCTTTCTACCTTAATTCGCACAGAAGTACTAAATGAATTTGTTGTATAGCCACTGCCTCTTGCTCAGGCCTCTCCATTGACAACATTGTGATCTGCCCTGTATGGTGTGCTCTTACAGGAAGGAAAGGTACCACCCTGCTTACTTTCTTCATTTGAAAAAGCTTAATTTAAATCAAACCTCTGTCATGTATTGAGTGATGGGGTGTTTACTGTGATTGCTGGGAAAACAAGGAGTTAGGTACCAAGCAATGCCATCTACATCTGTGTTTGCAGTGGATGGTAGTCACCCAGAGCTGTTAACAGTCTAAACAGAGCCTCAAGGTATTTCTAGATCACAATTTAGACAGCATGTTTTCAGCATACGGTTGTGAGACAGCCTGATGGCTGAACAAGTGAGGGTGGGTGCTGGTGCAGGCTTTAAATTGAAGGACAGTCTAATACAATTCTTTACCAGTGCTGCAGAGAGAGGAAACGGGGCTCCATGAACCCATTTTTTGTCTTAGACTCTCCAGGCAAAGGCTGCTACTGGATGACAAAGGACATCTGCCCATAAGCAATACCCTTCTTTACAAGAGGCAGCACAACAGTAAAAACTGAAGCGTCCTAAAGAACTGAAATGGAAAAAGGTAAAAGATGCCTCTCCCCTCCTGGTGAATTTCTCTTCCTTAGCCGTTATGAGTTCTCACTCTGCAAGCGTTCATGAAGCTTGCTTGTGCACCTGCCTAGATCTGTGGTGGCGCTGGAGGTGCTCTTCACCCCCCAGACCAGACAGACTGAGCCCACCCATCCCTGGCCGCAGGGCAGTGCCGTGATCGACAGCTCCAGGCTTTCTCCGGTGGGGCAGGGGCAATGAGGCCAGCTATCCGCTGGCTTTTGTGTACAGGGAGCTGGACTTCACCCAGGAGATGGAGTTGCTGTACCTGCTATGCCACCCCGAGGCCAGGACAGGCACCGTGCTCTGCCCAGGCTCTCCAGCACCCTTCAAAGGAAAACAAATCTGCTAAAGGGCAGGAGCTCACTAGCCATCCTTTTCATTTAAGAGATTTTCTTTTCTCCCTAGCTGTTTGTGCTCTTGTTTAATCACTTTAAACCACTCTGAGGCTGCTCTGTCTCAGCTGCTGCTTATCTTCAGATTTCTCAGGGATCAGCTGGGTATTAGAAGTGCTCAGTGGTGAAGTGCTTTTTAATCCCTGTGGTTTACTGCACCTGGCTGAAATTGCTGACAAATCTCCTTAGTTCCAACATTATATCTTACTGTAGATACTGAAGAGATACACTTGCTCCAGAAACTCTAGACAAACTTCAGAATTTATTTGTGGTAGGGTTGCTTTTGTTGTGTTCTTTTTCCATGAGGAAGTGCCTATTTATTTATTTATTTTAATTTTCCATGAAGTTTCATGTTGGTTTGTATTTTTTTTTTGTTGTTAAACTTTTCCAAATCTCACTTGGAGAATTCTAAAATAAAGTGCTGCTTTGAGTTTTTTCTTTCTCCCCCCACCCCTCCCCTTGAACAACCTTTTAGATAAGAAAAGAAGCCTACTACCATATAAAAATAAAATTATCCCTGTGCTTCTAGAATCATTCCTACAACCTTGAAATACATGCCTCTGTGTGCATGTGGAAGGGGTATTTCACCTTGTGTTCCCTTCTGAGACCAGGTTTTCCCAAAGCCTTAGGTCTTTTCAGGGTGAGAAATGTAACTCCCGCTCCTTCCTTGTAAGTACTTGAAAACTATACAGGAAAGCTACATAATTCATCAGCAAAATAATTCTCTTTTCCAAATAGTTGAGTTGTATCTCCCCTGCCCCCCAGTTCTGTCTGTATTCATCCACTGACTAAAGCCAGGAACATGCAGTGAAATAGGCAGACAAGATTTTAGCTCCACATGTGTCTCCCTAGCTTTCAAAAATACTAACGCTTACACAAGTTCACAGCAGGCTTAAAATGTGGCCAGGAAAACCCTTTGCTGAATTTCTTAAATACAGATCAAAATGCAGGCTCTGTGTGTTGCTTTTCATGCTGACTAGCCACTCGTCTAACCACTACAAACCTCATATTTTTCTAAGGAACACATATACAAACAACCCACTATACACATGAGGAGCAATCTGAGCACTGGAATTGACTAAAACTTCTTTCCTCTGCATGCATTCAATGATGAATTGTGTAAGTATTCTTCTATGTTAATAAGGATTGAGGATTTTTCCTTCAGAAGGGAAATTTCTAGGTTTTCTCTCCTCTGTGGAAAATGTAGAAGCTTTCTATATTAGTGATTTATGCCTTTCTGTTACATTTTGTTGAAATTGGCCAGTGTGGCAGTGATGGCTGCTAGAGACAAGGGCAGCCATTTGGTCAGAGAGAAATCAGGTGGCACTTGAGCAAAAAAGCAGTTCTTGAATATTTTTAGCATGGGTCCTGCTCTGAGGCCATGTTTTATGACCTGTTTGTAGACATGCTGGCATGAGAGCTGCCAGGAAGTAAGCCAGTGAGGGTTTCTAAGGCCAATTTTGTTCAGATGCTGTTTGGTGTCTTATGGAAGCCTGTTGCATCCCGCATGGGAGCATCAGTGCTCCTGGGGACTCTTTCTCATATCACAGATATGAAAAGCTGCTGGAGCTTGGCTTTAAGTGCTTGGTGCCTTGACATTCTTAGGCAAATGGTAACTTTGCATATGCTCCTATTAAGTTTGGGAAACTGTTCTAAAAACGTCAATGTAGACAGGCTCAACTATTGTAAAATACAGTATATACTAACATAAAGTTTACCAGATTGAAAGTTGAACCTATCTTCTCCTAAAGCTATGCTATTTACAATGAACTTGACAAATTTGTAGTTTATTGGATCATTTTCACTTTAATCATGCTGCCTAACTTCCAGGATTATCACATTTCAGCTACCAAATAAATCAGAGGGCCTCTCAGTGGAATATGTTACTTTGTGTACAAGGCCATGATCATGTCTAGACTTTAAATGATAGTTTTTGACAACTGTGGAAGCCAACATAAAAAAAATGTAGCATTAGCAGATTATTATCAAACTAGTAAAAAGCTGAGGAATAGATAACAGACAACATGTCTGAAATGGATTTCTCCCCCATCCCCAGTAATAAATCCAGCTCCATAATGGAGCTGATTGAAGCTGAGTCTGAAAACATACACTTGTATAGTTCCCCTCTTCTAGGTCCACGCCTTTGTGGAGTAAAATTTTGTAATAGCATTCTTATTATAAATCTTTAGTCTTAAGGTTTTCTGCCTTGGTTAGGAAAGCTCATTCAAGGTTGGCAGCTGGTACAAAAACGTTGGTCTGATGTCATGATCAAACTTTTATTTTTGATACAACTGTTGGGAGCAAAACCTGACTGGTTGTGCACTTCTCACCAGCAGACAAATTTCAAAATAGGAATATGACAGACCTCAGCTGCATGGGATTTAAATCTGAATGACTGGTTTGGATAGGAACAATCTCTGTCAGTGTTTGTACAGCAGTGGAGCATAATATAGCCTGTATGTTTCCTGGGACTTTTGGGCATGCAATATTTTACTATGGACTTGAAGTATCTACTCACTTTATTTTTGCAGATGTCATAGAATAGCATGCCTACTCTAACATGTTTAATGATGGTGGGTATGACACTTCATCTAGTCTTCCTGTATTAAGCCTAAGAACTTATTGAATCATGAACATAATGTAAACTTTCATGAGCTGATGGACTGGGTTAACCACAACCTCATTAAGCTCAACAAAGACAACTGTGAAGCTCTGGGATGGAATGACACCGTGTGTCTGTATGAGCTGGGCACTGACTGGCTAGTGAGCAGCTTTGCAGGGAAAAGCTTGGGATTCCAGCTGGACAACAAGTTGAATGTGAGTCAGCAGTTGCAGTGAGGAGGGACAGCTGAACACTGAAATGTGTCATCAAAAGCATAGCCAGCACCTCAGAGGAAATGATCACTCCCCTCTACTCAGCCCTCGGTCACCTCTGGAGTGCTGTGCTCAGTTTTGGGCCTCCCCGTGAAATAGAGGTATCAACTAACCGGAGTGACTCCAACGGAGAGCAACTAAAATGCCGGGGGGCTGGAGCACCTGATATACCAGGAGATGCTGAGGGTGCTGGGCTTGTTCAGCCTGAATTAGAAAAGGTTTGTGGGAGCTCTAATTACAGTTCTCCTCTATGAAATGGAAAGGGAGGGAAGTTATAGAGAAGACAGAGACAGGTTCTGCAGAGGTGCACAGTGGAAGGAAAAGTAGCGACGGGCACAAGCTACAATAAAGGAAATTCTCACCAGACAGAAGGACTCTCCTTCCACCTGTCCCCCTACCCTCGGAGTGCTGCAGAAGTGAGCAACCTATTCTAGCTTTGAAATTGATCCTGCCGATTGCAGTGGGTTTGAATAGAGACTTCTAGAGATCCTTTCTAACCTAAACCTTTCCAGAATATCTGAGTACTTAGGAAGTTATTAAGAACTTGAAAGAGGCTGGTGTCTTACAGAAACAGCTTAGAATATTAATAGATGTGGAATCACGATGTCCCAGCAGAGTTCTGGCAGAGGCTGTGACTAGATCTCCCAGGACATGAAGAAATAGTTGTTAGGACACTACCACGCAGCACAATATATTCCCCTTTGAGCTGGCCATAACAGCTTATCAGCACAAAATGGCTGTGCAATTCCTAACCTCTCTAACATGACTTGATTTGATCAACCATGCAAAGTCCTATGTGCAAGGCAAACCGCCTTCTACAGGATGGACTGATGGAGAAGACCGAACAGAAAATAGAAGAAAAGATAGTGAACTATAGATAGAAAAGTAGAACCAGGAATGCTTTTGTAATTAATGAGGCATTATTCAAGTGACTACATGGAGAGGGAGGAGGTGTAGGTATGTCCTACACGCAAGGATGGGACTTATGCCCCCATTAGCAGTGACCAGTACAATGCATTGTATGAGACTTACTCCAATGGTACAAGCCTGTTGCCCTCTCTCCTATTCAGTCTGTCCCTGGTAGTGATCTCCAGGACTGGGACAATATCAGCCCAGGCCATGTCTAGTTAGATATAACCATCACACTAAAAAAAATACTGAGAAAGAGCGAAGTCATCCATGTGAAGAACAGGACACAAATGCAGATTTTTCTTTTGCAGTAAGACTACTAAATCATGTCTTCCCACCCTGAAAACTCAGTTGTTTGCACATGAAATTGAAGAGAAGAGGATATTTACTCTACCTGATCCCTTTGGTTCCCTACTTAAAAAAATGAAGGGGTTTGATCTGAAATTAATTAAAAAGAAGCATAATCTGTTTTATACAGATGTACTCAGGAGACCTTTCAAATAGCACTTTTTTTTTTTTACTTTTTTTTTTTCAATGAGGGCAAGGAAACTTAGCAGAAAAAGACCTTTTCTCAAGCTGACATGCACAGCAGTTTTTCTACCTGACCCCTTAACAGAGACTGCATAAGGAGATACCAGTCCCTTGACCCCAGAGTTTACTCTTGTTCATGCAGATTTGATTCCCCATGTTACTGCTGGAAAACATGTATGTTGGAGAAAATGACTTTTGTCATTAGGATGGTAAGTGGTAAAGGTTGCACACTTTTAAAAGGTCCATTCTATATGACTTCTATATGCACTTCTATATGACCAGTGAGTTACCAGAGTTATGTTGAGGGGCTTTTGAAAAATCGTAGGTGTGTTAGCTGGAGGATGCCTCTGGAAATCTCTGGTCTGTCCTCCTACAAGGGCAAACTGCCAGCCAACGCTAGGTCACATCAGTCATGGCTTTGCCTGTCTGAATCTTGAAAGACCTGCAAAGATGGAGTTTCTGTGACACAGGAGCCCTTGAAAATTATACCCTGTCATCTGTGTTAACTTATCATCCCACTATAGGTAGCATGAAGTAGCGTTGCAGGAATCCATGATTAAAGAAGAGAATGTGTCTATAACTGCAGAAATAAAGATTAATTGGTTTGTTGCTTTTAAAATCAATTAGCATATTATATTTTAATAGTTTAAGCCAGTTCTATATTTGGCACCTATACTTCTAGAAAAGATTAAAAGGCTTTTGTTCCACTGATCCTTAGGATAATCAGGCTTCAAATAGGAGATCAGGACACACAGAATTGGTTACGGGAGTTACCACTTGTTTAAAATCTGATTGGCCCAGATTTTTTGCCTGTCTTTTGAAAGCCTTAAAATCTAAACTTTTGCCTGAAAATGTGAATATTCCACTATGGGTGCACTGTTTCAAGAACAAGCCTTGTGGCCTTAGTTTCCCACTGTGTTTCCAGGTGATGGTTTTGGGAAGCTTCAGAAGCAGGGGAGCCCTATACTGTTCTTTATCAGTTTCCGTATGCTTGCACAGACCACAAAGCAATTCAGTGCTGCACAGGTTTCTAAGCAGCTACTGCTTTATGGCGTGATTCAGGGCCATAGCTTAGAATCGCAGAATGATTTGGGTTAGGAGGGATTTCTATAGGCCAGTAGTCCAACTTGCTGCCCAAAGCAAGATCGACTCTGAAGTCAGAAAGACTTGTGCAGAACACTGTCAAGTTGGGTCTTGTAAACCTTTAAGGATAGAGACAGCACAACTGGGCAACCTGTTCCTATGCTTTGTTACATTGCTGCGAATTTTTTCCCAACCTTAACATCCAATAAGAACCATTTATGACCATTACCTATTGTTCTGTAGCTTGGAACCTGACCCTGGCTTCTTATTCTCAGTAACAGCCTGTCAGGAACTAGAAGGTGGCTTTAAGGTATCTTCAAAGCTTTATCTTCTTCAGCATAATCAAGCTCCATTCCCTCAGCCTCTTCTCAGGGGACAAATTCTCTAGCCCCTCCACTTGGGGAGGGTGTGCCCCTCTACCGAACTCATTCTGGTTTGTCAGTATCTTTCTTGCACTGAAGGATCCAAACCTGGAACAGTATTCCAGATGAAGTCTCATGAGCACCGGGTAAAGGAAACAATGATTTTCCTCTGTCTACAGGCTATGATCCTGTTAATACACCACAGTAATGCTGTTAAACTTCATCATGGCCATGGTGTGCTGCCAATTTCTGTTTAGTTCACTAAGACTTCCAGTTCCTTTTCAAAGCCAGACAGACCTTAGCAGGTAGTTAGTTCATCTCAGATGTAAGACTTTTGCTTTTGCTTTTGCTAACCTCAAATTTCTTGAGGTTCCTGTAAGCACTTCCTCCAGCCTGTCTTGGTCCATCTGAATGGCGGCTGTGCCCTTGAGTGTACAACTGTATCCTCAGTTCGGTATCATTTGCAAACTTTATGAGGATGCACTCTGTCTCCTCTTGCACACCTTTGATGAAGACATTGAACACAACAGGACAGGGCTATTGACTAGAATAGATTCCTTCATCACTCCACTTGTAACCAGCCTCCAGGTAGAGTACAAGTCATTAACTAACACCTTTTTGATCCAAACAATACAGCCAGTCTTTCACCCAGCCATTTGTCTGTCCATATAGACTGTAACTTCCCAACTGGGAAATAAGGATGTTGTAGGAGAGCACATTGAAAGCTTTGCTAAAGTCAAGATAAACAACATCCACAGCCTTGCCCTCACTGTGTATCTAGTTTTTTCACCACAGAACCTAATCAGGTTGTTCAAGTTTGATTTGTCCTTGGTAAATCCATGCTGATTGTTCCCAGCCACCTTTTTCTCCTTCATAAGCTCGGAAATGGCTTCCAACAGGACCTGTCCCTAAATTTTCCCTGATGTGAGGCTGACTGACTTGTAGTGCACTGGATAGTTCTTGCTCTTTTTGAAGGTAAGTGCAATATTCACCTTTCTCCAGTCACCTGGAATGCCCCCAATCTGCCTTTCAGACACGATGAGACTGTTCCCACTATGACATCATCCAGCTTCCTCAGCACCTTCAGATTCACACAGTCTGGTCTTGTGTGGGTTGAGACTTCTCAAGAGATCCATGACTTGTGTCTCCCTGACCTGTCTCTCCAGGCACAGAGACCTGAAAGGGCTTGTCAGCGAAAGACAAGACAAAGAAGGCATACTCTGTCTTAGCAGCTGTGAAACTTGGGGTGGAGGGACCAGGCATTATGAAGATGAGGATAGGCAGAGCAAAGAGGAGCAATTTTCTGGACAGGGACTTCATTTCATTCCTTTCAGCTGGACTGAAGCTAATCATACTCCAGCTCTGGACATATGCAGCGATACCTATTCATCAAAAAAGGGCCAAAGAGTAACATTAACAGCAGCTCGAGTATAGCAGAGGTCTCAGAAAGTTCCTGTTGGGACATAAGTGAAGAGCTGTGAAGCTTCTGTTCAAAAACAGATATGTAAAGCAATGAAAGAAGTGCCCATGCACTGTGTATTTGATGCATTCCCCGCGAGCAAAGTCAATCTCGTAAGAATGGGCTGGATGCAACACCTATGCTGACATCTCTCTGTGCTGATACAGTTATGTGCACTCACCTGTGCGAGCCTGTAAGGTGACACACTACACACAAAGAACACCTATGTGGTAGACTTGGGCATGGCATTGAAGTAAGAAGCATCTCCAAATACTCCAAAACTCTTCATGGGTCTCGTCGGGGAATTTTGGAGAGAGCAAACTCCTCACAGAGATGTAAAACCTGTCCCATTTCCAGTTCTGAAGAGCAGCCCCAGCTGGGGAGTTTCAGATTCATTACATAAGAGAAATTTGTGTTGTGGACTTCAGTCTCTTGCTCCCGTGAGTCTGGTGTAATACCTGTCAGCAAAAATACAGCCCATGTAGTAGAATGACCCCGTCTACAGTGCAGCAGAGAAACACATTTTCTGACCAATTAATAAAAAAAACCCAATATTTGCAGGTATTGCTTCCTGATGAACATTAATCTATTTTTAAAAGTCCCTGAAATAGCTATTTGTCCTTTAAGTGATTTGGATGTTTAATCTAAAAGGATGGATTATTATGGCTAAAACATTTTGACTGGATTTCCTATAGGTCTATGTTCAAATATATGAATACAGTATCTGTTTCACATTTCCCTGACATCCTGTCTGGGTCATCTTTTTATTTTTGTGTCTCCCCCATGACACCCAGGAGCCCCATTATGTTTTCATGAAGAAAACACAGAGATTTTGCTTTGGACTTAAATGAAGCAAAAAAAAAATGGGTTCTTTAAGTTTTTGTCCTACTCCTACTGCTTATTTTATTAATTAGGCAAAACAGCAAGGAACTGCTGCTTAGAAATGCACATCTGTGTTTTGTCAGGTAGAAGAAAAAAATCTGAATATCGCTGTTTATGTCTTGTCATCATGGTAAGTGTTAAACAGTGCATGTAATTCAAACGAATAAAGCAATTGAATGAGATTTCCCGTCAATTCAGCTGAGCACATTGTGTGTAAAGCCCAGATTTCCCCTCCGCACCACTACAAAAGAATGTTCCTTCCCTTCTCAGACTTGGTCAAGAAAATTACTTCAGGAATAGAAATGAATTATATAAGGCTGTACCCTGGCCATCTGACAATCTTACGTCTTCCCAGTAGGCACAGTACTAACTTTATCCCAGCGCAGTGCTCGGGCTAATATGAGTCATCTGATAACCTCCTCATTGTGCATTGACCTCAACCTTGGACCAAAATAAACATAAATTAAATTACAAAACCTATACTTGGTACTCTCAAGTTCTCCTTAGTGTCTCCGAAGCTCTGAGAAGTGTGGCGGACTTGGAGGCTTTGCTTTCTTTCCATCCGGCTGTTGTGAAATGGGAGCCGAGTCTCAGGATATATTCTTGCCATTGTCCCTTGAAGAGCCTGTGGGCCTGATCCTGCTTTCACTGGGTTCAGCACTTATGCTGCTCTGTTCATTTCAGGTGAATTACTTCTGAGTGCCGGTGGTATAAGTGCGAGCAGGTGTCCTCTGTGGTATGGGAAAAACATTGCATCTTTCTGTGAAGGGAGAGATACGTTGTTTCCAATATCTAATTTCTTGACTTTCGCTCTGATTGCATTAATGTTTGGGAAAGATTTCTGTAGTTTTATAGTTCTTTATCATTGTTTCTGCCTGAAAGACACTTGCAAGTTGGAGATCTCCAGGAGGAGAATAGGGCTTTTGGGGGAGGTCAGGGCACAAATCTCTATCTGCCCCCACCTCTCTAGCTAGGGGCCCCTTAGCTGAATGCTGCATCCACGAATGGCCAGCCCAGATGTCCTCTGTGTGACAAGAGAGTGATGGCATGTTGCCGCACATGGATATGGTTTTATTAGACCATTGGATTGAGGCAAGACAACCTCAGCTCTGAGGCACCCTCCACCACTGACATGCTTTGCGTCCTTGGGTCCTGAGCTTGATGGGTCTTTTCCCCAGCTACAAAAAGGGGACTATCACTAAGGCTGGCCTGTTCCAAAGCTGTGTACTTTTTAGGGAAACATCTGGTTTATGGTAGTTTGTCTGGAGAAAATAGCAATGGGGCTAACTTACAGATAGTGCTGAATATCCCTGTACCAAAAACAGGACTGCTCGTCTTCTAAAGCCTTGATTTAAAGTCCACTGAGATGTTTTCTGTGAGTAAATTATAGAACAAATCTTCCTCGTACTCTGGAGCCATCCAGTCCTGATTTCTCTTGAAATAAATATTTGAAATGTCACAGTGAAAAGCAGATGTTTTTTACAGACTGTCTCTGAACTGCTTGCTTTAAGGTAAGCCTTCCACCCTTCGCTGTTCTTGCTGTGTGTTGGTCGTTTCCTCTCCAATGTCTGAAATCACTAAAGCAGGAAAGTAATCCATGAAAAGAGAATAGTGAACGCAACATTTTTAGCATTCATTTTCAGATATATTGTGCAAAAACTTTCTAAATGATTCAAAATCCTTCTATTCCATAAACTTACAAGGATACATATTTCTATGATCAGTGAGTAATTCTGTAAGTAAGCACAGCCCTGCAACCAAACATGTGCATGTAACATGCACGCATACACCTAAAGATTTGTACAAATCCTACAGTTATTTGGCTTTAATAACTACCCACGTATCTCGATGGAGTAAAGTTGAATCCAACAGCAATTCTAAAGGTGAGCCAAGAAGTTTGGGTGGAAGGCATTTCTGAAACACAGAATAATTATTTCATGAAAGACCCTTCAAAATAGGGACTTGCAGACGGTTCAACAAAATTTTCAACACTAAATCTGACCTGACTTAATGTAACAGAGAGAGAAAAGATGGTTATATTCTGAGAAAGAGCCTACCTACTTAATTTGTTCCCAAACTACCGCAAAATGAAAGGATTCTTTCATCTGAAGCACTCAGGCTCAATGCACCTTTTGTTTTACATGGAGCCTGAGGTATTCACCTGCTGTCACTTTACTGGTAAAATGTTTTACCTCCTTTATAACTTGATCAGAAGATCTTTGTACTCGGCAGAATGTTCCCTTTAATGCCAGTCATGTTGGCATGATTTGTGCATCTCAGTTTTGAAAATAGGGACTAATGATTCAGAAGCATATTCATTTTGAACATCTAAAGTCAGGCACCTTGAAGAGTGTGATCCTGACAAGTGGTAAGAACCTGTTTTGAAAAAGCAGGCTTCCTTTTTTTCAGCATGTACCAAGAATACACAAAGGCAGCAATTCCTTGTGGAAATGTACTAATGAGCTTGTGCGTTAAGTTCAACCTTCTCTGGAAGCAGCACTCTTTGTATCTAGGGTAAGAATTTGAACTTGAGACCGAGTGTAGTGCCTCTGTAATAAGCATAGAAGGAAAAAAGTAAGTCTCTACTTGTTTTTTTTTACTTTTTTGTTGTTGTTGTTCCCCCTGTGGAGACATTGGTACGCTTCCTAAGATGTCGGTGAGATGTTTTGGCAAGGTGTAATGCTTGGAAGTCCTCATGGAATTCCCTGGTGTGGTTCTGCTTTTGCACTTAATGGCGATCAACCAGGAACAGCAGAGAAAGAAACGCATTTTGTGATGATCCCTACTTTTTCTTCCTCACACATTTATCTGAATTGCAGTATTAGCTTGTGCCTCTGATTTTATGTGCAGTACACCCATCGCTCTGATTTTGGAGCACATAAATGCTGACTCTCAGAAGCGTTTAGGTTTTCAGTAACCTTACCATGGATTTTACCTGTTATAATAGCCTTGAAAAGAACAGCAGCTGTGGTTGGGCTCTGCAGAAACCCCCCTGCCAGGCTTTAAATAACTATCTAGTTTATATTTTTAATTTAAATTCGAGTCTGCTAAAATGTCTTAGTCTATTCATTTTCACTTCTGATTTAGGATCAAATTCTGCACCCGGGATATCAACTGGGGACTGAGCAGTCTTCCCTGCTGCTCTGGGGGTCTCTTGGACTTGAGTTACCCTCATGTTGACTCAGTAATCCTGATGGCCACAGTCAAATGTCTGCATGTTTACCCAGGGATAATAACACTCTGGGTTCAGAAACTGAGTGATTCTTTACTGGACCCTCCTTCATTTGTCTTCCTGTGAATTAAAAAATGGGGATCAGACATCCTTTCTTTCAGACACTTAAGATGGTAGTCCTTATTTATTTATGAGGATTTGGAAATCACTTTTTAACCAGGGCTAACTGGGAATATTCTGTGACAACAGTCTTCCGATGGAAAATGAGTGTTGTCAGACATTGAGATTTTATGGGGAGAAAGCTTTTTATTTCCCCCTCTCTCCCCCGGGATGACTGGAGGGAGGCATCCTTAGTTGTCTGCTCACAAGGTTCCAGCTTCAGCAGGAGCACTTCTCAAGTGGGGATGCACAGCAGCAACCTCCCTATCTGCCCCACTCAGCAGCATCTCTGGCAGCCAAGCACTGGGAAAGAGAAGAAGCAGAAAGAAAAAGGACATTGTCACTCAGCCTTATGGTTTCTATAAAGAGCTACTGCCAAACTCTCTTTCTCCTTAGAAGCAGCCAGGGAAAACGGGGGAAGAAATAAATGCATAGGTAAGGCACCGAGCCCCTTAATGGCATGCGTCTAATAAGTCAGAATTTCCATCCTTGTGTTTCTGATGCAGAGAATGAAGAAAAAGTGGACGACAGGCACATGGTGTTCCTTCAAGTTATCATTTGGTAGGGTGTAAGAGCGCAGGTGAATTCATCTGACATGAGGCAGGAGCAGTCTGTGCAGTTCGATACTGTTTTGTTGCTACAGTGTTCTGCCTCAGCTAGATCCATCTGCAATTTTCCGCATAACTCAGAAATAAAGAGCAGATGAGACATCTCCTCATAGCAGTATATAGCATGGCCATGGATATCTCTGAATCTATCAGTATAAGCTGGATAGGCTTACATGTAATTGAAGAAATGCTGGAAGCAAATGCATTTAATGGGTTTTCAGTAGCACTGTTGTCCTTCTAATAATACAAGCAGAGGAATGAATCTCAGGTCAGTGTTGCCCATAGAAGATGTCAAGGAGACTGGAGGAGGAGGATTCCTCTTTCAGAACATGTACTTGCATTACCTTGCGGAAACATCTGCCAAGGAGGCCCACTAGAGTGGAAAGCAGTCTGATCCTTACAATGTTGACTTGGGATGTGGGTACTCCTGCTTGGTAGAGAGCACTGGTTGGCTACAGAAAAACAAACCTGTGCAAAAGCCCTCCTCGGGAGGCTTGGAAAACCTTTTTCTTGTTCAGCCTTCCTTGTACGCTTCTTGTGGAGCATACACCAAGCATTTTACTGGGCTACAGTGGTCCCTACAGCCTGGGCATCAGGTGTTGCAAATACCTCGGCGTCTTTCTTTGCAGAATTATTGGTCACTTTGGGCTCACAAAAATAGATTGGATCCATAAGGCTCCATTCCAATAGCTGGCTCTGATGACAGCTCAAAATGCCTTACAAAATGAAATACAGTTAATGCTATTTCTGTCCTGAGCTAATCTACGGGGTTTTTTATTATTCTTAAATATTAATAGCAACATCTCTATAAAAGATCTAAAGTCCAGAATTCCACAATTACCAATCATTTAGTCAAACCATTCATCACACTAGGTGCTATTTATGCAAAAAAGGCTAAAGGAAAGCATCTCAACTGGGTAAAAACCTGCAGGACAAGGATCACTATCATTACGTGAAATGGTTCCCTTGGGAAAAATCCTAGAGAATCTGCTCCTGAGAAACTACTGGAAATGAGAGGGGGTTTGTTTGTTTTTAAAATCCTGAAATACTTCCTTTATTTTTAGTTCTCTGGCAATTAATCTGTCTGCTTTAGGGATGCTTAAGCTCTTCATACAATCAAGCGAGGTTGCTTATTTTTCATCCAACGTCAAGATGTCAACAATGGTTTTGATTACACAGACCTGTCAGTTCGGTTATGTTTGCTTAATTGACAGTGTCAGTCTGATGAAGTCTTGTTTGCAAATACTTAGTTCTCAGGGTTTGGCTGGCCCATTGCACAGACAGGATACAACAGAAAAGGTATAGGAGGTTATATTTTTGTAAAGAAAGCCTCCTTCCTAAAAATCAGGGGCTACTCAATCTGAAGTTCTAGAAAGGCTCACAGTATATGATGATGTATAAAAGCAGAAACTGAAATTTCTGTTTCTTCAGGGCTGTGAAATTAAAACATGACAGTAGATTAATCGTACAAGTTCAAAACCTGTTTCCATGACAAATTTAAGGCTCCTCTTAATGTTTTAACAAATACTTTAGGGATTTTTCCTGCAGGGGCTAACTGACTCCAGTGAGAGCAAAATCAGAAGGAAATCCTGTTCTGAATTGCAGTGACCAGAGTTTGAAACCTTGCTGAAAAGCTATGGGAGAGGCATTATGCATTTTTCATAGAAAGCAATAAAATATTAATTCCTTTTAGTGACTTAGATGAGCACTATAAAAAAAGTATCAGAACTGGGGCAAAAGAACTGCATTATTTAACCACAGCCTCTTCATTAGATGTTATTAAAAAGATGTTCGATATTTTGAGAGGAAAAAGACTTTTATAGTTCTGGTTATTAGAGTAAAAAATTAAAATCTGTTCAGTCTTGGGAGAGAGAACAGAGGCTGTAAGAAGATGTTCTCCCTCTTTTCTTTCCCCTGTCTCCTAAAGAAGCGAGCATCAACATTATAATTAAGGAATTTTATTTGACAACTTTATGGGCACATCCCCTGTGCTGGAACGGCAAGACTGCTCATCAGAAAAACCCTCAGCGGAGTTAGAGCCTAGCTCCATGAACACTGACACGCTGGGCTCCTTCCGAGCAGTCTCAAAGAGGTTAGCGGGATTCCGCCAGCCGAGGAAAGTTGCTCCCGTGCCTGTCCCTACAACAGTACCTAAGTTACTATATAAGGCTTCTCATGAGTACAAGATGGCGTAATATTTGTTAGTTATAATCATAATCCATTGGGTGTTGACATCTTCACAGCAAGCTGTGACCCGGCAAGGATATACAAGGTTAACTGTATGTATATCTCCTTAAACTCCGAAGGGTGATTCAGGAAGGCGCCTGTTTTACTTTGCAGGCAGCTTTTACCCGTTCAGTGTTTTTTTTTAAAAAAAAGAGTGATGCTGCTGTTATTCCCCCTCACAACAGCTGAAGCTGGGTTTGGCAGCCATTAGGAAACTGTTGGATATAAGTGGATAAGACAGCTCTAATAGGAGAGATGTCATGGAAAGAGTGTGATTCATTGCTTTGAGCTGTGCACAGAGCTCAAACACTCGGTTTAATTTGGTGTTAGGTGCCAAACTACATATCTATAGTTTGACACCAGGACTGGGAGAGATTGCTTTTTTTCCTTTGCTCTTGCTGATCCTGAAACTCTTCCTCCCCTTTTGAGGTGCCTTTCCTGAATGTCTCAGGTTGATCACATTCCAGTGGATCACATTCCAGATATCAGTGCTGTACACGTGCTCTGCAAGAAGCAGCTGGAGCTTGGAAAATACACCCTTTCCTTAGAACTCCTTACCTACTCTCGAAGAAGTTTTATAACAAAGTTATCCCAGACCTGCTTCCCAGATTAACACACAAGACTTTGAAACGCATCTAATGCTTAAAGTGATTCTGCCAAGCTCCAGCTCTTGAAAAATCCTAAAACGGGAGGACCCATAGCAGAAAGATCTGCAGTATATCTCTCTATTTCCATTGCTGTTTAACACACTTTTCAGGATTCATTAGGTTGCAGCACAGTGCTGGTATATATAGTGAGGAAAGCGTAGCAGTGTTGTTTCCTATATAATGTACATTTAAGCACGAGGGAACACTATACTGCTGATAAAAGAAGGCAAGCAACATCCACTGCTTTCTCTTCCTCCAGTGAACCAGTCTTCTCCCAATCACCTTCTCATCCTTCATCTGGCTGAAAAAGGCTTCAAGCACAATTTTCTCTATAACCTTCCCAGTGACGGCAGTGAGGCTGACTGGCCTGCAGCTACCTGAATCCCTTTTCTTGAAAATGGGGTTTGTATTTGCCTTTCAGACAAAAGAAACCTCTCCCTGGTCACCACGACCTTTGAAGATGACAGAAACTGGCCTTTGAATGACATTGGCAGTCTCCATCAGCACCATAAAAAGCATCCTGACTGATCCCATAGACTTGTGTATGTCCAGTTGGCTTAAGTGCTCCCTAACTCCATCTTCCTCTGTTGTGGCTAATGCTTCACTCCCACAGATTCTGCTATTACGTTCAGTGTCCTCAGAGGCCCGAGGTCAAACTTTGCTGGTAACAACTAATGCAAAGAAAAAGCAATTAATACCCCAGTTTTTTTCTTGACCTTTCTCCCTACAACCCCTGCCTCATTGAGCAATGGGATCATTTATCTATTAGCCTTCTTTTTTCTCCCTGTTTACTTACTGAGCCCATTACCTTTGCTCTGAAGTCTGATTCAGATCGAAAGCTTGTGGTTCTCCAGTGGTTTCCAGAAAGCCCAGGAGTGAATGGAGATTATTTTGCATGGGTCGTTCCCGCCAGACATTTAATTCTCACCTTATCAGTGGCCCTTGTGGTTTTCATTCAGCTTCTCTGCAATGGCCCACTGATTTTCAGCAATTTTAATCCAGGGGAAGAGACAGCTCATGTTAGAAGGCTGATGTTTACATCTGTTTCTTATTGTTTCATATTCAAAGATCATCTTATTGTTCCAGTGGTCAAGAGGAGGGGAAGTTATTTTTATTCTTTATAGCAATTAAGACTGGGGGACTGTGTGAATGGAATTAGTCTGTGTACTGGTTTTTATACATCAGGTTCCTCTGTTGGGTTTTAACTGGGTTTAGTATCTATTTGGTCTATAGTCAAAAATATATGAAAAAAGCCCTAAAATATTGCCACTGAGCACCATGATCATATTACTGTTATCTTAGAAGAGTCTGGTAAAGCCCTCTCTGCTCCAGCTAGAGGGTTTCTTGTCGATCTTAAGACTGCACAAATAGCATTTTTTCATGTTGGTTGTCTACCTCGGGGCAAATTTGCTTGTTTGTTTTTATTTGGAAAGCTCCTGCTAAAACAAACAAAGGGAAGAAAAAATTATTTGGCTGCCTCTGAAACCAAGTTGTTGGAAAATGTTTTGCTTTGCCTGTCAAAAATTATTACACTCATTTTGCTGCAAAGCTCCACTACTTTTTGAGCAGAGATGGAAAATTTGGCAGGGAGGTTGTTCTGATGTCATCATGTGCTTTTTGCCATCCTTGAGGAAATTTGCTCAAATATATTCCTTAAGATGGATTTCCTTACGGACTTGTCAGAGATTTACTACCAAAATCCCTGAGGATTTCCTTCCACGGAGAACAGATGTTTCCATGTCAGCGGGAGGAGCTGTACTGGCTAACCAAGACCTTACTGCTCCTGTCTGTGCAGGACGGATGGGATACGAGGTGGCACACCTGAGAGATGTTTCTCCAGTGCTCTCCGTGCCCACAGGCAGGACACTGGGGAAGTGGGAAGGTGCATGTGTCAGGTGTGGAAGTGCATGGAGTGGGAGGAAGGGAGAGGCAGCCCGAGATGAGAGAAGGAATGCAGGGCTGCCAGTGACATGATCTCTTTTTGGCCAGATGATCTCTAGGAGTCTCATGATTTCCATTCCAGGGGTGAACAGAAATCCCTATGAAGGGCAGTTAGAAGTTATGGAAAGGCCAAATTCTTTCCCCCCCCTAGGCGGGTGGGATTGGGATGGACAGGGAGAGCAAGTAGAAAGAGCTGTGTGGCTCCAGGGAGCACCTTTCTCCTTTCCCTCTTGCGTACAGCTGGTCAGTCTACTGCCTACAGTCACCCTAGCAATGCCTGGTGAGAAAAATGGAAAGATGACCTTTACAGAGACCCTCCACTCAAAGACAGGGTAGTGAAGATGCCTCGCAGGTCAGGGGCTGAGACACACAGTACTTACACATACAGAGGGATGATCTGTCAGTAGGGTGAGGACAGACAGACATGCAGTTTGAGAGACAAATGACTGGTATGGAATCATGATGTGGGGGAGATCTTTGTTCAGATGGGATATTCCTTATAGCACTGTGTATGTGTGTGCGGGGGGCACATGGGACGGGGGCTTACCTTGGGGATAGTGAGTTCCTTTCACATCAGAGTTATAAAAGTATCATTAAAATCTTTCTTTATCATTCTCTCTCAATAGTAACATGCAGTGGTGGCATAAAATAAAGGATGTGACATTGCAATACAGGCAACATCTAACAACGTGTTGTAACATATAACAAGTAACAATTTAAATGTAACAAGTTTCTAGGTTTTTGGGGGGGGATTGTTTCTGGTTTGAGTTTTTTTTACATAATGTTTAAACAGGCTGCATGTGCATGTGTCTATAGAGATGCACTCAGTGGAAGTTCTGCTGGCTGACCCAAGGTCTTAGAGATGGATGCTAAGGGATGCTGTAAGTGACCGCCACCTCCAGCAGCTCCAGGACCCAGTGATTCCTTTCCCCGGGACGCTGGAGCCCAGCCCCATGTGCCCAGAGACCCAGGAGATCTCTGTCCTGGGCCATGGATGTGGCTGCTGCCTTTTCCATTTGCAGGTTGAACCGGTAGCGAGGCCAAGTGTGCACCCCAGGGACACACACCCTGACACGGCTGGCTGCACTGACTGCCACAGACAAGGCACTGCCTTCCTTCTGCAGCACCCGCAGATAACACTCACACAAAACACAGCTATAGGCAGGTAAGTTCCCTTCCACCTCTCCAGCTGCTCAGGACTGAAGGTCACTAGTGAAGACACATACACAACACCCTCCAGGTTCAGAAGGGCACACACACACACCCACTCATGGATTCCCTGATTACCAGCATGGCCCTGCTGTTCATCCAACACCCCTGCCCAGATTCCAGTCCCTCTTACCTGCCACACAGGTCCCCTAATCACCAGTGGGTCCAGCTCAGTGCTCGCTAGCAAGCAGACACACTCACACACTCATCTCACAGGCACCCCACGCTTACGGGACTCCCTCCCAACACCAGCGCAGACCCTCTGCCCACCTGATACCCCTGCCCAGGCACCAGGGCCTCCTGCTCGCCGGCTTGGAGCTTGCTAGGGAATTGCAGAGGCACAGCTCCCGCACCTCAGGCTGGGGGAGGACTCAAGCACTCTCCCCCCAGCACCCAGCAGACGGGCTGTGACCCACGATCCTGCTCTGGCTGCTGGCGCTGAGACCCTCACTCGCCCCAGCCCCCCCAGCAGTTGTGCCCAGGGCACAGGGACACAGGTCCCGACCCCAGGGCTGGGCTGAGTCCCTCGCCCGCCCTGGCACCTGGCACCACCATCCGGATTCCCTACCCCTCTCTGACCCCAGGGCTGGCACCACATCCACTCGCAGGGTGCCCCTGGTTGCTGGCCCCTGGTCCTTACAGCACTGACACCCACGGGGCAGGGAGTGAGATGGCAGGGAGAGAGAGTGAAGGAAGGGTTTAGTGAGAAGCCAGGACAGACTGCGGTGATCAGGCCAGGGCTGGGTCAGACAAGTTCTTAACACACCATCAGCAGCTTCTCTCACATGATCCACACCTTGTTATAACCCCTCCTCTCTGTTCACACCCCTTCCCCTAAACTTTCCTCAACAAGTTTTACACAGTCCCACAGGCCCCTCTCGAATATCCCAAATTCTCCTGTTCTGCTTGTTTCCTCCTTCTTATCAGTTACAAAGCCCAAGCTGCCCCTCTCCAAGGAGTTTCTTAATGGCCCATTAATTAGTGGATGAAGACTTTTGGCCTTTGCCGTTGCCTCCATTATCCCTTATCTATCAGATTTGTGCCCCTGTTCTTTCTCTCTTCCCCTTCATAACCTTTGCATTGAAAGGGGCCTTGATTCATTACCTTAATGAGGCAGATGCTTTCTCCTTCCACATACCCTTACACTGGGTACCTGGCACTGAGATGAATCACTAACAGGAGGACTTAGGAGAAAGTTACAGGATCCCTTACAAGGTAATATGTCACTTATTTCTCTTTCCCAACATACAGCCACATATTCTCATTTTGTTAATACGAGCTCAATAATGAGTAATGGGTAGTGTTCTTGTTTTGTACAATACTGCTCCCTCAAACCTCCATTGCATTATATGCGTGCAAACACAAGGCTACTACAAATTTTTCTGTTGCAAACACCGCCAGCTGAAAAGCATTAGAGGTGTCACTGGCAGCATGTGCAATCTGCTCTTAGCCAGGACTCCTAGCAAGGGCTTTCTGTACCCGCGCTAAAATAATTTTCCTCACTATACATTTGGAAGAACTAGGAGGGCTGTAAATATCACTTGCACACAAACGCAGATGTATCAAATGTCACAGAAGGATTTTAAAGAATTGCTGTCATTTTGGAAATAATGCCCGCTCTGGCACAGAAGGGGGATTCTGTTGAAATATTTGGGATTTGGGGAACTGAGCCAGACTTAGACAGAAAGATTAGAAGCAGAAGGGCTTGGAAAATGAGTTGGGATAAGAACAATGAATTGAAAAGGCTCGGAGAGGACAGAGGAAGGGAACAGGATGAGTGGACATGGCAGGCAGTAAGGCACATGATGGCAGGATAAAAATTTGGGACCAGCTCAGGGACTGTAGGACAGAAATAAAATAAAGGATGGAAATTGAATGGCAGACTGCAGGAACAAAAGGGATTGAATGGAACCAAAAGAGGACAAAGTCCAGATGAAGGGTGGACAGACATCTCAGAGGAGTTGTGTCTGACATGACAGTACCTGAATTTGGACATAGTGTTTGTATGCCTCAGTAATTCTAAGATCCCTATCAAATAGTTGCAAAACCCTCCATTTTTTTTCTAGTCATGGGTCTGCATACTGTTGTTATCTTCCACTCATTCATTTGCCCACACAGCATAGGGTTGTGTTGTGAGCCTAAAAATTGTGACTGTCTGGCAGGCCAGCATGTTTTTCATCCTGTGATAAATAGAGCCCTGGAGTCCCTGGAATACTTCTAGGGGGTCTCCCTCCCTGGAAAGCACCTGAGAAAAAAACAGGTTTACATGGAAAATACTTAAAGGATTTGGAAATAGAGGTTTAAAAAAGGTTTAAAAGAGGTTGAAAAGTTACTCATCTGTAGGATAAAAGTTGGGGAATTTTATTTTCAGTTTTAGTTTTTTTGAAAGCTCAAGACAAACACAGCACTAAAGGCACTTTATTTTTACTGAGGTAAATACTTGAAAGCTAGGAAATGATCACATGAAAGTTTCTGGTACAAACTGATTTCCCTTCCCCTTCTCCCTTTATTCCAGTATTGTGACACAATTTTTAGTTACACGGTGGTATATTTTTGCCAGTACAAGAACCTGTCCTCATTCAATGCACAGAAAAGATTGTGCTCCAAGAATAGTCCTGGGTGATACAGTGAATGAGACTGTCATCTTCAGCTTATCATGGAAGTGTAATTCTTCCTCCATCAGCTAACGATGGCACAAGCATCCCATTCAAAGCATAGTGTAGAGACAGCCTGTGTAGTATTTTGTAAATATGAGAGCATCGGAAGCTATATGCTGTTTTGTTATGAAATTACAACTGTGATCTTAATGGTACAGGGAGGCTGTTCGAGTGTGCATGTGTGAACACACGTGTGTGTGTGCACACGTGTGAATTTGTCGTGCTATGGCTGATGCCATATCTAGATAGTAACATCTCCACTGAGTCTGCTGGCTTTGCTGCAAATATGTAACTAATGGTGAAAGGAGGGAACCTTATATGAAATGAACGAAAGGAGACAGCAGCTCAGAGAACTGGGATGGAACCTTTCCTACCAGAGAATAGTCAGGGTTGCTTCTGTCATGGAAAACTGGGAAGTCTTATCACTGCCCATTTTGGAAATGGGGGAAAGAGCAGTGTGGCAGGTACGTGAAGAGCGTACTGTTAAATGCCCGAACCCTACTCTCCCTGTTGCCATCTGATGCTTTGAGATCTGCAGTTACACAAACTGAGAAGTCCTCAAGTATTTTCTTCCCTGTTACAGTGTAATGTGAATATGAAAGACAATGTTTCATTTCCCATATTCAGTGAAGTCACTCATCTTTCATATCCTAAGTGTGTCTAGCATTCTGCCACATGAAGACAGTAATATTTCAGACCTATGCCTTCACTCAGATTAGGATAAAGAGGCTGAAGGCACTAAAGAATTTGGCCATTAACATTTGATAGCATATCAGTTGGCTGCTGTGGTGCCTGGAAAGACGTTAATAAACACATAGGTTTGTTCCTGGTTTCTGGTAAGAGAACAAAACCGGAGAACTTCTGTTTCTGAGTGGTATGGCTAATGGCTTCAGGGCATAACCTAATTCTGCTTCCCTCTCCTGTTTAGCACTCTCCTTTATAGATTTATGACTCTGAGTAAGTAGGGAGGTATGAAGTTGGCTGTAATTGGTACTGTGCATAAATGTAAATGACCATTTCAAATGTGGATGCTCTGCCAGCTATTACATTTTTTTAATTTCCCTGGCTATTGCTCTTTTTAGACCATTGGGATTTGTTTTACATGTGGAATATTTTGGCTTCTGGGAGCCAGGGCCTCAAGACTGGGGGGGTTATATTGTACCTCTTAGGCTGCATGTTAAGGTGTTGATGCCTGATGCATTTCAGAGCTCCATAGTTCACTAAAGTTACAGCAGGTATGAAGGATTGTTCTTTTTTCTTCTGGACTGGGTGAGAATTACAAGAGGTCACATGAGCAAAGCATCTCTAGCTATTCTCCTGGTTGTCCAGTGTCTCCTTCTAGTGAGTCGGGAAGTCAGCCACCATCTTCAGTGCTTACTGGGCAGGGTCCCATCCCAATAGAATTTTTGCAGAAAGGATATGAAAAGTATACTGACTACGATACCAGAGGCCACTGGTCTGCAATTAAGTTGAAGAAACTAGTAGGGTCAGAGGGAGGATATGCTCCATAACTGGGAAAAGTACCTGCATGTGTGAAGCAGGAGACGAGGTTAGCACAGGAGCCATGGAGGAGAGAACTGGAAAGTTCAGAAGATGGAGTGCCTGGCAAACCCAGAAAGGCAGGAAGTGGATAAGAAGTTCTGCACGTGCTAGATGCAAATCTAGATACCCACTTGGGGTATCTCAGTTCTGAAGCGCTTACCTTGAGGGTCTCTGAGTTTGGCTTTCCTGAGAAAATGCTATATTCCCATAATTTTGTGGCAGCTGCAGTGCTGAGCACATCAAAACCAACAAAAGGAGCTAAAAGGAATCTAGAGGGTGGCAGTGTTATCCAAAATGATGACCCACATTCAGGGGTCAATTGAAAATCCAAGGAACTGTTTGGCTTGTTGAAGCTGCTCTGCTGGGCCATATATTGATAGGTGCCTGTTAGGACCAGGCTCCAGGCAGACAACATCCCTCCAGGTTCTGGGGTAGGATGGGATCCCAGAATCAGGTGTTCTCCTGTGCTAGAGTCAGCAACAGTTTTTCCCATGTATCTATGAAGGGGTTTTTGTGCATCTTGGAATTAGTGACCAATATGACCAGTATTAGTGACCAATGGGGCCAGGATCTTTTCAGTGGTGCCCAGTGACAGGACAAGAGGTAACAGGCACAAACTTGGGCATAGGAAGTTCCACCTAAACATGAGGAGGAACTTCTTTCCTTTGAGGGTGGCAGAGCACTGGAACAGGCTGCCCAGAGAGGTGGTGGAGTCTCCATCTCTGGAGACATTCAAAACCCGCCTGGACATGTTCCTGTGCAACCTGGTCTAGGTGACCCTGCTGTGGCAGGGGGGTTGGACTAGATGATCTCCAGAGGTCCCTTCCAACCCCTACCATTCTGTGATTCTGTGATATGGCCTGGGGAAGGATGTGGTCATCCTAAACTCTTGAACCACAGCAACATACCTGAGCTTGGAGATGTGAACACAGCCACCACCTCAAAGAGAAGCTTAGTGGCACCTTTAGGTGGCACTGGTCTTGTGGTGTCGGCTTCAGACCTAGCAGCCGAATAACTGGAGTGTTATGGTACTGCTGTGTGGCTTTCTTGAGTGTTGCTTTGGGGTTCACCTCTTGCTCTTCCTTGACATCTCTGGATTTCCCTTGCTGTTCTTCTCCAGCTTTGCAAATTGTGTACCATCTCAAGATGCTGGCCCAGCAAGATCCGCACGGAGGCTGAATGGTGGCAGCTGGCATCGCCTCTTAATATAGCAGTGAGGGGTGTGGCTGCTCAGGCAGTGTGGTGCAGATCAGTTTGGAACAGGCTGTCTGCTAAAAAGAGTTTAGTTGCACATTGCAAAGGCTCATGGGTTTAATACTGAGTCTGAGGTGCAGCTTAAGTACACAAAGAGAAATACAGTGACTTCTTAAGGGCTTTCAGGAGCAAGCACAGGGGGTACATAGCAGCCTGGGTGCCTACTCAGAGATGGACTGTGGTAGGAGGTGAGCAGAACAGGCAGACATGGCCGGATGGGACTGCAGCTCACGTGGAGGCCCCCCAGCTATCTGTAACACTGCTAGCTCAGGTAACGTGAAGACCAGAGCTGTGGCAGCATGAAAAGTCTGCGTGGGCTGGAACATCGTCCTGCAAATCGTTGTGGAGCTCCACGCTGTCTCTGCTGTGCTGCTTGAAGCTTGCTCATTTAAACCTGGTACAGGATGAGCTCAATCGCAGCAGTGATTGCGATGGAGACACGCCCTGTATCCTCTTATAAACCTTAGAAGCTCTTCCATCCCTCCCAAAAGCTGTTTTTAAAGGATTTCTCAATAGTTAACCATGTGAATGAATAAATCATAATTATGATTCAAATAATCCTGTGAATGAATAATTCATTGGAATAATTGAATCTCAGCAAGAAGCATTTTACTATTACAAAGGTAAACATTGATTCATTTTTTTAAAGGAAAAGGTATATTCTCCAGCAAAGTATTTTTCATCTGGTGGCCATGCCCTAATTATGTATAATACGGAAGAAAAATATGCTTCCTTGCGTGACAGCCATCTTCATATAAATGAAAAGATATGCTTCCTTTGGCAACAGCCATCTTCGATGCTAATGAGTGAGAAAGGGAAAAGGATTAAGCGACATTTAAATCATATTCACCTCCTTCCTGAGGACAGAGGCAAACAAGGCATCCATAGTCAGCCGGTCAAAATGTCCAGAGCCTGAAGTAACTGAATATTGTCAGCTAGTTAGAGAGGAATTGGGAGGAGAGGTAAAGAGGGGAATGTTTTCTTCTAGATCTGGGCTGTTAAGAGATAGTGTAGGCTAAGCATATGGCTCGCAGCCAGCAAAGGCATCAGATACTATGATGATAAAAGCCTGCTTAATAATATTTAGCACCGACAAAGGGCTTTCAAGGGAAAGACAGACTTTTGACTCAGGAAGGATGGAAGCAGCCTCACCTGTTAGCCGCATTTTCAGAGGCAGAAAGCACACTGTCATGAGTTTCTCTGCACTTTCAGAAACCAAGCATGACATGGACGGAGCAAGCCACAGGTTTCAAAAGGCAAAAGAGCTGGTCTGATTGCCTGCAAAATGCAGTTTTTGCTCCCAGGGAAACTAAGTGTTGACTGTGTGGTGGGAAACAAAAAACATGCACGCTCGCCTGTTTGGTACCTGGGAGAAGGGTTTCCACCCCAAATGAGATGAGAGAAACTGTATTTACCTGCGTCTTTCCCCAGTTGCACTGTTCACTGTGTGACAGGTTGTCTCCATCTGTGGATGGTCCGACGCCACTCTCGTGCTTGCATCATGGCAATGACCTTTATAAATGGAGGTCCGCGAGCCGCGGGCATGGAGGGACTGGCTCAAGGTCAACTACAGCCTGCGGCAGGGACAGGAACGACACCGAGGTCTCCCGGGTCCCACGGCTGAGCTACGAGCGCTGCCCGGAGCCGCGGTGCTTGACAGGAGGGTTTTGACTGAAGGGGCAGGGGCAGGTTTTCACGGTGGAGGGGTGGGGGAAAAGGAGGGCGGCGGCGGTGCCAGCCCCGGGGCAAGCTGTTGCGAAGCGCCTGGCCGCAGAGCTGCAGGCGCCCCCCACTCCCCTCTCCCCACCCCCAAAAAAAAGCCGGACGCCCCTGGGCTGGGGCTTCTGCGGCCGCCGCGGCGGGGGGACGAGGAGCGGCGAGCATCGGCCTCCGCGCACGTCCGCGGGTGCGTGTGTGTGTCTCGCTGTGCGGGCGCGGGCATCGGCCCGTGCCTGAGCGTGTCCGCGCTGGCGCTGCCGGTGCCTGCGCGCCTCTGTCCTTCGGTGTCCCTGCGTGCCGCTGCTCACGGGTGCGTGTCTCCGCCCGCCTCTGCGTGTGCCTGCGTGTGCCCCTCTCCCTCTGTGTAACCGCGTGTGTGTGTGTGCGTGTGCTCGTATACCCCCTCCTCCTCCTCCTCCTCCTCCTCCTCCTCCTCTCTCTCCCCCCCCGCCCCCCGCCCCAGCTCCCGTGTGTGTGTGCGCGGCGGGGAGGGCAGAGCCGGGCGCGCCGTGCAGCAGCGTGGTGCTCCCACTGCCGGGCAGAGCACGCCGGGGCCGGAGCCGGGGCCGGAGCAGGAGCCGGAGCCGGAGCAGGAGCCGGGGCCGGAGCAGGAGCTGCGCCGCGGCGGTAGCACCCTCCAGAGCCGCGGGGCGAGGGCGGCCGCACCGAGGCGCAACAGGCGGGGCGGCGGCGGGCGGATGGCGGCGGGCGCCGGCGGCGGCCGCTGAAGGCGCAGGGGACGAGGCGGTGTCGGCGGCGGGTGTCGGGGCAGAGCGGGCGGGATGCGGGCGGAGGAGCCGCTGGCGCTGGCGGCCCCGCGGGCGGGCGGCGGCGGTGGCGGCGGCGGCGGCGAGGCGGAGGCGGAGGCGCCGGGCGAGGAGCGGAGCGGCGGCAGCTGCTGCAGCAGCGAGCGGCTGGTGATCAACATCTCGGGGCTGCGCTTCGAGACGCAGCTGCGGACCCTCTCCATCTTCCCCGACACGCTGCTGGGGGACCCCAGCCGCCGGGTGCGCTACTTCGACCCGCTCCGCAACGAGTACTTCTTCGACCGCAACCGGCCCAGCTTCGACGCCATCCTCTACTACTACCAGTCCGGCGGGCGGCTCCGCCGGCCGGTCCATGTGCCCCTCGACATCTTCCTGGAGGAGATCCGCTTCTACCAGCTGGGCCAGGAGGCTATCGAGACCTTCCGGGAGGACGAGGGCTTCATTCAAGAGGAGGAGAAGCCCCTGCCCCAGCACCACTTCCAGCGCCAGGTCTGGCTGCTCTTTGAGTACCCCGAGAGCTCCGGGCCGGCCCGGGCCATCGCCATCGTCTCCGTGCTGGTCATCCTCATCTCCATCGTCATCTTCTGCCTGGAGACCCTGCCCGAGTTTCGCCAGGAGCCCAAGGGCGCCCAGCCCGGCTTCGGGGAGGCGGCGCCGCCCGGCGACGAGTCGCTGCTGCTGCCGCCGCCGCCGCCGCCGAGCGGGTCCCCGCCGCCCCTTCGCCCCGCCGCCGGCGCCGGACCCTTCTTCACAGACCCCTTCTTCCTCATAGAGACCCTGTGCATCATCTGGTTCTCCTTTGAGCTCCTCGTCCGCTTCTTCGCCTGCCCCAGCAAGCCCGAGTTCTCCCGCAACATCATGAACATCATCGACATCGTGGCCATCATCCCCTACTTCATCACCCTGGGCACCGAGCTGGCCCAGCAGCAGCAGCAGAAGCAGCAGCCCGGGAGCAGCAGCAACAACGGGGGCCAGCAGCAAGCCATGTCCCTGGCTATCCTGAGAGTCATTCGCCTGGTCAGAGTCTTCAGGATCTTCAAGCTCTCCAGGCACTCCAAGGGGCTGCAGATCTTGGGGAAGACTCTCCAGGCCAGCATGAGGGAGCTGGGCCTCCTCATCTTCTTCCTTTTCATTGGGGTGATCCTCTTCTCCAGTGCTGTCTACTTTGCAGAGACTGATGACCCCGACTCCCTGTTCACCAGCATCCCCGATGCTTTTTGGTGGGCGGTGGTGTCCATGACCACTGTGGGCTATGGGGACATGTATCCCATGACAATTGGTGGCAAGATTGTGGGTTCCTTGTGTGCCATCGCGGGTGTGCTGACCATTGCCCTCCCTGTCCCTGTCATCGTGTCCAACTTCAACTACTTCTACCACCGAGAGACTGATCACGAAGAGCAGTGCCAGTACACCCATGTCACCTGCGGCCAACAGCAGTCACCCTTCTCTGAGCCCAAGAAGGGGGACAGTAATCAGTCTCTCAGCAAATCTGAATTCCTGGAAGCGGAAGACCTGGAGTCCATGAAATATTCCAACTTCATTCCTCCCAACAACCAGGGTTATAAAGAGAAGAAAATGCTGACAGAGGTGTGATCAGTTTTGTTATCCTGGGTCCAGACACGGAGCTGCAAGCTGGTGCACAGCCGTCTTCCCACTAGCAGCTGGATCTATTCAGCATTTACATGCCAGACTGTGAATTGTGATACCGTAAACAGAATGATTGTGATAATGGGCTCTTCTGTCCTGATTTGCTGTTTCTCATTACCGTGTGCAGCCAGAAATGTTCTTGCTTTATTCCGTGGAGTGCAAGCTGCCATCCCCCACTCCCTCGTGAATTTCTTTCTCTGTTTTTGAAGACTGCTTTAATCCAATATTTGCTCTGAAACCTAGCCTTTCTACTCCACTAGCAGAGAAGCCCTTGCCACTACTTCAAGCTGAAGGATTCGGCAGGGAGTAAACAGTTAAAGGGGCTATAAACATCTGGCTCAAGCTGTGCCCTTAGTTCCTGTGCCAGCGCAGTGCCCTTGGCTGTGGGATCAGTCACGCCTGCCATGCCATTGCCTTTGAATAATGGAAACGCTGTAGCCAGCATCACAGTGAGGTCTGCAGCTTTAGGGGAAAGTCAGCAAGCAGATGCCTTCCTTCTTTGCAACCCTTGGCGTGCTAAAGATCCTCTTGGTTTGTGTTTCAAAAAAGGTGCATAGATCTAAAAGCTCTTTGTTACTTGTGACCATATACCATTTACTGAAAGCAGGCTTAAAGAAATCAACAGGCTTGATGGAGATTCTCTGTTTTGAGCTTATTTCAGCCTTATTTATGCCAGTGCCCTGATGTTAATTGGCTTTTATAGTACCAGCTTAATCTTCATAGTGGTAAGTGCCTTCTGATGCAAGGCACATTTGAGTAAATTCGTTTGTTATCTCTGCAGTTTATCTCCACACAATAGCATTTAATGAGATGTGCTTTATGCTTCAGATATCCAGTCTGTATGAGGCATGTGAGAACAATTGACTCCACTGCGCTTTTATTGAAGCATTTGTATAGCTGAGGGAAGTTTGCGTGTTGGTATTTTGTTGACATTGCTGAACCCCCCCCCCTCCCCGAGACAGCTGCACCTGTGCTGTCTGAAGATTGCACTGATTTAGCAGGTCACAGGCATAAGGTACCCCAGGGTAAGTGTGTCAACATTTGAGATTGAGATTGGCACAGATACAAACTTCCCAAAGCCATCTGCACAAACCCAACAGCACACCCCAGACCTTTCAAATAAGGGGAGAAACAGCTAGCCTTGGAGAGATGCTTTTGCTGTATTACTGATCTAGCCAGTTCTTGGTATTTCATGGATAGAAGGCACAGCAATGTCTTTTGTATGCACTAGGTTTTGTGAGAGCATCTTACGCTGGGCAAAATGCATAGCTTGGCCTGCAGTGCTGGGTTTGCCAAGCGACCAGAGATTTGCATCATCTCTGCAAATGTGCATTTTGCTTCCCAGATATTTTCATTTTTTTTTAATCAGCTCTGCCTTACACCGAGCTTTAAAATATTTCAAATGCTGCCAGTGGGTGAGAAGGGTAAATGGATGCTTTCAGATTCTATTGGCAAATTTTCCTGCAAGGAAATATCTTTCTTGTTTTAAATCTAAGTGTATATTCTGCATTCACATGTGTGCATGTGTATGAAAGCAAAGGCAGCCATTAATGCCTTGCATCATACTGTATGATATGCATATTAGAATGTACTACATATTGCATGTGACACATGTAATACCAGACATAATGCCATGATGCAAAATATATAGAATACATTTTATGTATATGTATATATTATGCTTTTCAACCATAAGGCTAAGAATGCTAAAGATGTATACTTTAATATAGTCCGAATTGGCTATAAAACTGGTTGTGAGATGGGATCTGTTTGCATCTTCGTTACCCTACTTGTTTTCTGTCATCTTGAGATCTGGCTCTGTGCCTAGAGTGCTTTTATTGTGGCCTCTCCTCATTGGGGCCCTGATCATACAGTAGAAGTTGTTTGTGTAAATCCTAACTGCTGCATTTCTCCAGAGTCCCGTTGTCTTCTCAGAGGTTTTTAATGTACTGGGATCTCCCTTGGGGTCAGCGCACAACCATTATATTAAAACCTCTGTTCTCTCTCTCGCTGAAATCAGTAGCAAAACGCCACTTGTCTCGGTTACTGCCGGTCAGTCTGGGAGACACAAGTGCGAGGTAGTGAGGGCTCTATAGCTGAGGGGGGTTTGCCTGAGTACATAGGTGCCTGATTCCTCCTTGGGTCATCGGGACTGGGGCAAATATCTGTGAAGGTCTGGGCCTTGGGAGCCATTCTGCATCCCTTGAAGCATGTAACCAGCCAGTGGATAAGTAATCGTGGTGAGTAAGTGGGACCGAGGAAAGATCAGCGTGGTGGCATCTCTGTTGATTTTGTGTAAAAAGTTGTCTTAGTCATTGAGTTAGTTCACCAAAAAGCTGCCGTTCTTAGTTGTGTTTTAGGGCCACTATATTGAAATATTTTCGATGAGTGCAAGGGTGTGACTCTTCTACAAATTTTGTGTTGCTTATAGCAGTTGCACTAGAAAGTAGCAAAAGAATATGCTATTTAAGAAGGATTTTGCAAGGCTGCTGCCGTCTCCCAGCAGAATGCCCATGTTTGGGGTTATTTTATGCCTGAGTGTATCAGCTGATAAAAGTTTCCCTAAAGTAAGATATAAAAAACTCAGGTTAAGCACAAGTTCAGGAGGAGGCATGAGGCACACTGAGCCTACGTCAGAAAATTCCCGTACTCGTTTATTCCCTTGGGCCTGACCCCGTTGCCCCTGCCAGGCAGGAGCCCTCCCCGCTCAGAGCAGGTTGTTCTGCTCCGACCAGTGTGACAGACGGCCGGGCATGGAAACTCCGGACAGGAAAAAAAAAAAAAAGAAAAAGATGTGAGGCAAACGATGCTGGTAGCATAATCCCAACGTGTCTTATGGAGATGCTCTTGTCAAGAGATTTCCTGCTCTCGGGTGAAATTCAGCAGCGAGTTTCTAGCCGGAGTGTTGCCTGCACACAGACGCGTGCGTGCTGGCACAAGCACACGCAGAGCGCTGGTGCGAAGGAACTTTGTGGCGAACAGACACCTTTGCGTGGTTTTTTGCGATCCACGTTTTCCAGTTCTGAAAAGAAAGTGCAAGTGGAAATGTGCAAAATGGGAATGGGGCGTGCTTCCTGGGTTTTCTGTGTTAGAGCTAAGAGAAATACAAAAAGCCAGCAGAAGCTTGGAAACTGTAACCCAGGGACTTTCATCTGGGCATGTAAATCCTTCTCTAAGCATCTCCTGAAAAGCTAGGCAGTGAAGTCCCAGAGTCATCGATAATACTATATATTATAGGACTTCTGGAATTTGTCATTTTTATTAAAGAGCCTTTGGATTTTTTTCAAGTGGCTGAAGTCCCATAGTGGCACCCGTGCCGTTGACTTTACAGAGGACTCGTGTCGCCAAAGCACAGAGGTGCTTTCAGGAATCTTACCTCAAGTTCGCAGCTCTTAGCACTCACTTCTGGATGTTCGAAATACAAATCTGTCTGTCTGTCTAGCTTTTTCCTTCTGAAGGCAGAGCACGCATCCTCGTGAAGCAAAGTAGGCACCTCCGGGGACTTGTTTCCATAACAACCTCCCAGACTGTTTCTCTCTACCCTGTGACTTTGGCTACAAGCAAAAGCACTCATTGGATATTTTCAGTTCTCAGATACTAGTACCTTATCTTTACAGCTGTTTTCTTTGCTTACTGAAGATGATCCCGTCACCTTACATCATGTACAACTGTCCTGTCCAGCTCCAGACAGACAGTTACCAGCATTTGAAAGCAGAGCGTGCAAAACCAGGAGATGGGAAGGGATTTTATCTGTATATCCTTGCACACAGAGAGGTGGGGAGTGTGTGAAGGACAATCTGAGCGCTTAAAGTCAAGGAGCTGAGGGGCAACTGGCCTGTGAATCCATCATCTGGGTGTGCGGTGACGAGGAATATGAGATAAAGCATCACATTAAAAAAAACCCCAGCAACTCCTCTTTCAGCAATCTGACTAGGAAATAGTTTTGCTGTGGAAGAGACTATTGCGCCTTCCTGAACCCTTGGCTGTTCTGTGACAATGAGTTCCCCAGATAATTTTCCCACAGGATGTTTTGCACCAAAGCAGGACAGGGCAGAAACCATCTTGTTGGAGGTGGGGGTGGAAGGAAAGGAAGAGTTTTACTGAGGACACCATTTTTATATGCAACTCATCAACCACCTAAAAGATCGTAAGCGTGAAAGCCGTGAAGAGCTGTTTTGCAATATTTCAAAGTCTATGTTACTGGTGGATTCCTGCACTTACCTCCAAGATGAAATGCCTGTTCTGCTCCTGTTTGGAAAATGTTGCAATTTGGGATTTCTGAGCGGTTTTCTGTTTTGGCCCTGTTCCTTTTGGTCCAGCTTTCATGGATAAAAATTCACTGCTAGAGCAGCTGTGGGGGTGAAGGTGACTGGACTTGATGCTTTCTCCTAGGCCCTTTCGTTCAGTGTACAGAGGTGCCTATGGAGATAAAGAAGAATGAGTATAAAGGACAAGTAAAGGGCAGCAAGAGACAGGGTAAGGACTGAAGTGTCTTCCATGCCATGACGGAAAGAACAGCATCAACCCTAAAAGCAAAGGAACAAACAGCTCCAGCGTCTGCTGCTGTAGCAGAAGTAGGTAAGGTTTCTTTTTCATCTGTGAAATTAACGACTAAGGGTTTCTTGCAATTAATGAGGAAGGATTTCCTAATTAAGATTTGCAGCCTAAAGGGAGAATCTGGTTCTAGGTAAAGAAAGAAAGATAATTATAAACTACAAAAATATGGTATGAGCCAGATCCTCACCATCTGCTGATTCAAACTGGCAAATCTCCATTTAGTACAACTACCTTGGTTTATATTGGGCTGCAACTTCAATCTTCTGCATCAAGTCAAAGCATGTGTACTATTGGTGAAAATGTGTATTTTTGCTTGTTCTTTTCTTGAGGTCCTGTTTACATCAGGGAAGGATCTGAAGGTTACAGCAGGAGTTAACAGCTTTCCCAAAAGCTCTCATCTGACTTGAGTCCAAGTAAGTCTACCAAACAGAGCAAAGTTAAGGTTCTCTTTAAGTTTACATTGACAAAAATAAGAGCAGCAGCATTTTTTTTTTTCTCAGTGGTGGAAATGTGCAGATGAATTCGTAGGGAAATTTAAGACTAAATGAGATTCTGCCATCAGCTGCAGCCCTGTAAGCACAATGTAGCTCTATTTACATTGCTGTAACCTAAACTGAGTTCTTCATCTTTGCTCTTTGGAGCTTGCACTCTAGACAAATCCTGTTCTGAAGACACTTGTAGCCATATTATCAGCAGGCTCACAGTCGAATCCCAGACTTGCAGTCATCTGCTTTACACATAAAGTTAAGGAGGGGAGCAGGTGCTTGCAGGATGAAAAGACTTAATCCTCTGATAAAATGAACAATTGCCAGCAAATGCTGAGTGTCCTTAGCTGCCAACAAAGACAGTTGGTGATGAAATAGCCCGATAATTACAAGAATGAGCTCTTCTTGTGGAGGGTCAGGTCCTACGTAACAGCAAGACCCTAGTCAGGGAGATAAACCCGAAATAATGTTTTTTGGGGAAGCAGCAGTAAGCTTGATTTCCAGTGTAGCTTATGTTGTTAGTACATGTCAGTTCTATTTGCCTTGCCTAACTGGCTGGGTTTTCACTTGCTCCAGGGAAGTCTGCCTGGAGCTTGTTGGCTGAAGAACTTGAATATCATAGCGTAGTTTTATACTTTGGGAAACGTAACTGCAATCAGTGTGGGTTTTACGTTCCTAAAGCATAAACATTCATTGATAAACATTCACCACGGGAAATATCCGTGCTGTCTGTAGTGCAAATTAAGAGGGGCTGAAGCAATAGATTGAACTTCCCTGTGTATGACTTAGTGGAAGAAAGGAAAGGATTTACAAGAGGGAAAGTGCTCATCAACTTCCATGGTCACCCTAAAATACTGAAGCCGTGTTGCCTATTCATTAGAGACAAGACTCATAGGAGAGCTCTGTCTTCATACAAAATATCATTGAAAGTTCAGTAAGTCCTTCTTTGGCTTCACTTTCACTAAATGAATATAAAGGTATTTACTCAGTGGTGTAAAGTTTTGGAAGACCATTAGTCAAAAAGTTCTATAAATCACAAATGTTACCAATTTAATTACTAAATTTACCAATTAAATTACCATATTTAATTGGTGTTGTAGGCATTGTTTGTTTGAAGAAAACTGGGGTCTGGATTCTGCTCTCTACCTGAGGTTAGGTAAATGGTGTGACTCCTAATTTAAGTCACTGTGAGAGAAGAATCAGGCCCAAAGAAGAGGGCTGCAAATGCAGATGTCTAGAACAGATCTCTTTAGGTGTTGCAGATACACACTGGTCCCTTCCCCTAAAAGGTTGTATACAGTTTTACACCAACAGAAGATTTAGCTTTCAGAGTACATATTGGTTTATTCTCTTGCATTCTCTGGAGAGAAATTAAATGGTATTTTACAAGAAAACTGGAACATTACTGTCTCCTCTTGCTGCTTGTTGATGCATCTGTTGTTTTCAATTAGCTTGATGGCATCCATTTTCAGGAAGCAGATGCTGCCCTCTTTTACACTGGTGCAATTCTGGAATAACTCCACTGACGTCAGTGAAGTGACTCCAAATTTATCCCCGGTGAAAGCAGAATTGGACCACAGTCTTTTTGTTTGCTTATCTGCTACGGTGCTCTCCGGAAGGTGCACCATTACCATACCATAAGGGGAAGGCGAGCGTCTGTCTGCTGTGCCATGTTCAGCTCTTCTGTGTCCTTGACATCACACCCACGTGCCCGGCTGGAGCAGAAGTCAGGCTGGTGTGGGGCGTGCGTGGTCACCAGATTGCCCATGTTGGATGGAGCGGTTGCTGGTCCTAGATTCTTGACTCCTTTCCCATTCCAATTTCCACCAGCTTCCTCTTGCTTGGATATGTTTTCCAAGGAGACAGAGCTTTTTAAGCTAAAGAAGTGTGATTGCAAGTCTTAAGTAATAAAATAACAGAAGGGTAGCAGAGGTAGATGTGGAGACAAACTCTACGCCTTCTACAGTTTTTTGCTCTTATGGCTACGTGAAAATTTTTGCAGCCCTGGTAGGTTGGCTATACATCTGCTGGCTTCACAGTCTCCATTTTCAGGAAATACTAAGTTTAAAAAAAAAAAGGGCTACTTTTTTCCTGCTCTAACTCTGCTGATCTCAGTCATGCCTTCCCTGAAACTGGACAAAAAGCTTCATATAAAAGCCATTAGCATGCTGTGTGGAAAAATACCACTTGAGATGGGGCAGATAAGGGTGAATAGAAGAATCAGAGTTAGTAAAGAACACAGTAAATAAGCAGTTTGAGACAGGAGGGAGATTCTTAAAGGAGTTCCTCAAGGATTAGTCCTGAGTTGTTTAAAATATTAGCAGCAGAGCTGAGACTATGAAATTTAGCAATGAAGCAACCTAAGCGCCATCATCAGGTCTGTGGATTAGGACACAGAACTAGATGACTGAATAATTGACTTAAAGAAATGGAAAGGTATTAAACAGCACAGAAGTTAAAGTCTTGGTAGGGATTTTGGTGGCAAGCTTATCCATTGGGAAAGACAGACAAAAAGAACGATTGGAGGTGCTAAGATCAGCCAGAGTATCAGTGTCACTTACTGAGCCACCAGAGTAATGCAGCCGTAAAAATTGCAGGTGCAAGTCTTTGAAAGTCTCAGAAGATGCACGTTCAGTACTACCTGGGAAATGTTATTTCCATAAAGCCTCATCTGGAATGCTGTGGTATTTTTGGTGACCTAAATTTGGTCAGGAAGGATGCACGGAAGAACAGCAAGAATGACCAGGTGAATGGAAACTGCTTTGCAAGAGGAAGCTGGAAGAGCCTGACTTTTCTAGGCCAGCAAAAGATTGACAAGACCTATAGTTACAAAAATACTGGGGGCAGAGTAGCCAAAAGAGGTAAGAGCTATTTAAGCTATTTAAAAGGCAATGTTGGTGTTTGAACACTAGAGCATAAACTGGCTATGAATAAATTTACCCTGGAAAGAAGGTGATAATTTCTAACATAACAGACAAAGAAGGAGAAATGAAAGTTCACTCCAGGCTGAATAGGAGAAGTGAGGGCAAAAAACACATTTTTTTTTTTTCAGGTGGACTTTGTTGAATTTATGAAAGGGATAATATGGAAGTAGTTACATGCAATGAAAATAGCCTAAGTTCAGTGACTTTGTCTACTAGAATCCTCTCCTGTACCTGGGATGTATTTGAGATGCCGAGTAGATGAGAAATTGTAAGATTTTCCCTCGTTTCTTGTGTCCTCCATCTCATTTGCCATACCGCACCCGTGTTTTTTCTCTATGGGACTGAGGAAAGAGAATGAAGTCCTATGAGTGGGGTAAGATGGGGCAGGGCGTACCAGATCACTCTGGGAGCTAGTCTGAAGACAGAGGCGAAGCTCATGCCCTTTAAAAAAAGCACCAATCTCTGTTCACTGCTCTTCTTCTCAGCCTGGAGCCTCTGCCGACCTTGTCTGGTCCTTTCTCCCTCTCCAGAGCTCTGCAGCTCTACATTGACCTTCCTCCTTCCTGGTGTCTCTGGTAATTCCTCACTACTGTGAGCTCCTTAGAATCATTGGAACAGTGCATTGCACCTGATTCTGAGAAAAGCCTTGAGCCAGCTCTGCTGCAGCTCAGCCAGGTTATTTGATTTGGATGCAGAAATCAACAGCCTGAAGATGTTAGCAGAATAATTTCCTATTCCAGGCACTGTTCTGATGGAGACAGAATAAAGCTTCACATTTCCTTTCTTACCTCTTTCAGTTCTTTTCATTCTGTGGAAAAGTCACAAAACATCCCCTTATGCTCATCAGATAGAATAGACATTGACCAAGATGGGACCTTCACCCATCCATCCAGCTCGATGTCACAAAAGCTCCAAGAAGAATCTGTCCTTATACTTTGTCTTTGCGCCTTCTAGCCTGTTGCTGCTCTTTGTTCACTTCTGTAAGGAAAGCATTATCTTGCGATTTGTGTCTGTATTGTGGCTAGCTAGTTCTGCTTTTTAACTTTGAAATAGCTCTGCTTTTTCTCCTTTAAGGAGAAAGAAAGAAAAAGCAAAGCAAAGAAATTTTATGAATACCCGTGCACATTATGAAAGCATATGAATATGGACACCACTTGAGCTTTATCAATGAAATTAGCAAGATGGTGCACACAAATCCAGTTGCCCATAAGATGTCTTGAGGGTTTGTCCCAAGTGCTTGACATCATTTCTTGAGTTATGGCAGTAAGCCAAATTAAAAAAGGAATTGTAACAAATACGGAGTGAGCCAATGAATTTCATCTGAACCATGAACACAGCGTCACATCTGTTTCTAAGCTCAGTTCACTTTGAAATTGATGGAAGAAACCACCACCACCAGCATATGTTTATGTGCTTCTTAATTTACTGTTGTTATATCACGTGCACTGCCGTTGTGTGCAGAGCATTGGTCTTGAGGCATGTAACGTATTAATGGTGAAGATCTTACTGCAGCAATCACCACACAAACACAGAGAAGAAATCTGGTCAAAGGGCTTACATGGTTAAAATTGTATATACCTCTTTTGAGCTTGAAGAACTTTAAAATGGTGAGAGCGCATCATTGCATTTTGATTTTATAGGAGGGACAGAATAAGACACAGTTAGCTGTGGAGCGTGGTGGGAAAGCAAGAGTCTAAAGAAGGAGTACAGGAGTTTCATTTCAGCTCATTTTGGTATTCTTTAGAATATGCATGTCTGGAAAATTTTATCATTTGTGTGATCATTTTCTTAATGTTCTAGGAGAGTTTATTTAAAAAAAAAAAAATTTCCAAGCAAGCTAGTGGTAGCCATTAGTTGTTCCTGATTACTAGCAGCGTGGCTCCAGTGTCAGCTCCGGTACTTCCTTGAATTCAGTTAGGTGATACTCAGATGCTCCAAAAGAGATGAAATGACAGACTAAATGGTATGGATACTACAGCATGTATTAGTAGCGACAGATGGGATGCCGAGGAAAGCCAGCTGTTCTTTTCTGCAACAGAAAACCCTGCACAGGTAAAAAAAAGTTGTTTAATAAGTCCAGACTGCTTTTACAATGCAGTCTGACTTGCTAGAACATGTCATTATGAATTCTGAGCTCCCCCTGTTTCCACTCAGTGGGTAACCTTGTAGGATCTTTTTACTCACAGATTTTGTAATAGGAAACAAACAAACAAACAAACAAACAAAACCCCCAAAAATGATTACTGATCATTTTCTGGGTGTATTGGGAAGAATGGAAGTAGAAGGTGCTATCTGCAGTGTGCTGTAGCTCACCTCCTTACTTAACTTTGTTCGTTGGCTCTTTAAAAAATACTGCGCAGATTTGTCAACTGCCATTAACACTTAGCTAAGTGGATTTCAGAGAAGATGAGTAGTGAGCTCTTCTTTGTGTAGTAACCATTAATCAACGCTTCCATAGAAGATGTCTGAATACATATTGATCAAGCCAGCTGCAGCTGTGATATAGCGGTGATGGGTTTTGGAGACTGATGCAGCTGTCCTCTCCATCCTCCAAACATGTAACCTACGTAGCAGAAAAAACACCCACTGGTACTTCTGGCCCTTCTGCTGGTACTTCTGCTTATTAGTAAGTTGCATCAAAGGGCTGTGTAAGGTTTTTCATTAGTTAAGCGACCACTTAACAAGGAAAGTCTTGTAATTAAATATTGGACTTGGAGGCAAGGGGGCAGTCCCCAGTACTGTCACATGGCCGTTGGATGTCCCACGGATCTCACTGCCTCGGCAAATAAAATATGTCAGTATTATGCCTTTTAGTTGCTCCTTTTCCCTAAACCACTTAGACAGGGGGATCTTTCTGAGTATGCCTCATCTCTTACCTAATACCTATATAATGTCAGGCACAGCTGGGGACCCTTACTCCCTAAGGACACCGTGTTGTATTACTGTCATAACAGTAGTAACTAACATACGGACAGCGAGGATCAAACACACACAGAGAAACATTTGGCCCTGTGCATGAGGCTCATGGAATACCCAAATGCTGACAGGTCCTGCTGTTACCTAGCTCTGTGTTGGCTTTGGGCCAATGCTTTGGCCACGCTGATCTGATTTCTGTTTTTTAGTCTCAGACGCAAAATATTCAGTGCAACCCCCTTATTCGTGACTCTCTGTTCCCTTGCTGGCTGCCTTATAATTAAAGGCAGGCAAAATATTTCTATCTGACAAAGCCCAGAGCTGACTTACTGCAAGGTAAATTGAAAGCCCGTTGAATGCGCCGTGGAGATAAGAGGCTGAGATCAACTTCTCACAGCTAGTCCAAAAGAAGTAAATTTATGCAGGTTTTTCTCTTTTCACCCCTTGAGTTGCTATCAGGGACCAAGGTATTAAAGCAGCAGAAGAAAATATGCTGGAGATGGGAGGAGTTCACCATCTTTTTCATAGATTTATGTTAGTTCCCTAAGCACGAAGGTAATTTGGATGACAGCACATCACTGGTACCAAGCAGTCAAATCCGCGCTTTGAATCTGGCAAGATCATTGTTTTACAGATTTTCACTGGCATTCTTAAGAACTCATCCTCCTAAATGCTTTGCTAGTTTTTGGTCCTTTAAGGACTTTCAGAGGAATATGAGGATACACAGAATAGCAATTATGGCTCCTTATGGTTTATGTTTAGTCATATATTGGTGATTCAGAAGCAAGCATATGCAGAAAGGCCCAGATGAATCCTCTTGCAAATTCCTTCCTGTCCTATAGTGTATTTAGGTGCCTGAGTCACTTACATTTTTGGAGAGGGCCCATTGTCATGTCTTTGTGCCCACCAGGATGCATGAAGAGTTTTCTTGATGGCCAGAATATTATAAAACCCCTACTGATGCAGAGAGCTGGTTTCAGGCAAGTGGAGCCAAATTCTCAGCTGGTATTCACACATCAGCACATTTTTCACCTGATGCCAACTAGGCAGGGTGGTAATGGGGTGTTTTAGAAGTCTTTAGGTTTTCAGCTGGTCAATTTTCCATACGGTTAGGAAATGAGACCTGTTATCTTGAAAATTCAGTGTCTTGAAGAATAACTAAAGTTCCCATTTGAATGTTTTTGAGTTTTGATCTGCCACAGCGCCATATCAGTCTGTGAACACACTGATACTCATAGGGACATTCTGGTCTGAATCTAGACTGGATCTGACATTTCATTTTTCTCGTCCCTCAATTTCCACAACTGTAGAAGGGAAATAAAGTCTTGCTCTCCTCAGTGTGCAGTTGGGTGTTTATCAGTGATAAGGAGCTATAGGAACAATCAATGTACTCATTGGTAAACTCATTTTTCTCCAGATAATGCAAATGACCCTTTTTCCTCTAGAGCATCACCAGGAGATGTTGTAAGGCAGGGCTGGGAAGTTGACAGGTTTGCAGCTGGGCAGCTGGTTACTGTGGGACCATCAGTCAGCTTCTCTGTAAGCCTGTTTCTGATTTCACGTTGTTGTAACTTCCATAAAGGGCGTAATTATTTTCACAGTTGGAAACAGGATAAATGGGATGTTGACCCTCTTCACCTGCTTCAGTGACGTTGCCTCTGTTAGTATTTCCCCGTGCCCCTACACCTCTTTCCATGCTTTCCATCAATAATCATAAACCTGACTACTGGGTCTTCAGGTTACTATAGTGGGAGTATAAATACTTAACCAATCAGACAGGCACTTAGATGGTACTATAAATCTCACTCCCAGAAATTCGGTAGAAGGTAGCATTTAAAAGAGAAAAAAAAAAAAGCTTGTTAAAGCCTAAACACACCATGGCCATTGGGAATTTTTTCTAGTGATTTTAGTGAAATGGAGCTGGACCGATAGCAAACACATTTGAAAGTCCTGTCTCTTGGTCTAAGCTGGATTAGTACTTGGCAGTGAAAGGGCGACAGGAGTAAAGGACCCTTTGAACCCAAGTCACCCACTTTTTAGGGACTGGTGAGCGGTAAATGAACTTGCTGCTTGTATTTACATTGCTGTTTTTGATCACGCCCCTTGTCTCCAGGTGATTGTTGCTCTGGTGATCCCTTGAGCATATGACCTGCACCATGCCACCCCCATTCACACCTCCACGTGTGGAGCCCACCCAAGCAATGCCTTCCCTCACGGTGCTTCCTTTTAGCTCCATGACTTCATCAAAGCGTGGCAACTTTCCTATAAATGAACGTGATTGCTTTCAGTTTATTAATGTTTTACCATGCTCAGCTGCGAAGGCAAAACTAAATACTGCTGCGAGAGTGGGGCCGGAGTTACGCCTTGGGGAGGAGCAGAGAGAGAGGGAAAGGAGAGCTGAGCCAGAGGGGCCCTGGAGACCCTTGGGAGGAGGGGAGAGGTGAGGAGTGGATGGGACTATTACCACTGCCACAACCATGCCAGCAGTTTCCTTGTCCCCACGCCCCTTTCCACGCTTCCCACCAGCAGCCGCAATCCTGGCTTCCCAGGGCTTAGGTATAAGCAGAGCAGGTGGCAGGACCGTGGCTGTTTTGCTGTCCCCAGCAGCCTGTTGTCCTTAGCAACTGTTGTCTTTGCCTCTGCTGTATATCCAGCTCTAATATTTTGTTGTGATTTTGTGTGCTGGTTCCCTGGGTATATCCATACTGCAAAAAAAAAAAAAAAACCATTTAAAACAGCAATGAAGATAAAACAGATAAGGCTTTAACAAGGACTAGCAACTGCTGTGAAAGCTGTTAAGGAAGGTTACACTGAAGTCGAGTAAAACTCAAGTTACTTCATCTTCTCTGCAGCTTTAAGCTGACATAATTGACCTTGGTGATCCTTTTCAAAAGTTTTAATAAGGATATCTTGTTGAATTTTAATTTAAAGTCATTGACTCTGCAGTTCTCCCAGAATATTTTTCTTGAAGGGATGCTTTGTGAGTCTAGGGAAAATTCTAAATCCCATGTCATAGGATCCTTAAGCACTGATAATAAGGCTTTGAAATCTGATGCATGTTCCAAATTTTAACATCTGTGGTTTGGCTCCCCCTTTGACCTAGAAATGGGAGAGGATCACGAAACTGTGGATGCTGTATCAGTTGAGCTGGAGCACGAGCCAGGTGTCTTCATGCATGTGCATGCAAAGGCTTGAGCCCCCTTCCAGTCCGTGGCGGGTAGCTGTAAGCTAAACAAACTCCAAGCTTTTGCAGTGGTCTTAAGTAGAATGCAAATGATGTGGTAATTAGCAAGATTGTTAACTGAATTTAGTTTTGTACAGTACTTTGAACATATAAAGTGCATTGTAAGCAATAGGTGTTATTAATTAGTCCCAGGCTTACCAAATTGAATTTCTCTGCAGCAAAAAGAAGTAGTTGTTCTGGAGGTTGCTGTGTAGGGACTAGGCTAACCCTTTTCGGGGTTAAGCTTACTGTTGTTTATTCAAGCAAAATGCCCACAGAAAGCAGATGGTGATCTTTCTGAGCAGAGACAGAGAGGATCAGCTGGCGTGCTGGCATGGGAGAGTCTGTAGAGTTATGCTGAAATCTGGAAAGCCTGAAAATTCAAAGGAAAAACTTGTGACGGGGAAAAGTCTGCCTTATACTGACTGTTGCTGTCAGGAAACGCCACCAAAAGCCAGTGACGAGTTTGTGGGGTGGCACAGTGCCATCCGGTGGGCTATGGAGGTATTTGACAAGGCAACGCTGGGATGTGCGACCTGCACTGCGATGGAGTGTTGGCAGCTTGTGGCAGAGGTGAGTTTGGCCACGAAGGCTCCATTTGCATGAAGAAAGTTGCCTGCCTCGGCATTTCAAGTATTTAAGCGGTTTCCTTTGCTGCTGGAGAGCTGTGCTGGGGTGTGCCGTGAACCCTCCGCAGTGTTCATGAAGCCCTGGCTGCGCAGAAGCAGGACTCACAGGGCAGAAACCTCCCCTGGTAGCAGAGATACAGCCTCCCTTTTTTTTTTTTTCTTTAGCTGAGCACGGACTGTCTTTTTCACGACGTGAGACAGATGGCAGCTTCTTTTTGTGCAGTGCGCAGGACCCACACTGCTGCGAGAGCCCCCTGGCCACCAGGCAACAGGCTGGTTTAGGGGTGCAGCAGGATGTTCTTGCTGCTGAAGCTTCGTAGGATAGGAATTATTATCATAGAATTAATGATGCAGAGGAGGAGGTATGGCTCCAGAGCACTCCTTGGGGCAGGGAATGAGACCTCCTGCTCTTTGCTCCTTCCTTCTTTCCTGGGGGAGAGTTTTTCCACCAGCAACCTGGCGGATCTGCCTTGTTTTGTCATTCTGCCAGTGGATCTTGAAATCGTTAACACTTTGCAAAGACCATATATATAAACAGGCAGCTCTGGGAGCATCTGGTGGCCAAATTGCTGATGCCTAGAGCTTTGGAGCAATCCTTGGAGGCAGCTGTGGTAGAGAAGAGCACAGAAGCAAGGTGTCTGGTATCCTGGATGAGTGCCCTCACCCCTGAGCTGTTTTATGAAAGGAAGCAACTAACCCTCAGTGCCTCTTCCCTGCCTGGTGTGACGGGAGAGCAAGTGGCGGGTTTTTTTCTGGATGCCTGCACAAGACCTGCATTTCTGAAATTCAGTCCCTTTGGAGTGTCAAGCTGAGCATCCAACATCACTGGACACTTTGGAAAATCCCGGTTTAGTTTTGTACTTTATATTAAAATAGTATTTAAAAGTAGATAAGCAATAGCTGAGTAATGAATAAGTCATAGGCTGACAAGGAGTACTTTAATTTTCTTATGCTCCCACAGTTGCCTTACTTCATGTCAGTTCCTTTTCGATGCTTTATTACTTCTATATTTATAGAATTATAGGCATAGAAAAATCCTCTTCAGTCCCTCTGTGTTCTTCTGGCCCAGTCAAAATCTTTCCTGCCACTTTCTCTGTATGATAGCGATCATTATTTAAATGATGCTTTCAAACACCATTATATACTTGGATCTGGCCCCTGCTGTCACATCAGTCCTTCACTGCTGTATTATACTGGGTAATCCCTTGCTTATTTGAAAGATTTAAAACGACAGTTTTGCTGTCATTTGGCCATTCTCTTTGGGATTTCCATAATATTTTCAATGTTAAATAATTATGTCACGTCTCTTTTTTTTTACTGGGACCATTTCTATCGCTACTGATGTTGTTTTGCATAATCCTCCCTTGGACAGGCAGATGACATTACATACCTTAACCATGCAATACTTCCAGTGCAAGAGGAGTCTTGTTTGCTGCTAAGGAGCCTTTCTAAATAAATTCACAAATGATGAAGGAGCATGGATTTTCTCCCTGTAGATCAGGAAACAAGCTATAAGGAAGTATATTTCACAATTTCTAAGCATTTGTTGGATTATTAATGTACACGATGGATAAAAGGAGGTCCTAGGTATCAACTATTGAATAGGTAGACTCTCATCCTCTACTCTTTTTCAGTGGAACATCTCTACAGCCTTTGCGGAGGATCCACATCAGGTACATCAGTATAAAACTAAGAGTAGAATCAGACCAACAAACCCCACCGTGATTGTTAGCTGTGCAGGAAAGTACAGATGTTTGTTACGGGTTCAATTAATGCAGCTGTTGCAGACAGCTGTCTCTGCCTGTGAATTGTTTGATTGAGTCTCTGACTTAGTAAACTCCAGGCAATCACTACTATCCAGTTGTTGTTGCTCTGAATTTTTTGAAAACTATGAGCTAGATTTCATGTCTCTCTACTGGTTTTTTTTTACTCTCTGTAATCCTTGAATTGAAAACTTCCCTATCCAACATATAAATCTGCAGGAAAAAGCTTACATGAAAGAAAATTTTGTGAGGGAATTTGCACAGAGTTAGCCTGCAAATCAGAGATTTCTCACAGTTTTGGTGAACTCAAAGCAAGTGGGCCATACATTTTACTGGTAGAGCTGGCTTTTTCTTAGGAAACTTTTTGAAGGGCAAATGCGTTTTATGAATTCTCACTTGTAATATTTTACATATCTCTATATATATATCTATAGTCATTGCCTATATATGTAGCTTCTGTGTGAGTGTGAATGTATATTTATATTATTCATATTTATATAGATATACATTACATATATGTATTTACATATTTTATGTACCACTGCCATTTTCTCCTTTCTGAATCTAAATAGAGGTCTTGACAAATCTTGCTCACTTTGTAGGCTTCTCCTGTCTCTGATGTTTCTCCCACTTCTTTCTTTCTCCTCCTGTGGGCTTTGGCAATCTTGCAACCAACTTTCTGGCCCAGAGCTTTCTCACTGTTACACTCTTTTTATAGCCTGGTCTTGCTCTTTTTCTGGCTACTTGAATCATTGGGGAGCAGTAGCAGGAGTTGTGGGAGAGAACCAGAAAGTGTATGGTCTTAATAGTGGAATAAGCTGCTTTCACACTCCTGTACTGGGTGGGAAATGGTGGAAAATACTGTGTAAAAAATATAAATGGTGTGAATTCCTTGCAATGCAAGGTTTAAGCTACTCATAGCATTTAGGCAGGTACACGCTTAACTTCTTTACCCTCATGACTAGCCCTGTCAACTACTTACACAATTAAATTAAGTCTGGACCTCAGAGTTTTGTTTGCTTGGAACTTAGTACAAAAATGATTAATTTAATATCACGTCCTAACTGTGTATCATAGTGACACGTGAGCCATCCTGTGTAAAATAAAATGCAACAAGTAACCTTTAGGGGTGTGTTAGACTGGCAGGATTGAGACTTTGCACTGTTGACATGCAGAGGGAAAAGAAATGTAAGTATTGCTTGCATTATGAGAAACTGTTATGTGGCTTTTCAGATTGTAACAGACTTTGTGCAATTTACGAAGGCCCAAGTGCCACATTTACTCCAGTTACTTCTGTCTTTCCTTTCTCTCTCTTTTTTTGTGGAGGACTGCAGATATTTTTAATAACTTATGAATAGCCCTTCCTGTGTCACTGGCACAGATGGACCTAGATGCAACTAGAATGGACTACATCAAAGTATGACAATGGAGAAGTCTCTAAATGAAGAAAAGTCCTTGCAGGCCCAACACATTTTCTCTTAGTTGCCTCAAAAAATTCTTTCAGGTACGATTGAAGGGAAAAAAAAAAAAATCCCTCTTGCTCTGATAGACTTTCCTGAACCTGGCATGGAGGAAGAGGGTTATAAGCCAAAATGTTCATCTAGATCTGTCTTAAAAGGACTTAAAATTAGACACCAAGAAAATGGCTACGGGAATTAACAAAGTCCCAGTTACAGTAAAGGACAGACCTTTGGACTCTGTCCTTGGAGCAGCACAGAACTCCAGTGCATCCTAACAAACTTTGCAACCTTCTAATATGCATGTTTCATCTCATGCAAGAAGAGATGTGTGTAATTCCTAGCAGCTGTAAGGAAAACTCCCCCATAAATCAAATCCCACCAGGCATCAAGGTAAGCAAGGAAATGTAGCACTTGCCATTGTAGACAGCTGCAGTTATATTGACAAGTTACCTCAAATACAGTCCCTTCAAACATTCTCATTAAGAAATGAACCCTTAGATTGACATGTCTTAACTGCGATCCATGCAAAATAACACATTTGTCTTGGGCATTTTTTAACACATAACACTTTTTTTTTTTCCCTTACTAGGCTGGATCCTAGATGCTGCAAGGCTGTCATGTCAGGATGCTGCAAAAGAGGTTGTTGCATCTTCTCACTGTAGAGTTGATGAAGTTTTCCCTGTGCGCAGGAAATACAACGTTTATGGACAGGAAACTGGTTTCCTTGCTTCGCCATTTTCTTGTTGCTGTTGTTTTTAAAGGGGATAACACTCTTAGTTCCAGGAAACTGAAACTAGATGTGAACAGGGGTTGGAGGAAGAGGCAGAGAGAATCCCATATGAGATTCAAATATGTGTCATTTCTGGGGAAATTAAATAAAACAGGATTCCATTGCCAGTGGCAAAATAGCAGCAATTTATGAGCTGTTCATCAAAAGTCCCAGACAAGCACCGAGTCCTGTGGGAAGCTGCAGAAAGACTCCATTGTTGAAACTTATTTTAAACCTTTTTTCAAGTGAAGGATCCAGTCCGGGCAAATGCTTAAGGTTAGCCCTTAGAAGAGCAAATAGCTTTCTCTAGAGAATCGAACAAGTGGCCAAAGTCTGTCCATTTGTCTCCCTGTCTTTTGGCCTTACTGGCCTTACTGTGCTATTTAAAACTGTATTTTCTTAACTCAGATAAATGGTAGATGTTTCACATAGCTCTACAGGTAGTAATCATCCTGTTCATAATATCTGATATCTAAGGGATGGACCTAAACTATAGGTATTTCTCATTTACCTGTGAAGTGTCTTGCTTTAGCATGTGTACAGTCAATTCTTGTTGTGAATGTGTGAGTCCATTGCCTGCTCTAGAGGAGGTAGTGACTTAGTTTCAGTGGCTGTAGAGAGTTTCTCTGAAATAGCACTGTTTGTAGTCTTTCATGTGATTTAGAAGGCACAATAGCCAGCTAGTTCTGAAAATTCTGTAATATAATTGTATGCAGCGTTCCCAGAAATGCTCTGAAGTCTTCCCCCATTGCACCATTGTGATAAAACCTTGTGTTGCTTTTCAAGCTCCCCAAGTCCATGCTGTGCTGTGCTGAAACTGATGGAAACCCCAATTAACACTGAAAAGTGAAGGGCAGAGAGGGATGCCCTGGCCTGGAATCCCCTCCCTTTGGCAGCAGCGAAGGTCAGGCGTGCAGCCGAATGTCCACAACCAAAGGTGGATCCACCCTGTGTGTGTTGTCAGCTCTCTGCATAGGAGAGTGGGAGGGTGGGTAAAAAGAATTGATTCTGGGAGGGGAGAGACTGAGAGGAAAAGTGGACTAAAGCATACCCTGAGCAAGACAGTTGTGATGTTCAGAAGGTACTCTGATGGATGCTGGGCATCCAGCTTCCCTAGGACTCTTTATCAATAACACCTTCTACATTTTCATGAGTGACTTTTAGCCTGTCTGGCAGTCCTCACAGTTGATGTGTGAGGGAAAAGTGGCAGAAGGCAACTCACTCTAATTTGGCAGCGCTCTGCACCTCTAACAGGCAAGGACCGTAATACCTCCTCATGGCTGCGGGCTGAGGATCTGATCCGCTGATGACCTGTGTCTTCCTGACTACCTGTGACTCCAACAGGCTTATAGACCTGAGATGCCAGATCCAAAGATGCTTTTGGAGCAGGTCTGCTCAGTAGTCCTGAAGGTGGCTGTGAGCCTGTAGTTCTTAGGAGGCAACATTTCCTTCAGGTTCATATTGTTTGGGTGCAAACAAAACTGAGACCTACTCTATGTCTTAGTGCAGGCCGGCTTGCAGCGTAGGACTTCTCTGAGGTATGGTTTATCCTGATCTGTGTGGCAAGGCCGTGTGGCTGACCAGAGCTGCTATGGACCCTTCTTGCAAGGGCAGTTGTCTTCAGACTCAAGCAAAGTGCAGGCTGCCTTCAGAAGGGTGTGATTATGCTGCAGGAGTCTATGGGTACCCTTCAGATGTATGGCACGCAGGTCAAACACTTTAGACCATACCGTGTGCCAGCACAAACAGTAGCAATGTTAGTTACAGGATTGCTTTGCTTTTGCTGTGAAACCTTGCGCCGATGCATTATTTCAAGGAAGACAGTTGGGATTTGCAGGCCAGATCATGTGGTGGGATAAGTAATTCCAGCTCCCTTATTGGAGCTAGGCTGATTATTACAAGTCTGGTCCAACATTTATGAGGAACTGTGGATGGTAGGGGTTTTTTGTTTGTTTGTTGTGCTGAAAACCTGAAACCTTTCAAATAAAATACATGAGGTAAAGAGGACTTTTAGATGGAGCATGTGCTTCACGCTGTTTGCTGATGCAGACTTTGAGAATTCAAATTCTTTGTAGAGAATCCCACACACAGTGGGAGAGGAGATAATTGGGCTTGAAAGTTGACCAAGGAGGTGGGACTCAACTGAGCTTTGATCAGCAATCATTGTCCTTATTGGTGATGCCATAATATGTGCTTGACTCAAACCCAATGTTGCACAGGCCAGAACCTGATTAAATCATGTAACTAGGTATTTGTGATTGTTCCTACCAGTGTGATCCACTGTTAAATAGGCTAGACATGAATAAAATCAATATTTTTTAAAGTGTGGTGTGTTTTTTATGTCAAAAAGACTGGATGCACTCTTGGACTTTAATATGTTCATATGAAATATTTGATGTGGAATTAATACAGCTTCCTTAGGACAGTTCACATCCACTTGCAGAAGTGCATCTTTTCTCCCTCAGAGGTGATTACTGCAGTGCCGCGCTGAACACCTGCCGCAAGGATAGATGTGAAGGTAACTTGGCATGTCCTCCTCCTAGTCCTGGAGGGGTGATCCCTCTGCTCTGTGACAGCAGCCAAGGCCGCTCAAGCTTACATCAAACTGAAGTGATCTCATGCCTAGAGATCAGTATAGTGCTGGTGAGAGGTGCGTGTGTCTCATCACACCTGTTGCTACTGCCTCTGTCCCTCCCCTTCTCGCCTCATGGCCCTACAGATACCAAAGGATGGATGTGTTTTAAAGGACTTTCTACTTTTCTATACAGCCTCTGGCTCCATTCCAGCCCTTGCCCAAGAAAAGATGTTTTTGAAGGTACACCTGAGGTGCCTTTGCATCTCCCAGATTCTGGGACTTGCTGGAAATCTAGGCAAAATCGAGCTGACTCAGGCACTTCTCTGAGTGTTGCCACCTCCCAGAAGAGCTAGCTTGCTCCATCAGGCCCCCTGCATCTGGGAATGCTTGATGGTAATCCCCAAATTACTCCTCACATCTTTTGCTTGCTCCTTGACTTGGCAGCCACAGCAGTAAGTCCATGTACATGGAATTTATCCACCAGGGAGGCATTCTGTCTGCCTTACAATCACACTGAAAGAGGGTGATGAGAGGTAAACGCCAGACCCTGTTCCCCTCACTAGATGCAGTGGTCTGTATCTTGCTGAATGAAGCAAGGGCAATGATTCATAAACAGCATTTGTTTTCTTCTAGCTTGACACTATGATGGCAGTGTTACCAGTGAGTATATGCATTCGTCTGCTCCCTATCACTCATCCAAAGACCTGACTGTCTCTAATCACAGCCTCACACACCATCATGTAAGGTCCTTGGCTGTCTTTCTAGTTCCCTGGGCCCTGGACTCTCTCAAGTTTGAGTTCACACCCATCTTTTGTTTGTCTTACAAAACCTTTGTTCTCGCAGCTGCCTTATTTCAGTTTCAGCCTGACCCCACTTGCCGTCTTATTTTATTTCTTTCCCTTCTTCTTTCAGTCCAGATGATTCTTGACTCCTCTTTTGGAGGAAAGAGGAAAGTTACTGTCCCAAAAAATTCTACATTAAAGTGAATGGCACAAATGCCATTGAGGAACCAAAATGTGTCTTTGTTCCCATGATTATGGACACTATCACTGCAAGCCCTGCATCAGCAGTGGTCAAAACCTCCAGCAACATGTAGAAATGAGATTGCTCACAACTGCCAAAGCATTTTACAGATGGATGCATTATGTCCAGGTATGTCATAGGCAATAGCATCATATAAATCGCATTCTATTCAGACAAAAAAATCAGGTTCACATTACAATTCAGATCTAGTCATGTCCAAGGATGCAAACCCCCTTCTCCCCATGACCCCCATCTCCCCCTTTTCTGTTTATTAAGTGAAATTCAAAATGCCCTGGAAAAAAAATGAATTGTTTTTCCTATGAAAATGCCCATTTTATCCAGCAGGCAACAAAAATCTGAAGTACTGCCAAGGGAGGGGTGGACATGTCATCTTTCTCAGGCTGCATGTAGGTGGTCAGGACTGCAAATGGATGATGTAGATAAAAGCATTTCTAGTCAGGCTGTAAGCTTAGTCCACATCCACTCTTGTAAATACTTACCGAATAAAAATGTCACCCCATAGGAACACATACTCTTGCACAGAGCCATGATCACAATTTCCTGCACGCTTCACATTCACAGAATCATAGAACGGTTTAGGTTGGAAGGGACCTTAAAGATCATCTAGTTCCAACCCCCCTGCCATGGGCAGGGACACCTCCCACTAGACCAGGCTGCTCAAAGCCCCATCCAGCCTGGCCTTGAGACCCTTAGCCATTTTATCCCTGCATGCTGGCACCATCCCAAGCCGTCTTCTTTTAACAGGACAGTGTGACATGCAGCCTGGCTCATGGAAACAATACGATGTCTGCTACTCTGATGGGGGAAGCAGCCACAAATTGAAGCTAATGGACTAGTTGCACAAAGGGAAGGGAAGGGAAGGGAAGGGAAGGGAAGGGAAGGGAAGGGAAGGGAAGGGAAGGGAAGGGAAGGGAAGGGAAGGGAAGGGAAGGGAAGGGGAGGGGAGGGGAGGGGAGGGGAGGGGAGGGGAGGGGAGGGAGACAATTAAGCACACTTAATTGTCAGTGATGCTGAGGGTAAAGCAAATTATTACATGGCTTCCTTCTGAAATCCGGGATTCAGAGAGTCCTGGCAAAAGACACAACTACTTCGGGACGGGGTCTGCCAGCCCCAGAAATCTGTCTTTCTACATTTCTTCAAATGTGACCTTAAGTTCTGTGACATCCTCTTTGTCTGCCTTACTCCAGTGTAACTGCTGTATAATGGATGAGCCAAAGAGCGTTTTGATCCAGTCAGGTTTCGGGTAAGTGTGGGAGCTTGTTTTTGGAGAAAGGATTGAAGAAGGTGTAAATTGTGCAAGGCTAACCCAGGAGCTGATCATTTGTGCTACATCTGCCGTAAAGGCCCATTGAGCCTATGGAGTATGAGATCACAATTGCACTCGTGGGTTATATAGGTATAAAAGAAACTGCATAAAGAAGGAGCATCAGAGAGGAATATAAATTCATTAATTTTGTGTACATAATTTATATTTGCGATTGTAATTGGCTTATTATAATGATTTTCCTAGAAGTGAATTAGCGATCCCAGTAGAGAATGCAGTTTGGAGAGTCATTGAATTAGAAGAAATTAAATCAAAAACAGACTAGCATCTCTCCTATTAAATAACTGTGGCAGAAATTGTGTTGCAGGTATACAGAATGACTGCTGACAAATCACCAGCACTCATGACTTTCAAAAGAAATAGTGTAATTACTTCTCAGACTGTATAATCCACTTAAACTTCCATTGATGCCTGAAGTCTGGAGTGTAGCAAGCATGGTGCCATTCTTTAAAACAGTTTCCACGCGGGTGTCTGAGGAACTGTGGTCTCATAAATTTGACATCTGTACTAGGCAAATTAATAGACAATATAACAAAGAACTGAATTAATGAATGCCTGATAAATGCAAAAAAATTCCTTGGGAAAAGTCAACATGGTTTCTATTAAGGGAGGTTTTGCCTTAGAAAAGTAAATTTTTGAAGGGATAAACAAGCACAACAAGCACAAGGGATAAACAAGCACAACGATAATGGTGAGTCCATTTGGTTAGGTTAGATTTCCAGAAGGCTTCACAGGGAACTGTACAGATGTGGGATAAGAGACAAGATCCTGGCGTGGTTAAAAATGTGAAACAGCGAGCAGAGTCTCTGGCCAACTGATAGGATGGAGAGAAGTCACTGTTGGATGGGATCTGTCTTGAGACTTGTGTTGTTCTGCACTTTCATAAATGATCTGGCAGAGGGGGTGAGAAGTGAGATGATCAGCTTTGGTGATGATACGAAGCTCTTCAGGGTAGTAAAGAAAAGGACTGACTGTAAAGAGTTGCAGAAGGACCTCGCAAGACTAAGTGCAACGAAGTGCACTGAATGTGCAATGAAAAGGCAGATAAAATTCTGTGTGGGTAAATGTAAAGTGATGGGTATGGGAAAAAATAGTCCTAGCTTCACAGTGATAGGCACTGAATTGGTCCTCAGCGATCAGGAATGAGACAATGTGGTTACGACAGATACCTGCATCAAAAATCATCTCAGCGCTCAGTAGCAGTCTAAGTAGCAAATCAAATGTAAGGCTCTGCTAGGAGCTTGAGTACTATCTGCAGTCCTGGTGCCTCATCTTCAGACTTTAACTGGAAAATACTTGGAGAAGGCAAGGACAATCATCAATGTAAGCAACAGCTCTGGTTGAGGAGTGACTGAGTTGGCTGGCCCTATTCCACCTGGAAAAGGGACTATGGGTGGTGGGGAATGTATGACAGAAGTCATACATTCCAGAAGTCTCCATGCCATTATGAACGGCATGGAGAGCTTGAATTGGGATTAAGAGTTACCTGTTTCTTCTCGGGTAACTAGGCTTGGAGTAATCAAATGAGGCTGTTGGGACCCAGCTTCAAAACACAAAGAAGGAAGAGGTACTTCATGCAAAGAGAAGCAGAACTGGGGAGCTCATTGACAAAGGATGGTGAGGAGGCAAGAAATTTGCATGGAAATAAGGGGAGACCTGATAAACACTAGTAAAAGAGATTGATTGCAGATTACTAAACAAACGAAACACGTCAGGTTCAGTAGACCCTGAGACCTAGAAATGGGTTAAAAGATGGGAAAGTGTCATATATGTTTGTTCTATTCTTATTTTTCTTTAGGTGTCTGCTTGTGGTCATTCTTAAGACTTGCTAATATTCATGCAAAAGATTGTCAGAAACAGAAAACCCATATCTACACCAAAATCAGATCAACTTCAATAGTAAATTATATTAAATGGGTTTATATAGCTTTGCCCTTTGAAGATCCAGATCTGACCTTTCCCAGGCTTTGATGGAGTTAGATAAGTTTTCCAATCCTTTTTTATTTGCAGATCTTCTAAATATGGTTGGTGGAGATGGGAATAGGAGTATAGTAAATACCAGTTTACTGTCAACTGACTATTTTTTCTTAGTGACCTTTATGGACTCCTTAAAACTTGTACATAGATCCTTAAAGAGTCTTGAACAATGGTTCGATGGACACTAGCTGCACTATGTAGAGTTTATCCTTACTTTTCAAATTTATTGTAGGCAGCAGACACCCACTCCTGGGAAACTGGCAAGTCACTGGATACAACAGTAAAAGTCTGAAGTTCATGAAGAAGTGCTCACCAGAGAAAGATGGAAGCCCTACATCTATTTGACTTTGTGATTTGGCCAAATGTGTCTTCATTAATTAGCATGTCCAAAAAACTGAACTGAAGTGAAGATGTTCCTGGTGACACCATCAGGTAACACAAGGTCTGTATAGTACACTCTTGCTCTTTTAAAAGGGAAGTAATCATATTCCATCCCCCAGGCCGATCTGAGACAGTGTGACTGGTGTGTTTACCTCTGAATGGAGCAGACAATCTGCCTGTGTATTGATTTTGTGCACATTAATAGCTCCTAATAGCCCAGGCCATCTCCTGACTAGCAATTTGCATACTCATAGGGGAATAATTGCCTTGTTTATTAATAGAAAAATTCCCCTTTTACAGTATGTCTTGATGCTGAAGAGAAAATGACCATTTCAAGTCACTTTGTAATAGACAAAGATGCATCATGTAACCACGATCCTTACTACGCTTGCAGTCAACAAGCCTGGAGTGGATTCTGAGCCCAGTGTGGTGTCTTTAGGGTCAGCAAGTTAAGCCAGTCCTGTGAGAGAAGCAAATGTTCATGTAAGACTTGTTTTTGCTATGATCACTTGGTCTTTCTCTCTTGGCATGCAATTGTGAGGGTGAAAAACAGCAGGACCCCTTCCCCAGTGGTTTGTAGGAAGCAGCTTGGGGATAGTGAGAATCTAAACCTAAACGCTCAGTAGAGCAAATATGCTTTTACATTTGCACCTGAAAGTTTTTTTGGGAGCAGGAGGTGTCTGTGGAGGCTCCGTGTGTATGCATCTTTGTCAAGCAGGGGGGCTGAAGGTAGCATTGGGACATCCCTGGGTTGGGAGATGTGTAGTGATGATCTGAGGAAAGTGTTAAGGAGACTGTGTTTCAGGAAGTCTCCTCTTTTCCTAAACTGCTTTACTATATGGGGATGTGTAGTCGTAGCTTCTTCCAAATCAGCTGGGTACTGGTTACCTCCTGCAGCTGCTCGCTTTCTGTCTTTGGGTTACTCTGTAAACACAATATTAGTCCTTTTATTGCTTTATATGTCTGTACTGGAATCAAACCTGGGCATCACATAAGGAAAGAAGAAAGCATCTAGGACTTTCATCCATACCGTGCACTCCTGTTGGTGACTAAGCTGGGAGCAGTGCAATTCCAAATCGGAGGCACCACCACATTGCAGAGGTGCAAATACACTGTCTTTAGTATAGGGCCCAACTCCCAGCCACCCTGCGAGGACCTGCTTGGTGACGTGTGGTCCTACTTTGATTCAGTCTCTGTACCTCCCTCTGGAGTTGCTTCTGGTGTAGTGCCTGGTTTCCTCACTGTGACTATGGGTAGAGTCTCCAGAAGTAGGGATGAATTTCCCCTGTCTTTGGGAACCCGCTCCACCCATGTGGTGAGACTAGCAAGGATTTGGGGACTGGTGGTGGGGGGAGAGAGAGGCAGAGAGGGAGTTATCACCGCTAATGATACTTGGTGGTGCTGTGATGCTGTTTGATATCAGTGTTGCATGAAAGATCCGGACACTGTATCATCCACAACCATAGCTCATACAGATGAGAGGGAGATGCACTATGGCCCTTACATGTGGAGCCAGATGTCTCAGAGCTCCTTTCTTGGAGTATACAGGGAGAAGGGTGCATTTGATTCCAGGCATACTAAACCACATCCAGACCATACTACTCAGTCTGGTCTAATTTAAACACTGATGGAATGGAAATGGGATTCTGCAGCAGGAAGAAATACAGACGTGAGAAGGAAAAAGGTAATATACACACGCTGATTCTGCTTGTGCCTACACTGGTGTGTGCGGCTGGGGCAGCACTGCAGTAATGTTGGCAAGAGCAGCGTGACTGTATTTGAAAGGGAAGGGAGCAAGCTGACATCTTCTTACCTTTTCTTGGCTGCGTCTGCTGTGGCCTTTCTTGGTTTCATTTTTTTTTTCTTTTCCAGTTTTCATTGCTGTTTAGTTACTTTTCCCTGGAAAATGTGACTGCATCAGGAAACCTTTCACTTCTCTGCAACAGCATTCATGACTGTTCAAGGCACAACACAGCAGAGGTTCATCTTCAGGGCTGGGTGCACTGAGTTCATCTGCTCTGCATTCTTCCCAATGACAGAAGAAGGCACAACTTAACGGTGTAATGTGCAGCACTTGGAGTGACTTTAAACATGGATTCTGAGGCTTATTTGCACAAGATGCTTAGGTGACATCTGTGCTAATAAATTCAATTGACGAGTCTTAGATAGTGGAACCAACTCACCACAGCGGTCCCCAATGTGGATTTTGCCTATGACAACCAGTACTCTCCCTAATAATTTGAGGAGCTGTTCTGGGAGTCTGGGAGTTAGATCATCCTCAGATGAGCAGTTTGCATGAGGCCAGAGTGTTTTCGCAGGCTTCATGCCTCATACTTTCCCAGCATAAACCACGTTATTGATTGTGATACTCCAGGATGAAATTTATGCCAACCAGCTTAAATATAAGGGTCTTGCAGCTTCATAAAACTCAGTGAGAACTTCTTGCAGTAAATTCAGATCTTTTGGGCTCAGTGGGTTGAATTTCATTCAGTAGAAATCTCTGGAGAATCATGATTTCAAAGGAAAATCCACCTTTTGAAAGAAAAACCGAAGACCGGATCAGCTGCTCTTCCCTGCGTTCTCTAGCAGTGTACAAGCCTGCAAGGGAAATGGCTGGTGTTACACTTGTAGCATTAGATATTTCCCAGGCAAGTCCCAGTTGCTGAGAGAGTGTCCTTCATACTTCTGAGTGAGCTTCAGGAAGGACCACTTCAGGAGCTGCTATTTTGAGTTGCTTATCTGCTCTTCCTGAGTCTCCTTGAAGTCAGAAGTTTGCAAGGGAGTGGATAGCTTGCCTTGCATCTGCTGTACCAAGCTGTTGTTGGGACATCAGAGGAGTCCATGAAACTTCTTGGCAAAAGCAGCCACAGGGAGGTGAGCAACACAGTACATACCCGACATGGAGGAACCTTTCCCAGAGGCTAAAGGTTGTACTGGCAACACCCTTCATCGGTACCACTGATTTGGCTTGTGTTTGGAGGTTAGCAGAATTATGATTGATGCCAGAGACTTCTGCTCAAACTTTTAGTAAATCTGCAATTCTGAACCCCCCTTCTGCTTGCCTGCTCCACTGTAGTCTCCAAATTTGGAGCCTACTCTCTTAACTCTGCTGTGGAGTGAGCTGAAAGTCCCAAATCCCTTTGTCCAAGCAAGCTCATGCACATCAGCTGTTGCATAGTGCTTCATTTTTCTCTCATGTTATCATTCTATCCCTTGAGCTTTCTCACTTCTAAATGGCCCCTGCCTTTTCCTAGCTCTGATCCTTTGCATTCCACACCTTTATTTCCCTTTCCCTTCGCCCCGCCTTAGCTGCGATGAACACAGCGCTCCAGGAGAGGGCGCAGGATGCATTCAGAGGTGAGCTGGAGGGAGTGTGAATGCCTGATTTACTTTTTTCTTTTTTTTTTTTTTTTTTTTTTTTCCTTTTCGTCTTTGCTCTGCAGCGCTATTTCAGGTGTGTAAATACCTATTCCTACAGACTCTGCCTCTAGGAAACTGTCTAGAATTTTCTCTCTCTTTTTTTTAGCAGTCTAAGTAGCTGGGGTTTTTTTTCATTTGTTTGTTTGTTTGGGGGTTTTTTGCTGTTGTTCATTAATTAGTCAGTGTCTATGGAGCTGCCCATGCATCTGTCTTTACATGCCACAGCTGTTTTAAAACTCCCCAAGCTGGACAAGTGAGTTGATATGAGGAACAACTGAGGGAACTGGGGTTGTTTAGCCTGGAGAAGAGGAGGCTGAGGGGAGACCTTGTCACCCTCTACAACTACCTGAAAGGAGGCTGTAGAGAGATGGGGGCTGACCTCGTCTCCCTGGTGACAAGTGATAGGACAAGAGGAAATGGGTTCAAGTTATGTCAGGTAGGTTTAGATTGGATATTAGGAAATATTTTTTCACTGAAAGGGTTATTAAACATTGGAATAGGCTGCCCAGGGAGGTGGTGGATTCACCATCCCTGGAGATGTTTAAAAAAAGGGTAGATGTGGTGCTTAGGGACATGGTTTAGAAGTGGTTTGTGTCAGGGTAGGTTAATGGTTGGACTTGATGATCTTGAAGGTCCCTTCCAACCTCAGCAATTCTATGATTCTGTGACTTCTATGAATTTAGGCTTGGGCTGTATTGACTTCTCCTTTACTAACCACTTTTCTGTGGTTAAAGGTAGGTCCTTTGCCTCACTAGTGTGGGGTGTCAAGCCACTGCTGACGGAAGTGTGGGGTGTCTGCCTGCTGAGGTTATCCTTTCAGGGTAACTTGTAGATTTAGATGATAGGGAAGGTATGAGAGTGACAGTGAGACAAACGCTGGTTGCATTTACAGGTCTGCTTTGACAGTAGGTTGAGCTTCCACTGTTCGTTTCCCTTTTCTAATTACATTACATTACATGATCATAGCAATCCTTTCTGGCTTTAAAACTGATGGCAGATGTATTCCCCAGATAATGAGTCTCATACAAAATTATATGAAACCTCCTGTTGAATTTGATAGCAGGGGTACTGTTCCAATTTAAAGGTTATAGGATGACGCAAAAAAGCTAAAGAAAGGTTATCCTTTTCCACTCAGCCTCTGAAACTTGGGTAATTATAGAGCTGACCTTGCCAACACTAAAGCATATGCTTTTGGATGACTGAAAAGAAGCTTTCCATGGACAAGGAAATGCAGGAGTGTTCCCCACGTGTGAACTGGACAGAGATGGGGCCACACTGCAGAGGGCCGAGAACTGCCACTGAGGTTTGTCACCAAACTCCTTCTCATGGCAGAGCGGCACCATTTATAGTTCTCTGAAAAAAAAAAAAAAAAAATCCTTTTTTCAAATCAGGAATATTGTATCATGTTGCACTTCAGAACATTTAACAAGAAATAACTACAATACTGTCATATTGTCAACATTTTTTCATTATTAAATACGATCTTATCTTATAGAAAGATCTGTAGCCTGAAGATTTTGCAGGAGGTGCTCCCCTGCTTCTTTGACACTAAAGTCTATTCCTCTTAGCTGTGGAGGATGGCTCCATGGACCAAAGCCACTGTGGCAAGCCTACATCTTTTGTCTATGGCAGTGCCAGTAGATACCTTTGTTATGGTATTTGATAAGCCTTTGGTCCCAGGGTCACATAGCTGTTTGAAGACAAACATTTTTGCTAAAAGCCACGAACACAAGTGTAGCCCAGGCTCATAAAGCAGAGAATAACCAAACCCTTGGTGTCTTAACGTATCTGGTGTCAAGAGACACTTCTTTTCTTATCCTGTGGGTGCCACAAATGAAGTTAGTCAGCATTTGGTACCGTGGCCCATGGCTGGGGTGCCTAGGGACCACAGCAAAGCAAATTATGAGTACTCAAGGAAGGACGCGTGCTATTACTGAGATCCAGGTTTTAGCGACTACAATTCTATTTAGTGCCACTAGGGGATGCCCAAACTGTTGCCAGCCTGCAAGAAACAGCTCCTTAGCCTCAGCTGCTTTCGAAATCAATTGCTAGGAGAAGGAAATGTATTTGGAGGGAATAGAGGGAATAGATATTTAGGCACATCTGAAATCTTTCCTTCAGCTTACAGTAGGAGTTCAATGAGTGGAATCATGGGCATGCAAATTGAAGCAGTGAATGACAGCAAACTGAGCTGATAAGCTCCCTGTATCTAAAAGCTGTAGCTTTCTCAGTGTCAGAGAGTGGCTGGTTCCTGTGAGATAGGGCTGACCTATCACTGATGGAGCAGGCACGTCCTATTGTGAGAGGGTGAAAAAGCTAAGGCGGTATGGGAGAGAGAAGGACATATCAAGAGGCTTAGAGAAGGGCTGGTTGGATATTTCTAGATTTTCTGATGGGTGGATAGCTGGGATCTGGTGAAAGCCAGATAAGTGGACTTGATTACAGTTAACTTAGCTTGTGGAGTCAGAAGGAGAAGCAGCAGACCACACAACTCACCGAGGAGCTCACTTCTTCCCCAACCCAGACCAGACGTGTTGTGCTGGGGATGTCTAATAGCAATGGTGGCCTCATGTTGTGATCCAGGGATTGTTTTACTCCTCCAGAATAAACAAACCATTTCAGACAGGGAAGAGTCTAATGAGGTGAAGTTCTCAAGGAACTAACAAGAAATCACTATCATTTTGCTCTAAAGGTTATGCCAAGTTGGGATCAAGGCATTTTCTTACCTTGGTCAAACTAGGCTACGCCAACAGTGCTGCTGCTGAAGCTGACAGCCTCACCACAAATCCCTGTAGTGGAGGGGATGTGGGGAAAAAATTCCTCTCTGTCCTCCAGTAACATTCCCTCCTGGGTAGTGTCTCAGGAGGGCTGTGATGAGGATGATTATCCTGTTATTGTCTGAACTGCACCTTTTTGGGGTGGTTAAACTGACAAAAGCTGTTAATCTGGCACTTAGAGCAACATGAAGTTCTCTGCTACCAATCAAAGAAAATTTTTAAAGGCACATGAAACACCTCCTCTTAAGACCCATGGCAAAGTCTTGGTAAAGTTACTCTTCACTGGTCTCATCCAACATATGCAGGATTTATGCTCTGGGGCTGTCTTTTCAGACTGCAGTGGTGTGAATGGGATATGTGCCAGAAAAAAAGTCTCCAAACAATTTCCTCTGGAGACTGGAGATAACTTCTTTCACAGGGACTGGTCAGGGATGTAGCTGGAGGATTCCGTGCCGAAGGCCTCTGCACTGGGATGGATAATTCGTTAATGTGACTTTCCTACCAATCAAGGTCAGGCAGATGCTCCTTTTTCCTTGGTCCTGCTGACACGGATTTCCTGAGTGATTGCTTATCTTTTTCTCATTGTCGTAATACCTGCCCACCTGAACATCATCTGTATGCTGCCGGCATGAGGACTTGTTTCCGCTCTTCCAAGGGCTGTATATTATCAGTGTTGAATAATGCAGCCAGAAGTCTCCAGAGCTCATGTACTGCAAGTCATTGAACTAGACTGACTTTGGCTCCATGCATAGTGAACAAACTGTTCTTTTTAAAACAGTGATTTAGTGTCTTAGACTGTAGTAAATTCTGCCCTATGGAACAAGGGTAACTCCAGTTTGCAGTGAGACAGTTTGTTTCAAGGTATCTGAGTGCACTTTAATGGCTCTCAGTTAATTTATGCTCATTTCTCCTCACTGCCTTCTCGATCTCAATGCAGGATATAACACATCTGAACATTCTTTCTAGCCAATTGTGGTGCTTTCTCACCCACAGGAAGCTTCTCCAGCTGTGCCTCTGTAATCTTCAAAATTTCTTCCATCTTTTCCTCTTCTTCCCCTATTTGATCCTCTTCTTTTGTCTTAAAAACTGTGCCAAATGCTTCCTTGAATTCTTCCAAATGTAGACTCCCCTTCCATTCTGGTGATTGCTTGCCCTCACAGAACAGAAGGGTTAACTGTAATGCTGTTTGTGGCTATGGCTGTTGGGGGGAAAACCTCACTGTTTCTAGAGTCCTTAGGGCTGTGGACTTCTGCAGAGCACCTAACATTAACACTCGGCTTTTGCAGCATCAGGAGAATATCTGAGGAACGAGACATCTGTGGTGGGAGAGAAGGAAAAAATGGACAAGTGACTCTTCTTACCAACCTTCTTATGGTTTGGGATTTCATCTGCAAAAAGCCATACCAGGCTTCATAACTCAGCAAAACTACATTTCTATATATTTTTTCATTATTTTCAATTCTTTTCCCCTTGGTTACACGACATTTTTAAGTATAGTGAGCTTTCTGGGAAATAATTGAACTCACATGTTTTATGTTTGTTTGTTTGTTTTTGCATCTATGCATTCAGCTTAATTTTGAAGATCCATGAAAGAAGGCTGAAAGGTTAATCTTCTCCCTGGTGCCCAAGAGTGCCAGTCCACTGCACTTGCTGGGAATATTATCCTCGTGGATGGAAGCTCTGCAGAATGGAGTGGCATCTATTAGTGGGCAGCAAAACGGTGGGGTGGAGCTCTGTGGGGAACCACAGGTGCCTGTTGACCTGCTGGAAAAGGATCGCTCTGCTGCAAGGTGAAACAAGTGACCAGTGAAATGCTTAACTGATTTTCAGCTTTAAGAGTTTGGGGTTTTTTTGTTGAAATGAAGTTATGTTGGAGGCAATAAGTCTCAAGAGGAGAGGCAGGTAAATGGCACTCTGTGTGCCCAGGAGGTGAAGGCACCTTGTTGTTGCTCAGAGTCTGCAGGGTTAGGTGGTACAGATAAAGAACTGGTGTTTCCCCTGAGAGCCCCTGCTCCAGGCTTGGTGAAACTTCTTATTCATCTGTAGTGTTTCTCCCAAGAGCAATGAGACCTGGGTCAAGGCCAAGGTTTATGGGGCCTTGCAGAGGAGCAGCCTGTGAGGGAGGACTCTGCCGTGACATCCTTCAGCCAGAGCACCTTGGAGCAGCCTGGATCTGCTGCTCAGAGTCTGTCCACCCTGCGAGGAGGGTACTGACAATCACAGGAGGTCAGGAGACTGCATGGCACTTCCCTGCCATAGATGCAGAGATATTTTGGGGTTCTGGGAAAAAAAAAATCAAAACTAGGGTAATCAAAGATCAAGGAAGGAAACCCTAGACAAACAAACTTGCTTTCTTTTGCATCAGACAGCATCTGGCAAGGAGGGTCACAAGAATAAGGTAATCCCATAAAGGAGCTGTTGTCGCACCTTCAGGAGGTACCATTAGGAGACCTCACAACCTGGAGCATCACACACTCCTGCTGAGTCCACTCCTCAGTAAATACCACACTGTATTTGAGAAAGGAAAAGTACATTTAAGTAAGTGCGTGCTCAAATAAACACAGCATCTAGAGTGAGCACTTGTGAAGCAGCTGCCAAAAGCATGGGCGCAACCTCATTTGGCTGAATCTTGTGGCTACCTGAAAGAAAAATAATTCCCTGGAGGCTCATAACTATTCTCTGAGGTGACAGAGTGGCTATTCTGGGGCTGGCCAACCTCTCCTGCACTGGTGGCTTGCCTTTCTGTTGAACTCCTGCCAAGAAGTCAGGCTAGGTTTTCCTCCCCTGCAACTCTCTGGGAGATGGATCAGGTTATTTCTAACAAGTGATGGTGGCCATTTTAAGTGTCTCCCCCTTTCTATTGTTGTCTTCTCACCTAGAGATGAGGATGATATCTAGCCAGGGGGGTAATCTGTGGGCAAATAGCAGATTTAACAGGTGTGCCAGGATTTTAACCTGCAGGAGTCCACAGTCCACACATCTGTCTGTGCTGACCCCTCCCTGCTCCAGTATATCCCACTGGATTCAGTTGTAGAGCCCTTTCCATACTGTTTGTTGGCCGATGCCAAGGTAAAGTAGGTCAGCTAACTCAAAGACCAGTTATCCTCCAGCAAGGTTACCAGTTATCCTCCAGTTTTATTTCACACATATGACAGAAGGATACTAAAAATTACCATTGTAGTGGGCCAAAAGGAGGGTCTAAAATCCTGCAGAAGCCTCATGCCTTATCCTAATGCTTGGGCATGCAAATTGAAAATGGGATGTCCAGCTTCCTGCATCACGAACAATCAAGAATCTGGGACACTTGCTTAAAATTATTTGGGTTATTACTGTGCTTTTCTGAGCCTCCCGAGGTCTGCCTCTGTGCCAGTGCAGCAAGGCTGTGCTCATAAAATCCCTTTCTGTGTGAAGGAGCATTGGCACCGGAGAACAGAGGCAGGGGTGTGTGTGAGAGGGAGAGGACCACGGGACAAGAAAAGATAGATCCACGCCACTTGTGTGAGATGCTTTTATCAAGGGCTGGCCGGGGTAGGAAGGGAGGGAATCTCCCACATTGCATCGCCTTGAATTTGATACCATTTTGCCTTTTCTCCCTTCTCCCCTCATTGAGGGACCAGTGCAGCACAGGAGGGAATCAGAGAGGAAGCTTCTATTCATTGCGGAGCACTGCAATGAATTCATTGCGTGTCCTTGAAGGAACCCCGCATTTTGTAGCTGACCCTGAGCTTTAGCATCAGAAAAGCTTTTCTTCTCTTTTTTTTTTCCCTCCCTCAGCTCTAGTCCTATTTTTAGAGCTTGCCGTTTTCTCAGGGGCTTCACAGTCTATTTTTAAAAGACTTCGCAGGCTGCCAAACCATTGCTATTTGCTCTAGGGTGGTGTCAACATGGTGCCTATAGTAAACGTGTTCAGCATTTGCAATAAGGTCTTGTTTTAAAGCAGAAACACATTGTTGAAGGTGAAAAATGCTTTTGCAAATACAGCCCCACTCTGAAGTGCTTTAGTTCCACAAAGCATCCTTTTGCTTGTCTCCTGACTTTCCCCTTTTCTGAAACACCGTTGGTCCGACCGTCAAATTGCTCACTGCTGCATGAACCTGACCTGTACATTATTAGATCATCTAGAGTGACTGTAAATCAGGTTTCGTCGAAGTCTTGCGGCATGTTTAATGTTTTTATAAAGCTCTTTTTCTTGCATTTTTATTGGGAATGGGTTAAACAACCCAGCTCTGAAAGCAATTTAAGGAAGAGTTTGAAGGGCTTAAAATATGAAGAGTAGCAAATATTAGTAATTATCATCATGGTATGATAAATTTTGGTGGCATTTCTCAAATGAATCCAGGATAATCACAGCTTCTTTGTACCTGTGGGGAGAAGAAAAAGAAAAAAAAAAAAAAAGGAAAAAGTCAGGAATGGTTATGTAAAGATGTGGGAGCAGATGTACTGCTGGTGTAAGCTGGCACTGCTCCACCGATGCCAGTCAAACTCATTGATGTGGGGGAACATTTTTTCTGCAAGGGAAGCTGCTGGACTCAGATTTACCAGTGAGCTACAGTGCCTTCGTCAGCTACCACACATCATCTTAACACAGTATCTGCTCTGATCCCCTCACAAATGTGAGGGACAATGTCTATATTAAATCTCTTTCATGGATGCTGAAGCTATACTGCCTGCTGCAGACAACACTGCCCAAGAGGACAGTTCCTGCTCTTCAATCCATGCACAGTCATTTCTTGAGCTGTAATAGCTCAGCTGTGCCTTTGAGCACTGCATTTACAGGCCATCGGCATGTGCAGAGCACCTCCTCGATCTGCTTCTTGTGTGAATGCCATGGGAGGGCTGAGGGAATGTTCCCCTGGGAGATGATGAGCCACCCTTCTCCAGAATTACAAGTACATTTAGAAACCTGAACTTACTTGTTTCAATAACGTTTGAGATCATAAATACTTTTACACATTTGAACCCTGGTATGTACTATGGGTGCTGGGCAAGGCAATAATGCACGGCACACAAGAATGGCTCTACTGTTTGCACAGTCCTTGCTCTGAGTCATCTGCCGGAACCACGAATCATCCAGAGCTTCACAAGCTGGCGGTCTAAGCTATGGTATTCATTTAAATTGTAAACTTCCGAGGGCTTTCTGTTCCACAAATTTGTCCAACTGCCTACTGAACCCTTGTAAATGATTACCATTCAAAACATCCTGCAGCAAGGAGTCTCACAGCTCAGCTCTCCCATGTGGAGAGTCACCTCGTGTTGTTTAAACCTGTCCCTTTATTTATTGCCTCACTCGTAACTTTGCGTCACTGGATTGCTTGAAGGCTCTAAATTGCCTAGCATTCAGTCTTGGATCAGGAAAGGCCATCATCTCACGTTTACCAGGACGCCTGTGAACTTTTGTGAACCTAATCTGAGACTTGCATTTGTAACCAAACCAAAGGAGTTTTGCCTAGGTTTGCGTTTCATTGCAGATGCCTTACACTCTTCTTATAATCCCACTGGACAAAGAATGACTATTTGGAAGACCCCAAGAAAACTGCCTGACTTCGAGTTATTGTGGCAACAGCCCTCTGCACCATACCATGAACCCAAACAAGCCACCAGTTCTGGTTCGTGCTCCTGGCAGCTGAGCTGGTTGGCTGGTTTTGAAAGTACAACTGCCATAGCAGATGGCTGTGAGGTTAGCAGGGAATTTATTCAGAGCTATGCATAAGCGAGGCTGTCTTTCCTCAGAGGGAATGGCAATCAAGAGCACGCTCACATACCCACCCACATCTGCACGCTAACATCCCAGCACTACGTGGTGACCGAGGAGCGGAGGAGACAGCCTGTCTGTCACACACCAACTCTTCTGTGCTGCTTTACGCCACTGTCTGTGCCAGCTCAGCAGGGCTGTTGGCTCCGTCTGCGCTGCTGAACAGCGGAGGTGTTTCACGAATGGATGAACCTGCTCTGTTCAGAGGGGAATAGGGCTGAAGTGGTGCAGAGCCTCCATCTTGGGCATATCCTTTTAGATACCTTCCATGACCCGTGCCTACTCAGCAGTCCTAGGTGGCTGCTGTACATCCACTGCAAACTGGGTATCAGCTTTTCTGAAGCAGTGGTTTGTGGGAGGCTCAAAGCGTGGTGGAAGTCAAAGGGTTGGGACAGGAGGGGTAGGAATTATTCCCCCTTTATTTTCCTGGGAAACAATACTATGTTAGACGGTGTTGCAGTGAAAATGGCTGAACAGAGAGCAAGCTGTAAACCCTCAAGAAGTTTCCTCTAAAGTCTCTGTTTGTAAGAGCTAAGCATCTCCATGATGAAGCAGATGTGAAGGACCCTTTGTCAGAGCCTGTGACGACTCAGCAAAGATACCAGCAGGTAATGGGATGTGAGCTGCCAGCTCCTTGACTTCTTTCTCTGCCTCTAGAGTAACTGCATTAATTTTTACCTTTTAACATTCCCGCTATGTAAAAAAAAACACAACCCAACACCGATGGTACCAGCTCTGAGTCATGCCAGCATATTTGCATGCTGCTGTATTTAGGTGTGAAGCTGTTGGCGTTTGGTAAGTGTAAAGCAGCACTTGATAAGCGAAGTAGTGGTAGTAGTAGGCTATTTAGATAAGGGAAAGGGAGGTGCGGTATGCTGTCAGTAAGTACTCGGCACCTTGCAGTATTGTCCTCAAATGAGGCTGTTTTTAAATCACTGGATTTCCTGCAAGTTAAATTCCTTTCCTCAGACTTGGAGGACGTATCAGTGTTATCTGCCCCATGGGAAGTGGAAAAGATTTAGATAATGGAGTGTACTTTGTTGTGGATCTGTTCTTATCACTATCTGCTAAGTGATATGACTCATATATCACCTCTGTTTGTCCTTTTCACCTCAGGCTGTGGTTGCACAATTAATGACCGCTGATACGGGATCGGTGCAAGACCAGCTGGGTCTGGAACACGGTATGGATGTTTATCACGTTTCTACTGAATTATCGATAGCACACATGGTAGTTGCAGGAAGAAGGATACCACCTGCCACCTGACATAGGGCTTGTTGGGATCGAGTTGATCTCTTACACTTTGAGGTGCATTTAAACGGGCATGTTGACTTTATATGCTTTTGCTATGTGGCCATGCCATTTTTGCTTTTGCACCAGGAGTCTTAAAAACAAATTTGCAGTGTCACTACACAGGCTATAGCCTCTTCCTATGTACTGCTCTTGTGCCTGTGGTATAGCGGCTGTGTATCACAGATACATTTGAAGCATGGGTGGAAACCTGTGAGGCATCCCTTGACCCGTAATGCCCTGGAATTTCACAGTTTCTTGCCAGACCATGCAAACATGTTAGCACTGGAGGGTGGATTTTGGGCCATCCTTAAGTGATGGCTCTGGCATAGCTATTGCTCCCCAGCTCCCTAGTCGCTTTATTCAATAAAGAAATGATCCCTGTTACCAGACCAGTGCTCTGCCTGCTCAGCCTCAGTTTCCAGTCTCTCTTTGGCAGACATCTGCACATAACCCAGAAACTCACTTGCTCCCCTGAAGTACAGGAGAGAAGCCTTTCATTCAGTTTCTAACCAAGCTCTTTGTTCAGACCTTCGTGCAAACAACCTCTGCTTGTCAGACTGCAGTTTCTGGGTTACTGCTCTGCAGAGCCCTTGCTGGTGTTCCAGGGGAATTGGTTAGCTTCTAGGTAATGGGTTACATCTTTGCTTCCAGCTGCTAGAGAGCACCTAAAGAAGCTAAAAATACACTTCAGCCAACACCTAATGTCACTTCTCCACATGAGGGGTTTGTGCAGTTGCCACAGGGATGTTAAGCAATTACACGGGGGAAGGGACATAACCCTTATTTTTGTGAATAGAAGGGGAGGTGCCCATGAGAAAAATCCCTCTATGAAAAGGCTGATGAGCCCGGTGCTTTGATGCCTGTGTTGAAAAAGCGTGCAGCTAAATACTCACAGATTTAGACCAACCAATCTTGTATGAATGCTATTTTTAGAAAGCACAGCACAGAAATACGGCACATGCATCACATGTGAATTGGGAAAGTGCAATCTATTTTTGGAGCCTGTTTGCATATGTGCTGAGTCAAGGTTTGCACATAGAGCAAGCCTGCACCTCGCATCTCTTAAATCTCCTTTAGCAAGGTTGTTAGCTTTCAAGCAATTTGTGGGTCCCACAAAATCCTTTCTCCTTCTGATTTTACTAGTATCTCAGCGTTGCAAGGAGATTAATTAGAAAAGCCAAAAAAGGGAGCTATAAGAAAAGGGGAAAAAAAATAAAGTTGAAGGGGCATGGGTTCTGCAAAAGGAATAGCAAGGTAAGGCCAGAAAGGCCAGAAAAGCATTAAAAAGTATGGAAAGGCAAGAATGGCTCTGAAAGAAGGTGGGAAATTTACACCTTATTCTATCTTTGCTGAAGCAAATCTATATATAGGGAACAGCCCCTAGAGAAAACAGGAATCGGAGAAAGAAACTGGAACAGCATTGCATGAATTACAGCCAACCCTGGCTTTATGGGCAGGGGAGAAAAGCCCCTAGGTTACCAGCACTGTCAGGCTGCATGGCAAAGGGATGTCAGCTGGGGATTAAGACTGGCTGGCTGGTGTTGGTCTCAGCGGGTGGACTCTGTTCTGCAGGGCGCTACCTTTTGCAGACTGCCTTCCAGAGCCCTGCTGCTGTCCTCACAAGCAATGGAAACTAAAACACAGCTCCCTTTAAGGTCAGACGTTTTGCCCAGCAAAGGATAATTCTTTATCCACTATTTCCAGGAGGCAAAGACCTCCTGGAGACAATTAGGCTGCTGTGGTCATTAGGGGGGCACTTAAGGTCCTCGCCTTCTCCTCTCCTGCCATGCCATTGACACCACTGTACTCCAGTGCCCCAGTTTACCTTCTGCTGGTAGGAAGCAGCAGCACAAATCTGCAGAGGAGATAGGAGAGGTGCTGAGGGTAAGGTTCTGACTGCTCAGGTCTAGCTCTGGAGAACCTTCTTGGACCTGTGGTCACAGAAACAGGGTTGCAGGCATGGAGAACATGGTGCTTGCCCTCCAGCAGGCACACCAGCCAGCCAGGGGCACTGGCGTGCAGCTGGGCAGAGGCCAGAGCAGGACTCATTCTTTAAGAGCAGTTAATCATAGCCCACAAACTGCAGGCTGCGTTATCACTGTCACTGAGAGCTGGGTAACGCATGATGTAGCGAGGCCGAGTGAACACAGCATGCTGGGGCTGCCCGCCCAGTCGTCCTGCCTCACGGCAAGGGCAGCACACAGGTGAGCAGCAGGTGAGGAGGGACACAGCACAGCACGAGGTGGACTCTTTCTCTTTACCTACCTTCATTCCTACCTTCCAGCAAGTCTCCTGACTTGGAGCATAGCTGTGGTATAAAGCCACAAAGCAGCCTTCCAGAGAGGTGCTCTGCTCTGGGGAGGTGCACACAGCGTACGTGCAGCTCGCTGGAGCCATCCCCACAGTTCAGGGAAAGGCACGCTGGCTTGTGTGAAAGGACCAGGACGAACTTCCGTTCAAATGAAAACCAGAAGGTGAGTGGAGCCAGGCAATATTCACAGCTTCCACTCATACAGCTCCATGGGGAAGGGAAGGTGGTTTTATACTGAACAAGGTGGGAAGGACAGCAAGAGTAATCTGAGGATTGGTGAAGATCCAGATGAGGTCCAGAGCAGAAACATCCTGTGTCCTTCACGTCAATACCAGGCCTGCAGAGTTTGTAGTGATGTTATAAAGCCCTTGTCCTGGAGAGGTCGGCTGTAGAGATTGACCCGAGTGCCACCTAGTGCTCTAAAAGGATAAATAAGTGGTACTCCAGCCAAACGACCAAGCCACACTGCAGCAGATGCTCTGCACAGTTCAGGCAGGAAAAGCCGAAGAGCAGCCCATGTTGATGAGGTAGATCCGCACTGAGTAGCCAGTAGTTTCCTGAAGGCCAAGTCTAGTGATGTGCAAAAGCACGGTTTGACATCAGACATATGAACAGCTCAGCTGAGTTCAGCTGAGCGCCACTGAAATCTGCGCCACTGCAGAACCTGCAGAGTTCTTGTGTTCCCAGAATGTGGGCAGTAAATGTAAACCATTCTGTTGCAATCTACGTGAAGGGTGACAAGCTCTGTCCATGAGCAGCAGGCATTGGGTCACAGGCCTTCTGAGGTTCTTAGTGTAGGACGATTTGACTAATATCCTATTGTGTTTCCCTCTGATGACACTAGATCACTCTAGAGGCTGCTTTTCAAAGGTGAAGCCTCTGAAGCCGACCAGTTGCAGAGCCGGCTCAGCTCTAGTGCAGCTGCTTAGCACATGCACAGCGTATTGTCTCTATGACTGGGGGTAGACATTGCAGCTAGGGGGAAAGACATTAGCCCTGTTTTCTTGCTCCCCTGACACGAATGGCATTGCCACCATGCATCCCCTTGCAGGCTGCTGGGAAGGCACGAGGAGTTTCAGCAGTGTAAGGTGGAAAAGACTTGGAGCATGGGCTACAGAGGAAAAGGGAGCAGCAGTACCCTGACAGAGTTAGCATTCCTCTTGCACTGATAACACCATGCCATGCAGCAGGATACAGTGAAGAGGTGGGATTCATGCTGATCTCTGTAGGGGGACACAGTTGACTCAATTTGTTTACTCAGTTGCTAGAGTCATAGATGTCAACATAGAGACATGTCAACATAAGAACTGACACATACAGGGTAAGAATGCAGCATGAAGCATGCCTGGCAGACTACCTGCCATGCGTGAGCTCCTGGTATCTTTAATCCTGATGGAGCTAGACCCATGTGGTCTTTGTGGGCCCTTCTCTGCCTAGGTACACGTGTTTAGGAACAGTCTGTTAAAATGACCTATATTCCGGTTTTCTTCTTGTATTCAGTGAAAATAAAAAGTGAAACCCACTCCATCAAACAAAACAAAAAGGTTTGAAAAACACTTAGGATTAGGGACGTCAAGCCCGAGTTTTGAAGGTGAGCATGAGTTTAAAAGCAGAATGGCTTAAAATAAGGATAAAACATGCAAATGCTGGTGCAATATCCAAATTTGGAAAGTGGATACAAGCCAAAAAAATGCCAACATAACAATGCCTACAAACCAAAACAAATCAGAATTTCCCTACAATTTTCAGTGTATGCTAAAAAAGGCTTGAACACATATTCAAAATCTGTGGAAAGGCAGAGGAAAATCACACAGGTCTCTACTTTTAAGCAGTTCTACTAGCAAACCTTTTTCCTTTTGCTCCCCACTGATAGTGGCTTTGACACCATTTTGTTCTTCGTATAACCAAACAAGAGAACAGAAAGCAGCAGCACTTTTCCAGACCTTAGTTTGGACTGGTTGCTGATTAAAGCCACTTAGGTTCATAACCTTCCTTTCTGCAACCATAGATCCTCCACCCTAGAACCTATGTGGACTCTAAATGTAACTTGGAACTGCTGGAAATCTGAGCGGTCATTTCATCCAATACTCGGCTCATGTCCGGGAACTTTGATGAACCTAACCCGAGATTCATGCTTGTAATCAATCTAAGCAGAGATCAGTTTTGCCTGGGTTTTAGTTTCACGTAAGAAGGTGCCCACCTTCCTACCTGTCTTCACCTTGACCAGGCAGTGGACCATCCGGCTATCTCCTCACATATCATCAGTAGCTTCTCAGGTTATATAGCCAGCCTCCTCATCCTGATACTAGTAACCCACCCATTTGCACTTCATTCTCATAAAACTTGCTTATTCTGGTTAGTGTTCCCTGCAGTTGACGTGGTGGGCTCTGTTCAAGGAATGACTCTCCACCCAGATGGTAGCAAGCCTGACAAGGACTCTTTTCAGAGCTGTGTACAAATCATGCTGTCTTCTCTTGGATGGATTAGAGTCAACAGCACCATAATTGCAAACCCACGCACCCACCTCTGCAAACTAGCATTCCAGGGCTGTGCAGGAAAACAGAATGCCTGCCTGACCCACACAAGTCTGCCGTGCCAACAAACTTCACCGGCTGTAAGCAGAATTAGATATAATAGATTATTAGCTTAATTCACATAACGTTTCTCGTTTGTAGCATCAGAGTGGCCATTCTCCACTGGAGAAACTGAGGTACAGCAAATGAAGATGCTTTTTAGAAGTTAGGCATACACCCAGGAACAGAACATGGGACAGTGGCTGCACCATGTACAGACGTGATGATCTTAGTGTTAACTCAGTGTCTTCTGTATTGCTTTGCAAAAATAATGTGAAAGAATGCTTGTGCTTGCATCCTCTCTACCCTCAGATTGTCTTAACTGTCTGAAGAAGTATGCCACAATCTCAGGGTGCTCACAAAGAGGTGATTATCAATTAATTGCTATTTAAAATCCTAGTTATGTTAGCTTGCATAGATCAGATAAATAAATCACATAGTCTGTTCTGTTTCTGGATTGCTGAATGTCTCAGACTCTTGCTGGTCTTGAAGAAATAGTCTCACCAATACATTTAAAATGGACTTCCTTTAGACTCTGTGAATGACTCACTTTGAATGTACTACTCCTTTGAACTGTCTGTCCACTAGACTTTTTTTTTTTAAAGCAATTAGTTGATTCACAAGGTTTAAAACCAGAACTTGACTAATAACTCTCAGAAGCAACAGGGCTTTTTGGTATAGGATTTTTATTTTCAAAGCAAATGCCACTCTTACTTGTGTTAGTATCAGTGGTAAATGAGTCGCACTGGACACCTCTCTCTTGTGAGGACATAGTAAAATCCTCTGGTCCTTCACACACAGCATCTCTTCTAGAGCAAGAAGGTTTGAAATAAATAAGCAGTGAGCTTCCTAGGGTATCCCAGACATACCTGTGGACTTTGGGCGTGGCACATTGGGACTCTCCTGAAGCAGCAGCTGAAAGCCAAAGCAGGAACATCCTCAGCCATCTCAAATGGCATGAGATGTCCATGATTAAGCAACCAAACTGAGAAATGGAGATCCCTTTGAGAGCCAATGGAACTAAGAGAGAGCTTCTGCTTGTCTGAAGCAGGCTTTGGCTGGCGGTCAGCTGTGTCACCAGGCTCCAGGAGCCTGCACTGGCTGGATTTCCTCTGATTGCAGACCAAGCTTAAACAACCAGCCTGCATTATAGATGCTGTCACAGGCATGGTCTTCATCATGAGCTCAACCTCTCTCCAACTGACCGTGCCTGTGACAGATGTTGTGTAAATATAAACCTGCCCCTATTCTCATTGATAAGAGAAGAATTAAAAAGGGTAACAGACTGTGTAGACCAGTAGCAGGGAAGAGGTTTTGGAGTATCACTGCTTGGCATCCTGTGCAGGTTGCAAATACTAGCTGGTACTTTGGTCAGATGTACACCTGGAATTTAATGTATACAGTAAAACCAGCTATAGCAGCCCTCTTTCAAGGCTAGGGCTAAAATATAATCCACATTGTGAATGTCTGTTGGCTGTGTGTGATTTTACACTGAGAATTATAATCTAGCAAAAAGTATATTGTTACTGTATGCACAGCAGAAGTCACATAGTCTACTACTAGTGATGGCAGTAAAGTAGGCCATTTTGAGCACTGCACTGGTTTTGCCTACTGGGTTATTTTGTTGTCTGAATATGTGAATAATATATGAACAATAACTAAGCTGATTTTAACTTTTGGGAAGAGGCATAACTCTTTGATGCTGGTCTTAATATTTGGAGTGGGAGTAGCTCCACTGAACCAGATGAAAATCCAATGCTATTTGAACCTGGTTCACAGTGCACATGCATCTCCCTTTGGGTGACAGAATTGGTGACAACTTCCACTGTGTGGCACCTGTGTCTGCAGGTGGCCCATTAAATACCTCTGTTGTTAAGGGCAATAGAGCCTAGTCGTTGTACAGCCAAGAGCACTTGAAGCACATCAGGAGCATTGTTGACTTCATTAAGACTATGTGCATGTTTAAGCAGCTGCTTGAGAGCCCTGTTGAATCGAGCTTTACATATCTAATAAAGAGCCCTGAAGGTTGAGGTTCATCTCTGAACATAACTTTATTTGGTTTAAGCTACCCATCACATTGAAATAATGCTGTTGTTGGGTAGGAGATATGACTCTCTTTATGGCTATGTGTAATATTTTCCCCTCTCACCAAAGTGCCCTTCTGAGTGATAAATGTGTAGGTTTCCTGCTTCCCTGGGTCTGAAGGAGCAGAGGAGGCTGGCTGGGGGCGGTGACTTTTCCCTGTTTATACAAGCAGCGCTGATGGAATGGTGGAAACGGCCGGGCTGTAAACTGGTAATGATCAGCCTGCAGATGCCCTTTCGCAAGCAGCACATCGGCAGGCTGATGCAGAACAGGAACTTCTTGTTTACACAGCTTACCATCTGCATCGCAGTGGCACCATCCTCCCATCTGTGTGTACAAACTGGAATGCTGCCCCCATGGGCAGCACGCCCGGTTAACTCGTTGTAGCCCTCTGAGAATCCCAAGTCTTCTCACTATTCTGACGTTACCTTTGCCCCCTCCCTGGCACAGCTGCTGTAATCTAGACCTGCATGACACAGTTGTAACCATTTAATGCTAGAAAGATCAAGGAAATTATGCAATAAATGGAAATGAAGGGCTCATTCTATTCAGTAACCTGCTGAAGTTTCACTGGGAAATGTCTTATGCGTCCTCTTGGTCTCTATTTGAGGAAGAACCATTACTTAAAACAAAAAAAGTTTTGTTTTGTTTTTTTCTTAGGTAGTGAAGGCAGGAATGAGTCATGGTCAGTTGTTCTAGTGAAGTATGCAATCACCAGAGGATTAAACCTTGCCATGGATGATGACAAGGTCATCAGTCACAGGGCTCAATTAAACACTTCAGCCTCCATGGACTTAATGACAGCCAGGTGCCATATTAAACATGGCTTGTCCCTCTCTGCAGTTACAAAAGTGATGATCATAATTGTTTCAGTGCAGGTATCTTCATCAGGTAGTATGCTAATGCTGCAGTTTTCCTAGCAAAGGCTAATGCGATCCTCTAACGGTTTCACAATGAAACTTAAGCCACAGGATGGAAAGGACCATGAAGCAGTATCTCCAGATGAAGCCACACTTTGTCTAGCTGCTGATTTTTTTTCAAGTCTGCAGTGACAGAGAGGATTGCAAAGACATGCATGTGTGATGCCTAATAGGTTAGCTGTACAGGAACTTCTTCAGGTTGGGCTCATGTCTCTGTTTGCTAGGTGGGAGTTGTGAAACTTGCCTGCTTTTAGACCAGTTGAAAAACACAGAATTATTTATCCCTCACAGACAGGGACAGATCTAAAACATCTGCAAACATCTACTCTGAGGCAAGCATGGTGGCATCTGATCGTTCCCCCAGCAGAACTCTTCCCACTTCCTGCACCTGTCCTGCCTCTGTGTGATACTGGAAGGCAGGGGGACAGTCAAGTCGCCAGCTCTTCCCTGACTTGGTGGTGATTGTGTTAAGTCATCCGGTTATCCCATCCTTAGAAGCATCCCAGGCTTAGCCTCTGCCCAGATGAGGTTTGCTAGACTCTTTTTCTCTCTTCATGACCCATCCATTATTATCTCTGTTCTTTTGTGTATCTGGGCCTGCAGAAGAAGTCTTTGTTCTTAACCTTTTTGTGCTTGTTTTCAGTATTTTTTTTCCCCCTTGAAAAATAGTTATTCTGCACTCTATGTCTAGCTGAAACAAATGGTGTCTTCTTTTTCCCTTACATCTGCTTTTGAAGATCCAAAACACTGCCAAAGCTCCAGTGTTCCCCAGTGTCCTTAAATGCAGTAAAGATGCTTTCTTCTTCAACACTTTCTACCCTTTCTGGTCCCCTCTGGCAAATGAAGGTGTCTTTTCAAATGTAAAACAAGCAGTTCTTTTCCTTTTTACTGGTGAGTGGTTTTGTATCAGGATTGCTCCCAGAGAGGATTGCCAAATCTTCATAAGAGTGGCCCCACTTTCTGTTTCTGGAGGCTTACATCCTCCTTTTAGAAGCAGCAATTTTATGTATCTTGCCCTTAACTTGACAGTTTGTTGGAGAAAGCAAGGCACTGGCTCCAAAGAGTACCTGTATCAGCACCCATTGTGCCAGGCACTAGCAATCTATATTTGCAACCAGCTTTCACAAAGCAACGATTGTTTCTTTCTCATGAGACTTCTGCTGCTGTGTAGGTCTGAGAAAATCATGCATACAGCCCCCAAGACCTTCATTTACCATTACAAAGACCACTGGTAGGAGTGATGTGTGTGGACCTGCCACGGTGGCCCTGCCTGCAGTGCAGATATTCTCTGCATTTGTTGTTTCTGTGTGCATGTCTTCACCTAGCCCTTTATCCCTCTTCAACTCAGCGTGAGCCTAAGCTGTCTATGTAGTAAAGTAAAGTTTTGAGAAGCTTTTTTTCTTGTTTTCTACTCCAGCTGCAAGGCTGAGATACTTTCTTATGGCAACAGTTTCTCTACCATTTTTTGGTGGCTATATAGACCTTGATGCTCTGACCCTTCTTTCAGCTCATTTCACGATCTAATTCCCACTGAGCATTAACACTCAGACAGAAATACCCTGAAGAACAGGAGGCAAACCGAAGTGCAAGCTGCTTGCATTGGGCCCGAGGGCTTTCAGCACTTGAGGTGCTGGAAACATAGTTTTCTGTAGACTCAGTTTTTTGCTTAGTGGCAGGGGGTATGTATTGTACTTTATTGCATGTTACTGTTTTAAGATACAATTTCAAAATATGAAAATTTTCAGTGTAAAATTTAGATTAAAATCCCAAATGTTTTCACATGTTCAACTGTCTGCTCTAGGTGCCTATAAATTAATCAAAGGAGAAACAGAATTTGGGTCATCCTATGGGTATGCTATTGTACCCACCAAATCTCAGCATGTGCCCAAACATGACCTTGTCCAGTTCTCCATTCAGTTTTACAGAGACCATAAGTAGAACATGATGGATAATTTTGACCCATTGTAGAGCAAATCCCAGTGAAGAACTCCACTTACTCCACATCACTTCACTCCACTTTGAAGGGAGTAAAACTGATACTTTGCAAGATAATTGTGAAAAACCTATGGGAAGACAGGATAGGACTAGTAAAAGGTGGGAGCAGGTCATAAAGTCCTTATGTACATGCAGTTTAACAAACCAGCACAAACTTCTCGTTCTCTTTCTCAGCTTAAGAAAACCTGCTTGAGGTTTCTTACACTGGCAGAGTTTTGTTATCCACAGTGGGAGTTTGTTTACTGTTACACATTTGTAGAAGGTGTGAAAGAGCTTTTGTAGAAAAGATGCTGGTAGTGAGGTAATTAAAGGCAGGGTGATGAACGTGACAAGCCTGCCATGCTAGCTGTCAGCACTGGATTCATGGCTGTACAGTGCTTGTGCTTCCTACACCTACGCTGAAGGCCTCCTGTCCCTAATCCTTCTGCTTCCCCACCCCTGAGAGTCACCCTGCCTGTATCCCAGCTCCCGAGGCTGCACAGGAAATGGGAAGCGCAGCCTGAGATCGCTGCAGCCATTCTGCTGTGCTCATCACTAGCCAGCTCCCTCCCTTGACCCTGAGAAAGAGGGTAGCTCTGCTGGCAGTTCCCATGCTCCTGCTCTTGTCGTAGGCCCAGAAGGGAAAGATACGGGGTTCATTTTACCTGGGGAGTGGTAACTCCCCACCTTACTATCTGCAACTTGCAGTGGGATTTGAAGGATTAGATTTGAGGGCTGATGTAAGTGGCTGATGATGCTGGAGCTACCCCCAGAAGAGAAGCAAGCAATGGACCCGGCTTAGTGAGGGGATCATATTTGTCTGCTAGGGACCGACAACGTTCTGCTATTGTGGTCTGAGAGGCTGATACTCTCTGCAGAGGGTGCTTGCAATGGGAAGCCAGCCTACGTGTGTTATTTACTTCCTCTTCGTGGTCTGGCAGACCAAAAAACCTTTGCAAGAGCACCAAGAGTGTGTATGTGTATTAGAGGACTAACCCATCTTCTTCAGCTGAAAATAAATATTCCACAGGCAGCATCTGAACTCCTTGGGTGAAAGGCAAGAGCCAAGGTCCTTTGCAACAGGTCCTAAAGCTAAATGGAAGTTAGGATGGGAACCAAAGTAATGCTCATCTCCGGCAGAATGATATTGTTTTGACCTCTACAGTTCCTTGCTGAACCTCTGCCTCCTGCATTGTTCCTGACTTCTACCCTGCTTCCGGGTGTTGCGTAGCCTTGCCTGTACCTCACCAGTCTTGCCAGCCATTAGGGCCTGAGCTGATGGAGGCAGGGTTAGGAAAACATTACTTTGTTTCCTCAACAATGAATTAATGTCAGTTCTCGATCTGTTTTATGACCACCTGTAATTCAGAGCTTCTCTGAGCGTATTAGCTGAATTTAAACAGCTTCTGGTACTGCGGTTCCAGCCCTCGCTACCCTGCACTGACCACAGCTTTCTTCTTGTTGGAGTCTCAAATTTTGGCCTTGGTCAGTGAAATTCAGGAAGTCTAGAAGGTCATTTTCCTGTTTGGTCTTCTGAGCTTGCATGGAAACGATGTTGCTTATTACCCAATATTCCCTAGAAATTTGGTGGTACTGTTATTCTAGCCCTGTAGTATTAAATTAGGTGTTCTTCCGCTCTGGGGGGAACCATTTTGCCCTAGTCCTATTCCAGTTCTGCCAAAATCCTGAAACTCCCTTTGAAAAAACACACAGCTTTCATTTCTAGTTTGCATTAGGGATAATACCATGGAGTGAGGGAGGTGGGGAAGGGTGTTATTTGGTGTTAGCAGCTGCCAGGGTCTTTCCCTTCCCTCCCCCACTGCTGGAGGGGTAGCACAGTGTGCAGTAAAGCCACTAACTCATCCTGAGATTTGGTGCAAAGACACATGACCACTTGAAATGCTGGGGTATGCCCAGTGGGTTGTGATTACAATGGTCTTTGCATACATCAGGTCAGTCTGAACTGGGGATATATGTGTATGTGCATGTGTATGTGTGTGTTATGCACACACTCCTTTTGTCTGCAAGCAGATAATGTGACTGCCTCTACAGCACACCTGGATGTTATGAGCTTCTTTTGCTGGTGGTTGAATTCACAGATTTGTTTTGACAGGCATAATCCTGAAAGAAGGTCTACACGGGACCTTGTGGTGGAAATTAATCAGTGCGGGTCTCAGATGCCAGACATTCAGACTGAAATAGGCTTCTGGAAAAAGGATGAAGTACAAAGAACCAGCTAGATGGGTCTCCCTGCCATTTGAGAATTGGACAGCAGTACAAGCTGCAGGAATCAGGACAATCCACATTCCTTTGGGAATCAGCTATCTATGTATTTTGTCAGAATTTGAGAGTATATTGAGCAAGTAGCACAGCTCCAAACTGTTAGGTACCCCCTTGCCAATGATGCCAGATGTTTCCCTTGCTGGAAATTTTTCTGCTTGTGTTGCCAACAATTAAAGACTTATTGTCATCTTCCCTTTGCAATTACGCATTTATGCCCCTCATCACTGTGGGTTGTCCTGTCAGAAACAAGACCCAATTCTTCATCTCACGGACAGTACACTGCCAGAAATTTACTGAATATGCTCTTCCGGCTGAGGTCTGGAAGAGCATATTCAAGTCCCATGGGTTTTTTTTTTCCCCAGCAAGAAGAATCTTTGTGCTTCTTGTTCTCAGCCATATGGTCAAACGCATGTGTATCTGTTTTCCTGCTTCACACTAAACTCTGCTTCCTAAATTTCACCTTGCAAAGGTGTTGTTACTATATCTTCTCACTCCAAGTTGTCTTGTGTCTGCTTTCTACATGATAGTCTTTCTTTCACTCTAATGATTTTTAAGTGATAAGCCAGTATAGCAGCTATCAAGGGGTTAATGTTTTCACGTCTGCAGCATGGAACAGAAGTAAGAGAACAAGAAGCCCAAAGAAGAACCTTTGTGTTCAGTACATAAACAAAAATAAAAACCAAATAGAGAAATAAGTGGCAGTGCAAGAATTTCAGCCAAATTTCACTGTTCTCCAGGGAAGTTACAAATCAACTGGAAAAACTCAGGCGACATTGTTATGCAGAGCATTCCTATCTGTGATAGATCTGCTGATCATCGGACCAGTCTTTTACAAATCTTCCTTCGTTTATGCTGCTTAGGGGGATTGGCTGAATTGATTTTAATTTCTTTTTATTTTTTTCTGTTGAAATACCTACCAGCAGTGATTCACAAATACCTTTCAATTCAGAGGCCAGTAAGAGAAGGTCATTTACCATTTTTTTTAAACTAACACCATGCTTGGACTGATGGTGTTGAGGATTGCATGGAGAAGTAGTAGATTTTATTAGGTCATCTGGTAAAATTGGAAAACACAGACAAGCTTTCTGTCACACAGTCCCTTCATCAAGCTGAGTGCTATGTTTATTATCCTGTTACTCCAATGTAATACTATTGTAAATCTACAGAAATCAATGGAGTTACATTAGCATAATATTAGGGTACTCCAGCAGTAAATCAGGCCATGAGTTGTGGCTGATGAGCTCTGAAGCAGAGCTTTATTTCCTGCAAAGGTCAGGGTGATGGATTCTGCATCAAATTTTACCTCCTCTGCTACATATTTATTTCTAAATGGCCTTTCACAACCCAGCAAAACAGGGCATATCTTACCCTTCCACACAAGCTAGAGCTTTTCTGAATTGAGTCAAGATGACAAATGAGGTCCTTGATCCTCACGGATTTGACAAAGAGGCTGTGTCTGTTGTAGTCAACCCGCGTGTCTGGGAGCAATCCTGAGTGCTGGAATGTGACCGCCTGTGCTAGCAAAGCCCAGCAAGTGCCCAGGCATGAACTTGACCTGTCCTAACTAGCACTCTGGTTTGCATGCAGCCATCTCGTGCCAATGGATGTGATCGTTTACAAGTGCAGATGTAGGTCCTTCCACGCTAGTTGGCATCTGTGCCCGAGAACGCTGCTGGTTGGTGTCGTACAGTGCAGGTGTAACCCAGTTGTCTGAGAACAAAAGTGTAGCAAAACCGCCAGAACCTCCTGTACCTCACCTACTCACAAGGATCAGCTCTGAAATCGAGGAAGGGTTTTGTTCAGTATCTCCTGTTCAACCTCTGCCATTTCAAAACTATGTCTTTTATAATGCAGTTGCCCTGGCTTGCTGGAGGAGAACCAGAACAAGCACGGTGTCCACATGCAGGTCCACACTGACTCTTTCATGCTCTCTGGGTGGACTGGGCATGAGTACGGCTGAGCCATTTCTACCTATTCTACCAACAAGTAGATCTTGGGCCTTATTTAGCACTGGGAAGATAGTTTGAGATGGAGCCGCCCCTCTGCTGCAGTCACTGATCAGATGGGAAGCCTGGGAAGTCTGTGGGTAATGGGTCTCCATACCTCACTCGTCATTTCCATACCTCAAAGTATATTTAGCCCTGTCTCCCAAGTGTCCCTGATGGATATGCAACACATTCAGTTTTATACTCCTCTCCAGGTAGTTGAAGAGGATTTCAGCAACTAGGAAGATGAGACAGCGGTGCACATGGATATATTGTTGTGGTGATGGTGACAGGGAGATCTACAGACAAAACAAATGGGGGTAAAAAGAGAGTTCAGGGAGAAAGATGATGGCAAGATGACGGATCACAGAGATGAATGTGAGCTCCAAGTTAGTGCAGGAAGCTGGGGGAGCTTGTGAAATCTATTTGCTCTAAGGAGCATTTTATGGTTTGAAGGCATTTAGCTGGTGAAAGCTTTGAAGAAAAACAATGTTTACTGAAGTCAATCCCTATATTTCAGGAGAGTGAATACGTGAGCAGCAAAGTTATATCTAACAGGCTTAAATTCCATGCTGAGGACTACAGTGACCAGGCAAAAAGGACCTGGGTCCTTTTTGATGGCTGAGAAAAGATAAATAAGGATGAAGCTTTTGGATTTCATGTCATGAGACACTATAAACGGAAGGAATTCTCTGACATGATGTAAACAGCAAGTATAGAAAGGGGGTGACTAAAACTGAAGGAGAGTGAAAGGATTAGGATGGATGTCCAAAGATGCCACGAAATGTAAAGGTTCATCCCACTTGCCACACAATGCTCCACTCCTTCTCCTGCATGTAGACTTCTTGTTGAATACTGAGCCCGAGCTCCTGGACTCTATGAATAGTGCCTATAGGTGGTAAGCCTGTGTCTCTGTGGTAAGGTCTGAGAACATATATTCATGTATTTTCACAGCGGGTATTTTATTTTTACAACCTCCTTTTGTGATCCTTAAAGGCGTTATAAGACACAGCTTGGGAGCGTTAGTCTGCGGAAATTGCTCCTGCAAGCCTGACCTCAAGCCTTACGACTGTCCAAACCAAATACAAAACCCATTATTTTTTTTTATTATTATTATTTTTTCTCAGCCACAAAAGTGCTCAGGAGCCCAGATCAGTAAGCCCTGGAATTCAGGCTGAAAATACAGCAAACTATTCAGACTGCTTCCTTGACAGGTCACAGGGAAGACAGAGATCTTTTATTTTGTGTTTTAAATATTTTTACAGCGTAAGATTTCAAAGAATATTAACACTGAAAAACAGAGGTCTGAAAAGTTGAGAAACGCCAGAAATGGAGTCATTTGTGCCACACAGAGATTTCAAAACCTTTGCAGCGGGACAGAAGCAAGCTCAGAAGATTTCCCCTGAAGTACCAGAGCAAGTGTCAGTGAGCAAGTGACAAGAGTCAGCAGCGGCTGGGACAGTCACCAGGGATGTGGGACACCTGGGGATGAGGTCTTGCTCTGCCTTCTCCAGCATCCTCTGTCAGTGTCCCGACCCCAGAGCCATTACTGTCTCTCACTCCTTAGTACTGCAGTTGCTCCACTTTCCATAAATAATGAAATATTCATTGAGGCAGGGACCTGAACCTCAGTTTCCCACATCCTGTGTGAATGCCTGAACAAAAGCACTGTCAAATCAATCTCTTTCAAAACACTCTCCTCTCTCAGCACGTATTTAAGTATTTATGCAGGTTAGATATGCTCTAGCAGGGAAAACTGTGAAAGACCTGCCCTGGGGTAGAAAGTACCTTTCAGATGGGGAGAGGGGCTTTTCTCACACACACGAGAGACAGGAGACTCAGGATGAAGTTCCCTGCCTAATCCAGTGTTGAGAAACAAACCCACTTGTTATGTACATGGTTAGCCAAGGAAAATAAGCTCTTTCACACCCCTTTTTACCAGGGCTTTCCTCCTGGATCCAAGAGCTCTGCCTCCCCAGAGCTCTCATTGAATGAAAACGTTCCCATGAAAGGTTTTTTTTTGTCATAGCCACATTTTGTAACAGCAAGCCCTTTGCTGAAAAACTTGACAAGCAATACAAACTAGGGCTTGCTGCAGCCCGGTACTCCAGCTAAATGAACAGCAAGCGATACACACGAGCTGGCCGTCCTCTGCTTAAGCCTTCTGCAGGGAACCGAAATGTCATCCTTTACTGGGGAAGGCACAAGGAGGGGATCCCACTTTTTATCTCCTGGATTTCATATCTGTGCCTGGAAGGAGAGACTGGCTTAAGGGTTAGAGCTGTGGTTGCAGACAGAACGTCTAAACACAGACTTGGCGTGTCCTGAGAAACAAAACAGATGAGAGTCAGCTCAGTCATATCAGTGACTGGGTTAAATTTCCAGCTTTGCCTGTAATGACCTCATTTGCCAAGCAGGGTGCTGTCTCCCTGACCCCTTCCAGTGAGGGCAGAGGTTTTGAGCTGTAATAAAGGTGGTGAATTGCAGCAGGGGATTAAAGCTACTTAGAAGAAGAGATGAAAGAGGATGCAAAGTGGTTCACCTCAGCCTAAAGACAACCAGCGTTTCATTTATGGCTTCTGTCTGTCTGTAGCTGTGTGTCTGTGGTGTCTAAACTGAGAGACTCATGGGTTCTGCCATGGTCACCAGGTTTGTAAATTGGCTAGAAGGAAGAGAGGAAAGTGACGAAAGGAAAAGGAGCTGTTAGTGAGAGGAGATATTAGGGAAAGATGCATTAGTAATGTAGAGGACACTTAGAATGAAAGAAATTTCATGTGGGAGGACAGAAAATAACAGAAACCTTTCAGCAATAGAAGCTAAGCTCTTTTACAGCTTTTCTCTGGGAAAGACGCTGGAGGTGAAACCCACATGTTGTGCAGCAGCACAGGGCATTTCCCAAACCACCTTTTGGCTATGCCTGGACTCCTTAGCACCTCACCATGGGGCCCAGAGATCCCAAGGCATGGGCAGCTGTGGTTGAGTTTCCCTGCTCCCCATGCAGCTGGGGGCTGGTATGCCTGGGTGTCACGGCTCTCCTCCGCACAGGGAGCCTTGGGGGGAGGCAGGAGCACACTACAAGACCCAAAACCCAAGAGGCAGCAAAGGAGCAAGCAGCAGCGTGGCTCTCGATGGGCTGGCTCAGCCTCAGCACTGGCACTGCTGAAGGGAACAGCAGAACTGGGGTAGGAATGGGTGAGGAGGAGGATGGCAGCAGCAGTTGTCCTGGTGTGTGGGGCCAGGAGAGTGGAGGGTGCGACAATTGTCAGGGCTTGAGCATGAGTTAGATGGTGACAGCTACGGTAGGAGTTAGGGTGTCACAGGGAGAAAGGAAGAGAGTGCCATGGAAATACAGTATTGCCAGATTACTTTTATGATGCTCAGGAATGAAATAACTGGTCTGATCTTAAAATTTCATTGATCCCAAATAATACCACAAATGGAGGTGACCCTTTTGGCACCAAGCAAACAACTGCACACCTCCAAAAAATGTAGACCTACCCTTGTCATGGGTTGACTGCAAAGCTAGAAAGTGCTTCTCGGAGGGTAGGGATGCCCTATACTCCAGTTTAGAGTCACAATTCTTGAAAGGACCATTGGAGCAAAACAGATCAACCTGACCATCCTGGTAGTAGATTTTAACTGGGTAGCGACCCCAGACCCCGAGGTACCAGACATGCTGTTGGAGAGAACAGAGCCTCTGTTCACACAGCATCGCCTTGGCTTTCCCACTTAGAGATGCAAAGCTTTCATGGGGATGCTTTGCACAACCTGATGTTTGACGTGCCCGAGGATGGCAGTCCAATGGAGACCCATGGGATACCAGATCAGGATATTGGTGTGGGTAAGCAAAAAGGTCATGGCAAAAGGGCATACAGGGTATACTGAGTTTAACCCTGAGAAGGAGGAAAGAAGGGAGACTGAGGCTGCAAGCCAATCTGATGAAAATGTAAAGGGGAAGCCAAGAGACAGTGGAAGAGGGTCTGCAGCAGGGTGGTGTAGGGAGGAAGGTGAATTTGGGTAAATAAAGACCCTAGCAAATGGAAGGGAAAGGCTGGGGCTGAGAACTGATTGAGAGAGAAGCATACAGATGAGGGTGCAGGGGAGAGATGGACTGTGCAGAGCTGAATCTTTGTATGGCTAAATGAAGAGCCTGGAACTCAGAGGAAGAGCCCACAGAGAAATTCAGGGTGTGCAAAGGAAAGATGGCAACGTTGGAAGCATGTGGGGCAAGAGGGGTCAGCTCTTGCAGGGAATGGATGGATGCTACTGCGTCAGTCACAGTACTTTTACCTCCAAACAACAAAAGCCTAGTGACAGAAGTTTTATCAGTCCTCTGCTGTTGGGAAATACCTTTGAAACCTACCGATAAAGTGTTTGGCATATTCACCATCCAGGCATCTGTCCTAGAAGACCAGCATGTTCAGGCTCTTTTGTTCCCAGAGAGGGTCCTCTGGGGTGGGGGCAGAAGGATGGGAGTGATTCAGTGCAAATAAATTAGATCCCTGCTTTGGTTCAGCTGCTGAAGAATTCGCTCCCCTTATGAGAAAACAGCATCCTAATATAATGCTAAGCTACAAATATCCCCTTCTCTGTTGTAACACAATACATCCCATACTTACTGGGTTATCTATTACAGCTGTTTAATAGTGGTTAGTCCTTTTAGTGGCATTATCTGCCTTGTGTAAACAAGACATGCAAACCAGAGACCAGAACAAAAGGCTTCCTAATCCAGTCTAAATGTAAAACTGCCACACGTAGTCTTGTTCCCACTGATGCCAGTGATAACTTTCTTGCTGACTTCAGTGGGAGCAGACTCCAGGCTTTCTAAAAGCAACCTCCAGAAACAATGTCTTCAGAGAACATTTTTCTCTTCCCCTCAGCCACAAAGCTGTTGTTGTTCTTCAAGGACAAGTACACAAAGTCATTAGGGAAAAATGCTGTAACAACGCTTCAAAAGTTCACTCTCCAGGACAGTAAGTAAAGTATATTTCCTTTGAGTCTCAGTCTACACATTAACTTTAGAGAAAGCTGCAGAAGTGGGAACAGCTCTCCCAGGACCCGATGGCAGCTGGTTTATAGGATGTGTTTCAACTGTCCTCGGAGCTTTGAACTTCAAAGGTGTCTTTGAGAGCCTGCTCTGAAATTCTCCTGCAGATGACACAAACTCATAACCTCAGCAGGTAGAAGGCACCTGGTCGAGTGGTGTCTGGGCCATGCAACCCTATGGCTGTGGGTCAGGAGACCATGTGGCAGGTGGTTCAGAGCATCTTTTCAAAGGGGCTTCAGGCAGTTGTGAGGGCAGCACTTAATTAATTCAACAGTGAAGATGTCTGCACATTTCTAATGCTGCTAATAATCTGCTAATATTTTAAACCTTTACCTCTGAGGTTTTAATACTGTCAGGATCTACATGCACTTTTGCCAAAAGAAAAATTCATTACAGCTTTTTTGTTGAACTTCCATTCTCCAAAAGCAACACACCAAATCTTCTTCCCCCAGGAATATTCTGCCCTTCAAAACCCAGTTTCTCTGTGACAGAGCTTGCCAGACCAGCATGGATTTATAGAATTTTCTGTGTTTTTGACTTCTAATAATCCTGTCTGATGGTAGAAATTGTGTATCTTTTGGCATTCAAAGCTGTTGCAGGGCAGATGGGCACCTTATATTCTCATGGAAGACTTGACTTGTGCTCCCTCATCATCCATGGCTGATCAGTTGTCATTTTGGGACATAAAAACACACTTCTGGAGAGTCAAGGGATTCGGGGTGGAAGTAATAAAAGGGAAGTGTTTGCACATGGCAGGCTGGGTACTGCAGAGGCAGGGTGGTGGCAGAGGCAGAGATGCACCCAGTCACATTACATCTCAGTTCTTTACATTGCAGCACATACTGTGTGGGGTAGGAATACTGGGAGAGAAAGGGGAGTCACCATTCCTAGCCCCTGTCTCCCCCTCCCGGTAAATCCATCCCTGCATAAGAAAGTTAGATCTTTTCATGAGGCACTGCAGAAAAATAGAATATGATAGAACAAGATTTTCGGTGCATAGGACAAAGCTGCCCTTAGGCAGTGTTAACTTGTCTTACTGACATTTAAATGACCTAAATCAAGGTGACAGAGATGTTAGTGGCATTATGTGAAGAACTGTTCTGTAGGAATGAGTTGTTCTTTAGAACAATTTATATTCAGCACAAAGAATTAAGCATAAGTGGGTTTAACATGAGGCTCACGTCATCATTTTCCAGCTCTTATTATCTGTGGTGTGACTAATGCAGGATTGCTCTTCATCTGTGCTCATGACTAACTTATCTCTGTCCTGTATCCCACCACAGAGACTTGTTCCAAGTTGCCACTTAGAACCTTAATTGCTGCTCCATCTCCCAGAGAAAAGAGGTGCACGTGATTGTGTTCAGTCTCTCCTTTCCCATCCCGGGATGGCGTTTGGACATTTCTCAGAGAGAAGGAGACCACAGATTCCACTACCAGGGAAAAACAGCTCACAGGGAGTACTGCCTGCTGGCTTGCTTTTCTCTACCATTCTCTACACTGTGATTATTTTTTGAATGCTTTTAATTTCCTCAAGTGAGTCCTGAGGATGGGTGCAATTGCTCCTGCATTTAATCTTGGATAACAAAGCAGTTGATGAGAGTGCAACACACAGAAGACCAATGCAGAGTTGGAATGATTGACTTGGACTTTTTTCCTTCTGCTATGGGTCTTATTCTCCCAGAGGATGCTGCAGAATCCCTGTTATTAGATGGCAGACTGGTCAAAACTAATAGCAAATATGTTATTAAGCATGGTACTTCACTGCTCCGGGACAGAAGTAGTGAATGAGTGGTGGATCATTTCCACACTGGATTTCATGATAAAAGGATATTTGTGCATTAAAGATGATCTTCAGTATCATGAGGATGGACATAAAGTAAAGCTACAAAAAATGTATTCTGACGGAAGAATAAAATTTTTGCTTCTATTTACTTTTGGATAACTGTTGTCTAAGTCAGAACATTTTATAGGTTGAAAAGTATTAACAACACTTATTCCAACACACAAATTTTACAAAAAGCCTAAATAAGTTCCAGAGGAAAAAAAGAAAAAAATTAGAAATATTTCTTCTGATAACTAGATTTAGCTTTGAGGCCCTGATTCAGTTCAAATGCTTATTATGCAAGTTTTTAACCTTAAGCTTTTGAGCAGATATTACATAAATTAACTGCTCCGCTACTTAAAATCAGGTATGTTCTAAAGCATCTTGGTTATCAGAATCCTGAGTCAGTCACTATTAAACGTGTCTGAACTCAGATTAGCTAAATCCATCCAATTTCAGAACAGTTTTTTACAGAACAATTTGTTAACGCTATCATGTTCAATAAAAAGGTTTCATGCTAGAGGATAACATGCATTAATCATTTTTTAATCCCATCACTTCTTGATTAAAGTGTAAGTAGAGCCTTTGAAATTCTATCTGAAAGTGGGGTTTTTTTCCACATACAGTAAAAGAGAGGATTAAAAATTGGCCTGACAAATCAAAATTTAAAGGGAGGAAGGGGAGGAAGGAAAACTATTGTTCACATTTCCATTACCTTCTGGTTTCAAACCAAAATGGTAAATAAATAAATAAATAAACAGATTATTTCAGGCAAACCTGAGTAGGAGTTTACTCTTTGACAATTAAATTAATTAGCCCCTTATCTTGCAAAGCTTAGCTGTGTGCCTGAATCATGTGAGATTTGGTAGTCATGCTGAAGGTCAAATCCAGTTATCAAGGCTGGCAGAGGTGAGCTTTCTTGGGCAAAGGAAAGGCAGCAGACATGTAGACAGAGTTTAATGAAATGTTGCAAATGGCAGGATGCAAGAATGATGAGAAAAGAGGTGAAAAATCACATACTGACAAGGACTTCTGAGTAGGTGGTGGTTGAGCTCAGCCTCCAAGTGAGCATGATGAGAAAGGAGGCTAATTACTTTCATTTGTCTGGCACAGTGCCTATGTAAGATATCAAAGGGTACAAATAAAAGTTGTGAGTTGTCCAATCTCCATGAAAAACAGACATTCCTAAGACTCAAGAGTACTTTGACTCAGAGGCTAAAAAGATAGCTACAGGTTTCAGGAAAGTCACATTTTGTTTAAAAATTGTATTCAACAAACATTCTGTGTCTTTCCGGTTAATTTACAGACAACACTGACTTTTTTTTTTTTTTTAATAGCTGCAGGATCCTATTACTGGTGCTTATTTTTTATGTGACCACATGTGCAAGAAAACTGAGATCAATTCCCATGTCTGCCACAGATGTTGTCTGCTGATAGACAAGTCAGACACAGGCTGATGTGTCTAACATTCAGGCGTGTATCATACAGCATGCATGATCTATACACATCTCATTTTCCCATAAAACATCCTCTCTACCTGTTTGGATTGTCGACTGTTTAGGCAGGGACTACTAGATCTACCTGGTTGGTACCACAAAACAATATATTACGAATTTGCTACCTTACAGCAATATTAGAAATCAACAGATAAGTTATCTCTACCCTTAACTTCATGGAAATACACAAACATTCTAGGCTGTAACAGTCGAAACTGCACGAGATGAAATGTAGGTATAAATCTGTTGTAATTATTTCAAAGGAAATTCTAAAGAAAAATTTATTACCTTCAAAAACTAAAAATGTGATTCATAAGGAGAGGAATACAGGGAAAAACAATAACAAGGCTATCAAATAACAATTACGTCATCACATGTTCCCTGGCGACTTCGTAGACTTCTTGAGGGATTTTCTGATGGTAAATCCTGCTGTGATCCGAATCCTGTGGTGTGATTAAGTATCATTGCCATCTCAGCACAAAACAAACTCACTTAAATGGAAATACTGACTTTTCAGGCTGAAAATTTACATGTGATGACTTTAGGTTTGAAAGTCCTATGGGTACCTTCTATAAAATGGGATTCTTCAGTTCTGTCAAGTGAAAAGGCTTCTGGACAAAATAAAGGACACTGTCCTTCACATTTCCTGACATGCTGCTTACTCCACTTTTTAGCCTGCTGCCTTGTCTTCAACATCTTCCCTCCTCTGGTCAGGATCGGTAGTTTCACAGGCAGATTGCTGATGCCTTAAAAGCACTTTGTAGTTCTTCATAGAAGAGGTGATGGATTACTACATTCTTTGTTTACTCGGTTGATTAAAAAACTTTTAAGGTAAAAAACCCCAACTACTCAGGCATAACAATTATTTTAAAATGTAAAAAAGATAATAAATTGCTCCAATCTGAAACAAAATATGCCATTACAGCACCAACAAATAGCATCAGTTTTATCACAGTTACTCAGATTGAAATGGTTCACATGGTTCAATAAATGAAAATTTTGAACTCAGGCTGGGTTAATATATGAAAAAACACTCCATCTGATTTGTCTTAGAGGGAATTTGAAAATTCAAAACAAAAAAATAATTTTGATTAGAAAATGTTTCGCTTTCTACTTAAAAGATAATTTGAAAACAAATTTCTTCAAGGTACTTGTATTCCCATCTCTAAATGTATACTCTGATTTTAAGCTCTGGCATTCAAGCTGATAATTAAAATTTCTGAATGCATAGACCTCAGACATTTTCATATCTGCTCTACATCAAAGCAGCCAGTCTTTAGGTTGTTGGAGTCCCTGCTCGTCTGGAATGCAAGTAATTCTTCTTTATCCAACCAAAGAGAGTTGCTTTGGACATTAGTATGGGTGCATATGGTTTTGTTTGAAATGGTCATTTTAAAAGAATTTTTATAAATAATTTTCTGTGCTGGGCCACACAAACTGAAGCCTTTGATTCCTTTCTTGTTTCCTCAGAACTTCTTTAGTCTGCTTGGATGATATTAATTTACAACCACAATATTATGCGATGAAGTCCATTCTGATTCAGGTCAGCAGGACCCCATTGGCTTTAGCATGAATTGGATCAGGCACAAGTTATTTCTAAGTCCTTTAACAGAAGGTTCAAAATCCTACTAAAAGGCCAGTGTTAAGAGCCTTTTATCTTTGCATTATAGGTGAAATATATGCAAAAGACAATCTTATAGGAAATCCTATAGTATTGCAGGGTTACACCTGAGAGAGGAGCAGGAAATGGTGGCACAAGGCAAACGTCTTCAAGTATCCGTGTTTGAATTAACGAGTCCATACAGAACAAATGTAAATATGATCAGGGAATGCATACAGTGCATCCCAAACTGGGTTTTCCTGTCATTCTGATTACGAGTGACTGCAGATATGGTTCATGGCTTTAGTTCACAGTAGACAGCCGGTGTTCTGCCATCCACTCTTAGAATGAAACTAAAATTTTGCATGAGGACAAGTCAGATTTGTGGGCTGCCCAGCACTTACAGTTCCCACCATCCTTTGAAGGAAAGGTTCAGCTCAAATGCACCATGTGAGTGTTGATCACAGAAGTGACATTTTTGAGAAAGAAAATAGAAGACGCTGAAGATTCTGATAAATGCCCTTGTTTTGCATACTAATGGTCCACTGTCCTTTCCACCTCTCCTTTGCCTTCTCCTTCCTTTTCCGCTTCCCCTTCCCCCTCTTTTCGTAAATGCTGCTTGAACTCCATGCAAATGCCCTCTGAAGAGGAACGGCAGGTTGTGTTGAAGGCCTGACATGTACACTATGCGCTGCAGTAGATGCACTATAATCACAAAGCCTTTACACCCAGGAAATTCATGAGCTCCACTAGCCTATAAACACTGGAAATTAATGACATGACAGCCTCAGGAAATAGTACTTCAGACGTGCAAGTGCCTCTTGGGAGGAACTCATTACTGGAGTTACAGTAAATTGCCACTGAATGAATGCTAGAGGAGCTTCCCACACTTCATAAGCTTGATCTTGTCTGGTTTCAAGGGCTAAGTGAATTTTGGCATGATTAAATACTAGAAAAGTATCTGAAAAGGCTTGGACTTCCAGGCTTGTTACATCAACTTGCGGTGATAGCAATGCACGGCATGCATTGCAGAAGCTTGCTCGAGGTTTTCTTTGTTTGTTTTACATTAAAGGCCAGCTGCTGAGCTAGGGGAGTATATGCTAGCTGAGGCTCTGCTGCTGAGATTTTATACTGGTTTTCTATACATGTGAAGGAGGTGGGAGTTTGGGAGAATGGGGGTGCAGAAAGGCATGGTCCAGATTTTTTATTTTTGGCCCCTAGCAGATCCAGTCCATTTGACTAGATATACAAAAGGAAAGCAGCCTAGCTTGAACTGCTACTTGCTTTGCTGTATGAGAGACTTCCGCTTTCATTTTTGAAAATTATTTTTTCCAGTCTTAAATCATGGTTAAGTGACATGAATATCAAAGTTATCTGTCCTGAAACCACCCTACCCAGAGGTGGGATCTCGATAAGTCTTTATAAACCGAAGCGGGTTCCAGTCAGCAATTAAAATGCCATAAGGACAAAAGGTGTCTCATATATCACACCAGATTAGACGAAGTGTTTTATGCTGGACAGAACTTCCCTCCGCAGCACAGCGGTGTTGGTTTCATTCATTATTGTTGTTTGCATTAAAATCAAGCTCTCAGCTGTAGGTGTGCAAGTTCGGAATTGCAGTTGTTCTAGAGGGGATGGCAAATTCAACTGTACCCCTTCTAACGGATGGCTGACTGATGAAGAAAAGATGAAGACTAATACTGTGAGCACTGGCAATGCGTACCTTGTGCTGATCTGTTCAGACATGGGGGTCCATGCCATTTGGTATGGTTGCACCACTGATGGAAAACAAGGGAGTCCTGCTCATTTCTGTAAAGACCAGTGGCGTCCATATGTGGTCTTACACTGCTTGACTGGCTGTTGTTAAAGATATTTGTAGCAGAGAAATGAACTGTAAAAAAAGCAAATGCTGCCTTAGTGAAATATCAAGTGGTGTTGGGAAAACAATGGAAAACATATTAAACAGAAGGTTTCCCAGCCCAGCCCATTCTGGGCTGACACACCTGGGATTAAATTTGTGTTAAAATATTGCTAAATTTGCAAAACGCTAACCTGCACATTTCCCGGTCACTGTGCTGCCATCTAATGAAGTTGTTCTGGGTTAGGCAAGGTGCAGGCTTCACGCCACAACTAATGGGCAAGATCCTCTGTCATACGGACATGCAAGCACAAGGTCATAAGCTTTCTTTTAGCCTTAAAAATGAAACCAACACTCACAGATATTCAGGAATACCTGGTATTCTGGAATTTGTGGGTGCTACCAATATCCAGGGTACACTGTTATTTGCTCTTCTGTTAACAAGTTTCTGCTACTGACCGGATAACCCAAGCAATACTGTGTCCTTGAAAATCTGGGGCTTTTCTGCATCCTCTAGTTGCCCTTAAGAAAACATGAGTTTGAGTCTGCCACATTTCATATGCCTTTAAACCAGGGCCCTGCAATAAATGCTACATTTTGGCTCGGCATGTTAATGTCTAGTGCTTTAGCTCAGCAGAGGAAAGGAGAAGACAGATATGTGGGGGCTAAAATCTTACCCAACTACAGCTTGTTCTGCCAGAGCTTTGAATGAGAGCTTTTGTATGCATTCTCCTCATTGTGTACTACTCTGCATAAAACTGATGACTTCAGAGGAATTTCTAACAACATTGGTAGATGGTGGCTGTGATCCAGCTGTCTTTGTTTGTCCACAAAACTAAATTTCCATTATTAGAAAATAGAAGAATGTAATTTTTTCACATCCACCTTTATTATAGAGGTATTCAGGTGTGTGTATGACACCAGAGAAACAAGACAAAACTGACAAACACAACCTGCATGCTGTAGAATCCATGCTGCAAGAATCCAGCATTCATCTGGTAAGAGACACATACTTTTAGCTTCTTAAAATCTAAGGGCAATAGGATGAAAAATGTTGAAGGAGGATTGTTCTTAACAGGAATGTATCTTCTGCACATTTGATGAATGGCTCCTTTAAGTTAACAAATAGTGGTCCTGTGTGCATGAACGAGCGAACCCCTAAACATTCAGAAAATGCTTCTGGTAGTGAAAAATGATACCTTTCTGGAGGAGTGCCTGAGTTATTTGTGTATGGGGGCCTTTCCCACAGGAAACCTTTCCTTGGTAGCGCAGGAATGGAGTCAAACAGGGTTACTTCCAGGGTTAAGCAGACACCAGTGTTAGGGTCTGGATGATGTGTGATGCTGACCTCAGTGAGGTTTGCGGCATAAGAAAAGATTGCAAGCTTTGATCCTCACTTAAAAGTTGATCTGTCCACTCATGACTGCTGGGATTTGATTCATTGCCAGGCAGACGCTGACAGGAAAAAATCTTTTGAGGTTATCTTTGGAGTAGAATCAGCAGCCTTGTCAAAATTACACCAGCAGCAGCTTAGATACATATTCATCCCTGGGTAGGTTCACACTAGCTGCCAGCAATGAACAGTGTTTCTTAATTTGGGGACAACCACTAGTTCTGATTAAAAATACAAATAGAACTACATCTTTTCCAATGCAACATCTGTTTTCTATCTAATCTGCTCATTGCTAACAATCTACTTGGAGTCAGATAAGATCTATTTCTGTTCTACAGTGAAAAGCTCAAGTAGAAATACAACTAATTGTTGAGAAAGAAATTTAGGCACACATCTGTATTAAGAAAGGACATGCAATTACAAAGATCATTGGTTGCTGTGGAATAATCAGTTTGTGTCATGGGGTAGCTGAGGTAGTGAATTGAAATGAACATGTGAAGAAATGGAAGACCCTTCCATACTTCCATAAACATCTTTTTTGTTTTGTTATGTTTTATTTTGTTTTGTTTTGTTGGGAAGAAAAAGTTTTCACTTGAACAGTTCTTCCCCAAATGCTGAAGTGTTCTGGAAGGTAACTCTGGTGAATCTGATCATGCAAAGTTTTTAATTGTTCTTTCCCTCATATTTCCAGGGATGGATTCTTCCATGCTGGAATCCCACCCTGGGGTTCATATGATCTGTCTTCAATTTCCTTCCTCTTCTTTCCTCCTCCAAGTTATCTTCTTTGTGGTGTTAAGGCAAGTCCGTAAATGCAAGTCCACATTAACATAGAGATCTCGGTTTGCCATATCTTCTGTGGCTCAGGCTTTACCATCTTGGATGCAGCATCATGCTAATCATTTGTGGCTTAGGCAATATAGCATAGCTCTGTCTCAGGCTTAGTTCACGTAGCTTCTTTGCTTAATGCCATCTCCAATGAAATGGGGATAACAGCATTACCTGACCTTGGGAGGTGGAGGAGAAGAAGGGATTATTATGAGATGTGTGAATCCCTATTTGAGCAGTTCGTCTGGTTGTGACAAACACAAAAGGTCATGGAGTCAGTCTATGCCCATGCTTGTAAGGTTCTGGAAAATGTGGTATTAGGCACATCTATTTCATTACGGTGGTACTGAACTGGTGCACTGTGTACACTGTTAGTGGACACTGTGGTGTTGACAGCACTAGTTTTCCAGTGACACAAACTGATATCCTAATCACTTATGCTCTCTAAGAGATCAATTACACTTTTCTCAAGTGTTGTAGGACCGTTAACCTTAGCTTACTGCTCAAATTCAATGCAGTTAATTATAGCCTACCTATCTAAGCTTTCATCTTGCAATGGCAACTAGATATGGTAATCTGCAATCCTTTGTAGCCTAAGGTGATGCACAGGAGTGCTATGTGTTGCTAAACAGCTGCCATGTTCTGCTCTGGAAGTGGCTCCGTTTTTCAGAGGGAGATGCTGAAATAGACAGTTATTTCTAAATATATTCAGTGGAAGTAGGTAGGCATATAAACAACAAATAGGCATGGGCTGAAAGGTATATTGCACTTTAGTGCAGTAGAAACATTCTTTCTGTAGATCAGTCATGAATGACATGAGGAATATAAAATTATCTCAATATCAAACCTACCTTTTTTTCTTCCTCAGTGGTCAAGCCTTTGAACTCCAATTTACTGAAGAAAGTCAGGCTGACCATTTCAACTGATTTCTTCTTCAGCTGACATATCTTTGGCCTCTTTCATTTTGTCACAATCATATGCATTTGCAGGCACCTGATATTGCCATCTCAGAGACTGGAACTGAAGTAAACTGGCTCTTATTCCTGACTGCCATATCATTTCCTAAGTGTGCCATTTCATACAGCTACCCTATTGGCTCATAAAGCTATACCCTATACATTGCTTCTACAGGCTAAGTCCTGCAAGCCCTAGTAAAGTCAACACAGTTCTCTAAAAACCTTCCTCAGTGTCACGCACAACCAGAGCCTAAGTTTCTATGAAGAGCTACGGCAGTGCTAACCATTGGAGATGAACTAGGAAAAATTTTGAAACAGACCTTATTTAGTGAACTCTGCCTTGGGATTGGACTCTTCTTGGGACTGACTTCAGCTTTTACAAAACTGTGTGCTGAAAGTCTTAGGTGAGAGTTTGATGAATGCATATGTGAGTCTGTGGGTGTCTGTGAACACATGCATTCACTTTTTGCAACAGCTATCGCAATACTTGCACCAAAGAGAGTGAAGCACGTAACACTGCTGGTATTTTTGATCTTTGCGCCTTCAGAAGCAATTCTGCCCCAAACCAGAAGCTGCATCTTGGTGCAAAATCACCTGGGCATTCAATGAACTTTGATTATGGCCAGAAGTGTGGCATCCCTTTGTGGACATCTGGACAAACTTTAATGGAAAATGAGGAGGAAAAGTTATTGGCAAGTTACTCCAGTCCTGCGTGACATGAAGAACTCACAGGCTGCCATGGCCTTGACATGCTTCCACTACTCTTGCTACAGACTGCTGGGCCTTACACATCCTTTATGAATCACCATTTGCTGTATACAGAGCTTCACAGCACTAACAGCAGGCAAAATATATGTGCATCACTTGGTACTGATGTACGTGCTGATAACCAGATTCTGTAATAGTCACTTATTGGATTCAGGAGAAGGATCTGCTGATGCTTTCTTCTGTCTCCACAGTATTCACACATAGCCCTCTATAGATTTTATTGCCCCTGCAATGCTACTGATCGCCTTCAGCCCTCGTCCACTCAAAGCACACTGCTCTTACTTGCAGTTGTATCAACCCTTCCCAGACTTTTTTCTTGACTTGCCATGTGCCAGGATCCTTCCTTCACCTTTCAGACATTTGGAGTCCCAAACATTCACTGATCTTGCCTGTTTCCCTCCTGTTCTTATCCTAGTCCTACTGCTGCAGAATGGAAAGATCTTAAAGCGGCAAAACTTAATGGCGTCTTTTGTGACATGTGCTGGAGGGGAGGTCTCTTTGAGTAAGCTCTGAATCATGAGAAATTTGAGATACAGAAGGCATTTTCCTCAGAGTCCTAGGGGCTGGAGAAACGTTTGAGTTCTGTAAGGTTTAGATGGAAGAGGAACTAGCTTGTGTTTCCTAAACTTTATGGTGAACTATGCTAGACAACAAATTTGGAGGTAGCCATACAATTTTCCTGGATTTGGATGCAGACCAGATGGGGTGGAAGAAGGAGGCAGGCCAGGACTGTCTGGGACTGATATAAGATTGAGGCAATGTCTGGCCAACATGCAGGTTGGAGGGTGGGAGGTGCTACATTCCTGGTCCTGTTTTCACTGCCCCCCACCCTGGTTCGGATTTTGCTCTTGGTAGTGAAAACCTTGAGCACTTCCACTGGAGTTGCTGGGCAATCCAATTTGGACACAACCACGATGTGAGTAGTAAGCCAAGCCTTTTGCCTTCCCGCCAAGCACAGGCTGAGGAATTGAACTCATGTTGCAGGACATGAATCAGTCAGTGGTAAACTAAGTTTCTATAGCACTGGGTATCCCAGAACCCACACAGCAGCCGGAGGCATCATTTTCTCTGTCACTGCCATGTTTGAAAAACACCAGACCCCAATAACAGGCATCTCTATACGTTTATTCTGCCAATTTTTTTAATTGCAAAATTTGGAAACACAGCCTCTAAATCTCTTTCCAAGCTGAAATATCTCCTTTTCCATTTTTGCCAGCATTTCCTCCCTCCCCCCAACTCTAATCAAACGGTAAACCTCTAAAAGCAGTCATATGCAATATAGTCTAATCATCGTTACTGTGTTAGAAAGTTGATGGCATGGAAGCCTCTGAGTAGCCAGCTTGGTAGTATTTATTGGGATTTAAGAGCTTACTATAATTATGGTGTCCAGTAACTGCCTGGATTGATGTGTGATGGGAGAAAGAAAGGAAGATAGAGGCGCATCTTGTTGTCAGGATGTGTACAAGATCAATGAATGGATGGATAGGAATGGATAGATGTTTACTCTGTCATGCATTTTCATGTTTTCCCAGCCAGCCATCCCTATTCTTCTGACATGTCTCGCAACAGTCCTGAAGAATATTGAGATCACGAGCAGATGTGATCCCAATGTGGTCCAGTCTTCATGACCTTCATTTTTCAGTGCCTACATACCTGCAGAAACCCAAGTTTTCCATAAGATTGTATTTTTTAAATTAACCTCTTCATAAGGCAACTTTGTGCTGCCTTGAGGTCCAGGCTGAAGTAATTTCAGGATGATGGAGTCACATTATTTGGTGAACTCACCGCTACTACAGTAGCACTTCCGATGTGTAAAATGTATCTTAAACTAATTGGAAGCCTAGTAGTAAATGTCCGATATACCTTCATGTCCACACTGGATTCCTCTGACACATGTTGACCTTCCCTCAGTCTACAAAAGAGTAGAAATGAGATTTTGATTTTTTTGGGTCCAAAGAGGCCTGGAGACTAGACTTGGTTTTTATCTGGAATTGCTGTTGAGGTCTTGAATGTTTATTTCATATTCTTTACGCAGGGCTTCCCCATCTGCCTTTCACTTCTTCCCTGGGATCCTCCCGTAGGCTGTCTTAGGGGAGCCTGGCTGCCACAGTAGTCTCTGATGAGATTAGTCACAATAATGCTGCAGAGTTAAGCTCCTTATACTGAAGCCTGGGAGAGCTGGTAATATTATCCAAAGAGCAAAAGGCTAAAGCATTGTCTGGCCTGTGTTGTTTTATTTAAATTATGGCTTGAGGTGGTGGCAGGCCTGTTGCAAATGTATAGGCTTCTTTCCACCAGATGTAAAGACAAATTTCCTTGAGTGTTACTATGGGACACATGACATTCAGTATTATAATGCACCTATGATACCTGGATATGTGTTGTACCCCACTTATTTGCATCTGTCAGAAAGCCAATAAAATTACATGAGTGAATGCATCTCTGCTGGCTTGGGTCTTACTGGTTTCATTTCTTTCTCTTCCCATGCACTGAAGGGAAGTTACATTGAGCACTGAAGTTATCCTGACACCATAATGCAACAGCATGAAGAATAAAAACAGAGACACACTGCTTAATGGCAAGAGTTGTAGTTTTCCCAACTGAAAACGCTTTCCTCTCCCAGTACAACAGTATGAATTTTCTGCAGTTATCATTTTCACCATTTGTGTGTCACCCCATAGGGGTGTTACAAGTTGCTCTGTGTAATTAACGGGTGTTATTTTGGTTATGACTGGATAATCATTATTTGATTAATTTTGTAATCCTCTCTTAAGTAGGATGCCCTGGTATGACTTTCATTTTGTGATCCCACGAAAATGTCACTTGACTAGTGCCCTGCTTGGGCACAGAGGCATGAAACTAACATTTCATGTCTAACCATGATGCTTTATATACTCTGAGAAAAATGATATCTAGCTGGTGTCTTTGCACAGTCAGTTTGCAGTTCCTGCTTAGCCTGTGGCATCAGCCTGTCTGTCTCAGTAACTACAGAATCTAAACCTTGAAAAATAACCCCACAAAGAACAAACGAGGGGCATCTCTGTATGAAAACTTCTGATGGCTGGAGACAATCATGTCTCTTGGTATTGAGGATCTTCTTTTCATTCAGATCTCAGTAGATAACCCAATAGTCAGCTCATCTCACAGTCATTATTAAATAATTTCAAAAGGCTTGCTTTGGTTTTGCTTTGGTTAAGAGAAGTTCTCTTGCTTTTGTTAAGAGAACTTACTGAGTTCATGGAGAATGTTGCTGCACTTTCATCCTTCTCTTGCCAACACCTTTTTCTGGTCTTTATTCAGCTCTGTGATGTAGAGCTAGGAGCCTTGGTTATTAGTGTGTGGATAATGGGCTGCATTAAGATTACCTGGAGAAAACATGTGCTGCCCCTACCCCACCACCACTCTCCAAAGACTTTAATATTGCAGAGTGAGCAATACTGGAGCTTTTCTTTCTCTGTGACGGAGTGAGTTTGGTCAAAGGTGAAGCAGGGCAAGAAATGGAGCCTGTGCTCTACTAACACATCCTCACATCCCCACTTCTTTATAACTCAGAGCTTTGGTCTCAGTTCAGTTTGACCATCTGCACTCTATCTTATTTCTCTTGCATCTCCATTGCACATCTTGCCCTCTTGCCCTGTGCAGCAGCTCTCCGCTGGTCGTTCTTGGATCTGGGCCTCTGGGACCTGCTCACTTTCTGAGATGGGAGACAGAATGAGGGAGACACCCAGTCCCTGGCTCCCTCTCTTCATCATCAGGGATAAGCAAAGCACACTGCTCTCAATCCATTTTCTCCAGATGTCCTTTCACTTTTGCCGTCTATGTGCAGTGTTTTCTGGACAGGCTGTATTTTCAGTGCTCCCTTTCTATCAGCCTCGTGGTATTACCACAATAATTGCCTGTTAGAAGGTGCAGAAAGAACATGGGGAATATGAGGGCATGAGATTTCCCAGCTACAGTTGCCAGGAGGCAAATGAATCCTGTGGAGTACTACAATTTAACATTGAATTGATCTGAGAGACAAGAGTAAGAGTAGTTCAGCAATACAGTTTATTTCAGTCCAGGCTGAATTTCAAACTTTGTTTTAGGGTTTCCCAATAATCCAAAACATATATGTTGACAAAGTTTTCTGCAAAAAAATGAAATTTTTGCAGAAATCAATTTTTATATTAAAAAAAAAATCACTTTCTCACAAACTTCCTCACTGTCAATGGAACAGAATAGTTAATCAAGTCTAAGTTGTCCATCGAAGAGTCCCAATAGTGCATCAGAATTGCAGTTTCCAGTGATTGGGATCTTTTAATCCACGGACATGTGCAAATTAGATTATTGTAGGATTTTACACACAGAGAAATACTATTGCAATACTGCTCCTGAGTGACAATAGTTCATTTTCTTTGCTGTTTATGGTATCTGCATGTGGGGGAAGGGAGGAGGGAGGCAGGTGTTGCTTTGATTTGATCATCCTAAAAGGCATCTTTCACATTTCAGTTTAAGATGGTAAATTACAATTTGGTTGGTAAAATTTTGGTTTGGATGGTAAATTTTTGGTTTGGATGGTAAATTTGCTTTTGGTTCGTGCTCGCAGTTCATGTAAATCTGGCATGAAGTAACTGAGTTATTAGCCACATAGAAATATCTTGGCTCATATTGGCTTGAAACATGGTTATTAACAAGATCAAATGTGCTGATAGCCTTGGTAATCAATTAGCATAACAGATGTTGACTAGTAAAAGATAACATTCAGAAGCAAATAACCGTGTTTGAAATTACATTTTGACATATAACATCTACTTGTGATAGTCACAGAAAAAAAATATAGCAAAATACTCTAGGTACTATTTAAGTTTATGCCACTGAACTTACTCTTCACCACCGCTCTCTATGGATAAGAGAGCTCAAACGAAGAGCTTGTGTGAAATGGCTGTTCAAGGCTTTTTTCTATTTCCATTTCCATCCCTGCACATTTCCAGTGTATATACGTATTCCTAGAGCATAGCCTTGCATTCAAAGCATGCAGTTAGCATGAATTGCTTCCGACATGGAAACTATTGCTAGCTTTACCTTTAACAGGTAATATTTTTAAGTCAGCTTTATTTAAACCTGAAAAATACACAGAGGAAGTTTGGGAAAAATATACTCGGAAGTACAACATTTTAGTGTGATTATTTTCATTTTTGCGACAGGAACTCAGAGCACCGGAGGAAAAACAGCTTGTTAAAGACAGAAGTTCAGTGCCTGAAAACCACTAAATGCGTAGTAAAATACTTGTCTCCAAGAGTCTGGAGTATCTGGACTGTGTCAAACACCAACACATTGAATTGATAAATCTTTAGAATTAGTCTTCAAATTTCTGTTCACACTGTCCAGTTTTCATGGAGTCTTGTCTAAGACCCTGTGACTGAAGCCCGGTATCCTGTAATTTTTGCGGTCCTTTTAACTATATCCAGAGGGCCAATGCCTGTGTTCACCCATGCAGAAATTTCTGTGTCCAGCAGTTTCTTGCAGCTCAGGAAAACAAATGGTTTTGGACTCTGGAAGTTTTGGAGAGTCTCACTGCAGTGCTTTGAAATATGCCTCCAACTGTCCACCCCGACTTTCTCTGTTGCTTCACCTATAGTAGAAGCAGCATAGGAAAACACTCTCTTTCCTTAACTTCGCTGGATTGCACTCCAAGATATCAACTTAAACTGCTCAGGTAGGTGAGTTTGCTCTAGGTGTACACTTGTATCTGCTATTCCTGTTATATAGGTGGTACTCTCTGGCAGAGGGCAAGATGACCAGCTGGAGGTGACAATATCCTAAACTTGCACAGACTTGCACAGGCACAACAACCCTGATTTACAGGACTCAAAACCTCAGCACAGCTCAGGGAAAATTCCGCAGACCCTACATGAATCCCACTGTGTTGGGAAAAATGCTTTTGACTGCAAGTGGTTTGAGTTTTATATGTATTTGGAAAAATAAAAGGATCCCTTGGACTTAGCTGAAATAGTTTGCGTGGTCTTTTTTTGTTTTCAAGTCAAAACAAGAATTTCACAGGTATGCACCAGGATAGAATATTGCTGATCTATAACAAAAATTAAAGTTCCTGACACAGGAAGATGAAACTGACATTTTAGCTATGATATTTGCATTTCCCATTTTTTTTCTTTTTTTTTGTGTGTTTTTTTTTTTTAATGCCTGAATAATTACTTTGGATGCTGAAATGATGCTATCTTTTGCCTAATTTGATTTACAATATAGCATTGCCTTTATTGTACATGGTAGCAGAAATGCTGTTTACTTTGAACACTTTGTCAAACTCCCTGGAAAATGATGACTGTGAATAAATTGAATATACTGCTTTGTGCAATAGATTTCCTGGTTCAATTGCATTAAAAAAAATGGGAAGCTAAAATTTGCAACACCTTCAGAGTCATCAAGCATTGAAAATATCAATGTAAATCTTTACCTTAAAAATATAAAAGGGATTGCCAAAATCCCCAAATTGCTTTAATGTAGTTGTAGTGGGATCCATTCCACAGGCTGAAAATTGGTTTAATGCTGCCAGTGAAGAGCTGCTTTCGCCAAGGCACTGCCAAAGGGAACAGACATGCACCCTCTCCTCCAGAAATTGCTAGTAAGTGAGCATGACTGGAACACTGTGGGACTTGGGTGGTCCCCATTCAGCCAAAATACACGTTACAAACTCTCTCTCTATAATAAAACCAGCTCTGAGTGAACTCCAGGTTAGCGCAACACATGGTATATCCATACTTTGCTCTCTGTCTCTTAGCTCTGCTAACTTGCCTGCTGCTGGAGGTTCCTCCTTGAGACCTGTATCCCACCTACCTGACCCTTTTTTTCCCCCTTCTGGCATCCTCAATGAGAAGCAAATCCACCTGAGGCCACAGCTCTGCACTGCAGTAAGAGCTTGAATCAGGCTCTCCAGCTCTCATCTTCTGCCAAAGCCCTATCTAAAGGGACCCAAGGTAGAAGAGCAGGAACAGGGGCCTCTGTAAAATTCTTCAGGTCTCGGAATGGGAATCATCGTCTAGAAGTGTCCATCTCTCTCTATTTACTATTGAGGGAGCCTAGAATACCCATTTCTAATACAGAGTCATGGTTTCACAAGGCAAAGAAGGTTGTGCTTTTATTCATGAAGCTTTGGTCTGTTATTTTGAGGACATTCAGTGGGCCATGGGAAATGTTGCTTAGCTCCAAAAGTGGAAATTGGAAATTCCTGTCTTTAGAAAATATGAGTTTGTACTAATAAGCATGATGTGGGACTGAACTACTTGAAAGCTCTTTATTTTCCTTAAGTGATTAAAAACATGCAGAGGGAATAAGAAATAAAATTCTACTTGATACCTTAAATTGAAATAAGTCTGAGTGTTTGAATAATAAGCACGTAGCAAAATATAATTTGTGTTTCAGGATTTATTTTTCAGCTCCATGCTGTACAGAGAAAAGTCAGATTTGTAGCTTCACACCTGTTCTGGGAAGGCATTTACCTCAAGTACTTGTTATTTTTCTTTGGGTTTTGATAACCATAACAAGATAACCATCCCCAACTTTGTTATCACTTCTCTGTTTCATTTTCCCATCACATCCTCAGGCTAGAGAATCTTATGGATGTGAAGGATGAGGGAAAGTTTAAGAAACACTGTATTGATATGAAACGGCAGCGCCACCACAATCAATCTTTCTCAGCTTTGCCATTGGCAGAAGGTCAGTCAGATTAATACCATATTCTATTAAAAATATCAGAAATGGCATTACCATTGGTACAGATAACACTCTCACAATACCAGAATATCCTAGATGCTATTTTCGGGAGCTTCTTCAAGAGATATCTTGATGAAGATATGAGATGACCTATCCCAGAACTACTGTGATATCTCCCTTGCCTGCCCTGTTCACCAGACATAAAATCGGGTCCAAACCAAGGATCCAGTGGAGTAATTTCACCAGGGTCTGTGTGAAGGGAATGCATGTGCTGGCCCAGCTCTGCCTCAGCAACTGGAAATGCTGACGCTGTGCTACAGATGCTCCTCAAGAAACTGGAAAAATGGTGAAGCATCTAAGGGACAGAGGCATCACTTTTTGTGGGATGCTGGTAAGGACAAGGCAATGTAGGACTGAAGCAGAATCAAAGAGCATGTTGAGTAGAGCTGACTTGTGTCCTTGACTCACACAGGAACTCGTTTAGTAAATGACCCCTGATTTTTCCCTTTGCAAACCCTACACTATTACTGGCTTTCCCCAGGTAACTGAGAAACTAGTCAAGGTGGTTCTCACCCTCTTTAGAGTTGCTGCTTCAGACTGTCTGTAGATATTTTGTGCACTCCTTGCCATGACATCTGATTCCCCATTAGAAGGTCTCTTCTGTTTTTGCTGCAACTGAAAGGTTTTTTAGACTTGTTTGTTAAAAACTAAAGCTTTTAATTTTACAACATCATGTGCAGTCATCCAGAAAAAGCCAGGCTAATGCTGAGACATGATGTGGTAAGAGTTGGGGAAGAGAGCAGATATGAAAGATACACAAATCTAGTTGGAGATCTTCCAGAAAATGCTCCATTCAAATACTGCATTGAGGGCACATGCTCTGCCCCTCCCCTGTCAAGAGCATGGGAAAATAAGAGCTGTTTAAGAATCAGGAGTTGAGATTTTAGCTAACTCTGTGGTTTCTCTTTAGAGTTATGCCAACCATGTCAATAAGGACCAGCTGCATGCTGTCTCTGGACTTCTTCATTTGCTTATTTCTCAGTTATTTGAATCGGTGTGCTCAGATTGCTGAGAGCCCCACAACAGGAGATACCTGCCACAGATCATCTGCCAAGTGTTTGTTGGTTTTTTTCCCTCTTTTTCTGCTGCTTCATAGTAAGATGCAGATGATGGAAAAATGAACTGGCTCGTCTTGGCAGCAGGCAGTACTGCATTGCCATCTGCTGCAAAGCAAAAGGTGTTCCAGCATGGCTGCGGATGGCTGCAAGTTGGAGGATGAAACCATGGGAGAGGACTTATGATAGGTGTTGAAGGAAAGGAGGGCTGCAGTGAGACCATGGAGCTTTGGATCACCATTTCTTGCAAAATAACTGGAGTAAATACAATATGCCTCATGGCACAGGGGATACGTCTGGTTTATAATTGTATTAAGAACACCTCTGCTGGCGGGGAAGAACCATTTCCTCTCAGCAGGGACAGAGTGGTGGGAGTTTCTGCCGTAGCTGGGGAACCATCCAGTAACAAAAAAGTTACACCACAGTAAGGAAAGCAGCACAAAAGGATCTAGGAAAGATTTCTTTTCTTAAGTGATCAAAGTTGGACAGGGACAGAGGTCATGCTCCATTAGGAACAAACAGTGCTATTAGTCCCTCTCCAGCTTTCCAGCTGTGTTGCTGAGTGTCAAGCTGAAGATTTTTGTATTCTTCTACTGGCCCAGAATCAGGGTCACGTGGGTTAGATATGGCACGGACATGTAGTAAACTCTTCCTCCAGAGAGATTGCAGTCTACATAGAAAAGGAATGATGGAAGATGGAAAGGGAAAGAAAAGAAAGCGTCTGGACTAAGATAACACTGCTGCTGAGAGTCAGAAGTAGGAACCAGGGTTTTAGCAATAGCATCAAGCATCTAGAACTTTATCTAGATTTCGGCATCTAGCACTTTATGCTGTCAGACACATTGTCATTCCTTCATATTCTAAGGGACCACACTGTGTCTCTAACAGAGAAGACTAGTGACCCTGTGAGCTTGCACTCCTCCACCCACTTTTGGATTTATTCTGTGGATGAAAAAAAGATTGCTCTTTCTCAAGTTTCTCTCTGATGCTTTTTCATGACCAATTTTTCTCTGCATCTCTCAGTGTGTTTGAATATCTGTTCTCCTGCCTGTTAAACTGTTACCAAAATCAGGATGCAATTTTCAAGTCAGATGTACATTCTTCAGGTATTTTCTTTTTCCTTTTAAGAGAGGAGAAATGAAAGTACCAGTCCCCCTACAAAGAAACTCTGAGAGCTCATGGCCCTAGGAAGTTGCGGGGGTACATGTTTATTTCCTTTTATCGAAAGATTCTTATGCATCAAAGTGGCTGAGACACAAGAGAAGTAGAAGCCAGAAGCATAAATTCACCTTTATAAGCTTATACAATATCTTGAGGAGTGTCATCTGACAGAATTATAGATCAGAATAATCTCCTTTCCACTGTATGCTGCAAAACTGAGCTGTGATAGATGCACGAGTCACTGCCAAAGGGCCTGCAAAATAACATGCAAGAGGAACAATAACAGATTACCATAATGATGCATAAACCAGAAACACAAGCAAAACAAATTCACATACAGTATGCAAAAGATATCTGAAGCCATCTTTCACAGTTTGGTTGTTACCTTCAAAAGCAGCAACATTTAGGCACTGTCTTACTGATTCTGGCCCATTTCCCGATTGGCCATATTGTCTGCAAACAAACAGACATTTTTCTATCCATTTCTTTTGGTGGAAAACAGAAAGTTTGCCATGCTGGATCAGATCAATGAACTGTCAGAAGAGACCTCCTGCCTTTAGTCCACGGTGGTGCCTGATGTTTTCGTAAAAGCTCCTCCTTGACTTATTTTCCCAGCCAGATATGTAATGATGCCGGTAAGAGACATACATTAGTTCCAGAACCCTCTGGGGAATCAATGCACACCATAAACCACGAGTTTTGATTATCAGTATGTTAGATGTTAAAGCCACAGCTACAACAGTCAGACCTTCTTGAACACAGCAGTATTATTCCACCGAAATGACCCACTGCAGAATTTTCCATGGCTCAGCTGACTCTGTGGTGGGTAAAATCATTCTTGTGCAGAGAACATGCGCAAGGCTTATGAATCACTTGAATGTCCTTTAAATCCTCAAAGCAGGGATTAAGTAGGACTTAAGAGGAACATATGACTTGTGCTTGTCCTCAATACAGTGGTGACTTTCAAATTATGCGAAGAAATAGCTCCTTTGGTTGTTCTGTATTTACTTGGTGTTAATGTCATTGGATGTCTTTGTTGTTCCCCTGGATGGCATAAAAGAGCAGCCTGGTCTGCTCGTACAGCGTTTTGGCAAAGCAGGATTCCACATCCGAGCGGGCCCTCCAACCACTGCTGTAATAACACATAACAGTATCTAATTAATTTAATGCTCCAAGTTATAATTCAGAGATTCTTCATCTTGCTGTCTAAATAAGTAGAGTCCTTTGTCCTTCGTGGGCCAATTGGCAAAGTGTATCTTTGCACAAACGAATTTGATTTCTGTTCTCTATTGCCATGTACCACTTCCTCTTTAATGAGGATTCTCCTTTATCTCCTTCAGTTGATTGTTTCCTCCAATTTTGCAGCAGAAAGGTCAAAGTCCTGCTCCACGCACTGATTTTCCAGCTGGTAGCAACCCAATGAGATGTGCGTAGTCACAAGCGCCTGTGTGTTAGAAGTGTGACCATTTTAAATACAGTTAACTCTGAAAAATTTACAGCTGTGCATAATCTGAAACTACTCACAATTTCTGATAAATTTAATAAATTGAAGTGACCAATTAAAGAAGGATTTGTTTTATGGTGAAATACTTTATTTTTACACATTTTCTTTTTATTTTTATACCATTCACCATCTTCAGTTGCTATATTCAATGCATTTTCACTCTCTGCTTTTTGCCCCACAATAAAAGATACCCACACATAGACCTAGTGTTACAGATAAAGATATCATCCAATATCCCATGTTAATGATTACATTTCTGTTTCTTTTTATTAATCAAACAAAATGTCATACTTACTTTTCTACTGCTTCACTGTTGTAGGAAAATGGCCTCACAGAATTACGCACAGTGACCTAGTACAGACCTCGGAAAAATTTTCATAAGGAAACCTGAAATCTGTCCATTAATATGTAAGTGGTAGTTTTTGAAATGGGTAAAAAAAAATCTATACTCATTGAAAGTGGAAAAAGAGATGGATTTGCCATGTATAAAACGTGCTACGACACAGGAGGCCTGGGTGCTGGGTATTATCTGTTCTTGCAGCTAGGTTGGCTGCCTTTCATTTCATCCAGTTCATGGAAGGCCCCGTAGGCAAGGTGTTGGCTTATGAGGACAGAGGCAAGTGTAAGGTTTATGTTTTTATGCTGTATCGATGAGGATTAAGGGAAACCAAAGATCATCACTGGAGGACAGGTTCTGAATACAAATAATGGGAGGGAGTGGGTTGAGTGTGGAAGAAGGACTGTGCCTCCTGAAAGAGCATGCCTGCTGGTTCAGTTACTGGGTCACCTTCAGGTTTCAGGCAGACGCTGACCATCCTTCTACAAGTGCGTTTGCTGGCTCCTGCCATACATCACAGTCGCTGAGATGTTTACCCAGGATTATGTTGCTGCAGTCCCATGTTGGGCAACTGGCTTTGGCCAGGAGATTACCTGTTCCAAAGCACCTCTTGGAGTGCAGGAAATAGAAGATACTCGGTAAGGCTGAGTAAGAACAGAGGTTCGATATTCTGACTCAGATTTGGAGAATCCTAGTGCATGTCTTTGCCTTTTACAATACGCTGTTATTAGCAGAACATTTTAAAGCAGCTGCTGGCAAGCTATTTTGCACTGTGCTCTTATGTTTGCCCTACAACATACATCTTTCCGTAGTTACTGCTGTCTGTATCTTGTTGAAAGGCTCTTCCTGGCATGCCTTGCATTAGCAATGTGTTTCTCTGCTGCATAGTACAATGGGATCATTATCCTGGGATCAATCCTTAGACATTATTAAAGTCAGAAAATACTGCTGTACAGTGTTGAATACTAACTCATGGACTATTGCTTTGAGGCAATGGGACACAGACAGGAGGCAATGCAGATGAATGTCCTTTCTCTTTTTCTACATAATGCACAAGGATTTGAAATGTGGGACATAATGGGGCAAAAGCTTTAGAAATTCAAAAGGCAAGCAATTTGTAAATAAATCAGCAAATTGCCACATAGAGAGGGAAAGATTTGTCTGGAGTGTAATGGCCCTACTGCTATGTGCTCACTAAGCTCTCAGGGGTATTTTAAATATCGTGAGACTTGATTTTGAGATGTCAACGGAAAATAAATCATAAAAAGAGGTCCTCAGAACTTGAGTGCTAGGACCTAAAAAAACACTTAAGGAATACACCCAACAGAAAGTGGACCATTCCCTTCCGCCATAGACAGTACAGATGTGGGGAGGCTCAAGTCCTGCTGAAAAGGAACAGGTCACAAACCTCTAGAGGCCAAAATAGACCCTGGCCCAGACATAAGTAGGACAAGACACAAAAAAGCAACATTGAGAAGCTAGAACAATAGCAGTGCCCAAGGCACAGAAAAGATTGGACATTGATGGACTAATAGTCTCTGAGGGGTGCCTAGCTGCCTTCATTTTGGGTAAGACTTAGAATTATTCTGAAGCGCTTACAATCACCTGAGGACAAGGCTTCAAAGCATCTGTGTCTTTCACTTTAATACACAGTAGCTGCCAGTATTTTTGTTTATTCAAGTTCCTTCTTTTTATATAAATAATTGCTTCTGCTTCACTTCAGCTGTCTCTCCAGTATACAACAACCATTCTGGCCAGGCAGGTCAGCAAGCGCTTCAAAAAGAAACCATCCTATTCCTGAAAGAGGACATACAGCTGTAACTCTAAACTGAGGCTATAAGGTAAGTATATGTTTGAAACACACCCTGCTGGGCATTTTTGCCTCTCCTGCATGCTGATAATAATGCAAGAGGAAGCCCCGCTGCCAAAGCAACCTGCAAAGCAACCTGCACTGGGAGGTTTCATCACAGAAGGACAACAGTAGCAGTGAGAATTTCCAATCCTGTGCCATAAACGCAGGCACTTGAACTATCCGCTCAGCATTTTCTGCCCTTGTGTGTTTTTTTCCAAGCTTTTTGTAGACTTAGAGCTGAGGCTGCAGATCCTGAGTCCCTCCAAGAGGGACGGAGCCCCTTACTGCAGGGCTCTTGATTTCCCCCAGACCTTTCAAATTATTCCCCATTTCCCATTCATGCTGCTAAGCTGCACAAGAAGCTTGGTGATGATGTCTTTCTGTGAGGTCCTGCACTTCCTCGGTCTCTACCCAGGTTGTGTCAAGTTGTTTCTCCCAGCTCTGCAGCTATCTGCAGTTTTCCTTTACCACTGTCCTGTCACTGTAGTTATTACCTATGACCCCTGACAGATTGCAGCTGTTTTCCTTTGGCCATTACCCGTGCTGCTACTCGCTGTCTGTCTTCATATCTGCTCCAGTCTGAACAGCAGCTGCAAATGACTGTCTCTTTTCTTCCTTTTTTTTTACTGTGAGTGGCTTGTTTAGTGTAACTGCTTCCACAGCCTGGCTGCTGGACTGCAACACCCCACCACTACCACCACCACCACCTTCTTCTTCACTCAATGCATTCCTCACTTCCCGTCTAGTCTTGGGGAAAATGCGTTGCTGTGGCCCAGCTTTGGCAAGTTAAGGATCTCTTCCTGACTGTCTTGTTTTTGCTATCAGTCCCTCCGCTGTTTATGCTGCCAACTTTGTTTGCTTTCGCTCTTTTTCATTTTTGATACCCACGGCAAGACATCTGGTGCTCAAATCTGCCCTGTTAAGTGCTGAATCGCATAAATTCTGCTGCTGCGTGCTACGAGTCGTGTCAGCACAGCGTGTTAGCCATGCCATACTGTGGAAAGGCGCTGCTTCACTCTTGATCAGTTCTTGCCCGAGCTTCCTCCAGAGTCACCTCTCAGAAAGCAGACTGTCCATCTCCTGTCCTTAAAACTGACCATTTGCAAAGGCATCTTGGAGTGGCAGGAAGATCATAACTCATCAGTGTACCCTGCACACCCGTCACGCTGGGTCATACAAGCTCTGCAATGCACATTGGTGCCTGGCCAATGGAAATAGTCTGGCTCAAATAAAGCACCCTCTATCCCTAGGTATGAAGTTATTAATTTCCTGATGTCAGCTCTTTTATCTGCTGGGATTACTGCTTGTCCTGCTTTAAATAAAATCCCATCTTGCACATGTGCACACACAAACAACACTCAATCCTTTGCCTAGTAACAAGACAGGCGATGCCTCTGATCCTTCTTCCTTCCAGTACAGCCACACGCTCTGTGTACGAATTGTTTTAATGCCTTTATCATCCCACCCAGGCAACTTTCAGGAACACTCAGCACTTCCTCAGCATTCTTTATTTTTGCTGGAGCTCACACTGCATCTTTATGCCTTGCCCCAGAGTGACATGATGGGATTGTCCCACCCCCCCACACAGGGGCGGCAGCAGCTCCTTGTTTATCTGACTCCATCCCAGTTGTGTCAGGGCTCCACCAGTAAGTGCCCAAGGTGCTGACTTTGCAGCAGTGTGGCTCCAAGCTCTCTGTGGCTCTATCTGTTCCAGGGGTTTATAGCAATTTGGGACTGGTTCCCTGCATTGGATTGCCTTTACCCCATCACATGGGGCTCTGACTGCTGCCAAATGGTGTCTCTGAATGTTAACTGCTTAGATGATCCTTGTGTTCTGAGAGGTGGGAGGATAAACAAGAAGAATCTAGCAGTTTATCTTCTCTATGAACCCCTAGAAATCCTTCACCACTTTTGCTCTGGACATTTCCTTAGTGGCTCTTAAGTTTTTTGAGGTATAATTGGAAGCAGTCAAAAGTTTACAGATGTTCAGGTCACCCTTCTCTGCAAGCTTCAGCTTATCTGCATTCAGGCTAATATGCTGTTCTCAGCATCTCCTTGGGGCCTGCCACAGTCCAGAATCATGGCTGGGGACTCCCTCTTCTTCAGCACTTTCTGTTACAGTAGAAACTGTCATCAGCCACTGCCTTGGTGCCTGCTGCGTTTTTCAGTTTCTGCTGGGAGCACTGTAATCATGATCATGTTCCGAGCATTCTCCCTCTGTCAGGTGTGATAAAGGTAACCACGAATCCACTTCAAGATCCTGTCCTAACTCCTAAGAAACACTGAATACTTTTCAATTTGACACATCAAATTGAGCTTGACTTCTATTACTGCTAAAGACTGGTGACTTTTTTCCAATCCTGTATACGCTGGTTTGGTATCAGTGTAGATTCTCCTTTTATGCAGATGCGTGTTGTTTTTCTTTTTGTCCCTGATTTATTCTCTGCTCCTTTCTCTGTAGGTCTCTTGATATGTCTCCTTTACAGAGGTTTGCCAATAGAGTTTTATGTTTTGGTAGCTGAATATCAGGTGTGTAGTCAGCTTTTGAGATAGGCGTCAATCTCCTTAAACAATAAGGTGACAATATTTTGGAAGGCTAAATGGGGTCTGTGGGGACTTCTCCTTCTGCTCTCTCAGACTGAAGATATTCTGGTGGTATACTATGCTTACCACATGGTTTGCTTAGTGATGGATGGACTTTTTGAGTGTCCTTTATCATAAGACCAAGTGATAATGTGCCATATTTCACGGCAATTTACCAAGAGCTTGTATCTGTCCACTGGCCTCAAAATAGCCACAACTGTAAATCATCACTGTAAATTGTAAGTCTCATTACTGCAGTCTAATGTTGCTGTTAATGAGTGTTTCTGGAGTTCTATTGCAGGTGACCTTGCAGCCCAGCTAAGACTAAATTTGGCTCTGGTTCGGTGGGATAGCTGTAATTAGCGTTATGGTAAGACCAATAGATTATCCGAGCACTGTGAGTGTCCTGAAATGCCTTGATATACTAAGCCACACTTTCTTTTCTCTTTTAGTTGAGAAAGCTCAACTAAATGAGGATGCTTGTGTTCATCACCACTCTGTCTTCAGCCTCAAGCTTGGAGTTTCATAACAAGACTTGTTGTGCCGTAAGGGCCACCACTTTCCGATTCTTTTCTGGGCAGTTCAAGTAGAAATGCCATATGAGGGAATCTTTCTTCAGCTATGTGTCAACTTTGGTGAAGCATCCTTCCTATAATGGAATCATCCTGCAAGTGATCTCTCACAGGAGAAACCTCAGTGTTCCTGAAGTTGACTTCTTGATTGTATATTACAAGGACCCACTGCCAGAATTGCTTTTTGGTTTTACAGGAATGTATACTTCCTGTAGAAGTGTGTTCCTCCTATGGGCACATGCCCACAAGACTTTGGTATTTTCTGTAGTGTAGCTTGGGCACTGTGGGGTGGATTAGCACTTTCACCTTCCATTTCTTCTGATGACATAGCTACTTTGGAAGAGGACAAAAGCAGGTTCAACTCTTTCCTAATACAGCACATTCGCTGTTCTCCCCTGCCCAGCCATCCTTCCACTGCCGCACTTTGCCCATATCCAATCCGCTGATGTGGGATAAAAAGCAGCAAGGCGGCAGCATCTTTTCTCTCCAGGCTGGTCCTAGCAGCAAAACTGTCATGTTAGTGAGGGCAGTTTCTGCTTCCTTCTTCAACAGGGATGCACTCACAAGCCGTCGTCTTCCCTCTGTGTAGCAACAGGACTGGATCTACTTATTACCTCTTTTGATCATAGAGGGCCCATATTTAAGGCTTTAAAAAGGAGCGGGAAAAACAATGAAATTATATGACAAGTGGGAACAAAAGTCATTGTCATCTCCCATCAGCTATCAGTATGCTTTGAAGCATGAAATTTGATTATCCCAGTTATAACAATGCCTAATAATACTGCAGGATAGTAACAAGGCCCATAAATCAGTATTAAAAGATAAAAACCATTTAATAAAATCCAACAGCCAACACCACAAGCTCGCCTTTGCTTCTACCTGTTGACTCTTTCCATGTCCTAGACCATTACAGCTGATAGATGCTCTGCAAGACAAATTTAGGCCAACAAATCTCCCCTCATGCATAGCATCCTATGTCTCCAAGGCCATTAAATGATGTCTACGGTGACACCTGCACAACTCATTTGTGGGTTTGTGCAGCTCTAAATGGAGCTATAATGTTACTAGGTTGTTTTCCAGGCTTGGATGAATTGGGGCTACAATGCCTATGAAGATCCATGAGGTTCAAACAACCAGGATATCGCCTGCCAGTTTGGATTTTGCAGTGGTTTCTGTCACATGAACTGTCTCTTCATGTCGAGGAAATTTAGCATGCTGAGAGTGTCACTGATGACACCTACATGAATGACGTCATGTCTGCTTCTGCGTCCATTGATTTTAATCAGTAGTTTTCAGGTCCCCTGGTGATAGTGTTTAAAGCCTATTTCATTGGGTAAAACCAATGGTTATTTTTTAATCCATCTTAAGATTCACAGTCATTGAATACAATTTTTCTTTAATCCTTACAATAGACTAAGAGTTTTAATCAACAACTTGAGTCTCTGTCTCTAAAAAAACCTGCCTCTAAAAAATATTATTCTGTTCTTTCTCACTAGGGGAAATCGTTCATTTGCCAGATTGAAACATGGGAACCTGCAGCTTCCTCTGCAAGGCAAGACTTCGAACTTGCAGAAATGGTTCTGTTTTTCCTCTGCTGACCTGCCTTTGACACAAAGCGTCTCTCAGTTCCACTCGCCTATGCAATGTTACATCAGCAGGCACCAAAGATGGCAGCGAAGCTCCTCAACCTGTGCGACTCAAGAACGCCTGCTGCTTCCCCATCTGCTTGTGCTCATCCACACTTACCGCGCCAGGCTGGATGCACTTTCCATGACGGAGCTCAAGTGGAAGTGTTTCTCACAGCGAACGGCTATCGGAGAGGGTTAACGCCATTTGCATTGTACCACCAGACCTACAACCCCATCAAGCTGGGCTTTTGATTTTTTGTGACTTGCAGTTTCCCTATGAAAACTTTTGCTCCTGAACAGAACTTCTCAGTTTGACTCTTGGGTGGGATTACCAGTTCAACTGCTGGTGGCCATTTTCTGTAATACAGAAAGTATAAAATAGCAGCAGCCTGACTTCAAATTTGGCAGCAAGTTGGGAGTCTCCTTCCATGTCTTAACATTTAATTCAAGCTACTTAGCACTGTAATGTGTAACATATGACCTCTTTGCAAGCCCTAGTTTTACTGCTCATTAGTCTATGTACTTTAACAAGATTTTCAGTGACCCTGCAGCTAATAGTCCACTTTTCTTAGAAAGATATGTACCTTCCAGCATGATTGCTTGTTAGTAATGTTAGTTAGATTGGAATGAGAAATCACAGGGTTCAAAGCTATTCAAAATGAGGAGGGGGGTAGCAACATCCTAGTTTGTCTTTTTGCTACCCTGTAATGTAAAAACAAAGGGTGATTTTTTTTTTTTCCTTCTACTGGTGTACCCACACTTTCCAATGAGGATTTGGGTTTTGCTGTGCTGAGACAGCCCTCAGGAATAAAAACAACCTAAGCAGTCGTGACAGGCAAAGGAAGCACTTTTAGTCCTGCTTTTCAGATATAAAAGCAGAACGTATAGGCTTGCCTGCAATCATGCAGGAAACCAAGGGCAGAACAGCACCCTGAACTCGGGCCTCTGATTGTTTTCATCTCACTCCCGGGCGTACGTATTTGTCTTTGAACTAGTAGAGGGGGATATAATGCTGCACCAGAGGCGGGTGAGCGCAGCTCACAGAGCTATTTCTGCAAAGCAGTTCCAAGCGCACTGAATGCAGAGCTCTCTGAACACTTTGCAGTCAGCTCTGTGCAGCGTGTCATCCAGGCGTGGAATTCACTGCCATAAGAGGATGTTGAGTCAAAGACTGTAGCCGAGCTTCTTGAAGGGTTGAAAAACAGCCTGGTTAGTTTAGGCAACGGGAGTGCCTTTCATTTTTGGGGGGGGGTTCAGTTTGTACGGGGTCTAGGGCTGCTGGGTCTAAGGCTGGGTGCTGATGCTGAACTGCTAAACTGTCAGACAGAAAATTAGTGTTTGTGATTTTCACCAGGAGAAGTTTCTTTTTATTTAGTGTTTTGACTGTTTTGCCCAGGAGTGGCAGAAAGAGACTCTTCTCTTCCTCAGAACTTCACCAGAAGTTTGTCACAAAACTTTAAGCATATGTGATGCTCACGGGGGGGGGGGGGGGGGGGGGGAGGAAGCCTATACCAGGCTAGACAGGAAATCTGTTTCTTTTTCTTTGCACTTTTGTTTCCACCAGGGCTGGTGAATGCAGCATGCAAAGTAGCTGTGATTACAGCACAGCTAGGGCTAGAGGATTTTAGAATGGTTTGTACTCTAGCAAAAAACCCCAAACTGCATCACCATCAAAAAAACCCCACACCAAAACAACAGAACATGGGGATAAATAAGCGGAAGGGAAGATGAGACAGAAATCATCCGTGAGGTCAGGTGGTTAAATATTTTTGGACTGCCAAGGTGGTGATCTTAAGTGAAGATAATGTATTATGCAGTGGAAAGCTAATGAGACCAGGTCTGTTAAACATGGACTTGGTGTTACTTAGCTCTGGGGTGCTTCAAATTACACAGGCCCAGGTTGTATTTGATCGCCTCTGCCGCTTGAGCAGCAGGGTTTTATATAATGTACACAATCATATACTGTAGGGAACAATCCCGCACTGGCAGGGGAGGGAAGTTGATGACATAATGGGTCTTCTCCATCTCGAAGTTATGTGATTCATCAATTAAATGAATTCTGTGGGATAAAGCAGCATGAAAGGGCAATTTCCCTGTAATACGCTGCCTGCCGATTAACTCTTCCCTCCCAATTTTAGCCACACCGCTGGGGATCCAGCCTCCCCCACCGTGCCCAGGAGGCTCTGGCTGCGCAGCCCCGTCCACTACCGAGCGCAGGGCCGGCCGGGGGCCGGGACCGGTGCCAGCAGCAGCACTGGGACCCCGGGACCGAGCCGTTCCGTGCCGGGCCGTTCCCGACACCACGGGGGCTCCGGGCACTGCAGGCGCGGCCGCCGCCCGCCCCGGCTGCGGCGTCGCGCCGGGCGCGGGATGTGTAAAGCCCTGCACCACTCCGGCCGCCTCCTCTGCAGGTGCCGCGGTGGGCCTGCGGGCATCGCCCGGCCGGGGAAGCGGAGGAGAGGGGGGGTCGGGCGGGGAAAAGCCACCACCCGGGCCCCGCTAGCCCCCCTGCGCGGCGGGGCCGGCCGCCCGCGCATCCCTTTTCCCAGGGGACCCGCTCGCCCTCCGCAAGCCCCGCTGCCCCTGCACCCTCTGCCCCTTTCCCCGGGGATCCGCTCGCCCTCCGCAAGCCCCGCTGCGGGCTCGGGGCGGCGCAGTGTCCCGCAGCGGGCGGCCGGCCGGGGGTCCGCCGGCTGCATTGCGTCGGGGCCGCGGCGCGCAGCCTGTCCGCGGCGGCGGCGGCGCGGACCGCGCTTGGCGGCGGGGGCGGACGGCCCGGGGAGGAGGGAGGTGAGGGGGGTGGGGGGGCAACGTGCATCCCCTCCTCCCCCTCCCGTCCCGTCCCCCCCCACCCTCCGCCCTCCCGCTCCCCGGGCTGCACCAAACAGCTCTCAGGTTTCTGCTGATACTGCAGCGTCAAGAAATGGCTCGAGTTTGCTCCCTGCTCTTATGCATTCAGCAGCCCTCTCGCTCCTGCCACACGCGTCCAGCTCCTGCCTCCTCCTGCTGCTGCTGCTGCTGCCGCCGGGACGAGCCAAGACCGACTCCGGGGATGCGGCTGCAGGACTGCGGCTCTCTTTCATCTCCCCAGCCGCCGCTGCCCAGCGCCCGGCTCCCTTTCCAGCTATCTTAAGGGAAGAGAGCAGGAGAGGCAGCAGCTACCTAGGACTCCTCGATTTTATTTACTAACTCAAGCTTTTTGAAAAAGGTACTTTGCACTCTTTTCCAGCCCCCCCACCCCCCACCCCCCACTGCGGTTCTCGGCAGAAACTAATTAAACCCACTCGCCCTTGGTGCAGCCTAAGACAGTGTATGAATATTTCAGTGTCTCGCAGGCAGCCCTGTAAAGCGATCGCTGTATTATTAAGAGGGGCGCAAGAGGAGGAGGAGGGTTGAGTTTGCTGCTGCGGTTTTTGTTTTGTTTTGGTTTTTTTGGATGCTGCTGCAAGGCGACTTGACGCATTCCGGCACTGGCTCCTGCTCCTAACCAGCGCGTCTCACTCGGAGCAGGTAAGGAAAAGCCCCTTTTCCCCCTGCGCTGTTGGACTCAGCTTTGGACAGTTTGGGTCTGGGATCTCGATCTCTCTCCCCTCGTCTCTCTCTCAGTTGTGTTTAGCTGCTGCAAAGCAAGAGAGGAGATGCTTTGCTCCCCCTCCCCTAACCCCCCCCCAATTGGTGTGATGAAGTTGTCAGTGCTCAGCTAAGTCTCCATCGTCTGTTAAGTGGGGAGCGTGGTGGTCAGGAGATGTACTGCAGGAGCTGACCCCACTGAAGTTGCCTGGGAAGCCCTCCTGATGTGCTCGGGGCACCGCAGGGTCCACATTGGCCCCTTCCTGCCTTGGAGGCCCCAGTGTGTGTGCAGGGATGTGTGGGAACATGTAGGGCTCTGCATGTGCTGCCATAGTGGGCAGAGCGGGATGTTCTTGCTGGTGTGAACGCCAGTCCATTGCGCCTGAGCGTGTGTGTGTGGTGGGGCCTTGTGGCTGGTTTATTATGTTTCTCTCCTCCCTGGCAGCCTCCTGCGAGTGAGCTTTATGCCTTCAAAAGCAGAGTATCTCCATCCCTCCCTCCCCAGCGCGCAAGAGGAGAGGACCGGGCAGTGTGGGGGGGCAGGTGATGGAAATTTGCTGAGTTGGCATTGCAAGGACTCGCCTCCCAGCCACCCCGTGATTTATTTATTTATCTATCTATTTATTTGTGTGTATGTGTGTGTGTGTGTGTGTGTGCGTGTGGTAACTTCGTGACAGCAGCTGCAGCGATGGTCGAGTCGGCGAGAAAAGTGGACGGATCGAGTTAAAGGCAAAAGGAGACGGCTGGGGAGGGCACCCCAGCCTGGGGGTGCACTCCATAGACCTTCAGCCTCCCGGCTTGGGGTACAGGACCCCTCACCTTACCTGCCCTCTTCCCCCCCCGGAGGTACTTCTTCCCTCTTTCTTCTCCCTCCTGTCATCCCTGATGCCTCTCCCTTCATCCCTCCTCTCCTTTCCCCTCTTGGATATTTCCATCCTTTAGGCTTCTCATCCATACTTTCCTCAAGCTCTCCATCCCAACTTGTCATCCCTCCCTGCAGACTCTGAGCCTCCCCCCCATCCTTCTCCACTGAATTACCCTGGGGCTCTCTGCTCTCCTTCCCTCTCTCAAGTCCCTCTCCCTCATTTCTCCTCCCCCGTTCCTGGGTCCCCTTTCCTGTGTGCCACCATGACCGTGATGGCTGGAGAGAACATGGATGAGACTTCTGCGCTACCTGGCCACCCCCAGGATAGCTACCAGCCCGCTGCCCACGATGACCATGAGTGCTGTGAGCGCGTAGTGATAAACATTGCTGGACTACGCTTTGAGACGCAGCTGAAGACCTTAGCCCAGTTCCCCAACACTCTGCTGGGCAACCCCAAGAAGCGCATGCGGTACTTTGACCCCTTGCGCAATGAGTACTTCTTTGACCGGAACCGGCCCAGCTTTGATGCCATCCTCTACTACTATCAGTCTGGGGGGCGGCTTCGCCGGCCGGTCAATGTGCCCTTGGACATGTTCTCTGAGGAGATAAAATTTTATGAACTGGGTGAGGAGGCCATGGAGAAGTTCCGGGAAGATGAAGGATTCATCAAAGATGAAGAGAGACCCTTGCCGGAGGGGGAGTACCAGCGCCAAGTATGGCTGCTCTTTGAATACCCAGAGAGCTCTGGGCCTGCAAGGGTCATTGCAATAGTCTCTGTCATGGTGATCCTCATCTCCATCGTGATCTTCTGCCTAGAGACACTACCTGAGTTGAAGGAGGACAAGGAGTACACAGTGCATCGCACTGACAACACCACCCAGGTCTACAAATCCAACATCTTCACAGATCCCTTCTTTGTTGTGGAGACCCTGTGCATCATCTGGTTCTCCTTTGAGCTGGTGGTGCGCTTCTTTGCTTGCCCCAGCAAGACTGAATTCTTCAAGAATATCATGAACTTCATTGACATTGTGGCCATCATCCCTTACTTCATCACCCTGGGCACCGAGATGGCCGAGCGGGAGGGGACTCAGAAAGGAGAGCAGGCCACCTCCTTGGCCATCCTGAGAGTCATCAGACTGGTAAGAGTCTTTCGAATCTTCAAACTCTCCCGGCACTCTAAGGGCCTCCAGATTTTGGGACAGACCCTCAAAGCAAGTATGAGAGAGCTAGGTTTACTAATCTTTTTCCTCTTCATTGGGGTGATCTTGTTCTCTAGTGCGGTATATTTTGCTGAGGCTGAAGAACCTGAGTCTCATTTCACAAGTATCCCCGATGCTTTCTGGTGGGCGGTGGTATCCATGACCACTGTGGGCTATGGTGACATGTACCCTGTGACAATTGGAGGCAAAATCGTAGGCTCCTTGTGTGCCATCGCTGGTGTGCTGACAATTGCCCTGCCTGTACCTGTCATCGTGTCCAACTTCAACTACTTCTACCACCGAGAAACAGAAGGGGAAGAACAGGCTCAGTTACTTCACGTTAGCTCCCCTAATTTAGCATCTGACAGTGATCTCAGTCGCCGCAGCTCCTCCACAATCAGCAAATCTGAGTACATGGAAATCGAAGAGGATATGAATAATAGCATAGACAATTTTAGAGAGGCTAATCTCAGAACTGGCAACTGCACTGTAGCCAACCAAAACTGCGTTAATAAAAGCAAGCTGCTGACTGATGTGTAAACAAAAAAAACAAAATCCCTGCTCAACAGCTTGAAGACTTTAGTGACACAGTCACACTTTGTAGATGCTTTACTGATAGTCTTTGAATGCTTTATTTATCTCGTAAATGCATTGTTGCATTGCGAATTTTTGCTCAGCGATAAAGAAGCTTCCAGGATCCATGAAAGATAAGATTTTGTTTATTTTTGAAAAGCATTTTCCACCTGGTAAATGATAACCATTTGAACTAGTTTAGTTTTAAGCTGTATGACGCTAGACCTAAACTTTTCCTCTCCCATCTCCCTTTGTTTTTGATGAAGTTAACTTAAACTAAGCAAGACAGTTTTTAGAGCTATAAAGCATATGCATGGATTCCAGTAAAAATATTCTGCAAAACTGCACAGTTGCAAGAAAGTGCATCAGATAATATCAGTAAAAAAGATTAGCAAAAACCTGCAGCAAGCATTTGCCATGGTTTTTATGAAAGAGCGCAAATTTTCCTTCCACCCCCTATGTGAAAGGTTACATACTTCGAATCTACAGATCCACACAGCACCTTATTAAAAACATACTTAAGCCTGGTCTCTTTTGCTGTCCATAGAAGAACAGGAAAGGAAAATAACAAATAAAACTGAAGACAAAACATCTGCAATGCTGCTAAGTTCTCCTACATGCAGATGATTTAAACACTTTTCCTTTTCCCTGTCCAGAACTGGATACAAAACTTTAAGCCCCACTATTGCAAGATAGCACAATGGAGTTTAATATAAGCATGTTTGAATTTGATACTATTTATTTTATAATCGCATGCCTGAAACGTTACCTCAGACAATAGCGGATAAGCTTTCGTTTGAACTGAATCTTCTAAAAATAGGTCCTTTATCTCTCTTTTTTTCTTTTCTTTTCTTTCTTTTTCTTTTTGATTTGCATTCACCAGAAGTGCACTCCTTAATTTATTAAATCGTTGACTAGTAATTTAAAGTACTGTATTTAAGTGCGTATGTTAGTCAAATGGGAACAATAACTTTTGGAGATCAAAGCATGTTCAAATACTCAGCATTATGGCCTATTTGATTAAGATGTAACTTGAATTAATTAATGCATGAATTCAATAATAATAATAATAACAATAATAATAATAACAATAAAAACAAAATTAAAAAAAGTGCTTGATAGACCGAGGGCCTGAATGAACCGATCAGAGAAACCTGATTGTTTTCCTGCATTGCTCAGGGAAATGTGTTGGCTTTTGTCCAGGCATTGTCGGAAAGGAACATAACCCATCCCTTAAAGGGAAAGCTATATGGAAAACTAAGAAGTCGAGTTATATATAGCAACACCTAAAACCTAGTATCCTTTATAGTTGAAAGGTGCAGATGCATGCTTTTTGGTGCATTCTCAGAATGTAAATGAAACTTATCTATTATATGCATCCAAATTGCAGCAGCTGGTTTCTTTTGCAGTCATTAGTTGAGCCTTTTTTGTATTCCCCTAAAACTCACCGAAGAGACTCAACAGATTGATTTAGGTAGTTGCACAGTGCCTTTATCTTACATCCCCTAAATTACTGAAAGTGCCTCCAGGAACTGAGCTGATCGGAGATAACGAAGGAAAGGGCAAGGCACCAACATGCTGTCAGGAGTGTTCTGTGCTGCCTCCTGGCACAGCACAGAAGTGGGTAGAGAAAGAAAGAAGAAAGAAAGAAAGAGCAAGTGTGAGTGAGAGGGACGCAGAAGAGGTGGGCAGAGACCACCAGCGCCCATGGGATACCTTCCTTCCTCAGCCAGTCCAATGCTGTAGGGCTCAGCGTTTCCTTCTGCCAAATAACTCATAGTCATGTTTATGCAAGACTTCAAGTTTCCCTAGGTTGTTTATAGAGACATTGCTGCCATCATTATATCTGCCCTTCCTTTCCCTGAGATGGCTTTTTGGAAACCTGTCCCAGCATGGCAGGACGCAGCAGGAGCTAGGGACCCTCATGAAATGCGGCATTGCCCAGTCAGGCAGCCAGACTGCAGGGCTTTGCGTTTCTTTCTCCTGCATTCCCCAGCAGGTAGGTGGGAGAGGCTTTCCAGTGCCTTCCCATCCCTGCCTCCTCCATCCCCTTTTGGCAGTCTGTCAGATCTTAAATCCCATCACAGATCCTTTAAGCCATTTTCTTATTTCTGGTCCCTAACCTTACTCTACTTCCATCATCATCTGGTGAAGGAAGCAACACTAGAAGAAGGTATCTTCTGCAATATGCCAGCCTTGACTGCTAGGCCCTGGAAGATAATAACCTTTGATCTGAAGTAATGTAGGCACTAATCTTTATTCTTTTAAATGGACAAAGTTGAGGATCTTCATTCTGCACTTAGCATGTGGCCAACTGCTGTTGAACACTTCTCCTTCCACATTGTACAGATCCTTCCTTCCCCTCTCTTTCTGATATATGTATATATGTGTGTAAGCGTATATATGTGCGTATGTGTGTGTGTCACACACATAAGCAGACACACATATATATATATATATATTTAAAATCAAGGCACTTAGAGTTAAAAACCAACCCTAACTCTGCAGTTACGCACAAGCCGGACCTGCCAGGTTTCCAGGAAGACTTGACTTTATTTCTCACTGTGTGGCTTCTGTGAATCTTAATGATGAGAAAGCGATCAAGAACTGAGGGAGCTCTAACTCCTGCAAGAAATCACAAAACATCAGATAAAATAGGGCATTACATCCTCTAGGTAGATGTTGTAAAGCTTCCTTCCTGTCCCCTGCTCATGCCCCTGCCCATCATACACCTCTCTCCGCATTAAATCCTGGTGGTCCTGATCTTCCCAAACTCTTGAATTCTAGGATATGACTTCTCATGTCAAAATGGACTTCAATGCTGCACTCAGCTTATAAAACAACCGACTAAACTAAACAGCAATAATCAATTCAGTGCTGCCGGACTGAAGATCAGAAAGTAGCATCTGGGAGATGAGGCCTCACTTTGGTGACTTAACTTCTGACACAGTTGGGTATGCATACCTTATTTTAATGAGCAGAATGATAATCATTCTGCACATGTAAAGAGAAGAATGCTGCATGCAGCATTCTGATTCTTCTTTGTCAGGATACGGGGATGGATCATTAGGACTCAGGGTGGTCTGGGGAGCCTGAATGTTGCTTTGTCCACTTACAGCTCACTGCAAAGGATCTCAATACATATGGAGTACAGGAGTTAAATTCATGTAGCATAGGCATGTGCTTTTGACACGTTTGACACCAAAAAAAAACCTAACAAAAAAAAAGCGCTTTTACTCCCTTTACACAGGAGTGCTGAAATGTCTTTGTGGGCCTGAAGGTGCACTTAACAAACTGCCTGTTCTTACCAGTAAGCATCATTTTCTCCCTTTCTCTCTTCCTTTCTTCCTTTCTTTCTTTCTTTCTTTCTTTCTTTCTTTCTTTCTTTCTTTCTTTCTTTCTTTCTTTCTTTCTTTCTTTCTTTCTTTCTTTCTTTCTTTCTTTCTTTCTTCCTTTCTTTCTTTCTTTCTTCCTTTCTTTCTTTTCTTTCTTTCTTTCTTTCTTCTTTCTTTCTTTCTTTCTTTCTTTCTTTCTTTCTTTCTTTCTTTCTTTCTTTCTTTCTTTCTTTCTTTCTTTCTTTTTCTTTCTTTCTTTCTTTCTTTCTTTCTCTTTCTTTCTTTCTTTCTTTTTCTTTCTTTCTTTCTTTCTTTCTTTCTTTCTTTTTCTTTTTCTTTCTTTCTTTCTTTCTTTCTTTCTTTCTTTCTTTCTTTCTTTCTTTCTTTCTTTCTTTCTTTCTTTCTTTCTTTCTTTCTTTCTTTCTTTCTTTCTTTCTTTCTCTGTCTCTCTCTCTTTCTCTCTCTCTCTCTTTCTCTCTTTCTCGCTCTCTTTCTCGCTCTCTTTCTCCCTCCCTCCCTCCCTCCCTTCCTTCCTTCCTTCCTTCCTTCCTTCCTTCCTTCCTTCCTTCCTTCCTTCCTTTTCTCCCTCTCTCTCTTTCTTTTTCTTTTTTCCCCCGCTTTTGGCATATATTTCTTTTTGCCACACATGAGCTCTATGGGGTTGTTTATGTCAGTGGCAGAGGACTGGAAATGAGCTGATGGCCAATTTAGTTCATCTCTAAAAGAATCAAGAGACCTTCATTCATTTCGAATGGACCTCCCAGAAGCGATGCCCATGTGATGCTGGACAGAGAAGCCAGTAGATATGGCAGTCTTATAGTTGGGTTGTAGTTTGATGAGGCAAGGCAGCTATTCCAGCATAAGGAGTCACGATCCAAGCCTCCTTTACCAGTCACTGCTTTATGCCTCTCTGTGCTTCTTAGTTGCCCCCATACAGCTTTTTCTTCATCCACTCAGTGAAGGGGATGAGGGAACTTACTTGGCCGTGTGCAAGGCAGCAGCACACTGCAGTGCAGAGGCAGGAATGAAATGGAGAGGCAGTGGGCAGGAATCCCATAGGCTGGTATCACTGCCAAAATTCCCCATCTGGTCCTACCATACTTAGCTATAGAACACTAGGGAACAGGCAGAGGAGCAAGAGGGAGAGTGAAAATGAAGGGCTCTGTACCCCCTTCCTTCACAGAACTGAGCGGTGGCTGCCAGACTGCCAAGAGCTCAAATCCTCTGTGTGGCAGCTCCATTAGAGACAATTAACTCGATTTACTTGTCTTCAAGACAGTTAGCATGCAGTAAGCCAGCGTGTGAGTTCACAGCATCCTAGCAAACCCGTGCAGATTCCCTGCATGGAGTCTCTTAATCCTCATCTCCACTGGGGACTTCAGGAAAGCTAATCTGAATTAATGAAAGGTGTGCATTTAAAGTAGATTTGTTAAACTGCTTTAAAGCCCAGCATGGACATTCTGTTGCAGTATAAAAGCAACCTTAATCTGATTTGGAGTCATTCTTTTTTGGAAGGAAAGTAAGCTGAATTGAATTAAGGCTGCTTTAATTCTGAACACAATGGGGCTTAATGCAGTTTACCTCATCTGCCTCACAAGTTCATTCAGATAGATAAGCCTTTGGTAATCATTAAATGTAATGGAACTGACCCTACTTTGCAGGGGGTGGCTGGGCAGAGTGTGGCCACATGCTACAAAACTCTTTAGTACGTGGGTGCTAGAAATTCGCAGCCTGGCTTACTGAGGTCTAACATGTTGTTCCTGGTAACAGTTCTAGTGATTTCCTTCCCTCGTTCCTGGTTTACACATTCGTAGGTGTGAGGAGAATCAATCACGCTGCCTTCTGGGAAGCTGACAATGATCATGGCCCAAGGAAATTGATTTCCACTTACAAAGTCTCTAATTGTGCATGTGCTTAACCTGATGTACTGTTGATCACGTGGACAAGCACCTGAAAGACAGTACGAAGCACTAGAGACAGGACAAAATTCAGCAAACGTCCTCTTGTTTTCAGCAGTGATTTTGCCCCAGTAGAGATTTCAGGGATCAGATCCTTCTTAGCAAGTCAGCTGTGTGTCATTCATTAGAGGCTGCATTGGCCCAAAACAACAACTGGAGCAGTGGCAACTTTTATTAACAAATTTTTACTAAGGGACAATTGTTGTCATTAGACAGAAGTACAGAAAGTTTTTTTTCTATTATGAGAGAGCTGAAGCCCAAGTGTAACATTAAAACCTGCTTATTTTTAAGCGTAAGGAACTGAGGGCAAGTTTCACTTTTCCATAGTTCACACTTGGACAGTGCAGTTTCTTACACGCACGTGTTAGCCAAAATAAAATAAACACTAGGACAGGAACATCTGAAATGTATTAGAAAAAGGTGGAAAGCTGTATTTTAGAATAAAATCTTCTGCATACATATGTAATATGTGGAGAGAATATATTCCTTTCCAAATATTAGCTTGATAAATGTTTTTAGAGGGTGCCATTCTGGATTAAATAATTTCCCCTAATATGAAGAAGAGGGAAGTACTGCAGCTTTTCCAGGAATGGTCTGATCCTGTAGGCTTCCAGCAGCCTGATGCCACTGGTTGTCACAGTAATTTCAGACTTGCAGGAATGCAGAACCAGCTCCAAAGTGTGATTTACACTCCATAGCCACAGAGCTGGGTGGAATTTGAAAGCTATCCTTGCAATTGCACAACATGGCAAGTTTGTTCCAAACCTGACTATCACAAGTCTGAAACAGGCTCCTTTTCTGAGATGCTTTAACCAGGGACCTACATTTCAATTTTGTTTTGGACTTACTTCAGGCTGAGTTTCGTTTTCTGTTTTCTGTTGTTCTGGCTTTACTTAATCAGGTGTAGAGAATTTATTTTTCCTGAAATGCTTATCAAGTATTCTTAAAGGTGTCAGTATTCGTATCTGCAAAAATGAAACTACAGAGTGTTCTACTGTTTCACTCAGTACAGGTGAACTTGCCACCGGTGAGGTCAACAATTTATGCTGTCAAGGCATACCATGCTTTGATATTTTCAAAGGAAATAAAATAAAACTGAGGTCTTAACTGAAATTTGTCTCAAAGTATCTGTTAATATGCAATTCTGTATATTTCACCTGTTCACAGGCTCTAGCAAATGTCACTACGAGTTATAAAAAAAATCATCTTCCATTTCTAGTTTCTACAATAAAATGAAGACGTTGCATTCAGTTCTTTTAGGTGCATCAGTCTTTGATCATGTTATTGTTTCAGTGACATTTCTACAATGTAATTGGGATCAAATGTATATTTTACTTTTGTACAAAAGTAAAAATGATATTTTTATGACTAAATTTAGCAAACCCTTACCTATAACCTGCTAAGATTAAATCTTTTTTTCCTTTCCTTTACATGTAAACCATTGTTTTTGCAGTATGTCGGTTTGAAATGAATAATAACAGCTGTCAGTAGAACTGTATATGGCCTCTCAGACATACCTCTGATTTTAAAGATCAAATATTACCGATGTGAAATATATAAACTAATAGTCTTCATATGAAAGTGCACCATCAGGGCAACAAACCATTTAAGCTGACACAGCTGTACTTATTTCCACCATTAACAAATCGCTTACACTTTGGGTCAAGTATGTACTTCATTGTCACATTACAGCTCATTTTACTTCCAGTAGTGAAATCGTTTGACTTATCATTTTTAGAACATCTAATGTTATGAGTTCTTGAACTATTTGAAATGCATAGTTTTCATCTATGCAATTTTACCTGCTTCTGTACTTGTTCATCTGTTCATACTTGGCATCAATTAAAGATAATTTTTAAGGATCTTACCCAGGATTATTCTGTCTGGTTATTTTCTGGAGTCTGGTTTCTCTGCTGTCACTACTGGCCGGTTCTATCTGAAATGAATGGTTGGTTCATTGATGCTTTTTTTATTGAATGGTATACGAAATGGCAATGTAGTGAGTGGGAAATGTGGCTGTGGGCTTTGAGAGGCTTGTAAATGTCAACTCAAGCTTTACAGTACAATTAATCCAAGGGTTTGGCTTCCATAGGCTTTGGATCTAGCCTTGAGTGAGTAATGTTCTGGGGCCAAACTCTGATGCCTTGACTGCTGAGACAGCACTCAGTTCCACCAAAAACAGTAGAAACAAGATTAAGCCTACTGATTGTGCTCTCCAAAGGCTTGTGGGTATCAATTAGCATGTTACGGCTACATTCCTGAATTTGAACCACTGCCTGTAGCATTATTGTGTGAGTGCTGACTTGAAATCAGGTTTCAAACACTGTGTGACTGATCATGGTTTTTGGTTTCGGTTGAATGTAAGCAAGTCAAACTGACTTGGTCTTTTTTTCTTTTGAAAATTGTTTGTTTCTTCAAGGTGCATTTCATGCAAACTGGTCTGATACAGTCATGACTGCCATGTCTCAATATTGTATTACATATAAAGAAGGCAATGACATAAATGCTAATTATTTTATGCCAAAGGTATTGTGTATTAGAAGGCCATCTCTAAAACTGCCAGGTCTTTCTGTAGATAGGTGCAGTTTGAGTTTGTAACAGGGGGACGCATACCCACTAGAATGCTGGTTACATATGGTGAAATGAAGTGAAAATACCCTCATCTTACAAGAGGGAGAACATTTTGTGTGGTCTGTCATGTGATTTTATTTACTTCTTTGTTTTGCTTTTTTGGTCAAGAAAAGCTTTGGCAATGAAATCCTCATTCATCAATAGCTTCAAGTGTATTCAGTCAGTCTTATTGAATCTCACTTATAAACTGACAAAAACTGCTTTGTTGAGCTGACAGTAAGGATTTGCAGTTACCAGTCTTAAATGGGTCTAGTCCAAGTCGTTTGTCTGTTAGCTGCTCTGTGGTGGTGGTCTTAACTCAACGAGGTACTCATGTCTGTGCCTCAGTTCAAGACTGTGGTCACTGTCATTTGAGTTTTGTTGGCTCTAGGTGTGTCTAAAGTCTCATTGCTTCTTCCTTTTCTCTTTTCTGTGTGAAAAAAAAATGAAATGCTTGTTAATCACCTCTACAGTATCAATATTCTCCCTTTTGTCCTTAGCAAAGCTCCTGTTGCATTGTTTGGATCAAATTGTAATGTTACTGCGTAACCTGTTTTCCTGAATCTACAATTCACTTGCCATGTAACCGGTTGCTGTATCCCTCTACGAGTTTCCTGCCTTCTTGGCCATACTTCACCTGGTGAAATACTACCCCCAGTGACTTCACTGCTGAAGTCCTTCATGGTCTGTCTCACCATACCTGTCATGAATCTCGCTCAGAAAGCTCCTTTGTCTTAGGACTGGGAATGCCAATTCTTGTATCACAAACATACATTTTTTTGAAGAAAGTCCTTGCCTTTTTCCATCGGTGCTGCCTCCTCTGTGTGGAAAATGGTCCTGCTAGGTTCCTTCGGCCATGCCGATAACAAAATAACTTCATGTTATGTTTATATAACATATACTTTATGATTCCTCATCTTTCCCACAGCCTGTGCAATCACTGTACTCCTCGGTATATCTTCTACTGAGATACTTGCTGTGATGGGGTCAGTTTTGCTAAGTGGAGGCTTTCAAGCAAAACTACACGCATTCAGGATCGGGTCCTAGGACATGTTTTTTGCCGTCGAAAATAACTCCATTTAAAAACAATATAAATCAACATTGTGTCGGGTTAGTTGAGTCTCTGAGTTAATTTCTTACTTAATCTCAAAATTAAATAGATGCGTGGGTTTTTTCCCTACAAATGCAAATCGTCTTATCTTGTCTTTTCTGCTTCATCAGTTACAAAAATTTTGTGCATTGAGTCCTCCCTTTGGTTACACCAAGCCGCCTCCTTATCTTGTAGGTTTTCTCTGAAGCAACCTACACTAAGGAAAAAATTGTGGCTCTGCAGATGTAACTTGGGTAACAGACATGTTGATGATCCATGGAATAGACTCCTCTTTCTCCTTCAGCTGCACTCAGGTTATAAGGGGAGCAAAGACTAATTCAGCAGACTTTCAACACGGAGAGGGAGAGAGTCCATTCAGTAACAGGGTGCTCTTTTTATATGTTACCTTCTTTATATAATATTGATGATTTCAACATGGATTTGATTTACCTAGCAGTTAGTCTTTGAAGGTGCTCACCTTACATGTAATGTTTGATTAATGGATACAAAATAATCGCTTTATGGAAACGTGTGAATCTCAGGTGTGAATATGTACTCCCTTGCCATGCAGAAAACAGATATTTATAATTCAATGAATAAAAATCTTAATACTTCACAGCATAAAATGACTCTTACCTCTGAAAGCAAAAAGAAACTTTTCTGACAGGTGTGCTGTTGCCCACTATTAAAGTGTTATCCTTCCTCTAAAGCATCTGGAGCCGCTGCCTTCAGGGCTAGCAGTACAAGTCAGATGGCCTGACTGACAAAGAAAATCAGACCGTCTGATTCAGTGCTATCCCTGAGAGCAGCTGCTATGTACTGCCACAGCCACACTCTGCAAACACGTACAGGGAACTGTTGTGCTTGTGAAGTAAACCAGAGCCCACAGAAGTAAATAGGATTGTATCTTTTCACTTCAGAAGACTGTAGAAAGACAATGATTTCATGCTCCCTTTCGGTCTGCTAAGAAAAGAAGATGGGAAACGTTCTGTACTCAAGGCTTCTAACAGGTACTTTTAGAGTTGCATTATATCCCATGGTTGGTCTTTCTATAAAAATGCTCACTTTATAGAGTGTTGAGATTAAGCGTTCAAAAATCAAAGAAGCTTTAATTAGCGCAACAATACTTCAATCCACTCAGCTTCTCTAACAGCTTCCTAAAATACCTCACATTTTATTCCAACGAGAAGACAATTATGACTCTTGAATAGAAAGCTTTTACAGCTAGAAGATGAAAATGTAATTGTAGGTGGTATATTTGGTGACCTCCTCTCACTAGGTAGGAACACTAGCTTTTGAGGAGGGGAGTCTGCAGTTGTCACTGACTGTGATAGAAAGAGCTGCATAAAAAAAGGCTGTATGATCCTTAAAGGAGGACAGTTTGAGGACAAATGTGTTTCTTGGGTCACTATTTCCATCCTACCTGGTTAACGGTCACTATTTCCAGTTCATCTGGTTAACCGCAGAGTGTGAGGAATGGGAGGCTGACCTGTACTCAGTTCACATAAGAAGCCTGCCATATGGCACCCAGATGCAATGTGAAGTGGGGTTTAGTGTCCCACAGTTACCTAGGCTGATACCATTGATATAGCCTACAGTCACTTCAGAAGATTTAGTTAAACATCTTTGATTTGTACAAATAATAAGAGAGTGAATTCCTGAGGGCTTGACAGTCCAAGTGTACCTGCTACAGTGGGCATATGTGGGGGGCTTCCTTTGTCATTTCAATCCCTGTAAGAAATACCTCACATTTTAAATCTTGATACATTCAGACAGGTTCACCAGGGAAAGAAGTGGCAAAGCCCACAGTGATACTCTCTGGTAGTGCACACATCCACATTCAGGGAGTTACATTCTACTTTTACAGAAGCTCAGTTACTTTTGGTAGAGTTATTTCTGTTTGATGAGGAATACATAGGGCCTGAATCAGTCCCGTAGCTCAGTATAAGGCTAAACTTCATCAAGAATAATTCAGTGGTGAGCAAGACAGAAAAAACAGCCATCCAAAAGTCTAGCTCTCCAGACAAGCCATGGAAGGATTCCGCAGCTACTTTGCCACGTATACTGAGAACGTAATATAGACTAGAACTATTTTTTCAGGTTGGAAAAAAATAAGTTTTTAATATATTGAATATTTAGCTCTTTGCTGCTTGGCCATTCTGAACACAATTCTGCATGTAAAACTCTGCACTAAATTCTGAATGAAGGATCTTCTAGACTCTTACGGTATTTGGTTCCCTACACGTTCTGGATTGATGGTGGGAACTGAGACTGCCAACAGGGTCCTGCCTCCAAGTGGAATCACTCTGGCAATGGTAGGTGTTTAGATGTATCTTTGCCACCTTCTGGTGGCTTTGACTGTTCCCTTCTATTTTCAGGAAGCAGTATTCGTCTTCAGCCCAAAAAAGCCAATTCCAGCTTACAAGGAAGGTAGCTTTCCTCTGATCCCTTTTCTAGTTTGCCAAATGTTACGAACATGATTTACTGAACTTTGACTGTTTCTATGGCTTTTGATGCAAATAAATCCCTTGCAAATGTTCATGAAATACTCAGAGATATGTTTGTTTCCCACTACCCCGATACCTGAAGCTTCAATTAGTGTCATTAAGTTTGGTTGTTTCTGTTGCCAACTGTTTTTTTCAGGAATTTGAAAAGATAAACAGGGAAACGAATGTTTCCCCAAATGTACTTGAATGTCTTCCTCCCAAAGAGAGGGAAGTTTTTGTCTTTTTTTTTTTTTGCTTGAATTGAGTTACCTTGGCATTACTTATTTGGAAAGGAATAAAAAAATAAAAAAGGATAAGGATCTCTGTTACTTGGGGTACATGCCTTTGTTATGATTATTTAGATGATAAAAATATCTGGCATTCCAAGAGAAGAGCTTTTACTGCTAATGGGGCTTTAATGTAAACTCTTGTGATACTTAATATTTAAATCCTGAAGAGGGTAAGATAGGAATATTGCAGAAACAGCCGCTGGGTATGTACAGTAACAGCACGGTGTTTAGAGGATAATATTTCTGCAGCATGGTGGCTATGCAGTTCTGGAGTAACAGCCACAACTGGTTATTGGATTGTAGTAATGCAACTGGAGCTGAGTGTCAGCCACTGAGCTGAGAGCCCGGTTAAGACCCCAAAGTCACCCCGGGCCATTGCTGCAGTGAGGCAATGGTTCAACAAAAGAATGAATTAACTTTAAGGCTCCAAATACCAAATGAGAAATCTTTTTGCCTATGAGAAAAACACTGATCTCATATAAACTTGCTTGTCCTGAACAAATTTGTTCAATAAATTGTGATGGGCTAACATCAGCCCATCCAGTGGACTTCATGACACATTGGCTTGTGTCATTTTGTACCTTTATCCTCCTGAGTTTGCAGACAAAACTGGCCTGAACCAGAAAACTGCCTTGTTTTGTGTGCTGTGGCTAGTCTGTCAGAAACACCATTGGATGCCCTAATTTAGGTGAAATTTGTTTTGCTGAATGCTCCAGCAAGTCTATATGTTTGGTGTGGAGAATTTGAAGGCACTGATTCCGTCCTTCTGGGGTGGTGCTGAATTGATCTCTGACGTGGCAGTAAAGGTCATCCTGTTGGCACTTGGGACGAAAAACCCAAAAAGATCTTGGTGTCATTAAAGACTGTGATGCCTTCCTGGTGTCTGGGCAGAACTGGAGTTCTGCTCTGGTCTACTTTGGCTTTGTGTTTGTTTGCCCTCTAAATATTTCATATGCTGTTCTCGTCATTTGGTAGCATTCCAGTGTGCTGTTGAAGAGCAGCCGTGTTTTGTCTCGGAAGTAGCTGCATTTCAAAACTGGGAAGGGAGTTTGTGTGTTAGTTTATTAAATTGGTAGAAGATGTGGAGACTGTTCAGGACGACACGTGCTATGTTAATATAGGGTATCAATCTATATATCAGAGGATACTAAATAGCAATCTGAAACTATGGTAGTCAATATCTTAAATTATTAATTAAAGGTAGTAAATGGAAGCTGGCTATCAGCACATAGTATACAGCTACTATTGCTAATGCATATTCAAAGCATGCATTCTGACAGGGCTGTGATGTATTTTTCCTGGTCTTCAAATGTCTGTGATCTCATCCATTTGTGACACTTCAAAAAGGCTGCTGAAATCCACCAACATAAAGAGCAGCTCAGTCCTGCTTCAGAACAGATTGATATGTCCACACAACCCCACATCCCAGGTTAAATATCTGTGACTGGGAGAGAGGCAGCAGAGTGGAGGGGTGTTGGCCTTTTGTCTTCTGTGTCTCTTTTTGGCAATACGCATTAAGTTCTTACTCCTATGACTTGGATACCAAAATGAACGTGAAGAACGTGGGAACTGAGACTTCACTGCCTGCATCTTGTGCAGCCCCTTGCTGCTATATAACATGAAAAACGTACTGGTGCAAATCAACGTAACTTACTTCTTCTAAACTAATGAGATGAGGATCTTTCTTTCCTATTCATATCTGATAATATTTTTCTTATTTTACATAAATAAGAGCTTTTGTATGGCCAGTAGTGAAGAATCTTGCCCATCAGGTTCCACTGTAGTACAATAAATAGGAAAACGTCCCCTCTTTTAAAGGAGAGATGTGTTACAGTGACACCAAATACATTTTCATCTATTGGTGTTTTGTGACTCTGGACAGTATCACACACAATGTATGCTTTAAGGTAATACACTTAAAAGTTGGAGGCAATGAAATTTATACATGAACATCCTTTATTTTGCCCATAGGCCTCATAACCATGATGCTGTTTTAGTGAAGACTTCAATTCTTCTCTTTCGCTGTGCATAGATTTGAACTTAATTTGGAACAGTTTATGAAAACATAAGTGATTGCTGAAGAATTAATTTGATATTATCTAAGATACAGGAGAAATGTCAGCTTTCTTAGAGACATTTACAGAGCAAGCTAACCTGTTAATTCCTACTCTACTACAGAGTTTTTTTAACACTCCTCTGATAAAGCTAGTGTAGCAGTATCAAAAGATGTGATTTACCGTAGTGGAATTTAATATGCTCCAGGATTTATTTGCTTTTACAAGAAAGCCTAAAACCTCCCGCAGATAATTATTATCTAGAACTGTAGTGGAATAAAGTAACTATTTCTTTCACAGGAAATCTCTGCTATGATACTTTAAATCTGCTTGCGTATCTTACTTTGTGAAGAACATCATTGTTAAAAACCCATGCCAGTATTTTTTTCAACAAACATAACCTACAGGCGCTTTGGAGGTTTTGTTAGTGTAATACCACTGAATCTTTTCTAATGCAGTCTAAACTGCACTGAAACATACACCCAGATTCAAGACTTCTTACACTCCATGGTGAAACACTAATGAGCGGTGATGATGATAAAGCAATTAAAACAGCTGGATCTTTTCAGAGTGTCATGGCTGGAAGGATGTGACTGACTCCTCTACATCTCACAGAAAGTTATTAGGTATACCGCATGGGGTTTTTCTGATTGCTTTCAGGGTCGGGGAGGATTTAGCTTTTTGCCAGCTGTCTTCAGACACAAAACCTGACCAGATAATTTTATGGTCACAATTCATTTTAAACAACCCGAGACCTTGCTGCACAGAACAGCACACGTGGTTTGGGCCACTTGGCTCGTGGTCTAAGTCTTCTGTAGCAGAGCAGGGTACCACAGAAATTGGCTGAGCCCAGCATGAGGCATTGGCTGAGCCAGGGTTTCCTCATTTTCCGGGATGATGCCAAGGGAGAGAATGAAGCCCCTGCCTCTGTAGCAGGGAGGCAGGCTAAGGACCACTTAGATGCTCAGCTGGTTAAGATGGGTTGAGTTCCAGGGAAGCCACTGGCCCCATGAGATTACCAGTGTGAAGAAAACAAGCAGGCATCAGTCATGAAATTGTAGTACAAAAGCAGCTTACAGCAGCAGAGAGCAATTGAGGGCATTTGTCTGCGAATACCCGTGCATTTCCGTGCTGATCTTTCCAAGTGCCCTAAATTCCTGTTGAGTTCAGCACCTCTTAGTATGTTACTGAGCAGGAATTATATTAATGATGACGTGTGGAAAAGCAGTAGACGCTGTTGTTTGAATGATGTTCTGCAGTTAGCCCAGATAAAACTTGCGTGCTTGTTACCCACTCAAGGCAAGGGCTGTTCGTGTGAAGCACCAAGTAAAATGGAGACCTGGATCCCAGGGTGTGACTACACTAAAAATATGAGTTAAAACAAGGCTTCTTTTTTTTTTTCATAATCTTTGTGATTAGTGTTTAAAGTAAAGCCCTCTGATTATTTCTATTCAGTAACATCTGGAATGAGGCAGGTGTTTTATGGATAAATGGGAAAAAAGCTCTTTGCCTCATTTTTTTTACAACCTGTTTGAATAGCATCTCTGTGGAAGCTGAGATTGTGACTGTCAGGGAAACGGAGATAAAAAAAGGTCTTGCTATTTCTCATTTGTTTGAACTTTTCCGTGGTAACACTTTTAATGGTATGTGTAGAAGACTAGTTTAATCTTTGCTGTACTCTTTCTTTCAGGGTTTCTGTTGAGTAACATGGAGTAAAGCTCAGTAGAAGCAGAAAGATGCTAGTCTTTTTGTGGGTCTGCTAGGAAACGGATTTGGTAAATGTCTCTCTGCTTAGAAATATTGTACAGAGACACTATAATCAATTGATAATGTGACTAAATTACAGTCTACCAAGTAATTGGTTTAGCCTTCCCAGTATTTAGGATGCATAGCTACATTAAAAAGCCACGTCGACAAATACACTGTCCAACACACATGACCAGAGTGACAACATGCTCTCAGAAAACATGGGTATTAACAGCTTACTGCCTCCGTCACTACCTGACTCTGCAGAGTCCTTGCCCGCAGAGAAAATCCACGATGCACTGGTCTCTAGGGCACACAGGAGTTTCTTGTGGTCCGTGTGGGCTCCTGAACTTCAGCCTGCCCTATGCAGCACTAGCGCCATGAGTTTTAGGTGAGCAGGCTTCCCTAACTGCTGATGCAAAGCTACGCAACTAGTCGACTCTAATCATATAGAGCTGGCAAGAAGTGTGGGCCTGCTTCTTGTCATGGGACTGCATCACATGGCAGGCAGAAAGGCTGTGTAATCTGTGTCTCTCTCCCATGGCAGAATGAGCAAGCCAGTAAGGGCTGCCAACAAAACTGAATGCTGTGCCATTCCTCATTTGGTAGAGGAGAGATGACTGGAAACCACTCCCAGTGCTCCCCTTCTTTGCAGTCTCCAAGGAATGTGGCACTTCTCTGGCAGCTCTTGGCCACATGGACATTTTGGTGTGTGGCTCATGGAGTCAACAGAGTTGTGTCCTCTTAGGAGGGTGAAGAAATGGTGTGGTATAAAGAGCAGTTGTATAGGGCATCCCGTTCCTTGCCCTCCCTTCCCTGTGCCTCCCCTCCCTGCTGTTCCCCTCACCTTCCCTTGTGTTCCCAGTTTCAGAATTGATGTTATCTCTGAATATTTCCATAGACTGTGGTACTTGCCCTTTCTCAGAAGGCACAATATGCTTGGGCCAGCTGCAAGCACAAGGCCTTGCTCCATCTTAATCGCATACTTTCTCTGGGATTTAAATTACCTGCAGCTGGTTCAGGTCATGGCAAACTTGAGGCTGATGGAGAGGGATTATTACTCTGGCGTGATGCAGGTCAGTAGTATGGCAGGAAGCAGGGCAGGAAAGTATAATGTAGTGAAGACAAAGCTGTTTTACTTGTTTCTGCATCCTCACGCTGGCTTTCCAAGGGCACGGTCATCTGTTCTTGAAGTTTTATGATACAGGGGGAATTAATACACTGACTCACAAAGTGCCAGCAAGGTATATTTGTAATTCTTTTTGCACTGTTTTAACATCAAGGAAGAATAGTTCTCAGGAAAGCCAGGGATGAGGAATAGTGCTGTTTTCATTTGTGTTGGGACAGATATTGAAAGTAATTATTTTTTGCTGAGCAGTAGTGCAGAATCACAGAAATACTGAGTTTGGAAGAGACCTCTGGCAGTCATCTAGTCCAACCCCTGTGCTCCAAGTAGGGTCTCTTTATATAGAGACAGTAGCAAAGGACTATGTCCAGTCGTGTTTTGAATATCTCCAAGAATGGAGACTCCAAAAACTCTCTGGGAAAGATGTTCCAGTGTTCAACCACCTTCACATTAAAAAAAAAAAAAAAGTTTTCCTTATGTTTAGGTGGAATTTCTTGTGGTTCAGTTTGTGCCAGTTGCCTCTTGTCCTGTCACTGGGTACCACTGAGAAGAGTCTGGCCCTGTCGTCTTTACACCTTCCCCCATCAGTTATTTATACACATTGGTAAGGTCCCCCCGAGCCCTTCCTTCTCCAGGCTGAACAGTCTCAGCTCTCTCAGCCTCTCCTGGAGCATATGACAGATGCTCCAGTCCTTTGATCATCTTTGTGGGATGTGTGATCACAAGTGGGACAGTGTGATCACAAGGAACTGTGAATTCAGACACAGGCATTTGAGGGCCCATCTCTGCACATACATGCCAGATTAGTAGCTTGGAGTCTGTCTCTGGCTGGTAGTCCAGTTGTTTGTCCTCTGTAGCACCCATTGCTACAGAGGAATGCACAGCACCCCAGAGAACACACATGTAGGACCATCTAAGTCTCCTTATATATATTGTCAGATGCAGTATCATCCTGATTTCTGGTACACAGAAATTGCTTTAAAACCTAAAAGGTGAGGTTCAGTGTCTTTCAAAAGTTAAACAGGTAGGTAGAGTAATGAGAAATACTGGTGATACATAGATATACATACATATACATATATACACACACACAAACACACATTCTTCTGGATATATTTCTTTCTCTGAAGGTGAAGGCAAGAACCAAAATGCAAAATCTGGAGGCAAAATCGTTCATGTTTCTTGTCCCTTAAGGAATTATTAACATGGGGAGACCCATTTGATCTGATGCTGATTCAGTTCACTTACTTAGAATTTATTCCGTGCAGATTTACATACCTAAAGATTAAAGCAGAGATGTTAATAATAGAAGAGCAAAGATGGGAGTAGAGGTTCTCAGGACTGTACTTTTGGTAGACCAGTGGTTTAATCAAACCTGCTAGATTTATAAGTACGTTGTATGCATAAAAGCTCTCAGGTAATGGGAACTGCTGTAGGTTCATTGATTTCCACTAAGTTATGCCAGTTTACAGCAGATGGAAATTGGTCAAGTGATTTCAGCAGCAAAAATAAGTTGGAGAGAGGAGGGGGGAGATGGATGTGTAGTTATTCAGCTGGCGTTCCCACTCCTTCAGTGTGCACAGACATATACACTAATTATTTATTAGAATTTAAGTTTGAGATAAGTACACTTGAATATATAAACACACTCATTTAGTATCCCTCTAATTGTATGCCTGTCCAACAATTTCACTTGGAAAAGAAGATGCGTTTCATTTGGAAAAGTATGTAAAAAAGCTTACACTTTTTTTTTTATTATTTGCTATTATAAGGGGTAGGAAATATTACACATTAGCAAAATATATCCTCTGTGTCAAGTTTTATAGGAACTCCTGGCTGCAGTTCGTTACAGTAATGGAGGCTGATCAAGGAGCCCAAACTAGAGAAGACAACAGGAACATGTGACTGATGATAAACAACATGTCAAGACATGTCAGTGCAATGAAGATTGAAATCTCTTGGCATTGGACTGTATTAGGGAGAAATTGGTAGTGAAGGGGTAAAGGACACTGGCTGATCTGCCATAGTACATGTAATGACGTCAGATACTAAAGTAAATGTAATGACACCATAACTACTAAAGGTAGTTATGCTGTCGTGGAGCCAGAGCTAATACCCTGGTTGTGCTTCCCCATGTGTACAAAGCTGATTATGGAACCAGCACAGAGCCCGTTACTTTTAAGCCCCCAGTCTTCTTTGAAAATGTCAAATCACCTGGATGCCTGCATCCACACTATTTTGTCCAACTTCCTTTGAGTTGGGCTCAAGACATGGAGGTAAAGCTGCTCTTTCCCTCATGATATCACATAGGTGGTGCAGACAACATTTTCAGCCATGGCAGAGTGAAGCATGCGTGCCAGGGAAGACTGTACTTGGATGTCCTGGAAATGTCTTTAATTATTTCTGTTTGCTGTTTTTGATAATTGCTGATTACTGCTATGTGGGATTCAGGCAAACATTGAAAAATTACATTCATCATAGCCTGAGGAGATAGTGGAAACATCGCTGTGAGTTGATGGTAGTGTGAAGCAGATGTTGCTACTGTAAAAATCCAGGCACAAAGGACAAACTCTGCACTGAAACACACTCTTATAAATCAGTCATCTTCATTTTAGTCAGTCACTGTCTATGAAGGGGAACACGGACAGAGTCATAGGCTGGGAATTTCTTCCTCAACTAGGACTAGCAGTATCTGCAGAATCAGGGGAAAAAAAAAAAGAAAAAAAAAGAAAAAAAAAGAAAAGAAAAAAAAAAGGATGCTTAGATTCCTCTGATTTCGGTGATTTTTTTTTAACCTGAAATCTAATTTCCAGAAGGTGTAGAAGGAAAGATGTTAATTTTTGTCCAGTTGCAGAAGTTCTGGTGTGAGTATAAGAGTCAGAGAAAACAAAGAAGGGATTGGCCTGGTCTGAAGTCACACAAAGCTGGAATGTGTCACCAAATGGAGCTCACTTCCCAGCTTACCAGACCAAAGGAAGGAAGAGATATGAATCCTTGGCCTAAAGAAAGAGATTAAAAGCTTCCCTTCCTGATATACTGATGGTTTCACAAACCAGCAGCTGAAGTAGAAGAGAGAGGAGCTTTCACTTTCCTCAGTTTACTTACTTTCAACAATATAAAAATCTCAACTAGAGAAAACTAGCTGGCAAGATTTTTGAAAAATGCAAAAACATGATTTGAAGTAGAAGTTTTTCTTTTCTCCAGAAATTTTCAGCAAATTACCCAAGAGTTCTCTTGTTGCCAGAAGAAAACATTTGTCTGTCAAAAAGAAAAAAAAAATCCCCAAACAAAAAGTAATTTTGACTTCTAGGCTTATTGACAATTACTTTTTTTTTTTTGAGAGTGAGAGGGAGCCGAAAACTGAAAAAACCCCTCACTTTTAGCAACCTTCATTATGGTGAGCACTCTGATTTACACGAGTCCTTACCTGTGAAACCAATTCTTAATGTATTTACTGCTCCCTGTTCCCATCCCACCTCTCACAGCTCCACTCCAGCTACATCTTTGTCTGCTAGCTAGATGGGGAGAGAGCAAAGTTTGTCATGTAGAGAGAAGAATATAACTTACTGGAGAGTCAACAGGGAAGTCTTGACTCTACAGGTATGTGATCAAAGCAGTTCAGGTAGCTCCTCCACGGTAAAACTGGTGGAAGTTGAAGGAAGCCTTGTGTTTGTATTACGGGATGCAGTAAGAGGCAATACTCATTCCTGTTAAAGCCTTTAGAGACATTTTATAGACAAGCTCACCCACCTTTATCCCATCTTTCTCTTGAAAAAGGCTTTGATGGATAATTTTCAGTCAGTCTAAATGATTATTATTTTCATGTTTTTCAGGGTTTACATGGCTTGTAGCCATAAATTTCTAGCAATGGGAATCCCATCGGCATATGATTAGGCATAAAAAATTTCACTGCTCCATGAATTGCTGCTTGCTCATTCTAGAGAGTATTTTAATCTCGCTAAGAGTAACTCCTGATTCATACATCTAGAAGATCCAAATCCAGTCCTTTGAGCATGGGACCTTTGAAGTCTCAGTTCTGCTGGTTTTATGAGAGAGACAAAAAACCCCATCAATCTTCCTTGCCAGTCACACATCTTCAGAAAGGGTCTAATCACGGAAAGTGTGACAGCCTAAATTTTCTTTTCCCCAGTATGTTTTTACTGTGACTTTTCCCTGTAGTGTGTGACAGTTAATTCCAGACCCTGCTCTTTGGTTCTTTCAAGTGCGTGGCAGACGTCTCCCTTCCCTTGGCTTTTTTAACTGGACTCCATGTAACTTGCCGTATGGAGAGACTGGGTAAGTCTCTGGAAGCAAAAGGGGGTATAAAATTAGGGCAGACTGATGGGGATAGTTTCTTCATAAATAGAGCCCTTGAAGTCTCTTTGTCACACTGGAATGGAATTGTCCCAGGTTGCTGCTGTGCTTTCAATACAGACAATCCCAGAAATCAATGCAGTAATTTGAGGTACAGTCTCTCTCTCTATCTGTGCAGCATGTATACACAGTGCCAGCTGGAGAATCCATACCATGTTGCTATTTACAGCACTAAGTAGACATGGACCTTATGTCTGCAGAGAAGCTGTATCTTAAATTAGTTCATTGACTTCTGGGCACTTCATTTCTGATGTGGCTGTAAAACTGTTTCTGGAGTCGGTATCTCTGCCCACTCATGCATTTCCCTACGTAGACAAACCCTGCAAAGGAGACAGGCAGCTTGGCCATACCAGGTAACAGAGTTTATGCACAATCCATGAGAAAATCGCTAATCCCAGATCTCTTTACACTTTCTTCTAATGGTCCTACCCATCTCCCATTGAAACTCTTGTTTACAGTTCCTCTATATTTTGCATTGTTTGATACCCCTCCAGGAGATGTTTCCAATGGCTGTGCTGGTGGGGTACTATTTTTACTCTCAATCTGCATGAGCATGCTGCTTGGCCACAGCAGTACAAGGCAGTAGAGAACTGAGTTTTGCCACTGACTGCTGTGGAAACAGTATCAACCTGCCATTCTTAAATTCAAACTGATCCTTCCCTCATGCCCCGAAACTATTTTTCATCTCCTTATTATGCCAAATAATTGTTTTGAAAACCATGGGTCCTCTTTAGTATTGATGTACTGGTCAGTGAATAATCAGATTTCATGATTACTTTGTTGGATTTCCAAACTGGATTTCATAGCTGCTGTCTACCATTCTGTTCTCTCTTGCTGTCCAGCTGCAGCCACTCCCCTCCTTTGAAATCCAGGTATTTACACTGAGGTAAATTAAAAAGCTCTTATCACCTCCAATGTGCTGTTAGTGCTCTCTGATACAGTGCAGCCCATTGCTACTATTCATTTATGCAATTATACTTGGGTTTCCATCCATTTATTATGTCCAAGTTATATTTCAAGCATAGTTTTTGAGACACTGTTAAGTGCTTTGCTGAGAATCGCCTACACTGCATCTCCTGCCTCCTGCCCATTCATTTGGTTCTTCTGTCAGAATATATAATCAAGTCTTTCTAACTTGGATTTTGAGGGTTGGGGTGTGGTGTTTTGTTCCCCCCCCCCCGCAAAGTTAAACGGTGCTGTAAGCACCCCTGCATCATCTCAGAGGTATATTCTCCTGTGGGTACAGAATTACAGGTCCTACTGGCTTCAAGGGGAGCTGCACAGGGTGACTGAGGGCAGTTGTATCCTCACAGTTTGCAGGTTTCCTTTGATTATTGTCTTCCATTGAGAATGTAGAGGCAGGGCTTGCCCAGCTTGCTTCTTTCAGGTTTGGAAGGGCTGGTATTACACTTCATGCTCCCGGTGCTCAGATCTCTTGACCTTTTGCATGGTCTCTCTGTGATGCTCTTAAAATAATACTCTACGTTGTGGAAGGTGTCTGACAGTGTCCATGGGCATTCTGTGATGTGGGCTTAAATAGAATCACAAATTTGTATTGGTGTGGGACAGCCAAATGGTCCTTGGTAACTTTTGGGATCCTAGAACACTGGAAACCAGTGGTCCCCTGGAAGCACCTTTGGAAACATCCTGTTCTCAGTGCCTTACTGAAGATGTTGCACTTGAATGCTATTTCTTACAATCACATGACTGCACAGTCACAAACCCATGAAGCTGTCCTTCTGGTAATGCTAAACTTGGAACCAAATTAGGTCATATTTAACAGGAGCTTTACAGCTGTATGTCCTATATAAACCTTTGAAAATATAAGGACAAGGTGGTGTGTTAGTGTGGGAGTTTGATGGATAAGGATGGGAGCTATCTCAAAGATGAATGATACTGAGATGGAGAAAAATTCCTGTGTGAGGTCTCCAGTGATATTACTGAGTTTCAGATTGGACAGTAGAAAAAAAAGGCATCATGTGGGCCAGATGGGTACTTCAGCAACGAAATGAGTCACCCAGAGAGGTGCTGGAAACCCCAACCTTTGAAATTTCCAAGATTTGGCGAGATGAAGCTGCAGCTGGCCTTTGGGGAAAAGGAGCTGACTTCTGCTCTCCTATGATCATTTTGGGAAAGATGTTGCGGACAGTAGTCATATCTCTGAATTCACAGTGGCAGGATGCCCATTACAAGAATGTAGAAAGGAGATGATGCTGTATCCCTTCCTTGAGCCAAAAGATTTATTCCCATGATCATTTGCAGACGTCCTTGGAAGTATTTGATAGACATACTGTAATGATTTGTTTAGAACATTACCATGGGAACACAAACTCATTTATCTCATTTACATGCATGGTCCCCATAGGGCCCTGCTGCAATTGCTGTTCAGGCACGAGTCTTAATTGGCTACTTAAAAATCCACAATGTATGAATTATTTTTGCATTACATGCAAAGTCTCCAAAGAACTAACTCACTGTGAAGTTCTTCCTGGCCAGTTCATAAGCCCGACTCCAGGCTCACTCCTGGGGAAGATCAGGCAACGGTCATGCAAGTGTGAATCCTGGATTCACACCTATATGTAATAAGAAGTGCCTAACAACCAAATGCTGTAGAAGTTATTGATGCTGATCTGGGTGGGAACTAGATTTTCTTGGACTGACTGTTTTGCTTTCCAAAGCAGGGGAAAAAAAAAAAATTACTTAAAATTCATTGGAAAGGAAAGTGCCTGCGTCAATTAAAAAATATACATACCAGTAACAGCTGAGCACTCCTTTAACTGAATTTGTGTTTCACACATGCATCAGTAAAGCTACGAAACAGATCAAATACCTGAATTTTCCATTGGAAAGAAATATTGGCACAAAAGCTGTGTATGACTTTCTGTGAGGCTGTTGCAAGTATTTGTGTCAGCATTCTGTAACTGCTCTGAAGAACGCTTTTTGAAAAGTTTTCTTGACAGTATGTTCACAGCTTGTTTTGCCTGCTGAAAAGTTTGTGCTTTCATAAGGAAATTGCATTGAGATTAAATCCTTCGGTGGAGTTACAGCAGTATGCAGTTTGACAGTGGTGAGCTTCAGCACTTCCTTAGGCTACCAAATATTTATTATTCAGTTTGAACAATAAAGTGGGATCAGTTAGAGAAGAGCATATGCTACTGCAGGATAGCTTGTCTGGAAAAAGAAAAATCTTCATCCTCTTTTTTTTTTAAAAAAAGCATTCTGTGGGTTTTAATTGTCTAAAAATAAATACTTTTGTGAAAATGTCGAAAGTGAGGTCAATGGGTTTTGCTACTATGTTTACTCTGATAGTATTAATGGACAGAGTTTTTAACGATCTTCTCACCCTGGTATTTTCCCTTTGCTGCGTCTGGCACCTCCATAGGAGAGTGGTGTACAAGCTATTAAACAGGCATGAAAATCCCACTTTCTGTGTTTCAAGCTGTGTAACTAACAATGAAACACCCAGAAAAGGGTGACAAGTTGGAATATCTAGCCCTATCCTCTTTCTTTCCTGACTGGGAAGTCATATCAGTGGGAGTTTGCAAAACAGGAGAAGATCTGAGGGCCCTGAGCAACCTGATCTAGCTTTGAAGCTAGCCCTACTTTGGATTTGACTGTAAACCTCCAGAGGTCCCTTCCACACCAAGTGATTCTGTGGTTCTCTTTCATTTTGGCTGTGGCGCCTTGTTCTAACAGCTTCTCCGATGATGACTTATCTCAGAACATCACTTAAATACTCTCTACAGCACTGAACTTCAGTTGTCCTCTTCCTCCCCTCTTAAATGGAGCATGATCATGATACTTGCTACATACTATTTGTTGAAACTCTGGCCATCTCTCAAAACAGTTGTCTTTTGGTGGTGCCATTTTTATGTCCTTTTTCTAGGCATTTTTGGGGATGAAATTCTTTGATAATGTTTGGTGTTTTTAACACTAGACTTATGTTCCACCTATTCCATTCCATCCACCTATTCCATTCCACCTATTCCTACCCATTCCATAGGATAGTTTGTATCCTATGGCTATCAGTCATCTGAAGGTTTTGATGTGTTGAACATGAGACAGGAATTTTGCCCAGCTTTTCTCTATGTCTTTGTTTACAATTGCCAGCTACCTCCTGTGCTTGGTGTCATGATCCTGAGGGCACTGATAGGACTTAAATACTCTGATCAGCCTGACCTGAGGCTTCCACAATACACCTGATACCCATTGCTCCAGGAGCTCCATTTAAGCTCTGGCTGGGGGCACTTATGCTCAGTCTGATTTACGTTGTAGGTGTGCTTGTACCCAGTCTTGCCTTTTGGTGTCCTTGTACCTAGTCTTGCCTTTTGGTGTCCTGGCTTACTGACTGGCTTTCCTGGATGGCTTTTCAGATGTATGCTGTAGGTAGCTTTGTCTCTGTCCCTCTCCCCTAAATGGATCTTGAAACTATATATCGGGGAGCTTGTTTCCTGTTTTCTTTTCAGTCCTCTCTCTGGTGTACTTTAGAGTACAGACTTCATGCATGTGCTGTAGTCTTGTATCTAGTCCTGTCTCTGGCCCCATCTCCTGGTGTTTCTGACTGGTCTCTGTCGATTGACTTTAGACCTGAGTTCTTACCTCATATTTCATGGGACTGCCAGCAGAACTGGTCACTGTCACTATGGTGGCCCTGTTTGGGTGCTATGGCACTGTGCCCTGGCCAGTGGGGGCAGTGCCTCTGTTGCAGTTGCTCTTGGCTCATAGCTTGTTCTCCATGCTTGTGCAGCCCTTGCTCTTGGTGCTTGATCTGTTTGGAGCACAGGAGTACTCACAGAAATGGGGTATGGATGTTGTCATGCTTGTTAACTTAAGTCAAAATGCAGAAGGGGAAAACTGTAAGAAAAGAAGAGACATGATTCTTAAGTTTATCATAGAATCACAGAATGGTTTGGATTGGAAGGGACCTTAAAGATCATCTAGTTCCAAACCCCCCTGCAACTAGACCAGGTTGCTCAAAGCCCTATCTTTCCTGGCCTTGAAAACTTCCAGGGATGGGGCATCTACAGCCTCCCTGGGCAACCTGTTCCAGTGTCTCATCACCCTCACAGTAAAGAGTTTCTTCCTAATATCTAATCTAAATCTCCTGTCTTTCAGTTTAAAACCACTACCCCATGTTCTATCGCTCCACTACCTGATAGAGTCCCTCCCCATCTTTTCTGTAGGTCCCTTTTAAGTACTGGAAGGCTGCTATAAGGTCTCCCCGGAGTCTTGTCTTCCCCAGGCTGAACAACCCCAACTCTCTCAGCCTGCTCCAGCCCTCTGACCATCTTTGTGGCTCTCCTCTGGACTTGCTGGAAAAGGGCGATGTGCTTCTTACACTGGGGACTCCAGAGCTGGACACAGTACTCCAGGTTGGGTCCTCACAGGAGTCGAGTAGAGGGGCAGAATCACCTCCCTTGACCTGTTGGCCACACTTCTTTTGATGCAGCCCAGGATACAGTTGTCTTTCTGGGCTGTGAGTGCATGTTGTCAGGTCTTGTTTGGCTTCTCATCAGCCAACACCCCCAAGTCCTCCTCAGGGCAGCTCTCAATCTATTCTCTGCCCAACCTGTATTTGTGCTTGGGATTTCTCTGACCCACATGCAAGACCCTGCACTTGGCCTTTTTGAATCTCATGAGGTTCACATGGGCCTACCTTTTAAGCCTGCCCAGGTCCCTCTGGCTGGCATCCCTTCCCTCCAGTTATGGACTGTGCCACACAGCTTAGTTTTGTCAACAGACTTGCTGAGGGTGCACTCAATCCCACTCTCTGTGTTGCCAACAAAGATGTTAAATAGTACTGGTCCCAGTACTGACCCCTGAGGAACACCACTTGTCACTGGTTTCCACTTGGACATTGAGCTATTGACTGCAACTCTTTGAGTGCAGCCACACAGCCAGTTTCTTATCCACCGAGTGGTCCACCCGTCAAATCCACGTCTCTCCAATTTAGAGACAAAGATGTCATAAGGGACAGTGTCAAATGCTTTGACAAGTCCAGATAGATGATGTCAGTTGCAGTTTAGAGGCACAATGTAGTCCCTGTTTCATTCAGTGTGGTTGTGCTTTACAATTTAAGGAACAGGCAGGCAAGGGAGGATTTTCTTGTTCATGATGTATAGCGTCTAGCTTTTTAGCTAACGCTCTGTTGTTGGACATAGGTATTCAACCCTTTGGGGTGTACTTAAAGCTCACTGAGGACACCCAAAGCTTAGTCATTGTCTTCAGTGAAATTTAAATGCAGAGTCAGAAGAGGCTATTCAGTCTTGTTTGGAGTAAGCAGGACTGCAAAAACAGTGTGAGATATTTGGGTTGCACTTTAATTCACAAAACAAATCATATTTTAAAACAGCTAGTGCCTAAACAGGAGACTCCTGAGTGAAACCTGGAAGGAGGAGGTCATGGTATTGGTAGGTCTGGCTCATCGGATGCAGTACTGTATCTGTGCATTGCAATGGTACCAGAAAACAGTGTAATCTTTGCATTGTCAATGTTTTTTCTGAGACAAAAAAATGAAGGTTTTGGCTCCATGTAGTTAACAGACTTCTCAAGTCAGACTAGCTGGCTGAAGTCCAGCGTGGGTATCTCTGTTCCCCTATTTAAATGTGCCTCTCCCTCTCACCATGATACTATTTTTCAGTGGTATGTTCCACTTCCATGCTTAAAGTACTTTTTCACCTGATAGCCTATTTAAGCAACTGCCACCTCTCACCAGATAGCGGGTAGCTGGGTTTCTGTGGTGGTTGAAATGGTAGCTACATGCAGTACATAAAGCACTCTGAGTTACTTCAAGGTGAAAAGCTCTACAGAATAGCAGTTTTGTGGTTGCTGGGTGTTCTTCAGTCTGCAAAGGGTTTCTTTTCACTGTCAGTTAGGACATGTGAGCCTTGCAGCTCTCGGGAAGGAGAACAGAACAGTTTTTCTACCCGTGTTGGTCCCTAAAGCCCTGGAAAAGAGGCCAGATTTGCTCTGTTGAGCAAGATGAGGAACATCTGCTCCTGCCCTACAGGCCTAGAAAATAGGATGGTCCCCTCCCAAGCTGAGCTGGTCTTGTCTACAGTGTGCTGCTCTCCGACAGCAAGCTTCCATAGCACGCTGGTTTTGTACCCATGGTGGTAAACACAGTTGAGCTTGACTGCGTTGCTTGTCAGAGCGCAGTATCCTCATTTGGGGGGAGGATTGCTACAGAGTTGGAAATGATGCTTTTAATCTCCTAATAAAACCCTCAGGAGCTGTCGTCCCCTCCCTCCCCTGTTAAGCTTTAGAGGCCTTGTGCTGAGGTGTCATCAATTTGAAGAATACTTCAACATGAAAGATGTTTTTGTTTTATCTTACTATATTTAGGCCTTGCACACAATAGGAGTACTAAACTTGGAATGGTTAGAGCATATGGGGGTGTTGATAACTTATATTTAGCTTGATCTGTCAGTTACACAAGCATCTGTCACAGAGGTAGCAGATGGCAAAAAGCCTTAATAGGGTTCAGAGGGAAAAGAACTGAGATCTTGGTTACTGGGGACAGGGTATGCTTAGGAGTGAAACATGCTCGTGAAACATATGCCTGTTTTCTGCATAGGAGAAAGAGTTGGAGTCTGACATGGCATGATCAGCATGGATCTAGGATAGTGATGATAATAATTCAATGTTTAAAAGCCGGGATGGCTCAAGAATGTCACTTGAGCTGGGGTGCCTTTTGTTTCTGGGAGTAGCACGTGGGAGTAGCACGAAGATAGGTGAAAACGTGGTCCTCAGTCCAGGGAGCTTTGCAACCTCCTGGCTAAGTGTATGTTGCTCTGTAGCTACAGCTGTTGGAACGAAGTTAAAAGAAGTGTTTGACTGAGAGTGTGGCTTCACAGTCATCTTATCCTGACTGAATTATAATCTGCTGCCAAAAGGAGCAGTTCTCCTGCCTCCGCTCAGCTAATGTTCCCAACAAGCCCATATCTACTTGGGTGTTCTTGAAGCTGTGCTGTGACTCAGACCAGCTCCCCCGCTTGGCTGAAAACTAGCTTTCAGCTTGCTCAGTCTGCTGATCTGATTATTGGGTAGCTATGAGATTAGTGGTGCTGGTACAAAATGGGCGAGCGGGGGAAGAACAGGGTACCCAAAGCTCTGGGCAGGGCAAAAAGTGAGGAGCATTCCTTCTAGTGGCAGCGCAGTCTTGTATGGGCTAAAGGTAACCGCAGCCTTGTCTTGAAAATACTCCGTTGAGGCACTGTGGGCACAGCAGAGCAAAAAAACCTGGCACAGATGTGCATGGGCTGGCGTGGGGCTGGAGCTCCCTTGAGGTACTGTGGTGCTCTGCTCGGTTCTGTGGCATAGGCTTACCTGGAGCAGCTTGCATCGCTTTGACAGAACTGTCCTAACTGTCAAAGCAAGGCTTTTCCCACTTCGCATGCAGATGTATTAAGTGCTTCATTGTGGTCATTTTACTTTTTCACTAATATCCACTTACTTACTACAGACTGCTTGTATCATAAATTAAGATGAATTATAAATTAAGTTGAATTGGCTGAAAATGAACCATTTCTGGAGATGGCACCTAGTGGTTTTTCTTCCCCGAGCAAATGCTTTCATTCTCTTTTGCTCAAAAGCAAGCAAAATCCCCACGATAAATTAGTTGATGTAGCAGATGTAGTACGTAGACGCCAGCCAGTAAAACCAACCCCTTCTGAAATGCTGAGGCCAGGCAGTCCAAGTCATCATTTCCCTCTGCTTTCAGTGCCAAACCAACACGCACAGCTCCCGCTTGTGTGCAATTCTACTGGAAGAAGGGAATTGGCATGTACATACAGTGGTAGAAGGATGTACAGACGGACACTCCATTTGCAAGCTGCTGAGAGAGGCTTGAGAATCTGGGGGGGGGGAGGGGAGGAGAGGAGGGGAAAGGATGAAGAAGTCCCAAAGCTTTTTGTGTACGTGTTTACTTTAAACGTGCGGTGGGAGTGAAATATCTTTAAACAAACAACTTTGCAGCCAATAGAAATGAATCAGTGACTGAATTTTCATAGAAATGCTTCATTTATTATCTGGCTTGTCTCCAGTATTTAATCAGGGCTTTCTTGGGAAAGGTTGGTTTTGCAGTTAACGTGAAAGCATCACACAAGCAATTTTTGTTTTACTTATGCCTTTGCCGCACCCTTTCTGTGCAGTGGCAGCCGTAGGGATCTGTTTAAGAGGGTAGGCTGCTGCTTTCTTTTCTGTTGATGGCAGCATAACCTTTCTGTGCATAAATAAGCGGGAACCTGCTGAATCTCAGGAGTAGCATTGGCCCCTCAAAGGTAATTAAACTTCTACTCAAGTCTCGAAACCAACTACTGGTTTTGAGAGTAATTTCTCTCCTGAAGGGGTGCCTGAAACTTCAGGGTTTAGGTGCTTACCAGTAAGGATAGCACTTGTAATTCTGCTGCGTGGACTAGATTTTCAGTGAGTTACACGGAAGATAACACTTGATGAAGGTTCTTCAGTGAAGAACTAAGGTTTTCCGCTGATGTGAAAGGGCATTGCATTAGGTCCTTCCAAGCACATTTTAATGAGCTTTGGAATAAAAAAAAAATGACTTATCGAGCTTTCTTACTGCCAGTCAGATAATGATCCTTGTTAGATAATGCTGAGTGGTCTGCTTCTGGTGCAAACAGAAACAGGGCAGCACTTCACTCTCCTTACTTTGATGCATGCAGCTGTCATCTTTGCTCGTAATCAATAATGCTGCAGAAGTAGCTGTGCAATAGTTTATGGCTGCACCTTGCAAATAATAAATATTTTCCCAGCAGCAACTGATTATGTGCACATTTCCAAGTGGATTCAAAGAAATGCATCTATTAAAACTGGTAAGTTACTGATAGAATCTGTTAATTCAGATACCTGGGAAATTCAAAGCATATTTTTTTCTGGAGTTATAAGTAGAAAAAACCTCAAACCAACTGTTACATACTGTAATTCTGGTTTGTTAATAACAGCAATTAAAATACCCAACCAATCATCATTTCTTTTTCTTTGTTTGCACTGGGTTTGCCTCCTAAACTGATAGGCTTGAAAGCAAAGGACTGTCTTAGAATACTTGTTTCTTCCAGAATCTCTTTTTACAGAAGAAAACTTTTTTAGCTGACCTCAAATAGTTCAGCAAAAGGAATGTTAATAAAATAAGTTATTAATAATCCTTACACCGAATAGACTTTTACTTCAACTTAAATATTATTACAAGTTGCAGTAGCTGAGCCTAAGGACAATGCAACATGTTTATTTGGTAGCTGATTCAACTATTGGAGTTCAGTTATGTCCAAAGGCTTTGAGGAAAATTAATCAAGTAATGGGGAAGAGAGGCAGTCAGAGGGAAGTCTGATTTTATTTCAAACTCCAGACGAGCTGTTTTCAGAAAAGGCATGGCCCTTAAATGAAAGATACCTTTTCTTAATGATTTAACTTTCTATATACTTTTCTGTTTGTACGTTGGCCTTTCATACTATGACCTAATCAGCATGGAAAGTTCCTTTTTCTTGAGGTCTGCTATATGCCTTTAGGTCATAGATTTTTGTTCCTGTAGAGGGAAAAGTACTCACTTTTGGGGAAGTTCAACCTGAAGTCTGTACACTATTTATATGGCATTGAAGTCATCAGATGAGCAATGTAACGTTCTTGAGGGCTGTGCTGGCTCTCTGTATGGCTGGATCCAGCACTGACCACTTTGGGAGACAGTGTAGATGCCAGGCACTTGTCAGCTTTCTTTCCTTGAACAGAGTAGCATCACACTCCTCCCACTCCCTTGCATTAGTGGGTAAGAAGGAAGAGCCAGGGAACTACAGGCTGGTCACACTTACCTTGATCTGTAGGGAAGTGATGGACCAACTCATCCTGGAAACTATTTCCAGGCACAGGAAGGACAGGAAGGTGATCAAGTGTAGTCTGCATGGAACTCACCAAGGGGATGCCATGCTTGACTTCGTGAAATGACTGGGTTGGTAGATGAGGGGAGAGCGGTGGATATTGCCTACCTAGACTTCAGCAAGGCTTTGATACTGTTTTCCATAACATCCTTACCAAGAAGCTGATGGAGTATGGTCCGGATAAGTAGACAGTGAGATGGTCTGAGACCTGGCTGAATGGCTAGGCCCAGAGGGTGGTGATCAGTGGCATGAAGTCTAGTTGGAGCCCAGTAACAAGCAGTAACTGGGTCCAATCCTGTTCAACATCTTCATTAATGATCTGTATGATGGGGCAGAGTGTACCCACAGCAAGCTTGCAGATGACACAAAACTAGGAGGAGCGGTTGATATACTAGGAGTTTGTGCTGCCATCCAGAGTAACCTTGACAGGCTGGAGTAATGTGCTGACAGGAACCTTATGCATTTCAGTAAGGAGAAGTGCAAAGTCCTGTACCTGGGGAGGAACAACGCCATGCACCAGTATATGCTGGGGACTGACTGGCTGGAAAGCAGCTTGGCAGAAAAGGACCTGGCAGACACCAGGCTAAACGTGAGCCAACAGTGTACTTCTGTAGCAAAGAAGGCTAAAAGTATCCTGAGCTGCATTAGGAGGAGCATTGCCAGCAGGTCAAGGGAGGCGATCCTTTCCCTTTGTTCAGCGCTGGTGGGGCCACACCTGGAGTATTGTCTTCAGTTATGGGTGCCCAGTACAAGAAAGACATGGAGATGCTGGATAGAGTCCAATGAAGGGCCATGGAGGTGAGGAAGGGACTGGAGTGTCTCTCCTGTGAAGAAAAGCTGGGAGAACTGGGACTCCTGAGAAGAGAGGTCTCAGAGGGATCTTATCAACTATCTGATAGGATGGGGTAAAGGAGATAGAACCAGGCTCTTTTCAGTGGTGCCCAGTAACAGGATCAGAGGCCATGGGCACAAACTGAAACACACAAAGTTCCCCCTGAACATCAGGAAACAGTTTCACTTTTACTGTGAGGGTGACTAAGCACTGGCACAGGTTCCCGAGGGGGGTTGTGGAGTCTCCATCCTTGCAAATATTCAAAAGCTGTCTGGACGTGGTCCTGGGCAACCGGCTGTAGGTGGCCCTGCTTGAGCTGGGGGCTTGAACCATATGACCTTCAGAGGTCCCTGCCAAATTCAGCTATTCTGTGATTAATAGTGAAAAAAACCCCGATGTTTCTTCTCAGTGTATTGAGAGAGGGTACAATCTGGAAGAAGCTTCTGCTGATGGTGACTGATTTGGTATTCAACTCTTGAATTTCCTCAGAATTGTTCTGTACAGCTCCACAGACAGAAGCCTGAGAAGACTGTAGGACCACTCAGTCTGTTGCTGTCACTGATAGAAGATAAAGTTCAGGAATATAGCAGAAATATTGACAGGAGTCACCATCTTAAAAGTAACAGCATGACCTATATCCCTGTATTAGACATCTCTTTAAATCTCTTTTCTTTCTTTTAAGGAAAGAATAGTCTGTAGACTGCTTTTAATGTCAGATAAACACCAGTACCTGCCTCCAGGTGAACCCCAGGGTTTGTGAAGAACTGGCTGCAGCTTTTTACTTCAGGCTTGGGCTCTCCAGTTACTGCTTGCTGTAGGTCTTTAGCAAATGGGAAACGCTGTGGGGTCTGGCCCCGTGTAAGAGGGGAGCTGGGCCTTAGTGTGCCACTATGGAAGCCTTGACTGAAAGTCTTGGGGTATCTGCAGGTACTTCTGGAGAGCAGGGTTGGAAGACTAATAGCGTCATTCCTCCTCATGTCAGTCTCAGTCAATAAGCTGGTGAGAGATGGCAGTCAGCTTATGTTTCTTCTACCTACCTATTGCTTTTGAAGCTTGTAAAACTTTGTTGGATGGTTCAGACCATCCTGCAAATCCCCTTAATTGTAACAGGGGAAAAAGAGTACTAAAACGGCTTCAGAGGATCTGCGTTTCCTCCTTTTCTGTGGGTCTGGCTGTTTGGTTTACTGCAATCAGTTACACCCAAGGGATTTCTGCTTAGCCTAATTGGGGCTGAGAATTCAATGTCCTGCCTTATGACTTCCCACCTGCTGCTTTTTAGCAGCTGATATAGATATACTTAAGGGAAAAATGCTGAATTACAGCATTTTATTAGCTTGGGATTGGAAAGACCTGGTTATTCCAGGTAGTCCATCTCCCAGCCAATGTGGGGTAATTCCTTCCACGGTATTCCTCAGACTTTTTAAATAGCTGATGTGGTGTTGCTTCTAGCCTTTCTCTTTTGAAGAGGTTATTTTCCAGATCTTACCATTAGGACATTTCTGTTGATACTTGGGTCACTTTCTTTTTGTACTTAAATCCACCAGTTTTAGTTGTATTCCCTCATTCTAATTCTCCATCCTGTGTCTCTCCTATGAGAATCCCAAATGCCTGGATATGGTTACTGGTTTCATTCTTCATCACTTGATAGTCTGCCTGACTGTCTAATGATGCAAGATGTATATAGTGGTGGGTATAGCTTAGTATTTTCCTGGTGTTTTCGATTTTCAGAACTGATTAGATTATGATACCCTCCTATAGAACATGGTCTACGACTTTTTTGGTAGTATCATCAAACTGGTTGCTCTATGTATTTCTCTTTTTGTCTTTCAGTGCCGTTCTTCAGCAGCACTGCTCTCCAGTTCTCTTCTTCCCACTGCATAGCTACATTTTTAAGTCTTAAATATATCGGAATCCAGCTGTATGCTTGTTAAAATAATCTGTGAGGCATTTGGTGACATTCACTGTATTCTAGCTTCCTGAAGGCTGCCAAAAAAAAAAAAAGTCAGAGCTACAGAAACAGTCAGAGCTGCAATGTGGGTAGGAAGTTACTTGTATACAGGATGTAACTAATAAGCAATACTTGAGGATCTGAGTTGGCCAGGGTAGCAGAGTCATGTTGATTCTGTTGTTGGGAGAACAAACAACAGAAAAAGCATTAATCTTGCTTATGTTTCATACCTCTAATTTAGTCTCTGAAGGCCCTTTTGTATCACTTCACTGTCCTACTGGGTTTTGGGGTTTCCAGTTTTGTGTGCCCTGTGAATGCCACCTGTTCATTATGAAGAATGATAATGGGGCCAGACTCCAAATTAGTAATAAACTATTAGATCTATTAATATTACTTAATATTGATCTTTTCTATTGATTGGTAGATAGCTAGCAGGCTATGGCACTTGGACATGATGACTGGTGGTACATTCTCATCATCTTGTCACCACTTCTGTAACACTATTTGCACATTCCAACCTTACAAGTATCTGACCTTCTATCAGTTTCATAGAACTGCAGAGAACTCTTGGTTGGAAGGGACCACCGGAGATCTCTTGTGCAAAGCGGGACTAACTACAAAGCTACATCAGCTTGCTCAGCTTCTGATCCAGGTATCTTCAGGTATGGGAATTAAATGTGCTAAATATTTTGTCTTCGCACTGAATTCTCTTGCACCCTTGCAAACTGTACCTTTGACTGTCTTGCACCGGGGTGGTCTTACGGCATGGGTAACATAATCCTTCACATTAGCACATCTGGGTGGAGAAACACCAGCAGCGGGGGGAGGGCAAGATCTCCTTTCTAGATATTTATGAACACTGCACTTGGCTCACTCTAAGTTACCTTTACAGTCAGTTGAGAAGAAAAGGAATTGCTGGGTGTGATTCATGGACAACCTTAAACTGATAAACCTTACAATAAGCGGGTCATGTTGTGGAAATGTCTGTTTGACTCCGATGACTATAATGGGAGTTCAGATGACTAGCTGATATGTTTTAGTGATTCTATAAATTCCTAGAGATAACCAGGGTAAATCTTACCCCTAGTTTCTAAAACCTGTTAGACATTAGATAAGGGTTCGATGCAAATTTTCAGCCTTATAAAGACTGCAGTGCCTCTGAGCAGGCGCAGATGACCTGTTAAACACCTGGGAAGCTATAGAGCACAGTATTTGAAACACCTAGAGTCTGAGGCAATGATGGAGTGATATTTCAGAATCATGTTTTGGGTTTTAGGCATCTTTTTTTTAGTCTCGCTGTAAACCTCAGAGTCCTTTTTGGCTCATACTTAAGGGTTCGTGGTGCTAACTTAAAGAGATATATGAATGCGTTGCTACATGGTGTGTTGTAAGGATAGATCCACTAACTGATAGATACCGAAGTGCTCAGTTACTGCTTTAACTGAGGCCACAGAAGGACCTGAGATGGAGTGGGTGGTGAGATGGAGAGGGTAACGTAGTAGAGTTTTCTGTTCTCTAAATCCCTTGTCACAAATTGTGTTAATGTTAGATCTCACATTTTGCATGATTCAGGACAATGCTGTAGTGGTAAACATTGGCTTCTAGTCAAGCCCAAGTGCAAGAAGAGAAAGGATGAAAAGAAAATGTGGAGGAGAGCACTGTGGACTCAAATGGGGACAGTAGAAGGGAGGGGTAAGATGGTGCTGTTCTCTGACCTTCCAGAGGACCGCATAGAAATGAGTCCACCAAGAAAATAACGGGAAGGCTGAGCTATATGCTTTATCAAAAATATACCAGAATAAGGTGGAAGAGAGCACTTCTTAAAATAAAAGTCCAATGAGTATTTTTGTCCAATATCGGGGGGGTGAGAGGGAAGTCCACTAGGGCTTTGAAATTTAGTAGTAGCAAGCACCCACAGGAGCAGAATGTATGTGTACCACTGTATATTAGAGGGAATATACGTCTGAGTGTAGATATGTGGCTAGCTTGTGTATGTAATGGAGGCTTTGCATGTTTGAGTACTGTCTGATGGAAGTGATTGTTCTGGCACCTATGAATGAGCAACTCGTCTTTCTCACTCTCTTAGGTCTAGTTTTTCTCCTGCCATTTGGAGCGTGAAGCCTGCTAATCACCAACTTATGCTAGTGACTTCAACATATGAGATGGCATTACTGCAGATGAATGAAGACATTAGAATAATTGCTTGCTCTAATCTTGTAATGAAGGATTGGGATATCCTTAAAAAATGTGTTTGAGTAAATGGAGTCCATTATGCACCATCATAGCTAGTAAGGTTAAACTGAAGTTTTTTATGCTGATCAAAAACTAATCCAAGCAGGGCTGCAAGTTGTACAAGTGCTGGATGTGATTTGACAACCAGAGTAACACTCCTGTATATGACAAACAAAACTTGCTGGAGTTTCTGGTTATGTAAAATGAGTTTCCAGCAAATGTACAGTCAGTCCCTATCTACCAAAGTATATACAATACATGAATGCAGGCACCTACTTCCCCAATCTTTCCAGTGCCCCTATAGAAAATTGGTTTTTCTGTGACATTCCCAGGCTCTGTGTCTTAGCACTCCCCACATGCCTGCTTCAGTGGGAGCTTTTTTCTTGGTGGACTTTTTAGGGTTTCCCCTTCTTATGGCATTGGTGAAAATAAACTAACGTTTATCCTCTAACCTCACACTGTTCAAGGTATCTCAGTAACTGAGGTGAAGCTGAGTGGGCGACTTGTTACTTTTGTCTCTGCCTTAGAGAAAAGGAGGGTGCTGTGTTATGGAGTAAAAAAAAGAGAGGTTTTTTCAGCTAGTGGGAAATGCTGCTGTTCCCCACTGGTGCACAGAGGTGTACCAGCGTGGAAGTGAGAGGAGGAGAGGTACTGATGGTTGGCAGGGAGTTATACTGTTTTATCTGAGGAAGAGAGTCATGGGCTTGCTCTGCATTGCCTTTTCCTCCTAGGCACTGTTGTGTCAGTGGAAAGAAGCAAGAGTGTCATGCCAGAAACCTAGAGGCTTCTAAAGAAAATGGTTTGTCTTGTCCCAACCATTACTGCTACTGAAGATGGTCTACTTAATGCTGGCAGCATCCTTACCCCCAAATAAAGAGTGAAAACTAAACCCCTCTGGTTTCCTGTGCTTTATCTCTGCCTTAAGTGGGAAGAGGAAATGCATGCAGGACTTCTGGGGGGAGGGGATGCAGAAAAAGCTTAATGAAGGGAAGCTAATTTTTGTACCTCATTCTTTATGGGTTTAGTCCAGCTGTTGGGTTCGCTCTTCTTAAGATCTTACTCAGGATCGTTCTCTTCTACAGAACCTAGACAAGGTGTCCTGAAAGGTGGCTGGAGGTAGTAGGCACATATTTCATACTGCTGTGATAATTGGAAGAAGTTTCCAGTATTTTATATTGGTAGATAAATTTCTGTCTGCTACATTGCCCTCATCTCTGCATCACTCTTTAATTTCTGAAGTCTTAGGATGAGTGCTTAAGAACTACTTTAAGTACAAGAGTAGTTTTTATAGACATTTACACTAGCTTTTGCAGGATCAGGGCCTGAAGATGTAAAGAGCATTGTATTGAAGGTGAGGTCTTCGGTGCGGACAGAGAACCTAGCCCAGTAGATACTGATTCTGAGTGAAGTCTTTGGATGCTGCTGCACAGCAAATATATGAATATCAATTGTTCTCATGTCTCTCTCATGGTGGGAGAAATGGCTGTAGAATATTCCTTCTTTCTGTCTTTGCAGGAGGTGGAAAGCACACAAACAAAAAAAGCATGATTTTCAGAGCTGTGTAGGGGGTGGAAAAGCAATAACTTAGGGGACAAGCCACAGTCATTGTCACTCCAGGAATTGACTTTTATTAATTGTGAGCTTCTGTCCCTTATTTTTCCTTAATAAAGACTCCAGAAGGCTTTTCCACTTAGCGAACAACCTGTTCTACACAACAGGGAGTAAGGAAGATGAATTCATCTGTATCTCAAATTTGGATGAGGAAGGAGAGGAACATTTGGTCTGTAGTGAGGGGGCACAAGCTGCCTCTTCTAAAATGATCTTCTACAAAGGCCAGTTAAGCAATATGCTGGGTTTGCTGATTCCACAGCTGGAAGTGTGTGTGCACAGTTTTTCTTTTGAAGCTGTGAGGTTCATGCCGAAAAGTTAACAATTTTAAAAAAAGCATTTAGGAAAGTTTGAAACACTGTTTGAGAATGCAGGCTTTGCTCAAACTCCTTTTGTTCTCGCTATCTAGGTTGCATATCTGTATATGCTGGTGACACGAGTTCTATTTGTTTATAATTTTTTAATGGATAACCTTAAAATATACTATTAATAGTCATACCACTTTTATATTTAAAAAATAAAATAAATGTTTCCTTCTCTACTGTTCTTTCTGTCAATCCATTCACCTCCCCTGTGATAGCTAGCTGGCTTGTGCACCATTCAGGAAAGCTGTGGTCATGGGGCAGATTCAGCTGCTCCAACTGATATTGCTACTTCTTAAGCATGGTTTAGTCTTTCTGTGGTCTGTAGCACTGTGTACTTTACAAGCAGAGATTTTTTTGGTAAGCATCAGCTGTGTTTCCTATTATATCAAATTAGCAATAATTTACTTAGGGAAAACATCATGAGTTATGAAATGGGATTGTGTCTAATTGCGCTGGCCTTCTTCCATTTGGGATTTCACCAGCCTTTTCTCTGTGATCCTTGTTTGATAAAGCTTCCCTCTGAAGTAAAAGCAAGGGCTGGGAAATGGCAAGCTGGAGGACTCCGTGTAATTCTCAATATTCTGAATTAAAGCACCCTGGTGGTGTTGCTCTTACATCCTGATCCTGAAAATCACAGGAGTCCTATCAACTTAAATGGCACCATCAAATGCCCAGCTCCCTGGAAGGTCAGGCCATACACACAGATGCTGTACCAGGGTTTAAGATAGGCATTCTAATATGTTAATTTTGCCTATAGACTGATTAGTGGCCTTCATCTGGTCTGTTTTACACAAACACAACTGATTATAAAACGGCTATTGGCTACACTTTAGATCCTATTTATGCTCTAAATACTATGAATAAGCGCTTGCCATTAACAGAAAAATGTCCCGTGTTCTCTCTGATCCTTTAAAAGTGTGTAGTTCCTCCCCCCTCTGCCCCCATTTTTGGGTCCCTCAGCACTTGGATATTGAACTTTTGGGAAAGATGCTATACTTCATGTATCCTTCTTCTTACAGGCTATGTACTCCTACCTTTCCAACACAAAGCAGTGAAATCTTTCTTAACCAAGAAGATCTAAACGCATTGCTAAACATAGAGGTGGAAATGCACAAGAGTAGAATTATATATAGTTCGGCCAATAGTATTGTAAACTAAATGTGTCTAGTAATTATCAGGATGTTCCTATATTAAGTTTTAGAGAACTGAATTAGCTGTTTAAAAAAAAAAAAAAGTTAAAAACAACATAGCATGCACCAACAATGACACAGCATGAATGCTCTCAAGGTAAGTATGTCAGGGGTGTACTGGGAGATTCAGGTTTGGATTTGCAATGGCTTTTGGCAACAACAAAAAAAAAACAGTATATGGTGGGCTACAAATTATATAAACTTCCTCAGAGAGAAACTAGGAGGAGGCAAGGAGTACTATTGCAAATGGCTCTTGAATGTTGATGGAGACAGTGTGATTCTTCCCTGACCAGTGTTTTGCATAGTTAGATATGTTTAAACAAAAATTAATGGGAGTCTTCACTGCCTAAGCAACAACTGAACAGAAGCTGAGCACACAGCAACTGGTTTTAGCCCTGACAGCACACAGTCTAGCCAACAGTAATACAAGCAGAAACAGCAGAATTACAGTGGTTCCCATGTTCACTGTTCTAAAGTCCTGAATTTTAGGATCCTCACCTGAACAGCAAAAGTGAGGGATTTGGTTTTGTTTTCAATACATCATAATGCTCAGGAGTTTGGGAGGAGGGTAGGTGAGTTAGGCTAGCCTGCCTGTCCCCCTGTGACACCTGCAAGACCCGAACAAGATGAGATGCTTCAATGCAGAATGCTGAGATGAAATCAAAAGATGAGCAAACCCTGTGCTCCAGCCTTTGCTTGTAATCGAGCTGTCCAGTAGCACTGACATCATCTCTTGGAGAAGGAACTGAGAGGAACTTGAAATCTTGGAGACCTGAATACAGCTCTGTTGGATGGGGCCTTCTGCCCCTCGATGGAGACTAAGATCAAGCTCTTTTATGTACATAGTATTTGCAAAAAAAAAAAAAACCACCAACAAAAAAAATCAACAAAACTTATGTTTAGAGAGACACTGTTAGTTCTGGGAATGGGAGCACTGGCTTTTTCAGACGGTAATGTGCTCAGCTCCCTTTTAGTCCTTACACAGACTCTCTCTCCTCTTTTCCCCTTTCTCTGGGCCCATGGGTTTTAAGGTCTTGTGGGACAGAAAACCTTATTTTAAAATGAATACAGCGTAGTTTTTTTCTGAAAACAATCAAGATTCATGCTACAGATTCCCAGCAGAATGGAAGCATTTCAAACCAAATGAGTTACATTGGAAAGAAGAAAGGTAGGATGAGGACGTGTAACAAGCATATAGAAAGACTGCATGACAAATGTCTGCATCATCTATCTTTTTGTTTTAAATTCTGTCATTACTGTATTCTGTCTCCTGGATACCAGCGTTAGGAAAAAGTGAATTATGGTATAAAATCTTGGGGGGGGTGGGTGGGTAATACTGTATTGAAAAGCTCCACGGGGAAATTTTGTCTTTATTGTTTGTGTTACCATATTACCAAAAGGCCTTTGCGAATCAAAACATTATTTGTTAGGCACTATATGGAAAAAGTCTCTCTGCTTTAAGCAATAACCATATAAAGAACAAGTGCGGTGGAAGAAAAGATAAGAACTGGAGGCAGTACTAGGAAAATCCATTATATGTATCAATATTGCATAGACATCTTGATAGAAGATTAAATTGGATTTTAGAATATTTACCTCTGAAGTATATAATGCTGAGCTGAATCTGTGGAGATAGTTCTAGGGAATTTAGCTTTCTGATCTCTCACTTTTCCTAATGTAAGAGATATTTGCATGCTACTAGTGCAATTCTTAGGCTCCCTAGACATGCCAGCATGCTAGGGAATGCTGATGGCATCATGGAGAAACAGTTACTTATTTCGCGGGAGGAAACTGGCAGAGGAATCATGGAATATGCTGGTAAACAGTACATTAAAAAAATAAATAAAAAAATATTGGGTGAGCTGGAAAAAGGTTAGTGACACTGGCAGCTATATAGGTGAGATTCCAATAGTATTGGCCAATGGTAAAAAGGTCTGAATAGAATGGACCGTAATTGCAGGTAGTATAAACTTACTGTTTCATCACAGCCGTGATCTCTGTGGAAAACATATGTTCATATTATATTAACTTTGTATATAAGCAGTTGTAATTGAGGCCAAAACGGGATATTGTTCCATCATGAAGTTCAGCCTTCTCCCTTCCTAGGATTCAGAGGATGCTGGATTTCTAAAGGACAGAGCAAGAGAGACTCATGAAGGGAATGCCACCCACTTCATTTGCAGATCAGTGTAACTCTAGAAGTTGTAGCGGACTGACTCCTGCTGTGCAGTGCTCTACACGCAAGGAGAATTGAGCGTGCAGCTTCTGGAGTATGCTTTTTCACTAGCAAGTAGCTTTTTTCTGTTTCTCCAGAACACACATGTCTGAAATGAGTCTGAAATAGAGAGATCTTGATCTGGCTTCAGTCGCAGCAAAGCATGGACATTGTTCCATCAGAAAACAGCACTCATTGCCTTAGCCTGCTTGCTGCTGGATTTGGGTCCATACTGTTAAAATTCACGCAACCTAGAAACTAGATTTATCTGTTTTGTAGATTATATGGCTGTCCCTGGGAAGAGTGGGAATTGTTTTTCCTAATTATTTAGTTGAATACCCACAGTTCTTTGATTCCTTTCATTAGAAATAGGGCATCACAGTTCCTGTAGATTTAAGCAGCTGTCATGTAAAAATCATTAGGGAGTACAAGCAAGTCTTCATCGCCTGTACTGAGTGGAATTTGATCACTGTTTATTGCATTGACATATTGGAAGAGCTTTTGCTTTCAAATGCTGATTGATGCTGACATTAGTATATGATTGCCTGTGAAAGTTTCTTGTTATCTCCAAGGATCTCGGTGCAGAAATCATGGCAACAAACATTTAGATAAGTAAAGGGGCTGGCCTTAATTTGTTTCTTTAAAAATAAATAAAAATAAAGCTAGGGGTAGAATTAGATGGTGATGAGAAAATCCAGACTGAACACATAGATGAAATATAAGCAATCAGTCAGCATGCTTGTTCCCTATATTGATTATGTGTGTGTCTTCATTGTAGTGAATGACCAAAAAGATGACCATGGGTGCTGGGTGCAGAAGCATAGTCAGTTCCCACCTCTGTGCAGAGGCTGGTTCCCAAACTACTTCCCTTTCCTCCTTTGGAGGGGCAGAGTTGCTTTAGTTGTTTTACAGTTTTTCATACTCTATGGACCCTGCCCATCTGTCTTTACTCGTGGTGGACTCAGAAATTGAAAAATATCCTCCAAGGTGGTAGGCATTCAAAACTCAACTGGACAAGCAGAGCAATCTAATCTAGATTTTAAGCTGGCCCTATTTGGAGCAGATGATCACACTGGATGCCTCAAGAAGTCCCTTCCCTAGTATCCTTATCCTTTTTAATATCCAGATGCTGCTGGATGTACCAACATGGTGGTTGCAAGCTTGTAACATCTTAATGACCCCTGTTTGCAGGAACTTCTGCACCTGTTTATCTGGCCAGAATTATACAACACCAAAAATAACTGGGGAATCTAATATAGTTTCTGTATTTAAACCCTTTCTGGGTATTGCTTCCTTATCTGCTTCCCATATGAAACCAAGATTTTACTGTATTGGATGTTATGCCTAGACAAAGCACATATCTGTGCATGTATATTTTTCTCTTTTCTCAGCTAAAAGGTATTCAACTCAGATTCATTCCTTCAGCATAAAGCTGAAGAAGGCTTCTTCAGCAGCAGAATCCTGCTGGGTAGGAAAAGGGCTGTGTTGCTTGCAGGCTAGAATGTGACTCTAGCATAGGCATCTGGACAGAAATAGCTGTAAGGGTGTATTCCACCACTTTTATTCGTGCTGAGTAAAATTGTTCTCCAAAGATAGCAGTGCATGAAGTAAAATATTATGTACTGCTACCTCTGTGAGGCCTGAAAGGCTTCAGAACTGTATTAGTCATTCAAGAGAGACGCAGGAATAGATGGTTTCCATCTGTGTGTCTGCAGCTAAACCACTTCTGCTGTGATGTGTTCGGAGGAGAAACTTGGTGCCTTCCCACTGATGCCACAGTACTGCTCAGGAAAGATGATTTGGCTTGTAACAAGGACTCAGAAAAAGTTTAGAATGTGATATTACCTTTGCTTTATGTTATCAGTTTTTTTCTTAAATGATACTCTAGTGTGTGTATACTTACATCTCTGGATAAAAATATATACATTGCTACCGTCCATCTGAGTGGAGAAAAGTTCTTACAGAAAACATCACCCACTTACTGCCTTGGGTTAACCCAAAAGATCTTCTATTTTACCCTTATGTGTGGTCCTTACAACTTAAAACATTTTGTATTTAAGCATCTAAACTTGTTTAGAGTTGCTCAGCAACTGTCATTTGAGGGCATTAGGAAAATAAATTTTTTGAGGGGTAATTTGCCAAAACAGAATATTTGAGCATTTGTCTGGAAAAAAAATATCAGTTTGAAGTTAGAAAACATACAAAAATATCACCCTACTTACCTTTCCAAAATACTATATGTAGAAACCTGGGTCATTTTGCTTATTGTTCCGCTATCATTAAGTATATGCATATGAAAAGGGAAAGTAAACTTCAAATCAATATTTTTTTGTAGCAGTCTTACAGGTATTGTTAAAATAAATTTAATTATGTCTATTATTCACAGATTATTTTTTTTTTTAAAGCTGAAAATGCTTTACAGATGTCACAAAACTGCAAAATCTTCTGGTTGACTGAAACTTGGAATTGTTCAGAGGGGGAAAAATATAGGCCCGAAGATCTTAGCCATACTGGATATTATTGGAGATGTTATTATAACCATATCAGGCTGAGGGAGTTGCATTTATTTCAGTTGGTACCCATCCAGCTTCAGGGGCATGGACCCGAGTGAACTATATTTTCTTTGTCATATTCACAAAGCAAACTATTCTGTACCTGTGTGAAGTTTGGGGGTGAACTCTCATGTATGCAGAGAGGCTGACTGGGATATAAGAAGGGGGTTGAGGACTCTGGATCAAAGCAGGGATATATGAAATTGGCAGTGTAGGCACACCCTGTACTTACGTGGAATAACTTTTACAAAGTTCATAATGACAGGCTAGCTGTTCTTGCTCAAAGGCCATATTCTCATTGACCTCTCGGAACAAGAGAAACTGTTACTACTGTGGCTTATGCCAATGTAGCTTCATTGACTCCTGTGGTGTAAGATAAATCATGAAAAGATTTAGGTGGAAGAGATGCCTGGAAACTTCTAGACCATTCTTGTTCCAACACAGGCTTTAATCCACAATCCTGCTCCAGCAACCAGTGCTGCGCCCCTCTCTCACCACAGTCTCCCCAGCAGCTGTGCCCAGGACACACCAGTCCTGTCCCAATGGCTGGGCTGAGCCTCTCACCCACAGCAGCAGCTGGCACCACGGCCCCAGGGTGCCTGCAGCCCCCTCTCACTTTGGTGTCTAGCCCCATGTCCTCTTGCACCCCCAGTTGCTGGCACCTTGTCCTTACAGCATTCACACATGGGACAGGCTGTGAGATTGTACAGAAAGACAGTTAAGAAAGGCTTTAATAAGAAGATAGGGCAGACTGTAGTGACTGGGTGCAGGGCTTGGTCACACAAAAGTGCTGACCAGTGAGGGTTTACCTGTGGCTGGCCCCTTTTTATACCTTTTTCTCTCCGCTTTTTCTCCACTTGTTTTGCCCCGGTCCCCCTTCCCCATAATGTTCCTATGGTTTTGCACAGTCCCACAGGCCCACTTCAGATATCCTGAGTCCTCCTGTTCCTCTTGTTTCCCTCTTCTTGTCAGTTACAAAGTCCAGACTGGCCCTCGCCAAAGCTGTGTCTGGAGTTTCTTGATAGGCCATCGATTAGTGGCAGAATAGGTTTGGTCTTTGCCAGCGCCTCTCTCTCATGCACCTGGTTTGTGCCTCTGCATGTTCTTGTTTTATTAATTCCTCCTTTATTTAATATCCCCTTTGCACTGAAAGTCTCCCTGATTGGATAACTTTAATGAAGCCGAGGCTCTCACTTTCCATATAGCCTTACAGTAGTGGCTGCCTGTCTTGTACTGGAGGCGCAAAACTGGATGTAGTACTCCAGAGTGCTTCACTGGAGCCAAATAGAGAGGCAGAGCTTATGTTTTTACCGTTTTCACTTAATTACCACTGATTAAACATATACTTAATATGGTATTCACAGTGTTACAGAGTATGAGCAATACTTCAGCGCATTGTTTGCTTAGCTATCACAAAACCTGTTATTGTCATTGAACTAGAATTAATTTCTGGAGCAATGCTCTGGGGAATGATTCTGATGCTATTACCCTGAAAACAACAGCCAAAGTCTAGCTAATTGCAGTAGGAGCAAACTTTCAGAAAAACGGCACCAGGAATTCACCTGTTTTCTACAGTTACAATCTTGTTATTTCATCTGGTTAGAGAGAATTAACAACTAATTCCCTGGCCAATATACCCATTATGGTTTTCAGTAGAAAAGCTCCAACACGACACTACATGGTTGCAGGTGACCCAGCACAAGCCCTGTTGAGAACAGTGGAGCTAAGATACTTTCTCATCAGCACAAATGGAGGCTCAGACTGTGTTGGTTCAGGGGGGTTCAGAGCACTCCTGAGATCACAGGCTAGTATGCGTGTGAAGGATGGTCTTCTTTTTCTTCCATCGAGATGAGAAACCTGAGTTACCTCAGTGGAGCTGTTAGTACCACTGATGCAAATTCAAAGATTAAAATCTGTCCTTTACAACCACGTGCCCATGTTAGGGGCAGAAGGCAGTGTGTTTTCCATGTTGAAAGAGAGGCAGAGCTGTGCTGCCAAGCTGTAACATAAGAAGAGCTGTAATGAGCCCAAAAGAAGTTGGGAGAGTATTAGCTTACGCAAGTGACCAGAACCTGTAACTGATACAGAACAAAACAGTATTTGTGTCCTCTCCATGCTTCAGGTCCAGCAAATCTCTTCACTCTCTTAGCAACGGCCAAACTGAATAGACCTGCAGGACCTTTCATCACTTCTACCAATATGTGGCCCTTGTCCTCCTGCTTTTGTCAGCAAAGACTACATTTTCCATCACCTCTCTTCAGACAGATTGGACGGCCCTTCTTTCTTTTGCTGAACTAATCACCCCCTTGAATGACAGGCCAGCTAGATGGAAGGAAAAAAGGAAGGTAAATATCATATGCCTGAACATCCTGCATGCAGGATAAACACATAAAGGAGACTGGAAACTCCATGGTTTTGACTTCTGAAAATATCTTTATTTAACAGGAAGGGGGAGGATTTGACATCCTGCTTTCAAAGTCACGTTGACTTTGAAATGTGTCAGTCTTCATTCCCTTTCAGGGAAGGTTTCTGGATATCGGGAAAGAAAACAAGCTTTTTTGGCATATGACTGTAGCTTCTCTTGTTGGTCTGGAAGGCTATGGTACCACTGTGCCTCTCCTGCGCCATACCTTCTCTGCCTCGCAGGAGCTGAACTAGGAACGTTCATGGTCTGCATCTGATCTTGCTTCCCAGGTAACCCTGCTGAAGATGAGAAAATAAAATAGCAGAAGACCAGAGTCCACCCTTACTTTGCTTAAATAACGTGTGGTCTAGGACACTAATCCACCACCCTCTGTGTACTAGAGTAGCACTAGTAATTTCACTAGGATCTATGCAGACTGTTGCTCTATGCAGGGCTGCTGGTCTGTGGCTGCTTTTGAAGCAAGGAGAAAGAGTGAGACGCAGTGTCTGTTAGACACCTGCAGCAGAGAGTCTTGACCATTCACTTTCAGGGTTAGGTCAAAGCTTTTTGCCTTGGACTGAAAGCATCAGGGAGGTGTTTTGTCTTGATCAAGCCCACTGTCCCTGTATAACCTCTGTGTATGATAAACATTACTGTGGGCATGGTCATCCCAGTCTGTGGGGATAGGCTTAACCTACTGCTGCCGTTGGTTTACAGGTAGGGAACTGTGGTACAGAGAAAATAAAGGGCACATTTCTGAGAGCCCAATGGCCCTGTTGCCCTTTGAGTGTTTAAGGGCATCAGTCCCATTGGTAAGATTGGTATTCAAAAGTGCTTCAAGCATTAAGAGTCTAAAAGACAGTGAAAGACAAAAAGGTTTAAATTTCAAACTGCCCAAGTTCTAGCTGAAGATTTCAGAGTCTCTCAGGTGCTTCAAACCTTTGATGATTGCTAAAAGATTCCTTAGGGCTAATTGGTTTAGAGTTAGGTGCCTTTGAGAATCTTGAAATACATTGACCTCAGTCAAGAACCTGTACCCCGAGTCAATAACTTGCCTGTAAAGCATGTATGCTTTTGACTGGATGTAATTCAAATAGCAGAAAATAATAAAGCAAGGCACCAGATGTCTTAGTAGAAGTAAGGATGCCTTAAAAGACAGTTTATTTCTTGTCTATTTCTCTATAAATGATGAAAAAGATTAGAAGCCAACACTTTACCACTTCAGCTCCTATATTATTTACTGTACAAACCCATTTTCCCCTAAGAAACATAATAATGAACTAGCCATCTAAATCAGGCTGCAATTTCAGTTTTCTTCGGAGAAAAAACTACCGCTTACAAGTAGCTCTTAAAAAGCAGAGTGGAAAACATTAGTGAGTCTCTCCAGCAGCAGGCCCATTTAAGAGTATGTCTGTCTTTTTCTAATAGGCTCATATGATAAGAGAACATGGGATTACTCCACACATGCCTCCCCATGTCTATAGTCACTGATTCTGAGTGATTGATACCACCAAGGTGGCATCTTAGCCTGATGCAAGACATTCAGGATTGAAAGATGCATGCACCGACAATGTGAAGTGATTTCTGGAAGCCTTTCCATCTTGGAGGATGTTTATGATGTCATTCAAAATGATCTTTTATCCAGAGAAGATTGGGGCTCATTGCTTACACATTTTAGTTCAGTCAGCTTTTTACTTTTGCACTGGGTGCAGTTCTTTTCTGTGTTGAAGGCTCTCTCCAGAGGAAGAACAGGCTTGCTCTTATGCCAGTCTTGTCCAGGTGTCAGGTTTAGCATCACAAGGAGTGCTTTGATTTATGCTGTTGACACATGATCGGGCACTAATTAGTTAAGCACAGTTTAAGCCGGGGAGTACAGTTCTACTGAGAACAAAATCGTCATGAACATTTATGCCAGCAGTGATTTTGGGACTCTAAGATTTATCTATCAACATATCTTTATCAGAAATTTGAATTATGTCTGTTTCCCTCTCAGTTGTATTACTCTTTAATCAGAAGGCTTATGAAGGAGCAACAATTAGCCGGGAAAAAATCTGTTTCGCTTTCAATATGAGTTGGGTGAAGAATTACTCTACTTTTGAAACCTTCCCCTTTTGTTAGTGTGTGTGTGTTTATTTATATTCTAAATCTTGCTTAAATTATATATGTATATGTTTTGAGTTTGGGTTTGGGTTTTGTTTTTGTTTTTTTTTATGGACCTATCTATGGCTTACAGCAAATATGAGTGTAGTTATTGAAAAAATAAAGACTTTTAATCCAGAGGAGAGAATCAAATCTGCACTGTCTGTATTTCAGAAGATCTCATTTCTTGGGTCTCTTCCTTTGGAAAGAAGGCATTTAAAGTCTCTGAGCCAAATAAATGTATAGTATTTCCTGTAGACTGAACAACTGCTACCATATTAAAATAATTTGGGAGAACAACTTGATCCATATTTACCCACATGTAACAATTATTGATAGATAGAAATGACTCATCATTGAAGGAAACCTTGGGCCAGATTCACCCATGGCATGGGTAGGCACATCTCTATTAGCATTAAAGTACTGACAACCATGTATAATAGAAGTGATTTTGGCTTTTATGGTCTTTTTTTGCTTTGTGTGTTGCATATGAGCCAGTGGTTAAGCCAGTCATGCCAGTGGGTACCTAGTAAGCAGATGTTCTATCATAACCAGTTTCTGTATGAACATAACTATACAACATCGACTTTTACTTGCATAGTACTGCATATCTTGCATCACCTTTTTCGTGATACACCTTTATGCCTTTGTCTCATCGTGTATGGAAGCTTGTAATCTGATTTTGTCTTGGCTGAAAGAAAAAGAGCTTGTGGCAGCGTGGTGCTTCATTTGTACCCTGAGAGTTCTGGAAATTAATTCAACCCTTCTAGCTCAAGGTTGCTCAAAGTGCATTGCTCGTTTTATTCTCTTTGGCCCAAATAAATAAATCAAAGGAAAAACTTAAAAAGAAGAAGGGTGACTTAATGTGAATTTGCATAATAGTGTTTGTGCAAGACCATCCTTTCTCAGGTATAAGGAGGAGGTCTTTGCAAACGTGTCATGTTTACATTGGCTCTGTGTAGCACATACAACAAGTGTGTCCTGCTGAGGCGGGGTTGGGGAGAAGACGGGGAGAAGCATCTTGTGCATGCTGAGGTCTGATATGCAGGCTTTCCTCTAATGTGTTGTATTGACATTGATTATAGAGAATGGAAGTTCTGTGTATGCTGTAGTTTCTGTTTTAAGCCTATAGATAACATTTGATGTCTCATTTTGTTGTCGATATTTTATGCTATTTATAACATTATGTGTGATGGTTGTACATTTAAATTACTATAGAATCAGAGAGTAATTTGGGTTGGAAGGGACCTTTAGAGGTCATCTGGTCCAAGCACTTGTCAAAATAGGGTGAGCTCCAGAGATCCAACTCAGAGCTAGACTGGTTTGCTCAGGGCTCGTCCAATTGAACTTTGAATACTTTTTCCATAGCTCTCTGGACAACCTCATTCAGTGCCGATCTGTTCTCAAGGGAAGATTTTTTTTCTTTATATCTAAGTCAAATCTGACTTTTCACCATCTGTGACTGTTGCTTCTCATCGGCTGTGCACTTTTGAGGAGAGTCTGTCTCCCTCTTCTCTATAATCTGACAATAGGTAGTGAGAAGCAGCAATCAGATTCCTCCTCAGTCCTTCTTTTCTGCAAACCAAGCTCCTTCAGGTGGGGTTTATTTAACAACCAGTGACTGCAGAGCTCTTATTCCTCTTGATCATTTCATGTGCTCAGTCACTCTCTTGCTTCCCCCAACCCAATGCTACAATCTCTACATCTCAACTTTGCTCCCCAGCAGGGAGGTCACTGCTGGTCCGGGAAGGTCAATTCCTGCTATGCAGCTCCTTGCATGTGCCGGTCTGGGGGGCTGCCAGTCAAGGTCCCTGGACATCCCCGAGCATTAGTCTCCACTTAGCAATCTGATCTACAGGATTTTCCCCCACTTCTAGGATCTTTCCTCCAATCAAGATCTTCATCTTGTTCTTTCCAAGACCACTGCTGCTTTTTGGAAAACCTTATTTTTAGTGGCACCTCTTCTTTCTTAAGTTAGGCCCCTGGGTTTTCCCATCTAAGTAGCATATGTACAGAACAACAACACATGAATGGCCTCCTAATTGAAGGTTCTCTCTAATGGTTCTTTATTACTAGGAGGATTCAGGATTTGTTTTCTCCGTGTGCTATCTAAATTTATGATCATCCCTTATTGGTTTCAGCTAGCAAGTAGCCGAATTGCACTTGAGTTTAAAAGCTGAATTTCAGATGTTCACAAACCCACACACATGCAACCAATTATCTGCTGCCTGTTAGCATTCCCAATGTAAGCTCTTTTTTTGTCTATGGCAACTGGGGAACCCAAAACAGGACACAGTACTCCCGATGTGGTGAACAGAGGGTAAGAGGCAATTTCCTTGACCTGATTTCTACTTCCTTAGTTGCTATGTAGTTAACCTTCATCACTGCAAGGATGCACTGCTGGCATGTGTTCAGCTTTTGCCCACCAGGACACTTGCTTTTAAAAGCTGCTCATAGCTGCTTTGTGGAGTTAGTCTGTTGCAGATGCAGGACTTCACATTTGCCTATGTGTTAAGTTATAAAATTACTCTTGGCCATAAAGATTCATAGTAAAAATTACTTTAAAAGGAACCTGTGGAGGTCATCCTGGCCAACCCTCTATTTCAAGCAGGGCTAACTTCAAAGCTAGACCGTGGCGGTCAGTGCCTAGTCCAGTTGTGTTCTGAATATCTCAAAACTAAAGAAATATGTCTCAAATCTAATGTCTATGGAATACAATTAATTATTTTAAGAAGGGAAGAAGGTCAATTTATAGGCAAGAATCAGGAAAATCCACTTAAAGATGACCCAGTAGCACACTGCAGACAAAAAAGATGTACTTGCACAATAGTTCTGCAAGAATGTTAACTCTTCTGGTTGACATCTTCCAATACTACTGAAGAACTGGTTTGGACTGACTTTCAGAGTACCAGTAAATAAGGATGTTTCTTCTAATTTCTAGCATTATTTCTAGCAATGTTTTCGTTATCAAAGTTAGATAAAATCAGATACAATCTCTGGGGTGAGGAAGGGAAACAGATTTATGAGGCATCAGCCACTCTGCTTTGTCACCTCAGGATGGAAGTAGAAAGAACGCATGATAAGAAATTTATCTTGTATTTTATTATTCATCTGAAGTGTTCAATTATTAGTGCTATGCTAATGAAGTCTTTTTGGATTGTCTGACAGATCTCATGATAAACTCCTTAACAAAACAATAAAACTGGGAGGATGTCAATTGGCTAATTAGATAATAATCAATATTCAGCAGCAGCAGCTGTGACGAGATTGCAGACAGATACTAGGCTCTGTTCAAGGGCTGGGTACTTTTTTGGTTCAAGTTTCAGGGAAGATGTTGCCAAAACAATAATAGTGTCATATGACAATAGTTAGGAGAAAGCAACAGCAATCTAATAGTGATCTTAATCTAAACTGAGTACTTAGAAATACTTTCTCCTACATAGATTATTATGAAATAGTTGATCCTAGCAATTCAAATTTTTTCTTGACATGGCATTAGACAGGGCAGATATGAAATGCCCTGGGTAGAACCTTAAATTCGTAAGTCTCAAAGGAGCCAGCGATATGAACCCATGATATATTAGATGTTTAATTATAACTCCACAGATACAAAGCTGATCAAAGCACTCCTTTACAATCTCAGAGGCAACCAGAGGAGGATCTACCTCATTTAACTGTAGGCATCTACAGAAAAGACATAGCCATTTAATTCTGAGCAAGCTATCTCAAGTCCCATGATATCCAGAAACAAAAAGCAAGAGTTGTCTGGTCTAATAGAAGTGTCTGCTTTATGATGGAGATGAGATACGTCCTGGAAGTCTCTGGTTCTGTTCATTAACTCCAGAAGCCTAGACAGCCATGTCAAGTGCCTGAAGTTAAGAGAGATGAATCTGACCATGATTAACTGCACCACAAATACTAATGATAACGAGAACTTGCTTGGTGGGTCTATTTGTATGGTAGCTCAAATGACACAAGTTATGCCTTGCTTACTGATATACAACTGAAACTTTGCTTGCCAAAATTCAGCTTATTCCAAATGTAATTTGGAGGTATGCAAGGGCGAGTACAATTTGACCTTCCATTTCCACTCACTTGCAGTCCACCTTCATTGAAAAGGGTGCCCCCATTGTGCTCCATTGCACTGGGTTGGTGAGAACCATACAGTATCACGGACAGGATATTTTCTCTGAAAATTAAGGATGAACCTAAATATTATTTTAACCACCTAACTACAAGATATTTTGGTGCAGAAAATCCCTAAATTTCCCAGAATTACTTCCCACAGTAGCTGGGGGTGCAGGGGGTTTTCTGGGTTTGCGTGAGGTAAAGAAGCAGGCAGGAGAAGACAGCGTGGCCTGGATCGACAGGGCTGTGCTAGAAGCAGTTCCCTCCCCTGTAGTGGAGGAGGCTGTTAAAAAATGCCTCCTGCAAGCTTCTTCCCCTGGTGCAACTTCTCCTGAGGGTTGTGCTGTGCTGCAAAGCACCTCAGCGACTCTTCTCCTTTCCCAACAGTTTCTGTCAGGCCTGGCTTGTGCTGGCTGACTCAAGCCCAGAAGACATGACCACTGCTTTCACAGCGCCTTCCACCTGCCAGCAGCTGAGAGGGCTTCAAATCTGGGCTTGGGTATATGAGGAGCAAACAGTGTGCAGCAGGGAGACGCAATAGCTCCGAGTTTTGCGACTGTAGGGCTAATGAAAGACTCAGGCTTGAGGTTTGGCTGACAAGTAGAAAATAAGGATTGGGGGAAAATAAAGAAAAAGTCAAGAAATGGCAGTACAGCAGAAGCAAACAGTTGACACAGCTTATTGCGTCTTAAAGCAGGTTAGTGTTCCAGGATTGTACTGCTGGGTGAGTTTGACAGGTTTATGCTGAAAGACACCACTTAGAAGTGTTAACTTCTTTTAGCTTAGCCTTATGGAGCCTTTTCACTGTGGAGTATAAAACTGGCTATAGTCTTCATAATTCATTCTTAAAATGTGAGGTTAATGTGTAGCTACATTGGATATTAAGGGAAACAGATGGAGCAAGGAACACAGTGAATCACAGGGAATCTGTTCAAGAATTTTTCTCACTAAGAGAATTTTTCCTTACTGAGTCTGCCTTAAATATCAAAGAAATCTCAAGTCACCATATAAATGCCAGTTCCACTGTCCCCTGGTTGGTATTTGAAGTTTCGAGCTAAATGTTGAGTTTGTCTGTTCAGGTTGGGGGTTACCAAGGAGAAAAAGAACATTCGTTCTCATTGAATTCAAGTTAGATCTTTGTTCCTGCTCTCTCTTGAAAATCTAAGAGTTTGATTTCTCTGGTGACCATCTGGACTATTATGCATTGTAAACCTTACGGTTTGGCCATAACATGCAGGTCTGCTTATTTCAGCCAGAAGAAGACACTCCCAATTCCTAACACAAATCATACCTCATATCTAAACTTACTGTAATTCCAGACTACCCATCAGCTTCCTGGCCAGCTGCCCCAAGGCAGAGGAAGGCTGTGTGGTTACATAAATAGGGTTGTTGGAAGCATCAAGTGAGGTCAGCTGGCATGGTTCCCACAGTCAGAAAGCCCAGCCAGGATTTCCATTGCTCTTCAATCAGATAGGATGGAGGAAGAATGCCTCTGATGATCTCAGGTGCAGCTGGGGGCTGATATCTTTCCAGAGCTGTATAAATAATAAATGGTCCTGGTGATGGATGTCTCCAAAATGTGCTAATAATTTTAATATAATGGAGTGGATGGTATAGGTGTATGTTTGTGCCCTCTGCTGGTTGGAGCCAAATGATCTGGTGTTTTTTAATTTGTGTGCAAGCAAACAGAAAATTAGGGCCTGTTGACAAACTGGTGGTTATCCCCTGGAGGAAACGATCAAGGGATGTATCGCCACCTCTTAATGTTTTCAAAACTGGCTTGCTTTCAGGAAGTAGAAGCTTTAGCTGAATATCTCTCATTGTGCTTGGTGAAGAAGTGAATGGGTGAAATTGAAGTCTATGGAACACGAGGAGATCACACCAAGAGATCAAATGGTTTCTTTGTGCTTAGATTCTACAGAAAATATTTTCCCTGTACTTTCTGTTAAGAGTTTTGAGTGAAACTTTTCTAACCAGCCTTTGAACTGATCAAAAAAAGAAAAGTAATTTTTTGTCTTGTTCCCCATTTTGAGAAAAACATTTTGGCTTAATGTGTTGTCAGCTGGTTTTCATGTCTCTTTGTTCTTTTTTTTTTTTTTTTCCCCATGGCTCATATTGCAGTAATCTGTACTTTTGGAACAAGATGATCAGAGTTTTGTATATGCCTTTACTGAAATAATCCTCTTGGCTACGATGTGTGGCAAAGTGGCAGGTCTGAAGTCTTTTGTAGCATTTGACCTCACCTGCTGGGTAGGATGTGGTAAGGAGCCGTGCTACTTTGCATGGAGCTACAGCAAAGTATCCCCCGCTGTTCCCTCTGCAGAAACGAAGGCTTTGCACCGTGCATTTGGCTAGAACACCATGCTCATCTTGGTGCTACAGTCAACCAACTTTAGGCCAGGAAGTAACCATCTAAAAACATTTTTGTTCCTCTATAGCAAGGAAAGGAAGCCCAGCTTCTTTTTAGAGGGGACAGAAATCTGTGCTGATGTCAAAGTTCAGAGCTTCCATTAGCAGATGTATGTAGTAGTTCACTCTCCAAAAGGCTCTGTCTGGACTTACACTTGGTTTCTCCTGAGGCAGGAGAAGACAGAATCAACACATTTGCAAAATCAGAGCTGGAATCCTGTAGCTGTTTTGCATAAGGCCATAGATTCACTGTATCGGGGGTCATGAACAGACTGGAGAAGGTGTAGGCAACCTCCTCTCCGTGGCGTCCTGTTGGTTTTCTGTGCTAATGTGGTGGCACAGTGGAAAACTGCAAGCTGCTGGGCTAGACAGACAATCCCCTATATGATTCTGAAGCAGGCTGTCTGTCTCTGCTTGTGTGGGGTGTTGGTTCTTTCAGTGCATAGCCTGAATGGTGGAACCCTCAAAATGAGCTAGTATTACACGGCCCTGCAGGTTTATGTGGCACTATTCAGGACCTGAAATGTGCCAAGTAATCAACAAAGAAGAAAAAAAAGCCTCGTCTTCTCCCTGCTATTTCTCCTTGTGGAATATGCTGTGGTGGCATCCCATGAGCCAAAGCATGGGGCTTCTCTTCCCTCCTCTGTGCGTTGGTTTTCAGCAATGGTGTTTCTGGATAGGTTGATACATCTCTGCCACCCTTTATTTCACAAGGTTCCTTCTTTGCCAGCCCTTACGAAACTTGTGACCTTTCCTTAGTATTCATGTCACTCCACAGCCCTTGCAACATCTGGGCACTGGCAGCACGCAGTGCAATACCAAGCCTGCTGCTGATCTGCCCAGGCGGTCAGAACCCTTTTTAGACCAGAGATGGCAGGAACACTGCACCTGGTTTACACTGTTGTTGTTTTTGTGACTTGAGCAGAGATGTTGCTTACCCACCTCCTCACCTATGAAGTGATGGGAGAGCCAAGGTGAGCATTTCTCACGTTCTTTTGCAGGTGGGTGTTGTGTGGCATGTGGCTTTGGTACCCTGTGTCACCGTAGTAACAGCAAGTCGTTGTTTCCTGGCAACTGTCAGGGTTGCTAAGAGAAAAATCGGCACCATTCGTAAATCTGACGTCTTTGACATCATCTGCTCACACTACATTGGGATGAGTTTGATGGAGAGAAGAAGACCTGGTGGCCACTCTCATCTCCTTTAACCCAGCTGTTTGTTGGTTTTCATAAATAATTACAGTCTCTATAAGGCATTGGAATAGCCTGTCTGAGAGTCAGGGAACATGGATGCTGTTGCTTGCCCTCCTTGGTCCATTCAATAACTAGAGGTAACACTTTCTGCCCTCTGATATAAGATGGAATGAGTTCTGTGGATAAAAATCACTATCTAGGTGCTAAGTGTTATCGCTGACCTTTGATGCTGTGGTTCCCCAGTACATTTCATAGGTGGCTTCACTGAGAATGAAACTTTCATCAAGCTGTCTACTCTGCCAGTCCTTCATTCTTAAAACATTTTGCTTTGTAAACCCACCCGTCCATAGGCCATTGTGTGAAAGCTGTAGTTGAAGTGGGGAGTGTGTGTAGGGGGAGGGGAAAGAACAGCAGATTCAGTAAGGTATTATTCCAGCTTAGCTCTGTGGAATTCAGTGGAGTTATACCAACGCAAATCTAAAGCAACACAATTATGAATTGATGAATCCTATTTGCTTGCATCTGCCCACTCTGAGCCAGAGCTGGAGACATTACTATCTGCTGGTGCCTGCCAGAGCATGTGCAGAGTGAGTTGTTGTGCTCTCTACGGTGCACAGGAGACAGATGGTGAAACCCACCCATTCTGAAGCATGCCTACAGAGAGTACGATTTTTGCAGTGTGGTTGTGCTGGCAGACAATGCCATAGCAATATTCGTACATTTTAGAGAACTGGCTAGTCTCAGAAGTGCTATTTTACCAGTATTCTCTTCTGGCACCTTTTTGTTCCACAGCTGCCTGCACAGCTTTTGGCACAAACCACTGATGGAGACTGGGAACTGCTCTGGCTGGACCAGCTCTGTGATTTAATGTGAGAACTGGACTACAGGCAAGAAAGCCAGATCATCGCAGCTACTGAGGTGTGCTTAGGAGAGGAGAACCAGTGGAGTGATGTTCTTCACCTCTTCTAAAATTACAGCCAACCCTCTGAGTTAGCACTGTATAGGCAGAGATTTTCTTGGTTGCAGGGTGGAGGGCAGAGCAGATTAATGGAGAGGATGTCTCCTCTACCCTAAATGGCTAACATTTCTTTAGCTGTACAAGTGGCGCTTGTGACAAGACAATGAAGCCCTGTGTGCTTTTGCAGAAGCCATCAGAAATCCTGGGGATGTTCAGAAATGCTGTTTTCCACCAGTTCCCTGCAGCTGACAGTACATTTGTGTTGACCTTGGTGACAGCACCAGCCCCACTAATGAAAAGGACGTGCATCACTAAGAGGAGAATTAAAATTGCAATGAATGGCTTGTATTTCATTTTCTGTTACTGTAATTTTTATCTGTCCCGGCTAATCCTCGTGTCCCTAGAAAGCCTGCCCTAGTGTTCCGTTTCCTGCAGAAGGAACGATGCCTGTGCCCACAGCAGGGGTAGCTTTCTCAGGTCTTTTGTCAAATGCTGTCGTGCGCACCCCAAGCTCCTTGTTCCTTTGCCAGTGGTGGGGACCCTGCATTTTGCTGATGTGGAGTCTTCTGCCTCCTTCTCAGACAAAAAAAAATCAGCTCTGACTTTTGAATGGAGCCTGGAAGAGCAGCATTTCTCAAATGAATGTGTTGTTCCCAGTTTAGCAGATAGGGACTCTGTATTGGTGTGAGAAGGGGAAAAAGTAATTTGTTATACTGCAGCTGTCGCTTATGAGATCTTTATCCCTCTTTTTCCCTTATGTAAGCATGAGAGTATTATGGACACAAGATATGGGGGTTACAGGTATGTGACATGGCTTCACACACCTATCTAGACATCCCTTTCAGCCTAGCTTGGGTTAGAAGAGGTGGGGGATTAAAGAACATATCCGTTTCTTGTTTTAATAAAATGTAGGTGTTTGGCATAATTACCAGTGCAACAGTGACATCGTGGGTGAATCCAGATGTTATCGGTGTGTTATTTTTCTCCTTTTATTTTTTTTTTTTGTTGTTGTTGTTTGTATAAAATGTCACTGTAGCTCATTTTTGAGGATCGTGTCATCATTATTTTATAGTGATCTGGCTCGGCTCAGAAATTCCTACCTGGAAAATTCTATAAGGTGAAGTTGTCCCTTAGGACCAAGGGACAGTCACCTATAAAGAAGTGGACTGGTAGTCTGAGCTACCCAGAGATGTTTGCCTGAGTTGCAGAGGCCCGTGATCTGAGTTTTGGGGGAGAGAAATTATTTGGTGTCAGGCTTGAGTCCTTGGCTTCTGGAGCCGGGCCAAATCCACTTCCTAGAATTAAATCATAGTAGTCAGGGGCATGATGACAGCTGGAAATGAGCAGGTGATCCAGTAGCCTCTCCTGTCCTCCATCAGAGATGAGGAGGAAGAGGGATCAGAACAACTGGGCAATTGAAAATGGAGCCCGTGACAGGTGTCACTCGCTGTGCCCCACTACAAGAGGCCGGCTTACAAAAGAGGGAAGGGCGAGGGGCTGGCTCCTTTCCACCGCGAGCTCACTGACTTTGTAAGGTCACGGCGAGGCTGCCTTGACTCCCTGTGGGCCGCGCTCTCTGCTGCCCTGCCAGCGCAGCGGCTGCGGAGCGGTGGAGCTGCGGAGCTGCGCTTCGGTTCAGCACGCCAGACCGCAGCCAAGTCTAGATGACTTTGCAGATGCTGGTGTTGCGCATGAAATGACCTGAGATGAGCCGTGATGCAGCTCTCAGGGCAGGACTGGAGCACTTTACCCAGAGGAATGAGGCAGTGGATTCCTCTTCTAAGCGGAGTCCCTCAAAAGGGGTTTCTTTTGCAAAAGGTTTGGGATTCACGCAGCTGGCCAAAGTGAGAATGCATTTGTATTTCAGAGTCAATGGGAGTTTTCCTTTACCCTCTGTCAAAAATGAGGGAGACAGAAGAGCTTGGGAACTGTGAGAAAAATGTTACCAAGAGCTCTGTGGATAGAAGAGATTTTGTAGCAGCAGCTCGCTCTTTGTATCCCCAAACAGATCTAATCCAGAGAAACCTGAGCACAGCAAAGCCCTTTTCTTGGCAGCATCCAGCACCATTTCCTCTCTATGGAAGTACATGGCTCCAGTTCTATGCAGACAAAATGCCAGGGCTTCATCTGTCTCCCTCTCTTCTACCAGCTGAGAAGCCAGTGAGTGTCTTTCTAATGAAGGATTAACTTTGCACTCAGATATGTGCTCCTTGTGCCCTCCCCACATACATATGCAACCATACCCAAAGCATATTAAGACATGCTCACTGAATAAAGCCAGGTCCGGTGTTGAGGTGTCAGTCTGCTGGCTTATAAGTAGCCAGCAGACTTTGGCTTGGTTAGCAACAGTAAGGCTGTGCTACAGGTTCAAAAAAGTATGACTGCAAAGGTTTTGCTCCCCACCTCCCATCTGAAGGACGTGGCTCCCTGAGCTGGCTGGCAGCCTTCTTTTCTTGGTTGTGATCCACATGCAGCCCCCACCAAAAGTCCTGAGGCATTTAAGCCCCTTAGCGAGGCTGGGTTTGTGCTAGCTGCTGTTGGGTGGAAGAAGAGCCGGGGAGGCAGAGCAGTAGCAGTCACACAGCAGGGCTGTTTTGTATGTTTTTGAATGTTCTTGGATGCCAGCCCTAGCTAGAAAAGGGGACATACTGGTTGGTCGACAGGGAAATGGGAATGAAAATGAACTCTGGGCATTTTTTGTGTTAAAACATGTCTCCCTAGCACTGACTGAACTAATCCTGCAGGACTTGGGGTGCCCGTGTCCCGACAAGCAGGATTTTCAAGGCAGGTCTGGCTGGTGGGCAGTGCTGAATGTGCCCTCGCTTTGCATGCGGCAGGGATGGGGAAAAGAGCCTGAGAAAAACAGTAGCTCCCGCTGCCAGCAGCGTAAGGCAGCTGACTTCTCAGATGTCAGGCAGATCTGAAACATCAAAGGGGCTTCTCCTGAACTAGCTGACCTTTTATTACATATATCCTTTCGCTAATACCCAGCAGATTATCTTTGCCTTGTTTTTGCTACTGTGTTCTAGACCTGTGGCAACCCCCCTGCTTTGAACATGCTCCATGATGGCAGAGAGGTGGTATTCGCAGTGGCTCTGCTGCTGCAGGTGGCTCCCAGTGGGTGGCGGTTGTTCCTCTCTGAATTTTCTTTTGTATGTGTGTTCCTGGAAGTGCCTCAAAGCATGTGTCACCACTCCCGTGCTTCAATCTGATCTGAGCCATAGGTGAGCATCAGTTCAGCAGGCACTGAGAGAAAGTGGGTTTAGCCCCATTGCTGTGAATGCAAGAGTTGGCTGTGCTAACACACATGGTAGGCTGCATCCCAAGACCACTGAGGACAATAGTGTTCAGTGGTTTCCTGTCTCCCTTGAGCAGTCTTGCTGAAATCCACGGAAGGGTTCGTGGAAACAGATGTGAGAGAGGTGTTTCTGGAGAATGTGTTACTGGTAACTTCTGGAGATAAACATGATTATGAGATGATGAGATGAAGGAAAGACAGCACAGAGGAGAGAAATCCCCTGCTTTTAAACACTGTTCTGCGGTGTCTCAAACATGCTCTCATTGGCCCCATCATGTTCTTGTTGAGAGGCAGCTGCACAACGCTGCCATGCCCGCAGATTGCCTCTGACTCTGCTCTCAGGGCTGTCTGCAGCCTTCTTTTTCCTGGGTCTGCTGTTCTGGTCCTGGACTTTTTCCAGCCGACGCCTCCCACCTGCATTGTATTCTGTTATCAGTGATTCCCTTATCATGTTATAATCTGCTGGAATAACTTGCACTGTATAAGCAATTCTTGAAATGTGCATAGAGCTTATCCTTAGGGCAGAGGACAAGCACTCACAAAGAATATGAGAATCACTAGATTAAAAACAGTTCCTCTAGGAAATAAAGGGCAGAATACTTGTGTAATGTATTGCTTGGACCATTAAGAAACCCTGGTTTCTAGAAGAGAGGAAGCGAAAGAGGTGGCTGTGTGAGCCTGCTTGCGTTGGCATACTGACCCAAACAGTGAGGGTCAGCTTCAGCCTTTAAGAGTCAAGACCCTGGAGGTCTGTTGCATCCACCGGCTATCGTGTCAAGTCAGCCAGTCATGAAAGCTAGTGGCTTGAGGGTGTGCCTGTAAAAATAGGTGTCTGGTCTCTCCACTGTCCTTTTGCAGCCTTCAACATCCATGCAACTTGTGTGTCAAGTCATTCCATTGTGATCTGAATTCATCCTGCCTTCATAGTCGGCCCATGGGGAGACCATTCAGTACTGAGTTAAATTATCCCCCAAATTGACTTCCATCTACTTGGAACAGCCCAACTTTCAATGCGCTTGCACAGGTTATCCTCTTTGCCAGCAAACTGGCTTCACTGTTTGAGGGCTGCACTCACCAAGTGGCACTCAATTAGCATTTTCACTCCCGCTTGATCAATTTGTTGCTTCCTGCCGTGGTCTGTCCCTTTCTCAGTATAGAGATGGGCTGCCCAGGAAGGCTGAAGTGCCACCGTGAATGCACTCATGTGCTACATGGAGGAGCACTGGAGCTGACAGAATGAATAATTCTGTTGGGCATGGCTATCATTAAAAGTACCCTTTGCCTCTTTAGTCTCCTGGGCACCTTTTGACTACCATCCCACTGCTAGTCTTGAAAGAGGCAGGGGTCCCTGCCATACCGGGACCAGTGGATCAAACCCTCTAGTTCACTCTCTGTATATTTTTTTCCATTTTTCTCAAACCCAGTGAGTTTTCCTGATTGAAAGTTAGGTTTTAATGCTGGACTTAATCCTTAAATAGTGAAGCTGAACATTTATATAGGATCTTAGTTTCAGGAAGGATGGTCAGGACGTCTACAGATGGCAAAACCATGGTGATTTTTGTTGTTAGCAAGAATACAAATAATAATTGATTATAGTTAGTTCAGGTTTGCCATCTCAGAAGGAATCTGGGAGCCACTGGATGAGACAGAAAAATCAGGCAAAGCTGTACTTGTAGAAGACATGCATGAACTGTATGAAAGGTAGCCTGTTCTGTATAGGGATAGCTTTGCCTAGGCTATGAAATATTATTGAAACAAAATTGGAACAATCCAGTTAGGTCATGCAATCAGGTATGTGATTTATGAGGGTAAAATCAACTCAACATCATCTTAATGACACACTATTAAATACACATTACTAAATTTGATATCTCCAGGAGCACACTGCCTGAGAGCCAGTGTTCCTATCTAATTAAGTGGTTTCTACTCATTTTCAAACACTTTGCATAGCCATAAGAAAAAGAGTAGAAGCACTGTTTTGGAAGGTTACTCTTCTGGATACAGGTAAAGGTATACAATTTCCAGAAGCCTCACTTTTGCACAGCACCTTTGTTTTGACCTCCTGAGCAAAGAATGACTGATGTTTTAAGCTAATACACCATATATAAGGAATGGCAGCCAAAGAGCCAACATATGTTCGCTTCTGTTTCCCCTGCTGCAGGTAAACTAACCTGTGATTGCAGCATGGGTGGTGGCAATGTCTTAAACAATCACAGCTAATATAATGGCATCTCCATGGATCAAAAACATAGCCAAGCACAAACACAGAGTTACTTAGACTTTCCCTGCTGTAGCAAGGAAGGGAAATAGTGTAATACTTCCTGTACTTCATCTACCTGAGTTACCTAGGTGACCTTTCCAATGCTAATTAAGCTGAGTCAGAGTATGAGGTGTGATATGAATAATTCTTGAACACAGAAAAAAGCAATAAATATACATACAGAGTTACGAAAGCTTAAATTGCTTTTCCTGATGCAGAGAAAGTCTGTCCCCTAAAATAAATGCCACCAAACAGTGCTGGATTCCTGTCAAAGTGGCAGCTGATGGCCATTCTGGGCATGACTACCAATGGTTCAGCATCTCACAGCTTGGTCTGTTCTGCTTCTGCAGGATTCAGGCAGCAGTTCAAGTTGGCCTCTCTCAGCAGACGTCATTCCAGGGACTGAGGGGTGGAAAATCCCTTCCATATAACATACCTTTGACACCCCAAACTTCTATCTCCTCTTGAAAATTGGAAGGTGTCCTGTGCCTCAATTTCTACATACGAGGAGAGAGCTCTTTCCTGTGCTTCTAAGGTTTTGCCCCAAAGACCACAAAGTTCTTCCATGCTATTTTGATGGGAATCACGTGGAAACATGGCATAGATATTCTCCTTGTAATTGTGCCTTATGATTTCTGTCCTTTTCACGAACAACAGCCAGCAAGAGGAATGAGCAAGTGGTTTATTGGTATTGGAACTTGCTTTTCTGTGCTTGTGACCATGCAAAATCCATGGGGTGTTGCAGCACTCCACATCCAAGCAGAGTGATATCTGGTGATACACCAGATGATACCTGGAGTGCAGGGGAATTTGTGAGGAATGTCACAGCATCCTAGAAAGCATTCTTGGACCTGCAAAGATGACCTGTTCTGTTACAAAGTCAACTGAAGTTTCTAGGAATGATATAATCATGTGAAGGGAGACCAGGGTTAAATTATCAAGTCAGTAGACGTCATCTGGAGGAATGCAGCTCTGAGGTGAAAACAGATAGCAGTACCAGGGTGAACCAGAGTTTGTTTGAATTGCAGGGCACTATGCATGAAATTAACTGTGCTTTATGCAGAGCAGTGGAATGGATGAGCAGCCAGCAAGCCCCTGTAGAAGTGGGATAGGCAGAAGGTTGTGTGTTGATGTCTAAAGCAGGACAATAAGTTATTAGTCTCTAGGGGCAAACTGTCACACAGACTGAGTTGCTGGGCTGGGTCCGGGAGAGACATAGAGGAAAGTGGACCACTACTTCCTACAGCAGAGCAGGCCTGCGTCTTCTACTGCAGCACAAATACCACATCAGTGTCCTGAAGTGCTCCATTAAGAGGAAGAGGTGCCTTGGTAAAAGATGCAGTAGTGGTGGCATTAGCATGATGCTACTGGGTGAGATATGCAGGTCATTTAAATACTCTTGGTATCAGTGGACCTCCATCCACCTCCTGTTTGTCACTGGCAAACAAACTCACTCCATCTCCGTTCTGTCTTCATCCCCTTCTCTGATCACGCGAGGAGAGTCAAACAGCTTGGTCTGTGCCACCATATTCTGTGACTGCTGAGGGGGAGGCAGTTTGTCTCTCATTAGTATTCTGCTGTTTGGAAACATGATGTGGAGAAGGGAATTGAATTTAAATGCAATGTTTTGGGGTTGCATTCTCCGATGGTGCAAATCAGCACATCCTCAGTGAATTCCATTAGCGATGATGACCCTGGAGTTATAAACATTGGTAAGTCTCTTGCTCTATGCAGAAGATTTAAAAAGAGCAATTTCCCTCCCTCCCCCCCCCCCCCAGTTTTTCATAGACAGCATTCAAAGAAAGGCTAAAAATTTGCCAGCCTTTGGGTCAAAGTTCTTGAACCCAATATCAGCTCCACTGAACGCTCCTGTTGGCCTGCATCTCAGAGCAACCCTCACTGTATGCACTAGACTGTCACGTTCAAAGGACTATTTTCACACTAAAAATCCCCTTGAGTTAGATTAACAAATGACAAATAAACTGCTGCAAGTTCTCATGAGAATCCTACAGGATATACCAGTGTGGGGACATACAAGGAATCTCATTTTTTCTTACGGGAAATCCTGCCACCTTCTATGCATAGAGAATTGCAACAGAAGGGTCCATATGGATTCACAAAGGAAATACTTCCTGACCATTTGAGATGGCAACAACAGACAGGAGTCCCTGTCAGTATAAGCACATGAATGTCCTCTGCAAGAGCATGAAAGTGCCAGAAGGTCTTGGTGTCCAGTCTTTTTTTTTTTTGGGTGACTTAATATTAGTTTGCAAGTGCATCAGGTCTCTTCCCAGTCACTGATAGTCAGAAACCCAGGAAGACTGAATGTGATTTACAGTCATTTACCCATAAAAATTGGAGGGCCAGCACAACCAGGGTCAAAGACTGAAGTAATAGCAGCTTTCACAGTAACAACCAGTCTTTCATTTCTATATCACTAGCTCACTAGAGTAGCTCCAGGTAAATTATGATAGAAAAATGTTCTAGGCCAACTAAGCCAAGTGCCAGAAATGCCAGAATGGCAAAAGGTCTGATAGGAAAGAAAGTTGTCATTTCTATGCCACCTTCCTCCCAAATATGCCCATAAAAAGCTAAACCAGGAAAGACAGGAAATGACTGGTCTTCATTCTGCCTTTACTTAGAGCATCCTTATCTGAATTTAATAGTTGACCACAACAGCAAATATCAACATGAACAACAGCACAACAGCATCTGTAGCTTAGATGTTCAGGTCTGTATTTCAGGAGAAATCTTCCTGCGGCGTTAAACAAGCCTTTATCCTTCATTTTCCCAGTTCCCTGTTTCATAGTAGCAGTAAATGCAGCATATCCTCCTGCTTCATGTGATTTTTAGACTGGCCATTAGGAAGCATTTCTTTACTAAGAGGGTGGTCAAACACTGGAACAGGCTTCCTAAAGAGGTGATTGATGCCCCATGCCTGACAGTGTTTAAGAAGCAATTGGACAATGCCCTCAATAACATGCTCTATCTTGGTCAGCCTTGAAGGGGCCAGGCAGTTTGACGAGATCATCATTGTAGGTCCGTTGCAACTGAAATTATTCTATTCTATTCTATTCTATTCTATTCTATTCTATTCTATTCTATTCTATTCTATTCTATTCTATCCTTGCTGTCATTTTCTCCCCTCTGAATCTGGATAGCAGGGGAAAAGGGAATGAGAGTCCCAAAGGGCACAGCTGTTCATTGAAACTATGGGTAGCAGATTTCAACTGAAGTGGATGCCAGAGCAGTCCACACATGCCAGGCTGTTAAGGAAGTGCATCTCAGGAGCGAAGCACATTAACAACACTGCAGAGGCTGCTTACCCAGCACCTGCCTGCTTTGAACTTGGCTTGAATCAAATACATGAGGCTGTGAATGCTCACAAGTTCTAAATCCAGTGTTCAGTTTTGAAAGCCCTGTAGGAACTTGCTTTTCCTCCCCCCTCCACGCCTTTCCCCCCACCCTGTGTCAAGCCTTTCGCCTCAGTGACTCTGCTGTGTGGGCTGGGAGCAGGGTGCTGAATCTCTGCTACTCACTCTGCTCCTGGATGAGAACAGGAAGGATGCCATCATACCGTCGCTGCCCTGTGCAGGCTTCCACTTCCACAAAAAGACATAAGCTCTGTTTGCATGCAGGGAATCTCTGTGCTTCACATGCCTGTTTTGTTCAATACCTATACCTCTTCCAAGTGTGTATGCTGAACAGAAAGCTGGTAGAAGCAGCACCTCCATCAACTTAAGAATAATTGTTCCTTAGTTATATCCATAAGCTAAGAAATTGAAGTGTGGGGGGAAAAGTGAAACTTGTCATTATTTCAAGCGTACATACATGGAATGCATGGAATCCTGTTATTAAATAACATGCTCTGTGTACGTACATAATAAGGGCGAGTGTATTTGCATGTGTGTCTGATTTTCCTACCAGTCCCACCGTATTTCTCTTGTCAGGCAGGTGAATGATCATACTTTGCACTATTTTTTCGGTACATGATGCTCCTGAAAGAGTTGATGCTTTACTTAACTACAATTTGATGTGGCCATTTCTTCTCATATAGAAGGCAGAGGCTTGTGTTTTTAAGGCAGTAGCTATGCTGCCTCTTTTATTTCCCCCCATAATTTGCTAACCTAGGGTTATAAGCATTTGGTGATTTCCTGGCTTGCAGTATTTAAGCACAGACTATGTTTATGTTCCAGAACATGGGTAGCTCCTGCAAACCCCTTGTTCATCTGCAAACTTTCCATCCTGCATGTTGACAGGTGGCTTTTCACTCCAGTCAAGGTCTGAGAATCTCCAAGTATGCTGATTCCACTGTAAGTCTGGAATACCCATTCCAGCACTGCACCACTCTCACTGTGATTTTCTTTCTCCTTATTTCTAGCCAGCGTATCCCCTGCTGCAGCTTCTGAACAATCAACACAGATTAAGCAGAATATTTTGACTAGGGTTTCATGACTCTGAAATACCTCCACGGCTCTGCTGGAATAATTTCATTTTGCAAAATCTGAAATACTGTATTTGTATTTGGATCTCTTCTAATGTGTTGAATACTTTAAAGCTAATTTTAAATAAAATTTGAAGCTCATAGTCATCCTAAAATTAGGGAAACAACATTTTCACTTTTTCACTTAAGCAAGTGTTGTTTTAACAATTTCTGAGGATTTTTCCATAAAATTATCAAAGCTAGCCTTTTACTTTTTATATTTTGGTATTTCAGTGTGTTGGGGTTTTTTGGCTTTTTTGTTTTGTTTTGTTTTTTGGGTTCTTTTCCCCAAAAAAGTATGTTTTAGTCAAAATATATCCCGCTGTATCAGTTCAGGAGCGCATGGAAATGTCTGCACAATCAGGTACAGACAAATCTCATGCTAAGTGTACACTGGTGGGACATGATCCAAACTGATGAGCTTTGATCCAAACCTGTTAGTTAGTGAAGGTCCAGGCTCCACAGGAAAACCTGCTGAGATAGAGATAACTCTCTCTTCTTTCATATTTACAGTCTAGATTCATTCTGCATAACTATGAACTCTAAGTAGGTTAGTGACTCCTTGTCCATGTGTTTCATCTGAGACGAGAGAAGCATCTAGAAGGGGCAGCTCAGACCTCATCTGAGCTGGTTTCCCACCAGAGGTGTCTTCTTCCCTGTGATTACAACCCAAGGATCTCAGCTTGATCCAACTGCTAATTTAAATGCTTTACAGAGGTGGCAAAAATCCATTGCAGCAAACAAGGGCTCAAATTCCCAAAAGGCAACTCCCTTTGGCTTATTGCAGGTATTTTCATCATCTGTGTTAAGATTTAGAAGCCGTTTGTAAAATGGACATTAAAGACTTGGTTTGTTGTACAGAGACTGAGGAATGAGGGGGTGTCTCCAGAGTACTAATGCTTAAGCTAGTACTCTCCATTGGGACAGTATGAACACCTTCCCTCCCAGAGAAGGTGGTCAGAAGCAGAGAAGGTGATACTTGTGCATCTTCCAGTGGTGGTTTGAGCTCGCTTTTCTAAAGGATATTGGTGCGAATATCAATTTTCTGTGAGAAGGCTTTCCAGAAGCGCTAAAGCAAGCTTTTTGCAGAATTGGTGGTGAAAATAAAATTTGGGATGGCAGGTTTCGTCCCCAGCCCTGGTTGCCGGGCTGTTAGCACCTCCCTTTCATCTGATGGCTCCCCATGTTTTTTCAGTGCAGCGTAGGGAGGGAAACAATTTGCAACTGAGTCGCACTGAGGCGTTCTGCCTCCATCACCAGAAGGCTTAGTTTTGCTTTTTATTAATTACAGGAGTTGAGAGACTGTTTAAAATGCAACAGTATTTCACTGGTGTCCTGTGAAACATATAGGCCCAGGAGAAAGGTCTGACCTGAGCCTCAGCTGGTGTCCCCTGACGTCAGACCAATTACACCTGCTTAGAGCTGCTGAGGGAGCTGGTCTCTTGTGTGCAGAGCTAAGCTGTTTGCTAAAGGGCAGCCTTGGCTAGGCTGAAGGACTTGTTTTAGGATGAGAGAATGGATGGTTCCGTACTTCCCACCTATTTTTTTTGCAATGTTTGCATCAGCTTACCGATGTGGTCTCGAGAAAGGGAGAAAGCAAGCCTTCCCTGATGACTCCAGTGGTGCATGTATTCTTTAGCAACCCTAGAAAGGGAACGCTGGCTTCCTGTGGTGAGAATTTCCTGGAGTTAGAACCTGATTAGTTTCCCAGGGTCACCAAGTCCTCTGGCTCTTCTGCTTTGTCAGAACAAGTAAATATACAACTGTGCCAGGGACACCGAGACTTAGATGGTCTCTGTTCCCTAGAGTTACTGCACCAAATATACAGCTGGGGAAAGGCAGCATAATTCTGCTTTGCTCCATTCTCCTGTTTGAAGCTTCAGCCCTGAGGATTTGTTTATCAGCTCTTCAATATGCCAATATGCCATATTTCAATATGAAAATTCAGCATGTTACAATGCTAACTGGAATGACGTTTAATTTTAGAAGACAACTCCTTTCTGTGTGTAGGAAGATGGGATTTGCTGCACGCTGAAGTGCACAATAAGGCTGTTATCAGACATTCCCATGCTGGTGTGAATTAGAAGCAGCACAGTTTTAAAATCAGCAAAGCTGCACCCACTTAGAACCAGTCTGCTTTCAAAGTCTTTACAGGGGCATTTTGCACTCAAGTGACCAAGTAAATATTAAGGGTCATCTTTTTTCTGGAGCCACATCATTTTATATCAGCTGAGAACCTGACTTTGCATGAGTATTCTACCAAGTGTGTCAGATTTGCTATGCTGTTGCGCAGCAAATGCCTAAAGCCTGGTGTGGTACCTGGAGCAACGCATAACAACAGGACTTAGATATGCCTGTGACCAAGCAGAAAAGGTCACTTTCTGGGGAAGGACTATGAGGGAAGTCACTCACAGGGAGAAGGAGGACTTTTTGGATCACTGCTAAGGGGAAGGAGGGAAAGGGGAAGGAAGGGAAGAACAGCCCATGAAGCTTTCCATTACAGGAGCTGTACAAGAACTAGTGCAGAGGAGGATGAGTCACCTTCAGGCATTGGCTTGGGTGGCAAGGGAGGCAATTCCACCTCCCAGTCTCCCCCTCCTTTTGCTCTGTCACTGCTTTTCTGCTCTCAGACTCTGCTGTGGCCCCTGATTCTCTGTTCAGAGAGGGATGGCGGCAGTGCCACACATGTGGGAAGAGCAGAGCAGGGAAGTACAGCACCTGCTATGGGGGGTCTCAAAGTCATGCCGTTTGCTGTGCATTCAGTTGTGTGTTAGAGGGCTGGCCTAGGGGCTGTGGGTAAGTCTGACTCTCCCAAGTTTTATGTAGTCATTTTACACCCACAGAAGGGGGGAAGGAAGCACCAGCAAATCAAGAAATCTCCATTTCTTTACGCTAGACTTTGCTTGCTTTGCATAATGTTCCACAGAGAGAAATTACTGCACAGAGCCGTAAGCAGAGACCTTCAGACCCGCATGTTTTTGGTACTGCTGTTGATATACAAGACTGGAGGCAGCGAAAGGGACATTTTGCCTGACTTGAACTATCTAATACTTAGGCATGAAGTCAGTTAATTGTCTAGGCTCTTTCTTTTGTTAGTAAAAAAGCCAGGCACTGCTAACAGGTGATTCATGCCGCACTACGGTAGATCTGACAGATAGGCATGGTGACTCACCTCCTAATAACCTCGGTATGTCTCCACTGGCTGTGGGTTTGCTGAAGACATCTAAATTCCAGGTGGGTAAACTTAGGTGAGATGAATCTTACCTCAGGAACCAATTTTTGCTGCCATCTCTCACCTTCCTGTGCAAACACTTTCAGTGAAACATATATGGTGACTTGTGAAGAAATATGCTCTTCAGTATGAAGCAGGACCTCTGAAATGACTATTGTGAAATGTCAGTGGCTCTACCCATGTACCTATGGCCAGCTTGTAAGGGAGTAACCGCTAGACCTGAAGTGGCAGCCTGGAGCATGTCAGTAGAAAACCACCAGTACGAGTGCTTAGTTTGTTTTCACCCACAGAGATTCAATTACAGACTGAGATCTCAGTGGTTCCTCTGAAATGCACAGAAAAAAAATTTATTTATACCCAAGAAAAATATTTCCCTATCAGAGCAAAGCAGAGTGATTAAATGGCCAAACCAACATGAAACAAAAAAAACCCAAACATTGCAAACAGCACTATTGTTTTGGAGATACCCATCTCTTATTAGAAGAAAAAAATATTTATCTAATAGCATTAAATATAGCCTTCATATGTAGGTGAGGTACTTTTTTCAGACTACCAACAACAGGGAAGATGTCAGATGTGCTGTATTTTCAGATCAAATGCGCAAACATACTAGATGTGAAGATTTATTCCTAAATTTACATTTATTCCAAACTTGAAACTAGCTGGCTGGGTGTCTCTTCAGTAGATTCCAATCTGAGCAATATTACACAAGGGATCAGTCCATGAGTTTTAAAGAGAGCTAAGGAAAGTTTCTCACATGCATAAATAGTATCTGATTTGATTATTAAGGGTCCTCTCATATTAAACCACTGAGTAGTTGCTTATTTGAACTTATTCTGTCATTGGCAGAGAGTTGTCTTTGGAAGTTGAAATTAAATATGTAGAAACTTCTTTAAAAACATTATGCAAATTTGTACTCACAGTACTGTTGTGCCACTGACAGATAACATGGATTTTGCCAAATTCACAGCACATTACAGGCCTCTAGTGGTAGAAATAAAAAAATATATATTAGGATCTATCCCTGTAACAGCACCTGATGGTACTTATTGCAGTCTTACTAAATTGCATAATGCTTTCTGTTTATAGATTTGGCCTGCTAGCTTGCTCACTTGAGGGAAATGGAAATTCTGCAGAGGTCAGAGGTGTCAGTGGCAATTTTTGGTTAATCATCTGAAAACCACAATAAGAAAGTAAACTAGGTTAAAAAAGAGAAAAGTACATAGAGTATGTACTTTTGCTACTGCTCTTGCTCGATTTCAAGGGCTATTTGCCGTAGCCAGACTTGGTAGAATGCAAGCCCTCCCTGTGAGTCTGGCAGGTTACAACCATGTCACACCATATATGCTTAGGCTCAAGCCTTAGCACTGCTTTTTCTGCCAGGTCTGTGCATGCACAGGGCCCTGCCAGTACATCTCAAAGCCTGGCCATTGCCTGGTTGGTATCACCTCCCTGACAAATTCAAATGTGTAGCTGTCCAGAGGCATCCTCCTTTCAGTCCTTGTAAAGGAGCATACCATCCTGCCAGGCTGATCTGGCAGCATTTAACACTTTATTTGCCCAGCGCAAATTTATTTGTCTTGCACAAAGTACAAGACAGTGACTAAACAACTCCCAGAAGGTTCTTCGCTGGTTTGTCTTGGGTTATTTTGAGAATTACAAATTTTCACTGATATTGAGAATAATACTCTGAAACGTAGCTTCATTTCTGAGATAGACATGATGTGAATTTATACCTCCCAAGGCTGGGCTTCTGTACCGTTTCCACTACCTTCTTTCTTCTCAAACTTGTGTTCAAAAGGAGCTGAGAACTGCAGGTGAAGAACAGGAAGAGGGATGATTTGGAGGATGTGAAGGTAATGATTCCTGTGTTTTGGATAGTATTAAGTGGAAAGTGATAATGAAACCTGAAGGTTGGAGGTGTGGGGGGAAATTATGTCTGCTTGGTAGAACAGAGATAGGAATACTTGCATATATTGAACTCTGATGGTTAACAAGGCCAGTGGTGTTACACAGTGTCTCTAAATGGAAGAATTTCAAAATAGTGCATAACTGTTGATGAGCTAGTAAGGCTTGCAGGTTGCCTGTAATGAAGTTATCCCTGTTTTATAGGAGTGATACCAGACAAAGAGTAAAGGTAAACACAGCCCTGCTCACACAGGAATAACTCAGAGCTGTGGGCTGTACTGTGTCCGGTGAACTGGACTGACATGGTATAACCAGGATCTAGGATCTCCAAATGCTGGTGCATGCCTCAATCTCAGCATTTTAGTATATTTTTAAGGGAGTTAATGGTTTATTAAATATTGTTGGTAGAAGTACTATATGTAAAAAAAGCGAAGAGTGTCAGAAGAGATTGAAGCTAGATAAACTATTCCACTCTTTTTCCCACTTAGGTGATCCTTATTGGACAATGGGATTCATTACTGGTCACTGCATTTTAGTGAAGTAGGCAAATCTGAGAGGCTTCAGAAGAGAACAACTGAAATGCTATATATTTGGAGAATAAAGAGCTGGGGAGGAAAGCTTGAGCAGACTGGAGAAGGCCATTCTGGAAGACAAGTGACTGAGGTGATGTGTAAGCAAAATCTCTGTGTGACCACTGGCTATGGAAGAAGTGGTGGCAAAAGAGGGTAAAATTCTGTTGAGGTAGGCATTGAAGTCAGAACATCATATTCGGAAGTGAATACGTTACTGTAAAATGCATCCTCTTGTGCTTAAATTTCCTCAGATCCTCTTATCTCCACTTATCAGGCAGGGGAGGAAGTATCTACGTTGTTGAAGTTTGTCAGGTAGAGTAAAAAAGAACTTGCTCATCCTTTCATGCACTCCTTTATTGCTTTCTTTTGGTTTTCCTTGTTACACTCCTCTGTCCTGTCCAGGGGATGTGTGAGTTTGGTACACAAAGCACCCACATTTCTCAAACATTCCCACTCATGATCCACAGTGAAATTCTAGTGACCTGCAGCCACGAGCTTGGAAACAATCGCTCTTTGTGTTACCTGTTTGTAGCTATGTTTGAAGACAAATTCAATGTCTTCAGTTGCTGCCCCGTGAGATGAAATTCAGTGACCTACTGGAAATCATATACAGTTCAGGAAATTCTGTGGGAAAAGGGAAAAGTCCCACCATACTATTAAGTAGTACCCAGTTATGATAAAAAACTTCCTTCTCTTAGCCCAGTTGCAGGGCATCCTGCCATTATTGCTAAGCCAACTCACACCAACTTTTTAAAGAGGTTGTTTTTGCAGCAGATCCAGCTGCTTAATGTTTCCAAGTACCAAAGAAGAGACTGTCATGTCTGAGACACGAATAAAGACTCATGGCTACATGGCAAAAAAAAAAAAATGCTCAGCTAATAAAATGACTGGCATCAGTCCCTAGTCCACAACTGAGCTCTGGCATGTATGGCTGACTTCCAAGTAGCTCACAGGGAATGAATGTTTGCCTGAGATCTACATGATAGCTCTGATGATAATCCATTTAACTGATGTATAAGGGACGCAACAGAAGTGATTTCCTGATACTGCCAAGGGGCAGGTTATTCTATTAATTTAGGACCACAACTGGTCTATCCTTTTTATGACTAATCAGTGCCTCTCATGGGAGCAGAAACCTTCTTGCCTCCCCTCCACTGCTGAGTGAATTCTCTTGATGTATCACCACCTTCCCAGAATATGACTGCAAGCACTCAGATGTCACATTAGGCCCTTGACTCATCACCTTTTACTGTGGCAGATGTTGTTTGGCTAAGCTGTTACTCCTGGGGAACAGGGCTGGGCAGACGAGGCTGTGAAATCCCAAAGCGAATCTATTTGTAAGTGGGGTGGGAGGGACCTACTGCTGAATTATGTGGAGGGCGATTATGACACTGCACAAACCAGCGTAATCACTACTTCTGTTGGAAACATGACTTCACTATCAGAATCCTAAATGCATACGTTTGGATATGCTTTTGCAGGGAGTAGCAAGAAACCTTTAAATCTGTGCTTCTGCCCTACCTACTTAGTATAGAAATGGAACTATTAACCTGGGCTTTAGCATATTATTCTAATTTGAGTGCACAATCTCTTTAGTCCTAAGGAAGCCCATGATCCATGTGAACATTTTTTGCAGAAACAGGTCATTTTTATTCTATCTGCTTTCTTTATATCATTCGTTTGGGCATTGCTAGCTATACAGTCATCATATCATGTTTTAATTGTCTAAATCTCTTCATGACAGAAACGCTTCCGTGATATGCTAGGCATGAAGGGAACAAGTTGTACACCATCCATTTTTTTAATGAACAAATTAGACTGAGGTATGTGATCTGCATGCTCAGAAATAGTCTTTCTTTTCAATGTCAGCATCTGCTTTGTATTGCATTGTATCTCCCGTGGCAGAGATCAGCATTTTCCTCTCAGGAGGGTAGTGTGTTGACTTCCAATTAAGAGTGTACACTATCATTAAGAGTTTTTCCCATACTGGAATATAGAAGATTGCGTCCCAAAGCACTGGAGGGCAACAAGGACAAAACTGCAAGCCCAGGAGCATGTACAGTCCTGACTTGATCAGTTCCAAACTTCTTACAGTAGTTAAAATAGGAAGGAAGGCTGAAGTATATTGCAGCTTGAGGTATCCTGAGCTGCCAAAGCAGGATTGCTAGTCTACATCACCACTCAGGATTTGGCTGATAGCCTGTAAATATGACAGGACCTATGACTATAGGCTAGGTTAACATTCCCTAGTATGTAATGCTGTTGAAGGGCAATGGAAAGCAGTAGGTTTCCCATTGCTGCATACTGCAGCAGGATGAAAGAGAATTCCTGCATTCCTCTGGCTAATTTGTTGTCACCTTTATGAGGACTGTAGTAACCAGCAGCAACAGTGACATTAATGATGCTTCCCACGAACATATTTTCTTTTATCTGAAGATCTTCAAGCATATGTAAACAGTAATTAAGCTCCGTAACACCTCAGGGAGTCACAAAGGATTCACATCACTTTTAGGATGCAGCTCTGCAGCTGTTTGACTGCGTATGGCCTTGCTAGTTATTGATTGATTCACCACGAGCCTAAGGAGTCTGCCAGAACTGGAGTCACAACTGCATCCATTTTCTGCAATAAATGGAGGGGGAATAGCACGTTTTTCCCCCAGTGATCAACCACACTGTTTTCATTGCTGTGAAAGCAGTGTATAGAATCCAGCCAAAGTCCTCTCCAGTTAGGAAGTTGCCACTCTTTCAGTTTGTAGGAAGGTATGTTGCCTCAGTAAAGATTTCATGTCACTATGCCTTTTGTTATGAGTTATATTAACTCAAGTCAAAGTTTTCTATTTCACATAGGCCATGCATAACAAAACTGAATCTTTTTTGCTATTGTAAATATAAGGCAATTTCAGGAATGTGTCTGCTGTATTCCAAACAGTAATTGCATTAGAAGAACAGAGATCAGAACATTATGTACTACCTATTGGCTACACAATCCACCATTAGAAGTTGGAAAGTTGAATTGTTCGCTTTCTGACTCCTATAAATATCTGCTCTATTTGGCTTCCAGAACACTGGGAGCAGATGTACCAGATCATTAAAGGAGGAAAGAGGATTTTGCATCCTCAATTTTTATTGCTACTGTAAGTACTTTGGTAGTCACTGCATGGGGAATTGGACCCTGCAGAGCTTGCAATCTGCATGTTAGACACGATCAAGTGCTTTGCAGACATGGGCAGGACAAAGGTAGGAGTAGGTAAAATGGAAATAGAAAATAAAGTTGTAAGAGTTAGGGAGACATCCTGGTTTGGCAGTTGCCTGTTGACCACCACATCCCAACAATTTGCAGGCATTATTAGAGTGAAAGATTCGAAGATAAAAAGGAGTGAGACATTTCTGTGAGGAGGTTTCTCGAGGTGTAGGGCTGCAACAGAAGGGGATGAAAGTATGGCAGCATCACAGAGAGGTTTAGGTAAGACTAATTTGATGTAGACATCTTTGCAGAGGGAAGGTGATATGGGTATCTGCCGGGTGAACAAGAAGAGGTAGAGATGTCTTAGACTTTCAGAATCCCCATGAGGCTGACAGATGTTGGTATGGTAATTCAGAGCATCTGATTTCAAAACCAGAATACATTTTTTGCTTCTAATGCCAGTATTTCAACTATGAGAGCATCCTCTTTCCTGTAGTGGGAACCCCAGTCATTTTTAGGTAGCCTGCACAAACTCTGTGCACCATTTATACCTCTTGTCAGCCTCTGAAGTAGCATCTAGTATGACTGGCATGTTTGATCAGCTAGGTGCACATAGCAGAGGAATATCAGAAGGCATGGTACAGGCAGAAAAATTTAAAAAATCCCTTCTCCAATGGTAGTGGATGCTCAGTTGCAATTACTATTATGTACTTTCCCTTTGAAAGGAACAGCTGGTCAGAATTAATTTCTCAGTTCACTGCAGTTGGTTGTTTTGTGTGGGAGTGAAATGTAAGAACAAAATTCTTAAAAGAATTGAAACATTCAAGTATTTCAAAGAGAGAGGTTTGTAAAGGTTTTGTATTCCCTTGATTTCACACGGGAAAACAAGAAATAGGGTTCATCATTCCAGATCAGACAGTAGGGTGGTGCAACTTGCTCCCCCTCCTCTCTTGGCCACTTGGTGCTTGGTGTGATTCCCTGTCCCTGGGCCACATATCAACCTAGAAGTCAGGCATGAATGGCAAAAGACAAAGGACCAGAGTGTTAAGGCACTCCCTTAAGGCACCTGGCTCCTGCTTCCACTATTGCTTAGAAACAATAATGGCAACCAATCACCCCCTGACAGCCTAGTACATCTCTACCTGGATCATGGCCCAAAGGGAGGTGATACCAGAACTCCAAGATCTAGCAAGCTCTGGACTTGCACAACTGATGGAAAGTACCAGAATATCCCATTGTCCGAGTTGGGCTGGAGTAGAAAAATATCTGACGAAAGTCAATTATCTCCCTATAAGTAGCTATTCTAGAGAGACCCTTTGAGCTCTTCTGGATCACAGCAAGCTTGATCAGCATCTCTCCTGAGTAGGGATGCTGCTCAGGCAGACACCTGGAGGATTAAAATACCAGGGCAAGTCAACCCTCGAGTCTCAGTTATTGCCTGCTGAGGAATGCTGATGCATTGTGAGTACACCAAACTTAAAGATGGAAATTTTAACTGTAGGCTAGCCTCTATTTCATCCACCTCTCTATGTACACATTAGCTCGTATGAGTGTGGAAGTTCTTATACTTTACTGGATCCAAATATCTGTCTGTGCCTCCGTAAAAAGGGGCACCTGTTGGCTAATTGGAGTCGTCTGTTGCGAGGGGACCTTTGGTCCCAGCAGTTAAAAACTCCTCTGTGTGTGTGTGTGTGACCCCTCAAGTGGTGTATGTTTGTATGTTTGTGCTCATATGTGTATGTATTGATTTGGGAAACCTTATAGTAAGTGTGAATCACATCACCAGTCACAGTCCAACTCTGAAACAATACTGATTCAAGACACGATGAATGGTCAGTAGATTTTGAGGTGAAAGTCAAAGGTTTCTGAGTTCTCTAGGCCTAGAAGTTGTTTGGGAATGCACTTTTGAAGACGGGTCTGCTTCAGGCTCCAACAACCAATACTGATGCTTGGTCACAAAAGCACATAATGAGAGAAGATTCTTACCTCAAAGAACTGGTCAAGTAAGTAGGTAAGACTGACAAAAGGTGGGTATAGAAGCAACGAGGATTCAATTCAGATGCTGGTACATAGGTTTCTAGTGCCACTGGAGATGCCTTAAGATAGCTCTGATATCCCTGTGGAGCTCACGGATATGGCACAGAACCTGCAGGAATCCTTTGCAGGAGCAGAAGGAGATCAGGTGAGATACCTTAGGGCACCCTGAATGTCAATAGGTTCCTATGTGTGGGCAGCTGAATCAGTCCTTAGAGCTCCCCTAAATACAATAGAAGCTAAATCAGATGTAGATACCTACAGGTAGACACCTAAATTTATGCATCTTCTAAGATGATTGCCATGTGAAATCAGTTGTCCAAGGTCACAAAAACAATAGCCTCAGAGCCAGAAGCAGAACCCTGGTCTTGCACCCAAATGGGCAGAGTATGGCTGATATGGCTGTACACTAACTGCAGGTCACCCACACCACACTCCTGTGAGACAGGCAAGTTTTCCTTCTATTTTACAGATTCAGAAACTGAGGCATAGAATGACTTTTCTGAGATGACAGAGTATGCCTCATATATCATATGCAGAATAATGAAACTGAAAAATCTATGCTGGTAGAATTAAAATTCTGGGGTTTAAGACCATAATTTATGCAAGAGCTGCTGTTATCTTCCAGTCCTATGCATAGAGACAGGCTGCTCAGTACCTCTGCCAAAACCTTTCTTCCTGTAATCTGTGCTAAACCTTCCAAGGTCTGTGCAATTGGTTGCATGGTGTATAAGTGAGGCAATCAAGAAACAGAATCCCTGTGCCAGAAGGAGCTTCTTTCTTCAACTGCTTCACTGTGCATCTTAAGGTCTTCTGTTTGCTCTAAATATATATTGAGTTTGGATTTTTCATGCACAAGACCTTTGTGGACTAGACCCAAATATACTGAAAAGTTTGGTTAGGTTTTCCGAGTGTTTTAATGATGGTTGATTGTCACCTGAAATCACTGTATTTCTCCAGAAATATATATAAGCTGGTAATTGCATATTAGCAAAACAGAGTCATTCAATTATTATTCTGTAGGAAATTCTATGGCTGTAAAAACACCTATTATTATATTACCCATTGTTGAGAGAATACTCATAAAAACAGCTGTTATTTATTTCTGTTGTTAGCAATGGAAAGCTGATGTGATTGTTAAAGAGCGTGAAGTAAGGGAGATTACACGAACCCTCCTCAACAAATAAGCTCATGAAGATGCCGTTTCAGGAATTCAGAGATTTCTTTGGAGGATAATCTTGCCAAGGAGTAAGGTAGTGCTTCATCTGCTGGTAGTGTTGACAATCTAATCCTGTCCTTGAACTTCTTATTACTTAGGTACACCCACCCTAGGAGGTATGTTATTCCATAAGTGCCTGTAAACCTTGTTTAGCAAGAGTGCAGCTGTAGATATGAGCTGAATGAGAGATCTGGGTTCCTTCCTGTGCTGTGGGATCTGCAGCTCTGACATTTACATCTTTTTGAAGCTTTTTTCCAGCTCCAGGACCCTCCATGCTAGATGAAGCTGGTCATGAAAGTGCCACAAGAGATGTATGCTGCAAACTAGTGGCATACATCTTCCTTTGGACTTCATTCCTGATCAGGTGGCGTAAGTTTTGTACATAAGTTACAAGTAATTTTAAATATCTGCATATAAAACACTGATATGAATATCTGCATGCATAAAACACTTGAGAGATTTGGTTCAGTTTAATTGCATATGAAGTGAATTTGATGCCATTTGAGTTTTCCAAGGGCCAGGTATATGCAAATTTTAGAAGGTATCTGGCCACCTCAGATCTTTAAATGTGTGCTGGTAGTTAAGGTTGTGGTGCCTTAACTGGTTAGATATTCTTAAACCCAACTTAAAATTCCTCCTGCTATTATTTGGTGTTTTGTTGATTTCAGCAGGCTGGCGGTATCACTTGAAGGTGTGTTCTGCTACAGAAGAGATCTTGTCTGTCACTGCTTTCACTATCACCCCATGCATCCCTGCAGTTCAGAAGCTCATATCGAAAGTCAGTTTGCTTGATTGGTAAACTTAGCCATTTTTTTTCAGGCCGATTTTTTGTTGCTTATTGGTGTTGTATGAGCGTGGCTTATACCTTTGTAACATTGTGGAAATGAACAGAAATGGGATATTGGATCTGAGACTTTCCTGCCCTGTAGGACTTGGCCTGGATTCAGTGGATAACTGAATAAATAACATATCAATGGTTTAAAGATCAGATAAGTTAAAAATAGGTCTTAAATTTGATGAAACAGCTTGATTAATAGCAAGAAGCAGTTCTCATTTTTCAAGCGATTTTATCTATATTAAAAGAAACTTTTTAGGTGGGTAAGTAATTTTGATTGAAGAGAGTTAAATTGCTATTGCTCACAGCTACAAAGAGCATTGCTACAAGAGATGAGGTTAGAACCCAGTAGGTTTTGGACTTTACCAAAGTACATCTCCTTCATATGAAGTGTAGGTAGCAAAGCACCCAGCCCTGTCAGATCTGATAAGCCTCTGCTGTGGTGTTGAGAGCATATCCATGACGTAGCCTGGATATCCACATAAGACTGGCCCACTGCTCCTTGTTTTTCTCAAGTACTGAAACAGGTCTGTTTTGTTAATTTGTGCTTTTAGTACAGTTTTCTTTGGAAGGAACAGCAATCAGAGGACCTGCATCGTCTAGAAGCTCTCAGAATTGTTTTACTGTTGGTATTTGTTATTGGTAATGATTTTGTGGCAAACACCCATGTTACATGCAGCAGATGGTCAGATTTTAAAATACTTAGAATATGCAATCTTTTTAATCTCTGATTGACTTATTTGAGCTGTCACATATTGTACATAACTGAGTTGCATATTACTGCGGTATCCATGCTCCTGCAATACCCTTTTTTCTTGACAAATCACTGAATGAAAAACCGAATTCACTTTGGCATTCAGAGCTCCCCTGATACTATTTCAGTGAAGGAACAATGTTTTTTCTATTGAGTTTTTGCTGAAACTGAAAGCCCCAACGGCTTTTGTGTGTGGTCCCCATAGAGCTGCCCTCACAGTTATACTCACATCCATCAAAGGACACCCATTCTCGCAGTGTAAAAGTACCATGTTACTGATGTTATCTCTCCATCTGCCAGCCATGCTAGTGAACACCTGCAGCAGTACCACTGGGAATGCTTCAGGAACAGGGCAGGTTTTAAAAAATGAAATACGGTTCATGGTTTCTTTTGGGTTTTTTTATCATTTCAGTTTACATGAAAAAATAAAATACTTTGCCCCAAATGCAATGCGTTTGTGAAAATTCACTTCAGCCAAATGTTTTTCACCAGGGCAAAAAAGTTTGATGGAAAAGTTTGTGTCTGTAATTCCAAGTCTTATACATCTATTTAAATAGTTCAACAACTGTTACTTAAAGTTACCAGACGGGAGTAATAAAATACAGTCCCATCTACAGATAATAGACAGGTAGAAAGGCCTGGTCTGATTTATTACCTCCACTGATTCACACAGATAAATAATCAAATCTTTTTAAGGATTTGGGCACCAAAACTTTAGAAATTAAACCTATTGGTTAATGAGTGAGTACAAACTTCGAGAAAGGGCCTTCATAGGAAGCTCTGCAAAAAATGGTATGTTCACTATCATTGTCTCCCTGAACCTGAATCAACAATCTGGATCAACAGAAAAAAAACCCCTATATGTCACCAAAGGTCAGTCAAACCTTATCCTAAACTGGGTTGCCCTTCTGAGGCCCCCACCCCTGCAATGCAAAGCCTACACCCTAAATAACCTTTTCCAAAAGCATCTGTTTAATTTCTTTCATAGTTTCCACAAGTCACGGAAACACAGTAGTTGTCCATCAGCATCAACAAGTGATGTGTTTCAATGAAAAGCTACCACCACATGGTATATCTAATTATCCTGCTTTCAAAAGCTAATCTTTGGCATTTTGCCCTTTGGCAGTGTTTGTGATGTATCTAGTGACAGACACAACGCAGTGGTACGCGGCATGATGCTACTCTCTTTTTTTCAGAGTTCTGCTAGTAAAATGTGCCCACTGGGAAAATAAGAGGGCATAGCTACACTCCAGGTGCAGGTGCACTTCAGGTGACCAAGCAGAACCCCATCATGTGGCTTTGCATTATTTCCTGGTGGGATGAGGCCCAGGTGCTGGTTCTGCATTGGTACCTCCATGTGGGACTGACTCACATGCACTGCAATTACTGACTTGAGCCACTGCCGACTAAGGCTTTCCGTGTTTTTCCTTGATATGGTTGCTGGAGATGACGAAGGGGGAGACTTGGCATCACTGTCAAACTCCTCAAAATTTTTTCATATATCTTTAAAATCAGTAAATGTGACTCCCCTAGGGACAGAGGGTGGATACGAAGGTGTGACTCCAGCTGAGTGTGCTCTGCCCTCCCAGAGTGAGTGAGTGGAATGGATGGGTGTTCCCACTGTTCTCCACTCCCTCCTTTATGGTTTGGACTTATTTTGAGTGCACAAAAGGCTCATTGACAGCCCCTTGTGATGGGATGAAGGAGTGCTCCAAACAGAGTGTTTTCCAGGGTCTTTTCCAGGCATGATTCCTCATCTTTTACTATTTGAAAAGCTGTCATGGCATGTCCTGAAGAAACCTGCAGAAGAAATTCTGGCCTGGCTCCCACTTGGCCAGGCTCCCAAGTGTGACACTAAAGGTCAGTGGTTCACTCCTGTGGAATCCCAGTCCTCTTCCGCATTCGTTTTCCTCCTCTTTCCAGTCCCCTAATCTGATAAATCATGTGGGGAGAGGCAAGAGAGGGAGGGGGAGGAGTATGTGATGTAACCTCCGCTCCGGCAAAGTTATGAGACAACACCACGGTGCCTGCAGCTCGCCGTGGTTTTACTGGTGGGTACTGCTGAGAGACCCTGAATCGTGCTTAAGAGGCGTGAAGATCCACCACCCCTGCGTGAAGACCCAGCAGGTGACGTACTCACCTGTGGAGAAGAAAGCCGAGAAGAAAGGCGTCTGCTTTTTTTAAGCTGCTTAATCGCAGCTTCTTGTTTTGCTGCCTGCCACATGCAGCCCGAGTGAGAGGAGCAGCCGCTGCATGCTGAGGACGCCCCTGAAGAAAGGGAGGCGCGAAGCCAGCTGCACTGCTGGGGTAAGTCTGTTCCGGCTTCCTGGGTTTCCCCCTTCACTACAGGCTGACGGCTGGGGGGAAGCAGAGGAAGTGGAGTGGAGTGAGCTGGAATGCGTATGGATTGTTTGAGGGCATGTTAACCGTATGAAATCCCTGCTGGATTGACTCTGAGCCAGCTGATAATCACTGACTAATCTCTCTGCTGGCAGATTCTGCCCGGATTACAAGGGCGTGTGTCTCTGTGTCAGGATGCGTATGAGGTGTGTTTGTGCTGAGGGTCTCGGGGTGCGTGTCAGAGAAACACACCAAAAAGGGTTTTGACTGCAGTAATTGACTGCTGAAGAGAAATTTGGGCAAGAATGCTTCTGTCACCAACACGGTGCTGTATCTGCAGTCGCATGCCAGGCTGTGAGGTCTGCGGCCAGGGAGGTCTAGGTTTTGCTGCGTGTCACGTTTCACCAGAGTGAATCTGTATACAACTGGGATACAGCAAAGCCTTGTTAATTTGAACAGGCTTTATCCAGATGTGCAAAGTGAGAAGCAGAGTTGGTAAACAGTGCCAGGCACGCTCTGTGCATTTGTAGTTCCAGCAGAACTATGGGGTCTGGGTGTTAAGAAATTGTTTATATTAATAAGGCTCCTTAAGACACATTTATACCGGGATAAGAGGCCTTATATTAGGCTACAGTTTTCTCTGCTGCGTATTGCACAAGCAGCAGTGTTGTTGCAGGAGCCCAGTGGGCACAGGAGAGTAGGGGACAGGTGCAAAGGAAGCGTGGGTACTCTAATAGCAGTCTATTAGAAGTCAAAGCAGAAAATGTGCTTTTCTCAAGGAAACTGGGAGGAAGCTGGTCCTGTGTATTTGCTAATGGACAGAACTAGGGCAGATAACAAGCTGTTGAAAGAAACTGCAGAAAAGTGTTTTCTAGGTGAACTTCCAAATGCCTTTAAGACGATCTCCCTGCTAAAGGAAAGAAGGGAAGAAGAGGAGCATTGTATTATATATGAGTATTCTAATTTCATATACTATATTATAGAATATATACGAGATGAAGCAAAACAAACTTAATGTATAAACTGGGCCTCAGAAAGCCAAATAACCAACATAGCTCAGTTAATATCTCTGGAGTTGCAGCAGTACTGAATTAATCCCAAACTGCCTGCTAGCATTGTGAATTTCCAAGAATGCCTGCAGAAGGATGCAGCCTGCTTTAGAAAAAGTGTCACATGATCAATTTCCTAACATGGTACACAGAGCTCCTGGCTCTGGTATTTTGCATGCAGCTGCACAGAGTATTTTTCGAGGTGAAACTTCAACAAGATATCAAAAGCTGGAAATAGAAATTAAGTAGCTAATCATTGCAGGAGGTTCTCTTCCTTCCCTTTTCAAACCTGACTCTAATCCTGGTACGAAATTTAAATTTCTACAGAGAGCAAACTATTTTCTTTTTGTTAGCTGTAATCCTGAGTTTTGTCTAAGGAGCCTCCTTATTCAAGACTCAGTCAAGGCTAGGATAAAAGTGGTTAATCTGATCCTGGAGATGCTAATTTTAATTTCTTACCAGAGCTTTTGATGGCTTCAGTTTGGCAGAGAACTCAGGAATTATACAACTGGATCGTTGAAAATGGAGGTACGTATAGATGCTGTCTTAAGTAGGAATTTCCTCATAAATAGCGTGATCATGAAGAACAAACCTTGAAGGATCATGATCCTCATATGAGCACACATTTTTTTTCACTAGGCAGATTTTCACTTTTCCTTCTCCATGATCACAGATTTCACTTAAGTCTTGAAAGGGACACTCCAACTGGATGACAGTAAGGAATAAAGGAATGGGGGATTTCCCCTGCCCATAGTTGGGAACTCTCAGCAGCTTTCTGTTCAATGTACAATGGGCTCTGACAGGATGATGAGCAATATGTACTCAGAATCGATTGCCTGGCAAGTCTGGAATATTAAAGAAAGTGAAATTTTTTTAAACGCATATTCATGTGTCATGGGAAAGCTTAGTAGATAAAAGAGCTAATACTTTGAGGTTTAAACTCCTTGTGATGCCAGTAAAACCTATTATCAAATGAAATATTGACAGAAACCACTCCTCAGTGTTTAAGATTTGACATTTTGCAGTTAGGAGACTTCAGATCTTCAATAGCTAGATGTTCTGCAGGTCCAGTTTGGTCCTACAGGGCTCTGTTGGATCCCCAGATGTAAGGAAAAGCCACAAAATGGCATGAAGGTAGAATGGGAGGCCTGCATGGTGGCTTTGATAGGAGAAGGACAATGGGGCATAGTGCTCAGGCTGTAAACTCTGTTTCAGGACTTGAATTTCAGAAGAGAATCTAAATTGGGATTCAGGACTTCTGATGGACTGTTAAATCCAGAAGTGGAATATCAAAGAGCTCCTGGCGTGTATCAGAAATAGTGTGGCCAGTGGGACTAGGGAACTGATTGTCCCACTGTACTCTGCACTGGTGAGGCTGTACCTCGAGCACTGTGTTCAGTTTTGGGACCCTCACTACAAGAAAGATGTTGAGGTGCTGGAGCACATCCAGAGAAGGGCAATGAAGCTGGTGAGGGGTCTGGAGCCCAGGTCTTCTGAGGAGCATCTGAGGGAACTGGGATTGTTTAGCCTGGAGAAAAAGAGGCTGAGGGGAGACCTTATCACTCTCTAAAACTACCTGAAAGGAGGCTGTAGCGAGGTGGGGGTCGGTCTCTTCTCCCAAGTAACAGATGATAGGACAAGAGGAAGTGGTCTCAAGTTGCACCAGGGGAAGCTGAGGTTGGATATTAGGAAAAATTTCTTCACTGAAAGGGCTGTCGTCAAGCATTGGAACAAGCTGCCCAGGGAAGTGGTGGAGTTGCGATCCCTGAAGGTATTTAACAGACATGTAGATGTAGTGCTGAGGGACATGGGTTTAGTGGTAAATTGGCAGTGCTAGGTTAATGGTTGGACTTGATGATCTTAAAGGTCTCTTCCCAACCATAACAATTCTATGATTCTTGACACAGCCCATAACAGGAATAGTAAAGAACTGGGAGGTTTAGAAGGGATGGGGATTAAGAGAGTCATGTGGACAGGGATGGCATTTAAAAAAAAAAATACCCTGAGGTCCATGAGCTCACCAGTGAGCCAAGGACCAAAATTCATTAGAGGACTTCTGTGAGGATCCCAGGCCTAGAACAGTGAGAGGGGTCTAGGGCTTGGGGCTGGCAGGTCCAGAAGCAAAGGGAGATACTGAGGGAGTTTAGCAGAGCAGTGACCAGAATGGGAATAGGAGATGAAAGCATGAATGGGAACTGGGATGTTTTTGCAGATATCACGTATCCTGCATTTCTGTGTGTCAGGGATGAGGCAGGTATAGGAGGAGGTGGCATGACAGAAAATCTGTTGATCTTCCCTTTGCTGTAGGACTGAAGAGAAGTTTTAGCAGGGAAAAGTGTTTTGTCATTTTCCAGTGAAATGGCATGCTTTTAATAGAGTCAACCCTATGAGGAGATATGAAAATGAAGGGGTGGAAAATTTCAGATGTCTTGAGCATTGTGGGGCAGGAAGGAAATAGCACCAGTCATTGAAACAATTTAATTGTTTAGCTGTAAAGATTTACACTCCTGAAGAGCCAGGAACTGTTTGGTTTGTTCTGTGCATCCCTACTGCTTGTGTCTTGAACTACTTCTTTTCCACATCCATGTGTGTGGGACAGTCTTGCAGCCTGTGGTGGGGGCTCCAGGTCCTGACAAGAAAGGTCTGTTCACTGCTGTGCTGCAGAGGGCTGGTGCTCAGCAGGGCAGTCTTCTAGTATTCCAGTCCCAAACTGAATGTCGTGCTGAAGCCTTTTAGCAGAGTCTGGCACATGGAGCTCCAGGGTAGGAGAAGGACTGTGGTACTGCTTTGTACAGACACGTGAGACACCAATTTTCTCTTGCCAGAGAGCATGCCATAGAGACCATGCTGAAGGGAAGTAATTAAATGTATTTGCCCTACAGTGTATGCGATGTGCCAGCTTTGCCTCTGTGTTTTGCTTTTCAGATCCAAGGACAGACCCATGGCCTCTGGTCTACTCTCCACTTCCAGTCACACTTCTCTTTGCCTTCTACCTCTTTGTCGTGGTGCTGGGGCCCTTCTGCATGCGTCAGCAGAAACCACTGAAGCTGCGAGGCCTGCTGATTGCCTACAATCTAGCCATGATGACATTATCAAGCTACATGTTTTACGAGGTGAGGAGACAGGATTGGCTCCTAGGTAAGCATCTGGGAAGTGTTTGAAAGCCAGAGCCATTTCAACAGCTTTTGCTGATGGACTCTAATGAAGGGAGTGGGAGCTGACTTGGACATGTCTAGGTTTTGCTACAGGAAAAGCAGTATTGCCCTGTTGAAAGCGTTATTTCCAAAGCATACCTCATTTCCTCTCATTTCTCAATCTTCCTCTCATTCATAAAATTAACATTGAAAAGTTCCTGACTGAACGAGTTGAAAGTTGAGATCTCCCTGGTTGACACAGGGCATGCAGAGGATGTGGAACATCCTTATTTCATCTCGGGTCTGGCTGGTGAGGGACACATCTCTGAGAAAGAGAACTGCTTTTCTAGATTTACGCAGTCCTCTCCAAAAGTGCCAAGCACACTTCAGCTTCCTGCTGCCAAGAGTATTGATGACATTGTTTTCTGATTATTCTCAGTACATAAACTAGGGAAAGACTTGTAGAAAGGCTTATGTAGGCCACTGAAAACTCTTCAAGGGAACACAGCTGAATAGGTTTGAAAAACATTTTGATGTTGACAAACTTGCCCTTTTAGTTTATAACACAATTGTTACATTTAGTTAAAGCAAATTGCAATTTTTTTGAGAAAATACTACTCGATCGGAGGACAGGTATGAAAACTGCTTCTGTGTGCTTGGTTGTGCTTGGTTGTTCAGTTATACTAGTTACTTGATCCAGGTTTTGTCTTTCCAATTAATAGGCAAATGCAACCAGCCAAAATAAAACAGTATGGAATCTTTGCAGAGGAAAACAATGTAGTTTCAGAGAGATTCTGAAGCCTAGAATCCACTATTCCTACTGAAGTGTTTTTGAGTACTCCAGTGAATACATAAAGAGTTACAAATGTGCCCATATTGAATTTTCTTTTTCAGATTCCAAACAGGATGTGAACCACTTTGTTTTAGGTTTTTACTATTTGCTCCGCTGTATAAATTACAGGGATTTTCTGTCAGTGAGTACTAGATTAAGACCCTATTATTTTAGCATTAATATGCACATCTTTTTGGAACAGATGGTGTTGAACAGAAAATGGATCTCTATTGCTTTTCTTTTATTTCAGTTTCTCGTAACTTCAATCTTGGATGACTACAGCTACCTGTGCCAGCCAGTGGATTACAGCCGAAGTGAACTAGGAATGAGGGTACAGTTCTATACAAAGCTTGCCTTAGGCCCTGCTCCTCCCATGGGTATGCAGATTGTTTTGCTCAAAAATAGCAATTTGCATGCCTAAGAAGGCCTTTACTCCAGTTTGTTGCTTGTAAATCTATTTCACTAAATTGTCTGCTTCAACTGTTGTAGTTTGCTTTAGTTCTCTATAAATTAATCATCTTAGTCAACGTAACCATTGTAGTTCCCTCTGATCACTGGAGGAAGGGTGATCCTACCATCTGAAGATAGATGTCTAGTATAGATATTGCAAATTACCTCTGAAATATATGTGACTCTCCATTGACTATCTAAGGATTCCGGGTGATCGCTGTCAACAAGAAAACCAATTTGCATGACATAAATCTTACTCAGGATTGCTTTTAGCGGAGGGCTTTGGCTAAAACTGTTCCTTTTCTGGTTGTCACAGTGTGAGCTGGGTCCCACCAGCTTCACCTTTCCAAAATACTGCATGAGTTTTTTTGTTTGAATTCAAACCTATTATGCTTTGGTTCCAGATATAAATAGGCTTTGAACAGATGCAAGCATGGGTATTATCCTTTCAGTTTTTTTGATACTTGCCATCAGGTGAGAAACAGTTTCTGAGCAGCTCACCCTTGCCTCATCAAAGAGCAAGCAAATCAGCAAACCAATCATCTCACCAGCCAAAGCAAGCCTGAATGCCTATCCTCCCCACAGATCAACAACAAAAAAAAAAAACCCAAAAACAGGCAAGAGCCATAAAAAAAGCCCCTTAGTTTTTCCCTTTTCCTGTCGATCCCAGGTGGGAAGCGTTCACATAGTACATAGTTGAAAATCTCAGGCAGTGAGACTGAGCAGTGATTTTCCTTTGAGGTCTAACAGCGTTTCCTTGTGCTGCCCAGCAGATGGCAAGAGTGTGTTGGTGGTTCTTCTTCTCCAAAGTCATCGAGCTGCTTGATACGGTAAGGAGGACTCGGCTCCGCTCCATGGCGGGACTAGTGCTGTAAATAAATCGCTTCCTTGTCAGAAAGGGGCAGGGTGCCAAAAACTAATGTCCTCGGTTGATCTTGTATTGATTTGGTTGATGCTTTTCAGTAAATGCTGTTTTCATGTGTTCTGCTCTGCCTGTTTGTGGGAATAAGGCTGATACTGTTAAAGAAGAGGGCTTAGCTTCATCGTGCTGTTTTTTGACAGCATTTGGCCTGCAAGAGTCCAGCACCACCACTGCATATCGTACTGTTAAGCTTCCTCAAAAGCTCCTTTCCAGAACAAAGAACCGCTGCTGTCCAGTTTGCTGGTCTCTGTCCCAGTGGCTGCACACATTCTCTCCCCAGCACCCTTCCTGCGGGCGGGCATTCCCTCCTAACCACAGTGCTAGGGGAGATGCTTTAACTGTGGCTATTGCCACATGGTCCCCCAAATTATTAGCTACCAGTTGATTAAGTCTGCCAGACAGTATCCATCTGTCTGAATAATAGTGGTTAGCTGGGCAGTAAAGAAACTGGAAATGTACAAGTATGCCTCCTGGTATTTTTACTGCCACAGATTATCCCAAAGTTGTGGGTTAAAGGTTTGTGTCCCATGTGAAATTGAAAGTTCGCCTGAAGACAGTACCATTTTGTAGCTTGTCTTCAGGTGTCTTGTATTATAAATAGTTGACTGAACTAACAAGGGAATCCCATCTCTCCGCTTGGTCAGCAGGAGTAAACTGTATCCGAGCCTGTCTAAGACTTCACAGACTAGTGCTCTTTGGGGGATAAGCTGACAACACACTGTCTGAAAAGTGAATCAACATGTGGAGCCCTCCTAGGCCTGTTTCCATCAGGTTGACCAATTTTGTCACTGTTTCCATCAGCAAGAAAAGCAGCTTTTTGTCAGTCCTGAGTCCCTGAAAAGCAGATTCACTTTTTGTGTATGTGTGTGTGCATGTGCACGCTGAAATACAGTCATCTAACACGTATTCATCTGCCAAAATAATTCTCTTTACTAATGAAATTCCAGAAAAGCTTGGTCATTCAACACAACTCTTTTTCTGTGGATCGTACACTGGTACCAATAAACATCTAAGCCATGAACTGAAAAGGACCAGACGCAAGCAGATGCAAATTATATGGAAGCTCAGTCTGACACTCAAATGTGTCTTCTTCGGACCTTGGAACCTGAATCCAAAGTTAAAAATAGCTGGGGTTCTGTGGAAGAAATTCTACCCTCCAGTTCTTTCCCATTCCAGATAATATACGATCTATTGCATGTGTTGAATTTCAGCAGTTTTTATCCACAGCAGAGGAAATGGGTTTGGGAGATTCAGAATCATATTCTTACCACATTTAGCGTAAAATCTTTTGTCTAAACACATCAATTCAAGATTTTCCTTGTCTGTCTTCTTTCAGGTTTTCTTTATTCTGCGCAAGAAACAAGAACAGGTGACTTTTCTGCATGTGTACCATCATGGCACGATGCTGTTCAACTGGTGGTCAGGGGTCAAATACGTGCCTGGAGGACAAGGTATGCTTCTGTAGACACCTTGTGTTTCAATTTTTCTTGTGCTGTGGAGATAGCATAAACAGTGCAGATGGGCTGACTGGCAGGTAGGAAGCTCACCTACTTCCAAAGGTGTGAAAAATATGTGCGTTTCAGTTGATACCATCTGCTCAGCTCTTTGGGCTATTTAGACTGCTATATTCACTGCCTCATCCAGAATGAGAATGTGACACTCATTCCTTGTCCAAACCAACCAATAACATCCTGTAGAAGCTCTACTTATATATCTCCACCCAGTCCAGTGCTCTCTCAGTCCCTGTTCAGCTGGGCCTGGTGCAGCAGCCCACGTTCTATCTCTCCTGCTCTGAATGGTTCCACCCTAGTCGTCACTCCATTTCTAGTCTGTATCCAGGCTGCTTCTCCTTTTCGCTCCACCAAAGAGAAGCATCTGTAACTGACAGAGAGAACTAGACCACTATAAGTAGGCCCTATACAACGTTCTGGGGTATTTCTTTTTTGGGAAGTCATTTTGACTACACGGTCTTGATACAAAAATGGTATGAAATGCTTAGGTCAGAAGATCAAGAATTCTTTCCTCTGCCTTTGAAGCTCTTCTCTGCCTCTGAACACTAGATATGGGATGGAGATATGCTGAAAGGAGAAGGGAGAATATGACATTCTTCCTAGGCAGAGTCTGGATTGAAGGTTCATGCACAGATGTGATGTGATGTATTTTCAAAGCATCATCATAGCGGCTGTGGGCTCATCACAGGGTTAGTCTTAAATGGTTTGTGTGTCTTGTTCATCCTGACTTCTTTACTCCTCAGCCTTCTTTATTGGGATGCTAAACTCCTTTGTACACATCTTCATGTATGGCTATTATGCCCTGGCCAGCCTGGGACCACAGATGCACCGTTACCTATGGTGGAAGCGTTACCTAACTATCATGCAGCTGGTAATTAATTTCATGTGTTTGTCTCTGCACTTCCATGTCTCAGGTGTGATGACCCCTGCTGTCTATCTCTGTCCCCTCACTGGCTCAAGCCTTTCTGTTTGCTGCCTATGGAAATCACCGTGTCCTTAGGTGTCCCCATGTACCACTGCAAGATGTGAACTGATTGGTGACCTGCTCTGAATGGTACTCAAAAAAACAGCAAGAGGCTTTCAGTGACCATATCAGCTAATAAGTCCTCACCTGTGTAATGGGAAGGAGTGAGAAACACTAAAAATTAGACATCTCTCTTTTCTGTTGTATATGGCAGCCTTTTCCGCTCTGGAGCCCTGAAAACACAGCTTGATTTTGGGAGGTGTGGGGCAGCAACTTGGGAAAACTTTGGATTCTCAGGAGGGCAGGAGAATGGGCGGCCTTCATTCTGTTTGTTCAGAAACGAAGAGTATGTCTAACTGTAGGCAGAGGCGAGTTAAAGAAAAATATGTGAGTTTTACTCTTTCTGTAGAGAATCCCTTTGGATTTTCTTTCCCTCATCTCTGAAGAGGTGACAAATCCTGACAACCCTACGGTTTTTCAAAGATACAGCATAAAAGCAATGTTCCAGACAAGGACAATGACTATAGTTAAGCATGTGGGAGAGTTAATTCCACACAAAGAGAAGTTTTGCAAACAAAAACTGTGCAGTTACCAGAGAAGAGGAAGAAGAGCTAGGGTATATGTAAAATAGTCGTGTACTGAAGGCTGGTTGAGAATTCTTATTTATACTTAATGGCATAAGCAGAACAAGAAAGCATTGCATAAAGTGAAAAGGATTTGTCATGCAAAATATAGCACAGGAAATCAGTTTTTATTTAACATATTTTCAGTAGGTGAAACTCATTGCTTCAGAATATTGAGACAGGTGAGTTAGTTAAAAGAAAAAAAGGATTAATGTTTAAATTAATAGAAGTAGCATCTGTAGTTCTATGTAAGCTAAAATACAAATCAAAATCATTATGGGTATAATATTATGATTACCATCAGGGAAGAGGAGTCTCCCACCTTTAGTTTCCATAGTCCAAGATCTCAGCCACTGGCCCATGGCAGAGAAGTAGCACAAGGGCAGTGGTCTGCTTCTAGGTGGGAGAGGCTGGATTCCAAACCTGCTCTTTGCAGCAGTGGACAAGCCTCAATGTTTGGTGGACACGTGACAGCCTTTCATGTTGGGAAAACAGTGTTAGGCTTGAAAGCCAAGTTTTCCAGGCATGTCAAGAGAGGCAAGCAGGTGGTACTCTGTATTGAGGACACTACTAGTTTGTTGTGATAATTTTTGTGATGGACCAAATGGTCAGCTGAGGTATGTCTCATGTAGGATCCCTAATCTGGCTGCTTCTTTTTTCCCCCCTCTTCCAGTGCCAGTTTGTAGCCATTGCTGCTCATTCTTCCTACAACCTCTTCACAGAATGCCCGTTCCCCGATGGCTTCAACATTGCAGTCTTCCTCTACATTCTCAGCCTCATTGTTCTCTTCCTACACTTCTACTATCGGACCTACATTAGGGGAAAGCAGGAGAAGCTAACTTAAAGAAAATCAGAGGAGAGTCTGATGAACCAGCACATTCACTTCTTCATCTAACATGATTGCATGAGGAAAATATATTTGGGGAGTGTGTGCACGGCTTTTGTGTGCAGACTCACGGTTGCCTTCAAATATCTCAAGTTAGGAAGAAAAAAGGAATGACATAAACTCAGGGACTAAGGTATTGAGGAGTACACTTAATTGAAACTGATGCAAAGCCAAGGCAAGTAGTCATCAATATAGCAGCCTTCATGAAAGCACCAGAAGATCTCCTCCTTTCCTTCTGCCTGTTAGCTCAGTTCATAAGGTCTAGCATTCAACCATGACTCCTTGTCTCATTTCTTAGGCTATAAAGGATTTTTTTGCATTTCTAAGACTCTCTCAGCTTACTGTTCTAGATCAGGCAGGGTCAGGTGCCTCCAGCCTGAAAGCAGTGTCCAGGTGCCAACAGCAGCCAGGAACTCACTGGAACTGCAGGATGCACTCACCTGTACACTGCATCCCAGCCTTTCCTATTAAGAAAGCTCCCACTAGGACTGGGGTGAATTACAGATATATGGCCCTGATGGTTTAACTTTATATTAACATAAGCAGGAAGGAAATTGGACATTACATCCAACTGGACAGATGCCTCTGTTCCTTCACCATTCTGAAACTAAAGAAGGCATTATTAGCGCTTTCATTGTAAGAAAGAAACTAATGCAGTAAGAATCATCATGTATCATTTTCTGGAATGCTTATTTGCCTTTGATTGCGCTCCTAACAATAGAGAACACTTAATGCATGAAGACTACTTGGCATTGCTCCTTATAGATGCTGCATTTTTTTAATAAAAAGAATAGATTGAGATTGCCTATTAATAACTTTTTCCCTCAGAGTTGTTGTTGTTGTTTATTATTATTATCATAATTTTAAAATTTTGCTTCTCATCAAAGATAAAAAGTCTTACATTACTATAAACAACCATGTCCACTACCAATGTGTGTGAGTATTAATACAAGATGTATAAAGTCAATTCACTGGCTAGTGCAAAGATGCATAGCTCTATTGACTTTATCATGTCCCTTATTGGCTCCTGTTTTTTGCTTTTAAATTGACTGCAACTAGAATTTGCCACTTATATTCATCTGCAGACAGTAAAATACTGTTGAAGTCCTGACCTGATAGTGCTTCGAAAATGCTAAATTCAGATTTTAAACTACAATGTGATATTTATTGACTGCATTTTACTTTTGTTGATTAAAACTAGTATTAGGGAGCAGTGACTTTTTTCACAGTTGAAACACAAAGCTCTTGAAGGAGAATATTAGAATTAGTAACTTGGATGAATTGCCATTGCCAAGCCAAATTCACCTCAAATGTATGGAAGTCTAACTCCTCTGGGAATGTTCAGATGCTAGTCTGAACCTAGCAAATGGGCGTACACAAAAAAAATGTGTGCTCTACCCCAATCTGGACTTTAGTGGCTATGCAAAAGAAATGCAACTTCTTCATCATTGGTCTGTATTCACCTTTTCTTTCACCTTCCTTCACCTTACCAAGCCTTTCCTTTAGCTACTGCATGCACATGTGTAAGATAAAACAGTATTCTTCCATTCCTTGCCCTCCTGTCCTTCACACACATACGCAAAGGATTCGTTTACATTATCACAGTGATACATCATAGATGTAATTTCATTGATTTGAATAGTCTTTCTTCTGATTTTTCACTGGTGAGTATGGAAAAAAACCCTGCTGTGTATCCAACATACTGTATTCATGTTGAGGGCTTCCCCGGAGACCTCTCCCGTACTGAGGATTTAGTGCAAGTAAAGCTGTTTCATTACTCCTATGCACTTAACGGTTCACTTTTGGTCCCCTAGTTTCATGGTGGAGCGTACCTTCCTGCAGCTGGCTAAATTATCTATGCTTATAAAGAAATCTAATTAATTTAACTCCTTTTTCCTATATGTGAGGGGATCATGAGTAGGTGTCAACCTTAGTTTCCCTTCACATAAGCTTTTTCAGATTTTAGTTACTAATTTCAAGGGCTTCACTAATAATTTTATACCAGAGTAAGCATCACATATTTTGATTTTCCTTGATTCATTCATAATTCATGACTGCTTAAAAATTAGAAATGAGCAGGAAGTTTGGATGTGATTAGTCAATGTTTTTGCAAATCCACTCCTTTTTAAAAAATATAAATCTGTAAACATGTCATTTAGCTTTTTTTTAAGCAGCCTGTGAAGCTCAGTTTGCGTCTGTGGATAACTGAGCTTACTGCAATGGATTCTGGACTGTGACCGGTCACAGAGCTTGTAACAAAAGTATGAATTTGCTACCTAACAACTTGAAGTAAGTGACTGATCACCTAAATCATGCGCCAGTGTAACTATTTGTCCGAGACATGCAACCTTTGATCTAGCTATTCCTGTCCCTCTTCCTCACAGTGGCCTAATCTTGCACTTTTGAACCGGTTAGAGCTTTTTGTCAGTGTGACTTCAATGGCCATAGGATGAAAATGAAATATTTGCAGTTGGGTGATAAGGAGGGATCAAGTTTGCCCAGAAACACCATGCTTTGCGTACCTAAATATTGGTATGGAGTACAGCCATTACAAAATGCATCAATGCAAACAAAATTCACTTGTGCGAGTACTTGCACTAGCAGTGAAGATTAAATTGCATAGTATAGCTGAGTGGCTCTGCAGGTCTTGACTCTTTCCTCCTTTTGATTGCACTCACTTGTCTTCATTCTTCTGTTTTACATTGGGATATCACAGTTGGTACTGTCCACTTGGGGCATCCTGTTGTGACAAGAGCAAAAAGCCGAGAGTAGAGGTACATGTTCCTGGAATTTAAAAGAGAATAAAGGCACAGAATGAGATTTTTCCCTTTAAAATCAAGTTAAAGATTACACCACAATAATGCACTGTAAGTCAAAAAGGCTGGGAATTATAAATTGCAAGTTTGGATGATTCATGCTGTCTGGCAGAGTCCAAAGCTTTGAGGGTGAACTGAAAATACCCTGTCACATCTGGACTTATAAAAACCTCTGGGCCGAATGCTGATTCCACCAATATCCATGAGAAAGCCTGCAGATTTCACTGGAAACAAGATAGCACAGCTGTGTGAAAAGCAATGCACTCAGCTACAGGGCCTGGTTTGCGTGTGAGCAGATTGGAGTGTTATTCAAGCTTAATAGATGACTTTTAAGGGCACAGTTGTGTGCAAGTTTCCCCCTTATAAAATGCAGGTCATTATATGTTCTTAGAGTAGTTTACATTCACAAGATGTAAAGCATAATGCAAGTAGTCTGTTTAAATGAATAAGCCTGATATCTGGTAGTGCTCAGCATCTTTTCTGCTGTTCAAGTCAATGTAAATTATGGATGTTCTGATCAAATTACTTTTGAATTACCCAGACCATTTACTCAATGCTTACTTTCTCTCTGAAGATAAATGAGAGGGATTCTCATTTTAATCAAAACAAAATACAGAAAAGAAAATCAATTACTATTTAATGTTTTTTCCATCAGTCTATGATGGAAAGTTTCCAGATGAACTTGGGTTTAAAATTGCAGAACAATATAAAATGCAGGAACATGGTTGGGGTTTAACTATCGAATTTTTATTATGTACTATCAGAAATTATGACAGTGTGTGTGTTTTTTCAAAAAACGCAGAAGAATTACTCTAAACAATTAATTAAGCAAAACCAGAATGCAGTAGATGATTGCTTGTGCAATAAAGAAGAATCTGTTGATACAGATGTAAAACACCTCCAAGCCAAACATTAAAAAAGATCAGCCGGCTCTATATATAGAACAGTGTGAATTTGCTGAATTCATTAATGAATAACTTCATGGATTAGGCCTTGATAGATGGAGGGCTCACATCCAGATGTTTACTGTGATTTGTCAATGGCCTTGTACTTAATCCTCCTGAACAGGAAATAAGAGTCTTTTCTCTGGGGTCTCGCTTGGGGACTGTGGCAGTCTCTCTCTCTGGCCTGAATCATCTCAACATAGGATCAGGCTGCTGGGGAATTAACCAAGTGGAGGAAGCACAGATTTGCCTTTAACCCCTTCGGTTTCTTCTCAGCTTCAGATGGCTTCCTTGCCATCTGCCATGATGGGAATGTTATTTAGTCATGGCGAATTAAAAAAGGAGTCACCCATGTCGTCCCATGAGACATATTTGTGGGGTCCCTGTCCCCACAAAATGGGTCAAAGCAGACATGTTTAGTCCCACCACCACTGAGGGGGAGGGCTGTGGGCAGATCAAGTCTCTAGATGCTGGTGCATGTCTCTTCACATCTCAGCATCATATTTTTTATTTCGGTGAAGCTGCAGCGCAACAGCCACTGTCAGTGATAAGGGATGGCCCAAGAGGGAGTATTTGTGAAAAGACTGGATATCCCCAAGGTGTCCTTAGTCAGGTATGCCAGAGGGTGTGTAGTGTGTGTGTGTGTGCGCGCGCATGGGTAGATGAATGCAGCCTCTGCAAGCCACCCCTATTCTCATTTCTCAACATGTGAGACCCCCACATGGGATGGGTTACTCATTTTGCTGTGTGCAAGTGTCCCACTGAATTAGAGCTCCCAGCAGCCACACCGCTGCCGCTCCTGCTATGTAATGGTGTGTATTTGGTGCTGCTCATCAGCCCATGATGGCTTGGATCAACCAGTTGTATCTGTCCCAGCACCCAAGAGCAGAGGCAGGCGAGAGAAGAGCTGAAAATGCAGCAGGGCTTCAGGGGGCAGTTACAGAAGTCTCATACCTGGTGCACATGATTACACTGGTCCGAGCACGGGCATGTATTATTCATGTCCCCTGCATGATGGCTGTACAGGGCATAAGGATATGATCCTTCTTTTCTCCCCATGGAAGTGTTGGTAAGGTAGCGTTGGGGATGCAGCCTGCCTTTAGGTGAAAGACAGATAATCTCTAGCTTGGACAGTGTTTCTTCTTCTGCAATGCTTGTATTAGCCTCTCATAGGCGCTAGGTGGTAAAGTAGGGAATCTTAAAAGATTCACCGTTGTGCAGCCCCTTGATGCCTAACCAGGAGAGTCCCATTTATTAGCCACCTGTCCTGCCTCAGGAGAAAACCTGCAAATGAATCTGCAGGATAAGTCACTAATGGTGCTGTGTGGACCAGGTAGGGGGGAGGAAAGCAACACCCCACTCACAGAGGATGACAAAAGGCACTATAACTGGATTAGAAGAACTGCGTGTCAGTGGGAACTGGAGAGAATGGCAAGTTTTGGTGTGGATGTGCTGGAATGTAAGGGACTGATTGCATGTGTGCATGTGCTCAGGGTAAAAAATACTTTTTGCTAAAACACAAGTAGGGGGAGAAATAAATTCTTTGTCAGAGTATGCCTGGTTAAAACATTAGCAGCCTATTTCTTCAGCACTTGATATGTCCCACTATTCTCCATGTTATATTTTCTCTCCAGTACCTTCACTTTCTTCTGGTAGGACTGCTCTTCAAGAAACTGTTCAGTCTTTTCATCACATTCAAAAAATTAGGGATGCTAAATAAGAATTGCCCTTTGAAATTCCCTGCTTGGAGTACATAGATGTTTATTCCCCTTTAACATCATCCTTCCACTTTCTCTTCACCCCTTCTTCCCCTCTTCCTTTGTATGCAAATATACAGATACCGTACTAGATTCTCAGAACTGTTAAAGCTGCAAAGAAAGTAGTTATATTCTACTCAAACACTATAGAGAGCAGCGGTATTTTCCTGCTGTATCAATTAATAATGTACAATTTCTTCATAGGGTTTTCAGTGACGCTTTCAGCAAGGTGAACGTGGGCAAGTCTGTCTTTTTCTCTGTACTTTAGCATTATCCCATCTGCCTGCAAATTCAGGATGTGAACACTGCAACGCAACATTTAGAAGGGCCAGAAACTTGGGGTTTAATCAAGGGAGAATTTAAAATCAGTGTAATCACTCCCAGGCGTCTGAGAAGTGCTGTTCCCTGTTGTTGATGAAGGAACGGCAGAATGGGTAAAACTGTTTGAGAGGCAACAAGTTTACCAGCCCTCTGTGCGCTTTCTTCTGCCCTGTACGGTGTCCATCAGCCTCCCTGGGCTGTGTCCCCAGAGGCTGTCTGCCACAGTCCTGAGGATGCCTACTGCATAGCGGAATTCTTGAAAATGTCTCTAGGAGTGGGAATTGAAGTGTAGGAAGAGGGTTGAGAATGGATGGGGCGAATTTTGTGAAAGGGGGGGGGGGAGATCTATGATGGTTAGCATGTAAATGTCCGTCTAGAGGGCTGGGGTTTGTTCTTGGAGCCTGTGGGGACTTGTCTAATGCAATGACAGGCCACATAAATGCAGGGTGATTGCAAGCAAAGGCAAAATGTAACCCTTGTGGGAGGAAGTCCCTGGAAGGGGGTATTGCAGGTGGGGACAAGGGTGTATATGTTCAAACACATGCAGGAACAGCAGACTGAAAGAAAAAAGTACAGAGGTGAGGGAGCAGGCGCAGGTGCTGGCAAGTCACCTGTTTTGTGTTGTGTTACTGGTTATATTTGTATGCAGATGAAAGCACAGATGAGCGTCGATGCCTCTGACTGGCCCTGTGGAAGGGACATACTCATGGAGCAGACTCCAGAGGTGTTTGTTGTGATAGCCAGGTGCCACAGTTCCCGCTGTGCAAGTTATTGACTGGCGTTGCCTCCAGGAGATCTATATGAACTTGTCTAGGGATGTTTCCCCTTGAAATAAATGATTATTCCTGAGGCAAGGTTTGGAGGGAGAATATCTTGCGTTAGAGGAGCTGACAGACCTGGAAAACCAGAATAATTTTCCAGTTGTAATCGTCTGGTTATAATCCCTGACTTGTATGAGTAACAGATCAGCCGTTACTTGTTGGGGTGCACAGGTGTGTATGTATTTATTTCAGTGTTTGCTAGTCCCAAAGGGTATTATGCTACATTTTGCAGGTTTGATACATTATTCCATTAAAAAACTGTAAATCAAAGGGCAATTATTTTCAAAGGTCTCCTTTAGGAAACTTACCTGTAATTTTGCTTCTAGCAATTACTTGTGTGAGTGGTCCTTTACTTCACCGGCACAGTGGTAAAACAGATCAGTGATTCTGTGCTCAGTTCTCAGAGATAAATTATTGAATACGACCATGTCATGGGCAAATCATCACTTACAGTAACCATTTAATATAATTATGGGTTTCTATTTTGGTACTGTTTTTAATATGTTTGGGCATATTTCATACACAGAGGTAATATTTTAAATTAAGTGAAGCTAGGTAAACTATTCGATGGACCTATGAGTACTACCACAAGGATGTAGTAAAAATGTCACCACAGTGATGCCAACTGGAAGGCAAAATGGTTTTTCACTTACTTTAGTATTTTCTATACTTGATTTTGTTAGAAACCCAGAAACTCTGCAAGAGTGGAGTGGTATATATATGTATTTAGGATATTCCCCTGTGGACCTTGAATAGAACAGATGAGTTCATGGTTTGAATATAGAAAATAAGATCTTAGCATTGATTGTATTACTGAGCTGTAATTGAAGTAATTGTGTAAAGCTGCTTCAATTCCTTTTCTCTAATAAAATGTGCATCTGCTGAAATGTATCGGCCTTGGATGTGGGTTTAAGAATGCATCAAAGGGGAAGTACGGTCCCTGTCTGCAAATGCTAACATGAAGGTAGCCTGGTAGAAATATTGTCATCTGCTGGCTTTGGAAGCACCTTTTGGAGCTGCACCAATTCCATGATAAACTGGGGGGAGGAGGAGGGAGAGCAAAGCAAAGCGAAAAAAAAAAAAAAAATACCCAATCCCTTCCTTTGTTCTCATTACGCTGGGGGAGGATGGAGGGGAGAGGGGGAAGATGGGGGGGGGCGGGGGCACACGCCAAGAGGCGCCAGGAATCCCCGGGGTTTTCGATTATCGTTTTCATTATAGGTGAGTGGGGGTTTACAGCCAGAGCCCTCCCTGAGCGGCAATCCCTTTAGCGAGTAATCCACGCGTGGGGCCCGCACGGTAATCCCCCGCTGCGGGGGCGGACGGCGTGGGGGCTGGGGAGCGGGCGGAGGGCCGCCCTTGCCCCCCTTCCTGGGAACAGCTGCCCCCGCCACCCCCTGCGCCCGGCGTCCCCCTCCTCCGGAGCGCTCTCCGAGCCTCCCCCGCCGCGACCCGCCCCCCATCCCGATCCCCCTGGGACGGCGGTCCGGCGGCACCTGTGGGCATCCACAGCGGCCGCCCCGCCGGGGGCCGTCGCGCTGCCGACGGGTGAGATCGGCTGCCGCGCCGCGGAGCCCCCTCGCCGCGGAGCCCCCTCGCCGGGGGCCATCTCGGTGCCCGGGGAAGGCTGCCGCTGCCTGCACGGGGGCGCGGAGGAGAAGGAATCCCTTTTGACGTCAAGTGACCATAATATAATGATGGCTCGTTCATATCCGGGTCCCCGGGCGGCTCCCCAGGGCCGCGCTCGGCTGCGCGCCGCCGCGCAGTGAGGCGGAGGCGGGCAGGGCAGGGCAGGGCAGGGTAGGGCAGGGCGGCCGCCCGGAGGTAGCCGGCGGCGGCGGCAGCGGCGGCGGGGCGGCGAGCGCAGCATGCCCGCCGCCTCAGACGCGCCTGCCTCCTGCCGCCGCTGCCCATGGAGATCGCGCTGGTGACTCTGGAGAACGGCGGCGCCACGGCCATCGCGGGCGGCGAGGATGCCGCGGCCGGCGGCGGCAGCGCCCGAGCTCGGCGGCGGAGCGACTTGCTCCACATCGCCGGCTCCGCCGCCGCCGCCGCGCCGCGGCTGAGCGACGGCAAGGAGGGCGCCCCGCCGCCGCCGCCGCCGCCGCCGGCGGACGAGGAGCGGGAGCGGCCCCCGCCAGCCCCCCGGGGAGGCGGCGGGAGGCACCGCAGCGGCAGCGCGGGCAGCCCCAACGGCCAGGCGGCGGCGGCGCGCGGAGTCCCCCCGCCGCCCCAACCGCCGCCGCGCGCCCCGCGCCCTGGTGTGGCCGTGGAGATGGGGCCCCCGGAGGAAGGGGGGCACCGTCGGGGCATGGCCATGGCGGCGGCCGGCGAGGAGGAGGAGGAGGCGGCGGCGGCGGCGGCGAACGGGGGTGCCATGCACCACCAGCGGGTGCTGATCAACATCTCGGGGCTGCGCTTCGAGACCCAGCTGGGCACCCTCAACCAGTTCCCCGACACGCTGCTGGGGGATCCGGATAAGCGCATGCGCTACTTCGACCCCCTCCGAAATGAGTACTTCTTCGACCGGAACCGGCCCAGCTTCGACGGGATCCTGTACTTCTACCAGTCCGGTGGCAAGCTCCGCCGGCCTGTCAATGTCTCCATTGACGTCTTCGCCGACGAGATCCGCTTCTACCAGCTGGGTGAGGAGGCCATGGAGCGCTTCCGGGAGGATGAGGGCTTCATCAAAGAGGAGGAGAAGCCCCTGCCCCGCAACGAGTTCCAGCGCCAGGTCTGGCTCATCTTTGAGTACCCTGAGAGCTCTAGCTCAGCCCGGGCCATTGCCATTGTCTCCGTGCTGGTCATCCTCATCTCTATCATCACCTTCTGCCTGGAGACCCTGCCGGAATTCAGGGACGAGAGGGAGATGCCCGTGCCCCTGCCCCCACAAAGTGGAGATTTGAATGGCACGATCGGGGACTCCCCACCCATGCAGACACCCAGTAGCCTTGCTGACCCTTTCTTCATTATCGAGACTACCTGCGTGATCTGGTTCACCTTTGAGCTCCTCGTCCGCTTCTTTGCCTGCCCCAGCAAGCCCGAGTTCTCCCGCAACATCATGAACATCATTGACATTGTGGCCATCATCCCCTACTTCATCACCCTGGGCACCGAGCTGGCCCATGAGCAGCAGCAGCCTGGGGCTGGCAGCAGCAATGGGGGTGGTGGCCAGCAGCAAGCCATGTCCCTGGCCATCCTCAGAGTCATTCGCCTGGTCAGAGTCTTCAGGATCTTCAAGCTCTCCAGGCACTCCAAGGGGCTGCAGATCTTGGGACAGACTTTGAAAGCCAGCATGAGGGAGCTGGGCCTCCTCATCTTCTTCCTCTTTATTGGGGTGATCCTCTTCTCCAGTGCTGTCTACTTTGCTGAGGCCGATGACCCCGAGTCTCATTTCTCCAGCATCCCCGATGCTTTCTGGTGGGCAGTGGTAACCATGACCACTGTGGGCTATGGGGATATGCGACCTGTCACTGTGGGGGGCAAGATTGTGGGTTCCTTGTGTGCCATCGCTGGTGTGCTCACCATCGCCCTGCCTGTCCCTGTCATTGTATCCAATTTCAACTACTTCTACCACCGAGAGACTGATCACGAAGAGCAAGCTATCCTCAAAGACGAACACAGTAGTGCTCAGGGCAGCACAGCAGGGGGAGATGCAAAGAGAAGATCCAGTAGAAACTCTCTCAACAAATCTGTTGTGCACTTGGAAAACAATGAGGGGTTCAACAATGACACCAGCTCCTTAGAGAAAACCAATATCAAAGCAAAAAGTAACGTAGATCTCAGAAAATCCCTTTATGCACTCTGTCTGGACACCAACAGGGAAACAGATTTGTAAGGAGAGGAGAGAGTTGGAAATCAGAGATGCAGAAAGATTTGCTGGTGTCAGAAACTTATTACTATAACTATTGTTTTGGTACCAATTAATTTTTTAAATCAGGCTATATTTTATAAATTGATCAGTGTCCCGAGTAGTCCTCCAGGAATACATGTTTTTATGTTCTTTTTCCATGACACAAAGGGTCACCTATTTTTAAAATAGACTAAGAATAAGCTACGCTCCATGATGCAGGAGCTGGTAAATTGTGACAGTGCAAAATCTAATTTGTAGAAACTTATTTTAGCAAATGGTGGTTGGTTTTAAATGGGTTATTTGTAACCAATTCAGTTGCTCCAAGTTTAGTATTAAAGAGTTGGGGGATGTGTGTGTGGAGAATGAATGGACTGGGGGGGGGAGGGAGGTTGAGGGTTTTTGTACTGTAGTTTCAAACTGAAATTATTCCGATATATTTTATATCTGTATAACTGTATGTATGGTTGAAAGGGGATTTCTTATTCCTGTGAAATACGACATTGTTAAAGCACTAGAAACATTAGCAGATAAGCACTTTCAGTTTTCCACTTGTGATCAATACAGATCTGGTTATCTAGTATGTGAAGTGAATTTGGTGCTTTTAACCCTGTAGCAGAAAACTTTTATGATATGTTAGTTTCTTGTGAGCCTTAAATTATTAAATATTGTAGATATACTTCTTTATAAATAATTTTATTAATTACCTTACTGTTTCAGAATTTCTAAATAATTCAGTCCTGTGCTTACTGTCACCACTCAAAAAAATGTATGTGCAGGTTTTTTTTTTTTTTGGTAGTTTTATGGTTTTATACCTTTGTTATATTTTTGAGACCGAAAGAAAAAAATCGTCTGCTGTTACTGGTTTTGATCCAAGTGCACAACAGATCCGAAAAATGAGGGAACGGATAGATGTAACAAGAAAGTAGAATATGAGTGCAGTATCTGCAAACCTATTTTCATTGTACGCTCCAGATTATTTTGGCATGTGTATAAGTCACCTTTATGTATCCATACCATTTGTGTACACAGTTCACTCTTAATTATCATAGACTGGAAGCGGACGGCACTTAAAGAGTCTAACGTGGCATGCCGTGCTACTTAAATAACCATTTGCGTGGCTTATATCTTGGACTCAGACGGAAAGCATCACCTTTCATCAAAACACATGCTTGTTTTCTTTTATTTCCAAACAAAACCTTTTCAGTGCTGTGGATTTTACAGTTGTTTGAAAGACGAATGACACATTATCTTCATCATGATAATACAGCACTGTACAGCTTACTAGTGAAGACTGACACAAAGTTGCTTCTTTAAATCAAAAAGCTGTGTTACCATTTGCAAAGGACATCTCTGTTTTCCCCTCAAACTGTTTTATTGCTGAAGGATGTTTCATGCCTTTACCATATACAGTGGCACAGCAAGACTAGCAGAAAGAGAAGTCTTGATTGTCAACGCTCAAGGTTTGTTTCTAACAAATTTTATAATACAACTAAGTAAATACTAAATCAGGATTATAATTTATGCAAGCACCTCAGATATATATACTGTGATAATTTTAAATCAGCTTTGCAAAACAGTGCTTTTATATTCTTTTGTCCAGACACAAATTCTGCTTGCCCGTCCCTTACCATGCCGTTTAATGATAATGGCCAAATGCATGATGTTTTTCTTTCCTATTCAGTAAAACAGGCATGGTAAGGGCCAGGCAAGTAGTATTTTTCATGTTTGGTATAAAGAACTGTCACGCAGAGCTCAGCCCAAAACCCAGGGGTGAGGGGGAAGGAGGATGAATCTGATTATAGAGAACAGGATCCTTCACGTTAATTGTAGATGTTGGTTTCTTGGTTGCTTTGCGTGTTTATTTAGATGGGGAATGATGCTGTAGTATGCTGAGAAACTGCCTGCAAGCAAACCAGCAGACAAAGTGCCCAATCTGGCTGCACTTGAGATACAGGCAGATCTCCTGTTTGCTTTAGTGAGAGTTTTTGCATGCAGGTGAAGTGCAGACTTGGCCCTTTGGTGAGACTGAATCTAAAGTGAAACGAAGTGGTATTATTGCCTGTTGCACACGCTGAGATCTAGATCGTTGTTGGACTTACAGTGAAGCTTTTTGCTCAAGCAAATAGTTTGATTTACTTTCAGTGATTAAATCCATGTGACTCACCTGAATAAGTACCAAACAATGCAGTGAGTCTTTCGGGATCAGATTTTGGTTGTGTCTTCCTCTAATTACTACCCCCACCTTCCTGACCACTTTTATCTTCCATAGTTTGCTCTTCCAGTTGTGCATTGTGCTGAATTAGACTGTCAGCTCCTCAGAGCCTGGTCAATGTCTACATACAGTCCCTTATTTAACAGTGGAACCCTGCTTATGGCCAGGGCTTCTGCATATTAATGATCTGAATTACATAACAGTAATTACTGCAATTAGTGGAGTAACACCAGTGTAAAACTGATGTAGGTGAAAGCAGATCAGGGCTGTGGGGAGTGGGTTGATCTGATCTTAAAAGCCCATTTCTGATGGAAAGGGAAGGCCTTGTCTTCCTCCTTCCTTTTTCAGTTTTCTTCCTCCCATTGTGTGCCCTTTTGTTGCTTACTCTGAACTGGTTCTGTCTTTGTGCAAGTACGTGTGCAAGTGCTGCCTTCTCTTCCAGGGGCTGTTTGAGCTCGCTAATCTGTCAGAAAATCCAATGGAGAAACAACAACAACAACAAAGTAGATATTTTTCTGTCAAATTAGTGAGTTAGAAAGCAAGTGAATGCCGGAGCCAGTGCAAGGAAGGGATGGGGAATGTCAGTGGTGCAGGGAAGTGAGGAAGGAGGGAGGAGTGAAATCCTCGCCCTTCAGTGGCAGTGAACTGTTATGTTATCATGGCTGCTTGTTGAACCCTAGTTCAGGTTTGCAGAGATACCACAGGACTTGGTCTTGCAAGGTGCTGGGGGCCTTTAACTTCTCACTGGAGCCGGTCTGCAAAATTCAGCTCTGGATTCCAGCGTATGTGCCCTGCTATAACTGAGAGGAGAATTTGTCTCAATCAGGATGTAGCTCTGTGAGAGCAAAATACCCTAATTGCTGCACAGGGTTCTATGCAAGCTTGTCAAATCATTCCTCGACCTTCAGTTTGAACACGCTGCGTTTTTCCATAATAAACCAACAGAACTTTCCAATAAAAAGAAAACCAATTATTCTCAAATTATGGTTGCAAATATTTGTTTGGCTTGGCTTTCTAAACAGTCATCAAGCACAGTTCAGGCAAACTCAGCTTTGACACCTTCTTTACAAGGATGCATAATTTCTGTTGGCTTATAAGGCAGTAAAGAATTTGCTTTCTAATGAGAGAGGTTGCTGCCAGACACTGAGTAATACGACCAGAAACATGGTTAGATCACAGTTCAGCAAAGCGCTTAGCATGGGCTCAGCTTTGAGCACATGCTTAAGTAAAGCATTGTTCAGCAGGTATTTTAGACACACTGATCTTTGAGATCGTTACTTAAAGATGAACTGTATACCCTGCTGAAAACTTAGAGCCATCTAAGTTCCCGTTGGACTTTGGTGCAAATAATTAGGTACGTGGTACAGTTTGTGAGCCTGAAAACAAGTGGTGCTGCAGGGCACTGTAATCGGAACACCGGATTCTTATTACAGAAAGAGTCCCTATTCCTGCAGCCACTACACATCCGAGCAGTCCTCTTGACGTGATCAGTCGCAAACTGAGTACAGAGATTGTCTGCATGAAGAATGGCAACTTTGGCCTGGATGAGAGTGTATTTTCACTTTCCAGCAGTGAGAACCTGCTTTTGCTGTAATTGATTTTGGTGTCAAGAAGCTTCATTGAGTTCAGTAGGCAGCATATATCTGTGCCTGGGATACAAACAGTGCAGAAGCCTCATAACATGCCGATGCAAATTTCTGCGGCGAAAGAGCATGAGAGAAAGAGAGAACCAAATCACTCCGAGAAAGCTCCTGTAAATGTGAAACAGGAAGAGAGTTTAGGCTATGTATGCCAATTCTAGGCTCATTACAAGAAAGAAATCTGTCCAAACCATTATTGATTTTATGTTAGCTGACCTGGAATGAAAAGCAAATGGAATAAAATCTCTTTGGAATATCAAAAGCCACAAGATACCAGAGATTAATGAATAGCAAATCATTGCAAACGTAAAAAAAGCCCCAAACCAGTGCTTTTTTGTAAACTCTGTTGACTAGGAGCTACATCACCGAAGATTTCTCACCCCACGCATGCTTATATGCCGTAGTTATTAATGTCTTGTCATTTCGTGTGGGACAGTATGTACTGAAATGCATTACCCTTCCATTCTTCCATTTTGGGGATGCTGAAGTGAATATTCTTTTGGGTCACCAGTAACGTAAGTTTAGTTTGCTTAGCCTGGCCCCAAGGGGAGTCTACATTCCCATTTTACTTTTCCATCATTCTAAAAAATGATAAAATGGTAACTAAGAGTTATATAACACCATTCATCTTCTAGTGCTTTAATAGCACAATGATCTTCTATATGCAAACCTGGTAAAGAAAAGGCTGTGGAAGGGAAGACCGAGCCTTTCAAAGAGAGAGAGGGCTAGGAGAGACACAAAAATGAGTGGGCTCAGCTGGACTAGGACATCTCAAATGTGAGATCTCAGGGAGTGAGGGAAGGGAGGAGAGAGATTCACCCTGTGGTCTCCTTTCTGGTCTCTTGCATAGCTCCTGGTGGCTCTGCAGGCAAGGGCTATATGCCAGCATCTGTGCACTGTGACCCATCTGGTAGCGTCACTGAACACAGAGGGATAGTTAACACTGCTTTGAGCAGCACAAACAAATCCCTCTTTTGTGTGCTCTTTTTATTTGGACTCTGTAAGGAGAAAATGGCACTTCTGCTGGCTGTTGCCTGGCTTCTCGTGCTGCAAACACTGCTGTTCTGGTGGTGGTGGTGGTTATGGGTCCTCTTGATTCACAGCACACTGAGCACTGCTCTGAAGTAGCTTCTCTTCTCCACGCACTGCTGTTCACCTCTCATTAGGTAACAAAGGAAATACCAGTGCACTTTCAGTCTCATGGAAGATATATATGTATGCAAAAAGCCTTACTCTTCTGAAATGTATCAGTGAAGCTAGTTCTGAGGTAAAACAGGGAGGCCATTTAGTGGCATGCAACAATGCCACTTAGCCATAGTGAGGAATGTAGCTACCTCTCTGAGATTTGTTCAGGTCACTTGGAAAGATGTCCTGACCAGTAGTGGAATTTGACAAGGGCCTGCAGGCAGATTGCTGCCACGCTTATGGAATAATGAAAGGACTTTAAAGAACTAATCAACACTCACTACTTGTGCAGTGATGGGATCGGTATGTTGTATGGCAGTGTGTTGGAGAGACCTCTCTAGTAATGAGGTTGATCCTGTTCAGGGTGGAGGAGCCACAAGGAAAAGTGAGATAAAGCTATAACAGCATCTGCCTGCCTTTGGTGCAGCTTTAGCCTGTCATTGTGTGACCATCGGTTTCACTAACCTTCCTCCATAGGCTAACTTAGCTACAAAGGTTTAGAAAATGAAATAGAAAAAGTCTTTACAATAATATAGCCTATAAACAATCAAAATCATTGTTCCAAAATCATTCTGCCAAGGCTTACGTAGTATTCAGCACCACAAAATATTTTTCAGAACACACCATTTAGTGTATTTGTAGCTTTTTTAAGGGGTTTGTTTTGTGGGTTTTTTTTTTTCCCCTCCACTTTCTTGCTGTATGCTTTAACTGCTCCCCGGTTCTCCTTGACAGCTTGTTAAATTTCTGTTGCTCTTGCCTTAATTTGGGACCTAAGAGTGCTGATACTCTCCAGTGAACCTGGGTCATGCTGTCTGACATCAGTGTGTCAACTCACGGTACAAATAAACACAGAAATTCTCCAGTAACTACCTGTGGGTCCACTGGCCAGTACAACTCCTATATTTGTGTGATATAACATTGTGAAAAATGTGGGTATGGTATCATTAAAATCATATGAAATAAAAAGCTTTATGTTAATTGAAGTAGGAAAAAAGTAAAGCTCACAATGATATGACTAAAGAATTAAATGGAATTAGAAGTTGCAAAGATAAATATCAACTTGTTTAAAGAAAAAGAACAGCAATCATACACAATTAGCATATGTATTGCAGTGCTTTCTCTCTTCTGTAATCTAGTAATGTAGTCTCCATATTTGGTATTTTTTTGATTCCCAGGTATCTGTACTGTATTTTTAGCAGGGCTGAAAAAAGTGAAACCAGAGACAGAAACAGCTGTTGTGAACCAGTGCCTTGAAGATGGCTTGTTTACCTGGGAGCATTTTTTTTTTCTTTTCTCAGTAATACCAGTTGATGCAATAAAAGCTCTTTTCTCTCCTCATAAGTACTACAAGTAAGCACCTTTGTATAGTTAGCATAGCTTTGTTGAAATCACCCAGTAATTGCAGCTCCAGATTCTCACCACAGTATCAGCACTAACTGACTTTATTCTGTTCCCCACTGTTGTAAATACATGGGACTTGATTCTGTGCTTGTAGCAGCTTATGTGCCACTTTCCCTTGAATTTACAGCTCAGCTGCCCTCTGTAAGATAATCACATATTTTTGCCAATGTGATGAATCTGACTCAGCAAGGAGTTTGCCATTGTGTACTCTAAAATCCCATTCCAGGGCACAATGAACAGGTAGTCCAATTTAGGAATAGCTTTGCATTGCCACCACTGGGGCTTTCTTTAAGAACTTTGTGCTAGGGATAGATACCTGGATTTTGTTCTCATTGATGCCTGGGTGAATCCAAAACAGCGTTGTTGAAATCCAGTGGGTCTGACTGCAATCTTGTTTCCATTGTTCTGAAACAGATGCAACATCCTTTGTTTTCAGTGAATTTCTCCTTACTTGACTTGACATGAAAATGAGGTTACCCTTTCCAATGGAACAATGTTACTTTGAATTTTCAGCTAATTGACCCGATTTCCAGAAATTACCTCATCTAATAGTAAAATTAATAACCTTTCTAGCTGACAACAAAGTGTTTCCATTAGAGCATGGGCTTCCCAGCACACAGTCTGTATGTTTACTGCAAAATTAATAATTTTGATTTTATTTATTTATTTATAGATAGATAGATGGATGGATGGATAGATAGATAGACAGATAGATAGATAGATAGATAGATAGATAGATAGATAGAATTTAGAATTTACCAAAAGTAATCTGCAAATTCTCTTCTGTATTAGTAATTCACTCATGGTCACTTTCGTCAGGAGGATGTTTCCAAAGAAATCGGTGCAGGTTGTAACACTTGTCTGACATGCAGAAGACAGAAAAGAAAGTTATATCTCATTTCTGTGTTTCAACTACAGTGTGCCAGGGAGACTGCCATTTGCGGTCTTGTGGGAAATGGCTTTTAAGCAGCCAAGGATAACTCCATTTTTTTTAAAACGTTCTGTGTTGTTTTATCCTATTTAGTTTATGTCACCCATTGAAGTCCTTCTCACATGAGTAATGACTTAGACGCAGGGTTCCCCAGTCTTCACTGATATTACCTGAGAAGATGCAGATCCAAGACGAAGAGTTGGTTCTGCAAATAGGAGTGATTTGCATTTTTGCCTTCTCTTCCAACTCCAGTTATTTTGTTCTTGGATTACTCTGGCTCTTACCCTTTGGATTAATACCTCACTGCTCACTTCCTCCCTTGACTTTTATCACACAGTATATTTGATAGTGATAGCAGTCATTATTGCAAAGCAGTAAGTGGCAGAGCTATCCTGCTGCTGTATGTTGTAGGTGTGATTAGTGCTGGGCATTCTACAGCTGTCTCAGTTTCAGTGGATGTTTTGCTGGAGGTGGTTGTGTTAAAATTGACGTAGGAAATCATGTTGCTAGAGAAGCCACGTTGGATGGAAGTCCATAATAATTCCCCTCTCAGGACAGTAGTAGTTCTGCACTTCTCCAGTTTTCTGACAAAGACAGTTTGGAGATAAATGTTGAAATATACAGTCTCTTCTGTCAGATCACGTCTCCAACCCAGGCCAGGCAGTGGTGGTTTCCCTGTGGTCTGTTTCCTGTAGGTAAGGAGTACAATGAAGCCTTGAAGCTTTTCTCATGAGAATACAGTTGCATAATAAATACTCATATTCAGTGTTGCAGTTTGCATGAAGATTCTGGAAGAAGTGGTGCGATTTAAATAGATTGGTAGCACAGGTATCTAAGGGTCTGAGGTGTGTACAGGGACCTGAGGTTGGTAACGTTAAAATTCTTTCCTTTGTATGGCTGCACTTCAATGGTGGTGTCCTAGCACTTAGAAATACCCCCAGAAAATCTCACAAATCCATACCAGGGTTTTCTTTGTTCCCCCCCCAGAGTTAGTAGGGATTAGCTAGATTCTACCATACTTAATTCTCTCGAGCAAGTTCAACAAACTTAAAACCTCTTCCTCTCCCTCCTCCCTGTTTAATTGTTAGAAATGCATGTGATTGCGGGGGGGGGGGGGGGGGGCGGGGAGGGGGGCAGCTGAAAATTATATTAATTATTTAATGAGTGTAGACTTATTTTTTTTTCTATCTTGTTCAAAATGATTTGAAAATATGAGGGGGTGTAATTGAAGGACGCCTTCAATGTGAATTTGCAGTGCAGATTTATGATTTCCTTAATTCAGAAAACACTAATTTTCAAGGCAGTGCTGCATAAGAGGCTTACTTAAAGACACAAAATGTTAATGTGAAAATACATGTTGTCGTTACTATTTTATTATTATGCAATTAATTTTAGGAATGTTTTAATTAGGAAATATAATCTTTGACGTGCTGAGAAATTCTGGCCATGCAGGAGGACTAAAGCAAAGAAACAGTCAATTTGGCGGGTGACAAAGATTGTCCTGGCAAGGAATACCCTCTAGCTAAAGCTTAACCACTATGCTTTGAAGGAGACAACATTCCTTGAGCCAAATAAGAAGCAAAGGGAAGAGCAAGAGTCTATAGCTGAGGTATCAGGGCATTTGCCTAAGAAAGCGATAGTGACTCCCAGAATTGTTTCTGGATTTCAGCTACTGGGCAAAATACCTACACAGTATCTGTCAGGATCATGTTTCAAAAGTCTGCTCAGTGCTTTGAAAGAAGGGATACAGGTACCCATCTTTAGGAGAGTGTGCTAAAATGTGTACCCAAAGCAGACACTGACATCTTCCTGCAGGCCTGGTGGAGTAAGTCCCAGTAAATAGCAAAATTTAATTCAGATTCCCAAAACCCACTTTTCTCACAAGGTGTCTCTAAATGACCTATTTCTTGGGTTAAGATGCTAACTTTAGGGGCTCTGATGCCAGTGTGTTGAATATTTAGAGATGCCCCATATCTCTCTGTGGACAAAAACTCTGTAGCCAAGGCATTTCAATCTGGATTTCTCTGGAGCTGAGAACAGCACCCATTCTTCAGTGTCCCTATCTATCTCTTTGACTTATGAAGCACAGAGGAGCACCAACAGGTGTGCATAGCTCACTCACATATAGTGGTCGCAACAGGTAAACTATTTCAGCAATGCTAAATATTATTATTACACAACGGAAAAAAGTAATTTATTATTAGAAGATAATTAATTTTCTAACTTGGTCTGCTAGCTTTGCTCTGATAGCAGAATTCATTTGACTGCATAACAGAGTGTTCACAAGCTTGTCCTGGTTGGGTTTTGAAGGATTTTATTTTTTTTTTCTTCAAATTTCAGCTGTCATCTTGACATTCTGAATTGAAACCATCTTAAGCAGGTGCTGGAAGGTGTACCAGGAGATGTAAGAAGGATCTCAGTGACGCATACTCAGCAGAGGCTGAGGAGCATAGAATTTTTGTTTTTTCTCTCTCAGCGTAGAGTATGAGAGAGAAATCCCTCTGGAAGCCTTGGAAACACTGTGCATTTCAAAATGGAATTTGCACTTCTTCTTGCTAGTGGAAAATGGGTTAGGTTTGTTCTTAATAAGGAAGCTGGATATTCCACTAAGGAGGAGATACGAATTCTCATAGACATCCTGACTGCATCTATATTAGAAAATGAAATGTGCCCAGGACCATTCTCTGGCACTGAGGCCAATTGGCATGCAGCAGCCTGTGTTCATACTGTTAGACTCTCCCTCTAAAACAAAGTGGCTGGAGAGAGACTGCCTAATAGGCTTGGTTCCTGGCCTGTGCTGATTCCCACAAAGCTCTCTGGTACAGACTTACAACTGTGACCAGGAGCCTTTAACAGTATACTTGATTGTGATTAATTGCCTGTGAACATTCCCTCAAACTGTTTTTAACTGACAAATGTAGATACTGCTCAGTTTCATGCTTAGGGCTGAGAAGTATGCCCTACTTTGACGGTACATGGCATCTTGCCCTCAGACGATTTTTTGGAGCATCTTAAAAGCTTTACAGTTTTCCCCTATTGGTACTTTCTTACCTTAGACAAGAATCAGCCTCTATTCATTAAGCACTATTATTTCTGCAGAAATCTGTTCTCATCTAATTCTGCTGCCACCTGAGCAGAGTATATGCAACTATACTAAGAGTCAGCACACAAAACCCCAACTTTTTTAAGTGCAAATGGAGGAGCATGAGTGAATCTGACAGCGAGAGCGTGATACTGTTGCTTTGTTTTTGACTGACTGATTTTCCTGTTTGCACACCCCTACTGTAGGCTATACCTTGCATTTCAGTCACTGCATCTTGTAATTCTGCTTAGGAACTGTGATACAGTTGAGGCCCTGGTGGCCAAGCGCATCCCCTGTTCTTGCTATCCAGCAGGCTGCACTAGAAACTAACTGGAAATTAAAAAAAAAACACAACCAAAACAAAACAAAGAAGGGGGTGGGGAAACACTCCTAACTGCATGCAAAGAAATACAGGAATTCAGGCAGTCTGAGACCTGCGGAGATCTCACTTAGGCCAGCCTCCTTCCCAAAGAGATGGTCAGCCTCACCTGAAAGATCTTCTGTAGATGTTAGCCTGGCCTGTACCTGACACAGACAACGCCCTTCTGTGCCGGTCCATGGTGTTTACCCTGTGAGTTGAGTTTCCTTCCCTTTGCATATATGCTAAAATGATAATTTGGTCCTAAACTAATTGCAATCTGAAAGAGTAGTAAGTGAAGGTCAAAACAAATACGCACTTTCTGAGCATTGTTAGCTTCCAAATGGCTTTAACTTCTCTAAATCCATTGAGATAGCCTCAGAAAAATGTGCGTACAAGTAAGGACTGGTCTGAAAGCATCACCAAGCTTCTCTTACAACGCATTGGGATTTTAGATGTAATACTGGAAGCAAAGCTAATACAAGCATGTTACAAGCATATTACTACTTCTAGTGCTGTAGAAAACATGGACCGCCCAGCACTGCCAGGAAGTGGACCGCCACTAGAATTCTTCTGTAACTTCAAGGTGAATCTATATACCAGCAGTTGCTCTGCTGGGGTCCCCAAGGACCGGAACATGTGTTAAGTTCTGTCAGACTAGGGAGTAAGAGTACATGTCTGGAAGTAAATTTCCACTTGAAATCTTTTCTGATACTGCAATTCATGGATCTTGACAGCTCTAACTGCAATAATTTAAGATGTTAATGCTGCCAACCACCCCAACAAGTGGGTGAGAAGCAAGTCCCTCTGAAGGGACCACTAAGGACAGATGAACCTATCAATGAGTTTTCATTTTTCAGTTTTTGTATACACAAGCATCCCATATGATCTTCCACTGAACATTTCCTTCTTTCTCCTAATGACTCTGTTTTCTCCTTTGTCTCACTTTTCTGACAGAGGTTGTCATCCTTCAGTAGGAGTGTCAGGACAAGAATTCTGAGTACTGAAGGCCTGATTGATGATGGCAAATGTTCTGGACAATAGAACTTGCTGGCTGAGGAATTTCTGCTTGGAGGTGGTTTCCTCCAGCTGATGGGTAGGTAGATTGCTTAGTGCAGTGGTCATGTCTTAGATGGCTATGGAAAGACCACCAGAACTTGGGGTCTGGAATGCTGAGGTCCACCACCTGGAAAGTCTGATGGAACTTTTTATGTCAGGGAATCAGTCTTTAAGGTCTGTTTCAACAACAAGTAAGGTTAAAAACTCTGTTTATCATATTTATGTATTATTCAGTATTTAGAGACAGGATACATACTTAAAATGGACATGTAAAAAAACATGTAGATTTGCAAGAAAGTATAATTCAAGAGCCAAACACATCTTGGAAGTAAGTGAACAAAATCACTGGAGTCAGTAAGGGGAGGGAGCCTTTCTATTAATTTCCCCTAGAGAGAGAAGTTGTAAAGTCATTATTGCAGCATTCATGGAAAGTGAAATATATATCTGAAGTATTTCAGGAGCACATCCTGCTCTCTGTTCACTCTGTAATTATGGATTAGTTCTGCTGAAGTCAACTTCTGTTCCATTCCAGGAATCCTACTCAGATAGACTCGAGGGCTGCAGTCAGATCTTTTGTTTTCGTTGAATCTAGACAGACCAAATTAAATACAGATCTCTCTTGCAGTGATAGCATGCTGACGGCATGTGCTATGGGGAGAAGAGAGTGTGGAAACAATATTGCTTCTTGCTCGAACTCAGCTTGCAAAACAGCAGCACAGCACGTCTTGTTAGTCTACACTAGTTTCTCAGGCAAAGCAGGTGATGCTGGGAAGGTGTGTGAAGGGTCCAAATTTAGAAGAGAAAATAATCGGAGACGGATGACTGGAACAGAATGCTCAAGCCAAAATGCTTCCTCCCTGGGGAAGCTCTCCCACAGTCAGATGTAGTGTTGTTTAGCTGTCTGGTTTTAATTCCAGGACTGCAAAGAAAGCATGGGTCTTAAGGCCCTGCCTGGGACTTTTTTTTTGTCTGCTGTTGGGTAACAAATCCAAATATACAGGGATCGTGCCTGAATAAGAATCTCACATACCATCCACTTCTCATGCCCGAAACCCATATTATCCCCTTGTCTGATTTTCTAATTGAATTGTCATGGGTGTAAAATCACACTTTAAAATTTCCTCCTGTTATTTACATAGAGCTCAGAGGCAGGAGCCAATGTAACATACTTTGAATTTGTTTTCCTTTTTAGAAGGGGCTTGCAGTTTGGATTTTTTTTTTCCTCGGGCTAATGTACATCTGATGTCAGGCTTCCCAGATCAGAGTGGTTAGACTGGCGTTGACATTTTTAGAAATATGTGCGAATGGAAAAATATCCTGGGAGTGCTGCCAACGGCTGATTCTGTAAAGTTTTAGTCTCTGTTGAATAGGAAACATAAGCCAGGTACCTTTACTGACAAGAAGCCTTACTCATGAAGTGTCTCTACTCAGGTGTGTGCCATGGGTGCCTTCTCAGTTTAAGGAATGGGCAGGAGTGAATTCCAGCAGGCTGTGACTCATTCAGGCGATATTCAATTCCCCTTTCTGAGCAGATGATAGACAGACAATTAGCATCTTCCCCAAAGGGAGGAACAGCTACAGCAAAAGATCCTGGCAAAAAATGGATTTTTCAAGGTTTAACTGTGAGAGTAACAAACAAAGTGGCTCAGACAAATCTCCTGCCTGATCCGTGGCTGTTGCCTTCCAGTTTGGTGCTGACGTGACTGGGACAAAACAGCGTAGAGCTGAGCTGATTTGCAGTGAATCAAGCCTGCAGCTTTCCATTTCACAGCGAGATGGTAGAATTTGGAGGATGAGTGCAGCTGATTAATGGTGCTATGAATGTCAATAATTTTTATAGGCTTTGCAGTGTGCTCATTTTAACTGCCTCGTCAGAGTGAATGTCTCATTAACAGATAGTAGATTTTCACACAGCGCAGGTCAAATGCCGCTCTCCCTTGAAGAGAAGCAGACCACCCTAAGTGAACAGGGGGCTGTACAGGGGTTAAACCAGTGCAGGACGTGCTCTCAGGGTGCAGGATCAGTGCTCGCTAAGAACAGATTGGCTATGTCTATATCCGGGGCTACAGCCGGCTCCTGCTGAGTTGCTGGCTCTGTTCAGTTTGGATCTCAGTAGGAGCCTGGAGCCAGGAGCTGGTGCTTTTCACTGAGGCAAAACAGTGCTCCGTGAGTGGCAGGGCCTTGCAGCTCCAGCTGAACTCCGTGCTGAGCCCAGTCTGCTGACTGGCAGCATCTTGCCTCTGTGGGAAGCAGAATCTGATGAGTTGCCCCATGTCTCAGTACTCCACGGGAGCTTTGGTGGCCATATCGCATGCAGCTGTCCCTCCGCCCTCCCCTGATGAATGGCAGGATGCTGGTTTGCAGCACGGTGTTGCACACCATCGTTCTCCCAGCGCTGTCTCTCTTTTGCAGAGTTAGCAGTCTCTTTCTCCTCATCATCTCTCTTTACCTTATGCTCACCTGTTGACAAGGTTGAGTGGATGTGGCTGTGCCTGGTGCTGCATATAGCAGCCCGTGCATTATGGGATGCGTATTCTGGCCTTGGCCAGCTCATGTTGTGGATGACTCCCCACACAGGGACACTGTGGCTTAGTGGTGGCCTTAGCAGGAAGTTTAGATGCAGCTATTTTCACACATCATTTCCTGGTGGGATTGCTCTGTAACTGCTGTGTGGAGCGCTGCAGAAATAGATTCTATCAGCTTTACAGAAAACAGTATGTTGAACTGAACTGGATTCACTCTGCTTCATTCTGGAGAAGGGTTTGGTGGTTTCCAAGGGAAACAAAGTTTTTTTAGTCACTCTTTTGTTCATCAGTAACTTTTGAGCTTGTTGGCTATTTTCAACTAAATATGGCAAAAGAACACCAGCCTTGAAGACAATAATATTTTCTTTACAACTTTTGTAAAGATAGCTGCTGCACGGAGGGAAGAAAGACCTGAATTAGTACTGTTTCTCTTAGGGAAAAGCTGTGGCATTAGGTCTCCTAATTGTTGCTCTATCGAAACAGGAAAGACATGGTGAATGAAATGCGCTATCAACCTGGGTATATTCACAGACTTCTTCTCTGAAGTGTAGCAAATACTGATTAGATGGGATTTATAGAATAACAGTGAGAAGCAGAGTTGTGCTTAGAAATAAGGCAAATAGTGGCTTGCATATGGAGACAGAATTCTTTCCTTTCATCTAGCAGTACTTTTGGAATGGTTTTCAAACTTTTAACTTGTTCTGAAGTCTGCTGTAGTTGCAGGGGGAGGGACCAGGAAGAGTGAGCTTTCTTGATTTCAGTGAGTTGGGGGTCAAGTTCATCATAATCCATTCTCATGCCATCCTGGTGTTTTAAAAGATGTGGAAACAAAACCTTGACATTAAAGCTCATATCCTGTTCTGCTGCAGTGCAGTAAGGAGGTTGGAGGGCTAAGAGGATGGGAGGGAAGAATTTACAAGAAGACTGTATCTTTACTGTTGGAGTATTTACTATTGGGCTATTTATTACTATTTAAAATAGACTGTTTTAAGTAGATTGGCTTGCATGCCCCTTAGCAGCCCTGCATAGCAGCTGCGCCAGCTGCAGCTCTGTTATTTCCTAGAGCTGAGTAATAGTTCATCCTATTTGCTTTTCTAAGCATAAGGCACTCTGTAGAGTTAGTTGATTCTTCACTACTCACTAACCAACTATGCATACATATTATGCCCACCAGTGGCATTTGCTATAGGACTTTCTGGCCTGATTTGACAATGGACAGGAAGAAAAGCAAAGCATATTACTGTGCCACGTTTAAGACTAGACCTGAAAAGCATAACTGAGCTCTAGGCAACTTTCCCAAGATCACACAGTTGTGGGGTGCAGAAGAGAGGGCACATTTCCTCATGGGGAAGCTTAATTTTAAGGACCATGTGGTCACACTTTTTGCCCACATGTTTTACAGTCATAAACTAAAATGAATCTGTAATGTACACCTAGCCAAAAGAACTGTCACTTTACTGCTCTCTAGCAGGACAGCTGTTACATGCACTTTTCTGTGTTATCTGCAAACATGTTTATCGCTATAATCACTAGACTTTACCCTTCTGGTCTAGTCAATGCAACCTGTTTTATTTACATTCTTATATTGTATTCACCACTGATGCTGTGGATGAGACCCTTCCAATGATGCCATAAGAAATGTAGCTAATAGCCCTTGTGTATTGGTTCTCTCAGTCTCTTTTCACGAGAGCTGCAAGCAGTGAAGCAGATGGAGGTTTTAAAAAGAAAATATAGATACATACATATTAGCAATATATGATTTCTGAGAAGGAAGTACATCTCAGAGTTTGTTCTTTATCCTCCAGACTTTGGCCCTATCCTGAAGGAAGTCTTATTTCCTGGTCCCTTATGGTAGGAGGTTTTGCTGTGCTTAAGGAAGAAATTCACTTGCTGTAACTATCAACTTGGAGCTCTTAGCTGATTTTTTAAATACCTTGGACCAAAGTTCTGTTTCCTCAGGGTTCAATTTTAGTGCCAGTTCTGTTCCAATATATTTATCAGTGATCTGGATGCAGGAGTTGAATTCACCATTAGCAAGTTTGCTGATGATACCAAACTGAGGTGCTGTTGACTCTCTTGAGGGACAAGAGGCATTGTAGAGGGATCTAGATAGAATGGAGCTTTGGGCTATGATTAGTGAGATGAAATTTAACAAGTCAAAATGCTGGATTCTGCACCTGAGATGGAGTAACACTGGTCACAAGTATAAATTGGGAGAGGAGTGGCTGAAGAGTAGCCCTGCAGAAAGGGACCTGGGGGTGCTGGTTGACAGCAGACTCAATAGGAGTCATCAGCGTGCCCTGACAGCCAAGAGGGCAAACTGCACCCTGGGGTGCATCAAACAGTATAACCAACTGGTCATTAAAGGTGATAATCCCACTGTATTCAGCATTGGTGTGGCCTCACCTTGAGTACTGTGTGCAGTTCTGGGCCCCACAATTTAAGAAGGATGTTTAGGTCCTTGAATGCATCCAGAGGAGGGCAACAAAGCTGGTGGAAGGGCTGGAAGAAATGTCCTATGAGGACTCTGGGTTTGTCTAGTTTGGAGAAAAGGAGGCTGATGTGTGACCTCATTACTCTCTACAGCTTCCTGAGGAGGGGAAGTGGAGAGGGAGGTGCTGACCTCTTCTCCCTGCTATCCAGTGATAGGACATGTGGGAATGGTTCAAAGCTGTGCCAGGGGAGGTTTAGACTGGACATATGGAAGCATTTCTTTACCAAGACGGCAGCCAAACACTGGAACAGGCTTCCTAGAGAGGTGGTTGATGCCCCATGCCTGTCATTGTTTAAGAAATATTTGGACAATGCCCTTAACAACATGCTTTAACTTTTGGTGAGCCCTGAAGTGATCAGGCAGTTGGACTACATGATCATTTCCAACTGAAAATGTTCTATTTTCTATTTTTCTATTCTTTTTCTAAACTGACAGGTCACCCTAGAGGCAGGACAGTTAAACTTGATTGGTTCATATACAGACAGATCTGTGTGGGGATTAGAAGGCATTTGATCTGCAGCCATTGTTAAGAAAGACTGCAGCATTTTGTCATTACTATAGTGATGGATTTCCTATGAAATCTGTTCAAAAACATGGGAGATGCTCACCAGATCGGACACTAGCAATATTTCTAACTTTAAACCATGCAAAAAATACAGTATCTCTAACAAGCCAGAGGTAAACAGAAAGAGCCCCACATTTGAAATCTGATTTTTAAATTAATCTTATGATGCTGTGAAGTCTGACTCATGATTGTTGAATACTCAGCCTATCCTATTTTGTCAAAAATCAGCCTTATTTTGAATGGTAAGAAATGCTGTAGAGGGGCTGCAGAAGAGGGGCAGAGGCCCAAACATCCTGGGCCAGTGAGAACTTCCAGGTTCTAGAAAAATCTTCAGTAAAAGCCTTGTGCATTATTTGGCTTCCCTTTGTATTCTTTTACCACTGCAGTATAAATATAACAGTCTGCTGCAAAACAAATAGAACGTAATCTGCCATTTTCTCTTGACCATTTTGAAGTAGTCTGCTAGAATAGCCAAAGAACGGCATGCAGGCAGTTTGCAGAATCATTTTGCATGAAGGGATTTCAAAAAGCTTCCCCAAAAGCTACCTACAAGTTATTAACTCACATTTGGGGACCATCTGCCTAGTGGCTTTTCAAAGTAATGCTATAAGGACACGGTCTAAAAGCAAGGAATGTCTTACAAAAGCATATTTTCCAGAAATAAAAAAAGAAAAGGCAAATCCCCAAATAGTTGAGCCTTACCTTATACCCGTAGGTGATAAATCATAAGGTGTTTGGGAACAGAAGTGTATCTGGGGCATTGACACAACATATGTATGTTCTGAGTATCATCTTGCAGTTTCCATTGCAGAATTTTGGTGCAGCTACGTTTGTTTGGGGAAAATGCAGTGTATGTAACAGGAACATTAATATGGCTCTTCAGACTTCACAGTCAGGAATTTACAGCAATTTTCCTGCTGCAGAGAAGGACCAGGCATTGGAGACAGGGTTTTTCTAAAGCTGTAAGGATTTGTCTACATGGGAATGCTTGAAAAGTGTAATCTGAATGAAAAAAAAAATGCTAGATCTGAAGTACAATGACTTGAAATGGAGCATACTCCTCTGTGAATAATCACATTTGGAAGGGAGGCCTGACTCATGTGGAACTTAGTTCACTTCAGAATACTAAAACAAATTTAATCTTTATTATTTGAAAGGGGAATGACTGTGCAGGGACTAACCAGAATAAACATGGCTTTTCCCCAGGAAGACAATTGCCATTTTTAAAAGTCATCTGAGAAGTCAGGAAAGGCACTGAAAGTCATTGGAAAGCAGACATGCCATCTCTGCAATTTGCTGCACACAAAGAGCACAATTCAACAAGGTGCTGAGCAATATTTTTTTTAGGTGCTAAATTTCTTTTTCATCTGTAGGTGTTGAAGGCAATTGGTATCACCCATGATGAAGTACAGATGGCATTGAGAATGACCTGTGCTACTCAATATGCAGATATATCATAGCTCTCATCAAATTTCATGGCTATTGAATGAACAGTAACTTAATCCTGTGAGGTATTAAAAAAACTTTTTGCAACTGGCTTCAGCAGATATAGGATCAAATAGTACTGCTGCTGCTTTTAGTAAACTTTCACGCTACTGGTTGGACAGAGTAGCAGTCGGTCTGAACCTTGTTCTGAACTAACGAGAAAAATCACAGAGCGCGCACTTTGAAAAAGGGTGGGGATGAGACAATTATTATTCACTGTCAGCTCTGAGCCTAAATTATGATTCAGTCTGTTTCTGTGCTCCCTAGAAAGGCATCACATGGCATTATATAAGGCTGGGTGTCACTGTCAGTAGATAGTGCTAAACCTGAAAAAAGTGGAGCTGAAGAAGATAGAGGGAATTGGAGGCAAATAGGACTTCTGGATTTCCTTAAGAAAAGTTATCTGAGGGGTTACAGGTAACAAACTGATGTTTAAAGGCCTTGTGTAGCATCACGGCATGCCAAGCTAATACTAAGTATTTGAAAAGATAGCGGGAATAGTAATCTATTCCATGGTTTTTTTGTCTGTAGTTTATAACTCTGGATAATCTGGATATTCCCTTAAGTGTCCTATCCCTTTGGAATCCGGTTAAATTTTTGGCCTGTATGATCGCCTGTGTCACTAAGTTCCATAGCTTAATTACATTTTGTGTGAAGAAGTATTTCCTTGTCCTGTTTTTAAATTTCCTGCCTTACATATTAGTCACTGTCCCTGGATTTATTTTTATTTTCAGAGAACAAAAAGTCCCAGTCTGTCTGATATACTAGGTTCTATATAGCATACATTTTGCCCAGAGTCGTCTTATTTGTATCCTTCACAAGGAAAATAATCCAGTCTTTCCAACAACTTTCAGTATGACAGTTTATCGTGGCCCTGGATCATAAGCACGTTTCCTGTAAGTCTTCTCATCTGTTTTGAGCTCCAGCATCTAAAGCTGCACACAGGGTCCCAAAAGGGGCTGATCCACTGATTATTGTAAAGATGACGTGACATTTTCAGCTTTGTTCTCTTTTCCACAAGCACCCTAGCATCTTTGTAGCTCTGACTGCAGCTTGCATAGTCATCACAAGCCTTCACTTTGCAAGTAATAAAGGTCGTGTCTACAGTGGTGGTCTCTCTTAGTAACTGAAGTAGAGCGCTGACCTAAGTGGTGGCAGCCAGGTCTCTTGAATGTTCACTGGGGCAAGTGTCAGGCTGATTCAGATTTAAATGCCAACGTTGATCATTTCGGCTAGCTTCTTTTTAAACAGCTTGTATTAGACATACCCAGAGGTGTTCAAGCCCTTTTTTGGCAAGCATGCATACATTTAGATCTCTGGAATACATGTGATGAATTTTTCTTTAGAAATTATACAGCTGCAATTTTCACTGGCCATTTTGGCATGTATTCATCTAGCTCATTCCTCTTTCTCTGAAGGATCTCAAAATTCCTTTTTGTCCCAACTACTGTAAATAAATTGAGCATTTGCAGGCTACTCTATCTCACTTCCGCCTTTCCAGAGAAAATGTAAATATTCAGTGAAACAAGATCATGGGGTAGCCTTGCCTGGTCTTCTTCCATGATTACAGCAGATGTGTCTCTGACAGTGGACATTCAGTATTTGAAGCAAGTCCAGACTTCACAGGAACAAATTGCTAATGGAAGACTGTCCTTTGAATATGAACTAGAAGATTATGACCTGCTGGGATCTAGTAGTGTTGGTCTAGTTATTTCTGTAGATTTTAGGAGGCCAAACTAGGCTGCTGAGTGCTTTAAGTGGAACAACAGTCAATGATTAAGGACTCCATTGGGCACTGACTGTGTCCATTAGCCATTCTGAATGCAATAATCTTATTTCTGAGATATTCAAGTGTTGTAGTGAAAGTAAAACTGTGTATCTTGGCTGTGGGTGTGTGGGACTCTCCTGAATCATGCTTTCATCTTTTCCTCTTCTTCAATTTGAGAATGGCTTTGTTCTTTGTACAACTACCAAAGCCGTTAGCGAGACTGCCTTATCAAGCTGTCCTGCTAGTTTTGACAGCCTCTGTGAGCCTCAGAGAGATAACACCTCCTACAGGCTCTAGCAACACCTGTTGAAGTTATATGCTGTCAGACTCAACATTGCCTTGCCAGCATGAATTTGCCTTTGCAGATAGGCAGCTGGTAGCTGTAGGACCATGAACCTGACTTGATGCTACGTTGTATTAAGGGAGCTGGTATTGTTTCAGCAAACCTTGTGCTTTTCTGATGTGATGTTCTCCTGGTCTACATTCCCAGTTCACAGGGAAAATGTCTGCCCTCACAGAGCCTGGGTAGAAGCAGGAACAGAGGAAAAGTGATGCCTCGGAATGATTGCTCTCATATTGCTGAACATATGAGGGCCAATCTAATTAAACTGCATGCATGGAAATTAAGAGCTAATCTAACCCTTATCACGGCAGTCAAAGTGTGCAGTGTAGGTAATTGCCAGTCTCTGTCTTAAAAACAACAGTCCCAGTCCTGATGCAGTTGAAGACACTTGGCGTTGTGCCACTGACTTCACGGGGGTCAGAACTGAGCTCAGTGTTCTATTTTAGACAGAGCACAGTTCAAGGAGAGGATGCTGATCTCTGTCAATAACTTAAAACTGAATCCAGTTGCCACAGCATCAGGTAATTTCTTTGGAAAGTTTGCTAGACTTCCGTATCAATACTGGGTTTCAGAGGTATATTTGCTGAATTACTCTTTTGACAAAACCCCTTAATAAGCAAGTCTGCTCTCCATCTGGTGCTGATCTTACTTAAAATACAGTGAGATTGGCAACTAATTCATTGACGGACAGAAAAAGAGTTGCATAAATCAGTTAATACTGGTAAGTCCAAAGCTTTCTTGTAGTTTCTTGAAAAAACAAGCTGTGAACCTTTCCTCTTAGGACAGAAATGCTTTGTAAGATGAAGAAATATCTCACACACTTCTGGTGCTGAAATACTGAGTACTGATGTATGGTTTTTTCAGATTCCTTTCTTGTTAATTCTTCTTCCAAATATAGTGCCATACTTGTCTTGAAACTGGTTACACTTCATGTTCAAGGCAAAATTCTTGCACTTTAAAGATTCAGTTATATCTTTAATCTTGCATCAACAACTTTAAGTGCTTTACAGTGATGCACTGCACAAGGAACTAACAGCCGCCTTTGTTGTTTTCAGTGCCAGATAGTATTTATATCAAATGGTGGGCCTCCTTTTGCCATGAAGGTGCAGTTACAGGGATGCAGTGTACAGATGTTAGGCAATTTGATCAATGCTATCCAGAAATTATAGTGATTATATATATTTTAGGATTTAGTTTCCCTTCTAGGTCCCAACTCCTTCTTCTGGATCACTAAAACAAAATCATGCTAGTTTTATTTTTTTCTAGAATCCCTACTAAAAATCTTGTTTAAAGTAAGTATGGGAAATCCACTAGGTAAGGATGAAAGGTTGGGTGGAGAATGGCTTGAGAGCAGCCCTGAGGAGAAGGACTTGGGGGTGCTGGTGGATGAGAAGCTCAACATGAGCAGGCAAGCCCACATACTGGGCTACATCAAAAGAAGCATGGCCAGCAGGTCGAGGGAGGTGATTCTGCCCCTCTACTCTGCTCTGGTGAGACCCCACCTGGAGTACTGCGTCCAGCTCTGGAGTCCTCACCACAAGAAGGACATGGAGCTGTTGGAACGGGTCGGTCCAGCGGAGGGCCACGAAGATGATCAAAGGGCTGGAGCACATATGCTATGAAGACAGGCTGAGAGAGTTGGGGTTGTTCAGCCTGGAGAAGAGAAGGCTCTGGGGAGACCTTATAGCAGCCTTACAGTACCTAAAGGGGGCCTACAGGAAGGATGGGGAGGGACTCTTTATCAGGGAGTGTTATGACAGGACACGGGGTAACGGCCTCAAACTGAAGGAGGGTAGATTTAAATTGGATATCAGGAAGAAATTCTTTACTGTGAGGGTGGTGAGGCACTGGAACAGGTTGCCCAGGGAAGCTGTTAATGCCCCATCCCTGGAAGTGTTCAAGACCAGGCTGGATGGGGCTTTGAGTGACCTGGTCTAGTGGGAGGTGTCTCTGCCCATGGCAGGGGGATTGGAACTAGGTGATCTTTAAGGTCCCTTTGAACCGGGAACATTCTGTGATTCTGTGAAAATTCCCAGGCATAGGATTAAAATGGGATGAGTTCAGAAGAGAAAAGTACATGCATGACTTTATGACTTAACAGTGACAAAAGACATTTTTTTTTTTAGGTAAGGATGTAAATATCCAAACTAGAAGGCTGTGTTCACACAGTCATAGAATCAGAGCTTTACTGATCTTCTTATTGAATGATCAAGAAGAGAAAAGAAGTTGGTCCTGATGTCTCAGGCTATCAGACCAGTGAAACCTCCTGCAGGCTTGAAATAGTGAGAAAAAACTGTGAACTGCTCTTTTTGACAGCCAGTTGACCTTTGTGACCCACATTAGAGTTCACTGTGTACTCTATTCCCCACACAGTAATTTCTGTTTTCCTTTCTCCATAAGCTCCAACATATGATTTTTCATGTAAGAGGAAAGGAGAATAGCACACCTCATCAGCGTGACAGACTCAGGTCTATAATCAACATTTGACACTCAGGTTCCAGTTCCTCATCAGAATGCTGGCAACTTGGGGTTTGAACTGGCCCTTTAAAATTCCAAGGGGGTATCTGATAAAGGGTTGGATTTTTACTGTTGCACTCTTTTTTTTTTTCCCCACAAGCAATCCCATCCAGTGCTTAACATGTATCAAGGAATAGTGTATGCCAGGCTTCACTCAGTCTCCTGGCTGCAGCATCTGCGAATGTGGCAAGACACAGCGATCCTCCCTCTTAATTTCTCTTTGTGATCTTCTGCTGTATGCTTGATAGCGTTCACTGTTATCTTGTGAAGTCACATTGAGTGAGACCGTTCTTTGCATTGTTTTAGTTAACAAGATGTTTACGCTGGTCCAGAAAAAAATTGTACAATTACCATCCAGGATATGTGGTCTTTCAGCCTACAGTGCCCTTGTGGCCCATCAGCCACCTATAAGCAGCTATCACAAAGGGATTTTTCAAGACCAGACTGCTTGAGTTTGTAGGAACTGTGAGTTATTGTCTGCTAGAGGTAGTAAAGAGCCCATCTCCCATCTGACTGAGAAAATTTTTCCCCGAGAACTCTGAATTTGAACAGGCATGTTTCCATGAAAAATGTCTCTTCTGAGGACTGAACATCCTCCAAAGAAAACTATTCACTGAGAAAGTACCTTGCTTTTCTCTATCCCATATATCAGTTGACTACAAGTGAGCACAAAGGACTGTGCCCCTGCATCTTCCTTTCCTTCTGTTTGAAGGAGACAAGTGGGAGGAAGTCCAGTGTCCAGAATACCAACCTCATGTGAATGGAGAGCTCCTCTTTAAAAGTGGTTTCCTGAATGTTCTTAGCAATTGCTTTCATGGCCTTTTGCGTCTCTCAGATGACAAGACGAAGCTGAAAAGTAAAATATTGTATGAGTCCCACTTAATTTGTACAGTCAGCTTAGAACAGCTTCAGACAAACACAGGTTCAGGACAAGAGACTGCAGCTCAGGACAAACATTACTCTAAAGGACTGCTGATATGAGTTTGACAAGCAAAGACTTGTTTAAGTCAGTAGTACCAAGGAGCTTGTCTAGTGAACAGGAAGCTCACAGCTGCTCACAGCAGGACTCTGCTGTTTTAACAAGATTTTCTCTGGCTGCTCCAATTCCCTTTAGCTTTTTTCTTTTTTTTTTTTTTTTTTTTGGTAATCATCTTTCAAACTGCAGCAGCATTTGTTGTCCTGAGGTGCTGACTCTAGTGGAAGAGATTCTAGTGGAAGCTTCTACTGCAGTTTGCACAGGCTTCATTTCAGGTCACTAATCACATCCTCCTCAGGCTCTCCTCAGGCTCTTTAATTGGTTGTCTTCCAGCTGGAGTCATTGTTTGAAAGAAATGACGACTGGTGTGTTGAGGTCACATTTCTAGATTGAGGGTGGACTGAGGGAAACTTCTGCCCTTTGGATTCAGGGAAGACTTGACATTTGAATGTGGTGTGGATGTGCAAGCCTTCAGTCTTCCTTCTCTACCATGCACATCTGCTGCCCCCTAGGGCAGCCAGTTACCTTGGGAATGGAAAGAAGAGAGAGCAGAGGATGTGATGGGTGACTTGAGCTGGTGTCTGGATGCTAAGCAGCAAAGTGTCTCTGCTGGATTAGGCTACTTCACCAACAAGAGACTCATTGACTTTTCTGAGTAACCATCAGAAATTCATGTGGACTTGAGTTGAGGTGACAGGATAGGAAGTTTGCCCCAAGGCAAATTTGGAGAACAAACCAGTCATAGAAATAAAACATGCTTTATGTTTTCTGGTGTTACCTGTATAACTAGATTTGACACAGTGGAAAAGCAGGAGGCCAGAGGATCTAAAAGCATGAGATGAAGGCCTATTTGAGATCCTTTGGTACATTTTTCTGTGAAAACTGAAGTAACTCAATGGAGCACGAGCAATCCTTATGCTAACCTTACTTCAGAACCAAGCTGACTCCTACCTACCATCTCAGAAAAAAGGCAGATTACTTTGGCAAGATACACACTAAAGTCCTTGGAGAACTCATTGCTCCAGTACCTACACGGAGGAATATTGCTACTGAGTGGAATTCTCATCCCTGAGTTAGGTTTTTTTCCTCTGTTCCCCGCATAAATGCTTTTTTTGTCAGGAGGTAGATATTCTGTGGACAAGGCTTCTTTGATTCCTTCCAATGAAGTTCATTTTTTTAAAGTGACAGGGCAAAAAAGGAGAAAACATAACCTTCTAGCCTGAGATTTACTGGTTAGTTTGTGGTAAGAATGTTTATTTGAAGGTGTCCAATTGCTAATTCAAATGGTATTGAAGTACTCCCTCTAGCTTAGGGATTATTTGTTTGTTCATATAAAGAGTAAACCCTCTGATATTGCCTTCTAACTGTTTAGAAAATGCCCTCAGAAAGATGGAGATGAAAGTTCAGATACAGACAGACAAAGGAGGAAATTGGGATTCTTGAGAAAGAGGTCTTAACACTCAACTTGGAGGCAAGAGAAAATAAGTATGCTTCCTCTGATCACTCTGATTTCTGGGATGTGATAGAACTTACGTTCCTAACTAGTGAACACCTGGTTACTTCTGGATTTAAGCAGAGGCCAGAGCCTATGTACTTGGGAAATTGAGTCCACTAAGAAGTATGAGTGCAGGATTATACAGCAGCAGACTGAACTGGGATTTTGGTGTTCTACATTTTGGATCACAGTAGATATGCATGTAATGAGTAAGGATTTAAGCATCTAATTTGTCTTGTGGCCTGGCCTTCCCATCCCATATCAAGTAACTGTGGTTTGGCCTCATGAAGCATAGATCCGTCATGGTCTGCCTAGTGTGGCATCAAAGACTATATCCCTGAGGTGATAAAGTTAATGAAGAAATGTGTAAGGAACAGCTCTATTACTGATGTTGAATTTCATTAACCTGTCTCACAAAAGCCCTTTATCACCTCACAGGATGAGTCCTATAATTTTTCTAAAGGTTTGTGCAGTGTCAACTTTCCACATGACTGTCTGTAACTTAGAACACTTTTGCCACCTACGTCACCGATGCTATAAAACCAGGAAGAACTGCAACCCTCACAAATACTGAAGACAGTTTGCTAGAGAGGCTGCAACACAGTTATGCAATAAATCAGTGAGTGATGTTGTCTCTCTTTGTTTTTAAGAGCAACCTGGAGCTCATGCATCCAGATGGTTTTCCACAGCATCGTCTTCCGTAACACACCAGTGAGCCACGAGACTGAGACAGAAATTCCAGTGTGGGGAGGGCGTGAGTCATGAGATGGTGAGTGAAAGAAACAGCAGGATAAAAATAACAGAGCACGGTATGATGCAGAATATTAATCCCTTACCCTGTGTTATCCTAGCTTGTATTACATATACTACTGTGTTATACCGTAGATGCTTTACTGCTCAAAACAGATCTCTCTATGCTACTGTGAAAGATTATGGCTCAGGATGCCAGATTGCAGGGACTTCTAATACTTGTGCCTTTAAGTTGGCTGAAAATTCTTAATCCAGAATAAATTCCTGCAATAGAAAATATATATTCAAAGAGTATCAAAATGTCATTTCTGCAATTCATATTTTTTTATATTTTATATGAAAAAATCAACTTCAGTTAATTTAACATCAATTGAATAAATTTATTTATTCAAAAATTAAAATTATGTCTCTTTTAAAATCCCTCTCCTTTTCCAACCTTCCTTTTTTAGTTCTTCCTTCAGGAGGAGAAAAGAAAGAAGAAAAGTATTAAAATACCATGAAAAACAGACATAAAATTCAACTTTGATTCTAGCTAACATGAATGAGCAGAAAAAACGTAGAAAAAGTAGAATCAGTAAAATCAGAAGAAAAGCCAGGTGTTTTATTTTGAAATGTGAATCCCTATTTTTCTAGTAAATTTTGCCTTTCTGTCCTGGCTGAGCTTCATTCTGAGATCACTGACAACAAAATCAGGAGCCCTTCTAGGGAGCTATTGTTTTCAGCTCAGCTAGTTCAAAATATTTGAGTAAAGTATCTAATCCAGTCACCTTGACATCTCCTATATTCACTGGAGCAAGACAGTGATCTTCAGAGAGCTATTTGGAGCTTAGGAAGCCTATTACCATGTTATTTTTCAATTCAGTCAGGAATCTGGGCATCATAAAGACAGCAGGAGCTTTTCCTTTAACTTCAAAGGGTGCCAGCTCTGGCACTGAGTCTTCACTGTAGATTAATACATGGACGGCTCTTTTGATAGAAACTGTCTCTCTGTTATTTGGGAGTGGGGAGAAATGCATATTTTATTTCACGCAGATTGAGTTAAAAATCTTTCAAATGGGTTTAGTTTTGCTTTTTTTTCATGTAAGTCACCTTCAGGCTTTGTCAGGACTGTGGAAAACTTTGTCAGAACTGGGGAACATACAAACAAATGACAGGGCAACCTTCTCTGACAAGCAGTGGTCCCTGTGCTGCAGCACTTAAAATGTGAATGACCAATCTTTGTATGGCTCTCCCTTCTCTTTGCCCTTTCAGGGCTGCCTGATGAAGTGAAGCATTTGCACACATACTGAAAAAAGATGCCATTTAATCATGATCAATTTAAGGTCACTTGATTTAAGGCAGGCGTTTGTGTAAAGTAGTATGGTTTAGATATGCAGTTATCATCAGAATACTCCTTGCTCCCTTTCAGATCCTGTTGAAACCAATTTCTTTGATCCCACTAAGCTGAAACCTCTTTGAAAAATCCCATTTTTTCCTTCTTTTTTTTTTCTGTTTTATCTTACAGAGGCTGCCTGGGAAATTACTTGGGAATGTCTTTTCTGGTTTTTAAATACTGTTCTCAAGCAAACTTCTGTTATTTTTTAAGTTTATATTTCCATCTGTGAACTTATTCTTGTATATCAAGTCTGTATATTTTCCAATACGTAAAGAAAAAGACACTTGTTTTTTAAGTTATACAAAAATGGAAGTCATTGTAATCATGATTTGATGTCCTTGGAACACATTTTATTTACTATTCAATAGCCACTGTTTTTATTAGGACATTGTTTGAACGTAACTTTAAGCCCAATAAAGTTCCAGGACTAATCTCCTGGGAGAGGATATTTATGGTCCATATTTTCAGAGAGGGAGATTGGAAGTAGAAAAAGGCTTAAGTATTTAGGCCTCAGTTCAACTCTGAAGTCAGGGGAAATCTGTCCGTTGCGAATAGTCATTTGACCAGTTGAAGTAGTCAGTTGCATGTGCAAATGCCCAGCTTTGAGGGTAGTTGGCCTTCAGTGTACTCATTGCAAGCAGAAACGTAGGCCTCAGATTGTGTGTACTACTGCAGGAGAAATGACCTATTTTTCTGGAGAGAAAAAAACCTACCATAAACATCTAATTTGCAAGAATTGTAGGAGTGGAAACAATACTGTTTTTCTCTAGGATATTTGGTTATGCAAACAGATTGATGAAGACAGTATTTCCAGCAGGAAAACCACTAATGGTGCTGGGTGTCACTCAATTAATATTGAAAGGAAAGTGAAATAGTGGTGCTTCTTTCACTTGTTTCTAAACTATAAGTCTGTATCCAGTGTGGAGCCTAACGATTTGCTCTTGATATTTACTATAACTTTTTGCATTACAGAATTCTGATCGCTTTCCTCCTGCAGATACTGACCGTTAGGAAGACACTGCTGCAGAGATTGAAACCAAGCCCATTTATTCCTTGTTCTCAAGTCATCTTGGGTTAGAAGTTGCTGAAAAATTATCTCCTGGATAAATAACTGTGATGTCCCCGTCAAGCATACGTTCTCAGTGAGCTGGATTTCTTCATTCAAATTGTTGAAAATCTGTTCTTCTTGGAGGTTTCTCTTGCAGAGGAATTGTTCATCACCACAACAGGAGTGTGCAGGGGTCCCATAAAAGTTTAAATGCTTTGAACTCACTCCCAGGAACAAGAAGACTTTACTACTTGAGATTTTGTTTGGAAATAAATGAGTTCTTGTCATAGATTGAGCGTCTTCTACCATGATTCTCACATATCAAAGTTTCTCAACATTCTGGAAGTTGAATCGAGTATTTGTTCTTTTTCTTTTATTGGCATCTTTGTTTATTTATTTTGTATTCTTGAGATGTGTTGCATCTCTGGAGTATGTATTTCTAATTTTAGCATAAAAATGCTGTACATACAAGTCTAGAATGCATCTGAAGTTTCATCTAATTTTTCATGTGACTTTGACTTGAACATTTTTCTGTTTATGTTTATATTGCTATTTCAAAAATGTGCATTACCTATATTCTTTATGCCTTTTCCCCATCTATAACTCAATAAAATTATGTCCCCATTCTGCAGAACCATATCACATGTGCATAACAGTGATAGCAGTTTTTGAATAATAATGACCAATAATTGTAAATGGATTAATCTATATTTATATCTGTATCTAATCTATCTGTCATAGCCTGAAATTCTTCTGATGTAGGATTTGAGATAGTGAAAAAATTACCAGGGAGCGGTAAGCTCAACTCAGGAATCATTCTTGGTAAGGCTATTTGGACTTGAAAGGTAGATTTTTCTGTTCCTTAAAGGTGTATGTTCTTTATTTTAGTTTTCACCATGGCTAAATTTCGAACTGGTATTAGCCATGTGAGTCAATGGAGTGTTACCCATTTCATCAGGCTGCTTGTGTCTTTTGTGTCTCTACAGCTCAGGGATAAATAAATGACTGCAATTATGTCCTTTGTCACAGAATATGCAAGTTTCTAAGGAATGCCAGCTTAACCTTTCAGAGCTCCTAGTCATTGTATGATTAAGTGAGAATATAGTCCAGGAGATCTGCCACAGGGCTGGAACAGCAAAGGCTTGTGTTACGTTGAATGGCCTAGCATGAGTTTTCTTAGATGAGTTCCAAGCATATGGCTCTCATAGGAAGTTAACAAATACTAATTTGAGTACAGTACCTAATATTTCTGTGAGAATCCACATCTGCTGACTTTTCATGGACCCTACATTTGAGAGAGAGCACAGACAAAATCAACGTCTTCTGATGAATGGCTGTTCAGTGGATGAGCCTAGTAAGCACCAAAGCAGCAGATCCAAGGGATGGAGGTTGTTTTGGTCCACCATTTGAAGTTAATGCAAAAGAAAATGCTCTGAGAAGTTTGTGAGGACAGTACTTCCCTGTGCTACTTTTTGAACTGAGTGCTGTAGGACCTGGCTCTGCCTTTTCAGAGTCTTTAAGGCAGATTCTCAGCTGGCATAAACTAGCCTAATTTCTTTGACATTAGTGGAGCTCTTCTGATTTATACCCACTGAAAACCTGAGAGCTTAGCTGCATTTAAATGAAACTTGTTTATATGAAGCACAATCTTTTTAAAGGAGAATCTGTGGGCTGATGCAAGCCTTAGGCCTTTAACTGGTGGACCTTCACCCTTGTCATGTGGATATTCGAGTTCTTTACAACTCCCTTGATTTTCTGTGCTTCTATTTTGTAGTGGGTGGATCTAGTGACGTGCTCAATTCTGTCCTTAAGTGTAGCCCTAGCTGACGTCAACAGGCTGCACACATGCACAAATGGATGCAGGACTGAGGCTTTAATGAGTAGATTTTTGAGTGTCTGGAAATAGGCTTTGATCTTAGAGTGAACTTACCAACTTCTGTGGGCTATGAGCATTCATAGACATTAATACCCTCAGAGCAAGCACATGAAAACATCCAATGTCTCTTCTGCTTTGTGGAGATTCAGCTTTTCTTGGCAGATTTGTTAGAAGATGTTCACTGCCAAGAGAAACTTGAGGCCATTATACAATAGTAGCTTTTTACTGCTGTAATATTCCTTTGGGTCTCCAAAGTTTAGTGAAGTCAATGGGAAATTTTCTATCAGTTTCAGTGTTTGGGGAACATATCCTTGCTACAAGTGAGACTCCATCAAATACAGTTATTTACAAAGCATTCAAAGAGGGAAAGAAATTTCTCGTCCGTTTAATGCTGTATGCCAAGCCTGTGTTCAGGATTCTAAATTGTATAAACTGAAAAGTGCCCCATTTAAATAGAATGAAGTCTGAACCAATTTAGTCTGCTTCTCTAGGATAATTTGCCACGGGGAAAGGGCAATAGGACCTCCAAAGAGATGTCTGAGGACTGTGAGAGATGATAGTGGTCATGATGACAGGTGACTGGTCTGACTTTATAGACTTACCTACTCCAAGACATATCTTCCTTGCTGTACTGTTGACTGCAATCATATTTTCTCCTGTACCCCAAAATGACGGATCTGACTCCTGTTACATCTTGAAGATATAGTATACACATCTAGACATCTCCAATCAGTAACAATATACATTCATGTGAACAAACAGCTGGGGCTGGCTTATAATTAGGTTGCTAGTTATAGGACATCTTCTTTCATTTAGGTTAATTACTGCTGCTGTCTTGCCAAAAACATATTCATTAATTTCTTTCTAACTTCTCCTTGTCATTATTAGAGGATATAAAGCAAGTTATGACCTCCTAGAGGAACTTGTTTGCATTCACAAATTGCTTTTATTAGGTGTTGCCAATGGCCTTTCTCTTTATTACCTTTCTTGCTCCATTCTTCTGATAAACGCTGCCAGGACAGTCATAGCTTACAGTGTCCACTGTTCTCTGTTCTCACAGTCTAAATATAACACTTCTCTTTGTAATTCAATTGCTACTGTAACTTCTACAGAAATCTGACAAATGCAGGGAATTGCAACTTATGCACAGTAAAAAAGACTGAGGACTTTGTGTCTACTTCTTGTTATGGTAAAGCCAGCAGAGCACAGCCTGGATAGAAATCTTGTAAAAGAAACAGTTATCGTAGTATGCAGTCCTCGGTTCAGGAAGTCCCCTAAAAGTGACTGACTGGGGCCTGGAGGATATGTGCTGATTCTAACATTCCTCCTTAAGTATCTGCCATAGGATGATTAGATTTTGTTTTGCTCTAGTACAGAATTTCTTGTTCAAGGAAGAAAATGGTAAGGGGGTTCAAGCAAAGGATAACAAGAAACTGATAGCAATTTGAATAATTATAATCTTAGCTATGTGGGCTGCTCTAGTGGGAGCTGTACATCTAGATGGATCAATGCTTCCATGGTAGACTTGAATGTTTCATGCGCGGGATCAAAGTATGTAGGTAGTTGAACTGGGTTTACTCATTCTTTGAGAATTAGGAAGTTCTGGGTAGGATTTCCACTTCGGGATGGGATGAAAAGCTAAAACATAGCTAGAACATGTTCATGGTTTAAAAAACTTATAAATAACTTTGATTCTATTTATCAGCTTTTAATTTACAATAAAAAATCAATTTGAATGAAAATATCTTCAACCTGAAAAAGGGAGTTTGCTTAGAAATTGACTCTGTCCCTAACTAGCTCCTAGCCCTGTGCTTGGGCTTTGTGCCTATAATTACAGGAAAAAGTCCAAGGTAGGCAAGAAACAAAACAGAAAATTCTCCTAATAATAAGAGAGGTGATAGACTGAAATTCACAGAGGTGAATGTGGTTCAAAGACCTGGCTACAATAGGATGTTTAATCGTGGGATTCAGATCCATAGGCTTGTGAGTGTGCTTACAGCAAAGAAACCTTGCAGAGCACATGCCTGCAATATGCTCAGCTGAATCAGCTGCCAACACTCTACTGAACACTAAGTTCATTCATTATTATTGCTGGGTTTTTAGGAGGCAAGATGAGCAAAATCAACATCAATCTCCAACAGATGGGACTAGAGAAGGGCAGCTGCGGGCATACGGTGCACTACATAAGGCATGCAAGTGCACATGGAATCCTCTGCCCCCAGAGCTCTGGCATTTCTGTTACACAGGCAGCAGGAAAATACAATTATCTGAATTAACTGTCACTCCACAAATCCCTTTACTTTGTGCTGTCCAGTCAGAAAAACAGGCAGGAATCAGAGAACACTTGGTACAGGGGTGCAGTTTGTCACGTGGCAGCAAGGGCAGCCTTGAAAGAGCATACTACTGCCTATGTTAGATGAGCAAGGACATTCCTGTGAGCCTCCTGCCTTTTCTTTTTTGTTCTTGGTATCTCATTTTATTTTTTTACCTTTGGGGCTGAAAAGCTGGTAAATAAGATTACAGCACAGGCATACAGAAAATAAAATATAGTGGAAACGTGTAAACAAGATTACTAGGCCAAAACAGGACCTCTCAGCACATTAACTGCATTGTGGGGGATGTACAGCTGGGGCAGGCCTTGAGGCATTTTTGCCTGGGTACAGCAGATGCAGGTGGAAAATACTAATGCAGCGCTCTCAAGAGAGCTGCTTTCATGCCTGTTCATTAAGTGTAGACAAACAGGGTGGGAAAGAAGCATAAGGAGTTTGATTCATTTGGGTGTTTTTTTATTATTCTTTCCCCCACACCTCAATCATCTTAAAATCATGTTGGATTTCCACAACTTTAAAAGGATCTCAGCTGTCATTTTGCTGTTGCTGATGCAAGTACCGACATACACTTTCTAGCTCTGTAGAGCACAAAGATAAGACATCAGGAGTTGCCTTAGGGTGAGAAATCCAATAAAGACCAAACATATTTTGTTGATGATAGGGAGGGGATAATTTTGGATGGGTTGTTTGTTGTTGATTTAAAATGCTTGACATGGTTGATACAGCCCCTCTCTGCCTAGTCTGGTAACTTGCCCGTAATACGGTCTGAAGTGCCGTGAACTCTTATCTTCGAGAGGTCTACATGAGGAAGGGGCCACAGGAGAAAAAAATTAGCTTGTGTTTAAAAAGACAAAACCACATCAAGACAAACCCTCCACCTTTCTGCTTGCTGGCAGAATCTCTGCTCCCTCCCACGCAGCCCCAGCTGCAGAGCCTTTACTTGCAGCAAAAGCTACCCTGCTTGTGCCAGTCTCTTACCACTCACTGCTCCCTCTCCCTTCCTCCCTCATAGGAAGCAGCAGCAGCAGCTGCAGCCGTGGCAGCCCTCTTTTCCAGCTCCAGAGGGGTGCCCCACTTACGTAATTTGTGGAAGGCAAAGGAGGAAAACGTTTATTTGCTGCTAGATGGGGTCAGGGTGATCTTCCTAGCTGCCGAGAGTAACAGCTCCAGTTCTGCAGTGAGCATCCTGCTTCACTTTCAGGTTGGAGTGAAGTATTTCACCCAGGCCCTGAATTTGTCTCACCCATAAAGTCAAGGCAGAGGAGCTCTGTGCTCATGTGCTTTTGCGTTTAAAAATGCCTCTCAGGCTCTAGTTGAACCTGGCGTTTTGAATCAAGGCAAGTTAATAGGTTGTGAGGATGATGGCCATGTGGGAGCTTTTGACTGGCAAAATCTGGTCTACTTTGGCAGCGGAAGGATCAGTGCTGCTACAGAGGGGTCCTCTAGTGAGAATGACACCTTATTCCCCTCTCTGTCAAGCAGGGGAAGGAGAGACTAAGTATCTTATTGAACCATGCTGAATCCTGGCTGAGTCATGGGTCCTTAGTTTCTATCCATAGTGAGTGAAGCTTAAAGTAGCTTTTGGGAAGAAAAGGGGGTAGAAGGCAGGAATTAATTTTCCTCTGGTAACCCTGGGGTCTGCCCCATTCCTGCCCATCAGTGAAATGCATGCTAGTGTGAAAGTTAGAAACAGATGTGTGCTCCACTACTTAATGAAGTGTGAGTGACTGTTTCCCTTCTTGCTTAGGGAGCACAGCAGAGCTCTTGCTTTTGTGCCACAGGCAAGTCTTCAGTCTGAACAGTGACTCTGAAGCTCCAGTAAGGCTGCTGGAGAAGAAGTGTCGAGGAGCGAGGAATGAGCTGAGCAGTCTTTGGGAACTGAAGGGGTGGCAGCAGCTTCAGTGCTATTTATATGTAGCTAAGATCTATTTTATAAATGGATCACAGCTATCATTCCTCAGCTGCATAGAGGTCACGGACCTCTGGGAAGGATAACCAGTAATTGGGATTAACTTAAAAAAGATCACTCACTGAAAGAAATGCAAAACACCATTTTGAGAAAAGTATGCTCCTAAAGTGTAAAAAAGATGGAAAACTGACCAAATTGACAGATATCTCTTATTTATTTTCCTATGAACTCACCAAAGTACTTAGAAACCTGTTTCTCTTCACGTATTTTTGTGATTCAGCTTTTTGTAGAGCTTGAGGCTATAATGACTTATTAACATGGATTTCCAGGTAACTGTGCAGTAAGAGGGTTATTGTAGACATTTTGAAAGAGCTTTAAGGTGTTAGAAGTTCACCAGATACGAGTAACAGAAAAAGAACGACGTGACTTAGAGCAGGCAGGGACATATCATGGCTAGTGAGTTGCAAATAGAAGCTCCCTCAAGCTTTACAGTCATCTGCAAGAGTTTGGAGCTGAGATATTCATATAAACAACTCATCAGAGAGTCACAAACAAGACTGTGGCGAAAAAAAATCCCATCTGTCAGTGGAGAATTCTCACACAACATCCTGATTACACTGTTTGCTAGAATTTGTTACCCTGATATCCCGTGAGTTTCTTTCAACTCTTTCTCTCATTTTCTCTTTACAGCTCAGGCTGAAAGGCAACTAGAATGTAAGAGCAAACCCTTACCTATCCGATTACAGAAAGAATTGTCTCTGTTCAGAGGTGCATTAGGAGAAAAGTATACTAGAGAACAAAGCGCTCCCATCAGAGCCCTCACAATGTTGTTCTCCATCCTGCGCTGTGCATACCTGGGCCCCACTGCCACTGCCTGGCTATGCAGGTGGAGAATTCCCAGGCTCAGCACCCCACCCAGGGGAGCTTCTGGGTTGCTTCAGCTTTGCTTGATTTTTCCACGCCCTCCATGTTTCATCAGTGTGACAAAAAAGCAGTCTGCTCCCTACATGTATTTGTTACAAGCACATAGAGAAAAGAATAAAGATCTTTAAATGTTGTGGGACATATTTTTCTTCTTAGCTTTTTCCAGCCTGCTTTGCCAAACTGGCACTCCCAGGTCAGCCTCTTTTGGAAATCTCCACAAATAAAGCCCGTACTAAAAAAAACCTCAAATTACAAATAACCATAAAGATGAGTTTGAGGGTTCATAGCTGACCAAACTTTGCTTCACTTAAATTGGGGTTTTGTTAGGCAAGATTTGGCATTCTGGAAGAGAAAACTCTAATAGCAAAATAATTTTAACATTCTCTGAGGCCACATCTGGAATACCGTGTCCAGTTCTGGGCCCCCCAGTTCAAGAAGGACAGGGAACTACTGGAGAGAGTCCAGTGGAGGGCTACAAAGATAATGAAGGGAATGGAGCACCTCTCTTATGAGGAAAGGCTGAGAGACCTGTCTCTGTTTAGCCTGGAGAAGAGGAGACTGAGAGGGGACCTCATCAATGCTTATAAATATCTAAAGGGTGGGTGTCAAGAGGATGGGGTGAGGCCCTTCTCATTGGTGCCCAGCAACAGGACAAGGGGCAACAGGCACAAACTGGAACACAGGAAATTACATCTCAACATGAGGAAAAAACTTCTTTACTTTGAGGGTGGAGCAGGCTGCTGAGAGGTGGTGGAGTCTCCGTCTCTGGAGACATTCAAAACCTGCCTGGATGCATTCCTGTCCAGCCTGCTCCAGGTGAAGCTACTTTGGCAGACGGTTTGGACTAGATGATCTCCAGAGGTCCCTTCCAACCCCTACCATTCTGGGATTCTGGGATTCTGTGATTAAAAGTAATTTTTCTTTTTTTTTCTTTTTATTTTTAAGTGTTTAAAACATTTTAATGCATCAGAGTGTAGTTTGCAACACATGTATAGAGGCAGCTTTTTTTATCACTGTTGATCATCTAACAGGTTTTCTGTGTGGAATATGAATATGTGGAATATATGTGGAATATATGTGGAATATGAAGAGCTGATGAGAAAAAAAAAAGTGAGAGGCAACAGCTAATGCTAGTTTTTAAAACTAACAATCCAGATTAGTGCAGTTAAGTAAATGTGACAGCTAAAACTCTGACTTCCCTGACTCTGTCTACATGAATTGCTGGTAAAAGAAAATATCTTGTCTTCCACTGAGATGAACACTTACCCTATTATAGTGTTGTATGTCCTGAAGAACTCAATGGTGTGCATTGCCATTCTCTGGATTTGTGCTGGTGCAAATAATAATAGAAATTCCTCCTCACAACTTTCTTTATTCATGATATAAGAAGATTCCAAGAATAAAATCTAGCTAATTATCTCCTGACCCATCCTCCAAAACATGAAGCTTAGGCCTAAAAGGACCTTCACGCTTGTGGTTGTCTAGGTTAGGAACTGATAATTTTTATTAAGGTTCTCATAATGTTCCGGATAGGCACAAGGGAAAATCTTTCAAAAATCAACCTCTTGAGAGCTATATTCTAAGTAAAAGCAGAAACACATGAAAGAATGTGGATGGGATATAGGATAATAATAGATTCTTTTGCCAAGGCTGAAGGCCAAGAAGTTGGGATGGCTGACAAGCAGGTGGAATTAGGTGAAAATGAGGTAAAAATATTATCTTGTTCTCCCCTTGGACACAAAGGCATGGCAGGTCTATTCGAAAGAAAATGCTTAGATTAAATTGAAGCTATTTTGAGGCTATTTAACACTTCCCCTTCTCTGTGTAGAAGTGAGCACCAAAGCGCAATCCATCTTAGCAAATTAATGTACCAAATTCCTAAAGGGAAGGGTTACTCTAGAGGCTGCTAACAACCTTATGAAGAAGGTATGAAAGGCTTGGAGACAGAGGGCTTACAGAAAGTTGTACTGTGGGGAAGAAAGTAATAGGGAATAACTTAAAAAAGAAAAGAAAAAAAATATTTGAAGCCTCCAAAATTCAGTGCAATGATCCACACTGCATCATGGGTGTCTCCCATACAGAGTAGCAAAGTACCCAACCTGTGAATTTTAAAAACAGGCACATTATGCTTAATATTGCAGTTCACAAATGATGTTATGAAGTCAATGAGATCCCTTCTCTCAGCTTGTTAACATAAAAATAATGTGGGCTTGGGTGCCCCTTGAAAGCCAGGAAGCAGACTGTTGAATCAGCCTTACCTTTTCCTGTTTTGATACCAACAATGTAAAACAGTTGTTGCGATAGGACAAGGGATAATGGTTTTAAACTAAAAGAGTGTGGATTTAGACTAGATATTGGGAAGAAATTTTTTACAATAAGAGTGGTGAAACACAGGAACAGGTTGCCCAGAGAGGTGGTAGATGTGCCATTCCTGGAAACATTCAAGGTCAGGTTGGACAGGGATCTGATCAACCTGATCTAGTTGAAGATGTCCCTGCTCATTGCAGGGGGATTATCCCTTTCAACCCAAACTATTGTATGATTCTGTGATTTAAAACTAATTTCCCACCGTGCTGCCATAGTAATTACCTTTGTCATGAGATGTTCTGAATCAGACTGCATTATGATCTCTCTGCTTTGTGCTGAGAATGTGGTTCCACTAGTCACAGAACAATGCATGCAAGAGAGGTGGAAAGTTGGAAAATTTGCACCAACTAGTATTCAAAATCAATCTCCCGAACACAACCTTTGGAAAAAAAGCCTGATGTTCAAATCATCTGGGGCTTCGTGGTTATTAGGGAAGGTGTTTCCTACTAAGGACTTTCCATACACAAAGAAAAACACAGGAATGCTCATTCATTAGCCTGCATTTTTTGAGTGAAACCATCTGTTACCTGTTTCAAACATGCTAGCTTGTGTCAATGAACAAGCACTGAGAAGTAGACCTGTAGCATGCACAGCGTCTGCCTACTGAAAGGGCTTGCATAGGTGTTGGTACATATTTAAGTAGGTGCACATCAGCTACTTAGTGCACACTGCCTTGTAATCCTGCATCTGCAACAGTAGCCTTGTGCCTTTTAAAATAAGAAGGCTAACGAGCTAACACAGAATTGCATACACAATGCTGGGATTTATCACAAAAGACCATGTTAGGAAAAAAAGTTACAGCTAATGCTGACACGGTGTTATCTTTCTTTCATAGGGTGGATGGATTTCATCACCCTTTTCCTTTCAGTAAAATGCCTGAGTACAAGTGATATTAGTATCTCTGAACTGGATTCTGCTGATAATATCTCAAGTGAAAAAGCCATAAGATGTACAGGAAGTTTCCATAAATCTATTGTCTCAAGTAGCCATGTTATTGAGAACAGTTTTCATGATGTTTTCCTGAAAGAAATTGCAAAAAGCAGCTTCACTCCAGGGCCACATTACCCATGTAACCACCTTTTAAAAGAGTCTAGAAATAGTGTAAAGATTTAAGCTCCATTCCAACATAAATTTCTGATCATGAGGCACACCGCAGTGTGTGTGACTTAAAACACAAACTGTTTCAGAAGGACTTTTGGCTTTCTCCTGATGTGGATTGATGCACAAAAGTCGTTCACAGGAACTCACTTTTTGTATTGACTGGGAAATTCTTACTTCTCCTATTTTGCTTTTTTCCCTTTATATTTTGTCCTAAATTTAGAACAGAAGTAAAAATACTTAATGAAAGAAACTGAAAGTTTTGAAAGCTCAAACTGAATTATTATATAAGCTTTATATACACACAGAATATGTATGAAATTATGGTTACACTTAAATAATGTTATTTGTATTAAGTGTCATAGAAATCAACTAAGAAGGTGAAATAAAACTTTACTGTTATGTAGGATGAAACATCTCCATTCACCCAAACCATGTTGTCCAATAGAATGTTGTTCTGATTTTTTCCACTAGTTCCTTTTTTGCTCAAAATTGCATGAGACATCTCCCATTTGCCAGGAAATTAGAGACCGAGAAAACTACAGTGATGATCAAGACAGAAACTGAGAGTAAATAAGGTCCACATTTATTCTACTGTGGAAGATGATCTGGTCTGATGTGTGTGGTCAGCTTTTTGTGGCTCACATCCAGGATCCCTGTCAGCCTGTTTGTAGGCTTTCTTCTGTCCCTGTAGTCTCTAAGCACCTCCAGCAATTCATTGGAAACCACAGAAAAACAGGTCCTGCACTGAATATGTTGATCTAACTCTGTGCTGGAAGAGTGATGTGGAAATATGAAGAATAATCTATGAGGAGAGTAGTCTCATATTTCTGCTCTCCGCTCTGGGAATAACATCATTCCCTTCCAGTGGTACAATTACCCAGATACCCTAAATTAGAGTGAGTAAACATCCCATATCTCAAAGCGTGTTTGTCAATGCAATAATATAAGGAGGAAAAGTATGAAAGAGCTGAGACTTGTGGTAGAGTTAAGAATAATGAATAGGATTAAAAAAATACCAGCCTTACTGAGGTAACAGCTCTGGTGTGCTTCACCCTAATATTACAGCCCTTGTGTTTGTTTCTTTATTGCCAGAAACCTTAATGGGGGATAAGGTTTCTATCAGTACTTGAAATTTTATTTTGATATTTCAGATACCACAGAACATAACTTAGGGAAATAATACCATTTCCTTTAAGTAGCATTGGTCCAATTTGTACCTCATTATTTTGAGCTCTAACAAGTCAGAAGAATTATCTTGAACACAAAATAAGACGCAGAAATGCCTTTACTATACATAGATTAAGATTAAATCATGTGATTGCATCTCATTCCGTTATGTAGATTAAGGGAAAACTAGTCTGGCACCAGAACAGTGTTCTGAAGTGAACACTGTTTATGCAGACGCTCTCACCTGCAAAAGCTCCAGCCTTCACAAAAACCTAGTCTTTAAGCTTTGGTAAATATGGTAAGGTTTTCTGCCCTAATCCTTTTTAATGTCCTTCAAAATATATATTTTTTTTTTCCCCTTTTGATGGTAGTTATTTAGCATTTCTTCTTAAAATATAAGGAAAAACATTTTCTTTTTTTTTTTATCTACATAATCACTAATCGTGTACATTGTCATGCTATTGTGTCCCATGAAGTTTCCATATTTCTGCGGATTGTTCTTTGCTTACTCATTGTAATTTACATTTAGATGTTTAAGAAAATAATCTTTATACCTACAGCTGTGAAATTTAGATTGAATGATTGTGGTTCCCTACTAATGTTTGGTGGTCAAGGTGGCCCAACAACAATTATTTTTTCACATGATATTGAATTTACATTGTTCCAAATACATCCAAATACGAAATGAGTGTGAAAGACTACAAAGTTGCACCCAGTCTGTGTAAGTGCAAATAAATGCACAAAGTAAGGACCAGTGGAAAAACTTCTCTCTTCTCTTTATTTGTCACACTTAGAGAAGTTTAAGGGCTGGTCTTCAGATAAGTTAGTTCGGTTCACATCAGGTGAGTGGGAGAAGATTCTAGGCCAAAGAGATTGAACTGATCACAATGTGAAGAAAACTTGACCTGACAAAACCAAAATATGCCCTTACATTAGCTGCAGGATCAGTGACCCCAGTGGCTCTTTCCCCTTTCTCTCCAGTGATTTGCTTCATGCACCATGAAATGTGCATTATTTTGACAGCCAGCAGAGCACTGAAAGATGGAAAACAAATATTATAAATGTAAAGTTCTTGACTCAGTGAGTTGATCTGGCAAAGTAGATGTGTTTGTCATGTATGTTGTTCTTTAAACTCGAAAACCATGAAATGACTTTAAGAAGACTCTGAGACAAAAAGAGATCTGTTTAAATCCCTAATCAGCCTTCTAATTTCTGATTTCTTTCCTTTCTTTCTTGTCCGCTGTGCTTTGCTCACAGAAAACTATTAACCAGAAGTCAGATGCTTGAAACAGCTCAAAGCAGTCAGTGTTTGCAGTAGAAACTTTGCTTCTGATCACTTGCAGTAAATGCTGTTTGCTCCTTGTCTTGCTTGAAGATAAAAGATTTTTCTAAAAGCAGCAGCCTGGCTAAGAACAGAATGTAGAGAGCTGAAATTCCGGGGATTAAATTGGATTTTCCCATGCAAGAGCACGTATACAGTGAGATACATGCCATTCTGTTTACTCCTCTATAGAGTCCAGTGAAGACAGTTTCAAAAGCTCACAAAGAGCTCACATACCAGAAGGAGTTACTTCTCGGTGATGAATCCATACTAAATTTATCTCTATTCCAGAGCAGCAGTTTATAGTGCTATAGTTTATAGCAGTTTATATTTTAAAAAAGAACCCTCTTTCCTTGCCTTCAGAGTCTTAAGTTTCACTTGGGAAACTTCTCTCAACGGCTGTGGCTTTTTTCTTCTCTTTCAAGTAAAATCACGAGCTGCTGAAAGGTCCCAATTTAGGTTCTGTGAGACGGCAGGGCCCCCCAAGTGGTCTCTGCCGATATGACTCTTGGCAAAGGCCACACGCCTGCTCTTTTATTTGATTTCCTCTGTGAGGGTGAAATTCCCACCACAAAGACAGCAATGGGCTGGAGAGGGAAGGTACTATATAGTCCTGGAAGACAAATAGTCAAAACATTAACCTCAAAGTAAAGCTTAACCTCAAAGTGATGGGAAGGAATACAGAACTTAATGGGTACATGAGGCAGATAGGTAGGGGTACAAGTTGTGGGGATACAATGAGAAAGAGTAGGGGGGACATTGTGTTCTACTCTGTGAGAGTCCATGTAGTCAGTGGATGCTGCTGAAAGGAAATTTGCCTGGGTACAGGATATAAAAAATAATTAGGAAGCGGTCCCATAGTCAGAGAACATCATTATCGGAAATATTCTGGAATGACTGCTCTGAAGCGTTTTCATTCCCCAGTGAAATATATGGAAAGAACATGGGGGATTTGTTATCATAGAGGTTTCTCATCGTTCTCAGACTGTCAAGATGAGTAGAGAGAAAGGATCCTGTGATCAGATTGAGTATGCAACTGGCCTGATATCTTTCTGATATGCTGTTTTGGGGGTAGTTTTTTGCTATTTTATATAGCTGTCAAACATATTTTGTAAAAATGTACCCAGTAGTAATAGCTGGAATGCAAAATGGCTCTGCTTATTTTCCTCCAATTTCTCCTCTGAGACTTAAGCCTGGAATGAGATCACTGTAAGTGGACCTTTTTGGCCCATGTAGGCTCACATTGTTCCCTTTTCCTCCAAGTCCACCGAGTTTGATGGATTTAGAAGCAGGTGCCAAGAATATATCAGGTATAGGTCAAAGGTATTCATTTTCAGACATGTGATGCTTCAATGTGTAGGGCAGTTTTTGTGATTCTAAGATGCTAGCAAACTTGTTTTTAAGAATAAATTTAAAAATAAATGGTTTATTAAAGAAGTATTGTCAATAGCTTCTCCCTGAAAACAAAATAAAGGGATTGTTTCATTTCATCTGAAGAGTCTAAGAAGAACCTGTAGGTTTTAGGATGTGGGTAGATCTGTCAGTCTGTCCAACTCACGTCTGACCTGAGTGGGAGCTCTTGAACATCGTGGTAGGAGACATACATATATAGTGTAAGTGCCAACACACTATCCAGTACAGCGTGTGTAAAATACATTGGTTATGTGATGTCAGTAGGTAAAAGATCACCAGCTCTAGTGCATATTTTGGTCTATATGAAATTGCAGAAAAAACAGAAGTTATGCATAAAGTTTATGTAAGAAGTGCAGTGGAAATGCAACCATTTGTTTCAAATCCTGTTCCCAGCTCTGTAGTGACAGCAAGTATTTCTTTGTTGCAGTCCTCAATAGTGAACTTTGAGTAAAAGGAGGAGAGAGGAATTGTAGATTTGTGTACAAGCACTTCTTTCTTGGGAGAACCACTCCATCCCTGAGATGTGCGGCTGAGTAAGTTAGTGTGAAAGTCACAGAATCACAGAATCACAGAATGGTGGGGGTTGGAAGGGACCTCTGGAGATCATCTAGTCCAAACCCCCTGCCAAAGTAGCTTCACCTGGAGCAGGCTGGACAGGAATGCATCCAGGCGGGTTTTGAATGTCTCCAGAGACGGAGACTCCACCACCTCTCTGGGCAGCCTGTTCCAGTGCTCTGCCACCCTCAAAGTAAAGAAGTTTTTCGTCATGTTGAGATGAAATTTCCTGTGTTCCAGTTTGTGCCTGTTGCCCCTTGTCCTGTTGCTGGGCACCACTGAGGAGAGCCTCACTCCATCCTCTTGACACCCACCCTTTAGATATTTATAAGCATTGATAAGATCCCCTCTCAGTCGTCTCTTCTCCAGGCTAAACAGAGACAGGTCTCTCAGCCTTTCCTCATAAGAGAGGTGCTCCATTCCCTTCATCATCTTTGTAGCCCTCCACTGGACTCTCTCCAGTAGTTCCCTGTCCTTCTTGAACTGGGGGGCCCAGAACTGGACATGGTACTCCAGATGTGGCCTCACCAAGGCACAGCAGAGGGGGATGATGACCTCCCTTTACCTGTTGGCCATGTTCTTTTTAATGTACCCCAGGATACCATGGGCCTTCTTGGCCACAAGGACACATTGCTGACTCCTGGTTAACTTGTTGTCTACTAGGACTCACAGGTTCCTCTCCGCAGAGCTGCTTTCCAGCAGGTCAACCCCCAAGCTGTAGTGGTGCATGGGGTTATTCCTCCCTAGGTGCAGGACCCTACACTTGCCCTTGAACTCAGGAGTCATGAGTTGAAGTCATTGAAGTCATGAGTCAGCTTAATCAAAAGAAGCAGAGATAGCAGAAGAGGTGCAAGCAGTTTGGGGAGCCACACTGGAATTCAGGATAACCTTTGCAGGTATGGAAAAAAAAGACCAAAAAATTAGGATGTAATTCAGCAAAGAAATGTCTGTGTACTTAAACTCATATAGTTGCCAATTTTAATCTAAATGCAAGCTGGAAAATGACTGGTGAAACAATGTTCTGTAGAAAAGGACAAAAGACTTACACTGGGATGCAAATTGACCATGAATCTGCAAAATCATAATGGAAAAATCTAAAAACCCTGGGAATGTGTAAATAACTGTGTTGAATGAAATATCCTTGAAATAATCCTTCCTTTGTACTGAGCATAAACGTGATCTTGGCTGGTGCACTCTGTCTCCAGGTCAAGGAAAATGAGAACAGACTGGAGGAAGTCCCCATCTGAGCAACAAGAATGAGGCTCAGAAAACATGCCTTCTGGGCAAGAATAAAAAAGCTGAGTTTGTTTAGTTTGGAGAGGGGAAGTGTGAAGAAAGTTTTGATGTCAGGCAAAGAGGAGGATAGTATTGTTTTGGGACACTTTGGAAGTGGGATGAATGCTGGAAGACATTTGTGAATGGATGCAAGACCAGAGCAGAGGAACACCAAGGTGATTCATGACATAGGATGAAGCGATGGGGGAGCTGGGTTTGTTCAGATAGGAGAAGAAAAAGCTAAGAGGGATATTATTGCTTATCTCCTGATACTTATTGGGTGGTTACAGAGAACAGAGGGTTACATTCTTCTTTCTTAGAGATGCACAGGGGCAACAGACATAGCTCGCAGCAAAGAAAATTCCAACTAGTTATGAGAAAAAGAAGAGCCATCATGAAATCCATCAAACACTGGAAGAGGTTGTCCAAAGAAATTGTGGAAATGTTCAGAGTTCGACTGGAGAAAGCCCTGAGAAACCTGATCTAGCTTTCAAGCTATCCCTGTTTTGGGCAGAAGGTTAGACTATAGACTTCCAGAAGTCCATTCCCACCTAAATATCTCTGTGGTTTTATGAAAAGAAATTCAGGTAAGAAAGAAATCAGGTGTCCTTTTTTAATATTAAAAATAGGAAGAGCCTGAAATAGACTGTGTGGAAACAGTGAGGTGTCTCAACTGCCAGATGTTTCCAAGAACAGGATAGACTAACATCTATCAAGAGAAGTTTAGAGACAATACTTCCTAACTCAGAACAGAGAAATGCTCTAGATAATATCTTAGAGTCCCTTTCAGCTCTGTTGTCTCTGATTCTCTGAGAAAGGTAATAAGGATGTATTTATCCAAACCCTCATAGCTTTGGCTCTCTCTTTGGCTTATCTATTTGTCCTAGCTATAGACAAGAATGGCAAAAAATAGTTTCTGGACTGAGGTAGTGAATGCCTGATAGAGACACCGTACATTTCACTGTCTCTTAGATATATGGGTTGAATCATAAATTTTCAGGCATTGGGCACCTTTAAATCCTCAGCTGCAGAAATTAAGCTAGGAGAGGGAGAGCTCCAGCTTTTCCTTGCTTATGTTTAAAAGACCTTCCTGTCTTTAGAAAATATGCCGACCACATGAATGGATCAGTCTAAGGAGGCAGAATGCAAACCCCATCTTTTCCTCTAGTTGGGGTAAACAGTAGTGTGAGAGTTGAGAAGATCAAGACTTAGGAAGCAGGCTTGTTCTTGGGTTTGTATTGTGTTAATTAATTTCCCTAACAATGCCAATCCTTGGAAAAAGAAAGAACTTGTCATCTACAACCATATAATCATAACACACAGTGTTAATGGTGTGCACCAGAGGTACATTTGCTTCCAATAGGATTTTTCCAGTGATGCCTGTTTGTGTGTGTTGAAAAAAGTGCCTCAATACCAAGGGTCACCCTGGTATTCCAGGAGGAAAACAAACCAAAATCCTGGTTGAAACTATATCGGAATGCTGCTAACCATGTGGCAGAGGTTACCTGTTAAAGCCAGAAAAAAAGATAAGATTGAAATAATGTGAGGATTACCTGAACTGCTCCCCTACCCCTGTAGTCTGTCCCATATGCTAGAGGAATAAGGCAAGATAACTGATTGACGATACAACTTCACTAATTCATTTTGAAAGGAAATAATGCCCTGTTAGATTCTTGCCTGCTTGCATTTAAATAACAAATACTTACAGTCTCAAGATCTTAAGGGCTGCAATATTCTGTACAGAGGAAACCATCTTTAGTTTAGTGATGAAAAGAAACAGATGTTCTCTCCTTTATGCACTAATCTTCCTGTATGTTTCAGAAAATTAAGGTTTGGGGAGTGGAGTTGGGGGGGTGAGTTCTTCTTCTGGGAGAAAAGATGCAACAAAAATCACTTCAAGTAGTTTCACTAAAATTTGTCTTTTTATGGTTTGGTAGCGTGCAGGCAGATTGCCAATCACTTTTCCAGAATATTAACAGCTTGTTTTAACGATTCTGTATTATGCAAACTTTTTGTATCCATCTCCTCTTGAGCTGTTCCCAATTTAATATGGGCTATATTGTGTCAAAGCAATGTTTCCTCTGCTGCCAGATTATGTGTAAGTTCTACTGTGGTTTAGTGCCAAGTGTACTTTAGGGTGAGGAAGGCAGATTCTCATCTGGGATTTATTCTTATTCTGCTTCTTTTGTGCACTTGAAATGAAAGATTTTTGTAATAAAATTTTGTATCTGGAGAAATCAGGCAATTCTGGGCTAACTTGGGTCTAATATATGTTTTTATCATATAATGTTTGATCTAATCATATACAAGTAGAATATCACGCTTCCAGTGGCTCTACAGGGAGACTTTTCTGAGTGAGGCTTTAATCTGTTTCCTGAGTTTTTAGATGGGTTTAAAGTTTTGGGTCTGTGGTGGGGTTTTTTTTTTTTTGTTTATTTCGTTGTTGTTGGTTTGATTTGGCATTTTGGCATGTGGCTTCTTTAAAGAGGTATCTTCAAGATCCCCTCTGACTCAAGTTTCTATTAAGAAATAGAAAACTGGCCAGAAGTTATATTTGACCACGGTTATATTTGCCTTGTGAACAGTCTATGCTTGCTAAGGAAGCACCAAAGGGGGAATTCTACCTCCCAATTTTCTTTTTTTCTTGTTCAAAATTAGTTATCAATGTCAGTAGAAAACACTGAACCTATGGCAATGGATCTGAGAGGATCAGATTGGGCCTTTCTCAGTCATGTATTTGTCCTCAGAATTCTTTAGGGTAAGGTGGCATAAGGTAGTGGAGGTAGGGTTTCACATTATTGTGCCATGGTAATGCATGGGAGATCAAGTGACAGCTTGGAGGCCAAAACTTACACAGAGATGTTTCAAATGTGGGTCAGGTTAGTTGTGACCTTTCCGCTTCTGAAGGGCTCTGCATATGGAGAGTTTGGCCATTACCAGCTATGTCATCATCAAGTTTAAATTTATTTTTGGGGTGGGAGGTCCACGCACTGTATGTAACACCTCAGTAGCAGCGGGGCTAACTTAGTTCCTTCACAGATGTAGGTAGGCAAACTTAAACAGGACAGCAAGTAATCTGTCAGGTGCATGCATGACTGACGCAAAATAACTTACAGTGTGAGCTATCTAGCAAGCAGAGTGTGCAGGTTATTTTGCTGATAAATATGCCATATTCAACAGTGTAGAAATGGTCCCAGCCTCTTCCACGAGTAGTAACTGTACACTACCCATTAAAAGAAAAAGGAAGAAAGCCCACATGCATCTGGAACTTCCTTTAATTAAAAGTTCCTGCTTTGGAAAAGACCATTTCTATACTTGGAGCTTGACAAAGCTGGAGGTAAAATTCTGAAAAGGGGGAAAGTGGAAATTTTCCCTCAGCAAATTTAGAAACAAAAGGGAAAGTTAAAAATACATGAGAGCTGACATGACCTGCTTGTCCTGCTACCCACTGGACAGAATTATGAAAGCTACTTAGTGGAAAACCAGAGCAAACTTTCTGCTATATTTTGGTATACTCTTTTCTTTCTGGCCACGTTTCTGATTTTTCACTACATGTGCAGGAATAATGAGGCTGTGCGGGCTTCTGTGGTCACAGGGGTTTGTTTCTGTTTCCTTACATTTGTCTGAACATGGCCATGTGAACTTCAGTAAACTTATGGTCATGATTTTAAAGCATAAACAGAGAAACACTTCCCACATTTCCATCTTTCTGATTGTAATACAGACAAGTGATACGAGAAATCAGTTAGTACAGTGGTGTTGTGATGCTGCATCAAAAGCTGATCATATTTCTTCAATATGTTAAATGATGAGGAATTGCCATCACGACCTTCAAAGCAAAGTTATAACATGCAGATGCACGTATCGTGACTTGTGAATTAGTGCCGTGATGGCAAAGCTAGGTTTCAAGGGCCTTTGAAATTAAGTTGACTGAGACTTGCTTTTCTTAAAACCAGCTGTTGTGCTGCACTGTAGTCACCTTTGTTGCTGATTCTAATGAAAAGCATTTGCAATGATACGTGATATAGCCTGCTAACATTTTGGAGAGGTGAAAGCCAAAGGCTGGTGTGGGGTTTCAGCTAAGTGATTTCATAAATTAACTTTAATGTGACCTGTAGTTCCTTTGTCAAATAATAGATTAGCAAATGAATTTGAATATGTATTATTTGAAAGATCAAAGCTAATGTTAGCGTCTGAATGGAACCTGGAAACCTGACAGGTTTTTATTGAGCTCCAGTCTTCTTCTCATATCTGGTGAATAATTCATGTCCTGAAGGTGGCTGTGGCAGAACGACTGCATAAGCAGACATGAGACAAAACCAGAAGTTTACCTCATCCCATTCTCACCTTAAAGTGTGTGTTCAGGCACACACAATTTCTACTCAGAAACTAATTTCCTTAAGCGTTGAGTAATTCACAGCATCTTGATGCAGCCTTCCACGTAAGGGAGTGGACCACATCACTCTGCCAGAGAAGACAGCAGGGGTACGAGGCAAAAATGACAGTGGGTTTGAAGTTGAGGAGGGTAGCTTCCTACATAGACAGCACTCCACTGCACAGCGAGCTTCTCATGACCCCACTGGTAAGGGTGTGCTAGGAGATTTGCTTCATGCATGTGACATTTTCCCATCCTGGATAACAGACAGGTGAGAATAGATACAATGTGGCTGTGGGAATTGCACGTTTAATTCAATATAATACTGTTGTGTATAATTTTAATACATAGTTTACGCAGCTGTTGCCTCAAATTCTTGCAGGTTAACATAGCAGAGTGAACTAATCATGATCTGGGAACATGATCAGAATAGGCCTGTGGAAAGAAAAGGATTGTCTTTTCCTTCTGCTTGTGGAACACGATGACAAATGCTTCTACTAGGAACTAAGCTGAGACCACAGAGTTTCTTTTTAGAGTGTACATCGGGCAGGAGGAGCCAGGTGTCTGGTTCTGATCCAGGTCTGACCTCACTTTGAAAGGCTATGGGGCTCAGTGGCCGTTCTCAGGCCTTTCAGCTGTGGTCTGTTGCAAATAACCTGCTTTCTGGAAATCACTTAGTGGATAATTATTGAATTATTTTCTCAACGAGATCAAGGAAAGAAAACACTGTTAAAACGCATCAATAATTGATTCTATTGCTTGAAAATACCCACTGAAACTGATGCCATGACTGAGACCAGTTTTTTATTCAGAAAATAAAATGTCAAATTAAACACAACTCTATTGATACACCAAGAAAATGTTTCTTGGTATAATGCCAACATCAATAATTATAAAGGGGAGACAGCAGGCTAAAAGGCATGGCTGGCAGCAGTTTTAAAATATTTGTCCTTGGTGGAACTGGAGACTGATTTAGTTTAAATTTAGATTCCAAAGAAAACTAACATCTCAAAGGGCATATCATAAAACTTACTGTTTTATTTGTTGCAAATAAGAACAAACAAGATACAATGGAACAAGCTTATATTTGCTTTAAAATACTGTAACAATGGTGCAGTCAGATAAGAGAGTCAATTCAGTTCACAGTGGGTAAGGATTTAGCCTAATAAATCACAAGTGGGAAGTGAAAACAGTAATATGAATTTATGGAGGCACAAATTTGCTTAACAGGTACTCCCCCAGGCAGTGCCAAGCAAAGCCTCAAAGGCTCTGTACCCAGTGTGAGCCTTTATGATGAACAGACACTGATCTTTTCATCTGCTGATATTCTCAGGTGAACCCCTGCAGACCAGTTGAAAGATCTTTGATTTTTTTTTCTGGTTGGGACTTATCAATGGCTACATAAACTATCACTGCTGTCAAGGCATGACACCGGCATTTCTGGGGTAGGGGGGGGTTGAGGCTTTTGCTATGCAGGTGATCCTAACAATCCCTTCTGAATCAAAATGCTTTTAATCTCTATGGTGGCATTATCCGAATTTACATTTGAGTTGGTTCTTAGTGGTGGGAGAAAGGCTTGCAGGGCACGGTTCTGCATGAGGAAAGATGGAGCATTGGTAGATTTCAGGACTTAATTGTTTGTGGGAAGTTTCTATGTGAGACTAGACTGTCCTATCTCTGAGGAAGAGATCACGTTTTCAAATCTCTGTTAGTGTCTATGAGCATGTAGTATGTTCCGGACAGTCCCACAAGATGAAGAAAAGAAATTTAAATGGACAGATTCTATCTCAGTTATGCCTCATCTCTTTATGATTTATCTCAAAAAGGAAGCAGGTCCTGCGTGTGGAGGGCAGACAGAAGGTCTCCAAGCAAATATTGGCTATTAAAGTCTATTGAGTGGAAGTCTGCTTGTAGTTTATCAAGTGGTCAAACACTTAGACAGTTAAGGCAGAACCTATTGCCAGTGGGTGATCTAAACATTTTCTGTCAGATCCTGAGAGAAATCAATATGACTGAGGTCTGTGGAAGAAAAAAACTTGTTAGTTCATTCAGCATTCTCCAACCTGTAATGCATGAGCCAGTGACGGATCAAAGCACAAACATGGGCTGAGCTGCACTGAACACTCGAGTGGCACAGGTGAGAAATACCTGGAGCAACCCAACTTGTCAAAATAAGCAAAAGAAAGTTTATTGTAACTTCGTGCTGCTCCTACTGCTGCAGCCTGCTCTTTTCATAATACAGAGAACACATTACACAGGTAAGGAGCTCAACTCTGGGGCAGCGAGAATAATGTCTCAGGACACAATGGAGATGACTTAGTCTTTGGGCCCAAGGCTGACAGGAGTGTGAGGTGCAGTGAATGATCTTTCATAACCATTATTTGATACTTCCACACTCTCAAAGTCATGCCCCTCCAAGGAATAAAATAAATAATGGTTTTCCTTTCAAGGCTAGTGCAAGCAGCATGCCTTTCCAAATTTATTTTGTTAAAATTTTGCCAAAATGTCTAGAAAAGAAATTTCTACAACTCCCCTACAACTCCTCTTAGGAAGATAGTACCCAAGTGGGGATTCTTGGAGAAATTGATTGCCTGGTAGCTCCCTTGTAAAATGGTTCCCTTAGAACTGATTTACCACTATTGTGGGGGAGAAAGCTGCTGTTGTTGTTTATAAGAGTGCTGCAGGAGTGTTTTTAATTTGTACCATGAAATACTGCGTTCATTAAGATGTGAACTGTTTACAAATGGTCTCTCATATCTCACTGCTTCTCAGGCAACTTGCAAAATACTAACTTAATAAAAAGTGTTCTACATCACGCTGATGCCTACTCTCTTGTAATGACAAATGCTATTTTGGAAATACTATGTTTCTATCAGAGATAGTTCGTGTTATCACAATGCATGGGTCTAATAACCCACAGTAGATTACAGGATCAGCCCTTGAGGATGACTCCTTCTCTAGGATGTTTCTTGGGGTTGGAACTTCCTGAATACCAAGCATGGCGATGTAGTTAAAAAATAAAAATACATCATATTTCCTTTGGTCTTTCCCCTGAATATCATCTTTTCTTTTTTGACTAGCAATCACCTGATCTCACATATTATGCCTAGTCCAATAGTTAAAACAGGAGTCTGATCCAATGTCTGAACCTCTAATGATGGCAAAAAGGATAATTTTTCAAGAGCACCTGCTCAAAAATTATTTTAAAGTCTTAATTTTCATTCAAAATAGGAAAAAAAGAATCAAAGCAAGAGGCTTTCATGGTCTCGTTTTAAATGAGCACTCTGAATTTCCAAGTGTGACACCCTAAATACTGGAAAAATGCAATGTATATTAACTTTCCAGTAGTTAAATTTGAATTTGCAAGGCATTTTTATAATTACAGTGTTTTTATGTTTTCTGAAAAAAAGACATTGCCCACTTACTACAATAACTGTGTAGTCCCAGATGCCACAAGATGGCTAAAGACTTTTTTTCTGTGCAGCCATAATTTTCTTTACTTTCCACGTTGTGAAATTACTTTGCAAATGGATAATTTTTAAGGAATTATTTAAGATTGTAATTTGATTGTGTTCTTTCTAGCCCTATGTTAAGACTTGGTCCCTTCTACCTACCAGTAGAACTGCAATTTCTCTTGAAATTTTTTAAATATCCATAGCATCATGCCAGGTCACATCAAGTCATTCAGGCTTTCAAGACATAACATAAGCCTACACAATGTGACATGTTGCTGCATCATGTCACAAATCTTCAGAGATATTATAGTTTTTTAAAAAAATTAATGTGGAAGTTACCATGGCTACAAACCCTCTTTATCCTGCTCAGATTTGAAACATTTTTTAAATATTGAGTAAACCACTCTTTCCTTTCCAGCAACAGCACAGCAAGTGTTTCACATGTGCTTATTGTCAAGTTTTACAGATGAAGGAACCCCCAGCATATTGCCATGTTTTTTTTAATCAGCTGTAATTTCTCTCCTTGGGATAAGTGGAAAACATGAAGAAAGGGATTTTGTTGCTATGTAAATGGCAATTGAGAGGACTACAAAGAAGTGCTTCTTAGCTGCTGTAAATCAGGATGACTCCACTTTACACTTACAGCCTCAGTGGCCTGTGAAGACCAAGGTGTGTGTGGGTTAGAAAAGTGCAGTGTCTGGAGAAGGATGCAGTGCCCTGTGAATGTTAGCCATCAATCCTGCTCAGTACTTCTGAGTTTCGTAATTGTTCTCATTCTTTCCTTAGAGTTAATCACAGAGAAATTAATGCAGAGCAGCTTGTCAGGAAGCCCTCTGCCCTGTCCTGCGGTGAACAGCATGATAAAGAAGCTTCACTTCCCACCATAATACTGGTGGGGATTCACCGGTTTTATTAGTGAAAGTGCTTTACCCCCTTCTGCAGGTTCTAATGATGGTGCATTGCAGTTGCTATAATGAACAGAATGGGGTAAAATAGTGCAAAATTTCAGCTCTATGAACCTGAAGCCTATTTTCCCTCCTGCCTGTGTGTAAGGTACGTAGGTGAATGTAGGATTCAGCACGCTTGTTCAAATGTGACATTCCTCCTTACTTCTGCTCTGATGGTGGCCAGCACTGGGTGGCCCCAAGGAAAATGAAACTACTTTGATGGAGAAGGATATGGGTTATGATTCTCAGTGTCAGGCTAGTACTGATCTCTGCTAAGGAGAGACCTTAAAGCAGATGGCTTAATAAAATTGGAAGGAATCTCTTTTTCTTTCTCTTAGTTAGTGTGCTGCTGTTTTCCCCTCTTACTTCCTCCCATGTCTTTCTCCTGTCTCTTTTCTGAAGGCAGAGCTTTTTATTTTCAGTATTCTGCTATCCTCCCCTAGCAAGTTCCAAAGTCTGACACTCATTCCAAGAAAGCTTGTATGACTTTTCTGAGTTTGCAGCCAGATGTTGGGAGTTTTGGAGTCTGGGGAGGAACGTAGCCTGGGAAAATAACCTCTGCAGCAAGAAGGTAATTTTCTGAAATCATTTCACCACAGGGGGAACAGTCACAGTACGTCACACGACACTTTGCAATGACAGATTAGCAGCATGGGATCTTACTCTTGGCCACAGCATTCTGGGCGAAAAGAAGCCTTTAGGTTCTGGTTCCTTACTTCTGTAGTAAACAAATCACAAAAACTTACCCTTAAGTTGACACAACAATTTTCTCTGAATGTGAAGGGAGCCTGGAAAAATGGCATGTGCAGTTTCCTCCTTAGTCTTGAAACATGATTGCTGTTTTCTAGTGAAGTCGTAGTGTGCCGTTACACTGATCTAAGGAGGCTTCTAAAATGCTGTGGAGGCAACCTCTTCTGGGAGAGAAATATACAACTGAAAATGACAGACAAAATATAGATAGCTGGTCCAGTGGTCATAACACCTTCTTGCTACCATGTTGCAGGAGTACAAGCGAGCAGGAAAGCGCTAGCAGTAAGTGGCATGAGGGTTACATATATTTGAGGATCAGATATTGACGGGCAGTTGCTGGTGCTTTCATTTTACTGATCACGAGAGCAAGGACACATCTGGGATAATCTTCCCTGTTTGTAATTCTGGAACACCATGGCTGGTCTTACTGGGTTGAAAGGAAAAATACTTATTTATCTGTTGCCTTCTTAATTTTTATTTGCTTTTAATTATTTAGACATATTTTTAATTTAATGATTGTATTACTGAATTGATCTTAGTTTTAACTAAAATAAATCACTTTATGCCAAGCTTTTTTTGCTTGCTCTCCGTAATGATTTTGAATATTTTCAAAAGTAATGAATGGGAAATTTGCTGGAACTTGACCAGATGATTTAATACTCTTTGTCATAATTATCTAATACCCATATGATGTAGATGTGAAATCTAGGAATTAAAAAAATATAATTGAATTCTATCATCCTTTCCCTCTGGGGATTCTGCACACAGTACTGTTTAAGGGCTCTCCACTCAAAAAAAAAAATCTGTAAACGCACCTACCCTAGCAATTAGAAATCATTTTCTTTATTGCTAGGAAAATTGCTAGGACTAATTTCTAGGAAAGTAGCAGTTGGCAGGATGGAAGAGCTTGAAGGACAAGTTTTAACAGAAAAACATCTATATTAGGAACCTTTATTCTGTTCTTCCTCATTGTCTTCATAAAAATGGAACAATGGAACAAATTTTAGTGATTAAAATGGTTTAAAAAGAAAATCGTCCTTCTCAAACATGCATACAATTGTTGATGAACTCAGAGCAGATAAGCCTACTATCTGGCCAACAGCAACTACATCAGGCTTGCATAGTTTTATATACTGAGAGTCAGTGTGCAGTCTCTGAGTCCTGCAGCTCTCATTTAACTTATTTGCAATGTATTTTTCCTTTGTATTTTATTCAGTTGTTCCTTCCTGTGGTTAGTTTCTGTAAATTCCTGTGACTAATCCGTTTCTTAGGTGGCTTGTTTTGTAGTCAAACCTCATTCCCTGTATGAATGAGACTTTGTCTGAATCAGTGGGGGCCAGCAGCATCTGAAAGAAGGTTGATGAAAGTGATGCAAGTAGCCAATTTACAATGGCAGGGAAGGATAACGGATGCTCTGATTTTTCTCCCTCAGCAGTCTCCTCACACTGGGTATGAAGGGACCATTTTTGGCTGGTTCCCGTTCCGTGCCAATTGCATCTCTTTATAATCCATCACCTGAGACCTTTTAACTTCTGTAATCTTGTTATACATTTCAGAGGGAAACTTGGATGGGCCAAATTTAATAAAAGCTTTACTGGAATCTGATTTCTTTCATTTCTTATACCCACTCTATCTGAGTATGAAAGGATTTATGGTAGTGTAATGTAAGTATCTGGGAACTGCAAAAAAAGAGAAATCATCCTCCTTTAGGTAGTTCTTTGGTTTGTGAGCAAAATCTAATTTGAAAAGAAAGAGCAGAAAGAAATGAGTTATCTCATTAGACCACAATCCTCATTGTGGGGCAGCAGGAGAACCTCTCCCACATGGCAGTTTACTTACTCCTTTGGTGTTCCAGTTTCCCGTAAGGCATGAAACTGGCTCATACGCTCTATGCAACATGCTATTGTGTGACAATATTCTGACATCAGGCAGAAAAAAAAAAAAGGTTTCTGGAATTCTGGAAATCACCAATCAAAGGTAAATTCCCAAAGATTTTCTCACCCTGCCTCTGATTATGCCATCCATTTGTTCACACAGACACATGCAGAGACGAACACATCATAAATACATTTTCTGCCTGATGTCAGAGAGTGTCAAGGCAGGCTGCCCAGGGAAGTGCTTGAGTCGCCATCCCCGGACGTATTTAAAAGACATAGAATCATAGAATCTTCATGGTTGGAAAGGACCTTTGAGATCATCGAGTCCAGCCATACACACAGAAAAAAAAAAACCCTACAATCTCTGTCACTAGAGCATGCCCTGAAGTGCCAAATCTGCACGTTTCTTAAATACCTCTAGGGATGGTGACTCAACCACCTCCCTGGGCAGGCTCTTCCAGTGCCTGACCCCTCTTTCAGTAAAGTAATTCTTCCTAATATCTAATCTAAACCTCCCCTGCTGCAACTTCAGACCATTTCCTCTGGTCCTGTCATTATCCACCTGGGAGCAGAGGCCAACACCCACCTCTCTACAACCTCCTTTCAGGTAGTTGTAGAGGGCAAGGAGGTCTCCCCTCAGCCTCCTCTTCTCCAAACTAAACATGCCCAGTTCCCTCAACCTCTCCTCATATGGCTTGGTCTCCAGACCCCTCACCAGCTTGGTAGCTCTCCTCTGGACACGCTCCAGCACTTCAGTGTCCCTCTTGTACAGAGGGGCCCAGAACTGAACACAGTACTTGAGGTGAGGCCTCACCAGTGACAAGTACAGAGGCACAATCACTTCCCTACTCCTGCTGGCCACGCTATTCCTGATACAAGCCAGAATGCTGTTGGCGTTCTTGGCCACCTGGGCATGCTGCTGGCTCATGTTAAGCTGGTTGTCCACCAGCACCCTCAGGTCCTTTTCTGCCGGGCAGCTTTCTAGCCACTGTAGCGTTGCTTGGGGTTGTTGTGACCAAAATGCAGGACCCGGTACTTGGCCTTACTAAACCTCATACAATTGGCCTTGGCCCATCGATCCAGCCTGTCCAGGTCCCTCTGTAGAGCCTTCCCTTCTTCCAAAGGTGGTAAACCCTCCTTTTATTCCTAAGTCCCATCAAAGTTCCTTATTCATCCAGACTGGCCATTTTCTCCGCCCTTTAAAGTTGCGACACTTGGGGGCACCCTGCTCCTGGGCCTTTAAGGTTTCATTCTTGAAGAGCATCCAGCCTTCCTGGACCCCTTTGCCCTTCAGGACTATCTCCCAAAGGAATCTCTCAACCAGTGTTCTGAACAAGCCAAAGTCCACCCTCCGGAAGTCCAAGGTGGAGGTTTTGCTAACCCCCCTCCTTACATCACTGTGAATTGAAATCTTGACCATTTCATGATCACTAAACCCAAGACGACCTTCGACCACCACATCTCCCACTAGTCCTTCACTGTTTGTGAACAGTAAGTATAGCGAGGCACTTGCCCTGGTAGGCTCACCTACCAATTGTGTCAGGAAGTTATCTTCCATGCACTCGAGGAATCTCCTAGCCTGCCTGCTCTCTGCTGTGTTATGTTTCCAGCAGATACCCAGCAGGCTGAAGTCCCCAACCAGAACAAGGGCTGGCGATTGCGAGACTTCAGCCAGCCGCTTATAGAATACTTCATCTGTCTCCTCATCCTGGTTGGGTGGTCCATAGCATACTCCCAGCACGAGATCTCCTTTATTTGCCTTCCTCTTCATCCTTACCCATAAACACTTGACTTTATCATCACTGGAATCTAGCTCTATACAATCAAAACATTCCCTAATGTACAGAGCCACACCCCCGCCTCTCCTTCCTTGCCTGTCCCTTCTGAAGAGCTTATAGCCATTCATCGCAGCATTCCAGTCATGACAGTTATCCCACCACATTTCCATGATGGCGACTACGACATAGTTGTCCCGCTGCACAATGGCTTCCAGCTCATCCCGTTTGTTGCCTATGCTATGTGGAGTCGTGTAGATGTATTTGAGCTGGGCTACTGATTTCACCCCCATCCTTGGCCCTTTATCCCTAGGTTCATTACTAGTGGGCCTGGTTCTATCCCCTTCCCCCTTCGTTTCTAGTTTAAAGCCCTGTCCATGAGCCTTGCTAACTCTTGGTCTAGTACCCTTTTCCCCTTTTGGTTTTTGGGTTTTCCCATTCTTAGCAAGCAGGTCCAGTGTCCTGTAGATCAAACTACGATCATAGAACCCAAAGCCCTGCTCGTAGCACCAGTTTTGGAGCCAGGTGTTGATCTGTCCAATTTTCTTGTTTACCCATTCATTAGTCCCTAAAATTGGAAGGGCAGAGGAGAACACAATTTGTGCTCCCGGACCCTTGACAAGCCATCCCAAGGCCCTGAAATCTTTCTTCATTGCCCTCAGACTTCTCTCCAGATCATCACTGTCTGCCTGTAAGATCAAAAGAGGGTAATAATCTGAGGGCCGTATCAGGTCAGGAAGCTTCCTGGTTATACCCTAAACCCAGGCCCCAGGGAGGCAGCAGACCTCCCTGTGGGAAGGGTCCGGCCTGCATATGGGACCCTCAGTTCCCCTCAGAATGGAACCCCCTATGACTATTGCCCTCCTCCTGCTCTTCACAGAAGCAGTCTTAATGTGTGTAGCTTGCTGCTTTGACAACTCCCTGGATGGGGCTTTATCAGCATCCTTAGTTCCCTCATCATCTGTCTCCAGAGGCCCATATCTGTTCTGTACGGGCACCTGGGGAGGCATGGGAGGTCTGGAGGGGACTATCCTGCTGCCCCGAGCAGGTACCTGCTTCCATTCCCCCCCATCCTCTCCTAGTTCCCCTCCTTCTGTCTGATGACAAGAGGGCAGGGACATGTAGATATGGTACTTAAGGACATGGTTTAGTGGTGGACTTGGCAGTGTTAGGTTAATGGTTGGACTCTATGATCTTAAAGGTCTTTTCCAACCTAAATGATTCTATGATTCTATGAGGAAAGGGGACCTGGGAGCCATGGCAAGGCAGGCAGGGGTGGCACCCTCATTGGTGAGGGCACAGTGCCACCAATGCAGACAAGAAGATCAGAGAGGAGCTGTGATGATAATCAAGATCCTTGGGTCAGCCAAGAATCCAGTGATCACCCAGCAGGTCTGTTCTGATGAGGCAGGTCTGAGATCAAGCCAGAAGGTCGAGTCAGTGATTGAGGATTGTGGGAGCACGACAGGGCACAAACATAGCCACCATGAAGCTGCAGCCAGCCAAATCCCAGCAGTGGGGCAGCACTCTGGGCTCTGGCACTTGTTTGCAGTGTATTGTGCTTGCAACGCAAGTGCCAGCCACGAATGAAGCTTCGCTGCGGCACGCAGGACAGCAAGTCACACAGCCTGATTCTCAGAGGACCTACCTCTGGGCACGTGACTGAAGTGGTTAGTTATTAGGACCCTGAGCACACTAATTGGCTTTCATTGCCCTAAGCAGCCCTCTCCTACTGAGTGGATTTTCAGGACTGACCTTGGACTTGACTTGTTTACCTTGTCTGATGATCACAGGACCATCAGGGGAACCTGTTACTATCACCCCCTTGCTCTACTCACCCCCCTCAGGCCCTGTGGGTCATGAGGGTTCTGCATGTGCCCATTTTGTGGTCAGTCTTGATTTCTTGCTTGCTTTTCTTCATAGAGCAGCCCTGTTCCTGTTGCTCCCTGATACTACTTTGTGGGGGGTCTGGTGTCTTTAGACCTCTCTTCAGTCACTGCTGGGCGATACAGGCATGTATGGAGGAAGTTTTGTTCTCAGGTGGGTTTGAATGGTGCTCAGCAATGCCTTTATTGCTCTTGTCCCTGCAGAGGACACCTAGGAAGTCTGGGCCCCCGAGACAGGTAATATGTATAGCATGCACAGAATTTATAGAGTATACTGGCAAGAAACCTCAGGTGTGCTGCTTTTGAGAGGATGAAAAGAAAAAAAAACTAAGAAAAAGGGATGAGGAGAACAAAATGGTAGAATAATCTAGAAAGGAAAGGTGTTGAATGAAGCTGAACTGAAAACATTACAAAGAGACTGCATCACAAGAGTTGGAAATTGCCAGCCAGCACAAGACTGAGGAAGACCAACCGCAGACATGATAAATGATAAACCTTTCTGTGGTTGCTTCAGTCATTGCATATGAGCACAATGTCACAGTGTCTGAATCCTCTCTCTGCAAATTTCACCTCAAGACAAATTGCACATGTTTTATCCTCAAGCCAGAGGAGGTACCACTTGTGTCCTCATTGCTCTTAGGAAGCGTTCCTTGCTTAACTCTGGTTTTCGAATAAAAAATAATCCTGGTGGGAACTCCCACTCAGAAATTCTGTGACTGCTTCTGTATCTAGTTCTGCAACATCAATCCTGTGTTCTGAATCCCTAGTTGTGGGAAAGATATTCCTGCCCTCTGTGGTTGTTTGGCTTTTTACTGGGACACAAAGTCATCCTCTGCAGTAGAGTCAGTGTAAGGAGAGAACAATCCAGAATGTGAATATGTTCAGATCCGTTGTCAGTTGGAAGGTGATGGGGAAAGGCTAGTTTGAATAAAAATAATAGCTGGGCTTTGGTATGGCTGTGCTTTTTCATCATGATTTCCCACTGGTGGGATCCTGGAGCACAAGAACTGCCCCATTCGCAGGAGAGGCATAGCCCAGCCCTCCGGTGTGTCTTTTCCTTCCCAATATGACAATGTGTATCACTCACAGACTGTCTTACCCCAGAAACTTGTTAGGTTCAGTTTGGCCACAGGAAGGTTACACACGCTGTTTAACATAAACAATAAGCAGCCTTGACAGTGCTTTTTAAAGACCTGGCAATAGCACATGGAGGGGATTTTATTACTCTGCAGACTGGTTCTTCTTATGAGTGAAATGCAAATGGAACCAAATCTTCACGTTTCTCAAGAGGGTCCTAATACCTTAAGGGTCTGTTTTTCTAACACTCCACTGAATGACGACTATTCATTTCTAAATGAGAGCTATTCTAAAGGCACTGCACTCATTACAAGGTGCTCCAAGTATGATATCAACGTTATGGATTGGATTCTGGCAGTCATTTGCCTCTAACCCCTTAGCCAGCCAATGATGTAGAAAGGGGATCATTTGGTGGGGTAGGCTAGTGGGTCCAAGCTTCACAGGTTGAATTTTGACTAGAGATTAATCCTGGTCTATCGTGAAAACTGTGGTCTGACTTCACCATGCTCTGTACTGTGCTGTAAATCCACTGCTCTTCTAACCACAATCAGACAGCTTTGGCTTTTCCTGGACAGCTGGTGGTGGTGCTCTAGGGAGAGGCCAAGTCACATCTGTAAAGCTTTACTGGTGGATGTTGCCTTCAGTTCCCAAATAAGGTGACTGGGAGCATCTGCTGCTCCCCTTCCTCAGAACAGCAGAAGCAAGCTGCTAGTTAGCTGTTTGTTCTTTCATTCAGCAGTGCGTTGACCACTAATAGCAGCAGACAGAAAGACTAACCACCTGATGAATGGCTGAGAGTCTCTGTCTCCTTTGAAACAATACACTGTGGAAAACTTGGACATAGCCCTTGAGAAATTTTAAGGCAAGTGGATGCTTCTCTATCTGAGCAAACTGTCCCCTAGCCAGACAATCACAGCTGATTACAGCGACTGCACAGGAGCTGATGAGTGGTTTATAACTAACGCGCGTTGTTGCAGGGCAAATGCTCCCTTTGCAAACATGAGTCTGAGCCAACCAAGGGACGAGGTCAGTCTGAAGCAGCTTGCCACAAAATCAGGATGATAAAGGTGGTTTTAAGTTAAACCTTTTAAACTGAAACACATTTTACTTTCCACTAGGGTTTGAATTCCTGGTTCTAGCTCAAAGTCTGGCCATCATAACATTTGCTGCCTCTTTTATTTCAGAAGTATATTTTGCCATATGCATGTATTTCTAAGCTTCCGTGTGAGATCCCAACACACGAACAAATTAATAAAACCCAAGTATTATTTGTTTGCTAATACCTGCTCTTGGGTACGTGAGGGCTGACTCCACTAAAAACAGTGGAGCAACATCTGTGCCTCTGGTGTACCGATGCAGAGCACTTTGTGCAAACAAAAATAGCAGATGAGAACAGCAGAGTCATGCTGCTGAGCTCTTAGAAATCAAACTCCTTCAGAAGATTTAATGGTAGTGACAAAGCTATGTCAAATGATTTCCTTGTTTATCTGATAGCATCTAGATACATCAAATATTAGAGCTCCATTGTGTTAGGCTCAGTGCTGATATATGATAATAAATATTCCTTGCCCCAGAGCCCTTGCTGTGTGGATGTACAGTGAGAGACAAACTGACAGGAGGACTGCATGGTAGCTGTGGACTGATTAAGATTAGTATAATGAGCAGCAGCCATGGTACACCAGCTGTCCTTTGTCTAGAAAAGATACAGTAGGGGCTAAGTCTTAAAGAGATACGTGAAGAAAGATGTGACAATGGATTTTCACATTATGACTGGAAGCTTTTCCCATACATAGAAGACAGAATAAAAAATGAAAGGGTGGGCATGAAGAAAATCTAACAGACGGTCAACAAAGGCAGGAATCAATAACTGCTGTGTAACCCATAATTGAAGATCTGTTATCTGTACTTCTTCCTTTTTGATCATAGTAAATTATTCTGGATCTCATTTTCTTTGAATGTCACATACACATCCACCAAATACTTCAGACAAATAATTTTCAGCCTCTGGATTATTTGTGAACTGTTAATTTCTTTGCTTTGCTCTTGCTCCTAAATTGCATGCCATTTTTTGTTTTAATTACATGAGTGAAGGAGGTTAAATAGAACATCTGATAGTCATTGATGAACGTTCCAGAGTGGCTTTTGTTTTACTAAGTATTCTGAAGTGCATGAGATTTTCATTAATAAAGACCAAAGTGTCTGTATAACCAATTTAAAAATATTTATGTTCTAATCTGTGTGGGTTGATTAAAATCTTCCTCAACATCTTCTTGCATTTACAGAAAACATCTGTATGTTTTGCTGTCCAGCTAGCAGGGCTTGTAGTAACTATACGTCATCTCTAAAATGTGCATACACATCCTCTGTGATAGAAGTCTCCCAAAACATTCAGCTACAAACAGCACAAAAGTTAATCTAGGATGATATCCGGTGTGAAGGGAGACAGAGTCTCTGCCTGTACAAGTCGGGGTCAGCTGTCACATACCATGGTCAAGTCCACCAGACCTCTGTTCCTATAGCAATGTGACTGGTGCGATGCCAGAGTTCAGGTCTTGAGATACTTGGTTGCTTTGGTAACTACAGCTTATTTTCGTGCTGAAATATGTGGGCTTTAGTCAGCAGGACAGTCTGTGTTCTGCCACTAGCAAGTTTCTTTGCAATAAAAATAAACTCTGCTGCGAGTTCATCAAATGGAATATCGTTTGCCTCTATTTTCAGGTTTTTTCAGGCCGCTGGCATGACTGACTTCTGGTGGTGCTTGTGTGTCCTCCAGTGTTTGTCTTCTGTGGTAGTTTGGATGGGATAAATTTGTTTGTTTGTTCGTTCGTTTGTTTCCTTTTTCTCCAATAAATCGGTAGCTTACATTTCCCCCCTTTTTAACGTCAAAAGGACTGTTGTCTGTGTTCTTTCCCTTCCGAATTTCAGGAAGATGAAAGGCCCACTGCAAGGTATCTGCGGCAGGAGACAGCGTGCTCCCACGTGGTGCTGGCGGCAGCTCAGCATAGCTGAAAAGAAGCTGCAAACAAATCTCCGAGCGAGGCCGGCAGGGCAGGGAGCCGCACAGATGCACTGCGGTTGCCTGGCCCAGCGCGCCAAGCCTATTCCCCTGCATCGTATTTCCTGCAATGTATCCGACAAGCGCAGCTCCCCAAGGCTTTCGGCTTGTGCTGGGCGCAGCTTCCTACGGCAGACCAGTGGCTGCAGGCGTTCCCTGAGCACCTCGCTCGCTTACCGTCCTCTGCGTGAAGCCCCAAATGCTCTTGCATCGAATAAATCCTTGCAGCCGGGTCCCCTCTTGGAACTGACCTCTCAGCAGGCAGCTGTGAAAACATTCCCTGTGCTGCAGAGCAGCGGGGATGTCCCTGGGGCAGGTGCACATTTTGAAACGTGTAAATTTGCATTATTTTTTGTTTTCTTTTCTTTAGGTGCTTCACATCCCAGTTTCAGTTTCTGCCCTTCTTTCTGGGTCTTTTTTCTCTTGTTGAGGAAGTGGTATGACTGGAGCAATCTGCTGGCACCTGTGGCCAGTATTTTATAGGGTTTTACAGAGTGATGGGGAATAGGAACATATCTGACTTCTGTTCTTGGGAGCGAATATGACGTGGAGTTGTATGAGTTGCAGATGGTACAGGGAAGTTTTTGCTTTATCAGCTGTGGAAGAAAGTGGGATTCTGTGTTTTATGGCAAGGTATTTAGTGGAAAAAACTGCTATTCTCCCTCACCTCCCCCTGTGTGCCCTATAAGCATGTGGAAAGGAAGAAGACAGGGAGTGAGGGTGAGAATATTTGTGCTTGTGCGCATAAAAGCTAAGGTTAACTCTGTGCTTTTCTTGATGAAGTACAGAAACAGCCAAACATTATCGCATAAAAAATTATTACACTTTCTTTTTTATTATTATTATCAGAGCTTCTCTCAAAGCCATTCTAAGTACAAGTATTTAAAGGTTAGAGTTTTTAAAAAGAATGAAGAAAAAGATCTGGAAACAATTTGTTTTCATTCTGCCCAGGGTTGTAAACTTAATGAGACAAGGCCTCCTTTTGCCCCCTTTACTGATCTTGGCAAGTGCTCGACTGAATGTCACGCTGCTACCAAACATCGCCATGCCATGGCCCTGGCCTCTTCTCTGTGCTTGCTGACCCCATCTGTCCTCTATCAGCCTGCTTCTGAAATGGGCTGTAAGGAGTTGTGCAAAGGGTGGGAAGTTTTTATGCACTCTGTTGGCCTGTATACACCTTTCACATGAGCACAGGGGCTTTTTATGACTTGACTTCAAAACTTCTTCATGCTCAGTGGATTTTCTGCTGGAGCTTGTAAGGCCTGAGATGAGCTATATGGCTTTTCACCCCCTCAGCGAGGTATCTTTGGAGCCTGGGTAACTTGCACCTTAATCACGCATTTCATGCAACTGACAGGTTTTGCACATGTCATTTAAGAACTGTTTAGGTGAAGACTATTCAAAGGTGGGCAAAGGAGTTTTTAATGGTCTACAGCAGAGGCTGTCATGATCTGTGAAGAGCTTGTAACTGACTGACACTTCACAACTCCTGTAAATACTCTTTGGACTGCAAAAGCATTTGGGTAACAGACAACTATTTGGTTGTAAAAGTCCATGGAGAATCATGGCTTCGTATGAGAAAGAATACCTGTGTGCCTAATGGAGTCAGGTAGGAAAAGTCTGTGAGCCGTCTGTGTTCTAATCAGCCTGCCTAACTCTGGAAGTGCAGGCACAACTTGTGCTTATCTCTGCTACTGTACCTCACCTGGCTCACTGAAAATGTGAACCATGGGTTTGCTACGAGATGCCCTTCAAAATGTGTTGTACAACTTTCCTTTCCTTAAGAAGGGTCAGTGCTAGTCCTAAGCAGCTTGGCTGTGTTCCTGTTAATTAGGTAGCTGTCACTGATTTAAAGGATGAATCACCAGGGTGTTCATTCGTTGCTGGCTGAAAGCATCAAAGCAGTCCGTAAAGCAGTCAGGATGCATTTATTCCTAAATATTCCTACACTGTCTCCTACACGTGACATGATTCTGTGTGGGGCTGAAAGAAGTCTAGCTCCACAAAGCTGACATGAAATGTCAATACTGCAGACCATTTCTGACATGCTTGAGCTTATACTAATCCAACTTCAGGTTTATGCAGACCCAGTCATTCATAAGTCTGTCAGTCACCCAGCCCCTCGTGTGCTCTGAGCCTCTGGAACACAGAGGGCCATCTGTTGTTTTAATAGAGGATTAATTTCTAGGAAACTCCAGTGTCTAGTATCAAAGCTGACATGCTTACATCCATGTTTGGCTAATTTTTTTTTAACATTTTTATTCTGGGCAATAGTTGAATCTCACTCAAGATAAACAAAGCACATGCGTATCTTGAGATTGGGACAGCGTGTGCAGTTTTCAGAGCAATACAGTCGGGTTTGCTAAATCCTGTGACTCCAGGTGAAGGCTTTGTCACTTATTGTCCTGGTCCTATAGATGTATATGGAGATAATCAGGTATTGTGTCCTTCTGAGGAAGAAAAACAATACAAAAGAGAGGTAATAAACCACAACATGATGTCATATTGAAGACAATTTATAAGATAAATCTATTTACTTTCTTATTATTATTTTTATTAGTAAATTAGAATGTGTGTGGTGCCAATCAGAAAATGCTTATAAAAGGAAGGAATGCCAATGAGGAAGGCACTGTCAGTGTAAGGCAGAGGCTTTCAACTTTGCCAAGTGGTATGACAAACTGGCTTTTTAATTTGAAAAAGATAAATGTATCTGGAGGTGGTATTTAATTTTGCAAGCAAACTTTACAAGGACAGGTAAATAAAAATTTGTAGCTGCTCTGAACTTCATTTGCAAAGTACATTCGCTGGGGACTGTTAGCACTGCTATTACCCAGTGAAATGCAGCAGGAGCTGGTAAGGCTGCTACTTGCCATAGCAGCAAGGTATCCTCCTAATCGTCAGCTCCTGGGAGAATTCGGTGATTGTTCATGTGCCAGGAGAACCACCCCTGCTACGTTGCCAGGTCTATACCTGCCTATACCCTCTACTACATGTGCTGTGGTGTTAGCAGCTGGCACAGCATCAATACGCTGCCATGTCTATATGGAGTGTCATTTACTTCCTTCACATGTGCTTTGTGTTAGCTCAGTCATATTCTGTATCTGGTGACAGTGGCAGACTAAGGCAATCTCAAAATTCTCTTGGGGTTTCTGGATGGAAATTTGGTGATTAATTTAAGTATGATGTTTTTGCAGAAAGTATCTGGTTTCCTCAAGCTTTGTGTTTTTCCTTGGGGGAGGTTGTAGGGATAGGTTGTAGGCTTTTCTTTTTCTTTATCAGCATTTTCTATGGTATCTTCTGCAGCGGTGGTTTTCTGTGTTTCTAGTACACAATTCTAACTCCCATTCATAAGTTATGTAGATGAGGATGGCTTAAGACCTGTGCTTGGATCTCTGACTGGCCCGTGGATTCAAACTGTACCTGAGCACTCCACCTTCAGGCAAGTTTTAGCACAGGATCCAGCGTTAGAAACTAATACACAAACCTAGGCTATATTGGAATAAAGCCTCATGATGAGCGATCATATAGGCCTTTTTTCTTTTTTTTCATTCCTAATAGCGTCAAAATTGAACAGCTTCTCCAGACTTGACATGACGTATCTATTTTAACTGAGGGATTAAATGCTGTGCCATGGCCCTTGTTAGTTCTTCTGAGGCTTACTGAAGAGGTACAAAATGCAATAGCAATAGTTCTTTTTCAGAAACAATCACCATCTTTTTTGGCTGTTCTCACTTACAGCTTGGCTACATCTGTAGATGGAAGAGCTTTTAAGTAAGAGCTTGAGTATTGATTATGGGTAAACTTTAGCCTCTGTGCTTTAGTTAAAGGCTAAAAATACCTGTCTCTGTTTTCCTCCAGATTGTTTTCTGCCTTTTGATCTTGCTTCTCAGTTTTTCCTTCCTGTTCTTACATCATTTGGTCTTCAATAATTTTCTTGCTTCTCCAGTTTCTTACTAGTTTCCCATATGCCTGTACTCTCTCTCCCCCTTGCTTCCCATCCTTGACAGCTGTTCTACTGCTGCTGTCTCCTCCAGCTCCTAGTTTTCCCGAGGTGTTGAACAAGCCTATGACTCATGAAGTCCATTGGTGTTGTCTCCCATGGAGGGAGGAGGGAGGCAGAGGAGGGAAAGGTCCCCATGCCGTCTACTCCATGCCTCACTGGAAATGAATGCAGGGAGAAATGCAAGAATGGTCCTCAGAGCAGAAAGTGAACAATCGTATTTGCAATGTATTTGCAATTACCATCGTATTTGCAATTACCATCGTATTTCAATGGTATATAGGAAATTGTTAAAAGGTTTTGATATGAGCAATAACATAAATAACCCCGGTTTTTATTTAAAATTACAGTTAATGATAAGAAATATTATAGAAAGGTTATTACATCCTGTTTCTTAGGCCAATTTCTCTTAGGGATCAGGGTAAATTATGATGTTTGTGCACAGGACAGGGTGAAGATGACTGTCCAGGCAGATTGCTGTACTGCAAGTTTGTTAAGCTCTCTGCACAGTGTCTGAAAAAATGTGACAGGCTGGCTGGAGCAGGGTCTGTGACACCCTGACCCACCATGTTCCTCAGAGTCACACCTTTAAGAATCCCTGGCCCATATAAATTGATTTGATCAGTGCTTTTGCGACCCTGTGGTGCAACCACACCATAGCCTGCGTTGCTGACTCTTGCCAGAAGTTCTGCTGGCAGAAAAGCCACAGGGGAGGTGGGCAGGAGACTGGACATCCCTACTCTCTTCCCCTGCCGACACTGGACCATGCTGGTGTTGCTCTGTGGTGTGATCCAGCTGCTGCTGAAATAAAGCCTGTGCTGAGGCATGTTGACAGTCTGTCAGTCATATACTTCTTGTTGATTACAAATTCATTAAAAAAAACCAAACAACAAAATCGAGCAAATCTTTGATTAAAAAGGCAGTTGGTCAGACTAGCCTGACCTGTCTCCTTCATTTTAACCTACCATAATCAGCTTTCTTTCTCTGGTAACAAGAAATCATTCTGCAGCAGTCTACATTAAGCCCAGAGTGTTTGTCAAATATCTGAAAAGTAGGTTAAATCTGATACAAATATAATTTGATTTTTTAAATTTTTTTTTAATGAGATGTTTTTGAAATAGGATGATTAATGCTGCTTGAACTAAATTACAATGGAGAGAGAGGAATGAGAAGAAACCAAACATAAAATCTGTAAATTGGGAATGAGAATGCTGAGAACAGATTTGCCTTGACCTGATGTCTTTAATATCTTCTTTTTTTTTAATATTCTTCCAGAACCTATAGAAAAAATCTCTTTTACTACAAATGTATAGTTTGTTGTCCTGAAGCACAAACAGGAAAGTAATCTAGGATCAAACTGATTGTCTGACTGTGCTTGTATGAAGTAAGGAAAACCTTAAGGGAATACAACATATATCTTGCCATGAAATCCTAAGCCTCCACATTAGAACAAAAACCATTTTATTTTTATCACTTTCTTTAAATAATCTGCCCTCAGCCCCCCCATGGCTCCACCCACCCGTTTATGCTGTTTTACTTTTTATGCCATCCTGAGGTGTGCGTAAGGGGTGTGTGCGTGATTATTTTTGTTTTTATTTTTTAAACCTTGCCTTGCTCAGTTCAGCATTGCCCATGGGGATCGAGGCATATGTGATCTCTCCAAGTTTATAGCTTGGTTTGCTCCCAGATGCACAAAGTCTATTGTGATTGACTGCACTTCCAGGAGCCACAGCCAGCTAGCCTGCTCCGGACTTGCAGTAGCTTAGTAGCTCTGACCTTGGATTTGCTCAGCCACTGCACCACGCAGCCTGGTTGTATCATCTCCTCTCTGTTGGGCACATTCTGATAGTCATCAAAAATAAAATTTATTAAATGCTTGTATCCAAAAGCAGTAGCGTAGCTGGGCAATGACTGGAATGCTTTGAAAAGATTTGGCAATCAGGAAGATGAATATTTTATGTAAACATACAAAACAGTGAAGGATGTCTTAAAATCCTGTCATTGAGGTATTATTGTATCTTATTATATATTAAGATATTAAAAACACAATCCTTCCTCCTTTCCTCAACCCAGCACAGACGTCATCTATGGAAAAAGATGTAAATAGGGTCTTTCCCTTGGACTGCTTGGAGTTTGCTGTGAACGAGAGATGGCTGAACTGCAAAACAGCCTTCATCAGGTAGCTGATGCTGCCTGTTGGCAGAGACAGGGTACCAGCCTATGCGGGACACTGGTGATTTTTTTAGGTGGAGAAGAGGAAATGGAAGCTGGCTAAGATCTGCCACAGTCCCCTTTTAGTCACACGTGTAGTTCCCACCAAAGGGATTCAATGGGCACTGAAAATGACTACCTGGCTACAGCAGCAGTGAAGTCCAAGCCTTTAATTTTTCCCACCATTTGGAACAATGCATGTTCAAGGCTAGATCTGCTGGTTTGGGGTGTTTTTAGACCCCTCCTTCTCTTTGACCACCCAAGGGCAACAAGGACAGGGCAAGGAAGGAGGATCAGTTTATGTGAGAAAGGAAAGGTGGAGAGTTACTTCAGACTGCAGCCTAGCACGTCCCTTTCAGCGGGAGACCTGCAGGGCCACCCAGCATCCTTTCTGCTGTGTTATCCATGGTTTCTAGCCCCCTCCTCTGCTGTGGCCCCCACCCGACCATGTTCAGAGGATCAGGCAGCATGCCTTCCCCAAAAAGGGCTGAGAGGTGGTGGGTGTTTTTGGAGTGTGGCCCCAGCTCTGCTGGTTCTGAGCTCGTAGCTGTTCTCTCTGCAGAGAGGGTGCAGGGCATCCCCCCACTAAGAGGCAGATGCCAGAGCTGTGGCTGCCTGGAGTGCAGGCTGTTCGGCTTGCACAGGATTAGGAGTGGGTGACAGATGCACAAGGTGGCCTGAGGGCTTGGAGAGTGGCTGGCCAGGCATAAATACCACAGCATGTGGTGCACACAGCATATACTGCAGGGTTCGGGAGTTAGAGTGGTCTGGGGGATGCAGGGATGTGGAGTGGTGAGGAGAAGTGGATTCAGACCCTGCTTGGTAAAAGGAAGAAAGGTAGCAGATGGGTTTTAAGAAGATGGAAGAGACATAGCCCTGTTTTAGGGCTTTGGTTCAAGGAGAAAGAGCCAGCGTAACAGTGTGGTGGAATTTTGGTTTGGGAAAATGCAGTGGGCCCAAGGTAGCATGTGAGGAAATAAATCTTGAGCTAAAGGCATGTAAAGATTTCTGTATAAATGTGAGGCTTTTGCTTATATACACATTGGATCACAGCCCCTAGTGTTACTGATGCCTTTGCTTTTCGGGTCCAGCCATCCTGCGTGTAGCAGAGGATGTCCCCGTGCAGAGGATGTCCCCAGTGTCCCGGGGGAGCCTGCAGTCGGGTTAAATCCAGCGGGAAGCACGGACCAGGACGCAGCAGTCCCACCCGTTTGGGAGCTCCCGGCTCTGCAGATGCTGGGTCTGTCTGTCCCTCTGTCTGTCCGTCCGTCCGTCCGTCCGTCCGTCCGAAGCTTGCCGGCGAGCGGGCGGTGCGGGGCGGCTGCAGCCGCGGGCCGCCGGCGCCACCTGCCGGGCGGAGGGAGGGCGGCGGCGGCGGCTCCGCCGGGCTGCGCTCCCCGCGATGCTACCGGGCGCTCCCGACCCGCGGTCGCCTTGAGGGGGGTGTGTGGGGGGTGTGTGTGTGTGTGGGTGTGTGCGTGTGCATGTGCGTGAGCCCACAGTTTAGCTCCTAGCGGAGCATTGGGGATCACTGAGGTCTCTGCCTCAAGGAGGCAGGAAAAAAACGGAGCACGTTCAGGTCGAGAAACTGACCCCAAAAAGGTTGTTTATGGCAGAATTTTCTTTAGGTGCAAAAGCACTGTGTAAAGGTGCCCAGTGTTGCTCGCCGTTCTTCCTTCCCTGTCTGCTAGCAGGCTGCTGAATATGTTGTAGGATCCTGAAATCTGTAAAAGTTACTGTTTTTCCAGTATATGAGCTGGAAGATGACACTTGCTACAATTTTTTTTCTTCCCTTGCTTACCAATTTTCCATTATTTAACTATTATTTTTTGGTGTTAAAAATCCTCCTTACAGGACCTAATGCTGCTGTATGTTAACCTGGTTCTGTTTTGATGCCAGACTTCAGGTAAACGAAATAAGACTACATTAAACTGAGTTCAAAGAAATTCCAAATGATCTTTGTGAATGGATTTAATGAGCACTACACTGTAGGTAGGCTGTTTATGCGTAGCCATGGTCTTTTTCTTTTTTCTTTTCTTTGTTTTTTTTTTGTTTGTTTGTTTATTTTCTTTGATAGAGGATGAAGAGTCAAAAGAAAGCTTCTGGCTTTCCTTACAAAATAAGTTACATTTCTGTATTTCTGAGTATCTATGCTCAGTTTGGGCAGCTTCCTAAACTGGGAGCTTCCAGGAGCCCTAAAGCAGTGAGTTTTGCGCTGAAAATTGAGACAATTAGACTGGTTTAATTATCCATGTCTCAACCAAATACACTGACAAGGATGTGGCCACTCAGATGTGTTTCCTTCTTTCCTTCCTTTGAATCTTTCTTTTCTAGTAATGAAAGTTTGAGGTTTAGTCGATAACCCTCTTTGGCTCTTTATATGAGGAACATACTTGCAAATACAGTACCATGTATTGAAACACAGTTTTGTTAGTTCTAAGATCAGAATTTGTAACTTGCAGAGTTGCAGGCCTGTGTAGTGCCTATAACTGGGAACCATGAGTATTAACCCATCAATAACCTCCTGAAGAACAGTAGTAGTGTCTTGAGGCACATCACACTGTTGAACACTTATTATAACCTTTCTGCAATGTGTGTGTGTCTCTGTTTTATGAGTCATCTGAGGGGGAAGAGATACAAGAAATCCACTGAGTAGAGAAAAAATGGAAGATCGTTTTTTGAGTTGTGTTTGTGTTTCATACAGCCAACTTACAAGGTAGCCACACACACAGTTGAATCAAGCTGTTTGGGGGGGTGGGAAGAAGGACTGGGAGTACCAAGTGGTCAAGAGTGTGTCAGCGGGTAACTGCATCCTGAACACTAAGACTTACAATTCAGAGATAGCGTAGCTTTTATTTATACCCATTATGTTTTTATTTATACCCATAACAGAACTGGACCTAAACTCTATCAGGTGCTGTAATATAGAAGAGCACATTTTCCTGCAAACCTTTCCACTTATGTCCTTGGATCATCCCAACAATGCTGTTCATACTGCCTGTACTGTAACTTTCAGATCCATCCCTGTCTTTGGGTTGCAGACCCTCTGAATATGGGAGGTTTATAAAGCTGTTAAAATGCAGAATATTGTAAAGGTTGGTTTTCCTCTGCGTACTTTACTAAGCCAGGTGGACAGGGTTCTCCACCAACATTTCACTGTGTGAGGTGAAATATGGCATCAAGGCAGCTTATTCTTGTTACAGTATTAGGCACATATTTCTATGCTTCTCTCTGCTAGACACTGAAACTGGTAAGTTTTGCAAAGGTTAATGATTTAAAGGTGCCAGGAATGATTTCTACAGAACAAAGGCCTTTTTTAAAGGTGGAAACAGCAGAGAACTTGGAAGCTGTTAGTTACCAATATGGATAATTGACTGGGAGAGCTCACACTCCCCCTAGACCTTGCACAGACAGATTGAGAGGGACTCTAATGGATGTTACAAGAATTGGCTTCAATTATCTCTCATAAAATTTGCAGTACTTTCTGTCAGAGGGAAGTCATACTTCTTGACAGCGTACAAGATTGCTGCAATTCTGACTGGAATTTGGATACTTGCCACAGCCCGTTAAACAAAGCAGCACACTGCAGTACCTTTGTCAAGCTTGTCTTTTCATTTAACTAAGATTTTAATTTCAATTTAATTTAAAACTGTGAAATTCTTGCATGACCATATTTTTAAATAGATCACATTATACAGAAGTGACTAGAGCTCCTTAGTGCTTCAAATTCCGCACGTGCAGCTTGATGTCTTCAGTGGGGAGTGACTTTTCCTCCTCCGCGTTCCACTCCCCCCCAGTGGGTGGCGGCTCCCAGAACACCAGAGCAGGAGAGAGGCTATTATGATGAAACCTGAGTGGCCAGTGATTTCACACTAAGGGGATTTTGTGACTGAATGCAATATAGAAAACTCATCTTTGGAGAGTTTCTATTTAGTGGAACCTTTAAAAAGCAGCTTTCAAAGTAAAATTCCAAGCAGAAAAAAAAGCCACCCAGTCGTGTAGGATGCAATGTGAGTAACAAAGTTTTCCTAATTTTTGACAAATGAATTTGTAATCTTTTAATCCTTTCTCATCCTCACTATGTTCTTAAACATTTCTCCTGCACCTGTCATGGGAATTCATAAATATAAGCACTTGATATTTCTTCCACGTTTGGCCTGGCGACTTTACAATTTAGAGAACATTTGCTGACCTCTATCTTTATTTCTGAAAAATGCTGATTTAAAAGCTTCAACTGGTTACAGAAAAGTTTAGCTTCTGAAAAAAACTCAGACTCAAATATATTCTGAGGAAAAAGTTTCAAGATGGTCTGTACTATGATGTAACAGTTTTGAGGATTGGTGTTTTTTTTTTCCCAGCTTAAAACAACTTTGCACATTTTTTTCAAGATTAAACTCTATTTTTTTTAATCTTTAAATTTAAATGGAATACTTAATTTCCTGAAAAAAAGGTCTTTTTTCCTGCAAAAGATCACACTTCTTGAGATTTTTGGGGTGTTATTCTGATTCAGGAAAGAAAAAAATAAAAATCACCATATACAAATTGTTAGCAAGATAGGAAACCATTGCCTAAATGGAACCATGGGCGTCTAAGTCCATTTGCCCAGATTTTGGCATTGTAGCTGAAAGTTCTTATACTGCGGACTCCAGATCAAGTCATGGGGGTTGGAACTAGATGACCTTTAAGGTCCCTTCCAACCCGAAGCATTCTATTATTCTATGATTCTATAATTTTACCATATTTAGAGGGGAAATCTGATTTGTGTTTCTCTTGTCCCAGGACATTGTCTTCCCAAAGAGGATGTTGTCTGAGTTCTTCAGAGGGTGACTGGATATTCTTGTTCCATGTTCAGCCTGAGTAACCTAAACTGAAGCATCGTCTGAAAGTCTTACACAGTTCTGTAAGATATTCTGATGAAATGACGTGAATGAATTTCTCACTAGCTCTGCTGCCCTAACATGTATCATGAAAGGATTAGGAGCTGAAGGCATCAGAAGGCATCTTGTCCTCTGCATGCGAAGAAAGAGAATCCTTTGCAGATATATATATATGGTATCTTTTTACAACGAAAATTTCAAGTTCATTCATGGTAGAGATATACTAGGTACATCAGTTACACCAATGCCCATATGCTTTGTTGTTCTTTCAGATTAGGCTTGATGGAAAGGGAATGGAGCCTGTTCAGACTGTTTACATTTCTTAGGTGTTTGTGCCATACCTTCTGTGTCTCTTTTCATTTGTGAAAGGATATGAAGAACGTGAATGAAATGTGGGGCCATATTTCCTAATTACGTTGACAGGACTGGGCAACTCATCCTTCAGATCAGCTTACAAATGAGATTCAGCAAGTTTTTCAGTCTTTCCTGCTTCTCACAATCTCTTTGAGTTTGATACCCTTTTTATTAGACACATGTTTCTTTTGTAGCCTGTCTCTTCAAAGTCCCTGTCTGTTCCCCATATTTCTTCTCCATTTATTTCCTCTTATCACATATTCAGAGTACTCCAGGGGCTTTTTAACGTTTCTCTTTGTTAGTCACAAAGTGTCTGCTATATTGGTGTTCCATCTAAGGAGTCTCTAAGGGCTCCTGGGAAATTTAAATTACCCAGCTCTGTCTTCAGATCATCATGATAGTCCTCTAATCCCAGCACACAATATCAGGATACTTTGCTTTATGCAGGTGAACATTACTATCTGAAGAAGAAACAGGATTCCAGCTCCAGCTCAGTTAGGTATTTCTGAGCGCAAGCTCTCATTCTTCCCATCACCAGGTATAAATTTGTGCTAGGTCATTTGAGAGAAGGTCTACTTATAGCTAACATCCTGGTAGCTAACAAGCTCATGGCTTGCCAGAGGATGTGGTTTAAGATTAGCTGCCTTCAAAGTTCTGCAGGGGCATGTAAATAGAAAAGGTTCCCTAGGGAAAGAGATGGGAATGTTGGTAGGAGGGAATAATGGAGGTCTGTTCCAAACAGATTAGATTAGCTTTAGAAAATTTACCTAAAAATCAAACATTTTTTTAACTGAAAGGAAAGGTCTGTGCAAATGCAAAGGTAGCGTTGACCCAGTCAAAGCACTAAAGAACATCAAACTGGATTGTAGCTTTTTTCAAATATAAGGTTTATTTAGGTGTTATTTGGTAAGATAAGGAGAGATACGGTATTACAGCATTGTCCAAGGGAAAGGATTACAGAGCTGTTTCTCTTCCACTTTGGCCATTTGCACGATCTGGCCTTGCTGCTATTGACCTTCTCGTGAATAATGTTGCATTGAGTACTATGAAAAAGTATTACCCTCTCCACAGATACTAGCATGAATTTAGGCTTGCGTCAGACAGGTGAGATGAGATTGCTGTTATTTCCTTATTTTCCTATGACACAAAACAGGTGTTCAAGGCCCTCTTCTTGCTTGTTACGAGGAGATCCCAACCTCTGTGGGTGACTTGGACTGGCCCAGCAGTGATAAAGATTCCTGAGCGGGACACTGGGATTTGGAGTAGGCTGAAGAGTAAGGTGAATGGACAAATGATCTATGGAGCATGAAACTAAACAAAGCCCTGTTGTGTTGCTTTGCTATGGTTATTTATGTACGTGGCTATGTGGACATTTTCCTGTTTCCATTCCCTTCCCCTTTTTGCAGTCTCAGTCTTGGTGGCTCTATGCCACCAATCTGAGAATTTTAATGTTTCTGAGTGGAGAAAACCCAATGGCAGTGTTGACCGACACAGTGTGGCATTTTTTCCCTAAAACTTGAAATAAAAGCGGAGCTTAAGGAAGGGGCTTGGTTCTTTTTCTTTTCTTTTTTTTTTTTTTGTTGTTTTGTTTTCAAAAGCTACTTAGCTGGATTGATCCTGGCAGCAGGCAAAGACTGCAGATGAAGCAGGCCTTTATGATCCTTTCCCAGCTGTTCACCTGCATGTGCTAATACTTTTATTTTTGAACCAGGGAGCACCTCTCTCTTCTGTCCAGGTACCTCTGAGCACAATGTGTGCTGGTCAGTGGTGATAACTCCACAGTTCTGCAATAATCCAGAAAGTCCTCATTCATAAAAAGAACATCAGGAAAATTTCAGTGTCCTTGAGATTCTCCTTTGCTTTTTCCTCTGCTTTAGCTAACGTGTATTTTTAATTCTGATTCTTTTTTGCAGCTGCCAGCAGAAGTCTATGCAGCCTTAAGTCTTGGAAGTCAGATGTTGGTGTTATGAGTCCTATTTTTGATCTTAGTACTGGCAGGGCACCCCCAGGCGGTCTGAGATGGCTTCAGTTCATACTGTCCCTGCTTGTCCTGTCTGTGTGCTAGACAGAATGACTCTTCCTCTTGACTAGCTATCCTGTTTATATTTTTTTCATATTTTCAAATGACTTCTCTTTTTCTGGATTTAAGCCACTTGATAACAATTAACAGTGCAAATGGCAGGCAGTTACAGTCAGTCTTCTCTTATGCTCCCTTGGTTCTAAAGGGATCTGACATAAAAATAAATAATATAATTACAGTGTAATCTATTTATAGACAAAGTTCCGAGTCCTGCTGAGGATTTCCCAGTGGGAGCAGGAAGGAGGAAGTTAGTGCCTTCCATGCTATGAAGAAGTAGCACCATCCTACTGAAAGGAAATTTTACAGTTACAATATCATTTCCTATGGACTTTCTGTTTTCTCCTGCTACAGATGGAGTGGCTGCTGTTTTTTTGGAGGTGAATTGTAAATCACTATGATATTACTAGTCTTTTTGCCTAATAACCACTATGACCTGGAGCCCAGGGCCTGGTGCATGGGTTTGTTGCACTGAAGAAGGTTGAATGTTTCTTTGCAATCACTTCCCTCTGTGCTCATATATCCATCACTAGTGTCATTTTGTCAGGCTCCCTGTGTTTTAAGTGCAGAACACCTAAAAATAGGCAGATCTGGATTTTCCTGAAAATAAATGTATACGTAATTGAAAAATCAGAGTTTGTAGGGATTGAAAACTTTTTACCCATTGGCTGCAAGGACTCAGGCCTCTGCTGATGTGACTGGGATGGACAGATGTCTTTCAGGTCTCCTGAGTCTTCGCTCCACATGAAGCTGTGTTGAGAAGAGAGAGCGAAGGAGGAGAGGAAGAGGCAAAGCAGTAGCTTTCCTGCAGAGGAGCTTCACTTTCTGTACCAGTGGTAGCAAAAGCTGGGATTGCAGGCAGGAGGTTGCTGTGATCTTGCCTTGTTCCCTGGCATTGGACCATGGCTTTTGCTCCTGATGTCCTTTTGAGGTGACATCCAGTCTTCAGCACTCAGTGTCTGGCTCGTTAGAGTATCTGCCTTCTAGATATATTGGATTGCTTTTATTGTTATTAAAATTAGAAGAATCATTTCCAAGAGGAAGCTGACCAGATGTCCTCATTTAATTGGAACAGATCCCTTTTTTCTGTGTAACATCCAGCTGTCCTAGCACTTATCAGAGCAGACCTATTAATCTCAGTTTTCTTGGTGATGAGATTCCTGAAAGCTGTCAAGAATTGCTCACTAATAATTGCATCTCTGATCCTTTCATCAGGAGTAAAATATGACTTGAAACTCTAGGAAATACTGGTTGGTGCTCAGAACTTCTTCAATAAGAAAAGGAACTGATTCTCTATTTGCAAGGGAATGCTTCAATCCCATCCCTGGTCTAAAATATTTGTAAAGGAGTTCATTGTGAAAGTATTTTTGGTTTCTCTTTGAAAAACAGCTCGTGAGCTGTTTTTTTCAGACTGTAGGAATGTGCTCTGACAGAATGTGTACGGGAGAAAAAATACACATTTTTACATACTGGAGGGCTGGAAGACTGGGCAGGGAGCTGACTTTATCTTGGAACAAGAAGGGAAGTTTTCCTTAAGAATGATGGCCACTGTTGAAAATGAGACTGATCCACAGACTCTGAGTAGCATGGAAACTAACCCCTTGTCTCTGCTAACAGCATAAACAGAACAATTAAGTTGGGAGGATGCTTGAAGCTATTTTAATTCCAGTCATAAGGCCCTGGTACATTGCATAATTATTTTGATATTAAGTATTTTATAATATATGGTTTATCTGTTTTTACCAGATTGGAATAAACTACTTTGGGATAAACTGTGCTTTCCACTTTTGATGCGGTTTTAATTGAAATAGTGTATTTAATGAACAGAAATTCTTGGTGCACACAAGCACTCAGTCTGAAAAGGGCAAGAATGGGATATATAATCCTAGGCAGCTACAATATGGGCACTTCCTGTCCCACAGAAATCTGCCACTCTGCTCAGATATTTATTGTCCACTATAATTACGGCAAATCTTTAAATCCGTTCAGATGTTATTTAGATGCTCTGGGGGCTCATGGTTGTTGTTTTCAAAAATTGTCCCAGGGTGTCCAATTTCCATTTGGCAAAACAGCCATGGTAGGCAGAATATGGATTAGATTTAAAGTCTCGGGTGACTTCTCATAGCAGCACCTTATTTACGCATATTTACTTGACTGGAAAAGTATGTTCTCATATATGGGGAGATACTTTTTGATGAAGTTCATTGTCTATGTTGTTTGCATTACACAAAAAATGCTTTAAATGGTTAATGAAAAGAAAACAGGCCCTAATTTGTTAGGACTGCTATTGACATGGTGCTTTTGATCCAATCTGGCACAACAGAAGACCGAGGAGATTCGTGGCAGTGACAGCAATTTGAGCAAGATAGCAATTTTTTTGGACATTGTGGTTTGTAGAGTGCATTACAACTGGCATACATGGCTATGATGGTCTAGTCACACAGAGACATCTAGCTATATGGCCAGAGTAAATGCAGTAGGCTGAGATGCTCAGCTGTACAAGAGAGGGCTATGGGAAAGAAGACCGAAGCCTTTTTCATCACAGAAGGGAAAGAAATGTTGTTCCAGAAAACCATTCTCAACAAAGTACTTAGTGTGTGTTGGGGATAATCAGTGTGTGCTGGACAAAGCTTAAAAAGGACCTTTCATTGTCAAAGTGCAGCAAAGGCAAGGGAGGAGTGTTGTCCCATGGATGAGGAGTCAGTCACAGTATATTTTAAGCAGCCAGCAATAGACCCTTTCATACCTAAAAATAAAGATCTGTGGGTCTTATCCAAAACCCATGGAAACAAATGAGATTATATTCATTGGCCTTTGCATTGGCAGCCATAAATAGATGTTTTTTTTCTCTTTTTCCCCTTCTGCTGGAGAGGAAGAGGACATTTTTGGGTTTCATAGCTTTTTGAGCTAAGCTGCTGAAGGACTGTGTCTGATGATAGTTAGGCACAGATCCCTCTCCACTCCCGTTCTTGGGAAAAAGAACACTGCTGGTGGTGAGGTGAGCTGAGAAGGGGTGAATCATAGGAATGACAGCCTCCAACATGCCTAAGCATGAGGAAAAGAAAAGTAAATTATTTTTATACAGAAAACAGCAACTGGGATAACTCTGGTGTCATTGGTGGGGGTGAGACACTTGATTATTTTTTAAGGCGGGAAAGGAATAAATCTTCAGATACCTGCTCTGATTTTATAACGTGCTATGAAGCCATGGTCGGCAGTGATCCTAGGGCTTCTGGTTGAGCAGTAAGACATTTTAGAAAGCTGCTTTCTTGATTTCAAAGCAGTGTATGTTTAAATGTCAGAAAGTGTAAGGTGTCTGACTGACTGAATACCATGTAAGCAATTCTGCATGGAAGAACCTGTCTCTCAGTGTATTTACAGAAGGCTGTCCACTCTGCAAGTAGTAAAGTCCTACAGTGTTATTGCTGTATTATAGTACTGTTACTCCTCATTGTACTAAAAAATCAGTGCAATGACTTTAGTGCTTATGCCCTTACAGGCTTAAGGCACACAGTAGCTTGAGCAGGCAAAGGACAGATCCTGTGTTGGCTTCTCAACATGATATTGGCAATCTTTCGGCTTGAGAGTAGATCCCAGTACTCCCATATCCCTGCAAACTCTGTCTATGTGGATGACTGACTCCGTCTGTAAGAGCTTCCTGGAAAGGTTTTGGATCTACACACAGTGGTCCCTGGTTTGCTTGACGTTTCAGTCCAGTCACTGAATTTTGTCCCTCCACAAATATTTAGCCAGTGTTGGGAACCAGACTCCTGGTACCCCTTCCCTTCTCCTACAAATGGAAAACATCTCCAGTTGGGCCTGAATTATTATCTAACCATGCTGTTGTATTTGTCTTTAAAATCATTGCTGAACCTGACACCTCTTCACTTTTTTGATGCCCCAAGCTCCATTGTTGACTCTAGAGGTGGTTTGTTGTTTGTTTTGTTTTGTTTTGTTTTAATATCTGTTTCTTCTTTAATCCCTTTCTCCTGGACAGAGGAAAAAACTAGGACATGTAGTGGAGTCAAAGCAGCCAGAGCAGGTGTGATGATTACTTCCTTTGGAGAAGAGGAGATTTGGGGTAAAAAAAAAAATACATTAAAACTTTCTGTAAGAAACAGAACAGCAGCAATAATGACAGTCCTTGAAGGAACAATTAATAGGACTGGAGTAACTAGTTCAGGATGAGTATGTAACTAATGTCATCTTTTCCATATTAAAAATAATTTTTTTTTACTATATCTTTAGAGTGATGTTTGAAATTCTTTGGATTTGGAGAAATTAAGAGCAATGTACCAAATAAAACATTCTTCAAGACAGGAGGCACCAGGAAGTGCCTGTGGTGAATGCCCAGAGTCTAATGCCAGAGCAGCTTTGGCTGAGTGATGAGGGTTGGATTTCCAAGGAAATGGAGGGGGGTACATGTTAAACTGCCCCAAAAAGTTAGCAGGACTTGATTGTCCCAAAGATTTTTTGAAAATCCAGAGCTAATATTATTCGTCTAGGTAAAACCTTGGGCATTAGTGTTGATTGGAAGATGACTCTTTCTAGTCTCTGGTTATGGCTTCATACTCTGAAAACATTTTACAGCTCCGGGTGTAAAAGCCAATTAACTAAATATTCCTAGAATCAAATAGTGATGGCTTTTTCTAGAGATGAATTCAGCTTTCATTCTTTCTCATTTTTAAAAGTTGCTTACAACTACCTTAGACGTATTTCAGACGATAGTTTTCCATACAAGCTTTCAACCTACAACGTAAAAATGATCATTTTGGCTTGTATGGCTCTCCTTTTTTGTGTGACATGGGGGGGTGGGTAGGAAGGACAAGTGCAACATGCACCTTGGATAATTGAAACCTGGAAGAGGACCAAGAAATGTTTTTAGATCATTCTCTCACAATTTATTGTAGCTACCATTGTCCTTTCACAAGATTACATTCTAGAAAACTAGCTACATCTGTGCTGCTGTGTAAAATGTATGTGATCTGTTCTCTGTCTCTTATGCAAAATGGCACGGCACAGCTCGCATCCGTGCAACTAGGTTTTGGTTTTTTTCCTTTCCAAAACAGATTGAAAAGATTGCAGTCTGCTTACTGGGAACCACCCCTGGCTCCTCTTGTCACCCACCGTTCCCAGGCACTGTCTGGGAGAAAGCATGTTAACAGTTTAAATAGCATGGTCAGTATTTGAAACAGTGTCCTGGCCCTCTTTTATCTACAAATACAGACTTAGGCATGCACAATGGTGCCAGAAATGGCTGTATTATTGAAGTGTATATTTCAACAAACCTATGTCAATGTAAAGCAGCGCTGGACTGTTTCCTCCCTTTATTCCCCATAAAGGAAGTTCAGAGGCCTGGCCATCATCTCCTGCCAGGTAACTGCAAATGCTGGTGTTAAAGGATTCATCCTCTCAAGAAGAGAACAGAAAGTGCTTGGTATGTGAACCCCAAAGCATGATTCTCTTTATTTACTCTGAGAGGACCTACTTGATGAGATTTTAAAATACATGGTTAACTTCAGGCATGCAGCTTCCCCTGAGCCAGTCAATGCTCATGCTCAGAGGTAAGTACTCACACTGCGATTCAGCAAGCTGCTAAAGTAAGCTTGCCAGGCTGAATGAAGACAGCGGGAAGAGTCCTGCAGATAGCCATGTCCTTTGATATAAACAAACTGGAACTGTGATTTGTCTCACGCCCTGATTCTGTCCATATTCTTATGCTCTGATTCTGTCTCTTCTAAGCCTGAAAGCAGGGTTTTGCTCATTAATACCAAATTCATATTTGTCTGTCAGCATCCCAGTCTCCAAGCATAGCCTTAGAAGATGCAGATGGTTACTTGCAGTGTGGAAGAAAGAGCCAGAAGGTGGTAGTTTTCCTTCATGGTACTGTCAGTTAAGTATCCATACGCCTCTTTTCTTTGGCGAGAGGCAGGAGTTTGAGAGGGAAAAATATATCTCATTTTTCCCCAGAATTAAAACAGTACTTGAAGGTTTATTTAGTTATTTCTCATGAAAAGTAGTTGTTCTGAATTTTCAGCCAGCTCTTGTCTCAAGCATTTCTTTGAAATTGTAGGACAGTTATTTGCTGTCCTAGAGCAAGTTACTGTTATTTAGGAGAAGCTGAATTTATGATGTGGCTTTTTTATATCAGTGCCCAGCATTTTAGGAGAAACACTCTGTGCTGGGAAGGTCATTATTAAATTGCATTTGTTAGTAATGCAAGAATTTGCTATCATGAAGGAATGAAGAATCAGGCCTCGGGAAGGGTATTCTAGCACTGTTAAGATGGATTATCGAGATCTAGCCTCACATACTGACTTACTTTTTTTTTTGCTGTTGGGCTGTCTGGGTCTACAGAAGATTGTTTTGCCTGCCAATTAGATAACGTTTGAATCACCCTTCTTTTAAAATGCAATAAAAGAAGGCTGTAAAGCACTCAGTAATTTGCTGTGGTCTTGATACTGTCCAAGTCCACTTTTCTGTCTCTGTTAATTTACTGTAACCGGCTTTAAGAGGCTCTCCAGCAATAATGTTCATGCAACAAGAACAAAATAAGAGCTCTTCTTCCAGTACAACAGTGAGAGAAATCTGAGTTAGTAGTTAAAGAGAATCTGCTTTAAAGAGTTGCTTTGGGAGTCTGTCAGATCTAGTACTAATTTGTAGTACCACCTTAAGCATGTAGCCTTTGGTTTTCAGATCTCCATCTGTCAAGGTAACACTTCGCAGGGATGTCATAATGAGTGCAGAGCTCTTCATGACCCCATGTGGTAGGTGCTGTGGGAGGATGCTGTTTCATGATTAAAGGGGTGGGTGAGAATCATGGAATTTTAATGAAAAACTAATTTATAATCCATACACAGGACCAAAGATGTTTGTAACACTTGGATGCTTTTTGTGATGTGGAGCCGAACCTTTTGAACTCCAGCCAGCATTGCTGGTCATGCTCCTGACATGCCTCCTAGCTGATTCCATGGAGATTTCCTTGCATTTTGTTCAGAATGTCTCCTCTCAGATGGTGTTTCATATTCTCATGACTTCAGTCTGCCTGTTCTGAAATACCAGCATGCCTGCTGATCACTCCTATATGCTCTACTGACTCAGTAATGCTGTTCTCTGGCTGGTGTGGGATTTCCTTCTGTTTCTCAGGGATACAGTGTCAGCTTAGCTGTCCTGAGTTTACGTGTTCTGAAAGCCTATTTCCTCATCGCTTGTCAAGCCACATCTGCCTTTTCTCCTCCTCCTACCCCAGACCTTCTGTCTCTTTTTTGTGATGTTGTTAGACTTCCAGGGCCTTGAACAGTTCACATGTGGAACTTGCTTGAAGCTGAAGCAGAGGTGGTTGAAGGAGGGAGGGAAAGGATATATCCATTAAATTACGGGGACTCCCTAGACAAAAAAGAGGAATATTTATCACTGTAATTTTTCTGCAGTTTTGGGGTGGGAAAGGTGGTTCTCTTTTTTCAGTCAGAGACTGATTTTTTCAGAGCTTTAGCAGTAAAGGAAATACGTCCTTTAGAATATATGATTGCATACAATGTACTGGTGATTTCCTGCTGAAAAGACTACACTCTTCACAACCATTTTTGCTCTGGCTCAACTTCACCGTCCTCAGGAAGTTCTAACAGTGGAAGGAAGGCAACTTGGGTAGAGCCCCACTGTTCGCACTGGGCAGAACCTTGCCTGTAACTCTGCAATATCCTTGTTCCTGTTGTCCTTCACCTTTCACAATCAGTCCTGCACACTCCATGTGAAGGAAAAGGAAATAAGCATAACAGGGAACCCAAGAGAACCCAGTTCTGCATTCACGAGAGTGCTTAAGTGCTCTGGTGTGGTAGCAGAGTTTCTTCTTGGTGAGGGAGAACACATTAGATAATTGCCTTAATAACTTACCAAATATCCTTCCTAATCAAGTTTTCCACAGCACATACATTTATTTACTATATTTTACTATATTTTATATCCCTCTTCTGTAAGCAAGATTTCTACTGCAGAACTTTCTGCCTAATGCTGGACTTCTCCAGCTTACAAGTAAACCTTCTTCCCTCATATGTCAAATGCATCTGTTGTGCCTGCTGTACATTTTTTTATATCACTGGCTTATTTGGATGGACAAACTGAGGCACCAAGGGGAATATGTGACTTAAGACCCTGCAATGAGACAGTAACAAATGAAGTAAAGATTGCATAAGTCTAGTCTCCAACGTTAAACCAATAAGAATATACACTATGTCTCATGCCACGAAAAGATGATAGTGAGAGACACAAACTGTTACCGCAAAAAGAACAATTTAGGGTATATATATTCCCTGACATTTGGAAAGTTCTCTTTCCATACATAAGAGATGTAAGTGGGGTCCTCTAGGTGGTATATATCTATGGTGGTATCTAACTCATATATTCAAGCTGAAATGTGTCAAATATAACATGAAATTGCAAAAGTCTGATACTGAAATGATGATAAATGCATGGTAAAATTGTGGAACTCACAGACCTAAATGCTGAGTTCCCATTTACTCTAGTAACATGTAGTGTACGCACCATGTACTTCATTATAGCCATTTTTATATTAGTTTTTTTTTGTTTGGTTGTTTGTTGTTTTTTTTTTTCTTTTTTTTCTTTAGGCTGTGATACTGGTTATTGATTACTGGTTATTGATCTTCAGCATTTGTACAGGCTGGTAACAAAGGAAAAGTAAAGTACAGAGATTGATTCAGTACCTTCCATGCCCATTGCCCAATTGTTAATCTTGCAAAACATTTTAATTTGTAACGTGACAGATATAGTTTGTTTGATATGACAGATTTTTTTGCTTTTGTGCTCAGTGCTCTGCAGCTTTAAAGTCAGCATGCACTCTTTTGTCCTAAGGGTAATTTTGTCCCCTGAAGGCCAAAGCCTTTACAACTTGAGGCAGAGACTTTGTCCTCTTTCACCAGCTGCTTCACTTTTCTCATTTTTTTTAAATCATTTTAGCTGGAACTTCTGCTTTACAGTCGATGGAAGAACAAAATTCTAGCATTAGAGTTAAACACTTTCTGCCGACATCTCTCTGACTTTTTCCACCTGCATGCTTGACTGATGATTTTTTTGATCAAAATAAATAATTTTATTTTGACCAAGGAATGTATACAATGTGATACTTCACATAAAGATTACTAGGATCAGTGGAGCAAAAGAAAAGAAACCATTCTCTGCTACAGATCTTGCATTTTACCTTGTTTTTTCACTACAACAGTTTCTCATTTGTGAAAAATCTCACTGGGGATCTCATGAGAATAACCTCATTCCTGCTGTGGTAAGCCAGGAGCCCCATCTTCCTCCTGGTATCTTCTTCTCACATTTTGGGCAAGAAGAAATTTATGTTACAGCTGCTCATGACCTGTTGGAAGACTCACAGAATGGGAGTGCTAATTGTTTAGCTCAAGTTTATGTGTTCCCCTCACATACTAGGGCATCAATTCAGCTTTTTTTTCTCTTTCTTTCTGCTACTATTCCTGAAACTTCTAAGAACCTTGAGTCTTTGAGACTTCCATTCCTCTGATAATTTTGAATAAATATGGGCAGTAAATTGGAGAGATAAGTAAGGGATAATGCCCGTTATTATGCTATGACTGTATTAGCTTCATTGTCTTAAGAAATCACGCGTCAAGATTACTCCAGCTCATTCTGTACCCATCAGTAACTCCTTACAGAAGTGTAAAAGTTCAATCTATCTTACTGGTATTAGAAAGCCAGAATTTATTGCCATCTCAGTAAATTCTTGGATTATAATTTTTTAAGTAATTTAGGTAGTTTGTCATCCAAACTCCTTTTTAAAAATAGTTAACCATTCATAGCCTTAATTTCACCAAAATGTTCATGGAATTTAGGAAGCCTGGCTTATGAAAGAAGTTCTGTGATGCAATTGAATAGGTATCTGAGTATCTTTAAAAAACTGAGACCATGACTGTCTTTAGAAAATAATTCTTGAACATGTGGCATGGTACCCTACCCCTTATCAGGAACACATCTTCTGTAAGAAGAGGACAGAAAGCAGATTCTGAATGCTTTCCCACAAACTTCCATGGTAATAGAAAATGAATCAGGCTTAAAGGCCAAAGACAGTAGACTATGCAACAATAAAAGTGATACTCTGAGGCAAATCAGTTCATATCTACAGTGTGCCATGTTTGTTGTATTTCTTATAGCATCACTATAAAACTATAATCCTTCTGGGTATGAATATTATCCCACTAAATATTAACAGTATCTCCATCCTTGTTTCCAGTGTTATCTTGTTGATTCATATCTCATTAATTCCTTGACTTTCACTTCTTTATCTTCCTCCTCTGCTAAGGCTTGCTTTCTGCTTCCAGAATGGGCTAGGTGCATTTTAGCCTGCATACGTCTGTGCAGTCAGCCCATCTGGGTACTCTGGTATGCAGCGTCATGCAACCAGCTTTCACAAACTCTCTACTCCTATTGTTCTGGTTTCCCACCGCTTTCCTCCCTCTTTCTGCCAGATGCTGCCTCATTCTGGGTCTGTCTTGAGGATATTCAATCAGTTCTACTTTCTGCAGCTTGCATCTCACAGCTGTTATTTGATCTTATTTCCCCCTTTTTTTCCCTCCTCTCCCTTTCAGTTTTGATCTAGTTACAGAGTTTCATTATGTAATTGATTTGTTCCGGTAGACTTTTAATTTCTTCATCTTTTAATAGGTCTTATGAGGCTTGTTTTCTCACTTTGGAGCTTAGTGATGGCTGCTTTTCCCATTAAATACCTACAGGCTGCCAATCACTTCTACCAGACTTCATCTCAGTCTCCAGCAGTCTCTATTTGGTTCATGGTTGTTTTCTGGTCTTTCCCAGTAGTTGCTTGGCTTAGAACCAAGGATGCAAGAGAACACAAATGTCCATGTGACGGTCTGCCATTGACATTATAAGACAATTGCCAACTTTGGAGATTTTCACTCTAGAAATGCTAGGTTCTTTACATATTGCTGGCTATGGTTAATTTTTGAGGTTTGTTTTGAGGCAGACTGGAGAAGTTCCTGCAATAAAGCATATTCAGTCACCTTCTTGCCAAGTTTCAATACGCAGGAATCAATCGAGCTGTGCGTCATCTTGTTTGTAATGGAACAATAGTAGACCCTGAGAGCTACTTGCTGAAAGGTATCAGTTTTCTGTACAGAACTTGGGTCTCAGTTTCCAATCAACTTGTCTCCTAGTTATATGTATTTTTTTTTCTCTCAACAAGAGGATATTTGTCTCATCTAGGGCTTCTAGATAGTGCTGTAATGTAAGTGTAATGTAAAAGTAGTTTTAATGAGTATGTGCTATTTGAATGAACAAGGATGGTGACTAAGAACTTGAAAAAGTTGCATTTTACATGAGTTGCATCTTACCCAATGCACATGTATTTATTTAGGTGTTTTAGGGTTCTTCAGAAATATTTAGATGTACTAAGAGTATAGTATTGCTTCGACATGCAACATGAACAGCAGAGAGGGAGGGGGCAGGGAGAATCATAGAATCATAGAATTGCCTAGGTTGGAAGGGATATTTCAGATCATCTAGTCCAATCATCAACCTAACTCTTGACAAAAAACATCACTAAACCATATCTCTAAGCACTATGTCTACCTGTCTTTTAAATACCTCCAGGGATGATGATTCCACCGCTTCCCTAGGCAGCCTGTTCCAATGCTTAATAGCCCTTTCAGTGTAAAAATTTTTCCTAATATCCAATCTAAACCTCCCCTGGTGCAACTTGAGGCCATTTCGTCTTGTCCTATTGCCTGTTACCTGGAAGGAGAGACCGACCCCCATCTGTCTACAACCTCCACCGATCGAGTGAATTATGTGATTTTTAATTTTTTCCATATAAATGCTACTGATTTCTACAAAGAATAATGATCCATATTTAGAGCTGCCTGGAGAACAGAATCCCCTCCCCCCCCCCCTTTCTTTTTTTTCTGGAGAAAGAGGGAACGTGGAGATTTCTAAGGTTCTGTATAGTTCAGTCTTACAATGATGTCTTGCATGTGTTCAGTGCTGCCCACACTGTGGTAGCAGTGCCATTTTTCTGCTACTATTTAAAGAACATTAGGGTACCACAGTTTTAGTCAAAAGCTGAAACTATTCTTACCCAAGCAATGTACTTAAATCAGTTTATTCTGTTTACTATGCATTGCTTTTATTATTTTTGATGATTAATCGTTTCCTTGACTGAAACTTTAAGTTGCTGTTCTGTAGTGGTAGAAGAAAAAGCCATACTACTTTGGCCTCCATATTTAACTGGCATTGTATTTTACTTTAACTCCAAGTAACTTTTTGGATGGAGAAAAATCCTGCTTCAGAATGAATGGGTAAGACTGTCAGTTGATGTGAATTGGTGTAGCACCACTGAAGAAGATGGGACAACTATAGATTATCAGCTAGATGTCTGGCGCGATATAGTCGTAACAAAAGCTGGCTCTCTCAGAACTGCCTTCATCACAGTTCCTCTTGCTAGTGGGCCAAAGTTTCACTGGTTCTTTTAGTCAAGCAATTCTGGTCTACCACCAAATGACTTCTCAGTGCTTCATCCATCTGCTTTTCGAGGATGAAATACGAATAGTGAGCCTGTCACAATGCTGCTTTATCAGTAAAGGCCTTAGGGTCTGGAGGGAGTAAGAGTGAAAAGGCCACATGTTTGAATCCTGAAAGAAAAGCAAGGACAGTTTGCAGTCACCTTCAGACATGGTTTTGCTGCTTGATCTCTTTCCATCTGTCCAACTTCAGCCATTTAATGGATAAGAGTGGCCTGCCATCTTTCTTGCCACTGACGTAAACTCCAGGGCAATTCTCACACAGGCAGTTTTATCTTGCTTCTCTGGAAGAAAATTATCACTAAAAGCTTAACTACAAGGTTGTATAGCTTTCTTGTGGCTAAATTCAGATGTTCTTAGCTGTCTGAGAGGCAAGAAATAGTACCAATATCTTGCACTTTTCTCATAAGGGAGTTCTGACTCCAAAATGAATTAGTGGCTTTGGGGACTGAAATCCACCTGGCTTCTGCTAGCTTCCTGGGCTGCTCCAGAGCATGGCCTTCCATTGGCAGTGAGTTTGAGGGTGATGCCTTTGGGGTGGGAAATTGGTGGGAGTTTTACCACAGTCTTCAGTGGGATTAGTCAAACCAACAGTGAAAATCCCCTATACAAAGTGGATTCTGTTATGCTGTTATCTTTACAAGAAACCAAATAGTGATCTAACCAAATGAGAGGAGTTGTAGACAAAGAGTTAGGAAACATAATTCTGGATTAAAAAAATCCCACTGTACAGAGAGATATATGTAAGCGCACAGACAGACCACCCTCAAAGTGTTCAAAGAGTTTTACATAGCAAAAATTCTGGACTGTAATGATAGACATCCAATGTACAAGCTAGTTTAATAAAGGGTAAGAAGCAACAGCAAAATTAGCTATGCCTCAAATAAGGGAAGTTTCAATGTCTGTAGGAGAAAAAAAAAGCATGTACACTTAGTATGAAGTAATGTGGGAAGGAAAACTGCTTTGAATGGCAATGAAATCTTTGATATCACTCTTGAAACACGCAAGAGCTTAAAGTGGTAAGAAAGGGCAAAAAGCAGGTCAGTCTGCCCTGAATTTTAGAAGTTTCTTTTACAACCCTTTGTCAAAGAGGTGCTCAAAGAGTGGCTAGTTAAGTGACATGAGGTTTAAATGGGTGTTTATGAATCTTATAAACAAAAAAATGCCATTCTGTCTGTAGAACTGTGAATCTGGATTCTGTTTCTAATTTTGCTTGTTAAACTTCGGTGAACTGCTAATTTTCCTGAGCCTTGCTTTATTCATCTGAAAGAGACAGTTAGAAGCATTGTGGGAAACAGTTGATTGTGTATGTATATGTGTCTTTCAGTCCCTTTTATTTACCAAATGAAATTTCCCCAGAAAAGTGTGGTATTTTAATTCTTCTTTTCATTCTGAAGGCCAGGGAAACCATCTTTATAAGGCTTTCCCAAGGAAACAAAATGAAAAAAATACATATGAAAATTTCATATTTATTTTGATAATAGACTGAAATGCAGTTGAATGTAATGAGATATATGATTGTAATAAGTAATTGTAATACTTCGATTTAGTTTTGAATTTTGGCATGAACCTAAAATATATCAACTATACAAATTAAATATTTAAATATTATCTAAATTAATTGAGGATGTTAAAATACATTGTTCAGACCTTTTCCTTGACAAGGAATTAAAACAAGTTGGCCTTCTTCTGCCAAATGTTATGATAGGAAGAAAACAGATTTTTGTCAACAAACAGTTCTGCTTTTTATCTTTCACTAAGTAGGTAACTGACCACACCTTAATTATGTACATCCAAAAGTGAAACAGTTTCATTAAAAGTTACCATAAAATAAAAAGGAGTCAGCTTTGCTTAGGATTAGCCAAGGCCCTGGTAAATTTGAAAGATTTTAAAATACAGATGCATGAGATGATTAGCAAAAGATGATGGAAAGGGTTTCTGGTTTGCTAAAGCTGCCTACAGCTTGTTTCAACAAGTAAACTAAGGTTCTGATCAATTGTAGTAATCACTACATGATTAATTTCTCTACTGAAAACAAAGGTATTAAGTGTCTGATTTTCAGCTTTGGTAGTTACCCTCTGCTTAGATTCCACCTTAAAATTTTAATTGCATACACTATTCATTTCCTTCTGCATATATATAACTTCATTTCACCTTCTGCATTAAATTTGGGACCCCATTATCTCTTTTTTTTTTTTTTTTTTTGAATATGACTTTTGAAACGAAGAAGACTATGAAAGCTGAGCTGTAGGACTGAATCCTCATCTTTGAAGTGATTGGATGTTTTCTCTTTTGAAGGGATCTTCAGTTGCACTGTACATACACTGTGGGCACAATGCACTATATCAGTGGATCTATAATTTTACCTTTGATCATTCTTATGTGCAAAGACTATCTTGTTGATAAATTCTGCCTATGACATTCCTGTAGGATAAGGTATCATGTGAAGTGAGCAGGGAAATGGAAGTTACACTCCTGGAAAACCTTTTTTTTTTTTTTTTTCGCTTGACCTTTCTATTCAAAGTAAAGCAGACATTGGAACATAAAAGCTTAAACTTCAGTACGGATGCTTTAAAACTTCCTCACATGAGAAAAAAAAAAGCAATAAAATAAATGCAAAGGTCTTTGCCAGCAGCTGTTGGACATTCTTTTCAGACTGTACAAACAGTGTTCTTCTTAACCATAGCTCTGCAGTTTATACAGTTTGTATCCACATTCTTATTTTATTTTCCAATTAAAATTTGTAATTATTTATCTCTTAAGGAACAACAACAAATAAAACCCCTATAACATGCTGAAATTCATGTTGATGCGTTTGCACTAGTCAGTGGAATGGTGTTTACAGTAAAAATAACTGTGATATTTAGTATAGCATAGAATTGGTGCCTCTGTGATACTACGTTTTACTTTGCTGCTATATCAAAACCCAGCTGTGTGGGACATTTTTCTCCTTTTCCAAATGTAAGGTCATGAACAGTTGTTTCTTGATGAGGATAGACTAATTTTGTGCATTCCTTAAAAAGACCTTGATTTCTTTCTGACTAATGATACTTGGTCTCTCCCTCTTTCAAAAAATAACTTTTTCTCTCTGAGATAATCTTTATTGGAGTATGTGGAGGTTTCACAGAGACTGCTCTATCACTTCGCCCATAACTGAAAATGCACAGATAAGTGGAGGATGGGGAGAGTGGCATCTATGTCGTACACAAAAGGGAATTTTCAGTTTTAAATATGTGAAGGAGATTTGGAAGCAGGCAAGTAGCTGGTCTGGAAAGGTTCAGTAATGTCTGACTGCACTAGGGAACATTTTGTGGCCACCATTTTACTGTGCTGCAGTCTTCATAAATCAATCATGTCTTGCAAGTCAGAATCTTAGAAGAGCAAGGGTATATGTGAACAGTCTTCCAGAACCACTGCTATGGTTCAGAGAACATACAAGGATCTTCAAAACTTTTTGTAAACTTGCAGAAAATCCTCTTCTTGGGGAACTACTCCAGTTCTGATAGCTCTTGTTAAATTGTTTCCTTTGCTGTTTAGGTAAAAGGAAAATATTTGTGAAACCAGGCTTGTGGAGCCTATTCTCAGTCTGTGTCTTCAACTCTGAAGTTAGTAGTCAGGTTATTCTGACTTAATGAGTTACTGCTCATCAGCTCAAACAACCCCCTAAGCGTATGTGGATGTGTGGGTTTTGTTTACTTTAACAGCAAATTAAAATATTTTAGATTAAAACTTCCTGAAGAAAGTTTAAAGGATTGAAGTTTACATTGTGAGCCCACAGAGCTGTAAGGCTAGTTATAGGCTGGGTGGAAAAGTTAAGCAAAAGTAAGTTAGCGTTTGCAATGGTCGTCTTCTGCAAATGTCATATTCCAGTATGACATTATCAATTTAAGATACACCGGTCTGAAATAATTTGGTCTCTTCGGTCATGTGTACATTTTATTTTTACAACAAATAATTTTATATTTTGTGAACCTTTATTTTATCACAGATTTAAATACTAACTCAAGAGAATATGTTCCTTGTAATTTCTTTATGCTTAGTAGATGACCTGTGATTATTTCCTAAGAAATCTTTTCTTTTACTTGTATAATGGTTTAACCTGAAGAAGGTGTTGATTATAAGAAAACAAAAATGAGAAATGACCTGAAAAATTCAGGATTTTTTCAGTCTTTTTGTTGTACTCTTCCTGCATAGCATTTATTATAAAGAGTGACTACCCAAAATATTAGTAGGATCAGTCATTGAAAAAACTCAATTATTTCCTGAATTTCTGAGAAAATATTTTTTGTTTCAGTTGAGAGGATGCCACATTATGGATCAGTTCTTGGAAATAACTGAGTTTCTTCAGGATATATAATCTTTTCTGTTACACATGAACAACATCATCTCTTCCACATTAGGTCTTTCAAGTTTAATATGCAAGCAGGGGATTGTTCAGGGTAAATTGGAGCATATTTTAGCTCATGAGACCTCATTATCACAAGAAAAAAAAGTAAAGCTTCATTTGTCAGAGGCCAGGTTGAGAACCCTGCAAAAAGTTAGAAAACACAAATGTTTTGTACTGCAAACTGACAAGATACAGAAGTCAGCAAAGCCATTTTCACAATTAAACTCAAGAGTACGGGCTAGAAAATAGGGGAGAATTATTTGTTTGCTTACGATATATTTGGCATGAATTAGAAAAGAGGAAGAACTCCAGACATACCATGCCGATGTTTTTTTATCTGATGTTCTTCAGGGAACAAGTGTGGCTGGTCTAAAATAGGGAACCTGTCAGAAAACTGCATTAGTTGGCTTTATTTTTTTTTTTTTTAACCAGGAGATTAATTTAGCTGTTAGAATATATTTAGTGATATTTCAAATTTGAGACAATATTGAATATATCTAATGAAGATCTTCCTCCAAATTGTTTCCCCTCCAGATCCTAAGTTTACAGCTTTTCCAGTGGCTACTCAGCCCTTATCTGAAAAAAAAGGGCAAAAAAACCCAACCCATCAAAAAAACACCAGCCCCCAAAAAACCCAACCCACCAAAAAATAAAATAAAAAAGCCAAACCCCAAACAACAAAACCAACAAAATACTCTGTATTGGGAGACTCAAAATAAGACTGTCAGAGTCCCACATGTGTAAATAGGTAGCTGTATTTTTTACAACTTCCAGAAAGAAGATTTAACACCCACTGGGTCACATGCAGATTAAAGATCATAAAAAAAAAGTTCTGTTACTACATTTACCATGAAAAATGAGGGGTTTGAGAGAGATAACTTTTTTTTTTTTTTTTCCCCAGGACTTGGTTACAGACTGAAATACGTGCATTTACAAACTGAGGTATTTAAGGCAAAAAATGAATTATATGATAACTTACTGTTTTATTCTGTGATCTGGGAACACAGTTTGAATAGTACACGGGGCACTTCCAGTAGACTGTAGAAAAATTGAATTTGTGATTATTTTTCTATATAAACATATTAACTTACTCTGCCAAAGAGTGTCAGGGCAGTCTCTGTGAATGCTCCTCACTCACTACACCACGGCTTCTCCATTTCATATCAACTTAAATCCCTGAAGAGTCTCTTTCCTGAAAGCAGCTGAGCATAGATGGTTTGACAAAATGGTCTGGGCTGAAGCAGGCAGGTAGGGAGGCATAAGCAGGATACCTGCAGCAGGAGAGTGACAAAGAAGTCAGGAAAAGGGACGGGGGACCTATGCGCAGCAAAGAGCAGATCTGAAGTGTGGCTTTGGGTGAGATGAAAAGGAACAAATTTTCCATATTCAAGCAGTTACATTTTGTCCCAGCTGTGTTGGAACAGTTAGACAAAAAATGTAATTTTTGAGTTGGAAGTCTTTATTGTCCCACATTTTTTACTTTAAGGGGAGGATGAAGGACTTCAGTCCCCAGGCTCCGGCTGCAGAGATGAAAGGGTTGTAGGGGCATAGGCACACTTCACGGGCTACACAGTTCAGCCAGGGATCCCAGTTCTCACATGAGGATGTAGACACAAGAAGCAACCAGCGTGTCCAGCAAGGCCTCACAACTCCTGCATGTAGTCAACAATATTTTCAACAAAAACATTTTACGTTTCTAGCAAAGGATAAAAAAGCTTAAAATCAATTGCACAGGTTCAGTGAAAACATTTCCCCAATTTATCACAATTTAGCTATGTTAACTTAGTGCAACTGAACCTTTCGTAACAAAAATTAGGTGGATGGAGCTAAACAAATAATTTTCATTGAGCATTTCAACAGGGAAAGCAATCAATTTTGGACAATCTGTAGCAAGGAGCACTCTGGACAGAACCCATGCGGAGCTTAGGGACATCCTTAATCACGGAAGTGAGAGAGTTTTGATGTAGTGAAGAGCCAGTGTTATGGCCTGAGAGGTCTGTGCTTTGTTTGATGACTGTGGGTCTCTTTTTGTTTTCCCGAGCATGATTTGGCATATCAGACTTACAGTTCCTCTAACTGATCTCTCTCCCAAGAGATCTCTTCTCTGCAGCAGATTGTGTAGAAGTACAACTTCAGTACTGTTGTCACTTTCAGATGGTGCCTGTCTGTCTCCATTAAAATTGGTCAGACCTTCAGGATATTTTTCAGCTTTTCTTCATTTTTCATTCATTATATAGCAGAAAAACTTTTTTCTTGCAAATGGAGGGACTGTCTTTCCAATGCCTGGCTGCCTCTTAAGACCCATCGGTTTTTCATGCCTTCCCATGTGCTCTTCCATTCTTTGCCTACAGTCTTGCAGGTCCTCCTGAGTATTTACCAATTTCCAGTTCTGCTTTAGCACCTGGCTACAGGTTTGGATGTGGATTAACTCATAGAACTGAGAAAGGTAGCACAGCTTTATCTAGTGTAAAAAGGGTTCTTGGTTTGTAGCTTTGTTATCTGGAATTATTTAAAAGAAAAATTAAACCAGCCAAGGGTCTCAGACACTGTGACAAGTCACATATATGTTAAACAAAGAAACCCCTCCTTACAAATAAACTAGTGGACTTTATGTGTCTTTTAGCCCCTTTTATTTATCAAATGAAATTTCACCTCCTTTTCCCATCAGCTTCTTAAGAGTATGAAACATGTTCTCTTATTCCACATTTCATTTGCTATGGTGAAACAAACAGGATTTGTATTGAATTTTGTATTGAAGTTTTTTGTGTTGAAGTTTTCAGAAAAGCTGCGTTCAACTCAGTAACAAGGCTCAACAATGCTGATGACTGATGCTAGTTCAGGACAGCTCTGCAGGTACTTGAGACTGTTCTTATGAGATGCAAGAAGTTTGACCTAAATGTAACTCCCAGCAGCTCTCAGCCTCTCTTGTTTTGCTGATCTTTCTCTAGAAGTCTAAGACAATTCAAAATGGTGACAAGAAAAGCATGTCTGAATGTAATTATTAATTTTTCAATTAAATCTTAATCTATAAAATCAGTTAAAATCAGGCAAATGTGTCACAAAGTTGAGACTTCTTGTTCATGAATTTGAGCAAGTAACAGTCACAATTTACTGTCTGAAAATCAGTGAATTAAGTGGGAAATAGAGGAGATCTGTCCATTAGCTGACATATCAAATTAATACAGTCAATAATCACGGAATGACAGTAACACAGCATGAAGACAGATCTGTAAAATACTAACCTCTAGAGAAGAAGCTTTTCCATTTAATGCTAAATATTCTACAGGAACATTTACAGCAAAACAATTTATTGAATTAATTAAACATTTTTATTATCAAACCCAAACTTGTTTACCCACAAGCACTTGAAACAAATTTAGACTCCTGGATCTCGATACACTGAATAGAATATGGCTGATGTGGCCCCTCTCAATTTACTTTCTTTTTTCATACTGTAGCAGTTAGCTGATTTCACTTCCTCCTGTAAAGTACAGCATGGCCTTTGCCAGATCTTTTCAGTCAAATGTCTGACAATTTTTAAAGTAGGAATTGTGTAGCTTATAATTTTAGGAAATGGTGCAGACACCTTTTTTGTAAGAACTTGTCAGTGTGTGCTCAAATTCAAATACATGCTTAGAACTTCACAAGTGTCAGAGAGAATGGTAATGGATGATATTCCACCCTGTAGGAAAAGAGGAAAAAGATACAAATAGTTTCTTAAAATCAGAGGAAAGATTCATTCATTGATTTGCATAGCCTTTGGATGTTTGTGGCAGCAGGCAGTGGTTCAGAGAGTATGCTGACATCATCCATTCATGACTCACCTTATGTTGAAGGCATCAATTTTGGGTGCTCAGGTTGGTTGAGTAATTGCTTCATCTTCTCTTTCCACAGGATCAAGCTCAGAAAGCAGGTATCACTCTTTCTTGATGCTGCAATTGCCCGAGAAAGAGCACTTCTGCCTTCATCTTAACCTTTAAGGTTGTGATTCTGACTTGTACTGCCATGTAGCACCTCCCCTCAATGTCTCCTCCATGAATCAACCTACAGCTCTCCCCTTTCGCCCAGCATAGCCTGCTTGTCCTCATAACTGGCGAGCATTTCCCAGTTGGGAAAACAGCCCTGAATCTGGCAGTTCCTTTTCAACATCCCCTGTTACAGCCACAAGCAATGCAGACTCCAAAAATAAACAAGGAGTGGGATAAACAGGAGGTGAACTTACGGAAGCTGCCTCAGCCCCCACTTCTTGGTAATAGCTAGAAGGTACCACTTGACACCAATGTGCGGTCATTTTCCCTCGCCCACACTCTTACCTTTAAGGGTCTTCACATGTTCAGGAGTATGACTGATGGTCCACTCAATGGTTACTGTTCCTTTTCCATGCTTCAACGTCTCCATACATCTTCATATACCATCTTAATACCTCCTAAAATAGATGTAGGTGCATTCTGGGAACTGTCACATCACCCTTTTACCAGGCAACGAATTAGAGAATTCATAATTTACAGCTTTAGGCAGTACAGGGGTATACAATACTACTATCAATTGCTAACCAAGAAACAAAGTGCTAATTTAGATTCCTAGTAATAAAAACTTCATACAAGGTAAAGAGAATTAAACTGTAAGTGAACACGTAGTCTGACTCTTCTGTAGATTATGAATCTGATGGTAGGGTAAGATTTCAGCAAATGCACCTTGATTATTGAATGTTTTTTGCATAAGAAGAGTATAAAATACTAAAATGTTACTTAAAACATTACCCTATTCCTAATACAGTCAGAATGTAACAAACTGATGCATTAAATGAAATGCTTCCAAGATGAATCAGTGCAAGAAATCAAAAATTTCCTGTGGACTTTTCCTGTGGACATATACTCACCTTGTGAAACATTATGCCCTTTTAAATTGGCTGAAAATGACTGTCCTGAATTGCTAATCAATCCAGAAATTTGCCCACTAAAAAAATTAATCCACAGTGCCCACAATTTTACCCCTATTTAGAATGTAGAGTATTTCTCATTACTGCAAGTTATTTTACATTACTAGCATTACTTTTGTTAACAGCTGAATGCAAAAGAGTTTTAAGTCCTTGAGCTTTCTTGAAATTATGAATCAGCCATCTATTTGTTTAATTTCACAGAATCACAGAATGGTAGGGTTGGAAGGGACCTTTGGAGATCATCTAGTCCAACCCGCTGCCAGAACAGGGTCACCTAGAGCAGGTTGCACAGGAACACGTCCAGGTGGGTTTTGAATGTCTCCAGAGACGGAGACTCCACCACCTCTCTGGGCAGCCTGTTCCAGTCCTCTGCCACCCTCAAAGGAAAGAAGTTCCTCCTCATGTTTAGGTGGAGCTTCCTATGCTCGTTTGTGCCCATTACCTCTTGTCCTGTTGCCGGGCACCACTGAAAAAAGACTGTCCCCATCCTCCTGACACCCACCCTTTAAGTATTTATAAGTGTTAATAAGGTCCCCCCTCAGCCGTCTTTTTACCAGACTGAGACCAAAATCCTCAGCCTTTCCTCATAAGAGAGGTGTTCCAATCCCCTAATCATCTTTGTAGCCCTTTGCTGTACCCTCTCCAGCAGTTCCCTGTCCCTCTTGAACCAGGGAGCCCAGAACTGGACACAGTACTCCAGGGGCGGCCTCACCAAGGCAGAGTAGAGGGGGAGGATGACCTCCCTCGACCTGCTGGCCACAGTCTTCTTGATGCACCCCAGGATGCCATTGGCCTTCTTGGCCACAAGGGCACATTGTTGGCTGATGGTCATCCTGTTGTCCACCAGGACTCCCAGGTCTTTTTCCACAGATTTGGTGATCTGTGTAATCTGGTGAAAAATAATTTATTCCATATCCAGCAATGATACCTATGTCACGGTTCAGTGCTGTTGTGATCATCTGTCACAGGAAGAAAGGAGCATTCTCTTCTGAAAAGTTCAAAACCTCAGACATCTCCAATCACTTTTCATTCTTTGAAGATCCTCCCCTGAGGCTTCTGATGCTACAAAGTACCACGTCAAGCCCACACAGTGGGTTATTATTAACTTCTATTCTGAAATTATTGAACTGGTTTTATGTGACTTAGGACATCTAATCATTCAAGCCAGTAGCTTTTACATTACGTTGTTGTTTCCAGCAAAGGACTCAGTCAAAGGGCATTTTACCTGCTGGCCTGATCCAGCAGCCGGAACAGAAATGGGATTAGGGTGCAGAAAAGGAACAGCAAAGAGCAGAGATGTTTAAAGAAGGGGTTCAGCCATCCTGTTTAAACACACTAATGAGACCCATGGAATCCCAGCACGTTGTGGATGACTGGAACTGGCCTCTGCCATTTTGCAACTAGTGGCAAAGGCAGGCTGGGCTCTGTAGCTGCTTGAATTTTACACTGTGGCAGGCAGGCGTGGCTGAGCCATAGAGGGCAGGCTCTACTTCGTTTTCCCACCGATTCAAGATGCACATATTTTCTTCCCACCCCCCCGCCTCTTTAATTGGCTCCTTTTCAGAACTGATTTAGAAGCAAGGCTGCAGCTGACCTGGGTGTGACTAATTGGAATTGGGTCGTCCTACCTCTGATTCATTTCCTTCCTAAGGTTGATATGCAGCGCCAAGCTCCATGAAAGGTAAAGCTTTGTGTTGTGCTGCTGGACTGGAGGGCACGGCTGCCAACCCAGCTTCTCCTTTCCCTGGTACACCCATTACCACCCCCGCTTAGTTTTTAACAGCGACTGAATGCATCTTTATGAGGGTCATTACTAATATGAAGTCTGGGAAAGAAGACAGTAAACAAAATTTGATCAGGAGGTATGGCATGAACACCTACTTTACCAAATGCATTGTTACAGTACATAGGAGGCGGTGGGAAAAAATAGATTGTACAGAAATGCTTGTGAAAACTGTGTTTCCTTTTTCGATCCACTCAGAGGAGATGTGTTGCTTGATCCCAGAGTTTAGCATAATCTTTTCAAACTCTGTCTTGTAACAATCTGTTTATTCAATTTCACAGATAGAACCTATTGTTGGTCTGGCCATTACTCTGAACATGAGAGTGCGGCTACATTAGTAGCCCTGGCTGGAGACATTTTTAACATTGGATGACCTTCTCCTACTGGTAAAATTGTTTTTTTACTCTACTGTTTTACAACAGTATGAAGATATTGATTCCCAGGTGCTCATGGTCCATCTATAAATTTGGGGCTACAGAAATCAAGTTTCTTTTGCTACAGAGAGCAGAAGCACTGCTGAGTTACAGCTGCTGCCTTGCAGAGTCCTGTCTGGCACTGCCTTCTCCCCTCTTGCCACTGGTCTCTTCTGATCTCAACAGAAGGGTGTTCAAGCTTACTTAAAGATGCTTGAACTGTGCAATTTTGATCACAGATGAGCATGGGCTTTCTCGGGCCTGTCCTTCAAACGTGGAAGAAGTTACATATCATATATTATGCTTTGGCACATTTCTCTCTTCCTCCATCCCCTTTTCCATTAGTTGTTACTTCGCTGGATTGAACAGAGAGAACAATTTCTCATGTGGTACTATTTCCTGGTGCTCCTCATTTCAGCTGTAGCCATCCTCTGTTTCTTCTCTTTTAATTTCCACCAGGCCAGGACCATATATATGTACATAGTGTGTAGCACAGTGGTGCTCTGGTCTGTGTCACTTTGCACCTTTATCCAGCCCTCGAAGGTGCTGAAGTGCTATAAGCATATGAGCTATTCCACTGACTTCAATATCCCCGCTTCCTGTTTCAAGACTGCTTTTTATTGCCAAAGTAGTGCAAAAAAGCATTGGAATAAATGAGATGCAGTTCATAGATTTATGGATACAATACCACAGCTAACAAAATTAAAATACCACAGCTAACAAAACTAATCTAAAAATGCACTTTCAGTTCACTTGGTACAGGATTATGTGCAGATGAAGCCCAACAATATGCTCTTTATGACAAACGTGCATTTTTTTTCTTTCTGTAAATTTACAGCACTTTGGACCTTGTCTGTGTGATGCTGATTTAAACTGAACTGGTGAAACAATCTCAAGACCAATGTGATTAAATGAATGCTAATCTCATGCTGTCCCAGTTTAATGACAATTTGTTTTATTTTATCTGAAGTTAGCAATGATTTATTTTAAGGTCACACCTTCAAATTGCTGAAATAAGGCTTCATATCCTTTGGGGTTTTTTGGGGGGTGGTTTTGTTTTTTGTTGGTTTGGGGTTTTTATGGTTTTTTGTTTGTTGTTTTTTTTGTTTTGTTTTTTGGTTGTTTTTTTTTTTTTAAGGCTGAACTATATGATCATTTCACAGGCAGCTGCAGTGCTTTATGATGCTGTTGCCCCTTCCGTGAAGGATTTCCCCACCACATGCCATGGCCAGAATGCATGCACTCTCCTTAGACACTGCAGGGAAATTCTGCCTCTTCGTATGTATCTTGTAGGGCAAGTTAAATTACTAGACATTGTAGTGAAGCATCTGAGAAATGCTCCCACATGCCATTCCACAGACACTATTGTGAAAGCAGTGACTTCCCCAGAACAGTGTTAAGAAATAACCAAGGTCAATGACATCTTGACCCAGTGCAGTTGCTTGCTACTTAAATGCAAGTCTAAGCTTTTGCTGTATCAGTTTAAACTGATGTCTTTGTTACCTGCAGTTTCCTGACTAGACAGTGCCTCACTAATAAATCCAAACAAATCTAGCAAAAGTGCGGGGGTGACAGTGTCTCACTGAGGAGCTTTGACCTTTTTTTCAGATGCTATGTGTTTGACTTACAGTAAAAGAAACAATAAATATTTTAAGCAGGGAAAAAGCACAGAAAAACCCTCCTTCCAATGTATGTTTAAGAAAGTAAACCCAGAAATTCTTTCTGGTTATTTTAAGTGAAATAATGTCTGCAGGAACCATCACAATATATTCACGTGTGCTCCACTAGTGAGACATTTCAATGATGCCAAGTTATGGAGAGATGGGCATTTAAATTCACTTTGTGCTTTGGAAAATCTATTTGTTGACTGATTGTGCTTTTCTTCTGTTCTAAAGCGACTTTTAGTACACTTTAAAGAAACAGATCTATTAATTACTTTACCTATTGATCCAGGATGAAGGGGCATCAAAGTTACTGACTACTCCTAGTGGGTACTTTTTGTTTTCCATGCAATAGTCCTTTTAATTCATGATGCAGTTCTTTATGTATAGGCATCTATAAAACTTTCTAACATACTGACTGTAACCCAAGGGCGTTCATGTGCAACAAAATGCTAGTGGCAGGGCAGGGACACAGAGACGGACCTCCAGGAATTTTGAGAAGCAACTATCTACAAATTTCATCTGAGGCTTCTCAAGCCCCTGTTGAGCTGACATATTCAATTCACATATCTGCCTTGAATTTTAGCAAACAGCTCCAATGAAAATGCATTAGTTCATGTTTAAAGAAACATCCTGAGGATACCAATGCTCATGTTGCTAAGTGACCATGACAAGCTAATTAGTCCTCAGTGTGCTGTGAAAAAACTCTTGTCCAAATTTTTCTTTGACCCTGTTGCTGTTCATGCATTTAAACCACTCATGTGAGCGTGGTTATGTTTTATATGTGGAATTTCTCATGTAGCCTGAGGCAAAAGGTAGAAGCCAAGCAATAGTATTAATAGATCTAGTGAGCTGGCTTCTTTGCAAGGAGGGCACAGGTTAAACCACCCTCTCCTTTCCCCTCTGGACTTGGAAGAGGTAGGAGGATCTTCACACAAGTCCCCAGGAAAGGCTCTGAGAGAGGCTCAGGTTTGGGTAGCCCCAAGGACCATCGTTTCGAGCTCCCAAGTCCCAGCGATGACATAATTGAAAGTAGCGTAAGTGTGGACACAGTCAATTATACTCACTTGTGACTTTAATGTGAAGCCATTCAAACTTGAGGCAAATTAAGATCTGGGCATGAATTAATTAATCTGAATTAACTTGTCAGGGAAAGCATATTTGAAGCCTTGTCCCAGTCAGAGACATATTTAAAGTACCTACTACTGCTATTAGTTGCACAACTAAAATGCCCATTGCTGCTAAAAGAAAAAATACTGTGTTTGATTGTTCTTGTTTCTTCTCAAGCAGATATTTGGCATTAATTTGTCCATAGTGTCTTAGCTATTTCTAGAATAGAAATAAGCTATTATTTTTATGTAAAAAGGTCCATAAGGGGACAGAGCAGCTCCTCTTGGAGCTGAGAACAGCCGAGAACAGATCTAAATAAGCCCTCAGAGGTCATGGTGCAATCTGAGGGTGAAAAGGAACATGATCCTTGCCCTGCCTATCAGTGAAATGCATTTCTGCCACTCTAGCCTTACACTGAGGGGGTGGAAGTGAATGGGGTAGGGAGGGGGTGGTGCCTGGGCCCCAAATCCAGGCAAGCCAAGGGAAGAACACACTAGGTTTTCTCCAGGATACGTGAGTTCACAAATATTAGGACCGGTGGAGTCACAAGGCTGGCTTGTTGATTTAATACTATTCAGCTGTTCTCTGTTTCCATGTAACTGTACACCTTTCCCTGCAAAACTATTTATTATACTATAGTATTAATAGCAATGGTTTTTCAAAGTCACCTACCACAACCTGTCTTCACATCTAGGTCTCAGACTCTCTTGTGGGATTCTGGGAAGAAATGGTCTTATCCTACCCCAAAATTTCAAGTTTTATGAGATAAGAGACATGGCTTGTGTAACGTTTCTGCCCTTAAACCAGAGCTTCCATTTGGCCGTAAAAGCCTCGAAGCACAGAATGTTCTTTGTCATTGACCCACTGATTCTCAACTTGAAGTTGCTTGTCCTTATGACAACCAGAGAGTAGCATCTCTTATCAGCAAATAAACTGCAGTGAGGCTGGAAAGTCCAAGCTAGTCAGAAAATTCAGAACCCTTTATGCTGGGTATGGAAGGACATTAAATCATGTGTATCAGTTATCTCAAGAATTCCCACTGCATCTTATTTATTTTTTTATCAGTTTACTTTGGGATTTACTGGAAGATATGAAAGCATTTTTTGTGCCTATATGAACGTGCTGCTTTTCTTTATAGTAGGGACTCCTCAGGCTAAAAACATGGCAGTCAGACTGTTCTTTATAGGTTCACTTCAAGTGAATTATTCATTATTCCTTGAATTGGACAGCAATTTGGTTTAAGTACATATTTGGTTACGTAAAATATCTGATATGATTAAAGTTATGGATTAAGAGATTTTCCTCTTTGGGTTGTTTAACTAGACATTCCTTATTTGAAGCTAGGGCTTGGCATCTCTAGCTAGGAGCATTTTCTAATTAAAGAAAATATTCTTTTGAGGTCAGGCATGTATTAGTAGCCTTCAAAAAAAAAATACAAACCACAAAACAACAAATCCCATACACATTAGTCTAACAGTATATTAAAAGGATGATTTTTATTTAGAAAAAATGCATTAAATGCTCAAGGAAAGAAATTATGTATATCTGTTTTTGAACTGGAGATATGATTCAGAGCTGATATGCACACTTACATGCAGTGATTTGGCAATCTGGTGAAGCTGTTCGCTCGGGAGAACATGTTAGAAGGATAAGCTAGGTTCAGAAAAAAAGTTATTTACTAATTTATCTTGTTTAAATGTGAAATCTGATTGAGAAAGTCCTTTTTGACTTCTTAAAGACCCATTCCTCTTTCATTAGCAACTTTTACATAGCAGCAATCTTCTCTTCTCCTGACAGAAGGCAGGGTAGCTCCACATTATTACAAGTGACAAAAAATCCCTAAACAAACAAACAAACAAGCCCAAACAATTGGGGTTTTTACATTGTGACCCCACTAAAACAGTTGCTGAAGTGAGGCACTATAAGATATCAAATCATTCTGTGTCTAATCTGAGCACCACCAAAAATTACATGTGTGACCTTGGTCTTTTCCTCATTTCCAAAACTGGCTATCTAAAGGCAGGCACCTAAATCTGTAATCTCAGTTCTGTCACTTTGGAAATGTTAGAAATAGTGATGTACATTTGTGACTTGAAAGGCTGTCTAATACACAGTATTAACAATTATATTTTTGTCTATTTTAATCATCGCAGTTGAATCAAACCAAACAGCTGAAACTAAACAGTTCATTGGTTACTTCAACTGTCTGAATATAAATAATATTGTTCTCATGACCTAATACTATTTTTATCATCATTTTACTAATAGGTGTCAAAGACACTCAATATTTCTCTCATTAAAGCTCCTCTTACTGCCGTTGCCATGGAGTTGTGTGTTCTGAACCCAAACACAGCCCTTCACATCTCGGCTCTTAGAGCCAGAAACAGTGAAGAGGTGCCACCCCATCACAGATGCAGAAGTCCTCTGTCACCTGCCTCCCACCTCAATAGCTGTTTTTGCGAGGTCAGCTTAACAGGCCCTTACTATTTGCCATCCCCACACAATATCCCTGGTATTCAGAGTTGGTATTTCAGCCACTGAGTTTTACATCTGAGAGCATACAGCTACAATACACACTTACACTACTTTGAAAATCCGATGTCAGTTTTGCTCTGGGCTGGTGATTTGGCAATCTAGTGAAGCTTCACAGTCTAATGGAATTGTATATGTGCATGAGTGTATATATACATATATGCATATTTATATGCATACACACATATGCCTTGTGCTAGTGTACAGAAGACTAGGCATACTCCTTAAATGCTTCCTTTTGAATCTACAGCTGGAGGTAGGCAGGCTGCTGCTGATTATTGCATGCTTGTTTCAAATGCCTAAGCTAAATTCTTACTCTCACCTCTGAAACACAGTATGCTGCTTTGTAATTAAATACTCTCCCCCTGCCTTATTTACATGCAATTACTTTGAGAAAATCCAGATGTGGAAGCCTGCTAGAAGTCCTACTTTTCATAGCTTCATTGTGAAAATTGTTGGAAGTCTGCAATATTGCTGTGATATAGAGGGTGGGGGGAAAGCACTGAACCCGGTGTGTGTAAATTTCTAGAAGTCCCTGCAACTGGTGCTGACACACTGGATTACTCGGTATTAGCAAGTGAGAAGTTAGTGCTGCACTTGCTTGTGTAGGATCCACCAATTAAACTTTACATAGAAACTGTCCAAGGCATTAAAAATATCCCTTGACAAGTCTTTCTTTGCTGTAAATGGAGAGCTATTCTTCAGATGAGTGACATCAGGAGGAATTTTCAGCAACTGCTACATCAAAAGGGTTTTTTCTTTCTACTTACTGTTCTCAGAGGCATAAGGCTGTGGCGCATCAATAATAGCTTATGTTTGTGTAATGTGATGCCACGAACCATAAAAACTTAAATTCAAGAAGTAACTTGCTTAAGTAACCAGGGAAACCAAAAGCAGAATAAAAATGTCCTTTTGCACCTCATAAAAAAACCCACAAATGGTGACCAGTGCCTTGGGACAAACCTATTGTAGGCTTTTAAGGGAAAGGTAAATTTCAGCCTCCCATTGCAGTCCCTGTAAAAATCAATTGCAAACTTAGTAAGGGGGATATTCTGTTGATTCTGCCTCTGAAAATTCAATTTTTATGACTCCTATGTTGAGGGAAACGCTGTGTCCGCCACTTCATATTTGCTTCTTATTTATTCCTGTTAACACAATAAAGGATTGACAGGCAAGATGTGTGGGAAGCCAGATACAGAAAGGGAGAAAAGTGGGTGGCCAGAACTTTAATAAGACATGTCCTCTTTGCAGATTATTCCTGTCATGTTAGCCCTGACTTACCACTTGCTGGTAAGAGCAACCACAGTGAGAAAAGAGACTGTCAACTGCTTATCCTGAAAACCTCTGTAATTCTTTCTTCCTGCTAAGAAAAAAAAAGGGCACATTAGCTCTGGAAGTAGAGATCGGAGCCGAGGGTATAAGCTTTCCAACCCCAGGTACTTAGAAGGACCCAATAAAATATGGGACTGGTTAACTACAGAAAGTGTCAAGAAGAAGCAGAAGATGTTGTGTTGTATGGTGTCGTGGTTATGTTCAGGGACTACCGTATGTTTTAAAAAAAAATCATTGATTTTTCATGCCTGACTGAGAGAGGCCAAAAAGGGTAATTAGAGTTACTAGATTTTTACAAGGCTGCTGCTGTTTTCTTGACATTTCAAAATTTTGTATTTTCCAAAGAAATACAGTACTCATTACCTGTAAATATTTTTAAATGTTGTTAACCAGTTTTCAAGATTCTGAAGTTTTCACATTTTAGTTTTCATACTCAGAAAGTAAGGAAATCGAGACCTGAGCAGATCTTTTCCAAGGCTATCACACTTGATAAAGGTTATGTTAAAAAATAAAATAAAATTTAATTGGTAATTTACATAAATATGATTTAAGTTATTGACTTAAGTTACTGATTTAAATGGTCTTGATCTAAATAAACCTGCTCTACAGTACTCTTATTGAAAACGTGGAGTGCAGCAGCACGCAGTGACAGCCCATACATTTCTGCTGTGTTGAGACATGGTGTGAATCATGCATTAGTATATGGTACAGATCATGACTCAAGGTGTAGCATAGTTGGAAATGTTAAATATACTATCTTAAGTGGTCTGGCTTGCAAATGTAAACACTAAATTCCAGGCTTATCAGGCTTATATAGCTGAAAATTGCTCAACTACTTCCAGCTATGAAAGTTGGTGTAATGAAACATTTTACCAGTGCCTAAAGGCTTTGTCACCTAAAGCTCATAGGACACAGTAATTGTATGGAAATAGATAAAGTTAAGCTAACCAACCTACTATTCGTTTATCTAACTTCTGTTTCTTTGAGCAAGATTTTATAGCAGGAATGATGAGGATGTTGTTACTGGTGAAGTTCCAGAGAAAGACATGTGTGTAGAACAGAAGATTACTTCTGCGGCAGCACCAGATGTTAATAATAATGTCTGAAAATCCTCAGACAACAATGCTGTTTATACCATCTCTATAATCAGGCCAAAATTTTTAAAAAACTCCACAAATTTAAAAAAAAAAGTTCCTTTTGATGTCCATCAACAATTGTAGGATGCTTTTGGAATTTCAGACCTTGGTGTAAATAATAACTCCTAGTAGCAAGGACTTCCAGAAGCTAAAGGTGTGCAGAATGTGATGAACAAATCTAGAAAACACAGGAAAGGGGAGAAAGTGATAATCTAACTATGTTAATGCTATCCATGATCTGAGCAACATTAGTGAAAGCACTATGGATAATCATTACATTAATGCAAATGCGGGCAGCTACACATAATATCTGACTTACTAGAGAAATACAAATAATGCCTGTTGCATACTGATTATTCCATGTGTGTACTAGTAGTTCTAATACTGTCTGCATTTTTGCATCAAACAGATAGAGTTTTCAAGGGAAAAGACTACGGGATGTTGGCAAAGACAGTGTTTCAATATCACCTCCAAGGACTCAACCTGGATTGTGAAAATTTAATAAATGAAATAAGAAAATACAGAAGACTTTTCTTTGTCTCCTGTCTCCCAGTTTATTGATAGTGTTAATGTCTGTGTATCCCAGATTTCACTATTCATAGTAGCCACTTACTAAGAGCAGCTGTGATGGGACTCATACAAGAGTAAACAACTAGAACTGAAAAGAATATTGCTGTTAAGGTATGAGCAGGAATAGAAAGAAACCTGCTGACATGTACCATTTTCTTCACAACACACACCTGCATCCAAAGGACCAGAAAAAGCCATATGCACGTGCTAAGATTCCTGTAAGCCCTGTTTTGACACGTTGAGAGATGTCTGATCTTCGGTTGGAGCTGGATCAGAAGTGGATGTGTCAGTTCCAATCATGGAACAGTTTGGGTTGGAAGAGACCTTTAAATGTCATCTAGTCCAAATCCCCTGCAATAAGCAGGAACACCTTCAACTAGATCAGGTGGCTCAGAGCCCCGTCCAACCTGACCATGAGTATTTCCAGGATGGGGACATCTCCTACCTCTCTTTGCAACCTATTCCAGTGTTTCACCACCCTAATTGTAAAAAAAATCTTCCTTCTATCTAGTCTAAATCTTCTTTTAGTTTAATACCATTACGCCTTGTGCTATTGCAACAGCCCCTGCTAAAAAGTTTGTCCCCATCTTTCTTATAGGCCCCCTTTAAGTACTGAAAGGCTGCAATAAGGTCTCCCTGGACACTTCTCCAGGCTAAACAACCCCAACTCTCTCAACCTGTCTTCATAGGAGGGGTGTTCCAACCCTCTGATCATTTTGGTGGCCCTCCTCTGCGCCCACTCCAACAGGTCCATGCCTTTCCTGTGCTGACGACTCCAGAGCTGGACACAGCACTCCAGGTGGGGTCTCAATAGGGCAGAGTAGACCAGGAGAATCACTTCCGTCGACCTGCTGGCCACGCTTCTTTTGATGCAGTCCAGGATATGTTTGGCTGTCTGGCCTGCAAGAGCACGTTGCTGGCTCACGTCCACCAGTACCCCCAAGTCATTCTCAACAGGGCTGCTCTCAATCCCTTCATCCCCCAGGGTCTATTGATACCGGGGCTTGCCCAGACGCAGGTGCAGAACCCTGCACCTGGCCTTGTTGAACCTCATGAATTTCACACAGGCCCACTTCTCAGGACTGTCCAGGTCCCTCTGGATGGCATCCCATCCCTCAGGCATGCCAACTGCATGACTCAGCTTGGTATTGTCTGCAAACTTGATGAGGGTGCACTCAATCCCATTGTCTATGTCATTGATGACAGTACTGGTCTCAATACAGACCCCTGAGGGACACCACTTGTCACCATCTGGACATTGAGCAGCTGACCACTACCCTCTGGATGTGACCATCCAAACAATTCCTCACCCACTGAACAGTCCACCCATCAAATCCATATCTCTGTAATTTGAAGAGAAGGATGTTGTGGGGGACCGTGTCAAAGGACTTACAGAAATCCAGATAGATGACATCCATAGTTCTTCCCTTGTCCACTGATGTGGTCACTCCAGCATGGAAGGCCACGAGGTTGCTCAGATAGGACTTGCCCTTAGTGAAGCCATGCCGGCTGTCTCAAATGACCTCTCTGTCCTCCATGTGCCTTAGCATAGCTTCTAGAAGGGCCTGTTCCATGATCTTCCCAGGCACAGAGGTGAGGCCGACAGGTCGGTAGTTACCAGGGTCCTCCTTTCTACACTCTTAAAACAGGGGTGCAATGTTTCCCTTTTTCCACTCACCAGGGACTTCACCTGACCACCATGACTTTTCAAATATCGTGGAGAGTGGCTTGGCAACTACATCAGCCAATTCCCTCAGGACTCTGGGATGCATCTCATCAGGTCCCATAGACTTCTGTATGTTCAGGTTCCCCAGGTGGTCACGAACCTGATCTTCTCTTACAGCAGAAGGGACTTTGCTCCCCGAGTCCCTGCCTTGTGGTCCACGCACTCGAGAGGCGTGTGGAGAGAGGCTGCCAATGAAGACTGAGGCAAAAAAGGTGTTGCGTACCTCAGCCTTCTCTTTGTCCGTTGTGACCAGTTTGCCAGTCTTGCTCATCATGGGGGAAAATGTTTTCTCTGACCTTCCTTTTCTGGCTGACTTTTTCTGGCTGACTTTTTCTGGCTGCTTCTGGAGAACCTCTTCTTTGCATCACTTGCCAAGTTTAGTTCCAGCTATGCCTTGGCCTTCCTGACCCCAACCCTACACAACCGGGCAGCATCCCTTTACTCTTCCCAGGATACCTGCCCCTGCTCTCACTGCCTGTGCATTTCCCTCTTGCCCTTTAGTTTGATCAGAAGGTCTCGACTCATCCATGTTGGTCTCTTGCCTTCCTTTCCTGATTTCTTACACCTGGGCATTGAGAGCTCTTGCGCTCTATGGAAAGCATCCTTAAAGATCTGCCAGCTCTGTTCTGCTCCTTTGTTCCTGAAGGCAGTATCCTAGGGTGTCCTAATGACTAATTCCTTGACAGCTGTAAATTTTCTTTCCTAAAATTCAGGGTCCTGACTTTAATCTTCACCTAACCCATATCCTTCAGGACTGCGAACTCCACCAGTTCATTATCACTGCTCATGACCACAGATCAGGCTGCCTCCAATTTTGACATCACCAATTAACACAATTGCATTTGTGATCCACAAGTCCAGTGTTGTATCCTCTCTGGTGGGGCTGTCTGTTACCTGTCTTAAGAAGTTATCCTCAATGTGTTCCAGGAGTCTCCTGGATTTCCTACAGCTTGCCATGCTACTTTTCCAGCAGATGTCAGGGTGGCTGAAATGCCCCACCAGGTTAAGACCCTGTGAGGATGATACCTCCTGTAGCTGGAGTAAGAAAGGTTCATCAATAGGCTACCCTTGATCAGGCAGCCTGTAGTCTGAAGTGGTTTGGAAACCTGATAACCTGAAGTCCTGAAGACCTTTTTCCTGCTTCTTGGTAGAAACAATGGTGAGTTATTGGTTAGGTATAGAACTGCATGCCAGCTTAACACAAAATTGCTATGAGAGGTAGAAAATCGTCTGACAGGTGCATGGGCCTTGTGCACAAGAGAAGTAATGGTGTAGATGCAAAGTTAGTGTTCTTGAAGGTAAGAACTGAACTCAAGTTTCGTATAGCCCAAACATGTATGCACCACCTTTGCCAGTGTCACCTCTGATGTAGCATATGGCCTTCATCTAGAAATTAAGGAATTCAGTATAATTCCCTTCTAAGTCTGAGGAGGCTTAAAACCCTATCCCACAATGAATGGCTAACCAGAGAAAGTGGAAGAAGTGAGGTAAAGAGCACTCATTTCACCCACTGAATCACTTTGCAAAAAAACCCGTTCTTCAAAACTCATTGCCTTGAAAGCAACTTCACTCAGTGGCATTCTGCTTAATCATGACCACTTCTTCCCCACCATGTAGGCAGCTGTGTTTTCCACCAAGACAATTGCTTTCCACTGACAAATAACAACAAGGAAAGTTTTCACGATTGCTTCAAAACCACAACAGGAAAACCTGTATTTTCGCAGTTCACTTATCTAACATTATATAAATATTTGACTTATCACAAAATCAAAATAAAGCACTAACTTCCAATATGCACTAGGGAAGAGCTCATGTGTGTGTGAATATGCTTTTGTGTATCTTTTATTTGTGCTTTAACACCTGGGGAAGAAACCCTGCAAAGGGCCTATTTGCATATCAAAGGCCACTGTGGTGAAACCTGTAGAAGTTCTGGTCGGGATAGCTCTGGTTTTGCCACAAAAAACAGACAGGCAAAATCTCTGGGATGCTGCCTATGTTAACTGATCCAGTCCTGATCCTCCTTTACGTGAACGCTCTATTTGGCATCATGAAAGAACTTAAAAATAGATACAAATGACAATCTAGTTTCACTGCCAGGACAGAACCCATAGGAAAAGAGGGTCTTAGCATGAATGTGACCCAAGCCCTATGTGAATAGAACTGTTTGCAAATGTGTGTTTACACAGCTCTTCTGTAGGAAGCTGAGGGGGTTTGCTGAGAGCTAGACATGCCCCCACAGGGCTTTAGCAGGGGCTTGGTCAGATTTCTTTGCTCCAGTCTGAGACTCAGCAGCTCTGTTGTGTCTAAACTTTCATTAAGCTTAACTAAAGAAACAGGTCCTACTTTTTTAAGAACTTTGTTTCTGAAAACAATGTTTTAACCTTCAGGGATTCTTTTTCTACAAATTGCCCATTACAAGGAGCTGTGTTCTGCAGTCACACTCACAGTGATAATTAGCCATCAGGCTCCAGTGGGAACCCCCACATTTAACTTACAAACAAGCCCCTGGCACCCCACACCCCAACCATACATGCATTTCTGCTTCTGCTCACACACCCTGGTGCACAAGGATGAAATGCAACCCCCCTGAAAGCACTGAAAGAGTGCAGGGTTTCTGATCCCAGGCTTCTGATTCTCGGGGTGTGAACAACTCCTCTCCTGCTGCAGCAGATGGACCCCTCTAACCTGCTCCGCTGGGCAGCTGGGACACTCCAGCCCCCTCCTTGCTGCTTGATCACACCGTGAACACTCTTGTCAGTGGGTGCATTCATTACCTTAATCTGCAACATGTGTGGGAGGGCAGATTCCACACTCTGTAGTCACTACACCTCTGCTCAGGCCTGATTTAGAAAGCTTTCAAGCACAGTCCGCTCAGATCCTTTCTTGATTGTCCTCTTCCATCTGCCAGCAGCAGAGTAGTAACACTTCTGGGTTGGCTTAGAGCAACATCTAATTGCCCGAGCACATCCTGCTGGGTTCACACAACTAAATCCACCACCAAAAGCAGTCAGTGGCCCAAGCTCTGAAGTCCTGTTGTTTCCCAAGAGCTTGCCTAAGCCTTGCCTGAACAAGAACCGTAGGGGATGAGGGGCTTAGCATTAAATGGGATGGGCATGACAACAAGCTTTCAGAGATCATGTTTCCTCCAGACTGACCTGAAAGTACTTTGCTCGCTAGAGTTTGGATTAAGTGGTATTAAGAATTACCCAACAGACCTAAGCCAGAGAGAGTCCCAGGGCTCCTTTCAGACCGACTGCAATAGGTGCGGCTGCTGAGCAGTAGGTATCTGGCCTAATGGCATAATGATTCATAGCTCCCACATTATCTGCACAGGCTTCCCAATAATCAAATGATACCCAGGATCCATCAGCCACTACATAAAACTCTAACCCGACCTTACTTTAAAGGGAAAAGAAGGAGAAGGGGCATGAGGGGTTTTCCATGAAGGAGATTTAAGCATTTGACTGTAGCTTGGGGTTGTGACCCTGCACCCTGTGACTCTCTGAAAAGGATTTAAGACAGTACCATCTCCTGCTCTTCCCCCACCACCTATGCATTTCCTGCTGTACATTGTAGGATGCTGCTGTCTCTTGTCCTAAAATCTGCACTATTGTAAATTTTACTTATTGCAAGGACTCTTAACTTTTTTCAAGGATGTGGCACCCAGTTTGGAGGAGCAGGTACCTCCATCCACGTTAGGATCCAATGACTGCTCTGCTGCCAAAAAGTTCTGTATTAGCATCCTCACCCTTGTGCCACACTCCATGGTAAGGGTTTGCTGCGTGAATAAGGAAAACAGCCTCTTACGTGTTCTTCCTTCTGATAGCATATCAGTATAACAGCAACCCTAGTTTGTCTTTTACTTCAGAGTATCCAGAAAGAAGACACTTCACCCACTGGGTGCCCTCAGCTTCACAGGTAAACAGAAGAAGTGCATAACTATGGGCCCATACACATGCAAAGACACCAGACTCATTATGCCTGTCTAGAAGAACCATCTTGAAATTATCACTGTTAATGATGATGGGTAGTCAAAAGAGAAAGGCCCAGAGCCTCCCTCCTTGCCTTTTTTATGTTTCTGTGAGCAGGAAGTCTTGATTTGTATCATGGCAAGAAAAATATCCTTTCAAAAATGCCCATTAAAAATAAAACCTAATTCAAAAATCCCTAAAAGTGTTTTTCAAAACAGCTTTGACTCGTTTGGGAAACATCCAGTGTTTTGATTTGAAAGTGTTTGATAGAATCAAGTCAAATCACACTTCGTAATACTGACTTTCTTCAGTAACACTCTTTACAGATCCCAAATAAAGTTACTTTTTATTTTGCCTGGACTCCATTTCAGCAAAGTATTTACTATCTGATTTCAAATGCCTAAATCTCCTTTGTTCTTATGTATCAATTTAAAATAACCCTAAGCATCATGCCCATAAACATGCCTTTAAAGTATACCCTTACTGTGTAACCCCAGTTCACTTGCTTTCACAGGCATTTTTTGGGTCACAGAAATCTTTTATTCCAGTACATTTTCTGAGAAGGCTGAATATTTGCATAGTTATTTGAATGGAGAACAAAATCTCCTTTAGAAAATTGCACAGCACAAGCGAAACTACCTTGTTTTGTTTTGTTTTGTTTTGTTTTACTGCTTATTTTATTATACCATCTAAGTCAGAACAGCGCAAAGAGGGATTAACATAAGAAAGTCACAGAAAAGAAACCCCAAATATAGGGCCAGATTTGGTACCGACACTAAGTATAGAGCCACCGATAACTGACGAGCTTCTTAATAATTGAAGATGGAGAAAAATCCCCTCTAAATGATTAGAAAGAAAGAAAATTAAGAAGTGGAAATAAAAGCCAAGGTCAAATAAATGAGTCAACTGAAAAGTGTAAGTGAATCTTTAGGATTATGAAACAATCTTTCTTGAATTATTTGCCATTTACTTTGCAACCTTGCAGCAAGCAATCTTTACCAGCTGAAATGGAGGTGTATCAGTTGTTTGCATCTACCGTAAGGTTGCACTGGAAGTCAGCAACCCCTGCCCTGTTGCTGGGGCATGTTTCAAAGAAGCAGTACTTCGACTACCTGGTATGTCCTCTTCTAAATCACTATCTGATAGGCCCTCTTCTTGGTTTATACACCCAGATTTAGCTTACTGAAAATGAGAATAGAGAGGACCAAAGTGAAACTCACAGAAAATTATTTATATATAGCACACTTTCTCTGTTTTTATCTTGGAGCTTTTATCTTGGTATTTTTTAACATATTACAGAGAAACCTTTTATGTTTATAAAACCTATTGTTGCACGTATTTTGAAAGAATAAGAGGATAGCTGTACTTGAAATAAATTACGTTTGAGTGTATTTTCTGAAGAGATCAGACAGAAGCTTTGTGGGTGGAAAAAAAGGATTTTCAATTAGTATTGAGTGAGTGAACACAGGACAATGAATGTGTAGCTGATTTTTTTTATTGAAGACTTCTGCAATAACACTCTTCATGTAATTTTTTATGAGACATATAATGTATATTATTATATATATAAAAATGTCATGTTTCATTTAATATGTATACATTTACATATACACACATGAATTCAGAGGCATAGATACATAGATATACACTCTGTATTTTAGTCATGGCTAACTTCAGGCAGTGAAAATAGCATGGTATGCTAAAACCCCTTCACATTTTTGTGCAAAGTTCATTCCCAAAGCTGGTCCACCGAAATACTACAAGGAAATCAGTTTTATGTGAGAGATATGACTTTCCCGTTGTACAACACTGACAAGATTGCTGTGCTAATTCTTCAATCCTAAAATCAAGTGTCATGGGCATGCAAACTAAATCCAGTTACAGCAAGAGTTCCTTTGGCTAGTGTTAAAAGCAATCTGTATAAAACTGCAACTTGAAAAGGTTTTAAACCACCTTTCCAAAATAAAGCATATATCAACTGACTCATTTTATTAAGCACATCTCAGTTCCCACCAGATGTGACAAGATGAGCAGCTGGTCATGCAGTTCTAAAGTCTAAGCTAGAAACACTCCTTTTTTCCTACTCAAAATCATTAAGTTAAAAGAGAAAATTAAAATAGTCCATTAACAAAGGCAACCAGCAAGATAAAAGCCAGAACAGTCTAAACAGTTCTGAATATGACCTAGTTTAGATTAAATGCCAAGGAAGTATTGAACCCAGCCCCGTATAGGTTTACCTGGTTTAGTTTGCGAAATGTCAGTGTAATAGACCATTGTTGGAAAGATAAGCGGGGCTATGGTCTGAAGAGGACCCCTTAACAATGAGAACTTTGTTAGAAAAGTTTTCTGTTCTATACATATTTATTAGTTGCCACTGACTTCATTTATTAACAAAATCTGGTCCTGGATTCTTGTCTGATGTCGCAAGAGCCTTGCCAGTATATTCTCTTCCATTTAGTCTATATATTTAAACTACACTTTGAACAAAATAAATCTAAACAACATATCTTGGGTTCTTTAACTGAAAAAGCTTCACTCAAGTTCCCAGCTAACTCTTGTTGCCAGGTACAATGAGACACAGAAAATGAATGCAGTGGACATTTCCAGATGGTGAATCAGTTTTTTAGAGATAGCCATCAGTGAAATCTCCATAGTACTTCAAAGCCTGTATGGAAAGCACTGGATGTTTGTGTCAGGGAGAACAGATATTAGATCTCATTATTCGTAGTAAAACCACTAGAGAAGCATAAAGGGTGCCCTTTGAGTGATCCCTAAATAAAGGCAGAAAATCTCTTCTTACAACAACAAATTTGTATTCAGTCTATGCAGTAGGGTATCAAGTTACCTGGGTAAATTATTGTGTCAGTTCCCCCAAAACATACACTTTTGTTGAGGATTTGCTTGGAGGAGGCAGGTGTATTCCCCATGCAGCACATATTATGGTTCTGAAAACAAAGGATCTTTCTGCAGGACGGTGAAGCCCAAACTATTAATTCCTTTCCTAGCCATTTAAAGCAAAGAAAAATAGGGAAGAAGTTCATTACATCTACTGTAAAGTACTACAACACTAAAGAAGCCAAGATAGACATTACCAATATTAAGGCATGTTGTCTAAGAGAAAACTTGTTTTTAAGAGAGAAAACTACTTTAACTGATTAAATGTATTATTCTGCCCAGAAATGAGACTGTAGAAGGACACTGGTTCCTTCACAATGTAGTTGCATCTGAAAACACACTGAGGTCAAGGGACTGCCATCATGGACATAGGAGCAAAACAGAGCTGGCAGATCTTTAAGGATGCTTTCCATAGAGCGCAAGAGCTCTCAATGCCCAGGTGTAAGAAATCAGGAAAGGAAGGCAAGAGACCAACATGGATGAGTCGAAACCTTCTGATCAAACTAAAGGGCAAGAGGGAAATGCACAGGCAGTGGGAGCAGGGGCAGGTATCCTGGGAAGAGTAAAGGGATGCTGCCCGGTTGTGTAGGGTTGGGGTCAGGAAGGCCAAGGCATAGCTGGAACTAAACTTGGCAAGTGATGCAAAGAAGAGGTTCTCCAGAAGCAGCCAGAAAAAGTCAGCCAGAAAAAGTCAGCCAGAAAAGGAAGGTCAGAGAAAACATTTTCCCCCATGATGAGCAAGACTGGCAAACTGGTCACAATGGACAAAGAGAAGGCTGAGGTACGCAACACCTTTTTTGCCTCAGTCTTCATTGGCAGCCTCTCTCCACACGCCTCTCGAGTGCGTGGACCACAAGGCAGGGACTAGGGGAGCAAAGTCCCTTCTGCTGTAAGAGAAGATCAGGTTCGTGACCACCTGGGGAACCTGAACATACAGAAGTCTATGGGACCTGATGAGATGCATCCCAGAGTCCTGAGGGAATTGGCTGATGTAGTTGCCAAGCCACTCTCCACGATATTTGAAAAGTCATGGTGGTCAGGTGAAGTCCCTGGTGAGTGGAAAAAGGGAAACATTGCACCCCTGTTTTAAGAGTGTAGAAAGGAGGACCCTGGTAACTACCGACCTGTCGGCCTCACCTCTGTGCCTGGGAAGATTATGGAACAGGTCCTTCTAGAAGCTATGCTAAGGCACATGGAGGACAGAGAGGTCATTTGAGACAGCCGGCATGGCTTCACTAAGGGCAAGTCCTATCTGAGCAACCTCGTGGCCTTCCATGCTGGAGTGACCGCATCAGTGGACAAGGGAAGAACTATGGATGTCATCTATCTGGATTTCTGTAAGTCCTTTGACACGGTCCCCCACAACATCCTTCTCTTCAAATTACAGAGATATGGATTTGATGGGTGGACTGTTCAGTGGGTGAGGAATTGTTTGGATGGTCACATCCAGAGGGTAGTGGTCAGCTGCTCAATGTCCAGATGATGACAAGTGGTGTCCCTCAGGGGTCTGTATTGAGACCAGTACTGTCATCAATGACATAGACAATGGGATTGAGTGCACCCTCATCAAGTTTGCAGACAATACCAAGCTGAGTCATGCAGTTGGCATGCCTGAGGGATGGGATGCCATCCAGAGGGACCTGGACAGTCCTGAGAAGTGGGCCTGTGTGAAATTCATGAGGTTCAACAAGGCCAGGTGCAGGGTTCTGCACCTGCGTCTGGGCAAGCCCCGGTATCAATAGACCCTGGGGGATGAAGGGATTGAGAGCAGCCCTGTTGAGAATGACTTGGGGGTACTGGTGGACGTGAGCCAGCAATGTGCTCTTGCAGCCCAGACAGCCAAACATATCCTGGACTGCATCAAAAGAAGCGTGGCCAGCAGGTCGACGGAAGTGATTCTCCTGGTCTACTCTGCCCTATTGAGACCCCACCTGGAGTGCTGTGTCCAGCTCTGGAGTCGTCAGCACAGGAAAGGCATGGACCTGTTGGAGTGGGCGCAGAGGAGGGCCACCAAAATGATCAGAGTGTTGGAACACCTCTCCTATGAAGACAGGTTGAGAGAGTTGGGGTTGTTCAGCCTGGAGAAGTGTCCAGGGAGACCTTATTGCAGCCTTTCAGTACTTAAAGGGGGCCTACAGAAAAGATGGGGACAAACTTTTTAGCAGGGGCTGTTGCAACAGGACAAGGAGTAACGGTTTTGAACTGAAACAGTGTATATTTAGACTCAGTATAAGGAATTTCTTTTTTGCAATGAGCGTGGTGAAACACTGTAACAAGTTCTCCAGAGAGGTGGTAGTTGCCCCATCTATCCAGGTTGAACAGGACTTTGAGCAACCTGATCTAGTTGAATTTGTCCTTTCTTATTGCAGGGGATTTGGATTAGATGACCTTTAAAGGTCCCTTCCAACCCAAACTATTCTGTGATTCTATGATTCTTTGATTCTATGATTCTATGATTCTATTAACTATGAGGACTTCTGACAAATCAAAGTTAATTCTCTCTTTGTGATACGTTTGATCATTTTTGTGTGCATTCTTGGCAAATATGACAACATGTAGCCCTCAGAGATCATGGTATTGAGTAGATATTTAAGGGCAGCAACTCTCTCACAGGGTCTCTGACAAGGTAATAACAATGAAGAACGAGCTTCTTGTTGCCAGAAACCTTCTGAGGCAGAAGAAAAAATGTCTTGGAAGCAGATAAACTTTGCTTTAAGTTCTGCTTTGAGTGGGACAAGAGTGTGCTGGAAGATTGTCAATAGATACAGAGATAGACTGAGGAAAACAACAAATTTTGGAAGCACGGTGGAAATTCGGGTCATTGTAAGGTTAGGCAAAGTACGTGTTTGGGATACAATGAAATGGGTGGGTGTGTGTGCATGAGAGTAAGAGAAGAATTTTTTTGGGTTGGCTTTGAGGTCTGAGTGCTTGTAAGTAGAGAGTGCTATCCCAATATGCCTGGAGGGCAAAGCTTAAGTTCTGAAAACTGAATCTTGAACAAGGTGCTGTTGGGTAAAAGGGGTATTAAAGTACCTTTTGTAACCAAACTACACATGTAAACCACTATTACTGCTGTGAAAACAACCACTCCTTTCACTGGAAACAAAGAACCTTGTTTAAAGTTTGCGTGTGTGCCTATCAGGAAAAACAGGTTTAGTGTCTTTTCTTTTAGAAAAGGATATTGGGGATTGCCTGGAAGGAACACTTGGTTGCACCCCAAGTCATGGAACAAGCTGCGAAACAGGAAAAGTTTTCCAGTGGTCTACTTCTGCCCTTCTGGCTAGATGTTGACTTGCTGTGGTTGTTGGTCAACGTGCTGTTTGTTCTGGCAACCATTCTGAGGTCAGACATTTAACAGTAGTTCTGTCATTTAATGACATGGTGTGGGAACAGCAGGGAACAAAAGGAAAAAAAGAGAACATTTTGAAGGACAACTGTAGTGCCTGGCTTCCTTGTTTTGAACCATCCTACACCTACTGAAGCAACAAATCAGTGCAGGATCAAGACTGGATCTCTGTCTCCTCCTGGTATCACTCCTTTGATTTAAGTGAACTCCTTTCTTTTAGGTAGATGTGAGTGAGTACAGGATCAGGCCTCAAGTGTCAGATAACTGCAATTTATTTTTTCCAATGTCAAAATCTCATTATTTTTGTTATAGATAACTGTTGGCATAGGTACTGTTCATAAGCCTGAACCTGGAAGCTGGTATGAATTGAAGGCATTCATTATCTTGGGCCATGAATGTAATGTAACCCCAGAGTAACTGGCTATAAATATATCACATATGCAATAGAAGTGGGGAGTTGTGACTTGAGGACTTAAAACAGCCATTTTTGAAGTTCAAGACAATCAGATTTACCTTTCCTCTTCTTTCTAAAAGGAAAGTTGAGTAAAACTCTCACTCCAAGGGACACAATGGTTAAGAATAAGTACATTTTGTGGAGCTGGGTCTGTCCCAGTACTTTATAATGGCAGTGTGTATCCCGCTTTGCAATGAATAATGCTTTTCTCTTAAAGTAATTTTGCCAAAGTGAGTGGAATTTACTGTGAATTTCTACATAGCGTAGAATGGGAATACATACTTGACTTGTGAGAGTGCATAATGTGTACGAACCTCAGATTTGACAGGGAGAACAGTACAGAAGGCAGGAGAGCAGTTTGATTAATTCTTGGAGTCTGGCACTTAGAATCTCCTAATTTACAGATTTTTGCCTTTTGTGACTTAGAAGTAGAGACTACAGGAAAAATCCTTGTCTTGCAAGTTGGTCAAAATATCAGAGGGGTCAAGATTTTACCTCTTTCTGCATAATGCCAATCTTGTCCATGAATCTGAATTGAACTGATAAACTTCTTTATCTACGCTTTCTGTGGTTGTGCAGTAGCTACTCGTGTCATGTTGCCTAAGTTCCAGGTGATTTCTAAGACAGTCACTGGCTTTTATTCAAGGATTCTTTCCTATAAAACACAGAAAGAATTTTTGATGGGGGGATCAGAATCACAAATGCACTCATTTCCTCAGTCCCAGCAGAAAACTGTGGATTAGGAATTAGGAGAGCTAGGTGTAAATTTGGTGAGCATTGGGGTAAATGTCTAATAAGAACGAGGATATAGCAGAAGAAATAGTATAGGCATGATAAGGAAGAGACTGGAGGCAAATTATGAAGTTAGAAGTAGCTGGAAAAGAAGAAAAGGGCCTAAAGGCAACAAGTGGACAAGATGTAGTTGCAAGAGGAAATGAAGCCAACAAAATACTCCTGGCTAGACCTGGAAGGGAACCCAGGAGCTGTGCCAACAGACAGCTCTGCAGCTTATTGGCAAAATGCGATGGTCCACACTAGAAATGTTAAACTGTTGCAGCTGTCATCTACTCCATGAGCTCCAGGAACTGAGATTAGACTGAGGTGACTCACACAAATATCAGTAAAATGCCATATGATGAAGTTTCCTTTTTATTCACTTGGCAATTTTAGAGCAGATGTGATGTGTGATATGTGGTAGTACACACACATGGAGTCTGCTCTCCTTTGCCAAATATGAAACTCAGGATGAAATCCCAGAGGCTGATGTCAGTGCAAGGGGTGGATCTGAGGAGCTTTACAATAGCACCATCCTTCAGGGCACAGCCTTGAATCATGCCCAGCACTGGGTGCTACAGTGGATGGCTTTGCATCCTGGCTTCGGATTTGCTCTGAATCCTCATGGTTGCAACTGAAATGTCAGAAACTGAGTATTAGATATAGAGCATGCTAATTTTGCTAAAAACTCTGAAAAACTGGGGCCTTCAAATTGGGCTGTCACATGTGTGATACTTTTTATTTTAACATGTCTCAGTTTCTTGTCCCCATGGGTAAAGGATGTTTTTGGGGATAACATCATTCCTGTTCATGAAGCCTTCAGACATGGTTCTGTCAAGCAAGCAAGAAGTGCAAGACAGTCAAACATGTTTTCACCTTCCCTCACCGTAGCACTGAAGGACTCAGGCAGATGATTTACACTTGCTACTTCCGGGAAATCCCATGGGGAAATTAAACCTTCTGTCTTCAGAGCAGGATTTGAATAAGCGTGTCCTGAGGCCCCAAGCAGAATGAGGAGAAATGAATGAGGAGAATGGCTGTAAATGAGTACAGACCAGCCCGAGCTCTTTGAGTACTGAGAGAGAGAGATACGCTTTAAAAGGAAAAGATAAAAAAAGACTAGGATCACTCAGTTCCAGAATTTATGACATTTCAGTCTCACAAAGGAGCTGAATTATAGCTCTTCAGGCACTATCTCATTTTTGACATTTTCCATCTTTTAATGCTTGACCTTACAACCTTGACAGTGTTCTTCTAATACATTTCTAAGGGGGGAGTTCATGTACAAACCCACCCACAAGCCAGGTGTGTGCACTATTGTTACTTAACATACATGTTAGATACATATTTCAATTCAAAAACACTTCTAGAAAGTAGGTTTTAGTTAGCCTCTATTGCTCTTATAACTGCTATGCTTCACTTAGGGAATGACATGAATTTTATTTTTTTTTTTTTTAATGTCTGAGCTTTATAAAAGCTCTGGGAAAAAATGGATTAAATTAAGATAGTTCCTTAAGTTAGACCAGTTTGCAGTCCATGTTAATAACCAATCTGCACTCCCATTTCTTCCAGTGTCCTAAAAAAATCACCCCCAGATTTTGCTTCTCTCATGTAACCAAACTGCATCTGGTCCACAGGTGATTTATGTCAGGAGACCAGGTATGTATATATGGGGATTCACAAACATAAGATGTGTTGAGGCTAGAGCTCTCCATCATCCTGCATACTATATACGGGTGAAGCATAATAAGAAATCATCATTTCTTTTCACCAAGTCCAGAAGAAAAGCAGAAACCTGTGTAGGGTGTTGCCTGAGAAATGTCTAATGCTTGTCATAGTATAAGGTAACTAAAACATTGGAAAGTTCTTCAACTAATTCTGTCATACTGAAGAAAAAAAAAAAAAGATATCTGTGTGCAGTATCAAAATGCCAGGAACGCCATGGGCTGTGATTTTCTTATCTTCCGTGCTGCTACTCTTTTTTCTGCAGTAATAAAGACAAGGAGGATGGGGAGACTGTTACATTTACTTTATACTAAACTCCCAAAGGTAATTTGCCATTCTCAGCATAGGTGCAGTTAGTTGGCCATGGTTTGGGCAGGTGCTGTAAGTCTGCTCTGATGCTTCTTTTGGAATGGCAGAGGGCAGGGTTTCCCTGAATGCTGTGTCTACAGGGCAGCATGGACTGTGAGCTCTTATTAGGTTCGTTTCAAAGAACCAGTGCTTGACCTGAAAAGTTTAGGATGGAGCTCTCTTAGAGATGATTACCTCTCTGTGTTGCATTGTAGCAACATTTAGGATTGACCAGGCCAAAGATGGGTCAAGTAATGCCTGTAATGGTCCTCAAATCTCATCCTTCATGAAGCCAGCTGACTGTGTTTAGTGGAAGAAAGGTGTTTTCTGCACAAGGAAAGAGAAGGCACAGGCAGCAATTCTGTCTCTCTCTCCTTCTTGACAGGCAAAAATGTGTGGAGAGCTAAGATCACCTGAGGTCTTCAACACAAGCCTGTTCTCAATTAGAGTGAGAGACCAACATAAAAAGGACCCTCAGTGCATACCAGCATACTCCCCAGCTGTCTCCTGTGAGTGCTGTGCTCTTGTCTCCATTCCAAATCTGCTGTATTATTACTGGCATTATGAATTTAATTTCTTTGCCAAGCGACTGGCTACCTTCCTGGACTGAAGCGTTGGCCTTTGCTCTTGCTTTGGAGAGGATGTGGTATGGTTGTATGGCAGTCAAACTACTCATGAATGTACTAGAGCATTGCCTGGAGGCTTCCAGACACTGTATAGTGGTGTGGCAGTCATATTATCCTTGGATAAGATGCATCACACTATGCTTACTTCCTAAATGCACCTGGCAAATCAGCAAAGAGAGACCATGGCAGAGCCTTACACCCCTCTCCTTCCTTCTTCATGTCCACCTTTTCATAGATCTGAGAGGAAATGTGAACTTCTCAATGGGGGCTTTGACCAGACTCCACCAGGGAGAAAAAGAGTGGCAGGAGCTATTCTGCCTTTGCAGTTCTTTTTCAAAACAGCATCTGACCAGATTTGACCCAAAGTGTCTCTGCTCATTTTGCACCAAAGTGATTCACAGACCACCCAAAAGGGAAACCTGAGGGATTCTGGCTGTAGCGGACACAAGAACTCACCTTAAACCTTTAACACTAAGCGGATGTGCCTTCTCATAGGTGTGCACAGACACTTCTTCATTTATGGTAAGACCTGTTGTATCCTTAAAAGTTTTGCTGGCAGAGTTATGTAAAGATACCAGAATGTAGAAAGTCATATACACACGTGTGCACACACACACAACCAACCACGCAAACATTCACATGCATCTTGTTAAATACTTGTCTGGTGTTTTCTTTTAACAAAGGCCATTTGTTTTTCTCTGTCGCTATAGATGCTCCTCAGTGTGACCTTGTAGAGCACTATGTAGGGGAGCACACTCCCATAAGCTGGTGGAGACCTGAGCAGGTAAATACTCACTGTTCTGTGCAGTTCTGCTGGATTCCTTGCTTAATGCTGGCAGTTGTCTTGGCACGTTCACCTAGTGCTAGGTATGCTTAGCTGGGCCATCCCAGCAGGGTAATTAGCTTGGATACAGCCTTGTGCAGGTGTGGCTTTCCTGCATTCATAGAATAGGACAGGATCTCTGTACAGCCATCTGCTCCAAGCAAGACTGACTTGAGTGGGTTGCTCAGGGGCTTGTCCAGTTGAGTTCTGAGTATCTTCAAGATATTCCACAATCTTCCTGGGCACCTGCTCAAGTGTTTGGCTGCCCTCATAATCATTTTTTTTCCCCTTATATTGAGCCAGAATTTACCATATTCTGGCTCAGATCTGTTGCTTCTCATTCTTTCACTGTGTACTTCTGAGCTGTGTCTGACCGGTTTTGTCTGTATCCTCCCATTAGGTAGTTGTACATAAAAACAAGATGTTAAGAGACAAAACAGAGAGTCCATTAATACAAGCTTTTAATTACCGATTCTGGTATTGAGAAAAAAGAAGATATAAACAACTTAACAAACAGTTAGGGATACACATTACCTTCCCCTTCCTCAGTCTCAACTTGAGTCATACACCACTCCTCCAACCTTCCTAGCATTAACTCCACTTGTTTTTCACAGTGTGTTACACTCAGTCATTCCCAGTCCCTTGGGTGAGACGCTGGATGGCCCAGGAGGCTAAGGTCAGTGCATAATGGTTTTCTGCTGCAACTCCTTGCTTCTTACCCCTTCTCCTCAACTGTCTTTTGCTTCTCACTGGTGCTCTGTTCTGGTGTGGGTCCTTCACAGACAGCAGACCCTTCGGTGATGACATGCTGCTCTCCTGTATTCAGCTTGTTGTCCATCAAATCTTGCAGGTCCTTTTCTGCAGAGTTGCTGCCATAGTCACTGTCCCAGACACAGATCCTGCTGTTCCAGTCACAGATCAATATGGTAATTCTCCATATACAAGACTTTACATTTGCCTTTTTGAACATCATAAGGTCCCTGTCAAGCCATTTTTCTGGTTTGTCTAGTTCCCTTTGAATAGCAGCAGCCCTGCGCTTCAGTGTATCAACTACCTGTCTGCATTTGGTATCATTCACTTTGTGCTGAGAGTATTATTTGTCGCACTGTCCAGGCTGTTAATGTAAGATATTAAACAGTATTGAGCCTAATATCAATCCAAGAAGGATGGGACTAGTTACTGGCCCCTACCTTGATTTTGTGTTTCTGTCCATCCCACTTTGAGCCTGACAGTTCTGTTTAATTTTCACCAGCCTTATCATCCAGTTATTCAGTTCATATCATATTTGTTTGGCTATAAGGATAATATGGGAGACGAAATCAAAGGCCTTGCTAAAATTCAAGATATACAACATTCACCATCCTCCGGTTATCCACAGTCAGTCATCTCATCGTAGAAAGCAATCAGGTTGGTCTAGCATGATTTACTCTTAGTAAATTGAAAATATCTCCTCCCAACCCCCTTCTCGTCCTGGAAACAGCTTTCAGGAGAATTTGCTCCTTAACCATCTCAAAGAATGAGGGTAAGCTAACTCTTGTGTAGATCCTTGGATCTTCCCTCTGGGCCTCCTTAAAGATGGGTGTGATGTTGTCCTCTCTTCAGTCATAAGGAACTTTTGCTGATTGCCATGAGCTTTTGAAGACGATATAGACCAGCCTCACAGGGTTCCCTCAGCACTGTCACATGCATACCAGCTACTCCCACGAACATAAGTATGTTCAACTGGCTTAAATGCTTCCTAACTCTATCTTCCTGTACTGTGGGCAACATTATGTTCCCCAAGATTAATATAAGTAAATTTAGGGATCTGTGAGACCTGAAGGCAGATCTTACCAGTGAAAATACAAGCAAAAAGTGTGTTGACTATCTCACCTTTTTCCATTTTTTTTTTGTCACTAGGTCCCCAGACTTATTGAATGGTGGGCTAGCTTTGTCCCTAGCTTTCATTTTGCTGGCAACATATTTATAGAAGCCCTTCCTCTTACTTTTCATAACCTTCCTTGTTTTGTGTTTTCTTACTCCATGTCTGCATGCTCAGGCAGTGCCTCTGTATTTCTCCTAGTTAGCCCATTACTGCTGTTATCACCTCTACACTTGCTTTTTATGTTTCAACTCAGGTAGATGTTCCTTGTTTACTCATGCTGGCCTTTTGCCCCGTGTTTGCTTGAATTTCCACACAACTGAATGTACTGTTGTTGTGCTTTGAGGAGGTGGTGCCCGAAAACTCCTTGAGGCTTCACTGGGCCCTTTTCCCTCCCACAAGAAAGTCCCCAAACAAGCCAAAAGTTTCTCTCCTGAAGTCCAAGGCTATGATTCTTCTTTAGTCTTGCTCACTTCTGTCAGGATTTTAAACTCCACCATTTTATGATGACTGCAGCCAAAGCTTCCCTTGACGTTCCCATCCTCAACCATTTCCTCCTTTTTCATGAGTAGTAGTAGGTCCTTCAGAGCTTCTTCCCTAGTCATGTCATGAACCACCTGCATCATGGAATTGTCTTCAACACACTCCAGAAATCGCCTGGACTGCTTGCATCTAACTCTTTTCCATTTTCAAAAGGTATTGGTAGAGTTGATGTCCCCAGTGAGTATCAGAGCCCATGACTGCAAGACTTTTTCTACCTGCCTGAAGAGGGTTTCATCTACTTCCTCTTCTCAAGCAGGTGGTCTGTAACAGATACCTGCCATAACATCACCTGGATTAGTCTGCGCTCTGATTTCTTGGTCAAATTCTTGATCAGTTTATCAACAGTCCCAAGGCAACATTCCTTAAACACCTGATCTAACTTAGATATTTCTTCTCTGGTCTCCTCCAACATCCAGTTCTGGGGTTAGAGCAGTTGGAGTCACCTCAAGTTTATCTGCAAGTACTGGTGTAAAAGCATCCTTTGTGGCTCCTGCAGAAAGAAGTGTTTCAGTCAATTTGTTGAAAGCAAAATTGAAACTCCAGGCTGGAACTTTTATTTTTTTTTTAATATGTATTTGTAAGCATCTATGCTCTTGTGAGGTACTGATGTATTTGAGTAAGCTATTAGGGGGAAATGGGGTGGGGAGAGTGGGGGGGAAGAAAAACAAAGAAAAAGAAAAAAGAATGGATTTTGTATTTGTCTGTGAATAAAGTGTTATTATCACCTTCTTCCTTCTCTTTATCTGCTGGCCAGGTCTATAGCTTTAGGTTATCCCACGGAAAGCTTGTTTTCTGTGACCACAAGTCTTCTGCTTACCAAAATTAGAGTGTCACAGTTGTGTGAGGTCTTCACTGTGGGAGAAATTAGCCTAGTAGTTAGTGACAGCCACAGCCAGGCATATCTCTGAGAATTGGACAGGGGACTGTATGGAGAGAGGGGTTTAGTAACACTATCTTTTAGCAAGATACATCTTTCATGACTCTCTCTTCTGGGGCACTGATCTCTATGTTTTCCCATTAGCTCTATCAATGGCCATTAATGAGAACAAAGTGTTTCTTGCTCCAACCAAAGCACATTAACTAGGCAACCAGATTGCAGTTTGGTAGCCCCATCTTCTGCTTTTGCTAGTCTCTTCAAACCTGTGCTCAAGCGTGTTCCTGAAGGTAATAATGCAATTTGGGCTCACCCTGTCAGCCTATTCAGTTCCTAATTCTTTTTGTCATCATCACAGTGCCCTAGTGTCAATCATTATACCCTGTGCCACATACAGCACGTCTGGTTTTGGATGATTTGGTAAAATCTGAATATGTTAGCCTAAGGGGAATCAGATAATTTCTTAATAGAAAAGATGTGTTTTAGATGACCTATGAGATAATGTGGTGATGTGTTTGTTTGGGAGAAGGAGGAAGAAGAGGTAAATTTCTGGCAAATTAGTCTATTGAAATTTTAAGATAAGTATACACATACATATGAAATTGTATCTGAAATTACTTATGCAGATTTAACTTGGGAAGTCACTGTCAAAATCACTTTAAAATTAATAAATCAGTTCACAGATAAAACTGGAATAACTTGTAATACAGGGAATTGATACAAATAAACAATGCATGTGCCATGTGCTTCTTGTTGGCTAGTCTTTCTTCCATCCTTTCCCCAGTAGAGAGCAGCAACACACCAAGTGTTTCTTTTGCATGTTCCTCCTGTAGAAGCTGTAAAAATGAGTCTTGGTTCATTTCGTATTTGAGTTCATTCATCACAGCTTGAGTTAAATAGAAAACTTTGTAGATATTGGTTATGGCATTAAAGGTAGTTTTAGAAGTCCCTAAGAAAAGACAGTGAGAGGTCTGGCATTCCCTAGCACTGTCATAAAACTTGCAGGATAGCAGGATGAACAGATCCAGTACATCATATTCTTTGTTTGGTAGTTTTTGCTTCCTTTCTATAAGCAGAATTTGCAGCAGCCGTGTGTTAGACTGAAACTTTGTTTGGCTGCTCATTTCACAGAATCGTTCGTTCTACTCCATCTCACACCTAGTGGGATCATGCTTTTACATGAGCCTGGGTGATGTTTGCAATGTTCTCTGATTTCATCTGTGGCCGCTTTTTGTAAACTCAAGGTCAGGAAGAAGAAATATAGTCATGTGACTGTCAAGACCAGAATGAATCAAAGCATGACTTCTCATTCTCTTGAAGATATGTAGCAAACCTTTACACCCAAGGAAAAGACCTTTCCTTGGCATTTTAGAAGGCTGTTTGTCTTTGAAATTTTTAGACCTGTGTGCGTGTATTTTTATGTGTTTGCTTCTTTATGAAGCACAAAGACACTTGTTGGAGGAGGCTAGGTGCCATGGCATGGAATTCTTTTCTATTTTCCCCCTTTTTATTTCCATCTAAAACCTCAAGAATGCCACGTCAAATTTTATCTTCTTTTCTGGGGATCTTTAGAGATACATATTATGTGATTTCATGCTTTGACTGAAGGGGACAAATTCTGCTAAAAGTTGAACAAGTTTTCATTCTCTCAAATTCATTAATAGTTTAATTTAAGCGATCAATAACAAACACAAAAAGTCCAACTGCTAAAATCTCTTTTTCCCTGCAGTGCTTATCTTCTTTCTCTGTCCACTTCTGTCATCACCAGTCCACATGTTCTGTAGTCATGTTAATCTCTAGAGCAGAAAAAGTCTCCCAGTTCTTTTGATGGAGCTTCATACCTCTGCATCCTGGGTGGACTCAGGGAGTCCGTTCCTCTCAGTTTTATGCAGGCAGGAAGCTGTCACGCAAGGATAAGATGTGAGCAGGGTGTCAGAGCATTCACACATACCAGTTAACACATCAGAGCTGCCATAATGGAGAAAGTGAACCAATCTTAGCAAAGCCACGAGCTCCCTGGATCACTGAAGCCAAAATGGGGCTTTGAGCAACCTGGTCTAGTGGGAGGTGTCCCTGCCCATGGCAGTGGGGTTGGACCTAGATGATCTTTAAGGTCCCTTCCAACCCAAACTATTCTATTATTCTATGATTCTATGATAAAAAAGGTCCTATTTTGTTTTTAAGGGCATGTTTTACCTCTGACGCAGACAAGAAGATATGGTTGAAAGGTTTGCAGAATACCACTGAATCTGCCTTTTCCCATAGTAGCATCAGGTGGACGGAAGACGACTGTGGGTTGTCAGGCTGTGGCAGTGCACACGTAATGGGAAGCAACGGGGTTTCCCCAGAGGCCAGGGGACCTAAGCCAGTGCTGAGCTGTTGCTACAAGGAGTGTGGTAGTGGTGATGCTGCACTGTTCCTGCAAGGGAGGTGCTATAGGTGGAGACGGCCCATTAAGGTCCCAGATGGGGTAGCTGCAGTGACATTTACAGGGGAAGTAGCAGGGACACATGCAGTCTGAGGCACAACATGGGCTGGAAGACAAGATACACAAGTGATGGCAATGCTGTAAAATGCTGAAAGCACGGTAGCATGAGGAGCTGCTGTGAAGAGGAGAACAAGCTCGTTTATTGCTCTGCCAGGAGCTGAGCTGAACATGCGTGTTGCTGTGGTTTGATGAGCTGTGTGCGTGAGGCGTGGCCACAGCGAGCTGACAGACAGGGAATGGCAGCGTTATGCTGAGCTGCTCTGCGGAGGTTTGCAGTGACGTTAAGCAGAGCAGCTTTGAAGTGGGAGCTGTAATAAAAAAGAGCCGCTGTGATGACGTTATACCATCTGTTTACATAAACGTGCTCTCTCTCAGGCAGGATACGAGGTGAACTAACTGCTTAGGCCATACCTTGAATATCTTCAACCTTGACTGCGGCTCCCCTTAGGATTTCTGCTCTGTCGAGCCATTGCCATCCTTTTCACACTGTTAAAGCTTGAAAGTCTTCTGCATGCTGGAACATTTCCCTATAATATGGGTCTAACGAACTGCTGTCATCACAGATGTATCACAAACAGCTCTTGCCCCAGGATACTGCGTGTTTCTGAAGAACTACTTTGCTAACATCATTCCAGGGAAATGCGTGAATCTTCTGTTGTCTCACAATACCTCCTCTTTACCCATTTTTTGTTTAAAATGGTCAAATAGTACATTCTTATCTCTCTGCGTTATTAAATCTCTCTTTCATTATATTTTCCCCTGAAAGATAAAATATTCTTTATCTTATTTGCATAAGGGAAGATGGTTATTTGAATGGAGAAAACATGACCCCATCTTTTTACAACAGCATCGTGGGCACATATTTGATTTTATGATATTATAAAACTCTGTAAGGCTTCCAAACCAGTTTTTGCAACACAGTCTGAGCGTTGCATTTATAAACCCAGGTCTTGGTCTGTTATTACTACCTTTATGTTATTAAGAGATAAGGGTATGAAATCCATCAAATGATTGATAAACTGTCACAGCTTTCAGAGGCTGTCCTCTTCAGCAATACCCTGTGATCCTGTTAGTAATAGTAAGTGACAGTAGAAGTTTGTCTCTTCTGAAAAGTGATCACTGAGGATTCAAACCTTCCCCTTAGGTCAACGCTGCTGTGCTGTGTATGGAGTCAGTCAGATGTGCTTTCTTTAGGAACAAAAGTAAGCCTTTATCCCTCTTAGCACTTCCAAAAGAGAGTGGCATCTCCCTCCCATACATACAAATGTATGTACAGACTCCCCTCTGCAGCACATTAAGCAACTGCTCTATCAAACTGCCTATTACTGCTCTTCTGAAAAGCCTTTGTGGGTATGAACATTACACAGACGTCCCTGAGAACCCATGTTAAAGGTAGCAGTTTACAGAAGAAATTGTTTTTAAAAAAATTCAACTTCTTGATTCTAAGTCAATGAGCTGGAATTCATTTAAGTAGGTTTACTATTGGGCAAGATTCTTGTAAATACACTTGTGTGTAGAGATACTCGAAAAAGCAAATCTTAAAGCCTATATATAGAAAGCAGGTTTGTGGTGGTATTCAGCTGTCTAAACATCAGCATCTAACATCATCTGAGCTGTTCTTTGATATCCTGTTTGTCTGGACCTGCTGCTTCGGAAGGGGTAGGCTTTCCACGAGACCAGTGTCATTTGTGTCTAGCTCACATCAATGTTTTAGGTATCCTCAAATGTCTCAAATTGCACCAGATACTTGTGTGTACAAATTGAATTGCAGCTTTTGAAAAAAATATACAAAAGTATTGGTAGTGTTCAGACAGTTCTCAGAGATATTTTCATTTATTCGTCTTCTATAATATCTAAATAAATCTGCAGAGTTTGAGTTTTACATGTCAGATTTTGGTAGTGAATTGTCTATAAACCATCTAATGGCGAGAAGCTAATTGCAGACCTTGTCTAGACTGTTCAGGATGAAGCAGGCTCATTGGAGGGTTATATTCCTGATGAAAAAGCTCTGGTTTTGAACAACTTAGATCCTGTGTGGGAAAATCACAATTTTACTGGAATATTGCAGTTTGCTCTTCAGAAAATCAAAATGGTATCTTCCCAGCAGCCTACCTTGAAGGCTCGGGTCCATTTGTCTCATTTTCATTGAAGAAGAGCAAAGACTTCAAGGATACCTCTAGAGGAGCTGAGCACAAGCTTCAAGGTAGAATAAAAGCTGAGGATCAAGAAAGCAAAGTATAGGGGTTCATAGACAATGGAACCTGAAATGTTGTGCCTTTTTTTTTTTTTAAATTTAAATTATTGCTGTTTTTTTCTTGAAAAAAAAAGGAAAAAAAATAAAAGAAAGCAGAAACGATAATGCTTTCAAGCTGGGCAGCAAGCAAGCCACCAAACTCCCAAAATGGAATATTTTAGAATTCCTATCCATGAACAATGCCTGGGTTTTTCTGTTTTGTTTTGTTTATTGTGAATCAATATGAACTTGTTTTCCAGTCTCTGAAGATTTTCCATGGGATGTTGATTTGGTTTCTCTGGGCCAAATCTATTATTAAGCTTCTGGGGAATAATTTCCAATGGCAAACAAATACAAAAAAAAAAAAAAATTAACGACTACAAAATCAATGTAATTTCTGTGAGTTATGCACTCAGCTGGAGTTTGGAATGACCTCTCTAAGATGCGGATACAGATCTCAAGAATCTTGACACATCTTATGACATGTCTTTCCCACCTTTGGAAAGCCGCCGAGGTTACCCACGCTGCTTTCAGTATGCACTGTCAGCACTGCAAAGCCATGAAACAGGATGAAGCCTTGCATCTGGGGACTCCCCTTTTCTAAAAAAATAAATTTTAAAAAATATCAAATGAGGTCCATGCCCTTGCTACATTTCTCTTACATTAGGAAGAAGGCTGGGGAGGCATAAAAGGTCTTGAAAAGCTCTTCCTTAAGCTGCAGAAAGTTTTTTCCAGACCCTGCAGATGGCAGGGGTATTCCTCCTAAGCACCATTTCTCACAAAGGCCAACTATCAGACTGGATGCCTCTCTCAGATGTGGCACTTTCTGGCTCCCACTGAGGACTGGCTAACACGCTCAGCTTCTAACTATGTAAAATAAAATACAATACAGCATAGCACCCTTGAAAAGCCGTCAACACCCTGGCTCATCTGAGAGTCACACTGCATGGAGGAGAGCAAAACCAGTGCTGCTTTAGCCCCTTTGTGAGGCTGTCAGAGTGTGTCTATGCCTCTTACCCTGCCAGGTGTGAGTGCTCAGGATCATGAAGGATCCATGCCTGGAGGTTTATGTGCCTATGTTTCATAATTATCACCTATTTCCAGCTATAGCGTTATACTTGCTAGTCTAAAGTGAGGAGTACAGGGCCCTGTTACTAACGTTTTATTCTCCTACTTACTGTAACCATTTTGGATTTCAGCCATCACATATAAACAATATGTCTGTGCCTTTACAGTTCTGCATTGCCTTTTTAGCACTCTGGATCTTTGCCAGTGCCTATAAAGTGTGTGACATTAATTTAATTTCAGCTGGTTTCCTAGATGTTTCCTTTTGATAAATGGATCCAAGATGGACATGTCTATCTGAAATAGGAATTTAATTCTCTATTGGAAATAAACTGTGTTTGGTTGAATTCTGTTGGTGGCACAATTATCAGCATTGCTTTTAGCTTTCATCTTATTTTGGTAATGCCAGATGAAATATAGAAGAGGATGGCAATGGAAAGAAATGTTTCTAATGGGGCTGTAAGCTCGATGTTTTATATTTTATGCCCGTGTGGACATTCAGGCTATGATCGAAACGACTTACTGTGATTTACCTCATTCCCATAATGCTCTTCAGCATTACAGTATTAGACATGAATTCTTCTCATGTGACCTAAGAGACTTGATTTCATAAGTTCAAAGTGCCATTACTCATTAATTAGAAGCAGAAACAGTCACAGAGATATCCCAACAAGGTGGCTAAGTAGTGGTGTGATTCTAAATTATCTCCTGAAACCTCTTTATTTCATGGACAATTTGGAAGGAGTAAATCAGAAACTACTGTACCAGCTTTACAACAAGTATTTTTTCATAAGAAAATTTTCCACTTGTTCATTTCATGTTCCAAATAAGTACTGAAATGGTAATATATTTGGACAATCATAATACTATTTAAATTAACGGTAGGAATAACTCTTGCCAGGATTAAAATTGGTAAATGAGCAGCAAAATGACTTTATGAAGTGCATCTTTCTTTGTATTTTCAAAGAGGTATGGGCCTACTACCACTGCTGCTATATTTCTGATACCTTGAGCAGAGGCTGCACCAGGCAGTACCTCTAGAGTTGCTGGAGATTAATTTACACAGGGGTCAGGGAAGATACAGAAGGGAGAATGTAGAAGACTACATGAACATATGGCGGCTGTTCTTCAGGCTGTGGAGGCACTGCGTCTGCTCAAAATGCTTACTCTGCCCCAAGACAGAGCAAAGCTCTCCCTTCGGCCCTTGGTAAGGAGTTATCCTGCATCAGAGACTACAAGTACACCAGACAGGACTCTGTAAGACACGCGTGTTCCTGTCTGGTCAAATTCAGTCAACTGAATTTTAAGAAAATGAACTGTTAGAGGGGACTTTTCCTTATAGCAGTGAAGATTTAATCATTAAAATTCTTACGGGGCCTGATAACAGCAAAGGTTAGAAATGGGAATGGGTCCTGAATGTAAAATCCAGATCCTGGTCAGAGTCTGAAGAGTGCTGTTTTCAAGGGTATTTTAGAAGACACAAGGAGTGTGTGTGTGGAGAGGTGGGCTCTTGGGGTGGTGGTATTTTTCGAGCTCACTATTGTAACAGGAGCCCCATAAACAATTTAGAGAGAGTTTCTTGTTTTGTCTTCTCTTCTCAAGAAATCGCAACTGCTTTTTCATCTTCTTCACCACTTGCAACAAGATAAAGATATCTTGTGCATGTGAATCAGCTGCTAATTTTCTTAAAACTTTACTGATGCTGTCCTGTAATCACAGAATCACAGAATTGTAGGTGTTGGAAGGGACCAATGATGATACATCAATGATTCAAAGCTGTAAATTAATTATATTATTTGTAAATTATTTGTAAATTGTGCAAAGTCTGCAGAAAACAGAGGGAAAGAGAATGAAAGTTTGTGCAGATAGTTTGTATATTATTTCAAGATACAAATGTTTAACGGGGCAGGAGATTGAGTTCTTATGATGTTAATTTATCTGGATTTCAAATATGCTGTATTTTTCTCCTGCTCCTATCCTCAAACATCAGTCTTATCAGTCTTCCTTTAGTTTATTTATTATTTTATGATTCCAAAATGGGTGAGATTTCTATGAACCTTTCCAGATTGCTATATAATGAAGCAGAGAAAACACAGGGAAAAGTGACACACCCTGGCCATTTGGGTTGGTATTTCTTTGAATTGTGGATTTTCTCTCATTCTCTGTCTTTCCGACATAGATGTGGTTTTGATAGGCCAATATGTGTGCTGTTGTAATAGCTACACTTGGAAGCTCGATGCCACTGAATGTAGTGTATCTTGATACTAACTTTATTTACCAATGCCATTTAAGAATCTAATTGCTTGCACTATTCAAATGCAAAATGTTACAGTGAATTGTGCAACTTCAATAGGCTCCTAAAATCACATCATCTCTTATCTATACTTTGTGCCTACTTTTAAGGTTATAGTGCTTATCATATTAACACCAAGTCTCAAGCAGTATTATCATGGTTTCTATTTCTACCTAACGTACATTGAGAGAAAAAGAAAAAAATAAGTTTTGCTGTGTAATTAAAAGCTCTCTAGCAGACAGAGGATTGAAAAGGTTACCAGGAAAGCACAGATCCTCCTTTTGACTGATTTAGGGCAGGCAGAAAATAGACCAGGCTGGAAGTCAACAGTAGGTGAAAGAAAGCATGTTTTTATCTAGGCAGAAAATCTAGATGATAATTCACAGATTCAAATTATAACTAAATTTTATTTAATGTTTTCCAGCCTTAGTAAAAAAGGCAGAACAGAAGAGGAAACAAAACAAACTCAAGGAAATCCATAGATATTCTCTTGCACAGCAAAGGGTCCAAATAACAGAGTGCCAATATGTACTTTTAAAGAGGTGTCAAATTCATCCCTGGATGTTGTGTAATGATTTCTATATGCATTACAAGGGGATGTGATTTTTAACCAACATTTGCCAGCCATCTTATAATGAACATAGTAGAGCTGTGCATGGCATTGTTTAAGTTTTACTCTATGTGTGTATCCCAATTTTCTTTTATATCCATTTAGGCACCTGTGCATTTTACTATTCACAGAATCACAGAATCACAGAATCTTCAGAGTTGGAAGGGACCTCTAGAGATCATCTAGTCCAACTCCCCTGCTAAAGCAGGATTGCCTAGAGCACATTACTCAGGACTGCATCCAGGCGGGTCTTGAAAATCTCCAGAGAAGGGGAACCCACAACCTCCCTGGGCAGCCTGTTCCAGTGCTCTGTCACCCTCACCATAAAGAAGTTTTTCCGTGTATTTGAACGGAACTTCCTATGTTCCAACTTGTGCCCATTGCCCCTCGTCCTCTCATTGGGAACCATTGAAAAGAGTCTGGCTCCATCCTCCTTCAACCCACCCTTTAGATACTTGTATGCCATCATAAGGTCTCCCCTCAGCCTTCTCTTCTCCAGGCTAAAGAGTCCCAGCTCTCTCAGCCTTTCCTCATAAGGGAGATGCTCCAATCCCTCAGTCATCTTAGTTGCCCTTCACTGGACTCGCTCCAGCAGTTCCCTGTCCCTCTTGAACTGGGGAGCCCAAAACTGGACACAGTTGTGGCCTCACCAGCGCCGAGTAGAGGGGGAAAATGACCTCCCTTGACCTACTGGCCACACTCTTTCCTATGCAGCCCAGGATTCCATTGGCCTTTTTGGCGACAAGGGCACATTGCTGGCTCATGGATAATTTACTGTCTACCAAGACCCCCAGATCCTTCTCCTCAGAACTACTTCCCAGCTGGTCCACCCCTAACCTATACTGGTGCTTAGCATTCTTCCTCCCCAGGTGCGGGACCTTGCACTTGCTTTTGTTGAACCTCATTAGGTTCTTCTCTGCCCAGCTCTGCAGCCTGTCCAGATCACGCTGGATGGCAGCGTGGCGCTCTGGAGTGTCAGCCACCCCTCCCAGTTTGGTATCATCAGCGAACTTGCTGAGGATACACTCTGTCCCCTCATCCAGGTCATTAATGAATATATTGAACAAAATTGGACCAAGTATTGACCCCTGGGGGACATCACTGTTTACAGGCCTCCAACTAGACTCTGTGCCACTGATCACAACCCTCTGAGTTCTGTCACACAGCCAGCTCTCAATCCACCTCACTGTCACCTCATCTAGCCCACACTTCCTCAGCTTCCTAATGAGGATGTTATGGGAGACAGTGTCAAAAGCCTTGCTAAAGTCAAGGTAGATTCCTATCACTAGTTTTAGTTCAATGCAATCTATGCTTCCACTGAGTGGATCTGTTCCTCGGTGCTTAAAATGCTCTCTTGAGGTCTATCAATGTGTTTCATAAGGAAAACATTTTAAGCCACCCTCATACTTTGAGGAGACTAAGGCTGCGAAACAATAACATCTTGCACCAACCCACATTTGAGGTAGGAGCCACATGGCTAGCAGCCATCCACAAGGTTGCATAGTTAATGTGAAACACTGCCTGGTATCCTACTGGAACAATGCAAAAAAAACATCGGAGAATTATGGCAAATATTCTGCCACTTAAATAATAACACCTTCTGCAGTATGTTGTTTGCAAACATGTATTTGCTACCAGCCTGTCCTGAAATGGCTCTTTGAAGTGAAGAGTGCTACTCAAATTCAGAGCTCATACATATGAGTGTCAACTGACAACGTCAACAGCTTTTTTGATGTAACCATTACATGGAAAAGCTACAAAGCAAGTAGATGGTGTATTACTTTCTTAATTTCAGTCCTGCTGTGTGGTGCAGTCTGGGAGATACAGATAGTAATATATTAATCCCCAAGCGATGTCCCAGTCCCCAAACACCAGGAAAGAGTTTGCTTTCATTGAAGTCACTTTTTCGTTGCTGTTCTGTGAACACATTGGGCAAGAAACAAAGGAAGACATCAGAGAGAATTTCTCTAGCCTGCTGATGATCTTCAGTTGCTGAAAACCAGCAACTTTTTAGGTGGATTAAGACTCTGTGATTGTAGGTGTTACCTCAGAGCTCATAGCACTCACAGCAGGCCATAGTGCATGAGGAAAACTTTTCATCACAGTAGCCTCAACATGTTCTTTCTTTTCTTTGTGAAGTCAGATCCCCTTGAACACGGCCTGTTCTCTACATTATTTTCTTTGGCACAATCAGTGCAAATTTTTCTTTGAAGACAGTGAGTGTGACAGGCGTGAGACCTATCAAGCTAAATCATTGTGTCATGACAGGCCGAAATCCCGATGACAACCATGTCAGCTGTACAAATTATTGCTCAGAGGAACTGCCTATTTTCTTCCATGGAGGTTACCACTATGGGTCCACAATATTAAGATGAATAAATGCCTTCAGGTACTGCACTTCATTGACTGTCAACATGATGCCTAACCAAATATGATAAAAATACAATTTTGGAATGTAATATCAAATCTTAATGAAAATGGAAATTTGGTGGTAGGCTATGATCCAGATTATGTTAATTTTATGCCCTGAAGTTGAAGAAAGAGTTTCTTTTAATGTTCAAGTCTTATAATTGTTACTTACCTGTAAAAAGACAATTGATATGATGGTCTATAAGAAAGATTGTTCTGATTAGTTGGAGGCAGCTGTCACACAAACTGGTTGTAAATTAATCAGAAAATTTCAAGAGGGCAACGGTCATTCATACTTTGTTTTATAAGCAAATATTTTGTATTTACTTGGATATTTAACAGCAAAATCTGTTTTATAAATGTTGTTGAGTTTTAAATGCATCCACACATATTAATGTAATTGGATTTCTTACATTATAATTGCTTCTTTTAGTTGCATCACTAACCCTATAAACCTAAGGTTTAATAGGGTTTATAAACTTATTTAACTTTTATGAAGTCAGCTAGTTGGAGTTCAGTAAAAGCCAAAAAGAAAAAAACAAATTAGAAACCTAAACATATTTCAGTTTTAAGAACTAACTTCTTGAGTATGCCCAGGACTGGAAGCAAATGACATATGTCATTGTCGTGGTTTGGTCTCAGACGGCAACAAAGAACCACGTGCCGCTCGCTCAGATCTTCCCTACGGGACAAATCAGAAGAAAAAGGCAAAACTCTTGGGTTGAGACAAAGGCAGTTTAACAGAACAGCAGAGGGAACAAGAAAAACAGGAACAATAACATAGATAGAGGAATATACAAACACGATTACGGAACCGCCGCTCCCCGCCGCTCACCGACGGGACCCGGGACGCCCCAGCCTGCTCCAAGCGGCAACTTCCTGCCCCCTCCCCCGGCAACTCAGTGAGGGCATGGCTCACATGGCATGGAATGCTGTCTCTTGGGGACAATTAACCCTATCCCCGCCGGAACCAGGACAGTCATTCTCCCCCCTTCTTTATTAAAATTGTTCTTGTTTTGAGCTCTGTCAGATCAATTTTTTGTACCAGTCCTGTGGTGAATAGGCATTGCTGCATTTTGGGAGATTCTCACACTGAGACGCAGAAGGAGAGAACATTTTAGCAGTAGGTGATTTCTTTTTTTTCGTGTGTTGCAGCTGCAGAAAACTCCCCAGAGGTCTGGCATGCTGAGAGCAGCCCAAGGGAGACGGATTAGTGAGCAGAGGGCAAGTAAGTTCATCAGAGATGCATAAGAAATTGCAGAACTATGTGATAAACAGGTTTTTATCACAGAGCTATCTTAAGAAATCTACCCTGTTTTCTAGAGACAGATTCCTAGCTCACGAGGGAGAACTGCTCCACCGAATGCGTGCTAGAGGATACACAAAGCAAGTAATGAAAGAAGAAAATATCTGATGAACAATGATGACTTTGCTGAATGTCTAAACTCTGCACTGAGGGAGGGCATGATGTTCCCAGCAGAGGTGGGTGTAACCAGTGTGAAAGTGATGCTTCCTTCCTTCCTCCTCCCTTTGCTCCTCCCAAGACCGAATCTTGTGCCTTACCCACAAACCCTGTTGCTTCTTCAAGTATTAAGAATAAATGTGGCACCTGTGACACCTTTATGCCCACTTGCAGTAATTCAGAATGAAAACTGAATTCCAGTATTCAGCCAATAGCAGGGAGGAATGGAGGTGTAACTTCCTTCCCTTGCCTCTCCTCCATGTCCATCCATTCTAGACGAGGGGCTGAGAGAGTACAGGCTGCGTATCACCCTCACCAATTCAAACATAAATAGGAGCACCTACTCCTCAACCGTCTTTATTCTTCCTGTTCTTCCACCCATTGCTAAACATGTGAGTGTTTCGCACTCTGTGCATTTTTGCTTAAACATCTATTGGAATTTAGCAGGGCAACTGAGAAACAGCTGTGTAGAGTATTCACTTAATAGAAAAAAGCTGAAGCACCTGCATATCCAACATCACCCTCCTCCATGCATACAAATAAATAAACTGGACAACCAGCTCCCCCAACACATGTGCTAAATATCACCTGTAGGTGCCTAGGTCTAAAACTTCAGCCATTATCACTCTTGTTCATCTTCCGCTGTTCTTTAAAGATGCCTAAATTTTCACCTACATTTTGTTCACTGAATCTCCAACCCCAGCTTCCCATTTGGAAAAATGAGAATTTAGGGCACTCACCAAGGACGTGGGACACTCAACTCCAGTGCTCTTCTGGGAGAGTCTCCCATACCCTGGTGCATATCATAACTGCCACTCATTCTTGCATGGGCTCCATCACTGAAGCTGCCCTTTTGATAGCCTTGATAGAAGTTCTTCAGAAGAGAGAGATAAAATGTGTAAATATGGCCTCATGTGCTTGTGATAAGGACACTTAGTTAGGAGAGGGAGGCTCTGGATTTCTGTCCCGTTTTCATTGAACATTGATGCATTTTTAGGAACTGGAACCTGAGGTCAGATAGGTGGTTTTTTTTTGGCAAGAGGGAGATGATGACATTTCACGGAGAAGAAGGAAGAGAAGACATCAGAGCTGATTGTTGAAAGCCCTCTTTTATCCCTAGCATGAATAAGGGAGAAGTAACACTTTAGATAACAGAATTTCAAGGCTTAATCTGGTTTCTATTCAGCTGCATGGAAAGCCTCCTTTCAGCACAGGTGTTTCATTTTTAGAGTGTTCTATATCTCATAGAGTTAAATCAGTTCTGTTCTTCACTTGGACAAATTACAGTTTGGCTCTGGCATACTCACTTTCTCCCATGGGCCAACATGCACAGAATATGCCTATACAGCTGCTCCTCAGACTTCTTTGATTTCAACCTTTTACTTTCAGACAAGTACCCAAGCTGTAATTTAGGGTCTGTAGAAGTAACTTTTCAGGGAGACTGTCTCAGGAAATCACTCTGGTCTTACTGTGTCCTCCATTTGGGAACACCTATCATACCCACATCCCCACATGGCTTTCAAAGTTAAAATGTGACAAGAGTCATGGGTAATGTACATTTAAAAAGTGGCTTCTTTGGTGTGGCTGCTGGGCACAAGATATTTTCTCTGGCTTTTGCATTCCAAGCCTGTGCTGCTACACTGTCTCTTTTCCTGAGGAGAAATTTCTGGTTCAGGAAACCTGGAACTTCTATAAAGCAAGCTTGAAATAATCAAGACTGTTCACTCAGAATAGACTGTACAGGCTGAATATACTAGATATATCAGAGTTGAGTACAGTGCCTTGAGGTTAGGTGACTTCTGTTTAGGAAAAAGTTTGTTGTCTCCAACTGTAAATTGCCACTTGCAAAACACAATTAACTAACCAACTGCACAGAGATGAACTGAAAATTTAAACAAAGCTGTATTTGAGTGAGTGCCATACAATGTGCTCTGTTGAGAAGACTCTAGCTCTGGGCAGTGACTGCCTAGCCAAGAGCTAATTGCGTCTCTTTGTGGTTTGTGAAAAGAAAAAAACTCACAGTCAAACCCCCAAACCTCATTTCTCTAATGATCTTCACAAGGTTTCAGGCATGGTGAAGGCCCAAAGCACAGTTCCCTGCCTGCTGTCTCTCCTTTTGCTTCTCCCATTGAAAGCCTGTGGACTCCAGGGGAGTCAGGACAGTGACTTGCCTGTCCCAAGGGCAGCACCCACAAGAACTGTTCAGCAGTCACTAAAGTGTATTTGGCATATGGTACTTCGAGCCATTTAACAGCTAATCTCTGATTTGGGTGCAAATAATTTCTTTTTATTCTATATTCTACGCCCTAGTGTAAAGAGCAACAACAGTGTGGCTGAGAGCTCAACAGACTTTGCCTGACCCTAATCCCTGAGAATACATGGATTTGTTCTAATAAAGGAAGATTAGGGAAAATAGTGATAAAAGCTTATGTTCCTATTCCCTTCATACTATCTCATGTCTGGCATATAAAGTGAATGCGACAAATGCAAAGGGCAGCCCACTGTTTTGTTGCCAAAAGCGGTGTAACTGATAGGGCTAACACAACACTTTTCTACCCATGATCCCCAGAAGAACTGTTTTGTACAACTCTGGCTTGTCTCCATCTTTACCTAAAGAAGGCCTGAGAGTTACAAGGCAACAAGGTATCCGTCAGCTAAGAGAAATTCTGTATGAGTCATTGAAAATAGCCCCCTCCTTTTTTTTTTTATCCTGGTGAGTAAAGGCATATGCCAAAGAGGGAAGAATTTTGCTCCCATGCTCATGCATTATGTTATGCCAAGTGTCTTGGCAGATTATTTTATGTTTGTCTGTCTTCTGGTTGGATCCCAAACTCCGTGAATTTGGCTCTTGAAATTCACACCTCTTTGTTTAGGAAGAGGACAGGAACTGTCTCCTAGAAAATGAGATAGCATGCTGGACTCGCTAACACCAGGACTGAGGCATCCAGGTCTTTGCTTTTAGAAGTTGTTCTGTTTGTTGCCAGATTTCTGAACCTTAGTCTTTGTTCATGTTTCAGTGTGAGATAAAGTAAAACATAGATAAACTTTTGTGTTAATTCAAGAGAGGATAGGAGCCTACAGACCATGTAAGTCAAATTTCTAAGAGACCACCTATTTGGGGAGTTCAGGCTTGGGATCTTGAGGTATACACACCAAACATGAAGCTCCTGCAGTGAGAATCTCCTTTTGAAAACATCTACTACTGACTAAGAAGATGATTTCGTCTCATCTCAGAGACTTAGTCTGGGGACCCTAAGTTTGGAAAACTGTGTGCAGAGCCAGAGTAAGAATAAGAGGTATGTGAGACACTAGGCAGGAGAAAGCCACATCCACAGCCTTAACCTGAGACCTCAGTCCAGCACCAGCAATGCGACAGCAGCTGGAAGCCACAACTGTGCTGCCACAAAACCTCCATCCCCCTCATCTTGGAGGACCTGCTGTCATCAAAGCAAAACACTGCTTGCACAAGCAGGTGTGGAGATTTCAGTCTGCGGTATTTCATAGAATGGAGATATTTGATTGCATGTTTATTTGTTTTAGAAACTGAACAACATCCATGTGCAGTGGCATATTTTTGTGCTGACTTGATGGGAGTTGTTGAGTGAAAAGTTGGCAGGTGGAAGATGTGATTTAGTCACCTTGTTGATATCCCTTCAACTCAGGTGGTGATTTTGCTGCCAGAGGAAAGATTTAACATGTTTTAAATAATCTCTGAAGAAACCTTTCCCAGATCCGATATCTAATACCTAATTCTTCATTAACTTGCCACTCTGTTACCAATTCTCTCACCCAGGGGTGAATAACTGATTGCTATCAGTCATGTCAATTCCCCTCATCATGCTGAAGGCACAGAAATATCTTCTTTGTAGGAAGATTAATACTAGTTTCATAATGGAGGGAGTAGGTCTTGGGGATGGAAGTCAAACACACCTTAATTAACGTGTGTAGGGGGAAAAATGCAGCAGCACAACTGTTGGTTTTATTCATAAGTTAGTGTTAAAACTACAGCTGTTCCAAAATAACAGACTTTTAAATTTTAAGCTATTCTAAATAAGACTGTATAATTACTCAGTTTTCATCTGGAGTAACTTACTAAGATTTCTTTGGGCCCAATGGTGATATTTTTCCCATTTTTTCTGCTAGCATTCTGTTGAGAATTCAGGAGTGGGGAGGTGCGGTATACTTCTCAAAATTTCCTTCTTGCCAGTTAATTAAAATATCAAGCACTTGAAAGCAATTTAAAATTAGTACTGCTACCTAAAAAAGAAGTGGAAAGAAAAAACAGCCCTCATACATTTTTGGAGCAACATTTTTCAACTATTCCAATTTAATCTGTAGATCCTACAAAACCAGGGTCATGGAGGTTTTATTAAAGGCTCTCTAGACCAGAGCTGTATTGCCTGAGAAGCTTGTTAACATAAATACATCCTTCATGCAAAGATCTTGTTTCAGCTATTCATTGATAACATTATGTATTCTGTGATTTTAATTTGGTTAGATTTGTCAATAAAATATATCAAGGTCTTGCTGCTTGACTTGGTATTTGAATACTGAATCCTCACTTTTCAGAATTTACATTCTAGCAATGACAATAGAGTAGATATCCCCATCATTAGGAATTAAGGGAAAAGTTTAAATATGCATGTTTTGAAAAGAAATTATAAAATTATAAGCTTTTAAAATAATTTAATATACATACTCTGATTTGGATTGATATGTTAGACTGATAAGAGGGTCATATTTGAAGTTTATAATTTCAGTTGCCTTTGAATAATGCTAGAAAAAATCAATTTGAAAGCTTAGTAACTTAAGAGCAAATTTAAGCTTACCATTCAATATTGGACAAAAGTAATTTTCATAGAAAATTCAAAGAAAATTAAAACACGAATTCTAAATTTTGAAAAACTGCAACTGGTTTGAGGAAGTACTTATTTTTATTGCAATATTATCAATTATTATGAATGGAAGAAGGTAAAACTAGGAAGTGTGCTTCCAACTAACCTGTAAAAAATTTGCCCAGCTGTAAGGAGCTAAGTTTTTTGACATACCACCAGTCCATTAGGCAGTGAACAAAGTAGATAAAGAATTTTTGGTAACACATCAAAGATAGGAAAAGAGAGGTAATAATAGCGGGTTTAAGAATTAAATTCCTATAAAGAAATATGGGTGATTTGGGATTTTTTTTTAGCATAGCTATTTTAAAAACTCTGCCGCTCCATTTTAAACCCTTTTTCTAACCTTAAGGCAAGCTTCCAAACCTCTTAAAGTTGGTTTCGGGATCTTTTCCAGCGCTGTTTTCAATTATGATATCTTATCTGTCATACGGTGATTAGTGCTGCATTTCAAGTGAGCTCTCTTAGTAAAAATACAACATCCTTTTGCTTTGTATTCACTCTCCCTGTAAAGATAGCCATGTGCCTTGAGTTTTCTTTAGCTGTGCAGTGGGTCGATTTTTCCCCATGATAACTCCTAAATTCCCTTCCAGATCGGTGAATTATCTGGTCTTTTTTTTTTCCCCACACATACCTCATGCAGTGTCTTTCTGTATTTTAATAGTAGATCTCTGTAGCTCTTACAACCGCAGATATTACCCTCGACTTCTGTTATCCAGGAATAATATGAAAGAAAAATATTAAGGGATAAGAAAGTCAGTCTATTTATCATGTCTTTCCTGTGATATAACATCGCTGCCCTTGCTATTATATAACTGAAGGTTTGCAATGGCACCTCTGCCAATTACAGACACACAGAGAATATCCTCCTTCTGTTCTGCTTCTGGCTTCTCTCATTCATCTTTTCTCTACTTGTATTTCTGTCATTTCTAAGGTACAGGCCTTCAATTACTGCTTAGTTGGACCTCAGCCTTAGTCTAATTTCCTATCCTGTTACACAATTAAACAATCAGGATCAACTTTTCCCACCCATGGATCTAACATTTGTTCCATTTATTTTCTAAGAGAGTTTTTTATATATATATATATATATATATATATATATATATATATGTATGCATGCATGTATATATGTGTATATTTGCAAATTATCTTTGTGATTACACAAAACAGACTATAAGTATTTGATTTTTTTCACTGTCTTCCACCCTGTAAAATCTGTGATCTTAGAAGAGAAGAAATATAGCAAAGAATTTAACCTTCAATGGTTTCTAAGCACAGTTTTCCAAACACTTGCTATTCTGTACCAGTGGAGTGTCATATAAATAATGCCTTCAGGAGTAAGACGTTTTTGGAGGCAATGAGAGCTTATCGTTTACAAGAAAGTCTTTTTCTAAACTTTTTTGTTTTCTTCTGCTGCATTCAAGGGATAGAACAACAAACACATAATATTCCTTAATATCATATCAGGTCATTGTGTGGCAGACTACAAAAAAAGGAAAAGGACTGAATTCCTGGACACATCTAGGGGGGACAGAAAATAAGGCGAATAAGTCTGACCTCTCCTGCAGTTCAGATTCACCTCCTTGTCCTACACGTTCATAATGAAAGTGTATTGGCATTCGGAGGCAAGAGATTTGGGAGATCCCAATAAAAAAGATTTAATCATCCATTCATAAATACATTTTTCTTCTTGTTGCTGTTATTATTTTTTAATTAAGGACAAACTTTCTCCAGCATGCTAAGTGTGAAGCTGGGAACAAAAACCAGAAAGGTTTCCCTATGAACAAATCATTATACTCTGTAAATCTCCTGAGGAGCTCTTTTTCCAGTATTCTCAAGTCCTCCTAGTTCCTCACAGAAGTATCAACGACTCTATAGAAGCCTTGCGGTTTGCAAAAAAGGAGCAAATGTCTCTGTATTTGTGTGTACGGAGAGTTAAGAGCTTAGGGAAGGAACAAAAAAGGCAGCAAAGTCCAATGTGCATGTGTTACAGCACATCCCAAGAAGGCGAAATAACTGGTTTCCTCAATGGAGAAAACAGACATTTGACTCTCACAGCAGCTGTTCATACATTGGTGATAGCTGGTTCTTTTCCTCACTGTGTTTTTGGTACACAGTGGTGTACCAAAGGTTGGTTGAAGGTCTGGTTTCATACACAGGTTATGATGATGTGTTTTGGAGCAGCCAGTATAGTCAGATGAAGGGAGAAATCACCAAATTTGAGGATGCCTCCATGATTTAGGTTGTTCTGAGCAGTATTAGTGGTGTTGAGACTTTTTCCTTATCAAGAATGGCTTATTAAGCCAGAACATCCAGCCCATCTAAGTTATTGCCAAATGGTCAGGAAAAAATTAAAAACTGTGCACATTAAAATATTTCTCCCTGCTGTGTTAATTATTTTTGCTGTTGTTAAATAAACAAATTTAACAGATTCCTACTATTTGGCATATTTGAAAACTGAAATTTGGATTTTTCTGTATATTAGAACTGATTTTTATTTAGTTAGCTATTTTCATGGTGAGTGGCATGGCTCAAATAACAATATCAAGGCTAGAACATCATCTCGGTATTGAGCTGTAGTAAATGCAGGGTATAAAGAAAACAGTTCGGAGTGGTTTCACGTACAACTGAGTATAGTATGTAAACCCTGATGCCAGCCAGACCACTGCTAGATTCCTGCTAAATTCCCAATACAAGCAGCAGGTCAAACAGCTAATCTTGTAAGAGGTTCCTGCTCCCTTGGGAAAGGGATTGAGAACAGTCAGAAACTATAAATGCAGGCTGTGGCCTTGGAGCCAAGGCTGGAGTGCTCTGAAGTCTTTCACAGGGAAAGACTTCGTGCCAACTCTGGCACCAAGATGTGTTGCTATCAGCATCTCTGTCCCAAAACTGGGGCACTGTAGGTGCTGAGGGGGGTCAAGATTGGTAATGTGGAGAAAGCAAGGGAAGGCAAATAGAATGAAGTGAAAATAAGGCAAACAAAAGTCATACAGTATGCAAAACCAGTGGGGGCTTCATGGAGTCTTTCCAACAGGGCATATGGAAGCAATAAAATTATTTGTTTCCTTCTCCAGGCTTGTTAAAGCAAAAGAAATTCTGATTAGAGAAAAGGACAACCTTACAAGGGTGGTCCAACACTGGAACAGGTTCCCAGAGTGGTTGTGAAGTCTCCATCCTTGAAACTATTCAAAATTTGACTGTATACAGTCCTGAGCAACCTGCTCTAATTCAATATTTACTCAAGGTCTGATCAGGGGTCTGGGCCACAGGACTTCCAGAGGTCTTTCTAACCTAAATTATTTTGTGAGTCTATACTAGATTCTGAAGGACTTTGTGTTGTTGTTAACTGATCCTTAATTTGCTGTTTCCTACTGAATCTGAAAAGCCCATGAAATACGGTGGTTATTGGCAACCTCTGAGCTCTTGACTCAGTGAATCATTCTAGTTATGTTACTACAAGGGAGTGGAGTCTGGCAGAGGCCCTGTTTGAAATGATTTAATGGAGTAATTCTTTTAAAAGGGATTGGTTTTGGCTTTTTCACTTTTGCTTTGGGGGATTTTTTTTTTTTTTTTTTTTGAGGATGGAGGAACTTTGGTTTTCCCTTAGTTTTAGTCCTTCCAGCCTTCTCTTGACAACAACATAAAAACTAACTGAAGAATTCTCTCCCCCTCAGATTTCAACATAAGATAGCTCAGCATACATTTTGAAAGGAGCTGAACATCTGGAGATTGGGAACTGTTGTCTTCTGAAGCACTTCTTGCAGCACAACATCTTCCCTGGAAAGTTGAAGGTCCAAAGATTTCAAGGTGCCATTATAGACTTTGCAGTCAGGGACTTTGTTTTAATATGAGAACCCTCTCAAAACATGCCCATTAGCAACACTCAGGCAGTATATTCAGTATAGTTCAGTAGTTGAAACACAGAAGATAAAACTCACAATTAATTCTCTAGGAGCTATAGAGTCCCTACTACCTCTTCCTCTAGTCACTATCCTTTCACATATGAACAAACGCCATCCCCAAGGACATATTTTCATAACATTTAAATGAACAAGGACATCTGGCAGCACTGACTGAGGAAGGATATTGGCCAGATCTTGGTACAAATAGATGTAGTTCAGCCAGCATCTCTTGACATCAGACTATTTATATCAGTTTATAATCTAATATGTGGATTTCCCCTCCCCTTACTTTCCCAGCTCGCATTAGTAGAACCATAAGTGGTCACATTCAGTTGTAAGATCACTCAGCTTCAAAGAAAACAGGAACTGGCATACTGGGTGAGAACTAGTGGCCATGAAAGCAGGCTTTCTGTCTTTGACATAGATGTGGCAGATGTCTCCGAGAAAGACCTACTGGGCAGATGTGAGTGTAAAGACCTCTTCTCTTCTTTCAACACCAATTGAAATCTTGATCTGTATTATGTGTCACATTTTTGTTGTTATCAAATGGTTACGGATATGCATATGAATATTCAATCTTATTCTGGATCTGATTAAATTTTTGGCTTCTCTGACTCTTTGTTTCCCACTGTATTTATGCCTTACATGATTTTTCTAAAAACCTTGTATCTCTTTGAAACTTCCTGCATTTAAATGTCATTAGATACACATCATTATTGTGTTATGGACTATCATGAAGAGAAGCCTTCAATATAATTCCCTCACACAATTAATCATTTTTAAAATGTTTATTATGTATATCTTCTTGTATTTGCCCCTCTTCTCAGTTAAATATTTCCAGTCATTTCAATTTCTCTTTGGGGTATGTCATGCCTAGGTCTTTTCTAACTTGGGGTATGTTTTCATATGTCTCACATGGGATAAAGATACTGTCAAAAAGATTGTTTCACTGAGTAATCTTTTCCAGATATTTTACTGCCTGAATACAAGGAAGACCTCTCATTAGAACCAGCAGCAAGATCGAATGGTGAGCAAAGCAGACCCACAGAAAAGTCTCAGCTTGTGAAAGACAATAGCTGCAAATGCAATGAACGGGGCCTTATACAGACCTTGGTGAAGACACAGAGTTGATATTTTAACATGGTTTGGTTTTTTTTTTTTTCCCATCAGTTCCATATTAAGTTCACTGATAGTCTCTAAATATCATGCTTCTGTGCAGCACCATAAAGCTAGTTCACAGAACTGTGAAAATGTGAAAAGATGGAGCAGAGAAGAAGAAACTCTGGAAACTAGAAAAGAGAGGGAGGCATGTAGGGCATGGGAGAAGAAGCAAGAAGAGCGAGGAAAAAAGTATTTCCAAATGGAAGAAGTTGTGTAAGTTAATGAAAGATAGATGGATTCCCAAGTTGCACACAAATTTTGAGGCAAACTCTTTTCTCTTTCTAATACTTAATAAACCCTCCTCTTAGCCAGAATCATACTGCTTTCCTTGTGGTTTGTTTGGTTTTTGTTGGGTTTTTGTGTTTTTTGGTTTTTGTTGTTTTTTTTTTGTGGGTTTTTTGGTTTTTTTGTTTGTTTGTTTGTTTTTTTTGTTGTTGTTTAACATGATCCCCTTGTCTTGAAGGTCATGGTGTGGAATTGATTTCTATAAAACAGAAGAAATTAAGTTAATGATCTTGATCTGTTTCCTTAAAGTGATAAAACCCTCAGTGGAACGCCAGGGCTATTCCAACTCCAGCCAGACCTTGGGAATGCCTTGGCAGGGGCCAATAAATTTAGTTTGATGTTTTCTTTCCCTGGATCCCAGTGTCTAGGCTACGCCCGGTAAAAATCAGCTGGCTTTTGAGCAGACTTTCCTTTGTTACAGCCGGGAATCTGCTCTCCCTTTTATCTGTTCCTGGAAACTTTTTCTCTCTCTGCTGAGGTGGCACTGGTGGAAATTAAAATATTATGGCTAAGGAAGAAACAAGAAAGATATACTGGGAGTACCATGTGGTTCATATGTTTGCTTTCTTTCTGACAACATTCTTTTGAAGAGGAAGAAGATAAATTTCTAAGGTTATTGTGATTGATTTTGTTACAGAATGTTTCTACGGAAGAAGTCTTAAAGTCATTTGTAACTTAGTACGTTGTCAAATGTTAACACTGTCCAGCAAGGTATAACATTGTTCTGTTTGTTTTCTTAGCAGTTCTTCTGAAAGCAGTGTGTGAGCTCCTCGATGTATTTTGAGCCTTGCCCATGGCAGGAGAGTGTCTTAAGTTTCTTGTTACAGTGCAAACTTTGTTGATTAGAAACAAATGCAAACTTTTGGGACTTGCCCTGTTCAACAGCTACCCTAGAGCCAAGAGAATAATTTCCTATGTATATTCACATGGTTCCCACTCACTAGCACAGGCAGAGCCATCACCTCACACTTAAAACACAAAAATAAAGAGTACTGTAGCAACTGCCTTTAGGGAACAGCTCTGTGGTATTGGCAGTGAGCAGCAACATTACTCCCGAGAAAAGTCCGCGTGGCATTGTGCCTGCAGCTGGCACAGTGTCTCTCAGAGCTCTGCAGCAGGCAGTTACTATGGTATGCTTGATGGGATGTGTGTGTGTTAATGTTTGGTCTTCTCTGTGCCCTGTTAAGCAATGCAGAGAGGAGGACTAGAACAAGGACTTCTTACTTCAAAGAAATGTAGGACCCCTAGTGCTTGTACATGGGTTGGTTAGGCTCCCTTTGCCCTTCTGCACTTTAGATCCACGCAAAAGCAATCACAGCCTAAAGGCGTACAGTCTGGCAGATAAAATTATGTGGTGAGAATTGGCTCTGCAAGTGTTCCTGTGTCAAAAAAAAAAAAAAAAAAAAAGGAAAAAAAGAAAATAAAAAAAGAAAAAGAGAGATTAAAAAGTCTCTCTGGCTACAGAGTAAAAGCAATACACAGAATTTAACAGAAAACTGTATAGAACTTGCATTTCTTTGTCAAAGTATCTAGACAAAGAACTTATAGATTTTAGCAAATGTTTCTGAGGGAAAAAAAAGACTCGGAAGAAAAAACATTTGCTGATCTGGGAGGGGGTGGAATTGGTGCTGACACAAAAATGTCTTACAGATCTACTGTTACTGCTACCAATTATTTCTGAAATGGCATAGAGAATGTACTTAAATACTTGGAGAAAAATAAAGAGAGAACATATTTTTCCCTAAGAGAAGAAAAGGAAAAGTTGAAAAAGAAGCATAAGTCCTCACCTACATTAGTCCATAAGCTGTGGCACAAAGTAGCTTAAACGCTGTCACTCTCATTTTCTAGTCAAACTTTTCATTAAGGGGTTTAGTGTAGAGGATTTAGGCAATTATCATTATCTCAGGAACAGAAATGCTCCTTAGGCCAAACCTAGTCAAGTGTGAGATGGACAGTGGGCTCAAAAAGAAACTTAAATAGGCAGAGTCCTTTGAATCAAACATTTTTCAATCTGCATTGCTGACTTAGCTTGACAGTGACTTTCTCCCAAAGTATGGGCATTGTGCATAGGACGAGTGAAGGATGTGATTGATCCCATTGATCTGGGCTGGAGTATGCTCAGCTGCTGCTCTGCCTAATGCTCTGTGGTGGACTGAGCTTGGACTGCAGCCAGACACCTACCCAGCTGCTCTCTCACTGCACCTCTTCAACAGGACAAAGGGAGAAAATAGGATGAAAAAACTCATGGGTTGAGACAAAGACAGGGAAATCGCTTACCAATTACTGTCACGGGCAAAACAGACTTGACTTGGGGAAAAGTAATTTAATTTATTGCTAATTAAAATAAATCTGGATAGTAAGAAAAAAAGACAATTTAAAACAACACCTTTATTCCACGACCTCCCCCCTTTTCCCTCTTTCTTCACTGCTTCACTCCCAGCTTCTCTACCTCCTGCCACCCCAAGCAGTGCAGGGGGATGGGAAACAGTGGGTTATGGTGTCAGTCCATAACAGCTCCTCTCTGCCCCTCCTTCCCCCTCCTCCTCACACCATTCCGATGTTCCATCATGGGCTCTTCCTTGGACTGCAGTCCTTCAGGATAGATCTGCTCCAGCATGGACTCTCCAGGGGCTGCAGGGGAACCTCTGCTGAGGCACCTGGAACACCTCCTCCCCCTTCTTCTGCTCCTCTCACCTTGGTGTCTGCAGGGCTGTTTCTCACACTTTTTCCCTCACTCCTCTCTGCCCGTGTGGCATTTTTCCCCTTCCTTAAATATGTTTTCCAAGACACACCACCATCTTGGCTGAGGGGCTCACCTGTGCCCTTAGGTGGCCTGGCTGGAGCCGGCTGGAACCTCACAGAGGTTCCTTGCAACCCCTGCAGCCACCACTGCCAGTGCTTGGGCACCGGCACCCAATACACCCTCATGAAGCACAATGTTGGAAGACATGGTGTGCAAACAAATTAAAAAGATGGGAGAATCCCTCAGGACTCAGATATGTTCAAACCTGCTGTCCACCAGCTACATTTCTGCTGAGACAGGCATCCAGAGGAGGCAGATGGGAGGTCACATCAAGTCACTCCAAGTTTATGTGAGCTCTGGGAACATCTTATCTCCCAACTGACTTCTCCTTGTAGAGGCATGATTCATTGAGTTAGCACTGGTTTCGGGACATGTCTAATAGCAAATATGTAGAAGCAAGGAGAAACTGCTTTGAGATACACAGAATGGTTCGTGAAGGCAGGAAAAGTGGGAACTGCATTTAAAGAGAAGTGTGTTGGGCCAAGAGAGTTTTCTTATGCACAGCACCAAGAGATTAATGTCATATCAGCTTCTCCTCAGACACTGAGGAAGACAGTTACTAAAGAGGATGCTCCTTTTAGATCATCCATAATCAGAAATATCTTTCCCATCCATTGCCTGCATGTCAGCTCTGTCCATCCATTATTTCCTTAGAGGCTGAAGGCTGTACTTTGAACCAGGTAATGATGTCTCGCACAGCCAAAATCTTGTTTCCTTTTCTTGCATGTATTTGTATAAGAGAAACAAGAATAGTTTGCTTGACATACAGTTTATGCTAATAATATTCCAAGTGATTTTGCAAGGCAATAACTGGGACACTGATTTTTAGGACTTCTACTTGACTTTTAAGTCTTTTTTATGATCAGTATATCTACCAACAGGAGCATCACTGTTTTTTTCTCATTCTGGACTGAATACCTTGACTTTAATTGAATCATAGCTATTAACTTAAAAGGGAACAGGGCCTGGTTTTGTTAGCTATCTAAAAAAATGCAGGCCATGAGAAATGCCCTCATTTCCCTGGAAAACCAAGTGCATTTCCAAAAGGCATTTTGAACTTGTAGCCTATTCAGTTTCCTTTCTTTACCAGCTGCAAAACCCCAGGGAAGTTTGTACTGCAGAAATTTTCATTGCTAACTCGCTTTTCTCTGAAATATTAACAGTTCCAGTGCTGTATCATCAGCTAATTTCAAAAAAGAAAAGCCTAAGTGCCTTCTCTTGCCCTTGATCTCTCTCTTTCCATCCATGTTCAGTTCTCTCACCCCACGTGTCCCTTGTGTGTTTTCACGTCCCTCAACCCCGCCACTTGATGTCCTCTATCCTTTTTCCCTGTTCTCCAGGAATCTTCTGTCCCTAGTGAATTTTTATTTCCTCAGTATATCTTCTCTACTTCTTATTCAAGCCTCTAGATTTCTTTTCTCTCCCTTACATTCCATGTAGACAGCCAGACCTCCTTCTTGCTCTCAGCTTTGTTATTCTCCAGTCAGTGCGCAATAACATTTTAATAAGGATTTTGAACAATCATAAGGATTTTGAACAATCTTATAAAAGAGTAAATAATGTTATCCTTACTAAGGATTTCCAAATGGATTGTGAAATTAGCCATTTCACAAACAGTGCTGAAGCCCGACTCCTACTGGGTTTGTGCCATGAGGCTGAACTGGGCAGAATCTCTGATGTCTAATAAAGGGAAACATCATCTTAGTTTTTCCCTCAAAAGGAATCTTAAAGGATCTCTTGTCTTTCTCCTGATGCCATTTAATCATAATGCATTATGACCCAATGACTGTCACCCCTTAGGATAGTTGCTGGTCCCCATTCGTGCAGGCCAGCTGAGCAAAGAGTCTCTTTTCTGTGTTTTAATCCTTGGCTCCCTGGTGGGATGCCACAGGGAGATGTGCTCAGAAGTGTGCCCCCAGCACAAGCCTGCCACATGAGGCCAAAGCTTGCAGCCCTGTGCTCCCAGATGGACCGTTACCACAGCTTTGGAAAAGAAATCTTTAAAAACTCTGTGTTTCACTTCAACACAAGTATATGTTAGTTAATCTGGCTCTTGACAAGAAAACAAGACTACGGCTGGGGAGACCTATGCAGCCTATGTTGCTTTTAAATAAGCAAAAGCAAGATTATGAAGTCCAACCTATAAATTACTGGTTTCTTTATTTGTCAGTGCTGATACACCGACGGCTGTGCAATAATTACTGCAGAGCAGTGTGCCTGTGGTGACAGGGCTTACTGAATCATTCTGGCCCCTGGCAAGAGCAGAAGAAACAACAAAACTGGCCATTACCTTTTAGTAAATCTCTTTCTTCACAGGAACGCTGAAATGGGGAAAGCAGAAATTAGTCAGAGACCTCAAATTAATTACAAAGTGTTGACTTAACTAGTTTTTGCAGGACAGCAAAGTGAAATGAATGGACTAACATGTAACAACAAAAAAACTGTGATTCTGAAGATTACTGAAATGAAGCAACCTTGCTTTGAGTTATGTGGTGGGGAGTCTGAAAATGGCATGGTGATTTGGATCAGCATTGTGGTAAATAATACATGTTTCTAAACTAATGGTTATAACACCAGCATGCCACTACCAAACCTTAGAAACAATGTATGCTTCATCACAGAGCAGAATCCAGTTAAAGGCCTTTTACTGTCAATTACCTTTTACTGTCAATTACTATTTCTTGAAGTTGGGGTGGGTTTTTTTTTCTCCTTTTTTATTTATTCTCTTTTTAGGCAAAAAAGAATGTGCATTATGTGGAATTCAAGAAAGCACATGCAACAGGAATGTCATCCTGCCCCTAGGCAAATAGCTTAGCAAACCCCAAACACCAGACTTTCAAAAGCAAATTCATAAGCTTCTTTCTGCAACCTACTATATATTAGCAGGCGTGAATTAAACGTGCTTGTCCCTCCTGTAGCTTTGCTGAGGCAACTTCTGTTGTATAAGAACAAAACTACCTAGAGGGATATGATCTCAAATGTCAGGTAATAAACCTTTCCTGTTCTCAGTAAATTTTTATGTTTATATTTTTAATAATTCCCAAACCTAGGATACTTTGCTTTCTCCAGAGTTTTTTAACCCTGCAGGATATATTGCTGATGAAAACCAAGCATGAAAAGTTTTTAATATTTGACTGCATTATTTCATACAATTAGAGGTAATTCTGTGTTAATAGCTGAGATTATCTAAGAACAGAAAACAGAGGAAAATAAAAATAAAAATAAAATGGCTTTGCTGCAGTTATTCCTGGTTTATGTTGCGTTGAACTACCTAGCAATAAAGGGGATTCTTCATGCCATTAAGTATAGAATTTAGGTTTTTAGCACTCATTTTTCTGGCCAAGTCTTTCTGTTTGATTCTTGAGATGCCAAGCTGTTATAAAGGACGCTGCCTGGTGCCTGGTCCACAAGAGTTTAAGTCAGGTTCAATAACACTTCGTTGTCCCTTATGAGCCTCCATCCTGATATGTTTCTCCCAAAACGAGTGACGTATATTCCTGCCACTAGAGGGTATAATGTCTCCATCATTTATAGCTGGTAAGGCCTCATTGAGTGTGCAGGTACACTTAACTTTTTCAGGAGTTATAAAATTGAGCCAAAGCTCCTCAAGAAAGCCCAAGGGAATTAAAGATTTTTAAATATGAGCACCTAACTTCTGCAGTCCATTTTGATGATCTCAGCCTGAGACTACTTTTCAAAAAGCTGCAAGAGAACTGACCAATGGATCTAAAGGGAAAACATAATTCTCAGGATTTGTGGGAAAACATAGTTAAAAAATCAATAACCAGCGCTGTTTAGTGTACAGTGAACATGAGAGAGAAATCCTAGCCTGTCAAACCAGGCTGAACACGGAGGACTGATGTAACATGAAGTGTAAGCCAAACATCCATTAATCATGTTTCCATGTGCTTGGGTGGTAGGATCTCTCAGCAGACAAAACAAAGGTCCCAAGGGCTGATCAGCAGCCCTGGATAAAAATACAACTGAAGACATCTCTGACTGTTAATTTTGAGGAGGGAAGAACTCATTCTTACTCTGCTGTGGTAACAAGCTCTGTGCCCGTGCAACAGTCCCATGATGGGGTCCTCAATCAGAACAGAGGGTACCACAGCCCCAGCTAAAGACAAGGGTTGTACTGTGGCAGCTCTTCTTCCAGAGGACATGAGATTCTTCAGGAAGAAAACCTGCACGTTCAGGTCTAGGATTTGTTCTGCCAGGTGACAAATGCATTTTTCTGCTTCTATCTAGCAGGAGAACAGATCTTTAAGAGAACAGTTACTTGTGAATGTTAGAAGGATCCATGCAATTTATTGTCCTAATCTCTAGCATTTGGGAACAAGAGATATCTTTGATTATGCTATATAATCAAAGTATTACTATACTTCGTATCACTATATTGTCTTACTATTGTATTACTATATTGTCTTATAGTATTATTACTATAGCAGTACCTTGCAGTACCGTAGTTTGACTATCTTGCTGTTCTACATAGTGTATAAGCCCAGTGAAGAAAATTTGCAGCCTAAATTATGCAGTAGTTCCTTCTTAGCCTCTTAGAAAAAGGGGAAAGATATTAGATTCTCAGCCCAACCCTTCTCTGTTTTGCAATCTCTTGCAGAGAGGTGAAACAATAAAAAAATGCTAAAATCTGCAGTTGTTGCATATGAAGAAAGAGGGAGGAGTACTCCTTTAAATAGCAGGAGATACAGACCCTGTGTAAAACTAAGAGGGTGCTACATTGCCTTTGAAAGGAGCAAGATGCATACTGACATGCAGTCAGATGCTACATTTAGGTAGCCAGAAGGGCTCTCTTTGGCTAATAGTGCCGGAGCCCCTTGCCAAAACCATCTGCCTCCTGCTCCCCTCAGAGCACAGACGCTTCCCTGCACCGCAGTGCTGGGGAGCCGGGGCATTTAGATGGCACCTGAGTGCTAACGTAAAGACGCCTGCACCGAGTTCCAGATTTGCCACAGTTCAGTCTTTTATTGCGAAGACATCAAGCAGTCTCAGAAGTATTTGCTCTGGTAATCTGGACTACATTTAATGGCTATCAGATAACCCGCCATGGTGATTGTTAAGGGTCTTTTGTCCCTGGCCAGTGGAAGTGCAGATGGCCTAGCAGCAAGACTGCCTTTCTTGAGAGGGCAGTGCCTGAGGAAAGCAGGAACAGAGAAATTCTGTGTTAAAAAGGACTACGGATAGGTCAGGGCTGCAAGGCATCCATGACCATGACCTGCGTATGGAGGACTGGAACTGGTAGAAGGAATCCCTGATAAGAAGTCAAGGCGATGGGGACTGTGGCAGTGGCTTGCCATAATACCCCGACCTGTGAAAACTCCCAGTATTGCAGCTCAGCGGTAGTGCTGGGAAGGGGGCTAATATGAGTATGTGTATCAAGTGTGCAGCCATTACGCAAGCTAATAGAGCCAAAACCCTTGTGAACTTTACTGGAGCTAAATTTGGACCTCTGGGCAAATACGTTATACTGTGAAGTCTCCTTCAGGAATGGGGCAGCTAGGGGCTATAAGTGAAAGACAGACAAGATGTAAGAGCAGGACTAGAAATGCCAGACCAGAGAAACTTTGGCCTCTGGAAATAAGGGCTAGACTCACATCTAGGTAAAATGTAATCTTTGTCTACAGATTTAAATGAGATTTATAGCAGGCCCAGTTTCTGTTTACTAGCATAACCAAGAGCCTTGCCTGTCTTTCCAGTTTATAACCTGTCAGAATAGTATCCCTTGGGGTTTTTTTTCACCAATTCATTCCTTAAAAAAGTAATTTTATAAAAGCAAAGCAGTCTCTCCTGCTTTCTGAAGATGTGGTTATTTACTTATTTAGTATTAAATATTGAAAGCATTTTGTTACTTCTTTTCCCCAAGACATCTGTATACAGGAAAAATAGGGGGATTCTCTGCATAAACGTCCACACAGATTCCAATGGAAGGAATTAGATGCTCAAACCCAAGAAGATTATTGCTACAATAAAACATGTACAAACCATTTAAAAAAAAAATCACTTTCAAATATTTTACAAAAGAAGGTTTAAAGAGGATTATGCTAACAATAAAGGACATAAAGAGGCAGGTTTTTCATAAAACTACACTGCAATTGAAGTACGAATTATGTGGGTTATGTGTCAGTCTGAAAAAGGCCTGGAAATTAGTGCAGCTACTTGTATTTTATCAGTTTTTATTACACTGTATGATACTCAAATCCTAGTGGGTCCATTTCACCTCCTGGAGGGTAAGCTGACTTTAAATGCAAGTAGCATACACGTGTCACAGGGTAGGTTTATAGCTTATATTAGCAGACATGCGGAAATTTCCAATTGAAGACAAAGCCACTGCGATTCTCATGCATGTTAGCAGGTCTTGAGGTTGTCTTCTGCTCCTGAAGCTACACTTACTTAGTCCTATCTAGGATTTTACCTCCTGTGGGTTACCACATATTAGTTGTTCAGGGTAGATAGATTCCTGTGGAAGACAGAATTAAGTGTTGGTTGACTCATGGATTCAGATATAGCAGACAGACAACAAATTTACCTCGCCCATTTGCAAAAGTCCATTGAACCTGAAGAGGTCAACTGGATGTAAATAAGGGCATGTTTCCTTTGGCTTAAAACTAAACTCACTTAAGTGGATTACTCCACAAACATTAAACATAGTCTTCTCTAGAAATCAAGAGATTTGTAATTTTAGTGCATTCTCGGAAAGAAAAACAAAATACCAAAATTACTCTGGGTAGCCACTTGCAAACTGCTTAATGTTTTCCAAATGTATTGCTACTTTCAAGAGTTATGATACAATACTGCTTATTATAGGATTGTATTACAGCACAATTCTTTCCTGTCCTTGTAATCCACCAAGCACAACTGAAGTGCACATTCAGAAAGCTAGAAATACGTAACAGAAGACACAGAATAATTTTTGTAGTCCAAAAATGCAGAGCACCTAACACTATCCTTGTTTACAGATGTGCCACCCTGAGGAGGTCAAACAGACTTGGTGGCCATGACTTCTTTTTGCTCCTTGCTAAATTGTGATGCTTTCAGTCCTCCAGTCTGTTGTGCTGAACAGCTCCAGCACTTGCTAAATGTAAAAATTTCTATATATGTATGTTCTTAAGGCTGAAAATCACAGTCTCATTGCTTAGGGCTTTTTACGGATGTGTGGAACATTTACTATGAAGCAAACGGAGCCATGGAGTTATTCTGTCTTTCACGTCAGAGGGAATTTCTCTCTTCCTCAGGAAGCTTCTTGGAGGATCGTTTTCTTTCCCTTTGCCCCCTGTGGAGGAAGGAGTGGACTGTAAGTTCCTACCCTCTTCTCGTGGTAGCATGAGTATCTCAGGCACTGGCTGCCTTGTATAGAGCTGAACATATTGTTGCCTATGTGAGTTTATATCTTGTACTCGGGATATGCAGTCCACAAGTACTATGACAACTTCTGTAGGCATACTTGAATTTGCTCTAAATGAGATGATAGCTGAAAATCCTACCATTATGGCTACTGCTATGAGAACTAAGCTATTATGTTCTTATCCAGAGTATCAGGAGGTCTTATTCAGCTCATGTAGAACCAGGTAATGCTGCAGCTGCATTGTTTTCTGTATCAGAGTTTATTAACTTTAAGGAAGCTCTGATATATCTAAAGAGCTGTGTCCACACCTCTGAATTGCACTGTGGACAGAGTTAGCTTTGCTTGCTGTACTTCAGTTTTCCAATTTATTTCGCTGTCACTTATGCCATCGTGTGTACTTTCATTGGCACACTAAAATACGCATATGCACTCTAACTCTTGCCCTCGATATCGCAAATGCAAATATGCATATTTGCTCTCAAGAATTTGTGCAAACATAGGTGTTGGCATCTTCATACTGGATATATATTCGGTGTACACATACTTTTTCATTTGGAGAAATGTGCACAGGGAAAGATATTGAAACCTTAAGATCAATGCCCCGAATTGTCTATTTCTTTATACTAATTACAAATGAGTCTAAAGTGGACAAATCTAAATGTACATTTATATAGGGACAGGAAAATCCCACCTGATGCATCTGTGCATGAAAAAAGAAAAATCTTACAAACTACGCTAGGTTACTTATAGAAAATAATCCTCCCCATGCACACTTTCAATTTTCTCAGTTTACAGCACTGAAACTTGTTAGCATTAAGTTACATTAATCTGTGTTTCTAAATATAAAGTCTTCCTTTCCACTGAAAGCATGAGAATAAAAATGTCCATGAGCATTTATTTTTATGAAGGCTGTGAGTGTCAGTCACCTGTAGGTCTAGATGTACAATTCACATTAATGCAAAAAGGGAGTTGACATATTTTAGACTGTGTTGAAAACCCCATCTTTACACTACAAGTTACCATTAGAAGGCTAAAGAAGATGTGAAGTCAATGGAAAAAATAATATAAAAGGATATTCCTACAGGGAAAGCCTGGCATGCTGAAAATTGTCCTCTTATTAGTTATAGTTCTAATGAGGCTTCTTAGAAGCTTTTTATAATTCTTTGTTAAACAAAAAAGAGCAGTTGTTAATGTGTTTTCTTTGTGTATCCCTGTAAAGTATACTTTCCCAAGTTCCCGAGATGGATTCTCTAACAGTAAAGGGAAACAAAGCTTAAAGGCATTGTTTTTCTTCCAGCCTTCATCTTGTTGAGTTTGTGGTTAATTTTCTATTTGTCTTTTGATTCTTAAATTCCTTCAACATTTCCTTTAACTTCTCTGTTACTTCTTGAGACCATAATCTAATATACCTAAAAATGCCCTACAAAAGATTGAGCTACTAACTGTTCTGTAAAGGAGACAGAATTACTACAATAACTATTCTATTCATTGTTTTGGCAAATAAATTTGGCAATAAAAGAAATGTAATAAAATGAAATTTAGAAATACATAAAAATAAAACCTAATATCACTGTGGGGATTACACAAGACTCTAGGCATACAGAGGCAATGTGTGGGGTGCCTATTTGTGTTGTGCAGATTTATAACTCTGGGTCAGTTTGTAATTGTTTGGTCTGAAAGACGATTTTTGGCTTTCCAATATCCCGGGTGGCACCAAACTAGGTCTGCAAACAACCCCTTTTATGTGTGATTAAGGTACCTGAATACAGTGAGGGTGTGAAACTCGGGCATCAAAGTTATTCTGTGGCAAAAGCCAAAAAAAGTGTTAAGTTTGGATCTGCCTGCTAAGGCTACCATATGAAAGATCTTAAATGCCCACCCACAGCCACAATCCCGTGGCTGTCAGGGGTGTTTGCAACAGGGATGGCTTCCCAACAGGAGGTAGAAAAAAAAGTGGAGAGGCTTTGAATCACCGCATGCTTCTACCCCCCGCAGCAGTGTCAGGGAGGCAGTGGGGAGCATGGGAGCATTTGGCCCCTCACAGTGGACCGTTCCTTTTCAATTAAAAGTATAGGTGGCTGCAACCATGCTGTCCCTCTGTGTTTATGTTAATGGAGAGATGCACTGGCACAGTAAAGGCACACCTCCTCTTAACCAGAAATAAGAGGAAAAGCAAAGCAGATATTTTTGACCTAATATTAAAAACTGGTGTACCTAGGTTCACCCCTGCACTCAGATTCTCAGAGGTATCTCACCCAATGCAACATTAAAGCACCCCCACAGGTTTTGACCATAGAAGCCTAGGGAACAATTCATATCCAGTGTGGACTCCGTATGACATTTTAGTCAGCATAGGAGGCCCATTCAGGAGGAGGTGCTGCAAGCTAAGCAAGAGCTCATGTAGTTCCAAAGTCATTAAAGCAACGCTATATTGCCCTGCTGCACAGTCTCACACAGAGCAAGTGACTGGGAGCAGAACAGGACTATGTCCCTAGCCCCCATGTGCAACCAGCAGGAGGCCTGGCATATATAGCAACAGCCCCTAAGGCTGCTCTAACCACAGCTGGGACCATGGGATATCCAGCTCCTGATGAGATGAGCTTTGCAAAGGCACATTTCTGCCCTTTGACTCCTTGCAAAGCATTAGGTCCAAACCCATTTTCAAGTCTATCCATTATCTCACCCTGCATGTGTGTATGTGCTGCGTTCCTCTGCAGGTGCAAAGCCAAAACCTTGTTGGTTGTGGCATTGTCTCATGGAAACTGAGGTTTGCTCCCCTCCCAGCAAAGAAATTAACATTATCAAAACAATAAAGGCAGTTTATATCTATTACTGTCTTCCCTCCCAGAAGACTCTAATTTCTATACCCACACTGAAAGGCTCAGTAATCATGGCATAGCAACAGTATCACGCATTAGATCACCAGTCCAGCCATCCCTATATTCTTTCTCTTCTAGTGCCTTGCACTAGGCAGCAAGAAGCCATTAACTGAACATTGTTGACCAAAGAGGGAGTTCTTTCCTTATGTTTCACTTAGAGGAGAGATTATACTCTAAATCATGAGGTTTTGTTTTCCCTTCCAGTAACTCCTGGGCGTATTTTTCTTTCCCCCATTTCTTCCTGATGTAACTGTAGATGATACTCCCCATTATATAAGTGTCCAGTCCCTTTGTTGATCTTACTAAATGCTTAACTTCAATGCTATCTTGTGACTAATTAATCCCACGCTAAATAGTACTGATACCACATGTAGGCCACAGTAATACCTATGAAGGATGTGTGTTTGCATCAGTGTCAGGCGAGTTCTCCCTCCCCTACTAGCCTGAGGTAAACATTAGCACAGTACAGAGTTTCTCCATCTGTCAACATGCTCTATTCACGTCAAGTGACCAAAACCTTTGATGCTATATTATATCATTGCTAATCATGGGAATAAAGGATATTTTGAAATCCAAAGTGTTTTCTGGTTCTCTTCTCTGCTTCCCTCCTTCGGAGTTGAGCAATACCTGCAACAGATTATGTTCACTTCTTGAGGTGTCATTTTGATAGACTTAAATCTGATTGGTTTTATAATATTTAAAATTTACTCCAGCTCAAAACCTTACAATTTGCTCTCTATTACTTGCCATACAGTGTAATAAATAATGATAAAAATGATTGTGCTGACTGTCTTTGGGAAAGTTGAGGAAAGCCGCCAAGACAACAGGCACAGAAAGTTTTAGGGATCGCCAGGAACCAAAGTTATTTTTGCACTGAGTGTGAAATACTGAAAGATAATATTGGGTGTGAAGAGTGAGCTGGATGTGATGTCAAACACATGAGTTCCAGGTGAATGCTTTCCCCTGCACAGCACCTTCTCCTTTATGGGACCCAGCACTGTAATTGCAGCCTCATTTGCACTGCTGTTGTTATGGTTATGTCAGTATTTCCATTAGAAAGCCCTATTTTCAGGAGTTTAGAAGCTGGCTACAAAAAGCCTCAGTGGGCAAAAATCTTGGCAACCCTGGTCTCCCTATGGGAGAAAGCCATTGAGTTTTAAGAGGGTTTATTTTCCTCTAAATTGTAATTCAAATTACTTCACGGGCTTTCCTTAAAGGAGAGTTTTCAGACTATCTGTGTCCTCTTGTGGCCTGGAATAAGGAAGCCTTTTGCAGAACAAGAATAACACCTGTTGCCCAGTGAGGAACTTCATGGATGAGTCTCTGGGGACACTTTTTCCCAGACGCCCCGGCTGTAATAGAGTTCTGGCAATTCTTAACCAAGAAAGGGAGAGCAGATAAAATTCAGGGATAATGCAGCACCCTTTCCCCATCCCCACCCCAATATATTCCTGGTGCCAAATTTAGAGATTTCATATCCTGACCAATTCCTTTCATAGAATCATAGAATCATTTAGGTTGGAAAGGACCCTTGGGATCATCGAGTCCAACATCAACCCCACTCTACAAAGTTCTCCCTTACACCATATCCCCTACCACATCTAAACAACTCTTAAACACATTCAGGGATGGTGACTCCACCATCTCCCTGGGCAGCCTATTCCAGTGTCTGACCACTCTTTCTGTGAAGAACTTTTTCCTAACGTCCAGTCTAAACCTACCCTGCTGCAGCTTGAACCCATTCCCTCTTGTTCTATTGCTAATCACCTGTGAGAAGAGACAAGCACCAACCTCTCTACAATGTCCTTTCAGGTAGTTGTAGAGAGTGATGGGGTCTCCCCTCAGCCTCCTCTTCCTCAAACTAAACAGTCCCAGCTCCTTCAATTGCTCCTCATAAAATTTATTCTCCAGGCCCTTCACCAGCTTCGTTGCCCTCCTCTGCACTCGCTCCAGCACCTCGATATCTCTCTTGTATTTTGGTGCCCAAAACTGGACACAATACTCAAGGTGTGGCCTCACCAGTGCTGAGTACAGGGGGACAATCACCTCCCTACTTCTGCTGGTCACGCTATTTCTAATACAAGCCAGGATGCCATTGGTTTTCTTGGCCACCTGGGCATGCTGCTGGCTCATGTTCAGCTGCTTGTCAATTAGAACCCCCAGGTCCTTTTCTGCCAGGCCGCTCTGCAGCCACACTTCCCCAAGCCTGTAGCAATGCATGGGGTTGTTGTGGCCCAAGTGCAGGATCTGGCAGTTGGCCTTGTTGAAGCTCATTCCATTAGCATTGGCCCATCAGTCCAATCTATCCAAGTCTCTCTGTAGAGCCTCCCTATCCTCATGTAGATCAACACTCCCGCTTAACTTGGTGTCATCTGCAAACTTACTGATGATACACTCTATGTCCTTATCAAGATCATCAATAAAGATGTTAAACAGAAATGGTCCCAACACTGAGCCCTGAGGAACACCACTTGTGACTGGCCGCCAGCTGGATTTAACTCCATTGACCACCACTCTTTGGGACCGTCCATCCAGCTAGTGCTTGATCCAGCAGATGGTATTCCATCTGTGGAGGCCATAAACCAGGAAGATATTTTTCCATTTTCCCTATTCAGAGTGAGAGAATTTCACACTTTGGACCTGTTTTTGATATCACAGCTATCTTACCCTTCTCTGAAGATATAAAGGAGCGATTAAGAATGCATAAAGGTTATTGACACTCACTTTAAGGGACCTTTCAACTGTTCAAGTGATATAAAAGCAACACAAAGTGGCAAGAAACAGAGGGAACACTGTGTTAGTAATAAAAAAATGGGGAAAAAAAAATTCTCATAAACCTACGGGGCGGGGGGTGGGGGTGGGGATGTTGTTCTAAAAGGTTTGCTTCGTTCTTACTCCACCAACCCTGACCAGGTCTATTAGCATTGGTCAGATGCCCCTTGCCTGCTATCCATGGGCTATCCAATGAGGCAATAGCTCCTAATCTCAACATCTCTCATGTGTAGAGTGACTGCACATATTTCATAACATGCCATGGCCGTACTAGCCCTGGGACAATTTTGCAGACATACTCCTGCTGCAAGCAAAAAAAGTTAGTTGGTATTTGATGATGATGTCATTTTGGTTGATGGAATTGCAGTTGTGGATGGTTTGCAGTGAACCTTCACCTCATTGTACAACACTTACGCTACAAATGGGGTTGAACAGTCAGTACTTGTGTTCATGGTGATGCACAAACAGGACCCTCCAACTTATTTTCATTTCTTACCAACATGACTCTGGATGTCTTGAAAATTCATGTCAAAAAAAAAAGACGTGGGAGAGCTTCTACAACTCCTGTGGCCACATCTTATTATGAAGAAAATAAAACACTTCTCATCCCCCTTTTTAACATGTGTATAACCTATATCTTTGCTGAAAAGCAAGAGGGAATCAATCTGTGTCCTTCTGCTAATGGAAGAGACTAACTTCTCACACAAAGTGGTTCACATTGCCCTTGTGCCTTCACTCTTCTGTGTTAAAAGCAAGCAGTCTTTCAGGCTTTTTCATGTCTGATCATTTTCTCTTCCTTTGTTTTTCCAGGAAGGCTACACCTTTATTGAACTATAGCACTAAAAATGACACACGGTGCACCTGTTGAGACCTTGGCATCACAGGGTTGCTGAAGTGGTGTCTTACCCATGAAGGACCTTTGAATGCATCATGCTGTGAGATTTATCTTTTCCTGTTGCAGTTACGGCTTCACATCATTGATGCTCTGTCACTCACAGTGATCCCTTTTTTGTAGTACTTCTGCCTAGCAATTATTTCTTGCTTTATATGTATTTATTTGTTTGTTCCTTATTAATTATATCACTTTGTGCTTGGCTTTACTGAGCTTCTTTTTGTATATTTTGGACTGGTTTCCGAATTTTTCAAGATCTTTTGGATTCTGGTCCAGTCTTCCAAAGCACTTGGAGCTTTCTTTTTCTCTATATGATATTCAATTCTTTATTGAGCTGTTAAGCTCTTAGACTCAGTTAATACTTTGTGCAAATAATGATTTTTTCAGCTCTTAGTCCAAACAAACAAAGCATTTAGCCTTGAACCTAAGTGATTTTCCCCCCCTTTTTTCTTAGAGCAACAAAAGAAAAAAAATCCTGATGAGTCAAAGGAACCGTTTTTGTTTTCATTGCAGACAAAAGCAAAGTACTGGAAATTAAAAGCTTCATTAGGTAACACTGAAAAATAACAAAGTGTCACTCTTTATACCTAACTCAGTGCTTAAGCTGCTTACCCACAGTATCAGAGATTTAGATTCACTGCCTTCTCCCACTGAGAAGTTTCAGATCCCCAGCTCCTAGAAGAATGCCCTGGCCTCCACGCTCTGTGCCAGAACTAGACAACTTTTCAGTCTCCCCTTTGAGTTAACTCTAATTTTTATAATGTGCTTAAGTGATCACTGGCACAGGGACAGGAAACAAGGTATTCCACTTTCCAGGTAAGCATCCTAACCACAATGGTGAAAGCACTAATCTACAGTTACTGCTTCTCATGTCTGTTGACCCCCTCAGTTCTTATGCAGCGATACCCATTTTGGAACAGCAGGCAGCGAGACTAAGGAACCTCCTTCCATCATTGTAAACCAGGATACCCTTAATGTGGTGATGCCTTTAGATGTGGAACAGGAGAAGGGTAAAATGTCATTCACATCCAAAATGGGTGCATTGGTATTCTCATAGAGGATAAAGATCCTTTCTGTGCTTGAGTTAGCATATCTACCCAAACAGTTTCTTTTGATTAATTTTTTCAGACAAGTTTAGCCAAAATCAGTGCATCATAGAATCATAGAATCATAGAATCATAGGGTTGGAAGGGACCTCTGGAGATCATCTAGTCCAACCCCCCTGCCACAGCAGGGTCACCTAGAGCAGGTTGCACAGGAATATGTCCAGGTGGGTTTTGAATGTCTCTAGAGTTGGAGACTCCACCACCTCTCTGGGCAGCCTGTTCCAGTGCTCTGCCACCCTCAGGGTAAAGAGGTTCCTCCTCATGTTTAGGTGGAACTTCTTATGCTCAAGTAAGAGAGCATAAGAGAGCATATGCTCATCATCTCAGGTCAACCCAAAACTCATTCTTCAATGAACAAAACTGTTGAGGCATAGTACATCGTACAAGTATCCAGGCTTTGCAGTAGTCTCTGGACCTGCCCACAAGCTTCCTCCTTGTCAAACCTATGGCAGTTTCTCTGACCCGAGCCGTGGTGTTAGGCCTCTCCTGTGATACCACACAACTAACCTGGAGGTCGAGGCACAATGACAGTGCAGCTCTGAGCTGCGATATGCCTGTGGCGATAGAAGCATGATACAAACTTACTGTGTTACTCTTCATCTCTGCACTGAAACCCAGGAAGTTAGTAGACAAACTAGTTAGTAGACAAAAAGTTAGTCCACAAAGCTTCCTGGACTGTATTCCTGGCACATCCCTGCCCATGACCTCCTACAGACACTTGATGCCTACAGAAAGCTCGTGACTGATAGCAAGAAAAGGTAATACAAACTGTATTCCCACTGCACAAGCTACACAATTATCTCCTTGATTTCTCAGTTGCTTGTCACTAGATTTGATGAGGCTGGGGCAACTACTGGTGGCTTATTATAGACTGGTCTAAAGACTTAGCCCCTCTGGAGCAGCTATCCTTTGCAACACTAGTTCCACAATACTTCCGTTGTTTCTCCACTTTTCCTCATTCTCTGGCATCAGTCTCCATTCAGGAGAGTCCAAGACTGACTCCTTCCAAAACTGATAGGAGGGACCACAATTGGCTTCTGCTGACAATAGCCAAACGACAAATTTAGTGGCTCTGGGAAGCCCAGCATGATGTTATTGTGTCACAAGCCTAACAATAAATATGTTTTAACCATTTCCTCTTTAGGTAATGTTACTCTAAGCTTCCAGATGTTGTCAACCAGAACAGTATGTGCTGCTCTGTTCTCAGCTGCCATGTGGAACTGTTTCCACAGTCTAAACCACACTATGATTGAGATGTTTAGAGAACATAATACAGAAACAGACATGGTTCGGTTGGAAATTCATCAGTAACAAATGTTGTACAAGATCTTTACTGCTAAACTACTTATCAAATAATTCAGCTCAAGGAACCCAGTCCTACTTGTTAGTGACTGGCTGGGGCTCTGAATAAAGTGCTGAATCCATCAGCCTGCTGAGCTGCATATTCTCAAGGCTCTGTGCATGTTGAGATTGTGGTAAAACAAACCCTAGACCTCTAGCAAAAATCAGTGTCTGTTAGGCCCTTGCTCAGTGCTATCCTTGGGCTGGAATTACACGGCTTATTTTCAGTTCTTATGTTTGAAGCATAACCTCTGAAGAATATAATGTTGAAGATGTTCTGATGCTTGTTAGTCAGGTGACGACTCCATAGATGACTGCAGAAGACTAGAGAAATAATACAGCATAGAGTGATGAAATTCATAGCACGCTGTTACAGTAAACCAGTGGCTCGTCATGTGGCCTTGAACACCAGGATTTCACCATGTTGTTAAGGTAATAGCAGTCTAAGCAAAAGGCTAAAGCATGCCTGGAGGTTTATATACATGCCTTTTTTTTTTTTTTTTTTGCTATATGACACACAGCATATAGTGAATTTCTTGTCTATACCCACCACAGACTTAAATTAAGAAAGACTGTCATTTCAGGCCACCTTTCCAGAGGTTTAAGAAAGGTTTCCCATAGTTAACTTGGTTAACTTTGGTACAAAAGAGCAGTGTGTATCTACAAATCAGGTATCTATAAACATGAAGTCTTTAATCAATGTTCATCATTATTCTCTCTTGCAAAGCTGCAGGAGCAGCCCTGAAGTATGAAATAGTAGTGATAATGCAAAAAGCATTCCCAATTGACACTGAATTCTAATTCAGCTTTCTCTGTAGGATTTTACATGTATCTTTCTGTAGATTTAGCACTGGCCATCAGTAGAAAAGAGAGCTGGTCTGGCTTGCCAAAAGATGTTGTCTCGAACTGCATTTTTCATGCAACATTATTATGGAGCTCTTAATGATAATGTTGAACTCATATACATAAGTTTAACCAAAAAACCTGTTGTGATTTAGGCTGGGCAGGCTACTAAGTGAACGACAGATGTTTATAATCAACCCCTCTCCCTCCCCAGAAGGGAAGGGAGAGAGAATAACGGAGAGAGACTTACAGGTTGGAAAAAAACTAAAATACTTTTAATGAAATATTAGCAATAAAAAGAAAATATAATAATATTAATAAGAAAAATAATTAAATATATACAAATGTAAACAAAACCAACCATGGGGCAGGTGGGTTGGAATACCCTGTTGGTCAGTTTTGGGTCACCTGTCCCACCTGCTCCTCCCCACAGGTGCAACCCCTCTATGCTCTTCTGCTTCCGACCCTCCAACTTGGTAAATAACAAAGTTAGCTGACCTTGGCTGTTATAGGAATAAGTATAAGCAGGAGGCTCTCTGCGTACCATACCTTGATATTAACTATAAACACCAGCTGCTATCACTGCTTGATGAAGATACTGTCTGAAAAACATTTCAGAGAGTGCAGTCAATTAGAAGAGGCTTAACTGAAAAGTAAAATTACAGAAAATAAATTGATTTTGCTCTACCTCAAACCAGGAAGAAACCTCAGGAAATTTTCAAGCCTACAACAAAAGCTAGCCTCATCAGGAACATCAAGCACAGAAAAATAGTTCTTGAGTTTAAAAGTCTAAGTATATCTGAAGAAGAATGTGGTCGGGACTATTTATTTCAAATACTTAAACCAGTATTTTTATGTTCTTATATTCTTAAATATTCATGTTTTCAGTTTATGAACTCTGAGATTTTTGCAGTCGTGATGTATATTATACAGCATTCAGTGCTACAGAGTTGTCAGCATCCTTGATAAGCTGCATCAAAGAAATGCTTTGTAAACCTTGTGTCAGTTTTTCTAAAATATTTTAGCCTTTTATAAATTTCATAAAACAGTTAAGATTCTGTAGCTATTCTCTAATTCTAACTTTCCTATGTTCCCTGGACCAAATCATAACTCATGAGAACAGGATTATAAAATGTGTTAGCAGAACAAGAGTATGTTAATGAAGAAATGTAAATATGCCCTCTGTCTAGCAAGGCTGCAACAAATCTTAACCTTCTTGACAAACAAGAATACAAGGCAGTTTGGGAAATGCACAGTTCATTCAGATGAGTCATCATTTCTCTACCTCTCCTCACATCTTTTTGCCATCTCTTCTCATCTCTCACATGTAATAACTCTCATTTCACTTCCTCACTCCAGTTTGTGGAGCAGAGATAAAGCAATTGTGTTCCCAGGAGGTCTTAAGACACTTCCACTAACTGAAGTGAAGAATTGCTCTGCAGCTTGCTAGGCTTTGCTCTGCGCTGCTGACAGCAGATTTTGAAATGTACAAATGACAGCTCTCACTGTGCTGTGTTATCTGATCTCAGTAGTTGCTGCTCAGCCAGGAAGCGCAAGTGGAGCACTGCTGCCCAGAAACTAGATGGATCACCATGGAGTGCCACTATGAGTTCCACTTTGCACAAACATGCTGTATATCACTGTTAGCAGAAAGAGCAGAAAGGTGGAGGTGGGGAGGTGGAGTGAGGGAACCTGGAGAGAATGTGGTGTCCAGCAGATGCCCGATTTCTTTCCCTGCTCAGGATTATTTGCTTGTGTAATCTTAGATTAAGCACTCTGCCCCAGGAGAGAAAAGGCCTAGGGTCTGGACTTATAATTTTTATTAGAACTGATGCATTTGTAAACAACTTTGGAAACATTCTGGGCAGAATGTTGTCCTTGTCACACACACAGAAGCAGACTTCTCTTCCCCATTTTCTTTCATTTTTGTATCTTCTCTTCTGGTCTACCCCTGTATCCTCCATATTTCCTCCTTTTCTGTGTTCCAGGAACAGAATGTGAGTGCCTCAGATGAACAATAGGTGCTTAAGAACAAGTAGAGCACTTTCTGGATATACCATTTGAACTGGTTTAAAATATATGAATCTGGGGTATACCTCTATTCTTCAGCATATTGAGCTTATAATCATCTTGTGCACTGCTGCCAGTTAGGTGGCTAAGTTAACATATTTAAAATTGGACGTTGTAAAAAATTTCTTACTTCCTCTCCTATAGTCAAAGCAACTTCAAAATTATTATTTGGTTTTTTTCTCCTTAATAAAAGTAGTGAGACAGGAGCATCTCACAACCATAATGAATGGGAGAAGAGTGGGCTGTAATAAACTGTGTGCTCCTCTGAATTACCATGGCCACAATTCAGCAAAAAACTATCCAGTTTTTTAAATAGCTTTCTTAAAGTCTAATTATGTGACTAAATCTCATTTTCCTTAAAAAAAAAGGAAAAAAAAAAGATATACAAGCCCTTATGAGCATAAGCTTTGGCAGACTGGTACGAACTGGAAAATTCTTGAGGAATACATATAATCATAAGCAAATCGAGGACACTATTTTGACAGCCACATATGTGGAATTTTCAGTGGCACAAATGAGAGCTCAGAACAAGGATTCTGTAGTCTGTTCGTGCATGACATGTTGACATCATGATAGGCAATACGCAGGTATAAAGCAAGGAGAAATATAGGAACTTTTTCCTCTATATATGACTCCTTTTGGGTCATTTCTTTGAGGCCTGAAAGTAGAAGAAAAGTCCACTATAGAGAAGTTTAAATTTAGCTAGAGTCACCCTTTAGTGTGGAACAACACCATTTCAATATTTACACAGGTGGCAAGTTCTTTGGAGTCGGTTTTGTAGCCACTGAAACCAAAGTCAAATGCCCCACTCACTTTAGGTAGCAAAGTAAAGGTCCTTTACTCTTGCAAAGAGATTTGTTGTCCTTTAAGTCTTCTAAATACTTCAGAAATACTTTTGGTTGCTAAAATAAAAAGCATCATGACATTTGTTTACAAGTCTGCACCGTTAAGCAAGATCTGGAATGACTTCTTGACTCAGTGAGGGCAGCAGAATTTCCCCAAATGGAAATATTTTAGGCAGACTTTTAACTTAAAATGCCAACGCTTTTGTTTTACATTTTAATGCTACACTAACACTGAATTAAAATGGAGTCCCAATGGTAATGTGCAATATCTAAATCAATACCACATGATTAGTGTCATGAAAATGAATATTAAATGATATAATAGCAGTGGGACTCACAAAACAAAAAGAGATTTTTAAGGGAATAAAGCCTTTGGTGTCCATTAACTCATGCCTGACTAATGCTAAATTATGATCAAATATCTGGAAAATACTTGTGAGAGCTTCACTAATGCCCACAAAATGTATCCTAATTAATTCTATTATGATAAATGCTGAAAGAATTCATTATGGCTCAGGACTTCTAATAGATAGTTACCCATAAACTTCATCTCAACAAATTGACATTATCACAACCGCAGTGATGACTATTACTTCCACAAAGATGCAGATTAAAAGCTCACGTTAACTGTGACTGAACTCTTTAGTTAAAGTCTGCCAATGACTGATTTTTCTGTTTGACGTATTCCTACTGGAGATTTCTACCATAACTTGGAATCAACATCTTGCCTTGTTTTGAGCAACAAAACCTCAGTTGCGCAGCATGAATTACACAACATGCTTAATGGTCAGTGCAATCTCTAAGTCTATGTGGTCTCAACAATGAATACATGCTTATGTGCTCGGGGCAACTGGGGGAGCACAAAGATGAATACGGTTTCAGTCTGTCCAGTCTCATAGTAAACAAAAGTTTTACTTCATGTGCTAGAGAAGAAATTTGCTTTGATTTAGGTTCTGTTATCAGATACCAGATGTATGGCTTTTTTAAGGTTGTTCCCTACTTGCCTGGGGTCTTGCACATATATTTCACCATAGCTAACAGTGGGACCTGGACCAATGCCTTCAATATATCAAGAATCTGTTTCGTATTCTCTGAATGCAAAATAACACATTTTCTATCAAAGTAATTACTATTAAAAATACTTCCCTGCAGAATTAAATGTCCAAATAAGTCAAATATTATTTAATATCTAAAATATGAGAATCATTTACAATTTATCCCAGTAAATGAGTACAGACATACTCCAGCATGTGCTAATTTATAAGGTATGGAAACTATATACATGTACATTAAATAGTTGTAACTTTGTGAAAATTACAGATACCTTTTCAAGTTCCCCTGTTACCTTTCTTTTGATCAGCTCTGCTCTCTGAACTTTAACATATATGGTCCTGATTTACACAGAGTGTGTGGGAGGAAAAACAGGTCAGCAGGGAAGTTTGCTTTGGTTTGATCAGTGACCATCTTAACCACAGCCTGATGATGTTCCTATGACTGCTGAAATGAAGTCATTCTGTGATATATCACCATTGAAGCCAAGACCTTATACTGGGAATTAACGTGCCTGCATGGGATGCCTTTCAGCGATGTAAACACTTGAACTGCTTTGTGACTGATAAACCTTTAGTCCATAAGATTCACCTGTCAAAAGCTGCGTTGCTGTGGTTTTATCCCACCTGACAACTATGGGAGTATGGGAGGGAGAACTGGAAGGGTAGAAGTGCCAAAACTCACGGGTTGAGATAAAGACAGTTTAATAGGTGAAGCAAAAGCTGTGCATGCAAGCAAACAAAAATAAGAAATTCATGCACCACTTCCTATCGGCAGGCAGGTGTTCAGCCATCCCCAGGAAAGCAGGACTCCACCACGCAATAATGGTTCCTTGGGAAGATAAATGCAGTAACTCCAAATGTTGCCCCTTCCTTCTTCTTTCCCCAGCTTTTTTTTTTTTTTTTTTTTGCTGAACACGACATCAAACAGTATGAGATATCCCTTTGGTCAGTTGGGGTCAGCTGTCCCAGCTGTGTCTGCTCCCAACTTCTTGTGCACACCCAGCCTGCTCACGGGTGGGGTGGGGTGAGAAGCAGAAGTTTTTGACATTGTGTAAACACTGTTTAAAAATAACTAAAAAATCCCTGTGTAATCAACACTGTTTTCATCACAAATCTGAAACACAGCTACTATGAAGAAAATTAACTCTATCCCAGCCAAAACCAGTAGAGGATTCCGAAGTTTGTTTGGTTGCAATGCACAGGGAACTGTAACTGAGACTAGGGAACCAGTCCTGTGGGATGCTGTGTGTCTGTGTCCAAACCCTTGTAAGAACCTTGGCTTTCACCCAAAACTCATGTCCAGCCAGGACAAGATTTTTAGAGCATATGCGTTGCTGGACTTATGCTTGGATAAAATCCGGAGAACTCCAGGCTATGTCTATTCTTCCAAACAGGACTGCATTCATACATGCTTACATGTTTTCCTAAATCAACCTTAAACATACAATGGTGCTTTTTTTTGCATCACTCAAATTCTTCCTCTCCATTTAGCCGTCATATTTATTCATTAAATTTACCAAAGTAACAAGTATCACCTGCAAGTTAGGACAGTGTTCTACCAAGATTATTTTCTATGTAGCCAGTAGACAGAAAAGAAAAACAGAAGATCTATTCATTGTTTGTATGTCTGTTATTTTACATATTTTTATTAGGTTATGGTCCTTATTTGTCTATACATTGCTTATGTCACTTATAAATCAATTTAATATCACAAAAAGTTTACTGTTTTGCTCAGCTTTTCCAGAACTGAATAAGAAATGGATGGCATATTTTGATTTGCTGGGAAAAAATTTGCAATGGGTCAGATTCACCCCTAGTGTGTGCCAGAGATTAATTTGGTCTCGTGCAATATATTTAGAAGGTAATAAAATGTGTTTCTACACTGAAAACATATTATGTAAAATGGCAACTTCTTACACAGATCAGTCCCCCATTCTGAATAATCATAAACAAAACTCCGGACTTCAATGGCAAAGCGATTTTTTTACAGCTTTTTTTTCCAAAGTACAAATCTGAGATTGTAACTGAAGAACGTGCTTCTGCATATGGTTGAATTCAACCTATTTAGATGGCAATGCAAACTTGAATTAAATATGTGCTGAAGTGCTGACCTTGGAAAAGGTATTTGCCTGCAGAGTCGGGAGAGGGAGGTAACTTCTGTTCCATGCAACAATTTAGAGCAGTAGATCTTTTTTCCTGAAGGCAAAAGAACCCTTCATACAAGACACTACCACCACTACCACCACTTTTTTTTTACAGCTTTCTTTTTTCTTATTTTTTAACTTCTCTAGATACCACATTAAATCAATGGAAATTAAAATTAGCCTCCTTGCAAATAGACTCGTTTTTCAGGGAATGACAAGGGTATGTTCTTACCTGAAAAACAAAACAAAACAAAACAAAACAAAACATAAAAAGACCTTTAAATTTTCCCATCTGCTACAAATGGGCATCCATGGTTCAAATTAAATATGGATTCTTTACCCTGCATTGCAGCCTATGCATTGCAATACTGTTGCAGCACTGCGACAAGTCTTAATGCAAGAACTTATAGGAGAGGAAGGTGAATTTATTGTGAAAGAAAATGGAAACAAAACCAACTTCAGTCATTCACACTCAAACTAGTCTGAAGCACCATGGCATAGCTATCTGAGTAGTCTGTCCTGTAATCAGGCACCAAGACACTCATATCCTGGTGAACTGTCCAGTAGTCTTTGCAGTGACACAGAAGACAAAGAATGACTGCTGTTGAGTTCTCTCCTTATCTCTGAGGTCACTGACTGATTGTCATCTTCTGCCTCTACATCTTGTCCCACCTCTGTGAGATAATTATGATTTATTAATTGTTTTGTGGTTTTCCTGAGACCCTTAATCAGCTCTTCCCTCTCCTTCTCCTCTGGTCTTGTAGTGCTTCTACAACCATACGGTCTCATCTTTCTCATCATCTTAATATGGCGACAAAGATTCTCAACATTCTCTACACCTAAACTTTCCTTAAATCTTTCAGGGAACCTTAATTAACTAATTTGTTTTATAAATATATCTTCTTAGTTAATTTTTCTTCACTTTTTTATATATAGTCCAAGATAGGAACCTTACTTTTGTTTCAAGCAGAGACATCAAAAGGCCATGACTTTCACTAAGGTAAACCCTTTCTGTCTTTTTACCTCAATATATGCTTGCTTGATCTTTTGTGTGTAACCATAGGTACACATGTGTGCAAGCACTCACATGAAAATGAGCAAACTAAATTGGTGCTTCAAGAGAGCAATCAGGCCTGCAGCCTGCAGATTTAATTGTCAGGCTTCACTAGGTCCAGACTACTAAGTGACATCTCCAGCTGCATTCACTACGAGCTTAACTCACTTTTGATATTAAACAAAAATCTGCTGGAGTCAAAAGATGGCTCTTCACAGCTGGGCTGTGACTGTCAGGAGGTGTTCTTTGCCACATCTCATTTTCATGTGCATCCGCATGAATTATACTTTAAGGTTTGCACGTCTGGATACTACGGTCAGGTCAGTCGTTCTATTTCCTGTGAAACTGCTGACAGTGTAGTAACAGCCTTACTGCAAATTCAGACACATGTTGCCAAAGTTTGTCTGAATCTGGAAATTATCTTCAAATGAAATACAGATACTCCAGAAGACAACAAACTTTGGTACAGAATTCCTTCTACTCCACATAATGCACCTTTGCATTCAGAGGTTAACTACAAACTCAAGGTAGCTTTCGTCCGGTCAGATCTTCACAGTCACTTCAACACATGCCAAAGCACAGAGAAGAATTTAGTTTGCCTGTGCTGAAATTCATGTTGCAAAAACTACACTGTTTACAGATGGGAAGTTAGTGATGTTTCAATTAGCCAAGATATGTCTACAGGAATTCCAGCCATCCCTTACACTCTTCCCTTTATGGTATTGCAGATGTATGCTACAACAAAGGCTTGATTCCTGCCAAGCTTGATTTTCATAAGATCAAAATCATATAGGCAGTCAAAACACGAACAACTCTGAGTTATCACCTCTGTTTCAGGTAGTCCTCAATCTGATTACTGGAGATGGGGAGAGTATATTGGGGCAGTATCACTTGATATATACTCAATTCTCACTTGTTTTTGATGGAATGTGCTATTGACCTTCCCCAGGGACAGGATACTGAGCTAGATGGACTTCTGTCATGGGCTTCTATGGTTCTTGCATCCAAATTTACCTTACAACCAAACCATCCACATTAAAGACCTGAAGTTACAAATAAACAACATAATAATTCACCTAAACTGGTATTTATCTCTTTGTTACTATTAGACAAGCAAATCATTCAATTCTTCAAAATCTTCTGGCCAGGCTGGGAACTGAAGCTCCATGGGGCTGACTGTCCTTCAGAGGTGTCAATTACAGCTCCTCTGCTGGAAGAGAAGAGGCAGGAACCAGGGCAGAAGTTTTAGCTATCTGAAAATTAGATGTCTGGCTCAAGCTAATCATGTGGGGCTCTCCCTAGTCAATGTATAAGCGCCTCTAGGGGGTGATTAATCTCTCTCATCTGAAAGATTAAATTAAGCGAGGACAGCTAAATGTAGGTGAAATCAATCTTATTCTCAGTTTTACTGTCTCTTGTCTTTCCTTCCTGTCAAGTTCTTTTCCCCCATTGATTATACAATTAGATAGTGTAGTATAAAAAAAATAATAAAAATTACTAAATAAACCAACCGATTTTTAAAAAAAAATCTGAGTCTGCCACGGTATAAGAAAAAATGTTTCACATGTCTCCATTTCCTGGAGTCTGAAGGAGACCGAAACAGAAATTTGGAGACAAAATATTTTGGGGTCAATGGAGTATTTTTGTTCTCATGAGAAAAAAAAAAAAAAAAAACAAACCAACAATATTCATTTCAAGGGGTTTCCTTCACTCTATTTTGTTCAGGTTACAGCCCAATCTTTTTCACTTTCTGGAAACGAAAGTTTCATTTTCTGTTGCAAAATTATTTATACAATTACAAACCAATAAGATATGTTAAGAAGATGAAACATGAAGAGTTTTCAGAACGAAAATGGCCTTATGGGTCTGAGATTCCATTTTCTTCTGAATCACAGGACCTGGGAAATTCTGAATTGTATCTTTGTTTTCATTTCACTCTAGAAAGGAAGAAATTTTGATATTCCAAAAAACAATGTTCTTTCACAACTGTTCTTGTTTCCAGTTTCTTCCAGGGTACTCTGACCAGTTGTGAATGAGGAAGAACTCTTTCCAGAGCTATCCATAAATAACGTCTACTCATTTCCTAGAGACAAAAGCAGGCTTATGTGTCTGGGCAATGAGTACTGAACCTGATTTAATTATTTTAGAAAAAAACATCTCCTAATGCTACCAGCAGCACCTGTAAGTAAGGATGTGTGTCTGTATAAGATGCTTCCTGAACCAAGGCCTTCATCTCCATCTGGGTTATAATTTCATTCATCTGTAAATGGGGATAATATTTACATTGACCTCACACAGGTGTTGCGAGGTTTGCTTCATTAAAATTTGTCAAATGTCAGGTCCTTGGAAGCAAGATGGGATGGAATTATAAAGAATTTATTTTTAGTATTCTGAAATTCATCTATTAACTTGCCAAAACAAATGCACTCTGCCTTTCTCTGTGCCCTCCAGGCTGCTGAACTTTGGTGAATCATGAGCAGAAATTAGCTGCAGACTTTTCCTGCAGACATGGTAGGATTGCATCAGATCTCATGGAAATAATAATATGTTCTCAAGACCTGTTCTAGTCCTTTTGGATCTGAAGACTGTGTTGAACATCTTCATATCTGATTCTGCAGTTTTTAAAAAAATTGTGCTCTTTGAAAAGTCTTCCATTGGAATTGACAGATGTTTAGCCCACTGAAATTTTGCTTTGTTTCCTGAATTCTGCTGATTTTTCTGTCATATTCCAATGTTTGGAATCAGTATTTTTCAAAACTGTAATTGCAGAGTTTTCAAATGAAAGAGGTAAAGCTATACACTACCATAAAAAGGCAGTTAGAATCAACAACAAAACAAAATTAAAATCCAAACAAATGAAAACCAGCCATGCCCTGAAAACTAAACCTAAAGCCAGAAAGGAGAAAGTACTAAGGCTTTGGATTATCTGGAAGGGAAAACTGCATAAAGAGAAAATAGGATAAGATCATTTATTTAAGATTCTGTTCTTTTTCTTAATTGTGTTTTAAGAATGCTTACTTTTAATTATGAACATGAATGGTTCAGTGATTCAGCTTACAGACCCCAAACAATTACAATTCAACAACATGCAAAAGCTGTTCCACTATATTTTTCTCTGATACTTTACCACTGCTGCTGCCATGTTTCAACTCTGCCTGCATTACCAAAAATGGGAATGTTATGGAGAAAAATGCGTGCAAACATTAACATTTCCTTTGCTGCATCATGCAGGCCTCCTATGAAAATCGCCACATTACCAGTTGCTTACTGTACTGCCCACGCTGCAGGGAGTAGCTCCATGTAGAAATCCTGTGGACCTCATTGCTTCAAGCCGCCAGAACTTCTAGCTCAAGAAGACCCTGTGCTGGAGGTTTCCAGGATGACATAATCTGAAATAGCATCACTGTATTCTTGTCTATTTCTTCTACTCTTTGCCTAAGCATCCACTGGCCTCTGCCAAAGACATGTTAATGGGCTAGGTGGTCTGACCCATGCCACTCACGACTACATAGGACCTGGTGTGGAAACACTGCGGTAGGGATGAATGAAGTTCAAACCCGAGACATGACCATCACACTACCAGAATCGCTCTGTTCTTCAACGCAAGTTGGTGCCGCTGTGTGGCATTGCACTGCACCAGACAGCCACAGTGGCTTGCTCAGAGATGACTTGGGGATTTAGAGTATAGAGCTGCATGGTATTGAAGGTGCACACGCGTCCATGAAAGCACCATTACACTGCCACCACCGACTGCTGGTGTGACGTGGAACATAACCAGTGAGGCATTTCAGGTAAAAAGAGATAATGGACACATGGTTCAGAGAAGTGAATCATCTCATTTGTGCTGATAAACTGTTGCTAATAAAATGTGATGACAGTTTCAATGTTAATACTGTGTGTGCTATCTCTGTGATCAGCAGAATGTTTATTTTAAAGAACGGTGCTTATTCCTTCCATTGCCTGTCCTAGTCATTCAAGACTGAACAAAAGATCATTTGTGTAGCATAGAGCTGGGCTTAATCCTACAAAGGGCTAAGCATTCTTGCAGCAGTGTATTTAATCACACGCTTAACTTTAAGCATGTCAATAGCCCCAGTTAAATTGGCAAGACTAATTATGTCCTCAGAGTTAAGCATGTGCTTAAGTGCACTTTTGAATCACAGCCAGAATACTCAGCACCTTGCAAGGGTAATATTCCAGTGACTGAATTTTGGTTTGGAAGAATTTCTATTCAAAGAAAACAAAACAACAACAAAAAACCCCCAAACCACCCTTGCATCTTTCTGTAAGTATTATCAAATTGGATTCAGGCCAAAATTTTACCATTCCCACCAGTACATGCAGCTGTTCTCTGAGAAAAGGGTGTAATTCCAACCCCTGGATAAAAGTGTACATTTCAGTGCATTTGCCGTAAGCAGAAGTTTGCCATTTTTCACAGTAAAAGTAACTTTTCCTGGTTAGTGGCAGTTTCCTTTTCTCCAGTGAAAACTGCCTCAATTTCCTATGGAATGTTTACAGGCAGGAACAGGAAACAGTTTCATTTTATTACAAACCCAAAGTATATTTCCCATTTCAACAAGCCTGAGACACATGCCTTTCAACCCCACAGGCTGATCTGTGGCTAAGAGAACACCGGGGACAAGCTTTCAGGTACTGCAAGACTTACGTCAAGACCTCAACAAGCTTAAAAGAGGAATTTCAAGCAGCAACTTGTATCTCCAGGGAAGGCAGCACGGTGAGGTGCTACGAAGCAAAGTGCTGCTGAGGTAGCTTCATGTACTCAGCCTGCAGGAAGAGAAATTATTGAAATGACACTGAGTCCTCTCACAAATGCAGTGCAAGGTGCTCCTTCCTTAGTTACAGGTCCCGGGTCCTGCAGCGCAACACGACCGACCCAACCATACTCTTTGTGTCCAGTGCCCATGTAGGTTAAAGATCATCCTTACGGGTCTGTAAAAAGTTTGCAGGCACAGACCATTTTGCAGCGAAAAATAGTATAATATAAAGTGAGTATAGTTTAAATGCGATTCAGGCCCATTGACTGTTCTTTTATGAGCTTTACTATAGTACCCCGACATATTTCTCTCCAGCTATGTCCCTTGTGCCTGAACAAACTTCCTAATATGCCACTGTTTAAGTGTGTATGGACTTAGCTGCACCATGGAGCAAAAGTAGTATTTGCTGCCATTGACATGAGCCACAGTAGAAGCCACTCTATTTCCAGTAATCCACACAATAAAACACACCACTAGGGAACTGCCATTCTGCACTGCATGGCTTGCTATCACCTGCGGAATGAATGTGACGTTCAATTACTGCTCTGCTGTCCTTTTTCTTTCACTCGCGTACTCATTTTTCCTCACTGAACACCAAAATTTTTCCTCAGATTACTTAGAGTCTCAGCTTTTCTCCTGCTACTTGATGCTGCCTGTCCCTGCTCCCTTCCACCTCTGGAACTGAATGTATCCCAGCAACAAATTTCTCATAGATGAAATAAAGTAACTTCTCTTGTGGTGAGGAAACGGGATGGGGGAGGGAAGCAGAAAAGAAGTAAATCCCTTAGCGTTGAGCTCTGTAGCCGCCAGTGCTTTTCTAGCAATGCCCCCCTAACTTGCCAGAACCTGTCAGTCTAGCCTTCCTATTATCACTTCCACTTTGAATTTCTGCTGGAATGTACTCGTTTGTTGATTTCCCATTTGCTATTTCGTGAGGTTAATGAGGAGCAGCTGCAATACCTGTCCCAACTCCTTCATCTCTCCTTCTTCCCCCTCCCCCCGCCCCGCTCTGTTGAAACCAGTCAGAAATGTACAGCTGCTCTGGCTTGGAGACCCTACACAGAGCTTCCAAGCAATGTTTGTTAAACAGATCTTCAATTAGCTCTAAAATCCTCAGGTTTAGCTCTGGAAACACTCAAGTTAGCAGCCAAGTTTGCAGTTCAGTCACCTATCAACTGTACTCATTTTTAAACCCCAATCTTTCTTTAAACTCTCAGCGCTGAAGGAGGGTCTTGCTTTCTACCTCCACCTTTTCTAAACCATACAAGAATGCATGAGATGACATTTTCTGCTTTCTAAGAGGCCAAAAGACTATTTTGTTATAATATGTTCAGTCCTGCTTTTAATGCTTGCCAACTTCAGGTTCAAGTGACTTCAGAATCCACCTCTATCCATCATCTCTCCAAATCATTATATTAGGCCCATCACAGTGGTACAGGAGAAATGAGGTCAGTTTCCTGGAAGGATAGTAACTGCTGATTTATTTAATAAAAAAGAATAATCTGTAAGCACAGCAAACTGCGTAATGGAGTGGGATAGTATGAGTGATATTCTGCTTGCGAGATATTGTTCTTCATTTTAAATGTCAGTGATTACTTTTTTCCCCCCAGGAAATCCCTTTTGCTCATTTATTGCTTCTATGTGACAAGACTAAAAGGAAAATCTGAGGCTTATGTTTGTATATGACTGTATTCAAGACTTTATTGTGTTTTACTCTGTTGCCATGTCCAACACAGGTCCTCTCCAGTCCCATGTAAACAGGTCTAATCATTTAAATATGGAGCATGAATTCAAGCAGTCTGGAAAAAACAAGACTTTGGCAGTGTAAAATGTTACAGAAGGCAAAGAAGTAAGGTAGTAAAGGCACATTTGCTGTAAGGTAGCACTCTTTGAGCTATTTATCTTCACAAATGCATGCTGGCAAATATTTTATTTTGCTATTAAAAAAAAAAAGCCTAAAATAGTTTCTACAACCTAGAAACTTGTTTATCTAAGTTGCACAGGCTTTCTAGACATTCTAACACCGCTAATGCTGTTTCACGCAAACTCTAAGGCTTCAACGGTTCCTCTGTCCTATTCAGCAGTAGAAGCGTGCCGAGTAATCTGCACATTTTTAAAGCAACAGGAATCTGAAATCATGCTTTGTTGCAATGAATATTTTCTTCTAAGATTCAACATGCTCCCTTCCTCTGCACGCATCGACGACTGTGTCCTCATGCTAATCAGGGTGAAACACTTGCAGTTCCTAGACAGCAGATCCACACAGCATTTGAATGCCATGAGATATCTGAAACATTCAAAGTTTATTAAAAAAAAAATTATGGGAGTCATCATGAGAAATGTCTGTTTACTTCCCACTGGAGGAATTTGAGACAGTTCTGAGGAAGTAGCACTTAATAACAGTGCAACATTTTTGCAGTCACTGTGACATGAACTCAGTTTTTCTTGAGAAATTGCATAGTCTGGAAAACTATCAATGCAGTGAGAGACGATACATCTTTTCCTGTTCAGAAAATCATGGGGTTTTTTGTATGGCAGTAGTGTTATATCACAGGGATATTTAAAAGCAGAAAGGAATATTTTAACAGAATTATAGTGAGGAAAATTAAACTAATTCATTGTGGAAATGGCAACAGTAAATGGAGTCAAACTTTTTAGAACTCTAAACCAATGTATATTCCATAAGGAAACTTACTTTCTTTTTTCCCTTTCTTTATCAGTTGGATATAGCCTTGAACACTGTAAAACAGTTTATTACAGAAAAAAACCCAAACATGCTTGTAACAGCATATTACCATCTTCATATCTAGAGAGTAATGCAACATATCTATGCACCTTGATTCAAGATGAATGTCTCTGTTGAATTCAAGTAACATTTTGGTGACTTGCAGAAAATTTGCAGACAGGGGGAGAGGCCAACCTTGCTGTGTAAATTGTGGTATGACTTAGTTATTAAGCTCTATTGAAAAGAACTATTAACCTTTCTTATTTAGACACGTTTGTTACTGTAGTACCTGAATGCTTTACAATTTTGTATTTCTTCTCTATACATTTCTGCACAGTACGTCGATTTGCAAGATGAGAATTGAAACAGAGAGATTGCAGCTCGCCTTTACAGAGAGTTTGGAGGCCACCACGGTCAGCACTGCAGGATCTTAGGGGCAGGTGTATTCACTCTTGCAAATGGGAGCCACAACAATTTTCTGTCACCTAGATTCTCTAGACAATATATCTAAAAGGATTTCTCTGCTGTGATGTGGGATCACTTCATTTCAAAGACAATTCACCTGGATGGGAAGCCATCTAAACTAGCGCATGAGGAAAAGCCCTGGAAAGGAGCAAGCTGTAAGTCACATCCAAGCACAGGTGACATTAGTGACAGAGAAAGTGCTTTCCTTTACAGCCCTGAGCCTTCTCAAGAAGAATAGGTACAAATGTGCAGCTGCTCTGGCTTGAAGACTTTACACAGAGTCTTTTCATTCAAACCTGATGATGGGCTACTCTTGCCTGTGAAAGGACAGCTGGTGGATGAATATGCAGTTACAGTGGCACCTTGTGTCCTGAGCAGTTTCAAACTACATCTCCTATTTTCTGTGAAACTCCCCTAATCACCAGTTTATAAACTAACTGTAGGGAAGTGAAGGGGCATCCAAGGCTCTCCAGCAGTAGCTGTTCCATTCTGGTTCATAGTTCCAGAGGAAAGGAGACGAAGCAAAGTTCAGTCTTGCCAATAGGCTATGAGATGCTAGGGAAAGGAGAACTCTCAGTTCCTCTGCCAGCTGGTAGGTGTCTCATACATTTTATCTAGTGTAAAGTATAATCAGCAAACAGACAAACAAAATAAAAAGTCATACTCTGCATATGTATATATTTCTCTGAGCTCAGTGAATCTTGAGTTCTTTGCTATAGACTGGCATAGCTTTGCCAAGAGTGTTTTCCTTATCCTTGAAAAGCTATCCACAGCTGGATAATTAAGATACTCTGCTGGGAAGTTGCAGATAAGGGTCAAATGCTGTAGGGCAAATGATTACATTCTGCTTGGGTTTTCCACATCTGGGGGGAAGCTCCAAAGCACTAAGGTCCTGAACTGAAACAACAAGGAGCAGAACTAACAAAATGCGTTTTGCTATATAATGCTACAGCTACACCTCATCACTACAGTGATTTCAGCTCTTCCCGCTCTCTGTTCTGGTGCCTTTCAAAGCAATTCCAAACTTTTTTCATACATGTAAATGAACTCCTTTACTTTGAGATATGAACTAGAAAAAAATTAGTGGGATAAACGTAACAGGACAAACTGAATCAGATCAGAACATATACTGTTTCTTTTTCTGCTTTAGAAGATGAGTCACCTTTTTCATTGGATGATCAAGATGAGTTGTAAAACCCTACTTCATGTTAGAGAAATCTGACTTGAGGCCAACCCTTTTCCTCATCAAAACTCAGTTAGCACACAGGAAAATAACTTTTAAAAGTATTTAGCAGCTGGTGAATAAATAAATCAGAAAAATCAGGTCTATGAATATAATATATTAGGCAGCTTGGAAAACATAACATCTTCTTAATTACAGACTGTGAAACATCACATTTTTGTGTTGTAAATAAGGGTGATGTTTGACCTTGAGTCTGAAGGAATATGGCATCTGCAGAAAGCATGTTAGGTCTGTTTTTCTTATTTATTTTTCTTGACTTTTGCTGTGACTAGTAAATCAGATCTGGTTTATCCTTGGGCTTGGTTTCTGTTCCCTTATTTTTTTACCAAATTTTCACTATCTCTGCCAACCTCTACAAAATTCCTCAGAGACAACTAGTAGTGGTTTGCAGCAAACATATAATTTTAGAATTGATATAAATCTGTGTGTATACACATGATCTGTCTCACTTTATAATTCTGAATCTCACTTTTATATTTTATGAGTAAGACCAGGCCATTTGTAGGCACTGCAGTAGCAAAGAAGTGAGAATTGTGCAAGCCAGTGGAAGCTTCAGATATTGTAATTTACTCATGCAGTAAGGCTGTAGTTAACCAGTGTCAGAAGATTTCCTTTCAAAAGTTGTTATTATTGTGTGTCAGGAAAACTTTGGTGATGGGGAAACCATTATGTTTTATGTACTCAGTTGCCGAAAGGAGTTTGCTCTGCTAGTGGCCAAAGATCTAAAAATTAATATCTCAGGAAATGAATTGGGTATGATTACTTATCTGTCAGGCAACAGAAGAAATCCATCTCCCATTGATTCTGGGGCATCTATAAATGGAATTTTGCTGTTCTAAGTAGTGTGGAACAATAACCATCGTTCACTATATTGATTACCATGCTAGTATATGATACAGCCACGCTGGTGAAGTGGCAGGATCTCACACCACAACGTTACAATTCAAAGAGGTATTCCAGAAAACGTAGGAAGACTCAAGATGAAACCAGAATCCCGGCTGCAGAAAACCAGGAAAAATGTTAAAACGTGATCAGCAAAGAAATCTTCTGTAATTCAAGAAAAGCAACTGAAAGAAAGAATCTTATTTTTTAGAAAACAAAACAAAACAACCTTTACATTGTAATTAAGAACCTAGGCAGTTTGTTTTTGCAGATAGAGCAATCAAGAACACAGGCACACATCTTCACTCAAAGAAAGATACGATTGAAGACTTAAATATGAGGTCATAGGAGTGGTAAGAGCAGTGGAAGCTAGGGAAGGACGAGAAGGAAGGACTACATGTCTTCCTAGGCATTCTTAACATTGGTAAAATATATATTATTATTTTCCAAACCTCATTAAAGGGGAGAATTTCGCAATGTACTAGCAGGACCACATCTTTCAGTAGGTAGTGCCTTATCTTAGATTTAAGCTATATTGCTGTATATTGATTTGTTGACTCTAATCAGGATGTTCTTCTAAGCAATTAAATCTTGTCTGAATATGTAGGAGTTGCTGCTTGCCTCTACTAATCCTTAGATTTCAATCATTATTGACATGCAAGATTCAACCACTACTAGACAGAATGTGCCATGACTGTCCATTTTAATTGACATTGTAAGACATATCCATCCCACACAAACTCATATCTTCTAGTGTAGTCTCCTGCCTTGAATCATACCCTGGAGGAACTTGTCCTCTGTTGACTGTAGAGGGAACCTGCACTGACTAGTCTCTGATTCTAGTGCTCAGTTTGATGTTAGTCATGCTGCTTCTTTTCATCTCTAATCAGATTACCCAGAGCAAGTCCACATGGACAGTGATGAGGGGAAATCTTTTGTTCCTTTGGCTTCTGCAGCATGGAGGGAACATGATCATTTACGTCTCCAAGGCACCAGCAGAACATCAGTACCTTCCCTGGCCAGAGGAAGGGGAGGGAGAAACTGTGACTCAGACATGCATCTGAGTCACAGTCCTCAAAGCAAAAATTAGGGTGGTGCCGCTTACACCATGCTCCTCTCTCAGAGCTGCACTTATACTCACAGCCTCCCCTGCTCCACGTCTGCATGAGATTGTTCTCATGAGGGACTGAGGTACCTGCCCTTGTGTACCCAATTTTAAAATTTGGACCACATTCTCTAAGCCCTGGAATAAACATATAATCATTTATTTGAAATAAAAAAAAAAAATGTACCCAATAAATCCTTTTAAAATATCCAAGTCAGCCCTTAAGCTGAATCTGGCTAAACTTCAGGCACTGAACAAACATTTCTGCATGTCAAATAATCCTCTTTCAAATTGGAAAGAGAATGCCACAGAGGAATTTTGTTTAAAATTGACAGAAAATCCAAGAACAGCACAGAGCTGGAGGTTTCCTAAACAGTGCTTCCCCTTTCTTATGTTGGAAACAGAGTGACATAGTGACATTATTAGACGCCAAATAAAGACCAAGCAGGTGATCAGTTTAAAGGCGGCAGTCATCCTCACACCTTCTGCAATGACATGTACTACAGCTAACACAGGTTTCATAGTAACTCAAGACAAGAATTCTTCCAATTATCCATAGGACATTATTTTCTTTTTAGGTTGACTAAAGTTAAAAGACATTTAAAAGCTACAGGCCATGTATGAAGGATACTTATACTGCCTAAAAAATTGCACTGGTTCTCCAGTATTGTTATGAGCAAAGCTGGGAAGGACTCGGATCAGACCCATCAAGTCAAGAAATACATTTAATGCAAGAAGGTGTTCCCACCTGCCATTGATCTCAAGGCATACAGAGCCCTACACAGAGGCCCTTACTTCCAGCTTCTCTAGAGCCAAAGCAGCCCTAAGACCCAGGAGTGAATCTGGGCTTTGTATGAAGACTCAGAAGGATGATAGAAGTAGTAATTATTTGAGGGCCTTTTGTAGTTCAAAAGAATGGGTGTGGTTATGGTGGAGCTTGTGGCGCTCTTATAGGAATTTATTTCTGCCTCAGAAGACTGTTGTGTGCATTCTGAGATCGGAACAGAAAAAGGAAAACATTTCCATACGAGCATCTTTGGTAGCAATTTTCTCTGTTTTCATTAAATATTCCTTTAGAAATTTACACAACTTTTTCCAGTTAGTCAGCCTTTACCATATACCCACAGTAAAGTTTTTTCCTCTCATATTTTGAAATAGTTCCTTTTATTCTCTCACATTTTGAAATAGTCTTGAACCAATATAAACAAGAGGAAGTAAATTTCAAATGGAAATTCTGCTAAGATAACAGATGTTATGTATGATATGTGAAAAAATGCTGTGTTGAAATGAAATTGTTCACTTCAAGCTAATTTTTTTGCTGAGAGAAGGGAAGGGAAGGGAAGGGAAGGGAAGGGAAGGGAAGGGAAGGGAAGGGAAGGGAAGGGAAGGGAAGGGAAGGGAAGGGAAGGGAAGGGAAGGGAAGAGGAGAGGAGAGGAGAGGAGAGGAGAGGAGAGGAGAGGAGAGGAGAGGAGAGGAGAGGAGAGGAGAGGAGAGGAGAGGAGAGGAGAGGAGAGGAGAGGAGAGGAGAGGAGAGGAGAGGAGAGGAGAGGAGAGGAGAGGAGAGGAGAGGAGAGGAGAGGAGAGGAGAGGAGAGGAGAGGAGGGGAGAGGAGAGGAGGGGAGAGGAGGGGAGAGGAGAGGAGAGGAGAGGAGAGGAGAGGAGAGGAGAGGAGAGGAGAGGAGAGGAGAGGAGAGGAGAGGAGAGGAGAGGAGAGGAGAGGAGAGGAGAGGGAAAAGCTCAGGTTTATAGGAATCAGACTGCTGCATCATCATCTTCAGAGTCATTATGCTTGGCTTTTCATTTGTACAGCGCAACAAAATTTATAGTTAGGTCATCCCTCAAATGCATATTTATTCAGCTGTGCCCCGTTTTTTGGATCAACATCAGTTCACATCCTAGTAAGAATGTGTATTCTGAAAAAGAAGCAGAAACAGAATGGATCCATGTTTGGGCCATTTGGACCCAATAGAAAGTGTATGGGAAATGGGACTGCCGACATGCTGGATTTTCCAGAGCCATCTGAAGACAATTTTTTAAGCACTTGAGGGATGACAAGAAACGTTCATCCCGCTGAAAGCAAACGTAACAGCCCATCAGCCACTTTGTAAGTCTTGCTGGTGCACAAGAGATGGCAGAAGTACCAGTGTTGGCTCCGAGTGTGCTGCCTTGTGTAGATGTCATCACACAGAGCTGGGAGGGGAGGCTAGCTCAGCCCTGCCAGCAGTGTACCAGCAACACTGCAGCACAGTGCCATACCCATGGGCACTCGCCCCACCACAGGGTATACTGCAGCAGGATGCTGCTCTGCTGACACAGCTGACTTGCTCCAGCTCTGGATGCCCATTAGTCAGAGGCGGTTTAGGGGTTTCTGCAGGGCACTCAGCAGGAGGTGGAGACAAGACCCTGGTGCTGCGCAGGACTATCACTAACGTGTGTCACCAGAAACATCAATTTAGGCCATATAAGGATTAGGCTTGGGACAACTACTTGAAAGGCAGGACCCTTGTCAGGCAACTGGTGAGTCAAGATTCAAGACAAGCCATATGATGGGGGGTTGGCCAGACGTAGGAATCCTGTAGCAGTTCGCATTTGTATCTCTCCTAGTTCAATGTCCTATTTCTGATGACAGGCAGTGCCAGTTATTTCAAAAGAAATTCAGCTGTAGACTATTGCAGCTTATCCCCAGGGAAAGCTTAGTTTTATATTTATGGCTTGTGTCTTGAACAGAAGATTTATATCTATTTGAGAAAAAGCTTGATAAACATTTAGGTTTTTGGACAAGACACTCTCCAGTCCCTGGGGAAAAACATTTTGAAAAGCCCTGGACAGAGTGATGGGGGCCTCAGACAGAATGTTTAAGACTCAAGCCTCGGGGGTATGGGAGGAGCTTATGCAAGACCAAAGTCACTTTAGGCTTTTCAGGCTTAGGCTAGAAACAGAATAATTTCCAAGGAGATGTGAAATTCACATCTTCAGCCATGTTAAAGGAAAGTTTCTTTTTCAGACAACATTTGCTCCACTCTGAAGCTGAGGACTGATTAGCGCCTCAGTTCCCACCGGTGCCCTTCCCAGAGAACACCCAGCAACTTCCAGTAAGTTTTGTTCACCAGTCCATTCTTTTCTGCCCTGGCAAACCCTGTCTGCCCCTGTAAAGCATCAGGTCCATCTAACCCACAGCTGGATGAAGGGTGATATGCCTCAGATGAATCCTCTACACCTGCTTCCTCCTTCAGAAGCACTCAGCTAACTAAAGATTTACTAGACTGTCAGGGGAAAACAAGGAATTCAGGAGACCCTCCTGATCCCATCCTCAATCTCATTAACTTTCTGCTTTCCCAAGTGCCCTGGTGGCTGTGTGTTAACGAAGAGCTGTAATTGGTAAATGAAATTGATTACACAACTGTTTGAATGAGGCAAATTGTCCATCTCTAGAGAAAAGGTATAATTTTCTACTGCGCATAAATCAAATGCAGGTCCCTTAAAAGCATTAAGTAAGTAGAGAGCATTTCAAATTGGTTACAAAGTGCTGGACAAAGCACTTGGCAGAGGGAAGGGCATTGGCAAAAATGACCTTAGCAGCTCTTTTCTATCTCCAGTTTCTGTGATTCTATGAATTTTAATTCTGTGCTGCACAATTTAATTACCACTTGAAAAGAGCTGCAGAAAATGGATAGCCAATTTCTACTGTAGGCAGATCTTTTCTGTCATCTCTTATCTGTGAAGGTGCTTAATTGTTCCTACAGAAATGTGGACATAAAATTGATTCGTGTCTGTCCGAAGAACTGTACATTAGGGGATCACAGCTAGAAAATGCTGTCAGAGGTAGTCTTAAAAAAAGCCAAACCTCTCTTCAGTAAAACAATCTGAATCCTGCCACATGGCAAGACTACTCAATATCTTGTCATTTAATCATCCTAATGTCTTCATACGTCTGGTTTTGAATTGCTGCAGAGTAAAGGAATCAAAAGGGGATCAATTCCTTTACCCACTTACTCCATTTATAATAGCTATTTTACTAATGCCTAGCTTTGCCTTTTCCTTCTTAGAGGAGAAAAGTGTTTCTAGGCTATTTTTGGAAACAGGGAATAATTCCCTTGCTTGTGAGATGCCCTTGCAGCAGCATTAATGTCACACCTTCCACTCTCTACTACCCTTAAAGAGGTCCTCCAAGCCTTGTGTCATGTTTTTTCTCAATAGTCTTCATATTATGCAGTTGATCCTGAAGCTGTAGTGACAGTATAGAGACAAAAAGGTGTCTGTGTCTGGCCATATAAATTCCTTAATTATTAGCCTGTATATTAATGAGTTCATATAGTTTACAGTGTGTCGCCTGTGTATCCCTTAACATTTCTGCTTGCAGCATCATGGTTTTCTGATTTTTTTGTCATTTTTACTGGTTTCAGAATTTCAGATGTCGTTCTTTGCTGTTGCATACGTCGTCAACATCTGCCTTGTCCATTCCGGTGCTTCAAACTTGCATTGTTGCATGCAGGCCTCCTGATGTAGTCCACTGGCAAAGCCTTCGTTCGTAGGCCAACCAGTATTTCTGTTATAAGTGACAGGCTTCATGATTTAACATTTCTTGTGCATAAATATGCATCATATTCTCATGCTACATCTGAGCATTTTCATCTCACAAATCTTCTGTTCTTGCAGGAATTAAGGATCTGGTGCTATCTTTGACCTTCCAATGGCAAGTCATACTTTGGGGGTTTGGTCTGCGCTTGTTGTAAGGTATCAGAGTGCTCAGAGATATGTGATGAGTAGTGCTTGGTGATGGATGTTTAGGGTGCTGTGTTCTTTCATTCCCACTGAACTAAAAGCCTATCATTTGCGACAGCTATGAGATGGGTTTGTCATCCAGATGATACCCCCGATTATTATTGTCTTATTTTTTCCAAGTGGAGCTATTACTTTTAAATTATTAACTTGTGCTCAGCAACAGCTTTTGTTGATCATCTTTTCTCTTGAACATAAACAAATCTTGATTTTTTATGTAGTTTTTGATATGTTATAAAACTCAAAATGATTCTAGACATAAAGTTCCTTCACCTTCCCACGATTTCTAAAAATGCCTAAGGATGGAAGGTGTCTAAGATTTTCATCAGTATTAGGAATTTAACTCCATTTGATAATCCTAATAGAAATGATTAATTCAGCACGGTTCATTAGTCCATAAAGGTAACTACCCCACCATTCATTATAACATGAATTTAGACAACAGGATTAGGATCTTAACTAGCTCAGATTGCTCACAGGAAGATGGAGTGAATAGTTATTGCAATGAGGCAACAAATAATCATTTGTATTCAAACACTCTCACTTCTGGTGGCTTGATTTATTCCAACTCTCTCCACCAGAAAGGAAAGCACTATGTTCTGTGAATGTGTTGACTAATGAATTCTCCCTAAAAACCTGGCGTAACAGACAAATAAACACTTTAGCCATGGGAAGGCAGCAGCAGAAAGATGTCGAGACTTGCCTAAAGGCACACAGGGCGTTAGTGTCACAGACCAGATTTGGATTTTGCAAGTCACTCACCAGCAATCTCACTTGACTTGGTATCTGGGAGTTACTCACAAGGAAACTTGGCAAGCTTTACTGGTGTTCCTGCCATTGGCACTGAGGTAGGATCTGAGGACACATATGCGTACGATAAAGATTCTGCCACAGCTTTCTTTCGCTGTAGTGTGTATGTGAAAATAAAAAGGATCTGGCAGAAAGGTGCAAAAACTTTAGGTAGAAGCTATAGCTTACATTCTGTGAGACTGTGAAGTAAACTGTGCTGGGTGGGGACTATGGTTTGATGAAAAATCACTGTGAGCAGGGAGGTGGCCCTGCAATATGTTACTGCCACCACCCAGTTGTTTTGTTTCTTTTTCTTTTTTTTTATGTCAGAAAATGGATCTCCAGGATCTATCTGAAAAAAGGAAAGCTTGCCAAATGTCAATCACTCTTACTCTTTTTTTTTTGGACAGAATCCTGAATCCTACTGGTCTAATAAGTCCCCTGTATCTAACTAATCACCATCATACGAAACTCTACCAATACAGTTCCTGTTTCTGATACCACTCCTGTATTTGGGTTGTCTATGCCCTTGTATCCCTTCAGGAAGCCCCACTGACCTAGGCTTGCTGAATTGGTTACTCAGATAATTCCCTCTGACAGGAGGTAACCAGGCGAATTGACTCTGTTTTTTCTAGTTACTTTATTTAAGGATTGTGTGCCAGATAAAATAATGAAGATAAGGATTTCTTAAATGGAGGATCATATCCACATACCCTCACACACATACACCATACCATTCCTAGAATCCGTGAAGAGGGTTATGAATAGAGTGTAGGGGGATAAAGTAAAACTTTAAGAGCATTTCTTCCCTCCTTCGTAATTCTTATAACTCTTTTTGATCAGTATCTGTGATCAGTAGGTCTGCTCAGAAGATCAGTATCTTCAAGACATAAGGCATTCTGTTCACTCTCCAGCATTTTTTAACAGTTCACTACTCATAGCTGAAGAACTTATGCCATTTTTAAAGCCCATTGCTATGTCATTTTTCTCCCCACAATGCAATAGTTTGTTTTCCCCAGCTCCTTCTGTGGATGAGCAGGCAGGGATGGACAGCAACAGTTAGCACAATGGCATTACCCACTGTCACACCAGCATAGCCTGAGGTTCATGGGGCACCATTCCAGACACAGGACTTTGAGACCTGCCAGTTTCATGCTGCTCAATGAATTATGTAGTTCACAGTAATTGCAATATCTGAAACAATCTTCCCTAACCCAATTGGAATTCGTAATTGGACACAGACGTATTCCCCCAGCTGCACAATTTCTACAAAAGCACTATTTAAAACTAATGGGTCAAAGTAATTCTCAGTGTAATACCACTGAAACTGATGGTGTGAATCAATCTGAAATTCAGTAGGTGGTGCCTAAATCCTTTCCAGCTACGGGCATCAAAGCCTGTGATGTGGTACAGCAAGTGGGAAACAGGCATCAGTGAGAGTGTAAGAGCAGAAAGTCTAAATGAGGGAAATCTAAGCCTAATCAGTATTTTTCTTTGTGGTCCAGGAGGCTTTGTCACACGTATATTACACATATTATTATAATTGCATATATATAATGAAATTATACTGTTGCACATAAACATTTGGAAGAATTTTTGCTTCATTTCAAAGGTTTCCAAAATGCAAACCTGGGAAATGTTACAGGTATGTTAAGCAGATGATTGGGAGACACCTCAGTTTTCACAATCATTGCAAATGCCTTTATGAAACAGATACTTTTTTGGGGATAGATTAGATCAAGAGCCATAACAGACATGTAGAAATATTATATAATCAGAGAGCATTTCAAATAACAAATGTTTTGTTATCTCTGCTCTAGCACCTATACTCAATGAGAATATTTGGTTTGGTGAAACTAAGTGCATTTTACTCTGATGGCACCTAGTCTGTGCACTGAAACAATGGGCATGTGGAAGAGAAAAATGAAGTAATTTTAATCACTAAAATGCCACACCAGTGAGAAGAACAAATGAAGCTCCAGGGAGTGTCGAGATTTGTGACTCGTGCCCAGTGGCTGTCACAAGGTAAGCAGCAAATGATCCCAGGAGGTATGGTGGGGACTAAGGGGAGGTGGTGGGGACTTAGAGAGTGCTTTTTGTCAGAGTAATTCCACATGTGAGGCTGAGAAACCTCAGCAGCAATTCTCTGATGAGGTAATAGTCAATGATCACTTATGATCACTAAAAATCTACTGTAGTTAATTACATTCTACCAGTTTAGATTACTCTGCATTTTAAATATTATGGAGTATGATATTTCTGCAAATTGCTGAGTATTAATTTTAGGGACAACAAGGAGAGCTACTCAGTGACAGACAACTATTAGTTGTCATTTATAAGTTGAGGTTAATGTTTGTACCTACTGCAATATTGCAGAATATTTTTAAAATTATATTTTGATTAACCATTGTAGGACCAATCATCTGTTCTTGGAGAGAAAGAAAGAAAGAAAGAAACATACAGTTGTTCAGGTATATGTCGGGTGGATATTTATATTGTTCTTTTGAAATTTATTTATTTTCCTGTTTATAAAAGTTGTCATTTTCCAACCAGGGAAATCAAGTGCCCTCTTGCACAACAGAAAAAAAGATAGCTTAGACACGGTTTTAAATAGAGAGTTTGCTGGTAAGTAGATGATTAAAAAAATTCTCAACTTGTGCATTGAGCAATTACAAGGAAAACAGACAACCATAAAAAACATTTGCCCCCAAAAAATCGCAACAAGATTTGCACACTTGTTTCCAAGCATGATCTTGCTCTGCTTGTAAAGACTGTAGGGATCCTGTGGGATCAAAGATATTACATAAGTCTGAGGATTTGAATTAGAATTAGAATTCTAAGACTTTTTGTTTGAAGTGCTGCAACGTCTCAGTGACAGCGCTAAGTAGAAAATCCGCCTCACACAAAGACTCAAAGGGCCCTCCCACAACAGTGTCACATAGAAACACGCCATTATTTCTCACCATTATGTTTGCTGTCTGGAATCTTGCCACAGGGAACTGGGTGAACTTATCATTGCCTTAGCTTTGACCTTAATAATGAAAGTCATTGATATCACATACATGCTCAGTCCTACCAATCAATCAACTGAACTAGCAGCATGCAAACTACTGGACCAGTTTGGAGTTCCAAGCCTACAGAGCTGCTCCATTAGATTTTTTTCCATGCTGTTGATAAAATGATTATAAAATTCACCTGATTTGGAGCTTTCTTGTGCCAAATACTCAGTTAAGCAGTTTAAGCTAAGACATATCGTTAGATTACACTTTGTGTTGAATTACCCAGGGCTGCGGTCCAAACAAACATGAGTAGTTCTACCTTGAAGGCTGACCATTCTCTAGCAGGTTTATGAAGGCAGATCAAGTGGTTTGAATTCCTTCTTTATTTTTTAGACTTTGGGGGTTTATGTAATCTACAGTGAAACACCAAGTAAAACTGAGTCCTGGATAGAATCCCTACAAGCAGAAGCTGGAAAATAGTGCCTTTGAGCCAAACACAACTTTGCTCTGGGGCATTCAAAACCTATATACAGATCAGTGTTTTTCTTGGGACTCCTCTTCTCTGTAGAAATTGAAGCAAAGTCCCAAGTCTACAAGCTCCAGACTGTTGACTCTTTCCAACTTCCAGTATATTTTAGCTTTGGCCTGTGTCTTCAAGGCTGGTATACGCAAAATCATGGACTGTTCCTTCTGGATATTTGAAAGTGGAATAGTTAACTGTGTAGGTAAGTTGGTGGTAGAAAGGTTGGCACAGTATTCAAGATGCACTTGAGAAAATAGGGAAGGAGAAAAATTAAGAACAGCCCAGGACACTTGCCTCAGAGACATATTGTGTCACTCAGTTTCAAGTGAATGTAGATCTCTGCCAACCTGTCTGCTGCTCTGCTCTGCTCTGTCTACTTAAATGTTTGGTCCCGTAATCTCAGCCTACCTTGAAAAGAGTTTGCCTTTAGGAAAACTTTCTATCACCTAACTGCTTTGTTCCTTCTAGTCTTTTCTTTTGCTGCTCCATTTAAAGTTGTTTTTCATTTAAATGTGGTAAACATAACAAACCTTTTCATGAAAAGTTAGAGGTCAAGTACACTCCCAATTTTATTTGGTGTGTGTTTCTTTACTTCATTTAAAAGAACAATGGCAAAACCGCAAACTGAAACCAAATATCATGGGGAGGAAGAATGCTAAGCACCAGTATAGGTTAGGGGTGGACCAGCTGGGAAGTAATTCTGAGGAGAAGGATCTGGGGGTCTTGGTAGACAGTAAATTATCCATGAGCCAGCAATGTGCCCTTGTCACCAAAAAGGCCAATGGAATCCTGGGCTGCATAGGAAAGAGTGTGGCCAGTAGGTCGAGGGAGGTCATTTTCCCCCTCTACTTGGCGCTGGTGAGGCCACAACTGGAATACTGTGTCCAGTTTTGGGCTCCCCAGTTCAAGAGGGACAGGGAACTGCTGGAGCGAGTCCAGTGAAGGGCAACTAAGATGACTGAGGGATTGGAGCATCTCCCTTATGAGGAAAGGCTGAGAGAGCTGGGACTCTTTAGCCTGGAGAAGAGAAGGCTGAGGGGAGACCTTATGATGGCATACAAGTATCTAAAGGGTGGGTTGAAGGAGGATGGAGCCAGACTCTTTTCAATGGTTCCCAATGAGAGGACGAGGGGCAATGGGCACAAGTTGGAACATAGGAAGTTCCATTCAAATACACGGAAAAACTTCTTTACGGTGAGGGTGACAGCACTGGAACAGGCTGCCCAGGGAGGTTGTGGATTCCCCTTCTCTGGAGACTTTCAAGACCCGCCTGGATGCAGTCCTGAGTAATGTGCTCTAGGCAATCCTGCTTTAGCAGGGGAGTTGGACTAGATGATCTCTAGAGGTCCCTTCCAACTCTGAAGATTCTGTGATTCTGTGATCATCAAGCACTGAAAACAAAAGGGTGCTTATGGGATTGGAGTGCTGGAAAAAAAAATGTTTTATTTCCCAAAGCATTCAGGAAAGCACATTTGATCCTCTTATTTCATTCTTTGGTGCCTGAGGTTTCAAGCATCCATCCTGTGTTTAATTCTGTGTGGTCCTACCAGCAAATCTGGGTTCTGTTCCTGATTGTACTGTGTATCTACCGTGTGTCATGGATTAAAGCATATATCCTTGTAGTGCCTAAAGACATCTGGCGCTAAAATGGCTGCAGAGGTGTATTTAATAATATAGCTTGATGCCAAAAAGTCTTACGCGTAACCAGTCTCCTTCTACTCATAGTTCCTAAATGGGAGATGGAGTGGATCCACTTTGTCTCAATTTTGGGGGTTTGGTGAAGATGCAAGGTATGCATCTGGGATGCAATCTGGGATTGTCTAATGCAAGTTACTTTGCATCCACCACTAGATGTTGGAGCTAGAGTTGCTTAGACTATAAGCACCACTTCTGTGAATTCTGCATCAGAGTTCCCACTCCCACTGTGCAATGAAGGCAGAAGGCAGCCCCACTGGCACCAAGCTCCTTATAGAATCACAGTTAATCTGAGATATTCTGCTCACTCTTTCTTGCTTCTTTCACCCTCAATGTCTGAGCTCAGACCTGCACTTTGATTAAAGACTTTATTGGGAGTTCCTTTACCTTAACCTTCCTCATTCCCAGACTGTAAGTATCGTTATTGGGTGTCTCCTCACTATTTCTGTCTCCAGATTTACCATCTCACATTTACAACCATTTCTTTTAAACAATAATTCTAAATAAAATAAAAAAATACAGACCCCAGGAGGGGGAAATAGAAAGAAATCCAACCTCCTACACCACTAGTTCCTGTCCTTTTCTAGTTTTGCGTTTTGTAAGTTGTCTTACATGGACTCTGTGTTCTGTCTTGTGTTTTGTCCACTCTAAGTCTAAATAGGGCATATTTATTTGTTTTAATTTTGTTGTGCTAATATTTTTGGTAACACTTTCTAATTTAATATTTATCTTTTTACAGCCCCCAGTTCTGGAATGTGCTTTGGAAATATTTCTGTGGGAAGGACTGCTGGACTGAGCTGCTCTCTTACATCACAAGCCACTAGCAGATATAGCTACTCCATAAATCAATAAAACAAATAAACAACACAAAGGAGCTTTTGCTATCATAACAGTTAATTAGCACGATTTCCCTTGTTTGATGTTCTATAGTTTCAATTTGTGAATGACTTACATTCCTATAATCTGTATATCCTATACTTTATATATTCAAGTCAGTGACATTTATGAGTTTCTGCCATTTTGTTCTTTTTAATAAAAATACATAAATTCATAAACTTCCATATTTGAAATGTTAAAATACCTTAATTTAAAAAAAATGCCCTCATACTTTCTAACAGAAGTGTATCTTTTAAAAATAGAAGCATTTTAATTATCCAGTATGTTCCTTTATAAGTAGCCCTAGAGTCAATTGGAACATGAAAAGAAAGACATTAAAGCCAAGTCATTTTCAGTAGTTTGCTGGGTGGACATGTATGTTATATCCACAAAATGAAGAATCATCCAAACTTTTTGAGTTAATGATGAGGTGGAATTGTTCAGCATCATGAGAGTCGTAACTGTGAACCATTTTTACGTCCTTGCTCAGGTACTGTTTCGTGTCCATCACTGGAGGAAGGATCGTTAAATTTCTCTTGGAGAGGTAAGCTTAAATAACCAGGAAAGATGAACTGCATCTGGGTAAGTTGCAGTGGAGAGATACTAGAGAGCATCAAGGACAGCAAGCCTTTTGGAGAAGAAATAACAGAGAAGAAGGAAAGAGAAAGGTTTGTCTGGCCCAGTAAAATAAAGACAGAGGGGGACTGCAATTACTGGCTAGGAATATAAAAGGAGCTAGAAGGCCTGTAGGGGGAGAAGAGGTATCTGAGCAAAGGGAGAGAAGAAAAAATGAATCTTTAGAGGCACTGAGGACACTGAAGCTATACGTTAAAGTATATTTTTAACCATTCAAGCATTCAAGTTTTTAACCCTGTTTCCAATAAAGAAAAGTAGCTATGAAAAGTGAATTATTTTTGAGCTGGACCACAGTCAATTTCTGTAGACTATTGCATGTAACACAGTTTTGTGCAATAGAAGAGGACTGGGTTGTTGAACCCATATTTCTATAGGCTCAGTGTCTCCTAAAAGCTCATAGCTAATGATGAGAAAAGATGGGGAGCTAAGTGAAGAAACAACTGAGGAGTGAGATCAGATGCTAACAGTCATCTCCTCCTCTCTTGTACTCAAATCACAGAATCACAGAATGGTAGGGGTTGGAAGGGACCTTTGGAGATCATCTAGTCCAACCCCCCTGCCAAAGCAAATTCACCTAGAGCAGGCTGGTCAATAACATGTCCGGCCCGGTTTTGAATATCTCCAGAGAAGAAGACTCCACCACCTCTCTGGGCAGCCTGTTCCAGTGCTCTGCCTCCCTCATGGTAAAGAAGCTTTTCCTCATGTTGAGGTGGAATTTCCAGTGTTCCAGTTTCTGCCTGTTCCCCATTGTCCTGTTGCTGGGCACCGTTGGCTCTGCTCAGGTTTTGGGGATTCTCCACACATCATTGTTCCTCTGTGGCCTGCATGTGTGTGACTGTATGTCTCTGTGCATCTACTTTTCCTTTCCCCCCCTTTCCCTTTCCCCTACAAACACCAATCTTTTAAACCAAAGATTAAATCTCAACCATATTTTTTTCAGAGGATCAGAGATCTAAAAAATGCCAAGCCCTGAAATATTTTGTAAAAATGAGCTGCTGGACAGCAGAAAGAGACCCTAATAGTTCTTCACTCAGGGGAAGGATGGAGCATGAGTCCAGCCTTTGTTAGCTATAAGAAAATCCACACCAGGGATCAAACTTAAGATGCGAACCTATGGGAAAGTAGACTGTGCTAAATTCACTATAAATAGAATGAATTTGAGTTACAGTTAGAGGCTCCTTGACAGATTGGAACATTTTGTGCTGTACGCATGAAGATAGGAGCTCTGGAGCCAATATTGCCATACTAAGAAGCTTTTCTCCTTGCAATTAGAAATAAGAAACACGAACACAGATCATGTGATAAATAGCACATTGACTGGGAACTTCATTGCTTGCAAAGCCTGTGATTACAGCAAGAAAAGCACAAAAGCTGTAGCTGTAAATGGGATAAAATGAATTTGTGTGTGTGTATAATAACAATATTAAAGCAAACCTACATAGATCTAGTAAAAACATTGAACACTGAAAAGAGAATTAGTAACTTAGTCTGATAACATGTTGCACGCGGGCTTCAATGTAGCATGATAATAAACCAAATAGCATGTCTCTTACTTTATTTGAATCTGTGTAAAGTAAGTATTGCTTTTAAAACTTAAATTCTGAGTCAGTCTAATACTTTAGAGTATCCCTTTCAGTTCGTGTAAAATTATGTCTGTGTGTCTCTCTGTATTCATTGATAAGTATTAAAATGTACTGTTTTAATTTATGTGCCTTCTATTCATTTTCTTATTTGTTCCATTCACGCTGTTTGGAAAGATTGAAGGGAATAGTATAGAATGGCAAGATGCCGGGTTCTTGTTATGCAATGATTTTCCCTGAAGAAGCAAGATTTGCCACAGCAAGCAGGATTGCAGTGACAGAGGTGTTTAGAATTGAATTCAGGAAGGGTGTGTACAGGTGTGCCTCTATGAATTGGATTTCAGTGGGACAAATTCATGTGCAGGATTATATTGGATTCAAAGTGGTACTTGCATATCCTCATATTTCAGTGTTACAAAACCCACACAGATAATTTCCTACCACACAGCTCTGATAAAAACACCTAAATATGGTTGGAGTGTAACAGATGAGAAGAGTTGTTTTTAAAGGCTGCTTGCTACAGGTTAAATGGGAGAACAGCAGTTTTTCATTTATTCCTTTGTAGATCTGCAGGGAAGAATTGCAGGGAAGGATATAGATTTAGCGGCAAACAGATGAAGTGGTCCGGATGTCTTGGTCTAATGATATTTTGCATGATTTTTTTAAAAAATGGAGGAATTTATTCCAGACCCTTATTCAAACATTTATTTGTTTAAGTAGTTTCCACAGTAATTGGCCGTTGCAAACACCCAGAGTCTTACAGGCCTGGCATAATGGGCCTGCTCTTAATTTATAAAAATAAATCACAACTTAGATGTCACTTTGCAGTTCCATATAGGGAACTAATAGCCAGCTGGAGGATGTTTACTTTTTTTTTTTTTTCCCCATACGGTGGCAATGAAATTTGTTTTCAAGATTGACCAAACCCCCAAGACAACATCACAGCATCAAGACTAGTCAGCAGAAACCAATACTTTGTGTCCTCATTGTTTCTAGTGTGAAAAATGGCTTTTGGTGAACTGTACATCACAGAACTCTTCAAATTACATACACACATACACAGATGCCATATAGTCAGATGCCTTTCCAGTGTAAGGTTATTCCATGCTATTAATTTCCTGAAGCTGTATGAGCATCTTCCCCAAAACTGGCAACAGGCACCAGCTAGAGGTGCCTGGAAGACAAGAATTTCCATTTTTATTAACGTCTTAGATGCTTCAGCATTTGTTTTGTCCTGCTGTTTTTGGAAGAAAAAGCACACCATAATAAAAATTGTGCTGGAACAAAATCTTCCCCTCTTAGGAGAAATAAGAAAGACCAGCCCTACCATTGCAATATGTATTGAGGGTCAGACAGCACAACTGTGCCATCGAGAGAGACTAAGGTTCAGACTCTTGTTTTGTCCCCTTTGGCCACCCTGGATGACTGCTGTGGCCCCTGGGCTACAAAATCAGCCTGTTGTTCTCATCAACAGACTTTAAATTATTTATATACTAGCAAAACCAATGACAACAAAAGCAAACAGCCTTTGCTGAAGTAGTAATTTCCAAACCTACTGAAATCCCCCCATAACCACAATAATTCATAGTTGCTCACAACAGAACCACAAAATCCATGTATCTGTGCATGTAAAATAAGACAAACTTTATCCAATGCACTAAAGGCTAGTTAAAAAGATCAACAAGTCTTTTTCAACAGGGTGAACTTTTCAACAACAGATAAAGGACAGGAACATCCATTATTGACAGAACATTTTTCATTAAATAATAGCTCTATTTCTGAGCTGATAGAGATGATCTTGCAGGGAAGCACATCTTTAAAATGTGCATCTGGAAAACCGGAATTTGCTATTCTATCAGATACTAAAACACACTGACCTGATACAGATATTGGTCTTACAGCTCATTACAATCTTGTCATCCGCATGCTGATTTCTCTCTATGTCACATACATAGAAAAATAACCCTCTCCTCCAAAAATTTTAACATCTCTTTTTCATTTCAATTCAACTAATTTATCAGTCCAAATGGAATAATTAAAGACCTTTTAAAACATGTATTTAGCTTTAAGTTTCATGCTTTGACAGACCCAATTGTATGATTATTTTTTTTTTTTTTGGTAGCTTATTTCTCTTTTCTAGACATGCCTGCTGGACTAAGGTACTATATTTCCTTATTACACTTGCTTCTGTTTTTCCTCAAATTATTAGTCACCACATTCCTACTATTAAGTTGTATTCTTCAAGTTTCATTTCAATTTCTGACTGTTAGCAACAAAGGTGAAATCTAGTGTTTGAAGCAGATTATGCTGGATCATCCTCCTGAAAGGGTTTTACGAAGCTTTTCCATCACTGTAATTGCTGTCACATTTAAGAGAGCAGAAAATGCCACGTAACCTACGTTCTATGTAATTCCTCTGTACTTGGCTAATCAAAATGGTCCAAAAAATCAAATTAAAGCCATCTGCCACTTGCTGCTGTTCCAAAGATGCTGTTCTCAGCTGTCTCTCCTCCTCTCCCTGCATTGCTTGGGAGGCACCCAGTCAACACTCTATTTTGGCACTTACAGAGATAAAGGGACATCTGCAAGACAGACTGGAAATAGTAGATCTGTAGATTTTAGAGAGGTGAATGAGAAGGGATGCACCTGAAAGGACTAGAATAAGGAATGCAAACCATCCACTTTTGTTTACTTTGACCTATAATTCAGGAGCAGATGGAACACAACAGAATTAAAAGTCAGTAAATGCAGAACTGATAAAATGGAAAGGATATTTCAGTCAAAGTCCAGTTCAGCTACCTTCTATCTGTTTCTACTTTGCACAGCTAAAAAGAGTAAAAAACAGTAACAGAATACGACATTCTTTTCACATTAGAAAGTATAACTGAATATATCCCAGAATTCACTATCTCAAGTAAAAATGTATCAGACTTATAAAGCTACTTTAAAGCTTACTAAAGCTTATTAAGCCAATTATTAATAGAATAGTTCAATTTTTATTAAGCCAATTATTAATAGAATAGTTCAATTTTTAAAATACTAATGAATACATATTTAAAAATATATATTGCACAGTTTATAGTTACTATGAAGGGAGAACTCTAAATCTAATATAGCCTTTAAAGTCACTTGTTTCTGGACATAAAATGTTCAGAATAATGAACAGTCAGGATAATAATAGGTCAAGATAATAATGGTTTGCATGCACTTATGTGCATGTAAGTGGGAATACTCTGTGTGAGGAAACAGAGGATTAGGCCCCATTTACTTTAAATATATTTTAAAAGATTAAAAATTATGATTTTAAACAATGGTTAAAAAAAATCACTTTCTCTCTAGTATAATTGAGATAAAAAAGTAGGCTGCCATAGACTTTAGGAGGTGATTCAGTGCATTCTCCTACCCTAGCAGGGTTACATATAAGCAAACTTCAGTCTCATAACTCACCTGGCAAATGTTTGTCTAAATTGCTCTTCAAATCTCCAGTGAAAGACTCCACAGCTTCCTGAAGCAAGCTAATCCAGCTCTTCACTATCTTGCCATTAAAAAGCTTTTTTTGCTAATGCCCACCCTAATTCTGTTGAGGCAATTCAAACACATCATGTCTTGTCCTGTTTGTAGTGGCTATTATCACGTCTTTCCACATTCTTCCCTTCCCTAGACTAAACAAACCAAACTCTTTCAATCTTTTCTCACAAGTTGTGTTTTCTGGACCTCTAATAATTCTTCTTGTTCATCTCTGAATTCTTGCCAATTATTACAGACATTTCTCGAACTGTTATCTGCCCTTCGCTGGACACAGTATCCCAGATGAAGCTTTATTCATATGGTGAAGAAGTACTACTTCCCATACCTTATATAGTACACCCCCATTTATACAGCCTGTACGAGGATTCCTTTTTTGCAGCAGGATAAATCTGCTGACTCACATTCAAATTCCCTGTTGTAGATCTGCCACCTACTCAGTTATTCCACACCTTGTATTTTTCCCCTTGACTGTTCCTATCAAGTTACAGCACTTATTTTGCCTCATATTTTTCTTCTCATTGGGGCATTTTTTTAACTTTTGAATTAAAAAAAAAAAAAAAAAAAAGAGCAATTTCTGAGTTCAAAAGATGAGATGCTCCAATCCAATTGTACATCAGTTTATAATGATGGAAAGAAAAATATGTTGCCATGCAAAATTAGATGCAGTTTCACTACTCCACAGTTGTCATTAATACAGTCTCTAATATCTTATTATAAATGGTGACAGTAAAATGACCTCTGGTATAAATTACTTTAGTCGGGCAACATTTGAATTTTGACATAATAAGAGGAATCAATAGCTTCTTATTCATCAATTGTAAATAAAAAGAAAAAAGTATGTGATCATTAAGCAAATGAATGAATAGAAGAACTTCAGAGAGAAGTGAATGGGTGTGGGGGATTTACAGTCTTGTCTAGAAAATTCAGGAGAACTGCATTTTATTCACTTCCTGTTAAGTTTTTAGAGTAGCAGTTTTCATTCTCTTCAAATGAAACAATGAGAAAAAGTCAGTATCTACAAAGAAATACTTCAGTCACAAGTCAAATTCTTTTACTAGGAACATGAAGTGTTCCATGATCAGCAGAACGCCTGAAGCCTGATTCCCCGGAGCTCCAGGTTTTGTCGTTGAGCTCTCTCCCAAAAAGCAAATTCTGGCCAAAGCTTGTTTCATGACTAGAGCACTAACATTGCCTTGCTGCTCTGGTTTCTGATATTATATCTGAGCTTCTGCTCAAAGTTTTCTCTCAGTAAAGACTGCTTTGGATCATCTTCTGTCCCAACCACCAACTTATTAAAATTTGCAGTTCAGTGTCTCTGAAACCTGAAATTACCTGTCAGATCCAGCTGAAATTGGGAAAGGGTTTCAAGTTTATGACTAGAGTGGAGAATAACAGACATCAAAACTGGTTGTTAACATCAATCTTATTTCCATAGGAAATCAAGATAGAAACCCTGCTGCTGCCTCTGCGCTAGCACGTGTCTTCCTACAAAATACAAACTGCTTTGTTCAGGCTTTCTAGAAATAAATGGGACCAAAAAGAAGGTCTTGCTATAAAAGAAACTTTTTGAGTATCTGCGTGTGAAACAAAATCAAGGAAAAGGCTCCATTGGCAGAGAGAGTTTGGGTAAAACTTGTACAAACACTGAGACAAGGGGTAAAATGAAAACTCAAATTTCATGCTTAATTGCAGCTGGCATCAGTGAAATCCCCTCTCCTAATTCACTCTGCAGCAACAGCAAAGACATTATAAAGATACTGTCATTTAAATACCAGTGACAGCAACGCAGAAGAGCAATCACATCAGAATTTGAGCTGGCCAAAGCTTTTAGGTTTTCCATTTTAAATGATTTACATATTTCTGTTACTTTCCCCTCTTCGTTTAGAGCTGTTGAGAACCCTCAGGTGTTAAAAGCAAACTGTAGAAAAACTGTGGGAAACACTACGAAAATTTGTAAGATCTCAGCCTACATGTTTTCTATGCTCACGTATCTGAAAAGTGAAGCAACAGCCTGCTTGTCAATTTTCTGTTCTGATGTATTTTCTCTTTCAAAAAGTAAATAAAAACCATTCCTCCTCTCTTCCCTTCCAAACCAAAGAACTGACAGGGTCATAATTACATGTATTTCCACTTAAACATTTATTTCTGAGGAAAAGAATTTTATAAAAGAGAGAGGAAATAAACTAGCAAGCGTATCTCTCTTCTGTTTTGAACTTGATCATTAAATTGATAATTTTTCCTACCTTCTTGCTTTTCCAAGGTCCCCTCTGCCTTTCCTTCAGAAATTCCTTGCATTGTTTCAACAGCAGTTCCTAGTTCATTAATTCAGGCTTAGGCATCCAGTTCTTTTAAAACAGGGTTCCCTCAATCATTTTTTGGTCATGCAAGTAACTTTCTTCTCATATAGTATTTTTTTCTCTCAAAAGCAAATCCACCAGTATTATATTTCCCTATCAGAGAACAAATATATGAATTACAAATTCTTCCTTCTCCCCCCCCCCCCCCCCCCCCCACCAAAAGCCCATTGATTTCATGCGCACTTTCCCAGAAAATCCAGCAGCTTCACATTCTCCCTGCCCCCAAATCCATCAGGTTTCCCATTCCCACAGTCTACCCTGGCCCCTCTGAACACACCATGTTTCTTATTCCCAAGGACTCAATAAACAGCCCAGAGGCGAAGTGTCTTCTCTGGCAGCTCTTCCGTGTAACAGCACCAGCATGACAGTGGCAGCAGATGGGCTGCCTTGCAAGCCTCTGCTAACAGCTTGACGTGTCAAACCAGTCTTCCTGTGGGGCTCTAGTTTTTGGCTGGTTGGCAGGCTAGGAAGTGGGAGAATCCGACCTCCCTCGCTTCTGTACATTAGACAGGAAACAAAAGCCTTCCCCTCCCTCACTGGTTTCGGAGAGAGACAGGCTTAAGACCTTCAGATTGTGCAGACGACATAGGCTGCCCCATCCTCCTTTATTGAGGTGGAGAAGGTAAATGCTTCCCACTGCTACATCACCTGACTTCCCATGGCACGCCGGAGAGACGATTCCTGCTGTGCACACCTGCCTCTCTTGCTTCCAAACTACAGAAAAAGGAAAAGGACACATTGCTGTTCTCTTGCCTCAGTGATAAGCAAAGTAGTGTGTGTGTGTGTGTGTGTGTGTATATGCGCATGGTAAAGCTCCTCAAACCTTTTGGAGATGCTCTGTTTAAAAATAATAGTAGTTCCTATTGTGATACCTCAACTGTAAGTAATTAGTGAATTTCCAAGTGTTCTATTTAAGTTATTTGCTTGTTGGATTTATTAGGTAATTATATGAAAATTAGTTCAGGCAAGTTCATACAAGTTAAAGAGACCAGGTGTTAGGAAATTTGACTGAAAAATCAAGGTTATTGTAGTGAAAGTGAAGATCTTTCATTTACCTGCATGTCTGAAACAAAATGAAGATCATCATTTGCAATGTTACTTTGGGGAACAACTCCCAAAAACTGCCCTTTCAAATTAAGTGATTTACATATTATTTGATCATCTAAATATAACATATGGGACACCATAATAAACCCAGGGTGTTATATTCTGTTAATAAATATAACTTGATTAGTATTTACATCACAGCAGCACTAAACACTTACAACATGATTTTTTTTTTTTTTTTACTTAGATTAATACCCTAAAATAAAAATAACTGATTTCTCACAACAGCTGATCTATTACAAGTACCAATTTGCTCTCTCTGCTTTGGAAATACACTCCTGTTCTGATAAACTGACAGACCATAAAATAGTTACCAGCCAATCCTTGTGGACTAAAAGCTCCCAAGATTTCTTGTTCCCCTCCCCCTTGGCAGGAATTAAAGACTTCCTCTTTCACACAGCAAATCTCCTTTCCCACATATTTGCTGTCAGAGCTGTTTCACTAGGCCTTTTACCTTACAAATCCAAATTCTTTCTGTTCTCTCTTTTGACTGAAATTCATATGTACAGGCAATAGGAGTAGTAAGAGTACACATATTCTTCCTCCTCCTGTCCTCCTCTTTCAAGGCTCTGGGCTCCCCAATGTCCAGAGGTAGTTCGTTCCTTTCCTTGCATCCAGTACTGCACAGAAGGGAAGTAAAAGCCTTATGTTTCTAAGTTCATATATACCCTGCATATGCATAGGCTGAAAAATGCTGTAATTCCTGTCAGATCCCTCATCCATGTCACCTCTTCCTCTGTGGACCATTTTAGCTCTATGCCCATTTCTGTTGCTTCCTTGCTGCTATCCCAAGGGAGAACAAACAGCGAAGAGGAGAGCTGCAGAGGCAGCACAGATATGGAAAAATGGGGAGGTGGGTGTGGGGTGTGTTTTGCCTCAATGGAGGAAGTACAGGAAAATCAGCATTATCCCTAGTTTTACATTACTTCATAGTTGCTAGAAACCCCCTTGGTTCCTCAGTTGACACCTCCTTGCATCAGTGAGGCTTAAAACTATAACAGTCCACCTTCCACATGAAACTGATCTGCAAACATTAGTGGTTTTGTATGAACATCGCTCAACAGTTTACTTGTAATAGTTCCCATTCTTTTCCATTGGAAAAATACACTCAGGTGTTACCACTCCCACTGTACATTCATAGTTCTCCAACTGCAACCTTTAAGATTCTGATTATGTACAGATCTAAATAGCTGCATTATATGTGGATTCTAAACTCCCCCGTAAAATTGATCACAGTGTTTGTAATGGGCTTGCAAAAGTTTCTGTCAAATTAGTCATATCCTGACTTTTATGGTGTGAAATGTACAGTAATTATTTGTTCTATTATCCATCCCTTATCATTGGTGAGATGAAACTGGATGGAAGTTGAAAGCCAGCACCTTCTGTAGCTAACCTAGAGAAAGAAACAGGAGTCCTTCCAAAGCAGCTTTCTGAATGGGAATCAGTAGACATGTTAAAGGGGGTGCCAAAGGTGACACTTCAGGTAGGAGATGTTAGCCTAGCTGATTCTACATGCCAATTCTAATGTGTAACCAGCCTTGCCTTGAGGCTTTTTTTCCCAGGCTGCTGTTCACCTCTTCAGTAACACTTCTGAAGAGGCTTGACCCGGTCTTGACACCATACCTCTTTCAGGATGGATCATCATGTCCAAGCTGACAGTGGATTTTGCTGTAAGAAATTGCCTCGTGTCCTGCTTTCTGCATTAAGACCCTCACAGCCAGCAGCGTTAGAGCATCTCAAACTTCCATCTGGCTGCTCTTCCACACCAGAGCTGCTCTGTGGATGTGTCCTGCTACACGCGAAACTGTGAGTGAACTCACTCGCTGTGACGTAAAGATGTTGGCAGGGAAAATCTTCAGTTGTTCTTTTTAAAGTGCTATGACTGTGCCAGAGCAGGAGCCTTAGGATGGACCACAGCTTAAACTGTCTTTGAAATGTTTGCTTTTAGCCCACTTAGTTCTTATTAGAAAGTACTTTCATTTCTTTTTTGCCATTCATCAGCACTTTTGTTTGAACGCAGTGTTTAACAGTACATTATGACCATCAACTTAAGATGCCAGATTTTTTCTATTAAAAAAAAATTCCTTGTGTTGAAATAAATAGTATGATGTCTGAATCTTGAGGATACATTTTTTAAAAGAAGCGTTCTGTTTTATACATTTTTCTGTGCCAAAACCACACACACTCTGATTTACAACATACATATATATACACACACACACATTTGTGTAAGTAAACAGTCTCAAACACTAGCTCACAGGCCTCTGCGGTGAGTGTTTAGTGATAAGTATACTCTTTAGCAGGCTTTTGGCTCAGGCCAGCTATCCCTGGTGTGGTTCAGAGAAGGTCATAGCCCGAAAAATGCATCCAATAGGCAATTCAGATGCAGCTACCCTGTTTCAGGGAGGAAGAAAGTTCAGGCACGTGGACACAGGGCCAGGCCATGGCACCTTGCCTGTGAACCAAGTCTGGGGCACCAGTTTGGTGAGATTCTTTTGCTCTAGAACAGTTTTATCTAACAGGATATGCAAGTTTTACCTTCAGATTTTTTATAATGAAATTTCTTTCTTGTATACAGTATAAGAACGCTTGAGAATTGATGGTAGTATTGAGTAATCTATTTATTTTTAAAAGCATTTCAGACCAATCTTTTTGAATATGAGGCACGACCTTATGTACAGCATTTTCTGCAAGAAAGAACTTCGGAGAAAGAATACACCTGAGTCAAATTGCTTGGGTGGCAGGAAAATCCTTTGGAAATGTGGTAATGACAACTTGTGAGTACTGAGCTTTCTTGTTTCTCCAGCTTTGTCGCTTGGTCTAACAAAAACATTATCTGTCCCTGTAAGGTTTGGTTCACTTAAGGTACTGATGTAACTATAAAAGCAGACCTGATATACACTGCATGCTTTAACTAAAGACTGTCATTAGCAAATCGATATGATGGCTGAGATGAGAATAATTTAGACTTAAGCTATCCAGTGTCTAAGATTTTGAATGACTAATGGCTTTGAAACAAGAGTCAGCTAGTCCAGAGATACATGAGGCAGTGGTCAGAATTTCTACTGGTTTTGACAGGAAACAAATCTGGCACCATTCCTGGAGATGCAGAATGCAGCCTTATCGTCAGTAGAAATAGGGTGATAGAAATTCAAGTGATAATGAAATACCTGTAAACATACCAAGAACGCGTTAAAGATTGAGATAGCTTTTGGTGTTCCTGTGCTCATACCTACTTGTATAAGTTTTTATGGCTTTGCTTGAAGGTTTCCCGTGATACCTAGTTATGCATTGAGATGTACAATGAGTTTAAGTAAAGGAGATTTACCTTTGGGCTTCCTCTGGAAAACCAACAGGAAAAGAATAAAATTCTAGGATGTCAGATAAAATTCTTCAGCGATACTAAAATTTTGAACTCCTTTGAGGGTAGTTTCTGTGTCATCAACACCTGTATCAGCCTAAAACAGTGCATCAATTTATACATATAGGTATACCTGGGGAACACTCGTTATCACAAGAACCAGGAAAAGCCTTTCAGATTTTCAGTCTGCTGTATAGTGAGGAATATATGTGTTTTCTAGATTGAAGTGTTACTTGTTTGTAATTCACTTTAGTTAACACCCAAGGTAAAAATGCTTTGTTAAATGGTTTATCAATTACCCAGGATGTTTATTGCCTAAAAACCCCCAAATAGTATTAGGACAATGCCAGTAGCTCAGGACTTTTTACCAGATGAGTAAGGTCTGTTGAAATAAGTTTGAATTTCAGTAGGCATCCTTCTGGGGTAATAGTGTTTGGGTATCCTTCAGATTCTGTTTCTTATTTGGTTTTGGAGGCTTCCTCTTTTTTTAAAGAAAGGTAGAGCATGCCCGGGTCTATTCTTAATGCTCTGCTAGATCTCTTTTCCTTCATGGACACACACATTGAAGTATAGGAGTTCTCAGATCAGTTCTTATATCTGCATTCACTGTGGCTTTCTCCTCAGCCTGTCTTAGTGCTTCACACGTAAATCAAAAGACCATCTTCACATATAATGACTGCTACCTTCTGTTGACTGGTCCATAGAGGAACACAGCGCTGACTCTCACCATTCCCCCTCTCCTTTTCCAATAAAAACTCGTAGAGGAATAAAGCAAATACTGCATGGACTCCTAAGACTTACCACTTTGATTTTAATGTGGGCTGCTTGTTTTGTGGGATCTCCTCACTCACTGCAGATCTGCATGAAAATCAAGAAGCATTTAGCATGGTGAAAGGAAACTGGTTGGTGGCTGCTGTCTGTCCTCCATCATTTCCCTACCCCCTGCTTCATGCTTGTAGCACATTTAGTGCTTTGTTGGGATTATACTTTCCCAACCATATATCTCAAGCATCCATTTCACACACCAGATCCTTAAAGGTGCTTGATCAAATAATGTATATCCACTTCATGTGTTAATCTCGAAGCGATATGTATCTTCACTAATTCAGGTCTCAAAAGTGAGCCAAGAATCCTACAGAAATACAGGCCTTACTCCAACTGTTGTCAAATTAGTAAGGACTTATGTGGATGAGGACCAGGTCACTTTTGCAAATTGGTGCATAGATTGAGAAGATTATAATCCAAAAAATTTAAAGCTGTGCTTCATTTTACATATGTAAGCAGTCTCAAAGAAATCAATGGGATTATTCATGTACGTAAAGTTAAATGCACTCATAAATCTCTGTGAAGCTATGACCCAAGGGTCCAGTCTTGCATTTATCTTCAATATGGATTTCAGTACTAGAAGCAATTTCACTGATGACTTAAACATGTTCATACATAGTAGTATCTCATATTCATGGCTGTATGTATCTGGTGGATCAGGTCCTTAGATAATATGTGAAGTGGCAGAAAAGAGAGATTTTTTTTTTCAGTCTGCTGCCTTTTAGTGTTGTAAATCCAACCATATTTAAATACTTCCCTTTCCTTGCATTTTAACTCTGAAAAGCCAGAAAATATTCCTTAATACTAAATTAATCTGTTTCTTCAGTCTTTCCCCAGGACCCCTGATTCCACCACCCATGGTTCCTAACTTTAGCTTATAACTAGATTATTAGTGATAAATTGCTCTCCCCCTTACCCACGTTTGGACTAGATCATATTTGATTTTTTTATTATGGCTGATTTAGTGTTCCCTTTCCCGTAGGAATTTCCTTTCCCTTTACCTTGGCAAATATGATCTACTCTCATGTAACTGCTTTATTTTTGACCCCTTGACACTCATGTATATTCAAGCATCTTCAATTAAATATAACTGGGCTAAACAGAGAGCTGATCTTATATTTTCACAGCTGTATGACAATTTCTCCGTCCCAAGGATTACAAATTGTATTTGTTCCTATTCATCACTTCTCATTAAAGTTACATGCAATATCAGAAAAATCTTTCTTACACTTATTGCGTGTCTTCTGAATTTACACTCATCTGCCCTAAAATCCTATAATTTCCAATGTGTTTATTAATTCTACCTGTCTTCAAAGAATTAACTGGATTCTGATCACCCTCCTTTGAAGGACTCTTATCTGAAAATTTTCTGTCTTCAACATGCTAAATCTGTCAACCCTAATTTTTCCTAATGAGCTTCTTCATTAATACTGATTCTCCACTCTGACATTGAGTCTTAACACAGTGTAGCTCTACAGACTTCAGTAAAATTGTGCTGATATGGAAACATTGTAAAACTAGAAGAAGACACCACAGCAATTTAAATCGTATTGTTTGGAACCATGATTCTCATTTTGCTTCATGGGTTCCACAAAAAATGACATGTATTAGCTAACAGCAGTAGAATTATATTGATCCAATACCTGTATAAGATCAGAATCAATCCTTACATAATATGGTCAGACAGGTGGAAGCTGGAAAAAATGCAATTGTTCAAATTTGCAATTATGCACCAATCACTGTATATTGCTCTGAAAAACAGATAGCAGCTATAACTTGAATTTAACCAGTTAACAGATCCCTATATGTGTTTGGGCATATAGTGTCCACAATGCTTTAATACAATGACATATTCTTTTCAAGTTAGCTAAGTTAGACTTCAGTAACATTACTTACCTCTTTTAGCTAATCCTTCCATCCATCAGGTTTACTCTAGCAAGGAGGCTGCTAGCTATTCATCCAAAGGGAATGCATTTCATGTGGTATGAGAAAAACTTGGGATACAAACCATAGCATGGTATTAAACTTACCGAGACCAAGTTTCTCTGCAACTACTGGCCATAATCTGCCTAAGAGAGGGAAAAGGCAGGTGCACGGAGAAATCAGAAAATTCCTGTCTTTCTAGTGAATATTTCAGATGCCCAAATTATTGCTAGTTTTGAAAAAATTAAAAAAAAAAAAAGAAAAAAGAAAAAGAGAAAAAGGAGAGAAAGAGAGAGATTGAGCAAACTGATCAGCGACAAAGCCCCCAACGCTTTATAAATGCAGAGTTAAGCCTGTTTGTCAGTTAAAAACACACAGTTCAGCAAAACTCAAGCCCGCAAAAGCTAAGAAATTAAGACTGATGGTATATAGCTGTGATTTTGTTGTTTCCAGATAATCTCCTAAAATGTCCCAAATGCATTCTTGGTATTGGGCAGACCAGCTGGGCATATGACCACAAAGAGTGGGCCTTCACCATGCTAAAGTAAAGCTGGTGTTTAAAGAAATGCAAAGAGCTGGATTTGCTGGAACCTTTGAACACATGCTCAAATAAGACCTCCTTACCTACTCCATTTTAACACCTTGTCATGCAGGTTTCCATCTTTACTTGCTCTTTACATCCTGCTGCCTCACAGCTGACAATCTCCCTGGTAAAATAACCTCAGGCATCATTACTGAAATGGACACCAATATAGCATCAAAGTGCAGTAAGCTGAACCTCTTGAAGTGCCCACGCACCTGTTTCTTTTCATTCAGTAGCAGTGAAGGACTGCTAGCCATGACCCCAAATAACCTTCCATCACAATCCAAGCACTGTCAAGGTTTTGCAACTAATGCCTGCCTTCACCATCCATCACTCCATTTATGCTTAACTCAGTTAATGCAACTGGGTTATAGTAGGCAGTTTTTGGTAGGAATTGATACCTTCTAGGTCGGAAGAACAGAGTTATGGTTCATGGAGTGGTTCATGGATATAATATTGCACTTCCCTGTTTTCAGAAACTCCAATTTGAATTACTCTAGCTGTTAAGTCCTTAAATTAATGCAAAAGGAAGGAAGGAGGGAGTTTATTTACTTCTTAGGAGAAAAAAAATTCTTAAGAGTGAGAAAGACTGTGGAAGAGACACTAGGATTTAGGAGAAGACACCATGATTTAGGAGAAAGAAGGTTAATGCTTGGTTTTGCTGTGGTCTTTTTGTAGCTTGCATCATTTACCTTCATCAAGTCACCGAGACCTTCAGGGTCACCGTGACCTATCATCTTCTGCCTGTTTCTTATGTCTGCTGCTGACAAGAAAACGTAAGTTCCATCCCTCCAGTTAGTTCATGGTTCAAAATTTGTTTTAGAATCTCAGTGAAATTTTAATATGACCAAACAAAAACTCTGAAAACTATCATGTAAGAACAGTCCAAAGTTTCACGTGGTTAATGCCAAATGCTTGTTTCCAAAAATAATCGTTAGAATCACATTAAGAGCTGCATTCATCTCACATAACTTCAGACATATAAGTATGGCATTTAGGGCAGACTGGCTGCCAAGAGACTGGTTCTGTGGCTGATGGAGAGGATACCTAAAGATGCAGCTTATCCCATTTTCCTAGGATGAATGAATACATTCCTGGCCATGCTGCTGCTTTAGCCACTAGAGGTGCCTAGATATCTAGCACTGAGTGGATACCTGTAAGACATCAATGTGAAATAACGTACAATCTACACCAAGAGATCTTAAAAACCTCATGAAATGAAACATAACTGGAAAATGAAACCCCCAAATTTTGATGTTATGAAAAGGAACAGGAAAAACTGAGGGGGTTTTATAGATTCAAAATGCCATAGATGTGCTTATTTTTTGAAAAATAAATGCTACTTCAGTCAGGCTGCCAGAAAAGAGTTTGACATCATATTTTATCCAGTTCTAGTTATAGCTATGTGTTCTGGCTTGATAAACTTCTCTGGTCTTTTCATGCTCAGCATTTGAAGAGTGCCTAGTCCCAGGAGGGGGTAGTGTCCAGCAGGGTTCGTAAGGCACTCTGGTCAGCCAGACAATGACAACTAATTTATAAGATGTGGACATACAAAATTTATAAGTTCCATAAGAACAAGGTTTACAACATGCAGAAGCTTACAAGCACTGAAGAAACCACTTCTTATGCTCAGTATGGACTCTATCACAGGATTATTTTTTTTTTTTTACTGCTAAAATGTTACATACTGGACTTCTTAAGCACTTAAGGACACATATTATTATATCCACATTATTTTAATCTCCTCTTTCTCTCTAAGTGTCTAATAATATTTAGTGTTCCACAATGGGATGCAAATTTTACTTCTTAATTTGCCAATAAATTTCAAAAAATGCCTTTCATTTGTCAGAGAAAATGTCTATAGCTTTAAAATACTACTGAAGCAATTTTGGGATGCTGCTGGTAATGAGCCAGGGAGGCAGATGACTAGAAATTTCAGAAAAAAAGCCCACATTGTGCAAACTTCTCTGACTCACTCTCATATTAGACTGTAGCTGAGGTTTAATGTGGTCCGCTTCTCTTTGCAATGCCAGCTGTATTACTGTTTTGAACAACTATTTCATAAATCTATCTAGCACCAATGTGCTATGAATCATTAACAATGTTGTTTGCACGATGACTTTCGTCTTCCTCATGTGTTGCTGTATTAAATTTCCACTTTAATACAAGCCACAACTACATCCTTAAGCGGAAATTCATTACACTTAAGCTGCGTGGAGATATCTGCAAACAGAGCCTGGCTTTTGCATTTATTGTTAACTATTAACATTTGACAGGTTCTGACAACATGGTCAGCCAAGTGCAATACAGAAAAGACAGCCGTTGACTCTTAGTGAATGAAAAAAAATGTGGTGGTAGTAGCATGTCGATTCAGACAGCTAGGGATAGAACCTGGAGTTAAAAGTACCCATGGAATTTATTCAGATAATGATTCTGTAAGTGGCAGAATCCTGCCAGAAGCATAGACAATAAAACTCCTACAGATCACTACTTTTGTGGATACTTCTTTACAGCTCCAAAATTGTATGATTAAATCTCTTTGATAACACAGAGGAAGAAAACTAGGATAGCGGCATAACAGGAATAGAGAAGTCCGTGCCTGTATAGGAACCTATCCACTGAATTACTGGTTCTGAGGTAGCCACACTCGTGTTTTATAGATGATTGGGCTGCCAGCCATGAGGGGCAGCTGTGCGTGAACCGCGCATAGAATATGCTATGACTGTGGGCTTTTCAGCTAAAACTTAGTCAGATGGCTGAAGTCACAGCCATCACAGATAGCTGCTATCGTGTTTTGGCCTATATTGTTTGTTCTGTCTTTTGCATGAATGATACTGTCCTTTAATTTTACCCTACTGACTGGATTGTAACAAAACACCCATCTTCCACAAGCCTGGTAAAGGCTGAGTGCTCCCATTCTTAAACCCTTGAGAAAGATCCTGAAGATTGAAGAGAAGAGATGGTGAGAAGAGAAATTAGATATGGCAAGTAAGGGAAATTGTGTTGAGGCCAGAGCAATTCTATATTTTTGAAATGCTAACATGTCTTAACAGAGAACAAAGAATAACATAATGGCAGGGAGCTTAAAGCAATGGCAGAGCTTTGCAATAATTTTCCAGGCATTTCTTCAATTTAAAAAAAAAAAAAAAAAACAAACACAAAACAATCCACTAAACACAATCAGTGCTGTAACTGGTTAGAAACGGTTTCTTCCATTTAGCTTTCTGAACTTGGAAATTCAGTTAAAATGTAGATAGTTGGAAACATTTTACCAGCCTTCACCAGTACTCTTATCAATGTCCTTACTATTTGTATTACAGCACCAAATGGGAGTTCTTATTATGGACCAGACCACACTGTGTAAATGCAGCCCTACCCTACTCTTATAGTTTCTGTATAATACAAGAGAAAACATCACCCAAGAAAAACAAGGTGCTACAATGAAGCAATGAAGCAATGCTGATTAGCTCAGCAGACAGATCAACGTGTCCACTAGACTCCCTGTAAGCATCACAGGGAAGGAGAGGATGGAGGGATGTGAAGAAAAGTGGCAATGTTTTGCTAGAGGGAAGTCCACCAAAAGGGAGGAAAGTTTGAGAGAAGCGTTAGGGATGACTCTCAGCCAAATCTGACTAATGATTTGTGGAGACTGGCATGAAGGAAAGATGGAAGAGTCAACATCTACAAGCAAATAAGAAAAGAGAGCCTGGATGGGAGTAGGGCACAAAATGCACTGAAAAAAATAAAATCAGCACCTTATTTAGAAAGATAGGAGACGAAAAAAAAAAAAAAAAAAAAAACAAACCAACATTCTGAAAACATCTTCTGGGGATTGAAAAGCTCCAGAAAAGAACAAAGCACAGCTTTCCTACAAGTCATTCCCCCAAGAAATCCAAGCAGCTTGTTGCTGCAAGACATGGGTAAAGAAATGACCCAGCAGAGTGTGTGTGCTAGGCGGTTAGTGCAATACAAAGGCCTGTTTTTGCCTTAACCAAATGAATATATAGAGGGGAGCATTTGTCACTTCTGAGAGACGTAGTTCTGGGAGGAGTATCCAATAGCAAATATTTCTTTCAGTTGGATAGCATCTTCCAGGTGCTCTTAGCAGAACCAGACATATCACTGTATAGTCTCTCCAAACATAGGTTGTTTTTTCTTAATGTCAAGGGGCAAAAAGGAGCATCAGGCAACTCCGTTTGCTAAGTGGGCCAACAGAGGGATACACTGCATCAGGAAAAGCTTTCCACACAAACACATAGAAACAAACACAAAGGCACACACAATTACAGTTAACCAAGACCTTCCCCAGTGGCTGCTCCAGTGAGATTGCACTGTCAAGCCTGGGGAAAACGTGACACTTCCTCTGACTGGTCACAGTGTTGGGATCTTGGAAGGTGACTTGACCCCAAAGTGTGGCTCTACCTTCACCTTCACCTTCACCACTGTATCTATTCAGTGTCAGACATCTAGATAATGATATTCCCCATTGATCACTATTACCTAATAGGGCTTGTTAGTCTAGCTGATTTAGAAGAGACATTAGAGAAATCCCCATATGCTTTAACCTGTCTTATGAGTAGAGCCTCAATTCTAAGCCATGCTAGAAAAGTTGTCAGTCCCTCTAATTTTAAGAGTCACTCCACAGTTGCAACATGGACAGGAACAAATGAACAAACTGACAGGCAATATGTAGAAGAATCCCTCAAAAAGTAAAAACTCTGAGAAACTCTCTCTAGTAACTCAGGAGAAGGAACATGAAAACTGAAATTTGCAATATAGCAAACCTCAGAGAGAATAAAGATTAATTCTATACAATGGGAGATAGTGTATGGTACTACTGTATTATCCACAGCCTGTTGGCTTGTTTACATTTTACTGCTTCATCTTTCCCCTCCGCGCATCCTTACCTCTATCTCTTTCTGCTCTTGCCTTTTCTGAATAGCTTCCTGTACTCATCCTTTTTGGCATGCCATTCCAACTTTAATTTTCCTTAAAGTCCTGAATGTGCAGAACTATTTTAAATACCATCATTCAATGGGATTTGGAGAAATGTGACACTTCAGTCTGTTGGATTCATCAAGAATGAATAGAAAACATATCAGAAAGAAGAATCTAAACCAAACAACTCTACTTTACTTCAAGCAAGATTTTTCAATGGGAACATAATTTAGTTCTTAAAAACACATTGTTTAATTATTTATGATGTTTAAAAAAAATTCTCCAGTCACATTTTTTCACTTCAGCTTGAAAAAAATTAACATGTCTATCCAAGACTTTCACTCAATTATTTTAAGCTTGTATAGTTCTGTAAAATTTTGACTTCTGCACCTTTCCTTGTAGATACTCTTCTTAATTGGGAAATGAAATATGAATATGAAATAAGAACTGCTCCACTTTGCATTCACAGAAAAGACAGAGAGGAAAATAACATTGTGGTTATTGAAACTGTACAGTTTGGGTCCTTTTGGCCACATATTCATACTTTTGATCCTGGATTATCTTTTTGTGATTACCAAAGTGAACAGAAAAAGAGATGTGGAAGTAGGGAAATCCCTTGTATTCCCTCCTATTTCTGCATTCACTTCACGAGTGTCAGAATAGTGATGTTTTGACCACACTTGGGACTTTTGAGGAACTGTATTATTTTGGGTGAGATTCATTTTTATTCCATACATCATTTTTAGGGTATTGTCTTGTGTTTGTTGTGCACTCCAAAGATCCATTCAATGCAGTCGATATAGTTCAGATTTGCAAAGAATTTTTGTTCAGTTTATAAGTGTTTAGTATCCTAGAGCAAAGTGATGACAGTCGTTAGTGTGGATGCTGCAGTTACCAGCCAGCCTCAAGTCTCAGAACAGCTAAACCACAAACCGTCTGTCATAACCATGGAACCGGGAATTTTGAGTGAATGAAGGCTAAATGGTTTTTGCAGGTTTTAAATCTTTGGAGCCAAAATTCTCAGAATATCTCTTTTAATCAACAGACAAAGTGATTCCCAGTGAGAAAAAAGATAAAGAAGAAAGAAGGAAGACTTCCTCTTGTCGCTGGTCATGGCAACAATTAATATTGTTGGAAGAACCTTGGAAATTTCTTGCATCGCTGGCAATTTCCATGTGTTCTTCAGGAGAGGGGAGCACAGAAAGGATAAAAAATACCTTTAGTTCCGTAGAATTTTTTGAAACTGTGAGGTGCGTTACTACTTTTTATTAAAAAAAAAAGCTGAAAAACATTCTTCTGATGTGTCTCTCAAATGTTGCATAAATTAATATATTTCAGGTAAAAACAATACGGATAACTAACACCTTTGATCTGCCTCTTATTCCATGGAACTATTTTGGTGAATATTTATTAATGAAGCATATATTTACTGATGTAAATACTTCATAAATACTTCATAAGCAGCCATAAAGCAAATCAAGATAGACATAATTTTCCTACTTACTGGAAAAAAAAAAAAGAAAAAAGAGAAAGCTCATTTTTCATCTAAAAGTTTTGGAAAAAAAAATGCAGCTCCTTTCCTCTATGCTACTATTCAATGAAGGGAATATTTTAAATCTTTCTCTCTGAAAATCTTTTAAAACCTGTTTTTATATTTCAGAATTTTCTTATGAAGGCCTCAACATTTTTATGTACCTCTCCAAAGTAAGAATAATAATAATAATAATAATAAAGACATAAAATTGTAGAAATAAAATTTTGAATTTAAAATACTTCTAAAAGTCTCTTAAAACTTCTACATAGAAAAGTCTGAGTCTGTCAAAATTTTGATTTGAGGTGTACTTTTCAGCCAGGCACACTTGTGTATATAAACCCTGTGTGCCCTATGTTGGGTTGTACGTAACCTGGAGGATGGGGTGTCAGATTTAGCTTTAACATTCAAACAGACTCTGTGTAACGGCCTTCTTTCATACTGTTTTCTTGTCTAAGGTTTCTATTCCGAATTTGAATATAGCATGCCCATGTTCCTTCTTATAAATATAATCAAGAAAGAATAATATCTGTAAAAAAACCTGAATTCAGACAAACTCATAGGATGGGGTGGATTCTTTATGTTAAATTTTAATACTGATCACTCTCTGTAGTCTCGGATAGGCATTGGATTAACTTCAGTGACACTACTTTTAATTTAAAATAATGAGAAAACAAAGTCAGATCTCTGTGTGCAATGACTCACCACAGGTATTATAATGTATTATTCTTCAATCTGCCTGTTCTGTTGGCAGAGTGGCTACTGACTTAAGTAGAACAATAGTCAAAGAGGTCCTTACTGGGTTAAATGTTGAGCGCGTTTAAGAAAAACATGTGATACTGTTTCATATTAAGGGAAACATCATGATGGCAAGAGAGATGAAGAAACACAAAAAACTTTTCACATTCTAAGTTTTTTTCATTTATTCTTTTATTTGTTCACCTTTCCTTTCATATAGTCCTCCTGGTTTTAATTATTACTTTATTTAAAGGCAACAAAACCCAAATAATCTGCAGCTGAAGGCTACTGTGTTTATTAGCTAAGTTTAACCTGGAGCCATATATGAAATTGGTCATGAAAGATAAATGTGTATTATTTAACTGTCTTTACAAATCACCAACTATAGTCAATGATATTACTGTCCTCTCACATTAACTCGACTTGTGGTTTGACTATAATCTGGTTCTACTGTGAATGTCCTGCAGCCTTGCCCTGAAGTAAATTTTGTTTGCTGACATAGACAGGAAGTCTGAATTTCCTTGATTCTTTTTTTCCCAAGAAAATTAGAAAAAAATAGAGCCTCCTTTTTTTTTTTTTTTCCTTTCCCCTCAGTAATTGCTTATGGCTTGCAGTCAGATTTGCTGGTGGTATTTAAAAAAGGGAAAAAATGTACTTTCAAACCTGGTGCTGCAGCTGTTGTACCTATAAGTAGACTACTGTTCATGCAGAAATGAGCCATGGGCCCTGCTCAGCCTGAATATTTGGCTGGAGGTTGTTAAATGCAGGAAGAGAATGCGATACCGACTGGGTACGCATAGAGAAATCTCTTCAGTAAACCTCATTTGCCCGGTGAAGGGCAGAAGGAGTACTTGCATGAGTATAGGCTGCAGTATAGACTACAAATTATTTACAAAACATAGGAAAGAAAATAAGAAGACTATTAGATAGTAAGACCTGAACAATTGTTTTTTTTAATCTACACAGAGACCCAACTTGGACATTTCTTCTAACTCTTATGAAACCAACTTCATGTGCACAATAAGCTACATGAAGATGTGCGTGAGGAAAGGAAGCTCTGTTTCTCTGTGAAGACAGATGCCTCCAGGACAATGACAAAGCAGGGACTGAGCCAGCTCACAGTGTGCAGCAGCAAGAAAGGGGACAAGCTTGTGGGATTCCCGTAAGTATTGTCCTCAGCCTCCAAGTATCTAGACTGGTCTCAGCAGATTGCAGGCTACAAATAGGATGATTGTACTGTTGAGATTAAAATGTTTCCTTGACTACAAAGTGTATGCTTCAATTTGCACAATTGGCCAGATTAAAACTGTTTTGTTACAAACTCTTGTTTTCATGTTTTCACTTCTTCCTGGGGGAAACCTGTTTAGGGTTAACTCTTTTTGGAAAATCTCTGTGTGTAGTTCAAGCATAACCAATTCTGAGTTCACTGTGTGAAAAGAAAAACTTTGGCTGCAACGTTTTACATAGCCTGACAAATTTTTATCTGATAACTACAACAACATTGAATGTGGAAATATGGAACTGGGCTTTTTGCAATTCTCAGAGGGGTGGTATGTATTTGTAAACAAACTGGAAAAAAAACACTGGCTAGGGTTTATAAAATTCTGACTATTTAAGAACTATGTACCAGGTAGTTGCAGCAGGAACTGTTAAGTTTGAGAATTTGTATTGGAAAGGCCATTAACAAGAGGCATTTCCATTCAGCTGAGTGAAAGACTTCGAGGTGGTCTGAGTAAGACCTTCTTTGGGTTGCATATGTGAGGATCTAGGATTGGAAAGCAGAATTTAGGGGCCAGCGTGTATATCCAGAATTAAACTTGACGCTCATTAAGTGTCATGCACATTATACCCAACGAGAACCAAGACTTCTTTCCCATGGTGGAGTAATCTGCCCACTCTAATGAATAATCGGGGACAGGGAGGTGAGAGGGGAGGAATCCAGATACTCATGGGCAGATCCCAAAGAAAAATTTCAATATCTTGAAAGCCTGTACTGCTCCAGAATTTACCCAAGGCACCAGAGAAGGAAAGCTGTTTCTCGATCCACTTTGGGAAGTGAAACTGGGCATTTAACAAAGGACCAAGCCTTACTTACCAGAGCTTTGAGATAAAGGACATACTAGTCCATAGTCTCAAAGTGTAGTTTAAGAGCTGACATACTCCACAACAGGTTGACTGGTCCACTCTTTCTTGTCTGGAAAAGTTGGACGCCCTTGATGTTTCCTCCAGCTGCTCCAGTGCTTGTTTGTGTTCAGAATGATGCTGAGGACACGCTGAGGTCAGGCAATCTGCTGGAGAGGGTGCTTCTGCGAACCAATACCCTTGTCTTTCTGTAAAAGTAGCTACAAACTTTGCTTGCTCCTCAAATCCAACTGCCAGTGTATAAACAAGTGCAAAACAGCCAATTACACACCATAAATGTATAAAGCACAGGAGCATCACATTGTAACAGCTGTTAGTAACCATTTCCCGTGTTCCCTAGCACAGTGATGTTTGAGTTGCTTGTTAAAGTTTTCAGTAAATATTTTCTTTCTTTTGTTGGTCAAAAATAAAAACAGGTTCAAGAATGCAGCCAAAGCTAACAACAAGGTCTTTGTGAGGTCATTTGATCCTGTACTTGCATTTTGTAATTGAGAAGAGCTGAAAACCTTACCTAGAAAGCTTGCCTAGGAATAAAGATTTCTAAGAACAGCGTTCCCTCGCAGCTTCCTCAGACAAGTCTGACTGCAGTTTTCCCTGTGGGATGTAAAATAAGTTTAGGCATTGCCAAACAAATAGGACTAACAGTGGTGTGCATTGCATTGTGTGCCTATTATTTCTCTTCTCCAAAGTTCAGAGGCTAGATTCTGATGCAGAAGTCAATGGAAAAATGCCACTGATGTCTGAAAATGCAAGCACATTCTACCTGAATAGAGAAGGATTTTCTCTGGTTGTATGTGAAAAATTCCACTCAGCAACAAAATGAATATATTCCAGGGACAATAGCAGCAAATATCAATTCAGTGATTTATGACAATAAGGAAACCTGTGTGTCAATCACAACAAATACAGTATGCTTGGGGGGAAAAATTACTTTCATCAGCTAAAAAAGGGCAATTAGATTGAATGACAACAATTCCGCTACTTGGAGGTGACAATAATGCAAATGAAGTTTGAAGTAATAATACGACTTAACTTCTCTGCTTCTTTATTTTGTCACTTCAGTTTGGATTGGTTGTGTAATTTAAGTTTCTAATATTGATAGCTTTATAAACTCATTTGACATAAATCAGCATAGCCTTACTAACTTCCATGCAGCGAAGTTGATTTACATGAACCAAGGTGCTTGCCTAGACTTTTTTAATGTGTTCACATAATTCTGTTCCTGCACATCTCCAGTTTTCGTCTGCCTGTCTGTGTTACATACCAAATAGCTTTCAAGTCCCCAGATAAATGTTTATTGAGAGTACCATGGAAAGGTTTATTAACTTAGAGCTTGAATTTGAAAATGTTAACCACAGACTACCCAAACAAAATCAGTAGAACTACATCAATTTAGAGCAGTGAAAAATCTGACAAGCAGTGATCTTTTTCTTAAAAATGCTCCTTTTTTTTCCATTGAGAGATCTCTTTGTTTTCTGTGTCTACTTCCTTTAAATCTAAATTATCTTAGGACTGCACAGTAGAGACTTCTATTATGTTACAGAGATTGAACTTCTTTTTCTTTTCTTCTGTTTTTTGTTTTTAATTCAAAGTACAAAGGCTGAAGTGCTAAACTTTATGAGGCTTATAATAGGTCCTTGGCCTGAAAAATAGTAAGGAATAAAAATAATTAATAATCATCCAATACCAAGCACTTATGTCATGCCTTTCATCTGAGGAAGTCAAACCACTTTATAAACAGCAATGAATTAATAGAGGAATGTTTTGCCACAGGCAAAAAAGTGAAACAAGAAACCATCGCTCTACTCCCCGCTGCCTCCTGAACTCCACAAAGGCAATAATTATGTGAGTGAAAATTATACCACTTTTTAGTGCTCATTTCTTAGCACTTCTGGAAACCTGGATTGTGCTGTTCCTCCACACAAAATCTCTCAGAATACAAGGAGCCACATGGTGGGACAAGTTCAAGTAAATGTTCTGCCTCTGTAATTTTCTCTTGCTAGTTTTTCTACTGTGCCATCAAATACCAGGGAAGGAGATATAAATCACTGATGCATTGATTTGTTACTGGTTTGCTCCTTTTTTGCTCTTAGTTGCACATGGATGAAAATAACCATTTCATGCTCATGAAAGTATGGGGGAAAATTGAAGACAGTCCAGAGCAGAGCAATAAGAACAACTGGATGCCTAAAAGACATGACCTGTAAGCAAAGATCAAAAGAGTTGGAGGTGTTCATCCTAGTGAGGTGTAAGGGCAATCATGGCAGCAGCCTTCAAGTGTAAAAAGGTTACTGTGAAGAAGAAAGACATAAGCTGTTCTCCCTGGGCATTGTAACTAGGATGAACAATAATGAACTTCAAATACTGCAAAGGTGGAACACTGTCAAAACAGTGATGAGCTGTATGACAGCTAAGCCCTGGAATAGTCTGTATTTGCTGTGAAGTCTCCATTATGGAAAGTTCTTCGGATTAGACAAATATCTCTCATGTGGTGTTACCGGCTTAATAATCTGGCCTTTGAGCAGGTAAATAGCTCAGGTGGCCTCTTGAAGACTCGTCTAGGGCCTGCTTTCTATGAACCAGCTTTTAGGACAACACTGAGTTTTGCTTCCAGGTTCAGATTCAACACAAGAACTCTAGAGGCCGTAATCCTGCAATTTCACAGTGCCGAAGTAAAGTGGACGAGAATTACATGCTAAGTCATTAGACGGGGATTTGGGGAGATCTGCACCTTTTCCTTATGAAAGTGCTTAAAAAAACATTTTTTAAAATGTTGAATAAGGTTATATTTAATTATAAAGTAGAAGAGTGCCTAAGTTTTTTGAAACAGACAAAGTTTTCAACTGATAGTTTAACAGGAAGAATCTTAACATATTCTGTCTATGCACCTTCCAAGAAATAGTCAGTCAATAGCGTATTCAGCATGTTTTGTCCAGTATCCTGGCAAAGATAAAGGAGTTAAATCTTGGGGATGCATCAGACTCACATAATGATGCTTCCTTCTTGAAAACAAATGAAAACAAATCCACCAGTGTCACAGAAGTGTGACTTCATTGCTCGTAGTTCAGCGAAAGTCAAGTGATTTTTGCTTACTTATGCCCTCCATATCTAGTGAGGCTTTTTTACGGGTAGACGCCGATCATCTTGGTAATGCTAGATACCTTTAGGTGTAGTTTTCGCTTGAGACAATATATACCTGCAGCATTGCAGGGAGCTAACCACATTGTTACAGTTTCCTCAGGTGGTTCTCTTGAAAACAAATATCTAAATTATGCCTAATAAGCCATTTAGACTCTGATGAAGTTGGGGGGGCGGGGGTGGATATACTGTCTTTTCATTGTATCTGATCTTTGTTAGATATACCACACACTTTAGAAAAGAAGAACAAAGGCAACAGTACAGGGAGGGAAAATAGGGCGAGAGATATTGGACATAGGAAAAAAGCTGCTACTGTTTAGCTAAATGGGAAAGAGGTAGGACATGATATTACGCTACTCAGATAAATATACAGGATTCAATCCACTGAGAGGCTTCAGTCCTTTTCCTCCAGTCTACTTAGAGAAGGGCAATGTGGCAAGAGATTAATTTAAATTTGCCGACTCAGAGTTTGTGTGTGCTTAATCTGTCAGGGACCGAGAGAGTCAAATGCCTTGTGTGCCCTGCAAAGAGCAAGGTGTTTGTTTAAGTATCTCTCATTTCCTCCGAAGCTATCTGCCTAACTAGGGGATAGAATAACACTTTTACAAAGAACAGTTTGGAGAATATAAAACAGATAGCTGATCTGAATCATCCCCTGGGGGAGTCTTTTTCTTTTCAGTGATTATGGAAGAAGCCTGAGGTGGCTAGCTTCCTATTTTAAACACCTGAATGAGGGAAATGCCCTAAGTATGAAAGCTTGTCTTTGTGGCTGTAAGCATGAAATATCACAAACAAATTTTCTACCATATAATTAAAAGACTTAGCTGGATACAAACATGAGTTTTTGCTCCCAGATTTGATAAGATTTTTTTTGCCTCTGCAAGCTTGGGACACCAAGCTGTTTGCAACGCATGGAACCAGGACTGCAATAATGTACTTGTGTTTCAGGGGTTTTCCAGTCCTGAGATCAGGCCTGCTCCTTTTGGAGTTTTTTATCAGCTCATAAACACAAGAGGAATTTAAAGCTTCATTTTCAAAATCTTTTAGCCTGTGCTTTCTTATTTGTGACTTTGTGTTATGCTGCTTGCCATACACAGACATTCGGGAAACTCCAGGTGCAAACCTCAGTGCTATAATGTTTTTTCTGCTCACACATGAGGAGTAAGACACTGATTGTCTCGCTCAAGTACAATAGCTGCTGATATATCAACTAAACAAGAACCTGTTTAGACACTGACACCCCATAGACTGTGAAATGCTAATGAAACATTCCCATTCAACAGCAGATTACGTGCATTTTACCTAAATAATTTCCATTTTATGTAGTTTCTCAGCACTTATTTTTTTTCCGTTGAGTGATTCTAAGAACTACTTGGTTGTGATTTCTTGCACCTTTTATTTCCAATGCATGCATCCCAGCACATCCTGCTAGTCCTAGTTAAAAGCACTCAGTTCCCTGTCATTGTGGTACAAAGGTGGGAATGGCTGAGGTCCCAAGCAAATCATGACACATTTTGGAAAATGTTGGCTAAGTAATGGAAATGGTAATGAAATGGGAATTGAATGTAGTGTTGAATATCACAAAAAACAGTCATCCAACAAAAGATCTACATTAAATTAATGCTGGGGGGAGGCTTAGATACTTTTTGAACATAAAAGTCAACCTAATTTTATTTGTTCAAAAGGCAGGATGGAGAATAAGTTTGCTTTATGAGTAACATGGGCTATTTCCAAAGGATGAAATGTGCAGAGCTTGATATTTTATCTGTTTGTGGTGAGAAAGGATCCTGAGAAGGGCAGTGAAAAAGCCTTCAAACTTACTGGGAACCCCCCTGAAAAAGTCCATACATGACTATAGTCATATGTCTGAAATGTCACCCACTACCCAAGGGTCAACACACCTGAGCAAGACTTGTTCATCAGTACTGTAATTAGTCTGTATTGAAGTTTTTTTCTGGCACTGTTTTCTTACAGATGAGCAGAATTATGTTTGTTCTATTCAACATTCAGCTACATGGGGGGCAGCTTCTGTTGACATAAGAGCATTCCTCCACAAAGTAGGGGAGTGGAGTTCTCTGCTTTCAATTTGTATTTCTCACAAATGTTTCTCAGTCATCAGTTTAAGTGTGCATTCTGTCCCGTTTTCAGAACTACCCTTGACTTTTACCCAATGTGTGTTCAGTGTGGATAGAAACCACCCATTAGCCAGACACATGTATAACCACGAGTCTCTAGAGTCTTGTTCCCTCCTGTAAGTGCACATCCCAAATGCTATGAATCTCTGTACAATTACAGAGATTTAAGAGAACAGGAAGAACACATTCCTGCCATTGCTTATAACCTAAATAGTGCCCTTTTCTGAGCTTCTGTGGGTTTGAGTCTCTTGTGCCAAGGTGGATCTTGGAGACAAGTCTTTGGCTTCCTGGGGCAACGTGCTACTCACCCGTCCATAAAAAGCAAACCTCATACCATGCCTTTGGCCTACATAACATTTTGAGAAAGTGGACATGCACTCCTGTCAAGGTTTGGAAATGCGGGGTGTGGGATCCACACTGCATGTTAACTGGACCTTAGGGGTGCTCTAATGGGGGCCAGTTCCAGTTTGTGGTAACCCCAACTCCATACAGACCAGCCGTATGTGTTGGGGGTGTTTAGGAGGTTCACACAATTTGGCATCCAGACTCCTGCACCCTAAGCTTAGGGTAGTTGTGTTTCATCACAGCCAGATGAGGTTAGATAAACACACAAACGTATCCCTGTTGATATCACCTCTGTAAGCACAGAATATTTCAGTGGTATTTTCTACCAGTTTTATTCCTCCTTCTGGCTCTGTGTCCCAAAAACTCTCCTCATGTCATGCAAAGATAATTTCATTCTGCCATCAATAAGATGTGTTTCGTTTCTTTATTTATTTCCAAGAGTACCAAAGCATACTAATCAGGAAGCTTTGTTCATCTGTCCCTCATGCAGTGAACAGAGGTCAGATTTAAAGTAGAATATGTTGAGTACAAGATAGCTGTCATTGAAAGACAGCCTTAACATCACCCAGGCAGCCAGGATCTTGAACTGACTAAAGATAAAAAGACATTTTACCTCCCCTCCAAAGCTTCTTTAAGGCTCTTACTCAGCAAAGCACTGAAGCATGCCAGCAAATTTAGGATTGCGCTTGATCCCATTGACTTCACTGGGATTATTCAGGTGCTTAACACTATGCACATGGTTGAGTACTTTGCTGGATTGGCACTTAATTCCTCTTAAGCATTTCAAGAGCTCCCAAAATGATGTTCTGAACTGGCGGGGAATAGAGTGTATAAATATCTTCTTTTCCATGGTAGCAAAAGTAAAAAGCTTCATAAATAAATCATGGTGTCCGTGAATAATTTCTCCAAGTTGGTTTTACAGGTTACGAATGGTCCTGTATAACTAGCTGACTTCCTGGTTTTGTGCTGAGGGAAAAAAAAATAATTAAAAAATTTAATTTTATTTTCCTCAACCTCAAAAGATTTTTTTAATTTTCTCCTTCCTCCCTAAAAGCCCTGAAACTTGTTTACTTTAGTTAACCTAAGGTGCTCTGTTAATCTGCTCTGAACTAAATGTTTTGTCTTCCAGTTTGGATTTTTAACCATTTCAAAGGCTCAGTTAAATTCTATTTTGAATGGAAAAGCCTCTCAAAAAGCAAAAATGTTTTCTATTAAAAAAATCTCAGCAGCAAACATTTTAAAAAATGTATTTGATTTTCTTCACTGGGAAGCAATTATTATGTATTACATTATTTATATGTTACTATGCACTATATTTCAAGGAAAAGAATCCCTTTTTTGCACAACTTTTGTGTGTAGTCCTCATTCTAAGAACTAAGAATTTCTTTAATGTAAATTAAATTCCATATAAACAAATATTTTTCCCCATGCATGTAGATATTTACAAAAACAGAGGCTTTCTTTTTATGGTTTTCCTTTTGTCACTGTTTGGATGGCTTTTAGGATTCCATCCACAACTTCAGTCTCTGCAGTAAAATTAAAACCCTTTTTTTGTATAAGTACTGTGAGATTATTACCTGTCGTTCATGGACATTCAGATTAGAATTGTCTTCTTATGAATTTACAATGGCATTTTTCAAACTATAGAATTACTCAGTCTGCAAATTGCCATTAGCACTACAGATACAGGACAAGTTTTACCATTTTTTTCTCACTCAGGTGATCTCACTGGAGTTAGAAGGGACTATGCACAAAAAAAAAAATTCACAGCACCTGGCTTTTATGTGTAAGGCATATATAAAATGATATATTAATGTAAAGAACTAGAGAGGTTATTTGACAAGGGGAAAACTAGTAATAAGGATGATCTATTAGAGTTTTTAGACAATGCCTAAAAATAGTGAGCATGGCTTCCATAGTTTTCCTCTAGTAGCAATGAATTCGATAATTTCAATGTAAATTAACAGATATAGAATTTCTTATGCAGTTACCTTGACAGGACAAGGGGTTGAATAATTTCTAAAAAGTAAAGAATTTTCAATGTTTTTATCCATGTTTGTCAGAGTTTTTAAAACCACTGGCTTTCATTTTAAATGGAACAAATATTAGTACATGCTTTAGGAAGTCTAGTTTGTCCAGTGTTGAAGTACATTTTTATCCATGATATTTAAAATGCAGTTTTCTATAAGAGACATGATAAAACAAGGCTTTTGAAAATTTCTTCAAATTTTGGCTGGTTTTGTTTTTCTAGTTCTGTCATACTCTGCTGAAAATAAAGTTGTGAAAAAATAGACTCAGAAACATAGAATGGTTTGGGTTGGAGGGGACCTTTAAAGACCACCATGGGCAGGAATGTCTTTAACTGGATCAGGTTGCTCAAAGCCTCGTCCAACCTGACCTTGAACAATTCCAATGATGGGGCACCCACAGCTTCTCTGGGCAACCTGTTCCAATATCTCACCACCTTCATCATAAAAAATTTCTTCCTTATGTCCAATCTAAATCTACCTTCTTTCAGTTTAAAACTGTTGCCACTGGTCCTATCTTTCTTATAAGCCCCCTTTAAGTACTGAAAGGCTGCAATAAGTTCTCCCTGGAGCCTTCTCCAAGCTGAACAACCCCAATTCTCTCATCTGCTCTTCCTAGGATAGGTGTTCCATCCCTCTGACAATTTTTTGTGGTCCTCCTCTAGACCCGCTCTAACAGCTCCATCTCTTTGTTGTACTGAGGAGCCCAGAACCGGACACAGTACTCCAGGTGGGGTCTCAATAGAGCAGAGTAGATCAGGACAATCACCTCCCTCAACCTGCTGGCCATGCCACTTTATCTGAAGCCCAAGTTGTGGTTGGTTTTCAAGGCTGCAAGTGCACATTGCCAGCTCATGTCCAATTTTTCATCCACCGTCCCCATGTTCTTCTCCATAGGGTTGCTCTCAATCCCTTCATCCCCCAGCTTGTGTTGATATAGAATCACAGAATCATAGAATGGTTTGGGTTGGAAGGGACCTTAAAGATCATCTAGTTCCATCCCCCCTGCCATGGGCAGGGACACCTCCCACTAGACCTGGTTGCTCAAAGCCTCATCCAACCTGGCCTTGAACACTTCCAGGGATGGGGCCTCCACAACTTCCCTGGGCAACCTGTTCCAGTGCCTCACCACCCTTACACTAAATTTCTTCCTAATATCTAATCTAAATATCCCCTCTTTCAGTTTGAAACCGTTACCCCGTGTCCTCTTATTACACCTCAGCCTGTCCTCATAGCATAGGTGCTCCAGCCCTCTGATCACCTTCGTGGTCCTCCACTGGACCTGTTCCAACAGGTCCATGTCCTTCTTATGTTGGGGACTCCAGAGCTGGACACAGTACTCCAGGTGGGGTTTCACAAGAGTGGACTAGAGGGGCAGAATCACCTCCTTTGATCTGCTGGCCATGCTTCTTTTGATGCAGCCCAGGCTGCTTTCTGGGTTTGCTTTCTGACCTGCGAGCACATGTTGCTGGCTCATGTTGAGCTTCTCATCCACCAACACCCCCAAGTCCTTCTCTGCAGGGCTGCTCTGAAGCCATTCTCCATCCAACCTGTATTTGTGCTTGGGATTGCTGTGACCCAGGTACAGGAACTTGCACTTGGTCTGTTTGAACTTCGTGAGGTTCACACAGGCCCAGTTCTCAAGCCTGTCCAGGTCCCTCTGGATGGCATCCCTTCCCTCCAGTGTGTGCACCACACCACACAGCTTGGTTTCATCAGCAAACTTGCTGAGCGTGCACTCAATCCCACTGTTCATGTCACCCACAAAGTTGTTAAACAGCACTGGTCCCAGTATTGACCCCTAAGGAACACCACTCGTCACTGGTTCCACTTGGACATTGAGACATTCACCACAACCCTTTGAGTGCAGCCATATAGTCTGTTCCTTATCCACCGAGTGGTCCATCCATCAAATTGATGCTTTTCCAATTTAGAGAGCAGGATGTCATGCAGGACAGTGTCAAACACTTTGCATAAGTCCAGGTAGATGACGTTGGTTGCTCTCCCCTTGTCTACCAATGCTGTAACACCATCATAGAAGGCCACCAGATTTGTCAGGCATGACTTGCCCTTGGTGAAGCCATGTTGGCTGTTACCAATCACCTCCTTGTTTTCCATGTGCCTTAGCAGAGATTCCAGGAGGATCTGCTCCATGATCTTGCCAGGCACAGAGGTGAGGCTGCTGGCCTGTAGTTCCCTGTGTCTTCCTTTTTTCCCTTTTTGAAAATGGGGGTTATGTTTCCCCTTTTCCAGTCAGAGGGAACTTCACTAGGCTGCCACGACTTTTCAAATATAATGGCAATATATCGGGGGTTGCCCTGGCCAAGATGCAGGACCTTGCACTTGGTCGTGTTGAACTCCATGAGGTTCACATGGGCCCACTCCTCAAGCCTGTCCAGGTCCCTCTGGGGACCCTTCCCTCAAGTGTATCAACAGTACCACTCAGCTTGGCGTCATCTTCAGACTTGCTGAGGGTGCACTCGATCCCACTATCTATGTCATTGATGAAGATGTTGAACGTATGCATTGCTCTGCCCCAAATCATTCTCCATAGTCAAATAATTACAGGAATCCTTGTTGTATTGTACAAAACTCCTGCCTACATCTTGCTCTGTATCAAGTGCATGCATACGTGCACACACATACAGGTACAATATGCAAGGGAATATGTGGAAATATGAATAGAACCTCACTCTATTTGTCAGATGCTTTTTAGATTTTGTATCAAGTCCTGTAGATGCATTGCATACTTCAATTGCATGTTGAACCTTTTATAGTTTCATGAAAGAGTCAAGAGGCATGTGGGTACAGGAAGTTACCAGCAGAGTCACTAGCACCTGGGCTTTGCAGTAGGTTCACAAGTGATCCAGAAGTGAGGATGACTGGGTGAAATGTTGAAATGAAATTTTGATAAATGCAATATAATGTACATGAGAAAAATTATACTCAGGATTCATAAATCAAGGTGGGTTTTTACTCGGTGTGACTGGTATCCCCTGCTCCTGACTCCAGGTAAGATACCTCGGTGACATGGAGGGCATTATCTTGAAAGCATCAGGGAGCACTGAGAAATGAAAGAGGAATATTTATTATGCCACTGTATATGCATCCGATACACTGTGCAGAGTTCGGGTCACTGCACCTCAGGAGGAACTCCACAAGGACTAGGACAGATCTGGAGAAGGCTGGCAAGGATGATCAGAGAAACAAAATGGATCCCACATGTGTAAAGCCTGGACAGACTACAACTCTTCAGCCTGGAAAACAGATGTCAGGAGAGAGCTATGACTTGAGATCTAGAAAGTAATGAATGATGGGATAAGGTGACTGGGGAATGATCATTCATCATTTCTTACAGAACAAGAATTTGTGAATACCAGAGGCAGAACTCAAATGAAAAATAGGAAATGCTTTTGCACGCAACATGCAATCAAATTACAGATCTCAACATAACAGAAGATCATGTACACCAAATATTTAGACACACCTAAAAACATAGAAACAAAATTCCTGGATGCTAGGCAGATATTAAATGCTATCTTACAGATACGACCTCCAGATCTGGAAGTTTTTCTTTATGATTGTAAAATAATAAAGCATTTCAGAGTACAGGTTACTGTACACATCCCTGTACTTAAACTCTTTCCCTGTATATTGGGCCAGATGGTGTCCCCTAGCACATCATATCTCATGTTTCATTACTATCTATCATCTAATGTCCATTAGCCAAATATGACTTCTGGGTTTAACTGATGCTTGAAGACTGTTTTTAGAGAGTATATTTTATTTGTTCAGGAATAACTGATACCCTTTTATAGATTTAATTAATCTTTCAAAAATTCCATGAAAACTTGTATGAAAATATCTTATCAGGTAAATCCTCCTTTCTGACCATGTTATGTGTCATTAGAGGATCTTTAGAGTAGGTTAAATCATAATGCAATAGAAGGACCACTAATATATTTTAATGCAAGATAAAGTTGTGATTCAGGAAATTGTTTCCTCAACAGAGGCTATACCTCAGACAGTAAGAAAAAGAAAAGTCATTGCCATGACAAACTATTAAAATAACCTTATCCAGGAATATCTTAAACAATCAGATTGTAAACTGAAAGACCTGAAGTTGGTTCAGAGAAATTGTCTAGTATTATCATCTGAAAAAAAGAAAAATCAAAATAATTGTGTTTCAGACTGAACAGGAACTCAGTTTTCTGCATGATTGTACTTCAATAAGTTATATGGCTGATGCTCAGTATCACTTTCTTTTAAAAGACCCAAGATAGCGGTAAAAGTAAGGAATCTGGTAAAAGCATTGCATCTTCTGATCTAGTGATATATGATCTTGTATTTTTGGTATCATTGTACACAAATGGGGCTACCAAACAGTTAAAGAAAATAAATCTGTCCAGGAAAACAGACAGCCTGGGCTTGCCTAAACAGAACTAGAACTAGGTCTCCTGAAAATTGGGATCTAAGGAAGATCTTCAGGAGGTTCATTTTGTGCCTGCAAAAATGCAGCTCTAAACAGCTGCAGGCACAAAACTTCATGTGCACAAATGGAAGTAAAATTAAGAAGCCTTTAACAATAAAAAGTAAGATGCTGAGACTGACTCGGGCCATCTGGTGCTCCTAGCATTGTACAAATCATTTTGAACAAGATCCATATTAGTACTGAGAATCTTTGCTGGTGCGAAACCAGCATCTTGCAGCTATGCCAGAAAGAAAATAGAAGTCTGAGGGAGAGGAGAGGCATAGCAAGAATTTGGTTGCATGTCACATTCTAGGTTATATGACATGGTTTAGCAACAATTCCCCCAGATGACCTCTAAGTCAGGGTGAGTTAGAGCTGGCCAAATGAGCTAGGAATAAGAAATAAGGCAACAGAAAAAGCTTACGTAAAAACTGATTCAGCTTTCAAGCCAAACCAAGCCCCTTGTAAAGTGCTTAAAATGTAACTGGAACTCACAAGAAAATAAAAACACACCAAGAAGCAATATATAAAAAGAAAAAGGAATTTTAAGTTTTTAAACTATTTGAATGTAATTAGTGTTGTAAACTAGTTCCCAGGCTCTGGTAATGATTAAGGGAATGTCACTTCCGTTAACACTTATTCCTTTAGTTTGTGAAAGACACATCAAAATATAATATGTCAAATCTAGCAGATATGTCCATTTCACACATGCAAAATGTACAAAGCCTTGTGAGCACTTGCACAATGATTTATCTTTACTCATACACGTAATCCTAAGGAGTTTGAGGGAATTACTTTAGCGAGTAAAGTTAAGCCCTGTGTGTTTGGATGGGAGAGGAAACTTTTAAACATCCTGCACACAAGGTAAGATACCATTGCTTATAGCAATCCTTAGGAAAATTAGTCATTTCAATCTTTTTTTCTTAATGTATTCCAGCTGCACAGCATTTAGACATATTTACAAAGCTGCAGTTAGGTTCCTTTGTTGATTGCTGGAACCTCAATATACAAATGTACTGGAGACAAACTGGATGGAGTTCAGAGGGAAAAAACTGACACATAGTGAAGAGATAGATAGCTTAAGTAGAAGTTGACTAAGGCAGAGGGAATGTCTGAAAAAATCAGAATATACCAAACAGTGAATGAAGCACAATTCAGGATGCTATAATTGAGCAAAGCATTCCACAGAAACAGAAGTCAATCAGGTTTTCTATCGCTTTGACTGTGTTATCCAGAGATATCCAAGGTCTTCCAGAGATACGCTTTGGATAAATACATGTTTTGGTGAAATTTCTTTACAAACAAACTTGCAATGTTGTATCATTTAATTAAGGAGTGAAGCCTGTTATTTTCTTTGTGGCTATTGAAAAACCTGTTTTAATTATCTGATTTTCAGATAATTTTCTCTTTTTTTTTCTCTGTTATATTTTTCCACTTGCAGTCTGAATCAAAAAATTGCATTTGGGGAGACAAAAAAATAAAACAAGCAGAAAATTCAAGTTTTTTTTTTTCTTCAGGTTAACCAGAAATTAGTAAAAATGTCAATTTAAACATACACACTCACACACAAAGAAAAAAAGGAAGTATAGGAAAGCACCATAAATTGTATAACAAAACCATTTTCTTACTCCTTTCAGTGTAATACTTTCAATTTCAATCAGATTTTCTCTTTCCAGTTTTTGCGGATTCAATTTTTGCTCTACTCCTGACCTGTTGCGAGCAGAGTTGCACAGCTGTGATGCTACTGGAGCAGGCCGAGAGCAGGTTTGGGCTTTTCAGTCAAAATCTGCTCCATCAGCTATGATGGGAAAAGGATTCGTCACATCATTCATTACCCTGCACACTGAGCTATATATACTTTCTTCCCAATGTGTTAGGGAAAGAGAAGCAAAGCTTTGCCTGTACCAGTACCATATTCCACATGAAGTCTGATATCTATGAAGTGATACAGTAGGTCCGCTGGAACTGTTTTCCTTCCCACACTACCACTGCCCAGCAAGTAGTGAGGAAAGAGTAAAATATAAGGAGACTGTAGTCATCACATCCAGTGGGTGTCTGACATCGATATCTGACTTGGTTTATGCAGACCAGTGCTGTATTTGCTCCTGACCATCAGCAGAAGCTGCAACGCCAGCAAGCAGAGTGTCTCAGACTGCCATAGGAAACCATGATTTGATTCTGTTACGAGATGGAGGCCTGTAAGATCAATTCACTGTTCAATATTTTTGAAAATGGTTTGTTTCCTGAGAAACCTGTGGTCCGGTAATAACTCAGACAACAGCACGCACAGCAAAATTAAAAACAGAAAAGGCAATTTAGATCTAAAAACCAAAAATATTTTATTAACAGAGGTGTCTGCCTTTTGCTTAGAATCGGGGTTGTCAAGCAGTGATTTTATTGTTTTGAAGCATGTAAAGCCTCCTCTTTAAAATGCAATTTATACAAAGTAACCTAATGTATCTCCAATACAGTATTCTCAGCTTCTCTTCCCCCTCAGCCTCCCCTCTCCATGGCTAAGTGGATCTTTACAGTTCTCTAGGAAGTTTTGGCTGGTATGTGGTAGGTGATAAGGTTAATGGAAAAATCAAAGCCTGATGCATGCCCAGAGGGTACAGGAGTGACGCTGGCCAAAAAGTTCCTCCAGTCGCAGACAAGAAATTCCAGCCAGTAGGAATTCCTCCCTGTGGTTGAATGTCAGTGTTGAACTCTTCCCTGGGTGGCACCTTCCACAAGCCACTACCTCAATGGTATGGTAGTTTCATTACAGCTTTGCAGCATTTACAGAGTATTTAATTACTTTCCAACACCCTGTCCCTGTTTTAAGATTTGTTTAATCATTTGTGTCTCTGTTACTAATGTGGATTTCAGTTTCAAAATGGGCTTGAAGCCAGAGATGTAAATGGAGGGCACAATATATTGCTCCCTGAAAGGTGACATGAGGTAGAAGGGAGGAGAAGAGCACAGAAGGACAAAGGAGGAGGGGTAATGTGTGGGAAAAAAATATGTTCTTAAGATTCATACTAATTGAACACACCAACAGAAGAAGATAGATGATCATCCAGGGCAGTTAGCAGACTGAGCAGTATTAATAAAAAAGTCTCTTAGAGGAGACCTTCAACAGAGATAAAATGACTGAGGTGGAGGAGTTGAAAAGAAGAGCTCTGGAGAGTGATGTGGAAGGGAAGTGTGATGCACAGAGCAGCCATCAAATCCAAATAGCTAGATTTGCAGCACTAGAGGTAAGTAAAGAGAAAGGTGATGCTTGATAGGCAGGGTGGCCCTTCTGAAGAGGGCTTAGTCCTCCTAGAGATGAACAGTTTCCAACCTGCTGGACCGAGATACAATGATAACGGCAGATTCAGAGTCAGCACTCAGTCTCTTTACTGAGAAGTTCTTGCAGTAGCATATATGCCTGTCTGCAGCCCACTGGCTGCTGGCACAAATGACCTATCCTACAAGAAAAAAGACGTCAGAGATTGAAAGCTAACTTCTGGACTAGTTTTTTGTCAGGTTGGTTTTGGTTTGTTTTTTTAACCCTGAATTCCCTTTCTTTAGAACCGTAGGACAGAGGTTTTTCCAAGGTCACTGAGCCCTAACTACTGCAGTTTCAGGGAACATCATACAATCACAGTAATAAACCCATGGAACTCTACCTTAAAACCAGCTTGGATTATTGCCTCACTTCCCCTTTGCTCCTGCTGAATGGCTGTTGCAAGAACCTCTGTCCTTGAAAACAGGAATGCTTATCAAATTTCCAGCCTAGATGTATTCCTGTCTAGGTTATACCCATTTGTTCTTGTGCCAATGTTTTCCTTTAGTTTAATCACTCTTCTCCCTCCCTGGTGTTTACTTAATTGCTTTTATCTGCTTGATTTAAGAGCTTGTTATGAAGTGGTTTTAACTGTCTTTTGGTTTGTTTCTAACTAGACTGTACAATGCCCCAAGGGTTTTGGCAGGGGCTTTCTGTTGTCATAATTCTCCGATTATTCTTAATCCCGTGAGCCACTCCTCTATCAGGGATGGTTTTGAGGTAATTAGAAACAGCACTGTCATGGTGTCACTGTTTGGACCAGGTTACTAAACCAAGAATATTTTGGTAACCAGAACCCAGTCCCATTTACAACTGTGAAAATTCAGAATGCAGACTCATTGGGGTCTATGGGATCCCATCAAAATGATGCTAAGACATTGTTCAGTTTAGAGCAACTGAAGTACTTCTTAGTCCAAGGAATAATTGGACACTGTTCAAATGGTTAGGGATATTATTCAAATATGGGGTCTAAGTAAAGTGTTAGCTTTCAACAGATACTCTCAGAAATAAAAATTATATTATTGATAAAATTCTTACAACTATTTAAACATTTATATAAATAAATATGCACTTAGACCTCTTAGTGTGTACAAGAACCTCCTACTCTTCTCTCTCCCATATGTTGCCGTTTTTTTACCAAGCGTGCTTTGTACCAGAAGATAAATACTGTCACTCCTACTCACCCACATTTTTAAATGTAGTTCCTACAGCTAGACGGAGATGACTATGTCTTTTAGAGTGTGAGTACCTCAACAAACAGCAAAAACAGCAGTTCAATGGAAGTGTTTTACATGTGGAAAGCATCACGCCAGTAATGTTTCTGCAAGACTGATGTCTTGCATTGAACTGTCAGAGCCGTCCCCCACACAGTGAGTCCCTGGTGGCCTCCTTTCTGTTGGGACCCTGCAGCCTGACTGCACTCAGCTAGGCAGTATGAGCAGGTGAGCGAAAGCTGTAAGCTCTCCATGTACCTGTTTTGCTACTTCTGAGCCATCAGACAGCATATGCATTTGATTTATTTAATGAATGGAAGTCTAATTATAAAGTGGAGGAAATCACCGAAGCGTGAATTTATGGGCTCCCTGAGATCACCTCACACGTTGACAGGAATTAGTGGTGGGAATTAATGTTGTGGCAGCAGCAAATATATAAGGAAGAAGGTGTATACCTGCAGGCTTTCTGTGACTCTGGGGTGCAGGGAGGACAGGGTTGAGGATGTACCAGCCACAGAAAAGGCTGCCAGCAGCGGCTTGCAAGCAAGTATCTCCTTGAGTCCAGGATGTTATGACAAGTGAAATACAGAGACTTGGATAAAAAGTCCAGCATGTTCTGACAGCAGCCTGTCCCACTGTTTGGATATAACATGAAAAACTGAGTCATAAAGGACTGAAGCTATACAGTGCAACTTTGTGCCCATTTTTGGCTACATCTTGAATTACAAAAATTACAATGACTTCTTAGAAAGGAAAGCCTTGCCTTTCTACTAATACGCTGTAATATTCCTGGAAGGGAGCCAATGTGTCAATTTAAGTACCCTCTTAAAGTGTGAGGGACTGTGATATTTCCAAGTCATAACGCCAGCTCAAGCCCTTCTGGAATGTGTGCCAAAGTCTTTCCACCGAGAAGAATGCCTCGCATTAAGCGTGTCATCCCTGGGCTGGCCTTCTGCTCCCTCCCCAGCCCTGGAGTCTCAGCTTTAACCTTCATTCCTATATCCCGTTTCTCAGCCCCATGGAAAAAAAATGCTGTGGAAACACCCCCCGTCCTCTTTTTACATGTAAATGTGAAATGAAAAATTCTCATGGCTGGCTGTTGAACGAGAAAGAACAAGGCGATCCTGCGCAGGGAATTTTAATGCCACATTTTTTTCATAACCTGGATGCTGTTGAGTGTATGCAGATTGTACTCATCAGTACAGCTTATAATTTGTAGGTGTCTAAGGACCCAGCCCTGCAGAAGCGTTCATGACTATGCAAAGGTCCACATTTGAACTGTCCCCATGGAAATCAGCAGAGGTTTGGTCCGGGTACAGCTTGTTTCACAAAGACTTTCTGAGACAGGATATCTCCATCCACAAGAGTATCTTCAGACTTGTGGTATTTCTATTGAAACATCAGGTATTTAGAAATCCAGCTAATCATCATGCGTTTGTAGCTTAATGGAAAGAAAAGGACAGCCCATTTTAATGCCTGACTGATTGAAACTCGAGTCCTTAGAAGAATGTAATTAGATATATTTTCAAATTATACTGAAATTTTTATTTGTCCCAAAAATTCCCACAATTCTTGATTAGGAGATCAAGAAATATAATTTATTTTGTATATTTTTTTAAATACAGCGAGATATTAGTTTACATCTTGACTTCTTTGGCCCTCAATTATTTTCAATTTTTTCCAAAAACATTGGAACCAAGGTGCGTATGTGTGGCAAAATAAAAGGAAAGAAAGCACAAAAGAAAACATCTCCTTGCAAATACACAGCAAGAAGCTTTTACACTTTTTCTGTAAAAAATTTTAAGTAACTTCTTATAGTACTAGAGTGGGAAAAAAACAAACCAGACTAAAGAATTAAAAGACAACTAAAACTTTTTAAATTATACATTTTAAGTCAGTTTGCAATTTAGGGAGGAAGATTTTTAGTATTTTCTTTGACAGTGTTGCAAGGCCAGTAACTATAGAAGAGAAGAAAATCTTGATCATTTTCATATCTACATTTTTTTAAAACAGATTTGGGCAGGAAATTATTTTTCCATCCCTACACATCAGTGTAAAAAAATAGCTAAACAAAAAAAAAAACCCCAAACAAACAACAAAAAAGAAGCCCCAAACCTTACTTTGTATTAAGGAAGAAGTTGTTCAGATTTTTCTTGATTAAGGTGAGGTGCTTTACTCACCAACTTCAATTTAGGATACTCACATGAAAAACTAGAGACCGGTGAATCTCCCACACTCCAGGAGGGTCCCCTCACTAGTAGGCGATGGGCTGTATTGCATGTTTTGATTGTTTTGATTGCATTCCTGTTATAGCCTTAAAGATAGCCACCAGCAAGCTTTTTTCTTTTTAACTATAAAAATTGAAATGTTCATCATATCTCGACATTCTAGGCTTTGGCAATGATATTGTAAAAAACTCCTGTTTGAAACTAGAGCATACAGTTGTAGGATCAAGGTTTCTAGCATGCATAGAGAAACAACACATGTTTCATTAGGCAGTTTCATCAGTCTTGCCACCAGAACATCATAGATTTGAAAAAAAAACCAAAAAACCAACTAGGATATCACAATTTAACAGCAATGGGAAATTCACAGGAACTTCACACTGGTGTGAAACTATTAAATAGGTCTTCTAGGAAAATGGGACTCATAATCCTAATGTGGTAAAAAGTAACAGTTTAATGACCCATTTCTCCCCTCTGGAGGCCCGCATACACACTGTGCTTATTTTCAGCTTGAGCGTACATGTTCTGAAAGGTGAGACCCACCACGCTCAACACCATGATATTTTACCCCATACTGCACCATCATTTTAGCATCATCCCCAAGGGATTATTCTCACTTACAACTGATATGCCTTATTCTTTAGTGGTTTGGGTATTTTGCTTTTGCTTTAAAAAAATGTTTGGAGAGAGAAAGAATTAATTACCCCGGAGCTCCTATACCATTATAGATGCACATCATAAAGCCAGAGGTTATTTAAGGAAGATGAGAAAAGACACAGTTCTTGCTTAGTTCCCAAGTTCCAAACTTTGAATCCTGGTCAGCTAAGTCCAACCTAGAAATGACGTGCTGGGGAAAAGGGGTCTTTGTGTATCTTATCAGTAATTTTTCTCCTCAGATCTATTTTTTGTAATATGGTGACAAAACCTAATGCTATACTGGGTTTTGCACATACAGCCCAGAAGAATTGATTTCAGGTGTTATGTAAATAAATAACAATTTTAAATGTCATTTAAACACACACATACCTTATACACTCTGTCACATAGACCACATAGTCACAGAACTCAACAGCATTTTTACTACCTCCGTTGAAAGAGCTGTGAAATCCAGGTACCTTGCATTGGGTTTTTCTTTTTTCTTTTGTTATTCAGTCCATCACTTTTCCTTTACAATTAACATGGAAATATCAACTTTTCCCCCTTCTTAGATCTTTCAAGGGATTTTTTTTTATTTTATTTTTTTTTAATTCAGAGATGTAGTAAAGGACATCCTCTATGCTGCAAATCAGAATAGTGTCAGTGATTTAAACAGTCTTTTGAGACTGACTTAGGATTTAGTGTTTAGGGTATGTGTTTGCTTTTAGCTGGCTATGGGGTAAATTAACACAACTAGATTGCTTCAATCGCTTAACCTCACAGAAAGATAATGGCTTAGGCTAAGAAAGAATACATATATATGTCTAAGAAAGAGTGCATATATATATATATGATTTACATTTAATCTATATATAATAAATGTATTTATTTTAAATAAATGTAAAAATAATAACCCAAATGAAATATTAATACATTTACATTTATTAATATTTGAATTTAGTTATTAATATATTCAAGTTTAATAACATTCATATTTAATGTATTTGCATCAAGAAAGTTTCTTATTTGCTGTGGTTTTTACAACTTTAAAAAAATGGAATTTAGGATGACTTTATAGCTGGGAGAAGCTAGCTAGAACAACACAGACCAAAATCTGGAAACCCATGTGGGCAAAGCAGGCTGACCATGAACAACGTTGGAGCGTCTTTTGTCAAACTTCCTCAGACATAATTTGTGATCAAGTAATAAAACCGACAAAAGTATGCGTTATCAATTAGCAGTCTTTGCTTAGAGAGAAAAAGTCTTCTCTAATGGCTAACTTGACTTCTCCGTCTTCCTAAGGAAGAAACTGGTGGGGTCTTACCCCTCAAACATAACGCAGCCTCAGGATTTAGGGACCCTACAGATGGGGCTGGGACAGTCTTGTCTTTTCTTTGCAAGTGAGAGGAGCAAGTTCCTTAGAGCATCCACAGAGAAACTCTGAGTCCATTTCCCACACATTTTCTTTGTTCCTACACTATCTTTAGCATCATAGACATCTCTCAGTCCCTCCAGAGAAGGCTGAGCCCTCTTCTCGGTTATGTTGCTGAAAATCCAGAGACTGTTTTGGCAGTATCCTGAGTTTTAATCTTTGTTTGGCTTTGGCTATCATGGGAGCTGATCCCATAAGATGCTGAATCCTGCTATTAAAATTAAAGGTCTTGGCTGTGATTTTATGCATGCTACTTTGTCACTACTGCAAACCCCCTGGTTTAATTGGGCGTGCTACTGATTTATACCTGCGAGGGACCTTTACATGGCCAGAGCAGCAGCTGAATGAAGTGACCTCCTTGGAGGACTGGGCCTGCGGTTTGTTTATGAGAAACTGATACGGGTCTGAAAAGCTGGAGTGGTGACTACGCAAACCGCTCGTCTGCTTCAGCTCCGTCCCGTGTGCCAACAACAACAATGTAACGCACTTTCAGAATCAAACCTGCACATGAAAGCTGGGGACACACAGAGGCAGCAGTCAATGAGCAGGACTCCTGCCAGCTTCCAGCCAGCATGGGCAGTTTTCTTCCTTTTTAATTCACTTGGTAGCCAGATTATGCTTGTCTCTGGTATTGGGTGCAATTCAGAGTTGGCTAAGGAAACCAACAAGAACATGTTCAGAGCTTTGGCACCATCTCCACTGGCAGCAGAAACCATCCACTCGGTGCTATCTCCTTCCTTTGTTCATCCCCACGACGTCTTCCAGCTCCTCCCAGCTCCTAATTTAAGTTTACTACTGAATAACGTACTGCAGTTTATTTGACCCACATCCTCAGTTTTAAATTTGGAATGCTTGCATTTCCTTACCTATATTGATTAATGAATTTGAGATGCAGTAAAGTACAGTTATTGTGGGGGGGAGAGTGAGGAATACCAATTGTATAGATTGTATAGATAGATAGAAATAAACATAGTTACCTTTAATAACTATATATTTTCTGTAATAACGAGAGACAGAGATATGTATACATATATAAGCTGCCTGTAAGTACTGTCTAGAGAAATGAATGTTTTAAAATACATAAATGCTTGTCAAGGACCATAACAACACTTAGTCCGTTGCTGAAATATGTGATGGAAATGGAAATGAACCTCTGAAAATCACAGGGTAATTTATAAGCTCACCACTAAAAGAAGACAGAAGTCATTACAGTAACAATGAAAAGGAGCTCAGAGGCCAGCACACTGGAAAAGCAAAGATGATAAAGGCCGGATCCTTGCCTGCAATAAATCAATATGCCTTTGATTGAATCAACAGAGCTTCTTTAATTCCATGCTCTTCCTGTGAAGTAATTAAGTGTTTCATTGTAAAAATCTCCCCATGTGTTTAGGGAGGGAAAAGGTTGACAGTTTCTTATTTAGAGAACATAAAAAAGGTGTAAATTTTAGTGTTATAAATTCTTGTAGTTCCACTGAAGAAAAAGAAACAGCTGCTTACACCTGCTCTGTATCTAACACAGATAAGCACCTTTCTAAAACGTCTAATGTCTCCAAGCACTCACTTGAAGTTTTGTCATTTTGTTTTAATCAGCTAGGGGAAAAAGGTCTTCTGGAAAGGGAAAGGGAAAGGCTTAAAGGAATGGAATGCAAAGATCTGTGAGCTAATAGGAGAAAAAACAAATGAAACTGAGTTTTTGACAAAGGCAAAAAAGAGAAAATACTAAAATTTAGCTTATTAATATATTATAGCTATTCAGAAATTGTGAAACACCTTAAGTGTAAAACCCCCTAAATTTTGAAACTGATCCAAAAAGGGATAAAAATAATTATATCAGGAGAAATTAATCTGAAATACTACAATTTGTAACATTGTAAGATTTGCTTTACATTTTTGCAGAGACAAAATATTATTCACCATGTCTCATACACATAACTAGAAACCAGAGGCAGATAAGTAGCATTTATTATGCTTTCAAGACTGTTCAAAACTGAAATTCATGTGCTAATATTGTGAAAAATGTTCATCCTACCTGCATTGAGGTGCAAAGATAAAATATCACATATTTTTCATTTAACTTTCTGACCAAATAGAAATAGTTATGAGCAAACCATTGGGAATATATTGCTTTTCAGCTTTGTTCAACACATTCTCCCTTCACTCAAGATCCCCTTAGGATTCATAGGAGCTGTATTTTAAATTCTTCCTGTCACTGTTCTTTTGCAGTCTTGGATTAAACGTTGTTTCCTGAGATGCACTTGCTCCTCTGATACATGTGACTGACGTCCTTGGGGTTAAATGCAATCCATTATGTGCACCTGAACTGCAATTCCCAGGAATATTGCAGAAGAAAGGAAAAGCCTGATTAGTGTGAAAGCACCCCAAAAGAAACAATTCTGACTGAAAAAATATTTTAGCATAACCAATATCAACCCAAAACGAGTTTCTTACTTTTTCTCCCCCCTCCACTGAACATCCAAAAAGTTCGAGGAAAACTCTAACTTCCTTCCTAAAAGAAATACAACGGGTTTCACAGAAAACCGGAACAAGTAGTTCAAGGCAGGAAGTCCGATTTACACTGCTGTCACTTCTATACCATTCTGCTAATGAAGAGCAAGTAATTACCTTGGGTTCACCAGTTTTATTCATTTTCTTTTCATCTGGATGTGAAGCAATTTTGTTCTCAGTGGGTTCTAAATACTTTGGCACTAACTTTGGAGGATAAAGAGAGTTTCTGAACTGCCTAAAACCTGACAAAGGGACCATTTTACCTATTTGCTGGTCACAAAGCAGTTAAAGGATTAGTATACATACTCAATGCTCACAAAGCTAGAAGACTTTCATAATCATATCTAGTGAAAGTAAAAGACCTTTTTGCTTCTCTTCCTTCCTCCAACAACCCAGACCAAAACCAAGGCCATTTCTCAGCCTGAACAGCCGCTCACCAGCAAGGAATTGAAATGTTTATCCACTTTCTTTGGGGCTGAAGTACGCTTTTCCATTCTTGTTGTGTTAACCCCAATACCAAATGTCGGTCTTGTCTGCCTTGTGTATGATATTAGCAGGCACAGAAGAGTTACAAAAAAAAAAAAAAAAAAAAAAAAAAGATTTGGCTCTTCACAGCAAAACAAGATAGATGGATCATTTGTGCATACTTTCAGATGCTAACCTGTGGTCGCTGAATATTCTCTGGCTGTGTTGCCTCAGTCATATCCACCCATAAAACAGGAGGTTCAGTACTCAGTCTGCATTTGCAAAGTTGTGGATGTTTTGCTTGAATTTTAGATATGGAGTGCTCAGAAGGAGACCTGTCATTACCATTCTGCTTGCTTACAAGGAGGTGAAGTCAGAAGAATCATTATATAAACCAGCAACCCCCAACTACACTTCATTAAAAGTTATTAATAAAATATTCAGGATCAGATGTCATAGAATTATAGAATAGTTTGGGTTGGAAGGGAACTTTAAAGATCATCTAGTCCAACATCCCCTGCAATAAGCAGGGACATCTTCTGTCTAAATTGGAGAGATATGGATTTGATGGGTGGATTGTTCGGTGGATGAGGAATTGGTTGGATGGTTGCATCCAGAGGGTAGTGATCAACAGCTCAATGTCCAGGTGGAGATCAGTCACAAATGATGTCCCTCAGGGGTCTGTACTGGGACGAGTACTGTACAATAACTGTCAGTGGCATAGACACTGGGATTGAGTGCACTCTCAGCAAGTTTGTGGACAACACCAAACTGAGTGGTACAGTTGACACATCTGAGGGATGGGATGCCATCCAGAGGGTCCTAGACAGGCTCAAAAAGTGGATCTGTGTGAAGGTTCATAAGGTTCAACAAGGCCAAGTGCAGGGTCCTGCACATGGGCCAATCCCTGGTAACAACACAGGCTGGGGGATGAACGGATTGAGAGCAGCTCTGCCGAGAAGGACTTGGGGATGGTGGCTGAAAAGCTGGACATCAGCTGATAATGTGCGCTCGCAGCCCAGAAAGCCAGCCACATCCTGGGTAGTCATACTGAGCTATGCCAGAACAAAGTCGTCAGAGGGTGTTAACATTTTAATGCAAGCTGAGTGGAAATCTATTAATCAAAATACAATTTTTGCAATAAATATATAAACATAAGGTAAGTATCGCAGTAACATGTCAGTCTCATTTAAGTTTTCCAGTTCTTTAGCTCAAAATACTCATTGAACTTTTTTTGAATATCTGATCCAGATTGATCATACTGATAACTTGGTTTTTAAGTGGACTCAGAACTGAATCCTTTCAAGTACCCTTCAAAGCCAATTTCAAAGCCAAAATAATCTTTTAAGTAGAGATTTCAGTGATTTTTTTTAAATCAGACCTAAAACTACATTTTTTCCTCTGGTAAAATGTTAATAAAATGGTTTTGGTTTTTTTTTTTTTGGTTGGTTGGTTGTGTTTTTTTTCCAGAGAAACAAAATTGTTGTGTATTTTTTTAAAATACACTAGCAAAGTGAACATCTCATTTGAGATCTTGGAAACATTCAGTGGCCCCACCAACGATTCACAATAATCTGGGATTAGTGGCAAAGGACTATCTTTTCGTGTCAGAGCTAGACTCTGGGTGCGTTTTTGAGTATAGAGGATGACTATTCAATCACAGCTTTTAACAACTGGCCTGAGTAGGTGGTAGTGTGAAATAATTGCAAAAAGTGATTGTGCCTCAGGCTGTTGTAGAAGAAGCAAAGTCATGTTTTATCACCTTCCTCTGCCTGTTGACATGATTTTGTAGCCTCAGTGTGCACAAAATATTATCTTTGTTTCTCTAAATTCCTCTAACTGAAGTTATTCTTGCGCTTTTCAGTACTATTTACTTATCCAACCAACTATTCCGTTCACTCGTCTTCTTGTTTACCTCCCACTTCCTACACACTCTATGACTGTACTTCACTTTTTTCACACAAAACACATAATTGGTATTATGAAAGGGTAGGTGTTGTGTTAAGGACTTGGTTAGGCCCACAGAATGTGTGTTATACACACTATCCCACACATGCAGAGGACAAGGAAGTGAAATTGTCTATGAATAGGGGTCAGTGACAGCAGCCTGCACAGTGAACAGCAGTTGCCATGGTAGACCAGCACTTCAGAAAGAAACCACTGTAGATCACATAGCATTGGCATATTCAGCTCATCTCTGCTGGGAGATGAAAAAGAGCCATGAACTGAAAAACAACCAGGAAATTTTAGCCCAAGGCACCAATTACATGCAAGCTGAAATTCATAAGCCTGCACCATACAGACACCCTAAAAACACGAACCATACAACCCCCCCAGGCATCTGGGCAGTGAGGACCTCTGTTGTCATGCAGTAGTACGACTTCTTAATAAATTCAAAGTTAAATGCAAACCACAATCTATGAATGGCTTTTATATCTTCCTCTCACAGAGGCAGCATGACTACCCCACTCTTTTCCTGCCCTCTCGTCAATCTGTGCATCCCACACAGCCATACATGAGACTGTGACACAAGCATTAATTGCTCACCAAGCTCCACAACAGTAGGGGGTGTTTTAACAGCACAAGCCATTTATGTGTGAGCAGGGACATATCTACTGCCTTTTAATAAGTAACCCAAGGATAATTCCATAGAAGTTTTGAATGTTCTTCATTTTATTAAGCTGATTCAGAATACCATCCCTGGGAAAAACACAGTGAAGCATGGAAATTGCCTTAAAGAACTTGAGATGGGACTGCAACAGAAATGACATGTGGCATTTCTCTCAGTACGGAGTAAGGCATGTTGCATGGTTATTTTTTTCCAAGTGAAACAATTACAACTTGCTGTAGGTATCACATCACAGGACAAAAGCCTGTGTGGGGTGGTAGGACTTAGAACTGTGTTGCATGCTGGGAAATGCGTTGGTTCTAGCTGGGCATTTGTAGGAGGATTTTCTGAAATTTACTCACTTGCTCAGTCAGAACCCAGATCTGTTACCTTTTTAGATACAGCACAACACCCATTCTTTTCCAGAGATATTTTGAAAAACAGAAATCTTGCATGGAAGAAGGGAGAAGGTTGCAAAAAATTAAAGGAAGATACAGGGAAGGTATTAAGATTCGATGAAGAAAGTGAGCTGATCACTGAGGATGTGGAGTTTGGTATAGAGAAATTTAAACCTGTGATTATTTGTTTAACATTCTGGGCCTAGTCTAATGTAGTCATGTTTCCATAAAGAAATCAGCGACTCTTGAAGTTTTGCTTTATTTGGGGTTGATGGGAGCCAAAATATTTGTCTTTATCAGCTGCATTATGACTACAACACTGAATGGTGCCTTGCTGCAAGAATAATTTCTAATTTCAGAAGAACTAGCTATGCAAAAAAGTTTAATTTGCTCTCAGGACAAAAAATTAATCTTATTCACTTCATAATGTTTAGGCAGAGACCACGATAATTAAGGGAAAGCCATGATGCATACTTAGACTATAAATAGTGTCATGAAAACTGTTCTTAATACTTTTAGATTGCAACTACTTACACGCATTTCAAGCCATTATACAACATAATGATGTCTTGCTTTATATTAAAAGCAAAGCCTGCAGGGATAGAGCCTGTGTTTAACAAACACCGCTGGCTACTGAGAGAAGCCATTCATGCTGGGGAATTACCTTCAGAAGGAACTTCTCTGCAAAGAGAAAAAGCATTGAATTAAACACCAAAGCAAAGATGAAAATCAAACACAGAATGTGTATTAGGGAGAACATACATGCAAGAACCTCGTAACGGCTGTAAAACCTCATAAAGTTTCCTATTGTTGCTTTGTGTGACCAAGCTTGCATGACTCATGCATTAGGCTTCGCCAGTCATGGACAATTGTGTGACCATGCCCATCTTGCTGTAATAAACACTCTCTGTTGTCCTCTGCTCAACACGTGATTTCTTCATTTTCCTTCCTTGCAGGACATTAACCTCAGTTTCTACTCTGGTCCTTGTCGTGCTTGATAAAGAAATAACTCAACTACAGAACTGGAATAAGACACGTGACAGAGAACAAAACATGTGAGTGGGAACCTTTATACAATTTCCGACACGGGTTACACATTGATGATATTTGGGAAGAGAGATTTGCCATGACCATGTAGCAGAAGAGCATTTGGCATGAGCTGCCTTAGATGGCAGAGCGAAGCTAGTTATAAACTAAGAACTTGACTGAACTTCAGGCATGGACAGCCTGAAGCACAAATAGTCACTAGTACTATTCAATCAAAAGAACGTGCTGGATTTTTCCATTCAGCCTCTTTTTTTTTCCCCCTCCTCCTGTGATGAGAGCTGGCATCAAAAGCCTAGCAATGCCATGCCATAAAGTCTTCAGATTGAGAAGAAATTATAATTTTAAAATCCGCTGTGCCTTTGCTTCTCTCTGTATTCTTCCTGATTCCTTATGGGCTGAATTTTTCCTTCCACTCCTTCCAAATAGAAGTAGTGAAGGATGGATTCTGAGTGAAAAACATTTATCCATTTATGTGGTTAAAAGAAACACGTGGCAATGAAAAAAAAGTATTCTCTTTCTTTGAACTGAGATCAAAAAAGGCTCTGAACGTGCAAAAAAACCCCATTGCCTGTCCATGCAGTGCATCCTAAGGAGTGGTCTTGACTGCAAGCATAGTGCATCCTTGATCAGCTATCTTCATGGGTGTCTCTCACGCTGCGTGCAGACCACCAGCACATACCTTGCCTGAGCTCAGCATTGCATGATGTCCTTGGAGCCCCACATGTTCCAGGGGGCAATCTGCGGCTGTGCTAGACGTTGCCTTTGCAATCTTGCTTTCCAATCTGAGCTTGAGAGCAGGCTCTGGACTTGTGTGTTTGCACTTAAACCTATGCCACTTGCTTAATCGGGACTCTTCCAATACTGCACCTTAATGAATTCAAGGTTGGGTCCTGCTCCTGCAGTTCATGGAAAACCTTTTGAAATCACTGCTTGCATCTAATACTAATGAACTAAGTATTCCTGGGCACTGATGCCAATGGGCATGGAGCAGCCCATGTCCATGCTAACGACCTGCCTACAAGAGGGTAGGGACAAGCGGATTGCCTGCTGGGGATGGGTATGGAACGGCCCAGCTGCCAGACCTGCCTGGTAGCTGCTGGGGAGACCATTGTTAGAAACAGTCCCAGTTCAATGTGAGGGCTTCCTAACTCTTCACAAGTGCAGACAATTACAGTGAGAATAAACTTAATATTACAGATAGACACGTTAAATATTTTGTCTAACACTAGAGGAGTATTTAGGTAGATAGGTGAGCATACAGCCTAAGTTTGGGAAACATCCAATTTTTTTAAAAACATAGGCCAACACTGACAGAGATAATTTGGCGCAGAATTGTTTAAAACCCCCTGCCTGTGCATCTGCATTAGCTCAAACGGGACTTTCAGTTTTAGGCTGCCTGAAAGTCGATCCATGCCATGTTTGCTGCCCTGCCCCTCCTCCAGCAGATGTGATTTCACACTGAGCTTTTAGAGAATTAAAATGTAGAAGCTCAGCCAAATGGGCATCAGTATTCATCAGATAAAAAGTTACAATAAAAATTGCTTTAGTTCAAATAAAAGTGCCTTGTAAGGTCAGAACACACAAATATTAACTACAGAGTATACAAACTAGTGCTGAGGAATGTCCCACTGACTTCAAAAGTTGACTTCTGTTATTAAACACACCTTGTCAGCTGTACTTTGAATCAAGACCTGTTCTGTTCTAGCAAACATAATCTCAGAAAAAAATTAGAACTTTAACTGAAATACTTTAAGAAAAATGTCATTGCCCAACTGTATTTCCATCATTACAGTAACTTTTGTTGCTGCTTGCAAGCAAGTGAGCAAGGCTGGGAAGCATTTTTTTTCACTGAGTGCTTTACTGTTTGACCTTCCTTGCTTTGATTTGCTTTATTTTTTATTTCTTCCAGTAGGCAAAACAGAGAAATGAGAAGAGCACCTCTTTTTGACCCTAAAATTAGGAATGTAAACACAAAAGTCAGGACACATTTCCCTGTGGCTGGAAAGTTATCAGTATCAGTATTATCAGATGTATTGCGTGGAACTGTGCCTTTCATAACAGACACAGCTGATGCTATGTTGGCAAACCAGCAATGCCCTGAGGCCCTTCACTTTGGACCTGCTTGACTTAGTGGTAAATATTTTTAATTTTTTATTTTTATTTTTGAAAAAAAAATGTATTTGTCTTCCCCTTTCCCTTCATTCTCTTTCAACTTGCTTCAGATATTGTAGTTCCACTGGACCTCACAGATACAGAAGCATCAGTCAAGGAGAAAAAAAAAGAGTACTGAGTTTTACCTCCCTGCTGGGGAAATTTTAGTGTGTATTAATGTTTTAGGAAGCAGGTCTGCTGTGTGTACCAGTCAATTTTCCAATGATAAAGTCCCTTAGTACCCCAAACCAAGGGATGCAAATATCTAAAAGAAGCTTCCTGAAGGATTTCACTGGGGAGTTTTCTTCAAAAGCTAGGTCAGAGTACTAAGTACGTGATGTTCCAGAAAGTGTTTTTTTTCAAGGATGATGTAAGTTATACAGTCATGGGATAGATGGGCTGAGAAAGACTACCTAGAACTTCCCCTGCCGCACTGCAGGTTCATTAAGCTGTGTGCATCCTGACAGATTTCTTTACCCTGTTGGTGAGGACCTTCAATGAGGCAGATATCACAGCAGCCCCAGGCAACCAGTTCCGGAGGTTGTGCTCTCCAGTTTTTCCTCACGTCTAACTTGAACCTGTCTTTCTGCAACTTATCAATTCTTGTCCCAGTCATTCAGGTTGTGAGCTGGTCTCTTCCTCTCTGCAGAAGGTTTTTATGAGCTTGAAGTACTCAATCATAACACCTCACAAGTTCTCTCTTCTTTAGTTAGCAATTCCAATTTTTCATTTTGCATCATGTATTATATTTTAAATGATATTACACATTTGATCATTGTTTCTGTCATTTTCCAGGTCTTCTCTGACTTGAACTTGGTCAGAACTTGATCCTGCATCCCAGCTGATGTCTTACCAGCGTACTTTATGTATCTTGCAGGCTAGGCACCTCTTCCTATGTCCCAGTGTGGAATTTTTCTTCCTTACAAAAGAATGGTGCTGTGATTCCAAATTTCTTCCTCATCTAGGATCATTAAAAAATGAAGGTACCTCTTCCCAGTTCCAGCATAAGTACTGGAACCTAACTTCTTCATTTAGCTTTAATTTGAATTTTCTTCTTACCATTTATGTAAGTAAGAAATGACTTTTTTACAGATAGTCATGTGAGTTCTCTCAAACTAATATGGTAATCATAACAAATGACTGGAGGCTAAAAGTATGCCTATTGTTCCAAGGAAGACTTCTTCTGTTTCCTGAAATGGTGCCTATCATCAACTAAACTTGTTCTGCTGCAACAATTCTTAATTATTCCTGCAATGAAGACTGTCTCTGGAAAAATCAGATACCATCAGAAAAAGACAAATATTACATAAGTCCAAACTATGTGCTAAACAAATAAGTAATGTATCACATCAATATAGTAGAGAGATTTGTAATGAACCATAACTCTATTGCCAAAACATAGCTATATATTGACAAATGGAAGTGCCCTCTTGTATATTACTTAATATATAGCTTTATTTTGATATAGGAATACAGATCCCTATATCACGTTAAACAGAGAAATTTTGAAATGAAAAGTATTTCTAAAACACAGTTTTGTCTGAATACTGCTATGTTGTGTGTGTGTAAAATATTTCACATGAGGAAGTGACAGTGGGTGTATTTATTAGGTACAAACTTGTTACTTATTATTTTAATTAATACTATATTTAGAATCTCATTTAATCTCACTTTGGTGATTTTCACTCAAGAAAATAGGTTTACAGCTGAACTATATAAAAGGTAACTCTGCGAAGTGTATTGCTTTTAGGAATAGTTCTGAAGAACAATGGTTTTCAGGGTGTGACCTAATTCATTGTTCTTGCCCTGCATTTTTTCCACCCTGCCTCTTGGCATATCTACAGCTTGGGCTAAATGTTTTTCACTGTGTCATCTTTGATCTACCATGTTAATTGTTATGAGCTGCTCTAATTATTATAAGAATTTATCAGATTACTTTTTAACAGGAGAGGAACAACTGCAGAAGACAACTTTCCAAGAAATGTGTATCAGAACCAAATTTGACTTCGTTTGTGAATCCTACTTGGAATTTCTCTTTAATACTTCTGATTTATCTAGTCTGGGTGCAAGAGCATAAGGAAAACTCAAATGTGAGTGTAGATGATGGCTGAAGTTCAGCACTAGCGCAAGTGTATGGAATGCCAATGTCAATGAGATTTCAGCAATTCTTTCAGCTCTGAAACGGTACCATTGGTATTCTTAAAATAATATTTAAATAATGTTTAAATAAATAATTTCTAAAATAACCTATTATTTCCCACCACCATTTCCACCAATTAAAGGAAACCATGCTTGGATTCATTTTTACTTTTAGTAAAACATTTACAACACATGCCAAGGAAAAATCTTTTCTAGAGATGCTGTCAGACCCTTTATTAAATTCTGGAAATTTGACAAAAGTGATTTTGACATTTGAAAGGTGAAGAGCCTCCTGAATTGAAGTTCTTAGACGAAGTGTTCAGAGCTAATCTTCTGCTTCCACTTCTTCTTCTTTGTCTTTACTTCAAAACGACCATCTCATAAGGGGAGGACCATGTGGTTGGAACGTATTTCCCTCGCAGGTAGGAGTGCTTGTTGAGGCATATCAAAACTGCCATGGCAACAGCGCAAACTTGCTGAAGAGCTTGTGGTGTCCCTACGGACGTTTCCCCTTTCGGCATCTATTCGGGACTTCAACCACAAAGTGGCGCTGTTGCAAAAGCTAACAGTTAATGGGGAAAACCAACTCCCTGCTTTTATAATGACCCAAAGCGTGCGTTAAACCCAATAAAATTTTCATCCATTTACATACTAACATGCATATCTTCTCTATAAATATTCATTTTTTTAACATCAAACGCAATTTCAGTGGTATCTGTTAATATGTAGAGAAAAACGCATGTCTTCAAAGTACATAAAATGTTACAGATTTTGAAGTCTGATCAAGGGCCTAATTAATCAGATCAATGCCTAGTAATTATTCCAGTTAAAATGCCCAGAATGTAAAGATGACTTTCTACACCATGCTTTGAGCAATATTTCAAATTCTTCAAGAAAGAACAGAGACTTGTTCAAATTAACCCTTTTTTTTTTTTTTTTTTTCCGTGTCAGAACCTCAGATCCAAGGACTACACGTAGAACAAGGTGACCATTTGGGAGCTTTTTGTTTCCCATAAAAAATTCAGAAACTTATTTAAAGTGTAAAAAAAATCCACTTGTGCTAAGCGTTAGTATTAAAAAAAAAAAAAAAAAAGCACACCCAGAATAACAGAGGAAGATGTAAAAATATCTAGAAAAAAACGGCCTTAGAACAACAGAAGCATCTTTAGAAAAAGGGTTGGGAAACTGCAAGGACCAAAAATGTCTCCATTTTCTATAGTTGTGAAAACACCCTGTCTACAATGCTTTTTACAGTGCACACATATTTGGTAAGATTAAGGTGTCACATCTCAAATTATAAGGTGTCTGATTGCCCACAGACCCAGACACAAGTACAGGGCAAAACCCCTCAGCTTCTGCAAACTGCCTGGCTCTTATAGGTTTGCCTCCCACCAGAGGTAGGCAGCCCCTCTGCCTAGGACATTTACTTGCAGCCGACTTATTTTCAGTCTTTTTTTGCTGGGCTAGCTGCAAATGCGAAGTTCCCGGGCTAGCACTGCCTACAGATGCTTAACCCTTTGCATACCTCTCGGGGAGTATTCACCAGCCACAGGAAAATTTTCTGTTGCTAGCACTGTTTGTCTACTTCAGGAGATTAAAAGTTGATTCATGTTTTAGGCATTTCTCAGATCTCACTACAGCGCTGGGGCTGGGGGGACAGGATTTAATTCTGATTCCCCCCTCTTAGCTGAAAAAGCTCTAAAAAGGGTGGAAACTGCATTCAGCCAAATGGGGAAGACAAAAAGTCTCTACAGTTATTCAAGGTTTTGAGTGTTTTTTTGATTGTCAAAGCAGCAAGTTTTAGTAGAAAATCTTAGGAAGCAACAGCGGAAGATGACTCTTTCCTTCTGCATCTGGGCAGTTAGAGGGAATAAGGGATGCAGGCAGAAGTGATGAGACAGATACAATTTGTAGAGTTCAGAGTACCCTAAATAGGATTATTTTATGGTTGAAAAAAGTCAGATAAAGGACAACCACAACAAACAACACTGACCGTATTTCAATCCACAGTGGAAAATATTTCAATAAAACTGTGACAACTATCTAGGTAGATTAAGATGTCTTAAAGAAGATGGTACAATGCTTTCACGGCATGAGGAGGCTAATCGTCCTTATGCAGGGAGGGGAAAGAGGAAAAATTCCTTGGTTAAATAACAAAAGAAAAAATTTCATGAGCAAGTAAAGGAAGTATTCTTTAAGGAAACAGTCTGGTGACTCGTAAGATTTGAAGTGTATCGTATCTTATATGACCATGTTCTTATGGTTATGACTTGCTCAATTACACTTGAATCAAATAGAAAAGAAAGATGACTTAAGCATGTAAATTTAGAGGGAGACTTAGAGGCATGCAGCTAAATTTATCAGCCATCTCTGTGAGCGATCACTCTAAATAAAAAGTTTGGAAACCAGTCACTGCTGGTTGCTGATGAACTTTCCATGCTTTTGGCACTCGCCATCCTTTACTTAATGGACTAATCTGCAAATCAAAACAGGAGGAATATCTGGACACAAATCTCTTCTTTACAGTGGATATTTCTCCCAACACTCATTTTTGTGTAATGGGGGGGGGTGGCTTGGTTGACAGAAATGTTGACCAAAGAAATAAATTTGTCTAAGATCTTGAAGTAATAATAAAATAAAAAAAAAAAAAAAAAAGAGGAGCCAGAGGGAGAGAGCAGAGGCTTATGGCATTCTAGCTCTGTGTCTCTATTTCACCTGTTTTACATGTCCTATAATCACTTCTGAATATGGGTAAGAATAGCAACACATGCTGGCAGTTTGACCAAAGGGTGTGCGTGTGCATGTGTGTGAGTGTGCATGTGGGAGACAGAGAGAGCATGGGGAGAAGGAGGGGGAGTGGATGGACCATTAGAGTGCAAACACAGAGACATTCCTGCAATAAAATACTCGTCTTCTGAGAATCGCAGTCTGGAAGAGAAGGTTATGATTTAACAAAGAATTCTCTAAAATGTTCCCTGGTGCTAATACTGTTCTTAATAATATGAAAAGATTTTGCCAGGAAGAGGAATAAAACCATCAATCGGATTAAAAAAAAGAAAATAGGCACATGATGGTTTTTTTAGAGCACACAGGGGAAAAAATGACCTTTACGACGGTTTTGTCATTTTCAAAAAAATGCCTCATTCTCTGAAATTCCCCAACCAGGCAAGGTTATTATAAATGGTAGGTAGGGAAAGTAGAGCGTGGCAATAAAGGGGTTAATCTGCAGAGCACAGAGCCATCTGGCTGAGCTGGTTTGTTATAATCGAGCAGATTATGTTCACGGGACTCAGAGTTTAAGGCTCCTCTCCCATAGAGCAACTCTGCACAACCCAAGCAGACCAACTTTGGGACTTTGAATGAACATATTTACATTCACCTTTCTCTTCATGTCGACTTTTCTGGAAACATTCACACGGATGCCATGGTTACTCCTACCACGGTAAGGGAAATTTGACGTTTTCTAATAGGGTCCTAAGAGGGCGGGGAGGGGAGGGGGGGGAGAGGGGTCCTTTAAAGAAGTATAATGGGGAGGAGGGGGGGGTCTTGTAAGCAGTAGATCTGTCCCAAATGTTGCTGCCTTTCCCATTGTGCCTCCTCCTTCCCCCACCCCTACTTGCCCTATAGCTTGCTTTAGCCCCGAGGTTCCTCTCTCCTCCTGCTCTACACGCTGTTGTTCAGGTCCCTGAAAGAAAACAGCAAGGGGAGAAATACGAGGTGCTAAAGGAATCTGATTTAAGAGGCAAAAGCAAAGGACACTCTTCGTTTTGTTTTAAGAGGGAAACCAGCAACTTCAGATATAACAAAAGGGGTTGCAAATCTTGAGCATGGATTGCAAGAACCAGCCTCAGAATACGTAGCATGCTTGCCCTCAGGGAAAGTTAGAGCCCATGACAAGCAAAGTCAAAATTACCAATTTCTGCACCTCGCCTGTCTCAGGTAACTAACTTCACTGGAGCTTTCTTTTTTTTGTCTGTGCCAGACACTGGAAACCCTATTCATGACCTTTGAATCAATCCCCGTTCTCCTCAAACCCAAACACTAAATTCTCCAGGAGGAACTGGAGATCAAAGGATTCCCTGCACATCTGTGTCTAGGTGAAAAAGATACACTCACTTTGTGCTAGGATGGCAGGAAAACTATTCTTACGCTGCAATTTCCAGCGTTTGGTAAGTGCCTTCTAGGAATGCAGCACACAACTAATCAACACAGACGCACATATAGAGAGCAAAATAGAAAGCTGTTTCTCATCTAAACAGCTGAAATGCAGCTTAAAGCATCAGTTACTGGCGAGTCCTTATGGAGACACCAAACTGCTATTAGCCAAGAGGGGAAAAAGTCCTTGAATGGTTTAGATGGTTTTCTGATCAGTTCTTAATCCTTCATTAAAATAAACGGGAAAGCTCTGCGTTGGTCCTATCTCTTGAACTATAAATATGCAGTATCCGGAGAGATGGATATTTTGGATTGAATAGGGCTGCTATGCGCACATTCTCTGGTTCCTATATTGCAAAACCAGTTATTTAGAGATGACTGTGTGTGTGTGAGGGGGGTTGCTCCCCCCACCTTTTTAAATAGACAGGGATGTGTGCTATATGGTCCAGTCAATTGTTATGAGCTACAACCTTTCAGAAAGCACTCTTTGCTCTTAGGCTCATGTGATTTGTTGCATGAGGAGTACAAATGGTATGTAAAGTTTGCCTTTACATTGTGCCTTCAGGAAAATACCCAGACACTAGGAGAGACATTCTCAAGCACAGAAATACCTGGTCTGTGCAAGCCTGTAAGTGGAGGAGTGGTGCAAGAAACACCTATAAACAAGGTATAAGAAGAAGGAAAATCTAATAATAAAAAAAAGAAAAACTCACTTTGTGGCAAGGCAGACAAAAGCAGTAGAGAATGGAAGAGAGTTCGGCATGGTTCCAGCTGCTAGTAGTAAAAAGACTGGTCTGAGATACACGTGTCAGTACCAGGAGCTCTGTGTGTAAGCATGGGGAGGGGGGGGAGGAAAACTAGACTTGATTGCAGGTGGTGGACCCAAAATATAGGGAGAAAAGGATGTACCAACAGAACCAGGAGGGGAGTGCTTTGTGCAGAAGGCTATGCCATGTTGAGTTATGCAATACATGTGGGTTTAGGTGTTGTTTGTTTTTTTTTTTTTTTTTTTCTTCCCCCAGGGAAAGAAGAACTAAATGGTACACAGAAAGATAGATGTAAGGAGTTGAGAGGGAAGTGCAAGATATGGAAAATAAACTGCTATATATTAAGTGATGTGTACTGGGGTAATGAGGGCAGGTGAGCCATGCAAAGGTGATCAGCTTAGAAGGGAAACTGCTCCAGGTCATCTGGAAATAGAGGATCTTTGTGAAAAAAGTCTAGGAGCTCAGAAGGGGAAGTAACACTTGGGAGGGGTGGGAAAAGGTGCAGACTGGAGGCTGCTGAAGATATGAAAGGGACATACAAGGATGCTATGATCTGCAAGGGGGAGGTAGGGTATGGAGTGGGAGTGGAGGCAGAAAGGTGAAAGCACAGGGCACAAAGGATGTTTGGAGGAGGAAGAAAAATGTGAACTATTATCTATTTGGAGAAAGGTATGGAAAATAATCAGATACATGATGCTTGTGAGGGGCGTCTAAAGGAGACACCTTTGATTCTGTGAAGAAATAGATATGAGGATGCATTTGTGAGGAAGGTGTTAGAGTATGAAAGGGAAGGCTTGCGTGGTGATGGAAACACATGCCGAGAAGAGTAATGCAGAGGAAAAAATGAGCTGGATGGAGATAGGGTGCAGTGATGGGAAAAGGGTATAGGGACCCATAAAGGTATGTGAGGAGGTAGTTGCTTAGAGAAATTTCAGAGGAGGTTGGAAGCCTGCTGGAGTAGATCTATAGATATGTGCTGCCTGGTTGCAAGGGAGAGACAGAGCTGGAGAGAAAGCCATGTGAAGGTGCTGTGAGGAAATGCAAGATAATGGAAATCATGGGGACAGAGTGAACAGTGGCAGGTCTTGAGAAGCATGAGAATGGGGAAAAATGAGGAATGTAGGAGGCATAAGGATGAAATTAAGGGCTGGGTTTTCTTTAAAGATGCCTGGGCAAAGGGTGGCTTAGAGGAGGTATAGGGAAAGAGAGCAGAGGGTGGGAGGAAATTTGGTTTTGTATCGCTTTGCAGGCAAACAGAGAAAGTAATGCAAAGGTGCAGGAGTGGCTTGGCCAGCAGAAACAGAGGATGCCTCCTTAGTGGGAAGTTGGGGTAACACAGGGGAAGAACAGGCAATATGTTACAGGGGAAGCAGCTGAGGGAAATAATGGAAAGTTAGGAATAATGTGAGGGGGATGGGAGGAGTAGAACACATAGTCAAATACAAAAGAGTGATTTTCTGTTACATCTCTGTGGTAGGTGCTGGCTAAGTAAAGCCTCTAGAGAGAGTGGAACAAACGTGCTAGTGGAGAAATTACTAAGATATAAAGGGTTGGGAGGAGAATGAATGGGAGGGATAACTACCTGAAGGGATGTATAACCCACATGGATGTACTAAGGTCAAAAGTAAAGTGTGAAGTGTGTCAGGACGTGAGTGGAGTTCGGAGCTGTAGGGCACGAATTGGAAGTGAGTGGGAATGACAGTTCGTGTTACGAGGGGTGAGAAGCTTAACGTAGGTTGACACAGGATGGTGTGCAGGTGAGGAAAGTACCTGCCAGTTTGTGCCTGCTTGTCAGGGCTGTGGAAGGGAAGGTGAAAGGAGTCAAAAGTTGTGTCTGATAAGAGAGACTTGTGCACACAACATGCTCAAAGTAAATGAGAGAAGTACAGGTAAGGATTGCAGACCTGGGTGTGGGGCCTGGGAGAAAGAAAATAGCCTATGGGGGAGGGAAGAGTCGTGAGGAGTGGGAAAAAGTTTATGACAGCTTAAGTGGTCTGTCATTATCTGCCTCTTAGTTTAAGGGATGCTGTTTAAATGTGCAAGGGGCTGTACATGCATGCATAGCAGCATGCGAGCAGGGCGGGGGTTAAGTGCAAGGGGAGAGCAAGAAGGTGGCACAGGTAAATGCATATAGTGAGTGATGATAGGTGCATGGGTATATGAGATGCTGGTTTTGTGTGCGGGTCAGGGACAGATGTGTTCAGTCAGTGTTGTTCTTACGTGACTGGCAGAGTTGTAGAGGAAGGCATGTGGTAAGAACGATCCAGTTGGTCTGCAGCAAGAAGCTGAAATCAGTGAGGGGTATGTAAGAGTACTGGGCTGCTGTAATGGATGTATGTCTGTGTGGAAGTTACAAACATGCACCCATGCTGATGTGTAAGATGACTGTCAGAGGCCGACTGGAGAATCACATGTCCACTGCATTTGTGGCACAACTCTCTGTGTCGAAATAAGTTATGCAAGAGACACAGCAGAGGTGAGTTTTGTGAGTGCTAAGAAGCAATGTTTGCATTGAGAAGGAGGGTAGGGAAAGATGACTAACTGAGAAAATGGGTTGGTGCGTGGGTAGCGATAAGACCAAACGTGTGCTGGATGTGCTTGCCTTCTGCATGACGTGTGCAGCAGGCAGGCTCTCCTTTAGAGATTTTGCAGGCTTTTTTTAAGAACTACTGAATAATCCTGAGAAAATCCCAGGATGTCTAACTAAAATGCTTACACCAGCTTCATTTGGAGGCATATCGATGCACCTTATTTTCATGCCTTAAAACTTCAGTGTGCTACTGCTAGCACACAGTGGCAGAGACATTTCTCTAGGACCAGTTAACAAGGCTACTAGGTATTTCATAGTGCTGTTGGATGAACAACCATTGGGTTGAAGTACACATAGGGAGTACAGATGTCAGTCAAAGGAAACAAGAAAGTAATAGCTTTCTCCATGGCTTGAAGCAGTACTGGAGTAACGTGCAGCTAGTTGAAGGTTGGAATCATAGGATGCATCTTGGATGCGAGAGAGAAATAGTAAGGATGTCTTTCTCTTCAAAATGACCTCATATATTGACAACATCTGTTCAAATCTGTTCTACAAACATCTTCAAATTGTCCGGTTTGCCTAGGGCTTCGGTGTCTTTTTAAGCACTGTCCTACACTGAGCAGGAAAGTGCCCATTTCCACCCATAGCTGATCAGAAGATTGTGAGTGTTCCTGCCAGACTTGCACTGGCAGAAGACAGTCTGATCACACAAAACGGCTAGGCTTGAAAGCTGAAGCCTCTGGGCCCAGACCTTATGTTGCATCAGTCACATGAAAGTTCATGGATCCCTTCCTGGTTTATTCCAGGGATCAATTTCTGCCAAAAAAATAGGTATCCTGTAAAATACTTAGCAAATAAGCGGTTAGTGCTTGTGTAGACGTGGACTGTGTTAGGAACCCGTTGTCCCACTTTATACACTGTTTTCCCACTGTCGAGTCCAGTTCAAGCTCTCCAGCTGGATAATTTTTCGTGTTGGAGCTGGTTGTGGTCAGCAGAAAGCCCCTTTCTCCTCTGGTGGCGGTGAGCTTCCCACCGTGGCAGGCTGCGGGCGGTGGGGACAGTGAAGCGGCTGTCCATGAGGGGGAGACGCGTGACCGCAGCCAGCGGTCCCGGCCTCTGGGATCCAGCTGGGCTGAAACCACGGAGGGCAGCCTGCTCAGCCCGCTGCCACCAGCACGGCCCAGGGCAGTGCCCTGGCCTCCCACTGCTCCCCATCCTCCCCGCCGAACCGCTGAGAAAATAAAAAGCAAACGGTGGCATCAACCTGCCAGCTGGCTGGGAAAAAAGAAAGGGATTGATGGGTACAATTAGGGCTGGATTGTTGCAGGAAAGGGATCAAAGCATGAGCGAAGGAGCTGTGTTCAAATGCAAAGAACATGGGGCATGTGTGCCCGCCTGAACTCCTTTGTAGCCATGACACAGCCACAGAAATGTGTTTGTGAGGGCTGGAACATCTGGGCGTCCCTGCAGATGTTTACTGGTGCGGGGCCATGTGTGTGTCTCCTCACGGTGACTAGGAGCGGACAGGGGAAAGAAGCGGCGTGTGGGTAGGGATGACAGAGGTGGATGGCAGCTGTTTCTGTGTGGGAGACAGCCATCCCTGTTTGTACATCTGTCGGGGGAGGGAGGGGAGGGGATGTGGGGATAAGTTGCTTTCTCAGGGGACAGATGGGATGTGCGTGTGAAGAGAGAAGTGGTAAGGGTGGATATGGAGTAGTTTCAAGGTTGTGAAATGAGTGCTAGAGGGAATATACAGAGCAATGTTCCTGGTTGTATCATGAGCCTTAAGTCCATAGAGGAAGGGGACTCCTCTGCAGAAAGCCTCAAGGAAGATTATACTTCCTGAGGAATTAAAAGAAAAACACACCCAAGCATCCAGTTCAGTTAAGACTCTCCTTCTCTCCTTCACATGGTACAAGCATCTTGCTGCCTGAGCAAGCTAAGCAAGGTGACCCTTTCCTTCAGGGCAGCAAGCATTTGGAAAGATCAGAGCAAGACTATATATTCATCCCTCTCTTATATTCCTCTGCCTCTTTCTCCTCTCCACCTCTTCACACACACACAAAAGAGTCTTTCCCAATTCGGCTTCTAAGTTTGTGTTTGAAATTCCCCCCTGCAGAAATGTGCGATGAAGATTTGTGTGTATGAGGACACTGGTGTGTTGGGGAAGGTTGTGCATCTGTACATGTTGAAACAAAGTTCATTGGTAGTCATCTGGAGCTCAGAGAAGTAATCTGCTGGTTGCATTTCAATACTCATGGAAAGGATAGCAGGTAATTCCACGTTTCCACCAGGCAGTGTCAGGAAACCAGTGTGCATGACTCATTGCCACTCTGCTTGTACTTTAGAGGGAGTCACCACCCACCTTGCCGTGTAAATATACAGATTCCATATACTAAGGTCCATTTGTGTTATCTATTACAAACCTGTACCAGAGGTGATGAAAATCTTCTTGTAGGATTGCATCCTACAGGGTAAGATTTGCAGCACTCCTCCAACATTTTCTGTGCTTCAGCTGTGCGTGTTGCCCATAATGGTACCACAGCAATAACTGCGAATCTTCTCAGTTGCTCTTTTATACCTTCCAGCAATAGATTCCTTTATTTTGGGTTTGTCCCTGCTACAGATTTTACATGTTTTATGTTACGTTAGCTAATTTAGCATGTGAGAAAGTGTTAATCTAGTTAACTCAGAAATATATTTTTTTAGGGTATTCCCTACAAAAACTCACCCACATTTGCCAGAAGTCTAAATCGATATTGTCAGAGGTAACTGGCAGTTAACTGGGGGGGTTACAGGAGGAAGAAGTCCATTGTAATCTATGTGAATGCTTAAAGGCTCGTCTACACTCAGAAGTGAATTCAGGTTGTGAGGGTGAAATTTAAGCCCAACAGCTGCTTCTGAATAACTCTGTGGTTAGACAAGTTCTAAGATAGCATCCTCTCCTGTGGCTTCTACCTCAGCCAGGAGGTGAACAAGCACGCTTGCAAGATGAAAGCACCTTTTGTCCTCTTGAGAGATGGGATTTGGACAGTATTCGCTTTCTGCTCCAAACCAGGATCAGATGTTATGGCTTTTAGCTATCAAACATAGACCTCATATATCCAATGGAGGTATTTAACCAGTTTTCCTATTATGCTGTATTTGAGGTAAACATGTAGTATCACCAGACGCTGGTATCTGTGATGAGCTTGGTTTCAGAAATACTAATGATAATGATAAAACCGATGCCTTAGGGGAATAAAATAGGTAATGTATAGTCAGTTGAGTCAAAAAAATCCTTGTCCTTAGGTGTAAAGGCTACAGCAGAAATATCTAAGAAATTTGTTGGAAGAATGTGGAAACATGTCTGTGTGTGTCCTCTCTCTACCATTCCCCACAGTTTTCTACCCACTCTTATCAACAAAACCAAACTGCAAGGTAGCAGCAAAAATAAAGTCCCTTAACAAAAGAGAAACTTTACTCTGCTCTGGATTAGGTAACAAAAACATGGTCATTAAGAGGGACATGCCATTTCATGTGCTGGGGATCTTTCCTGGATTTGTGCATTTAAAAGTTAGAAAATATTTATGCAGTTCATTGTCTTCAGCTCCTGTGATAAGTATAAAATTATTTCCTCCACTTACTTCTCAAAAAATGTGCATAGTCTTATTTTACATGACTGACTTGCTAAATGGATGACGCGGATAACTCCATGGGGTATGTTTTCTTTGCTATTTACTGATATTTGCATGTTATCTCACTTAGGCCCCCACTATCATAAGCGTCTTTATTTCTTTTTTTGCTGTTTACTAAATATATTCCTCAAATACTTGACACCAGCTGCTTTTCTTTGTTTAGTCCCATTCTTTGTCTTACAGAGTGCATATGATTTTTTTTTCTGTAAGTCTTTTCTTCTTCTTTTTTTTTTTTTTAATAATCCTTTTTTCAGTTTTCTGACTTTGCTCAATTTCATCCACATCTTTGTGGCACTAGAAGGTCCAGGACTAAAGGCGACATTCCGAAACCGGAAAGACCTCTTTCATCTCTGATACCACCTTGCATTTGTATGTCCCTTCTGTAATTATACTGACTCGCACTCTCTAGTTCTTCTTATTCACTCTTCTACATAATAAATCCGGCAATAATTTATTGTTTAAATCATGGCTAGCTAATTTTACATATTATGCCTTTCCAACTTCCGCCATGACATTTAATATAGGTGCTTTGAATTGATTTTCCCTATAACTATTATCTTGGGCTTTTCCACTGAGTCTCTTATTTTCTCCCTATTTTTCTAACCACTCTCTGTAATTCTATACAACGATTTTTATTCTATCCTTTCCAACCTATCTGTCCATTTGCAGTCCATTCCTTCTCTACTGTTTTATTTTTCTAAAGCTGTACCCCTAATGCTTTCATATTGCTTAATAACACAGCTGAAAAGAGTACTAGGTTGCCAGACACTACCCCAGCCTTGATAGTCATCATTTACTAGCATCCTGTTTTATGGCTTACAACCGGTTTTCAGGCCAGGTTTGTTTTGCAGAGTAGATGTGACACGTGTATAAGCTGAATGTACATATGTGTGGGGATAACGCATGTATGTGTGTGTGTGAAAGGAAGAGGAGGGGTCCATATGTGACTGTGCTGCGAGAACACTGCATTCTATTTCTTTGTCCTCATCTTTCTGGTCTTCCTAGCACTGCCCTTGCCATGTAAGACTGAGATATAATCGCTCTTTGTTGCATTGACCAATTCACTGCCCCTCTTGGAATTTTTCGACAAACTTCTGCCTGCTTTCCTGTCGGGGAGTCAGGCATCTTGTCATCACATCAGCATACTGAGTAACTCCTTCTCCACCTCAGCTCTGCCACTCATACAGCAGTATATGTTCTCAGGCCAGGCTCCCTCACGGTCGTCCCTAGTCCTTCCTGATCGCCATGGACCTCACACACTTGACCTCTCTTTTCAGTTGTCCGTTAAGCAATGATTTCTTTTGTAAAACAGGGGAAATAGCTGACTTAGGCCGGAAGAAGTGAGATCCCTCAAGACTTTGGACAAAACATACTTCTTTTTCCAAAAAAAAAAAAAAAGAGGAAAAGAAATTTTAATGTGATGAAGAATGCATGCTATTAAAACATGTCCTGTTCGCAGGGACTACCTAGCAGCTTCTTCAGACATATACAAAGTTGAAAGCAGCTGTACCTAAAAACTCCTTGGCATTAGTACCAGTGAAGCCTATCAGATTTTTGAACCTGATCTCCCTAAGGCCCAGAAAGCAAGATTTTCAAAAACAGAGTTGACACTTCTTTTCAGAAGCAAACGGAAGCTTTAGCATCAATAGTAGTAGAAGCACAATTAATCCAATACTATGAGGATCTGAAAGTCCTACAAACTAGAACCCTTTTAGATATTCTTGCCTTGTAAATAAATATGAATACTGTGTGCTAAGGAAGAGTCACCCTTTCTGCTTGGGCATGTGTTGTGAGTACTATCATCTGCCAAACACATCCCTCAGTTCTTCTGTGTGGCACCTGCACATAAAGCAGACTATACGAAGCGGACTTTGCATCTTAGTGCTTGACACCATATCATGGCCCTGTTTTATTTATTAGTATAGGTACCACCTGAAATTCAGCTCTGGAGAGACTGTGCACTGGTGGTATAGAGTGTCTGGTATAGTCCAGCTGCTTCTGGCGTGATTTGCAACAGACAATTTTATGTAGTGAAACTTTTTGAGAGATGGCAAACATCTCACCGTACCAGAACGCTTTTAGGAAGTATTGCTTTTGAATGTCTTTCCTCCTGAATGGGATCTATTTGTACTTATAAAAAATGTTGAGTCAATTTATTAATACAAAAACTATTCATGAAGCAGTCTGGACAGAGACTTCATTTTTCTGTTGAGAGGTTGCATTTTCTCTATTCAAACTGCCTTTATAAATTTGAAACACTCAGGAACAATGTTCAGCATTTGTAACAATTGTTACAAGAGTAACAATTACAGGCTCTGAGAAAGCAAAGCATTCTAAATACACTACAAGATGAGTTTGGGGTTTTGTTGCTGCTGTTGTTGTTTTTAACAAAACAAAATCAAACAGAACCTTCATGCAGTTAATCTTGCCCTGAGCTGTTAAAGCTGCTTTTCACATTTGGTAGAATAGGGAGTGGTCTCCCTTGGAAGAGTTTATGTTTTGGGGAAACAGATATGTTTTTAATGTCCAGTGAAATATACAGATTTTTCTCATTTTTCTGTATTTCCTCTAGGAAATATTCCTGTTCATTTTGCTTTTTTTCTCAAAGTTTGTTCTCATTTGCCTCATTTCTCTGAAAGATAAACTAGTGACTTTTCAGTGTTTGCTGTCCTTTGAACTACCATTAAGCAAATCTTATTGATTTAGTTGTTCTTTGGTGAGTTCATTTGTTTACCTTAGTCTTTCTCTGTGTTTCTGGTTCAGATTGTGTCTTTACTGACTCAGCCTCTGACGACATGTTTGACACCAGCACCTCCACTGAACTCAATGCATTTATTTCTGATTTACACCGAAGCGGGAGATCCCAGCTGAGCAAATGTGGAAATCCACCCAATTGCAGGCCAAATTTTGACCTCATTTGTGCCCAGGCAATCCTACTAAAATTAGCGAGACTTTAACTAAACCTTAAATTCGAACCTTGGTGTTTGGATTTTTTAAAACCACAGATGCACATCCAAAAAATTTTAGTGTGCTGAATCATAGAAATCAGAGAGGGGAAGAGAATATGCCTATACTAAATAGTTGGTATACTTGATTGGAAAAATTGTAGCAAATTGATTTTTTTTTTTGCTGGAATTTACCAGTTAGAGACAAACAAACAATTCCCCTATTTGTTCTACTAAATCTCAACTAAGTTCCCCTGGACACCAAAGTTTAAAAACCTGGCAGGCTTCCCCTTTCCCCAAAACCCTGTCTCCTTGTTGACCCATCTGTTGGCTGCTAGAGACACCAGTCATCCACAGACCAGGATACTGGTAATTGCAGCTACAAGGAAAAAGCCAGTGAAGCCTATTGACCTGGAGCAACCCAGGGCATGATACTGTCCCCTCAGAGGGGACTCTGAAAACTGCTGGGCTTGGGAGGTCAAGTGGAATTCCTCAGAACTGGAGAATTAAAACCAACAAAATCCATCTCTTAGTACAGTCTAATATCTCCTAATATGGTATGTGATCCTAAGATCTCAGCTAGCCAGATAACATATTCTTCAAAGCTGTCATGCCTAATTGTAAATTCATCAAGTGACTGGGCTTCCCTCACTCCACTTAAATCATCATGCCAACCCACATCCAACTTGAGTGCCACTCATTACTGCAGTATTGAGTGCTTTTCCATGTAAAAGTTGTTAGCAACAACTCAGTCCTAGGTGGCAGTAGGACAGCCTGGCAAAATATGTTTTCAGAGTAGAGCTTTGTTTTTACTTTTATTTTTTCATTAGTTAACTTCTAGTGATCATTTTTTATGATGGCATTCTTTCAGGAAAAAGTGAAAACAAAGGGTATTGTTGTTGAAAATAACAGAAATATATTAATAAATAATCAAAGATCAGCTCTTTTTCAAGAGAAAGGCCTAACAGCACCTCCCAAAGGCAACTGAGGTATGTCTGTAGCCTGGCAGCAACCTGGACAGAGATCCAGAAAGTAGCTTTAAACAAATTGGCATGCCTACACAATATAGCACCTTACTCAAGGAGAGTATCCTAATCCTCCAGTCAATTAGCAAAACTGCACCAGGATAACTAGCCTTATTTCCTTATTTCTGCTTGGATGGTATTGCAAAGCTCTTCATAAACAAATTGCCTGAAGACGCTCTGTAGATTGGTGGTAAGACATTCCCATTTGTAAAGATGCTCAGGTGGGGTGGAAGAGACAACACATTATAAGCCAGAAACCTGCAGTTCCTGCAGCGCAAGCACAGGCTGTGCCATGCAGAAGACAACTGCTTGCTCTGCCATGTCCCTGAAAATTCCTCTCAGTTATTCAGACTGTTTGGTGAGGCATGTGCATTGTTTCCAGTTCCCTCAGGACAAAATGCTCTTTTAAGATGACTGGAGTCAGAAATCTTCTTGGTCCTTTAAGGGAAATGTGCCAAATCATTGGCAAGAGAAAGGTAGGGACAGCTTTTTGCTATTTAAGATATTCAAATGTGTGCACACATGGCTACCACAGCCTTCCTTCAGCCACATCCATAAATCTGATTATTTTAATTTTTATTCATAAATATCCCTAGAGACTTTTTTATTCTAATTGCTTTCTGAATTTTCTCCAAATTAACTTTTTTAGTAACACATGGAAACTTACAAAGTAGCATCCAAAATTATTCCCTTCTTACCTGGCAGATTTCCATTGGTGGATTTCACTTTGGTTTTTTCTGTCTTTTCTCATCCATCAGCTTCTATTATCCTCCTGCTGAATTTTCTTGAAGAGTCTGTTGCTAGCTCTGGAGACAACTGTCTTAATAGAGGCCTAATTCTGACCCCACTTACATGGAAGAAGCCTAATGGATCCCCAGGGAATAAGTTCATCCTGAGGCGGTGAAAATTTAGACCAGAGTCAAGATGTGAGAACTCAACAGAAAAAAAATTGCAAACAACCAGGGAAATGAGAGTGGTTATTTCTGCAAAAATAGTATTCTTAGTGTAGAATCAGATTTCCAAATCTGAACTAGCTAAATTTCATCTGAAATTCTGCTCTGGCCTCTCTACTGCTAGATGGCATCAAATGTTACCTAATCACAACTCTGATAACACTCTTCTTTGCTTGCTTGCTTGCTTTCTTGTTTTGTTTACTCTTTTTGCAAGTATGTACTGATGTGATGACTCTGGCTCTTTCAATTTTTCCATTTGTGAATTTCATCCAGATGAATTACCTCAGGCAAAACCTGAAAAATGAAACCTGGCATTTTACCTTTGATTGTGGCAAATAATAGTAGGTGCCATCACCAGCCTTCCACAGGATCATGGTCCAGAATAAAGGACGTGGCCAGCAGGGCGAGGGAGGTGATCCTGCCCCTCTACTCTGCTCTGGTGAGACCCCACCTGGAGCACTGCATCCAGCTCTGGAGTCCTCACCACAAGAAGGACATGGACCTGTTGGAACGGGTTCAGCAGAGGGCCACAAAGATGATCAGAGGGCTGGAGCACCTATGCTATGAGGACAGGCTGAGAGAGTTGGGGTTGTTCAGCCTGGAGAAGAGAAGGCTCCAGGGAGACCTTATAGCGGCCTTACAGTACCTAAAGGGAGCCTACAGGAAGGATGGGGAGGGGCTCTTTATCAGGGAGTGTTGTGATAGGACACGGGGTAATGGCCTCAACCTGAAAGAGGGTAGATTTAGATTGGATATCAGGAAGAAATTCTTTACTGTGAGGGTGGTGAGGCACTGGAACAGGTTGCCCAGAGAAGCTGTGGATGCCTCATCCCTGGAAGTGTTCAAGGCCAGGCTGGATGAGGCTTTGAGCAGCCTGATCTAGTGGGAGGGGTTCCTGCCCATGGAGGGGGGTGTTGGAACTAGGTGATCTTTAAGGTCCCTTCCAACCCGAACCATTCTGTGATTCTGTGATTCTGTGATTCTGTGTGACTTGAAAAGAATTTCAAAGATTCTTCTAAAAGCCATGAAATGTTTTAGGAATTTCATTTTTTTTTCTTCCTTTTTCTTACTGGAAAGAAACAGATGGGAACAGAAGTAAATTCTGCCATCTGGAAAGACTGAAAGATTAGTATGAAAAGGGCTAGGTGTCAAGTTTGTTCAGCACCAGCCTATCTTTGCCAATTATCAACATCAAAACTTAATCTCAACAAAGGCTAAATTACACTAAAGATAAATGATTTTTGGAAAGCCATTTTTTCGGCATCTTTTTGTCACCTAATTGTTCAACTGTCTTGAAGACTACGGAGTTATGCACAGAAATACAAAAGACACTCATTTGAATTTTTATCTCTCATATCACAGGAAATTCTCTGCCTTGGTCTTTCCTACACTACATTTAACACTGCAGTCTGGATTCATGTTAAAGTCCATTAATCATGTCATAATCTTTTAATATTATGTTAATTAGAATTTATTTATGGGTAATTTGGACCTTATTCTTATAACAATTTGAAAGGGAAATATAGCACCTATAAATGTTCTTTGAGTGGGAAATCAGAAACCTAAAATCCATCATAGGTCTATTCAGTCTCTCGATGTTGTCCGATCCACTGATTTTTCTGCTTTAGATATTGGAATTTACATGTGTATATGTAATACTTATATATATATATTATACATATATAAGTGTAGATGTACATGTATATATGTATATACGTGCGTATATATATGCACTGACTGTACAAAGAACAAGACTGAAGATGTCCTGTTCCTTATCTGAATAGATTTTCTATTTGTTTTTTTTTTTTTTTTTACATTACAGTTATGAGAATTCACAATGCCTTTGGTTTTATTCTTATGATTACATAACCAAGTATTCTTGCTTTAAACTTCCCACTGAAGGACATTTGAGTAAATAATATAACTTCTCCATACTAATGAGACTGGCAATACAGACCCCCAAAAATACATTTTCCCCTATAATACACAAATAAACAACCTGTGTCAGCTTTGGACCATGTATCTAAGTTGTGTGAAATCACCATCATTGCTAGTGTGAATTCAATTTTTTGTTTGTGTTTCGATCTTCCTAAACTCCTTTGAGGTAAACAAATTGCATCTCTGTCTCACATTTTCCACTTGTGTGTACTTACTTCTCTTAAAAAAACCACACAAACAGTATCATTTAACTTCAATTTAGGGACAACCTTGGAATAAAACACCATCATGTAACACCATAACATTTCTTGATGCTTTCTCATCATTTCAAGTTTCACTTCAACTTGGGCACAAAAGCAAAATGCACAAGTCAGAAAGTTTTGATTTGAATTCAAACTAATGATCCAGATAATATATGTGAAAAGCTATTCAACGGTTCCAACCAATACTACTTCTTCTCTTCAACCATGCAGAATGCATACACACTGAGTTTCTTGGTAAAACCCCTCAGCCCTGCTTTGCCATCTTTTGTAAAACGATTTTGCTTCTTATTTGCAAAACAATTCTTTCCAAAAGCTGGAGCTGCATAAGCTGGTACTCTTTTCCATGCATAATGCAATCCTTTATGCTTCTTTTACAAGTTGGCTTGGATTGCCTTTTGTCAATTTTTGCTTGTAGTCCTCAATTTTCTCCTACGTCTGCATGTTCCTATGGGGTTTGTGGTTTGGTAACCCTGTTAGCTGTGGCCTTCTCTTGCTTTCCCTCCAAACTATGCAATTTTTCATAGCTTTTTTTTTTTGTCCTAAATGTAAAATTGTTTTTGTAAATTTTTTTTCTCTCAGTTTGACGCCTTTATGTACCATCCCAATCTGAACAGAAAGAGTTCACAAGCTTCCCTGAAATTGCTTGTTTGATTGAAAAAGTCTCCAATATGTTGTGTAAAAAAGTTTTGTACCTGTTTTTTCTTTTTTTTTCTTTATATGATGCTGATACCTTTCAAAATTTCCTTCATTCTTTATCAGAGTCTGGTAACTAGCTTGATCTTCCTCTCTTAATGTCATGGGCCTCTAGGGTCTCTGGACATAAAGACATAAATGACATAATTATTATTGCTCATGTTCTTTTACAATAGTGTTCCTTATTTTTGTGAGGGGGAAAAAATCTTGATTGAATCTCTTCTGCTTGACTTCAGGAAAGGTTAGGCTATTTGGAGACCTTTGGTATCTCTATTTTCTCGCTCATCTTCTTTCTGCTCTTGATATTCTACATATATTATTCTTTTTCTCATTTTTCCTCCTGCTATAATGCATTATGTCTTGATGATGGTCAGGCAGAATTGAGAAAGAAAAAGGAGTTAAGGGAAAAAGCATCTCTGCATCCCTCTCTCAGAAAGACAGAAACTAGATTTTAATCATAAAAATCAGCATTTTTGAAACTGTTCAGGGGCACAGAAAAAGGATGGCTACATGAGACTTCCAAACTACGTCTCCAGTAGTGCACCATATAAGCCTACAGTCATGATTCACCACAACAGTTTGATCTGAGGGATGTTAATAAACCAGTTGTTGATGTTATCCTTCAAATGGCTCTGCCCAGAAGGAAGAACCATGTTTGTGAATAAAATTGCTACAATAGAATGTCGTGTAGAGAATTGCTGCGTAATGTGTTATTGAGTTTGTGGAAAAAACACGTGTTGAGTTTGTTAAGAAAATATAAAGGAAATATCTTATTTGATGCAAATCACATAGGGTGAAATTTTTACTGTTAACATTTAAGATCTAACGGTGAAAAGGAGAAAAATATTGCCAAATCATGAATATCTGGTGGAGAACATAAACTGTACAGAAAGCGTGTTTTACATGAGTACAATGAGAAATTTTCATCCATTTCCATTTCTAGTATTGCTGACCACAACTGGCTACCAAGCCTTAACCCTTAATGCATAGTTTTCAGTCTGTATTAATCCACAATTTGATTTGAGAGAAACAGGCAAAACCACATCACATCATTGCCATGCAGCGTGGTTGTATTGCTGCAAATAGTATCTTTGCTCTAGTTGTGGAGAGTCAATGAGCTTCTCAGAGTCAGACTCATCACCTGTGCTATTTTATTTGGTGATGGGGGTCAGAAAGAGGGGGGATGGAAAATTCCCCCTCTCGTTGCTCTTGTACTGAAGAGTGCTGTAGGTGATACTGGCATCAGCCATATGATCACAGTGATATCTCACCATATCTATAACACGTGGAGACAATCTGGTGGTGAAAACGGCAATGACTGGTCTGAATTAGTGTTTCCCTCATTGTTTGCACTGCTAAAATCACTTCCCCTCTCCCCTATGTTAGGACTCTTTTGTGCTTTTCAAGAAAATCGGCTTCTTTCTGAAAGATTTAACTGTTTCTGGAGTCACTTTTCTGTGTAAAGTGAAAGATCAAAGGCAAAGCAACTGTCTGCCAATTTCATCCCTTAAAACTTGCTTTCACTTAAAATCGAAACAGTTAATATAAGGATTATTTAAATTATTTCTGTTTTTCTTTTTTCTTCTTTTCTTTTTTTTTTTTTTTTTTTTGAGGGAAAGGCTGTGAACATTGTCATGAGATTAATGGTTCATGTCGACAGCACGCTGGTGTGACAACACAATTTGTACCAGAAATCCTAAAAGTACAGTTCTAAGAATGACTATAAAAATGCCACTTTCACAATTCCTCTCCAACTGAATGAGTGTTCCCAATTGTGATTCTTTCTTTAACTGATTTGTAACTTCCTTTATTTCTTTACAGAACCAAATTTTAAAGTGCATCCTCCTGCATTTTAAGGGTGATTGCAATGACGTTTTTTTAGCAGATGCACTTCCTACTGGTACTGCCATCTTTCTTTGCTTCTCAGCCATTGTCACATTTCATTTATGTCCCTAATTTCATATTCTATCTAAGAATGCAAACAAGTAAAAGATTTTATGCATGCAAACACCTCCTCACCTAGAATGGAAAGGCTTCAAACTGCTAGACTTCAAACTCAGTGTTACACTACAACATGTAAGAGAGAAATGGAATTTCCAATTAAGAAAACAAGCTGCAAAATTCAGACTATGTCTCACTGATAAAAACAAAGAAACACCCTTTGCAAAATGATTCTAACAAATTATAGGGAAAGACACCTCTCAGGAGCACAGGCTTGATACTTCTAGCCATCTTGGATTAATTTATATTAGATCTGTGTTCATAATACATGACCTAGATGTTATTCAACAGCTTTCAAAACAGAAGACATGTAGAACTTCATCAGATGATATAACTGTTTTGTTTACTTGCCTTCCCATTTCATGAAACATTTTTAGGGACTCTGATGATCCTTCCTAGATGTCACCATTCATACAAATTTAGTTCAATGGCTATGTCTTCACTACAGAATTAGAATAATTTATCCACAATCAAAATTCTGTCAACTTTTCTTCAAACCTGTTCTTGGAAATATCTAATTCCCATAGAGTCAAAGTTTTTGTTCACAAAAAAATGCTAACAAAAACAACAACCCCCCCAAAAAACCCAAAACAACAACAACAACAACAAAAAAAACCACCCAAGTTTATTGTAAAACCTAAAGTGTGAATTTAAAAAAAGCTATGAATTTACCAGCATGTCCATGTGGGCATGATCTGATTCTGGTATAAGAGTGCCTGGTTTTGAGTTTAGCATAAATTATTTACCAAGTAACAAAGACTAAACCAAAAGTTGTTTGTTGGCAGTTAAATGAATGAAGCCTGGTTTCTCAAGAACTTGTGTCCTGTGCCTGTGCTCCTTCCCTCAGCTTCCCTCCCTTTCGTTCTGCAACACCTCAGCTTCTTCCTACTCTCCTGCTCTCACCTCCCTGTCCTATAAGCACCTACACAGTGTTTTATCTCTTTTCCATGCAGGAGTCAACATGTGCTTTAGCCATTTGAGAGCGCTGCCTATGCTAATGCACACCCTAAAAGCTACTCAACTTGCAAGACTTTGCTCTTTGAGTGAGACAGTCACGAACCTGAGTGTCCTCTTCCACCAACTATCACGAAACTCGTAGGAACTTAGTTCCTACCCATCTAGTAGTTTTGAGAATTTTACCCGTCTAGTAGTTTTGGTTAAAATAAACTTGAAAATTTAGAAATTACTGGGAGAGATGATCATGCAAAATTTTTTCCTTAATAAAACAAGCTAAAAAGTCACAGTGGGAGTGCAAAGGGGGAGTTGCAGGGTAAAGCAATACCTATAATGCTAAAGAATATTCCTGTTCCACTAAATATCTTTTCTGTTTATTTTGTGATCAAACATAATTTTTAAAAGTTATTTAAGAGCAACTGGGGGTCAGTCCAGCCTGTATCTGTATTTAGAAATTCTGGAAAAGAAGTCCCGTCTTAATTCTGATTTCTGATGGTTACTTGCCCCCAAATAATTCAAAGATGGCTTTACCCTCCAGTTCACAAACAAGGTCAATCTCTTCTGCTGTTTCATTTTATTTATTGTACATCACAGTACTGGAAGCCATTTTTCACAGCCTAGACCAAAAGCTTCAGTGTTTACAGCCCAGTTTGTACCATAGCGTTATTTAGTGCCTCTGTAAATCCAGTGAATTCAAAGGTTTATGGTGGTGCTGGATATTGCTCTGGGTCCTGGTACTGGAAAAGAAATGTACTTGTCTGACTTCCTGATAGATACAGCTGTTTCAGAGAGATCAGTAGTACCTGATTATCACAGAATGGTTCGAGTTGGAAGGCACCTTAAAGATCACCTAATTCCAACCCCCTGCCATGGGCAGGGACACCTCCCACTAGACCAGGCTGCTCAAAGCCCCATCCAGCCTGGCCTTGAACACTTCCAGGGATGGGGCATCCACAACTTCCCTGGGCAACCTGTTCCACTTCCTCACCACCCTCACAGTAAAGAATTTCTTCCTGATATCCAATCTAAATCTACCCTCTTTCAGGTTGAGGCCGTTACCCCGTGTCCTATCACAACACTCCCTGATAAAGAGCCCCTCCCCATCCTTCCTGTAGGCCCCCTTTAGGTACTGGATTATGGTTCACGTAATCCTGGTATTGGAGGAAAACTGGGACCAAAGCTTTCAGGCTCTTTCCCCAACAACAAGTAGGAACGTGCACTAGCATGCAGCTTTAAGTTCGTAAATTCCTTTGTCATATGATTGTAGAAGGGTGCGCATCTGAAAAATGCAACCCTTCTCACTGAGCATGGGTATACATTTTTTCCCAATTGCATGCATCCCAAAGGAAAAGGTACTACCTGAGAGGCAGCACAATGTAACGTATTATACTGTGAGATCTTGTAATAGGACTTTATCTGTCAAACAAACGTCAGTTAAATATCCCATATAACTGGGTAAGAGTCTTACGAGTCATGAGCTGAAGATACAAATTGATAGACAGTCAGTGTTCATCACAGAAGCCCCGGATTCTTTAAAAAGAATTGGATCAGCTTGTTCATGTGTTTTTAAATTCCGATGTTCTACTAGTATCAGCTCACTAGGATATGTATTTTCATGTTGAACTCTTGTCTTACCAATATTTTGGGGCAGGAATTTGTCAGGCAATGGTCTGCAAATGCATTCACATCCAAACCAGTTTGAATGGATGCTGTAAGGAAGATTTCATGAGCTGTAATTAGTAATGCGTTGCTAAAATCTAGGTACTGCATGTTTTAATACTCTTCCATTGGCTCTTATTAGTAACGCATTGCTAAAACCTAGCTAGCCTGTCATTCATTCATTCATTCATTCATTCATTCATTCATTCACTCATTCATTCTTGTTTCTTTTATTCTTTGGAGTAGGTTGATTTCTTTTCTTTATGCTTTTCCATTAATTTGTTATATACTCAACTCTTGGGGTATAACTTGATTCACTCAGTTGAACAAAAAATTTTTGAGTGACTTCAGTTGGAACAGACTTCGTATTTCATGTATCAGTTGCAAAGTTCTCTTTGGCCTCCATCTCTAAAGCTCTGCAAATATAAGTTTTGTGGACTCATTGATATGACACTTCTTGATTTTAGATATAAAATTGTCATTTATATTGACCTGTGTAGTTTCTGGTTATAGGCTATGCATCTACTTTAAAAAAAAAAAAAAAAAAGAAAAAAATTAACAAGTACAGTCTGGAAATATAGAAATATTTTTCTTGAATGGAAAAAAATTGCCTATTAAATAATTTTGCTGGTTTTCAGTACTCCTCTTTGTTTTGCTTTCCATAATCATTCCTTCAACTTCATTCATTTTTAAAGGAATTTTGGACTTTCAACCCAGAGCAGTTATTACAAATTTGTAAAAACAAGTCTGTGCGTGGGGACTTCTTGAAAGGGGAGTCTTTTGGAGAGGATGGGAAAAACCCATTCCATACGTGAGTGATGCATCTAGCAGCACAGCCTGACATTTAAGCAGTATGTATACAGCCAAAGCAAGGGATAGGGTGAGCGGGGCTATCGCTTCAGAGAGGCATCAATAGGGATGCATGCTAGAGTTGTTGCCTTTCTCCAAAGGGAGGGCCTGCAGATCTCTGGGAATGCAGGAGTATTTGCTGGCAGCAGCTGGAAGGAACCCAAAGAAGAGGGAAGAGAGGGCGAAGGGTTGCCAACACAGGCTCCAAAGTGTCTTGTTGTGACTCAGACCGAGTGCTTACAAAAATCTGTCCAGGAATGAGTTCCAGTGCAAAAAAAAAAGCAGTCACTTAGTGGAGGTTATTTGGCATCCCTGCCTGAATAACAAGTACTCTGGGGTGGGGGCAAGGGTGTCGTAATCAACTTAAAAAGAGTTCTCAAAGGCCGAAGCTCACCCCTTACAGAGACCCAGCAATGGACACTTCCACTACATTGATCACACTCATGGCCTGCTATTCCGAGAGTTTAGCCTAAGCCCAGCCTCCTTACTAGGCTTCTGAGAGAGCATCAGACAGAAAGAAGAAGGGAAATTCGTTGAACAGGTTCCTTTTTTGGAAGTAGTAGTTCAGTTCTCCACACCTTAATGTTCTGCATTGATCCAGTGATATGTGGGCCACGTGTGGTGGTGCCAGCAGTATCCAAATTTGTGCGAATACCCATGAAACATGGCTTGTTATGCATAGTTTGGCAGTTCAATATAGGTAGTCTGCCAAAATGAGACAGGAGCCTTATCAGAAGGAGACAGGAAATTCTCAAGCAAATGTGGGAGTTGACTTTTGAGTTAGGAGTGTTGACAGGCACAGATCCCTCTGTCTGGCAATTATCAATTCTTCCCCTTATAGTTGCAGAGCAAATCCAAGTGTCTTCAGATTTTGGCTGTGCAGGAGGTGTGTTCAAAACTTGGTTCTTCAGAGCAAATCTAGTTCTGCAGTTCTGGTTCTGACTCTGGTGAAAAAGTGCAAGGGTCATATTCCCATGCTCCAGAAATCTCAGAGCAGCATCTGTTGCTCATGAAAGTTTTCCACCCAACGTGGTAGAAATTTCAAAGCATATCTGACAAGCTGGCTACATTATCAAATCAGAATATAAATTCAACACTAGAGTACATTTAGTCTGGATTCAAAGCACAGCCTAGGAAGTATTAGGGGTGCTACTGGAAGTCAGTAGGCTGTTTTCCCTCCAAGGTATCTGTGGGTTTTTTTGTGTCTTTTTTCTCATCCTTGCATCACTTGGCTCTGCCAGATAACTAAGTAGCTGTGCTAAACTCTAGTTGTGAGGATACTCATGTCTTTGTGTTAATATCATGTATGATTGCTTCAGCACTACACAGACGCTAGTAAGAGTGTAGTAAGAGTAAGAGACGCTAGTAAGACACAAGGTGAATGACAGTTTTTCTTGAAACGGAAAACTTACTCAATTTTCCACTAAATTATTCTGTCCCTATCGGCAGTGTTATTTCCCCAGACTTGGCTCATAAATATTGGATGTCTGCCTAGCTGGGAAATTGCATTTCCATTTTCAACACCTGCTATGTGCTAGACTTCTATGAGAAGGCTAGCTAGTTTTCTGCAAGGATGGGATACTTACAGTGACTATTGTTAAAAAATGGTTAATGCTCATCCCAGTTTTACGTTTCCTGCAAGATGACTTCAGTTTGCTATTAATTTTGAAGTATGTTTGGGATTCTTACTTGAGTTTTGTTGATCTTACAATGTAACCACACAACCACGCCTCATGAAGACATAAAAGATTCTACGCTCTTCCTTATAAAACCAGGGTATGATTTTCTTGGCCAATATCTCCCTCCACACCCAGTCTTCAACAGTGTGTTTCTTAGTGGCTGTTTAGCAAGATGCAAGCATTTGGATTTCATGGCACTGTATGTATAGAAGCAGCAGAAAATTCGTCAGATCTGCTGAGGTGTTATATAAACAGAGGACATTTTTGATAATTGTAATTTTACACAGTTGCACACAATTATTCATGGAAGCTCTGAAACCATCATTATATATTTTGTTTACCAGATCTCAATACCTATTTCAGTACGACAAACAGATTCAGGGCTAAATCTATTCTCTGTCAGGCTAGCAAACCTGGATTTCTGCCCACACACAGCATGGGTACAGAATGAGTACGTTGTCTTGGGCTTTTCTTACACAATGATGCATAAATATGTAAATGCTGAACTAGTTTCCCCCAGCCTTGCCAGAGCATGCTGAAGTATAGTGTCCCCTTAGCGCTGTACACACCATGGACATAACCTTTCCTGCCTCCTACTTACCTTTACCCTAAGGCTGACACCTGCAAGGGGCAACACAGGGGCATTCCTTCACAGTCTCAGTAGCCTCTTCTCAATAAAGAGATGCACACAGGCATGTATTATGTCATTAACATGGCAGATCAGTGCATACCCTGTAGCCTAATGAAGCCTAAGATGATGTTTTCATTTCCTACAGTTTAGGAAATCCATCAAACTTAAACTGGTTGTTTTGGTTGCTAGTTTTTTTTGGGGTTTTTTTTTAGGATTGTTTGCTTCCCAGTGAGTTTACAAAGACAACGAATTCAGAAATAGATATTTACGCATGACTTGAAATAACGTATCACAGCATCTCTGTGCAAGTTGTGCCATCTATTACCAAAAATACGCAACCACATTCTCATACATGAGACACACTTCTTTCTCCTCTTGAAGAAGCCCTAGATTTCTCAAAAGATCCCGTCAAGAAAATCACACAGACTCATAAATGGACATGAAGAGATCACCATTCTCTTGCTCACAGACTCTTCCCTGTAAATAAATATCCATTTATTTATCCTGTTCTCAATGTCCTCCAGTGATGAAAACCGTACATGTTTTCTAAGCAATCTGTTGCTGTGCTGTAGCATCCATAGCTGTTAGAAGGAAATCCTGTGCCTGCCTGATCCTTCAGCCAAGCAGTACTAATCTTGCTTCACTGTCATGTAAGAGGGTAAAAAATCTGTTCTGGCAATTTGAACTCATCATCAGTGGGGGAAACCTACATGGCAAGATCTGGAAAACATGAACTATGACTTCGCTTATGTAAAATACCTTGTCAATGCCTTATAATTATGCCATCGAACCATAAAGCAGGAAGATTAGATACAGACTTCTTGTTGCAAACTCGCTGAGATTCCTTTTCATAAACAGGCAGGGACAACTTCACTTTTCTGAATGTCTTAAGAACCTTTTGAGTTGCTTGAAACATCCACACAAAGCCTGTCCTAGTTTACCAAAGACCCATGCCCTTCTAGAGCAGTGTGCCTTATTGGAGGTTATGCAAAATTGCTTTGGACGTGTCAAACGGAAATAGATGCCACTGGGTGAGCACCTGAGTAAAGCCCCTAGCTCCCTGTGACAGTTACAAGGCAAATGGTCTTTACTAAACTGTCTCCTGTGTTGAGAGGCTTCTGAAAATATCTACATTGATTATCGTGTTTTCTTGGCTCGTACCTTAATTTTTTCCTCATAAAAGAGCCATACACAGGTATAAGTACAGGCCTTAGTCTGTAGCCAGGCCATATTAGTAACAGGATTTGGCTGCAAAGATACACAAGTTTGCTGGACAGGTCATTAATATATTTTTCTGCAATTTATGATCTCTTATTCTCAGTTGCAAAGTTCAGCTTCATCCTCAGGTACGCATTTGAGGTTCTTCTCCATTTCTTAATGCTTTGGTGGTGTTAGTACCAACAGCATTGTGCAAAGCCTTGCCTGCTGTGTCTCACAGTTGCATCATGTAGGCGAGGCTCCTCATCCATGTTTTCCACAACTGTGGAAAATAGAGACACAGAGTTAAAATGACTGACGAGCACAGTGGCAGGAGGTTCCTGTGCTTAATGGATTTGTTGCTACAGCCTTCAAGCATGGGTCTAGAAGCTGGCAGTAGAATAATGATGAAAATGCAATTTCCTGCCTCCCAGACTGAGTGAAATACACCTGGGAATGAACAAGACTAGGGAACACAGTTGTCCGGAGTCCTTGAAATGGAGCCTGGGTGGCATATAAGTTTTGCTGTGGCACTTTCCGTAGGAGCACCCTTATCTGCTGTATTGATTCCTCCAGACTATGCTAAAGGTTATCACTGTTCTAGCTTTTATACTAGTTTCAAACATTTACGCATTAATCAGCAGAGATATGGCACTGAACTTTTCCTTGGAACTTCTGCATATTTACTGTCTTGCATGACATATGTATATATCATTACTGGATGTTGATAAGAACAAACGAGAAGGAAATATTTAACAGACGCAAACAAGCACTATACTTAGCATATGATTTATAAGTTTAAAACGGAGTCCAAATGCTAGTGGTGGGAGCCTTGTAAACTGAATAAGCAGTATTATGTTCTGCATCACCACTTAAAAATGAAAAATTAAACATTACTTCCATTTACTTAGGCTACAATGAATATCTTCAGTGCTTTATGAATTACTGAGATGTGCTTTCATGCCAAACTAAAAGCAAAATATTAGAAAACTCAAACACCTACAAGAAAACTTAAGTCTTTCCACTTTGCAAGAGTTTTTGAGTCAGAGACCGACATGTGCTTATGCCATCACAGTGTAGTCTGGCCCAAGACAAGACAAAACAAAGCATTGCAGAGTACATGAAAGCAAATTAATTCACTGGGAAAGTCCTTTGCGGGTGACTCCTGGAAAGCACAGAAAGTGATCTCCATTTTCAGTCCTCTCCAAAATAATCACTTAGCAGCATTTCAGAAGGTCAGGTCAAGTGGTCTCAGCAGGAGATGGAACCAACAGAAGTACTTTCCAGTGTCAGACTTCTCTCTATGACAGCTAAAAATGGGGGGTTTTAATGCAGAGTAGCAGTGGAGGAGAGGTAAGAGACTTTTCCTATAAAAGGAAAGCATAGACAGAGAGAACATTCCCTCAGAGAAAGCAAAGCAAAGAAAAAGTAATCAATTTTTTTCTGCCCACTCTTAAAGTGACAACATTAGGACCCCATAGACCAATACAAATCAAGTTAACGGAGAGATTCCTAAGGATTGTGGTGGACTTTGGAGTTATACTGAACTTCTGATGTTCCGTGGACAGGCTGCTGACATGTGGGTAGGAGGGATCCAGTCCTGTCTACCTTATTCCAGAAGTAATGCAAGCAGTTGATTACAGACCTATGGGGTCATGCCCTGCTCCTCCCATGTCAAAAACTATGTAGACTTCTGTGGTGGTGATAGTTTTCTTCCTCTCTCCCCTTCACAACAACTGTGAACTGAAATGCAGGCGTACAAAGCAAGACAACACTGTTTGAGGCAGACTGAAATCAAGAGGCAGAACAAGCTACACTAGCTGGTGAAGTTATGGTGCTTGGGGAGACATGAAGCATTGCTGAGATGGAGTGTTTACAGAAAAAATCCCACAGCTCATATTTGTATTATGTATTTATAAATTCCTGGAACTCAATTTTATAGGGTTTTTGATTAATGGCTGTACTGCAGTTCAGCTCCAAGCCTATTGAACTTACTGTACTGGAACTGAGCAAGACATACACTAGCCAAATATGAACACTACTATTGGACTGTGATTTAAAGGTGGTTCATTGCTCAAAGGCATTGCTGTGGAGGGTCTGCTTATTGTACATGTAGAGCTCAAAGCTAAAGGAGGGCCCCTCAAAAGCCTTCTTAAAATCAGAGTCAGATATGTGTTTGTCTCAGATACCTCCATGGCAGAACAGGTGAAGAACAACAAAAAATACTGTGAATTCCCCATGACTTTTACAATAACGTGGGTGCAGCTCTTGTTGATGTACGGATTCTCCTAATTATATATTTATGTCACTTCAATCACACTATCTTCCAGGAGCATGGCCAAATGCTCGATTTTCTTATGCTAGTTGTGTATGCCAAGTGTTCCCACACTGTGGTATTTGACATTAGTGCTGTTTCTCCCACACTTCAAAGAAGACATCTGTGGTTATGGCTGGCAAATGCCAACTTAATTGTTGATTATCATAATAATATAGTAAAAGCAGTCTCATTCTGTTGAGGTGGGAGTCACTTCATTAAATACAGTCCTTATGGCTACTACAGTTTGTGAGGCGAAACTTGATGCCTGTAATCTCTTCGTGTGCCAACTGGAGTCAAATGAAGGCAATGAAAAAAAAAAAAAAAAAAAAGATGAGAATACTGAAGATTTGCCAACATTGAGAGAAACTTCTACAGTCCCTTGTGTTGTGGTCTTCCCAGACAATGCAGCCTTCGGCTGTAAGATGGAATCACTTTAGAAGGTGCAAACTCTGTTCAATCCCAGAGCTGATATGTGAGAACAGGATCACTGGGATATTTCACCCACCCTTTTACAATCACTTTTCATGAAAAATAAAACAGAAGATTGATAATTGTTGTTGATAATATAAATCTTTAGAAAACACAAGGAGCATTTGTATTCCCTTTGAAAACGTAGGAGTTAAGGCAACTAAATCTGTTTCATCTCACTTCTTTCTGAGTATAGCATAAAGATGAAGCTGTCTGTGAAATTTGGAAATGCTCAGACTCTCTCTGTTAATAGTCTCTTCTTCCACACTCTATGTAACAACAGCAAAAAGCAGCCCACGCCCCTACACACAGAGTAAATCCTGGAAAATTGAATTTGCAAGTAAAAATTATTACTGAAGAATTGTTTCTAAGAAAGATTTTCTCCTTTAGCAGTTTGGCTTTGTGTTTTTAAAAACATGAAACAGTTGCAATGATGCTGGCTTAATAAATAGCACCAGTCGAAAAAAATGAAGAGGTATAGAGTTGCTGAGATTCATTTAATTACACTTTTGCAGCATAATGGGCTTGACATGAAGACAAGACTTAGTCTGTTTTTAATGAAAATGTTACCAGTTGTTATGACTGCTTGCATTTGGATGAATGTCCTTTATTGTTAAGTCTAAAATATTATACATAGGTAATTAGCATGACCTATTTATGGCAGAATTACATCTCTCTTTGTTTTTTTTGTACTGGGTTTCTTCAGTACTCATCTTCAATTAACTTCATTTTTACTTAGCTCCTCTTATTTTCTTTGAGCTTTGCAAGGCTGCCTTTTCTTACTCAGAGAACTGTTTTGAAAGATAACTGTTTGGAGTGGCTTGTGTGTTTCTTTTTAAAGAAAACTTTTTCTCGTGTCTGTTGAGGTCCTTGTTTTCCAGATGGTTCAACTATAAAGCAGCATTTTTCTTGCTGTGCCACAGTATTTCTTGCACTGCTGTGATGGTTTAGTCACAACTAATGGCTGTCAAGAAAATGAGACTGATTTGTTATTTCAGAAGTCCCTGCTGCATGATTTAAGGATGAAAAGTGGGTCAGCCACCAGTCAGACATTGCAGCAGACGGTCAAGCTCCAATAGGAGTGAAAGACAGTCATAAATTTGCCATTTTAATGGGAGAATACTAGAAAACAAAGTAACAGTCTGAGTATGTTAACGCTGGAAAATAAAAAAGGGAAAAAGTGGTGTTTTAAAGAGGAAAGGCAAAGACATCAAGAGTGTGTTCATGTATTGACAGACCATCAAGATTTTAGATTTAGATACATCCCCAGGCTTCTCAGGCTTTCAAGGTAGGAATGATGTGAGGCAATGTGTGTGTATTTGAAAGAACCAGAAGTTAGAGCTAGACCCTAAGGATTTGGATGAACGCGGTATGCAGAAGACCACACTAGATAGTTAACATTCACAAATTGGTGATTCATACCATCTTGGATGTAGTTATTTCTGGGAGTATCAGGGACCAAAAGGGTGGAGGAGCCAGGAGTGACCTCACTCTTCAACTCCCAGAACTAACGTCTCTTCGACACAGTACTTAGATGAATGATGTAAAGAGATGACAGCCCCCGCTGTTTGGTATAGTTGTGCGTATAGTGGATTTAGAGGATAAACTTTGGTCTCCAGTATCTTGACATACTGTATTACTGAAAATTTGAAAGATTAAGGAATACCAGAGGGATCATGTATTTTCATCCTGACTCATTAAGTAATTTTGAGTAAGTATTCACAAAGGTTTACCCAGTGTTTCTCACAGCTTTATCAGCCCAATTCCATCTCTCCAAAAGGAGACAGACAGACTCCCACTGACTTCTTTTGGAGCTGGATTGGTCCTGAAACATGCTACATACAGTATTACAGCTATTAGCTTAGAAGCCTGAAAATAGCTAAAAGCATATTAACAAAGTGCATGGATATTCATTAATTGGAATTCTTTTTGCATAAACTGTATTCATTTTATGGTTCACGTTTCTGGCTGTCAGATTACAAACCAATCACCAATACAAAAGGCATAAAAGATTAAGAAAAGCACAGGATCACAGTCTTTGATTATGTCATGTATCTTGTGTGAAACGGGAACAAAGACAGTCTGCCTTTGGGACAAGTGAAACTATGACCACTTAACACTATTCATACTTGCAATTCACTTTTGTATGTCCCTTTTTTAGGGTGATACCTTTTTTTTTTCACTAATATACTTTAATTTTAGCAACTGGAAGCCTTTTTTATGATTTCTCACGTGAATTTAGCGTGAAAATTGGAGGAAAAGACTTTTTGAAACATATTGCAGTCATTCTCCACACTAGCCAAGAAACATGGGGTTTTTTTTGGAGAACAAAATTATCAGCAGAAGGTAGTTCTACACAAACTTCATATGCTAAATCTCACAGTGCTACAGTTTATCTGTGTAGGGAATGTCATACCAGATTCCAGTTTTTATCAATTCCGCATTCCAGGAAAGCTGCGTCTTAGACAACACAGTAGCAGGACTTTTCCAGATGGTAGATTCAGAGCGAAGAGGCAGAGTGCTCATTAATACTCCTCAAATATTTATACTGTTTAAAAATGTTAAGCCTATTTTCAAAGGTCATCAAAGGATAGGGGCTCTAAAGTTATCGTCACTTCCCAGACACAGAGCTCTTTGGTAATCCATTCTGAGATCTGCAAAGGCACCAAAACACTTTTGGCAACCAAAGGAGTGAGCACCTTTAGACAAGTTTAAAAATTCTACGCATGATGCTGTTTTTTTGCCTTTGTTCCCAGAGGTGATGACTCATTGGAAGGAACTGAACACCTTTAAGTTCTTTCTTGAACTCACATTTTGGCTAAGTCATCACTGTGAGGTTTCCCTATGTTTAGAAGGTGCAGATCCACAAGAAAACTTCACTGACATTATTGTGATCACCACAAGCATTTTCTCATTGATAACAAACAGGAGTCAATACACATTGTTCCCAGTGTTTACACATGGTCATGTAAACACTACTTGAGAATTAAGGTGGTCATATTTTGATTTAGCTGAAATTGATTCTACCTGGCCTTATATACCAAATAAGGATCTGTGATCAAGAAGTAGTGACCAGATAACTTTTATTAGCAAAATCAGTACCATGGTTTGCGTAAGCCCAAATACATGAACTACTGTACCATCAGCAAAAACCACTGTTGTTATTCCTCCAGAGGTGACAGGTGAGTATGTTCACACCTTTCCCAAACACTGTCCAGGCTACCCACAGACCAGCTGATCACTGTTTACATCAATCTTGATTCTACCAGGTCTCATCTAGCAATATAATTTACAGCTATATTTATGTAAACTTTTATTACAGATATTCTGCAGGAAATAGTAGCAACCAATAGCCTGGTTTCCCCTAGGTTTTATTTTTAGTTTTGTGACACAGATGAGTGAAATGCACAGTTGAGACAAATATCTAAATGTATTTTTGCCCATACATGAATAAATTGAGGGAGCCTTGGGTACAAGAGTTTTCTTCATCTCTCACAGCAGCTCCCACAACAAATACTGTCTCTCAGTTTATACAGTGTACTCCACAGTATCATTGAGACGAAGCTAATTAGTACTATCATTCCCATTTCACAGGTAGGAAATTAGTTTTAGAAAACCGCATTCTTCTTTTACTTCAGAATCACTAAATGCACTCTAGCTACCCAAGGTCAAAACCACAATGCAGGTGAAACAAACAAACAAAAGACTTCAACTGTGCTACTAGGCGTCAGCTTCAGCAAATAAATCTCTGACTAAAACTAACATGTCTTGTCTTTACTGGTATAACATTGTGGCAGCTACATGTTCACCAGTAATGCTACAATAAAAAAATGAAGTTAATTTTAGCAGCGTAAACAAGTCCTTAATGTCTTTCCCAAACTTATAAAGGCAATTCCCAGGGGAGTTACGAGCTGAACACAGGTTAGTGACCTTAACCACCGGACACTCCTTTCTGATTAGTTGAACACTGATAAGAAATCCTGCAAAATTTCTGGGAACTGTCAGCTTTCAGTTGGCCTCAGCAGTACTTGAAGTCATGCGCGTTCAGAAAGCCACAGATGACGTGCATGATGCCAAAGCCTAGTTCTGATAAGACAGTAGATATTTGTAATATTTTTCTAAAACTGTATGAAAAGCCAGATTTTAAATTTATTGTACATTATTCAGTTAGTTGCAGTTGATTTTTAATTATTATTGCTATTGCAATAACATCTGGAGGCCTTCATCAGGATCTGGCCTCACTGCCCCAAGACTGTGTAAGACGCAACTTTTCTGAGTTATAGTGAATGAGACCCTGCAGACTTAATCATGTAAGGGGAGAGGAAGTGGGGACATGCTTCTGGCATCTGGGGCTGGCAGGCAACCAAGATGCTCTGGGATTGTCCGATGGGCACATGTCCAGTCAGGAGAAGGGCCATAGCACAAGGCTGCAGCTGAAAATAAAATCTTCTCGTAAGGCTGCTTTCACACGCAACTCCATGAGGTGAAATACTCAGCTGCAATGCAGGCACATGACATTTCTCCTGTTCCGTGACCTCAGTTAATCCAGCGTGTAGGTTCACAGAGCAGGAGAGAGGCCACAGCGGTGTTTGATAAAGACAGGAGGTTTGGCCTTTCCTGCTCAGGAGTGATAGGAGCCTCACGCTTAGTGCTTGAGATCTGTCAGAGCTCACGTACAGGCATGAAGTAAGACGTCAGTCTCCATTCCACAAAGCTCAGAATCTGACAGAAAAGATTTAACACATGGCTTAAGAAAACAAGGCAGGGGAGGGGAAAGGCTGACAAGAGAAGGGGGTATATTTATGTATGTAGCTGGGTGCTCAACTCACAGACATGCCCTCAGGCAGTCTATACCAGCAAACACAGCAGTAAGCTGTACTTGTAAATATATATTTTTGCTTACTCAAACTGTAAACAGTGATGACAACTGGGAGAAGAGCAAAGATGGGTAGGAGGTAGGAGAGGAGAGATTTTTTTTAAATTTCTCATGAAGAATTAAATTTGTCAGTCTCAGAATGGGTGAAAAAAAGCATTGGCATCAAACCATAAAACAGTTCCTGCATGACACGTGCTGACAATCAAGCTTTGTTGTTTTTTTTCACTGAATGATATTTCACAAAGCATCGGAACGTTTTCAGTCAAGGGCCAGATCCTCACGCTGATGCAAACCAGACTAATAACGCTAGTCAGTGATGCTATACTATAGAAGATCTGGCCATCTAGGCAAAATTCAGATGCCTGTATTGTCAAACAAAAAGGATTTCCAAGGCTTTTAAATACTTGTCCCTCACATCCTTTGGACAACATTATTAGTTCTTATGATTCAACTGGAATGATATTATTGTACAGGTCATTGACTTGCTAGTATCCAGCAATGAGATGAAATTCTCACTTTGTAACAACCATACCATACAACCCAGTCTTCCCAAACTCCTGAAAAGGTTTTGAATCAGAAAAGTCCAATCAATTAAATTCAAGCCGTGTGGAAGGAAAGCCTGTTCACTTCAAACAATTAAACAATTTGTGTTTCTAAACATATTTTTCGCTTGTTTATTTCTTTCAAGGTTCAAGTCAAGCAAGCTGTTTTGATCTCTTGAACCCAAAATATTTTCAGATGGTCATCTTGTAAACTTTTTGACATTAACTCATGTTTTTTTCTTGCCAAAATCATGACTTTTAACTCTATGAGACTCCCTCAGCTTTTGGATTCCCTTCTCAATTTAAAGATTACTTCAAACCCTGTTTCATTTCAACTTTGTAACTGAAACATGCTCCAGTGATTTAAGGCATTTTTGACCTTTTTCAGTCCCAAGATTTAGCTTTAAGAAGAAGTTGCCACTTGCGTTGTTTATTTGTACTATGTGTTTAATCTTGTTTCCTTCTCTATGTACAACTCTACTCAATATAGATTCCTACACTCTTCTCATCAGCAGAGTATGTGACTGCACTTTGATTTGGTGGGATTTTTTAAAATTTTCTTGTATTTCAAATCCATATTCTACTCTCCGTTATGTTAAAGAAGACTGGTCTGTGAAGTAAGCCTTTTTCTGGGCTTAAACAGGCTGACAGAGTCTTGCAGTCTACATGGAAAAAAGTTAGCATTGCAGTAGACATTTCTGTTGAGTGTGACAAGAGGATTTCTCAGCCTTGCATGAAGGGCTTGGAATCAAATGTCCTATAGAAACAAATTAAGATAATGATAAAGAACAGAAATACCCAAGAAGCAATTTGTGCAGGTTCTGATTATTACACAATTCAAGCTGAAATGAAAATGCTAAATCAAATCACAGGGTTTCCGTACCATGGCATGCTCAGTTCAAAATTGAGATCCTGACACAAACTTTGGCTTCTTGATCTTTATTTATGCCAGAGAGCCAACTTGCACTCAAATGCAAGATATGCACTATTCCTGAACATTACAGAAGTGGTGGATCTGAAATCATGTTTGAGGGAATATCAGGCTGCCACTCTCTCTGTACCAGAAAAATCCCAGTACAAGTAACTAAATCCTAACACCAATTTCTTCTGTACACCTTGAATAACACTGTATCAACTTTCCAGAGGTCTAAGTGACTATACCTCAGCTCAAGAAATGGAGTAGAGGTATAAACCTCAGTTGTTCCCTGCTAATTTGCTTAATTTTCTGCATTCAAAGCCTGGCGTCCTTTGCCGACCTGGGCTGAAGTTTTAGGGAACTTCTCTAGAGTCAGAAAGTACCTCTTAACACGTGGGAAGAGGGGCCTATGTTCTGCAGCTCCTATCCCTCCGTCTGGAAGCCATTCTGCAGACATGACAGAGAGGAACATTTTCTACTGTTTCTCAGGACTATTGGTGGAACAGACATCAGGAGGAACTGATGCCGTGGCGGAGAGAATGAAATAACAGTTATGTGCAGAGGCTACAGCAATGATAATGGGGCAAACCCCAGAAGTGTTTCTCCATGTCTTAGCAACATATAGCCCATCTCACCCAATTTCCAGCAATCTTTGTTTGATACATGGGGCCTATGTAGTGATACAATCTGTGTGTCTGTTCATAAGTCCCACACAATAAATTTTGACCTTGGCCATTGTTGAGAGAGGATCTTAAGGTGCTTGGCTTTCATGAAAGTTGTGGAAACAGATGGCCAGAGAGAAAAGATGGGAGTGCTATGTTAGTGTTCCCACTGAGGGAAGTCCAGATGAGAGAGAGAAACTTGAAGACCTTGGTACCAGACAATCCACACAGGACAAAAGGTTAAGAACATCCAAACTACAGCAGGAATTTCAGTTGCAGTTTAACATTAAGCTACAGTGAAACCAAATGGTACTACTCAAGCAAGTGTACTACTGCAGACTAATTTTAGCCATCGAGAGCTCAATGTGCAATATCTCAGCAGGCCCAAACCCAGAAGCTACTCTGGCTACTGCCTACATTGGCTCATTTCAGTCCAACTCTCTGTCACACCATAGTCCTTCCGTGGACCTCGGGCAGGTCAACTTGTCTCTTTGTCAGACAGTTATTCACCTGCAAAACAGGAATAATTGGAGCACAGTTCAGCTTCATGGGGATATCATGAAAGTAAATACTATGAAGATATCAAATCACAAGTTGAGGAGGACAGAAGGGGTTGCCTAGAGCCACAATTCTGCCAGTTGCCTCTGCCAACAAAGCTGTCTAATGGGATGACAGCACATGACAAAAAAAGGGATTTAGCTACCAACAGAGCCATGCCCTTTCCCAAGCATAAGCTATACAACACAAGAACTTTGCAGCAGTGTGTCTGTGTCAGTGCTGTACAAGTACAGCTAGTCTGACAGAGATTTTTATTTAAAAAAAAAAAAAAAAACAAAAGGAAAAACTCTAGTGTAGGTCTGGCCTGGGCCTACAGATGGGTGTTTGCTAGATTGACTCCATCAGCCCAGTACTCCTCATGGGCAACAACCACCAGAGGCATGATCACTTATAGATATAGTTACCTTCCACAAGCAAAGCAGGCTAAAGAAGTAAAAAAACATTTTTGCTAGCACAGATTCAGAGAGTCTTCTGCCAACATGGTTACATAGAAGACAAGAAGAAGTAGTTCAGTCCTGACTGATCCTGCTATAAAACAGTGCATCCTTCAGATAGGCTTGGTCAAAATTTCATAGCTGAACTGCAACTTTTCTCTGTGGTCCGTTTTAAAACAGTTTCTTTGATCTTTTTTCCACCAATAGAACAAACACAATCTAAATTGATAGCAAACAGATTAACCTGCTGAAAAGACATTGCATCAGGATTACAGATTTGAATATTTGAAGTATGTGAATATTGTGAGAACAGAATCAGAAAGAGAGGGCCTCCCCCTTTAGTAACTCGTGCTTCGTTTGTACAAATTTAATTTTATCAGCTGCAGTGGAGTTTGCCCCAGTCTAAACTAGTGTTAGGGAAAGAGGTGAGGCACAGGGAACATCAAGAGTCTACAGTAAAAATTTTTGAATTAGCCAGTGAACTGAACAGTCTAGACAATTTTTAAGTGCATACATTTCTTACACAGGAGTCTGATGGGAAAATGGGAAGACATAAAGAAAATAATGCCTGTGAAGATGCTAAGTGCAATTTATTCCAAGAAAAAAGTATCAAAAGAATTATTTGCCCAGGAAGAAATTTATGTTGTATACAAAGCATAGAAAAATATTTGGAAAGCCACTGTTAACAAAAAAAATTCCTGTTTGGCATCTACGCCAGAGAACAGCAACCAAGAAAAAAGAAGATAATAAGCTTCTGTGTTGCATTACTTTAAAAATTCACTTGAATGAAAGCAACTAGTATAATAATGGACTGAGTCAGAGAGCACTGTTCAATTAGATGTAGAATTTAAGGGAGTTTATAATAGCAATACTTAGAAAGAAAGACTTGATTTGGCTTATTTCTATGGAAAGGGGAAAAAAGTTGTGGTGAGTTAAATGACATTTATAAAATAGGAGGGTTTGATCAAACTGATCCAGGTTAGTCCTCCACAGCAGTAAGACCTTAAAATTAGGTCATGGGGATGAAAGAAGAATTTAGTCTAGACTATTTCATACAAAGGCTATGTGACATATGGAACATGTTACCCTAAAGAGTAACTAAACAAGAAGCATGAATGTTTTCAAGAAAGAAAACGACAGGGAACTGCATAAGGAAATTTCCAACCATGGAAGCTTCAAAAGGAATACAATTCCTATTTATTTATGTATTTATTTAGGGTAGTCAACCATTATCTGCGTTCTGAAGGGAAATTATGATAAACATTATTTCTTTTTCTTTCCCCCTTCCTAACTGTAGTGTTTGTGGGATTTAGTTTGTTTCGTTTTCATTAGATGGGCTGCAATTTTGCCTTTCCAGAACACAAAGGAAAAGACCTAATAAAATGTTAATGGCTATGTATTTTCTTCCACTATGTAATGATCTAAAATCTTCATTCTTTGTTTTCTTTTTTTTTTTTCTTTCACTAGGAGTTTTATGAGTGTGAAGATTTTTTAGTACAAAATGGGCACTTTACTTCTATTTACATATCTGGAAAAACTTCATATCCTGAAAATGTTCTCATTAGTTTGTCTAGAAGTAGACACTGGCCAACAATCACCAGAACAACCGATGGGACAATTTGTGATAGTACCACTGGTCTTGTCATGCTGTACTTGAGATCCTTGAACAATTTCTTACTCAACCTCCCTGCTAGATATCTCAGATACTGTCTCCTACATTACACATTGGGCTAAAGAGGTTCAGTGCTTTTTTGATTACTATATATCGAGTGCCAAACTGTAATGTAATGTTTTAAGATAGATGCAAGGACTAAATTAAGTAGAAAAAGAGAAAAGCCAAAAACAGGCCAAAATTGCAACGTCTCATCTGAACCCTTTCAGCCTGTAGGAGAAACCAGATTTCAATCACAGCCTCAGAATGGCTAATTCACAGTGGTGCAAATTTACCTCACCTAACACAAAGCATACCATTTAGACAACTCAGCACAGATAGCCAGGATGGATATTTGCCTTCAGTGTGCTCACTGGAAAGGATTTAAAGTTAACCTTCTGTGATGTGAAGGGTTTAAATCCCTTAATGCAACTGTGGGGTTTTCGAACTGAAATTGAAGGAAAATATTGAAAATTAATCTGAAGTTTAATTTCAAATCTTGAACCTAAGATCTTATTGTAGCAGGAAAATTTCTCTTCAGTTAGAAACAAATAAAAGAAATGTGAGACACTGACATCTTTATACAGTGAATAAAACTTTCTTTTCCACTGCAAAAATTTGCAGGTTAGGAGGAAGGCAGTGAAACTACAAATTTTTTTTGTGGAAAGATACTTGCATTTTAAGGTACTTCTTTCATTAGAGTGTAGACAAACTAGCCCCCTTTCTTCAGTTATGTTATTTTCTTTCTTTCACATAGTTGTAGACCATCTGAACCAGCAAAACAGAGAACTCCAAGTTTCACAGCATAGACTCATATTTTCCCCAAATTTAAGGTGAAAGGGAAAGGAAAGAATTTGGAGAAATATGATCTTAATTTCATCTTGTTCATAGAACACAGAAAAGAGAACAAGGTTCGGTTTTACCACCTTGTTGTTCAGAAATTTCCATACGCTTCCTTAATTCACTTTTGTTAGAGAACTGACATAGAAAGATCTGCTAAACATAGAGTCAGTTTCTTCTAACTTGTACCAAGGTAAATCTGAAGTAGCACCACTCAAGTCAATAGAGTTATTTTAAAACTAAACAAGCAACTTAATCAGAAGACACAGCATTGTTTCTTAAATTCCTCCAATTTATTTGGAATTATGTTGACTGTGAGCATTAACACCTGACCCGTTCCCTGTTGGATTTCCTCATAAGAGTTTACCAGTACTGACATTATCTTAACAGAAAACTGAGCCAGCTCAGACACTATGCCAGATTATGACCTCAGTTACATGCAACTCAGTCTACAGTCGCCTGCTTTCTGCGTGACCAAAAGCAGAATTTGGCCTTAAACTTTTATTTTTAAGAGTTGCATATACACAGTTGTCTCCAAGCATAATACCACTTAAGAATTTAAAATGGGAATAAATGTTCTTTGCAATTTTCCTTAATTTCTAGCAGTCCCAAAATATGTGTCTTATCTTTTCTAAATAACTCTAGCACAGTATTTTGCTTGTAGATCCAGCCTTTGCACATGCACTTGAGTCACATAGTCCAGATGATCTGAATCCCCCAGCCTTGACCTGCCAGGTTCTCTTCTGCTTTCCACTTGCCTATATCTTAATCAAAACTATACTGAAAGTTTGAAATCACAAACTGTACCCCTATATGTATGCTAACAAGGAAGAGACCTTCATGACATGGTCAAGGAAGACATGTCTGAGGCTTGATGTGCATTCAGCCCAGAGATGTAGGTTTAGGATGAGATGACGGGAGCATGGGACAGAAAAGAGAATGTGTGTGCTTTTGTCTTTTTCTGGGAGGACACATGAGATATTTCCTGAGTATGTGTAGGCTTCCCATCGGTGCCAGACACAGGAAAGGTTGCCTTCCACTAGAAAAGTCCCTTACTCCTGCTTGTAGCTCAGCTAAGCTCTTTGTGTTCCTATTGTCAAAAAGGCCTGAGAACTTATTATCCCCTTTACATTCAGTTATCCCAAGATGTTGGCTGACCTCTCACCTTTAGTAAAGAGTTTCCCCATATGTTTGCCTCCCAAAAGTTCCTAAGGATGTGATTGCTTTGTTTTGTTTTCGTAATGGGCTCCCTTCCATATTTTCTAGTAACAGACTGAGATCAGGTTAGGAAGATGATGGATTTTCACAGGTTTCAGTGAACATGCTCCCCCATTTTCTAGCACTGGTAATATTGTGTGTCATTTTAACATGGGCCTTTAACTTGGAATCCGTACAGAATGCACTTGCTAGCTCAAACTCACCACACATTGCCAGGGCCAGTACCTAGTCAGACAGGAATATAAGAGGGAGGGAGGCGTGTCCCTCACTCTCCCCCTGACTTTCCCCCCATGACTGTTCAAGTTCAGTTTGCTCAGTGCAACTCTGCCTGCAGCAGGGAGCCACAGGGACTGCTCACCCAATACTCCCTGCTGAGAGGGAGGGGGTGGAGAGCGGGTGTTAAGATGACAAAAGTGCAGAGAGCCCAAGCTTCACCCCAGTCTGCTTCCTTGCTAGCCAAAGTAGCTGGCTGGGAGCATGGGAGAGTAAACTTCTCCATGAAAAACAAAACAAAAAACCCCTTGAAAATAAAAAGAAGGTTGAAGTAATTGACTCTTGTAGCAGAGCAAAGGGACTGTGTGGTGGTGGAGGGAAGATAGGGAGGAACTGTGACTCTGACTCACAGTGTATTCCGTACTCTGCTCCTGGGGAGATGCAGCTGTGCATCTCCCCTTGTATAGGCTATACTGTAAAGTTACACCGTCGTCCAAAGTAAGCATCCCTAATTCTCCCACTTCCTGAAGCACAACAGCATTTGGCTCCCTTTTAATCAGGGATTTCTACTGTGCAAATTGAAGTCTAGGACCAGGCTTTTCTTATGTGCAGAATTAAAAATCTCTCCCTTGATTGCTTTGTTGGTTCCTGGGGAAAACTACTGAACTGTTACAGCCGATTTACATTGGCCTGCTCCTTTTTTAAGGCTGATTCCAAGTTATTCTTAATTCCTCAAGGCACCTGAGATCTTCTGCATGAGCCAGCCATGTACACCTTTGGCAATGTTTTCCACATCCTTTTCCCCCCTCTGCTTGCTTCCCAGTTACTTCTGACTTCACTAAAGTAAGGACTGTTTCCTTTTTCTGTCACTTCAATAGGAAGAAATATAGCATGGAAGTACTTTTGATTTTGGCCAGCTGACTCAATGGACTTTGGTTGGGCCCAGCGGAGTGTTGGGAAGAACCTGAAGGAAGAGGCTGGCCAGTGGGTAAAACCAACCACAGCCTAGACCTCACGAGAGGAAGGTCTGAATATCTACTCTCCCATTTTCTTCTCTCATGACCCTGGGCTCGCTTAACCATGGAGAAGTCACATAACCTGTCTGGGCTTTAGTTTCCAAACTGTAAAACAATAGTAAAAGCACTTCGTCACCAAAGCTATTCTTAATTCCAAAAAAAATGCTTCATGCTGCAGCATTGCCATGCCTGCAGCAAGACTGCCAGCAGCCTTCTCTCACCCTCTGTGAGCTCTCGTGCACTCACAGCATCTGCTCTTGGAGTGAGGGCTGTGTGTTCAAGCATGATTTCGTGACTCTAACATCAGTGAACACCTGATGTCTTACAAAGGGAGCAAACTCCTGCAGCAGCATCTTCGTAGCTTGTATCTAACCTGAGAGTCAATTATCCAATAAGGAAACTAACCTTTGTGGTGATCAAATGTCAGTAGGATTCTTTCATGAAATCTATAAAGTGTGCATGCAACAAGAGGTGAACAAAACACTGTTAAAAAAAATTACTTTCTATTCCTAGTTCCTGTACCCTGAGAGTTACTTTATTCCTGCCCTTCTATAGATAAGATTTTTCATAACCAAAATTTCTTCAGTAAGAAGAAATTTTCTAATAAGACATACTAGTTATTGACTGTATAAGGAGAGGCAAGGCCAGCTGTTGTACATCTCATTTGTCTTCTTCCCATGCCCAGTTTAAAACCTTGCTTTTCTATCAAATATCTGGAGATCATATGCCTGGCAAGAGACAGCATGTGTTAAAGTACTCCCAGTTCTAAAATTTTTCTTTCAAAGAATTTTGGCAAGGAAGAGGCGGGAAGCATTGTGTGTCAGCAGGAAAATGGCATCTGGATCAAAAGATAAGAAAAAGCACCGTGGTTTCCAAAACCCAAGGCAGTTTCAGATGAGTTCTGGACCTGGCAGAGGTGCAGAGCCCGCATTTAGCGCAATAGGAGAACACAGAGATCACGCTATGACTTTGGAAGGGAGGGCTCAGTTCCGCAAATTAGCAGACACTTTGGATGCAGTTTAGCAGAGCATTCAACCATGAACTCAACCTGTGAGCAATCTGCATTTCAGTAACTGACAAGCTTAAAAATCGTAGCTCTGCTAGACTGGGACTAGAATACTCTCACCATCCTTGAGCATTAACCCCTAAATAGAGTAGAACTCACAGCAAAGTGTTAACTGAGAGTTAAAATTAGAAAACTTCCATGTCTCAAGGAGAACTGCATACTGGAAATTTTATCCACATGAACATTGATGAACTAGGGGACTCACAAGCACAGCTCCACTTCAGGCAATTTTTTACAAGGAAAAAAATGCAGAGTAGCAAGATTTACCGGAAAAGTCTTTACCCTCAGGACAAGCCTACATGTAAACAATTTGCTATAAAGTAATGCCAATTAGTAGAATGACTTTTTTCTCTAAATGGGCAATGGCTTATTTAAAGATTCAAATGCAATGGGAAAAAGCACAAGTCTTTCATAGGCACACATTATATTTGTGAGCTCTACTCCATAAGAAAGATTCAGGGGTCTCACTGTGCAGGTGGGAGCAGTTCTAGGAGAGCTGTCATGATTTCACAGTGTAAAACTGAGCAAGGTTGCTGGGAGAGGTGATCTTTCATATCTGGCCAGCTCATTTAGGTTGTCCAAATAAACAAGTTTTAGGGATATAGGCTCTTTTTAATCTAAAGACTTAGATTTTTTGCAAAGAAGCCAACTTCTAACCTTACATTTGTCCCCTGAAACACTTACCTGTGTTTTATCAGAAATGCAAAACTCCTTTTCTCTGAGAATGACTTTGAAAATATCTTTTTAAGCTGTTTGGAAGGAAGCTATTGCACCTGTGCAAAGACCATGGAAAAGTTATTAATTATATACTGCAATGCTAATCTCTCACTATGGTCCTGATGCAAACAATTCAGTTCCATGCTACATGTACGATAAAATATGGATCAAACATCAACTGTCTCTAGTCACGTTGTCATTGCAAAAGTTTTATCCAATTCAAGCTGAATTCAATAAGGTCCTATTGGTGGTTTAAAGTATTTGGATCAGGCCTGGAGTCCTGTTCTCGAGAACTCTGCATCAGATATTTTGCACCTGCAATTCTAACATGACACTTCTATTTGGAGGTTTGTGAACCCCTGAGGAACAGGGAGAGGCAATTCAGAAAGCAAACTTTGATTCACGAAGTGGCCATGGATGTATTTCTGTACCGTTTTGAAGAAACCCGGAGTCATGGGCTTTTTGCAAAGCAAACACAGGTGCAGTTTTGGATGAAATGAAACGGGGCTTCCCCACCAAGCCTCTTGCACCATGGCTTGCCACAATCCCACCCCGATGGAGCACACCTGGGGTGGCGGTGTTTTGTGTGTGGAGGCACAGCAAGGCTCGTACCTAGTGCTTGGACAAAACTCTCAAACAGCAGGGCTGCTCCTTCTAAGCAAATGGTACCTTAAAAATTTGACTGGGCCTCGTAAGAGGCAGTGTTGCCCTAACACTGCTCCTACTCTCAAGGCAAACGTCTGTATTCAAGGGTTAGAGTAGAGCTGTCAGAAAACCAAAGAAATGCTTTTTTTCCCAACAGAAATATCCCAGGTTAACTTCAGGAATTTATTTTTTTTTTAATTATAACCAAACAAAAGCTATTCCCTATTACTGCACTTCAGTTTCCTTGTGAGCGTGTGTTCTGTCTGTACCCATAAACTAGGTTTAAGGATGTAAGATTTTTCATACTGAGATTCTAACATTTTTGAAGCTATAGCCCCTGTTTTCTTCTGTTTGCTTGCTTGATTTCACTGTTTACTTCATAAAAGAAAAAAGAAATTGGATGGTATTAAAAAAATGGAATTTTTCATTTTCTAAACAAAACCAAAATAGAAACCCTTTTGTTTTGAATGTAAAATACAGCAAAATAACGATCTTGAAGTTCACAGTTTGAAACAGTTTTCTTCTTGAGTTTCCTAACATCAGAAAAACTAAATAATAGCATTTGAAATTTTTTTGTTTCTAGAATTTTTTTTTCCTACAAAATGAGTTGCCCAGTGGGAATGTAAATATGAAAACACATCAGATCATCCTACATCACAGGGTCTCTAGAAGGCTCCTCTTTCATAGCCTAGTAGGAGAGGGAAAAAATTCTGATAATCTGAAAGGTGCTTCCCTTTCTCCTCCTGTTACCAAGTTAGTCAAAACCCACCTCTGGCATTTAAAAATAGAACGAGAGCAATCTGTTATAAATGTGGATCACTTCACCTTAACCCTTTCCATGGCTTCCCTTGCTCTTTCCAGAAGGGTACTCCAAATATAGTCATGCCTCTGATATATCCAGAGGCCAGGCTTGAACCCCTCAGAATTGTGGGGAGGTGAAAGAAGTGAGTTTCACTGACCTCAGCTTTAATTATGGAGAGCTTAAGCACTCAAAGCATCTCTCTGACAAAAATAAGAGGAACTGCAACTATTGCCTGACTTTAATACAAAACAATTAATCAGCCTTGGTTGAGCCAAAGTAGGTCCAGGTTGACTTGAAAGGTTAATGGATCTTCAAACTGTTTTAAAAAAAGACCTAGATGGAGTTTCAGGGCTGCAACGAAACATGAAACCAGGCCTCTTTGGTGTGGCTTTGGGCTTGTTACAAACATCTTGCAGAGCTTAAAAACTGCTTTTGATGATCAGCTTAACTTCCCTTTCCTTAGTTTAATCCCATTTTTCCTGATTGCACTTCTTTGCTCCACCCTAAAGTGAATGCTTTCTTTCACAAATGCTTACGCTTTCCAGATCTTTGCACGGGGTTTTCTGTCATGCCCTTTCTGTTCGCTCATAGCAAAGGCTTGCACGTTCAAGGCAATTTCCTCAAAGGTCAGTTATACAATGCCTCGAGTCATTTTTGTTGCTCTTTCCTAATTTTATTTTCATGTGACAATACCTTCCAACTTTCAAGCAGCTTTCCTGATTTTTCTGCTGTGCTACAAAAAGTGGCAATTCCTTACTAGCTCTGCAGTGCAATGCTTCAGTATTTGCATTTCTTAAATACTGTGCCTTTCCAAAGTGTTAGTTCATTCCTGGGTCTGATCAGGTATTGCTCCTTTCTAAATTTCTTTTCCTCTCTGCATATCATTGCTCAATACCACTATTCCCCCAGCATGCTAGCTTGTAATTTCTATTTTGACTTTCATTTTGTAATTTTCTGCCAATATTTTATGTCTCCATCTCCCCAGCAGAGATTGTATTTCTCTTTGCTCACTGCTGTTTGCATCCTTTCCAAATTCAGCTGCAAGTTTAATTTGTTTGCTGCTTGGCCCTGCCGCTATTAACAAACAGTAATGAAAAGATTGACCAACACAAAATTGAGCAAAACAAACAATTTATCAGCTTAAATTATCCATGATGTATTTCTGGTGCTTTCTATTATTCTGTTTGCAAATGACTTCTCAAAAAAAAAAAAAAAAAGGCAAGTGCAAATCTTCGGGCAAATCTTCGGGCAAATCTTCGGGTTTTGTAAATTTAGCACAGGTCCAGTCAAGTCGTTGGAATTTATTAATTTAGCTAAGGATATGAACCTTAGATTTCTGGATACTTTGGACAGTTTTCAGAGCCACACAGTGAATAATATGTAGAAATACTTCAGCTTTTGTGGAAATTGTTTACCCAACTGTGGCTTTAATTCTTTGTTGTGACTAAGATGCAGCTGACTGCTCATCTCAGATGGCATTGTTTTTATTTCCTTGCATTGCATGCTTGTCATCGATCAATCAAGCTTCCATACAGCATTACAGATGGACTTTCCTAATCCAGGCAGTGCAACATGAAAAACCCAACTTGCAGCAGAATACCTGTATGACCTTGCAAACATCATCTGACATCTGTATATTCCAGTTTCTACTCTTTAAAATGGGAACAATGGCAGCCCTCCTATTAACCAAGATACATGCTTATGAAGTGCTCAGACATCAGTGACATGAGAATGGTAAAAGAAAACAGAGGATGATTTACACTGAGAACATTTATGGAAATATATTTGTTAAAATGCCTCATTAATCTCAAAACAGACAGGCATCTCCCACACAGCATGCAGGGCATTGTACTGCAATGCTATTTTGCCTTGTGTGGAGGGAGGAAATTTTTACTTTTGCTCTCTTAGTAGGGCAACAACGGCCAGCCCTTTGAGGGAGAAAGCAAAGGATGTGAGGGTATATATCCAGGGTAATAAAACCCCAGCACCATTCCATACAGTTCCTTACTTTGCAGATGTAGAAAGTAATGAACAGAGATTTTCACTTGACCAAACTCTTCAGAGAAATCAGGATCCCAGCCTCACAAACGATCGTTCTGACCTTCTCAATACACAGATTAATTAGTCAACTGGTTAATGCAAAATGACAGTCAGGACAGAGACAGTCAGGTGTAAATATCATGTCACAAAAATGTCAGTGAGGAAGGAATTAAAACAGAAAAAGAGCTAGTTGTGTCTGAGAAAAGCCTGTCTACTTCTGTAGTTGATTATAGACCTGGGGATGTAGCTAGTATGGTTGATATTGTACCGGACATTATTAATAGTCAAGTTTCTCGGTGGGATTTCTAGAGGATGCTGGGGAGTGTCAAATGCCTCCAGGGGGGTCTCGAGTGCCCTGAACTCCAGACAGTGTCGGTGGCGGGGGAGGAAGGTGCAGGGCCAAAACCTAACAGAATTAACTTTGCACAAGGTGTGAGAAGCAGCTGCTGTTCCAAGTAGTGAGGTAAGCACCGAGGAACTGGTCCTGACCTTTCTCTTGGAAACGGGCAGGTATGTGTAAGGCGATCACATTTTGATCTCCAAAAAGATATATTTGTGGAAAGATCAAATGTAGACACACATGCCGTTGTAATCAGCTGTGTCTGAAATGAACCAGTATTGCTGTGGTTCTACACAACGCATTTAACTGCTCAAAAAACAGATTGCTCCTTGCAGCAGATGTGTTATCACAAAACTGTCCCTCAGAAGGATGTCGCCAGTTGGGAAAGCATTCCTCAATGACTAGTAGAGTCATGGTCACAATGATAATCATAAACAGTATTGTAGATTGGTTTGAAGTGCAGATGAGTTTTTCATACTTGGGTGAACAGCTGTCTTGCTGTGCTTTGCTCAGCCAGTCATTTAAAGAGGAAAAGGAAATGTCAGTGACTCAGTAGGCTGAGCTCCATTTCCTTAAGAGATTAAGTATATATGATTCACTGGAGGCTATTGGAGCTCAGTGCTCAGATGTGTCTTCTCTTTTGAAAATGACCTTGAGTAATGCATGATTAAAAACAACTGACCTGCTGCAGAGATTTAGAAATTTTGGTGGCTTCATCCTCAGATACAGTGTGTAGCCATGCTCCCCAGCCCACCTGCAAGAAGTTTCAAATTCCTTCACCCTAACTTACATTTTGGTTGGCCCTGAGGATGGGAGGGCTAACGCTTAAATCTGCCATAACTCAGTCCCACTTGATTTTGTCTCTGAATTCTTCGACTTCTTAGTGGGTCTGGCTCTTGTGAAAGCTTTAGCTTCAGTCTGTATGTGTTGAAATTTCCATACCTTGAGAAGTGGAAATGTTCAGGAGGGTTATAGCATCTCTAGGGTTATTCAGCACTCTGCAGCAATCTACCTTAATAAATGCTTCTGCAGGCACATATTGTACAAATAGTCGATTACTATACTGAAATAGAGTGCAAATATTCATATGTAATTATTTCATAGTCATGTCTTTCTGAATGTTCAGAACGCAGTGATATTTTTATTGATCTGTACCTTTTCACTGTCTCCCCTAAGCAGGAGAAGGGCTGCATTTCTTCTCAATGTAGTTATTAGGATGAGGGAATCAACAGGGCATTTTGCTACTTGTCGGTTTCTGTGAGTTTGTGAAAACAGTGCTTAGCAAGCAATGAGAATAATTACACTGTCGTCTTTGGCAAAAGCCTGAATAAGCTGTCAGCCACCACAAATGATCATTAGTTGCTCAGTCTGAAGAACAAAAGCTGCTCCTAAATTTTTCAGAAAGTGCCAAATACTTCAAGCTGACTTACATAAATCAAGTCTGGTATTACAATGCTGAATATAAAATTCACCAGTCACTTTTCCTTCTATTCCAGTTTCTCTTAGCAATGACTTAAAAGTAAATACTTGGGCAGTATCTCACAGTACTAGGATTTCATTATTTTCACAGAGCATATGAAATGACACTTCGCCCTTCACCTGCGTAGACTGTTCAAAGACTGATTAAAATAAAGCAATACAGATTTTCTTTTTAAATCAGCACAAACAAAACAAAGCTAAACAAAGTTTTCCAACACTATGTATTGTATTGAAAATGAAAAGAGCAGAAAGTGATTTACTGGAGTTTAATGGGGATTTAATTTATTGATGGAAGCAATACGTAAGCTTATTTACTTCTCCTAAATTTAGGCCTTCCCTGAGACATCTGTATTAAACAGCATTAATGCCCCACTAAGCCCACAGTGACAGGCAGGTATACAAACCATTAAAATAGGGAAAAAACTTAGCTACAGTTGAAAGATCAAACAACTTTGCAATGCATTAGCTTTTCTTTCCTGCAGTATTTGCTTTTACCAACTGTGCCACAAATGTCAGCAATCTCTAAGTCAAACTGGTTTAGTGCAAATTAACAGCCAACTTTATATTACCAGGATATCGCGTTTTTCCTGCCATGCTGTGATATGTGCTCCCACAAAACCCCTGGACCATTCATAATGCCTAATTGTCACTTAGTTCTACTCCTTTTTCCTTTAAGGATCTTCTTTGCTTCTATTGTCATGTTTGTAATCCCTTTTGAAAGCCAGAGTAGTACCTCTGAATAAGGGGCCACTAGCACTATGCAAAGGGACCAACTCAAAGAGACTAATATGTCTTCCTAGCTTGACGTCAGGTGTTTTTCCAAATTGCACATAGCAGAGTGTTTTCCAAGTACATTTAAAGACTGATTTGAGAGCCATGTGTTCACCACCCCTTTTTTAATTACCTCTAGCAAGAGTTCAAAGCATCAAAGGTACGTTCTGACATGTAGAAGGGCTCAGAGTATAGTGCAGCACAATAGTAGAGATGGTCCAAAGCTTCTCAGTGGCTCAGGAAAAACAGTTTTCCATAATATGCCAGCAGCCCTTGCTGAACTCCCAAGATACGGAATAGAAAAGGAATTGGGTGATACAGGAGGAGAGAGATAGAAAACAGGGTGGATATCGCAGCAGCAAGACCAGGCCAGGCTGCATATACCCACCCTCGGTAGCTTGCCTGCTCTCTTTGTGGCACAGGCACAAAGTGAGACGAGTCGTCTACCATTATGTCCAGCCACTACTGAGCCCCCAGTCAAATGATGAGTTCACCATAAACTGATAGTTCAACAAGGGATACCTTTTGATGTGAATCCAGAGAAGATGCTGGATCAATTCTGGATTCACACTATCTAAACTGTTCTGCAACCACATGGCTTCTAGGGGAGGTATGTAGTAGGTACTGCACTGTAAGATAATTATGCTGGTTCAAACGGATGTGTTGTTATATCCAACGTATACTGAACATCCATTTAAGTCATATGCCGTCATACACCTTAATGATGACTAGGCTGTATGTCACAGCTGACCTGACAGCCTGTGGAAACAGAAACTGAGCCCAGGTACCAGGGTTAATACTCCAGCACAATCAGATATCAGGTAGGAATGCAGCAGAAGCAATCACCAATTACGGTCTTCTCTATTTGCATCTAATAACATTACTTCAGCTGATACTGGACTAGGAAGCATGCTTCTGGGTTGTGCTCTTATTCTGAGGTCACCATGGAAATGCTTGCCCGTGCCTATTTGGGACCCAGGCTCAGGCCCCAAATATAGTAATCTAGTCTGTACTTCCTGTAGGAGCGTAAATAGTACTGTGTCCCTTTCTAGGACCATTCATCACACTTACTTCACTGCAAACAGTCCACAAAGACAGCTGAAAGGAACCTTTTCAGGGATTTACATGTGGAAAATTTCAAAAAGAACCTTGAAGAACAACAAAAATATCTCACAATCATCAGCTAACTAGAAAAAGTTTGTCTTGAACAAAATTTGTCTACCTGAAATGAATAATTTTAATTTTAAGAATTTTTAATGAGAGAACAGAAAAATTCATGTGAAGAACTAAATTATTGGGGGATTTTTATACGGTTGTCCAAAAGGCTGAAGAAGGAGCTACGGCTACTTGTGCTGGAGTACCTCCTGCTAAGGTCCATACAAGCTTGTACCCCAGGAGCCTGGAAGTTAAGTCACTCTTAGACAGGATGTCTCTGTTGAAATCTTGCCTCTGAATGCCAGTCTCCCCTATAGAAAACTTACTCACTGAGCTATGCTGAGTAAGCACTTTTTGTTTTGTGCATTGCATTGTGCAACTTTTGAAGCATGTCCAGAAACACCAGAATGATTTGCTTTGAAAATAAGAAAACATAAACATTTTTAATGTTTTACATTTTCCTCTCCTTTTTATCAATATAACAGCACACAAAAAAAAGGTACAAATTGCAAATCATCTTCAGTTTACACAGGCACAAAGTTTCATTTTGGGCAAAGAGCCATTTATCAAAAGCAATATTGCCCAGTTGTACAAGCCAATACAGTTTTAAGGTGCCTTATACCCAAAATAGAGCCGAGACCAGAAACCAGTTGCAGTTTCCCAGTAACATCCATTTGTCCTAGCTAGAATAGTGCCTTAGGCATATTCTGATGTGCTGGACTTCATGGACAGCCTGGCAGTTTCGAGCCATGGACTGGAATTTCTGAACATGCCAGTTATGACCGTCCTAGGTAAAATGCCTTGGAAGAACTCCCTGAAAACTGTAATCTCACCTAGTGCTTGCATGTTCTTTCCAAATTTTGCACCCTGAAACATTTCAGAAAAATGTAAAGACTGGTTCCGAAACATTTTTACTTTTGCAGCAAATAATTTGCCATGCACAAATCAAACTAAAAGTCAAATTTCAGAGTAGTTTAACACCCCTCCCACCAAATCCCCAAGACATTTTACTTTAGGTTCAGAAAAATACTTTGGAACATTTTTTTCCATTAACGGGGTTCCTCCATGGACAAGAAAAATAGCTTATTTGAACTGCTCTAATTCTGAGGCCCCTAGCCCTTCCTTTCTGTATGCAGGATGACATTAAAGAGAGTCTGCAGGAACTCCAGTCTTACTTTTCCCACCTCATCACCTGCTCCAACTTGTGTATTTTGCTAGTGCCACTTAGTTTTGAAACTAAGCAGACCAGTGATTACATGCAGCTGCATGTTGGCATGAATAATGCTTTCAGCTCGTGAGCTGAGCGTTGTCAGAGCTTTGCTCACCATCCTATGGACTTGAGTGTCATACTGCATGTGGGTTAGCTCTTCTGAGTGCTGTGAGAAATCTGCTGAATGACATCTGTTTTATAATATTTTTACTGTTTTTAAAACCAAACAATTTACTGAGGGAAGACCAAATTGCACAGGAAGAGATTTTTTTATACAGCACAGTCTGGGGTCTGAGATCCATCTACATTAAGTTAGTATTTATTTAGGTATGACAGTAACTGTATGGTAACTGAAAATCTTAGATTTTTTTTTTTTTTTCCAAAGCATAACATTGCTGCAAGCAACAGTCTAGATTTAGGTGAACTCATACTGTGACAAACTGAGAATGGAGAAAACACATTTCTTGTCCATAAAAGGACAGATCACACATCCACAGAGGGTAGCTCTGATTTTGCTGCAGTTCCAAACTATGAAGTGGGGACTCACTGTTGCTAAAGGAGTTTTACTTAGAGTGGATAGAGGATTCTCCAGTAAAACTTTTTTCTTTTTTACTATGCTTTCTTAAACAGAAAATCGTTTGCCTTTTTAAACAGAAAATGGTGATTTTCTGAAGTGGAAAATTTTCTGTTTAAGAGGTCTGACATTTCTGAAATTTCTTCTGGGAAAAACACAGGCTAACCAGAGTGTTACCAGCAGGTTGAGGGAGGGGATCCTTCCTCTCAACTCAGCACTGGTGAGGCCACATCTGGAGAGTTGTGTCCAGTTCTGGCTCCCCAGTACAGGAGAGACACAGACATATAGGAGTGAGTCCATGAAGATGATTAAGGGACTAGGGCATCTGTCATATGAGGATAGGCTGAGAGAGCTGGGGCTCTTCAGCCTGGAGAAGACAACTCTCAGGCAGATCTTAGCGAAGTGTAGAAATGCCTGATTGGAGGGAGTAAAAGGATGGAGACAGGGTCTTCTCAGGGGTGTCCCATGAAAAGACAAGAGGCAATGGTCACAAACCGAGATATTAGAAATACTATCAGAACATGAGATTTTTATTTATTATTTTTTACTGTGACGGTGGTCAAACACTGGAACAGGTTGTCTAGAGGGGTTGTGGAGTCTCCATCCATGGAGGTATTCAAAACCTGACTGCGCACAGCCCTGTGCAAGCTGCTCTAGGTGACCCTGCTTTGAGCAGTGAGATTGGACTAGATGATCTCCTGATGATCTTTCCAACTCCATCTGTTCCGTGTTCTGTGACTCTGTGCCTTCATCCCAGAGTGCTAGCAGTGTGACACATGGTGGACATGTTTTTTGTGCAGGAGAATCAAGTGCAAGACTGTTCTGAGTCACTTGAAGCGGTACTACAGCCAGGACTTATCACATGGTATAAGAGTGCTCTAACATGAGTTCAGTATTTTTTCCTTCAATCCACTACTTGTGCAACAATTTTATAAAATAGGTGTGCTTCAAAGTGAATGGTTTCCTTCTATGATTTAGTGTTTTACATTGAAAATTAATTTAATTTAAATATAATATAAGTTAAATATAAGTGCAAATACAAAATATGCAGGTATCCACAAGGAAAAAACCACCACCTCAGACAGATGCTCACAGTTCTCAACTACACAAACAGAATGACAGATTTAAAAAGAAATGACAAATGACCCTCTAGAAGATGCTCAGAAGCTAAAACTACAAGGACACTACAGGAATCCGTATAGAGCAATGCATGGCAAAGTACAGTACAGAGACAAAGCATACTTTTAGGTCCAGTTTTCAAAATCTTGATCTTGAGATCCTTTTGATCTTTTTGAACAAGATTCATTTTTTTTTTTTTTTTTTGGCGGGGGGGATTCCTTGAACTGTCAGTTTTGTTATACTTCATACGAATGTAATGAAGGAACTTCATTAAAAGCAACAAAAAAAGATGGGCCGCAACCCAAAAACCAACCAACCAACCAACCAACCAGTGCAAAACAGTCTGTGGATCCAGTTGAATTTTCTACTTGTATTACAGAAGCCTAACCACTGCTTTCTGAAGTTCAAAATATAAGAAACCCCACTTTGGTGCTTGACTGCACTCTTTTCCCTCAAGAATACTTTCCCTTACAGCACTGGAGAGAGAAAGAGAAAGAAAGAGTTATTGAAATAGGGTATTTATTTGCCAGTGTATGATGATGATGCTCTTAGGGTTAAGTTAAACACAAACCATTTGATGAATAAGAATTTGATGGATCCAAGAGATCTTAACACACAAAACTTGACAACACTTACCAAAGTCAGAACTTGTTCATTTTACACCATTAGATAGCCTGCTACTCTGCATAGTCTGGCAATTTTGAAACTAAACCACTGTAGAATAGACTGTGAAAGTAACTTGGCCTCTCCACTGCCAAGACCTGGACATACCACCCCAAGAGCTACCTACCTCTGTAGAGAAAGGACCTAACTGACATATATACCACTACACTGAGGTAGTGGTACATAGACTGAGAGGGAACCTTGTCAATGCTTATAAATACTTAAAGGATGAGTTTCAGGAGGATGGGGACAGTCTTTTTTCAGTGGTGCCCAGTGACAGGACAAGAGGTAACGGGCACAAACTTGAACGTAGGAAGTTCCATCTAAATATGAGGAGGAACTTCTTTACTTTGAGGGTGACAGAGCATCCTGGAACAGGCGGACCAGAGAGGTGGTGGAGTCTCCGTCTCTGGAAACATTCAAAACCTGCCTGGACGTGTTCCTGTGCAACCTGCTGTAGGTGACCCTGCTCTGGCAGGGGGGTTGGACTAGATGATCTCGAGAGGTCCCTTCCAACCCCTACCATTCTGTGATTCTGTGGTTTTGTGATGTGCATGGAAAGAGGAAAAGTAAGGTCATCCTGAAAAGTGCATGAAATATAGATGAAACACTGAAAAAGAAAATAAATCAGAAAACAGTTGCACTCATTATAGAGTATAACAAAATACTATCTTCAAATAATCACATAGCCTACCTCTATCTATGAAGTACAGATGTTATAAAAACAAATCCAAATTTTCATATTCACAGCCTCTAGTAAAATTCCCTATTTAATTGTTTTTATGTTGACTTTCTCTTCCTTTGCAGATCTTACAGGTGAACAAGGTGATGTCCATCTTGTTTTATGTGACATTTCTCGCTTATCTTCGTGGCATCCAGTCTACCAACATGGATCAAAGGAGTTTGCCAGAAGATTCAATAAATTCTCTTATTATTAAACTCATTCAGGCAGACATTTTGAAAAACAAGCTTTCTAAGCAGATGGTAGATATTAAGGAAAACTATCAAAACACAGTGCAGAAAGCAGACACTCAGCAAGACACGGATGGAGATGAAAATGTGAAATCGGACTTCCAGCCAGTTATCTCAATGGATACAGACCTCTTAAGGCAGCAGAGACGCTACAACTCACCCCGAGTCCTCTTGAGTGACAACACGCCTCTGGAACCCCCGCCACTGTACCTCATGGAGGATTATATTGGAAACTCAGTGGTGGTGAACAGAACCTCCCGGCGGAAAAGGTACGCGGAGCACAAAAGTCACCGAGGGGAATATTCTGTTTGTGACAGTGAAAGTTTATGGGTCACGGACAAATCGTCTGCGATCGACATTAGAGGACACCAGGTAACTGTTCTTGGAGAAATTAAAACAGGCAACTCTCCAGTTAAGCAATACTTTTATGAAACAAGGTGTAAAGAAGCCAAGCCTGTAAAAAATGGCTGCCGCGGCATTGATGACAAGCACTGGAACTCCCAATGCAAGACATCCCAAACATATGTTAGAGCACTGACTTCAGAAAACAATAAACTGGTAGGCTGGAGATGGATAAGAATAGACACCTCCTGTGTGTGTGCGCTGTCAAGGAAAATAGGAAGAACATAAATCTGCATCTCTTTGCTATATAAATTATTACTTTAAATTATATGATATGCATGTAGCATATAAATGTTTATATTGTTTTATATATTATAAGTTGACCTTATTTATTAAACTTCAGCAAATCTACAGTATATAAGCTTTCTCTCTCAATAAACAAGAGCAAAGGGTGTGTGCCTCTGCTGTGGGCTACTCCGGGTTTTTTTAGACTATGTTTGTGACACTGCTTGTCGGCAGCATACCATAACCTTATTGTAAAATCTGTGTAAAATCAGTATTTTTCATTCAGTATTGTCAAGCCAGTGACTGTCATTTAGTAAACTTGCTAAAAATCAGATCAATGTCAAGAGTTGTGTACATATTTATATTCCCTGCTCTATACATTCACATTTAATTGGATGCAGTATTGACTCTTCAACACCAAAACAAAAACAGACCAAAATATCTGTTGTAGCCTGAAGATTATGTCAACATTACAGGCATCAAGCAGCCATTTCTGTGTATTATGCCGGTTTTGTCAGTGAAATGACCATTTTCCCTCTGTTAGCATTTCAGAATGGCTGCTAATAATCTAGCAACTTTCATTTATGTTTTTGAAACACATTTGTTTTGCAACTGTTTGTAGTGCTCCCAGTTCATCATAGAAAAAATATGAAAAAAATGTAAAATATTTGCAGCGGAAGCTTACTGAAGCCAAGAGCCAATCTAAATGGATCATTAATATAATACATAAAAGATGATTTCTTCAGAATTCACTATTTGTTGTGATCAGCCTCTTCCTCCTCACCTGAATTAATTATCTTCTGCTTGCATAGTTGGATCATGCCTCTGTCTCTGACTTTTTACATTAGAAACAAAGCTGGTGGTGTCATGACCTTAAAAGAGCCTTTGTCTTGCAAATTTTAGTAAAGAAAGATATGATATCCTGGCATGGATATCAAAGCCACACACCCGTACGAAGCAGTTCTTCTCCTCAGCAATCCAGTCTCCATTTTTCACAGAGGGAAAAATATATAGAAATGCTCAACAAATCTGGTACTTTTCACAGGAATGTGAAATAATAGATCTTTTTGAGCAGTATGGTGACTAAAATACAAGTAGTCCGCAGTTATGACAAAGTTCTTCAATTATACAGGTGAGTTGTTACTTAGGACAGTAAATGTACTAGCATATATATATACCTCAAACTCTTCTTTGTACTGCCATGTAGCTCCACTGGGGACAGTAATAATTACATTACTCGAAGAGGCGGTCTATTACTCATTAGCATTGGGATCCCTGGATGGGATGCCATTCCCATAAAAATAAATGAGACTCTTGTCATGGCTATCAGCAGAATTAAGATTGGACTGCATATGCTATCTGTGTCTAGCTAGATCTTAACACCCAGTCAGGGCTGAAAAATACCAGCCGTTCAAAAAGCATTACAGCTGTAGTGGTATTAGGTTTTTACACTACGGCTTTCGCTGTTGTAGTGTGTTCAACATCACACATGAAAATGAGATCAGAGCACTCAAAAACAGGTTGCAGAATGCCTTTGTTCATACAGCTTTCACTACTGCAGAACCAATTTCAAATCTGCAGCAGGTCAGCAGATTGTGTGGTCTCCCCTAATCCCTTACAGAGAGTGTTACACACCATAAAACCACCGGAGAACCGGACAGGTCGCTCATGAGGCCAAGCACTGCAATAACAGTGCCTCTGAAAGCCAGGTTGGAGCATATAGGTATAATTCTGTGGGGGAGGCCATAAACAAAGGTTTTGAGAACCATCTCAATTTTCAACATGAGGCCAGGGTATTTGCCTCACAGGAAATATCATCACCTCACAGTACTAAATCCTAACTTTGCTTCAAGAAATAATAACTTCAGAGGTTAAATTCCAAGGCAATCATTAAAAGGAAAGAGAGGACGTAATATAACAAGGAACTCGGTATCTGATATATCTGAATAGAATTTTTCCAGTGTTCTCCTTCTTTGGCAAACATTAAAAAAAAATAATATCCTCTACAGAGCTTTTGCAAGACTTACTAGTAGGAAAGTTTAAGTTTCAACTAAATTTTTATGCTTGGAGGGAGAAACATATTTTTCAGAGTCCTGCCCCCCTGAAATTTTTTGCAAGTTAAAAGCCTAATTTTATACCCTTGATTTCCCCAAATAAAGACCATTTTCAGATGCTGTGAGTAACTGAAAGCCTATATTGTCATGGATCATTAACTTTAGAGATCTCCATGCTTCAGTATGCCAGATAGGTCTATCTCCGTATGAGAAGAGGAAGTAAGAAAAGTAACTGAGCTTAGTTAGTCACTGTTGCTTACAGACCCTATATCCCATTAATTGGAAACCAGCTTGTTCCTACAGGCTGGATGCCTTGACAATTTGCATCACTGTAAATCCAGAGAAATTCTACTGAAGATGGGAGAGAAAATGTAGATTTACAGCAATGTAAACAACATCAGAGTAAATCTTAATGTCTTTATTTCTGCTCACTGAAAATCAAGGGAGGTTCATTCTTAATAGGTTCCAAGAAAACAATTTGTCATTTTCCACTGCAAATCCAGTAACAGGAACTGGTGTTTGACTCTTAACTTTACCAATGTGACAAGTATTTCACAAGCATCCAGCAAAAGTGTATCAGAGCAAACGCAACGTCCATCATCTGAAACACGTTAAACGAGAAAGAAGCATGGTGCGTAAGGTTATTAGATCGGCTGCCTCGTTCCCACCCGAGTATAACAATGAACGGAAGTGTTACCCTCTGGATCTGATCCAGTTTCCACTAAAGTCAATGGAAAAATTCTCACCTCCTCCAGTGGAAGCTGGATCAGGCCGCGAGCAAAGAAAAACCTGCAGATCTCAACCAGAGAGCAGAGCAATCGCACACATCAGTTACACGCTCTTGTAAATCCTGTGTACACATAAGATGCTGTATAATTTTGTAACAAGTTTGTAAACAAAGCCTGTAATAAAGTTGTTAAGGCCTAATCCTGTTTTCACTGTAGCCGGGAATGGTTTTATTGTCAACTTTGATCATGGCACAATGAATTCAAAGTTCCTATCCAACTTTTTGTATGTGTGTTATATAATTAAGCAAAATATTCAGCTCGCAATGCTAGTTTAGTTTCAGTATTCTAAAACTCATTCCCATTAGGCAGCTCAGATGCTCTGTCAATATTGTTTTGCCAATAGATCATTATAAACACACATTTTATTTAGCTTTTCTCCCAAATGACCGAATGCTATTCTGAAATTGCCTGCCTGTGTCAAACTGTATTTTCTCCATTTTTTCCCTAGTTTTTTTACAGTCCATTTAGTAACAGTAAAAAAAGCTCCACTGAGGTTTTGGGAAACCATCTGCATTTATTTTATCACCTTTGAACATGTGTTCAGGAATGAAGTCTGTGCAGCAAGTTTACTGCTACCAAGAGATTTGCGTGGCTGCACCAGGAAGAAACTTTGACTGGACTATGCAGAGTGTGTGCTCGAAAACACTCCGCTCATACTCTGTTATTTTGATGCTTTAGCAATCAGAGCTTTTGCTCGGCTATACATTGTGTATCTGCAGACAATACCAAACAGGAAACAAGTCTGATTGGGAGTTCCAAAATTAAAAATTTAATGATAATGATCTGCTATTTCTGACCTTTCAACAAATGCATTTGCACAATGAAGTAAAGCGCATAACCATTCATTTTGTTTAATAGAAACATTGTGGCAAAATCAATGGGATCTTGTGTTCTCCATGCTTGGTACGCGTATGTAATTCATCATGCATGTGGGGGGGGGGGGGGGGGGGGCGCGAGGGAGGAGGAGGAGAGGATAATAAGCGCTACAGCTTGTGAGAAGTAAAGGGCTGTGCTCCGGGTTGGAGCATTTTGAAGTGTGGAGGGGTTGTTTTCTGAAATGCTTTGCCTGTATTTTGTTACAGCAGATGGCAGAATGACGAAGCAAGCACAGATGTGGTGTAAAAAAGTCAAGCAATATAAGGATAAGAAAACCTTTCCTGGGACAGTCGGCCATTCACTACCACTGTAGGTCCAGGCAGTTCTCTGCAGGTTATTGCAGGGCTCATCAATGACATTCCCAGTTAAATTATTTAACTAACCTCTGTGTCAAAAAATGTATTTTTTCCTGAAATTTATTACATTCATGAGCTGAATAATTATCTTTTGGGGTTTTTTTTGGTAATCTGTAGTTGCTTTTGTACCTCTGATGAACAGCAAACGGTAATACTTTCCATGAAGGTCCCCAAATGTAGATTTATCTTTTGTTTTACTGCTGAGTTTTGAAGCCAGCGGCACCTGAAAGTCATACTTTCAGTACAAAACTGGCCTTTTGATGCCATGACCTCATGTTTCCAAACATTCTGATCACAGGGTCTTATTTTGGAGATGTGAGCCACACAATTAGGTGAGATCATGACCAGGCGGCTGTAAATCACGCTTGAGAAGCGGCTGTGTGCACGGCGGCCAAGGAGCAAAAGGAGTGAGGCAGCCCTATGCCATCTTTACGTCTACCTGCCCAAATCTCCTGCGAAGGTAGTCTTTCAGTCTTGAGCTGCAAGTTGGTGATCAAGGATTGCATAATCAAGGGCTGCTTCCTGCATGTCCAGAGGTTGAGATGCCAAGTAGACCTTTGACAGAAGGACAGTTCCTCGGTTCACGTTTTTTGCCTGCCCAGAAGCACACCTTATGTGAATCTGGATGGAACTTCTGTAAAAGGGTGCTGTGGTTGCAGCATGTCCGTTGTCCCATCTCTAAAACACAGTATGTTGTTACTATTTACCTGTGTCACAGGGAGGAGAGACCATCATTGATAGACCAGCTCCATTATTTGTAAATTACGTTGAGACCATTTGACAGAAAACACTAATGTGTCCAGGGGAGGCTACTAAGGAAGAAGGTAGGATAATCCTTTTCTCAAACAAAAATATTTCCATGGAGGGTGCGAGAAAAGGAAAGTAAGTGCTGCAAAAAACCAAGGAGTCATAGCTGTTGGGTGGCACCCATCTTACAGAGATTTAGGAAAGCAAGGGAGAGAGATTGTTCAACTATAACCTCAGATGAAAGACTCTTTCCTGCTGTGGTAAGGGTTAAAGAAATACCGTTGGATCATCTGAAACAGGAATTCAAAAGGAAAATGAACCTCTATTAACTGGAGTCAATCCCACTGAGTTGATTAGGAATTAACTATGCTCACTGAGCACAGATGATGAAGTCTTGCTCTCGGTTAGACCTATGCAGCCCCTGTTGTCAGCACTTGGGACTATGAAGCTGTTAAGTGAGGGCGGAATTTGACTCAGAAGATACTAAATCCAAATTGAACGCATAGGGGGAGGCTAAGTTGAAAGCATTATCCACCACACAAAATAAGCCAAGGTTTTAATGTTGGTGGCATAAAAATTGCTCACTACTTTGTCTAGTTCCAGGGATTTAAGTTTTAAAATGTTTTGAACTGTCTGATATGACCAGTGCACATATATTTAGTAGCAATTTACAAAAGGAAAAAAAAAAAAACCTGTAAATGGAAGTATGCAGTAAAATACTGTGTCTAGCACTGTAAATAACTTCTGTTGATTCTCAGTTATGTTCTCAGTGTCTGAGAAAGGAATTTTAATACAAATCTTGGTTTTGTTTTACACATGATATTTTGTATAATAAGCACCTCAACTTACTACTTGTTGATGTTTGCAGTGTGCAATCTTTGTGGATAATGGAGCAGAAATATGTCTCTAAAGTTGCTGGGCAATGTAAAAATTTTAAGTCTCACGTTTGTACAGTAGACAGTTAAACCAAACATGTGACAGTGACAGAATCTGCTTCTCAGACTCAGAGATTAAATATGTTTTAAAATATTGAATGGCAGCTTTTGTCAAGTTATTACCAAACCTTGAGTCAGATACATATGTGACACAACCCACTGCTCATATGGAGTGCAGCTTTTTTAAAAATCTTTGTTATTGTATAAAGCTACTAAATGTGATTCCCATTAAGTTCAGAACATAGAAATTTGTTAATTTCCACACCGCTGACAGAGCATACACCGTAACCCCAATATATAAGCAAAATCACAGGTCAGAGCACGAGTTTATGTCCTGAGGAAAAAACTTCGAGGAAGGAAACTTTTCTATTCTGCAGAGAGTGAGAGCTCAGCTGTCACAGTCACAGTGTCTGTCGTGATATCACAAGGACCCATGTTTGAAGTCTAGAGGATGTAAAAACTGTCCAACTGGAGAGCTGAAGGGTAAAAGGAGTGGGATGGGTGGGGCCGTAATTATTACACTGGTTCCTTGAAAATTAGACCCCTCAAACACATAAAATAGACTGTACAGCCATCATGATCCTCCTCATCTCAGGATCTGACTCAGAGGCACATATTCCCTGGGTCAATAATCTTGGCAATCTTGGATTCCTGAGACTTGGCATGAGGACATGGTACTTGTCCCAGGCAAGGGTAAAGGTGAAAAAAACCTTCTCCCACCATAATCAGATAACGACAATTATGCAAAAGGGAGTTCTCATGGGAAAAGTTTTGTCTCAAACTCCCATGTCTTTTTGTTGTTTTTTTCCACAGAAATTAGATTCCTGAGAAAGGCCTGCTGCATGTAGTTCTCTCAGAGGAATATGAGGATGCTGGAGAATATAAGTCAGACAGAAAGAGGGAAATTCTCCTTTGTTAGAGTCATTCAGTGATCTATTTTCACTTCAGGTTTCCTCTTATCATGTTGGTGGTTCACTACGAAAACATGTGGTGAAGTCTTCTGACATAGATCCTGCTGCGGGAAGCATTTATATGTGAGCGGAAAAGAAGAGCACCACAGTACCATGACTGGATTAAACGCAGGGACTTAGCAGTCTCTGTGGCTCCTTCCCCTCTTTTTCTAAATGTCATGGAGACCGGGATGTGTCAGTGTCAGAAAAACAGAGAGCAGTAACAGGATAGCTGCACAACACACTTCCCCATTCACAACTGCCAGGCAAAGAGAGCATGAGGCCAACTCCATCATCTCACATGCTCAGCCTGGGACAGGTCATTCATCTTCTCCCATGGAATCTTTGAAGAGCAGGATCCACACTGCCATTTCGTAAATCAGGTTTAAGAAATATGAAGGCGATCTTGCAATGGTTTGGAACTGGGTCATACAAAGAGAAAGACTAAAGAGGGAGGCAAAAGTGGGTGGGTTTTTTTAGCAATATTTACTCTTGAACAGTTTCACTTGCATCCAGAATGTACAGAAAAAGCCAATCTGAATAGTGGAAAGTGTTTAAGTCATCCATGTAGTTTTAGGGGGAACCACCACACAAACAACTAATAAATAAATACATAACTTTATTCTGATCTCACGCAGGTTTAATGTCTCACTTCAGTAGGATAAGTCCTAGTTTTTACTGATAAAATAAAGCTTGGAATTATGCCTGTGACATTTTAAAGCAGGTGGTGAGCTCTGTACTTGATCAGACTCTCAATTTCTGTATACCGTGTAGCTGCTGCCTGAGTAGCTACATGATGAATATCAATCAAATTATTTAATGTGATAAATTACAGGGGTGCTACACTTCTATGCTGTAACAGCTTTAAACTACATTTGCCCTGCATGGAGGGATATTATTGTTAGATCTCAGAGTGATTCAATGGAGCTCACCAGGTAAACCCAGGGGCTTTCCACGGCACCAGCTAAATAGTGCCCCCCTACAACCACCATGCATAGCATTCAAAATTAACTTTACTTCTTGCTTCAGATGTAACTTCACTGGGCCTTGTTTTGCTTGAAGAAATGAGAAAGAAGTAAAAGCTAGATTTGCAGGCATTGACATTCAGAATTAAATTCCAAAATCCGCAACTATTTTCAACATAAGAAACACTGGAAAAATCATGTGCACACTACAAGCTCAGTGAAGTTGCTCTTGTTCAGAAACAAAACTGCTTTAGACAACAGCAATCTAATCTCAGCTAAGACAAAGAACCCAGTCCTGCTGAACAGAGGTGCCCACCTGAGTTTCTTTTTAATTCAGTGAAAACTTCACATTTTGGCTTTCCCAAACATTTTTCAGTAAACAAATATTGAGTATAAACAACGTAACTTTTACTACATTAGAAGCACTCCAGAACTACAATCTGAAATAAACTGAAATGATTAATTCTGGGTAAACATCACATACTGAATTTTGTAGCCTTTGCCAGCCTTCAGTAATGACTCGATTTGCAAACTAGGGCATACAGTCTGACTTTGTGGGCTTGGAAAACTTTGAGATTTCTCTCTTCATATGCTTTTCCCTAAAGTCTTCATAAATGCCAAAGATTTTACAGTGTATAAACATAATCTGAGCTGTCCACTTCTATCAGCCCTAAGGTCATTCATTATTCCATGAAATGTTTACTAACTATTCCATTGGCCCAAGCAATGAATTATTCAGTAGGAACAGTGCAGGCTCCAGAAGTGAAGAACCACATCTCAGGTGGTATGAACACATCAAATAATATAGAAGCTGATACCAATAAATTCACTGGAAAACCAAAACTCGAGTTTAAGGACAACAGTAGAAGAGAGAAGCAGAAGCTAAGAAAAAAAAATCCGAAAGTTTGTAATCTTAAGAAAAAATGATCAGCTGGCCTTTGATAACAGCAATAATTCTTTTTTTTTTTTCTTTTTTCTTATAGGGTTTATCCCTGTCTGATTACTGCCTTGTAAAATTAATTCCTTTCCCATGAAAGCAAAATATAATAGCTTGAGCTGAAATTCTGCTGTCAGGGAGAATTTCATGCTTAAAACATTTACTGGGTCTCTGCTAATAATCAGGGTAACCACTCCTAACAAATTCCTCCCTTAAACCTGTAATCCCACTCTGTCCATCTGGTTGTGGGAGTGGTTTATTGATTCGTTCTTCAAAAAAATACACAGTCAGGATTTACTGAGGGCCAGTTCCATAGCTCAGGCTGCATTTAAGTGGATTTAGTTCACTCAGCCTGCTTGCATAGGTCTTGATCCAAAATAGCCCTTAAGCATATGCCCAATTTTAAAGAGAAGAATAGCTGTCTTGAAGTTGGTAAGATTAATCCTGTGCTTAAAGCTAAGCACATGGCTAAATATTTTTATGGACCAGGGTAATAATAAGGTTCCTTAGTGATTTTATTACTATAATTAATAGCAATTCACTAAAAAAAAAAACAAAAACAAAAAAAAAAACCCAAACAAACAAAACCCCCCCCAAAATCAGAAGAAGAATATGAGAAAACCTAGTCTAGTAGTTCCCATCCCATAAATTCTGCTCAAAATTCCTACAGAAAAAAAACACAACAGGTAATCTGTAAACATTAAACATTTAAGACCTGATCCAAGGTCCATGAAAGTTTGTAAAAAGCTCCATAACTTTTCCAGTGGGTCCTGAATTATGTGCTTAATAATTGAACCATGATCAATAAAATGGCATGGATTTATAGGATCAAGAAAAGAATGCACCAAATAAAACTGATCATTTGTTTTTTAAAATCAAAGAACAAAAATAGCAGATAAAGTAATATCTAGAGTGCAGTAAAGCATTTGGCAGTACTTCATAAATTCTTACTTGAAAAAGTCATTCAAATACACTTGGATGTGAATGCAGTCACCTGGATGGGGAGCTGGGGAAAGGAATATGAATTACATGCAAAGATAACTGGAAATGTGCTGAACCAGGGGAAGAAGTCATTCAGTTGGTAACTGTAGAAACAGCTTTAGACCTGGGGTGACGTTATCAAGACTACCTTAATGACTTAGGTACCTACATCACGTTTGAAGGCAAATTGGACACTTCCCTTCAAATGAGGGGTTTGACAGCAGCACTTTCAAAAAGGTGATCAGGAAACAGAAAAGAAAATGTTTTGGGTAATAATTTCAGATTACTTTCTCCTAGTGACTTTTATTCATATAGTTGCTTAGAAGAGTGCTACAACTGCAGGTGAATATTCTAGTTCCATGCCCAAAGAAACTTCCCTGCAATTTCTCTGAATTTACCCCTCCTACCATTCATATATCCTATCCAAGATTTAAGCAATTTGCTACGAGGTCCTAAGCCCTTCCATGTCCCTGGTAGATGACTCCAGCAATTTATGGAAGATTTAAAGCAAACATGGAAAGACGAGGGATTCCTCCAGCGTAAGACTGATTATCTAGAATTTAGATGAAAAGTGTCCTTGGCATAGAAGTAACGTTTCTCCTCCCTACGTAGTAAGATGCCTAGGAGTAGGGTCCCCCCAAGCAAGGATGAGCACTGTCTTCTTCTCATACTGTTTTGCTGAATGCACATTGTATGCAAAAGGAAAGAAACTAAGCATCATTCACTTACAAATGGAGGGTCTTATATGCAAACCAGATACTGTTTTCTTGCTTTTCCACTTCTGTTGGTAGCTGGGCTCAGTATTGCCTTAAATTCAGAGTCCAAAGAATTTATTGCTCCCTCTATGAGTAGTGATTGTTGCTGTAAATTGGGTGGCAAAGAGTGGGACACAGATCTGCACTCTGGGACCCCAGTTCACATCCATGAGCATTTTGCATCAAGGTGCCTGACTAGGTGCTGTGAGGCCAAGGCACACTCATCCCTTCTAGAGGAAGGTGGGTCAGGCCTAAAGTGGCTTGACAAAGTAAGGTATCAGTTGTGCAACATGATTGTCCCCACCCCATCTCCTAGTTCCACACAAACGGGATAAGTTTTATGAAAGTGGTAAAGTAAACGTAGAGGTCCTTAAATCTAGATCCGCTGCAATCGACAACAGGGGAACCCTGGCAAACACGTCCTAGAAGCAAGCAGTGGTGTGCCACCATTTGCATTAAAAATAGTTGAGGACAGCCTCCTGTCTTGCTGGCAGTGAGTGCCATGCAGATGATCAGTGCAGACTTACTTCTGTGTCCAGTCCTTGTTCAGCCACAGCTCCTGGTGGCTGCTGGAAAAGGAATGTATGACTTGCTCTTTAGGTGCAGAAAGGCAAGTACTTGTTAATGGGGCACTTTGGAGATGCCCTCCATGCCCAGTGCAAAATACTTCATTGGTGGCAGATGGAGGAAACAGGCAAGGAGACTTTTCAAACATTGGACACAGAACTTGGTTAGGACCATGAGAAGAGATCCTGGGAGATTCATGGTTCTAATCAGCAGAAGAGACTAGATACTGAGAGAAACGGATGAACAAACACTCCCCCTCTTCTGTCTCATTTGATCTCACTAGTACCCCAGATGCGTAAACTTAGGTGGGATAGTGAAAGAACTTGGGCTATTTCCTTTCTGCATCTTCCTGCGTGGCTCCTTCCTGCACTTTTGACTTAAATGTTGTTTAATGTTATCCTCACTGTCAGGACAGGTGAGCATCCTTCACTGTGGAGATTCAGAGGTGTTAAAAGAAAAGGACTAATAGCCGTCACTGAAGCTGACAAACTGCTGTTAAGATAGCACTTACAATTGCTTTCATATCTCTCTCCCCTCCGCAGTTAATTTCTGGTTCTGGATAGAAGTGTCTGTGTTTCCTGGCTGCCTTGGAGGGGCTGGGTAACTGTCACAACTAATACAGGGAAGTCCATGAGGTTATACGCCCTCTAATTAAAGAAAAAGTTACCATCTTGGACACAAGAAAGAACTGATTCTCTAAAAGAAGCCAACCAGTCCTAAATGAAAGCTGAGCTACAGGGTGCTACTTGGAGTAAACCAGATTGCTGTTCCTTTCCTTCCTAATTAGTTCTCCAGATTAATTTATTAGTCTGTCACCCACACGTGAAGGACTCTAAGGAAAGGTGGCCAAAACCAAACTGTGAGATGAATTACTTGGCCAGCTGGAAACAGATTGTATGCTGCAGGCTGGGCATCCCTGTCTTGGGGAGTGATGGATTCCATCACAGACTTAAAAAGAGGGACAGAATGAGGATATATTCCTTTTCTGTCAGGATCACAACCTCATTTGCAGACCACTTTGCTTGCCTTCTGGCCCAATGTGCACAGACAGATTAAAAGTAGAAACTATGTATCAGGAGAAAGGGGATTGGATTTAATAAACGAGATTTTTGATTCTACGATTTTTGTCACTATCAGAGTCAAGTGCTCAGAAAACATGAATCTAGCCCATAAAGAAATGAATCTTCCCTTAAAATAATGAAAGCTATGATAGTTAATCACCGGCAAATATACATTTATATACATATTGATTTCCTTTTGCCCTTGGTGCTAGACTGATTATGAGATGGCTGAGACTGTGAGATTTTTTCAGACCTAGTGTGTTCCACAGTTCCAGAAACCTCACATGGTCTGGAAGACTTGTCCCTAGTATGTTTTACCTACAAAACCCAGCTAGGTAAAGGAAAATGGCATGAACTGAGAAGCAAAAGACAGCATTTCAACTTAAGATGTTCTGTGAAGAGGAAGTCCCAGGTGTTTTCAGCACAAGTGTGAGCTCTGAAAATGAAGTTAAAGCTGTCAACACTGACTGAAAATGAAAGGAGTCACAAAACATGTACATAGGAGATCTAAATCCCAGGACAAACAGCTTCAAAGAGTGAAAAAAAGAGAGAGGGAGAGAGAGGAAGGGTGGGAGAGAGCAAGAGATGAAGTGACAGTTTCTTTGGACATTTGGCAGTGGGGATAAAATGCCAGTCCTCAAATAAAAATGTGCAGTTTACAATAGAGATGACAAATTTGGTACAAGACAATCAAGCATTTCTGGGCAGGGCAGGGGACAGGACAAACCAGCAAGAAGACTGACTAAGGTTAAGGAATAGTTGAAGCCAAGAAGTTGAAGGCCACCCACGCAGATCAAATGGGAAAGCGCTAATGGGAAAGACATTTTGCAAGTTAAAAATATAACCAATTCCTTAATCTGGGAACACAAAGCTGTAAAATAACAGCTGTACAGCAAGGCAGAACAGAGGTTTTTTTCGGTGGTTGAATGAAAGGTGGTTGAATGGAAAGACACCGTCTGCTTTATCAGAACTAGGCCATGCCAGGCCCTCAGCCAGGGCAGTTTCGTGTGGAGAAAGGCAGGGTCGCATTCCTCTAGGATGGCAACACAGCTCTGTCCCACGGGCCAGCGCAGCAGTCTTCAAAGTAACAATGAAATATTAGACGTTTTAAAAGGATTTCCCACTATATTGATGTTGTTCCCATAACACAAGCCAAGGAGTAGGAAGGCAGCACATCAAAACACATTTGCATGCACTTGGAAACAGGCGTCTCATCTGTACCAGATAATGCTTTCTGCTGTCTGTAAAGGCAACATTTGGACTGCGAGTCCATGGAAAAATCTTCCTATGGCACCTGCACCAAAGGCAGGATGCTGAGAAAGCAGCCTCCATTGCGGATGGTGTTTGAAGTAATTAACCAAACCCACAGGCATGTCAAACCCCATAGGGGTGAACGCTCTGCTTCTGCCTCAGCGTTCGGTCTGATCACTTCCACTGCCACAAGGACGACACCTGGCCCTACAGTTTAGGATTGGCTGTAGAGGCTGACCCAATATAGAGCACAGACATGAAATATACCGTGATTCGGACTAATTGCGTAGCACTTGTGTACACTTAAGTTCAGAAGTCCAACTGATGCAATGCAGACAGGATGTTGTTACGGCTGTTGCAAGGAGTTCCTTATTCACCTGTCAGTGGCACCTCTGCTTCAGAGTGAGCACTGATGACACCCAGAGCACCACAGGAGAACCACTGATCACAAGATACAGGAGCCTTGCGAGCTCTGGAGCTGAAAGCTCTCTTCCCAAACATCCCATTTTGTAACAACACAGAACATGGTCACTGATATTGCCTGCCTCTCTGCACTCTTCTTTCTGCCAGCTCAGTGTTCCCCACTATTACAGCTCTTAAATTTTTCTTTCAAGCTACGGTACATGACAAATGCAAAACAGTGACAACTTCTACAGTTTTTTTTTATCTTATAGTTTTATCAGTTCTTCCAAAATCTCCTACAAAGCCTGGAAGAGTCACGAAGAAGAAAAAGACCATTATCTTGCAGTGTAATGACTGACTGCTTTATGACGTAGTAGCTACTACTCACATACTCCCCCGGGACAAGGTGTTGGCATGCCAGAAGAGAAGGTAGCTTGCTGAGCTTACTCATGAATTTCCTGCAGACTAATCACATTCTTACAAGAAGACCTTGCTGCTTCTTCAAATGTGTATTTGTAGACAAGCCTGTCAGTTCTTTCTATTAGAAGTTATGATTTGTGATGGTAATCAGGCTTCCAATTTTAGTTCCTCATCCTTGCAAATACTATTATTTATTATTCCAAAGTTATTACTTCAATATCCTTATTATTCCAGTATCTTTATTATCTCAGTGTTATTCCATATTACTCTTCAGGACCTAGTTTTAAAGCATTCAGTGGCATCCAGATTTTTAGCTGACATAATATGACATATATCAAGGGTGGAAACATTTACTGATACTATTTTGTGAATCAATGCATAACAGACATCTGAGAAAAGCATCCATTGACATCTGTTTGAGACATAGCATATCTTTTAGCTACCCTGCCTCTTATCACCATCAGCTGCTACCTCTCCCTTTTATTTTCAAATCCAAGAATACTGCAAAGTGCAATTTACTTATGCAATAAATAGGGCACTTGCCTTGCACCTCTTTTAAGTATTTACCAATGACAGTGAAGCACTGAGATGCCTGAGCTAGAAAGGAAAACAAAAATATTACTTAAAATTGCAAGGGAAAGAGCCTACGGAAGACTGCTTAATCAATGTAATCTGGCAAAGTGCTGCATACTGGAACAGATCTTGCTCTTCAGTACTGGCTGAAGAATAGAGACAATTTTTCAAGGCTATGGACATTGTTTTAATACTAGCAAATGATGTGTTACAGCATTTTCACCATGATCAAACACAAAAGAAAAGTCAGACTTACCGCTGGATGAACCTTTTTCAATCATGTGTGAGATGCAGGGATAAGAAGGAGAGGGCTGTGGAAAAGCATAACAGGTACTAACCAGTTAGGAGGCAGAACAGGCACCCAGCAGTCAGCAGTTGCAAAATGGCTACAGTAAGTCTGGAGCAGTTCGGCTCTGTAAAACTTAAAGGGCCAGATTTATACAAGCACACTGGGGGAAAAGCCTGTGTAAGAGCATAATTCTCCACTGGGAGAAGGCAGGCCCCAGTCCCGGAAATATTTAAGCATGTCCTTAACTCTAAGCATATGAGTACTCCTATTGACTTCAGTTTGTATATTCCTGTGCAAACAATTAAACGTGTATATAAAAGCCTGCAGGACTGTGTTTACTGACATACAAAAAGTTACCCAGGAAAGCGATGCTCTAGTTACTTCTCCCTCTGATGAGTAACTCTGATCACTGAATAGCGTTAAGATACATGCTAGGTGTCCAGAAAGAAAAAAAAAAAAATAATTAAAATGTCCCCTAAAAAATCTCAAATTGTTGCAACAAACATTGCTCGTGTATTCACTCTAATATTTCTGTTTTATTCAGTGTAATACCCATAATAGGCCCCCATCTAATTGAAACAACTCAAAAGCACTTTGGACTGGTCAAAGTAAGTGAAAGTGACCTCAGTTACTGATTTACAACTCCCTTCCCCTCTATAACTGAATCACAGAGATGCAGTCAATAGAGCGTCAACGTTTTTGAAGTGAGACCAGAAACACCCCAATGACAGGGCACGCGTATCTTTGTAGGCTTACCATTGGCAAAGGGATCTTATGCCCACCCCGTGCGCTGCTTCAATTTTCTGCTCTTCACCGGATGAATTACAACATTTTCCTCATCTGCAGCATTCACTGCCTTTCATGATTGATAAGCATTTCAAGTGTCAGCAATTACTCTAACAATGACCTGGATGGGAAGGAGACTTTAAAAGCAGAAGACACAGAAGCAATATCAGAGGGTTTTAAAGGAAGGCTTCTTGCTGCCTGGGGTCATCACAGCATGGCTGTGTAGGACAGTTGGAGCCTATACAGTGCCTATATCAGCCCTTTGTGCATTTAAGGTGTCTTTACACCTTAAGCAACATATCTGGGGTTTCCTTTCAGGCATGCCAGGTGGCATCATGACTTCAGGACAGTCAGTAGGGTATTTCTGCTGTGATGTGTTATGAATAGACAACAAATTTGAACTCGGGCTTGCTCTGAAGTGTCTGTTCTATATGACCACAGGGATGCAGCTGTTGGGTTGCTGATGGGATTCATTTGCTTATATTGAATAATATAAGTACTTAAATGTTGACAGAATTTAAAGCCTAGAGTTTTTTGCATATTTTTCCCTATGATTAGAAGCTGATCTGAGCAGTTTTCCCAATGCCATTGTTTTCTTCCTGTCACTGAGTTTACTCTATGCTCTGCTCAGGTTTCCACAAATATGAGATCAACATTAGAGACTATTGGAGATATTTTACTTTGTAAAACTTCATTAAATTCATATCACCAAATAAAACCCTGTATATGCAATAACTCTGACTTGCACAGAACCCATAAACTACTCATCTTTGATTGCCTCCAGGCACAAGCAGCTATGACCTTCTCAAACATCTTAGCACCAGAAGAATTGCTGTGCAAGTTTCATTTGCTACAGTATGTTTCAGGAAACATGGTGGGTTTTTCCCCACTAATTGAAATGTCCTGAAATGTTGTGAGACTTATTCTGCTCTTACTTACACCGCTAATTTGTATTATTTCACAGTCTTCTCAATGAGGGTGATACCAGACTCCACTTCCCTGTGCTTAGTCCCACTAGTTCCCACTTCACATTGGGTAGGTTGTAACTTTTTTACAGTGTGTCATTAGCATGATTGATTACATGTTATCAACATGTCATGAAAACTTGCCAGATGTAACTTAAAATTGGATTCTTAATGAATATCTGGGCCTGAATATGCTTTTTCTTATACTTTGTTCGCTCTGGAGCAGTAACTCTGAAGGCAATGTGCATTGGAGTGAGAATAAAAGGGATCCGTGGGCTGAATCCTACACCCAAGAACAACTCTGAAGATACGGGGGTGGGGTGATGGACACTGAACGCATGGAAATTGCAACCTGAATTTTGCTTTTAATACTACACAATGCAAACATTGCTATTAAGGTAAGATTTCATGCATCCTGTAATCAATTAATGGGGTTAGGTTTATCATCTCGAGACTTTTTAATAATAGAAATTCAAAGGCAATCACTTAAGGGGACTTCTTTATACCCTGCCATTAAAACAAAAGTTCCTTGTAAGGCATTAATACAGGTGGGAAGAATTTACCATACAGGGATAAAAAAATTAGACAGGAAATGTTCCAATGATTATTTTAAACATCTCTGGGTGAGGCAGGAGATAAACAGGGCTAAGGAACTTCAGAGAGTTTGAAACCTTTTGCTTTCTGAGCCAGACTGCCCTTTGCAGAGACATACTCCTAAAAAATTAGGTACCAAAAGATTTATTAGCTGGAGAGGGAAAAAGTTTTAAAATATTTTTCTTCATTGCTTTAACATGAAGCAACTCAGAGTGTGTGTCCCCCCAGATGTGAGGGAAGAATAAGATTATTCCATGATACAACTATGCTTTGATACAACAAGTCACTTCATAGCTTGCTAGAAAGTTTGGTTTAATTGTTTAAAAGCTGGATTTGTGCTCCCTTGAATATATGGAGACATAAGAATTTGGTTAAGTAAGCATATACTTTGTTACTGTATTGCAGCTTAAAAATTCATCTTTTGCACTATCAAATGCTGTCATATCCCACATTAGGTGCCTATACCACACATATATACTGATGCCTGGTGTGCAGCTTCCTGCAGCCAGGGATGTGTCAGGCAACGCTCTACACAAAATGGAAGTGCTGTTTAGCATACAATTGTCTGGTGGTTATTTTAGATTATGTGAAATTGCCTCTTCACTACTATTATTTCCAAAGGTAAAAAAGGTTTTTGTAAAGACTGTTGGCTGAAAAGCAACGTGATAAGGAAGAAGATAAAGTAGTTGGCAGCAGAAACTGTTATATTTGCACAAGGAAAAGTGAGGAAGCAAAAGTAGCAGCCCTGATGGAGAAAAAAAGAGAGAGTATAGAAGAGATTTCCTGTCTAGTGAAGACAATAGGCACTTGCTTGAGAAAGCAGAGCGGAGCAGACAACAGCAGGAGAAATGTTTCCAGTGGTTCTCATAGAATTGGAACACAGAGTTTTCTTTGGCAAATGAATTAGCTGCAAGAGCCAAATGTCTTCAGAAACAGCTTATCCTCTGGTAGCTGTCTTTTGCTTAAACTCTCTAAAAAAGCATCCATAAAGCACTGTGAAGCATGAAGCCATTCCAAATGCAATCAGTTAGATAAGGCAGCGTCCATTCTGACTTAGCCACTTGTTCTAACAAACTTAGGAATTCAAAGCTCTGTGGAGAAGAAACTTCAGGCTGCCTGCTGCACGGCAGGACATCATGGATTAGGTTCTTACATACAGGCCAAGTGGTTTAGCAAGAACTCAGCCAAGATGCAAAGACCAAAGGGAAAATCCTACTCTTAGATCTGCAGGGTTGATCTCAGACCCGCACATTTATGAAATCAGAACTCAGGTCTACCACTGGACATTTTTTCTCCCATTACCATTCACGGGAGAAAGCACCGAGTGGAGAAACAGCAGTTGCTCGCAAGGAGTTTACCTGCTTGTTTTTTGTATCTGATATTTGACGGGAGGAGGGAATAGGCTGAGGGACGAGAAACATTAGTCTCTAGTATTCCTCAAGAAAGAGCTTTTCTTCAAGGGCATACATCAAAGTTCCCAGATAGTCGCATTTTAAATCCATTCCTTACAGGGCAATGATCTGATAGAAGAGGAAAGTCTCTGGGGACACACTGGCTCATGGGAGGAAATTAATGACTGGCATGCAGCTTATACACTGCTGATTATGTCCTTGTTTGTCAGCTACCAGCAATACAGGCAATTAGGAAGATTCAAGCTCAGTTGAAGCCTGGATACTGGTTGCCAGTTTGGCAGAAGCCTCCCTGCTGTCAGGTCTTAGTTGGGAAAAAGTCCCAGTTTTAGAGTGACTCAAGCATTTTATCTCTTATATGTTTTATATAAATGATGAAAGGCACCTGAAACAAACAAACAAACAAACAAGCAAAAGAAATTGCTAGAATGTCCTTATTATTACCTAAGTGGACTTGGGTTCAGGGTAATGTATTCTATCTAATTCAACGCTGAAGTATAATTTCAAGAACATAAGTGGAAAAAAGGAAGTCATCTGAACTAATATCCTCAGGCTCCACTTATATGAAGACTTACATATGTGCTTAGCTTCACACAGTGCAAAAGCAGTATATTGCGACACTGTTCACAGGCTCAAAATGGTGTCTGGAGATTTTGTAGGATTAGACCCCTCATTTGCTACTTGAAATGGAATATCTGTAAAAGTGCTTCATATGATGATGCATAAAAATGAAATACATTTTTAAAATTGTGAAGAATCCTACAGTCCCCTAATGAGTAGAAAAAGTCTTTTCGTAACAGATGGGCAACAAATAATAATTTCCTTATTTTCACATGTATTATACCTTTTTCTGAAATGGAGAAGTGTGAAATTAATTCTCCTTTTTAAGTTAATATTTTACATCTGTTTTTCTGCATTTCTGCTCTTTTGTCTTAGCATTGTCCATCTCTATGATAAGAATTTTTTTCAAATATGAGAGGCAGTGATTTATGCTCTCTTTAAAGGTGGAAATCCATGGAAGCTTGTTATTTATTTTAAGGGGGCTAGGAATTCACCTGGAATTTTCTTTTTATTTGTTTTAATTTAGTCTCATCTAGCAGTTCATGGGAAAGAGACAGTGGTATCCCTCTCAGGCAGGGCAGAGATCTAGCTCAAGATGCAAGGACTGCCCCCCTCACCACAACTCAGAGGACCACGTTTCTGCCTTCTCAGCATATGCACAATTATCAGAACAGAAGATGTATTCCCACTTTGCATATTCTAACATTCACCACTTCAGTTTGATTCTTTTTTCCCCCTTTCCCAGGGGGACTTATTAAACAGTCATGTCAATAACCATACATAACTATTGTTTTGGGATACCTCTGTTTCCAAGCCATGACACTGTTTTGGTAGATATTACAGTGTAATTGGAATGACTCCCCTGTAACATTGTTGTGGTCAGATTCAGCAGAGAGAGGGAGTGTTCAGCTCCTTCTTACTGTGCACAGGAGTGCCAAAACTGTTCCAAAAATAACAGGTCATAAGCACCTATATATGCTTCATTTTTAAGGTAAAAATACTCTGTAAAGGCTTTCAATCAGGGTCCTGCTTTATATCCTGTATGTTCTGCTTCTTGGAAGTCAAACCAAATATTTACGCCTGAAAAGAAACAACCGAGTATGCACATCTTGGATCACTGGGGCAGTTCCAGGTAATGTGGAAGTAAATGTAAAGACTCTCTTGGGCTTCAGTAAAGTTTGGGTCAAGATGCCAAACCAAGATAGAGTACAAAGGATTGCAGTAACAGTTCCTGTCTTCTGATGGCCAAGCTTCAGAGGCGATAAGGGGAGTTCTGCAGGGCTTTTGGCTTTCCTACTCAATTAATGAGTCTATATTTGGCAATGGAAAATAGCCCTATTTAGAGCATTTTGTAAACAATGTTAGTTATAGGCAATGAATTTTTTCCACTGCCTATATATAGTTATCTGAAGCACTGTAATGTTCAGGTCAAGAGACAAAAAATTATTTAATCTGACTTAGGTTTAATGCCACATTGAACTGCTTAGCTCACCAGTGAGAAGCAGTTGTATTCCATGAACAGTTTTAACGTGCATGTCCGTACAGTATTGTTAAAAGCACACCTAATTTACCAAGATCAGATTATCTATCAGTAGTCAGCAAGCCTAGAAGTGTAGCCCCAGGCACAGTCAGAGACCGTCTTTGAAATATATGTAATTCCACATCCCAAATGAGCCAGATACAGCTTCACGGGGTGTTGATTCTCAGTTAAGGGGTACATCACAGGAAGACCCGGACAGGCTGCAACATATAGGGCACTCACGTGGCCACAGTGTCTATCTTAGAGTATGCCATGCTCCTGGCTGCTCCTTGGACCATGCTTGTATATATACTGCCAGTAAAAACATTGATAATTAGAATCATAGAATGACAGAATATCTCGAGTTCGAAGGGACCTATAGGATCACGGAGTCCAACTCCCTGCTCCTCACTCTTGCAAGATGAGATATACCTTGGTCTGTGTAAGGATGCCAGATGTAGTGTTCTTAATGAAGTATCTGGGAAAAAAAGGGAAGTCAGGGAACAACCAGAGCCACAAAACCACCTTGGGAAGGTGGTATCTCATGAAGTACAAACAGCTTTCAACCTGGGTGTGAAAACAAGGGTTTATTATTGCTCTTCCCATCCCAAAAGCATCTCACAGAAAGGGTCATACCCGTTAGGCTACAGAGAGGAGGCAGTGAAGGGAAAACAGAGTTCCTCTTCTTAATTCTGTATGAATATTCAGTCATTTATGCAAAACAGGTCATTGTGAGCACCAGAGAGTCACAGCATAGTTGTGTGATCATAGCCCAAAGTAGTAGGGTAGTTTGGGTGGTTGGAATATAGGTAGGTAATATCTCCCGAAGCAGAGAGTTTAATGATTTTTAAAAATCTTTACTCTAGGCGAATGCCCCAGACGTTGAACAGACTGTACCATCTTCCCAGCAACAAAATCCAGTTGAACTCCCGTTCTTTTCCTGCACCTATTCTGCTTTTCTAGCCAAGTTGTTTGAGAGTTTCTGATGCTGAGTCTCTTTGGTGAATTGCACCTGAATTTGCTGAATATATCAGGGATTATGGAATTACATTTTCCCCTACACCGGCTACATTCAAGGACAAAACCCCAGTCATTTGGAGGCTTCTATGAAAAAGTTAATTGCATTAGCAAAAGAATATTTGCTAAAGTTAAAGACTCTTGAATCAGCCAGTAGAATAACGATTTTATATATGGTGGCCTGTGATGCTGGGAACGTCTCTTCCTCACATGCCAAAGTCCGGCTGTGGTAAACACTTTAAAGGAGAAGTGGAAGATGTTTTTTTTTCTTTCTAATTCATCTGTGTGTTTGCTCTGGGCATTCCATGTGGACGACATGTCAGGATTTGCTACTTCCTCTCTTGCCTAACTCTGCAGTGAGTTAAAGGTTTACTTAAGGACATGCTGACCAGTTAGAAAAGATTGTTTAAGTTAAATTTTGTCAAGGTGCCGAGAACCTTTCAAAGCAGTGGGTGCTGGGAGGAGGGGGGCTGCGGGGAGAAAGGGACAGTGTTATTATTTACACGTGCACTCACAGCTTGTTTCTGTTGTGCCTCCCCTCAGTCTTTCATGCCTGAAACGGGCACTCACTCATGGCATGTCTTGCCTGGAATTAACCCAGATGCTTGGCATATGTGGCTTTAAGATAGGCAATTAGCCTGGTCTGAAATCACCACTGAACAGTGAAGCATGTGTACACATGGAGCATCACACCATCAGTTATAATGATTTGTAATTTGTCCAGCCTGTGAATGCATACCCTACTTCTCTGCATCCTGCCAGCGCAGGTTGTTCTTGAGAACTATCCATTGCTCCCATGCATGAACCAGTCACTACTCCTACATTTGTCTGCTCATTAGGGAACAGAAATGTTTTGTAACAACTTCACTCTATGCTGCGACATCAGACAACCAGAGCAGACTGGTCTAACAGAGCAGTCTAACATTGCAGACACATTCATCAATTTTGAAATTCCAGATCAGCATGTTTTTAAGCACAATAAGAGTCACATCTGTGGGAACAGCAGAAGCACAGTACTGTCCCTTGCACGAGCTGGTGTAGAAAAAGTGAAGGCAATCAAACTGCATTATCTTGTAAAAAAGGCTGAATTCAAACCTCTGGCCACCTGGAAGAGACAATAATGAATCCTCTTAAAAAGCTGGCCATGCAATGCATTGAGGTAAGGGGGAGATGTCCACCTTAGTCACCGAGGATAGACTAGCACTCCAGAGAGGGTGCTGGCCTGGTTCTGTGAGAGTTTTCCCACTGGGAGTGACAGCTCAAGCAGATTGCTCCTTCTTGTGCCACCAACAGATGTCTACAGGCCTGCCAAGTGGGGTAGGTAGGAGCTCAGTTAAGTTTAAAAGAAATTTTTAAACAACCCTGCTCAGTTTTGCAGTCTAGTTAGCTGTGCAACTGCACAACCAGCGTCTGAAAGGAGAGGAATTGCCTAAGTCAGCACTACTGCCAGAATCATAGAATCATAGAATCTTCATGGTTGGAAAGGACCTTTGAGATCATCAAGTCCAACCATACACACACAACACCCAACCACCCACCCCCCTTCAATCTCTGTCACTAGAGCATGCCCTGAAGTGCCAAATCTAGACGTTTCTTAAATACCTCTAGGGATGGTGACTCAACCAGCTCCCTGGGCAGGCTCTTCCAGTGCCTGACCACTCTTTCAGTAAAGTGATTCCTCCTAATATCTAATCTAAACCTCCCCTGCTGCAACTTCAGACCATTTCCTCTGGTCCTGTCATTATCCACCTGGGAGCAGAGGCCAACACCCACCTCTCTACAACCTCCTTTCAGGTAGTTGTAGAGAGCAATAAGGGCTGCCCTCAGCCTCCTTTTCTCCAGGCTAAACATGCCCAGTTCCCTCAGCCTCTCCTCATATGGCTTGGTCTCCAGACCCCTCACCAGCTTGGTGAAAAAGAAATCTCTGTGGAGCCATGGCCAGGAAAAAAAGTGCCTTGGAGACCACATTTCTAATGAACTTACTCTCTTCGGGGAACGGTAAAAAAAGAGTTCTGCCTCAGTGTCTTGTAAAGTATAGTATTCAATGCTATTTACATGCAACCAGCTCTCCAGTCCATTCCTTTAATATCTCATTCTCACTCACCCTTTCATCCCAGGGAAGACATTTGTGTTGCACAGCCCCTGCCTTTTCTCTCTGAAGAAGATGCCTGTAGACATACAGAGGTCCTACCTCATTATCTCCTATATTTCATCCATGTCCATGGGATCTTCACACAAAAACTGTATGCACTTTGTAATCACTAAGGAAACAAACCAGCTTACCACCTCTAGCCCATGCCTCCAATGGGTGAAAAGCAGCAGTAATGAGAGCACCAAGCTGGGAAATGGGGGACTGAATTTCTCATACAGCAGTGACAAGATGGATGACCTTGACTCCGTATCTCAGTTCCCTGCCTGTGAAATGGGAATAGGGTGATGTACAATCGAGAAGCACTCTGTTAGAGTTGAGCATTGCTCTGTAGAGAACAGAGCCTGGTAGGCTCCGTTAACTGATTCTTTGAAATCAGTTATCCCTAAAAGAAGACACCAAGAGAGAGGAGAAACTCCTGTTACCCTTTATCAAGCAATTCAGTGACACTAAGAAATCCTTATACACTAAGAAGGGCTACAGCTTTGGACAGGTTTTAAAAAAAGATAAAAGCAGACACAGCCACATGGAAACACAAATGACATCCGTTCAGAATTAGCTCTGCCCCTTTTATCTTCATAAGAAGCCAAGCTGAACTCCAACCTTTGGATTCTCTTGAGGCATTAGCTTTTCATTATGAATGAATGGCTGATCACATTATGACAGACAAATGATCGGCAGCAGGAGGGTTTACCAACATACCGTGCACTCCCACAGTCACTGAAGGGGAAGTCTAATGAGCAAATAACCTGCTGCAACTTTCTACATATTTCCTGTAATTGAGAACTCTTCTGTACTTCGTCTGGAATGCAGATGCCTGTCAGTCACAAGGTCATAAATAGGATTAGGGGCTGTTTCTGGAAGGGCAAGCAAGTAGCTTTAGACGCTCAGTTGAAAATACAGATGTTTTCTGTCTGCATGGCTGTTAGGTGGTGGTATCTCCAAGTCTGTTCAAGCAGGCTTGGCTACTAGCTCTTCCCTGAGGCCCCCAGTTTGCAACTGGTGCAGATCCCTACTAAGTGTGCAGATGCCTACTAATTTTTGCCTATGAAATCAGTTGCAAGATCCAAGCACTAAAAGCTCTGTTTAGGGATATACAGCATAGAACTGACTCTCTAGCCTCTATCAAAATGATGTCCAACACCTAATGGGCACTGAGACCTTTTTTTTCTGTTAAGAGTTTTGTTTCAGACCATTGCACAAAAAGGATTTAAAGTATAATCTCCCCATAAAGAAAATCCCTAAGTAACTTCCCTAAGTTACCCTGAGAAACCTGATAAATAATATAGTCTTCTGAGAACTTTAACCTCCTCCATCCCAATTATAGCTGCTCTGTGTGACAGAAATGTTTGAATAATTAATATTTACTAATATTTAGTTACATTTTTCTGTGGTACTGGCCAATACAATTATTTCACCACTACAGTTACAAAAAGCAAATATTTCAAGAAAAGAAAGCTGTTTACCAAATAAAAGGGGGTGCTTTGATTTGGGGTTTTGTGTGTGTGCGTTGTTTGGGGTTTTTTTCTAGTGTAATGTCTTATTACCAGCTGAATTGCTTCTTCAGAGACTGCGAAACCTGTATAACTTTTGTCAAAGTAACGTGACCACTTATGGTAACCGACACGCTCTGTCTCACGGCTTTGCTGTTCTTCTGTTTGTCCCTTCACTTCCATATCTATATTACAACTTATTTCTCTTCTTCGTAGAAGCTATTTCTCCTGTCAGTAGATCTTCTTATTTTTGGAATGTTACAAAAGACCCTTAAGATCACAACCAGGATCAGGGCTGGTGAGGCACTTCGTAAGCACACAGAAAAAATCCTTGCCCTGAAAAGCACTTCAAATATAAAAATATACCAGGATACAAAAAATATAGGATGAGAGCTACTGCAGTGAAGCAGCTTCCTCAAGGTCACACAGGAGATCAGTGACCAGATCAGGAATAAAACCTTCACCTCCCACGTCTCTTTGCTGGGCTCTATTTTTCTTTAGTAGAAAGGAGTCAGTGTCAAGCTTATTGGTTTTATCCAAGCCAAATTCCACTGGATTTCACCATAATGAAGGTAGGGAGAGGGGTTATATCCACTTTAATCAGTCTACCAAAGCTTTAAAAACCCTTGCATGGAATGCAGCTGAGTACAAAACCGTCCCATTTCAGCAGCTTATTCAGGATATGCAAACCAGATGGAAGTCTATGTATTACATGATTAAATGTACTCTACATCAGAAAGGAGCAATCGCCAAAATCATCCAAACCAATGATATGAGAGAGGTCATTGTCTTCCATTCATCTATGTTAAGGTCACAAAAGCCTCCACAGAGATAAGGGGATGTGGTCAGTGCCCTGAAAGGTTGACACACTAATTACGGACAGAATAAAGGGGCCAGGGGATAAAGCACAAGCCAGGGTAAAGGAATGACGTGGGGTGATGAGGATAAGGCCACAAGGTTATTCAGCAGAGACATGCTCAACAAGGCTGCCCGTGTCTCCTGCTAACATGGGGTTGATCCTAGTGCAGACAAGGTTCTGCCTCTTTGGGGATATCATTATGAAGTGACCATACACAAATGCACCCCTTTGTCACAGGACACAGAAGAAGGTTTCAGAGGAATAGTTCATTCTGCTGAACAGTGTTCTCATATTCTCAGATCATTCCACATCTTTAAGCCATATACAATCTCTCTCTCTCACACACACACAGATACCTACTGCATTTATAGTAAAAAAGATGTTCTACCTGCCAGCCCCGCCTGTGGATTTTATTTCCAGACAGCATATCACCCTCAGCACAAACTCATATTTTTCAGGTAAAACACACTTAACAAGAATGTTGAGTTGGTAGTTGACAGAGGAGGTGGGTATTACCATAAAATCCTTGCATTTTCCCTTATTACATTTTACAATATAAAAGGTAAAGCTGTTCAAATTTTGGAAATGGAAACTTTTGAATGAGTCTTATCTTGACACAAAAAAAAAGAAACTGACATGCTTGCAAGTTTTTCTCCTCACATTGGCTTTATCCAATTTTTGTTATAGCTTCATTCAAACTGCCATGAGGAATGGTGATACTTTGTCCTGTAGCTAAGTTAAAAATTCTCTCAAGGATGCACCAGTGAAAGCAAACCTAGATTACTTTAACGTGATGTTTCTCTCCCTTCTCCTAACATTACATTTGCCTCATCAACATCCTGCAGCAATGAATTTCCCTTGTCATACACACTTATGCAAGCAAAATGGGAGTCTTAAATTAGTACAGGACATAAAGTACATCATACAAAGGGATTTTACTAACCACTGGTCTCCTAGGTGTTTCCAGCACAAAACTAACAGCAATGAGGTTTGGGACATGTCCATGAATTATTTTTATGTTGCCAATAGCAGAATGGGATTGGCACTTCAGTACCTCAAGCAGTTAACCAGCTTTGAGAGATGCCACAAGATGTGCAGCAGACGAGGACCAGCCCCAGCTTCAGAAGCTCCCGGTCTTCATTGTTAGATTCCCAAATTTCCCAAAACCTCAACGTTTTCTTTTTTCCTTTGCCCAGTTGGACTCCCACAGTAGCGAGGACATTGAAAGTCTATTACTTTGGGCCTGCCAAAGGCCAACATTTGGCCCTTGGGTTAGGAGATCTATGAAGTAAATAGATGTCATGTTTGTCCAGTCACTTTGTGACCACAGTAACAGCTTGTGACAATGGACAGAAGGTCTGTAAAAATATTTTGGTGCCTAAAGACACAGTTGGAATTAGCCAAAACTACCAAGTTATCTAAAATCCAGTGCCACAAAAGCCATACTCCTCTGTATCTGGGGAGCTAGGTAACTTGAGAAGTTTGACTTAGAAAACAGGTTAAAGAGAATAAAGCTTGACTCTCTGATTTTCAGTCCTGAGCAGTGTTTGAGTTCATTAAAGAGAACACTCACAGAATCTTTAGTCTCATTGTTTTTCTCCTGTTTATGAAGTATTTAGCTATAAGCTTTCCTCCCCTTACACTTAACGTGAGCTTTCTCAATTAAATGTTTCATAATCCATGCCTGTGCACCACCCAGCTCACATTCATACTGAACTACACTGAAATCCTATAGGCACGCACATATCCACAAGCTTCTCAAATACCCACTCTCCTCCTGGGGTGGCTGTTACCTGAAGTGGTGTACTTGGGCAATCATTTCAATTTATCTGCTCCAGGAGAACCAACCCTGCAAGGAAACAGCTCTTGCCATCCCCATGCATTTCACATCCCCTGTAGCACCAGACCTGGAAAACCCAGTGTTCCAGGGCTTTTTGCCTTTTTGCTCCTCCCAGCTGCCTTATCGTCCTCCCTTCCCTCTCCTCCTACGGCAGAAGCAGCCATTCTGTAACTTCTCACAGGCAGTAAAATTAAGGTTTGGGAAATATTGCTAAGAAGCCCTCAGCTGACTCAGACTGCAAAATGTGTTATTTAGAGCACAGTGCAGATAGATAGAAAATTGGGCAAAAAGGAGAGACGAATGACTCAATTCAGTTGCCTTATGTACTTGTCTCTGTCCATTTAAGGTCTCCAAGCATAGCCCAGCTCAGTCCCAGCTGTCCTTATGGAATGGCACAGGACTCGTGACACATCAAACAGCCCCATGAGGATGTTTCCAGTAGCCCAGAACATCTCCAGGCAGCAGAACTTGATTGTATGGGGGTAAGTGAATTTATCCTCAAGTGGCTCTTATAACTTCTCGTAACAGCTAGGTGTGAACCTTTGCTTCCCATGCCAATGCCTCAGTCATAAACCACTGGGCAAATCAGGACCCCTGGAGAAAGTGTCCTTTTGAAGACACTATTTATTTGTGTCAGGTAGACAATGGAAATATAATGACTCAAACATGAAAAGGGATGGGCCAAGGTAGAAAAGATTGGTGATAGTCACCAAAGTTGTGTCATGAAACTACATGAAGGAAAATAAGAGGACAAAGGAAAAATTAATAATTTATATATTTGATAGGAACAGGACCCAGGGGCAACGCAGCTCTTTCAGCAGTCCGCCACATGTGTTCATGAACTACTTGTACCAAGAGACTGTCAAATAGTACATGCATTAAATCTCCAAAGACAACATAGGCCTCACTGTGTTTCCTGGCCTCCAGGCAACACATTTTCAAAATCAAGTGTGTTGCCTGATGCCAGCCCTGCCTGACTGTAGACTCAGTTAACAGCCCATTGAATCTCTTTCATAAGGCTTTCCTGAGCCTGGACGTGTGCCCTGAAAGTGGATGACTGCTGCATTTTCAGCTTTCCTACCTAAGAACACCAAAACACCTACTACCACTTTAGAGGCAACTGGGATATAACTGACATTATCACTGATACTCAAGAGCAGCGGGAGGGCCTTCAGGGAGCAGAGTGAGGTATTTGAGAAGGGTATTAGGTGAAGCATACTCTCTGTTATATCAGGGACATGGAGAACATGTGTCCATCATTAGTATTATCACGGGGCAGTAAACAGTCTGGGGCTGCAAAATTATTTTGAAAGGGTTGTATAATTATTTGGAGAATAATTCTCCCCTCCAGAGGAAAAGTCCATACAAAAGCCACAGAGCAGCTCAACCACTATATGCATTTTTCAAATTATGAAAGGAAAGGAAAAGCAGTGAAGAAACATCATAGATTGATCTTGTTATGTTATATATTCTCTTTAGTATCTGTAACTAGGGAAAACATATTCTTATTACATTAAAGAAGTACATTGCTTGTGCTGCCAGTGCAAAATGTGGCTAACATTAGAGGACTGTTTCCCTAAGACAGTTTGGGCCCCTGACTCAGCCTCTTACACTCTATCAGGCTCTCTGATTTGCACAACTGTTCCTCAATAAACACAATATAAGACCACCAAGCTGACATGGTCTGTTGATCCCAATGTGTTTCCATTTGGGGCTGGCTTGGGTACTTCTTCCCGGCACTGCACCATATGTTTGTACCTAAAGTTTCCTGTGGGGAAAAAAATTTATATTTTTTGTTATCATTCCCTTTTCCTTCTTGGGTGTAAATTCATGGCAAGGGCTTTGTTTGGTTGTGAGCACAACATACTCCAAGGCTAAGATCACTGCTGCCAGAGAACAAGAGAAAAATTGTCCCCAAAAATGGATATGTGAAATATCACTTAAGGATCTCCACTTCCCTGACACGAAGATATAAACACTGAAGATTAAAGAACAAGTAGTTTTGGAGGAGGCTGAATGAGCTCATGAGAGGTGAAGTGAGCTGATAGTAAGCATGATATTCTACAGCGATGAGCTTTATAGAAGGGTGCAGAAATGTTGAAGTTTCTGGAAAATCCAAAACATAAGATCATTCTAACTGTCCACTACATAGGAGATTCCTTTGATCATTTAAAAAAATAAAATAATATAAATGGACAGAGGAAGACACTAAGTTCTCCATGCTTTACATTTAAGGCAGCACATTTTACACAGTACTCACAAAATTTTCCTTTTGAGAACTGCAGTTGATACACAGTTAAACCCTCTCAAGTGGATGAAAATTGAATGAAATACCGCAAGTGATGGGCAAAAATTTATATGGCACTGTTTCAAGCGGAGTAGAAACATGTATTTAGCTACCAGAAAGGATCCAGTGTTCAACTTGGGTGTGCTAATTTTCTGATTAATTAAATATAATATGCATTAATATTATGTGTACACTTAGTATGTAGTTAGATTTTGATCTTGGTTACAGGTTTCCCACATCTGTACCACTGCGTTTTCTTTTCATTTTTTCCCTGCTGGTTGCCAGCACTTATAGCTGATAAATTTAGACCTGAAGAACAGCTCAAAAGATCCAGGTAGCTCTCTACCATCCTGCCTTCAGTCCTCATAATATATATATAACTGTTTCAAAATTCACAGAGGTGGCTTTCCTTCCTAGTGCCATGAAGTGCCTCACTAAACCAGGAGACAAAGGCCTTATTCTTTTATACAAATGGACAATCAAAAGCATGCTCTGTCTGGGTGTTTTGCCTGAGTCCCGATGCATATGTTCCCCATTTTTATGCACATCTTTATCACTATAGCTCCGTTCTGATTTTACCAGCAACTGTCACATATTCTGGCCACCTGGCACCTGTTTTCCTCCTTAGTTTCAACTTGGTTCGTTTTACACAGCTCGTAATCTGCATGTATCTGTGGGAGGCTACTGGTTGTGGGTGGCTGGGAGGACAAGACTGTAACTCAGGAGGAGAAAATCTTGCAGTTGTTTGAAGGATGGAAGAGCAGGCCTTTATCCTGCATCAAAGAGGATGGCTTTGAATGGAAACTCAACTTCTCATTTTAAGTATTCCTTTGAACTGGGGAATGACATGCATAGCCCATTCCTAAGAATAGCATCCTTTTATATATTCTTTTTTAGTTCTGAAGAAATCTATTTCTGCCCAAGCATGGTATCTCCTTCACTTTTAGCACTGAAAATCATTTATATCAGAAATTCAGATTCAGGAAAGAGGGGGAATTGATCTTACTGAAATGGATTCCTAGGTGAATACCTCTACTGACTTATTTTACCCCCTTCATTTCATCTCTCTGTTGAAGGTAGCGTCCTCATTGTTGCGTCATTACTGCCCTTTGGTTCACATAGCGCACAAACAGGATTACTTTTGGAGGAAACTAACTTGGAAGAGGCATCCAGAACTACACCTGAAGGTCTCCAGCCATGAATGGACAATCAGTCTGGAGAACAAGACTGAAAGAAGTCTAAAGGAACCCACCTCTCAAATGTGCGTAAGGTGGACATCTGGGCTATAGCACTCACTGCTTGTCTCTATTAATCTGCTTCCATGGTCTATATCGCTCGCCCATGTAGGTATGATCCCCCATTCTTACAACATTTTAACATATTCCTAGCATCACAGACTTAATATAATATCTGAGGGTTTTACACGGCTTGATCAGTAGCTTATGGAATCAGGTTAAAATTCGCAACAAGAAGTCACATATAGCCTGTAGCAAGACATGAGAAATTTGCTGACCACCAAAGAACAATGCTGAAAATGGCGTAGATAGAAAAGTTTCCAGTGGAAATGACTGGATCAATATGCTAGTACCAGTGAAATTTATATCTGATAACAGCATTCAAATGCTTAAAACATGTTTGTGCTATTACAAAGTTGGCCAGCTTTTGTGGTGTCTGAGTATACTGAATGACCACATGGTCAAAATCTTGAAACTACAGTTTGCAATAAATTATCATCCCCTTCATGAACATCTACGCATAAGTGATGCCTATTTTTTCTCATCACTCTGGTATATTTTAAGAAAATATGATGGTTAATTGAAAATAGATATTTTTTCCATATGGCCTGGAACAAAGTTTTGGATAAACAGAAGACCGAACCGTCTGGAAACAACAGATGGCAGTGTTTTAAAGATGAAGAGATAAAAGCTTGGATAACCAGTGCTGAATGTCAGTAGTAACATATGATGGAGGCAGTACACTTACATCTGGGAATTTAGCTCTACCATAGTTCTATGGGATAGACATGTGGTCAAAGTAGAGAATTTTTAAAAAATGAAAAGGAGGAAAGTGAGTTACCTGTTGTATTCCAGCAGCCAGACACACAATCTCCTTGCATTTAATTTCAATAGAATAGTTTGTGGCTGTAAATAATGTTCCCAGTTCCATTGGAAGATGCAGAAGAGTTTATACAACCAGTGCAAAGAGTTAGCCTGTTTCTATTACCTATTTACTTAACATCCTGGGAGAAACATTCAAATGAGGACAGAAATGGGAAATATAAAAGGAACATAAAAAGGTTCAAATGCATGTGATAACTATGGTCTATAATAAATAAATAAATAAATATCCTACCCCATACTTTTAAACGTACCACAATCAGGCATTTGTCCATAACTAGTTACTGTATAATGTAATACATTGACCGTGCATTTAGCCACGATTTAGCCTGTTTCCTTGACACATTGAGGTGAGTGTAGATTCATTTCAGTAATGCCACACATGGCATAAGGAGAGATGGTCCCAATTTTTGCAGCAAGTTTTCTAATACAGAAAGAAGATCACAAGCCAGCTCAAGCGCTGGCTGGAATAATGCTTCCTTCCCTTGATATAATGCTCAGTACCATTTCTGAATCATTTTTTGTGGGATGTGTAACATTTTACAGAGAAAATTCTAAGCAAGAGAAGGAAATATTTCTCCTTCTAGTTTTCTTTCTGATAATTTGTATTTATTTTTGGAGACAGGAGAAATGGAGAGAGAGAAAACCCCCACAGAAACAAGTCAAACTAAAGGATCTGAGAAAAGACAAGACAGTAATTTGGTTTAAATCTTCATAATCTTTACAACAGTAGACCTTGTTCAGTTGCCCCAGGCTAAGGATCTGACCTACACTACACTTTCTATCAAGAATATCAGAGTATTAATGTATTCTTAGTATACACGTATTGAAATGGCAGCTTGAGAAATAGAGCTCTGTCCTCTAAGACTATGTCAAGAGGAGTAGGGAGGAAGGAAAAATAAAATTGACAGTTGCTTTCAAAATTTACATCTGTAGAGCCTAATATGGTACAATACTGTCATGCTTACAGCAGAGGCGATATTGAAAATCAAATATTGGACTTCCTTGTATGTACAGGTTAAGCTTCTCCAGGCAAGCGCCCATTCAACAAGCAGTGCTGTCCCCAGAGTGCCACGTACAACACCTCTGGCAGCCCACCTGCAAAAGTCCAGCTCTGCTGGTGTGGATAATACTCTCCAACTCCTTCTCTCAGATGCACCGACATCAAGATTCTGGGGATAACACAAGGCAGATGTGCAAAGGGGAAGGAAAAAAACTCTTTCCGTGCCTTTTTGTGCTTTCTTCAGCTTAGCAATGTGGGATAGCTCTGTTTCTGCCTCAGCTGAGAAGGGCTGGACACAAAATATCCTTTTGAGCCTCATCCTTCTGGGCAGAGGCAGAAACAAAGTTATCATGCATTACTGGTATTTCTATTCCTATTTTATTATTTGGGCTTCATCTTCAGTTTCAAGAACCAATTCCTTCATCTGTCTCTGTACACAGACTGTTAAAATGCAGTCCATCACTCTCATAGCTGGATGCTTGAGTTAAGCCACAGCAGGAGATCTGTTCTCACTGTTATTTTAAGTACAGAGTAACTTTTTTTGAGAATGTGCAAGTTCGTGCAGTTACAGTTTTATGCAATAGTCATGATTGTCGTTAGTACATTTCAGTGTTCACATTAAGAGAAATTGTCTTAAAATGCGATATGTCTTATACATACTTTTTCTCCAGCAGAGCTAAGATTTTGAAGATGTTTTAACTGTTTTTTTTTCATTAGTATTCTTAGATTTTTTTTATATTTAACAGTAATTTTTTAATTTCCTGGACTTGAAATGCATGACTTTTTTCATCATTACAGTGTTTTTATGACACCTTTTGTTCATGTGTTGCTGACATAGGCTCCCAAACCTCCTCCCAGTTTCATGTAGCTTTGATGTGCACGGATACCCACAAGCACATACTAAAAAAACATCCTTCCCGAACAGTAGTGATGGAAATTCAGTAACAGTACAGATTTACCATTAGTAGCAAACTGTACTGTGGATAAAAGTAAATTTTGTATTTAAATAGAAACTCATGGCCAAGCACAATGTTGGATTGTAACCTGTTCTGCATTTAATATTCACTGAGTGCCACACAGGCATTTTGCACATTATATCTCACCTTCACTTTGTGTTTTGTTTTATCTCATTTATAGAGCTGGAGTCGTTTTTCAAAGTTAACTGAAGTCACCCTAGGTTTACACGGAAAGGCAGGAAGAACAGATGGGGAATGTGTCTCAGCAGTGAGAGAGAGCATGGGATCTGGATTTTCTTATCAGATTTTTGAATGAGAGCCTCCTCTCACCTCTGCTTTGTTTACGCATCTGATTTATGCCAGCGTCTGAGAGACGAGAACAGGTGGTCACTAAAAAGGGAAGTCTGGTCTTCATATCCCTGATGCTGTACTGAGAAACCACGCATTGCCTTCAGCGTGTGCATGTTTCAAGCCACTTCCTAGCTGTTGGAATGAAACCCACTAGGCTTTAGGCAAACATTGTTAGCAACATCATAAGGGCAGAGGATCCACCAGGCTGCCTGGATGGTTTGAAGACCAAGACTGTGACTAATAGATTTCCTCAGGATCAGATTAGAGATGATAATTGCATCTCTCTTTAAAACAAAGAGAAAAATCCTCCAGCAAATGCAGCCTTGCCAGGAGGGCTGAAGCATCTACAATTTTTGCCAGGAATCAAAGAGCCTTTTCCTATTCCAAACAGGTGAAATCAGGTGTGAGCCCCTTGCAGTCAAGGGAGTTACACCAGCAACAAAGAAAGGTAATTGTAAGATCAGGCAGGTCCCAAACGTCAGGATTTACAAAGTATTACTCCTCAGATGTCATTCAGACATTGCATTCGCATCAACTATATCTCCTTTTATCCACTAATTGTGTAATTCATTCAAAAGAGCAAGCAGATTGGTTTCATCTGTTACATCTTGTATGGGCCAAACCCCGGGAAAATATTTCCCTTGGCTCATCCCAAGAAAAACATTCACACACGCTGTTTATTTTGATATTCTCAAATACTACTTTTATCTTATGTTTTAGCTACATATTCCTTTAAACTTGCTCTTCTCATTCCTTGTCCCTTTGGTATCTCTTAATTAGACCTGGTGACTAATTCATAGGGAATTATTTATTTAACAAATCCCGCCCTTTCCTGTCACAAAGCATCTACAAGCAAAACACTTTTTTTTTTTTTTTCAAGTTGGTATTAATTAAAAACTATTTACAGACATTCAGAGCAGAATTCTTATTCTGTAGCTTTCCTCTTGTTCTTCTTCGAGATGTGCCATCAGTGCTCCGCTAGGATGTGTTCTGCAAGACTGTGATGATGACTGACTGACACGGGTAGCTAGTGACAACGTGGAACGGAAAATGTTTATGTCCAGACATAGCCTCTTCGACGAATATAGGTTAATCAATAGTGTCAGACATCTCTCTGTGCTTCACACAACTCTTGCTCACTGTTTTTCCTCTCCCATTCCCTGACAGAAGGTATGGTCCTGTACAGCTTGGGAAGGTCTCCATGCAGTTGTTTGTCCCTGCAGTGGCAGCCAACAGCTGCAAAATGTGATGTGAGCAGAGTGTCCTGTCTCCCTGTCTCTCTTCCTTCCCTGATACGCTGGTTCTCCTCACTCAGATGTCTTCTACTTCTACTGAACAAGAAAGGGGAGGGAAAGAGAGTGGAGAGGAGAGCTGTATTTACTTCTTTTTATCAGGTGTCCACACTCCTTGTGTTGCCTCTGCAATATATAAATGTGTATGAATGTGTATCTGCATACGCACCTGGAACGTGTGCTGGTATATGGAACATCCCTGTTTCTCTCCATTTAGTTTCTCGTACACCCTGCTCCAGACGCATCAGGAGGGAGAACAGACCTCTCAGCTCTCTCTCTGCTTGTGGCAGAGATGACCACATCAGACCTCTAGGACACAGCGAAGTGAAGGGTTGTTTTGTAGGAGACAAGGGAGTCTTTGCCTTTCCCTAGGGTCTTTTGAACATGATGAAGGAGAAGATATTGGTAGAAAATCCCACCTTTTTTTTTTTTTTTTTTTTAAATCAAAAGGAAGAGAAAATAGGAAACCACACAAATCTGCTGGGGTTGCCTGCAGCAGAAAGAACAGTGCTGTCTGTATCACACTACAGCCACAGACCGCTCTGTGTTGGAGTAAGCCTGACTGTGCAGTATACACCAACATGGCTCCATACGGTCACGAATCACAGCTGAGTACCCTGAAGCTGAGGCACCCCCAAAAAGGAGATGACAAAAGGCTCTCCACAGCACCCCTGACACCCGTGCCCTTGTGCTGCTGGGGTGGAAGCCCCGGCACAGAAGCCACATTTCCACTGCTCTCATACTCCACCTGAATCACCGGTTCCAGCCTGGCAAGCCACGGCTTTGGGGCAGCCTCGCAGTCAAGCACCAGCACTTCTCCCGATTCAGGTCCTCCTGTCTGACAAGCACAGGCAGACAAAAAAGTCTCCATGGAAGACATTTTTTAAAAAGGAGGCAGTTTTAAAGAAGTTTAGCATCTTTGCAGTGTTTTTATTGCTGGGTTTTTTTTCCTAAATTATTTTTTAAGGAAAAAAAAACCACAAATTTTTATGTAGTTTTCAAGGTAGCTTGTTCAGCTCAATTTTGGCAAAGAAGCTCGGGAAACTACAGAGAGTTGAAGCTGGGAAGTGAAGTCAAGCTGACCTTTGCTACCAAAAGATTTTTGTGGCAACCGCATAGAAAATACCTGCCAGCGGAGCTGATCACATAGGGCTTAGAGATGATGGCGTAAGGACTAGTGTCAGTTTTAGGAGTCAGGGAAGAAACAAGAAGAAGAGGGGCTGACTTCCCCTGAGCCTGGAAGAGGAAGGAGACCCTCCTCCTCACTGTCAGCAGGGGAAGGAGCAGCGCTCGCAGATGTTCCCCTTTCCCTTAAGCTGGGTGTCACAGACTTCCTGGGCCGGTGACGGGACACAGGCCTCGCGGATGTTGCTGGCCGCCTGCCGGAGGCTTCTGTGATAAATAGGTCCGGTTGAAAAAAAAAGCACAACACATCACTGATTCAAGTGGAAGCTCTTCTCATTCATTTTCACCAAAACAAATGTGTTTTTTTTTTTTTTTTCCCCTGGAAGATGTTAACTTGGGGGGAAGGGAAAGAAAAAAAAGGCAACAAAAAGCAGTCATTCCATCCCAAATGAAGAGCCTGGCATTATTTTGGCTCCTAAGGTGCTGTGGTGTCGCCCAGGAGCCACAGATCTACTGGCTCGTGCCTGTGCGGGGCCCCCAACCATGTTTCCTGCAGCACGTGATGCTCACCGCGATGCACGACCTGTTTGTAAACAAGGTAATATACAAGACATATGGAATTAGACAGGAGAGGCAGTGGAAAATAAGAGGCTGAAGATCGTATGGGATATGTAAAGCTTGTCTCCTTTAATACTTCTTCACAGCATTAGCTTTTGTTGAATGATTAAGCTGTCCTAATCTCTTCTAAAGCCAAGAAAATAACAAGATATTTAGAATTAATCTGGTTTCTTGGCTTTGGAGAAAATCCCAAGTGGTTATTTTTCTTCATCTGCTAAGCCAATTCCAAGGAAAAACTCCTGTCAGTGTCAGTTATGTAAAAGTTTTTCTGACTGAACTTGAATCTGTGGAGTAGCTTTCAAAGCACTTTCTCCTCTGATAGTTTGAGGCGTGTTTTATGAATGTGTGTGCATTTCGTGTCCTGCCTCATGAACATGTCCACCTCCTTTGAGTATTTTAGGTATGTGGCATTGTTTTTCTTCTGCTTTATTGCTCCATCTACTGGAACCAGTTCTATATGGCATTTGAATGAACAAATCGGATGATGGGTATATTTATTTATTCTTGTAAAGAAGGAGAAAAAAGAGAAGCCTCTTAATCCAAAACATTTGAGTTATTTTAGTTTTATAACAAAGTGCACATTTTGTATACTAAATCCCCCCCTTTTTTCAGGCTCTTAATCAGAGCCCTGACCGTAAGAATACTCTTGTAGATCTAAATGTCCTCATATGTTCACATTCTTACTGACCTTCAGTGCTTCCAAACTCTTATGAAAATATGTTGTTGTTTCTCAAAAGATTATGTGTAGCAAAACAACAAGTAAAAACCCTCTCCCAGCATGAACAGGAGGACGTTTTGTGGAATTAGCTGAGATTTGAATTGTACTTTGAAAATACAAATTGCTAAAAAAATTATGGAATACATGCATATAATTAATTTAATGCAGAAGGACATTTTCCCTTTAGTTCCTAATTCAGATTCTACCGGTCATATGTAATGTCTTTTTTAAAATAAAATAAAAAAAAAAAAAAAACACTTCAGAACAGATGGAAAAGAAGCTAAAACAGTATACGCAAGAGGAAATTTTACACCATACCTAAAGGATTCAAGGTAATTTTATTGTCACGATTGTTTGTCCCTCATTTAAAGAAGTGGCTACTGTAAAAGTTTTTTGGAAAGTAATCCTGTTAAGAATTGGCTTGTCGTAGAATCGTAGAATCGTAGAATCATAGGATTACCTAGGTTGTAAGGAGCCTTTCAGCTCATCTAGTCCAACCATCAACATAACTCTGACAAAACCCATCACTAAACCGTATGTCTAAGTACTACCTCTATCAGCCTCTTAAATACCTCCAGGGATGGTGTCTCAACCACTTCCCTGGGCAGCCTGTTCCAATGCTCAGTAACCCTTTCAGTGTAAGGTTCATTTTCTGTCTAAGTGCTGGGTAGAAAAGACTAGAAGTTCTTTTTGCATTTGTGCAGTTAGAACCTCCACAGGTTTTGCCTTGAATTTTGCCCTGGTTCTACCTCTCTGGCTAGCTTCTACATAGCTGAAAAGGCACAACTTTCATTCTCAGAGCTATCTTTCCCAAAAATGTGTGGTTCGGCTACAGAGCTGCAATAGCCTTTCCAAGTTGATGGATCACATTGCTTCCCTGTTTATTCTCTCCCTGGACTTACTGAAATCAAACACTATAACATGGGATAACAGGCACTCTGTCCCCAGAAGTTGTGTCTCTTACATAACGTACATAGATTTAACTAAACTATGGATCAGTATTCTTAGATTCTTACCTAACTTACATTATTTATAGCAGTATTGTGTACTACCTCCTCTTTCATCAGAATAGCATCGACAAAATAATTCTTCTTTTAATTCTTTGTATATTTAAATTCAAGGATCATAGTTTTCAAAAGTGAACCATAGCTGTGTCTGCCTTAAATCCATGCCACATGGAAGCACAGTGATAACTATTCTGAAAATCAGATTTACTAAAGCCAGCCCTAACAAGATATCAGTATGAACACAGACAAAATTGCTAGCTGATTTTGAAGAGTGGTCCAATCTCGGGAAAATGTATGTTCAAATCCCAAACTGTTGACTGCCTGCATTTTCCATAGCATTGACATAATGGGACTCACTGAAGACCACAGCAATGGAAGGGCTTGATGTGAATGCATAGTTTTTCACTTCTGTCACATTTCTTTATCTAACTTTCCTACATTTGGATGAAGGCTGCACACAGAGTGCATACAAAAAAGACTCTCTGAATAAGGGGGTACTGAAGTCAAAAGAAAGGCTTCCACTGATTCCAGTGAGGTTTCAATCTGGGAATCTTGTCTCAGGCGGCCACATTAGAGGCAGGCATAATATTATCCCATTTTTGCTCATTAAAACTGTATTTGTAGAACTAGGACATCGTTGGGAATAGCTTAGAAAATGTTGTATGTTTGAATAGGAGACTCGTTGTTAGCTACTTTCTCAAGAATGAGGAAGAGTAAAGCTGCAGGACTGTGCTGACAAGCAGACTGAAAATACACATAAAAAGATTTCATTAGATCATTATGTATGAATAAAGTGTGTTATCAGACTGTCTCAGGAGTTGTTAGGGAATGTGATTAATTTTTAGAATTCCATTGGCGGTGTGAAAGAGGCCATAAGGCAGCCTGTTAATTAATGTAATTATTAATAATTTAATGATCAATTAATAATTGAGTACATTTGCAGATGATGGGTAAAAGATGGGAACTGTAGGGAATATTCAGAGTTTTGATGGTACTAAGGGATTTAGGAAGGCTTGAAACACATTTAGGAAATAGCTAAAGCAGAATCTTCCTCAAAAATGTTGCACATAGGGCATACAGAATCTATACTCATTTTCATGCTAGAAATATACCTCAACCTCCATTGCCTGTGGACCTTTCAGATGAACTGAGGTAAAAACTGGGAGTTCAGGTGTACATCCTCCTCCTCTCTCTGTACCTTTAAGTACAATAAAGGCACTTTCTACTGCTATATCTGAAAATCTTGCATTACTGGTCATGTGAGATGTCTTAAACAGTATACGGTGTGGAGGAATTTACCTACAAGAATAGGTCACAAATAAAACTGGTTTATATTTTCTTCTAAAAAGCAAAAGAATTAGACCAGACTGGGAATAGGAAGACCATCTGTGCCTAATTAAAGGGTGAGACTGCATAACAGCAACAGATGTTACATTATTGTAGTCAGAAGAGTTTATTGCTAACAGTGGTAAATATTGTGCATGTTGAGCTGGACATTTCCAAGCAATAATTTAACAGACATACTTCCACATAGGCTACCCTTTTCTTCCTGGACTACATTTCATTAGTTTTTGGTGTCATGAAAGGTCAAATTGCAGAAGAGGTCTAGATAGCAATATTTTCTACATGCTGAGGACTGAAAAGACAATGGTACCCATCACAAAAAGACATCTAGTGCTGATAATTAAAAAAACAGACAAGTCTGTACGAAGAAGACATGACAGAAAGGGCTAACACTCTTGCAGCTTCACTCAGTTCCTGAAAGCCCTCTTTAAAACCAGAGATAATCGCTGCGAGGGGGTTCATCTGGCTGTGTGTATCGGATGTATACTGCAACTGAATGGCGTTTCAGTCACAGCATGACTCAGGAGCAGGGACCCCATTCAGTCTGAGTCCATTTTTTCTCCTGAATAACTTCTGCAAGCTGTTTGAAACTACCCTGCACCAATAGTCCAAAGGAGAAGTTGTGGTGCACGGAGCAGCAACCTCTTTCAGTCACCATGAATTTCTGCTGGCCACAGAGGCAGACACACCTTACCTTGCCTGCTAATTACAAGATTACGTGTAATTATATCTGTGTTCAGGCTTTATACAAGACTCATCGCTCCATTTTGTTACTTCTTATTCTCACTGTTCTGATTTGATGTGCAATTATGTACATTCCTATTAATGTGACTCCACATGAAATGCAGAGGGCGTTTGGTGACTATGTGTGGTACTTAGTGTGGTATTATCTACTCACATACAAAGGGGTGTGGGGGCTTGTTTGCTTGTTTGTTTGTTTGTTTGTTTAAATTGGGCTTTTTACTTCAGAGTTGGAGCAATCAGAAGGGCAGTGAAATTCTGAACTAAATGTGCAGGAACATCTATGCACTTTTTTTTTCTCTGCTTAGTTTTTCCTTTCTTTTGCAGAGATTTTAGCTCATTTTCTTTGCTAAAGCAAGGAATGACAATAGCCCACAGGTTTTATTACTGCTTTGTGTTTCTGTTTCCCTCCCTGTTCTCTTCTTCCCTAGAGAGAGCTTTCCATGCACGTCTCTTGAAATAGTCATTCTCTGCTTCTGAGACACAAGTTACGGTAAGGGGGCGCTTTGTAGGTAGACTTACAAGTATCACGCTGATAAAAAAGGATCAGATAGTCTTGCTTTGTCCAAAAGAGATAAGTTAGAAACTGGGAATGAATGAAAGCCCGATCAGTGGTCTACAATTACAGGAGCTGATGGGAAGCAGTGTCAGGAGAATCCAGAGGTTGCCATAGAAATGTAACAAAGGATGCAATCCTCAGGGACTGCACCTGAGTCAAGTACCAAACGTGCAGGAATTCTCAGTGAATGAAACTCTCAAGTTTAAGAGAAAAATAGAAACCATATCACAGATAAAGATAATTGAGCTGTCTGTCCTGTTTGTGATATCATGGGAGATCCCATCTGGATGTCAGCCGTGATTGCTGCTATGCCGCTTTCCCAGCCTTGTTTTGGTGAAATATATAAACCTCAGGAGAACTTTCAGAGCATCAGTGTACGTCTGCCGGCTTCTCTAGTTCCTTTTGCTAGGAAATCTAGAAACACATTATCATTTTTGGACCACAGCAAGCATTTCTGTTGCTTGTTATGGAAATTCTGTGTAACAGCAGCCTAATGCATTCAACTTTGGGATAACATTTTTCTGACTCACAGTTTTTAAAAAGACAAGAGGGTATTTCCTGGGTAGAGGGAGGGTGTACAAAAACGATTCTATTTTAAGAAGAGCCTTAACTCTGAATATCCTTCATCCAACAAGGAAGGATATTCAGAAGAGGGGGTGGAAGAGGGGTGTCATGCATGCATGTAAGCCCATTTCTGCATGCTCTCCCACATACCTGTAAAAAGAAAGGGAGCATTATCATAGTCTAAAGGTCTGGCAAGACTGATATTTCTACTGTTTGGAAGCATAATGTTTCTCCCCATCAGAGGCATTTTGGAGTGAAGAAAATTGATTGTATTTCAATAAACTAGAGTTGTAAACAACAAACGCAGACAGTTCCAAACCCCCAAATCCACTGCCAGAATACTCTCTAGTGTAAATGGGGGAATAGATGTCATTAGTATCGACTGTCTTAATATATTAGACCATGAAATCCCCAACACGGCTTGTTGGTCTTTCGACAGTAAAATGAGACAATTTGGTTTTGAGGAGATACAGTGCCATCATTTAAATGTTAATCTTAGAGGGGGGAAAACAAGATTTATGTCACAAATTTCCAGCAGGAAGCCAAATTCTTAAAAAAGATATTCATTTAAGCACCTAATAAAATTAAAAAAAAACAAAAGCAAAAACAAAAACAAATAACCCACACCACAACAAGCATGATCAACTGAGAATCTAGCAGTTAATTCGTTCAGTGATCCAAACAGCTTAAGCACTCTGACTCCGGAGGTTAGGTACTGGTCTTCTGCAATCTAAAGCCCAAGCACACAATCTAAGGCAGGCATCGGGGCTCCCGTTGCCGTGCAGGGAAGGAGATGGGCAAAATCTGAGGTTATTCCTCTGCCCATCTCAGGCAGCAGCGTGGAGATGGGATGAGTAGCTGGCTAGTGGTGCATTTCTCTCTCTGGTGACTGCAGAGGGAATCTACCTAAAGTTTAATAGCTACGTTTTGGTCATACAAATCTCAACATCTGAGCCTCCTCAAGATGCAATAACATGACTTTCAGGCCTGACAAAGATGTTGTTCACATGAACATAGGTGACTGTGACATAGATAACTAAGAAAAAGCTTAAATTTTATTTTAGAAGACAACTATTTTCCTACAGTTTTCCTATCTATCTATCTATCTATCTATCTATCTATCTATCTATCTATCTATCTATCTATCTATCTGTCTGTCTGTCTCGATCAATTTGAAACACCAAATAGGTATACAGTCAATAGTTTATACACAGTACATTGTGTCAGGAACTCTTCAAATAGCTTGTTTTAGACAATGTATATATAAAAAAGGAAGAAACATTGTAAACCACATTTTTGCACATTTACAAGTGCTATTTGTAGTCTTGAGCATATACAGACAAACTGAGATCTGGGCAATATCCCTAGCAAATTGTTATTAATTTAAAAACAAAACAAAACAAAACTAAACCAGGTTCAGAAGGGAGAATAACTCTCTCTGAATTAATTTAAAATTCAGCAAATGAGTTCTGACAGGGGAAAAAGAAGAAAACATTTGGACAGGTCAGACTTTTTTTTCAACAAATCTAAACACTTGCAATTTTATTCAAGTTGATGTTATCATTTCAAATTTGATCCACTATATAGAAGGGATAAATAACCCTAAATGAAATTTTAAAAATGAAATTCCAAAATGAAGTTTTTAATTTCAGCCCACCCTCAAACAATTCTCCCATTTTCATTTCCTTTAGTTTAGGTACTGAATGAAAAACACACAATTATTTTCACATCTCTCATTAAATTACCAAAAGTTCTCATAGAAATAGATCTTTCTATCTAAGAGAACAATGAAATTCTTAGGCTTCAGAAATATATAAAATATCATTATGATGTTAAAGAGCAATCATATTGTATACAATGCCTGAAAGTGAAGCAGTTCTTTTGGTTTGTGCTTTTGATGGTTTTGAATGCATCGTTGAGAAGACAAAATGAGAAGAAAATCTTTTATCCAGGTTCTGAATTTCAAGTCAGGTTACAGACAGAATCTACACTGAAAGAAATAGATTTTTTAAGAAAGTTTTATTTTAATTCATAATAGAATAAAGTTATTCATTAAATGCTTGTAGATGAAAGCTTGGTTAGTGAATATGTTAATCTTCCAATGAAATGCAGTTCTGCAAAATATTTTACTTCACAGTAAATGTACAACAGCAGCAACTTCCGTTACTTTACGTGCAACGTACATGAAAATGCCACATGATTTACAAGGCTTGATTCCATTCTCACTTGTCAGCTTCACACTGGCATTGGTTTAGTGGTATGATTCCTCTTCGTACTGGCTGAATTCCCAGTCTAAGTGAGAGTAGAATCAAACAGGCAGGGTTTGTTTATTTTTTTGTTCAGGACAATGAATAACAATGAACTTCCCTGGTTCTACCAGCTTTACTCCATTCTGATGCATATGTTGTGGCCTGTCTGCTCATTAACACATGCATTCAAGCTCCTGCTAAGCAAAACACAATATATCTGTAGATGAAAGTTCTCAGTGATTTTCGTTCCTTCTATTCCTACAGCTCCGTGCCCTTAACAACAGCCCTGCATGCTCTACAGAGGCAGCACCAAGTGGCAGCGTACGTTAGGGAAGGCACAATGACTCCTCAAGACTCCACATGTTTATAAACCATCCGCTGGCAGCTGCAGGCCATGAGACCATGCGTTGTGCGCGCTTCGCTATGGTTGGTCAGATCTGCCACAAGACAGGTACTAGAGCAGGAGTGTCCCTTCTATTCCCCCTGCCCCACAGGATGTCTGCAGGAGGAGGGACGGTTACAGTCCTACCACGGGGACTGCATGAGCGAGGAGAATTCCTGTGTGCCTACCCAAATCACATGCATCACAATAAGGACCAGCTACAGCCACAATATAGCCCTTATATTGCACTGGTAAAGTCTGAAAATGCTGCAGCCCAGATAGCGTATAAAATGTGATGGAGACCGTTGCGTATGGAGTTTCTAAGGAAGCAAAAGAAGCCTCCTTTCTGCTCCTTGACTGTCTTTCCCTCCCTTGCTCCACGTTCAGAATCACATCACACAGTAAGCAGGTATTGCAGAGGTAAGCGTGGTACGTTACCCTTCCCTAAGGAGTCACACTTCTGTGTGCTGTGAGCTAAAGGAGGCAAAGCTGCCTTTCTGACTTCGGTTAAACTGGGAAAAGCTGGCAGCCCGGATCCTTTCGCCTTTGGTCCCGCTTTTGTGTTTCTGCTTGTCGCGTGCAATAAAGCTTTCAATCAGCTTCAGTTTTTCATGCTCTTCCTTCAGGAAGAAGTCAACAAGCACGCTCTTCTCCTTTTTGATTTGTTCACTGATGTCCTTGGGGATGTCGGGAATCATCCAGTCAACCAGAACACTGAGGAACATCACCAAGTTCTGCAAACACAGCAACAGACATGAAGCAAGAACGAAAAATACAAAATACTCACACTGAAGCAAAATCAAACCTTTCCTATAACTATGAGGCCAGTATCAAACATTTTGCTGACGGCATGTAGTATGAAGCAGTCAAGTAAAGCCTTAGTTCAAGAAGTTCAAGAAACAGCTCACGTTTGTTCACAACTGCCCCTCAGTGGAGCAGCTGAATTAAATACATGCTTTACTTAGGTTTGAAATGGGAAAGGACTTGGATTCATCAAATGATTCATAGCCTAAGTAGCTGAAACAACCTTAATTCTTCACAGGTATCCAAAGGTGCTCAGTTCTTAACATCAAATTCATCGAGACTGAGTTCAGAATCCACTACTATAAGGGCAACATCAGTGAAAACATCCTCCAACACAATCATACCCATGTGTTTCCAATGTGGCCTGAGCAGACAACTTTTGTGGTCATTCTGTCCTCAAATACTTCTGTCTGCTGACAAGCAGGATTTTGTTACACTAACGCAGCATACAAACCACAACCCTGAACGTCAGGTGTCAGGTTCATTACAGATGATGCTCATAACACAGAGGCAAGAAGCAGACTGGGCAAAAAGTTTTGCTCGTTTGTAAAATTAATAGATAAATTATGCTTTGGGGTTTATATTATCATGATAATGCTTTGAAAACTGCTGCGTTGTGTAATGCCTCAAAATGTGTGAGAACATTTGCTGACAAGGCTACTAGAATGAACCCTCCGTCCACTTCTGAAACAATGGAGCTAATTAACCAGGGAATGTGCTCTTGCAGAACAACAGGCAGGCTATTTGAAGCCCAGACTAACCAGTTGGTTTCAAACGTTTTTGAGCCAGCAGTGGAAAATTACTGAAGACAGAGCAAAGAAGCAGAAGAGGGCAATATAAACCAGGCAAGATGCACAGTCAGACTTAGGAATATTTGGCAGGTGAGGAGAAAAGACAGGCAGATTGCAATATGAGGTGTGGGCCCAATTTGACTGTGGAGGGATTCCAGACCATGGAGGAAAGCAGAAGGTTTCTGCCATTCGGAAGGCGAGCCATGACAGCAAATCCCTTGCCAATGAAATATCCACACTGAGCAGAATCTACTCCATTTACTTGCAGAAAGTAGCAGAAGATGTTGGAGGATTTATTACTTCTGTATATTTCTTGCTTTGAGTAAAGAACAGCATTTCACAAGCTTTCATAGCATTTATGTGCTTTTTACAAGTGTTAGAAGTGTTGCCCCTGAGAGTATAAAAGCTGACGGAGTCCACTTAACTGAATCGTTCAAGAGCCTTGAATACCCCTGGGGTATTTTGGGGATCACTGCTAGTGCCAGGGGCTAATGCAGTCTGTGGGGCTTCCTTTCCATGAAGGGAGAGGAAACCTCTGCTGGGGAAGCGCTCCACAGTGCTGCGAAGGGAGCGCCTGTGCTGCCGCCCGCTGACACCTCAGCAGGCTGCGTGGGAGCACATCAGGCTGGGTATTTGAACGCAGAAAATCTCGACTGGAGATGGGCTTCTTTGGCACATGCATTTCAATTCATTTATTGTGATATTTCCGTGACTGAAATTGCAGCAACTCAACAGACTTACCTGAAACAGAATAACAAAAGCCAAGCGAGCAGATAAGACCGCCCAGTACTGTTTAGAAAACTCATACTGATTTTGGGACCAAGGTGGTTCTCTGTAGTCTTTGAACCTGTCGATGAAGACAGCTCAGTTATCACACAGTTCCAGGAATCTCCTCCTCCTGCAACAATTGCTTTGACTAACACGATTTTCCAATCATGAAATCTAAGGAATCAAATCCTCCAGATGTTCCTACTTCAACCCTTATTATGAAATACAACTCCAGAATTAGGGCTGGACTATCTCCATTGAATTTAGCAAGCTTAGTCTGGTTTTCACAGTTGTAACCAAAATCAGAACAATGTTCTAATGTTGGAAATTCCAGATTTTCCAGGATTTACAAATGTGCCCTTTTTTGTGTGTGTTAATGTTAAATTGATCTCAGCGTACAGGGAATAAAGTGTTTAAATTAAAGCAAAGAGACACTCCAAAGCATTTACAGACTGAAGGAGACAAGTTTGAATTCATCTCACCTAAACCTTGATTAATTTAGGGAATAATTCAGCCCATGTAAAATCTGACTCACACTCTGGTGGTTCCCGTCCTTGCATTAACGACAGGGGGAGCCATGGGAAAGGCACTTCCTAAATTAACCGTCTAGCCTTAGACAGGATAAAACAGAGCCTTAGTGGTTTGGTGTAAAGACCGATGCTTTTAGTATTATCATCAATCATTTGGAAGTGAACAACAGGCTAATAAAAGTCACAGATGCTCCTAAATTGGAAAGTTTTGCAAATAGCAGGAAACACAGAAAGCAATAAGAAATACAGACAGGAAACACAATGAGAATAATCTGGGGAAATGGAAAATAATTAAAAATAAAACAATTGAAGGACCTTTGAAAGGATAGAGCTTGAAATAAAATGCAATGAAAACCGTCTGGAGCTTACAGTGGCCAGCAAGTTAGCACAAGCTTGAAATATGGCAGCATGACAGTATGACTTGCGGACCTATAAACAAAAGGCACGATGGTGCTGGGGAGTATTAGCCCTTCTCTGCACAGCTCAGGTAAAGCCACACCTGGAATGCGGCATTGAGCCATTCAGCTGTGGGGATTTCAGAGGGAAAAAAGGGGGTGGGGGGGGGAGGGGAGGGAAGGAAAAGAAAACGATAGCAACAAATTGAAGGCAGTTAGGCAAAACAATCCAGGGGCTGAGGAGACTGACTCACCAGAAAAGATTAAAGAAGAGCACATGTATTGCTCCGCTTTGGTAAGTAACAGCCACAGTTGGACATGATAACCATGCACAAATTGTGCCCTTAGGACTGAAAGGGATAATTTAGTGCTGTTCACAGTGTTTGACTAGGAGTAATGGGATGAAATTAAGAAAGGGAAAATCTGTTTTGAATACCGCAAAACCCTTCCTGACAGTAAGATTCATTAGACTGTGGAAAAGCCTCCATCGGGGGATAATGGAGAAGGTTCATATGTAAAATCTGTCAGCTTCAGTTTGCAGGTGTGCTTACCAAAATCACCTTCAGGTTCTACCCACATGATTTTGCATGTTAAACTATACATTTACAGTCCACACACTGCCTACGTCCCCCCTCCCCCGCCCCCTTAAGAAATTCAGTCTGAAATGCTGGATGCAATTCTGTGCTGCACCTTCTGGAGACAAAGGACACAAGGTACAACCCACGATGGGGAGAGGCAGGAGGGAGAGAATGAGAAAACAGCTTTAAATTGGGGACTGTATTAGTTCATGGAAGCACTATGTGAGCTGTGTTAGACCCCACATTATTTGTTTTGTTCAGTGGTGCGTGCACAGCAGCCGAGCTCTCAGTCCTGTCTTACATGGGATTCCTGTTTGGTCCTACGCTGTGCCAGCACTATGAGAGTCCCCTTCTGGTACCTTTCTGTGCTATGTGGACTTCTGCGTGTTGCTCAAGTCTGTGTATGAGGGCTGCAGTGAGGGCCAGAGTCAGTTCCATTGAATTTAATCTGTTTGAACATCAAAGCCAAGGAAAACCACCGAGTTTGTTGTGGATTTATGTGTGATAAATCAATCCCAGTCTTGAAATGGAGCCCAGGTTCACCTGGAAAAGTCACGAACTGTGGCGGGTTTTCTATTTAATGTACTCGGAGCTTCAAAAACTATGGAATTGTTGCAGGACATCAGACCCCATGGAAATTTCACCTGGCTCAGCTGGAAATCACACTGCTTATGATGCTTGAATCTACATCCAACAGAGCACTAGCAAATGATTTATGGTGAAGGGAGATGTTGTCAGAGCTACAAACAAGGTAGCTGGGCCTCCTCCCCATCTCCCTTTTTAATTATTTTACAGCACATGGGACTTCAAAGTGCAATAACCCAGGCCTTTTCTAAGCACTGTATTCTACAGGTATTTTCTTTTTTAGAGACCCAATTTTTCCCTCACCTCTTCAGCTCTTCACTCTTCAAATACTTGATTCAGCAGATATGCTAGGAAGAGCAAATGACCAGTGCTGCAAAGACTATAGTGTTTCAAAACTAGCAAACAACTTTAATTCCACTGAAAAAGGACAAGAATATGAAGTAGTCGATGTGGTTTAAGAATAGAGAGCAGAAAAGTTCTGATGGAAAAAAGAAAAATGCACAGTGAGAATAGAGATATGTTGGGGAAATGAGGATGGATGGATGGATGGATGGATAGATAGATGGATGGATAGATGGATGGAGAGGACCAGGCAAGATTTAGACAAAACTGAACTGCAGCCAGAGCTAAAAGAAATATGCAATATATTTAACACGTATATTGCATGGGGAAAAAGAAAGACTGATAGAAAAAAATCAAAATGTCTATGTAGGTGGAATTGCAAATCAGTCTAAATCAGCTCATCTGTTTCATTTCCTTTTTCATTTGGTCTTTGACAAGAAATTGCAGAAAACATGGCTGAATCACAAGGAAGTAGTGCTTCAGCAATGCAGGAGTATATAGGAATTGTTCAGGGAAAAACGTTAGAATCCGCCACCAATCACTGGGAATAGATGAGATGAGTCCGAGGGCATTGAGAAAATTAATTAATTCAAAGACATTTTATACATTTGCTGAATATTGGAGCAGACTCGTGTTAAGGGAAAAGTTCCTTTAATGACTCCCTATCTGCTGCTTTCTTCTTTTCAGTGTGATCAACATGCTCTCAGGTACTCCATTATAATACCAGATTATAAAGATTAAAAGGGCTAAACCAATTAAAATGCCATATAACTTAGCAAGGTTTGCTTCTAATTTGCCTTCAGCTACACAAATGTCATTTTGCTCTGAAAAAAAAAATCATTACAACTAATGCTATGCATCAGAACAGCGTTACAGCAATGTTTATTTGGAAGCAGTGTCAAAGAGTTCACAGCGTTGTAGAAAATGCTGCTCAAAATATTCAAAGAATGTATTCTGGATGTTCGGTGGGAGAGTTGTTTCTGGCTTGTTATGGTTATTTTTAAGATACCTTAATCTCTGGCAATGCCCGTAAGGAGCAAAATTCAGTCTTATTGTAACCACATTTATCTCCAGAGGTCACAGAAATCTAAGAATAAGAGAGGTCAGCTTGTTCCCAACATATTTGCCAGAAACAGAAAAGCAGATTTTATTTCCAGCTTAAGGGACAGTGTTTGTTGCTTGTCTCTTGGGATACGAGCTAGATACCCCATATTTTATCACAGTGATAGTTCGGTCCAAAACTGAGATTTTGATAAGATTCAAATGAGGCGGATAATAATGAGAAACAGTGAATGTGAATGCTGACATCTTTTCCTAATTGTTTCCTGATAATGGAACGGAAATGCTCTCATAGTTGTTTCTCATTCAGACTAGTACACGGTCATTTAGTATACGCTTCTTGTTTGCAATCAATTTTTTATTTTTATTTTTTTTTCTCAGTGGCATAGACTTTATATTCTCAAACAGGGACAACTTTTATATCTAGTGTGGATTATTCCCTTCTCCCTGTATTTTGGATCTGTGGAATCCATGCTAATCTGAGGGGTGCCTTTCATCACTGTTGCTAATGCGAACATTTCCAAATGTACTGGCACTCATACACCATAAATAGAGGCCAGTGACTGAGATCAGGTAAACAGTAGCAAAGTGAAAGCAACAAAGCAACAGTGAAGTGGGAGATCCATGTGGATCAAGATGCTTGTTTAAAGAAAATACAGGCAAATTTGGGGATACAAATTAAACTGAGAGGAGAAAAGAATTTCACAAGCTTACAAGTCTATCAGAAAGTACAGAGATGCTGCATACGCTCACACGTAACATTATACTAAGAAATAACTTCTAGATACATACTGAAATGGGGAATAGCACTTTGAGAAAAGAAAGAGGGCAGCCCCCAGGCTTAAGGCGCTTCACCCTGTCTGCCGCAAGCAAAACAGCAGGTAGAGCACAGCATACAGCTTTAAGCACCGGAGAGGTTTTTTGCCTTTCTGGATGCCCTCAACTCGCATCTGACTGCCTCCTGAGAGGCAGCACAGATCCCTTTAACAAAGCTCCTGACACTGGGACATGGATGTGCTGAGTTACATTCTCTCTCTTTACCTGCTTAAAAGTTAAGTCTTATGTGTCCCCTCATGTAGCCCCCGCTGTAGTCAAGGTCAGATGCCAGGTATGTCCCAAAGGCAACCCCAAGAGCAGTGCCTGAGTCAAGAGGGTCAGATTTCTCTCTGCATTTACTCTGCTTCCAGTGAAGGAACAGAGATACGTAATTTTTACGGCTTATAGTTGGGTGAGATCAATACCCTGCCTAAAATCAGGGGAATCCTAAGTATGATTAAAGTTTGCTTACACAGGAGCAGAAGAAAAACATGCACAGAGTATGTTGAATAATGCCAATTTTAAGACCTGTTTCTTGAAAATTATTACATTACAATATTTAATATATTGTCTAAGATGGGTATGGATTTGTAGACCTCATTGCAGGACTTCCATCTACGCCTTTTAAGCTGTTTTAGTAAAACTTCTTATTCCCTAAGAAAATCAGAATGGAAATAATTTTTGTGGGAGATGGGTATGTAGTCTACATTTAGGAATGTGCAGTCATTTAGAAGCAAGGGGAGGTTTTGGGCTGCTTCAGGAGCCTAGCTAGAATATGGTCCCTTAAATAATCAGTGAAAAGAATTGAACTGTTCTGAAGGGCAATTGACAACACCTAAGTTACAAGCATAGAAGCATAGAAGCATAATTACAAAGTTAGTTTCTCTCTTTGCTTTTAAGTGGCTGCTTGTTTCTAAATTAATTTATTTTTAGAAGGGGAAAATAAGCAAATATTTAAAATTAATTGAATTTTGTGGTTTTTTTTTTATTTTTTAAAAATCAAAATGTTTGGTTTATTTGAAATATTTTCTCTTCCTAACTTTAACATGAAAGCAAAGGTTTTTGTAGGATAAAAAGGTGCATCCTAACTAGTTTAGTTACATGCCTTCTGTGTCACACTGAGAGCTGCTCTTGCAGATTCATAGAAGAGACTAAAAGTCGTAAATTAACAGAGCCCTATAAAAATTTCCAGCTGCCTTAGCTGTCTGTACCTACTCTGTATAAAAAGTTTCTTTAAAAAACTCTTAATGTCAGGTATGCAGAAATGTAGGGAACATTGGGACTAATAATGAAGAAATCTATCTTTATTTTGAATACAGATTTCTCAAGGACAATGAATTCAGGTGAATGGGAGGAAAGCAGAATTCTGAATCTCTAACCAGAAAACATTACTTGATATCTACAATGCTAACAGTATTTTCTGCCAGTATCTGAGTATTCAATAAACCAGTATTGCAAGAAAAGACCAATCTGATGCTAGATGGTACGTGAATATCACCTATAAGATTTTTCTCATCAGACTGCTCTGTTTGCTAAATAATTTTGTGCCCTTGCTTTGACAGTGATGCTGAGGGAATATGATGATAAATTTCGAGAATCCCTTTGGCACCTTAGCCAAAATTTGATCTCAGAGTAAAACCACAGGAGAAAGCAGGAAACCAAAGACCTGACTCTGAGAAAGGAGGTTGGGAAAGACAGAAGGGAAACTAGTTTTAGAACCAGGGCAGGTTCAGATGTTAACTGTCAGGAGTACAAGATTCAAAAGCCTTGGCATGTATCAGAAAAAGACAGTGAACATAGGCAAATATATAATGCATCAAAACAAGGGAGGCCAATTAAAGACCTCTGTGTAGTAAAAAGCACATAAATGAAGGGTCTCCTTCCAAAGAAAATGGAAGGGCAAGTTTTATGATGATTTCTTGCCATTGCAGGGGCTGAGCACGGTGTGATTTCAAGGGAGTCCAAAAGGAAGGTGAGGCAGGCTGTTGAATATAGCACCGACCCAAGGAGCTCAGTTTTGAGCAGACTTGGGTTGTACTGCCTTAAAACAGCTCTTGGAGTTTCTGCATATTTTTTAATAGAAAAGCAAGGTTACTTTGAGAGCCCTGGAACCACGTTAGTGATTTCTCATGCAAACTGCAACTACGCCGTAGGTATTTGCACTATGGGAGCAGTGGCCTCGACATTTTGGACGAATTTTAAAGGGAGTTGAGCCTTGTTTCCCCAGTCTGAAATGATTAATCTGAAATATAAGACATGCAGATGGGGAATGGTTTTAAAGATTTTAAAGATGGGCAGAATATAATTGAAAACTCAGATCTTATCAAGTAAAAACCAAACTTAATAAAGAAAAAGAAAGCCTGGTTCTAATTAGTGGGTGTCCATTTTAAAATGCTCTTTTTTTAATTAAAGTTGTGTCTTTCAATAAAGAAAGGATTTTTTTTTTATTTGAGTAAGTCTGACTAAATTGTTTATTTTGCCTTTTAATACACTGGAAAAACCTTCTAACACAGCAAGAATGCTCTAAAAGCTGTACTCGTAAAACCACCTTTTAAAAGACACAAATATTATCAGTTTGCACTTGGAAAAATTTGGTCTGACAAAAGACCCAAAGAAATTGCTTTGACTCTGCAAACCGTCGTTAGAAGTACTTTACCTGCAGAATAAAACATCCTGTGCAAACGGGGAGTTTTCTGGCTGTGTTCCAGCCTTGAGATGGCTGACATTGAAGTATGAGAGTGTGTGATTGATGAAGCCATGCATGGTTCCATTTTGACTGTATGCATATTGATACATAAGGCGTGGAATGAAATCAGATGTGACAGCAATTACAAAAGCCTGAGAGACGAAAAAAAAAAACAACCAAAAAACAGTGTTGTGAATCTATGTCTAACGTGTTTCAGATTAAGTTAATTCAGTCGGTAATTTTCACATTGAAGTAAGTTTAGAGTGGTGTTGAAGTGAGAGTTAAATGGCAAGACCCGGTACAGAACATATACTTATAAAAATGCAAAGTAACCTGCTCTGTTTCTCCAGGGGAAGGCTGTAGTTAGGGAAGTGGAATATTTCCTAGACTATTTCTCCAGCTTTTTCCACCCCTGGAGTCATTAGGAGGTTTATCACTAGTTTTAAAAAAACTACAATAAAATGTAATTGCTAGCTGGTATAATCTGGAGTACAATTTGGTGTAGTTACAGTGTTATCTGAGATAAACCAGTTGAATTTAAGGTGGTCATCCTCCATTTTCCCCTCTGCATCAGGATTTACACATCTGACATTAGTGGATCCCATGCTGGTACGAAACTGGTATAATTGTGAAGTGAATCAGACACGGAAGTATCTAGATCGTATCAATAGGAATTCTTTAGGTTCATTTAAAACTTCACTTTGCTAAATAGTTCTTCTGCACCAATATTAATCAGATGGAGAAGTGGGGCTGGGCATTCAGTATTTTTTAAAATTGGATATTTACATTTTTGTCAAGAAATTATAGCTAACATATTTTAATTGTATTTCCCCAGAAAATAAAAGAGTTTGTTTGACACAGAAAATAATCAAGGACTGTGAATCTGCAAAGTGTATCCAGATAAAACTGAGAGGTTGCAGAGTTTTGCTTATCCAGCACAGATCAATGCTGGAAACCTGAAATCTATGCCTGACAGCAAAATTCTGGGTTACGTGCAGGGCTGCACAGATTTCCTACCTTAAACCCTGGAAAATGCCGAGCCATAAGTGAATAATACTCCACCCAAGTCAAACAACACTGCTTCTCTGGAGGCGTTATAGTTCTCCCTGTTGTAATGATAGCTTACATACTGCTACAGAGTGCGGCTGTGCTGGAAGCTATTGTACTAGATAAACTGCATAACACCTCTGCACAAATTTCCCCTTCAGCAGTGACAACCATCTGCCTTTCTGAAGTGCTTTGATATTTTTCATATTTTACGGTTGGACTCAATGATCGTAAAGGTCTTCTTCAACCTAAATGATCTTATGATTCTATGATCTGTGGGTCAAAAACCCACTAGGTAGTATTGTGATTAAACTCCTGGGGCATGAGTCTTTTTTATCTTAAAGCATATACAGGAAAAATTTACTTAAGGAATACATGTAGAACAATAAGCATAATGTATCTGTATACCAGACATGCATTATGTTAATGTAATCATTCTTGTTCTATGAAAGAATATGTTTTTCCATTAAGATTTTGTAGCCTGGGGAGTGTGTAACGACTCAAAAAAAAAAAAAAGAAAAAAAAAGGCTGCTCTTACAGAAATACACACTCTGTGCGAGGAATTATGTTTAGGGATATACCTGTATATATCGGAACAAATGCTAATGCTATCTAGTTAATGACTTTCTGCTCCTAGAATCTAGGATGTTATATTGACATCCTTTTTATTCATACCAACAGTTATACTAGCAGAGTAACAGGAAAAGGCATGGGTATGAATGAGAAGTAGATCTATATCAATTATCTGTAGTGTTGCCTGCTTACATGCCCTTCATTGGTTGTTGTTATATGAACTGGTCTTCCTGTACTACATAGCACAAAGACAGAGAGAATGAGATGAATGAATGGTCATCTCATTTGTAATTAGATCATATTTTACACTTCCACAGGAATGATCTGGATGATTTAAATTTTATTGTATTTTCTAGCAATTGAGAAAATCAGACTTCACTTTTAAGTTATGTTGGAGGGACAATATAAGCTCCCAAGATCATGTTTAGAAACTGGTGCAACCAAATACTTACATTAATGATAACTGAAAGCTTTCCAATACCACTCAAAATGTCATACCAAATTCCTGTAAGTAAAAAACAGAAGTTAGTAATGGATTTACTATCATTTTTCTTCTTCCTTATTGAATTTTTGGAGTTGTCTTCACTGTAATGTTTTTTCATTTCTTACCTATATCTTTTTCTCTTACTGTGTCTGGCCTCCTCAGTTCAGTAACAAACTTTTTTGCATCAAGCCGGACTTCTATGATGTTGTTCAGAAGAGCAAAGAGAGGTGCCAGAGGGAAGGAGGCAACAAAGAGTGTGACAAAGCCAAACTGGATAACTGGAAGAGAAATATGCAATGTTTTTTTTAATATCTTCTGAAGGGCGCTGGTAAATGCAACTGACAGCAAAAGGTTGATGAGCTGTGTGGGTTACAAAACCCATAAAACTCCACTTCAAAATTTGGTCCCAGTAATAAATATTACAAAGCAAGACTATGAAAGAGAGAAAGGTTTGTCACTATGCTTTATGAATGTTTCTAATAATGCTTCTAGTCTCTATCACAAGCACAAGCCAAAGTAAATAATAAATTTAATAAAGGACAAAGGGTTTGGGGTGTATTAGCTGCATTTATACATAATTAACTGATTAAGACTGTGCTGTTCTTCCCTGTAAGGGCAAGGCCGTCCTTTGCCTTACAAGGCCTGTAAGGAAAATGATACACAAGTAAGCAAGAGGAGAAAATCTACAAGATGTCACTGTTTCTTCCTAGCATCCTTTGTAAAACTCAGGAAAACTTTGGAAAAGTTCAAAATCTTCCCTTTAATTCCTAGCAAAGGAGCATGCTATTGTCTTCTTTTTTTTTTTTTTTTTTTTTTTCCCCCTGGGTTTGCAATTTGTGTAACATAGTTTGGGAGAAAGAATGCACTAGACCACTAGTCCTAAAGAACATATAGTACTGCAATGAACCACAGACCTCACACCTCCTGAGTTCTCCGTGCTTGCTAGAACAGGTACACAACTAATAAGCTTGGCTTCTTCCACAAGGGATAAAAACCAACCAACCAACCAACCAACCAACCAACCAACCAACCAAAACCCTCTGACTTTGAAGTGGATGGCACATTTTGCAATCATCTTGTTCCCAGTACTAGACTACTAGCACCACAGAGTTCATCTCAGCACCCATAATATAATGATATAAACAAAAAGACATTGTTTTCTGAGTGAATCATGCCTCTTTTCTAGGCCATAGGATGACCAGTCTTCAGGCAAACAAATTATCTTCTAGGCAGCTAAGAAACCAATGTCACCCTGCAAAAGCACAACACTGACACAACTGTGTTTTTCTGACAACTCTCGGTGCTCTAGAGATGCTTGGAATAATGTAGTAGAAAACCAAGTCCCTCCAAGCAAGCTTCTTTAGTTTTAGGGTGGGCAGAGTATCCTTAACTCCCCCTTCTTTCAGTGGCCCTTGAGGATCTGCCTCATAGCGGTAAATCTCATTTGGGTACAATTAGTCTGAAAAGGACTGACTTTTTTTTTCCCCCCAAGGTGCTGAAGAATTAACAAATTGCATAAAAGGCTGTGTCTTCCACAGAAAGCAGGAGGCATCAGTGGTGAATGTTACTCATGAGACTGGATCATTTCCTTTAAAAATGCAACATTATGTTAAAGTCATACTTCAAGGACGTGAGAGAGGTTTATTATCCCAGAAAACTAATGATGAGTAGAAGAGGAAAGAGAACGAAAAGCATGCTGCCCAAATGCAAAGGCAGTAATCCCAGTAAGATTAAACTAATAAATCTAACTTTGACTTACACTTCAGAATTAAATAAATAGTAGCATAGAAAAAGGATTGGTGTGTATCAGGCCCTATTTATTGAGGCTTCTTTTTTGGCAAATCCCTGCATAACTTCTCTCTCCACTATGGGAGTAATCTGATGCACCTTTTGTGAAAATCACAGGTTTATGTAGCACGAATGTTTACTTTAAAATCATTTCCTTAGGCACTGTTGTCACAGCCAGCAACTAACTGATATAACAGCTTTCTCCAGGATCTTCTCTTGTACACATCTTTTTTTTTGCATGCAGATTGCAAATCTTCTGACTGACGTTCCCGCTTTTCTTTTCTGTGACAATACATTTGCACGGTAAACTCTCTATTATATATATGGCCTTTTGATTTTCATTCTCATTGTTTTGCCTTGAGAGAAAGAGTATATCCTAACATAGACTAAGATGGAGCTTTTTCAAAGCATACAACATTCTACCCTTGAATTCATACTTTCCTGAGTATTTTATGTTCAGAGTCAGGAAAAGGAATTAACAAGGAAATAAAAACAGATGTTAGAGTAATGTCCCAAAAACCTGTGAAATGCTTAGAAAAATACATAGCGCCAAAATGTGCCTTATTTGGGTTTAAGTGAATTTAGCAGGAATAGAGCTGGGAGGATTCTGTTAAAAAAAAAAAAAAAAAAAAAAGGAGAGGTATTTGCAATGCTTTAAGTATAAACCACACACACATTTGCTTTGATGTTGTTTGCAGTTCCTTTTATCCATTGCCTGGGAAAATGCAGTTTAATTTTTTTTCAAGTTCATGAAAGGATGTTCAAAGTATGCAAAGGACTTCTGGACAATTCTGTAAGTATGTCTTCATAGAAAACTCTACGCCAGAAGTATTTGTGTGGCCATCTTGAAATCTCTTCAATCTTCTATCCTCCTTTTTATGAAAGTGTGAATAATGCAAAACGCAGGCAAAAAAAAACCCCACAAAACAACAAAACAAAACAGAACCAAGCACACCATAATTTAGATGGTTTTGTGTAGTAAACCAGCAAACAATCATTCAAAACAAGCAGTCTGTGAACAGCCTCAGCAATTTAAATGCACTTGTTTGGTTTGGTCAGTATTTGTAGAAATAAATCTGCATGGCTTAAAAAGAGAAGAATCCCTGCCGTACAGTTCAGGTTCCATAAGCAATCTAGTCGCAGCATCCTGGAGTTCTGTGGATGCCTGTCCAGTTACAGTGGAAACGTTTATAATACTTTTAGGGCACTCAAAAAGACTGTTCCATCAAGGACAGCTGACACCAATATATCCTATTTTTGGCTGCATTTCTTGGTGGGATCCCTGGAATACCCTTTTTAGGTTCACCCTTTGCCACAAGGTCTCCGTATAAAATTCTTCTAGTGTTCATATACAACCCTATGATCCCACATCGGAGCCCTGCCTGACCTGGGTGATTATTCTCCTGTGCTCCAGGCTAAAAAGACCTGTGCCAGGAGTTATATCCAGCCTCTTCCATAGCTTTCGTACTTGCCTCATAGGCCAGCCTGGAGAAAACAGACATGAACATCACCCAGCCCCATGGCACAAAGTGAACAAAAGGGATTGAAGGTTGTGAACAAAATGTTTGAAGGTTGTGAATAAGGGGAAGTCAAGGACATGGGAAATAATGCCTTCTCCTGGGGCATCGAAGCAGGAGACTAGATGGGTGCCCAGTAACACAGACTATTTCTGATGAGCGAAAAAACCCGAACCACATACTATTGGTACCCAGGACAAGTCACCTTTACTGTCTGACTTATGCAGGAAAGAGGGAAAGGCCTCAGAGCCAGCCCATGAAGTTCTCACCACCCCATGCCACACCTATAACATCTCATCCAGGCGTAGGCTGGCTGGGCCCTGAGACAAAAACTATAAAAGACAAACATCACCTAGGGAAATCTTTCAGACCACAGCACTTCTCAGAAGTCCACTTTTCACAGAAGCTGTTCCTCTGTGCACGGAGTCTGAACAGAACGCAACCTCAACAAAGAAAGACAGAGCACACGCTGTCCCTCTAACTAACTCTGGCCTCCAAATTAAGATTAAGAGCACAGATCAAGGCTTTTAAATTATGGATCTGGAGTGTGCTGGTTAGTGTTCTTTTGTAAGGGATATAGAATCAAGTCCCAGCATAAAATCTTCCACAGTGAACACCACTCAGATTCTACCAGATTTACACACTGACTAGTGTGAGTAACCCTAGTATCTTTTACATCAAAACTTTACCTAAGAGAAGGTAATTGTTTATGATCCTGTTGCTTTTTTTCTTACTTCTGTATCACAGGATCATGTGTTACTGGAAGTAAACAATGGAAGCGTCACTCCTGTGCTATGCGACTTTCCAAGTCCTAAGAAGAAACTTTGCAATATACAGCCAAGCCTGGCTGAAAAAATAAGGAAAAGGTGTAATTTACTACTCTGGTAATAAATGCATGCAACAAGCCTACACAACAGGCTGAGTTAGTATTTTCAAATCCATCCTCATTATAGAGATTATAGAAAAATACAGGTTTCTCTTCAGTGATTCTTTTTCTTTCTTTTTTTTTTTCTTTCTATTGCTGCCTCACACATTGCCTTTTTGATGGCTTTTCCTGCTTTAGGGGAAATTCTTCCAAATGTCTAAGATTAATCTTTATGGTAGTCAGTATCTACATACACTGGATCCAATAATTTTCTTCTTAAAATTCAAAAGGGAGTTTTCCCATTGATTTTTAACAGAAGTTGGATGATGAAACCCTTTATTATTATTTCTCTTTGAGAAAAAAATATTTTCAATTAATTGCTACATGAACCTTGGACTCTTAGAGGGGTTAGACTGGAGAAGGGAAGATCAAATGAAATGAGAATCTGAAAGTCATTGCTGATGTTTCTACCCAAGAAAACAGTCAGTAGTGGTATACATTTCACACATCCGCATGCATCATTCAGCTGGTTTTGGAGCCGATTTCATAAAGTTTGTTTCATTAGAAATATTTATTGCTACACTAAACATCAATTTCTTGCCAACTCCTATCACTGCAGGCTAGTTACACATGTTGCAAGCTTGCTACCAGCTGTATGAGGAAATTGCTGTACATGCTACCTACTTTGGGAATGCATGTGGTCTGGTATATCGTGCTGGGTCAAAAGTCATTGCATAGTTTTAGAAACAGGAAGTACTAGTGACAAATTTGACACATGTTAACAATGACAATTTATGCTTCAGAATTCCTTGAGCAAAACTTTCTGATCACTCAGGAACATTAAGAGTGTCTCTGCTGAAGAGTGTCTGCTAAAAAATACAAATGCATATCAGTTAATAATAGTAAAACAAACAGTCATCAGAAATTTCACTGGGGCAAATCAAAACTGAGTGCAGACATGCTATTGACTGACAAGGCCTGTTCAAGAAAGAAGTTCAGCACAGTCTGGTGACTGAAATCAGGTTCAGAGTTCAGTTCACTGAAGAAATGACCCACAAAAGCTTCCCCCAAAGGAAAATTTAGAGTTTATTTGTCATGATAAAGTGTTGGCCTCTTCCTCCCACACGATAGATATCTGTAAAATGCCACTGAAGTTAATGGAAGTCTGCATGACTTGCAGACTTTGGGGTTACCCTCTTATGTTGTTTTCTTGTTTTTAAGATTTATTTAAGACTTTCACCTTAAAACTAAATGCTTTGGTCTTGATGCTTGCTCTATGTTACAGCAAAGTCATGTACTTGATTTTGCTGGGCCTGCTCCTAGTTAGATGTTTCACTTTCATAACTAATAACTGTTGAAATACAACTCTGTGCAAGAGTCAGGATCCATGAAACCATCATTCCTAACAATGGCTGCCCTGAATTTTCTTGCAGTGTCCACACTGCAGCTGCTGACTCTCTGTCAATCAGTTCAGAGCTATTGTAGCACAATTCTTCAAGAAAACTTGCATTGCAGTATATTAATAGGAGTTTTTATCTAAGAAAAGCAAATACATTTTTTGTCTCATATTTCGCAGCTCTGTATACTAGCTACCTGTTTCATTATTGTCGTGGTTTTGGCCAAATCGGCCAATGGCTGGTGACAGATGCTCCCCCCCAGCCTCTCGTGCACAGAGAGGAGGAGGAGAGATAAAGAAATTAACGAGTTTAGAAGAAACTAAACTACTTTAATGAACTATTAATAATAAAATAAGAAGGAAAATAATGAAATAGATACAGTATATACAAAACCGTATTAAGCTCCCAGGATGATGTCACCAGCAGGCACTGGGGAAGTCCCAGGCTGGACTCAGCGATGGGTGGGAACTGGGTTCCAGAGCTGGAGTCAGGAACACACCGATCAGGATCAAAGGCAGATGAACAGACAGGGTCCTCCTTGGATGTCAGCCATTGAAGGAAGAGAGTTGACCCTTTGATCCCTCAGCTTTTATACTGAGCATGGGGCAGATGGGACGGAATACCCCTGTTGGTCAATTTTGGGTCGCCTCCTGTCCGCTCCTCCCTGCAGGTGGGACCCCTCTACGCTTTTCCGCTTCCGACCCTCTAACAGGGCAAATAACGAAATTAGCTGACCTTGGTTGTTATAGCAATAAGTATAAGCAAGAGCCTCTCTGTGTACCATTCCTTGGCACAAACTGTCTTATCACTCTGAACAAACCGTTTCAGACACAACATGCTGTTAATTTCAGAGAATTAGAAGAGGCCTAACTAAGATGTAAAATTACTGAACAGAAAGTTGGTTCTGTTTTACCTCAAACCAGGACAATTATCTTTTTAAAGCTTTGATTTCAGAAAATCGTAAGTCCTTATTTAGGGCCAGGAAACATCTTACTGTCACAAGTTTTTAGCCCAAAGCCTCAATATATCACCCTTCCTGTCTAAAAAAGGCAAAATTATAAGTAGCCGTTCTTCTCTGGGTATGTCTTCCTCGGCCAGAAAGAGCTCCCAGCAAACTTACGGGTTTGTGAATGGGGAGGGAGAAGTCAACAGGCCAGTGTAAAGTATCATTTCCCCTTCCATGACATCTAGTGGAAATGATGAGAAAACTTCTTACATACAGACACATTTGCTTTGGGTTATAGATCACTCCTGAGGTGATGGGGAAGGCATGGTTGTATAGGTGCTGGCTCAGGGACAGCTGGAAGTCGGAATCCTGAGGAACAGGATCACCAAGCAACTGATTCAACTTAGGGTGATGTTAAACATCCTAGTTTGATGGAACACATATTTGCATTTAAAGGGCTGAAAAACTCTAGGCGACCTTGTAAAACACATAAACTGAAAGGTAACACTCCTGGGGCACTAAAACACAGGCTAGCTCTGAGACAGAGATGGCTGTAGCCTGAGTGAGTGAGAGAAACTGGAATTGTTTTTCTCTTGCCAACTTTTCCCTCTTTCACGTTTGCGGTTCTTTGTGCTTGCTGTTAATAGATGAACCATGACCAGAGGCACCAGCTCAGTGTTCCAATTAGCCATCGCACTGACTCTTGTTTTAATGGTTGCCCTGGTTTCAGCTGGGATAGTTGATTTTCTTTCTAGTGGTTGCTGTATTTCAGATTTGATACGAAAGGAATGTTGATAATGTGCATATTGTTTTAGATGTTGCCAGATGATGTTTATATTTTTCAAGGACTCTTTTCAGCTTCCCATAGAAGCTGAGTAGAAGCCTAGACAGAATGATGGGCTGGCCAATGGAATATTCTGTACCGTAGCTGTCATGCTCAATATATAAATGAGGTTAGCTGCAGGGGCCATAATCTGCAATCGCTGCTCGGGAAGGTACAATTCACTGTGTGGTGAGAGTGATTTGTGTCGTCATCATCATCATCATCATCATCATCATCATCATCGTCATTATTATTATTATTATTATTTTCCTTTTATGTGGTTGTTCTATTAAACTGTCTATCTCGACCCATGAGTGTTTTGGTTTTGTTTTACTTTCCCTTTCCCCTCCTTTCCTCCCTCTTCCCCCTGCCCTTCCGGGGGAAGGGGGAGAACTGCACGAGTGGCTGCGTGGTCCTTCCTGCTGGCTGGGGTTAAACCATGACAATGGTGCTAGCGGCTTTGCTGACATGGACTAGAGTGACTGCCATTTTGCAGAATCAAACTCCAGTGAACAAAGGCAGAACCACATTTCCCAATGTGAAAATACAGGAGATTAAAAAAACACAGTAAATCTCACTATTTCTACTAATTTACCTAGACTTAAACAAGGGGAGGTTGCTGCTAGCAGGGGGTGAAGCCTCCGCAAGGCTTCAGGCTTCCTAGTACAAGAAATCAGAACAAAAGGAAGTCCCAGTAGCTTTGACATAGCCATTCCAAAACTGAAGTGGGATAGTTATCATCAAAAACTCCTTTACCTGTGGCATATTGTACTGCAAAACACATCCTGAGATCACTCCAAACCCTATCCCTCAGACAAGTGGTGCCTCACCAGGGCTATTCTGCTTCATAGGGAACTGCAAAGAGAGTATATGATTTGCTGTGTGGGGAGTGGGCCAGACTCTAGGTTTCCTTCAGAAAGGGTACATGTCAACCCGTTCGACAGACATTAGTAGAAAAAACTCTATATGGTTACAAAATGCAAGGACAGTCTGTGATTACGGTACAGTCTAGCGAATGGCAGACCTGGAGTCAAGGGTCTCTGCTTGGTCAGGTGCTTTCTGTGTAGTCTTAAAGACGTCACCCATCCTTAAAAGTAGGAGCACCCCGGCAGGACAAACCTGAATGTAGTGAATATTCACACATGGATACATAATCTGTCCATGCCTGTTTCTGCATGAAACCCCATCATCACCTGGATGGGGGAACCCAAAGGCTACAGTAAACCCAGTCAACAGTTTCTTATTCAGCTGCCTGATTCCTGCTTGGGCAGATAGCCACTGATACCAGTGGGAGCTTGCCTGAGTAAATCAGTGTGAAAATTAAGAACTAAGTTCTGAAACAGCAGTCAGATTTCTCTCTTTTAAATATCACACCTCTTCTTACATCCCAGTCATTCTGCAGTTCTGGGAAAAAAAAAAGCTTCCTCTGCACTTGCTGCGTTGTTTCCCTTCCCTCCCCCTCTCCAAGTAAAATTAGAAAAACAGGTAAATAAGCTGTGCAACTGCCTCTTGCCTCACGACTTCAGCTTGATGCCCTTCACAACAATCCCAGCTGACAGGTTCAGCGCTGAGCTGCACAAAGGGCTTCCTGTCGGCGTGGGTGGTCCAAGTCACTCCGCAGTGAATCTGACAGCTGAGTGCAGTGATATGGACCCGGGGCAACAAGCGGGCTGGGGAGGTGCAGCTTGGGTTTCATCTGCTGCACATTTGTCTTGAATCCCACGGGCAGGGCATAGCTCGCTGTGGCACACTACAAGGCTCAGTGAACTATTCTCTTCACTTGAGAAGCTAATTCTCCTGTTGTAAACAAATGTTTAGATTAGTAATTCATCCATTCATTTGCAGGGCATCTATCTAATTATCCCTGTATGACTGCAGAATGAGGCACTAAACGTTCTTTATGATCTAGGCTCAAGGGACTAATCTAAAATACAGGCTTAGTGTCCAGTGATTTATGACAACCGTAGCTTAGATCTTGATACTACAAGTTATTCCAACAAGGCCGACCTTTGCATCTAAGTAGTGTCCTTATTAATTAATCAAGTGTGATGTCCTACACAGATGTCTCGAATCAGGGTGACGACATCATCTCAGATGCAATCAGAGTTGGCCACAGGTAACAGAGAGCGGAAAGAGTTTCCTCCCACACCTGGATGCTTTTGCATTACGTCCAACTACAATTAGGAGAAAGTACCAGTATATAATGTATGGAAAGTGGGATATTCTAGTTCATAACGCAATCAAGGCTCCATCCTGCTTTGCTGTCAGTCAGCCATACTTCTTGGTTACCACAGAGCATACTCAGCAGTCACTGGCCCATTATAACTGGGAAGAAGTCTGGCTCCTCCTTACCTTGCCAGTGGCTTTCACTGTAATTAGTCATTCATGCTGCAACCAATCGCGTGCTCTGGCTCCCAGAATGAGTAAGATCAACTACCACAGATGTGCAAGGACAAGAAATTAAATATTTATAAACTGTTGTATTTATTCTGTTTGTTTATTACAAATAACTAAAGGTCCTTGTCCTGAGAGAGAACTAACCATGGAATTTTGGATGTTAAAGTGAGGACATTACTGAGTTATGCCTGAGCATAAAAACATATGAAAATGTTTACAAGAGGAAACATCTATATTTTTTCACCATTGTTTAACTCAAAAATTGCAAAGAAGATTGCTTAGAGTTTCCAGGAGGAAAAATCATCTTGGGGTGAAGTAATGTGTGGAAAAAAAGCAATGCTAAATGAGAATTTTGCATCGAAGTATCATGATGTGCAGAAGGGGATAAGTTAGCAGAGGCTGTAACACACAGTCAGGTCGTACGGTGAGTTGAAACAATGGAGAGGGAGATGATGGCAGGTGAGGGCATCTTTATGGCAACTTAATGGCACGACAGTGGGCAAGGTTCAGAACCATAAACATATCCATATGAGACACCCAAATCTGCCATTATATAAAATACTTCATATACACATACATATTTATATATTTACATAAATCCATCATTATATAAAATCCCATATACACCTTCATAAATATAATATAAATTATACGTATAAATCTATATAGCTATTTCTATATAGAGATAAACCATACATGTTATTCACTTTTTTTTTTTTTTTGTCGTAAAATGCATTCTCTTTCAGATGTTTTGAGAATAGTGGCTTGTTAAAACAGGACTTGTCACATACAATATTTAACAGATGTCTGGTTTTAGATAACATGCCCATTGACAAGCTCTGGTTCTCTCCTGAATACTTTCATGCCCTAAAGCTTGGGTTTGCCTAGATTATTTCTCTCCTTCCTCCTCCCCCACCCATGCCATTCCCCCTTTCTCCTTCCTTGCCTCTCCAGGGCCTACTTGTGAGGCAGCCACAGGGTTGAGGGGTACACTGCAATTTTGGTTTGCATCTGGTGTGAAAAGCCTGGTCTCTTACTTACTCCTTAACATCCTTGTATGCCGCTTCCTCTCACGTTTCTTTCCCTGAGTACAGCTGAAGTTGGATTGTGTCCCACGGCTGCAAGACTGAGTTATTTGGCGATTATTTGCACCTCTGTCCTCCTGGGTTCTGTTAAGTTACAGAGATACTCCTTGGAGAAAGAAGGCATGTATATATTTCACTTTGGAATTCTCTATCAGATTCTTGATATTTGTCCTCAGCTAATTCATCTGTAGTGTACTTCTTTATCCCAGTGTTTGACCTGCTTCTGCTGGAGCAGTGGATGAGTGTAAGTGGGTGCATGGAGATGAATGTGATCAAAAGATCTCAGTGAAAGCTCAGAGGAGGCAACAGAGGATTCCTTACAAAGCAGAATTATACAAAAAATGTCTAGTTGTTGGGTTTGTTCTCTGTGTCCATTTATACAGGCCAGATACTGTACTTAGAACATCAAACATCATTTCATAAGTATCGGCACTAGTTTGGACAATGGAGTTATATTTTCCCTTGAGCAAAGTGCAGTCAAGATGCCAAAGGAACAAGACTTCCAAATTGTAACTACTGAAGATGATGGCACAGTGCCAAACATGTTAAAGTGAAAACAAATTATTAATGACATTTTATTTTAACAAATTCAGTGCTTTAAAGTTTCTTTCTTGACTCTTGACTTCCAGATAGCAGAAAACTAATGTTATTTCTCAAATGAGTTACAGTGGCCACACTGATCTTAGAACCTAAATCAGAGAGTCTTTTAATGATATGCAAATAATAGATCAAGTCACTGATTTGTCATCAATTCCCACCTGCAGATAATAAAAAGTGCATGCAGTTCCTGTCTGGTAGACATTGCATCTTGAAAGAGGCACTTCTGTGAAGCAGCAAATCCAGCTCCTGGATCCCATCTAGTGCAAATCAGGAACTGCTGTCTCACTGACGTGATGGTGTGGTTACCAAATATATAACTGGTGGCATCTTTCCACTTCAAGAAAGAATTCCTCCCAGTTCCACCTGGGTTTCCACCAACATACTTATCTCCTCTAATGTGGAAAAGCAAACTGTGGAACCACCTTGAAAAAGTACTGATCTCTGCCATAGATTACCAGCAATTTAAGTAATCATGAAAACCAGCAAGCACATACGAACACATAGACAATATACATGTCAGGCACCAGCTCTACAAAATTAGAATACTATTGACTTTAATAGAGTTGCTCTTTACACGGGTTTGAAAGGTGACCAAAAGTCTGGCACTGCACATCACTAGTGACGTCGGTCACTCCAGCAGGGTGATGCGTGCAGAGCAATTATACACATGCTATTTAAAAAACTAGAGAATGTGCTGGCTAAAGGACTGATATGAAAGGGGCGAGACTGAGAAATCATTCCCAAGTATGCCCTAGATGTCCTTAGAAAGTGCGGCCAGCTCAATACCTGCATGCCGCAGTTCTCCATGAGTAAAATGGTAATAACAATTCTCCATTCCACTGTCTCTTTCAGCTGACCAAGAAGATCTTACAGACTGAAGGTTCTCTCCTGTTGTATATGCATGTGGATTTTAATTTAAGCATAGCTGGGAATGCTGTGTACATGATTCAACATCCTGTAATGTTCAGTCATGAGCTAGGTCATCTAAAAAGGTATTCGTACAGTTTTTTGTTGTAAAGGGTAATTTACTTCTACAGGAAAATAGACATTTATATTTTGGAATCTACTTATTTTTACAACATTTGAAACATTAATGAGCAATTTTAATTTTGGGAGGAGTTATACCAGATGGTTGTGCTGCCATTGAGAAGGTCCTCAACAGGCTGGATAAAATTGTCCAACAGGAATCTCACAAAGTTCAGCAAAGGGAAAAGCAAAGTATTGCACCTGGGGAGGAATAACCCCAAGCACCAGTAGATGCTAGGAACTGACTAGCTGAGATGCAACTTTGCAAAAAAGCATCTGGGCACCCCTGTGGACAGCATGTTGAACATGAACGAGCAATGTGCCATAGCTACAAAGGCCAATAGCCTTCTGGAGTGCGTTAGGAAAAGAAATGCCAACAGGTCAAGATCCTTCCCCTCTACTCAGCACTACTGTGACCACACCTGGAGTGCTCTTTCCAGTTCTATGCTCCCCAGTACAAGAAAGACATGGACATACTGCAGTGAACCCAGTGAAGAGCCACTAAGGTGATTAAGGGATTGGAGAACCTGACCTATAAGGAGAAGCTGAGAGAGCTGGGATTATTGTACCACAAGAAGGGAAGGCTCAGGGGCATTTTACCAATGTGTTTAAATAATTCTTGGGTAGATTAAGGAAGACAGAGTTAGACTCTTCTCAAGGGTGTCCAGTGAAAGGACAAGAGGAAATGGGCACAAACTGAAATACAGAAAATGCAATTTAAACATGAGAAAAAAACTTCAAATCATCAGTATCAAATGTGACCAAACACTGGAACAGGTTGCATAGAGACGTTGTAGAGTCTGCATCCCTGGAAATATTCAAAATCCAACTGGACAAGTCCCTGAGCAAGCTGCTGCAGATGACCCTGCTTTGAGCAGGGGGTTGGACTAGATGATCTCCAGAGGTGCCTTCCAACTTTAGCTATTCTGTGCCTCTGTAGCACAATGATTTCTATGCACTTTCCTCACTGGACTCTCACAGTATAAATATTAAAAGATACCAGGAGTCATAATTTTTGCTATGCTGCTAATGTCTCATAGCCCTGCTGTCTTGTATGTAATTTCTGCAAACTACATGTTTTGGGTTTTTTCCCCTTTTATCATGCCAATTTATGACATACAGTCATATGATATACAGTGATTGGTCCTATGTACAGCTATGGTTGCTGCAGAAAGGGAAAGGGAATTCAGGAAACTTACTCATTTCCATGTATTCTGGAGTCAGCCCAGTGAAAGGTTCCAAGGTGTAGTCAAGATCCCATTGCTGAGGATTCTTTGATTGATTGGTGTCCATTTCCTTTGGCTCAGTTCTTTCATCCTTCAGCTTCCTGAAGAGCTTCTTTAGCTTCCTGAGGAACAAAAGTTCAGATTGAACCAAGTCTTTTTTTTCCTACAAGATTTGCCCCAAGTCTTTGTGCAGCAACACAAAGTGTATATCATGTTACTTTGGTGCCCCATAGGCTTAGTTAACACCATCTTCTGTAGTTCTGACGCTGCTTATGTGCAGGTGACAGGCTGCCAGGGGCAGCAGTTTCTGTATTCCTGTGTCAAAAGGAAGGTTACAACAGCCTAATGCTGTTAAAATGGACTTGAACCCAGTACTTTTTAGTAATTGTTTCTCTCTTGATATGTGTTCAATGGGCATGGTCCTGAAGTTCAAGCTGCTTGGACATAAATAATATTAGTAATAAGTAATACTCTAAAAAAAAAAAAAAAAAAAAACCAAAAAAAAAACCCCAAACAACCCACACTGAGCACCTCTCTCTTAAGAAAGAAAGAAAATACCAGAAGGCAATATGATACCTTTATACCACATATCTAGCACAGGTGCACTTTTCTCTCACCATGAAACTTGGGAACTTCCAATACAGTATACTTTTAAGGTCAAAATGACCAGACATATTGCCAAACAAAGAGGATGCAAGAATTTACTAACTCCTAAACCTGGTGGATTTATGGACATTTTAGCAGAAAAACTACCTGTTGTTTAAAGCAAAAGGTAATGAGCACCTCTGCTAATAAATCTGCAGCACCAAAAAAAAAAGTGTCTCCAAGATACTGACAGGTCCAAAGCCATTTAGGACTCTAAAAATGAATATTATTGACTTAAAGCCAGCTCTGTGACCACCAGAAAACACCTGCAGCTCTTCAGGTTCCAGTGCTCTCTTGTCACAAGCACATATACCCGGGTTTATCTAAATAGACAAAAAAAGATGCTGCTTGTGGAACTTTAAAGGGGAAGCACTCTTTTCTTTGACCAGAATGATGCTACAACTAATAAAAATAATAAAATATGTACCTATGAAATATTAAGTATAAGCAATGCCTTAATTTTACTAATGGCCTTTCACCCCAGAGAAATGCAATTCCCTTGCTTCTACCTAACGTGCAAACAGGGTTCAAACTAATAGAGAGAATAAGATTCATGAGAGAGTTTCAGCAAGTTCAATAGAATTTGTTCTCAGAGAGGTGTATTTCTGTCATGCACAAACAGAAATCCTGCCTTAGTCACTTCGTATTCGGTAACAAATTATTGTTAGAAAAGTGTCACTTGGGTTATATGCAGTAACAACTTCTTCAGTACTCCACAATGCAGTTCATACTGGAACTCACTGGGGAAAAACTGGAACTCACTGGAACTTCTCTGCAAGTTTATTCCTAAGCTACTGGAAACTACATAATTCTATAGCTACTAACATCAAAATTGAAAAAATTATTGAATGCTTATGTGACAAATGTATATTTCTGAAGTATTTTTTTTTTCCTGAGAGTGTAACCTATCATGTATAATGCAAAGTATGCAGATCTATGTAGACCCTGAAAAACTTACTTCACTGGTAGCTAGATGTTTGATGTACTTGCACAACCATATAATCTTCTTTCAGAGGTTTCCCATAAGAGTTTTAGAGGTTCTGAAATTTCCTTCAGATATGCCACAGTATGTATAAAGGTGGAACACTGAGCTAGCACACAACCACTGTTACGGTGACTTGGAAATTCCCGATTTCAAACAGGATGTATTTCTGCTACCTGAAAAGTATACATCTTGCAAGACCAACTATGCTGGTGAGTTTTCACTGCCTCTGAAGGGGCAAAGCAAAATGGTTTCCGACCATTTTCTAAGTAAACACAGGTCAATTATGTCTCCCAGATCCTGTAGATCAGAAGAGGTTGTATCAGAGGTTCTCATTTTGACCACGTTTTGCAGTAACATCATCCAGTTTGGCCCGACTATAAATTACTCACATGGGTGAGCAATTATTTGTGCAAATATTTCTTTGGACCTCAGTAGGGAAAGTAGTGTCAATCACTGTCCCAGTGAGCTGGAGATACAAATTTCACAACACTGACAAATACATGAATTTCACAAGTGGTATAATCCCAGAGTAAAATGAATTCATCTCTAAAAGAAGAGTAAAGTATTCCCAATGCCCCCGATAGATGACTTTTTAAATGCATATACATCAATAACTTCATACATTTTTACACATTGAGAATTTCCCATGGAAAAATGCAATAGAAAGAGATATTTCTTCAAAATCAAGGAAGGAAAATACAGTTAAACTAAGATAAAACATCAAGATTTATACTTATTGTATTTCTTCATTTTGCAGATGAAAATCATCTTTCACAAATATGCATGACATTATTTTATAGTTCTTCACATATGTGCCATATGAGTGAGAATCCAGACTAATTCCAGTGATGTTTTGCCAGTAGTGTAAGCAGGGCTCCCCCACAAACTTTTCCCTCTCAGCCTGCAGTAAATCCTTTGAACTAGAGGTGTGTGGCCTGGAGACACAAGTGTATGGGGAAACAGTAGGGGTTCTTATTTGTAACTCCAGTTAAGCAGAACAGCTTTCTCAGACGCTAACACGAATAGCAGGGCAAGGCTAGCTGGCAACCACACTAAAGGCTTTGCTGGGTAGGTTTATTTCTTTGTTCGTGAATATACACTGAGCCACACAGGCACACTGTATCACCACATAGCACAAGGCTCTATAGCAAGCTGGAAATGACCACAGTGGCTGCAGAATTTCTACACCGACTTGTGTTTACAAGACCCATTCAATTTCATCACCAGGGTGGAGGAAATGGGGATTGACAGACACTCTTAAAACAGATCTAGATTGCATCGGGTCTTGTCAGTCCCAGGATCACGAAACTGCAAAAATCAACAGATCAATTCCAGCTTTTATTCCAGGTGCAGCTAAGATGTAGCTCGTAAGTCTCATGGTAACATCCTCAGTACTTTGGCAATACCCCGACATATTGAGGCTAACCAAATACTTTCAGTACCCAGAACATTCAGTTTACACAGTTTTAATGAAAGTCTGAGGAGATTTAAAATACTTCACAAGAAAGAATTAGATGGATCCTTACAAAGACATTTACTTCCTACATCATGCAAACTCAGCCATTTCAAGACACTAAAATTTCCTTTAACCCCCTCTACTTTTATGGCAATCAAGGGAACTTGTCTGTGACAGAGGTGATGTAGTATTCAGAGGGTAGGAGACTTGGGGCAGGATTTAAAAAAATCAAAGAATTCCCAGGGTGCTCTTCCAGCATATCCCAATTAATTTCCTAATGTGAGGGACTCTCAGAGGACAGTGAACAATAAGTTCAAGACAGTGCTGATTTCTGTCCCAATAAAATGATATGAGCTATAAACTTCCCTCACGTTTCCATGGGCAGATGAGATTGAAGAGCATCTTACTGTCACCGTGCAGCAGCTGAGATAAAATCTGGGTGTGTTTAGATGTGAAATCTGTACATGTGTGATCTAATCCTCTGGTTATAGCACCACGGAGTCAAGTTATGGAGTTCAATGCGTACACATAACTCCCCTGAGAACCCAGTAACTAAAACAATAGTTGTTGTTTTCAATGTTTATTTGGGAATATACTAAATCCAGGGCTCAGTTACTCAGAATAATTTTTAATTTTTCATGTAGCCATCTATAAGCTAAGCATGAGGAGTGGCACCTTTAACCATTTTGAGTTAAGCTTTGAAGAGTGTTCTTATTTTTATTTTTATGTAATTTTTTAAAGGATCAACTAATTGAAAGCAAGCAAAACTAGTTCTTTTAAATTTTTTCACAAAAATAAAAGTACCTTTGTGTCATATCCAAGCATGTGAAGTTTCAGACCAAATGGAAATGTATCAGAAAGTTAAAGGGACAGAGAACAAGGATTTGCTCGGTGTTATTCTCCAGCTATACAGCAGTAGGGCAATGAAAATGAGTTCTGCAGAACCCTATAGCTGCACATATGATTATGTTGTTAAAACTGAATAAGCCTTTTAAATGCACTTGTGAGAAACCTGTTTCTTAATTACCCATCAACATTCTTAAACAAAATTGACAGACAAAGATAATCAAGAGCTATTTTAGCTTCTGATTTCTGCATGCCAGGCAGCCCCATCAGTGAGAAAGAGGAGGTTTGCCCATTCGGGATGAGTCTCTAAGAAGCTTCGTGCTAAAGAGGCACATGCAGCAAAGTTTCATGACCCCCCCTCATAGCTATATGACTCTGGACAAACAGAGAAAACAGTAGAACTGTAGAATAGCCATTATTTCTGGCCATTTTGCCAGTGAATATCAAAAAAGCAAAACACATTATTGAGCAGATGGAATAGCATGAAAGAAGAATGAATTTAGGATCAGGGAGAAAGAAAATGAAGAACAGGTTTTTGTCAGAAGACCGTGTCTAGAGAAGTTAAAAACGGTGCTGCAGTTTCTCACGAGGGATTGGCACCAAACCATTGTGTTAGATAAGAGGTGGGAACGTGGTTTAATTTTTCTGTTTGTAATTCTTAATATAAGCAATAAGCATCCCATTATACAAGGTAATCAGCCTCTGAAGAGAGCATAAAATCGCTACAGGAAAATGCTCCAACCCTGAAGTACCCACCAGATTTTGAGAAAAAAAAGATGAGGAAAAGAAGAGAGAAATCAAAATCAAGAGATCCTGGCTGGGGTAATCCAATGGTAAACTTACACAAAGCCTCCTTTTTTTTTAAAAAAACAGACAGATGATTCAACAGTTTCTCTATTTATACAGTAAAAAGGAGTAGCAGGATTTGGGGCATCAAGGACAAGACATGAAGATGACTTGGGAAAAATGAGAAATTTGTTGAGTGAGGCAGAGTGGAATGTATAGAGACTGGAGAGGCAGGGAAGCTGGGAGGCAGGTTGAAATAGGATGGATGCAAGAAAATTATCTTGTTGGCACAAGCCTTGGTGTCTTCAGTGGCTGTGCAGTCCTCATGATGTATTTCACCAGAGCTTGCCAGAAAGAGTGGAACTGAGGATCAGTTTACCAATTTCTCAAGACTCTCAGTTAACAAATGCCCTTGGGTACTGCAAAAGCAGATCACCTGTGACAGTCACCAAGAACTGGATTTGAAGTATTGCAGGGCAATACTTGCTAGAACAGAACTCTTAGTATTCTCATCCAGCGTAGTTAAGTACATTTTGAAGTAAGTGATGGAAACTGATGTTGAATAAAAAAAACAAAATCACGGCCCCACTAAAGTCAATGGGATGTTTGCCACTGACATCAATAGGGCCAGTATTTCACCCTAAGGGTTTATCACCACGGTCAAAGACAGAGAGTAATAAAATAACCACGCCAATTTTTTCCAGGAGGTTCAGAAAAACAGAACTGAAGAAAAGGAGTCTTATAAGAACTCTAGGTCAAGGCTCTCAAGGACTGCAGCCTTTTAGGGTCAATTCCTGTGGCAACAGTAAAAGAATTATTGTATGTGACACATCTGAGTGAACTGTGGCATATTTACATCTGTTTGTTAAACTTGTGAATTCCAGCCCCACAGAATACACATTTCAATTCAAGAAGGCTTAGTTTTCCATAATTCAACTGCCAGCTGATTTGATATTCTTGAGTGCAGAAATTGAAAAAGAAATCACAGAAATATTTAGAAGACCAGCAAGTCACATCTGCCATAGCTGTGCAGAAGTTTCTCCAGAAATGGGGAAGGACAAAGCAAAGATGTGTCCCAATGACCCCAAACAATGATGCAGGGCTGGCATCTGAAGTTTAACTCCATAACTCTTCAGCCAGCACTGACTGTAGATAAACCAGAATGAAGACATTTAATCATAGCTCCCAATTGCGGCAACATTTGGGGTGCTAGAGACATAATGGATGGCTGCTGCTTATAAACTCAGTCTGTCATCTACTTAGCAGTGTCTTTTGAGGGAAATAGACAGCAAACAGGAGTAAAGTTTTGTCATCTTCTGCAAAGCAATTAAAGTGCCTGGGGTTTTATGGTGAATGAAATCAAAAGGTTTTCTGAAAATAATCTTGAAATCCTGAGATTTCAATAAGGAAAACTCTTTTCATCTGGGTCATCATATAACTTAGCAGAGAGATACTTCCATGTTACAGACAGTAAGGACAGTTAAGGACAATTCCGGGTTCTGAAGAACAAATCACCATTTATGATAGTCCCTTCTGCCTCTCCATGTGGGAAAGGCTGACTGCAGCACTTGTAGTCTGCCCTCAGTGAAAATACAGGGAGCCAGTGGAAGAATCTGTGTTATTCATACTGACTCTCATTCCCTCCAAAGAGGCACAAGGCAAGAGGGAAAAAAAGTACGTCTGCTGAAACTGGAGATAGAAAAGATTGTTCTATCTTTCTGCCACAGAAGGACTGTTCATCATAGTGCATAGCCTGTGCAAAAGTAGACACCAGAAAATAGAACAAGGGCCCAAATAGAACAAGGGCCCAATGAAGACAGAGATATCCTGGGAAGGAAAATAGAAAAACTTACTGGTAGAAAAAGGATGATCTAACAGAGGAGATGAGCTGACTGTAGGAGATTAGCAAGGAAAACAGGTAGCAGAACAGAGAGAATAGGATACAGTAGGAAGCCAGACGACAAGGCCGGAGGGCAGAGAACAAGGGCATGTTTATCTATGCATCTGTCACATCCCCTAACAACAGCGTGTATAGACATAGTAGATTACACGTGAGACACGGACATGCCAGAACGACTACTTCTGCAACACATGCATGTTTGGAGTCCCTTTTGGTCTGAATTTATATGTATGCAGCAGAATTATGCACAGTCCTCTGAAAATCTGGTTGATCAGTACTCAAAGTGTGTCTGTGTGCCTGTGTATGTGGAGCAGATGAGGTAGGATAGAGCACCATTAAGGATATAGTCCAAACCAGTAGAGTGGTCCGTGCAGAAATAGAAAGCTAACTGATTTAATTTTCAGTAAAGCATTGTGATTTTCACGGTGCAAACAGGTCTGGTGAGAAGGGCCAAGACCTACAGATATACATATTATTTTCTTGAGAGTCCAGACAAACAAAGGAAACCACATGTGCTCATTTCAGGATGACAAGATAGCATTGTGACTGAAATGAGGCATTTCTCAGGGAAGGAGAGAATGAAAACAGATATATTTTTAAACAGCTATCCAGTTTTAAAAACTGAGGCCACCGTAGGTTGTTGGCAGGAGGGTGGGGGAGCAGAAATGAGGGAGAAAAATGGGATGAAATTGTCATATTCTTGCACCAAGAGTTGTAGTGAGGGAACTGAGAAATAATTTGACAGGAATTTTCTGTTTGGACTGGATCAGTCTCTGCTTTCATGAGTCAAAAACAATAAATACAGTATTTCTAACATCATAAAATCCCCATTAAAACAGTCCAGTAGCAGTCAGTTTTTGGGAGACAGGAAAAAAATCACACCAGGTTTACACTGAGAAAGCTTTAAGCCTTCAACATGTCAGATATTCTGGGAATGATTTACCATCTTTTTCTCAAAATAAACTGTAAACTCAATGAGATGTAGACAGAAAACAGGTCTCCCTATTGAACTTTGACACAAGAATAATGAAACCTTCCATAACCCGCATTTGATTTGTTTGGGAAATTTTTTTTCCTCTATTTAAATTACTTCCAAAATAAAAGATCTTGCTAGGAAAAGGGAGGAAAAGGGCTCATTTTAAAAATATTTCATAATCTTTTAAGCATCACTCATCTTGTTTTCTAGTTAACATCGTCAAGGTCAAGATGTGATCCAAAAGCTACTGACACCAGAGTTGAAAGATTCTGATTAACTTCAGTAGAGTTGAGGCTTTTGTCTAAGCCAGGCTCTTCATCTAATACAACATTTCACAGACCACTGCCACCAACAAGGGTGATTCAGTTAACAGAAAGAAAAGCAAACCTCCCCAGAGGCAGGAGCAGGACATTCTTAGTGGATTCTCAGTGCCTGAAGATCCCTTTGACACTGGACACAGCCCAAGACAGCTTTCTTGCTATATACTTGCAGCAGAGGACACTGTGTGTGCACTAAGCCTCCTGGAGCTGACAGCCACTGAGCAGCCTGTCAGCGTCTCTCCCAGACTCTAGCCCCTGCATCACATAGTGACATACTGACATACAGGTGCCTTAGAAATGTGTGGACTTCATCTGCAAACCCATAAAATAGTCATAGATCAAGTAATACATTTTAACACCTTTTATGAGCTATCGCTTTTCTTCATGCCATCTCTCCTCTACTTTATACTAATTTGTATTCAATACTGCTACCCTGAAAGCTTCTCTAAAACTTCCCAAGAGATCTATCACACCTTGCCTGTTTTCCCAGGTTTCTAAAATTAATTTAGATCAATTATTTAATATATTCAATCACTTTCTTTAAGCCATTTACTGCAGATATAGCCAATTATTCAACATAAAATACAGCCAGATCATTTCATCACAACCAAAAATGTGATTTATCATCACATTCAATTAGAACCCGCTGAAGGCAGTGGCAAAAGTTCCATTCAGTTGAATAAGGATCAAGCCTTTAATTTACTGTGTCATAGGAATAACGCATGGTAATGGAGAAGGCTGGGATACATACGGGATTCCAATTTCAAACAGATTGTTTTGAATCAGTTGTTTTCCAAGCATAATGATGCTCAGCTGAATACACAGTTCCATCAAACAGCCTCCTGGAGCACACTGTAATTAAACAAAACCATACAGTGTGAAGAGAGCAAGAGAATTAATTTAAAAGTACCCACTTGGGAGAGCTACCAATGTCTGTATCTGCCCTTCGCCCCACCACCAATTTGCGCAGGAGCACGGAACTCATTGATCATTGCAGTTCTGTGCTTAACAAGGTATTTAATCTCCACTCATAAAACTGCATTATGGAAAATATGCAGAGCTCTGAAATAACTTACTGTGCCCTGGGGCTACTATATATTCTTTTAAAATATTTACTACATAATCAATGTAATAAACATAATGCAGTATCACCAATACTCTTCCGATCTGATGTCTCCCAAGGGATAAGAAAGTCTTCAATCTTGCAATGACTTATACATAAGCTTTATTGTAAAACCTTGAGTACGTATATTGATTTTCAAGGGAATACGCACAGCAGTTAAAAGGAATTACGAAAAAGAGAAATGTTTACAGCTTTAGCACAAAATGGCTTTGGCTTTTTAGGCTATTAAAATTGCTAAGCTTCTAGTGATCTACAGAATGAGAAGCCAGATTCAACTTCCAGCTTTGTCACAGGTTTCACAAGGGCCTTAGCCAAATCATGTAAAGTTTGTGCCATAGTGCCCAGTTGTAAAGCATAGTAATGTTGAAGCTTCACCTAAGAAAGACTGTGAAGTACTCAAAACTGCAGACAGAGAGACATACAGGTGCCTCAGATGGTAAATTTGGGGTTTGTCTATTTTTTGTTGAAGATTTAACATCTTTTAACATGTTTTCTATTTTTCCCTTATTGCCTAGAATCCACTGATATACACTGTTCATATATCTCTTTTTGTTAAGGATTTTTTTGTTTAAATTTCATATGTACTTACCTCTTCCATTCGATAGCCATCAAACACATACACATAATGACCAGGACGGCCAACAAATCTGAAAGCAATAACAATATATGAAACAATATAAAAATAGGAAAAAAGTTAACTGTGAAATAACTGTTCATTCATATTAGCTAAAATATTTCAGAATGAGCTATTTCAACATGAATTTTGAAAGACTCAACACCTATTCAACTTTGGTTATTTAAAATTATTTCAAAGTCGTAGGCTTCTACAAATGTTTTTCTACCGCATCTTGATGAAATAATTTTAATAAAATATTTTTCTGTGATAAAAAATAATAATAGTCTCCCTCTGTCAATTGGAGATCACAAACAAAACTGGGAATACATATCCTAACTCACATCCTCTTGCATCTGAATAATGCCCTGAATGGAGTTATTTACTCATCTACACACAGTCAGGGTTTTTCTGACTACACACGGAGAAACAGTGAGACTGACTTTATTATAACCATCCAACACAAAAAAAATGGTTAAGAAAGAAAGAAATTGGTGCTATTTTTCATTAATGTCTTACAAGATTTACAACTGCTGGTAAAATGTATCATTAATTCTTAAATCAATGATGTTGAATAGGATTAGTGAAGAGTATAGATTAACAAACTTTACAGCCCCCAAAAGGAACAGAAAAATGGTATGAAACAGAATCCAGAGGCTGTTTTAAATGCTTTAGCCAAAGTTTGAGCAAACAATCATTTTAAGCTTCCCATTCAAAAGCATATGTTGTATTGTGGATAACTGGGTCCCAAAAGACAATGATCCTGAACCCATAGGAAGTCACACTTATTTAGCAGGACAGCTGAATTAGCTTTTTGGTCAATCAGTTCATTTGCCAAAACAAGCAACTTCCAGTTGACTATAACTATTGCTTAATTTAACTTGATGCGGGCGAATAGTGCAAAACATTGAGAAAGTAATAGAGAAAGTAGTTCCATAATTTTAAATTAAACCAGAAAAATTCTCTTTACTAAATGATGCTTCAAGAAAAATTTGCTAAAATGTGGAAGGTGGAAGACCTGTAAGCAGTACCATTCACTCGTAAGTGCAACACCCTTTTTAACTAAAAGGAATTGTTTTCTGAGGTGTGGATTATTTTTATTTTAGGAAAAAAACTAAAGTGGTTGCACTTTAGAACAATGCTCTCCTTAGAAGAGAAACAGGACAGTACTCGACATCACGCCCTGCCATTCAAAAGCAAGCTTTAGACAACCCTGTTTATGATATTTTTTCATAGCTGGTGAAGGTGGTATACATAAATAGCTATAGGTAAAGGACATTTAACCTACCTTCCTTTAAAAAAGGCAACATAAAAAATTGGTGCATAAGAATTCACAAACTTCAGTAGGAATGCCTTCAAAATCAGTCTTTCCTCAAAGGCTTTGTCTGTTTTTGGTACCTCTGCGGGAAGGAAGGGGGAGGGTGGAAACAAAACGTCAGAAATCAATCAGTAAATATGTAAACTTCCCTGATATCCCCAAATACAAAACCAAACTGCAAATTTTGAGCTCATACTATTTTTTTTATTTTGTACTTTTAATTTGTACCAATGCACACTAGCTCTGTCACTGGCTCCTGATTTCCAGAGAGTCTTTCCAAATTTCCATATGGAAATTGAAGATTCTTTGCTGGAAACATTAATAATGTTTCTTAACATTATAATCATAATTAACTTGATTCTCTAATAGGCCTCTGACAGCTTATCCCAAGTTGCTCTCAGATGTCTATGCAATACCCTGGTGGCGAAAACCCAACAGATCTGGACACCTGGCCTGGACCTGACAGAACCTCACTTCTTTTCCAGTCTCTTTCATTGCCTTGCTGAGAGACCTGAGCAGACCACATCACCTTCTTCTGCTTCAGGCCGCATCTGTGAAATCTTAGCACAGACCTCCTCTATCATTTACTCTGACATCTATGCTATTATTAAATATATAATAGCATTAAACATTTTATTGACATAATGTATATTTTATTAATAATAATAGATAGAATTATTATATATTTACAAGGTTCTCCTACTAGCTATCTGGAGTTTGAAGAAAATATAACTGGGTCTTTATATTCAATTGCATAAAGTTAAAGCAGTATAAATGCCTTTAATATATATAAGCATACACTTATTAACATCCATATCAGTTACACAACTGAAATAACAAAACATTCGTATTCTCAATTCATAAATGATGAAAGTAAGTACAAAGACTTTCATCCAGAAAATAACCCTTAAAAGCCTTCTTAACTTTGTGTGCACAAGCCTTTTCTTCTATGATTAAATTTTTAATGTTCTTAACACTAAACACAAGACTAAGTACCTTTCTGAATAAGGCATTAAATGAATTGTTAATTGCCATGCAAAATAAATGCACATTTTTGCTAATGCTTCTCCATTCACTACATATATTCTACATTTCTGGACTTCCTTAGATAACTTGTGAAAACATATCTTAAGTATTTTCAGGATTCATTACTCTGTTCCCAGATTTATTTCCAATTTCCATGGAAATTACTAGCAACAGAACACATAGATTTAAGACAGAGGCTTTTCAAATTGTCAGTAGTATCCTCTTTTAAAGATTATATATGGGTTAAACTCTTGTATTGCCATGCTTATCCTGAGCTGTTAACTAATGTGAGAGCACATAATTTTATTGTGGTATGTTCTCGACTGAATTTCTATACTACAAGGGAAGTATGAAATAGTAAGGTAGGTCCAGAGCTCTGGCTTTAAGGATTTAATTAAAAATACTGCTGTACATGTACAGTTTTGGTTTGGGACACAGTTTGTGTGTTTTGTTTGCTTTGGGTTTTTTTCTTAAAAAAGAAGCATGGTGTTTATTTGAGCACTAAAGGAATAGCAAAACTCTAATGGATCCCCACTGCCCAGCTTTATTTGTGATACTTTCAACTATATTTTCATAAAAGGTCAACACACAATCTGATGAGCCCTAAGCCATCATTCACCTATATGTTTAGAAAACCTTAATTAAACCTTCAAAGGATTTGAACAATTTGTAGATGACCCCATATGCTGGATAGATCATTAGAACAAGAGCTCAGGGCAACAGGAATATCAAATAACAGCAGTGCAGCTTTTAATTTGAGGGAGAAAAATCCTAGCCTTTGCCTTATGGAGAACTCCCACAAAGATGAGCTCAGCCTCTGGATGAACATTTACACACCATATATGGCTCCAGAGACTCACTCAGCACTGCACTCCCTCCCTGCACTTGGATATACTATACCATACCCATAGAGGCACGCGCAGAATTTGTCCTCTAGCCAGTGGAATCTGCTACAAAAGAAATGCATCCAGCCAGAATAGATGCATTAGTAAGAGAGAAAACCTTCCCCCCCCAAAATGATACACACACAATACATGGTTGGTGGTGCAGCATGTTACACCAAAACTGAGCAGCTGAAAACTTCCAGGTACAGAATGAGCTGAGATACCTGTGGCTTGGGTCTTAGCTAACTGAAGGAGTTGCTGCCTTTATAAGGCACAAACACAAGTAGTTTTGATTTTGTCCCCATTTGACCGGTTCTTCCTTGACCTGAGTGAAGTTACAAGTGAGCAAATGAGCTGTAAGTCAAGTCTGACATATCACCTGATTACTGAAGATCAACCTGAGAATACCAGGATACAATCCACACTTTTTCTGGTCCAATCTGTGATAAGGGGGGGATCAGCGCCTCACTTAGCTGGTTCCACAGGGGGTGTGTGGAGTCCTAGAGCATCCTGTATGAGCTCTCTTTATTGATTACAGCAAAACTGCTACTTTTTTTTTCCTGCAAGCACTGATTTAGCAGACATTGAGGCAGATCCATTACTTTGATCCTATGATGAATACAGTTGCTATCAGTGGTACTATTCTTGTGCTTACACACATAATTTTTCACTTGAACTTGAAGATTCAAGCGTGCTTGGGGTTGGAATTGAAACCTATGCTGTCAAGAGCTGTTCCTCCAGCACAAGAAGTGTGTTCCTCAGCTTGTCGATTAACTGCAGCGTGAAAAGAGAACTGAGTATGTTTTGCTCTGCTCAGCAAAATTAAAGTTCACAAGGTAAGGAGCAGTTATCAGCATGAATGAATTGCAATTTTTTTAAACATTTTGATTACAGTTGGCATCTGATCCTAGTACGGGAGAAAGCTGCCTGAATGAACTTTCTGACTCACTCGTGTAATTTGTAGAGATTACTCAGACCAGATCCTTCTTAAACAAAACACCTTATGGTTAATTAGGAATAAATAGAATAAATAAAAATAGCAGGATTAGGATTAAATGCAAAGTGACAAGGGGACAATAATCTGCAAGTTAGCAAGAAATTCTTGTTTCTTTCACAATTCAGAGTGGTGCACCTTTTCAAGGGCAAAATTTTCCTTCCATGCTTCCCCATAGGAGCCATGGTAGTGGCTTGCACTTCACAGCTTTTGCCTAGAAACTGCCAGAGAGGAGAAGCCTCACCTTCATCTCTTCCTATTCTTTCCACACAGCAGTCATGCCTTAAGAGTTGTGCCCTTCTTGCCTGGCCAGGTGCAATGGACAGGACTGATCAGGCCACACACAGTTAGTAGCTTGTCAGTTATATGAAAGCTGAAAATCTGGGTGCAATTTTCACCTGGACAGTCTGAGCTTCCTTATGCCACTAGAACCGAGTTCATTTGTGAAACCCTGATAAATTCTGCCCAAAGCTGCTTCCAAACAGAAACAAACTAATTAAGCCCATATGGTGGCATTTTGTGAAAATGAATTGCTTTGACTTCATTTGTTTCCAATACTTTATGAATTTAATCTAAACTGTCACGCTATCCTTACTGGTAAAACCACAGGACCATATTTCAAAAATTCAGGAATGAACCTCTATTATGACGGTTACAGAACTTTAGTTTATGGTGTTCTTCAGAAAATAGGACTAAAATAGATGTTTTCACTTGTGACTTTGAAAGTGTCTTGAGAAACTGAGAATAAGAAGCACAAGTTTTAAGAGTTCCTAAGGTTTTATTCTGCAGTTTGCTAGTTCCAGCCAGCTTCACATCACTTCAGGTTTTACAGGGAGGGAATCTGCAGTTTTGAATGAATGAGTCAGGCTCCAATTATCAAAAAAGTTTTTAATTTGCATGCCTAAGTTTAGATGCCCAAAATTGACAGGTAGAGCACTCACTACAGTTAAAAACATCTGTGGTTGCTGGTTGATTTTCAGTATTTTGAATAATTGACTTTATGTTCCTAGACTTTGAAGTGTCTCGAATTAGAAGTGATGTATAAAACTGTGGGAAACAATACCTAATGGCAGCTATAAGAATATCACATTAGGGCCCTATCAGGAAACATCTTTGGCCTAATCTACATACCAAAACAAAATCCCAGCCTAAACCCTTATTAGTAAATATCTTTGGCATAATGTAAACAACAAAACAAAACTCTAGCCTGAACTCCTATTGTAGTCAAAGGATTGACTTGTCTTTAAAAGACTTAAATACATTGCCAGGCTTGTAACAATATAATGAAATTTAAAAAAAAAAAATAATAATCCAACCCCTAACTGAAATAGGTATTATTATAAAAAGTCCAGTGCAGACATGCATGTATAACGGCAAGACAAAAATCCTTTGAGTGGTAAAAACCCCGTAAAAGTAACATCAGTAAAATAACATGGGAAGCATTTGCCAGTGTAGCTTTTCCACAGCTAGCAACATCTTTGGAAAAACCCAGTGACTTTTAGTAAACCAAGCTCCTAGAGGTAAAGATATATATCAAAATACATACCAGGTCAAAAATTCTCAATGAGCTCTAAATAAGTGGATCTTGGCACAGAGCCAGCGCAATGCAGAAATACCAGCTGAGATCCTGAAAATAGCACAGCTGCGTTAACATGGCATTTTGGCCAGGCTAATTAGTCCTATTAGTGGCACACTGCATGTTGTGGCTTAGACCTCTAGCTCACAAAGGCATGTCTGAGCATCTTACCCCATAGGCCTGAATATTTTCCCTGGTACTCTTCAGTGAGAAATATTCCTATTAGAACCTCCTTGCATACTCTCATGTCAATACATGTAATGTACTAATGAGGAAAGTGGTGAGATAGTTTTACCAATTTCTGTCAGCCATTTGGCAACAGCTCCATAAATTTCATCAAGTATAAGTATCACAACAAGGTTAATGATGACAGCAGTTGCGGTAACAGTCACTCGAACATTTGACCTGGTTGTCTCATTTGTGCTGAATGACAAAGCTGCTGCTGTAGTGATTCGATATGCAATCACACCAAACACTGCTGAAAACGTCAGCATAATCTGCAAAGAAATGTACAGATAGATTAGTTCAAGTTTGATACTAGCATTTAAACACAAGCTTCAACTGACATGTTGGGTTTGTTCCATGAATTGTTATTGTGTGGTTATTTCTTAGACCAACGCAATAATATGGGGATAATCAACCCTCTAACAGGAACATAATGAAGAAAATGGATGCAGAACACTGAACTGTCACATTTCCTGAAGATGTTTATGTCGTCTCTAATTAAAGCTCCACACATTATCCGTGCAGTACTGGCGAAACTCAGGTAGTTTGGTTATCTGGTAATAGGTTCAGATGGCTTCGACTGGAGGGCCTACATGTATGCACAGTCAAGCAGACTGGCTTTACTGGCTGAAACTGCTTCACCTCTGGCAGAAGTGACACCTTACTCTCCAGTTGTGTTTGCTCAACTGTTGCTACAAATTAAGGAAAAAAAAAAAGTTTCCCTTGTTATTATTCTTTTAAGACTGACCTAAACAGGGTTACTAGGGATTCATTTTACATTTCTGTCCCAGAAATCAATTAGTATCCTGGCGTCCTTCATGGGCAGGCTTTGACCCGTGAGATGAGGAAAGTCAGCCTTGCAACTTAAGGTCAAGTTCCCACAAGAAGAATTTGAATTTCACAGGGCTGTGGTATTCTGGTTTCAAAAAAATCCCACTCGAAAATGAAAAAAAATCAATAAAATAACAATAAAAAATAGCAAATTTTCATAGCCATAGCAGGAAAGCGTTAGAGGGTACATTTTTCCCTTTCATTTTTGCCTTTGGCAAGAATTCCAATGTACATTCGTTATTTTAGGTAAAACATCTTGAGATCCTCAGATGAAAAAGACTACTTCAATGTGAAAGATTAGACCATTGCAATTATTTCAGTGGGCCTAGGGGCCCAGATTCACAACACAGATTTAAGGAAATTTAACAGTTCATTTTAATGACCCAGCAATAGCTTATTGAATTCCTGTATACAAAGGGAAGTTTTCTTATGAAAAAGTGCTATTGCAAAAGAACCAGAACAAGAATCAGAGCTATATTAGAGGTTGACGATGAAAAGTGGGCACATTTTGTTTTAATGGAAAACTAGTAAACATACTAAAAAATAATGATTTGGAGAAAGTCCTGGAGATATCAGATGAAATCCACAAATATGTTTTGTGAGAAAATAGTAATAAAACGTCAGATTTAGTAAAACATCTACATTTTACCTTTAAAATCAATTTTTCATTCATTTTAAATTAAATGTAGGTGAATGACGAGTTTTTGCTTCATGCTAATATTTCAAATAACTGGTCTAAAGAAAATAGTCTAAACATAAACCACTTCAAATTAAAACATTTCAAATGGCATAAAATATTATTTCTTTTCCTTTTTTAGTTTTCATTGTGTTGAGAAAACAGTTCTATTTTTTCTGCCTATTTTCCTCTTTTTTCTTTTGACTTATGTACCAAACATGCAGACAAAAATCTGATTCATGTTGGACTATCTGTTCAGCTCTTGCTGTGACAGAAGTGGTGCAGGAAACAAAGATCAGAACTTTTACCTAACTTGTCCTCTGCAGAAGCAATCACTACAGTAGAGAGTAATATCCCCAATAAAGAGAGAAAACAAAACAGCAGCACCTGGTAGTAATCTAATTCAGCTTCCACCTCTACCTTAGTCTTTTTTTCTTAGTTTGGGTCAGTGAGTCCTCCCTCTTTACCACCTTCCAAATTTTTCTACTTCTTTCCCCTGTGGATCTCTTTGAAATTTAGTAATAATTGGTAGTGGACAAGGAAAACCAGCAAAGTAAACTTGTATGTATCATTCTGGAGATCATGAGCTCTCTGGGCCTTCATAGACATGTATGTCCATCACAAGCTTCTACTTAGAAATGGTATCTTAACAGTACAGGATGAAGAGTCATCAAGGACAGTCATCACTAAAGAGAGAAAGAAGAAATTTCAGGTCACAGAAGTTGAATAGCAAGCTCTTAAACCTGACCACAGGATTTAAGGGATCCATAGCAATGAGAAAGATTACTGGAGGATCAGGTACTATCAGAGGCTTGCGCTATTGCAGCCTTTTCACTTCATGCAGTGCCATAGCAAGATATACAAAGCTACCCCAAAACATACGTTCTATTTGTTTAAAGAACAAAGATATTGGTTTTGCAAAATCACCAGGGCTTCAGAAACTCCTCAGCTGCCCAGCTGTTTTTAAACATTTGCTTACTTAGACACAGATGGAAAAACACTCCTTTAGGAGTCTTCATTATCTTTTCATCCAGCAATAAGAGAAATTTGAGGAGGGCTTGTAGGACTGCTCAGTAACCGAGAGCATAGTTCTCACTCCCCAGACAGCGACTGAGAGGGAGTGGTTCCTGTACCTTCACAGTATTTCTTCCCTTCCTGAAAATACCTCTTCTGCCCAAATTCCAGATCAGAAGGGCAACTTTCATTCAGGTGCCTACTTTGGGTTTTGTTGTCATTATCAACATTTCATCTGGCAAGTTCAGTTCCCTACTATGGCAGACAGTTTCCTCACTGAATACCTAAACTAGTCTGTCAAGGACTGAATTGCTTAGAAACAGATGTGAAAATTGGCTGGAGAGAAGGTCACCTACTGAGCCTGGTATGAATGAAGACAAACAGGAAAGCATAGTAGATCTGAGAAGGAAGCTATAAAACCCCGTGGGCTAGATTGATACCTTTATCCAAGTAGGATAACAATTTAACGTCCAAATAGTTCTTTGGCTCCCCAGTGGGGCTATTCTAGAGTAAAGTAGTATGCCATGTGAATAAGAATAGGGCAATCAGGTCCAAAAGAAGGAACAGGCTGAACTCTTGTGCTATGACACTAATTGGTTTTCTTCCTTCCTGTGACTGAGCCAAACACAGTGAAGGCAAAGAAAGGCTCCAGTGATGTCACTGCTCCACGCCATCCTGCTCTCTTCCAGCAGCTACCAATGTTTTATCACACACTCGCACATCTTTGCCACACCATGTACCTTCTAAATGTGGAGTTTCTAAACTGTGACACATGTTATTACTAATCACACACCATCCAAACTCATATAAGCCCAGCTGAGCCTAGACTTCCTGGTATTACTGGTCTTACTGGGAAAAATAAGACTTGTGAATTTCAGTTCTAAAATCCACACAAAAGACATTGCTTAAATCAAGGTGGGATCTTCTGCCCTCTCTGCAGTCGAGTGAGGCTTTGTGTACAACAGAAGAACCACGAGCAGATTTTAAAGCATCTGTAAATGTGTCAAATAATCTTTGGAATTATTTGATGGTGTAAAACATCAAGGTCAAGAGAACGAAACCCAACATTTTTTTTAACCTGCAGTTTTAAAGAAACAAACAGCATGCCTAGCTTAATAAAGACAGAAGAAAAACCAGAAAGAAAAAAAAAAAACAAAACACACACCACAACAGTTCTTGAAAGAGGATTCACAAAAGCGAAGTACACAAAAGAAGTACATAAATGAAGAATAAAAAGAAAAGCTTTTATAATAAGAAAACCGTTAGCAGCTTCAGGAATCATCAGGGAAATTATGGCACGTAAGCTGGGGGAAGGAGGGACAGAACACAACAGCATCATCTGATAGCAATGTAGACATCTTCATGGAAAAAGCCTGTGGGTTTGTGCCAACAGACCCTTTGGGCCTGGAAAAGGTAGTAGAAATTCAGCAATCACTTCTGCAGCACTAGAAATTGCAGCACATGTGCGTGTATATCTGTGTCTGAGTCTTCTATGTCTGTGTGCTGTATATGTGCACATGCACATGCAAATGCAATATTTCATCACTTACTATGTATGTAGTGCTTACAGCTAAAACAATTAATCTGTATGAATATTAATAACGGAGGCGGATGAGACCAATTTAATTTCCTTAGTACAATTCTATCGCACAGGCTGACAAATTTAGTCTGGTGTTTCCAATCCCTGCTTAACTAATCTAATGGGAAAAAAAAAAACCCGTCACATACAGTATAGAGTAGATTGTAATCTCCACATGGGAAAGCAGAGCTGGCTCTCCCTCATCAAGAGCTGACTTGAATTTCATACGTGGTTTGTAAGTTTTATCTTGTAGGTGCTTAGATCTTACTAATGCTCAAAATATTCTAAAAAAATTAGCGTGGTCCCTTTCTCCAAATGGTGAAAGCCAGCATAGTTCCACTAGTCACTAACAGAAGTTGACGAATCAGAGCTATACGTTTTACCTTTATAAATCTCTCTGAGATGTTACAGTAAGCAGGGAGCGTAATACATAAGGTATGACTCGGGAAAGAACTTTAAGCTCAAGCTTAGGGGAGATTTAAATATATGGTTGAAGTCAAGAGCACATGCACCTTGTCTGCAAAAGAATGACTTGTAAAAGCTAAATTAGGGCTATATGCTTAGTCATACTCAGTATACTCTTCTGTAAGCAAAGTCCCAACTGATGCCAGTTAGAGGTTGTGTCTAAACAGCAGACGTTTGGTATGGCTTCAGGATGGTAAGCTCACTCAGAGTGCTGTAAGTGCATATACATATATATGAATGACATAGCTAATATGTAAAGAAAATATACTTAATATACATGTATCTTAATAAATATAAACACATATATTTATAAAAATGCAGACATTAATTTGACTTCAATGTGAATATAAAATGTTTTTGCTTGCCAGAAAAAGAAATTAAATCTTCACAGGATATCTGTTGCAGTATATGCAAATTCCAGTAAATTAGAAATGCACATAGATATTTCAAAATAATTTAGTCCCTAAGTACATTTCCCATGTCAGATGCTCCTGCGGTTTAAACCGGCGTATTTCATTCAGTAATTTCTGTAACAAGAGGGATAATGGGATCCTTGAAAATGTAATTTAAGGTTTATTAACCAGGCTTTCCTACTGCTGTTTACAAAGGCTAGCAGCTTGATGATGTGTTTATGGTCTGTTGGAAATTTTGCTAGGACAGCGGTGTCCACACTTTACAGTTGGCTGACACGCACACCTTATTCTTGTTCTCAAGTGAGGATTGTATACCACGGTCTTCCTTGACTACAGTATAGTCCATCCCTGAATGTGTGTTGGACAAATATTTCTCAGCAACAGATTTATGACACCTGTACAGCAGGCTCAACACTTCTGAATGTCATTCTGACAGAGCATACGCAATACTGTGCGCGCAAGCAAATACACAGAGGGCTTTCCTTCATCAGATAAAGGAGGATGGAGCAGAAACCCTGTGGGAGAGACAGCATCTAGTAACAAGCTGCTGTCATTACAGCAAGTCATTCAGCCAACAGGTCTCTCATAAGCAGCCTTTGGCGAAAGAGAATAAGGCTGGAGGGAGGCACTGAGCTCTAGGAGCCTTCCTAGTAGGACACGTATTTCTCACGAATTGTAGGTTATAACCCTAGTTTTCTTCAGATTTTTAGCATCTTTGAGAACGCTAATTTAGGATTCCACTCAAGAGGCTCATTGCGAAGTTTCTTACACCTAATAAATGTGGAGAAATGCAGATTATATTACCATAAATAAAATCAATCCAAAGTTTGCTGCATATCCAGGCATACGGTCACTCCATGTCAGCTTCTCCTTTTCATTCTGTGACAAAACAGAAAGGTAAAACAACAGATATTACAGAACTGTACAATAGCAAATACTAGACTTAGTAAGATCTGTTATTGAAAAACGTTCTCAATTCTCCTACTCCTGTTGTAATTTTGAAGATGATTATAAAATTTAGAACACTGATATTTTAAAACAGACTTTAATTTGAGAGAAAAGAGAGTAAGAGGGTAAATAAGACATGTAGAACATGTCTGCAAAAATCAGAAAATACCATATGTAACTACGATTTTAATATTTGAAAAAATGTATTCAGCTGTTATTAAATTTCATAATATCAGGAGGAAGTCCTGAGATTCACCTTAATTTACATTTAGGCAAAGCAAGATTCAACCATTTATTTTTAATTGCTTCTTGTAAAACTTCAGAACAATAGTGCTTAAGACAGAAAACATTAAAAGAATGCTTACTAGCCTTGAACCCAGAGTTTTTGTCTAATGATTACCTTAGCCAGATGTGGCCACTAAGATCATTCTTGCAAAGACTCCCCAGTCCTTCTCCTGGTACTTGGTGTATAAAAGAGAGAAACTACAAAGGCAAGCCCCCTCTGTAATCTCTACTGCCAACCTTGTTTCCTTCATGTGCAAACAGCATCTCTCTCTTCATTGCATAATTTAAAGCAACTGTGATCAGTGAAATATAGTACGCCTTTACTCTCCCCACACAAACTCAACTCCACCTCTAGCAACGTGGACATCTAAAGAAGAGATTTGAAAATGGATTTATATATAAGAAATGTGATTCCCTCCTCTCAAAATAGGTTTCTTAAAATAATAATAAGGTCATTACTTTGTTTAAGTTAAACTAAAACTATATAATCAAATTAACTAAGGACACAGAGCCAGCTGCTCTTTGCATTTCTCTGAACCACTGTTGCTATACCACGGACTAGTACTTACATTGGAGTTAACCCAGAGTTATTATGAATTTAAATGAATTTAAATCAGATTAGAATTCAGGTCAAAGGTTTCAAACAAAACATTTCTAAGGAACAATTGTCCTCAGAAAAAAATAAAAATCTGGGAGCATTATGCCTTTGTAAAAGGCTTTCCCAAAGTAACACTAGGAATGTAGTGTATACTCCAAGTGCAGAAATGCAGCCATGAATTTTCTCATGGAGTTTACTAGGATGTGGAATTAGACTGAAGACATGATCCTGTCTACACATCCGTTGCCATTGTGGTGGTGCCTCAAACACTGTGGGAAGTGGTAGTACTCAGCATCCCCTCTTCTCAGCTCAAGCTGTTCAAACAGACAAGTTAAGCAAGTCTCCTTTGGGAGAATGCTGGCAGGACTGGGTCATAGCAAACCCAAGCAGAAGCGCAAATAATTTGTCCCAATGTATGCAGTACATAAATACTCCATACAATACATAAACGGAATCCCTCATTTAGCTGGAAGGCTACTTTGAAAAGCATTTCTGTGAAAGCACAGATGCATTTCATTTCATTTTGGCTTCTAAGCGATTATACTCCAAGAAGGCCTGAAGGACACCACATCTAACAATTTCACTGGGGGAAAAAACACTAAACAACTGAAACAACAGAATGAGTTAATGCTAGCCAAAGTGGTTAAAGGAAAGAAGAAAACATATTATAACTATACTGAGGTGGAAAGAGAAAATAGCTATTTATACAAAAAGGCCAGGAAGAGGCAAAAATCACCAAGAAAACTACTTTAAAAATCTCACCAGCAGTAGGAATTTTGGCAAATAGGAAATCGTAATATCAAAATCAAACGTTCATATATCATGAATTATGCTTGCCAAATCATGAGTGGCAAAGTGACTAAGGTTTTTCATGTTTTGGGTTTTGGTTTTTTTGTTCAATATTTCTGGCGGTGTAAGGCATTGACTGTATTTTGAAATGAGAGCCAGGATTCTGACACGATCTACTGGCTTTCCAACTCAAGACAAAAATCACATGCTGGAAGACTCCTGATAACATGTCAGCAACTTACAAAATTGAGAAATTTGGGAATACCTTATGAATCACTTGTCCATTATGAAAAAGAAATAGCAAAAATAGGTATTTGTCCTGTTTGACCTACTTTTTTTTTTTCTTTAGTAAAATAGGATTGGATAGTTACAGAAAAGAAGACAAAAAACTGGGGAAATTGAGCAATGATTGACGTATACTTTTAGAGGTGAATATCAGAAGACAAAGTGTGCCTAAGCCTACGTTTTCAGGCATTATGAGATGTTAGGATTAATCCATTTAAGTGTCCTAACTTCATGAGAGTTTAAGGACTGCAGTTATCAGATTGTTTGCCCTCTTTAATCTCAGCATGTGTATTAAGAATACAGAGGCATCTAGCATCACCAGTCATTTTGGAAGCCCTGGTTTAGCACCTGAATACTTGTTTTACATAAATTATTACTTTACAAGAGCACTTTTTGCCAGATGAGTTCAATAAAATAAGTTCCTTGAATAAAGTTTTAGAAGCATAACTGATATAGTTAAAATTTCAATTTATTACTGGGAACAACTAAATGAAATATGGACTGCCTCCCCAAGATATTACATTGCTGACCAAAACCAAAAATAGCTAGGCTGACCTTGGCCAGCTGCCAGACACCCAGCCAGCTGCTCTTTCATTCCTTCTCCTCAACAATATAAGGGGAGAAAATAAGATGAAAAAGCTCATGGGCTGAGATAAAGACAGGAAGGTGACTTACCAATTACCATCACAGGCAAACCAGACTTAACTTGGGGAAAATAATTTTAATTTGTTGCTATTTAAAATAGATTTTGATGGTGAGAAATATAAACAAAACTGAAAACTCCTTCCACTTCATCCCCCTCCCAACTTCTTCCAAGGGCCAAATTCGGTCCTTCATTCACAACCGCTCTATTTCCCCCACCAAGCAATGCAGGGGGAAGGGGAATGGTGGGTTATGGGGTCAGTTCATAACAGCTCCTCTCTGCCATTCCTTCCTCCTTATACTGTCTCCCTGATCCATCATGGGTCCTCTCCATGGGCTGCAGTCTTCCAGGATGAACCTGCTCCAGTGTGGGCTCTCCACAGGATTGTGTCAGGAAATATCCACCCACTCCAGCATAGGATCCTCCATGGGCTGCAGTGTGGGTGTCTGCTCCATGGTGGTCCTCTCTGTGGGCTGCAGGGAAACACCTGCTCCACCATGATCTCTCCAGGTGCTGCAGGGGAATTTCTGCTCAGATACCTGGAGCATCTCACCTCCTCCTGCTCTCACCTTGGTGCTCACAGGGCTGTTTCTCACACGGTTTCTCTTCTCTCCTCGCTGCTGGACAGCATTTCACCCTTTTTTACACACACTTTCCCAGACTTGTCACCATCTTGCTGAGGGGCTCAGCTGTGTGCAGTGGGTCTGTTGGAGTCGTCCCAGTCTCTCCTTGCAGAAGCCACCCCTGCAGCCACTGCTGCCAGTGCCTGGACACCAGCACCTGGTACATCTATGCTGTTGGTGCAACAGCATAAGGAAAATCACCTTTTCACTGAACACTGCACAAGGCAATGCAGGTTGAATGGAGCTCAGTGGAATGACAGGCAGTCTGGCAGTGCTTTCCCAGTCTCTTCTTGCAGTGAAAGACACAAAGGGGGAAATCAGGAACAGGAGAGAGGAGAGGGTGTGCATGGAAAAGGACAAGTGGATAAAGGAAGGAAGGTCAGTATGACATCTAGTCAGCTTTCTCTTTCATGCATGTGCTTCCATCAGATTTCACGCCCCACGATCACAGGCAGTGGTTCTCATGGGGGACTTCAACCACCCTGATATTCGGTGGAAAGGCAACACAGCCAGGCACACATGGTCCAGGAGGTTTCTGCAGAGCATTGATGATAACTTTTTGACACAGGTGGTGGAGGAGCCAATGAGGATAGGTGTGCTGCTGGACCTTTTACTAACAAACAAAGAAAGACTAGTTGGGGATGTGAAGGTTTGGAGCAGCCTTGGCTGCAGTGACCATGAGATGGTGGAGTTCAGGATTCTGCATGAAAGAAGCAGGGCAAAAAGTAGAATTACAACCCTGGACATCAGGAGAGCTGACTTTGGCCTCTTCAAAGGCCTACTTGGAGGAATCCCATGGGTTAGGGTTCTAGAAGGTAGGGGAGACAAAGACAGCTGGTTAATATTCAAGCTCAAGATTGGTGCATCCCTTTCTATGAGCAAGAAATCAAGCAAAGGAGGAAGGAGACCTGCATGGATGAGCAAGTTGCTTCTGGAAAAACTCAAGTGGAAGAAGGAAGTTTACAGAATGTGGAAAAATGGACTGGCCACTATGGAGGAGTATAGGAACATTGTCAGAGTATGCAGAGATGCAACAAGGAAGGCTAAGGCCCACCTGGAATTAAATCTGGCAAGGGATGTCAAGGACAACAAGATGGGCTTCTTCAAGTACATCAGTAGCAAAAGGAAAACTAGGAAAAATTTGGGCCCATTGCTGAATGAAGTGGGAGCCCTAGTGACAGAAGATACAGAGGTGGAGTTTCTGAATGCCTTCTTTGCTTCAGGCTTTACTGCTAAGGCCAGCTCCCAGGAATCCCAGACCCTGGAGATAAGATAAAAACTCTGGAGAAAGGAAGACTCTCCCTTGATTGAGGATGATCAGGTTACAGATCATTTAGGCAAAGTCAACATCCACAAATCCACAGGCCCTGATGGGGTGCACCCACAAACGCTGAGGGAGTTGACAGATGTTATTGCTAAGCCACTCTCCATCACTCCATCCTCTTTGAAAGGTCATGGAGAACGGGATAGGTGCCTGAAAACTGGAAGAAAGCCAACGTCACTCCAGTCTTCAAAAAGGGCAAGAAGGAGGACCCAGGAAACTACAGACCAGTCAGCCTCACCTCTATCCCTGTAAAGGTGGTGGAACATCTCATTCTGGATGTCATCTCTAAGCATGTGGAGGAAAAGAAGGTTATCAGGAGTGTTCAACGTGGATTCACCAAGGGGAAATCATGCTTGGCCAAACTGATAGCTTTCTTTGATGGTATGGCTGCCTGACTAGATGAGGGGAGAGCAGCGGATGTTGTCTACTTTGACAAGGCTTTTGACACTGTCTCCCATAACATCATCATAGGCAAGCTTAGGAAGAGTGGGTTAGATGAGTGGAGAGTGAGGTGTTTTGAGAACTGGCTGAATGGCAGAGCTCAGAGGGTTGCGATCAGCGGCGCAGAGTCTAACTGGAGGCCTGTAGTTAGCGGTGCTCCCCAGAGTTCAGTACTGGCTCCGATCTTGTTCAACATATTCATCAGTGACCTGAATGAGGGGATAGAGTGCATCCTCAGCAAGTTTGCTGATGATACAAAACTGGGAAGGGTGGCTGACACACCAGAAGGCTGTGCCACCATACAGAGAGACCTGGACAGGCTAGAGAGTTGGGCGGAGAGGAACCTAATGAAGTTCAACAAAGGCAAGTATAGGGTCCTGCACCTGGGCAGAATAACCCCATGAACCAGTACAGGTTGGGGGCTGACCTGCTGGAAAGCAGCTCTACAGAAAGGGACCTGGGAGTCCTGGTGGACAAGCTGACCATGAGCCAGCAATGTGCCCCTGTGGCCAAGAAGACCAATGGTCTCCTGGGATGTGTTAAGAAGAGTGTGGCCAGCAGGTTGAGGGAGGTCATCCTCCCCCTCTACTCTGCCCTGGTAAGGACACAGCTGGAGTACTGTGTCCAGTTCTGGGGTCTCCAGTTCAAGAAAGACAAGGAACTACTGGAGAGAGTCCAGCGGTGGGCTACAAAGATGATTAGGGGACTAGAACATCCCTCTTATGAAGAAAGGCTGAGGGACTTGTGTCTGTTTAGCCTGCAGAAGAGAAGACTGAGAGGGGATCTTATCAATGCTTATAAATATACAAAGGGCTGGTGTCAAGAGGATGGGGCCAGACTCTTTTCAGTGGTGCCCAGCAACCTGACAAGGGGCAACGGGCACAATCTGGAACACAGGAAGTTCCATCTGAACACGAGGAAAAACTTCTTTACTTTGAGGGTAGCAGAGCACTGGAACAGGCTGCCCAGAGAGACGGTGGAGTCTCCTTCTCTGGAGATATTCAAAACCCACCTGGACACATTCCTGTGCAACCTGCTCTTGGTGAACCTGCTTTAGCAGGGGGGTTGGACAAGATGATCTCTGAAGGTCCCTTTCAATGCCTACCATTCTGTGATTCTGTGACTCCTTTAACTTTAGGTGACTTTGCCATGCGTCTGTCATTCTCTGTAACATTTAGTGAAAGGGAGATCGGAACAATATGCCCGAGTTGCTATGCCATTATGAGGAGAAAGAAAAAGCTGGATGAAAATATTACTGAGTTACTTCGACAGCATGCCTAGCACAAACTACAGTAACAATCCTACAATTTAAATCAATATAGTAGACATTAGAAAGCTAATTTCTGTCTCAGCTCTGCTAAGAAAACCAAATCTGCAAATTCATTTGGTATTCTACATCTCACCTGATTCTACTGTCTGGCAATAGTGCCATCTAGCCGCTAAAAGACTGTACTGTGAGGTATCAAGAACACCTTGTCTGCCATCAAAATATTACATTTGCACACTGCAGCAAGTGTGGTTTATTGTAAGTTCGTAGAATTCATTCACAGATTTCTCCCAGGATACCCCATTCTAATCAATATCATGGATTACAGGACATTGCCTGGATTTCAGACAGGGGCTGAAAAGCTTTCCTGAAGGTTAATGAAAACTAAGCCAAATAGACACGGAATCTATTTGGAGCAGTCCAAGAGGTGTATGCATTTATTGATGCAACAAGATGACACTGATCATCTGAAGCACAATCTCAATGACAGACGCGTTACACTGTGGAATATTCCCCAAGAGAAACTGTATTGCAGGGAACTATTTATATGCAAACAGAAAACCTCACAATAGAGATTATATTTTCAGGGTGAACAAGATAAACTAAAAGTTATATTTTAAAATATTTGTTTCAGGTTCTGTATTACAACACACAATATTACAATACACAACTGTATTAGAGGGGAAAATTGTTCTTGTTCTGGGTGTAGTGGTGCGCTCCTGTTTTTATGTTTAAGATGACGTTGAATATATTCCTTGCAGGAAAACAACTCTTTTCTGTTAGAAAACAAAAATAATTTAAACAAAATCAGAAAGGAAAAAAGAATAAAATTAAGCATCATCTAGGTTTTGCTGGATGGTTTATTTCCTAATGAGTCACCTAACATGGCAAAGATCCAACATGTGCAGCTCTGCATCCTCAGGTGGGCCTCTGAGCTGTAGAAGCCTGAAAATATACTGCACTTGGACAGCACCAAGCGGCTTTGTGCAAATAGTTCTATGTTTCTCTGTCAATTAAACCACAGCCAGTTTGCTCAGATCACAAGGATTTCAGTTATTTATTTATATTTTCCCACAAGAGAACACCTCCTCAAAGCAGGTGTTTCTAACCATCAGCCATGCCAGCTCAACCTGCACTCGGGGAGTAAAGCAACATACTTTAACTCTTCTGCATCCTGTTTTGTAACTTCAGTTCTGAAGTTCAGGTTCTTCAGTGTGGTTGCACCTGGGCAACCCCAATGACTTCACTGGACTTGCACAGAGTTGCAATAATTGACTGGAACTTAGTAAAAGATGTTCAGGGAAGAAAAAAATCCAGGACCCCTTTCTCTTGGCTTCCTAAGATCTTGCACAACAAAGACCTTAGCAAAAAAGCAAAAAGCTGTAAAATTTGATTTCCAATGACAAAATCCAGAAGTTCATCTCTAAGTATGCCCAGAAAGTATCAAGCAAGTAATGTCATTTTTATAACTGCAACTTTCTTAGTAGAAAGAAAAGCTTTAAATTGTGTAAAAACTGTGCTGTCCAAATGAGTACCTAGAAATAAGAATTGAATATCAAATACAGCTCTTCTGTATTTGCGTAACACCCAAAATACTGCACATGTATTGCAGGGTCAAGACAAGGAATTAAATGAGCTGCTTCTAGAATAAAGGGTCCCTATAATTTTAGTTTGGGCGTGAAATAAGATAAAGGCAAGGAGAAATGGGTGATTCAGAGCTATTTGGAGGTTAAAAGAAGTTAAGAGGCAGAAAAAGCCTGCAGCACAGGCAGTTTTGGAAGACAGTAGCTTCCAGGGTGGCAACACAAACAAAGGCATAATGAAGGCACACCAGTGTTTATGGGATCTTGCAGTGATCCACAGTGGTAATAACAGCTAAGAAGCTCTGGACAAGTCCATGGGTCTGTTCCAGCCTGCTTTAGGAACCACTGGCCCTCCAGCTTCTGAGAGGAAAGACAAAACTGCTTCCACCCTGGTCATCTGCCTGTGCCTGTGTCTGTCCCAGTCTGAACCTGTCACTAGGAGTTCTACCTTCACACTCCTACAGAAGCTGGAAGAGCTTTTGTTTTAACACCTACTAACAGAAAGAACAACATTTTCTGTTCTTCTCACTTGGAGAGCAGTAAGGGTATTTTAACAGTAAAGATGGCTCTGTTTTCTGAGCAATGTTCTGTTTCAAGCTTGCACATGGGAAATGAACTGCCAAGACTCATTTTGAGCCAGCTGAAGGACTGCAAAACCTTTAATTAAAAACTTTTTGCTGCCTTTGAAACATGCAGAATAGCACAGACACTCCGAGAGATGTCAGTGGAGCTTAATGGACAGATTCTAAATCATTTGCAGAAGCAATGCAGAATTGTGAGCTATGAGAAGTGTGTGCAAGGCTCAGTACTAGGATCATGGAAATTAATGGAGTTTAAGGCTAAGCAACATTATTGTTAACCATCCAGTCTTGGTCCCCTTTGTAAACACAGACCTTCCTTGATGTGCTTTTTGCTATAAGGATAATAAATGTGTTTTAACTAACATCTTTTTTAGAGAAATCTCTAATCACAGCTTGAGCATTTCTGTGATGAACAGTCAGTCACAAGCCTTATTAGGTCATTCCAATTGCTAATTATCCTAGCTGTTGAAAATGTATGGCTTCTTTCCAAGCTGAATTTGCCTATCTGCATCTTCCAGACTTGGCATTTAACTGCAACTTTGTCAGTTAAGAGCATCTACTGACAGATTTTTCATTTTGGCTGTACGTTCTTACAAACTGTGATCAGGCCACCTCTTGGCTTTTCTGCTAGTTTAGACCACTCACTCAGAATGGGAACAATCAGTCAAGCCCACAGCTGTGTTTCTTCCCCTGCAATGTGATTGGAAACAAATCTTTCACAGGCTACAGCCCTGACATGGGCCACTCACTTGGCCTTTCACATAACAAGGCTTATGAAAGCACGTGAGTAGCAAAGTCCCTGTGTCTCAAGATACACACATGCACATCCCTTCCACAAGACCAGACAGATGATGTGATGATTACTGTGTTAGGTGAGGGTCATACTTCCAGTCAGGGAGCACAAGGAAGTCTGATTGATAGAAAAGAAGACATCAGCAGCTTCTCTGTTGACAGAGGCACTGGCAGAATGGAGGAAATGATCTGCTAATGCAAGTACTTTCTAGTCCTTATCAGTGTTAACACTATATTCTGAACTTTCTCCAAGTATATATATATGTATGTGTGCATATGTGTGTATCTATACCACTTGGCATATATATAAATACACACACACTAAAATGTGTGTGTATGTATATCACATGCATGCAAAGAATACCCTGATAAAAACTATCTCTGATTATTCAATTAGAACCAAGATATGAGCTTCAGTACACAGATGAAATCTATTGCCAAAGTTCTCCAAGGCATGGTGAATGTGGCCAGTACTGCTGGAACAAGGGTAAGATGCAACAAGACAACTAGATTTCTTACTGATTTTCCCTCTGCAGCAAAAACATGTACCTAGACTATATCAGGAGATAACTATTAGCTGTAAGGTATGTAGGCAGGTAGGGTCAGAAGATCTCAAAATCACATACAGATATGAAAATGTTACTGAAAATTCTACCTTAATTTCAAAGATAAAAAATTAACGGTCCTTGCAATAGCTTCAGGGAAGTATTTCAAGCTGCTTCATTCACTTAGAAATAATGACAAAAGCTGGAGGTCTACTATCCCCGTAATTTAAATTTATAAAGTTAGACTTGGTTAATTTAATACACTGTGTTTTATTCAGAAATAAAAATGGTTCCTTTCTCTTCTGTATTTAAAACTTATTTGGCCTTTGATATTCATCTTAATGCATCTAGTGCATTGTAGCATATTGCAATCGTTACTGTGTAAATGGCATTAAGGAGCTTAGTCTTTATATCACTGTTTAAAATCAACTTCTTGATATTTACATATGGTTCAAGTGAAAACTGGCAGCACTTCTTTTTTTTACAATGACAGCTTAACATATGGCTTTACAAGTATGAATTATTTATGTAAACTTGAAGCCATTCAGAACATTACCAGAAAAAGACTATAATTTACACAAACAATAGGGTTACATCTGTAGTCATAAATATACATTGTTTATCAATGCTCTTTGTAGATGATCAATAAATCATAATAAGCCTGATCCTGAGAAGGCAAAGGGCCAGATGTACAAATACGCTTAGACATCTGGTGGGATTTCCAAAGCAACTGACTGACAGTAGTACTCAGGTCTGTCGTATTAGGGAAAACGGTAGTGGAATGCCAGAAACTAAGTTCATGGCACAAAGGGATATCCTGTCACCTGCTCAATTTTTGATTTTTAGTGTTAATTCCTGAACTTTCTCAAAGAAGATAATGAAACACCACACATAGCTTTAAAATATGCTTATATAAATATAGTCATGCATAAAGAAAACAGATTCTGAGCCAGACATGTGCCTACTTTAATTTGTATGGTTAGATTAATTTCATATGGTTTGATATTGACTAGATATGGACCTATCAGGCACGTTAAACAAAGGAAGAAAAAGGTGAATTTCAAAGAGTGGCTTTAGTAAAAATTATCAGCAATTACTCACTACCTTACATTGTCCTGGAGTTAACTGGATTTTAAACCACTCTAATAGTTAATCTGCTTTCACACTTTCTCATGTAAACTGTGAACATCTGATGGAGAAGTTAATGGAATAATAAACACAGCACATTTTAAAACAATTTATCCAGTATAATTTTTCAGCAAAAAATGATCTTTTACTTGTTCCCATAATTCAGTACCATTTTAATACTGGCAGTGATTTTAAAAGTTTCTCTCTGTAAGTATAGGACTATCTTCTCTGTGTAAGTCCTTTTAACAGGTGATGGTTATACAATCAGATACCCAACAACTTGCAGTATCTCTCCCTAGAATATAAAAAGGTCCAAAATTATGTTATCTTTTGTAACTTCAAGTCTATTTGCCTCAGATAACAGTTTACCTGAAATTTATCTGTAAAATCACTCATTCAGTCACCATTATACACTTTAATATAAGCAACCAGGGCCCAGTGGAACTAAGCCAGTTGGCAATTTTGCAATTTGCAAAGCTGAAATTACAATTCTTTATGTGGGAGTCTCTTAGCAACATTTAATAGCCTTGTTACTTTTCTAAACTGCATGTATTAGTTCCCTTAATTTGAAAGGAACACAACTAAAAAATCTAACTGAGCATATGATTACAGCTCTGGATGAGATGCATTTAGTGCTAGACTCTGAGGAAAGATGTCCTTTTTGCGTTTCCTTGAAGCTTGTCTGGCCCAACTCTGGGCCAGTGTCCTAGCTTGAAGAACCTAGGCTGAAATTCTCACTCCTGTGAAATCAATCGGAAAATTTCCAGTGACTTCAATGAAGCAGAATCTCACCCCAAGGCTTCAGCATTGCACGCTTAAAACCAGATTCTCCATTGTCTTACACCATGTGAAATTACTTATCCCCACACAAAGTGGGAGAAAAAGGCATGCAACACATTATCAGTTTCCTTTTGTTGCAATTTCAAATTTAACTTACATAAACTGTGAATGATCACAACAACAGAGAAGAGTGAAGTGGTGTAAATTTTAGCAACAGTTTTAAGTTGGTAATGAAATGTTTGAGAATCTGGGAAAAAATTAAAAGGGGATGTGGCTATGCTAGATTCTTTCCCTGACTCCAGAGCATTTATTACCAGCTGTAAAATGTTAATTACGTTTGTATTCTAACTTTTGAATATGCTATAAAAATTGACACTGGATTGCAGAACACAATCTACAAAGGCAAAATTTTGCCAATAATATATGGATGATGTGCAGAGAAGAGTTCTGCGTAAACAGTCAACAAATGGAAGACTGGAAGGATGGGGAGGGGTACAAGACCACAGCAGCCTTCAACTCTCTCCATGTCTGCTCCAAAAAGGACACATTTTAGAGGTACAAGGGTCCTGCCCATGTGCTTTCTCCTGCTCTGCTGTTCTAACCAACTGCTTAAAGCCAGGCAGTGAAATTTATTGGCGTAATATTTCTGCATTATCTCTTTAACCAATACTAGGTATGCTTCACCATACCGTGAGAACACAAAATGAACAAGGACTGGGAGGTGGGAAAAAAAGACACCAGATTTGTTACATGGACAGAAGTAATATGAGGGGAGCAGGTACTCAAAAAACCTTGCTTCAGTATAGTGGGAGTAATTGTTACCAGCTTCCTCTGCAGTCAGTGCAGAAAGAGGCACTTCCAGAGGGAAGGTCAGAGTCCAACCTGGCTCTTGGTCTGAGCTCGTGTCTAGGAATAATATTTCTTTTGGCTGATTATAGAGAAAGTCTATAGTGAGTAGCTACCCATAACGAACACCCCTGTATCTTCACACTCAGATCCTCCCTTCAAAACCCAATACAAGAACAGAAGAGTATAGAATAGTAAGAAAAAGATGTCAATGAAACACTGGAAAGCAAACACAGAAATAAGAGATTAATGGAGCTGGAAAAGTAATGAGGCATACATTATGGTACTTAGCATTATCTTTAGACTTTTGAGAGCTGTGATTACAGCCATCAGTGTTTGTATCAGTTTTCATTTTTCCAAAATATAAATTCAATGATAAAATTATTTTTGTAAATTATATCAATTTCATGCACTTCTCATGAAGTACAATACTCCCCAGCACTCCCAAAGTTGGAGTTTCAAACCACCAAATCATAATGCCGGGTGACTTGATTTTTTGGTGTCCTTTTTTTTTTTTTTTTTTTCAACACAAGGGGATAGAAATAATAGACCAAAGTTGACTGACAAGCACATCTTAACTGTTTTCCACTAAGCCAACAACAAGTTCATAGACAGTTGTTTAGATCTCCCAGATCTAAATATAACATGGAAAGCAAAAATTCCTAGCACTCTAAGTCCAACTCCTTTCTGATTTCCAAACAGAGAAATAATAACTACCCATACACTAGGCTGAATTAGGTAACATTTATTTAAGTTGTATATATGTGCTAAAACTGTATAGAAAATACACAAAGATCTCCAAGGAGCTCCTTCCCACCAGCATCCCAGTTCATTCACCTTTTTTTTTTCTTTAAGAAATAGTTGTGTTGGTAGCTGGCAGTAAAATTTAAATCTGTTGAAAGTTGCTTTGAAATGCCCCAGTTGGATTTAATATAAAACAAGTTGGCAAAAGTGGAAACAGTGGGAATCAAAGTTTCACATTTCATTCTCTTGAAAATGCTTGTCTGATTCTTTTCTATTATTAACAAAAATGGAGTAGGTATATCAACAAAATAAATTTCTGTAGTCCCATACCAGAAAAATGTTGGAAGTAGTGGCAACCTATACGTGAAAGTGTGATGTAGTATCTAGTCAGAGATGGGCATACTATTTGTCCTATATTTAACATAGCAACTCTGAAAGTCACATAAATTGAATTTGCAGATGATACTAAATTAGGAGAGGTTGAGAATAGTGAAGAGGACAGACACTTAAATACTGGGCTGTTGAGAAGTCAGAAATACAAGCATGACATAGAATGAGATTCAAGTAGGACAAATTAAGGCTGATACAACTAGGAAAATAATTAGAAACAGCAATAATGCTCAGCAAAAAAAAAAAAGGGATATTAAATAGATTCTTGGAGAGCAATGAGTTCCTGCAGGAAAACGAATCTGGAGACAGTAGAAATGGTGATAATTTATACTTGGGTCATCCTGACAGGTAGTGAAGAGATGAATGTTTTAAAGCATGCACAATCTGCATGGGAGTAAATTAAAAATACTTGAATTTCACAGAGTGAACTAAATGAGTGGTGTGCAAAAAAGTCAGCACTCTAATGCAGTGGGTTAAAAAAAACTCTAGCATTCACATATAGTGAGGGATGAGGCTGCGTTTACGGCAGTTCTTTACACACAGGAGAAAGAGCAGGAATATCATGGGTGCATAAATACAATTGACTTAGCACAGACCTGAGCTGACCTATGTGCTATTTCTAGAACTAGAGAAAGGATCCCCAAGATAACTGGATATGAGGCCACCGAGAGGACCTCTGGAAAAAGTCATGAGTCAAATAAGGTGATTTGGGATGGTCCATTTCCCCTCAGAGATTTGCTCAAAGTCCTCACACCAAGATGAAAATTCTGAAATTCTGGTGTTGTCAGAGAAAGTGGACAAGATCCTGTTACTAAGAATATTCATAAACTAGGTCACTTAGCTAAGCTATGGGAACAGGGACATAAATACTTAAGAGAAACAGACACTTTCCAATCAGAGGCAAGGCTACAAGGGAGGCTTCTTGTGCAGCATTTTGTTGCCATGCACCTTCTGCGGTTTTAGAGTACTGAGGCATCACCTCCCACTTCACTGGGCTGTGCAGAAGACTCAGAGCTCCTACTGCAGAGCACAGAAGAATGTAATACTGCCACATAAACAATGCTTATGTACACCTCTCCTTCTCTGACACTGTCCTGACTACATGACAAAGGCTACAAAGCATTTACAATGATACGGAATCCTGCATCTTAACCCTATGTTACAACCAAATTTCAACAAAAGTTAAGAAAAAGAGTTTCTTCTGGAAAACAGCTTTCAGTGTGAAGTCATTGCTGTAGTATTTCCTCAAAGTTCCCAGAAATATGCAGACTGATCCTCTCATTTGCTGCAACTACTTTGCACTGGACTGCTGGAAGACTTTCAAGGTAACCTCTGTCCAAGAGAAAATTGCAGGGATTTGTTGGGAATCCTCTGTTGACACAAATCTGATATAAAGGGTTCTATTACATGTCCCATTCCTCTGACTAGCATATGATATGTGGCTGAAATGAAGGTGACAGATATGGCCTAGGCCACCTACATTGCTGGTCTGTCTTTGGACAAAGTTTCAGCTAAGTGGCGTGTGATTTGGGCAACCAGGCCTCTGACAGGCATCCGCTGAAATGTCAGAGCTTCATATTATCATTACGTACACACACACAAAACAGTCATGTTCCCCAATGAGACAAAATAGTACAAAAATGAACAGTCTCTCCAAATTGTCTCATTGTGTAGTACAGTCTCTGATCTTCCCATTCAACCATGAGTTAATGGGAGGAAAGCCAGTACAGGGGCAGAGAGAACTTCTGTAGAGACCTTATACTCATGTTTCATTCTACGTGCCTGACCTCTTTCAAAAGGCAAAGGGCATGTTTGTTTTTCACCCTTGATAGAACATGCATTGTTCACTGGCACACCTGCAGAGACAAGGGAAGGAGGAAAAAAGACCTTTGGAATCTAGAAATACTGAGGAATTCTCCATTATTTGCAGTTTTGAAATCAAGTCCATATGCTTTTCTATAATTTTCTATTTGTTTTAGTTCGATCTGTTGTTATGGATTTGTTGCAGGATTCATTTAATGAAATTCTATAACTTGGGGAATAGAGGAAATCAGATTATATCAAAATTGAAGCAAAAAAGTATTTTAAAAGAAATCTATGTGAAGGAAATAGATGAATAGTCTTCACATCTATTGCTGATATGGGTAAAAAGTAAGTAGGGGCTTAAATTACTACTAGGAAGACTTAGATTGGACATGAAGAAAACCCTCAGAACAGTAAATCCTTCAGTCCCTCAAACAGACATGGGTAAGGCCTGGGATAAGTTCCCTAAGGAGGCTGTGGCATCTTCGTTACTGAAGAATTTTAAGAAACGTCTGGCAAACATAGCACTGGGTATATCTGGTCCTGCTTTGGAGCACAATGAGGGAACTAGATGTCTTCATGGGTTCCCTTCTAAGCTTAATTCCTGCATTTTTTTTTCTGTGATGCCTATGACCTTTGTGGTCTTAAGCTCCTTTAAACTACTGAGAACTTTTCCTGTTTCTTTTTCTTGTTCTTCAGAAAATTATCAAATGCTGATAAATCTCATGTATTTTCCTTATATTACTAGTAAGAGAAATTAAAAATTGAAGTTGTTACCAGCGGTTACTGATAGGATGTGAGTAGAGATACTATTACACATAAATAAGTTATTCTCTCATCATGAATCCACACATTAACTCATGTGAGCAAATATAACAGCACCATTTCAGGGGAACTCTGGCCACTGAAGACATGTTCCTTAATCAATGAAGAAAAGGTATTTATTATATGATGATTACCTCACAGAACTCTATACCCAGAATATACCAGGAAATATGGATATAACAGACCAATGACTAGTTCCACTTGTCCATAGCAGGGCAACCCAACAGAGCTGATAAACCACACATTGCCCGCGAAATCTTCTAGTTTGACATGTCATAAGCAAACCCAACAGTGGCCTCTCCCTTGACTTCCAACTGGGAAGCATGACTTCCTGAGTCAACAGGCATAAAACTTGTGTCCTTGACACCAACAGACAAAGCAAGAAGACCTGACCTGTAGACCTTATAGGCAAGCAAATATGCCTTCCAATAAACCAAGATTCTGAATCAATGATCTAAGGCATCCGGTCACTTGATATCAGGCCAAAACCCAGAAATACTAAGTCTACAAAGTCTTGCAACATAGACACCTCTCTAATGAAATGATTGCTCAGAGGCCACAGAGCTTCATGTTCTAAACACAACCATGACTACCCAGAGGTTCAGACCTAGTAATATCAGCCCAACAAGTTACAGTCCACACACATCAGCAAGTTCACAAAACTTTGTTCGCTGGCATTGGCTGACGGAATAAAGGAAATAAATGTCTGATGTCTCAGACATGAGCTCCTGCTTTAGGAGTTGTGTTTGCTGAGTAAGCTTCCCCTCCTTCTTCTTCAGAGGGAGCCGAATTCTCCCTTCATCCCATAGTTTTTCACTGGTCCATGTTTCCTCAGGAACTGTAGGACAGAGATGCTGAAGCAGATGATGATCACCTAGAGGGTTTATGAACACAAAGCCTTCCCATCAAGTCCCACAAACTAAATACGCACACACAAATATGCAAGTCAGTGAGTTAAATTAGTGGGCTATGATTTCATGTTGGAAATGTGTTCTTTCCAACATTGGGAGCTTGTGCTCTGGTCCTCTTATGAAAGATAATGCAGCATCCTTGCCCAGATACACCTGATAATTAAAGCTGAAGCTACTACTACAATTAATTCAAGTTCCCTGAAGTTCTGAAGAGATACATATTACATGTGCTCTTACTTATCTTTTTTGTGAAATTGTGCTACTACCAGTTTACATAGTTCATGGCACTGGCACTGTGCAAAATTCACCAACTGCAAACAGATGGAGGTATTATAATTGCATCCCCTATTGCTTGAAATGCATCAATGCCATTTTTTTTTTTCATGTTTGTAGTTGCGTAACTGAAGCTATACGTTTAAAACAGAACTAAGACTATATATTCATGGGAACAATAACATAGAATCACTTGTTCAGAAATAAAGCAATTTCATTTAAGTCCAAATAAGAATGAACAAATCAGTAACAGATTAAGCATCTGGAACCTTTTAAATAATTTGACTAAATGTGCAGGATTATTAAGAAAAGATGTGTTTTCTTCTATTGGGATTTACATCTAATATTTATTTCACCACAGATGAGCTTCATCAGGCAGCAGGAGAAACAGCCAAAAGAAAACAGTTTGCTTGTTTGCTCAATAAATGAACTATTTGTTCTGTATTTTAAAGAAGGTGAAAACTAACACTGTGCTAATCCTGCCAGGCATGGTCTGTGTGTGGTTGGTCAACTGAACCCTAAAATCTGGTTTACAAAGGTCTGGAAGTGTTACAACACTGATAGGTTCAAAGGAGGCTAGTGAACTCAAACTTCCAAATTTCCAACATTGCACTTTTGGGCATTTAGAGGCACAGCAAGGAATGGCAGCTCCCACTTTCCTTCTACTATCCCAAGACATGGAACCTGGCATATCTAAGGTAGATGTTCTTCAGAGAAATTACATCGACACCAGCCGCATCTACCACTTTCTCTTTTGATGAATTATCCTATTGTCAGTACCCCCAGGGATGCCAGGCGGCTATTCATGTAAACCAGCTTCTTCAGAGCTGCTATTCAGTGTGGATTGCCAGCCTTTAAGTCCAGAATGTTCTTTGGGGACAATGAGTGGGTGGGATGTTTCCCCAGCAATTACAGAAGAAGTTCTGTCATAATTTCTAGCCCTGTAGATTCCTGCTACCCCAGAAACACCCCAGAGACCATGAGGCCCCTTTGTCAGAGAACTTCTGGAGTGCACATTTTTCTATTCTTGCCTTATTCTTCAGCAAGACAGATATTTCCTCTGCTCTGCCTCCCACCAGAAGACTTCTCTGGAGTGAAGAGCAGGCATCTATGCAGTGGTGCCTCCCAGAAAATATACCGATGTCTTGTCTACATCATTCCTTTCTTAGCACTCTTCTTCTGCTCCCATTTATCCATATATGCTATGTGGCCTCACCTTAAAGAGCCTCCAGCACACACCTCATTCATCAAGTCCTACTGCAGTTGCAGACATCAGCCTCTGCTTCCCTTTGCAATGGTCTCTGTCTTTGCTCCCTCTTTTGCCCAGTCTTGCTATTCACAGAAAAATTAATCACTGTTTCTGCTACAACACACAGCCATTCTACTATTTTTTCCTCACTGCTATTTTTAACGTGCCTATGTTGTTCACCTGCTTTCTTCAAGCATTTTTCTTAGACTGGAATCTCTCCTTGATAGGGATGGTATTTTGGCATAGTGTTCTATAAAATATTCTGTTTGTTTCCAAAATGTCTGTTAAAATGAAACTTAATAATGGTAGCAAAACTATTCCTTTTCTTCTCCTGTAACCTGGGTGAGATCATAAGGATCAGAATAATGAAGAAGATGGACTAGAGAGTCAATCTCAATCTAAAAAAGGAGTCAAGAAATCTGTTCCGAACAGGTGGCAATGAAAAGTTAGTCCTCCTTGGCACTTAAGCAAGCTAAAAAGGGTAATAAGTGATATTTTTTCTTCCTCCAATGAAAGCTTTATAGCATTTCAGGAAAAATATAAAGAAGGAGAGAGATATGTACCAAATTAGGGTGAAAAGCTAAAGTGTTTGTTTCCAAAGGTGTTTTTAATTACTGTGAACCAAATGTTTTACATCAATAACTTAAAATATTTTGTTTTGATTTACTCTATTTTTAAAAACCCTCTAACATAAATTGCATTTTGAAAGAAAAAGTCATTTAATAACAGCAGTTGGAAACTCCTCACTCTATAAAAGTTAAACTAAGACATTTAATTAAAATCAAAATATGTTTTACAAAAAAACAGCTTCAGTAAACAGTATTTTCCAGTTGAGAGGGGTTTCAACTCTAAAATTTTTTTAACAGCTCTGCTCTCAATTTTCTTCCAACACAATGCCAACAGGTGTTTACAGAAGGAAAATGTCACAGGGGGATTTCTGGAGTTTCATGCTCTGTGAATACCCTGCTGTTAATTCTAATCATGCATGTCGTGTGTTGTCATGTCAAATGACTCCTGCTGGTAATGGTAAGATTCTACATGGTACATACTTGCTAGAATTGATGATACAAAAAACTACTTAAGCTCACTGGACCCTGCAAAAAAACTTGACAGACCTACATCTGTGTGATCTTCCATGCAGACATACTGCACTCAACATACTCCACACACTTCAACAGCTGCTGATAAGCACTTCAAAAAGCAATGAGGAACTGTGAGGACCACTACATCTGAGGTGGTTCCTACCTGAACCGCAGGCCAAAACTCACTGGTGTCGCGCTATGTCCTTTCATACCTCGTAGCTGTGTGAAAGACTGTCTTGCTCTTGACTAGGTCTCCCAAAGGTGGAGACAGTATGGCTCTGAGCTGTATTAAGTTTGATATTTATATCTGGATAGAAAAGTCATGGGACTCTAAGGAATGCTGTTCAGATGTGTTAATTCCTTCCTGATGCCCGTTTGCCTTGAAGAGACTGTTTGGTGAGCAGAGAATGGGTAAGAGGAAGAGAAGGAAAACTTGCAAAGACATTCTCCCAAACCTGTGCAACATGCTGAGCAAAAATTCAGCATTTTCAAATACAGACATATTTGCTTAGAATTTTTCAGGTTTTATTATAATAGAAAAGTAGTCTCTGCACCACCACAATATATGTCCATATTTGTATAGAGAAACCTTAGAGAAAAAACAGCAAAAAGTCTACCTCATGCAATAGTATTATGTTTTTATCATAACTGTATGAAGAAGAAACCTCTTGCCAAATGCTTGTAATTTCAGAGAGAGGGAACATACAGTGATAAAACTGATCTTTAAGTTCTATAGATTCAAAATTCTATATCATATTAAAATGGTACTGCAAAAGTCCCACTATGGCTGAAATTCATTATCATGCTGTTGAATAGAGGAGGCTAGTCATTACATTTAAATTCCAAGCTGTAATATTGTTTTGAGAGAACTGGAACTGTGTTTAACTTCAGGTTTTTTTTTTAATTGGTAGCTGTTTCATATAGGATGCACTATTTAATAATTCATCGCTCTCATTCTGTTAATGCAAGTTCTAATTGAACTCTGAGGGTCCTGAACATTCAGTAGCTCACCCAAGACAAAGTTATGTTCAATGACAATCACTGATACAACTCAAAAGGAGTACATTTGCACAAATCCTTTACCTACAAGGACACACCATGCTATTTCATAAGCAGAAGACTCAGTTGTGTTGCAATCATATTTCTCCCCATGTGTTACAATCAGAAAAGCAGAAAGACACAGCAATTCATTTGGCTGTCGCTTTCATTCTCTTGCATACTTAGTGTCAGATGCCGTTCTGTTACTGTCTGTGAGGTTTGGACTCCTATTGGATTCCCCACATACAGGAGGATCCATGCTTTGCCTAGTTTCTGTCCACCATTTGGCCATTATATAGACAGACAGCCACAGAATAATACTGCTCATCTGAAAGCATCTCCTTAATTTTTTTTATGTTTTCATAATTAGCAGAGTCTGTAGCCTAAAGTAACAATTAACCCTCTGAAGAACCTCTGCTGCAGGTCTCATACACATCACAATAATTGATACATTTCATGACCTTTTGGAAAGAGCACTGTGAACTATGATACCATACCTCATCTGAAGCAAATCTTTAGTCCATGCTTAATAGTTTGATAACACTAGTATTAATAAAGAAATGTACCCTATGCCTAATGCTTGACACAGGAAAGGTGTAGAGTCAGCAAAATGTTAATTGTAATAATAAGTCTCTTTTCACAGTATCATCTAGTTGCTCATCAATCTGCCTAATCATTACACTTCTCAATTGTACTAGATTTTTTTCTTCTTCTTACATATAGAACTAGGTAAAACCTGAGTGCTAGGGCACAAGTCAGAGACTTGAGCCGTTAAACTCCTATGCAGAAATACTTGCATTAGGCAAAGAAACATACAGAGTGCTCAAGCACAGGAGCAGTCTTCACAGCAGCATCACGTAGTGGGGAAGAGGTGAGAAACTGATAGAGAGGGATAAGAGGTGTGTCCTTATAAAGAAATGACCATAAGTCATTATGGTCATTAAGTATAATGAAGCAAGTTTCAAGCAGTCACCTTTGAGATGGTCATTCACAACTCTTATGAGCTACAGGCAAATGTTCTCTGAGACAGTTAAATGTGGATTTAGAAGATCCTGATATGAGGGCAGCAACAAAGACCAGCAACCAGTACAGAAATTTAATATTAGAAAATCAAGAGTTTCAAAACATTCAAGTCAATATTCCTAAAGACAACAAAACTGTGGCTTTACCACTTTTTTGTTTTACTTTCCTTCTGGGTTTTGAGGCTTCACTATTTTTCCCATTTTCTTCCTCATCAGGATATCTAAAAGTAAAAATTTAACAAAATAACATGATGCTTCTTAGCTATTCACATGACAGGGCTTTTAAAAAGTATTAGATATTCTGAGATATGTAATAGAACTTCAAGAGTTCATAAACCTGGACATTTGTTGGAGGATTTTGAAGATGCTGGTCATTCATGGACAGAAGACATGAATATGCTTTGGGTCCAGTGTTGCTGCTGACCCAGTGAACTGACTTCACCATACTGACTACACATACAACAGCGTGTATGTCATATGAATGCTTGACTACACATATGAATGTGACTACACAAAGCAACAGGTGACTTTGTGCTGGAATCTCCAATATATTGCTCTCTTTCTTCAAGGCTTTAACCTGGGCTATGACTCTTAGAGATGCTGAAGTCCTGGGAATGGAGATAGGTCACTGTACTGGTGTAACTGGGCTCTATATTTCAATTTGACTTTCGTGTGTATGTTTCAGATGATACTATTAAAAAGCTTCTTTAAAAATGACTGAGCCTGACCTAATGAGATGGTCCTCAATGAGATTAACTGCAGGGAAAATGACACGGAGGTCCCTTGTGCTTCAGGAATACAGATGAAGGAATTACAGCCGTCACCTAAAATCAGAGCTGAAGAGCAGGGAAAGTTTCATTCTGGTTTCTTTCTCTCACCTTGCATTCACACACTTAGGTAAAACAGAAATTAGCTCACAGACTGCTGGAACTCTGGCTCCTTGGACTTCCAGTTCAATACTCAGATTACTACACGCTCCCCTGAGTTATGGACAAAGGGAAAAGGCTTCTGATGCTTTTCCACATGTGGGCCAAGGGCGACACCACGCTTCTAAATACACATCACTTTGTTCTGAATATGTTCATCCTTTCTACTTTAATAAAGAAAAGCAACATACCAGAAATTAAAATTATGCTTTAACATTTGTTTCCTGACCAAAAAAATCTGGGCTGTGTGTGCTCTGCTTTCTCTGTCTTTCTTCCATTTTACCAAAGGCTGCTGTCAAAATCTTTGTTACCTTTGTTACTGCAAGAGCCAGATACTCCTAGTAAAGCACATAAAATTGGTTTACATTTTCTTTGTGAATATATAACAAAAGAGAATAGAAAATGTCTTTTGGCATTTTGTATGTCATTTTCATGTCAAAATGTGCAATTTAATAATATTCAATTAGTTTTTAAATGCATCAAGGCTTGAGAGGAAATTTGAATTTTTCCAATTTATCATAAGCATAAGTTTGGTTTGGCTAAGTGCTGAAACTGTAACTGAATGCTGTTGAATCTGGAGTTAGAGTTGGTCTGTGCTTCTCCTTGAGTATTAGAAAGCAGTACTGAAAGTGAAAACATATAATTATCATTAGAATAAAAGAAGGTCCTTGGTTTTTGTTCAAAGCTATTTTATCCTGATGGAAAAAAAAAAATAATCATCTTTAGAGCATATGTATGTATGTTGTTACTCTAACAGAATGGGTGTTTCTCTATATACCTCTAAAGACAAAACCTGTTTCTCACCCTTGACATTCCATTCCGTTGGTTATAAATTAGGAGAAAGAAATAGTGATTCTCCCCCAAGAACAATGTCATGTGGAAAGAGGCAGGGCAAGACCCTTTAGGATAACAGGGATGGAACATCAAAATAGCAGTTACCTAAAATAGAAACGTCTCAGTGTAACAGTAACTACAAGGAGCTGCTCAGTGGTACTAGAAATGTCTTTCAGCCCCACAGTTCAGGTATGATATTTGCTATGAAAACTTTTGCAAATATATCATTTTGTATAATACAGAGCAGCCAATGGTAATTTTCCTCCCAGATGAGGAGACATAGCACAGATAAAGCTTTCCAACAGAATTACTCTTTGCAACAGCAGGACCATATCAAAGCATAACCTATTCAGGAGGTCCAGGTGCCCTGTGGAGATCGAGCATCCAACCTAATGCTGCAGCCACATAAAGCCATTAGCAACATAAAGGTATCAGCAACATGAGACTTTTTTGTACATATAAGATCAGCAGAAATATAGTTCCCTATAAAACAGTGGATCCTCTCACAATGAAGTGAAGGACGTGATTTCACGATACGTACAGTTACTGTCAGTAAAAATAAAAAAAAAAACAAACCTATCACGGTCATCGATTGTATTTTACTGCATTGTGTGACATTAATTGATTTAGAGTATATCATTATATTGCAGAAATGTAGACATATGCTAATATCTATCAAAGTATATATGTACTCCTTGACTTCCATCAATGTGACCAAATAAAACAAAACACACATTTATTTAAAATCAGGTCCTGGTACAAAAAAAGGCAAGGGGTTACCACATAATCAGATAGACTGGGGACTGTGGTCTGCTAGATAAGTGCTCTATTTCTGGTACAAGTAACCAAACATATTTACTGATTTTATAGGAAAACCAGAAAAGCACACCCAATACACAAAATGAAGCACAGTAGTTATCTAGAAAAATGCATTACAGAATAAACTGGTGCAGGTTTCTGAGCTGACCCCTTCTGTCAGAACTGCTCATATGAATCAAAATTGATGGAATAATCTTGTAGTGGAGGCATCACCTCTGCACAGCAGAGTTATCTCTCTGAGAGATTATGCTTCAGAAAGCTGATCCACGAAATTGTTAGCAACCTGATACTCCTTTCCCTTAGTAATACAGAAAAGTCTGGTTATAGGTGAAGTATTTTAATCTTATACACCTCTCCTTCTACCCTAATTTAATGCATTAAGAAGCAATTAATAATATTAAAGTGACATAATTTTCTAACTTTCCAGGATTATGTATGACAGTCTTGTCCCAGTTTAGTAGAGAATTACTGACATATCTGTATTTGGCAAATGCCTGCTAATTGGACCCAAATATATAATATATCATTAAAACATACCATGTGAATGGGGAACATCTTTTGTGGAGTTTTGCATTGGCAACTGCGTAACTTGCTAACGTGACTGGATTTTTATCAGTGAAAGATCTAATAGGGATAATATCAGTTTAATGAAGAAAAAAGTTTAATTCAAGCTATTAAAATATTCTACTAAAAAGAGATAAAAATTTAAAGTCTTTACTGATGCTCCCAACAAACAACTCTGAAAATTCAGAATCATGGGGGTTTTTATTTGGTTTTGACTTTTTATAAAGAAAACTCTTCCCCCAGAACATGAAAACTGCAGAATGTAAGGCATAAAGTGTGAAGTTCATATATGAAAGAAGTTGTCATTATTCACTGACAATTTTGTTTTGTTTGGTTTGCTTTCTTTTCTTTTACTGCAACATATGCAGTGGGTCAGATTTGTATTTCAGTTCCACATATGTAAATTAGAAGGACTTTCAATTAAGCCTTGTGAATTACTCCAGATTTATACCAGTTTAACAGATATTGAGGTCTTGTTCAGAAATGGTGGCTTGTATGAGTCAGGAAAAGGCTGGCACAATCACAATTAATGGGACAATTACAATTTACATGCTCATATATTATCTATGATGATAGGAACCTGCAATTTCAGGAAAGCCAGTATATTCCTCACATAATTCTAACCTTCATTACTATTGGAGTTCACGTTCAGTGGAGAACTCTGCGGTGAAATGATCACAGTTTTGACAAGCAGAGTGAGGCTAATGGCATGCACAAAATGCTTAAGCAGAAACGTAAGTATGTGCCTGAATATGTGCAAAATACAAACTCCATTTGCCAGAAGCAGGGATCTGGAGACAGCATCTAGATTCAGGCCGGCACATGTAGGCCTGCTACAACATCAGGGATGGTCTTGACCTCAAGGAAACAAATGAGTATTTAAAAAAGAGGACCTTCTGCCAACTGTTTTTCTTAGGCAAGAACCACCCTAAAAGTGCATATCCTCCTCCTACAAACACACACACACACACAGCTATGCTCCTGCATAAGGACATATGTATGAGTATATATTTCTAAAGGTATCCCAATGGTGTTTAGATATGACAGACAGGCTCTTTTTATATCAGGCTTTTCATGCACAGTAAAAAAGCATTTCAATGGTGGGGGACTGTTTTTATACTCAGTTTCTCCTGTGATGACTTTCGTACTGTAGCATACTAAGTAATTTTGCTCGCATCTTCTACTAGTCAAAGACAGGGTATCTAACACTGTAGGCAGTCATGATTGGCCAATTATCTGATATGCATTTCCAACAACAAGGAGAGGCCAAATAGCAGGCCAAGAGCAGGTTTCCAGAAAAGTGGTACCTTTGTTCTTGCTGTTGGCAGAAGGTAATACGAATGAATACTATTCCTACTCACAAAGCAATCAAGGTTGAACAAATAACTGTCATTTTTAAACTTCTCCTTACCTGCTAATGAAAATACAGCTGTAAGATTATTAGTAGCCATTTCTATGATAAATTACATATTGCATGAAAGAGCTTTAGGGTATTAAAAGTATTTCTATAGTTGCAATTTGACCCTAGGCAATTTGTTAGGACTTTCATTTGAACAGATAGATCATACTTTTCCTCGACCTGAGCTCTGCCTCTCATATTTCTATTTCACTCTATACCCCTTCTAAAATCAATAAGTTTACTCCAGCTACTCCAGGCATGGCATAGCATAGAACATTCTTGAATACTTATCACCTGAGGCTCAGCTCACATTGAAATCATCCATGGACCTTAAGGAGATTAAAAGGAAGTGTTTTCCTCAATGTTAAATGAAAACTTCCTTTTTATAGAAACTTATAGAAAGGAAAAGTCAGATTATGTCATGAGTGGAATTCCTCCTATTTTCATCTTCATTTCTCTGCTGTTAAATTCACAATAACACAAGTAAATTAGAGCTGTATGAAAGTACAGTGTTTCTGAAAAGGACATTTTGAAGTTGCACCTGACTATAGATTTGTCATTTTTTGGCTCATTTATGCCTTGTCTTTCAATCTTCCTATCATCACCCTTAGCTGTAAGCCAAATTCATCTTGTTCTTGCTTCTGCTACAATTATTACATACGTCTCCATTTCTCATCCTAAGTTTTATGATTCCCATGGCTATAGCCTCCCCAAGTCCCTATATTTTAAATCACAAAGAAATCCAGAAATTTATTTTCAGTCATGTCTCCAAACAAACAGAAAAATATTAACAGGTACAAATTTACGAAGCCAGGCTTAAGTGAAATTCCTGTGTTCACTGCTCATGGAGAACATGGGAACACCTATGTAGCTCCATGTATTCAAACAGCACCATACCATCTCCTACAGATCGCTGTCTTATCAGTAGCATCTTAGCCAGCTGGTCTCCCTTTCAGTCCCCAGTACCTAACATTTTCCACAGGTTTACCCTTCTCTTGCAGCCCACGACACAAGTAACGGACATTCATTAAAATTTCGAAAGGTCTTAACACCTTCTCATAAGCATAGAGTGATCGCTTGCCATGTTATACAAGGTTCCCCTAATATTCCATACAAGAAAAAGGATTTTATTTCTTTTTACCAGCCAGTACTGGCTGCAGAACAACACAGGGAAAGTAATTACCTCTTTCTAAGGAAAATATGACTAAGGAGAGGTATGCTAGCCAAATCTTAGCACCAGGGTCATGGAGCAACTCCATAAGCCCTACTGCAGATCACCATCAGAGACTACAAGCTCATGTACAGTTTCAGACTCGCCAAGATGAACAGACTTTAGTAGTCCAAAAAAGAATTATGTGCAGCTAGAAGGAAAACAGTCTTTCTTCTCTGCTTCAAATAATAAGGGGAATAACAATGCTGCTTACATCCCCCCATATATCCATAACAGGCAAAATGGAAGCCAGCACAGCATTTGGGAGAAAGGCAGAAATTTTTTTTTTGAAGAAGATTGGCCCATCTGAGAAGCCTTTTAAGATACAGCAGCCCCAGCTGCAGCCTGCACATGCCTGCCTGCTTATCAGAAATGTGCTATACTCAGCTTGCCAGACGTGGCAAAAATTAGGCAAAGTGGACAGTGGTAAAAATCAGCTATAATGTTTCGCACTCTTCATGTTGTTGTTAGAGAATGTTAATTTTTAGTTCACTTCAACAAAAAATTTAGTCTTCAAACAGAGGGAGAAATCCGCTTCTGTACGCAGATTCCTTTGGTATCTCTTTTCATGTTCTCCACAGCAAAAGCAAAACAGCTTTGACACCTGTATTTAAATATTAAATACATGAAAAGAGAGAAACCAACAAATCTGCAGAGTACTGTTCAACTGAAAGAGTGATACTAATCTGGTGGTTTTGGCACTGTAAATACTTAAAACTATGCTCATCTGCACTGTTCTTATTTGTGTCACACCACTCGAAAGTACTGCCAAGATCTGTATGATAGAATGCTGGTTTTCCCAGGATAATATAAATTTAAAAAATAAAATAATCTAAAAAAAAATATAAAATCTTGTAGCATATAAATATGCAAGCCAGTTTACTGTAAGTCCATAAATATATAGCATTTATTTTGCATTAAAATACAAAGAAGATGCACTGAGTGTTCAGAAAAGAGTAAATATATGTTAGTAATATTTTATATTTTGCAAAGCCATATATTCAGCTTTACTGAATGCTAGATCTTCATTCAATTATTCAGCCTTAGAATACAGTATAAACCCAGATTACTTTAAATTTCTGGGGTCCTGACATAGTTTTTAAGCATGAATTGTGCAGCTATACAGTGACAGAATGTCAATGCTACAAACATTATCATGCATTAGCACTGCCTAACCTTTCCAACAGTAGAATCATCTAAAGGAGATTTCAGTACAGAAATGGAAAACAAGACTCATTATGGCATTAGGCATTACTTGGCTTCTTTTTAGTGTTCATTTGCATGATCTAAATGGAATATGATCTTTACAAACTTGTTCTTAATGTTCACCTAAAGAAAAAGATACTTATGCATTTTAACTCCAAGATAATTCACTGCCAACATATTTTTCACATAAAATTGTTGAAAATACAGACATAAATACTAATAAGATCTATTTCTTCCCCTCTTCTTCTTCTGAAAAATTCCACTGTCTCAGAAACAGTCTTACAAAGGAAGGCCATTGAGTGAAAAGCTTACTTAACTAACTTGAAAAAGAATATCTGAAATCAATACATTTCAAATGTATTCAAATCATATGCATATTGATTTTGCCATTTTCCTCTTCAAAAATAAACTGGCTAAGTAAATTACATGAAGCTCTCAAGTCTTGACACAATCCTTAAGATTCACAGATCTAATTCCTTCTTATCTGGCTAATTTTACCGCTGTGATTAGTCCCATGTTACCAAGGTTCTGGTGGTAAAACCATGCCCACGCAAAAGTCTTTTGAAAATCTTCAAGTTCTTTGTTCATAAGATATTTTTGATGAAAATCTGTAACAGTTGTAACAGCTGTACAATCACTACCTGTAACAACCAGACTCAGTCAGGTGAAATGAAGCAATATACCCCTCCCACTTTGATGGACATTGGCTACAGAGGAATTTCTACTAAAAATTAAGGTAAAGCCAGTAACTTCTAATATATGGACAATAATGGTTTTAATACCCTGAAAACTCTTTATAAATATCTCATTTTAATACTGTGATAAATACATACGTTATGTATCTGCTTTCTAGGATAAAGCTTCCCTTAATGCTCTCTCATGCCAAGACCTTGTCTTGCAAGCTTTCCATCTGTAGCTCTCCCTTTGACTTCAGTAAGGGCTCTGGAGAAAGGAATAGCATAATCAAGCCCTTAATCAAATTTATTAAAATCCTGATGATATACAACCCAATTAAGGAATACCTCTCCATTCCATAAGAGCCTTTTACATTCCCTATAAAACATTTTCTTCCTCACCACATAAAACTTACTCTATGCATTTCTGTCTGTCAGTATGAAGTACCAGCCTTAGAAATGAAAATGGGGTAATTAAATTTACAAGCTATTGCTGATTTAATAATAAAAAGATAATGCTAATTGGCTGAAGAACTTTCGAGCAACTTTCAATCATGTTATTACCCACACTGTGAAAACGACAGCAATATTGTGATATGCCAGTTTGTAAATGTAGGATCCTCCTTATCTCATTTGCTGGTACAGTACTTCCCTCAAGTGGTAAATGTATTTCTGCATGTTTGGAAGTTTCCTGTATGGTATCAAAGCTTTCTAGGTTTATCCAACAGTAAAAATGCATACCATGTTTCCTAATTGTCACACATTCTATATTATTATAGAATCAACCCTTTTTTTTTTCCATGATGATCTGTGTTGCAACTGTTTTGTTTCAGATGCAAGACCTTTTAATTGTGTTAACCACAGTCCTATACAGTGAACATTATCAGCACATCCCTCTTTCAGATATATGTGACACATTTTGGAGCACAATCTCACAAGAGGCAGCTCACCAGTTCTGACATGATCCCTAGTTCCATGCTTCAACCCACCTCCTTAACACCTTAATTCAAATCTGGGTGATCTAGCTAGAATTCTACAAGTTTGTGATAGAGCTCCATTTCCATAAAAAAACCCAAACCAAACCAAAACAACAACAAAAAACCCAACAGTTAAGCTGTTAACCGTTAAGCTCTGCATAGTTAAAAATTTGAGATTTTCTATATTGATATAGTCTACCCTCTTCTCCATAAGAAATTTCCCTCACCTATCATCTTTTATTTTTCTATGTTTTCAGCCAGACCACTTCTGCAGCTTTCATTATCAATTGGATATGACTCAAAATATATTTTCTCTCATGGAGATTATCCTGGGTGAAAGCATACTTAAATGTTTGCACAACCCCATTTACGTATCTCTTAAGCTTGTTTCCTCTTGTGGGACTGGGTTTTCCACTGCTTTGTATCCAACTGGACTTGTGTGAGCAGAAAAATACTATGAAAATGGTAGCAATGTGCACTTGCTCTACCTATGTATACTTGTAAAAATAGAGGTAAAAGGCACCAGAAAAGTGTCTTTGTAAGCTCTAGTCATCCATACAAAGTTCCCTTCAACAGTTCAGAGAGTTTTCTAGAGAGAGACAACTTATTTTCTCACAATGAATGTAAAACTACCAGTAACCTTCATCAGGAATTCTCTATCTGGAATACCACCTGTAACTTCCATTCAATATAACCTTTAATATACTCACACATGTTAAAATTTCTCTATTTCTCTAGAGCTGTTCAGTATTGTAATCTCCCACGCAGCATCATATCACATTCAGGTAGATGATTCCTCTCAAACTTTGTTTTTTAATAAATGTTCTGTTTTCAATGTCAGATACCAAATAAGTGAGGAACAATCTACCTATGATAAATTAATGAATTATTTTTTTTCCTTTTCTCTTTTAACTTCTGTATATTTAATTGTTGATAGCTTTAAATTTGTTCTGCACCTGGGAATAATACTCAAACAGTACTCAGACAATGATGGCAGCCTGCGTAACTTCTTACACTCTCGTGGTATGTGTGTTTCTGTCACTATATCCGTGTGTGTGTGTGAAAAGAGCGTGAAGAGAGAGGTCGTTAATAACTGTACAATACCACTTAGTTTTGACAGAGTTATTACAACTATTTGTTATGGGATTTGTGGCTAGGGACCATGGCATAAAGCTCTTTGAGTTTAGCTTCCTCCTCAGTTGTAGAATTTCACCCATTAGTAGCCATGCTGTGTTTGCTCCCAATTCATTTTTTTTTCGTGGCCAAGACACAGAATCTGTATATATCCCACAGTATCTTTATAGTCAAACTGGGCAGATAGGGATTGGGTAAGCAAACAATAAGGTGGGTGAAAACCAGACTGAATTGCTGGCTCAAAGGGTTGGTATCAGTAGTACAAATTCCAAAGGCCAACACTCAGGCAAATACAGTTTAATACATTCATTAATAGCCTGGATATTAGGATTCTTCACAAGTTTGCAGACTATAACAAATTGGATAAAGTGATTCACACCCTGAGGAACAGGGCTGTTATTCAGGAAGACCTCAGCAGACTGGAGTAATGAATCAATAGAAACTCATTAACTTCTGCATTCTCTTCTTTAACTCTATTTTCAAACCAATAACTGCGCATTTTGAAAATAAAAGGACATTTATCCTGGGGCAGTATTTATAAAAACAGTCGTTCACTTTCAGCACTTGCAATTTCTGTCCATCACGCAAGAGCTGAAAACAAACAAAATTGTCTCACATTAGACCATACAGATTTCCACAGGCTCAGGTGAAGTGTTAATACTTGCTGCTTGCTCCCTATATTATCTACAGTCAAAGAATAGCTCTTCACACAGTGCTCCCTAAGTTGTCTCTCAAAGGAAGTAATTTTCTTGTCTTTTTATGAGGTATCTAAGGCAGAGAGACAACATAGTCTTCCACCCTCCATTTATTTCTATAGAGAGGAGCACTCAGTCCCATAGTTTATCCTCCATGTATGGTCTCAGTAGACATAACAGAACCCTGGAATAGGGCTAGAAAGGATACATTGAGGCTGTCCATGAGAGCTTTGAACATTACACTTACCTATAGGCACAGGAGAGCTGACAATTCATTCCTGGATATATCCCAATCACCTCCCCCCAGTGGCTCTGGAGCCTATCAGTGATCTGGGTATGTCTTCACATCATAGGGTCATAATCACTGGCCAGACAAAAGAAAGGCCAAAGCACCCTAAAAATGGTCCTGCTCCAGTTGTTGCCTCTCAGGTCCAAATTTTTGAGAAGAGCTCATTCTTTCAGTCCTTGCAAAAGAACACTTTAGAGATGCTTTTTGAAAATGCACAGCTGGCCAGATTTTCAAAAGTGCTCAACTCCCAACAGCTTATACTATTCTCAGCGGGAGCTATCGGCTGTTAAGCCCTTTTGAAAACATAGCCATATATAAAATTAAAACAAATTGAATTCAGTTTATCCTCTGGCCTGCATTCCTGGCAGCCGCGATTAGTGTGTTATACCTCAAGCTTGTGGATCAATGAGCAGCATCCCTTCCTGAGAACAGCCCAAACGTAGACCCTCTGGGACTGTAGGAGGAATGTGCCATCTTCCACAACAGCTCATCTCTTAGCAGCCACCTCTACTGAATACCTGGGCTCCACCAGCATCAGCACAGTGCAGTGCATCTGGCAGTGACTCTTCTTTATAAAACTGCAGCCAACTCACTTGGCTGGCTTGGCAGTGAAATGCTTTGGCATGTTGTATGGACTCCAATTATTTTTCAGCTGAAATAGAGCATAATCCTTAGTGACTTTCATTGCACACTGCTGAATTATTTCACTGGTCCTCTCCTAAGGGCTGTTTCACATTTACCTTGAGTGCATGCACAACAGCACTGTGTCTGTACAAAGCTCCAGGAGGGAAACCTGGAGAAACTTGCTTGCTGTAAACTTGCGACTCTCCAGATTTTCAGGGTAGGCTTGCCAGGGTTCATTGTTTAAGTTTCATCTGGCTGGCTGGGTTTTATTTTGCTTGCCTGAAATTTCTACCTCCTATACTTTCACCAAAAGCCATCCAGGGATTTAAAGCAGGCTCCTAACCTCAATATCGTCATTTTCCCTACCAAACACTTCTGAATGCAGCTGGCTAATTCACTTCCCAATTGAAATGATATTGCATTAGGTATCATATGAAAGATCATAGCTCTCCTTCACAACAGCCAGCACTTTCTCACAATCCCCTGTTAGCTCTGTTGAGCTGCTAGGAACCATGAAATGAAGAACTATGCTTCTGCCTCGTATTCTTTTGGGCACACCTTTAAGTGAGCATCAGGTAGAACAGCTGTGTACCACTAACAATTTGACCACCTCAGGCCTTTCTGCCTTGGATTTCTTCTAGGATGTCACAGCTGTTTCTTCCATAGAACTAAATATTTAGACAAATAGAAGTGACTCATCGCATCAGTCCAGCTAACGCTGTAGGCAATGCAGCTGCACATGCAATTGAAATGCATTTAAACATCACATCCCATTACCTTTATTTTCCTGCAATGATCGCTCCAGAACTCAGTCATAACTGACTCAAGAGATGGGCAGTAGGATATTCAGAATTACTGCAGAGCAAGGGTTTAATTTGTGCTTCTAAGCCCATCAGAAAACCTTAAAACATTTGACTAACACAATCTAGCCCTAAATTAAATACAGTACTGCACTGAAATTCTCACCTTCTGTGAGGCACAGATTGTGAAAACAATATTTCAATTAAGTGTTTATTTGGCCACTAGCAACAAACAAGAATGTGAATTAGACATTTGTTGAAAACAGTAATAATGAGCAGATAGAATCAGGCAGTCAGTGCCATTAAAATTTGCCGGAGAATTAAAAATTCAGTTCTAAAAATTTAAGCCTATACAAACTATACTAAGACTCCTATTTGTACTGAATGGCCACACTAGGATCTAGCAGAGTAGAAGGAATCAATATGTCATGAAATATTTGGTAATGACTTAGGCACAAAAAGTTTTGGTCAAATGTTAAAAATACTATTGAAATGTTTGGAGCTGCAAATAGCTGCACTGAAATTGCAATGGTAGTTTCATTTTTCATCAATGGACAAGTTAGAACTGCATTTAGAAAAGTCTCATTTCTGCTTTCTAGTTTGTGGCCATTATAAACTTCATGAAACAAAAAAAATTGTGTCTCACTTTCAAAAGACACAGCAAACAGGTCAGTACTAGCCTATGTTTTAGCAGGGGTGAAGTAGGAGTGAAGGTGAACTTATGCTTTCTAAGAATTAGGGAGTAGGAGAAGACTCAGGATATGCATTTTTAAGAAAGAAATTTTTCCACATAGCAGCTTCTACACTTCTGCCCAATGGATTACATCAAAAAGTACATTAAAGTTGAAAATTTGGACATTCAGATGTTGGGAATTCCAAAATCTATTCAGAAATTCATGACATGAAATTCTGGCCTGAAGAGATACAGTTTCATCTAGCTAGCTATAAGCTACTGAAAACAGGTAAAATTTTACCAACATTAGAAATCCCACCTTTAACGAATGGCTAAAATTGAAATTGTGTGATACCACAATGGAAAGAAATGAAATATCTAGAGGAAAACAATATACATTTACTATGAACAGGTTGAAAATTTTATGTTGTCTCTTACAGCTTATATTTGCTTGTTTGTCAATGTACAGGTTATACAATTCCTAGATACAATTTAGTGTTTTTGTTTTGAAGACAGTAAGTGCTACTCCTAGCTTCAGTGGTTAGTTAATTTTGTCCCCACACAAAACCAAAGGAAATGACAGAAACTGTAAACTCTGCTTAACCAAACTAATACCAAAATATCAAAACCTATATTTCATATACAGAACATCTTAGGTCCAGGACATGTTTCATCTTTGCAATCAGTGATGTGTACCTTCGCTATCAACTGCGGTGCTTCATGTCAGCATATTCCTGTATATCAGTTTTTTATTTATTTTTTATTTAATTCTTACATTTCAATGAGCAGCATGTAAGCAGTCTTCATAACAGTCTTTCCACCAGATCCAAAAGAAACTGTAGTAAATTTTAACACCCTCTTTCAGTGCTTTCTAAACCAACACCACGCATCTAACTCTTTCTAAAGCAGGTTCAGTAAATGTTTAATGTACATGCATAAGATTTCAGGCATGCATAACGGCCTGTAAAGCAGAGGTTTGTGATGTAGAACGGGAGAGGATGAAGGAGCACATCATGCACCCACCAGTAAAAAAAATAAATAAAAGATGGAAAGGAAGTATTTATCCCTAGTGACTACATTAAAACCCTATATTACCAAAAAAACCAAAAAAAACCAAAAAAACAGAAAGTGTGTGGGGAGAGGTGGAGGAGGGCACAGGCAAGGAAAAAATCACAATCTTCATAACATCAGTCACACAAAAAAATAGCTCTTAGACAAAGCTCAGTTTTGGCACTGGTAGTCAAGACAAAATATATATATTGTTCTGCTGCTGTGACAATGCATCGTGGTATGGTGACAAAATCAGCTAACAACAATTTTTTTTTCAGCGTGGTCTTCCCCTCAGCTTCCACCTATGTGGTTTTTTTTTTATTTTCTTCCTTACAAAAAACTGTCACAAGGAGATGGAGTGGTAGAATGCTATAGCAACTTTTATTTGCTCTTCACTACTTACATAACTATCAGTTTTGATCAGTTCAGTCTACATTGCTTTTGGCCTTATGTTTCCTAAATGGATAGCAATTAAGCTCGGTAAGTTGTTCATAATTATTCTTTTTCTCAAACACCTGTGATTATTTTTGTTCTCTCCTTATATCCTTTTTTGCCCTCAGATTTTAGCCCTGCTTCTAACTCTGCAGCTTAATTACTCAGGCTGGTAATGCTCCAGTTCCCATGCAAACCCATTAAGACCATCTCTTACCACGCAGTACAAACCTAGGAAAATACACTTTTATTTTATAAAAATCCAAATAATTTTTAAATTATCCTTAAATGGACACTTTATTAGTTATTCAGTCTTAGCCATTCTGGAAGCTAGGCAAAATGGCAATTGCCTACTTACTTTCTTCTACAACTTGTTAAAAAATCTAGTCAAATTTGTGCTTGACTTCATTTTTCTGATTCATTTTTTGTCTCTCTGAATCAGTTCTAGATTTTCCATTTCATAAGGAGAAACTAACCAGGAAAAGTGGTCTTAAAAGTCTGTGATATTTCCTGCCTTGGCACTTAGGTGAAAAGGGGCTTAATTTTCATCAACAGTAATTTTATACTGGAATAAATGAAAGCGGATGAAAACCTGGCTTTTTAATATGGGAGTCTTCTAAATTCTGAAGAACAGAGTGGCAGAACCCGTGTGTACCGTGCTTGTTTCCCTAACTGAACAAGCATGGGGTAGGAATAATTAAGGAACTAATATTTTTGTTATATCATATCCATTGGGAAACAAAATCTGTCAGGAACAGGACTTACCTACATTCTAAAGCTTTTGATCCTCAGACATTTTTAAAATTATCAGATCACCTGTAAAGTTTCCCACATTCCCTACATTAGCTTTCTTCAAGCAAGTTATTCCCAGACTATACCACCTTTAAGAAATGAAAGCTGTCACAGAAGTGCCTAAGCCACGCCATCCAAGAGCTTTCATTCCATTCTGCTGATTTACAGTTACCAGCACACAGTCAAATTTGATCTTCCCTCTCTTGTGAAGATTCTCGACTTTTGATTTTAGGTTGCTTTAACATTCAGTTAATCAGAACTGACAACTGAGTCTGCATATGTTAAAGTTTAAGCTTCCACCAAGCTGTCTCTGAACTTAGAACTGATTGTCAGTGACTGTGCCGTAAGTAAGGGTGGGATCTCTTCCTCCTTCACCGGCACAGCCACCGTACTTTGCTATACTGTCTGTGCTTACTAAGGAAAAACAGATAGATGGAAAATATAGGTAGTTCTGTGAAACTACGAGATGCAAAATGAGGATGGAGAAATAAAGACAAGTATTTGGAGGTGGGGTGGAAGAATCTGCAGGAGGAAGGGAATGAGACCAGTAGAGGGGTGATAGGAGCTTCAGAAATCAGGGGAAAGATGGAAGGACGGAAAGGCTGAAACCAAGCAGTGAGGGAGTTACAGTAGAGGAGGAAACAGATGCAAGAATTGAATTCACTGGATGGGCACAGAATTCTGGGAAAAAAAGGCAAAAAAATCACCTGACTAAAGGATGGCTTTTGTAATGCATCAACAGGAAGACTGAATTGAAGCTGTATTTTTGATATAGCATTTCTAAAACAAAGCAGTCTGAGATATTAAATATTTTCAAATATTACAGTAGGTTAATTTTTAAAGATCTATTTGCAATATAAGAGACAAGTATCAACACTTTCAAAATGGTATTTGTTTCAAGAAATGAGGTCCAACCTATTTTCCGGGCAGTTAAAATCAATCAGAAAATCAAGAACAGAGCAAGAAAATCAGGTCCAAAGGAAGTTAAATGGAGTGCAACACTTGGTCCACTATGTTGTCTATGCTTTCTCGAAACCACTGTAATTTGTTATGCAAAGAAAAGATGGCAACTGGTGTCTATGGGTTAGAAAAGATTCCAGAATGATCAAAGGACCATCACATTTTAAACCCATGAAGATTAACTTCACTGTGGTTTAGGAGGGAGAGGGATTGGAGGGGAAGGGATTACACAGACCAGTAAGGTGTCCATTTTAAACGAGACCAATTTTAATTGTAAGATTTCAGCTAAATTTGGCAATTGAGCCAAAGATAGCAGTAAACTAAAACTTTTCTTGCACTCTCTTGCATCAGACAACTTTAAAAGCTTTGTAACATCCTCCTTTGATTTTCTGGTTTGTTTTCATGGAACTTTAGAAGAAAACCATGTGGAGGGTTGAATTTTGAACAGTCATGCTTACCTACAAAGAAACAGCTGAAGGCACATACATACCACTCCATCACCTTTCAGTGGACTCCCTAACAGAAGACGAGATGCACTAAAGCTTTCTTTTCACTGTTTAAAAAGGTCATGTTCCATCTTTACTTGTATCATTAGCTACGTACCAGTCTCTGAGGCCAGAGTTGGAGTATGCCACTGGAAGTTATTAAATTAGTCCATGCATCTAAACAAGTTTTACATTTTCACTACATGAACAATAGAGACTGAAAGAAGCAGCAAATCTGGCATCGTGTATTAATAATCAAAAGTCTGTTTTCACTAAATTCAGTTGTACAATACCCAGGTGACATCAACAGGAGAAAAAGTTGACTTGAATAGTCTGGTAAGAATTCAAGTTTATCTATTACATGAAATACAGTGGTGTGAAGGAGCTTCCAAACACAATACCATCTTATCCCTAAATTAAAGTGAATCATGAAAATCAGCAAATCAGCAGATCAGCAGGCAGGCATTTTTTAATTAAGCATGGTAATAGCTGCAAAAGTTGAGCAGTTCAAACTGACTTCTTTAGCTCTTTAAGCCTGAAGTATGTGGAATTTCAGTCTTCATGAGATGGATGCCCAAAGGAATTTAATGTAAATGCAGTTTATTTCTTTGAAATTGCAGACAGTATTGCAGTATGCATCAAATAAAAAATTCTTGGCAACCAGCTTAACTGACTGTTGTTTCCACAGCCAATTTGTGTAAATTTTGTCCCAAATCTGGGCTTCTGTTTTGACCTTGGAGATTAATAGCATGAAATTTACCCTATAAATATGCTCAACAGAAGGCAAAAAATACACTCCAAGACACAGGAGTTTGTCACCAGCACACAGGAAAGGGGAAAGGAAAATATGCTATTTTTTCTTAAGTTCAAGTATCTGCATTAAATTAAAACCCAGCGGACTTCTGGAGATTTATTTTTCAACCTAAGACTTTGCTGTAACCCTCTAACCTGTTATTATAGTCTTTGAGTGGGTACAATGTGCTAGTAAGTCATCTGCAGTAACTGCAGACTTAAGGACTAATACTTTATTACTTACTCATGCAGAACTCCCATTAATTTCAAGAACTGATGGATAGAACCTGTAGGAATGAGTCTTTCTGTTCAGTTTAATAGGAAAGAGACCTGCATCATCTTTAATGTTATCAATAAGAAGCTTAGGCCTCAATTCAAGAAACCACTTAATTGTGTCCATATTCAGGACACTGAGGAATGCGCTTAACTTTAATCGTATGCTTAAGTCCCAGTGACTTGATTAAACAACGCAAGTTGCAGTACTGCCCTAGAAAGAATGCTTCCTTGAGCCAAAATCTTAATAAGTAACACAAATAAGACCAACAAATAGCAGCCCTGCCTTCTCTTGTTTCTAAGTTCAAAGCTCTCTTCTGAAAAAGACCATTAATTTTTATCTTGGCAGAAAGAGTCTCACAAGCATTAGATACCTTTTTGTTAAAATCCTCGCTCTGATCTGCACTGTTTGTCCTCCAACGGTTGAATAAAAAAGCATCCAGTATTCTGAGTTAAACACCATTTTGAAGTCTAGACAAAACAATGATGATTTATTCCTTTAGGAAAGGTAAGTAGTGATTTAATTTACCTATAAGTTTGGAGAAGAGGAATGGAAGCTAGAGGAGCAGGCTGATGTTATGGCAAGGTTGATCTCTGTCATCTCTGGAAGGGCACTGAGATCAGGGGCCTGACAACTGGAGAAAGAACAATTTTGTATCCATCTTCAAAGAAAGGATAAAAGGATAATCAAGGAGTCAAAAAACCCATTTCTGAGCACAAACAAAGTCAAAAAACCCATTTCTGAGCACAAATATAAAGAAGAAGTAGATGATTGTGAGCAGTCATTATGGATTTACCAAAGGTGAATCATGCTGCACCAACCTGATTGCATTCTGTGAGAAAATGACTTGACCTGTGGGCAAGAGGAGATTTTTCAATGTCATGTGCCTTGACTTTGGCAAAATACAAGTTGGATGATCTGGCTCAGAGGGTACTACCTAATGAGTCATACTCTACCTGGAGACCTGTAACCACTGAAGTACTGCTGGGGTCTATACTAGGACTACCCTATTTAACATCTTTAAAGAAGGACCTGAAGGAGGTGATAGAATGCTTGCTCAAGTGTGCAGGAAAAATGCAGACTTGCCTTTGAAATGGAAAACCCCTTGCAGTAGTACAGACTCCACTGAAAAGGCCCTTGATGTCTGTGTAGCCAGAAGCTGAACTTGAGCCAGGAGTGTGCCCTGACAGCAAAGGCCAACAGCACCTTGGGCTGTATTAACCAGTGCTTTACCAGTGGATCAAGTGAAATGATTGTGTCTGCTTCTCAGCACTCAGACTGCATCTAAGATATTGTGTTCAGGTTTAGGGCCTTCAGCAGAAAAAACAAATTACTCAACTTACGTGAGTCTAGGCAGAGCCCTGGAGCATTTTGCCCATGAAGAGAGGCTGAGGAATATGGCTTGCTCAGCTTGTTTAAGGAGGTCAAGAAGACAGAGACAGGCTTTTTACAGTGGTGCATGCACTGAGCATGCACAATGAGCATAAGTTGAAACAAGAGAGATTCAGGCTGGATAGAATAAGAAGCTTTTACACCATGAGGACATTCAGGCAGTGTCCAGAAAGTTTTTATCATTTCTATCCTTGGAGGTTTTCAAGACCCAGCTGCATAATACCCTGAGCAACCTGGTTTGATATCATAACTGACACTCTTTTAGGCAGGAGTTTGGCCTAGGTAAAATCCTGAAGGCCTTTCCAACCTGAATTATTCTATTTCTAAGCAATTTCTTTCTTCATATCAAGAGTACTGGAAGAGCTACGATTTTCTGAAGGCTGACTGGAATATAATTTTAAATACTGGAGCACTGAACTGTGGCTATGAATTGGATTTATTTATTTGATACAAATGAGAAAATCCCACCTCAGGTTTTCAGAGACACAAGGTGCAAGCGTGACATTTTTAGCTGCATTTTTTACACTACATCATACAAAGTTCACCAAATTCCAAGACAATAGGGAAGAGGTCTGAATACACATTGTATACCCTATAGTCAAAGAACACACACATCTAAACAAGAACACACTGAAAGACGATGTCAACAGTCTTTTGAAGATAAATTCTGCTTATAAATACTATGGTATAAAACTAGTGTAACCCAGAACTCAAATAAACATTACAATAATGAGAATTATAACATTTACCCTTCAAAGGTGATTTGATCCAATTAGCCAGCCAAATATTTGTACAAGAGAATGAGATCTCTCTCTAAGATTATCATCATACGTGTCTTCATTCATCTTCATTCATTCTCTGTTTTTTATTTTCAAGAGTTAATGATGCAAGAAATAAGTTTAAAAGAAAAAAATAATCAGTTATTACATATTCCTCTTACTATCCCATATGTTTGGAAAGTAAAGCTATTTGTCAAAGTAAAGCAATGAAAAAGGATGGAAAGACACTGGCCAATTTAAGAAATACTGGATCAAAATTGGTGATTTAATCACATTACTAATAAGGTCCTATAAATGCTAAAAAGTTATTTTCTCAATATCAGTGATTAAGGAACTTTGGGTTTATTCACAATTCTTTTACAGTTCTGATCGTACAAATTAGTATTTATAACCAATTATCTTGGTTTCTTCTACAGAGTTACAGCTAATAAATAAAAAAGAGGGTGGCTGTTTTTTTTTTTTTTTCTTTAGTTAAATCTTGTCAAGGCCTTGCTTAATAAAGTAGGTGCCAACATCTAATATGTTTCTTAGGCCTTGTGGGAGATTTGCTTATGCAAAACTGGGTAAGGCACTAACTAGTATCAAGAATTACTATTTCGTGTTTTGCAGTGCTGAAATTTTTAAAACTTATATATAAAGTATTCATCAGCAATGTACAATTCTACTTTATGTTTACCTGTATCATCCTTACACTAGGTCTCTTCCTCTTCAAACCAGCTTGCTTTAATTCAGTTGTTAACTGAAACAATGGTTCGGAAAGAAATGTTTCTATCTTTTGTTTCAATTATCAGCTAAGTTAACAATTTAAATAACTTATTCTGATGCTTTCATATTTAAAATGAATTAAAGGCAAGATAGAATTCCAGATTCTATTATTCCCAGGGTTTGCTCGAAGTAAGGACATGAGACAAGAGACGAGCCCTTTTTTCCTATAAAGAAAATTTTCCTTGAGAAATATGTGGAATGAGTTATTCGGTTTCCTGTCAAATAGGAAAGATAAGAATATATGTGATGTTGCATCATGTTTGCCAGATCAGCTGGACTTTTAATGAAAAGGAGTCGGGGCCTGATCCATCTCTCTCAGAAATGACTGGAAAGCTTTCTTTCCATCAGCTCCAGTGAGAGTTGGATCTAGCCCCATCTGCATGTTTTCAGGCACAAGACCAATTTTCATTTCCTGACCGGCATGTATTTCCATTGAGAACATTACTACTGCACAGAGAGGGGAACCACTTATCAGAAGATTACAAATATCCAACATGTTTTTCAGTTAAAATTCTGCACATACAGTAACTTTACCCTATTTGTTAAATATTTCTATTAACGTCTTCAATGTTATAGTGCATTAAATAAGAACAAAAAAAAAATAATGAATTGCTTTATTACAAAAATTGCATCTGCCATATTTGCATGCATGTATTATCAGGCACATGTATTCATGCATGCACACGTAAGTCTTCATCTCTGCTGCAAGGGCAAAGAAGTCTTACATGAATCAAGAAGCTCTCCATTGCAAGACTTTATTTCTGTGACCACGAAGAATCAAATAGCGCTACTGATTACAAGCCTGATTATTGCAGGTTTCCAGAATCAGTCCCTTAGAACTTGTCATTTTTTTAAATGAATGTCATAATTCATAAGGACTGTCTGTTTATGCATTTGCTACCTAACCTGAGGCATTTCATGTAAATGTTTCAACTCCTTTAACTTTAAATGAATTCTCTTCTGAAACAGTAGAACCTTAGGGTGTTATTGTAGGAGTAATTTCACACCAAGCTTTTGTGAAGTTCACTGAGCCCTCACAGTTTCTTTCCCACTCTCAAAATAACAAATAAAATATTTATTAAAACAGTCTGAGTGATGCACACAGAGTGATGCAGGCTGAAATTCTGTTCTTTGCTTAGTGCAGTAGCATAAATACCCTAAGTGGTATTTGTATGAAAGCTATATTCTATAACACAAACCCCATTGGCCAAGTAATACATTAGATCTGTAATACTTTCTATTGCCATCAAGCAAGTCTCATCAAGCTGATTGGGAATTTGTTGCCTGGGTAGAGTGACTCATATGTTTACTGGCCCTGACAGGTGCTGGGCATCTCCCACACTCATTAAAGTTAATGACTTCAACAGCAGACAGGGAAAACTGTATGTTGAAGTAGTTTTTCTCTTAACAGGTATTCCCAAGCTATCATTTGAGAGTGTATGTAAGTGGTGTTGATTTGCTTCTGCTATCACAAAACCAAACCTCTATCCGTTCTTTGCAAAAATAACCCAATTAGCTTCACAAGGACTCCTGGTTGGAGTAAGGCAAGAAGAAAAAAATTGCACTGTACACAGAGCTTTCTACATAAAAGCTCAGCTTCTTGCCATAAAACTAGTCACATCCTCACCGGAACAGAGGAATTAACATACCGGCAACAAGCCAGTAATTTTATAGAAATATATGCCTTTAAGTAAACTCTGAATCAGTATTCTCACAATAGCTGCAGCTTTGGCATCATTTCTATCCCAACAAGCCACAGCTGCTGAACTGGAGACTTTTGACTTCATATTAGATAAGTAATGAGAAGTTTTAGGCAGTGGTGCCAGAGCCTGTCCTTTGATATCAACATAGCACACTACAGTTGTTGACCAGCTACACCCAGAAGATATGCCTTTAAATTACACTAGTTAGTTAAAAATATTCAGGCGAGAACTTCACAGAGATTTATGCCATGACATTAGACTATCAACCAAGATAGGATGAGACTGAGACCTCACAGGCATCTATGTATTCATACAAAACCAAGAAATTAGGACTGAATCTTTAACTACAGAGAGACCTCTACTTTGATGCCTGTCCAGACACTAGATCTGCACTATTAATATGACAAAATCCTGTACCCTGGCTTCCACCCAACAAGACAGAAGTACTGAGCCAGAGACCTCACAGAAACCTGTGCCTTAATATTAACCTGCCATGCGGGTCTTGCAATGAGCATAACACACAGCCATCTGAAGGAGGGAAAAGAAAAGATTAAAAACTCTTAAATACTCATCACTTTTAACGTCTAACTTTTCAGGATCTTCCAAAGTGAAATGTAATGGTACATTTCCACTGTTACATTAAACGTAACAGTTCAATTAAAGAACCGGCCTTTTTCCTCTTCAACAGGTCTCACACAAACATTTCTTACCCTTATGATATCATAAGACATTGAGGTGCAAACCACTGAACAATACATCTTTGAAACCCAAACTAATGTGCTGTTTGCTGGAAATAATTTGAGGGAAATCGAAAGAGGATTGCAACAGAATTCCTAAGCAAAATGTTGACTAATGGAAAACTGCTCAGAATTTTGGAATATATTTCGGTAATTTGGGGAGAGATGGTAGTCAGTAAGTTGGCTGGATGAATGCATTTATTAGAAATTTACCTTAATTAACCCAAATGAAATGTTCTGTGATATGAGTAACTGCTTCCTATGAGTAACTGATGGCAAATGACAAAGTACTTTATTTTTTAATGATGTTTAGAAAAGAGATTGAGATGACTCTGGGAAACTTTTCCAGAAAATACTTAAATTACTCAATTAACCATTTTTTTTTCAAAATTACTTCAGAATTATATATTACTAAAAATCAGGAGGTTTGCAGTTCAAAATGCCTACAACAATTTCCAAAATAGGATTTTGTCTCCTATAAGGACATTGGAGAAAGTCTGCATACAGACACCCCAAAAAGTTGAAGGAAATGTTTTCTTTCTGAGTGCTATTTTTCCATCCACATTGACACAAAAAGTGATTGCAGAAAAAGTATTCCAGGAAAGCCTTTCCCTTCTTCATGTCTGAAAGGAATTCTTCTCATTTTTACAGTGCTGGATCTTTACACAGTTCCTCATTTTCCACCTACACTCTTAGCAGTCTTCATTACTTTCTCTTACCTTAATTTTTAATTTCTAACACTGTAATTTCTGTCTCATTAAAGCAACATAATCATCTAACACTGCCTCATAGCTACAAAAGTATAATATTCTACACCATCAACCTCTGACTTGTTTTCAGATTTCACTTACTTTGAGCCAGAAAAACCAGCAGCTGCTTTATCCGCCTTTTACAGTCTTTGATCCCTCACTTGGAAGGCCTAGAGAACTGTTTAATGTGTAAGGGAAGACCTCCCCATACTGCTATGTGAGAGTCCCTGCTCACATTGGGCAAGATCCAAAGCCCATTAAAGTAATTAAGAATCTTTCCATTGTCTTCTGTGGAGTTCAGTTGGCCCAACAGGTGAAAGGCAGTCTCACTGAGATGAAAGATTCACTGGAAACGCTTTACAATCTTGATGGTGATCAGCCAATGAAAGGGATAGTTAAATTCTTTCATAAGCTGCAAGGCTAAATTTGCTGGACGAAACCTGAAAACAGGAGTATTCTCCACTTCAGATACTGGTTCTCAGTTTTTAAACAAATTAAACTGCTTCCTTCTACCTGGAGACTGGACGTGGGTTTGGAGTGCTTTGGCTTTGCTGGCGCATGTGGCATACAGGAGATAAGCAATGATTAAGCAAGCCTAATAGACAAAGTCTACAGGAACTTATGACTGCTTAGGGAATAGACCTCAATCAGCATTTTACAAATGGGGATTGGGAAAGAAAGTGCTGTTTTTAGGTTTGAAATAGCCATAGAAAGCCTAAACACACTTCAATCTAAAAATTATATACCATTTATTATTTTTCCATGTATATTGGAAATGTTATCAAAATTTTACAACTGTGTAACTGTGACATGACTAAAGATGCCAATGTTACCTATACAAATGAAATTACTCTAACAAAAGCTGTTTTATTTATTGTCCACAAAGTACTGAAATTTGAGGTCACTGCTATAAGAATCCCTGAGGTGATTATCTTACTAATCATTCGTCACTCTACAGATTAGATCCTGAACCACCTGTCAACCATATTCCTATGCAAATTGCTTTACTTTGCAGAGCTAGCAAAGTGGTGACACCAAAGCCTTTCAATGGCACTGCAGGGCTGCATAACACCAGGCCCCTAGCAAGCATCTGACAAGGCTGATTAAGAGTACCAAGAAGTACCTTTTGCAAACTATCCATCAGAGACAGACAAAAAGATAATCACAATATAATGAAACACAAATCCAATGTGAGTGAAAAGAGTAAGCTGCATCTTACTTCATTTGAATTTTCTGTTGTGATGCTTTTATTTTTCAGCTTTTTCTGCAGCAGTTTGGTTTCATACTCTGGTCTGGGATGTTCCTGAAAAAGGAAAAAAAACAACCACACGTGTGATTATGATTAAGAGAAAAGAAAAAAATATTCTGGTCATTTATGCATGATCTAAGCCATCAAGATAATTCAACAGCACAGCACTTTACAGATTAGGGGGATCCCTGCCTAGAGGTATGGGATACATTAAGAGGTACAGGGGAAGAGCATTTAGGGATTATATATGTGATGCTTAAGGAACCAACCAAAGGTGGAGAAGGGAGGGATCTAGGTCACTTTGGGAGGAACTATAGGAAAACAGAGGGATAAGGGGATATAAAGAGCCAGTCACATGAAATAGTTTGCTGGTCTGTATGGGGGTCTGACCACCAGCAACTGGATCAAGTGCAGGTGTGAGATTGAGTATGTAAACACTAGTGAAGATCAAGCTGGAGTAGCTGGCAAGTAGGTGAAGTGCCTGGGAGCCAGGGAGGTGTGAGTCTTTAAGGGTGAGACCATGGTGGAGTTGGCTGTCGGAGGGACCAGGGGAGTCTCAGCCAACTGCTGGAGAGACTACAAGGCCTTGGGGGTCTTTATGAGTGCAACCCACTGGAGTGGGGGGGTGGGTGTGTGTCTTCACAGTCAAGACCAGGGTAGGTTGGCTTCTAGGGGACCAGGGAAGTCCCAGCCAGCTCTGGGGAAGCAGGATGTATGTGTGAGTGAGCAATTGGAGAGCGGCTGTAGCATTGTGGGCTCATACCTCTGGGTGCCACCAGCTGGGGAGACTGGGGCCAAGGGGCAGCTACTGGGCAGATGAAGTGAGCCCAGGTGCTGGGGGGATCTGTATTGTACATATGTGCATCTATTTATTCTCATTAAGAGACCTCCATCCTGTTCACCCAGGGAGAGGAGCAGGATGAGGCCTTTGCGCTGTCTGTGTTTGTGTGCCTGCTGTGTCTGCCTGTGTGATCTGTGTGGCTGGCCGGGTATATATGTACATGTGGTGTATATGTGTGCTGTGTGTGCCTATGTCTACTGGGGTTACATGCTTAGCCTCACTACAGGTTGGACTGGGGGACATGGAGCTGTGGCTGCCTCACCTCTCTTGGGCTGTTGGATCTGGCACAGTTTCTCCTATCAACAACCTCTCAAGGTATACTCGCGAATTATATTTTTCTTTTCCAAATTAAAGCACAAATTAAGCATGGTAGCACAAACTTGCCAGGATTTTGAAAAAAGCATCTCACAAAAAAGACAAATGCCATGTATCTCCTCATTCTCACCAAGTTCTGAATTCATTCAGGGTCTGGAATTTGGGTTTGATGCCTCCCACAAAAACACCATTCCTATGGCATTGGTCATACCATCCATCCCTACTATAATTAGAACGTATCCCTATCAGCCCAGTCACAAAATCAACTTACTAACACTTTTTCATGAATCCAATAGCCAATTTAGAAAACCTAAATTAATCCTCATGGACAACAGAACAGGGATTGCGTGGAACTTCTGCAGTCTTCCTCGGGGACACATGTACTGCTCATTTTCTGTTATCTGTAGTATTTTCACTACATCAGACACCATTTTGAGCATTCTCTGTTGTACACCAGTATATAGACCCAGTGAGATTTCCAATGTATTGTTTATCCTGGTCATGAGAGATTTTCCTGATGGATTGAACAGGTATATCAGCACACTATCATTTAAATAATTGCCTTAAATGAATATTTCTGTATCTTTTTGAACTCTATGAACAAGTCATAAGTATACCTGCCCTGAAGGCAGTCCCACAAATGGTACACTCTTTCTGCTGCTTCCAGGGAGTCTGGTACTAACATGGGAGGCTTAGGGAACTGTTTTTCTCTAAAGTTCAAGTACAGCTATGTCTCTGCGACTCTACCACTACAAAGCTATACCAAACACATATAGTGAAACTGCTAGCATGACAGCTTGTTTTACGCTTTTAATTTCATGTCCTATTCAAATTAATAAAACATGTTCTAAGCGTGCAAGTGTGACGCTCTTTACATCACCAAGTTCTTTTACATTACTTATGCCTCACATAAAAATCAATACCACAATGAATGAAGTTCAGGAATCACTATAGCACTTCTTGTCACAAGGGTCACTGTTGTTATTACTTACAAAGTGCTATGAGTGTATGTGGAACTCCAAGAAATAATGAGGCACAGGTAATCTCTGACATTACTAAAGTTGATTAGCAGCAAAAATGGTGGTAAGAAGGATGGGGAAAAGAAAGACAAATATACAACAGTAAGTGTTTAAAGATGCTGTGGCCCATGCACATATCTTGATGTTCTGTTGGTTCTCACTAGCTTTATTATTTGCGTTACTTTGTATCACCTTCCTTAGATAAGCTTCAGAGGTCACGTGGAAGAAACATCTTTAGACTTAAATAAAGAAAGGATGAAAGCATCAGGCATGGATGGATACATGAGAGGAGACAGCTTGGTGAAAGTAGGGAAATGAGATAAATGAAGCTGTAAGAAACTGAGGAGATCTAATCACACTATGGGAGCACCTGCAGAGCTGAATTGGCTTTCTTCCTTTTTTCTTACTTTCTGCTAAGCAAAGCATTCTGGGACACCGGGGCAGCTGCCAGAGGTTAGAGAAACTTTTGAAAACTAGCTTGAAAGGAAACAGAGTGAGAAAATAAAATGCCAAGCAAAACATTTTACTGTAACTTACTTTTTTGCTATTGACAGCTTTGTTTTGAGTGCATATTCTGTTCAAATTTGCTCAAGTTATTTTTAGTTTTCCTAGTAAGACACTTCAATGTCCTGTTACCTGTACTACATACACCTACATCTGGACTGGAAAATTACTTGGTCCATCTTCACTGAATCTGCCAAGTCATTTTACCCCTGACTGAACAGACCCCAGCGCCTCCTGGAGTGCACGTGTGTGTATATATATATATATGTTATTTTTATGAGTATATTGCATGAAACGTTTATTTACAATACAGATTTAGAGATACTTGATCCTGATCATATATACATGGATGTGAAGGAACGATTCCACTCTGCTGTAAAAAGAGTGTAATTCAGAATCAATTCTTTGTCTGAAAATGGGAAGAGTTCTACAGTTAGGACAACAAGCTAGAAATAGTTGTGATGATTTGAAGAAGGCCAAATGTCCATGTAGGGATAAATATGAATCCCACGATGCTGGAAGTTTGCCAGTACATCTGCCAGACACTTATTGAAAACCATGTGAGCCAAGGTACTTTGAGGCCAAATGAGTGTTTAGAGTAGAAAACGATAATTTCCATCCAGAAAACAAAGAGCCAGATCATGAAATTTTTACTCAGACAAAACTCATATTGACGTCAGTGGGAATTTTCCCTGAGAATGGTCTCCAGGATTTGCCTCAAACATACAACATGCGTATCCACTATACATTGCAAATTAAGGCAGTGTAGGTAATGATCCAGTTGGATAAGAATATATAATGCAAACCAATCTCTCATTAATAATTTGTCTTTGATTTAGGAAGAAAGTGGTAATGAAATTTTACAAAGTGTGCATGACAAACACATTTGGATTGTGAAGAAAAAGTAGAACATTAGAAACTCCCCCAGATTAACAGACCAAAGGAGTTATCAGCAAAAAATAAGGCAACCTACTGCTTCATTTTTACACTTCAAGGACAGTCAAGGAAACACTGCAAAATCATTGAACAGCCTTATCCTAATATGCTGAACACAAGCAGAGCAACAAAGCAGGGCACGCTGGTAGGAAGGAAGGTTTCTACTAATAAGAACTGGAATGACCCAACTGCTGCCCTAAATCAAGATGGAAACTTGGAATGAACAGAACAGAGACCCCAGTTGTTCTCTGCTGCAAATTAAAAATCAGGGGCTAAAACCCTCTGTTTCTTATGATGATGACACAGTGGGTGGGGGGGAGAAGTCTAAGCAAGAGATTGCCATTCACGCCAATGATCTGTTTAGACTGGCCTTGTAATGGGATGCTCATCCAAGGAAAAGTACTTTTATATCTCAGCATGTATGAAAGGATCACTGGTAGATGTTCACAATCTTTTTAGTCCAAATCACTTGCACAATAAATTTGATTTATGTAAAATTAAAACAAAAGCTTGAATAAGTCATCTAACTTATTACAAGTTTAGGGAGATAAAAGACAAAAGCCACTGTACAAGTACATAGGAACTCAGCTATTCTAAAGCAACAGCAAACTGAAGTATTTAAAACAAAAGAACCCATAAGATATATTATTGAAATATACTTCCCAGATAGATACCTAATACAATGCCTTTGTTTACTCCTATCGAGCCAGAACAGTAGTAGTGCTTCAGAGGATTACCTGCAAAACTACATTTTGAAATTTGGCCTCAGACTTTTAAATGTTCTTTAGCTAGGACCAAACAACCAAATGCTGCCATTGCAATGTCAAGATTATCACATTTTGTGGGTAACTGTAGAAGAATATAGCATCATTTATTTTTGTTCATTATTCAATTCAAATCAAACCCATTTAAATACTCCTATTATATGCTTCCTACAATTCCAGTAGGTGGAATTGTGTGAAGCCAGATGTTCCTTGAACTATGGTATTGAAAATTTTGCTTAAAATTATTTATTCTACTGCATGATAAATAATTACTGAAATAAATGAGCTGACAAACATAAAGAAGAAACCCAGCTGTAAAGTTGGATGATAGCCCATTAAAATGGGGCATCACCCACCCTGTCAGTGGAACAACTTCCAGCTTACCTTATTACTCTAATTTGATAAAATATTACCTGGACTCTAGAAAATTTAAAATGTCTGTGCATATCACTGTTACATTTATTGGTTTTAGTTGTCCTATGGTAGTACTGAGTAGCCGTAGTCTACTATTAGGACCCTCTCTTTAGCCACTATATACGCACGGAACCCCTTCTTCAAAGAAATATTCTTTAAGAATGGACTTTTTTCCCCTTGGGAACTTTTCTCTTTTTTTGTATCATAATGTGTAATAGTGGAAACACTTGGCTGTGGTGGCACACAGCACTGGCTATTTATGATATTTCTGGAATTTTAATTTCCCTGTTTTCTTCTTTTCAGCCTCTGTGCACATGGAAGCCACAGCTTACAGGCAACCTGGTTTACTAGGTAAAAGCAATGGAACTCTATATAGCATTCTAAGGTACACTTCCTAAAACATCTTAAAGCACATATATCAGAGGCAAGCTAACAGAAGTTTTACAATATCCAGAATTATCTGGTTTCAGAAGGTGTATATTCTGACCAACCACTGTCTTCCCAAACCTTTGTGAACTTTTCAAGTCGAACCATGATCCAGATTAGAGCACCGGCTCCTCTCTAATGTGGATAAATACAGATACTTTAGCTAGTCTGAACTAAAAATCTATCTTTGACCATAAATACTTGTTCGGTCTTTATTAATTTGTTTCAGCCATACCAGTGCCTCTTTTAATATTTTTAATTTTTAATAAATATCCCAATGACTGGATTTACAGCCAGGAACATGAAAACAACTTATTTGAAACAAACAAAAATGTTGAATTTGTAGTCAAAGGCTTTTATACTTGAGACTTCAGTTAAATAGCTTGAGTTTCACAGCAGTGTAAGCCAATCTAAGCCTGCGTTACTCAGACTCAGTTTCACCTTGCACTAGCCACACACTTCCATTTCTGTCCTTACACTGACACCAGTGCATATGCAGCTGCACGATAAAAAACTCCTATTCCTCATACCCCCAGCTACCCACCAGCTGTACCAGCTGTCTGAACTGTTCACCACTCAGTTGTTTGATTGCCAGCACGCATGTAAGAGGAAGAACAAGATTGCATGGCTGGTGCAGTAGCACCCGGATAGTGTAGAGTTAGATTTGCTTGAGCTGCTAGGCAGCTGCAATCTGTCACTGAAGTTGCACGCTACAGATGAGCTGAGTTAATGGGTCACCGTTGCTAAAAGGGTCTTCCTAACCCACACATTCTTCTCTTCCCCTGCCCAATGCCCTGATCGTACTATGTGAAAACTTACCTAATTAATTGGTCCCTTCCAACACAAGAACTGTCCACTTTGTTTCTGGAACTACTTCTCCACAGGTTCCTCCAGCGTAGGTTCAGGTGATGGATGTGACAATATAATTAGTAGCATGAAAGTAAGGAGGGGATCTCTACCTAGTGGTATCAGTGAACTATTGAGGCATTTTATGCAGCTTCACTCCTGTGAGTCTAGATCTTCCAAACAAACACTTCAGAGAATGACATGGCCAATACATTAGAAAAAAGAAAAACAAAACATATTCTCTTAATTTTATAAACTGATAAATCCATATAAAATAATAAAATAAATCCATATATAACCACCTCAGGAAAAAAAAAAAAATTAGAAAAGAGAGAATCGCATCCTCCGTTAAAGTGAGAGGAAGTGTTTTGATTTTCATCTTAAAACTGTGTCACATAGTTCAGGTGTCTGAATTTACATTTCAGATGCATTTGTTCTGTTAGGTCTAAGGAGGCTGGTTACTCATCTTCTATGGAAGAGCTAATGGAATCTGGATGTCTAATTTTCAGACTCGTTTGCAAATCTCAGCTCAAGATGTCTACCTTAACGCACTCATATTTGAAAATGCTGTGATAGGCTTACATTCAGAGACAGTGATCATTTCACTATTGTGTAATGAACTATTATTGGACAAGCTACAGATCAGAAGCTTTTCACACATACATACACACAAAAATGGCATAAACTTTCTACACTATCTAGAAAAAATTTAATCTTTCAGCAGAAGTAGCAGAGTAGGATGGAAGCAGGACGATGAGATCTAAAAAGTCAATGGTGCTCTACTGATTTGAAGCCAAGATGAAGAATAAAAAAAAGTGCTTATGTTTTCCAGGGGTTAGAGTTATTTCTATAGCTCTGACCCAGAGAAGTGTGGATGAGTCTAGAAAAAAACACACTCTTATGTGCTCTTGGAAAGTAATGAATAAAGCAAGGCCATTTGAAACTTGTATCAATAAAATGTTGTCTCGCACCACATAATCACATATTTGATATAGGTACAATGTGGTTGACTTTTTGTAGGCATGAGTTTGCGATGTTGCACTACTCATAAGTGTCCATACACATGTGAAAATGAAGGAAATTAGACAAAAAAAAGATTAAAGAAAACTAAAGAATAGGAAACAAGTCTGCTGAAATATGAGTTCTGAAATTCTGCATTCATTTTAAGCAATTGGAAATTTTGGTTGTCATTAAAAACATATCACAAACTATTGTTCTTAAATTTTAAATGCCTTTCCCAATTTCAAAAGTACTTTTAGAAATAACTTCCACTGGGTTTAGTACTTCATGCAGATTGAGAGAAGAGCTACTTCTCCTTCCATCTTATTTTAGTCTTGATTAATCTTCTTGTGTCAATGACACGCCAGGTGAAAAATCACAGAATAAATAACAATGACCTAGCAATAAAAGACTTTACAGAAGAATAAATGACAGTTAGCCCCCTTTATTCTAGTTCATTAAAACAAGAGTTTCTTAACACCTTTCCACATTATTTACATACGCAGTTGGGGTTAAAAAAATGGCAGCCTCCATTCATACATACGAGTAAATGTAAAATGCATTTTAAATTTAAAAGAAAAAGCTCATTTCCTTAGAAAGAAAGTTCTTTTCCCATACAAGAGGTTACATAGTGATGTGGTGCTGAGGTTCCTGGAGCAACAGTGTGAACTAGGACCAGATTCTGATCTCCTTGTTAACACCAATAGCAGGCTAATCTTGGAGGTTTTCAGCGCGTCTAATTTACCCAACACATCTTCAGTGAACAGGAAAACGTATTTTAGGTGCAACAGAGGAGGACAGAGGGGAGGAAAAGTGGGGCTTAAAAAAAACCAGTGCTGTCTAAGAGACCTTTGTATGAAAGAGCTGGGAGAGGGAGTACTGTGACTTTGGGGGACCTGAAAAAGGCAGACAGGGTTTGTGAGACTCTAGGTGAGGAGAAGGTCCCTCTCCACCTCCTCATACCCATCTCCCTCAGAACACACCCTCCCTTGCAGTACAAGATACTCTACATTTACCCCATATCTTGCCTGCTTTGCAAGAAGCACATCACTGGCAAACCCTGCTTACCCACCTGGATCTCCTGGGTGACCGGGGAGGATGAGTGGAAGAAGGAAAGGCCTGGAGGTGGTCCCTGTTTCTAGAGAGGCAGTGCAGGATAAAGATACAGGATGCAGTAGATCAAGGCAGAGAACTATTGGAAGACAGGACTTTCCTCCCTGTTGCTCCTTTCCTCTACCAGTAGCTCCTATTTTCCATCATCCATGCCATGACCTTGCCCTGGGCCCATTCCAGTTCCTCCACCACAGCTTCACACTTCAAACTGCCCATCTCTGCGCTTACACCAGAGAACGTGAAGATGTGACCCTCCTCTCTGAACTCAGGGGACTGCAGGAGGAAAGAACTCATGCCACCTCAGGAGACCCAGCCTTTGAGTGGCCCATCACAACATCTTGAGGAATCAAGACTACCTATAAGGAATCAAACAGCTTTGAGGCTTGTAGAAAATTCAGTCCTGGAAAGGACACAGGAGGTCATCATAACGGAAAAACAATACAAGAAAGGAAATGAAAGCACGTTGATTTGTCTGGTAGAAGAGAAATAAAAGAGAAAAATTATCTTGAGCCCCAGCATATTGTGGCACATCTCTGGATCAACAGTCTTGGAATGATAAAAACGTAATCAAATATTTTTACCAACTTCTTGGCAAGCAAAGGAATTAACCCCTTGTTTTGGTTCTTATAGTTTATGAATTAAAACATGTTTAAAGTGTGCCTTCATGTGTAATTTTTTAATGGAGCAGCAGCTGGTACTAAATAGTTTCCCCTGAGGTGTGTGGGATAACATCCATTTTTCAACATTCCTTCCCCAACTATCCTAATAAAACTCTCATTCTCCTAAAGTTAGCACTTAAGTCAAATGTTGAAAGGGCATGTCCAGAAGATCAGGGCTATCCTAGGATCATCAAATAATTAATGTTAACAGGAATTTAATAAAGTTGACAGAAGATTCACTAGACGGAGTAGTGAAACCCAAGAAAAGGTAGTAAAAAAAGCATAGAAAGAGATCAAAAATATTTGGAAACAAACCCAAACCAAAGATCTCATTGGAACAAGAAACATGATGGTGTAGTGAGCATGAAAGCAGAGATTTGAGACAACACAAAATATTGTATTCTTTTACCAAGAAGACAAATCTGTGAATACATGGTTATTTTATTAGAGTCTGCTTTTCACTCCTCCATTTTTTAAGCAAACGCAAATGTCTTATACTGACTGTTTTAGTAGACATTATTAGAACTTCAGAAAAGGAGTCTGCTCCTATAATTTGCAAGATGGAAGACAATGTGAAAACATCAAATTAATCAGACCACAACAAATTTTTAAAATGTAATAAAGATTGAGTTAAACCATGATCAAGTTAGGAGAGAATGGGACATCTCTGTAAACATATTTAATGTCATCAAGTCTGCTTGCTATTTAATTGTGTCTTACCCACTCTACCTTCCTTATTAGTTTATCTTAACTCAGCGATAATCCACAGTGTATCTTAAAGTGTCCCCTTAAGGGTTCAATAACATATTTTTTCGAAGTCATCAAATAGCAAAAGGAGGAATGAGACTTTGGGAGTTTTCAAAAAAAGTTTACAAACCTTTTACAGAGCACAGGATCTTAACTTAAAATTGTAGCTTACCAAATGTTTCTAATAAAGACAAAGACCTAGATTCCTCCCTGTTGTACTGAAACAGTATAACAAAATGACTATTTGAACAATAAGATGACTTCCACTTGTTGGCATTTCAGTTAGTGTGGACTTCTGCCCATTTATCCTTCTGAGTTTGGGTGCAAATTCTAAGATTTCATCTTTTATAATTGCATTTCTATTTCAGTTTACACAGGATTGTTGGTAAAATGAGGTAAAATCTCTTCCACCCACAAAGCCTAAAGCAGTAACATGCTGGGTCCTAGAAATACAATTTCTGAAGATTCATGGGAGGCCAATAGTTTCTACTCCCTAAATCATTAATTAGAGTCCCTCAGTACTTCTTTACCAGCTCCTTCACAAGTAGAAGGGGGTATGGATTCTCCCACCTCTACCCCTGCTTTATGGATGGCTATATCCCTTACTACACAACCTGAAAAAAAAAAACTCAAACAAATGCACAACCTGTTTGTTTGGGTTACACAAAGCCACATCTGTGGGATGACATGTTGAGTGCTTATTCAAGGTATTTCCAAGACTTTGTCTGTTTTCATGGTTCCGGTCTGGTTTTTTTTTCTTTTCTTTCTCTCATTTAGTTATCAGTTGCTCAATTTCTTTTCAACACAATGATCTATTTTACAGTCTAGTAATCAATGCTACCTATTATTTTTGTGGATTTCAGATGTACAAACGTAAATCCTTTGAGTCTGTACAGTTGCCAGCTGCAAATATGTATGCAAGCCTTAGGGATCTGCTTTCTCAGACATCTGTTGCCATGATATTTACAAATAAATGGACTAAATTAATGTCTCATGTGACTCCTTTGAAGCAAAAGTTTTGTCCCAGTGTGTTTAAAGAAAGTAATTTTAAAGAAAGAAAAATTTATAGTCAAAAGTCCACAAAAATTACACGGAAGGCATTTATTTCAACATAATTCTCACAACGTACATCTCAGCTTTTCAACTTTTATGGTTGTTTTCCTCCCTGTTTTGGTTCTGTAACTTCCCTTTCTAAAATAAATTGTTAATAATAAATAACATCATAGCCTTAAAACTGTTAAACCTTCTGAATTTTTTCCTTTTCCTTCTTGCTCTGTTAAGTGACCTTGTGCATTTCACTTCTCGTTCCTTCTGGCCCAATCTGATCAGACACAATTTTCCATTTTCTAACATAATTTTCAACACTTGGAAAGACTTCACCACCACTAAAACATGTTGTCAATATCTGTCTTACAAACAAACTTATCTTCATCTTTAAGAATTTAATGGATAGAAGACGAAAATAAACATGATCTAACTTTTGCTGAAGTACCAAGAGCTGACATGAGACAGTGCATGGCTTTTTGCTTAAGATGCAGGTCAACAGGCATGTCTATTTTGAGCATTATTCTTCAAGAAAGAGCTAGATCAACTAGAAAAAGTCCAGAAGGCAACAAGAACAAACAGACATCTAGAAAAATATTTAAAGAACAAAGACTGAAAGAGCAGAGGTTAGTTCATCTTAAAAGAAAAGGGTGACAGAGAGATACAATATTATGTTGAATTTTACTGAAAAGAGGACAAAGGTAATCTATCTTTGAAAGAAAGAATAAGAAAAAAATGAACATTTAGCAAGGAGATTTAAGTTAGACACTAGGAAAAGCTTATTAGTAGAACAGATAGATAAGTATTAGAGTAGATTGTCTAGGGAGGAAGGGAAATCTCCACTGCTGGATTTATTTAAGAACAAATTAGACAAACATCTTTTCATAATGATTTAAGTAGAGTTGATCCTACCACGCACAAGGGATGGCCCCTCAAGGTCCATTCCAGCCTCATTTTTATGATTCTATGTTCCTAATTTGTCAGCCTGTGCTGAGATGTATCTGGCACTCCTTCACTTATCATAAACAAAGGATTCTTGCTGATCCCACAGTTCCTGTCCACAAACTTTGACCACTACAGAGTTCTTCATCACAGGACCTCACAAATCTATAGATTCTTTCACAGCATTTTGAAACTATTGAGCTAAACCTTAAGATTTTATACTGCAAGTGATGAACTTGAAATTCAGTAAAATCTGTCAAGTATGCTGCAGAGCCAAGAGTTTCCTCTCCAGCCTCTCAGTTTGTACTGGAATTAGTGCAAAATTGCTTTTCTCCCAGGGAGCAGTATGACATTCCACATAGGACAAGCAGTAATTTCTGATGAGTTGATGCACTTGGTTTGCATCACAACTTACAAACTGTAAGTTTGGGTTATACTGTGAGCACCACCCACATCATAACTGGAAAGAGAATACTGAAAAAGCTGAGAAGCGTGAGGCAAAAAAGGGGAGGTTGTATTCAAGTCATCAGTGAAGGAATACATGGGAGGTCTCCCTTACTCTATAGACATTGCTAAAGGCAACATTTTGGGATAGTGATGGAAGAAGAAAACTACTGGAGTCTGCATAACTGGAGTCTGTCTGAATAACATTATCACCATGTACATCATGAAGTTAACGATGTCAGTTTACTTTTATTCTAGGTTATTTGCACTCTACATCCTGTTTGAGCTGAGCTCACATAGCGGGGCTGGAGGCTTGTATGTGGTCTGTTGTTTAAGAAACTGTGCTGGAACATGAAGAAATGGATTTGAATCCTCCCATCAGACCAATGTATGCCTACAACTCACCTTCCAGGAAACTGACCACAGTTAATTATGTCACTGAAGAGAGCAAGGCACACTGAATTGTTCCATACAGGTACATAGCTCACCATTAACGATAAAAGAGAATCTAAGTGCTGCAATTCTGAATCGCTGAATATGACCCTGCTCTAGAGCCATGTCAGCATCTATTGAAAAGGGATATGTAATGGAAGCTCCAAAGTCTACCTGTTCTTAGTATATTTACAACTAGGAACTGTATTCTCTTTAGTCAGAGTTAGAAATTAATCCTCTGGTGAGTGTCTGTAATCTAAACAGACCATAGGCCATGGCATATGAAACAATGCCTAAGAACAGGACTAAAAACAGATTTAGGGACATTGTAAATACTAATAAACAAGTATGTCTCACTTTTCGATAAACTCAGCTACAGCTAGAAGCCACATGGGCTCATTTCAAAGCACTTAAAAATGGTTCCCAAGAAACCAACCCCATTTGTTGTTTGCAACAGCTTTTGTGGGTGAGTACCTAGAGCTCAGGTATCGTCTATGCAGCACAGGATGCAAATATTTTTTATGTTACCCTGACATGTTACAACCATTGCCACAGAGAATTTTTGTTATACATAATGGAGTAGCATTTATCTGACAAAGTATTTATTCTGTATCATTCTGTTACTGCACTCTGTGCAATGGCATACGGGCATTTTCAGCAAAGAATGATCTGCTGTTATCTTATAATCCTTTTCAACATCATTAAAATTAGAGTGCTGACCAGTAAGATATAGATGATGATTTCTTTAACGACACATCAGTACTCAAAACTGTATCAGTTATAGTCATTTAGAAAAACATAGCTATGAACTGCTTTGGGCTGGAGAACACTCATGAAAAATCTAAATATCAGTGCATATCTTCAGATACAGAAAAATTTATATAGTAAATTAGCACAGGGAGAGGAAACTTACTTCTTCTTCCTCCAGTCCAGTTAGATCCCAGAAGTAACTCAATCTCATCTGTAAACGCTTCCATTGTTCAAGGAACATAGTAGCTTCAAAAAAAAAACCAACCAAACAACAAAAAAAAAAACAATTCTAAAATTACAAATCCAATGCACTATGGTGAATTTTTGTGTTACTTATGAGCCCCAACTGATATTTGAATCCCATTATGCTAGGCCCTTTATAAATAAGCACTAAGAAACAGCCCCAGGCCAAATACTAAAGGAAAAATACAAGCAAAGCATGGAAACAATAATTAGTGTCCTTTACTACAAATAAAATACAGAAAGATACAACATGGATTGCCCAAAGACACTGGTAAATTCTTGTCAGAGACTGGAACTGAACCCATATCTGCTGATATCCACCCCAAGAACGTCATCTCTCTTAATTTACCATGAGTCATTCTATAATTCATGAGTACAAAGCATATAATGAAACAAAATCTAGGTCTAAATATTAACCTGTAACACTCTAATCGGCCACACAGATTTTGCTGTTCGAATATTTCTAATCAGTCAGAAACATGTGAAGAAGGTAGGTGTACCCTGCTAATGAAATAAATCATTGATACCTGTATGTAAACTAAACCCCTCAGTAATATGTAAAAAATGATGTTATTTGAAATATATTATAGTGGTATAATGGAATGCTTTTGTCCTGCATAGACACAGTGATTTTGTTCTGAAGGACTGGCCAGCAGTAGTTCAGTCTCTTGTTTTTCCTTTTTCATTAAATATGAAGGAACAGATGTTGTACTGTTGTTTCATATTTACGGTCTCCTGACCTTCCTCTCATAATTGCTCTTTCCTGTAGATAGCCCTTTGACTAGCTGCTTGATTTATGGACTTACGAATTTATTAGAAATAGCACTTAGTACTCTTGACTTGTGGAAACCTATTTTCAGATGACTACATCAATACTAAACCAACTAAAGCCATGCAGTATACCAATAAAATCTATACCTATGTGGTATACCTATGCGCCCAACTGTGGGCAGTTTTCCATTTTCTTATGCTTCACTTCACCTTTTCAGTTGGTGAAAAGGAGATTGCAAAAACATTGTTAGATCACAGCAGTACTTATATATCACTTTGAACATCTTGTAGAGCTCCACAAGACAAACAACAGTAGAGAATTACATTCAGCTTTCTTTGACTGCTTGGTATGAGCTGTAAGATAACACTGGGAAAAATTAGACTACTATTAAAACAACCTGACTCTTACAAGACAGAATACATTTCAACAGGTAGCTGCAAATGTCTTCTGCACAGGTATCCTCCCATAATATAAGAAATAAATATCATTTAAACACAGGACTGTCAGTACACTGAAAGTAAATCCAGACATTAAGCTATTAAGTTGCTATCCCTGCTCCTTCCTTACAGAGGAGAGGACTTATAAAAGCTATATTTAGCATGTTTTGAAAACTCTAGGGTTTTTGGATATCCTAAATATAAAAAAATTTGGTTATTTTATAGGGTGCTATTACTCATTCCCTTTTTTCCTTTTTTTAAAAAAGTCAGTTCCACATTTAGATCTGTAAGAACTTATGTGGCTAGATGCAGTATCTTTTCTGAAACCAGCAAGTTCGCACTGACTTACACTAGCAGAAAAACAGTCCCATTATATTCAGCTGTCCTTCTAATGAACACATCTGACAGCTGAAATTCATCATCCCAGAACACCATTGACATTAAGCACAATTAGCCAGGCATTACTCTGTATTTTGTGAATACAGTCATTTGCAAACAGTATTGCTGGAATCACAAAAATACTTTATAAGGCATCAAGATCAGCTAGTAAAAGCATGATTCCTTTCAAGATACTAACCATAGTAAGTCATCTTCTTTCACAGAATGGGAGAAGGCAAGCAGGATAAAAAATTTCTTGTGCGCAACACCATCATGAAATGAAGCTGACTCAAATTACAATACTTTGCTCTTTTAAGTATACAATTGTAGGTCATAAGACATGCCAATTTCCACATCACTGTACTATAGCCCACGAAAAAACCATTTAGGCAACATTTACTCAAGATACTGTGAGGCAAGCTGATTAGGTTTGTGAATGAGATCTTTCATTCAGCAGAATGAGCTCTAGATACAGTCTCCTAGTAGTATGGCAGCAAAATTTGGTGTAATCTATACTTAATAGGCAAGCTGGGCAGAGTCAGTAAAGGATACTTTATTTCAGTTTGTTGTTCTTTTTATATGACGGCTGTATTTTTTGCACTGACAAGCTCAGTTATCATTGTCCCCAGAACAGACTTTTCCCAATCTGTGGGAAACATTTTTTGGAAGGGGCATACAGCTCAGAAAGAATTTTGTTATTCTTACATGCCTTTTTTAAAAGCAATACATATGGAACCTTTTGTTCCTTTCTGTTACTTTACAGATTCTACTAATTTGTCTTAGTGCAAGGATATATCAACATTTTGCTCTGCACATTGCATTGCTGATACTAAAATGCAATTCTTTTGGATGAGGCTGCATGGAAATGGTCATTTTCATGGATGCAAGTTTACAGTAAAGATTCTCTCTCAGGAAAATACTGTTACCTATGAAAGAGTAAATGAATTCTCATTCATACACATGCTGTCCAAAGAGCTACACCAACACTTGGACAAGGCAGTGAATGGCATGCTTCGTGGCAGCAAGTAAACTGTGACACCTTATCTGCCAGACTACTCTCTAATTGGCAGCAATCTGAAGTAGGAAAGTAAGTCATTGTGAGAGTCTATAAATTCATCATCTTTTGCCATTTCTGTCAGTCATAGGGCTTAGTATTCTCTAACTTCTGCTAAACGGTTTCTAGGAACCACTAAACAAAAACTTATTACTTCCACGACCTGTTCTGTCTGCAAGTTCCTCAAAAACCCTATGTTATTCATAACCAACACCAAGCTACCAATGAGTTATTTCTAAAAAAAATGCTGTAAAATTTAATGGGCTTGCAAAGTATAACACACTGATTGCTAAGGGATGGCTATAATAAAATTATATATTTGCTTAATTTCACAAAAATAATGAAAATTTCATTTTGTGAACAATGAACAGGGAAATAAAAAAACCCCAAATTTCCAGTAGCAATAACACCTTTAACTGTGACAATAAAAAAGATCCAGAGTGAATGAAGGCATAACACCAGCAATAATACAGCCAAGCACAGTACATACACTTTTCAGGGCAGAGGTGAGGCCAGAAACAAGAAGAATAATACTACAATGCATTCATTAGTGTTTATGAAGTGTTTTGATATCCTCAGTGAGACAGGGTATATTTGCTATTACAGAAAACCAAGCTTGTTTAAATTGAATACTTTAGAACATATTATAATTAAAATGGTAATAGTCCCATTGTTCTTGGAATCCCATAAAGTTTTGATGAAATTATGTGACTAAGTTGTCCCACATGGAAGTGCACTCTGTGCTTAAATTAAACTCTTTCAGCTGCCTGCACTGTACCAATCCCCAAACACATACTGGCCCCAAGTGCAGAAGATGTTAAAGGGACTTGCCATGGATAGAAAATTAAGAAAAATGAAGAAAAACATGGCAAAGATTAGAAGTGCCATTAAACAAGACAGTAGAGGGAGAAAGGGCACATTTTTCTTCCCTGAAGTACCCAGCTCCTCTCCATTTATTCCAAAGCTTGCCGTTGACAGTGGAAAGCCTTGTGATACTGCTTTCTCCAGTCTCGGCACAGACAGCCCCTTACTGGCCCTCTGAGGCTTGACAGCTTCATAAAGCCATAGGTATCACATTCAATCTAATAGCACTTTATTATATGTAAGGCCACTATATTCTACTACTGTACATCACAGCTTTCATTTCTGTCAGGAGCCCAAAGATCAAACAACACTGTTAACATGCAAAGCAATACTCACCCCAGAGAGCCATAAAGATGGAGAAAAAGACTGTGGCAGGGTTGTCAAATAGGTGGCTAGCTTGAGCAGTAGCACAAGCAGAGCTGAGGTTCCAGTAATCACAGAACTTGTCACATAGGGGGCACATGGTGAAGGCATTGCGTTGGTCACACATTTCTTTACTATGAATGACAATTGCACAAATTCTTAGAGATTATGACTCATCAAAGGGCGATGTACAGTAGTGATATCAAGCAGCACATCACAGCCATTGCAAGCTATTTGCAACATATGTGGCTTGCACTTGCAGGGAACGGGAGCTGTGTGTCTCTTCCCTGCCCGTTTTGGTGTGCTGGAACATGAAAATACTTAGAGGCACCTTACCAAAAGAAAAACAATGCAACACAGTAACCAATCTAATCATTACACTGTATTAGTGAACTAGTGAAGACTGCATCACTGAAGACTGAGATTAACCACACTAAAAGGAAATAATTAAAACACAGTCAACATGGAATTTTCCATCTCTGCTCTCAGTTACGTGATTTGATTCAGATCAGATTTGAATTCATGAAAAAGAATTCTGAAGTGGCTGTGAAGGAAATTCTGTGCCCTTGACAAAACACACATTTATAACATGGTGGCACAAAAATCCATGTCAAATACCATACTACTTTGTGTATCAGGACTGGCCATGTAAGTATGCATAACAGTCAGAACCAGCACCCAGGCACGTTGGTTGGTCTGTGTCACAGACAGAATAACACCATTTGCAAGATATGCTAGGTTTTGGTGTAAACTGACATACGTGCACTGAATTTAAAAGCCTTCCACCAGCCAAGAGTCTCATTCTTAGCAAGGATGTTATATTTCACAACATTTACTTTCCGATTCACCTTTACACTGCATTTTATTTTGTAGGGTATTTATAAAAGCAATGGGTGTTTTCCCAACATATAACTTGAACACTAATTCTGTTCTGTACCACCATCTGCCATAGGTTTTTGGCTAAGTTCTTCAAGTGTGAACAGTTATTTTAGGCACTTATGCTGATATGTTTTAAGGGTGTTCAGATATTGTGTGCACAGTGGTTCCAGGAAATCAGATACCTTTACATTTCAGGGTTCTCAAGTTTGCCTGCTGAATACAGATGTGGTATTCTTGGTCTCCATAGCTCTTTGTTTTTCTAGTACAGAGTCCTACCCTAATTTTCAAAAAGAAAAAAAAAAAATAGAAAAAAAGCCCCCTCCTCCTCCCAGAAGTAAATCTTATAAAAACAAGAAAGCTTCCACTTCTGCCTCATATATTCAGATGTTAAATTGCATTTCCTTTCCCTCAGTTCGAAATAGTTGTTCAGCTGTCCTCTGGAAAATATGAGATAAGAGACTTTCTTACAGATTTTAAAATCTTTACTTTAAAGTTTTTATTTTAATTTTTACTCTTATTTTCTATGTATTTGAGTCGGTATCTAAAAGTCTTTTTAAAATCATTATCATTATCCCTTTAACAAGCCAAACCTTACTTGACAGTTCTGAGTATGCTTTCAATTTTTTCATAAGGTTTGTATATGAAAGACCTTCATACCTGCACAGCCTTACTCAAGTCAACTAAGTAGTGCAAAGCTCTAGTGTCCTTGCCAGGATTGTGAGCTAAGGAAAGACTTGCAGCATTGCTTCATTGATAACTGGCATATTGTGATTATGATTGTTCCTATATTGACTATTAAATAGCATTTTTTCTATGACTTCAAATGAAAAAGAAAACAACAAAAACTATTCAAACTGTAGTATCAATATGTTTAATATTATATCATTTGAAAAGCATACAGCTGTTTCCAGCTATCATATCGTTAAAGTAATGCTCTCATCTATTTCAAAAGGCAGTAGAGGGTGCTGCAGATACATCTTGGCAATAAATCTCACTTAAGTTTAAATGTTTGCACAAGTTTTCCCACAGACAAGCACAGACCATCAAGATTCATCCTGACCAAGCTAAGAAAACAAACCCTGACTCAGATGTGTTGTTATTCATCATTTACCTGTCAGTAATAATGTCCTACTGCAGTGATCCACTTTAAAAGTTGCCAATTCATTTGAGAGAATGCAGAAGCTGCCTCAACGAGTGTCACCAGCAGTACTAGTAATCCAATATCCTGCCTCCACCAGAAGTCAGACACAGTTAACACAGAGGAAGTGTCCTTTTTTTTTTTTTCACCAAGAACCAGAGATTAACATCACTGTGTTAATTTGGCAGTTTTTCTTTATTACAGCAATTGCAGCACACGGCACAAAACTCAACATTTCTTTGCAACTGTCAGAAAGGAGAATACTGTGGTTACTAAATACGCTAAATCTGCTAACTATTGTTCATCTTACTTGTGCAAATAGCCTATTTTACTAAGAGGAGCAAAGTAATCCAAGAGTACTGGACAGTGTATTTGCATTAACTTCAGTGAGTTCTGCAAGATGTCTTTCTGGATAAGCATAGAGATATGTGCATCCATAAAAAGCAAATGGAAGTCGTAAAAAAGAACTTACAATAATGCAGTAGACTCATTGAACATTTCTGTTTCAGAAGCTGCAATACTTAACAGCCAGATAAAACTGTGTCATTCAAATGTCTTACTTAATGCATGTGTATTTCTAATTCTCACAGGGTTGTTAATGACACATCATTGCTCTTCAGCTACATTAAAAGCAATTATTCTTACTAAGGATTACAAACAAAAAGCACAGTCTTACAAGTAACAAATTATTGATCACAGAGAAGCTTACCTAGGGATGTCACTCTCAATGGTTATACATCCGTAAAGAAATACAATAATCCCGACTACTGAAGAGGGAATGAGGAATTCTGTATATAAACCCAGCCATGCAAAATAAAGTCCTATCTTTTCTCCAAAATACTTTCTGAAAAAGAAGAGAGAAAAAAAAGGCATGTGTCAAGGGTATAATTTTCAAATGTGTTTTACAGCTTCTTAACAATCCCTGAAAATTAAAATACTAATTGTCAAAGACATGGATGAAAATCCTGAGTATCTTGAAGTCAGATCCGCTAAATGAAGGGGGTGATTTGGGCAGATTGCAGTTCTCCATTTTGAGAAGTTAAAGTCAGTCTTCTATCATTATAATACATACTTAATATCTGCTCAAGAAAAGACTGCGGCTTTTGGATCTCTTAAATTAAGTCATCAAAATATCTCTAATATATAGCAGAATTTCAATCAAATATTTCGCAGAAAACATTGGAAATGACTCGGCTCTTCAAAACAATATCTAGATAAGACATCATTCTTTGCCTTTGTAGTTCTCCTGAATCCAACTGGTAAAAGTCATGGAAATTACATCTATGGGAACATACTGACAATATCCTCTGATATCGTAAAAGACTAGTAATCTTGGATTTCTGTTAAACCAGGAAGCTTACTTGCACACTTAGCACTGGATTTTCAGAAAGAATAAATATTTTTGACAAATTAACAGACAGCTGGTTTGGAAAAACAGTTTCTGCTCTGAGTTCATTGTAGATCTTGATAAATATGTGCTAGTACTCAGCCCAACATCTTCATGAATCACACTGCAAGAATTAAACTAAACATAGATGGAACTCACTGATCATCCCAAAGTACTGTTAGGAGTGATTACTAGTAATGCAAAATACCAAGAGCTTCAAAGAGCTCAAGAACTCACCATCATTAAAATGAGACTAAATTTAGATAAAACACAACACAGAAATATTTCACAAGCCAGAGAATAAGACGGAGGAACACTGGACAGAAAGCAGCTATACAGAAAGCACCCAGGGCATGACATTGCTGTGGTGGTAGAAAGAACAAAAAGAATTTCAAGATAACATGTATAATAAAAGAAAGACTAGACTTGTTCCTCATAAATGCCAAGCACTTTGAGATTGATTCTGAACTCACTCACACTAGTAAGGTTTTACCCAAGCTTAGCACCTCAGATTTAAACTATTCCTAATGAAGGTGGTTAAACGAGATTTTTGGAGGCCCAGGATTTCTTTTAACAGATATAATTCTATTCTGACATAATGTTTACGACAAAGCTCTATGTCTGCAGAGTTGAGCTCAAGTCCTTTCAGCAGCATAAGAAAAATGGACTTTTCTACTCCAGAAACTAGGTCTCAGGGCCAGGTTGTTCCTGCCATAGGAGAGACAGAGGCAGGAGCGCAACCAAGGCACAGAGCCATGGAACAATGAGACAAGCCTCCACAGTCAAGTTTCCAGGTCAGATGAAAGGAGTAAGGGTTTATTTTAATTTATTTACAGTGTTGGGTTTTTTTATTACTGCAGTTCCTGATGCTGTTCTCACACCATCACAGCTGGAGCTAACTTCACATTCCTAGGCTCTCACATAGGAAAACAGGCAGTGCAGTCATGCCTATTTCAGTGTTGCTTTACATGAGTGTCAATATTTGATTACGTCTAACTAACCTCACTTATCCTTAGGAAGGTTGCGTGCAATCATAAAAGGGAAAACAAGAACAAAAGCACTTTAAGATGATACACAGACAACGTTATCTTCAATATAAAGGGATGGCATAACTTGGAGAACCAGCACAAAAATAAGGGAAATTTCAGGATTCTTCTGGGAAAGGCGTACATCCCCTACACCTGACATTTGCCAGGCTGTCATAAGCAACAGACTGTGTGAAGTATCAAACAACACAAGTGGAATCATGACAGAGTGACTCGAATGGCAATAACTTAATTCACTGTGTAATTCTCTTTCATTTCAGAAAGACAACTTGCACAAGTCAGAATAGGAATACTATTCGCAGTAACCAGTCTTTAAATATGTACCAGCTTAGTAACTCTACATTCACATGACAGCATGCATTTTAAGCACCTTGGGACAACGTATTAACACATTTGCAAAGAATATAAGGAAATAAGATATAGAACAGTTTACAAAATTTTAAACTTAAATATTCACATTGTAAATATAATATGAATACTGTGGGACTACCCTGTAACCTGACACATGCCAGGTAATTTTGGAGGTAATTTTTAGGAGACAGTTTTTCTTTATTTTCACATTCGTTGTTTTTTGAATATTTTTTTTAATATGAAGTAAGGGAGGAAGTAATTGATTAAAATATAGAAAGAATCAGATGGCCTATAGCTTTTTTTCAAGTCTCCTATATGAGTCAATATACACCAGCAATGGCCTTGGAGCAGAGCGGGACACAGGAAGACTCAATTTGCTCTCAAGTTTCCTCCTGATTGGGAAGTCACGCGCCTTGCATTTGACAGTAAGGTAAACTTCACTGAACACATCCTAACAACATGGAACGAGAAGGAGGACAGGGGAGTTATTCTGATTATCTGTCTTCTCACTCCTTCCTTATTTGTAGAGCTAGGCAACATGCATAGCTAGTACAGTGCTCCGAAGATGTCAACGCAGGCATGAAAAATAGTCCACAATCTGAGCTGTTTTAAACTGTCTATTGTTTTGACAAAAGGCCACAAATTAGCACAGACAGTATTCAAATCCCAGAAGCATTAAAGATCAGCTGACCAGGGTCAATGAAGTTGAAGCTTATGTCTCATGAGGTTTCCTCTAGAATTTTTAAGCCTTCCAGTGATAAATGTGATCTGTGACCTATAAAGCTAAGGGTTGCTATTTGCATCCCTGCCAAGAGAAAGTGAGAAGAGCTCAAAAATGTCCTGGCAGTATGGAAAAAAGCAGTTGCCAAGAGGAAAACTGCACAATGTTCTGTGGCTTGACTGTGTTGAAAAAGAAAAATAATTAGGACTGCTGTGCCCAAGCTCAGTCCACCAATGTGCCAGAAAGTGAAACAATCTAAGGAGAAGCAATGACAGTGTTTGGAAGCATGATGACAAGTTTAAATCTGAGTTTATCAAGCTAGCAAAACACAGGACGTGGGCATGCTCCTTCCTTTTTGACATGTCCAAAGGCATGTTCTCCCATTGCTCTGAATAGGAGCCCAGCCTCTGCAAACACCTGTGACCACCTGTGACATGTACTGCAGCCACAGCTAGATTAGTGATTTTTGGCTAAGACATTAAGAATACCATGAGGTGGGTTTCTTTCTAGAACCCCTCTAAAAATATCTTAGGAAAGGCACACTAGCGTAGTTTTACAAGGTTTGAAAGCATTCTACCCCTACTCAAGTCAATAGTTTCATGCTAGCAAATTCCAATGCTATTTCACTTTGAAAGCAGGATGATAAGTTTTCTCAAATGTGGACATACTAGCCCCTCTATATTTTCATACTAAAAGGAAACATATTATAATGGTTGTAGTGAATGAAGAGGAAAGAAATGTGTTATTCAACAGTAGAGTAAGATGCGCGTCAAGAAAAGGATGTTTTTGTCCTTTTTTTGTACAAGTTTTTGTATATTTACACCAAGAACTTGGCATCTTCTCTCATTTACATTGGGATAAAAGCAGTCTTACTTTATTATACTCAAGGAATTACTGATGATTTATGCTGGCATGGAAAAATAGAATTGAGACAAGAGGTTTGCCCTACCTCAGTAGCTCACTCACATCCGCTTCACATATATCCAGACAAAGCTAAAGACTAAACCTTTCCAAAGTATGCTCATGGATGGCCCGCTGCAGAGTCACACAAAAAACGTATGCCCTCTGCACTGCATGAGCTTTATTTCCACCTTAGCTGTATTCTAATGTAAAGAAATGACCATAATATACACAAATGCAAAAAGGACAGCAGTTCTCATCCAAAGCAAGGGGTAAATGGCCTTGATAAAAAATGTATACTGCTCCTATCAGAAAGACCAGCCAAGCATTTTGTTCTGTGTGTTATTAAAGTCTACGGTGAAATTTTCTGCTTTTCACTTTGGAAGACTTTTTGAATGCTGGGTAAATGGCCACCTGCCAGGCACTAAGTTCTCCTCAGTAAAAGTCATGTCTCTATGGAAAGATTTGGTCAAATCATCCATAACTTCTTCAGAAGCTGAACAAAAGTCACAGTTTCTCATAACTTCCCAAGACGAAGTAAATGATCAGAAATGGCATTAAAAAACAACATCAAAAAACACCTGTAGAAAGCATATTCCCTGTCACGGCGGAGTTAGGATCAGAAGTACTGGGAAGGCCTCAGTGAAAATGTTTACTCAATACCCTTCGCTTCACCGTATAACACTGGAACCAGACATCTGCAATGCACTTCTGTCTGTCTGGCTGCCAAACCAACATCAAAAAGAATAACTGATAATTAAATTCTATGCTTGCACATTGGTCACAGTGCTTCCAATGCCAAGTTGTGCAATTTATAAACCAACTAAGATTTGGGGAATGGGGGAGAAAGACAAAAAGAAAAAAAAATTAGTTTTTGACTCTGTGAAAACAAGTGTGGGATACCTGGAATGTGAATAAAGCATGTGGTGCATGACACACACTGGAAAGAACTCTGGAGTTGTTCAGGAACAAAGTTAAAAATGCAATGAAAAGACGCCACGGACACTGAGTCACCTAACTGGGAAATCTATTCAAAACTCTTCAGTTTTTTCATTTCCACACACCATTCTAAGCCAGCTGTTACTTCATGTTTGCCACAAATCCCTGTGGTGGAATCCACTGCCCCTGTGGTGGTGGAATTGTTTTATGCAAAACTGAACTGATATACAGCTATTTATTGCATAGGCTTTCCCCTGTGAAAATGGTAAAACTTGGTAAAACATTACTTACGCCTTCAAAATAAACCTATTTGCAGAGACTGTGGACAAAATTCTGGTATTTCTACAGTCAGGAGAAAGGACAAGCAGTCCTCTTAAAATATATTTTCATGTTAGAACATCTCTACTACCAGAACCAGTTTAAAAACTGCTGAAGTATAGAGAAATTCTCAGTCTCTATAACAGAATCAGGAACAGGACATAACATCTATTTATACACCACCATTTCTCTCCAGGTAGAGTTGCCTATGTCCAAACTTTTCTGGATTTGTCATTTTTTCTCCACGTGAAAATTTTCTCAGGGCAGGATTCAAACATTTATTACAACCATCTGGGACACCTGGGTAGAATTACTGCTCAGCAGCAGCACTGAGGTTGCTGTGCATCCAGAGATCCTAGAGATTTCTACCATGTTTGTGCCTGACAGCATATACGCACATATTCTGTCCAGACAGTCCCAAGAAGAAACTTATCAGTGCTAAATCCAGATATACAGCGAGTTCATCAAATGGACCAATATGGAAGCCAAGAAAGGCTCCTGGCAGAAGACAACCCCCCTTGGAACAACTTGACAAGAGACAAAAAAACTTTTTTATTAAAATTTTAAGAGGAGAAAAAAAACCAACAAGGGAACCTCAGCTAAATTACAATGCAGCTGAGTCTGCGGCAGGAAAGAAAAAGTCCATTAGAGCAGCCAACTGGTTCTGCATGCACAAAACAGAGAAAGGAGCCTCTGTCCAAGGCAAGAGCACATGGTTTTCCCTAAATTGGAGATGAAGATCAAGACTGTCCAGTAGACGGCGATTATGAGGGTGTTTGTGAAAACAGTTGATAAGCCAGTGTTAGAACGCTAAATAAAACCCTAAATCAAACCCTAAATCCTGAAAGATAGCTCTAACATTCATGTTTGTGTTCACATCTGCCAATGCCACTCATTCACTTTGAAACACTTGGTACCAGATCGGTAAGACCTGGAAACAAGTTCAGAGCCAGAGCCTGTCTTTTGATTTCCATAAAAGTCTTCATCCTCTGTGTATTTTCTCTAGCAAGTAATGCACTTCTCTAGCAAATAATCTGCAGTGCTTCTGGTTGAGAGCATTCACCAAGGACGAAAAGAGAACCTACGGATCTGACTGGTTTTGCCTGAAAGTAGAATGAAGCAAGATGCCACAAGAGCCATTTACTTAAGCCCTGTCACCTAAAGTTCTTGTTTGAAAACATTAGTTAACAAATATTTGCTATCTCCTTCAACAGTACCTGAAATCTGGAGCCAAACCTACCTAAATTATGGATTATATCAGCCATAGATACATTTTCTTCCAAGGCACTGTGAAATATTACTTGTGATCCATTATAGGACCAAAAAAACCCACTGTCAAAATATTCCAACTTCTTTGAGAACAAAAATTTTGAAATTCACTTAGATGTAGAACTATGTTTTCCCCTAGACTCTTGGCTCTTAACAAATAAGTATTATTCAACACAATAACAGGGTACTGTTTAGGGAGAAGGTGATGAGTGCGGAGGAAGTGAATATTCAAGTTCTCAAATTCCATTGTATTCAAAAACCTGGGAAAAATATGTAGAATAAAACCCACAGAATTTGTGTATTAACTGCAATTTAAAATAGTAAAAGATCAAACCTTACCCCGTAAAGAAAAAAACAGGACAAGCCACTTACTGAGCTTCATGGGTGCACAAACCTTATTGCTTCGAATCCAAGAAATTGTCAGAATACAACTGAAAGGGCATAGTTTGTGGTGATGGATTATAAACTAAAAAAAGCGTTTGTTTACTGACTGTAATACAAAGAACAATAGAAGCATAATAAGTAGACATGTAATGTGACTGAGACAGAAATTAAGGCTGACTACCTACCAATTGTATAAGCAAGCAACATGATTCCGGTTAGTCAGAAGCACTGTAACTGCATTCTCCCCTCCGTTATGGGAGAATGCAAAGCTTCAGTGCTTCTACAGAGCATTTTTTGATTTGTGTATGGCCTTTGTAAAGCGTCCACGTCCCCACAGTTAAAGACACCTTTTATGTAGAGCTAGACACAAAGAGAATGTGATTTGCAGGAACATAAAATAATAACATGTGCATAGCATTTTAGGTGCAGTAAGAGCAGTCCTTAACCTTATGTAGTATTTGAAAGTATTGAGTGCCTGATTACATGACTCTCTTGATGTCTGGATTTGCCTGTCATGTTCTTTGCCTAAAAAAGTTCTACACATCTGAGACTGCAGTAGCCACAGCAGACCTTACTAAAGAGAGACATTTTGAGCAAGATTAGTAATGCAGAGTTTGTCCCATCACCTGTAAGAGCTCATGCTTAAGACAACCTACGTACACTCAGTGTCTCTCTTTAGCTTTCTTTACTTTATTCTTTAGCATACTTTATCAATCAAAAATGTCAGTAACAAACCTGGCAAATTAAAAATCCACAGCAGGTAGCCTGGCTACATGAGGCTGAGTCAATACCAATGCAAATCAATAGAGGTTACCTATGAGGAAGTGAGTACAGTTTCACTTATAAGCACCTCAGTACACCAAATGGTGCTCTACATAAGAAACAAATAATTCATTCAGTTATACATATAACATTTTTGCTCATAATAAACTCTACAAGCTCCTACAAACAAGGAGTAACCTATTTAATATGATACAGTGAATCAGCCTTTCTTTTAGACTGGCAGGCAGGTTACCAAGTCTTTTTCTTCCTTTTTTTTTTAACATCTATTATGACTTGCTTCTCTGGCATTACTTTACTTGCAAATGAGATGCTTGTCTAAGATTTTACATTGAACAAATGTGAGGTCACTGATTATTTATCACTTTCCTAACCTTCAGTTTTCACAAGATAATTTGCATGATTTTTATCATCTAGTTTAACAGTTTGAAGCTCAAATACTGACTTCTTTTCATAAATAACTTTGATTTATAACAACTAATATTTCATGAAAGCTTTCTTGCTGTTCAAATTAACATAGCTAAGCCTTACTACAGGGTCTGAATTCATTTCATGTATTTGCTTTAATAAGCACGTACTTGTAAATACTTGCACTGTAAGTAATACTACTGTCAGATAGACACCATCTAGTGGCTAATAAACAGATGTATAATTTCCAATAAAAGACAAGTATAATAACTTCTTTTTAGTCGCAGTATTACTGCACACCTTGAGATAGCAAGGCTTGCGTCTTGGCATTTTGAGACAATAAAAGAGCTATAGAACTGTCTTGTTTTACTAAAATTTAAACTACTAGTCCTCAAGACTTCTGACACTGTGACAAATGGAAAGACAAACAAAACACATTCAAATGCATCCTGTAAGCTAAATGCATGCAAGAATTTCTGGTTCATTATATTCCAGGCCTTCAGGAATCCCAGGTCCCAGAGATCAGGGGGAAAGGCTGGAGCAAGGAAGAGGCTTTGGTGGGAAAGGATCAGGTCAGGGAATACTCAACATACATAAGTCCATGGACACTGATGGGATGGACCCACGAGTGCTGAGGGAGTTGGCAGCTGTCATTGCAAGGCCACTCTCGACAATGTTTGATGATGGCAACTGGGAGAAGTGACTGGAATCAATTATCTTAAAGGTGTTTTCCAACCTAAACAATTCTATGATTCCATGATAAGTGCCTAAAGAATGGAGGAAAACAAATGTCACCCCCATCTTCAAGAAGGACATGAAGGAGGACCTAGGGAACTACAGGCCACTCTGCCTCACCTCAGTCCCAGGGAAGGTGGTGGAGCAGCTAATCCTGGAAACCATTTCCAGACACATAAAAATGAGAAAATTATCAGTAGTCAGCATGGCTGCACCAAGGGGAAGTCGTGCTTGACCAACTTCATAAACTTCTATGATGAAGTGATTGGCCTGGTAAATGAAGGGAGAGCAGTGAATATTGTCTACCTGGACTTAGTAGGGCCATTGACACAGTCTCCCATAAGATCCTCATACAGCAGCTGTTGAGGTGTGGGCTGGATGATCAGACAGTGAGGTGCATTGAAAACTGTCTGAATGGCTGGGCACAGAAGGTAGTAGTCAGCAGCACAAAGTCTAGTTGGAGGCCAGTGACTCGCAGTGTACCCCAGGGGTCAATACTGGGTTCAGTCCTGTTTAACATCTTCATTAATGATCTGGATGATGGGGCAGAGTGTACCCTTAGCAAGTTTGCAGATGACACAAAACTGGGAGGAGTGGCTAATATGCCAGAGGGTCATGCTGCCAGCCAGAAGGACCTCAAGAGGATGGAGAAATGAGCTGACAGGAACATTGTGAATTCAAAAAGGAGAAGGTCAAAGTCCTGCACCTGGGGAAGAACAACCCCATGCATCAATATTTGCTGGGGGCCACCCAGCTGGAAAGCAGCTTGGCAGAAAAGAACCTGGGGGTCCTGGTGCACACCAGGTTGAACATGAGCCAGCAATGCGCCCTTGCTGCAAAGAAGGTGAATGGTACCCTCAGCCACTTTAGGTGAACTACTGCCAGCAGGTCAAGGGAGGTGATCCTTCCCCTTTATTCAGTACTGGGGAGGCCACACCTGGAGTTCTGTGTGCAGTTCTGGGCTCTTCAGTACAGCAGAGACATGGACATACTGGAGAGAGTCCAGAAAAGGGCAACAAAGATGGTTAAGGGACTAAAGCATCTCTCATATGAGGAAAGGTCAAGAGAGCCAGGAATGTTTAGCCTAGAGAAGTCAAGTCTCAGGGGGATCTTATTAATGTATATAGATACCCAAAGGGAAGATGCAAAGAACATGGAGCCAGGCTCTTTTCTGTGGTGCACAGTGGCAGGACAAGAGTCAATGGGTACAAACTGAAACACAGGAGATTCCCTCTGAACATCAGGAAACACTTTTTTTACTGTGAAGGTGACAGCACTGGAATAGGTTGACCAGGGAGGCTGTGGAGTCTCCCTCCTTAGAAATATTCAAAAAACATCTAGTCACAATCCTGGGAAACTGGCTCTAGATGGCCCTGTTTGAGCAGGGGTTTGGACCAGATGACCTCCAGAGGTCCCCACCAAACTCAACTATTCTGTGATTGTGTGATCTTTGAGCACTTCAATTGCAACTATTCCACCAAGACAGTAATACACAACAGCAGTAATCACCTGCTTAAATACTTCATTAAGATGGTCATTCTTCTGCTCTCTATACTGACTGTGGAAGTTCAGAGATTTCTGATGTTGGAAACCTTCCTTATGCGGGTGTTTTCTGTGGATAATTGTTACATGTTTCCTTGGCCAGTGGAAGAACTCAAAGAAGTTACATGGTTAATCTCTTCACCTGCCCCCTTGTTTTTTTCTACTGTTGGAGACAGGTTACTGGATCAGACAAAGACCTGGTCTGCTCTAATATAACTTTTGCACAGAGACAGATAGGATCCTCATACAAAGCATCTTAATATTGGGGTATACCTTTAAACCAGGTGACAAGGGTTGGTCTTAACTCCTGGTCAGTGCTCAAGGAGTCAGAAAAGGACCTCCTCTCACCCCACCATGTCATAACCACAACTTTCTGCTGAGATTAAGATGTCAATAGCAGTTTTCAAAGAAAGATAAACAGAACTAACCATCCAAATGCAGCAACGGTTTTCTGCTCCCAGAAGTTCTCAGCCACACAGACCTCTAGATGCCTACAAATACTTGTATGCATGTATATAAAAATGTGCAGGACTTTCTCTTTTGTTTCGATGTGGCCTCCCACCTCTGGCTTTTGCTTCTCCAGTTTAAAATAACAAACTTTCATTTTCTATCAAAATACACTGATATCACCTCCAAAGATACCTGTTGGATTGGGACCTACTCAAGTCCATTATGAAATATGTTTCTGGCTGTCAAGTTTAGGCACCATACAGGCACTAAAGAACTTAGCCTGAGACAGTTCTGCACACAGATAAAACCGAAATCTAGCTGCCTACAAAACTACACAATCCAAGGGGGAGGCATCAGGAAGCTGCACAGAAAGAACCTCAGCCTTCAGAGCCTTGGCTTTGCATAAGTCCTGATGTAGATGTGCACATCCTTTGCTGGATCTAGCTTTTGAAAATCCCACTGAAGGAGTGAGGAATCTGGATGGTAATGAGGATCTTAGTGTTCAGACAGTGACCTGAAGCCTGGGAATTATGTTTATCAGAAAGCAGGGATCTGGTTTTCCTCAGCACTGCAATACAAGCCTACTGGTTTAAAATTCCATCTCTCATACAAGCATCAATAAATAAGACCAAGCTCTTGCCAAAACACACACACAGAGAACCACTTCCTACAGGACTGGCAAAGTCTATGAAATGCAGAGATGTAAGTAAATCATCCCACTCCAGCCACAGGCCTGAACCCAGCAGAATAATTCACTACAAATTCTTAAGTGATTTATGTACCATGAGCAAAAACCCTCTGCTTTGCAATAAACACAGGATGGAGCACTAATGTATGCCCTGTGATGAGAACTTCCAGGGGTAGAGAGGAAAATCCCTACAACTGCACACGAAAAGTGCGGTCTTAACATCAAGCAGCTGATATGCAGTCCATTTAATGGACGTATGACTTGATACAAAAGTCCATTCATAAATAAACTGGGGTCATGAAGGGTAATGAGATCACACAGACACTGGATAGGGGAAAGAATTATAATGACAGAGAAAGCATTCCTTTCTCAACAGCTAGAACTCTGCTACAAGATCCCACCTGCTCCTGGATCCCTCCAGGAAACTCTGCTATAAAAATTGGCACAAAGGACAACATCAAGGCTGAGTGGATGCTGGCATAGCACTTCCCACTGTACCTAGTGTTTTAACGATGATGAACTGTAAGTTGAATGTACCCCATGTTGGGACTGAATCTTTGTTGTAGATTCATCTTTTTGGAACTATAAAAAGATGTTGGACTTAAAGTGCAAAAGGGTCATAGCAAGAAGATATGCTCAGGCTATTGCCTAAGGCATATTCTCAGCAGAAGTTTGGAAAGGAGCTAGATGGACTACTGCCAAAGTTACTGGTGGAGCTCATGGGCATTTTTCTACTTAATGCTATGTTTGTTCCATTACTGCACTTTCCCAGGCTTAAAGCTGGTTTTTTCCTAATAAAGAATTCCTTGCATATAGCCTCAGCATCTTTGTGAATGTTGAAGATATGCCTGCTAGAGAGAGTCAGGGAAGAATTGCATAGTGTTCCCATAATTCTGTATGGGAACAGAGTCATTTAGTTATTTGCCAAGAACTGTTTTTTACTGTCATTACCCACCTGGCATAAGAGGGCCTTCTCCAGGATCACATGAATCAGTGTCATCTCAGAAGAACACTACAGTAGTTCACCAGACTAAGGGGAAAGCACAAGACTCTCAACACACTGATCACTAATACCCGAAAAGAAAGCAAGATCATTCCTCCCTCAAAGGGAAAGGGAATCCCAAAAAATGAGGACCACCCCACTGGCACACAGTGAAGGAAAAGGGCTGTAAGGGGAAAGAATCAATAGATAAGCCTGAAACATTCTTGGTTTGAACTGAAAAGGCATTTCTGTTAAATAAGGAATCAAACCGTCAGGTAGAGAAAAGCTCTTCATTGTAATAGCGTACAGACCCCACCCTGTAAGTGACGTCTTACTCAAAAGGTAGTAAATAACCACCTGACATAGCAGTTGCTTCAGCAGAGGGAAAAGATCGTAGCATAACCATTATCCAGGCATTAGGAACTGTATATAACCCTGTACATCTACCATGGTGGAGTTTTCATTTTTCTCTGCAGCCTTACAGAAGCTGGTGATAGCCATGTGAGCCTTGCAGCGGGAGGGCATGAAGGGAGCTCACCGCTCTCAGTCTGCTTGGTTGTACACGGGAGGCAGGCACCACTGTTCCCTGCTGTGAAACCCGGCTTTCAGAAAAGATACAGGTATTTGTTGGAAATCTGGGAACTGTAAGACTGACTTGCTGGGTCAGCCATCCCAGTACAGAGTGGGGCACTGTATATGTATCTATCACAAAATATTACTTCGGACTGATGAGGCTTGGCTCTGAGGCAAGCATTAGAAAGGTTTGTTCAATCCCTGTGACATAACCACATATTACAAGGTTGCTTTCTGCCAAAGTAGTTACATTGCATAAAAAATAAAGATCACACCTTTGCCTAGGTTAATTCACAATAATAACAGGAGAGTGAACAGGGAAGCAGAGGAATTAAAACGTCCAGGAGAATCTGCAATTTGAGGATCAATAACCCCAAAGTTAGCTTAATCAATGGTTGAACAACATTTCAGTGGGAATTAGGGAGGGCATCGCAGACCTTTATTTTCAAGTTCTTAAAATTCTAGACAGTATGTGGAGATAAATGTTCTCTCTCCAGAGATGAAAATGTGGCTACAAAGACCAGTGGTGAAAGAAGCAGTGATTTGCTAATCTATTAATCAGGATAGATGGCCACAGTTAGGGGAAGGCTGTACCAGAAACTGATCTTAACCCCACTTTTACCAAGGCAGAAACACTTATCTCTAAAGACAATAAAAATACCATTTCAGTAGAACTCCTCTTTTCTTACTTTATTGCTCCTTTAAAACTACTCTATCCACAGTAGGGTAAGCAGATATACCCGTTTTCTTTCTTGTGGTGAAGATTGATGAAAAGAGAAAAATGTAAAAAAGGTAAACCAGTAATAACATGTTTGGGGCCTGATTGCTTACATTGAACACTGCACTACACAGGCCCCGGGACACTGCAAGTGAAGGCAACAGTATCCAGAGCTGAGAAAATCAAACTTCAGGATATCGTAGGTCTGTCATCACTTTTAAAACTTCCAGGAAGAGAAAGCTACAGGCTGCTCTGCTTTAGGAAGACAGCATTCAAATGTGGGAACAGGGGGGAACTGGTGACTGTGGTCAAGAGCAGGTTCAACATGGGCATACTGCAATGAAGGGCCAGAATTCATTACACACAAACTTGAAACAATTTTCCATATAAAAGAAAAACATAGTTAAAAATAGGAAGAAAGAAATATATTAGGCAGACAGTTTGAGAAACAGAAACTCCCAAGTTTTGATTTACGTGCTATACACTATAAATAATATTTTTGTTAACACACTTTTCCACCTACTCCTGCAAAAAGAATTTTTGTATACATAGTCTTGATCTTTACAATGACCATGTCTTCCGAGTTTTAGGCTTTACAGCAAGATAAGCATATACAGGCACTTGTAGCTTTGAAAGTAGTCATGCTGTAGATAATGTAGCCTGTTAGTTATTCAGAAGGTAGGTGAAGTCCTAGAAATAGGAAATAGAAATGAAAACATGAAAAATTAGGCAGGCTGGGACGTTTTAGAAGTATTAGTACTAAAATAAGCTCTATCACAATTAAAACCTAGCCAGCTCTGCTTGACTTCCTAGGGTAAGGTAATTTTGTATTAATAACAAGTTAACAAAAGGGAACCTCCCCTCTACGATGATGGTCCCCTATCTGGAATTTCAGTTCATATACAAGTTCCCATCTGCAGGTGCTTCAGAATGTCCATTAAGAATATAGCTTGCCAGTTTTTCAGGAATTAAGCAAGCTTTTGTCTCAGAAGGATAACCACTTCTTTGTGATATCTTTAACCTTAGCATACTCACTTCATCTGTCATTTAGAGCTCCTAAGTGATAAAGGTTGCATTCAACCAGAAATATAATTCATTATAAATTCTATTACACTTATACCTGCTATATATGTTTTCTTGACCTGCTACAGCTCATTAGAGATGCACTGCTAAAAGACAAGAGGCAATGCCTGTAAATTGTACCAAGGAAAATTTGGTCTGAAGAGCAGGAAAAAATTCTTCCCCTTGAGTGTGGTGCAGCACTGGAAAGGGATTCCAGAAAGGCCGCATGATCTCCATCCTTGGAGATATCAAAACTTGTGAGCAACTTGATCTGGCTTTCAAGCCAGCCCTGCTGTGAGCAGAGAGTAGGTCTAGGGACCTCCAGAGGTCCCTGTTCACAAACTGTTCATTCTAGAATCACATAGTTAAAACTCTGATCAACATACTATAACACTTATTAAAAAAATCATAGAACTGGTTTTCTTTATGCAGGTTCATAAAACTGCTAGGCGGTGTCCTCCCTGTCTCAGGATCAACAGTAGTATTACCCCTTAGAAAACTAACAAATGCATTAACTGCAAAAATTGCTAAAAACTGGTTTTGAATTCATCTTCATTTGAGAAAAGAGCATCATCGAAATAGAAAAAAATCAATGAACAACAGATATGTTTAGAGCACCTTTAAATTACACTGCAAGGACTGAGAGGAACTACTGTTGGCAAGTGCATTCCTACAAGAAAGCTACACTAGAGAAACTCCCTAGTAGGAATCAATACTTAAATTAGGATGAGAAAAAAAGTATATTATAACAGGCAAACCTCTAGAGCCCTGCATATCCTAGAACTGCAATTTTCATTCTCTACTTGTTAATATATCACTCATTCATTCCAAGTCTAAGGGTAGGTAAAGCATTTTCAGTACTTCCAGCCTAAGATATCTGTTAGCAAATAATTTCTAATTTCTCTCTCAAAAAATGTTTATCATCCTCTTCATCTGAGTTGAAAATAGACATATATGAAAGGCAAAAATTTAATTCATATGGCTATATTTAAACATTCATATGCTTTTGAAAATAAAGCACTGCATTAAGTAGCTTTGTTTTAAGCAATGTTATTTAATATCTGGATATGCACTGAGAGACTGGGTATTACAAACATTTTACAAATGAACCCTCAATTCACACCATACTATCTGCATGATATGCAATATATATTCCCTTAAAGTGTTTAACTGAAATCATTTTGCTGCAGAACAGAAATATGTAACACCCACCATATTCTCATTTGGTGACCCTTCTCACTCACAACTGCATTTCCTAATTTACAAAAAAAAATTAGCTTTTCCATATAGCCCAAAGTGGTGCATAAAGCCAGAGCAGAATACCTTTACAGATTAAGATACAGGGGTGAATGGAACTGTCAGTGGACACCATAATGGTTCTTTATTTGGTTTTATGTTTTTAAGAACTTGAAAATATTGTAAGACTGACTATGCAGCTAGCAGTCCCTCAGGATATCAGACCTTAGAAGGGACCTCAGATAATCCCTGGACTGTGCCAAGAGTGAGCATAACAAACATGTCAATCCTAGCTTTGGTGTACAATCACTTGGAAACTGGCAACAACTGTATAGCCAGAAGAAAGGAACTGAGGCATATTATTTATAATAATTATTTATAACTGAGGAATGATTTATAGTAATTCTACAGTGCCATATCTAGCCTTCCAGCATAGGTACTTTGGTTAAAGAATGATTTTCAATTTACATTCTTACCGTATAAAGGTGACATAGGAATAGTTAAAAAGATTTCCACTGTTGTAAGTTGTATTAAAAAATAAACTAAAAAGTCTAATTAATTTGGGGATGTGAATATTATTTAAGAAACGAACTTCAACAGAATTAATGTATTTGAAAACATCAGTCAGAACAGGCTTTGAATATAAAACAAAATAAATGCTGCTTCTTCTGTCCATCAAAGGCTGAATATAAACTTGTTAAATTACACAGTACTCCCATAACCAGAAAAAAGATGAGTATAACCTAATCAATCTAAGAAAGAAGGATCACAGTAAAATTATCAAAATCCCCGAAGTGTGGCTGATGTTTGCCAAGGGAATAAACACCCACATTGAGACTGAGCTCAAATCCACCCCACAGTACAGAGGTGCAAAAAACCTAGTTCAGTTGCAGAAAGAAAAGGGTGGTAATTTTTCAGGTATATATACTCTAAAGCTCTAACATTACTCAGAAAATAAAAACCACATTTATTTTAGTGGTAACATTCAAACTGGCAGTCAAGCAATGTACAGAAGAAAAATCATGTCTGAGAACAAAGAATCAATTGAACGTCTGGTCCTTTTTTTCTTTCTCACAGAAGTTTAAACCACAGAATTTCTATGAAATCATATCAGTATAGTGAAACGTTATAATGGAGACAGCAAAATACAAATGAAGATGGAGTGTAAGCAGATGTACCTCTATTTTTAATTCAGCTGAGCTGTCAGGTTTGGTAAAACTTGAGAATTCCTCTAGCCATTCACAGTTTAACTTAATATTTGTAATATTTACTAACAACATAGCAAGTGTTTTAATCTTGTTCTGATTTACCTGTTCCATACAGTAGCCTGGCCTGGAATAACTGGTATTCAAAAAGTACATAAATCCTTCACAAAAACATTAAGGCAAAAAAGAGGAAATTTCAAAGCCTTGCAGAACCTTTGTAATATTTGGTGGTCTCAATACCATTTCTCAATTTGAAACATCTCACTCCCAGTAAAGAGCAATTCCGGTCATGTTACAAGTTAGTGGTTAAGTCCTTGAAAAACTATATGCAGTATTTCAACTTTAACTCAAAATACAATAAATACATTTTACAAAGATTATTGATTATCCTTATTACTAATACCAGCTTTCACAGGTAAAGACATAGGGGCAGATCATATAATAAAAGCTAGTTGGAGTTTGATTATTCAAAACATAAATGCTAATGAATGTCATCCTTCTTATGTATACTAATTATCCAGGTACAGATTTTTTTTCTATTGTTTTTTAATATCACAGTTCATTTATTCCCAGACAGATATCTCATGTTAGAATATTTCAAGTCAGCAGTTTTCACAAAGATTTCTTTTTCTTTACTCAGTATACAACAGTTGTATACAACAAAAATTGTTTTGGCTTGGTTTGGTTTGACTTTCTTGTAGAGATATTGTGGAAATTCCTTAAAAAGCATGGTGGTTTTGTTTTGTCTTATTTTAAACCCAGCTTATTCTATGTTTGTAATGTCAAAATTCAAAATATACAAAAAACAATGGGAACACATATGGATGTGTTCAGATGAATAAAACTTGTAAAACCAGGAGTAAAAAAATCAAATCAATTTCAAGACTGTCAAATACTTTCACGCTGATTCATGATGTGAACACCAGCTTCTGATTATTCACCAGACTTCGTGACCACACTCTACAATAAAAACTTATGAATATAGATGTAAATTCCTCTTTTTTGAAAGAATTAATGCTTTATAAAAACAAAAATAAAAATTGAAGCATTACATTCTTCCAGGAATAAGCACTGTACAAAAACAAAAGTACACCATTTAGTGTATTTTTGTTAAAGTAAACTGTCATCAGAGCAACAGAAAAGCAGTCAGCGCATTATTTTTAATGCTCTGATCAATCCTAGATTTCATTTGCTGAAGTAACTGGAAGGAAGTTAATTAATTTACACCAGCTAAAAAACAGTTCCCTTAGTGTTTTATGTAAGTCCAGATTACCTTATGAGGTCAATAGGCTGAAACTTGTAAAATGCTCCGTATCTTGCCCATTCTCGATACAGCAACTGAAAAAACCCCAAACAAAACAGAAAGTTAAGTTGAAACAAGTGCTCCCATCTGTTTTTGCAAACATCTTCTAAGAGTTAAAAATATATGTACCAAAAAAAGCAGTTTCCCATACTTCAATACTAACTTCCAAGTACATTTTTCAGCCAGTTATGGAAGACTGCAACCAAGCCAGCAATGCGAGGATGGCATACACACATCTTTCTCCACATGCCTACCCCCTCCTCACCACATTTATTAGATACTGATGTTAAATAGAAAGCCTCAAAAGGAAAAATAAAAGATGCTGTAGTCTGTAGTGAAAATCTTTGGAAAGATGCTAGAAATAATCCTACTTATAGAGTGAAATTCTTCTATGATGTAATTTATTTAATGTCTGGAATCACACCATAGGTAAGTACTGACCAGTGTTTCCAGGTCCAAGGTGAAGAGAACTGAGGTGAGAGTCCAAAACTGGTATGTAAAAACATACCAAGAGGTAACACGTGTCAAAAGCAGCCTGTTCTCCTGCTCAGCTCCTGAGGCTACTATACCCAGTAGAGCCCCTTTTCTCCCCCTGCTGCACATGGACACACAAGTTCACATGTTTACTGTTGGAAATGCAAATTCACCCACAGGTTACGGACAGCACAAAGGAAGGTGCAGATCTTACAGAAACTTCTTACTATGGGAGGAATCCAGTGGGAAGAGAGTCAGGGTTAAAAGGAAACATTTCAGGACCTGTGGTATATTAACCACAATACACTCAACTGCAACAGGAAAGGGACTCGGGGATAGTCTTCCTCATTCCCTCTTTAATTGCTGTGACACAACCTTGTTGAACTTTCAAAAAGAAAAAAGAAGCCTTTGACAATCTTTTACAAGAGACTGTAAAGGAAACTGGTAATTATTGCGTGAAAGACATCACACCATTCTGAAACAAAAGTGAGCTGCTGGATAGAAATTACCATGCAATTAACAATTTAGTAAAAGTGTTAATTTGATAGCAGGACATTTTATAACTGTGTATGCATTTATTAATAATCCAGAAAGGGCATTAAGAAATTAAATTTTCCAGAATTATATGAAGACCAAAGGAAGATCAGAGGAAACATGAGCAGGATCTAACAAAGTTAGATGACTGTTCACTATGTTTTATCTTCAGAGAAAAATAAAAAGCAGGACAGCCTTGTGTGAAAGAGTAAAATTTTCTGTGGAACCACCTGAATTGTTTGTATTCCTTTCACAGTTTTATGCTGTGACAAGACTGTAGACAGTCTAAGATAACATACTCACTGAAAACTGTTTTTTGAAGTACAAAGTGCATCAAAAATAACAAACAAATAATTAGAATATGGTAATAAATATAACTAAATTAACCATATCACTATTTCTAGATTATAAATCTGTATCATCCAAAAAGACAGGTGTCTTTTATCCCTATTTTCAAATAGGGGAATAAGACAGGCTTTTATCCCTGTTTTCAAAAAGGAAGCGGAGGTGGTCCATAAAAAGAGTAGCATATGAGGGGTGCAGTCAGCTCCTTTAAAATAAGGCATCACGTCACGGGCACAAACTTGAGCATAGGAAGTTCCATCTAAGCATGAGGAGGAACTTCTTTACTTTGACAGTGACAGAGCACTGGAACAGGCTGCCCAGAGAGGTGGTGGAGTCTCCATCTCTGGAGACATTCAAACCCCGCCTGGACACATTCCTGTGCAACCTGCTCTAGGGGAACCTGCTCTGGCAGCGGGTTGGACTAGATGATCTCCAGAGGTCCCTTCCAACTCCTAACGTTCTGTGATTCTGTGTGATTCCTAGTAAGATTGGAGTAGTGATGAAACTGTGTTTTGAGAACAAGCTTCTGTGTGGAGTACTTGCTAGCTCCAAGAGATGACCTCATACCTCAATTTCTCCCTTGCTGTGAGCACTAACCGACAGTCCCTCACCTGTCTCATGGAAATTGTAGTTAACGTGAAGCAAAGTAGTTGCTGAGTGAATACCTTGGAGTCTTCTATTCCTCTGTAAACTTTAGCTGGGATTGGGCAATAAGTTTTAAAGCTGCTGGGGAGGAAGACACAAACCAAGAAACACATGCACACAAATACACAAAGAGGTACAAACAGAGGATATTCCAAGAGAAGTTACATTAAATATTTGTTTATTTTTTTCTTTAACAAAAAAAAGGAACTCCAAATATAGCCAAAATCAGTAATTTTAAAATATACACGTTTCAAAATGTGTAGTATGTGGAACTCATCAGCCTAGTTGCAGACTAGATTACAAAATGTTTAGTTCTATCTGCAAAATAGATGCTCATGAAGCATGGCGCTTTCTTCCCAGTAACTAATAGATTATTGCACAATGGAGTTATGTAAATATGCAAGAGCTGGAGAGGATGCTAGTAACAAAGTACATACATTTTTTTCAATTATCAGTGGTTGTATCTGTCAGATGGTCCATTTTGACAGCTAGCAGCACACTATACTATTTTATGAAGTTAAAAGCAGAATTAAAATGTGTGGAGAAATTTCAGACACTGTAAGCGCAGAGTAATCTTGACATATTTTGAGGTTTTCCAATCACATTTTTCTATTGTTTATAATGTCTCTCCTCCTGCAGATGCTACATAAAAGAACTAAATAAATATCAAGTGAGCAATTAAGACCCGGATCCTGCAAACATGCACCCGATGAAGTATTATTGTTCAGAATACAGAAACTAGCTTGCAACCACTTAAGTCAACAGAGCTATGCCATTGCATATTCATTAAGGACAAAGCATAACATGTTTTCTGTTCATAGATCAAGAAGTAAACCCTACACTGCTGAAGCAACTCGGAATTCATCAATGAAATTCAAGGAGTGTAGAGTCTTGGGTTTTAGAATATTATTCTTACACAGCACAGTCTTTCTGTAAATGCAGAAACTCATCTTTCTGTAAGTGGTTGGCACTCATGGAAAGAAATGATGAGACTAGGTTTGATTTTCTTTGGCTTCAACAGGGGTTGAAGAGGATTGCCCTGACTGCCATATTGATATTTTCATATGAATACTTGTGGTTACCTATTCAAAATCACTCCTTGCCATTACCCCACAGCATTGCCTACAATTTTATTTCTTTCCATAAATAATCATACTAATAAATGCATTCACTGAAATATAAAAAAACCCAAGAAAGTTAAAGCTATTGAATTATTAGAACTACTTGGAAGCTGTTTTGAACGTAGCTACAGAATGGAATTTGAAGAGCAAAAAGAAAGTTTTTACTAAAGTTGCAGTCACTTCATGAACAGGTTGCTACAGCACTATGGCAGCCTACAGAATCACATTGGTTATTCTGACTCCAAAGCACTGAAGGTGAGTTTATGGAATGAATATTTTCCATTCATGTGTGTTGCCCACATTAAATCTCAGTCTCAGCACTGCAATTTTACAAGATTAAGCTTAATCTGGAAGCCAGAATGTGCTTCCTTTCATGATATTTATTAAATTGAAATGAATTCTAGGAAGAGTTTTGTAATATAATTTATTATATTTTATCAGCTTCACTTAAAAGCAGTACTTTCTGTAAGTTTATAATAGTACTTTCCAACTGCTTCTAATATTCTAGGGATGCTGTTGTAGTACATGACAGCAGTGTATTTCCCAGGTAGGTAACAAAGCCCTTATGTATTTCTCAGTGTCAAACATATTGATGGCAATGAAGAGTTACAAGTTGCCAGTGGGCTAGAAGCTTAAAAAAGACTGAGTCAGTGTTTATACTCATGGCTAGTTATTACCATGCTACTGTGCAATAGCTTTCTTAAAAACATTTTTTTCTAGAGCAGAAATCACACTAGAATAGGGAAATTCCTTTACTCCAATCAACAGTCCTCAGAAAAGAGTGGGTTTCATTGTCTGAAGATTTCTAATTCTCATAGGATGTGACAAAAGTGTTGTTTCACAGTGCATTTCCTTCAAGGAAATCCTGAATAGGATTAATAGGGATTAACCTTTTACATTATGAACTGGTACATAAACCTTAATTACTTGTGCTGCCTAATTGGCATAAATATGCCAGACAAGCCCAGTTCATCACTCTTTGGGCTTATACAACAAAAAATTGAAATGGAAGATACAGGTAAGTTAAAACGGACAAAATAAATAGGGGCAGAGAAAAACAAAACTGAAAAATGCCCCCCTTTCCTTTAAATCTGATCGGGGCTTTTCAGGAAATTAAACACTGGGACTATTAGATTCAGATAGAAAACAGATGATGTTATGCATAGAAATACTACAGCAGATTCAATGGCTAAGCAGCAGAGACATATGTGAATAATCAATGAAGTATTTCTGGAAAGAACCTTTTATGTTTTTAATACTTAACACTTCATAACTGAGCCTAATAGGCAGAATAAAAAGAAGGCAGCACAAAATAGTACTAGTAGGGTGAATATTTTTCCAGACACTAGTCCTTTTAGGCCCTCTTTCCCCCTTTTCCACAGTACCCAATCTTCCTCCATTGACTAATGTGCATTTACCTTCCTTCTCTAAAAATTCTGTGAACCTTATAGGTCAGTAAACTAGATAGCTGACTTTCAGAGTCCATTACTGTATCACTATTATCACTTAGAGAAAATCCTGTAAGTGCAGAGTAGACATTTTCTTCATGAACAAAAAGTTCAAAATAAGAGACATAAATATACAAGTTTGTTTTCCAACATTGTCTCTTTTGCTTACCAAGGTTCATAAATTAAATTGTATACGGCACATGAAGACATCTAGTGGCTGAATGTTAACACTATTTAGCAATAACTACAAAGAAGATTACGTTTTCAAATTTGTACAAAGCCAGAACTGGAGAAATCAAATTTATTTGTATGACCTATGAATTCAGTCTTCATTTCAAATGCTCAAATAATCATAACTTGTGGCAATTATAGTCTTGAGAGCTACACTGTGTTTTGCCAATTTAATGGCATTTGCTTACCACTTTTTCAAGCAACAAAAGGCATATACCAACATGTAATACCACAGAATTAAAAACAATTATGAAATTATTTACAAGCCACCAAGAATATATGCAATTTAATTTCTAGTATAGTCAATATTTTAGGTATCCAAACATTCTCTTTTTCTTCATTCTTCCTTCCCCCCTTTCTCTCCCCACAATTTTCCCTCTTAATTTCCTGTCCTGTTCTTTGTATATCAAGGAAAAAAAAAAAAAGAGCAAACATTAGAGAGCAATATGGAATTGATCTTAATGGATTACAGTAATTAAATGTTTTTGCTCATTTCTAATAGTAAGCATATGTATTAAAAACAGTCTGAATTCACATAGTCTTTGATTATGCATCCATTTCTCTTGTGTAGGCAGTTGTTGGGTGCTATATTTTCCAAAGTCATTTGATAGCCTGAAACTTTTTATTTACAAAATAATTGGAAGCAGATTTTTAGGAATTGCATGTAATTTAATTGAATGCACAATCAAATGAAAACCACATCTATGTTTTATTCTAGTAACAATTGTTCTACAGTACCATCTGGTTATGGAAAGAAAATAATCATATAAATTATTTAACAACTTTTTCTTCCTGTCAGGTTGAAAAATGTTGTCTATGAATGCAGAGGGAAAATTGAAGCATTTCATGATGTAAATATCAAAATAAATTCACTGAAATACTTCATAAGAAAACTTTATCAAAAGTCTTGTGAAAAAATTCTTATATGCAGAAATAGAGGAAAATAAGTAATGCAAAAAATATATGCATTTGTAAAAATATTTACTTGATTGAACACTGGTTAATACCTTATGAGAGCATTTAGGACACTAATTCACATTTATCACGCTAAATCTAATATGAAATTAATTTTGCAATGTATTTTACCTTTCTTTCATTCATGTCATTATTTTGGCCTTCATATTCACCCTAGAGAAAAAAAAATAATAACTGATGTAAAAATAGGTAAAATTCAATAAACGTTTTTTCAGCTATTCCTACATTGTTGATTTTAATTTTAGATCACAATTTGAAATGTAGTTATGTAAGAGTTTTCATACTAGAATCACACAGAATATATTTTCATTTTCACAGGCAATAAACATTAATGTCTGTGCACTATTGAGTGATACCATCAGAGAACTAGATTTTTAATAGTATATACGCACATCATGAAGCGGGTACGCTGCATCATAAACATTGTTTGCTATTAATGTGCCAATACCTAAAAGAAAAAAAAAATAAGGTGGTCAACAGTTAGGCAAAGTTAAACAGAAAAGATTATTACACATTTCATTTCGTGACATTACAAAGCCGTATTACTGAAAATATTCAAACTCACATCAAGATGAGTATATACCAGCCTAGAAGTACCTGGCTATGGAAAACCTGTTTTCACGGGAAACCTCTTTTCCATATAGTGCTTTTTCTTGAGAGAACTAGCATGGTACAAAGGCTGTTTTGACCACTTTCTCATCCTCATAGCAGAGGCACATGACTGAGCATCTGGGAAGTCCTTCTTGAAGCTTGACAATGATCAGAACCATGGATCCCCACTGACACACCCAAACAATAAAAAAAAAACCACTTTCACAGAAGTTTGTGACTGAAGAAACCCTTACTCTCTGTTGACTAATATTAGATCAGGTCTTGTTTTCACTGAAACAAGTGCTGGGTTTTCTACCCTTCCTCATATCAATACATAAGGCCATCCTTCTGAGTCTGAAACAAAGATTCTTTGTTTGCAGGAGTTAAATCAGTTTGTGCTTGCGAAATTCAAGATTATGCTGGAAACCTGGATGAACCAGGACAAAAACTGCTGAGTCATAAAGACTGCAACCAGGAAGTCTGGTTAAGACTAGTAGTTAATTCCAGACGTCTTTGCTCTCAATGTCGAATAAAAAGGAACCTGCTAGCTTGTCTTTAGGGGTGAAAAAAATTGCATAGTCAAATTACACAACTATCATTCTGAAATGTTCAGGAAAAGCCCTCTGGTCAGAGATGCTAGATAGGCATTACCGTTACATTTCTTCCTTGGTACAAACAAAAATACCCTTGCCACTAGATGCATTAGTGGAATCAAGAAATCTTCATGTTTGGATCATGTCAAGTCCTCTATTGAAAGCATTTCGTGTTTGGAAAGTTTACAATGGTTCAGAATTATGCTAGAAGAAAATATGTCATCCTTGTATAATGTAGAATTGGAATAAGATTCAGCAGATGTAAAAATCAAGAAGCAAATGTGTTTGAATTGTTGTTACTTTCCTCCTATTATATTATGAAGCATATGTTTATGAAAACCAAAGACTGCAGTACGTACTCCTAACATCACTGCCCTATCTCTTGTGGAAAATAAGCAATGAAATCTTAAAATAAAAATAAAACAAAACAAAACAACAGAATAAAACAAGGATGCTTAAAGAAATCTTTTAAACCACTTATGATGAGTCATTTTAAGTCTTAAGACCATTGAGAAGGAAAACCTTGGTGACACATGTGGCATAGGACTTTTGGTGGTGGCTCTCAGAAGACCAAAACAATTAGTGAATTTAGGTAAAACATGATGCATAATCATGTTTTGGTTACGGGCCAGAAAGATGGGAAGGACAGGAGGGTTAAAATATTTGCTTCATGTCAGATGGGATCTTGAGGTGACCTGAGCTTGAAGTGGTTCAGCCTGTATTTTCACTTTAGAGAAAAAAAAAAAAAAAGGCTGAAAAATCACTACTAGTGCTTTGATCTCTAATGGTGGCTTTTTTAAAACTGTAAACAAGAACAAGCTATTAAAATAGAGAAAACTTTCATGTAAGAGGCAAAAAAACCCCATTGGTAAAGTGCTCTTTCCCTTCCTACTGTCCCCTTGTAGGATGGATTGCTTCTTTCAAGCTTTCTCTCAGTCCAACAACTTTCAACAGTTTATATACAGTCTCTCTGGTTCCCTTGGGAAAGTGTCAGCTCTGGGGGCTGGCTTTTTGTCAGCAGGCTTAGTGTCCCTGCTGCACTTCAGGCTTCTTGCTTTGTATACCGTATGCTGCCTTGTCTCAAAAATCCTGCACTCTAGAGACATCTACTTGCAGAGGTTCCACAGCTCCAAGGAAAGCATGGTCTCCCCTGTCTCCAGGAGGGTTTCCTGGACGCCAGCTGGAGCAACCCAGCAAAATAAGGTAGCATTCCTTTCTACTGCCCCACCAGAGCATTTGAGCAGATCAAAACATAGAACAACGCAGAGCAAACAGTGAACAAAATGGACACCAGCTGAACAATGTTTTAGAAATGAAGAATGTCTGACATTTTTTCAAACATTTTTCATTTTTTTAAAGCAAACAGTGTAATAATCATAAATTTAAATGTTTTGGGGTTTTTTGTTGTTTTTTTTTTCCTGGGCAAAGCCAAGTCTTGTTGGCTGAAAAAAAGAGAAATTATTTTGTTTGGGGTTTCTTTTTCATTTAATTTGAAAAAAATATATATGTATCTATTTCAGGGAGACCTAAATGGATCTATTTTCCACTCCAGCTGCTGGACCAAAGAAATCTGTTACTGCAGCTTCACTGCACAAAGTTACACCAAGACTGTGCAGGAATCTGTTGCTACAGCACACTTATTCTTTGCAAGTACATTACCCTAGGACATTGTGATCTGCACATAAGTAGTCAAGCTTACAGAAGGACTTCCAGAAAACATGCCAGACAAGGGGCACTATCACTTCTTCGCCACCAGGAAGATTTGTGTCGTGGTATCACAATGGATGAAGTACAGAAAAGAGAATAAGTACTCCTGTACTTGTGTATTGAACCTCAAGAAAACAAAAGGTCCAAATATTTCAGGAATACCCCAAAAGTATCACACAATATCTGCAAAACAGTCATAGTTAAGTCATATATTTCACTATGCGGTTCATGGACATAATTGTTAAAGCTGCAGTAATAAAAATAACCTGGAAAGATGTATTATTCTATTGAAATGGCAAGAAAAATCTGCTCCTGGAAGAAATAATAATACATATTGTAGTCGACATCTGAATTTCAAAAGCAGATCATATAATAATCAAATCCAACTTTATAACAGCTCATGAAATGCAAGTTATGTGCCAGTTCCTGCACCTGTAGAAATGAAAAGCAAGCTCCCATTACCATGTCCTATCCAAACCATGGGCCAGAAAGTCTGATTTTATTCCTCAGAAAAAGCATTTGTTTCAATCTCTATTTTTTGTGGAAATGTGCCAGCATACTTTTGTGTCCTGCTAGAAGAAGAAATATTCTGTGAGATACTTAAACAATTCCTTTCAAAACAACATACATAATTATCTTCCTTCTTTCTTACCCATGCTGTTTGTGGCCTTTGTAGATGTGCGCTTCAAAATTTCACGTACCTGTGGAAAAGAACAGTGATATAACACACAAATCATCTTTTAGCATTTTTTTCATCATGGAGCTAGTAATAAAACAAAACTTTAAATTAAGAGGCTTCTGTAGAGTTTATTTGCACATACATTTAAAGCATGTTTCACTTATACATAAATGCATGACTTGAGGCTGCTAGCTAACACTTAACAATGCTATGGCAACCCCTAGTAGTGGATTATCTGCCCTAACATTTGTAGGCTAAGTCCTGCTGTGTCACACCCTTGTAAAACCATATGAAGTATAGGGACTTCAGGTAGAATGAGAATTTTACACTAAAGAAAATCACAACAAAATCCGACTTCATAAAAAAAAAAAACATTTAGCTTTCATATTTGGAAGTATAACATTAAGATGCACATAAACTGATCAGTAAGTATGCTGTATCTATGAAATCCAAGTGAGTATGGATGAGCACAGCATGTTAGGGAAGAGTTGGCATGGCATAACTAAAGAGAAATTTTGCCTCACTGACCTGCTGGAGACCTAGCAGGATATCAGGAACATAGGAAGTTACTATAGGACTGCAGAGGAGGTCCTTTTATGCAAGAAAAACTAGTTAAAGATTAGGAAACAAGGCTTAATAGCAACTTAGCAATAGCAATGGAGAGGAGTCAGTAGCAGTGTTTCCCCACATAGCATCACCTACTCCGGGACCACTGGGCAGCTCCAGAAGGGTATTTCTTACATACTTGTGACTGTGTAGTGTTTTCCAGGAACAGGGAAATGCATAAACTGATGAAATTAGCAAAGTAGTCAACAACACTCACTATTAAAACAAATCCCATTCAGCATAAGAAGTCAATGATATGTTACTTTTGTTTACTTACTATTCGGCTGCGGGTAGCATTGTCAAAAAAGGTGTCTTTGTCTTTAATGTTGTACCTAAAATGTTGAGAGAAAAAAAAATCAGTTATATTTTCAGACATGGTAGTAATAGTAAGATAACATATAAGATTGTGATTTAGAATTCATTTAGAAACCACAGCAAGTAAGAAAAACAGATGTTTAAAGAAAATACAGATTAAATAGTACAGCATAATAGACTGTGCTATTTAAGACCTAGTCATTCCAAGTTCTGCCTGGATTGCAATGATGGTGGGCGTAAAAAAAAAAAAAATAACTAATGTAAAATGCCCTTCAGATAAAGGGAGCTTGTCTATTGTTTACACAAGATGACCATTTAATATTTTCCTCCCTCAACACTATAACAGTCTGAGGTTATGTTATTAGGTTTCAACTAGCCTAATACAGATGTTCATTACTCTTTTCCAGGTGACCGACCAGTCAACATTTCACTTGCTTTCAAATAACCATTCCACTGGAATAATGCATTCCCTTAAACTTTAAAATCATCATATGTGAAATTAGCCTTTCCAGTTTATTCCCCTCAATCAATTTGACCTATATTCAGTATTAATTAAAATTGTCAGAGAGGACAATAAATGATATGGTGGGTCATTAAATTTATTACTGATTTTTATTTATCAGACATAAATACAAGGAGACACCCATGAGGAAAAAAGGAGTGTTTAATGTCAAACTGGGCCCAGAAGTATTATTCTGAGTGAAAGGGCAGGTGTCAAGAATTCCTTATCTGTATATTATTAACCAAGTTTTAATTACTATAATAAATCTATCAAGAGGAAAAATATTATCGGATTTCTACTACCTCTTTCTTTTTTTAAAACAGGCAGTAATATCCTTAACCAAATAATCAGGAGTAAGGTGCTAGGATTTTTATAGTTCAATCTAAAAACAAAGATATTTTATTTGTTGTACTGCTTCCAGTTCCTTATTCAGCAGAAGGAAGTAGAACACTGACGAATGTCTCTGCGACGTAGATTTCTGTTAATCCACTGAAACTGAACTCAGTGCCAGTCGATGTTCATTTACTTGGCCTTCAATAAATTTAGTTTTATGTAGACATATGCTTTTATCACTTGGAAATATTATTCAGGAACAATCTGACAACTTGGATATTTCCTCATGATTTCCAGAAATACTCAATGAATTTCTGAATTTTAGTTGAAATGCTGGCAGAAAAAATGACAACACTAATATGATAAATTATAGCTTTCTTCATTGCTTATCACAATTTAAAGTACTCACAAATATATTTTCTCTCTGGAAAATGGGTAAGACAAGGTTTTCATATTGGTATTTTCTTGTTGTGGCACCTGGGGTTGCAGAGGTTCAGTCAATTTGCACCATATTTCATTTAATGTTTTGAGCATTCCCGCTTCCTCTGTGATTTCATACATCTGAGAAAATAAAACATTGTATATGAGCATGGCACTTCCAAAAAACCACTAAAATGAAAAAAAGAATTTGCTATGCACATATGTTTAAATCTGTAACTAAAATAAGTGCCTTCTCTGGAGATATATTCCCATATAACAGCAAGCACCCGAATCCACAAGAGTTTCAGTTCCAAAAAGAAGTTCTTGCCCTTCACAAGCTACTTTCAGAAGAAAACTCAGTTCAGAATTGTTAATACAAGAAACATCCTCACTATCTAAACTAGGAGGTCCAGGGAGATGACAGAAAGGCAGAGTAATTATTTTGACTTTGTAACTGGGAACAGAGGGAGCAGAAAAAGCAGGAAGGGCCTTTACCTACTGCCAATTATACTGCCCCAGAAGAATAAATTATTCCTGGGTAATAATTGCTAGTATGGTCTGACAGCATATGTCCACATGCCATTAGAAGTGAGGATGCCAGACTCATGGCTATGCGGCATTTTTAAGTGCAAGGACCTAGATTTTACTGATTCAGACTGATGTGAAGTGCTAGGGAGCTTCCCAGAGATATGAGGGTATATTTTCCTGAAACACAGACAACCTTACCAAACATGAGTTTATGTCCTCCTCATAGGACATTTCTTCCAGCCCTTCCACCAGCTTTGTTGTCCTCCTCTGGATGCATTCAAGGACCTGAACATCCTTCTTAAATTGTGGGGCCCAGAACTGCACACAGTTCTCAAGGTGAGGACTCACCAATGCTGTATACAGTGGGATAATCACCTCTGTTGACCGGCTGATCATACTGTGTTTGATGCACCCCAGGATGTGATTTGGTCTCTTGGCTGCCAGGGCACACTTCTGACTCCTTTTGAGACTGCTGTCAACTGGTACCTCCAGGTCCCTTTCTGCAGGGTGGCTCTCCAGCCACTCCTCTCCCAATTTATACTTGTGACCAGTGTTACTCCATCCCAGTTGCAGAATCCATCATTTTTTCTTGTTGAATTTCATGCTATTGAAAATTGCCCAATGCTCCAATCAATCTAGATACATCACCAAGACCTCTTGTCCCATAAAAGAGTCAACAGCACCTCCCAGTCCAGTATCATCAGCAAACTTGTTAAGGGTGAATTTAACTCCTGCGTCCAGATCATTGATAAATATTTTGAACAGATCTGGCCATAGAACTGAGCCCCGAGGAACACTGCTGGTGACTGCTTGACAGACAGACATAGGCCCCATTCACAACAACCCTTTGAGACCTGTTGAACACCACTGATGACTGGTCACCAGCCGAATGCAGCCCCATCCACTACAACCTTTTAAGCAGTGCCGTTCAAGCAGTTCTTCACCCAGCACACTGCCTATCTCACAGTTGGGCAGCTTGTCCAGAAGAATGTTGTGAGGGATTCTATCAAAACCTTCACTAAAACCCAGAAAAAAATTACATCCACTATCTTCCCAACATCCACTAGGCAGGTAACCTTATCGTAGAAGGATATAAAATTAGTTAGACAGGACTTTCCCTTTGTGAAACCATGTTGACTATGCCTGATGATTGCATTGTCTTTAGTTGCCTTTCAGTAGCACCCAGTATGATCTTCTCCATAATTTTCCAGGTACTGAGGTCAGACTAACAAGTCTGTAGTTTCCAGGGTCTTCCCTCTCACCCTTCTTGTAAATTGTAATAATGCTGGGTAGCTTCCAGTCAGCAAGGACCTCCCCAGACTCCCAAGATCTTTGGTAGGTGATTGAAAGGGATCCTGCTGTAACATCCACTAATTCCTTCAGTGTTCTGGGATGAATCCCATAAGGCCTCAGAGACTTACATTCATCTGAAACAGATAGACCTTTACAAATTCAGTAACCACAAATGGAAAGTCACTCTTCCCGCAGTTGTGGTCCGCTGACTCAGAGGACCAGGCAGCCCAAGGTCTATCATTAATATTAAAGACTAAGGAAAAAAAAGTAGTGAAGGCCTCCACTTTTTCTTCATCCCTATTTGTCATCTGACCATCTTCAAGTATTGGTCCAATATTTTCCTTAGACTGTCTTTTCTATTAACATACTTCAAAAAGCGTTTTTCTTGTTTGACACAACACAGGCCAGTTTCAACTCTAGCTGAGCTTTGGTCTTTTGTGTTTTCTCCTTGAATATGTGAACCACATCTCTGTAATCTTCCTGCAAAGCCTGACCTTGCTTCCAGAGATGGTACAATTTCTTTTTCTTCTTGAGTTTCCTGTTCAGCCAAACTGATCTTCTGCCCAGCTTGCTTGACTTGCAACATGCTGGAATTGCCTGCTTCTGTGCATGTAAAAGGTAGTTCTTAAAAAATGACCAACATTCATGGATCCCTAACCCCTCAAAAGTGGATTCCCATGGAAAAATGCTAATTAGCTCCCTGAGTAGTTTACAGTTTGCTGTCTTGAAATCTAGAGTAACAACTCTGCTGACCTTTTTTCTCATTACACTGAAAATTTTAAACTCAACCATTTTGTGATCACTGTGGCCAAGACAGCCACCTACCATCACATCTCCCATTAGTCCTTCTCTATTCACAAATACCAAGTCTAGGAGGACATCTTTCCTAGTTGGCTCACTGAATACTTGTGGCAAGATATTATCTTCAACACACTTCAGGAATTTCTCAAACTTACTTGTCACAGCAGTATCATATTCCCAGTCAATGTCTGGGAAGTTGAAATCTCCCAGGACAAAGCTATCGATCCAGAAATTTCTCCTGATTGCCTATAGAATAATTCATCAGTGCTATCACCCTGGCTGGGCAATCAATAGTAGACACCCACAACAACATCTGCTTTGTTGTCCATCCCCCTAATCCTCACCCAGAGGCTCTCAACCATATCATCTCTAACTGCAAGGGCTGTACAGTCCAACTTGTCCCTTACATGCGGTGCAACTCCTCCAACTTGCCTGTCCTGCCTATCCTTCTTGAACAGCCTATAGTCCTCCAACCCAGCACTCCAGCTGTGGGACTCGTTCCACCAAGTCTCACTAATACCAGAGACATCATAGCTCTGGGAATGGACCAACATTTCCGGTTGGTTCTGTTTGTTTCTCATACTCATATTTGAGCGTGGCCCATTCTCACTCATCAAAAATAACTGTATGGTCATATTCAGAAGTATACACATAGTTAAAATTGCTCAAAAAGTACCTTTTCCCAGCATGTCACTTGTTCTGAAAAATGATTTAAGACTGAATATTTGAAAAAAATTTTTTGCAACCAATTCATCATGTTTAGAAATAGATAGTTTCCACTGAAAATACTTTGTTTATGGTTTCATTGGATGTTTGAGTAAATAAAAATATCATCACAGAAAATACCTGATATGCCTTGAAAACAACCTTTTGTCTCTGAACAAAAATAGAATTTTCTTTTTAGTGGTTACTGGCTGAATTTTTCAGTTTGTATTGCCAAATCCCCAAAATACAAGATTTCAGTTTTTCAAAGTGGATTTTTGTTTTCTTCACTGAAAATCTCTCTACCAACTCTCTTTAACTGCAAAAACTTAAGACATGAACATAGTTTTCCTGTCATGCTTGCTTTCTGGTTGTGCACTGGTAGTGCAACCAATGAGTATCACTAACTGAAATCACACGGCAGTTCCGCCGACTCCAGTGGAGTTGTTAGCCAACATGCTAAATCATTGCAGGACAACAAATTTTGAGATCAGCTCCTCAGAATTTACTATGTTTGCCAGCAACTCTGCTGAAGGGTCTAGATATTCTCAGCTACTGTGACTGTAAAGAAGAGAGTGAGCCAAAGTTTTAATGACAGAGGGCAAGTCTGAATTCACTAAGTCGTTGATACCACCAGAATAGACTCTCTCAGCATCCCCAGACTTTACAGAAAGCTTAAGGCAATAACCAGCTATCATATTATCTCCCATACTGCACCTCAACTTTGAGGAAAGTTCCTTGACAAAAATCCAAATAGCTACTGCCTTTTCAGCTTTCAAAGCCCTCCTTAAAACTCACCACTGTCATCACTCTTCTGAACACATTCTGTCAGCCAGCTGCCTCTGTGGCCTTTGAAATCCCCTTTGAAAATCCCATCTTAAATGTGACTTTGAATATTAAATCATCTCAAATAATTAGTAATGTGAAACTATAAGCCTGGCAGTTCATTTGCTCTGATTTTGAAATAAAGTAACTCTATGGGCTTCTAAACATTATCTACTATTCTGATCCACCCTTCTCCAGCCATACATCTAGTTGATAGAAGATGGAAGATACTTACCTTTTTAGTGGGCATTTTTATTTTAAGGAGTTCTGCTTCTCGACTAAGTACTTGCCAAGGTGCATGTATACGGACAAAACTCAATCCTTGGCTCTTATTCTGAAACATAAAAAAGTAAACCGATGTATTTCAATATCATTGAACAGAATATAGTAATAAGGTTTCAAGATGTCAACTCCAACTAAATCATGCAAGAGTAGGCAATCACAGTGAATAACCAACTTCTGTTACAACTGGGCTTAAGAGTGAGTTTTCTTCAAACTGAATCTTCTAATGCTCTAAAATCCATTAATACACTGCCTACAGCCTAGCTGTGAAGACAGAATGCTACAGTTCCAGATTTGGAATCATGTAAACCAGAAACTCCCAAGCTACAGCTTCCAAATTCAGATATTTTGTAACTCATCTGACTTCATTAGTGGGCTTTTGAGTCCACCTGAATCAACAAAGAAAAAACATTTCTTCTGCTCTGGGTGGACTTTGCTTTACGTTCCCATTTTCAGTTTTGCCCAACTATTTCCTGGACACTTTATCAGACTAGTAGTTGCTTACAGCAGATCAGGCCCAACATTTACTCCCCTAAATATGTGCAGTTGGAGTACCAACCCTAAACAAAATGTTCAAATTTAACTTCTGAAGAGAGACATGAGCCTAATGTTTATGTAAAAACTGTTTATGCTGTGCAGAGGCAGACGACTACACAAGAGGGTTTCTGTACAGTCAGTTTGCTGCGATCTGGGCTGTTGAGAGGATGCTGCCCTGGTAGCACATCTGAGCTACACAAAGACACTCTAAGATCAGAAAGCAACACCTCTGGAAAAAGCATGAAAATGAAATGTAGGCGTGTTGATACAGAATTTTCCTCAATGCACACAAATAAATTATATCAGTAAATTATCCAGATGGATGCTTATTATGGAAATGAAGGGATTAAAAATTGGGAGGGAGATTAGAAAGAAGCTATGAGGATATATTTTGGGAAGGGAATGGGAGTGGACAGAGGGAGACTTTAAAGGCTTGATTAAGGCTAAGATTAATGATGTTCGTGTAGCATTTCAGGGCTTTGGTGCTAGGGCATACTGTCACTTTTCATTTTCCCACCCATATGTGTGTAAGGATCAGGACAGTCCCTTCCCTGATCCTAGGGAAGCATGAACCTCTACTTGCACTCCCTCACTTTTATCCTGAAAATCGCAGGGTACCCAACTTGATGAAAAGCATACCAGGGTTACATGTGGGGCATAAATGCAAAACTTGGGTGCCCCACCTGTGAGTACCTGCCTGTTATATGTAAAAACAGTTGCATATGTCTAGAGAAAGAATGTTAACAGACATAGCTTAATGTTACTATAATCAACAAGCAGCATAATTCAACAAAGCTGGGAACATAGACCATATCCATGGAAACTTAGCATCTTCTGTTGGAAACGTACTCCAAGAAAGTTCTATTTCTCAAAAGTTTTGAGTTAAGAAAACTTTTAAACAGAAATATGATTAACAGTCTAAACGTATGTCTGAATCTAAAAGACTATTGTAGCACTTTTGCCTCAGAAAAACCTCCCCTCTCAGCCACAATGTTATTTTTTATGGTTTTGCATACAATTTATATCAATTTCCAAATAAAGCTGTATCATGTCACAGGGGTATCAGCATTTTAGAACCAGTATTTAATCTTTTCAAAGTGTATAAATGCTTACAACTTCATGTAAACACAAAAAAAATGCATTTGCTGAATGTTTCATAATGCTTCCTGGAAATCCTACTATTCTTACTGCGATCATTTTGCTCTTATTTGCCCTATAACTGCAATATGAACTACAATGATCACTACATCACTTTCAGCTACCATTGCTTCAGTGGACCGATGTTATTTTAAAGAGCAGAATGGGCTGCAGAATTTCCCTCTCATCAGACCACTGGGAAGCCAGCTTTAAGAGAAGGAAGTAAAAATTTACTGAGCATGAGCAGATGTTCTGGTAATCATTTGCTGAAAACGTATTAATAACAGATGAGAGTTTAAATTTCAGTGGGTGAAGATCAGGAGGCTTCTTCTCAGCTTTAGCTAAAATCAGGTTTGTGTCCTCTATCTGGGGGACTATATTCCACATTGGCAAGAGGAGGGACAGTCTGATCTAATTGGTTGTTTCCAGCTCAGGCTCATGTGACTACACAGATTGCAAATAAAATCACTCAGATAATTTGAGAGAAAAGACCAGATGAAGAATATGACCTCTGTATGCTTGAACAAAAATATGTTGGAAAGTTGTGCTGTTCATGAAATGATAACAGATGCTGAGGAATCAGAGCCTTAGAAGTCTTTAAAAACCTTAAAAATCACCCCACAATAGGAAACTGAGATCATTTTAACAAAGACTACTGCAAAGTAAATAAAGTCAGGAAAACAGGACTAGGTGACTCCTGCTGCATGGTAAACAAAATATGCAAAACAATAGACTGCTGAATATTTATCTTGGGATTACTAGAACCATGTTTTCCACATCTTCCTATACTTTCCTAACATTAAAATTAATCAAAGAAATTTAAAATCAATTTAAATCATCAATCTCATATCTCCAGGGATAAACCATACACCTAGTTTTCTACTGAGACACCAAAATAAAACCCGTACTAGGTACTGCTCTGGTAAGGCTCTTTTCCCCACTTTTCAAGCCTTCACCTGCAGTAGTTCCAGTTGTCTGATTGCATGCCCTTTTTGTCATTATCATTATGACAACTGGTGAAGATCTGTTCAAGTTAACTTATTCCCAGAGTGCTTATTGTATTGCAAACATTACCAAAAGTTAGAACTTGTTTTTCTCATTGGCAAAGTGGATTTATAGCTGTCTGCTAGAGACATCCAAAAAGTGGTGTCATTTGGTTAATCACCTGAAATGATCAAGGCGCATGTGTTCGTGAATAATATTTGCTCTAATGAAATGCTGTCAGTCTTCTATTTTGAATACTCACAATCACTACTGCTTATTCATTGTACGCTAGAGGTATCACTAAAGCTAACATGTTGTGCTGGCTACTGTTATTTTTGTCTGACCATTCACTTGTTATTTAATACAGCCATCCTTAATCAAGTCCTTTTTCACTCACAGCTCTAGTCCCACAGGACTTTACTCCTGTTCTATGTCTACATCATTGCACCCCCTGATTATATTACTCAAATGACTAAGCATTGCGATGCAGATGACAAACAGATTCATTGCTTTCATGATCCTTTTTTCATCAAATCTGTATTCCATATTCCAGAGTTCCTCCAATAAGTTTCAAGAGTGGAAGTTTTTCAATAAGTTGGTTATGAATTATTCAAGATGTATTGGCTTCTTTTCTATTTTTTAAAACTGAATTGGGCCTTCCCATTTCAGTAGGAAAATTCAGCATTAAAGTCAAATGGAAGGAAATCTGAAAGGTCTGGTTTGCTTTTCAATTAGCACATGAAGAAAAATATATCAGATATTTCTTTCAGTCTATCATGCATTCATAGCAGTTTAAAACAGGACTTTAACAGCAGTCTATATCGCATTTTTTCCTGTCTTATAGTGGAAATGTATAGGTTGAATAAAATTCAAGTTTCTCCAAGGAGACTTTTTCTCTTTCATGCCTTAACAGTAAAATACATTAGTAACTGCTTCAACTGCAAGTCTAAGATTTATTGCAAACTTATCATCATCAAGGCCATAGCAGAAAATATGTATTATAACTACAAAAGCTCTTATATAGATGTATATAAAGAATGTACTCCTATCAATTACAATTTGACTAGTGAAAACTGAAAAAGTGATTATTCTTTTTAGTTAAAAGATGAAGGTTCTGAAACATGGCTAGACAAGGATAATAGCTAGACTAAGTAGAAAAGCTCTCTCTCCCCAAAAAATTAGATTTGTCATGGAACTTAGGTTTCCACAGAAGTCAGATATAATTTGAGAAGTTTGTCATTCTAAAGTTAGTGGCACATCCGTATTTCAACTTGACAATTGCAACCATAACATGGAATATTTTTGAACCACTATAACACAATTACTATGCTTTTATTAATCTATTCCAGTTCACAGTTTCTCAGTTCCAGATCTTGCAGGGACAGGCCACATACTGAGGAGATGCTCTGTGAAGCATTCTCTACTGCAACAGGAGTTTGTGAAGAAGTTCTGTTGCTCCATAAAAGCATGGCATGTAAAAGGTGGTCAAAAATCTTTGTCCAGCTCAAAGATTTTTCAGAGTGACATTATTTCGTCTGGCCGATTTGACTCCCACCTTACCTCATTCAGACAACCCATTTGTCATGTGTCATGTCACCTCAAGATGAATTTTTCTCAACAGTTTATTTAGACATCTCTAATATGAGCTAGAGCAAATTGATGCTAAAGGCATCATATTTATCAGTCACAGTCAAGACAACAAAAAGGGCAAAACCAATACTTAACCTCTGGTAGAGCCACAAACTTTTTTGTGGTTAGCATATTGCTCCCATCAATTCTCTAAATACAAAATTCATTGCTGAATGCTATATTTTAGTAAGTCTTTCTCATTATTTCTTCATCACTCATCCCTCATCCTATATTAAAGAAATATAGCTGTATATAATGTATAATTAAAGGAAATCAGTTATTTTAAAATACTTGTCCAAATAAATAGATTTCTGCTGTGTATCTTAGTAGGAAGAAAAGAAAACACTGACAGATAGAAAGAATCTGCACAGAAGTGATTAACTACTGTCTAAGGGAGACCAAGGGAACTGCTAATCTGTTTTATGATTTAAAAAAAATATACATAAGAAATGGAAAGGCATGAATTATAAAACTTGAAGCATGTAAACTTCCTTCTTAAAAAGACAAACTATCTTGGCCTTAAACATTTTATCCTTCTGTGATTATTAAATAGGCAGAAAAATACCAGACACATACAGACAGAAAGTTTCTAATGACTTCAGTTAATATAATCAGACATCTCTTGCTGACATTGGTAATACCAGCCACACTAGGAAAACAACGGTGAGACAGTTTGTAGGGAGGAAAGACAGGTCCCAGTAGCTCAGTAAAAGTAATAATCTTCCTATTTATTCCATCACCAAATGAGTCAGTCATGTCTGCAAATGCAATTGTTCAAAATTAGCGTCTAGTTTCCTGATACCAGCGCTGGAAATAGAGGCAAGTAACAATGAAAGTGCAGATAAAACGCAATTTCATGTTACTAGCACAGAACTCTGGTCAGATACGTTTTACAAAAGCCAAGCCAAATACTGACCTGCTGGCCCCCTGCACAGGTAGCACATGATGGAATGACACGGCATTGCCAGATTCAGACAGCAACTGTGAAAGTGTCTATGTTTTGTGCCAAATGTATTGAATCTCTATTTATACAAGGCTTGGTGTTTTGCCGATCTTAACGTTTTGTATCCAAGATACAAAATCAGTTTATCTAAAACCATAGATAAACTGATTCTTCGAAGTGTGCGTCAGTTACATTATATAAAGGAAAGAAAGTGCACTAGTTCAGGTGAGACATCAAGACCTGGAATGTCTTGATATGGAGATGTCTGTCCAGAACAATTCCCTACTCATGTTATGTATGTAAATATGTTACAGATGAAGAGGTGCTCAAATAATACAGTAAGAGTGTATGGCTATAGACAGTGGCCATACTACGTATCTTATAATTTTCACATTTTACCTTCAAAAACTGTAGTCCTTTTACTTTTTGCCAAACTTCTCCTTTTCTATTTTCATTATTTCTCTGATGTACAGATCTGCCTTACTCTATGGCTGTATAGTGCCTAGCATAACGGGATCTTCACTAATGACTGCAGATTCTCTTGCAACAGTGTTAAAAATAATTAGCAGCAATCCTCGACAGCTCCAAAAGGTTGTCCCACTCCTGACAGAAAACCAGTCACACGTGGCACAAGTGTAAAGATGCAAAGCACAGGCTTATTCACTGATGGCAAAGGTAAACTCCGTCTAGTTCAGAGTTAGGTTTATTTTCAGAGGCTCAACAAATACAAAGCAGACATGCTCAAGTCCAAATTTCAGACCTTAAGTAAAGCTGCAATAATTTACACATTTTGACAGTTTTCCTTTCTCTTTCTTCATTTATACCAACAGTGACAGTGTTAATGTCCTGTTTATTTTACTCTCTTAACTCCCACCTCTGAACGTAAACGGTTGAAGAATATACTAGTGTGTATAAGCAAAGAACAGAACACCTTGGAATGAAAGTTCTGGCCAAAACACTTTAAAAGAAACTATATAACCTTAATTCCTTAGATAAAGCATTGTGGAATGAAACAGTTGACTTTGCACATCCTTTGCAATGTTTCTTCATGGCATTGCTATCTTTCCAACCAAAATCTTCCCACTCATCTATAGACAGAAACTGTCTCTGAATAGAAGATGATACAGGAAGCCTGAAAACACAGGCGTGCTTCCCCTGAAGAAGATGGAAATATTTAATGGCACACAACAGAATGAAAATGAGCTGTTAGAAACTCAAGCACAAATGTAGAATAGATTGTTAAGTCTGCCAAATACAAAAAAGGCACAGACCTCTGCATTACTGCAGCACTCAAGGCAGAACCTATATGGAGGTAGGTAACAAGCACGTCAGGATTGTTATTAATTTTTAATCCTTTCCCAATGCATATTTTGGATTTCAAAATTAATGCATTTTCCTGATTATTTTCCAAATACTTATCTGTGGCCTTTAATTACAACAGCCTGAAAAATGTAACTTTCAAATATAAAGCAAAATCTCCCCTGTTTATTTACAATAACTTTATCAGCAAATTTCTCCTATGTCAACGACACACATTTCTTGCTACAAAAGCATGTCACAACTTCAATAGATCTTCTGAGACTGAAGAATACCAGAAATAATAATAAAATGCAAAAGTGAAAAAAACCCACCCAAATCAGACTCCCTCAAAGAGGAAGGGAGGAGTGTGTCTACCCTACCACCTCCTGTATTTTGGCAGTGGGAATGGAAAAACACGTAATCAGCTGGCCTGGATACATTCAGTGCCAAATTAACTAGCAAATAAGCCAATATTCTGTAAAATACATATCAAACTTGATTATCAATAATAAAATCAACAAATTTCTTGAGGCCAAAGAGTTAACATTAAAAAGGGCAAAATGTAATTCCTCTTGAGGGAATGAGACACAGTAATCTGCACAGAGATTTATACCCTAAACCATTTTCCAGATGAAGCAGCAAGATCATGGAAGTCAATCTTTAGACCAGATAACAAGCATGTTACCAGTAGGGGGATTAATGGAATTGAGGCTGAACCCTCACTCCAGCAGTCTCAATCTAAAGAAAAAATATTTGGATGGAAAAAAAAAAGAGTGGTTAGGATACCAAGTGAAAAACAGAGGAATGGCACCCTAAAATAGTGCTTCATCAGCCAATACTTGATCGGGGATATTAATAAACAAGCAAATAAAGGGTTGATTCAATTTTTTGTTGAAAGATTTTCAATTTCAATTCAATCTTAGGGAAAAAAAATTGGAAGGTTTACTTTTCTTTAATTTAAAAGTGTTAACCAATGGTATATAGTATTACGTTTACTAAGTATCCTAATCATATGCTACAAGCCTTTCCAGGTTGGTGTCTCCCTTTGAGGTCTCTCACCAAAGATCAGCAGCAGTTAAGAGGACGGTTGGCTGTATTTGCAGAGGCTTGACTGGAAGGGGATGAAGATGAAGATAGTCAAACTGTTCTGGTTGGCTTGTTTTCTGGCGGGGAATTCAAAACTTCCCTGGACAGTTATAGCCTCACTATAAGTAGGGAGAGAAGGGGAAGAAGCACTGGCAATTGCACAGTAACATCATGTGACACATTCAGAATAAGGCAACAGGTCCTGGGGTGGATAAATAATTGGTTAACCAACAGGAAACAGTGGGTAGGAGAAGATCCTGCACCACTGAAAAAAAAGTCATCTAAGGGGTTTTGCAGAGTCAGCACTGTACAGCATCATTGTAAGTGGCCTGGAAAAAGAGATAAGCAATGAGAAGACAAACTGTGCTGATGAAGTTTTTCAGGGTAGCAACAATAACGGAAGACTGTGAAAAATTGTAGAAGAGCTTTATAAGAGTAAGAGACTGAACAATGGCAAATGGCTTTCAATGTAGATAAATATAAAGCAATATGCATGGGTTAAAACCAGTTTTGCATATAAGATGCTGGGCTCTGAACTGACCTACACCACTCAGTAATGACATCTTGGGGTTGCAATAGAAAGTTCCTTGAAAATATCAGCTCAGTATTTTGCAAGAGCCAAGAAGTAATTCAAACATTACATTCCATTAGGATAGGAACAGAGACTTAGAAAAAAATATTATTTAAATATAGCAATCCATGCTGTATCCACATCTTGAACTAAATGTCTCGCTGTCTCCTCACCTCCAAAGAGATAAATTAGACTGCAAATGAATTCAGAGGTTCAGACCACCATAAAAATCTTGCTATGACAAGCTATATAAGAATCACTTAGTAGACTGAGAGTCTTTGTTCTGGGAAAGAGCAATCTTAAGGAAGACATTGTAGAAGTGTATAAAAACATCTGTAATAAGGAGAGAGAGTGTGAATGAACTGCCTACTGTCTCTTTTGGGTCAAGAACTGAAGGCCCTCAGACAAAGCCAGACTAAGCTGTTGGAAGCCAGACTCAAAATAAAGAAAAGGTCACAGATATCAATGCAGTGGGTAGTAGTACCTCTGCCTTGCCAAAGGACTATGTGGGTGTGTCCTGGGTTGAGGTAAAACAGAACCGATTTTCTGATTTGTAATTTTACTTTTTAGCTGGGCCTCTTCTAACTGACTAAACTCTGAAATTAATAGCACATTGTTCAGAAACTGTTCACTCTCAGAGTGATGAGACCTGATTATACCAAGGAATGGTACGCACAGAGGCTCTTGCTTATACTTATTGCTATAACAACCAAGGTCAGATAACTTCGCTGTTTGTCCCGTTAGAGGGTCGGAAGCAGAGAAGTGTAGAGGGGTCCCACCTGCAGGGAGGAGCGGACGGGACAGGTGACCCAAAACTGACCAACAGGGTATTCCATCCCATCTGCATCACGCTCAGTATAAAAGCTGAGGGATCAAAGGGGCAAGGCTGCTCTGGCTCGTTCTCTTTCTTCAATGGCCGACGTCTGAGGAGGACCCTGTCTGTTCGTCTGCCTTTCATCCCGATCTGAGCATTCCTGACTCCAGAACCGGAATTCAGCTCCTGTCCGTTGCTGACTCCAGTCTGGGACTTTGCCTGTGTCGGCTGGTGACGCGATCGTCATCCTGGGAGCTGGATACAGTTTTGTATATATCATATACTTTTTTTTAAATTTTTATTATTATATTATTATTTACTATTTTTCTTATTTTTTATTATTTTCATTAAAGTAGTTTAGTTTTTTTCTAAACTCGTAAATCTCCTTATCTCTTCCTCTCCTCTCTGAGGAGAGATGGGGGGGAGGGCCATCTGTTGTTCTGATTGGCCAATCCGGCCAAAACCATGACAGGGTACAAAAACTCTATGATGTTTCAAGAAGAAACTATACTAGACTTTGGAAGAGAGATCCATGGAAGGTTAGTAGATAGACAAACTACATCAAGTGGGGGAAGTTACCTGACCTGAAAGTAGCTGTCATCAGTAGATATAGTAAAAGTGTCATAAAAGTTTGTACTGTTCTTATTCTTTCCTAAATATTTCACCATTGCAACTGTTAAATACACAGTACTACGTTGATGGACTGTCTCAAATGATAGGATGATTTTATGGTAATTATACCAGATCTAATAGGAGAGATTTTAGTATCGGACCTCCTTCTTCCTACTATCAGCTCTTCTTCTATGAACTGCATAGCCAAAAAATACACAGTAAGCAATCTAACTGCCTCACCCTTGGACAGACTGTAGGCTGCTATGATTCACTATTGTCGTGAAAGTCACCTGCATGCCAGTCAAAAAAGGGGTGGTCAGCAGCTCTCTGTTCAGTGGTGGAGCAGAACAGGGCTGATGAAAGTGTCTTAGTAGGTGCTCACATTGTGCCTGGGTTCCCCACCATATCGCACTCTGCAGCACCTCAAGTCTAGAGAATAACAGGGACCCAAGAGGTGTCATTAGTTCATAATCTCACAACTGTATTTCTATATCTTCAGATCATGCTACAGTTTGGTGATTAGTTTATAATAAGTAACACAGATTATGATACAATTGCTTTACTTCTGATTTTTAATGAGACTATCAGGCTAGGCTGTCAGATGATGTAATTTGGCACAGCTACACCAAGTTAACAGAGCTATTTAGATGGGTATGATTGAGGGTTATGACCTGAAAATGGAATACACTCGAGTCTGGACTCATGCAGGTTTATCAGCAAGGCAAAAAGACCAAAGTTAATCTGGATTCTGCAAACACCAACTAAAGGAAGAACAAATCCAGACAAAACTTAACACAAGGAAAAGAATTTAAATTTATTTATTACTGAGGTTTGAGGGCCAGAAATACTTTCATCTTCACCAGTTAACCAAAGGAAAGCTAATGGTGCTGATTTGTTATGTGGCCCAATACTCTGGGTATTTGAGAAAAAAAAAAAAAACAACAAAAAAACCCAAACCACTTCTTGCATATTACAAGGGAAATTGTACTATTCTTGGTAGCTGTCAACAGGAATAAGCAGGAGCAGGATTGAAGTACAGCATATTCCATGCCTCCTTCAGAAATTCATTTCTCTTTTCAACCAAAAGATCTCAGACTGGATGAGTCAAGATATATCAGTGCTCAAAAACTGAGTTGAAGGCTACAAAGACTAGTGAGCTATTGTCTATTAGGTGGAATTTAACTTTAGACGGGCAAAGTGGGTGCTGGAAAAGGCCACTATATCTGCCTTTCCTACATTTTGGCACTAAAACATCACAACACTGAGTACAAAAGATAACCCTTCTTATCTCGACAATATTACAGTTGAAACTTCTTCAAAGCATGTGTTCTTTAAAGGAGTTCATCCCACCTCCAGACTACAGTACTTGACTGTGGTTAGTTGCAACATGATATGTTTTTATTATTGTTAGGTTGTATTTACAATCCTGGTGCTATTCGTTTTAGTCTGTACAGCCAGGTGTGGAGAAGTGCAAAGACAGATTGTAAAAGAGTACAATGGCACTTCTTGTACTACTTCAGTAAGTGAGACAACCAAATTCAGGCACGAATGTCTCTTTTTTCTTCTGCTAAACACACATAATGCAAGGAACTAGACTGCATTTCCAACTGGCCAGCATCAGCAGGGGTATAATAGAGCCACAATAACTCTGGGACTAGTTCCTTGCATCCAAGGACTTCCTAGAGAAGCAGTTCCCAGGCAGTGAGGCACAAGCATGCTTCAGATGAAGTGTGGAGGCCAAGCTGATAAGCTCTGCTGGATGCTTGCAGGCTCTCCAGATGATTAGAAGGCAGCAACAGAAGCAGCAGCAGCCCTGTAATCTGAGCAAATCATCAAGCAAAGAGAAATAATTGCTTGAAATACTGCAGCTGAGCCTAACATGAGAAGCTTGGCAAACAGGCTGGGAATCAGTGTCCAAGAAATACCTCGTTCATAGATGGAAAGTGCAGTACCATACCATTTCTGGAGCTCTAAGAGACCCAGGTCTGTCAGCTACTGTGGTACCTAGGCTGGAAATAATATTGTCACACAGGGGCATGATGATCACTACTGAAAACAGCTAGTAAATGGACAATATTAGATTTTCATATATGTTAATTAACCAGCACTTTCTAGTGATGTCTGTGAAACATGCTAAATTATCAACAGTTTTGAAAATCAGCCCTTAATACACTCTATCACATCAGGTATCTCTCCCATCTATACTGGGTCTCTCAGCTCCCCAAAAATTATGTTCCGAAAGACAATCACTCGGTAGATATCAGTAGCGTACCTATTACAACATATACTTAACCACAAGGCATTAAATCATAACATTATGCTGCATTCATCCATCCTATCAGTACTGCTTTGCACATGCCATAACCTATGTTGGACAGATTTAGCTCTCATTTCTATCGCCATAAATCTGAAGACACTCTTCAGAAAAAAAAAAAAAAATAGCAGCAGCAGCCAGTCAGGATTTACAAGTGCCAATATACTCCCCTGTAACACAAAAATTAAAAAGAGATTAGCCATCAGCTATATTGTTTATTTGACCAGCCATCTGTCAGGTAAAAAAAAAAAAAAAAAAAAAAAATCAGTTGCCAAATCATTGTAACTGAAATGTGAGATTTAATTTCTGCTATAGTTCTCAGAATAAACTGTCAGCAAATGTCATTACTATAACAATGTTTGTTAAAGCTGGATACATTATAAAGTTGTAGGTTCTCCAACACATTCAACACTCCAACACAGCATTCAACAAAAACACATTTTAGTACGATTTTATTTTTGGATTGCCATTGTACTATGAACATTTATGTAGAAAGCTGAACAAAGCACTTGTAGAGATGTAAAGGTCACGTGGACCATTAACTTTCAACTATGAAAAAGAAACTTAGCAGTTAGAAAGTAGAATATGAATATTAACCTGATACAATGCCAAAGTTTTTTGTGCCTTGAGGGAAATAAATTATCAAAGCAAAAATGTAAGATTTGTTATTCCAAATCTGGTGGTATTTCACAAATTGAAATTTACAGGAAATCACTACCAGATTTGTGTAATAAATATAGTGTTATGCACTGATAATAGTAAGCACCTTCATCCACATTTTAAAATCCATTTTATGCCTCATTATAAGTACTCCTCATTTTGTCATGTTCATAAATCTTTTTGCTTGTTTAACTTCAGCACACTCAAAGAAAATCGCATAGTACCTCTGTCTAGACAGCTTTTTTTAAAAAAAATATATGTATTGCATCACATTGAACATGTTTGTAGCTTTGCTTTGGCATGTTTCTGCCATATTTTTCCCATATTTCTGCCACATTGAGTAGTATTAGCAAATACTATTATTTTCTGATAAACATTAAAAGTTCATAAAAGCGAGGTTATGTGACAAAGCCAGATACACGCTATGCAAGGCTGTGACTTAATAATAGGAAGATATTTTCAGCAACAGAATACCCAAATCTTGCATAGCAAAAGCCAGGTACTACCTGGAGAGTTCTGTGAGGTCTGACAGTTGCTCAGAGGCTAAGGATGCTCAAGACAAATCTTTCCTGTAGGTTAGGCACTGCAGTCCTCAGACGTGTCCTGTAATGCGCTTACTCTCCAACGTATTTCCTTCTATACATCATGATAGCTACTCGTGAGCATTAAGTCAAAGTTTTCTGAAATCAGTGAGGGAAAAAAAAATAATCTTTTTATACTGGTGTTATTAAGTTCTGCAGAATCTAGCCACCGTTTTTAAAGCCCAGATAGATTTGCACACTTAAACTTGCATCTTAAGTGGGTACTTGAAGAGCATTCACAAACTGCGCATACAGTGCTACAGGAAGTCCTTCCTGTGGCAAAAAACTCTGTTATGCTAAGGTCTGAGTGCCTCGGTAGGGTGTGCTCCTAAGGACTTCAGTGACTGCTTACTTAAGAAAAAACCTCAGCACATGGTCTCATAACAGAGAAACTGCTACAGCGTTCACAGTCCTCATATGTCTGGCATCACTGGGTAAGTCTTAACATATATGAACAGCTCAGAGGTGATCACACGTCAAGCGATATCATTAACTCTATCAGAAAGGATTTATCAGGATTGAGATCAAAAGAAAAAAGTGGGTTTTTTTTTTGTTTTGCCTTTTTTTCTTTTTACTTGTTTTGGCAGTGTTCAGTAAACACAGCTGTCTCAAGCAAAACTATGGTCCGTTTGCAGGGAGCATCACTAAATCTGCTTAGTCCTGATCACAAGATGCTTTTTGTTCTGGGCAATCAGTAGGGACAGTATTGTGAGATGCGAGACTTGGAGTTATTCTGCAAGACCAGGAGCAGGAAAAACAAACAAACAAAAAAGCAGATTTAAGCAGTAATTTGCAAACAATAAGAAATGAGCAGACTAAGGCATGGCAAGAAATCAAATGCATATTTTGGCATACTCAAGAAACAATACAGAAAACTGTGGATTTGCCTTCCATTACAAAATACCCTTACTTGCATTTATATTGCACAAATATTGCATTTGTGGTCAAGGATAATTTAAATGTATTGTAATATCTTTAACCATAAACTCCTTTGGTCAGACTGAGATCTCACACAAGTTTGAGAGGATAGCACATTTCACTGATTCTTTGTACTCCCACTGAGATTTATCTTGGCTACTCTGTTCCATTTCCTTACACTCGAATGATAATCTTAGTAATACAGGATCCATCTTTTTCTTCTGTGTTTGTTCAGAACACATTGGATTCTCATCTGTCATACACCCCAACAGTAGTATAAATAGCAGTAACCACATAGGTCCAGATCTGGTTATACAACTTTTGCACATGATGTTAAAACATTAAGAATATAATTTTAAATTTAGTATACACTATTCAAAATATTAAGCGGGGCTTTTGCCAAAAAATTCACACATTAATCACAGATAACTGAACAGATGTTTCGGCTGAAACAGGCTTCAACTGGAACATTCACACATACAAAAATGACCTCTTAATACTGGTAGGATATTATGATTTTAGAGCTTCCTTAAATTTCATTTCAACAAAGACCATTAGCTAAATATTTGCAACATGTGTTAGCTCTTTTCAAATATTTATAGAGATGGTTTACAAAAAAAATGCAAGTAATTGCAATGCTTCCTTTTGACTGAAAGCACAAACACGCCTACATAAGTTTATATAACTCCAAAAGTCTAAGAAGTGCCTTAATTCACCTTAAGTCCACACATTAGTATAGATATATACACACACGCACAGTACACATACACACAGTTTTTTATATATATATATATATATATATATATATATATCCAAATTAGAAACCCCTGCTTGAACTTTGACCGTCTAGGAACACTGCCTCGGCATTCAAACCTTCTCCCCCTGCCCCCACCAAAGGAATAAGCAGCTTTTCGGCTTCCCACAGGGCAGGATGAGAATACAGAGAGTAGCGCTGAGTCCTGCGCAGGAGCGTCCCCGCTCATGCTTTGTTATTCTCTAAGGCAGCACACCGGGGAATTTAACTGCCTGAAATACCACTGGTCCTCTCTCTCTGATCCACCTGATCACCTCACCTTGCAGGCTCACAGGTAGGTTGCTAAATGGTAGGTTGCCATTTCACATAAATTCAGTCTGGTGTAAATTACAGAGGTTGCGGTCCCGAATTCCTCCCTGCCCTGGCTCCACACCCACCCCTCCACCCCCTTGGGCCAGTAGTCACATTTATATAATTGGGTAGTGAGTTTCTTTAGCCAGATCAGTTGCCTGAAAACTAAATCCTAGTTTTAAAGAGCAATTAACTTTCAACTGGATCCACACCTTGGGTGATCAACTGCTGGCAGCACTGCAGGACAGAGGAATGTGCAAGACACTGCTCAGGGCAGGAAATAAAAGGGTAGATTCACAGAATCCCTAACTCTGATCAGCCTGCCCTGTGTCTTCAGGATGTTTGCAAAAATGAAAAGAACAGCAAGAAGAAAAACTTCTGTTTGACTCAAATTTAGTGTCTAATTATTTTTACTTTTTTGGTTTTTTGTCTTTTAATTTTTTAAAATATCAGTTTTTGAATAGCATTTAGGCAAACCTCCTCCTGAAACAACATTTTGAAACAGATCAGAAGTGCAGTCTATAAAAAAGGATAAAGCAGTGTTTTTCCGAAACTTTGGGGTTTTCTCCCTCAAATTAATAATTGAATTGTCATGAATCTACAAATACTTCTGATCAATCATAAATGTATTTTCCATTAAAATCTCACTCCAGTACATTTTTCCTGCCTGTCATTAACAGGCATGCATCAAAGTCTAATCACAATACATTTGCTAAACCCAGATTCTTAGAGAAAAGTAATATTAAATTTACGGAAGTAGTGAACCGTTTGCCATGACCTGAACAAAACAGATTGGTAAGCAATATTTAGTAACTATAAAATTATAAATAATTTAATTGGTATTTATTTTATGACTAACAAATGATGTTTTATAATTTATAAAAAGCAGTCCATAATAAACACAGCTGTTGTTGTTGCAGGGAATTGGCAGAATAAAGATAAAAATTCGTTGAGCAGAAGAAAAGCTGAAGAAGTTCAGAGGGTGTGTGCGGGGAAAAGAAATATCATGTGAGGAACAGAAGCCTTGGAAAGCACACCTGCACAGAGGGTTTTCAGTTGTGAGCATTCACTGTAAAGATTAATACAGACATGCTGCTAAGAAACAACTTCCCCTTTTTCATTCTTATTCCCCTTCAGAGAAATGCTTCCATATGTTTGAAAACCCATTTGCCAGTGAAAAGAGTTAGCATCAGTTCATTTTCCAGCCTTCACTTTACTGTTGTTTTGAAGAACACATTTCAACAATACAGGACATGAAAACTGGAAACCAGAACTGTAAGGAGCTCAGACAATATGCTAGGGAAGACAGGGACAGGAGGTCCTGTCCCCACAAATACTTTCAGACCCATTGTAGCCTTTGGCTAGTTACGTTTTATTCCCATCTCTATCCTCATCTATTTAACTACATGGCAGTGGTATTAATTTTAAGTTCTACTTCTAAAAGTCTAACATTTGACAGTTTTGGCATTGACATGGAGAAAGACACGGGTATGAATCTTGCCATATTTTCAGCCTAGCAGTCAGTTTTTGTGTCCCCATGAGCCATTCATTTGATAGGAGTGACTGCCAGAGGACAAGTACTGCATGTACTGCAGCAGGAGCAGCTCACATGCAGGAGGTAACAGCAACTCCTCAAGCCCCTGCCGTTCCTCCATAGGAAGTGATGGGGCTGAGCAGGCAGCTGAGAGCCAGGAGGAGCTTTGTTCTTCAAAGGTACCCACCCATTTATATGAGCGCATATGCTAATACGGGCACTCACCTCAGATACAAAGAGTGTTGGGCAATATTAATTTACCCTATCCTGTTTCTACTTGAACGAACACTTAGATTCGTACTAAGGAAACGTATTTCTTCCACCTTCCCATCTGTTTTCAAGGGTCCAGGTAGCAGGAAGAGGTCCAGTGCCTCACTTCTTGGATTTGGCTTACAGCTTGCTACACAGATTATTGTGATTTTAATTGCACTGGAGTGCTCTGTAATTATATGACAATTATTTTCTTTGATAATTACCACTGACACATACAAGTGAAAGGATACATTTTAGAGCTACCTATTAGTCTTTTGTGGTACTTAAAATTCTACAACATTAACAAAATTGGTTTTACATTATAATTACATTTACATCTTTTATGAAATAATGGAAATTGAGAATAAATTAAAAGGAGCACAGCATATTGCTGCAGAATAGCTATACTCGTATCGGGAGGGTTACCAATCACTGTATTATAAAGTACAACTACTTTTTAATACTAAGATGAGCTGTCTTTATTAACATAATCCAGCAGGTCTCCTGATATGTGGGGTTTGTCCTGACAGGGAGTGAGTCTGATAATGGTATTAGAGCATTATGAAGATCTGGAAATTAATAACAATTTACAGCTGGATCTTGGAGCATTTAAAAACGTTCTTCATGCTGACTTTTCTGTGAAGAGACTTGCCAGTTGGTGGCCAGATGTGACACAACACCCCTAAACCAACAAATACTTTCCAGGAGAGTCACTTGTGAACCATGGCTCACAGGTGAAAAACAAACTGAGATCCCTTGTGGTGCAAGCTGTGACTTATGTCGTTAACATGGTGCTCTTAAATGCCTCCTGCAACAGATCAGTTTAAAAGTAAAACAAGTCCTCTAATGAGCAAACTTCAGTGCCTAACTGGAGCCGACCTTTGCCAGCTTTGGGTGAGCAGCTTCTTAAGGACGGCATTACATTAAAACAGGAGAGAATAAGGGAGAAACAAAACTTTGCATGGAAGCCTTTGGCAAATAAGCAGTCATGGAGTATGAAGTCCTCATGTACATAGCAGTCCCCAGACTTTCACAGAGGAGCGGATGTCTTGGATATTATGACTTCACACAGGGCTGTGACTGATCGTAACTGATGGACAGCATGGATAGGTGAGCCCTGCTGCAGAAGACTGGTGTGAAGGTACAGCGGTGAGCACACAGAGGCCAGAGAGAGGTGAGCAGGTCAAGCACTGGTCAGGTGAAGCAGTTGCCATGCACTGACCTGTGAAAGCTGAGTGGTCCCACTGGAGGTAGAGAGTAAACATTATCCAGTGAACTCGCAGAGACCTGGGACAAGCAAGTAGGCTTGCCAGAGGTGTAGGGCACCACAGCATATTGACCTGTCCTGCAAAAGCCTGAAAGTACACCTACATAACAAAGAATATCATATGAAATTTCCTACGTCCCACTATCCAGAGTGTGGGCAATGAAAAGGTGCGGTATTTGTCTTGATTATCTAACAGAGTTCAGTGGCAGCTGAATATGTGTAAACATTAAGAGATAAGCACAGAAGGATTATTCAAATGAAATACGAAATATGGAATATGAGGGTTGATAAAAGAACAGGAACAGCAGAGGTTTTTAAGACAGGGATCAGGGTATTACAGCTTAGAAATGAGTGAGGATAATGGGAAATAATTAAGGCAAGAAGAGGGGTAGAAACAATCACACATAAATTCAGAAAGGCTAAATATGACCTACAGAACCTGAACTGGAGCTAAAACTTTGTTTCAAAGGATTATGAAAGATAAGTAATCCTTTGCATCCTGTGGCCAGTTTCAATGGGAGCAGAGTTAGGACTCTCAGTGATTTGCAGAAATTTCCTAAGCATAGGATGGACAGGGATATCCTTTTTCTCCATTTTGAAGGGATTAAGGAAAAATAACTAGTAGACAGAACTAGCACTTTGGAGGTGCCAGCTTAGAGTTTTGCTTAAACATTTCCAAGACTTTGAATATATTTTGTATCTCTGAGATGCTAAATTGTCTTCGTATTACTGAATTACTCCAGGGAAGTCATAACTTAGTTTGGTGAATATGCAGACAAAGCCTGCAGACAAATTCCCTGTCTTCCATCTGGTAAACTGATGCCATGGCTAAGGGAAGTACACTGTGCTCCTCTGGAAGAGAAAGATGTTGGTATTCTTCCAGTATACTCAATGTTGACGCTAGCCTACAGAAAGTAATGACCACCTCCACAGTTTCAAGAATGGTGGCTTGGTGTTCTGCCTAGAAAGGCTGCTGTTTCCAAAGATAAGAAGGAATATCAGTCTACATAGTTTCATTTTTTTCCCTAACTACCAGTAGCTCATTGTCAAATACACTTTGTTCATTTGCCTCACCACTAGACATTATGAAATTCAAAGGTCATCTACCTAATTCTACCTGAAGAATTTCCATAAAATTATAGGTCTCGATCCTTTTAGTGAATTCAATAATGCCCTAAAATTATCACATAGATCAAGGAATTGAAGGGATAAGCCAGCACTGACTGATGAATTAATTCCTAGGTGATAGAGCTTGAGTGTGGAGCTAAAGCAGACTTATCCACCATTTCTATTAACAAAAAAAAAAAAAAATCCATACACCTATCCAAAATAAATATTTTTGTCCAACTGTTTTGTTTCTGGTCATTAAATCATTGTTATTTTAATGCTAACCTCGAATAACGGCACAAAAATCAAAATCTAGCTCTGACATAATTATTTCTTTGGCCAAACACCATGAACACATACCTGTATACATAAGAGAGACTTACTAGGGCTCACAGAATTATCAGCCCTGGGTATCAAGAAGAGAATTCACCTCGAAGGGTAAATTTTCCAAGCTGTGCATGGGGATTTAGTCACCTAACTCCCATTAACATTAATGGGAATCGTGCAGCCTGATGGACTCTGCTAAAATTTTTCTCCTAGTTGCTCTATTCAGGCAAAAGTAATTGGTGATCTGTAACAACAAAAACAAACACGTGATACAGTTTGGAATTATTTGCTTTGTCTTATGATTCAAAAGACCATATGATGAATAGCAAAACAAATTCTAGTTGAAACCAATCTGATTACAACATCCTGTATGGCTTATGTATCGCAGTTCCCTTTTTTTCAGAACGTAGGCATGGTTAATACCTCAGTTAAAACCTCAGTTTGACTAAGCTGTATCTCAAAGGTCTTTTCTCCTCCAGAAGTCCCAACCTGTGGTATGTTAAATGCTTATCATGCTGAGCCCCTTTGAGGGACAGTCTGCTGCAGTGTGCAGCCTTGGAGCTCAGACCACACTGGAGAGAGGGAAGTGACGTGGGTTCTTCCAGAACTGCATGGGTCCTACTTTCACCTACATAGATCTGCTGGGTCATTGTGGAAAGGAGAGATGAACTTCTATGAGCAGTTGCCTGAAAGCTTCATAACATTGTAACATTGCAGATGCCATCATGGTATCTATGAATTATGACAGTATATTGGGTTTTTTTTCTATTTGTTCTTAAAAATGAAAAACATAAATGCAACTCCTACCAGATTGAAAAGGCAGCCTCTTGAAACTATTTTTAAAAACATGAAATGCTGCAGTGTTCCTCAGTGCTATACATCCAACAGTTCCCACTGCTAAGAGCAACTAGATGCTCAACATTTTTGAAATTAGGAAAAACATTCAGACGCTGCTGTTTAGGTATCATCAAACATATTCATCCTTACATGAAAGTAAAATACAAAAGGCCTTCAAAAACCTTGCACGGTTCCAGGTTTCTCCTGTTTCCCCTTTCTGCAAATCCATTCATTAAAATCAGATCATGCAGATCAACCCTCACTCCTTTTCACCGAAAAAGTTAAGAAGTGAGGTAGCATTTGGTTCCATAGTGCTACCTCTGGTGATACAAATAGGTGGAGTTCTCAGGTAGCATGGAGTTTACACAACAGCTTTGTGCCATACTTGAAGTAGACACGAGAACTGGAGAAGAGTTTGACTCTTTCCAGTGGCCAAAACAGATCTTTTAGCAGCAGAAAATAGATTACTCCAGTCACCATCAGCACAGTCCAAATTTAAACAAAAAATGGATTCATTGTCAACTCCCATACAGACCAAGCACAGACCAGTGAACCATGCTCTTCACTTCTCTCTCCATTTTATATATATGTGTGTGTGCGCGCGCACGCATATATATGTATCTTCAGATTCTTCTTCTCTTGCAGTAGAAGCAGGACAGTTAACTGAACTCTGTGACAGCTTCCCACCACTAAATCTGTGCTCACCCATCCAAACTGCTACTGAGTTGGTGGAGCTCAGCAGCTACCTAGAACCTAGGTCTAGAAAGGATTTAAGTAACAGTTTGTGTTGAAGAGGACATTCTGATTTCTAATGGAAAATTACTTTGTTTTCCTTTAAAAGACACTTCCACTATCCGTATCAACAACTTGAACATGAATCCAATTTTCATTCTAAAATGTCTGCCTTTCATACACAAAATAACATTTAAAAATGTACACACCATAAAAAGGTCTAGTTGTGCATCTGGAAGCGAATAATTACTGCCCTAAAGTGGCTCTCTTCATGAGGAATATGCTTGCCTGTCTAGCCAGAATGTCACAAGCAACCAACATTTTAATAACTTAAATTTGGGCAGAATGACACACACAACCATTAGAGTCATCAGTAAAGCAAGATGACTTAAAAAGATTCCAAAACATATAAAAAGAACCCCACAAGCCTCAGTCATTATTTATGGTCCCTTTCCCTGGATCTGCTAAAGGATAGCAGATTCTACTCCCTCACTCCGCATGTACACAAACAGTTGTTTTTTCCCCATAAGACAGTCCTATCCTTCTTCAAAGACTAATTTCCATAGTCAGATACCCCCCAGCCTTTTCTCTGCTGGAATCCGTTCCTGAATTCGAGATGACAGAAGCTGGTAAATACCACTTTATGGCATTCCCTTGGCACAGGTGTCACTGTACTTTTAGTTGGTTGGTTGAAGGGTTATATTTTTGTTTGTTTGTTTGTTTTAGTTTTTTTCTTTCCTTTTCATGTTCTTGCGGGGTTTTTTATTCTCTTTCTCTCCCTGACTTTCCAATTTTAATCTCTAACCCCTTCTCTATCCTCCCCCCCATCTAAGCCATTCAACAGTATTCATTGTCACTTCTGCAAAAATAAACTCGATTTTGCTCTGGTTTGTCAGATGAGGTGTAACACTGTACTGCTGCTTACTGTGACAATCCAGAAGCTCTGGACAGACTTTTCCATAGCCAGTTGCATCAGGCCAAAACAGAAGTAGCAGAGGTGGAAGATCCCTTTCTAGTAAACCACTTACTGCTTCACTTGAAACTGTTCTTCTGTCCGGCAGTGAGAAGGCATGACAGCTCTGATTTACTCTCCCTGGCTCTGTAAGGGAATGTGATCTGTCTCTGCTCACTGGAAAACATGCCCCACTCTCCCCTTCCATAAAGAAAGAAGTGACTGAAGAACAAATTGTAGTCCCTATTTTTTTCCATCCACACAAGAAAAATGAATTTGTTTCTCATTTTTGTCCTTTTTTCTCAGTTTCTCTGGGTCAGACACAGAGTTTTCAGACAGAAATCTACTTTCATACAGGCCAAAAAGCACAAGGGAAGAACAGTGAGGGACCATCTTAGCTCAAGTCTTTTATAACACAAAACAGTGTATAAATGAATGTTTACGTTTATAAAAGCAACATACTAAAAACAGGGAGCACTTATCTACAGTGTTGCATCCACTCCTAGGCAGAATTCTCAGCATCTCTCACTTACGCAAAGGAGTTTCAGGCAAACCTCCCTTCTTTCCTTTGCATGAGGTGTGAAATGACGAGAGTCATAAGAAACAATTCCTCCCCAGAATAACAAGTCATACAGCAGCTACTCAATCATCAGGAATGCAGAAGTGGTCACTCCCTTGGTATCAGAGATACTTGTACGGGTGTTTGCTGCTATAGACAAAGTAGGCAATTGTCTGGGGACAGCAAAGCAAAGAAAGTCACCTTTCCACTACAACAGAATCTCTGAAATTCAGGATTTCTTCTTCTGCCAAAGAATGGGATGAGATGCATCGGGCAGCAGGTGCTGCAGTAGGGGCAGTCCTCACCCAGCATTTGTAGAAGCTGCTTCCTCACCCCAATCAATAACAGCATGTTTTCTGTCCTTTAAGAGGTCAGAAAAGCAATAAATCCCCGGACCAGTATCCCCATACTGTCTCATATTTTACTACTTTATTTTCCTGAAACTACTATTCAAGCTGCACTGGCCTAAACAACTTAGAGAAATTAGCACTACTTCAGCCTCCAAGGCTTCTCTGCAGTCACTCTAGCTACTGCAGCGTCATCAGTGCAGTGCAGCATCCCTCGGGGATTCCTCTGTTGCTCTCCAAATTGTCTCCGTGGATTTAATTTGCAGATTAAAATTTCTACTGCAAACAAGACCACTGATAATTAAAAAATGTTTTCATGGATTCATCTGTGAACAAACCAAGCAGCTGATTCTGTTACTTTTGTCCCCTATCCTACAAGCATCCGGTTCGCTTCGTGCTATGCCCTAGCAGAGATGAATAAGCCATTTTTGTGGGCTTCTTACCTATCTGGAGGTTTGTAGAAATGGAAATAGCTCCTCCAGCAGGTGACAAAACTCAACACAGCACACAGTAAAATGGAGACACAAATTCGGGAGGCTATTTGCCATTTCTACCAGGCAAGTCTGATAGAAAGAGCATTGTGTAAGAATATATGTAAAAATAGGATGCTTCTTGCCCAGTTCCCATTTTAAATATCAACAGAATGCACACCCCAAATCTGCCACCATCTGAAATTCAAGATATTGATGCCTCTATTTCCCAACCTGCAGACGATTGATGAGATTTATCATTGCTGGCCCAAGAGCTCTATAAATGTCATTGATACCCTACAGGCCCATTTTTGTACACCTCTTCAATTTTCTCTAAATCCCTTGGAAGCTATTTTGATTAAGGTACCTAATAGCTGAGCATTAAGTGTTTGGATGTTAATTAAAATACACAGAGTGAGTCTCTCTGCCCATTCATCTATTCAAGTCACAACACAATCATTAAACAACAGGATTCATAGTATGAACTTTTCAGCTTTGACAGCACAGTCACTCTACCTAGCCTCCTGTTATCATGGATCATTATTTTAATGCTGACTGAACCACACCTAACTCCCATGGGGCTACTCCAAAATACTCTCTAAAATGGAGTCATAATTCCCTCTTAAATAGTTAATCAACTTGCCAATATTTTCATCACATCCACTTTACTACCACTGAAAACCCCACCTTGCCTGTTCAACTTTAATTCTATAAGAGCTGTGTATTACATTTCAGCCCATATAAGTAACATACAGGATCAGAACATGTTTTAGCTAATTAATGCTTCTGTAACTAGAGTCGTTGAAAAATAACCATCAAATATTTATATAATTGGTAGACTAAGAGGCCCCCAAAGAAGTATTGCCTTGTTCCAAGTGCTGTACTAAGAGAGAGTGAAATACAAAGTCCAAAGACCTAGAGCACAAAAGACCCCCGTCTGCTTGCAATACTACATTACTGTGTACGCATTCTCATTGGCTTCAGGAGGCGTTCATTAACATAGATAAAGGTCTTGGACTCATATTAAATTTCCCTATCCTTTTACAATTAATGTTAGCTACTATTAAGCTTTCCTTTGCACTTTAGATGAATGAACATTTTGAGACAACTATAACATTCCCACTGAGTACCTGCCAGATGTCACATGAGCTAAGGGCATGAGATGCTTTTCTTGGAATTATCTGCAAATCACATTGATAGATTTTGGAAAAAGAGATCATATTTTTCCAGACTCTTAATTACTCCTAAGTTAAGCAATATCCATAACCTTTTAACTAAAATTGAAATATTTTTTACCAAAAAAATGCTTTGTCAAGGAAAAAAATGGGTCTATCCAAATAAATTAAACTCTTGGCCATTGGAATTCCACTTTTTCACAATGAAAACTCTTAACATTAAAATAAGCCACATATGACATCAAGAGGATGTTAGACAATATAGCAGACCCAAGAAAATGACTCATATAGCAAGAACATTCATGGCACTGCTCAGCAGAAAAGTCCTTAGCCAGAGATGGGGATAGGTGGAGACAGAAAGAAAAAAGGCCCTCTTCATTGAATCCCTTACCATGATATTATTTTGGCTATTCTCGTCCTTTACAGCTGACAGAAGATAAAAGAGAAACCCTTCTCCCACTGGCAAATGGGGAGCACCTTAGTGTGACAAACAGTGCAATTTAATCCCATAGATAAAATCTAGCTGCAGCACTATAAGCTTTGATTCAGGCTGGGGCAGTGTTGGTGGAGTTGGTTCGTTGGTTTGGGGGTGGAGACGCTTTGGGTTTGGGGGAGTTTTAGGGAGGTTGGTTTGGTTGGTTGGTTTGTTTTTTAGTTTTGGTGTGGGTTTTGGGTTTTTTTTTCCACAAAAATTCAAAAACATGCCTTGGAATATCAAACAGAAAAATCCAGTTACAACCACCATCATCAGTAGTGTTGTTATCAACAGTACTGCATAAACTGATACATTGAGGACCTTAAGGACTTCCTTGCCTCAAAGTGCAATGTAGCCAATAGAGTTTAATGAGACGCCCTTAAAATTATGCTAGCTCTAAAATGCAAGTTAGATGAGATTCTTTGAGGATAGTTTACACTTGGTTTTAAAATTGTCATCATCTTCCCCTTAAAAGATATTTTCATCTCCTAAATGCTATTTAGCAAAGTACATTTCATTTCCAATGTGCTCAAAAATGATCCTACTTTGTCAGAATGCCTAAGCGCATCTCCAGTGTCTTCTTATTCTATTCCTATTATGCTTTGCCATACATAATACTAATTGAATACAGGACATATTGCATTTGCAGTCATTAAACCAGCAGTACAATTCAAATTTAAGTGAACTACTGGTGCTCCACGTTAGGTGAAACACAACAATCAATTTCCCCTGGAACAAACAAACAAACAAACAAATAAAAAAAAAAAAAAAAACCAAACAAGAACTACCTGCAATGTCAATGGTGTTTATTGCCCTTCCTGGGAATCAAGGTGGAATATTTGAGGATACTCTTAAGGTGGCCCTATTTCAGGCAATTCTTTCTGTATTTTATGCAAAATTTGACTTGTGCCACTAGTGCTAAATAGGGTTTATTTGGAGATGACTGTCCTGGCTTTGGCAGCTAGCTCACATGGGTAAGTGTGACCTGCTGGCATTCCTTTGCAGTTTACAAAGACATGCCAAAGAATCTGGGTTCTGGCATGGATACCTTGGAAAAAGAGTTTTACTGTACTCTGAACTGTGTTACTTTGAAGCAAGGGAAACAAATCCTGCAAATGCTTAACACTACGCAGACTAATGTGTTTACATGATCTGTATTAGTGGGAACTATATTAGTCACTATGTAATATTGTAAAATACAAGGTAGTCAATTCTACATACACATGCAAGAGTCAACACCAGGCCAATTTTATCTAACTTCTGGTTAGATCAAACAGGCCAGTCACAGATGCAAACTTTTTTTTTATTCTTAACAAACTATGTAACACAGGAGTTCTGTATTGCCATGTTGCTGTCATCAGATGTGAATAGGGAGTTTCCTCCTCTGTCCTGTTCTTTCCACCAAATATCACTTCCACATAACCCTAAATTGTGGTTGTTTTCATGAGCACAGGCTAGACTGGACCACTCAAATATTTTGATTTGAAGAGAAGATAACCAACCAAAGAGCTCCTTAAACTTGATCTGCCACTTGTGGTCTCTGACACACAGAACATCAAGATTGAAAGCTGGTGGTGACAGTGTTAGTTATAACATGTGAATAGATGCTATGGATCAGGTATGACCTTACTAGGGAGCATGGTAAGAAGGTTGTCAAATCTCATCACAGTGTTACATTAGAGAGGAAAAACTTGTAACATTCAATTTCATGCCCATTGCCTTCACTGTGCGCTTCGTCTAGGACATTCAAAATAGTATCTCAGTTTAAAAACAGGAAAACAAAAAAAAGAAGGTTATATTAAGAGAGAACAAAGTTTCTCTGGAGGACAGCAATAACAAATGATAGAAAGTTATAAGGAAGTTGAAAATCAGTCAAAAATTCCTTTACTCACAAAAAATAACTGGGTGGATATGGAGACAGGCCATAATCTTGTCTGTTTTCCACATATTCAAAAAAGAGTAATACTCCTCCCTCCACAGACAAATTACATCTTCATTAATTTTGTTGTCTCTATTCTTTTACACAATGAATTGACAATACAAATGAGAAAGGCGTTTGTCCCTAGTTATTCAGCATATAAAAACCCTATTAACATCATGTTACCAAACATACAAACATAAGGAAATTCCCACTTTTTCAAAAAGGTAGTTGTAGAAAGAAAGATTTTTAAATTGTCATAATGCTATCTTGTGTTGCTAGAGATGAACTTCCTGACATTAAATATTTTTAGCCTACAAAATCAGCTTCTACAGGAACTCAAATATCCTGTGAGGTTAGTAGACTGAGTAGCCCAATGCAAAAGATGCTGTGCTTAGTTCATTTAGATTAATCAAACTTACAGTCTTTACAAAGTAGGGTTAACTGAGATCATAGATTAAGCAACTTTCCAGCCACAAAATGGCAGATGCCCTTAGAAGTCATTAAATGCTGAATCAGCTGTATTTCTCAGTGAATACATCCTTCATGACTACCAGAGGACCAGAGGACAATGGCTTGATCCTTTTTTTTGGGGGTGTGTGTGTGTGTTTTTTTTTTTATTCAAGCAATGAGGTTAACAAGAACCTAACTACATATGCTGTATCAAAGATAATTTTTTAAGCTGTACAGCTACTCTAGGCCACATAGAAAGGACAGTGCAGAGATGTTTATTGAAGACCACAGACACAGCAGATACCCTTTAGCCCTCTTCCTTTCTTTTGCTACTGCTTCAAGTAAAAACTGACGCTGTTTCAGGAAAGAGATTGTGTTCAGGATATCCTATTGTTCTGGAAATAATAGTTTTCTTTGCAAGACTGTATGCAGGTGACATAAGGTAGAGAAACTAAGACCTGTTCTAACCCAAGGGTCCAAAAGTGGAAGCTCTCATACATGAGCTGCAACACATACAACTGTTTTGAGTTATCTTTGCAGCCAGCCCTCTTAACAGCAGATTAGACTCATCTTAGGACCTGGTCCAGAACATATGGCAAGAGTGAGATATGTATTGCAGAATATGCCTCAATTTCCAATAATACTATATGAAAAAGATCCATTTGTTATACTAGCACTGAAACAAAAAAAAAAAAACAAACCACAAATATGCCTGTTTAGTGTACACCACTACAAATGTAGGAGTTGAAAGACTACTGTGTTATTCACCAAAAATATAGCATGCTGTGATTAGGACTATTCTGAGATTAATGAACTATAGACACATCCTTTCACTAGGACTAAAATCAGAAGTTGTTCTCATATCAGTTCAGCATACAATTTTAATCAACATATAAGGCCAGCTGTACCCTTCACTTGTGCCTGATCAACATGTTCTGCGAAATTCACAGCAAGATAACAACAGCAGCTTCAGCATGTTTTAACAGGAGCTAACTAATAGGAGGAAAAAAACCAAAAGTGAAGCGAGAAAAAGAAAAGGAAGTAAAAGCCACATGTCTTGGTCACGGAAGAAAAAGGATAACACATAGTCCTTTCCAGTTTCTCAGGAGATTCTGGAGGGAAAAACATTTTCCCTTTTGATTAGACAGCTTGTGTGTTGGGGCGGCAGGAGTGATTACGTACATACACATAAACAGATAGAGAAGTGATGGGATTGCATTTTTTGTAATTTTCAAAATCAATTAATTTTTCCCATAAAAAAATGGTTGCCAAACACTTTCCTCAGAACATTTACAAAAAGCCTTTTCCTCTACAGAAGGAAAACCGTGACAAAAACTTTTTTCTTGACCATCTCTATGACATCATTTATTACTTTGTATATTATTTAAGAGTGCATGTCATCACTTGGAAGGGGTCCGAACCAGAATTTGAATCCAGCTGGAGTTCGAGTAAGTAATGAATCAAATAATCAAATCCAAATCTCTGGCTAGACTTTTCAGGTTCTGATGAAATTCAGAACTGAAAGAAGCCTCCAAAAGCAGCTGTTCTCACGCGGTTTATGCAATTTGGTTATAAAAATCATAGCAGTAAGATAGTCATGTGTTAGCAGTATTGAACCTTAACCCAAATGTTTAGCATAAAAGAATCAGAATCTGACATCATTTTTTTCTGTTCAGTGCAAGGATGGCTCAGCCAGGATATGCAGTGAAATACAACCCATAGCCACCTGCAACTCAGCAAACTGAGCAAGGAAAATGTTAAGAGTCAAAAGGGCTTTCTATTTCTTTCTATTCCTGCCAGTGATTTAACTTGCGTTCACTATGCTAGTTAGCTAGACTCAGATTTTCAGATGCAATCTGCAATTTGGTCCACCTTTTGGGAGTGTTGACTGGTTGCACTGAAAGCAATATGAGCTGTAAGTTCTCAGCACCTCTGAAAAGAAGACCTAAGTTTCTTAAATTTGGTGTCAAAAACAATAGAGCACCTAAAACTAGAACCCAGCAAAGACTCCCCTTCAGTGGAGATAAATATCTGTGGCTTTCAAAGAGGTCCAGAAGGATAGCACAGCACTCAGTGTGTCAACACAGGATTTGGAAGACCCGTGCTCAATAGACCGACTGGCTGCAGTCGAGTGACCTAACCACAGCTCCCAGCTGATATGACCATAGCGCTTTCCAACGTCATGCACGTGGTGAGAATAAATACATTAAAGCCCGGGAGGTTCTCCTGTTGCAGCATAGGAGCTGTTCATTTTGTGGGTGGAATGAATAAAATGACACAAAACTTATGTATGGCTGGGAACCAAGTTATTCTGAGGAAATATGAAATATCTTAACAGTGTTTTGTATTCCAGCAAATTACGTGACAGTCTTTCTTCATTTTAACAGTTTTAAAATGTAAACACATTTTTTGGTAAGAAAAGTGTGTCCACTGCATGCCGTAAGAACATTTAGGTAAAGAAATATGTTTTCTACTGAAGTAAGATTAAAATTGCTGTTCAATAGTGCATTAAACAGCAATAACAACCATGTATTTCCTAGGCAGTAAGAACCAAGCAATATAGAAACACTTCTGACATCTTATTCTTGGCTTCACGCCATATTTTAGGCATGCATAAAATAGCTTGTACAACATATTTCTGCAGATCCCTAATTGGGGGTTGCCACGGCAGCAGCATTTGACCCAGGGCTGTTCAGTACTGAACTACTGTTCAGCAGGAACAAACTGTCTTCAGCATTAGCTCCTCAAGCTGTCCATGAGACATATCTCCAGACCACCCTACACATGCTGCGGCTGCAGAGGCAACAGTGGGGGAGTCAGTGGGGCTGTGTTAGAAAGAAAGCAGCATACATTCTCATTTTTAAGAGTCAGCACGGGTGTGATTTGCGTCTCAGTTTACATTAATGCAGGGCAGGAATGAAGGCAAGGAAGGAATGATGGCAGGCCAGGCCAGGCCCTAACGTATGGCCACAGCCAGGCTCCTTGCCAGCAGGGAGAGCCAGCAGCCATGCCCTGGACACCCAGTCACCGCTGAGCTGCCCTGCCAGCATGGCCCAGCCGTGGTTGCATCCTGCACCTAGCCACCTCCGATACCAAAGCGGCCGCTACACATCGGGACACCCAGTGCCATTCCTGAAGAGCAACTCTCCCCCTTTTACCTCAGGGTCTTTCTCTATCTCCAGCCCCGCTTCCAACAAGTTGCGCTCGTACTCCTCCCGCTGCAGCCGCTTCTCCTCCTCCAGGGCATCCAGTGGGCCGAGCTCGATCACCTCTATCCCCGGTGGCCCTGGCTGCTCCTGCGGGACATGTTGGCCACTGTCCTGCTGCTGTGGCTCAGCACGGCCCTTCTCGGTCCCTCCGTTGGAAACCAGGGCCAAGGAGGCAGATCTGTGTGTCGGCTCAGGTGAGGCCACGCCGGATGGGTGTCGAGCCAGGTGTTTTCGGTAGTGGTAGGCTAACACGTAGTCGACCTTTCTCTTGCTGTCCCTGAAATGCATGCCACTCGGGGCTGCCTTGTCCACGGCCCCTCCTTGCGGCCCATCCAGGTAATTGTTTATAATCTGGGAGAGAAACACACGAGTCTCACCGACAAGAAAGACAAAAAGCCCAACAGGTTGGCTGGCCCGGGGTCTATCTACACACAAGCCCGTAAAGGTGCACAGAGTTAAAATTGGAGGTCAGCTGGTGATCAGAATGGCCTACAAACTTGCTCTCTGCAGACCAGACGAAGTCACGCTGACCTCCTCTGACCAAAAACAAATGAGAGTGCCTAAAGATAGCGGCCTTATCCCAACACGTGGGATATCTGCCTACCTACCTGACGGTTGGGTGTGGAGGCACACACCGACGCTGCCTCTATCCTCCTGCATGTACACAGACCATACAGGAGAAGAGTGACTGGAAACCTGCCTGGCAGAAAAGGACCTGGGTGTGTTGGTCAACAGCTGGCTAGATATGAGCCGGTAGTGTGCCCAGGTGGCCAAGAAGGCCAACAGTATCCTGGCCTGGATCAGAAATAGTGTGGCCAGCAGGACTAGGGAAGTTACTGTCCCCCTGTACTGGTGAGGGGGACAATTCCCCCCTCCACTGATGAGACTGCACCTCAAATACTGTGTTCAGTTTTGGGCCCCTCAATACAGGAAAGACACTGAGGTTCTGGAGTGAGTCCAGAGAAGGGCAACGAAGCTGGTGAGGGGTCGGGAGAAGAAGTCTTATGAGGAGAGGCTGAGGGAGCTGGGGTTGTTTAGCCTGGAGAAAAGGAGGCTGAGGGGAGACCTTATCACTCTTTACAACTACCTGAAAGGAGGTTGTAGAGAGGTGGGGGTCGGTCTCTTTTACCAAGTAACAAGAGATAGGACTAGAGGAAATGGCCTCAAGTTACACCAGGGGAGGTTTAGGATGGATATTAGGAAAAATTTCTTCACCAAAAGGGTTATCAAGCATTGGAACAGGCTGCCCAGGGAAGCAGCTGAGTCACCATCCCTGGAGGTATTTAAAAGCCGTGTAGACATGGTGCTGAGGGACACGGTTTAGTGGTGGTTTTGGCAGTGTTAGGTTGATGATTGGGCTCGTGATCTTAAAGGTCTTTTCCAACCTACACAACTGTATGATTCTATGATACTGAGATTTTGAAGTGGAATGGAGAAGTGAGAATAAGGATCACATTACAGATTGGGATAAGAGAAAGGATGTGCTGTGGAGCAAAGCTGGGCAGGGGAGGGAAGCAACAAACTGTGCGGGAAGAAAGGGAAGAAACTGATCTGAGCTAGAATGGGAGAAATATCCTCAATGTAGTACAAGAGCTGGACAGAAATGCTTTGGAAAGTAGCAGGAATTAGAGAGGATATGCCCCATGGATGGCTAAAAATGCTAGCTGATCTGTATTTTAACGTATTGTGAAAAGACTATGTAAGTGACCAGTAATCCTGCAAAAGGAACGACTAAAAATCATTCAAATTGCCTACGTTGTCCTCAGTTGCCCCCTCAGACCATCCCTGCCTTGTTGTCTCCACTATCTGAACCCTTCTGGGGTGAAGCTGTTCCAGCGCTAACCCCCACCATCGCACCCCGCCTTGGACAGCAATTCTGTGGCACCAATGTTGAACATTGATATCAAATGTAAGGCATTCACTTTCACTTCTTATTCATTAAGACAGCCCATATGTTTTCCAAAACTGTTACCAACCCCCATTTCCAGCTCAACGCTGTATCTTAAAGCCCTTCACAGACCTCTATATGTGTCATTCATTAGAGTGACGCTAGCCCTCCAGTGGCTGGGGAATGACATACAAGTAAACAAATAGGGTTAACCTGATCCAAAGCAACCAGCCCATAACCTAATTCCAGACATTTATGGTTCCCATAGGTGGCTATACAAGTAAAATCTTGACAGGTACTAGTTACAGATTTCTTTCGCTCCCTATCTCCCCGTCCATTACATGCACTGGTAGTCCTGAATGCAAAGTTAACTAAGCGTACTGTATAGCAATTTTCTCATTTGTTAACACAACATTAATTTTTGAAGGTATTATATAAACGTGCATATTATTATATACCCCAAGTTCTCTCAAATACTTGGTTTTCACTGGGTCACTTCACTTAGTTTCCCACAAAGTAGCTTGCAATCGATGTAGTATGCATATAAAAACAAGATTTATTTAGTGATATGGTTATCACTAAATAAATCTTGGTTTTATATGCATACTACATCGTTCATTCTTTCATGAAATTACCACCAAATAATCTGTTCTGCACATTACACTTACCACACACTTTATGTGTAAAGTGTATACATAGTCCCTTTAGGCATATCTGAACTTACACTCCACGCTACATCCTGGCAGAATATAAAACTGCTTTGGAGATAGCATTTTATTGCAATTCCCCATTTCCAAGTTCACTACATCTTCAGGTAGTACTCACAGGCAGTCCATGCAAACCTCCTAGATCCATATCTCTGCCACAGTGAAGAGAAACCCGTTGCAGATTTCTAGTCTCTCTTCCAGAGGGCTTCACGCTATACAGCGCAGAAGTAGTGATGTCACCACTGCCAGGTCACTGGCACAACGCAATGCATTAGCTGACTCTAGAGAAGATGAGCTCTAAGCATCATCTCCTCCCTTACTGGCAAGTGTGGGCAGAAATGAGAAGCACAAACAAAACACAGGAGAGGGAGCAAGGAGGTTGGAGAACATGAAAAGTTGCTAAGAGATTTTCCTGTTTATTACTTGTGTGTAGCCAGCTGCCACATCCCAGCCACCTGAGAGAGCACCATAGCAACATTTGATGTTGCTGGAGTTACACAGAATAAAACGATGAGGAGATAAAACAACGCCTCTCTCTCCCTCCCTCTCTGTTGACTCTTTTCCTCACTCTTGGCAGCAAAGTGGAACCCCCATTATTATGGGTGTCTGTTGCACAGAAGGCAAATCAAAATTCCCACAGATTTCAGTAAGGACATCTTCTGTCCCTAAATTTGCACTGCTTTCCTCACCATGTGACATTCTGGCACAGGAGTGCACAATGCTCTGCTCACCCTGTGTCAGGGTTCTTCCTCATCACAAAGGTATTAGAGGTAAATTAATGAACATAAAATCATACTTACAGAACTGCTGAAGAATTCTGTACAGCTCGGTGCTTCAAAAGCTCCATCGATCCTGTTGCCATGAAAGGAAGTCCGGTTTTGAGGAACTGTGAGGTATTTGCTGTTGTATGATGAAAAAGGGTACCTTGCTGATTTTGCCGTCTTCTGTCTGTTCAGAGTTGGGTGCGAGGACTCTAGAGGAAAGTCTGAAAATAAGAGATAAGTATTTTAATATAAAGCAGTTTTTGTGCAGGTAGTTTCCTAAAGGAACGGGAAATAGGGCAGTTAATAGACACTATTCAACTTCAGATGCTGTGCTTCAATAAATGGAGAAGGGGTGCATACAACTGCAGAGGAACAGTGGGTACTTACCTGGGTGAACTGCTGGGGAAGGGGGAACGATGACACAGCACTGCACTTAGCTCAGCGCTGCCCTGGTTGGTCAATAAAGTTTTTACTCCTGTCACGAGGTTAGGAGCTGGATAGTCTGTGCTTTGCAGCTAGCAAAGTACTCCCAGGCCATGAGCACGCTGTGTGTCTTAAGTGACTGTGCCCTGGTTTTCTAGGTGCAGTGCTCCTGCCAGATGGAAGCCAAATCACTGCAAACGAACTGAGTCACGCTTGCTTACGGCTTACAACTAGGCCTGAAATGGACTGTGTTTCGGTTCTAGTGTGATGTAACCAAATCGCATGGGATCAGGTACAGGTCCAAACGTCTCGCTAACGGTCAATTTCCGCTAAGAACTCTTAACTTTTGGACATGTAATGGTGTGTAATTCTCATAAAGTACCTCTAAGTTTATGCCTACATGTTTTGGCTTAAGGGACTAATGTCTTGAAACCCTTTAGTTTTAGATGTCTTCACTATCTCTTGTATTGGAAAATGACATGGTCACAATGCAGCATCATGTAGGAGCTCGGGGGGTGGGGCGGGGAGTTACATGACATTCCTTGTTCAACACCACCACCACCTGCCATAGCGCCGTGTACAGCAACAAGAAGATATGAGAAGAATGCTTAGTCACAGGTAGGAAATGCAGAAAGTCAATCCCATACAGGCAGCAGTACAGTGAAAAAAATGATGATAAAAAAAATAATGGGGACAGAAACTCCTTCGACATACAAATATTTCATACTCTTTCCCCCTCTAGTGGTGCTATAACTGAAATGGGGTTGATTGATCTTTACTTTTTGATCTTTTGATTGATCTTTTAAAGTTTCTTTGAGAAGCTTACCGGAGTGAAAAACTACAGCTGAGTCCTTCAAGCATTAGTGTTTTCTACCAGAGAGAAGACGTATGTGTAGCAGACCCATCTACCCACACAATTAGACCTGCTGCCACTAAAGAGACAGAGCACCATGCCTTTCCAGACAGGACTTTTGTCTTCCTCTGGAAGAAGAAATAACTGGAACATTCATCAGCTCCCATATATCTTACTAGGCAATCCTGGGAATGCTGCAGTTCTTTTCCCCCACTTTCACCTTCTGTCTAAGGAAACAAGAAGCTTCAACAGCATAGTATGGTTACTTTCCAGTCTGCTGCACTGTGTTATGAGAAAGCAATTTCACCCTTCTCCACAAGAAAGTGCTGGGAAATTTGAGCAGTTTACTCCACACCTTCCTCGTGGTGACGGAGGCAGGGGAAGAGGGAAGGCAGAAACAGCTGTGTCTCTTTCTCAGAGTTCATGTGAGCGTTTCTCCCACATTGCTGAAATAGCCAACTGGTGGCAGAAATACCTTAAATATTGCATCTCAAAAGACCGAGCATTGAAGGACATGTCTGTATGCAGGAAACCTACAGAGCTGTGCAGTGATCATCATCTTCAAATAATTCAAGGAAAATCTAGAAGGATCCATTCTTCTAGATGGTGGTAGCAAAACTTTGTCTCTCTCTCTTTTTTTCTCTTTTTTTTTTTTTATTTGCACAGGGGCAGATTGCGAAAATCTCAAAGTCATATTTTCCCCTTATTTAATTGAATCCTTTCTTTTTTTTTTCCTTTTTCTAAGAGTCTAAGGCAGACATTGTGTCCTACTGCTAATCTTCTACGCCCTCTACACAGGCTGAATCTACTTACCCACAATCATGTGCTAAGAGAGGAGCCAGTAAAATGGTAAAGAAGAAAATGCTTGGAGAGGGGGGCCCTGACCCCTAAATTATTCTTATGTTTTCTATCAGTAATGGATTAGGGTCCTGCAGCACTTGAACAGTACCACAGATTGACTCACCAATCTTCCTTTTCTGATCTCTCAAGGAGGTTTGCACTTGGTTTACTTTAATGAAGCACATAATGATGCCACAAGGGAAACTCCAAAGAAAATAATTAATAAGTGAAGGTTTCATTCCCAAAGGCTACACACAGTGTTTCTCCAGTCTTTTCAGACTAAGCCTGGGATATCTCACAAGACCTTTGCACAGTCAATTAAAGACCTTTTTTTCTTCCCAGTCCTTTTAACTGGGCCTAGGAAAAAAATCTGCATTTCATTTATAATAAAATGATTTCATTTCCATTATGCTTCCCAACCTCCAGAACTGTGTCACGAACCTGAGGTTAACACTGGTAAGCAGGCAAGGCAGTCAGGGACTTCCAGTCAGAATAAGTTTTTCGATGGAAATGCAATTTCCATATCTGAATTTGGAAGACTCCTGTTCTCCCAAAAGCTTTTCATCTTCCCAAATCAAACTGACTGAATCAAAATGCTTTGTTGTGAATGAGTTCCACATTTGACAGTGCTTGCCTGTGGTACTGCACTCAGTACCTCAGGGGCTTCTGCTTCAGATGCTGCCTGACCTCATTCTACCCTGTAAGCCTTTACGACATCTGGCCTTACATGTTCTCATTCTGTAAATATTCTAGAGGAATTAGCGTCAGTAGAAACAAGCTGTGTGCGTACATGTATGAGCGTATATATGTATACATTTTTATACATTCACACATGCATAGCTTTGGTACAGATACATATACATATATATATATCCCCAGAGAACAGCAATAGAGTGAATCTTGAACTCAACCTGGAAAGCAAATGTTCAAGAACTACACTCATTGTAGAAAAATAACCTAGGAACTATCCCTCCCGTCAAACTTCTTTAAGTTGTAAATGGCTTCCAAAGACAAGGTACCTCCAGCACAGAGATCAGTGACCAGCTCTAGTTCCAATGCTAATTCACAGCCAGTAATCATCTACTTGCTCGCACAGTCTCTCTGCACTCCTTTTCTTCGGCTTTTTGTAAACTTACGGGTCGGATGCACGTGTACCAATTGACCTCACCATTTGAGTTTCCAGTTCCTTGTCTAAAGTGCAATGATGAAGAAGCTGCACGTACTGCCAAAAGTGGAAGGACTGAGACGGTGTATTAAAGGACCACAATGCTTGTGAAATATGCATTAAGGGACTCTACCTAATTAGGAGCTCTGTATTAAATCCTGAGTAACAGCTAATTATCCGATCTGAGTGGTCCAGATGATCAGATTATCACAGGCACAACCACTTGCAGAATACATTGTAAATGGTTTGGCTACCCAGGGCACAGACACTGGCCTGCTGTCATTTATCTTCCTCTCTTTCCAGTTAAGTATCAGAAATGGGCTGCACTTCTGAAGGACACCACAGTCAGAAGTATACCTGTACTCGCACAGACTCCTCTGCAAGGCTGCTAAAAACAACTGCAATTTAGGAGCGTTTGGCAAACTTGTTATTCCTTCCACCCTCCAAGCAGGTATGAAAAAGAACTGCTTGAACTTACCGTTTCTCTGCAGCTTGGCTTAAACGTATGTTCTTTAAAGGAGATATATATAAATAAAGAGATTTACTATGGTTACATATGTGTTCTTTAGGTCCCCACTAAATTAATGACTTCTCAGTCCTGAACATGCACATCTAGAGTTGCTCATTTCAATACAGCCAGTTACGCCTGTATAAGTATGCAAGCATTTTCATTGCACTGCTGTTTTCTGTTTTAAACTGCCACCTCTTGTCTCTTCAATATACCAATTATTACCAGACACAAGGGAATGTATGTTAATTAAATAAGCTTTGGTCAAGCTTAAAGGAAACAGGCCACCAGAGAAAATGTCTAGGAATAATTTTTTATGTAGGAAATCCGTTCTTTATTCAATATTACTTGAAGGAAAAGGTGCAGTATGTTTCATTAAAGATAATTTAGATTAGTGCGGTGTTCTCAAACTCCTTTTTTGAATAAAAGAAGGATAGAGTTAGACCTGTAAATTTCAGATATCTGATATTTCTTTCTTTGTGATGGTTTAAGAACTATTTAGATGTTTAGTCCCCTACTACTTAGCTGCTTCTACTGAAATCCCATAACTAAACTCAACATTAGACAGCTCCCTCTGTAAAGAGTATTTCTTCTCTGGTCATATTCTGGAGGCTGGGAAGGAAAGAGGAAACAGTGTTAAGTACAGCCAAATGTAAAGGGACACAACTGAGATACTGATTCCTACTCAGAGTATCTCCTTGCTGAGTGTCCTAGAGACTCAGGATGTGGCATTTCAAACTGAATGTTGGAATGGGGTCCAGACAGGCAGATGCGCCCAGGCTGTCAAAAGCATTACTCGGGACTTCTCATAGGTGTTTTTCCCCTTCCCATCTGCAATCTGAAAGGTACTGTATGAGGACTCAAACCACAGGCTGCAGATTTGGATCTTGTGTCTCTTGGTGGAAACTCAGCTGTGGGCAACAAGTAGGAAGTGGCAAACCTGAAAAAAATGGTTTTCTACTTCTAGCTCCACTTCTTTGCCCCTTTCGTTGCATCCCCAGTTTCATTCCCCAGGAGGTCTGCTAGCCCAGGGCATATGGCTAGGACAATGTGATGCAGATGGAAAGTAGTCAGGGAATTGCATGGGGCCATGCTACCTATCTTAAGCTTTAGCAGGACTGTTCCATCTCTGATGTTGTCTTAAACCTTGTTACTTCCTCCAAGCCACACCTATACTTCCATTTCCCAGAAGATTCCTCTAAGTTCCTCCTCTTCATGGTAGGCTTCATGCCCTCTAATCATAAAATTGCTTTAATTTGTACCATGCTGCGTTACAGAGCATTAGAGACAATCCAAAAAGCCTTGTCTGTCTTTAATTCCTATGATTCTTAAAAGGCATTAATGGTAGTCTTGAAGACACAGTGGAGGAAATCACACTCTGCTGCAGCTGTGTTGAGTTTGGTGGAGCTGTGCTCAAGAAGTAATTCTGGCACAAGCTGAGCTTCTTCCCATATCACCATGCACTTTGAGACTACAATGATTCAGGAAGCTGTTAATATGCGGTAAACAGAGAGGCTTGTCCATAACCCTCTGGCCCTTTGTGTGAATGCATATTCACTGATTCTTTAAAGGAGTCGCTGACACAAAGGATAATAACAATCCATTTACAATCATTTTAGGGAAAAGGAGGCCGTGGCCATCTGCTCCACAGGGAAAGGTGAGCCTGGAGCAGAGCATGATAGGGCACAGTGACCCCACTGACAGGAAGACCAGATGCAGAGCAGCAAGTCTAGGTCAGGGTCAGTGCTGGAAACAGTGATCAAGGCTGGACACAGCTCAGTGATCCCCCAGTGACAAGGCAGGTCCGAGGTCAAGCTGGGAAGCAGAGCCTCTGAGTCCTCTGGGTCAGGGCCAATCTGGCAAAGGTCCAAGACCTGGTGCAGATGTAGCTCAGCTGCAGTGTAACATAGGCGGGGGCAAGCAGTAAAGCCTTATCTGAAAAGAAGCTCACAAGGGAAAGGAGGGCAGCTCACCTGAGCTTTCTTCAGAACAGCTCTGGTTGGTGAAGGAGCTGGCCTTGGACTCAGCCAGCTAAACTCTTTAACATGGCCAACTAAACGCCTGGAAGGGGGATGCACTCTGGGCCCTCACAGTCTGCCCCTGAACAACAGCATTGCAGCACCTCAAACAGACGGGGCAGGCAAGGGGGAGCACGGCTCCTTGCTGGCTTTGACTGACCTGAATATCTATGCTCACAGACACAAATGTAAAAACCCTTGATTGTGCTCCTTTGGTTAGAACCTTGTACACAGGAGCCCTCACCTCCAACATTAGGAGCGGGAAGAATGTGCCTCAGTTAATGGAGATGCTCATTCACCTCTGGCACATACCATGAGACAAAGAGTCTCTTAAAGGGTGGAAGACTGTGAACCTGAATGGTCAAGAATGAAGGAAATGGAGTAGAGCTGTGGAGATAGGTGTGGGAACCACACAGTACAAAACACAAAAATCTGACATGCCTTATGAATATTTACATTACCTGAAGAATTAATGGAGTTATATCTATATAACACAATTGTGAATATAACTTTACAGACTCCCCTCCTGTTGGTTTTGGCTGTTTGGGTTCTTTTTTTTTCCCAATCCTACTCTACTTGTAAAGATTACAGAAAATACCTGATTTTTCTGACATAAAGCATATATCAGGACTAAGTCCAACAGTGAAGGTCCAGAGATAGAAAAAGGACACTGGAATAACTCAAAAAATATCAGCAGTAGGCATTAAATCTAATGGCTCTTTGCACACTATGGTCTGATATACAAATAATTTTAGGAAGGAGACTGGATGGGAAAGCACAGAAATAGCAGAATTCAGTGAGGTGCAACATAGTTTGGAGTTCATAGCAGAGCTGCGGCCCCAGAAACAATGAGGTAATGTGGAAAGAACCACAGAGCTTTTGACTGTAGCAGTAAAGTGATAGCGACACAGTATCAGCCCTGAACATTATTGTAAGCTTGTACACTGGGAACTCAAACATAAAGGTTTTATGCACTGAGCAGATTTGTTCCTTGCATATGGGAACTGAAAGCTCACTGCTGCACATTGTCTTCTGAAAAAGGATATTGCTCACTCCCCCCAGTTGCATTGCAATAAGGCAAATGCAGGTGGAAACAGCAGAAGTCCAGCACAAGACATTTGCCTAGTGATTGTCTTTTCCACAAGGATCACAACACTGACCCACAGCTGCACTCCCGAGGCTTCAGAAGAAATGAACTCTGCATGTTTTATCTCTGAGCTGTCTGCATGTGACCTGGGCCACAGATTTTTCTTTTTTTATTTGCTTTTTTGAAAATGTCCTGAAAGAAGACAGATAAATCCTTTCAAAGTATTCCTTTCTCTGTTCGCCATCCCCTTTCCACCTATTCAACTTCATAGGCAGCAATTAACAATGAAGCAGAGAATAAACTTACCGGGTGTGTGCGTTTCCATGTTGCCTGGAGGTTTGGCTGGAAGTTGCGTCAGTGCTAATAGGATGTGTCTACGCTGATCGTGTGCACAATCTGCTTCTGCACTGGCTTAAGTAGTGAACAGCACTAGCAGCTATTTCCATCCTGGCTTGATCCTGCTGTAAGCAAACCACAAACTGAAGCTAATTAGCGAGACCTTCTGTTTTGGTGATTACTATCATGGAGGAAAGAGAGGGGACAAGGAAAAACTCCCATGACCTGAGAGGCCATGGCAATTCTCTGCTGGAACTTCAGCGTCTTGTCTTCATGCTCCATAATGCCTCAACAAGCAACGTAACAAGAGACATATCTTGTCCTAACTCCCCAGAAGGCAGTGGAGGAAAGGAAGAAAAAAGCTAATGCAAAACCAGCCAGCTCTGTCCCAAAAGCTATTATTCAAGGATTAGACTATCTTGGAGGTGGTTTCTGTGGGGAAGAGTGTCTTTATATCTGCAAAGCTTTACAGTGCTTCCAGGTAGGAGGTAAGTGCAGAAACCCTTTTATAAGGCTTTATCTCAACTACTCAAGTTACCTTACTGCAGCACTGTCATTCCTGCATGAAATATTCAGGGGATTGTCTTGTAATCAACTGTCTAATCATAACAGGTGATAGATCTTGCTTAGCCTGCAACCTTATTATTTAAGCAATGTATTGGGAAGAAAAGTTGTTGATGACTAATACCATCTGAGAAAGGACTTTTATTTGCTAATGATAATTGGAGGGAGGTGTGATTATTTGGAGTTCAAATTTTTTTCTTCTTTTAGCCTGTTTAGGACACTACAAGAGTTTCACTAGGGTGAGAGGGGGAAATGGATTTATTCAGCGACTGAATAAAGTACAGTGTTTCTACTAGCTTGTGATTTAGGATCGCGCACTGTGTCATGACTGGCAAGAATAGCAGTTTTCTATATCACAGAGAGATGTACTGATGTACTGTGGCTATCAAAGATACTGAGTTTATATAGGGACCAGTGTGGCTGTTGTGTCCCAAAACTTGGGCTGGGTGCTGTAGAACTTTCGCAGCAAGGCTAAGAAATACACATGTTGCTTTAAACTCTGGACAAATTGTCATGAGGTAGTTTCCCTTTTAATGAAATGACTATAGTCAGACCAAAGAGAATGAGATTAAATTAGGTGACTGTATTCATCTGTTTATTTCAGCTCAACTGAAGTGCCACATGAGGAATTCTATGTGTAACCTACATTAATGCTGTACGCCTGGTTTTACTTAAAAAGGAGAGGAATTAGGACGCCAGACTCCATCTTGAGTGGCTTTATACAGGTCAGTCGAGCTTTTCTGCACTACAATTTACCCCTGACAAAAGGGGAAAAGTAATGATTAGGGTCTTTACGCATACAGGGAAGGTGAGTACTTTAAATGTTACAGAACACTTTTTTAATAATTACTTTTCTATTCACATGGAGTAACGTCTTCAGATAGGGAAAGTTAAATCACCCCACTCTTTTTAGTTCCTCCTTTGGAATGGCATTTCCTAATTTCTAAGTAATATATCAACAGGTATCAAACAGTTGTTCTTACCCTGCTAGTATCTTATGTTAATCTCAGAACTGCTTTCAGTTACAAAACAAGGAACAACCTGGATGCCACAGTTTCTGGACTGATTAGTCTAAAAACTATTAGATCACAGAAATAAAAGAAAAAAATGAAAAAAAGTATTCTCGGTTGTTGCGTGTAAGTTCTCTAGTAGCAGGGATGCTACTTCATATAGGCTTTTGTTTGCATACTAGCCCATGCATACAAGTTTTGAGGCCTGTAATTTTTTTTGATTGTATAACCACCCCATCCCTTTGAATAAATTAATTGCTCTTTGCTTGATTGCTTTGCTGAAGTGTCCACAGTTACACAGATCTCAGTGTTCATGCTTACTTTGTACAAGGCAATGGTGCAATCACCTAGAGCTCCAAGCAAAGTGGGGAAGAGATACTCCAAGGGAAGCAACTGTTGAACTGCTTTTTGCCTTGATGTTTTGTAACCAATTAATCTGCTCCCTGGACATAGAGCAAACCTACTGCTTTGTATACACATATCTCTGGGAGAGGGGAATGAAAACTTGCCTAAAATTATGCTATTTTATATCCACATTATATGTTGCACCAACTAAATGATAAAACAGAAAGGCATACCCACTAATTGTGGAATAGTGTAGGAATGTAGAGCCAGGACCTGCTGGAATCCCTGTGGACACAAAGCTCTACCTGCACGGGTTCAAATTACTAGCTCCTATAAGACATAAGGATGGGTCCGTTACAGGTAGTACAGTTAGCTAAGGTAATAAATAATATACACAGGAGGCAATATGATAGGAAGCAATAATCATCTGGCTAAAATGGAACTGAGTCTGTAGTCTATTTTTAAGGCCACTTTCCAATGGAGAAAATCATAGTTTGGCATCACTGTGTTTCCTGAGGCACCTGGGTATGGGGTTAGTTGATAATGCAGAGCTGAGACAAATAGTACCAATATACCACATCATGTTTCACCTGCTGTAGAGGAGTGGTGCTTGCAAGTCTGTAAAAGTTATCAGAGAGATTAGATGCTTTTAATAATTAAGAAGTTATATAAGACTCCTCCCTAAATCCATTTAATGTTCCTGTAAATCTATCCTGTAGCATGCTCAACGATCCAGTTGGTCTTCTGAAGTGGTGGGACGCCTTCTGAATCATTGGCAGAAAGGCAAAGACTAGGATAGCTCAAAACAAGTAGTACGTACAAGTTGAAAAACAATGTTCCTGAAAGCCTGGATTCTGCTGGTGAATGTCAATAAAGCAGTCTGAAGTACAGCGCTGTCTGATGTGTGGGCACACTACCACTCATAGAGCACACAGCTCTCTACTAAGCAGGTACTTGAATACAGGCTTGATTACGTTCTTCACTTCTGCTAGGGAAGACTGCTTCTGAAAACAGCAGAGTTGCATTAAATGGAACCGGGCTGTGTGAAAGGCATGGAGGAAGTCTGAGCCCATTGCCTTACTGGCACCATTAAAGCCTTAGATGAAAGACAGCTCTTTTGGGGCAGGCTGCCTGCAAAAGTTTGATTCTCATGCCAGCAGCTCAAGGTGAAAAATGTATGTACCTTCTCAGTCTGTTAAGGGAGATGTTATAATATTCCCTTCCTCTTGCTCTTTCCTGCTTGTCTGTTTCTATGACAGGACTTTCAAGGAAGAAGCTCCTTCTGGCCTTGAGCACAAGAGGGCCTTGTCTTTGCTTGGAATATATAGGTGCTAGCCAGGCCTGAATAATAACATATAGACCGTACAGAAGTCCACAGAACTCTATTCCGTAAGAAAAAACAATAAGTTCTCATGGGAAGTATTGCACACCCACTTTAGTCAATGCACTGACATGGGTGCCTGAGAGCAAATTTGCAACCAAGGAAGGTGAAGAAAACCACACAGTATGAGATGTGTTCTTGAAGCGGTGTAAAGTCTTAATACAGTTCTGTTTATCCAATCACACTGAGCTACTTCTGCTATGAATTTGATCTTATAACCAAGCAGTTTTCCAGTAAAGAATCTGGACCTCCTTAGGAAAAATTATTAATTGCTCTACTGTGAAAGCCAATATCTTTATTTGAGTCTTTTTCTCTTGAGACACTTAGATCCACAAGATATTTCTTGTTAATTGAGGTAAAAGTGATGAAAGCAGGAATGCTTGCCTGTTTGTCCGGCAGATCTGTCCATCCACTTTTTTGCTGCGTGTGTCTGTTTTTCAGAAGCTCCAGAAAACTGTGGTTCCATCTCTGCCCCTGTGGATGCTCCTGTGTGTGCTCCCTACGCCAATAAGCTGGACCCTGACTTATACAATTATCTGATTAGAAGATCTGTCTGCAGCCCTGAAGCCTTAGCTGCAATGCTGTCAGCTTTCATGAGCTAAGAAAGGTCAGTCTGGGTGAGGACATCAATGGAAACAAAGGGGCAGTCCAGCGATGGTAAGGGGAAGAGTAAGACATTGCCTTTTACCGCTATCCACCCCTTTTCTCTGGTTCTCTCTCATGTTGCAGGCTGTTGTTCCAGGTGTTGCTTATTTGCAGCTTCAGCATGAGCTGCTGTGCAGTTGATTACCTGGGTGACCCAAATCTGTCTGTCAGGAAGCTTAATATCCAGAGCCAGCTACAAGGAACTAGTGTGAGGATGGAGGAAAACTGGTAACAGAGATCTACTGCAGTAAGTGGGACTGGGATCAATTAAAATTTGATTTCCCTCCCTGGGGTTTTTGTGGTCCCATAGCAGAAGAAACAGAGATGCATAGAAAGCCCTGAGCTTCTCCTAGCACTGTCCAGCAATAGAGGATGTCTTGAATAAATAGGAAGGGAAAAAAGGGCCTACGATTCAATATGTGTTGAATCCACAGCTGAATGGCAAAAGAGATGAAGAAGGGATCTGCCTGGTTCCTCTCAAAAAGGAATACAACTTGCATCTCTAGTTAAAAGCACAGAGGGAGTTTTTGTTTGCTCCCAAAGGGAGCCATTCATGCAGATGGGGAGGTGTTTTGACCCATTTAATAATGTCGCATTGGCATTCATGTGAGAAGCAATAGCTCTTCATCTCAAAACTTTCCTCCCTGTGACCCAGGGACAATGGTGACAACGTCCTCTGAAATGCCTTCCATTTCTACAGATGCCAACCTAAAAACTGCACAAGGATAACCTGATTTCCTGACCTTTTCTGCTAGGCTTCTCAGGAGCACTCTTACCCTTCAGGACTTCTATATATTCTTTTCACTGGTTCACTTCTGCTAAGGCTGGAGAAATGGATTTTTTTCACCCATAACCTATTCCTAAACCTTAGTGATTCTATCACAAACATACGGAAAGTTTGGTGTGGTTGTTTTTTTTTTTATATCAATAGGAGGTGTATATAGCTGATTTATATATACATTTTTTTTTTTAAAAAGTAAATTGAATGAGAAGTTTAAATATTTCTTGTCTTTCACAAAGGCAAATAGAATGAACAGTTTTCTCTCTTTCATATTTTTGAGAAATTAGCATTTCCCAGTGAAACTGCTTGACTGGCACTGTATTCCATCAGGATCAACAATGCTCTGGTTGTCTTTTGATTTCCATGTCCTGACCAGACCCAGTGGAGTTTAAATCCTGCTAAATTTATCTCTGGCAGCAGTAACTAAATTAAACTTGCCACTGACAATTCTGAATTTGAAAGAACTCTAACTTTTGTAGCTAATGCAACAGATGAAGTTCTGGTATTTGGAAATAAGGGAAATTATTCATGGGCCGTCTCTTCAATTGATACATGGAAGTGCCAAATAAATGGGTAAGAGCTCAGCCCCATTCACAAGTACTGAGGACCTGCAGAAGTCACACAGCCTGTCCTCAGCACACAATTTCTTTGCATTCAGCTTCAGGAGGAACATGTCTATGCATTGCAGAAATATATTTGATTGTCTGAGACATATCCCGTATTGTTTGTGTAGCAAGAACATGACCCTCTTACTATGAAGTCTTATGCCATAATTTCTGTACTCCCTGACTGGAGGGGGAAAAAAGACCAAAACCCTAAAAGTCCATAGTGTGTCACTAAGGCCTGAAGTGGGAATGCAAATGTAATGTCTCTGAAGACATTGCTAAATGCTTTGGGATATGTTCTTTAAGTAGAAGCAATTATTTCTGTTACTGTGTTGTGGGTTTGCTTTTTTTTTTTTTTTTTGTATTTTAAATAATGTGAATTACTTTACCTGGTGAAGATGAAAGAGAACAATACAATCTGCAATATCTTATCTATAAACAACCCCAAGAATAATCAAAAAATGCTCCATTGTGCTAGTAAGTTTTATTGTTTGCTACATTGATACAATTAGTTAGTTGGGATTCTACTGGATAAAACAGTCTACAGAGAGAAAATGAGGCTTGCACTGTACATAAAACTTGAGATTACACACTGGGTTTCTTGGAAATATTCAGTCTGTACACTTCCGAGAATAGCATTCACACTGAGAGGCAGAAGGGATGTAATGCTGCACCACCGTCCCATTGGCACACCGGAGGGGGATTGTGACTATGGTTGTTTGAGTGGCTGTACAGCAGCTGCACAGGTCTTCCCATTTCCCTGTCTGAACAGAGTATCTGGTATTGCTTCTGCACTTGCCCTGAATGGAAAAAAGAGATACCAAGTTTGAACATGCCAGATTTCAGTGGGACCAGAATCCAGGTTCTTCCCTGCAAAACATCCATGGACGGCTCCTCCTGGAGTTCAGTGCTCTGCTGTAAAACATGAACTCAGAAACAGGTATCTGACTCCAGAGTGTGGGGTGCTGGTCAAAGACTAATGTCTTATGAGCATAAGCATAGCAAAGGAGAGGTGAAGAAACTGATCACACAAAAAAATCCTATAATTTAAAATATCATAGGTGATGTCCAGGGCTATATTATTGGCTTGTAAGCACTTATGGTAATTGTCTCAGCTATGTGAGACTGTGCATTCAGAAAGTGCTTTAGTCCAAACATTGCAAGCTACACATCAATTGCTGTCCTGCTGGTTGCTATTTTGACTTGTTCTACTTCTCTGGACACTTTACTAATTTAGACTGAGCCATCAATGGCTGTAGCTATAAGCTTTCATGATATAAAAACAAATAGCCCCAAATTAAACTCTGTCAGAGTCCATTTCTTTTTGAAAGAAATGCACTCTTATTTCTGCACTCTTATTTCTGAGATGAATACCAAAAAATTATATAGCATTATTAGGGAGGACTTTAGAAAAACTGTTCTCTACAGCAGCTATAACAGGAGTATTTAGTTTACTCAATATATGGACAGATAAACAATATAAAATCTGTACTTTTGCAGGTGAAACTTCAATACATATGACTTTATGGCTAAGGACCTGATTATCATTGAGTTTGTGGACAGGACAAGAGGTCAAGAATTTTTTTTATTTTTCTTTTATTAAAAGGTAAGTGTTTTCATTGCTGTTTTTAAAGCTTCCACTCTTATTAAGACTTGTGTAGCAAATGAAGGTCCTTTGCCAGATATCTATCTGAAAAGCCTAGTCATCTATGCCCTTAATACTTCTCCTCTCTGTTCCCATTCTTCTCCCAGTAGTCACGGGAAAGAGAGGGACTCATTTTGCCTACTGCCTTAATTAAAGAGAACACTCAAGGGGCTGGGTGCAAGCCATCTTCTTGGCTGCCACCCTTGTATGGCATAGTTTGGATTTTATAGAATCCTTGTATGAAGCTTGGTTATCTTGGATTGAGCATCTATTGTGCTACAACCCTGTCTTGGAAGAGAATGTCATCTTTGGTTCCCAGTCTCAGAGAGATGGGAACAACCAGAAGGGAAACCATGCTCCTGTTTCAAATGGAAGTTGCCCTATAAGGTGTAATCAGTAATGGGCAAGAAATTAAACTTTTAATCTGATTATGGAAGAAATGCACAAGACACACAGATTAGTGCTCAGAGCACCTATAGTTTATAGAGCACAGAAGTCAAATCATAGCACCCAAGTTTAAACGTCTTTTAAAGTATCATGCATCTAAATATCTATTCACACTCTCAGAAATCAACTTCAGAGCCTGAAGAGGAATATGTGGGCTTAACTGAAGACTCAGATTTGAAAATCAGCCTCACTAATACTAAGATGAAAATTCTTTATGAAGAAAGTCCTAACAAAGCCACTTCAGAGTCGTTAATTTCTGATGGAAGCAAAGGAGAGTGGTATGGACAAAGCCGTTGTGTCTAACATATGTGCCTTTTTTCATGCTGGCTTGAATACAGAAAATTCAGCATCACCAAATTACTTTAGGAAATAAATGCCAATGAGGTTTACACTGAGTGAATCAATGAGAAGGACAGAAACCGATGCTGCACTTTCTGAAGTGAAGCCATAGTGGAGGCAAAGGTTTCCCTTGTGGAAGGGAGAAAGGGGGCTAGGGCAGGGCTTGGGGTGGGGGGTTTGCTTTTTTTTTTTTTTGCATATTTACCTCACAATGAGAAATAGGCACTTCCTTTTCAGCCACACATCCATTGGTATTCCTATACTGCAGTCTGCTACTTACTGGTCGACATTCCACTTCCACACCTACCAAGTTAAAAAAAAAAAAAAAAAAAGAAATGAAGTGTTTGACAGTGCTGACAATTCCCTTTTTTAAATTCCCTTTCCCTTATTACTGAAATTGCTGTTAGTGAGACATCACTACTGGTAAGATTCCTAGCAAGAGAATTAGGTGTGTCTCCTTAGAGTAATTAATGCAGAGCTGTGTGATTATAACACACTTCAGCTCTAAAATTCCACCGGAGACCAGGGTTTCCCTCATGTTTCTTTTCAATTGACTACTTTGTTTGAAAGTCACCCTGCCATCTAAGGTCTGCTTTTTACCTGTTGGCTTCTGTGTTAGGTAACTCTCCTTTTAAAGATAGTTCAATGGTAAATTGAGCAAGCAGAACCCCAATAACCTAATTAGAGAAACAGAGCACCCTGCCCTGGCTCTTCCTGGAGCTGTCACAGGAGGGAGATCCCATTGTCTTGGGATGATGCCCGTCAAGATGATGCCCTTCAGTGGGAGCAGCTCTCCAAATCACCTTACAGACTGAGGTGGGTCACCGCCTTCAGGGACTCCTTATGTGGTGCTAGGGAAGAACATTTTGGGGTCCTACAAGACTTACCTATCACGGGATTTTTAGGGGAGGAACCAAAGGTGGGGGAAGAGAGGGATTAAGGTGGGCTGGTGAGAATGTGTGTGCTGTTTGTCTCTGCCAGAGTACTGAGTGTTTCTGTGCATGTATGTAAAGAATGTGTGCGTGCAAGTTGTACACGTGTTTGTGTGTGTGCCTATTGGGAGACATGCTCAGCCTCACCGTTGCCCGGACCTGGGGACATGGAGCTGTGGCAGCCTTGCCTCTATCAAGCTCCTAGATTGGACAACTCCTAACAGTCCTTGAATGTGTGGTGCATTTTGCAGAAAACTAATGTGACGAAAAGAAAAACTAGGAAAACAATAAAATTAGAGAACTAATTCTGTGAAAATCTAACTTTGGGTCAACAGGAACATTTCCACTGTGTTCAGTAAATCACAAAATACTCCAATACTTGTTTTCCAATACTTTTTTGCTTTTAGTGTTAGGTAAACGCTCCCTGTTTTTTTCTAACAAGAAATCCACAAAAAAGGCAGTAGGTCTGGATGTGTTATGTGTGTAGGGTGCAAGCTCAGGGAATCTGCTGATCCCTCTTTGTGAAGTGAGGTTGGTTTGCTACGATCTGTTAACTGCAGTAGTCGACAGTGACTCTGCTCCTCCGCTTCTGAAGGGAACCTCGCCATTGACATGCTCAAATACAGACTAATCCAGAATATTTTATTCTGAACACTCTTGTCTGTTTTGGTCCACATCTAAAGGTTTGTGAAGGAGCTAATGCATTTTTAAGTGGATATTTTATGCACTGCAAACAGCAGTTCTTTGTAGTGTTAATATAGTGCTATACCTGTCTGTAAAAACAGGCTCCTACTTTTACTTATTTCTAGCTAACCAATAGAATTTCTGTATTTACCAGAATACTGGACTAGTTTTTACATACTACGCAAGAGCATTTCAGAGAGCTGAAGTGCACAACTAAGTAGATACATAAGTTGAAGAGAAATGTATCCATCTTCCTAGCAGCAAATATAGCTTTCAATACCTTTTCCATGGGAATATTAGTACCAAATTGGCTCTGTGCCTTGCTAAGACTTTACGTTTCATAAAAAAAAAAAAAAAAAAAAAAAGAGTTTGAAAAGTATTTTTATTTCATCACTTCATTTGATAAAACTCGTCCACCTGGAAGGAATACACAATTGTGTCTGCACAACTGAAAAGTCCAAACAAAATAATTGTCATCACACTCAACACAGCTTCATCACCTTTTTGATCCTGACTTATCAACTCATTCTCGAGTTACTTCACTACTCTGATTTTCTTTTTTTTGTAGACTGTGCCTCCTTTGCAAAGGAGACATATGCAGTTGAGATCACCAGGGAAAAGAGGTAAGAAGCGGAGATGCGACTTCTGTGTTAAGTGGGAAAGTAAGGATTATCCTTTGCAAATAATCAAGTCCTTTGCTAGTACCACAAAAATCAAAGCTATGTGTTAATCACCGTCCTTCAATTGATAACCCACGGTTAGTTGGCTGGATGCAGTATGTTGGCTTTTTCCTTATGGAGGTCCCTGAATAGAGAAGCGACCAGGAATAGGACTGTGTAGTAATACAGGACTTTTCAGTTTTTAGCTATATACAAGCAAACATCAATGGGAATAAGGATTTGAAGGCCCATATAATATGGGCTGATTTAGACAGGCGATATTTCACTTAGATCAGTTTGCTGTGCAAAGTGTGAAGTGCAAATCACTATAACTGTTAAATAAATATAGGTATTGAGCTGTGCTCATTTGCTCATTTGGAACTGGATTTCTTCTCTCCTCAATTGCAGTGATAGGCATTCTGAATTAGTAGAGCCTGCCTACAACCCTGTCTTTTAGATCTTAAAATCTGTTTTTGTTAATAAATATTTTTCAGTATTCCTTACTTGAGGTCCGCTGGATCAACGCTCTCTTAACTAGATTACCTGTTTGAGCCATTTGATGACAGTCTATCTCAATAGCTTTCTGACTTCTATTTCTCAAGCCGGAACTCAGTGCTTATACAGACAGGCAATGGCTGCAAACTCTCTAGGAGTTAACGTCCTTCATCAGGGGTATTATTACAGCAGTTACTGTGCCAGTGTGGTGATGGGCTGCTATGCTGGCCATCTTTTATTTATTAGCGCATGCACAGAGAAAAAAAAATAAAAATAAAGAGATAACGGAACACAGGCAAGATGTTGATATTCTGACCTTAGAAGAAAGTATCAGCCTTTTGTTGCCTTTTTTTTTTAAATTTAAATGAACTACAGTATTATTAATTTTTTACTTACAAAGGAGAAAACTGAGAGGTTGTCTGTTCACAAAAGCATCAGAGATTCATTTTAGAAATGAGAACCCAACCCTGCAATCCTTCCTCATGTAAGCAAACCCTTCCTACGCTCACAGCCTGATTGACATTCGGTTTATCTACACAATGATGCATGAAATTAAGAGTTGCAGGACTGACTCCTAAGCTGACAACTTGAAGATGCAGTCAGGCTGTTCAATAGGAATGCACTTTTAACAATCATTTCCCCTACCATTTTTTGGTTATTACATCATCAAAAAACCAATCAACATTACATTACTGATACCAGGGGTTTTTTTGCTGAATTAATTTTAAGTTGATTGATTATTCATGAAGTGGTTGCCTCACATATTCAGTATCAGGTTATGTGACTTGTCAACCTGTGTGTGTAATACTGTTCCTGTTATCATCTTTAGATGAACAATAAAATAAAACATTCATAATTAACATCTGCATAAAATGTGGAGAGTATCTATTTCTTTCTAAGCACTTGTGAATACTGTCAAAACACGTGTTCTAGCAGACAAAACATGCAGAAGTATCCCGATCAGAGGATGGACTTGTTTGATGGTTTATTTTAGCCACATTGCTTAGCTCCGTTTCATTAAACTGCATCTTACGCAAAATGTAGCTCCTTACCCAGTAGCTTACACTCTCTTCAATTTCCATACAAAAAATTTTGGCTTATTTACTTACATGTGTCACAGCAGGTATTGCCAAGTTTTGTAATTCTGCCCTAAAAAAATAAACAAAGAAAACTTTTATTTTGGCACAAGTAATACACATTTGTTCTGCTAGAAGAATATAAAAGGATGTTTAAAACAGGGCATTAGGCAAGAAAATTGTATTTCTATATTGTACAAAAATATAAATCTACATCGGTAATCATCTCTTTATCCATTTTAAGGTTTTGAACTTGTGATTGTATTTGTTGATAGATGATGGGAAATGACTATAGTAGCAAGTTCCACAACCTGAAAATATTGCTTTCACCTTATATTAGGAGCTTTCAAAAATAAAGACATTGAATACAAATAAATGTATGGGAACCAGAAGGATAAAACCAATAGCATTCAAGTCTTATGTCTAAGAAAGGAAGTTAAACATTCCCTCTTGATTTTTTTAGCAATATAGATGAAAGCACGCCTATTCCACAACAGCTGAAAATGTTCAGGCAAATCATCATAAAATATCACATCTGTCAAATAAGTTTTAACAGCCAAAAATTTTATTTTTATTGTTTCACTACTACCATGTAGAAAATAATTCTGAGAAATACATGTATGGTGGAAAATTACTGAAAACCCATAGTGAAAGGAAAAATGGATAAATATTTATACTGCAGGATGATGCCATTGTTGCTCTAAGCACCTGAACACACAGGCAAAAGTTTGGAGGCTTCTTTAATTAAAAAACCTAAAACCTAAACTTTCCATCTGTAACCAGATGGAATTTCATAGCTGAAAAAGTTGTGGTGGTGGTTTTTTTTGGTTTGGTTTTTTTTTTTTTTTTTTTTTATGGGAGGAGAATAAATGCAGTTTGGGAAGTTCTGGTTAAAAAGTAAACTACTCTTCACTGATTTTCAATAAAGACCTTTAGAATATAAATATATATGTATAACCCCAAACCTGTAACATAATCCAGCATTTTTCTAAATCTCTGTATAACAAAACTGTGTATGCTGTACTGATTTCACAAAGTGAGAAATGCACTGTAGAAGCTTTATTCTTCCTGCATTATACATATCAAATCCTCCATTTGCTTGATAGGTATGTAGAGAGAGGTTTGGGCACAAACTTTGTTAAAGGTTTCCTGCTTCCCGTTGTGCCCAGGAAAATGGGGACAGGTGGATGTAAACACCTGTGTGATGCTAGACGAGCAAAAGCAGGACCTTATATGCTACATCCCAACCTGCACTCTCTTCCTCAGTGTACTGCTAACCTCAAATCACAGGAAAGATGGGTGGGCATGAAGAGTGGGGTTTTTATTACACCATTATACCAAACAACTGCAAATGTGGAAGTTTCCTACAGCATTGTGAACATTCCTTTCCCTAACTTCATATGAGCATAGAGAAAAAAACGTCTTAGCATTTCATATGCATATTCATATAATTAAAAAAAAAGTGTCTGATCTGACTGTTTTTTCAGTTTGTGTAATTATCCACACAGTTTTGCTCTGGATACCAAACTGAAAATATCATTAGAACAACCATTTTCTTATGTTTGCTGCTTCATATGGAACAGAACTACTGCAATCTCAGCATCTTCCCTGCAGTATAGTCCCACATAAAACCAGCACGTATTTTAAAATAAAGAAAACTTATATTTTTCTGAATTTCAAATACAGTTCAAATTCAGTTTAGCCAAGACGCTGGAAGAGGGTCAGGTTTTTCCACTCCAATACACATAAGGTACTCACATACAGAACCATAAACATGACAGAGACTATGTTTAACCTGGAAGCAGGACCCATTTCACTACTTACTCCTTCAGCCAAACATCTTCTGGAATCAAATGGAGCACAGCCAGTGATTCTCCTTTCCCAGATGAATTCCCCTTTCTCATTTACTTTACAGGAGTGACTATCACAGCCATCCTGAAGTGATTCATTTGGCTGTAAAGAATTAAAGGCTGTTAGCTTTACACAGAAACAACATGGGACAGTAAGTTTTCAGGATACTATACAACCTGACTATTCCTGTATTGATATTTCAATTAACATACCAGGGTGGTGAAGTTTATAAAACATGGAAATCTTTATAGTAAACAGAATTATTTATCAATAAAGTCACCATCTTCTATTTACTTCCATAGCCATATTGATTGCAGCTCAGTCAAGACTTCCAAAACCTGACCTTTTTCAGCTCTTAACAGAGAAGAAATTTCTATTAACTGAAAAGAGAAACTATTCTAAGTGGGAAACTTGGGAGTTTGGCTATGAATTGGATTTTAAAGAGACGTGTGTGTGTGTGTATATATATATATGTATATGAATAAATAACTTCTGGCTGACTTGGGAGCTTTTTTAAAAAAATACATAAAACCATGCCCACACCTCCACATAGAATCATAAAATCATTTATGTTGGAAAAGACCTTGAAGGTCATCGAGTCCAACTGTAAACATAACACTGCCAAGTCCGCCATTAACTGTCCCTGAGGGCCAGGTCTACCCATCTTTTAAATACCTTCAGGGATGGTGACACAACCACTTCCCTGGGCAGCCTGTTCCAATGCTTGACAACCTTCTCGGTGAAGAAATTTTTCCTAATATCCAATCTAAACCTCCCTAGTGCAACTTGAGGCTGTTTCCTCTTGTCCCATCGCCTGTTACTTGGAAGAAGAGACTGACCCCCATCTCGCTACAACCTCCTTTCAGGTAGTTGTAGAGAGCAATAAGGTCTCCCCTCTGCCTCCTTATCTCCAGGCTAAACAACCCCAGTTCCCTCAGCCACTCCTCACAAAACTTGTGCTCTAGACCCCTCACCAGCTTCACTGCTCTTCCCATACTCTCCCCATCTAAAACTTAGTTCAGGAATGGAATGAAAGAAAATGTTATATTCTGTTTCTTGTGACAAGCTGATGGGTTTTAACCAGAAAAATATCCACTCCTGTTTAAGAACCTATCATGCTGGATAGATTTTTCAAAATTCACATTTTCAATTTAAATTATCCATTTCTCATTTAAAAATGAGGTTTTTAATTTCCTTTAAGTAGTTGTTTGAGCTCATATTCCAGTTAAAGTTCCTTGACATTATTCATGCTTGCAGGTACATCTAGAATGTCACTCTAGAATTTTGCACTGTGGTATGAAGTCTCATTTTTTTATTTACAAACAACAACAACAAAAAAAAAAACCAAAACACACCATTCTGAGATACAAAAGAAAAGGCACAAGCAATATCATGCTGCCTAATCAAAAAGGAGGAAAAAAAAGCACTTTTCATGGGTTCACCAGAAGTCTGTGCTACATTTACATTTACTCATAAGTAAGAGTGCTTAAAACTTACCTGAAGGTATTTAAGTCTTCCATCTCTCAGCCTGATGCCACATGAAGTTGGCACACATTTTCCACAGCAAGAGCCAGGGATTTCCTGCCTTCTGTAGTTCTAGAAGGTAAAGGACATTTTTCTGGGTTTATTTTGTTTTGAGCATGGTTCCTCCACTTATTTGTAGAGGTTTGTTTTTTTTAAAAAAATTCAACAGACAACGCAATAGCCACCAAAATGCTTTTTTAAACAGTAGGACTAGACTAGCTTAATCTAATTAGTTGCATACTTTTGTGGTTTGTTTTTTTTTTTGTTTTATAAAGGCTGGCATTAATCCTTGTACTGATTTATTAAACGATAGGGAGATAAGTCTATTTCCAAGTACAAAGCCTCCTGTGACCACTAAATTCAATATTCTTTGACTATAACAGTTGCTGAGTCAGGTCCACTAAACAACACCTGGTAGTAGGAGAGGGTAAAAAACTTATTAAAATGTTTTGAGTGACATACAGTTTGCATTTGTGGCATGCAGGAGCTTCTCTGTAAAGCTAATGAATACTACACAGCGCAACTTGGAAAAGGAGTTTGAAGTGCTTAAACCAGGAGAAAAGGGCAAGGTAACCAGTCAGCAGTGGGCAGGGAAAGGGGAGAATAAAGCTAAGTGGAAAATTTGGACTATGGAAAGAAAAGAAAATCACCTGATTAAGCAAGAAAGTAAAAAGAGCATCAGAGAAGGTATGACATAATAAAATGGAAAAGGAGAGAAAAAAAGAACAGAGGAATAATGGAGCCCCACAAACTACACAGGAAGGAAAAAATAGTGGCAAGGAAAGGAGCACAGGAGACTGAGCAGCACTAGATGGAGAGGAAGAAGGGTATAGAGTGGATAAAAGGGGGGGGGGGGGGGGGGGGGGGAAGAAAAAAAAAAAGAACAGAAAGGAACCGAGTTAACACATGAAGTGTCCCACAGTGATGTCTCCAGCTGCTACACATAACCAACAGCTGCTTATGATGAGCTGAACGTTTTTAAGACAACAAACACTTTCTGGTTGAGTGAAGGCATGCATGTTATCCATATGTTTTTTATAGAAGAAGAATTTGGGGAGGGTGGGAGGTTACTATTAGATCATTGGAAGAAAACATAGTTCATTGTTATTTAGGTGAACTTGCTCTACTAGCAAAAATGTAAGCACCTAAAGTAGGTCAATAAAATGCCTCCGATGAGCAGAATATGCTGCAGTTGGCTGCACTTCAACTACCAGTGCATTTACTTTCATAGCTTCAGCATCCAGTAGAAAGCAGGTGCTCCTCAGAGACTATATATACTCTTAGCCCGTGATTTTATCCATTATGAAGGAATTGTGTTTACTTTGGGTATACCATGAAATCAATGACTCTGAGACAGGAAAGATCCCAAGTATGTATGTGAATCCCATTGGCCTTAGAGGGATGAAGACAATCTGTATCTTATTTGATATTTTTTCCCCTCAAGCTTCAAAGATTCATTACAATGGCTACAAAGGGTCTACACCTAGACCTGCAACTTCCCTTGGGTAGCTGCACATCTCCTAAACACAAATTCATAGCTTAAATAAGCCCAACTGGAAACTGCCCTTTCTTCAGGTTTTTTTTGTTTAGTCTATACTTTTGGGTCAGGTGGGGGAAAGGAGCTGTTTGGGAATTGTGTGGGTGGTGAAAGAAACAGAAGAGGAATGTTTCCCCATTTTTTTACCATGTATTTTATTGATTCCTCTACCTTTAATTTCTACAGCTGTCTTCCTGCATTGAAAAGCAAGAACTGATATTTATGTATTTTTGATTTTTGTGTGGGAACATCCATATGCACACGTTTCTAGTCACGGATTCATTCTAGTGTATCTGGTTTTTTTTCATTGATCTGCCAGGTTACATTTTGTGGAAGTGAGAAAGATGCTCAGCACTGAGCTTGGCCATTTATTTTCCTTTCAGAAGACTGCGTATATAATCAGACCTTACAGAAGGGGTGATACTAGGGTCCAGAACAACACAAAGTATTCCAGGTTCTCCCTTTTGTCACAGAGTACACACATACCATCAAATAAAGGGGGTCAAGGACAGTTTTCTGGCCCTGCAGACAAGTGGAACACGTATGTGTGTCTAAACTGCATTCTCACCAAAAAACAGGCTGGCCTTAGGTTCTCCTAACCACTGACCTATGCACAAGCATTATTTGGAATTTTGCTAGTTAGAAAGGGGCAACTGGGACACTGCTGACAATTCTTCAAGATAAGTGGTTGCAGGGCATAATTTGAGCCTGCAGTCTTGCTCTGTTTAGTTTACTAGTACAGATGAAACCAAAGAACCTTCGCTTACTACATTGTCCTTTCCAGTTCTACTTAGGGATTGAAAACTGAACTCATCCAAAACTTTACCCCTCTCTCTTGCAGGGACCCTATCAATGTATGCCTCTCCAGAATATCAGCCAGGAATTCTATATGATCATGTCAGAGATGAGTGTTTTTGGTGCAACAGCCACTGCTTGCACAGACACCAGGTTTGGTTGGGTCCATTGGGCTCCATCCATTATCCAGGGAAAGGCAGAAGAGGATGGGGCATTTAAGCCTTTTTCTGTGAAACTTAGCTGCTGGTCTGCGCTTTCAGACAGCGGGAGCTTAAGCCAGCCTCTGCAACTGGCTGAGGCCTTCTTCTGCTTGAGGTATTGATGCTAAGAGAGAAAACTATGTGACTGAGCAGAACTAGTCGGGCACTGCAGTCCCACTGTTGGTCAGTGGAATAAAAATGGGACCTATTTTCCCCTGGCTTTCCCAGCCAAGGTCATTCCTTGCTGATGATGACAGCAAAGCAGCAGCAAAGACTTCAAAAAGGACAGTGGAACTGATGGGGACAATCACCTCAAATCTCCTAAAGCATGACTGGGAACCAGAAAAAAAAATATTATTGAGCTCAGCTATTAGACAGTACAGGATAGTCATAGGAAAGCCCTGAAACGTGGAGACTTGGCTGAACTGCCGGTCCCTAGAGGGTCAGATAATACTGTAGGAAAGAAGACACAGCAGTTCCTGTTGCCAATGGTTTGCTAAACCTTATTTTGCCCTAAAGGTAAGTCTAAAATACACAATAAAGATGTGCCTGTGGACCTGAGTATAATGAAAAGTTACCTTTCCTACACCATGGATTAAGATCACGTTTGGTATATTTCATCTAAATCAAGTAAAGAACATGGGGATACGACTTCTCAGTAAAAATTCAAAAAAGGCAACAGGTCCCATAGCTGTACAGAACATAAACTGGTATAAACAGTGAAGAACATGGCCTTCTAATCAGACACATTCTTAATGAAAACATCCAGATCACTTGCACTTACTGCTGGGCATGGTTGACAGCTTAATTTTGTACATGTCAGAGTATATGTCCGAGAAGATGTTGACTGGATGGAGCAGACACATGTTGTGCATTGATCCACCATCAGGCGTCTCCATGGCTGAAACATTAGAAACAGTTTGTAAGTCAGTGACCGTCTCTTCAACAAAACACATAAATGAGCAATTTTACCCAGGTCAAGTCTCTTCCATTAAATCTTGCAATGCAATTCATTGCAAGAGAAACTAGAAAACTGATGCCCTCACTTTCCAGAGATCCAAATTTTTGCATCTGTAATTCTACAACAAGCAGCATAGCATGAGGAAGTTTTTCAAGTAAGCCCTTTAGAATTCCTTAATCTGCGAAATGGCATTGGCATTTCTTATTTTGTGACTTACAAAGCTAGCAAGAAAGACAGGAATCCTCGAAAGTGATGAGGAAGATTTTGTCATGACCTATCCTGACTATGTGTTAGGTAGTTGCCACCAGTTCATTTTTTGTGAGTGTAGTGAATTGGTTTGCCAACAGCTTTTGATTTTTGAGCCATTACAACACACAGATCATGGGCAGAAATTTCTTGTTATTGCTCTTGTAATAACACTGTTTAGAATCTCTAGAGGCCTAAAAGTGTAAAACTGAGATAGGAGAAAGAAAAAAAAAAAACAAACCAAACAAAAAACCCCAAACAAATAAACCAGAAACAGAATTACTGAGTGAAGAACTGGACTTATCCATAGTTACAAGAAAATCAGAGTCTGAGCTGGTACACAAGTAAAATTCCCTGAGCTCTTCACCAGCACCTTGTTTGCTGAATCCCATCACATTTTCAAAGCAAGCAAAAATGGCATTTAAAATGTACAGAGAAAAATGCCAAACTATTAACGGGAAACAAGAGGATGTGGAGTTAGTAACTGGACTCCTAGTGCTGAAAGGAATTCTAAATACAAAGTCTTCCTGCTTTCCAAGTGCACAGGCTTTCGTGTCAACCTCAAAATACTAAACTCCTATGGATGAATGGACAAAATGGGAGGACCCTATTAAAGTCTTTCACAAAGAACTTCTGAAACCCAATAAATAAAGTAAATAGACAATATCACTAGATTATAAAAGCTTTGAGTAGTGCTTCAAGTGTCGATGTGATTTCACTACTGACTTTGTTTGGAACAGGAATTTCCCTTGCTACATATTATGCGTATCTTCAAATTCCATTTTTTTCTTGTTCCACACTAGTAAACGCTCATGGAAAAAATGGAGCAAAACCAAGAATCTGTCCAGAGTAACACTGTAAAGGTAATAGGTTTGTGGGTAGCTCAGAGCCAATACTCTGACATATACACTAAAGGACAAATCTTATGATTAAAGAATTTTAATTGCATTCTTACTCTGCACCCCAGCACAACAGAAGTCCTCAGGGCTCAGTTGTCTTCTATAAAGCACCAGCAATAGCAATGACTTTTTTCTTGTTTTGTGGAGGTCTATAAAAAAGATCCTCCACAAAAAACATGATGGGGAGGTAATACCTATGGGGATATGCCCCTGTCTTTTAACAGCCCAACTTGAGACCTTGGCACAGAACCCTTCAGCTTTCTTGGTTTAGCCTTTTACAATGAATATCAGGTCATTAATCTGGAGGGTTAAAATATCTCAATGGATGCAGGCATGAGGACACATTCATAACATTTTCATATGGGAAAGGGATTGATAGAAAATGTCATATGAAACTCCAGACTTCTTATTTACTCTCAACATTGGAAAGCATTCAGACTCCAGAGTGATGGTTCTAGTACAGACTACATGGCCTCACAAGAGCATTCAACCGCTGACACTGGTATTGCTCTACTGGTTAGAGCAATGTGCAAGTACACGCGTGTGTACAAACACACACACATGTGCATGTACATACAAAAGCCTTGCAAATCTGGGAGATGTCCTCATCATGGTGGACCCATTTCAAAATATATTTGGTTTTGCTTTGTTTACTATCATAATCAGGCCCTTTAAAAGTAAATACTTATCACAGAATGTCTCAGTAGCTCCAGGCTTTCACACCAGGAAGAAAGCATCTATAAAGCCACAACCGATATTATAACTGATATCCTCATTGGATCTTCTAATAATCCTAACATTCCAATTAAATGCAACAAAGAATAGATAAAGTTGAGTTTATACTAAAGTCACTGTTATAGGCAGGAACATAGGGCTTACTAGAAACACGTTGAAACAAAATCCTTACACACAAGTGTCTTGAACTTTTTGGGAAAGGTCTTACCTTGATCCAAAGTTTGCATTACAGCTTAGTTCTGTGATATTTATTTAATGTATTTAGGGATCAGCATACTAATGGCTTTAACAATGGCTTTCTGTGAACAAACATAGCTTAGCATGACCGAAACGAGTGAAATAATGGATTGATACATCTTTTTCCCTTTATATAATGCACCTATCATGTATTTTCTTGGCTAACTTAGAATTATATGTCAACATCTGCTAACCCAGCGTTAGTCAGTGCAACCAAAATAACCTGCATAAAGCCCAAATCTACTTAGATCTCCTTCAAAAATGTCACTCAGTAAAAGCCTGGGAAAACAGATGAGTGATACAGATAATCCTTTTGGTAAATACAGCCACCTGCTTGGAAGTCTGCAGTTAAAGCCCACAGCATTGTTAAGAACAGCAGAGTGAATGCAATACACCAAATTAGTGGAATATAATATTGGTAACCAGATACAAGACAAAAATGTAAAGGGATTAAGGACACAGTCAGTTAACAGAACTGCAGTAAAAGACTCGAAACTTGGAACTATTCAGTGAATGAGTTAATGGAGCAAAGTTTTCCCCTGATATAAAATGAAATTTGAAACCTATTCTTAAAGGACCCAGAATAAAGTTTTTGAAATCCAGGAAGTATAAACTTCTGTGGACACCACATCTTCCTTCCTGACTAGAACTCTGGAACAGTCATTGAAGTAAAGAATAGTGTAAGACGAAGCTGTAGTAACGCCAGCTGCTCAAAAGCTTTCAGACATGTAGCTAATTAGCTTACAATAAGTCATTAAATGAAGCTAGTTTAATTGAAAAGAATAGTTCATTAATTTAAGGCAAGTTCAAATATAAGCTCTAATTTAAATTATTTTAATTTTTTTAAATAAAAACGGCCACTTTGGTTAGAAATCTTCCAAGATTATATCTCAACTCAAATTTCACACTCTCTCCATCCTGAGAAAATATTTTTGGTAACTGCATTGTTGAATGCTAACTTCAGTAATGCTTGACATTTGCAACAGCAAGAGCACAGAAGTAATGTAACAGCTGGGGCCTACCTACGCTCTCAAAATTTTGCACAGGCAATATTTGATAAAATGGCTAATTTTCAGGAAGAAAAATAACACCTTTTAAAAGCTGTATTAAAATAAAAATAAAAAAAAAGAAAAACATTTTAAAGACAGCTTTTATTATATAGCCAGATAGCAAATAAGAATGACTCAAAATGTATTTTTGCGTCAGCTGGAACTCTTTATAAATTCATTCCAAATTGGGAAAATTTTTTCAAGATAGGAATCTTTTTCAATACTGTAGAAACTGAAATATTTTATTTTTAAGTATTCAAAACACAGATACTTCTCAATTTGCCTTCAACATGACATTTTGTTTCAAAATTTGCTTATGCTTTATTTTAAACTATTTTAAAATTCTTGAAAATAGAACAAAGACTTTACTTGACAGATCAGGTAAAGATTTTGTTGGAAGAGAAAAAAATTAGTTGTTCATGAAAGAACAGCATGCAACTGGAAAGACACATTCTTTTTGCAACACAGAAAATATATATATTTGCATAACTATATAACAGAAGGTGGCAAGAGCTAGCAGTTGCTATGCTGCAGGACATTCTTTACAAGTATGGCCTTTATAAAACGCGATAACTAGTTTTGACAACATACTATAGAGGAGACAAATAGAGGAATCAAAGATAAAGCAGATTATTTCAGATTTTACCACTTTAAAACCCTTCTCCCATTGTTCTGACAAGAAAGGCAGAGTTATTCCTTGGATTTAATTCTACAGGGAAGTAATCCCCACACAGAATGATGGATGCTTGATGACAGGGCTTTAGCTCTACCTGATAAACTTTCGCCTATCAACTATGAAAAAAATCAAAAGCCAAAGAAATAAATGGAGAAAGGTTCTCTCTGCCATACCTCCAAAGTCCAAAGAGTTTTGGGTAAGCTTACCTTTTAAACATATGAATAAAGACATACATTGACAATGCAGGAAATACATAGGTTAAAAGTTAGGTTAAATGACTAAAGAGGACCTGTTTCCCTGGGGGACGATGAGAATATTTAGAGCTCTTTGACACCAGAGGTGCTGCCAGAATATGGATTTAAGGAAACAATGGACAATTGACAGAGCTCTCCAAAGAAAAATTCGGCATAAATGAGATCAGATGCTCAACTCCCATCATTCCCACTGTCATGGGCTGGGTTAAACATGTCTTAATCTATCCATTAAATATGCAGTTGAGAAAAAATTTCCTCTGAGGGCATATCAGCAGGGATCTTGAAAGGGGACAGAGGTCAAACAGTGAGGAAGCTCAGCTTTCCTGTCCTTGCTAGCAGCCAAGGAGGGATACCCCTCCTTCTACACAGGTGGAGCAAGAGCCTCCATCCTTTTTTAATCTGCTTTATCCTCTAGGTAGAATACGGGAAGTTTTTGCTTCCCCAAAGTGGGCAAGGATCATTTTTGAGATTATCCCTTGCAGATAGTTTCCTGTGTGTTTGGTAGCCTGCAAGTCATTACACAATGTAGTTTACCACAGTTTCTAAGCACTTTTCTCAAGCATCCTTTCAAGATAAGGAAACTTTACTGTCCCCATTTTGAAGAGATACTCGTCATATAGGAAGTCTGTGGCAGGGTCACCAACTGGACATACAGGTGCTGAGCCCCTTGCCACTGCTTTTACCCCAAAGTCTCTCTTGCAGACATTCTGTCTGAACAAAGCTTATGTGTATTCTGGCAAGTCTGTGTTCTCCGAAAGCTCATCCGTATAACTAAATGTCTTACCATCACAGCAAATAAAAGGAATAGTGTCTTACCCCAATAACAGTGCCATTCAAAGGACAACCATTCAGGGGTACTGAAAAAGAAGATAATATTCCACTTAGCGTTACCTTTATCATGACATTACCAAGATTTAATAAACCACAGGTGTGTTTTTTGACTTATTATATTTTCAATTGAAGACATTTAGATCCAGTTTCACTGTAAAGAGGCATGATTGAGCCCTATTACATTATATCTTGAAAGGTAACAATTTGTCATAGTTATCCTGAATTCCACCTCCAAATATCTCTTGCTGAGTTTTTGGTTGCCTTTTTTCTTTTTTTTTTTTTACTAATACATGGCACCATATAAATTTTTCCCTCCAGTTCAAGTCTCGCACTCTCAGAAGATGCACTCAGGTTTTCTGCAAGTTACATTGCGTATTTCTCTTCCTCCTCCTCCCACTGCTAGCTTCTCACCCTGTGGTCAATTAAACATGACTGTGAGTCTTCTCAGGCTGAGGCCAATTAGCCAAATCTTCTGATTTGCACTTTTGATCCAAGTCTGTGCTAGGAAATGGCCACAGCCACAATGCTCAGAGACACACAGAAGACAGCATGGCTGCATGCAAACTCCCCGTTCATAGGAGGCACCTGGGAGAGCATTGAACCTTCCTAGCACAAAAGCACCTCAGGACCTCTTTTATACGCTCAAGAATGCGGGCTAGAGCTGTAGAGACATAGCCTGGTATGCCTCTGAAGCAATGCAAAATAGCTTCAATGGTAAGCAGTTCAAAAGGAGACAGTGAACATCACCTGGAAAGAGAAAGTAATAGCAGAAGGTGCTATTGTACTCAATGTCTAACTTATACTGGAGAGCTTCAAAGTAGTACCATACTTGCATAACACAAACTTTTGAAATTGCTGTTGAGAAACAGAAGATAGACACATGAGATGATTCATCCTTGATTCCGTTTGTCATACACAAAACCTTACCACATCTGCAAGAAGGACAGCAGTCTATTATTCGGTCACAACGCAGTTCAGTTCCCTCTGGACAGTCAGGCACATCCATTTGAGAGCAAGAAAGATTCTTCTGCTGCACAAAAACCTCGTTGTTCACCCGGACACATTCATTGATAATGCAAGGGTTGAAAGGGGATCGCCACTCTGTGCCGACCTGATGGGAAATTGTAAAAGGATTAAATATAGACATCAGTATTTGTGCCACTAGGTAGAGGGAAGACCACCACAGCCAACATGCTGGTTTGCAAAAGCATGTTTACTGTGCCAGGAACAGTCTGTCACTCAACAGTTCTCCATAAATCCTTATCATGACAATCAATTTGTAGAACAGTCTTCTGCTTGGTTTGTAGACTATAGGAGTTACAGGAGTATCCTTAAGGTGAAAAATAAAGGGGCAGGTGAAATAACATGTGAAGGAGAAAAAGCACTCTTAGCTAAGTTTAAACCTACAATTGTTACCCGGTAGCTGGCTGCACTGCAGCGCACTGTAGCTGAGCTGGCCCTCTTTCTGCTGGAACCTGCTGCAAATCAGCTCCACTAAGCCCAAAAGAGGCTTTGGCAATAGGCTCTAGACCTGAAAAAACTAGCAAATTTAGAAAAGACTGGATCCTATTGACAGCCCTGCTGATTACAATGACCCATGGGTCAGACAAGGTGGGAACTTCAAGTGCTATTATGGGAAAAGACATCACCACAGGCCAGAAAGAAGACGCTTCACAGTTCAGTGCAGGGAGGAGCTGATCACTGCTTTGAAGCTGTATGCCTCCACCAATAACACTCTGAATACACTTCAAGAACAGTGAAAGTGAAATCTGATCTCCAACTCTAGTAAAGTCAAACATCTTTGCTTAGAAAGGTAGGGAATACTATTCTGTTATGTCTTAAATACTTTGTTCTTTGTTAATGACAAAAGAATTGAAAGAGGACACACGAAGAAAGAGACAGCAAAGTATAAGGACAACAGAAATCAGTAAGACAGTGGGACATTAAAATTGTCCTTCTAAAGGCTTGTTTTATGAAGCAGAGAAGAATATTGATCCACATTAAGAAACGCCCTTGGTAAAATCAGGGAAGAAGCAGGCTGAAAAATGATACATTAACATTTTTTAAAGGACAGCAGGAGACTGCCTTTGTAAAAGAATGAATTAAGAAGTTGATATTAAATATGTGAACGTGAGACGGAGGAGATGTAGATGAGAATGCAGACGTATTATAAAGAACGACACTTAGGGAAGAAAAGATGGGGAGAAGGTCTATTATTTTAAATAGATTTAATTTACTGTTCTTGCCTTTGTTTAATCCAAAACTGTGCATAAGATTATGCAATTTAATGCTATTGGGGCAGGCAAAGGCTTGCCAATGGTGGTCGGGTTAGGGACAGAAAAAACTGAATAGCCTGAAGGAATTAAAAATATAGGCAAGAAAAGAAACAAATATCCACATAGCTTTCGAGAGTGTAGGGCATCTGCAGAACATTTTAAATGGCTGCTTCGTGCACTCACTTCCCGCTCGGCTCTTTGAATCCTAAGGGAAGAGGCACACTGCTGAAAATAAATTGTCAGTTTGAGCAGAAAACAAGTATGGCCTGGACCACTGCAGTCTGATCTGACATGCAGCAATCATCTTTAGCAACCAGAGAATACTTCATGTTTCTATCCTCATTTACTTCCTGATACTTCATTGTGTACCACATAGGATATCCTATTGGTATAGGACACTGAAATTCAAGCAATCCACTACCCCATCTGCCTGCTATCCATAGAGTAATACAAATTAATCAGGATAATTTAAACAAATAGCCTACAGCCAGAGAAGCATCATGTCCCATTAACATTCTATTGAGCTACCAAAAAATATTGCTCCCTTAGAGCCCAAAAAAGGTGGGGAGGTTTTGCTTGTTAGAACAAAGGAAGTCACACACCCCCAAAAACATTGTTTTTCAGCACTGCTTGATTTCTAGAAGAAATAGGTCGTATCTTCTTCACCTCTTTCCATGGAACACAAAATAATTCCAGGGCACTTCTGCTAGAAGAGGAAGTGTCCATACCATCACCACCTCACCTCATGCAAACGAGGATCTGCATCACCCCGAGACCAGAGTAGCTGCTCCTCACAGGCAGTCTTCTGGCATCTCCCACAACACTCCCCTTCTTGGACAATATACTTGTAACCCTGTAGGAGAAAAGAACAGGACTGACTGATCCAGGAACAGGAGACAAATGAGAAGATTAGTCCTAAAAGAAAACACTGGGACAAATGTTTAATGTTAGCAACTCTTTATGGAAAGGGGAGTTTGAAAACAGAACTGTAAGGCCACACACTGCCATTATAAAACAAATAGACGGTCCGCCCAGCTCAGCATCCTGTTAAATGGTTAACATTATCTGCCAGAAAAAATAAATTAAAATGCACACAACATTAGGAGCGGAAATTCTTATCTCGTTAGTTCCTGCTTAATATAACTTTTGAAGACATAGTCACTTCAGCTACATGGACTAATTCTAGGTACTATCCTTGCTCAGGTCATGCCAATCAACTAATGGGCCTTGTAACGATATCACCATCTCTAGTGTGGTACGGAGCACGCCTTCTCGGAGTACAGAAAATGTTGATGGTGCCTGACATTAAAAATATTAAAAAAAAAAAAGAAAAAAAAGAATAAAAAAATCTGAAATCACCTTGAAACACCTTCCTTTTGCTAGTGTCGTGGTTTAGCCTCAGACGGCAACAAAGAACCACGTGTCACTCACTTAGATCTTCCCAATACAGGTCAAAACAGAAGAAAAAGGCAATACTCTTGGGTTGAGACAAGGGCAGTTTAACAGAACAGCAGAGGGAACAAAAAAAAATAGCAACAATAACACAAATAAAGGAATATACAGACCCGATTACAGAACCGCCGCTCCCCGACCGCTCCCGGACCGCCCGGCCCGGGCCGCCCCAGCCCGCTTATAAGCGGTGACTTCCTGGCCCCTCCCCCGGCAGCTCAGTGAGGGCGTGGCTCACATGGCATGGAATACTGTCTCTTGGGGAGAATTAACCCTATTCCCGCCGGAACCAGGACATTATCCACCCCTTATTCCATACCATTTTTGCCATGCCCAGATCTTACAGGGTTCCATTTGTTAGAACAGTCTCTCAGGGCGGGTGCGATGGTGTGTGGTGCTGGCCTATTGCATGCTGTATTTTCAGAGCCTGACTGGTGTACCCGGCGTGGCTCACACACACACCCAGTCCATGGGCTGAAGATGTAGATCTTGAGGAAGTCGCTGGGCGCCAACTGCTGAGGTCAGTTCTGATCCCATCACCGCTGTGCTTTACTCAATTTTTCATCAGAGTCCATCTGTCCTTAATTTGGGTGATTCATTGGCTATTCTCACCCAAAATCAAATCCCCATAAGGTACACATCGGACTTCCCCATCCTTCAGCATCACCCACCAAGTGCACCCAGGTCCTTGGGCAAAAGCAATCCCACGGATGGGTTTGCCTTTGCCTGAGGCAGGACTAACCCAGACTGTCTTCCCTAACATATTCTTCATGTGCACTACGGGGACTTTATCCCCTTCTACGGTACGTGGCAGTTTTGATTGGGCAGGGCCAGCCCGATTCGTAGATCCCCTAGTGTTAACTAGCCAGGTAGCCTTTGCTAAATGTGCATCCCAATTTTTTAAGGTCCCACCACCCATTGCTCTCAGTGTAGTTTTTAACAGTCCATTGTATCGTTCTATCTTCCCAGAGGCTGGTGCGTGATAGGGGATGTGATATACCCACTCAATACCATGCTCTTTGGCCCAGGTGTCTATGAGGTTGTTTCGGAAATGAGTCCCGTTGTCTGACTCAATTCTTTCTGGGGTACCATGTCGCCACAGGACTTGCTTTTCAAGGCCCAGGATAGTATTCCGGGCAGTGGCATGGGGCACAGGGTATGTTTCCAGCCATCCAGTGGTTGCTTCCACCATTGTGAGCACATAACGCTTACCTTGACGGGTTTGTGGCAGTGTGATATAATCAATCTGCCAGGCCTCCCCATATTTATATTTCAACCATCGTCCTCCATACCAAAGGGGCTTCAAACGCTTGGCTTGCTTGATTGCAGCGCATGTCTCACATTCATGGATGACCTGTGCAATAGCGTCCATGGTCAAGTCCACCCCTCGGTCACGAGCCCATCTATATGTCGCATCTCTGCCTTGATGGCCTGAGGTATCATGGGCCCACCGAGCTATCAATAGTTCACCCTTATGTTGCCAGTCCAGATCCACCTGAGCCACTTCAATCCTAGCAGCCCGATCCACCTGCTGGTTGTTCTGATGTTCCTCCGTGGCCCGATTCTTTGGTACATGGGCATCTACGTGGCGTACTTTCACAACCAGATTCTCTATCCGGGCAGCAATGTCTTGCCATAATTCAGCAGCCCAGATGGGTTTGCCTCTGCGCTGCCAGTTGCCCTGCTTCCACTGCTGTAACCACCCCCACAGAGCGTTTGCCACCATCCAGGAGTCAGTGTAAAGATAAAGTACTGGCCATTTTTCTCGCTCAGCAATGTCCAAAGCCAGCTGAATGGCTTTCACCTCTGCAAACTGGCTTGATTCACCTTGTCCTTCACTGGCTTCTGCAATTTGTCGTGTAGGACTCCACACAGCAGCCTTCCACTTTCGATGCTTTCCCACAATCCGGCAGGACCCATCAGTGAACAGGGCATATTTCTTCTCATTTTCTGGCAGTTTATTATATGGTGGGGCCTCCTCCGCACGCGTCACCTCCTCCTCTGGTGACATCCCAAAATCCTTACCTTCCGGCCAGTCCATGATCACTTCCAGAATTCCTGGGCGACTGGGATTTCCCATTCGAGTTCGCTGTGTGATCAGTGCAATCCACTTACTCCATGTAGCATCAGTTGCATGATGTGTGGTGGGGACCCTTTCTTTGAACATCCACCCCAGAACCGGCAGTCGAGGTGCTAAAAGGAGCTGTGCTTCTGTACCAACCACTTCCGAAGCAGCTCGAACCCCTTCATATGCTGCTAATATCTCTTTTTCTGTTGGAGTGTAGCGGGCTTCGGATCCTCTGTATCCCCGACTCCAAAACCCTAGGGGTCGACCTCGGGTCTCCCCTGGTGCTTTCTGCCAGAGGCTCCAGGTAGGGCCATTCTCCCCGGCTGCGGTGTAGAGCACGTTTTTAACATCTTGTCCTGCCCGGACTGGCCCCAGGGCCACTGCATGGACTATTTCCTGTTTGATTTGTTCAAAAGCTTGTCGTTGCTCAGGACCCCATTTAAAATCGTTCTTCTTCCGGGTTACTTGGTACAGAGGGCTTACAATTAGACTGTAATTTGGGATATGCATTCTCCAAAAACCCACAATGCCTAAGAAAGCTTGTGTTTCCTTTTTACTAGTTGGTGGAGACATAGCTGCTATTTTGTTGATCACATCCATTGGGATCTGACGGCGTCCATCTTGCCATTTTATTCCTAAAAACTGGATCTCCTGCGCAGGTCCCTTGACCTTACTTCGTTTTATGGCGAAACCAGCTTTCAGAAGGATTCGGACTATCTTATTCCCTTTCTCAAAAACTTCTTCTGCTGTGTTTCCCCATACGATGATGTCATCAATGTATTGCAGATGTTCTGGAGCTTCACCCTGTTCCAATGCAGTCTGGATCAGTCCATGGCAAATGGTGGGGCTGTGTTTCCACCCCTGGGGCAGTCGATTCCAGGTGTACTGGATGCCCCTCCAAGTGAAAGCAAACTGTGGCCTGCACTCTGCTGCCAAAGGGATTGAGAAAAATGCATTCGCTATATCAATCGTGGCATACCACTTGGCTGCCTTGGACTCCAGTTCATACTGCAGTTCTAGCATGTCCGGCACGGCAGCGCTCAGCGGTGGCGTGACTTCATTCAGGCCACGATAGTCTACAGTTAGCCTCCACTCTCCATTAGATTTTCGCACCGGCCATATGGGACTGTTAAAGGGTGAGCGAGTCTTGCTGATCACTCCTTGAACCTCTAGTTGACGAATCAGCTCATGGATGGGAATCAGAGAGTCTCGGTTAGTGCGATACTGTCGCCGATGTACCGTTGTGGTAGCGATCGGCACCTGCTGTTCTTCGACCCTCAACAACCCCACAACAGAAGAGTCCTCTGAGAGACCAGGCAAGGTAGACAACTGTTTAACTTCCTCCGTCTCCAAAGCAGCTATGCCAAAGGCCCACCGATACCCCTTTGGGTCCTTAAAATATCCTCTCCTGAGATAATCTATACCAAGGATACATGGAGCTTCTGGGCCAGTCACAATGGGATGCTTTTGCCACTCATTCCCAGTTAGGCTCACTTCAGCCTCCAGTACAGTCAACTCTTGGGATCCCCCTGTGACCCCAGAAATACAAATGGGTTCTGCCCCTCTATAGCTTGATGGTATCAGAGTGCACTGTGCTCCTGTGTCCACTAGAGCCTTATACTCCTGTGGGTCTGATGTGCCAGGCCATCGAATCCACACTGTCCAATAAACCCGGTTGTCCCTTTCCTCCACCTGGCTGGAGGCAGGGCCCCTCTAATACTGGTCATAGTATCCGGTACTTACTTCTTGCGGAAATGACTTGGAGGTTCCTTCAAGAGGATCAGAAGCAAGATCAGGCCTTCTGCTCTGTCTGGGGAGCTGCTCGCTAGAAACCGGGGCGGCACTTTTCCTGGAGGGATCCCTTTTTGTGGTTGTCCTTCCTTGCAACTCCTGTACCCGTGTCCGCAGGATCGAAGTAGGTTGTCCATCCCACTTCCTCATGTCCTCTCCGTGGTCACACAGGTAGAACCACAGGGTGCCTCGTGGTGTGTACGCTCTGTACTCTCTCTCTTGAGTGGGGAAATGCCTGCTCCTAATAGCTGAGATGCTGGCCCGTACAGGTGGGGAGTAGGACATATTCTCTTCAAGTTGCTGGACCTTACGGGACAGTTTCTCCACAGCTGAGACAAGGGGGGAAGAGAGACTTTCTTCATATCGCCGGAGCCGGCCAGCCACCTCATCCACCGTTGGTCCCTCTTCGCCTTTCCATTCCATCACTGCCAGTGAGTTGGCATATGACGATGGTGCGCTCCGTACAAACTTCCGCCACATGGGCCTTGTGCAATGCACCTCATCAGGGTCTGTGGGTAAGTCTGCATTGTCCAAGTCATAATAAATCATCTCCCGCACAGCTAGTTCTCTCAGGTACTGGATACCTCTTTCCATGGTGGTCCACTTGCTTGGTTGACATACAACATCTTCACTGAAGGGGTACCTCTCCCTCACGCCTGACAGGAGTCGTTTCCAGAGGCTGAGGGCTTGGGTCTTCTTTCCAATTGCCTTGTCAATGCCACCTTCCCTAGACAGGGATCCCAGCTGCCTGGCTTCCCTACCCTCTAATTCCAGGCTACTGGCCCCATTATCCCAACACCGAAGCAGCCAGGTGACAATGTGCTCACCTGAAAGTCGGCTAAAATCTTTCCGCATATCCCGCAGCTCACTCAAGGATAGGGATCGGGTAATTATCTCTGGTTCTGTCTCTTCCTCCTGTCCTTGTGATGGCCCTGGTTCATCGTCATCTCTTACTAAGCGAACTGATTTCTTTGTGTATTTCTTCTTCTGTATGGGAGCAACTGATACTGGCATGGGTTGGTTTCCTGGTTCAGCGGCAGTGGCTGCCACTGGGATTGGAGTAGCGGCAGTGGCTGCCGCAGCGCCTGCCGCAGGAGCCGCAGCGCCTGCCGCAGCGCCTGTCGCAGGGGTTGGAGTAGCCGCAGCGCCGGCTGCAGCGCCTGTCGCAGGGGTTGGAGTAGCCGCAGCGCCGGCTGCAGCGCCTGTCGCAGGGGTTGGAGTAGCCGCAGCGCCGGCTGCAGCGCCTGTCGCAGGGGTTGGAGTAGCCGCAGCGCCGGCTGCAGCGCCTGTCGCAGGGGTTGGAGTAGCCGCAGCGCCGGCTGCAGCGCCTGTCGCAGGGGTTGGAGTAGCCGCAGCGCCGGCTGCAGCGCCTGTCGCAGGGGTTGGAGTAGCCGCAGCGCCGGCTGCAGCGCCTGTCGCAGGGGTTGGAGTAGCCGTAGCACCTGTCACAGGGGCCGCAGGAGCTGCAGTGCCTGCTGGTCTAGTCTCTTTCTCCTGAGGGTGCTGCATAACACTGAGCAGTGCCTGGTAGATACTGGCCAGGGCCCAGCACAGGGCAGTGAGCTGTGCCTCTCTGGAATAGCCACAGCATTTTCCCTTCAGATAGTCTACTACTTTATCAGGGTCCTGTAATTGTTCAGGGGTGAAGTCCCAGACCATTGGAGGCGAGAAGTTCTCTAGGTACCTGCCCATGTTCTCCCACATGCCATGCCATCCCTGACTATCCTGCCTCGGAGCAGATCTCTGGGTGGTAGTCTTAAATAGTTGCTTAACCCTAAACAGGACCTGGAACATATTCAGCAGACATAACACTACAAACATGCTGGTTTGAGCATCCCAAGGATATTCAACATTCTCAAAGCTGGGGAAGGTGTCCCCCCCTGTTTCCCCATAGACTGGGTGTAATTATTAATAAATTCTGAGAGACGGTGCCCGATGTATGGACAAGACAGTAATACCACATAAAAACCCCAAACTAAGTGTCTAACAAGTGATGTTATCATATCATATGCCGATATCACACAGGATAGTAAAATGATAATCCTCATCCCCCTCCCAGAGGTAGCAAATATGATCACAGGGAGTACATAAGTCATATAGGAATTCACATAACACAGCCATGAGAACAAACCAAGCAACATGGTAAACAGTGAGTATTTTCCTAATAAAATAAACGTATACAGTAAATTCGGTTTTACAAGCTCTAGTTGGATTTTGTCGTTATCTCAACCCTTCGAGCCCCACGTTGGGCGCCAAAAAGGACTGTCGTGGTTTAGCCTCAGACGGCAACAAAGAACCACGTGTCACTCACTTAGATCTTCCCAATACAGGTCAAAACAGAAGAAAAAGGCAATACTCTTGGGTTGAGACAAGGGCAGTTTAACAGAACAGCAGAGGGAACAAAAAAAAATAGCAACAATAACACAAATAAAGGAATATACAGACCCGATTACAGAACCGCCGCTCCCCGACCGCTCCCGGACCGCCCGGCCCGGGCCGCCCCAGCCCGCTTATAAGCGGTGACTTCCTGGCCCCTCCCCCGGCAGCTCAGTGAGGGCGTGGCTCACATGGCATGGAATACTGTCTCTTGGGGAGAATTAACCCTATTCCCGCCGGAACCAGGACAGCTAGGATCTGCTCAAATATGTAATAGCACAAAGATTTGACACGAGACAAAAGAACAATGACGAAAACAGGCAGAAATGGAAAGGGAAGAGGTAAAAGAAAAATTCTTTCAGATAACACGAAGCTATTTCAACAGCATTAAGCAGCAGTCATTTCCAAATATTAGTTTATCGTATGTGAGCCATTTCTTTTATGCATTAGCAAATCGTAAAGAGCAAGTCTTTCCAATAAAATGGCTGTACAGAGAAGTGCAAAAGGAAATTACAATGCTATTTGGTAAATTTTGAAAAAAAAACTATATGTGAATGTTAAGAATCCAGTTTAAAAATCACTACATTAAATCAGCTCTGTTTTTAGATACGAGTCATATATAATTACAAGAATTTTTATCTGATATGTAAAAAAAAAAAAATCTTTTTGAGATACATAATACTATTTTAAAACAACAAAAAAAGAAAGGTAAAAATTGTTCCAGTGGCATTAGTTAGCACTCACAACTCCCGTTCCCATCCCTGAGAATTCAAGTTTAGGATTCATTCTGAGCATATTCAGACATCTGACCGCCCTGCTGAAGCAGAAGAGGTTGGTCAAACAGGGACCAGTTTTGACTGATCATTTCATCTTTCCATCTTCTGAAGCAACTAGCCAAATATTCAAACATTGGAGTAACTAAGTGAAATAAAGCAAGGATCTTTAGTCAATTAGAAATAATACATTCTGCATTTAATAGCTAGGCAGCTCCAAAGGCAAAACATTACTCTGATTTCAATACAGAGTTTAAGGAAAGATGATCTGTCAAAGAAAATATTGTTCATGTGAAAAATGAAATGAAAAATGAATGAAATGAAAATAAGCATAATTTTATTTTTGTCAACCTCTTTGAACTGAATTGCTGAAGTATTCACAACTGCTCCCTCCCTTCATGAACTGTCCTTGATTTGTAGTATGAAGCACATTAGCAAACCTCAATAATTAACAAACTTTCATATGAAAGTGCTTTTTGTATAATGTCATAAAAACGTAATACCAAAGTTTGATCTAGCTTTGTGGAAAAAGTTGTGTTGTTGAGCATTTTGTTTTATATGACTTTTATCTGCTAAATACATGCTTGAAGCAGCTCAAGTATCGGATACATTTTATTTGTGTGGCAAACTCAGAGAAGTAAAAATTCATGAGCTGTTTGTGCCCAGAAAAAAGCAAAATCCAGCTGCAGGACCCTAAATTTCACTAAAGTGGGTTTGAACAGAGCCCTCTAAAGAGCAAACAAAAAGGTGCTTGCTATGCAGCAGACTTCAGGGATGATTTGCACCCCTAAGGCACTGACAAAGATGTTGGTTTTGGATGGTTCAACCTGCCCAGTTGGCCCTTTTGGTGCTCGGTGCGTTCAAAATCTGGGGGCTCTGACTGCTAAGGGGAAGAAATGCAGGAGATCACAGCTCCTGACCTCAGCACCTGTTGAGCTTCTCCTAACACAGCCCCGGAACCACCATAGACTACAAACCTGTTTCCGAAGACAAATCTGCAGACTGCAGCAGTCTAAGAGCTCCTCAAAAAGCAAAGTATCCACCTGTACTTGAGGACTAAGGCAGACAGTGATTCCCATATTTCACCATCAGAAAACACCATCTTTTGTACCTCAGACCATGGAAATTGGGGCCCACAGGAATAAAGAAAGCTTTATTTTATGCTTAATTCCAAAGGTGGTAATGTTTAAGGTTACACCTAAGAAAAGGAAAATGTATTGTGCATTTTGAGGTGTTTTTTTATTATGGGGTTTTGTTTTTCTTTTCCCCAGTAAGATGACTTATGTACAAAGCGTGTATGCTACCAGGATTATTCCTGAGCTGCATGATCTATGAAAATGAACATCTGACTAGTTTCAGATACTATGCTGTTGAAGGTTAATGTTGGATTGAACTAGGCATGGTAAGTAGTGTCTGTCCCTTCCTTCATTATTTTTCATTTACTAGCATATAGACACTAGCATATAGACATGCCAGTTTGCAAGAGGTTGTTCAGGGATACACTTATAGTTAATATTCCGCTTGTCTTGTGCTTTTTCTGGACTGGATCTGATGCTTTATTCCTCCTCCACATCTTGCCTTTTTTTTTTTTTAAAAAAAAAAACAAAACACAGAGTTCAAACCTCAAATAGGGAATTAAAACTCAGTAGCCCTTGGTAAGTGTCTGACCGTTTGTCACACTGAAAGGCAGATGACAGTCTCCAGGACTCGAGGATCATGCCCCAGGAGGTAAGGGATAAGGCAACACAAGGCACCCCTCGCATTTGAACAGGTTCGGGTGACTGACGAGGGAGCGATAATCAGCAGCTGCAATGGAGAACCCGACAAGTGCTCAGATATGCCGCCAGATCAGGCTGTTTTATCAAACACAAATGCTGAGATAAAGCTGATCTCCCACGCAGAGGGTAAAAGCATACAGATTAAGACAATCTACATGGGGGAGAGGGGGGGGGGGAATTATGCCCACTTTTGAACTGGAGCCTGTCTTGTGACAACCAAAAGAGGAATGTGAATTAATTCTGTAGCATTCAGAGAACACCCATTTTGGTTTCGTTGCCTACTCAAAGCTACCGGAGGGATCCACACAAGCTATGGCTTGGCATATTTCTGCACTCCCTCTTTCACACTAGGATTGCTCAGGATACATAGTTCATCTTTTCATGGGTACTAAGGTTTTGTCCAGAAAACTCTGTCAGCTGCCTTTTTGGCCAACAAATAGGAAAGAACGAACGGAGATTATTCCTCAACGCAATATTTTTAAGAAGGCTCCAGTATTTTCCTCTTACATATTGAGATGATAGTACCCAGAAAGGGTTGGAGGAATGAAAATGACAACAGTAGATTGAGAAAAACCCAGTAGGGTGGATATAAATCAATTTGAAATGCTGAAAGCAAAATCTTCAGTGGTGATGAATCAGCACAATCGTAGAGATTTCCCTGGAGCTGCGCTTATTTACCCCAGGTGAGGACTTAATTCTCCGTTTGCAAATATCTAGAACATTAAGGTATCATTTCCTAATTTCCATAATAAATTATGCTTTAAAATGCAAGCAGGATGTTTGAAATTACCTCCCACCAAGACTTTCACAGTTTTTAAATGGAATCCTGCACATCTAATATTCAAACAACAGTCTTCCTTTTACATCAATTTCTTTGACCTCCTTAATACACACTATTAAGCCATTTACCATGCTTTACATGCTATTTCAAAGGAAAATATCCATTTGAAATATTGGACATTAAAACCATAAATTTTCTAGTCAGCATCTACTGCAACCATCATTCACAATGCCTTTACATGTACGGTGCAAATGTTCTTTATTTTAATTTAACACAGTCATCAGGAGGCTTGAAAATCTAACCTAATTAATTTAGACACACTTAGCCAAATGGCTTTGTCTTAAACACTTATCCCAGAAAATTATGCTTCATTCTTCTCATAATCATTGAACACTTTAAATTATCCAATGCTTTAAACCACACTCTTTTATATCACTTACAAAGTACCTAACTTCAAGAACATTGACAGAAATTGAGCAAAGCAAGTGCTCCCTTCACATTAGTATACTAGTGATCTTAAGGTGTTTTGAAAGCTGTTATCCATTTTATCGCCATGATTCTCTGAAGGGATGCAGTCTGCTGTACTTTCAGAGAAATAATTTCTGAAGAAGCTCCAGGAGGGAGAGAACACTCCTCCTTGTGGCACATGCAATAATTACAGCTATCTGCTTGCTTTCTCAAAACTTTGATAAGAGAAAGAAAGAGGACAGAAAAAGTGAGGGGACTATAACATATAATTAAGCAAACCCACATCTGGTTTGCAAGTGAGATATCTGTATTTGCTGTTAACATCCTCACAGAACTGTGGGATTGGTTCATTTTATTGAAACATCCACTCTTTTCCCATAGCATTTCTTTACATTCTAAAACAACAGTTAGGGTTTGAATTTGATTTTGTCATGCTCAGGACAGTAGCACTGTCCACTCATCAGGGTGAAGGGGCAGGTACATGTATCATGGGTTTTTTTTCTCTTTTTGTGTAGCTAGATAAAAAGCCATAGGCTGTTTTCACAGAAGTCAGATGACACGGTCAACAATGATACTGCGCAACTTTAAGACCTGCTAATGGAATTGAAACCATGAGCAGCAGAGGGTTTGAACATCATCTGAGTAATGATCCATGATTAATGTATGTCTTTAATATCAATACAACTTTCAGTGTCATCTAATCTGAACTGAAAAATAAGCTTTAAGGCCAATTCAAACTGGATTACAGAATTTCTGTGGTCCTTGATATGTGTAACAACTGAATCAGGAATAAGCAAAGGAAAAAAGGAAAATCTGAGCTATCCACACTCTCCAACAGCTACAGTTTTGGTTGTACAACTTTAGTAACCATTAAAAGAGCAGAGGAAACGGCAAACTCCCAAAAAGAACTGGCATGGTTTCCACCAAGGCTTTTTGTTTGTTTTTAAAAAACTTTTTGACACTGTAATGTTTAAGGCTGATTTGTCAAGAAACTGTAGCTCTGCATTAGTGATACAGAATAACAGATTATTGATAAAGTTATGGCTATGAGCCAAAAGACAGCCTCATACTTTAGATCTAATATTTCATAATTGCCATACTAGAAACAAGTCTCTTCTACTATTGGAAACTGAAGGAATTCTCTTGCAAAAGCTGAAATCCACCCTCGTGATTTTCACTGCACTGGGCACCCTCAAGCTTTCTTACCAAGCTGTACACTTGTAGAAAGAGCGCTAGTTCGGTTTGTTGGGTTTGGGGTTTTTTTTTAATGGATTGGCTTTTTGTTCTGGAATAACGCAGTGTTTAAGACACAGTCAAGGAAAATATTATTTTTAAAAGTTTATATCTTTTTACACCTTCCCAAGTGCACATACCTATATGCTGTCCAGCCTTGTTCTGCTACAGAGGGTGTAAGTTAAGTCATATTGAAATACAGTAGTATTTTAAGGTGTTTGATATTCTTTGGAAACTGAGGCACAATTAGCTTAATAGAGTTCAGAAAAGAGAATTGCCTTTCAGATATTGGTTTCCTTAACTGAAATGTTCATAGTCAAATTTCAATGCATGACTAACTGTTTTAAAATATATATTAGCATAAATCCAAATGAGAACTTAAAACAAGTCAGACAAAGTAGGGTTTCTACAACTTCAACTCAGCTGTGAGGTGCTGCACATATGCTCTATGCCCAAGGTCAGCCTTTGTCTCCCAGACACATTATTAATGATGTCTTTCCAAACACAGAAAGAACACCTCTAACTTCTCATAGTTGTATATACAAGGTTTGCTAATGAGAACATTCTTCCAAATATAACTGAACCAAAGCAGAGAGATCATGTGCTGATTTTTCTTAGCCTCTGTTCTGAATGGAACCACATAAATGGGACTCATTCAAAAAAAAGGGAAATAGGGAACAGTGGGAAACAGGCTGCAAAGATTTGGAGACTTGGTGGAGGAGGGGAATGTGCATGATGTATTTGGAGACCTACTGTATTTCCAACAAGAAGAAAAAAGCCTACTCCTGGAGAAGACAAAAGCAAGTGAATCTTGTCTCACATGCGGAACTGGAAAACCCAGAACATGGCATCCCAGTGAGCACCGTGAATCAAACACAGAAGCAGCACCTGCCCCTCTTAGTTAAAGGGTTTTGCAGTTGTTTCTGTAGTATGACTTCCTTTTCTTTTCCCGCTGACAAATTCCAGCTGCTCACCTGTAATAACACCAGGGCAGTCCGTTGAGTCATAGGCCAACATGCAGACTTTTATCAGTTACTGGACCACTTGAAGCGTTGATGTTACAACACACATCTGGAAACACTTGCTGCTTGGGCAACTGTTTGAATTTTGTGTGGGCTAATGCAATATATAGCCTAATATAAATATTTTAAAAGCAACTTGGAGATCTGAATAGCATTAACTAGCTCATATTTGCTTCTGCACTGAGGAAAAAAAAACAAATTAGCTTCTTCTGGGCTTCACTTCATGGTTCAGGGAAGAACAAACCCATGGGGAAACTCCTGGGTCAGCAAAAGACCTGCAGAGAACATCCTGGATCCCAGATAGCCGCATCTAGTTGCCCCACCTGGGCCCCGCACAGCCTACTGAACTTGCAGATTGTGAAGACACCAGACCATGGACTAAGGAGGCTTCAAGTCAGACGTGCATTTTCCCAAATGGAATTGGCCAACACCATCAAGAACAATCTTGATTAATCCATGTATATACTGAAAGCTTTAAAAAGAGGCAAAATGTATTTATGGCAGACTCTGATGTTTGCAGCACAACTTCTCTGGCCACATGGCAGTTGGTAAGGGGTGTGAGTTGTCAGCACTTGGCTGGGCTGGGAAACCTCTTCTGTCATCTGCTCTTTATGCAGAGCCAAGCTGTGTATCACAGCTTGTTCTCACACATCACTGTTCTCACTCAATGGCCCATCCATGCTAACTTCATGAAGCTATGACATGAGAACGCTCAAGGATTTTGGGTACAAGGTACTAGATACCACAGCAAAATGCAACTCTAGGGCATCACATTTAATTTTACAGTGACATTTACTTCCCTGTTTTCCACATTATGCTCATGTGAGGAATGTTAGAGATGTAAATTGGGTAGTTTAAAAGAAGTCTAAAAACCAGTTTGAACTTTTGTTTGCACACATCATGTTATGGTCAAAGCATTCTAATCTATGACACTGGCAAATGCTGCTGACTTGTAACCAAGTCCTTTGATCCTTCTAGAATTCTTCTACCAATTTTTTGTACAAAGTATCTGTCTCCTTCTGCTTGATCAGCTATGTCAATATAACAAAGCAGCTCATACTTCCTTCGCAGGCTTCCAAAAGTAGACCACATAATTTTATAGCATGCAGCAGATGTCCGAGCATAATAAAGGCCACAGCATGTGGTGTTATTAATGCTATAATGGACAGAGCTGAGCAATAGACAGATCTGAATTGGGCTCTTCAAAAAGTGAACTTCAGCTAGAACAGCCATTTGAAATTGAACTTCAGACATCATGCAAGTGGTGCAAATGACAGACACTTCAGGATGCAGTTCTTTTTATTGAAATATAAAATAAACTTGCCACTGATTTCCTTGGCAGCAGGATATGATCTAAAGCAATAACCCTAAAATAAAGTCAGTAATGCTCAGACCCTCTTAGACTCTGTTCCCAAGATAATTCGTTGCTACAACACTTATTTTCTGTTTTTCTCTGGTTTCTCTAAACTTGCAGGTTTAAAAGTAATCATTTCAGATCCCCATCAGGGCCCTGCTGGATAATGTACTGATTTAAATGTTACTCACCCGAGAGCAGAACGTGTTACATGCTTTGTCATGACACTCCATCATCTGAAGTCCTGTAACATCATCCCTCATACTTGTGCAAGAGCATTCCCTGCAACCATCTTCCCAGGTTGTCCCAACAGGGTAGACTATGTTGTTGTGCACACAGACCTATTGAATGCAACAATTAATACATGAAAGAGCACTCACTTAGACTGCTGCTGTAAGGGCACACTGCTGGCTCCAAAAGGCTGCTTTTTAAGATGTGAAACCTGCCATAGATAGGGTAGATTCAGATTAAATATTAGGATGAGATTGTTTACTGTGAGGGTGGTGAGACACTGGAACAGGGTGCCCAGGGAGGTTGTGGATGCCCCATCCCTGGAAGTGTTCAAGGCCAGGCTGGATGGCGCTTTGAGCAGCCTGGTCTAGTGGGAGGTGTCCCTGCCCATGGCAGGGGGGTTGGAACTAGGTGATCATTAAGGTCCCTTCCAACTCTAAACAGCCAATGATTCTATGATTCTATAGATTTTATGGAATATTTTGAACTCACTAGAAACGCTACAGGTCTTAAAGTTGTGGCCACTCTGTTGAGGAAAAGAAAACAAGTGCAACCAAAGCTACTGTTTTATAAAAAATAAATTGGAGAATTTTATCTGCAGTCGGTGGAATCGTCCAGGGTCTGACTCAGTTTCCCTGGAAGTATAATTTGACCCAATACTTAGAGATAATAAACAGTGAGTCCTGTAGAAGGAGCTGTGCACGCAAAACTTCTCCCAGTAAATCAGCTGATCCGAAAAGATCCTACTTTGAGCTACAAGCTTGTATCCTTAGGCTATCAAAGCTACTACAAACGTAGTGACATCTTTTGTATTGCACTTTCTATTAGTAAATTTTACAGCATGTTATTGAAGAGATGAACATCATTTATTTTTATAGATATAGCAAGAAAGTCATGGGGACATAAAATGACTTATGCAAGGTCATGAACTACTTAGCAACAGAAAAGAAAGGATAACTCTCCTAAGCTGCAAGACAGTGTAACCCTCTGTTATGCTGTTAGGTAAGGTTGCTTCAATGAAAAGGTTACATTGCCCTTCAACCTCTCCTCTAAGTAACCTTATCTTAAGGGTTAACATAATATAACAACTTAATAAAGTGTTGGCAAAATAAGAAAAAAAATATCCTGGTGAAGCTTTAACAGAATCAGGTATTAATTTGACAAAAATTTAACAGTGGCAAGATAGTTCATATAAGATACAATGCCTCCTCAGGCAGAGGCAAAGGTAATCAACGGGCACAAGGAGTTTAGGTGTCCCAAATATGTCAATAAAATTAGTATGGGATTGAAAGAATATATAGTAACTGCACTGATCCAAAAGCATGTACCTCTGTTATCCAGAAGAAAATTAAAAATTTAAAAATTACCTCTGAAATTCCTAATGCTTGAATGACCTTGAAGTTTCACGTGGTTTTTGTTTCTACACCTATTATACATACAAAATCTGATTATCTCAAAGTCACAAAAAAAGGATTGGTTGTGTCAGAATAAATGACCGTAATAAAACAAGCAACAGTGTGAGGCAACAGTGTATTTCTCTCAGACACATGTAGATTAAAAATGCCCTGGCATCATTATCCAGTAGTCTTGTTGGGGGTCTGTTAATACCTAGCTACCCGTTTGCTTTGGTTCTGTCACTCCATGTATAAAAGACAATCTCATCTGTGGAAGTGACACTTCATTCCCCTTACCCTGCCTGGAGCACAGGTGGTAGATACGCAGCCGCAGTCATTGGTGAGAGATCTGGATAGATATCCCAGAGGGCAGCTCACTGTCGAGTTCGTACAGCTGCAGGTACACTCGTATTCATCACAGCACTCGGTCTTCTTGACAGTCAGCTCTCGATGCGGTGGGCAGGAAGGTCTTTGAACTAAGCTGCATGCTTCTCTGTTACACGCTAGCAGGAAAAGGCAGGTCCCATGTCAAGCACATGGCATTTCAGAGTGCTGCTGCAAGCGAACAAGACAGTTCTCTGGCAGCAAGGCACTAATTACTACTGAAAACTGTTATAAGTCTACTTAAAGACTAACAAGTAATGCAGATATAAAAGGCCCAGGTCAAAGATTGTGCTGCAGGTTCAGGAAAAGCTCCCACCCTGCCAAAATATTCTTGTCTCATACACAATCAAAAAGATTCATAAAAGAAGCATAAAGGTCAGAGCGCACAGGTCCAAGAGTCAAGTATTTCTCTTTTCCTTAATTCAAAAGTGTGCTTAGAAAGGGCCAAAAATACCTTTCTTCCAAGTCTGTGAAATCATTACATGTCTGTTGGCTCCAAAATTAAACCTTTCAGAGGGAAAAAATGATGTCTAAAGGAAGTTGTCAGTGTTGCTCAAATGTAATGTTCCAGTGTCACTCCCTGCTGAAAAAAAATATCTTACCACATGTGTAATTTGGTCGGCATTCTCCAGGGTTGGCCAGAGCAAGTTGCAGGCCAAACTCACAGACAGGGGCAGGAGGCAAATCACAGGAAACCAGATCACAGACTAACAAGAAAAATTGAGAGAGCGTGTAAGACCACACCTGACTAGTTAGTCCTCAAGAAAAGGCACACACACACGCATGTCCCCATTAAACTTTTTTTTCCCTACGCTCTATTGCTACCCTAAAATATGAAGTAAGAGTTCAGCAGGTCAGAGTTTGCTTTCAAAATAGCTTAGGGAACAGTTCAAGCTTGGGTTATGAGGATTAAGGTTCTAATGTTATATTTAATGTGCAAATATAGACCATGCAAAAATAGAAATTTGAAAAGAGACCATTCTAATGTCATGTAGACAAAAACAAATTGCTCCATTCCCTTCCTCACCTCTTACAGAAAGAGGGACAAAGTCAAGTTAGAAGTAAATGGACACTCACATCCTCAGGAGCTGTTTATTTTTCCACACGGATGATCATACAGTCATTCAGTGGTTTCAAAAATGGAGCATTGCATTAAATAAAAGAAGGGATTGTATACCTTTGAAGCATCTGATAAAAATATGGACCAAGAAGATTCCAACAGTTTATGAGAACCTACCACACTCATACTCGGGGCAGCACTGGCCAGCATCCCTGCGCAGACGAGGGACTTCACAGGGACCACACTGAACAGCTGTAGTAAGAAGAAAACATCCATAAAACAAGTTTGGATGAGACCTAGAAAACTAGGTAACAAAAATATCAATTGAAGTCCAACCATACGTGGAGTTAAAGCAATTTACGTTTGGCAGTGGGGCAAGGTCGGACAGTGCAGTTCACTTTCTTGTTATCAAGGCACGTGCAGATCTTGCAAGGCTCCCTGTCTGGAATCCACGTTTCCATGTGCTGCATGAAAAAAAAACAAAACCAAAAGCCTCAACTGATTGTTAGAAAGAAATCAAATATTCTGGTCACTGGTATGTTAGTGATGGGAGTAGGTGAGAGTGAATAACATTAATTTGGAAAACCAGAAGACTCTGTGCAGGATTGGTTGTTTGCTCTGCTAACCGTAAGAACCTAAGGAGACAAGTAATTTTGAAGTGACTGTCATGTACCAATTTAGCAAAAGATGTAAAGAATGCATGAATGGGGCGAGGAATTACTATTGTTTTAAGCATGAAAAATGCTCAGACGTTATAAATGCAATCTCAGGCTGTTGTGAGTAACAGTGGACTTGTGCAACTACATACCATGATTGGATGTTCAGTGGTAATAAGGGAAACAACAATATTTTGGGAAACACACGGAAGTGGCTGCTTTCCCAAATTAGTACTTAAACACAGAGAAATAAACAGTGCATATTTTTTATTAAGAATATGTGGGGTGTCATCACTTGATTTCCCATTGGATTGAAGACTGGAAAAGCACTATTAGTAACCCCAAATCTGAATCACTAGGGTGACATTACTGGAGGTAACAAGCACATTCAGAAACTGCCAGTAAAATGTGTCATTATTCAACCACCGCTCCTTCTGATGAAAGAGGGGGAAATCATTGAGGTTAAAGATGAAATTACCTATGAAGAACTATCCGCATTTAACACACATGTGAACAGGGAGGTAAGAGTGAAAAGGTGCACTATGGGACAATAACGTTAATTTGCTCAATTTATCCAGATTCTGGGTGAGAAAATGTAGAGTAGGCTAGGATGCCACAAAGGGAAAAGGTGTCATCCAGAAAACCCTGAAGCGCAGTTTAAAAATAACCATCTGCCAAGACCTTTAGTAAAAAGAAGGAAGGAAATATCTAAGCATACTGCAACCTGCACCCAGAGATATCTATGTATTTTAAGCCATCACAGGAGTCTTGAAAGGACATTTTAACCTTTCAAAGGTTAACGGCATGGCAAGGATAAGACGCCAGGCGTGCTAGAACAAGCCAACCAGAGGTTTAACAAAGCTTAGGAAATGAATCACATAGGATCGGTTAATCCATAGGAAATCTATTTTAGTCAAAGAAAGCTTGCATTGATGCTAGTAAAGAACATTATCTCAGAGCTTGGAAAAATAACTCAGAACCTTCTGCCAGACCGTTCAATGCCCTCAGGGTTAAAAAGTCCTGAGAATACAGCTGATAGAGAATGCCTACACTTGCAGGTGGTGATGTGAAAAGCATACAGACATTTCAAGACACAGCGAAAGAGAAACACAATGTTTGCTCTAGCATTTTCAGCAGCCTTGATTTTTGCACAGGTTTTCTTCAGCATAAGTAGGACTCTCTTTCTAATACCAGAAGAAACAGCAGGAGAGAGCATGGTGTTAGCAGAGCTCTGTATGGGTGTTGGTACTGAGAATCCTGTAAACCCAAGCACAATCTGAGGTAGAAAGGAAGAGAGGAACAAACATCAGAGGGAAAGAAGGGGGTTAAGGAAATCATAACCCACCACCAGTTGCACTGCCTGTTGTATTGCTCACACAGCTAATCCTGCAATGGTGGAGACGCAGATCGGCTGTGTGAGCTGATCCTCCCCTGCCCTCCACCTCCCCATCCACGCAGCAGCTGCATCTAAGCCTTGCCATTGGGGTACACACGAGAGGTTTGCAGAGTTAAAACCCCATTAAGGGGCATGCAACAACTCGTGAATTTCAGAACTTCTGCAGAAACAAGTAAATATCGCTGCAGACATTATTCCCAAGATGTGTGCTGAGCTTTTCTCCATGAGGTCTTGAAACAATTATTTAAATGGGAAATGCACTGCATTGCCTGAGGATTCAGGGATTTAAGACACACAGATCCTAGACTTTAATCTGCATTTGCAATAACCATTTCATATAGAATCATAATACAATAACTAGAGTTGTCAGGGTCACCGAGAGTTGTGCATAACTGATCTGTATTTAGGGCAGTGATTATATACATTGCAAGCTATTTTTTTCCTTCAAGAGAAATAATAAGATCTTTTTTCTATTCCTTTTATTACAAAAACTACTGGGTTTTTTTCCCTTCCATTTTACCAATTCTATAAGTACTACACAAATCCAATGATACTGTATTTAAAACAAAGGCCCGAAAGAGAACACAACGAAAGAATCATGGCCACATGTATGGAGATCCTGTAACCTTAAAATAAAAGCTAAGGCAAGCTACACATGCTCAATCCTTCAGAAAACTCTAACCTTTTGATTTCAAAAACGTGATTCAGATGATGCAGTTGTGGAACGAAAGAACACCCTTCCCCTGTGTCTCCCCTCTCGCTGCCCACATCCATGGGGTACGTACGCCTGAGGAGGGTGGTTAGTGCTGTGAGGCTCCTGTACCAGCCCCTTGCCCAGCAGCAGGAAACCCTCAGGATCGTGTTTAGTGAACTGTTTTCCATGGCGCTGGGCTGTGACAGCGCCAGCTGGCAGCACTGAGGCACAAGCCGTGGCAAGGCAGGACCCTCGGACAGGTGTGGACCTTTCCTGGGTGGGGGTGGGATGCACGGACACCCGGGGCAGACCTGCCCTATGTGCGACTCTCGCATTGGCAAAGCAGTGCCTGGAACACTTGCCTCACTGAGTCAAGTGCATTGCTCGTTGGTGCTCTGCCGCTTAAAGAAAGGTGTTCTCTCCGCTATGCTTGATGCTTTTGTCACTACGTTAATCAACGCAAACGTTATTTTAAAGAGATGTTCCAGCTGTAAATCGTATATGCCTCCTTTCAGTTTAACTGCAAACATTCATAACACATTTCTTGCTGAACTAAATGCGAGTATGAATTTGAGTGTGTAAAATGAAGTTATTCAGAGTACATACATTCATTTACTTTTTTAAATCTACCTTTTTACTTAAAGAATAGACTATCCACACACACACACGCAGAGGCTTCTGTTATTTACAGACAATTATGTCTTTGACAGCAGGTTTGCTGAGTACGATAAGAGCATCCAAAAATCTTGTTAAGAATCTAAAGCCCATAAAATATTGAAATTAAAGCCCCTTCTTCTTAAAGTCCCGTAACAAAACTGCAGATTTAAGAGGACTGTCTGAATTAGGTGAAAACTCCAAAGGCTGAGTATCTGGGGGTGAAGAGGAACAACCCCTGCTACTTGGAACAGGGGACACAGGGAGGAGCTCGTGCAGCCGCTGTGTGATGCCGAAAGGGAAATCAACAGTCTCTTTCACTGCAGTCTGGCACCCAGCACCCACAGCTCTTCCCAATCCCATTCCGCCACAGAGAGTTCTGACTCAGCTGAGGAAAGTGGATTTTCAGTAAAACTAAAATGGCAAATTTTATCTAATGAATGATTCTCATAAAAAAAAAAAAAAAAGAGGTAGGCTAATATGACTTGACATAAGGTCCTCTTGGTGCCACTGCTCCACACCAATCACTGAAAAGATTTCAGCAAGCTTTGCAAAGACAATACCATACATTTTAAGCAAGGGCTCCAGATTTACAATTAAATTGTCAGTACTGGTAAAAGTCTGCTGAATGAGGGTGTTTATCTTGGTAAATGTTGACTTATGCCATCCCTCCTCTCTTCCCTCTGGACCTCCCTCCACACAAATTTGTCATGCATTTCCGGGCCTGGACAGTCCCAGCTGTGAATTTTATATCCATCCCAGCCAATTTCACACTAGGGGAGCTACATGGGGCTGACAGCCGGCCGGTTATGAGGAATTGAGCTAGAAAATAAACTGTTTTCCAAAGGGGAAAACAGTTAGACTTATGACAGATTTACTTGCAAAAGTACAAACCCCAACCACTTACAAAGGTAAGCTGCTAAGTATATGGTTACCTGATGGTGCGTGCCATCTTCACTGACACATTGTGTGCAGACTTCTTCATCAACACAGCTGTCATTAAAAATCACCTGTCTGTCTGGACAGAAGCAGCCTTCTGTGGGATAATCCTTGCAGACACTGAGTTTGGTACTATTATCACAGTGCTTTATGCAGGCTTTGTGGCAGTGATCATATGTCAAATATGGGGGACATTTCATTGCTGAGGAAGACAGAAAAAAACTATTTAGATAAAGAGAGCTGAAATGCAGATAAATGTTTCCACTCACACTTCCTTTAGAATTCTGTTCAGGTTTTTGAAAGCCATCATCTGATGAACATATTTTGACTTCTGCAGCCACTAACATCTTTGAAAGTACATTTTAAAACTAAGGAAATCCACAGTGGAAAGCGATTGAAGGCATTTGCTTAGATTATAGTCCATGCAGAAATCATCAAGCCGCATTTTCAGACCACAAGCACCAGCAAAGTATGACTTACCCTTATAATGATACAATGGCTTACATGAGCTTAACATCTTGCCTAACTTTGCTTTCAACTGGGCAAGAGACATAAGAAATTAGAACCACCTTCACATGTATTAGAGAAGCACTGGTAACAGCACATGGTTAGGAGATATCCAGGACAGACTAAAGCGTTGAAAAAAGATTTTTTTTGACAACTTGATAGGTGGCGGTGTTCCCAATCAACTAAGGAAAGTTAACAAACAGAACATTTTGATACTTCAAAACTGAACCTGCTGGATTTCTGCTCCTTATTATCTGAGTTGCCTTATTAATGGAATTAACGGATTCAATGAAAGTTGCATTCCCCCCCCCCAAGCCAACACATAACATTTTTACTGATGAGCTCACAACACTGAGGGTATTGTCTCTAAAAGCAAACACAAAATTAAGGCTACAGCTATTCAAGAAACCTATGGACACAGCTTCCATACTGTGTAGTCCCTTAAGTCTACTTATTTTTCACTACAGCTTCAATTTGGAAAAGTCTTTCTTATTTCCTGGTTTGTGACTGCTGTGAGGTTTATAAAACTTTTTTTCAGTCCCCTGACAAAAAACACTGAAAGAAAATTACTGAATGAAGACCCGAGCTCCCAACCAAACAAGCATTCATCAGCTGAACGGTCTACACGCACCCTTCTTAGCAGCCAAATGAAACAGAAAAGAAATGCCTTTAACATTAACTCTTCACTGTTTCAAGCCATGCTAAATCCAATTAATTCTGGTGTGTTGGAGTCTGTGGTTGTATGTGGGGATAAGCATCATAGTTCAGCAGATGCAGAGGAACTTGAAAAGCCACAGGAATTTGATGGGGACTCCAATCCCACTATGAAATGCTTTGGCTGGATTCTGAAAACACAAAAATGTCTATCCAAGTAAAACAGGATAAATCACCTGCTTATAAACCTGTACTAGCAGCCACCTAGACTATACTATGTTTTCCAGTAAAAACTCATTTCCAGAAACAGTTCTGGAAACAAGGTGCCTAGAGTAAGCACCAGTGCTAATTGCCTGTCATGGACTCACGTCAGCTATAATGAATGTGTGAAAATACATCCACAGCACATAGTAAGGTAGTGCGTCATTTGCTTTTTTTATTCCAGTGTTAGCAAGCACAGTGGCACACTGGCTTTCATCCTGCTTACCTACCACTAGCCCTAAAGCAAATCTAGTAAGCCTTCTCTGCACAAAATTAGATTCATTTATTTTAGAGTTTAATGCAGAGTTTTATGCCCATCAGCATAGAACATGGACAGCTCTCAAGCAGAGGAGGTACCAATGCTAAAGCCTCTGAAGTACTTCATGTAACATAGCCCCTTCTCCTTCCTCTTCTTTGGCTGGCATTAAGGAGCCAGGTGTGTTAAAAATGGAACGAAGAACCATGCCCTGGCCTCCAGATACGCTATCAAATAGCCTGTGTGCCTGTGTTAAACCACAATTTTTTTTTTTCAAGGAAGAAATGAGGTAGTTATGTTTTGCAAAAGAAATATAAATGAGCTCACATGAATGGCCTTGTTTTGAAGTCACCTCTGTCCTTGGGGGCATGGGAATGAGATGTGCATAAGCAGTGTCAAGAGATTGGGTAAGCTCCATCAATGTCCGGAGAATCATCCTAACCATCCTTTCATCCTACTGACACAATGACAGCTGGGCGATCGTAGAAAGCCATCTCAGACATGTCACTGCCCTTATGCTCCAGAGATTTGGATATCTCCTACATGACTTACAGGTAACTCTTTTTTGTATAGAAACTTCTGCCAGAGGTATGGAATGTGAGAAGGCATGAAGGACTCCCCACAGCCAGCCTCAGAAACAAGTATTTCAACAAGGCACGTTCCCAGATGGCTATTTCAGTGCTTGTTGTTTCTGAATGAAAAGGAAAAGACTGCAGGTACTAGCAAAAGGGAAAATAGGGCCAAATGCCAACTAACAGAAGAATAATTCTTCTGCCAAATTAGTTTCAAAAGAAATACACCTCAAATACTAGCCTGTATGATGCTACTATGATCATGTATTGATATTATCTTCTGTTTGTTGGCTCCATTAAAACATGACCTTTTCTTTCAAACAAGGAAGAGAATAATAAAAGAAAAGCGGGGGCAGGGGGAACAGTTTCCTGTAAATCTATGATTTCAAAGGGTCATCTGGCACATTTAAGTATTGACATTTCTTCGGCTGCTTATTTTTCCTTTAAATTACAGTAGCTATTCCTAGTAGATACTGGTTGGGAGAAAATAACCTCTATGAGGATCTACAGAAGGTAGAATGAAAATTCAGAGTGAAAGATCTAGTGACAGTTTGCACAGAGATTCACTCTGGCTTTGTGACTTTAATGGATAAGACAAGACAGAGCATCCTTGGTTAAAGCACTAAATGGGTACTTAGGGAAGGGGTGCTTTTCAAGCCTGTGACACATGGAGAAAGGCCCACGCCCATTCAGGTGACAGTGCCACTCCTTTCTCAGCAGTAGTATAAGTTAGCAGCTAGCTAGCTATCTCCCGAGGTCACATACTGTTGGCTTGCCTTTTGCCTCACCGTACTGTCATGTGTAGCCAAAAGGACAGCTAAAACACCAGTGACAATGAAGCTGGAGTGAATAACACACCAGGGCCAACACCTCATCAGCTGCCAGTCAACCTCCCTGCACTGCTCAGGGGTTTTCTGAAATCTCCTTAACAGGTCTTCTTTATCCAAAGGAATACGTTTAGAAGGGTTTTCCCAGTGTTCTTGGGAGTGGTTTCAAGGCCACATTAAACCAACTTAGATCAGTGCTGCCATCAAAAGGGGTAGCCCCCCCTCAATCTCCTCACCTCAGCTGCTATTTCCTGCTGGCACCTTTTTCCCTTTTACAGCATGTGAGGACTGCTGCCAGCATAGCAAAAGGAGTGGGAATGCGTGGCTGGAGGTGGAAGAAGAGAAAACTGTCCCACATCAGCTGAAGGCAGTTGTAAAGCCACCCCTGTACCACCGAGTTTTTTTTCACGATTTAAATCCTTCAGCTGTTACGGTCCTCACCAGCATGCCTTGCTTACACAGCAAACGAAGAGCTGCAGATAATCTCAGTGTAGCTCCACTACACGAATCCTTCATTAGCAGAGATGGTTTAAAGGTTTCTTGTATCCTATTGCTTCTCTCTCCTCCTCCTGACCCTCGTTCTTGCTCCTCTGCCAGGTATCACTGCCCCTCAGTTGAGCAGCCACAGCCTGTTATGCATTTGCTTTCTAACCTGTTCAACCCAGGTAAACAACCCAGTGAAAGACAAAACACAAAACCCTCCAACAACCAGAATGGCTCATGAAAAACGGTGTTTCAAAGCAAAATATTTTTTTCCAGGAATCCCTGCAGCTGCTGAGTGCCACCAGCATCCTCCTCAAAGAACCACAGCTTTACTGAGCAGTACCAACTAGTAGTTTGCTTCATACACCATGCAAGCATCAACTACCTATCTAAATTTAATTTATCTGCAAGTTAGTATTGGCAAGTACCTACAGGGCATGTCCATATTGCACATAAATGAGCGTAAAGAGCTGCTGAGAAGCACTCATGGAAACATTAGTACACGAAGATTAGCAACTGCTACTGCTGCTGCTGTCATTTATCTTCTGAGTATTTCTGCTTTCTGAGCAAAATTTGCTAACTGGTACTGTTACTTGACCTACACAGTTCAAAGCTGACTTGGTCACCTCCACATGACCTGCCATTTCTTTTGTAACTGCAGAATGAATATATCTCCGTCCATTCATTAATCACTATATAAACAAGTTTATTTCCAGGTGAAGGAAGCTTCCTCTCCACACGAATCTGAATCCCAACACATGTCAATATTAGCAATGCAGTGGTCTACTCTGTTCTCACGAGACCCCACCTGGAGTACTGTGTCCAGCTCTGGAGTCCTGAGCACAAGAAACACATGGACCTGTTGGAACAGGTCCAGCAGAGGGCCAAAAAGATGATCAGAGGGCTGGAGCACCTCTCCTGTGAAGACAGGCTGAGAGAGCTGGGTCTGTTCGGCCCGGAGAAGAGAACGCTCTGGGGAGACCTTATAGTACCTTCCAGTACTTAAAGGGGGCCCACAGGAAAGATGGGAAGGGACTCTTTATCAGGGATTATAGTGATAGGACAAGGGGTAACAGTTTTAAACTGAAAGAAGGGAGATTTAGATTAGATATTAGGAAGAAATTCTTCACTATGAGGGTGGTGAGACACTGGAACAGGTTGTCCAGAGAAGTTGTGGGTGCCCCATCCCTGGAAGTGTTCAAGGCCTGGTTGGATGGGGCTTTGAGCAGCCTGGTCTAGTGGGAGGTGTCCCAGCCCATGGCAGGGGGGTTGGACCTAGATGATCTTTAAGGTCCCTTCCAAAGCAAACCATTCTATGATTTGTTAGAAACCTCTATGATATTTACATTAAGATAGAGCCCGTACTGTCAGTGAAGTAGAAACCCTATTCAGCAGGCATTCACTTGCAAGGGTGAGCTTGTTCAAGGGGTGCGTGTTCTATGCCTCAGCGTTACATGTCTATCAATGGAAACTACAGGCTGCTGCAGCACACATCTACTAAGCAAGGGCCTAGGAAAAGAAAAAAAAAAAAATCAAAAAATCTTCACTGCACATTCCCACCTTGGAGTAAAGTTTCCTTCCATCCACACTGACACAAAGCTGGAAGTCTACCAGACAGCACTTGACACATGCACCCTCCCAAAAAGGAGCAAGGAAAGCTCAGGCAGTGGAACTGAATGAGCACAGGATGCAGAACAAGCTCTGTCTTGATCGGATATTCCATCAAGTATATATACCCATCCAGGCAGACCAGCCAGGAAGGACTTGTACAGCTTGAAATGTCCCAATATGGCATGACAAAAACCTAAAAAAATGACAAGAATTCACTGGCACAGGGATAGGGAAGCAAGGTACTCCAGAACTGTGCCATTGTTATTAAAAATGTAGTGGTAGAGTGATTAAGCCGCAGTGTCTATTTAGTCATTAATGTAACCTGTATAATGTTCCTGTAATTGAAGCACCTTTTTGAAGGAAGATGATGCTATTGTTAGGACACAAATGATTGTTTTATGCAACTAGTGTTAAAATGGGCAACTTCGGCTATCCTTGTACATGCTGAGTAACAAGATGGGAATTTGAAAACTGCACAGAGTTATTAAGGTTCTCCACTGACATTCAGGCTTGGACATTACAATTTGCAAAGTCTGACTGAAACACTAAATTTAGCAAATGGCTGGCAGTATTGTCCCTCTGTTTTCTAGGACTATATTCCAAACAGACTAAGTTGTTTCTTAAAAGATTCAGTCTGCAACAGCAATGTGTTCTTCAATAGCTTATCCTGGAAAGATATTTAAGACACTAACTAACTGGAGGCTCAGGCCAAATTCAAATTCACATTCTTGACTTCCTATCCCATCATTCCCTCAGTCTGAGCTTAAAACATGAACAAAACAAAATATGTAGTGAGTTCTTGCTGTATCATGCCTTTAGGATGCTAGTTCTCCAATTCTGAAATGAAAAGTATCTGGGCAGCAGGAGGAAAGGAAAGCAAGGCAACAAGAACTGACTAAACTGGAGAGGCAGGAGATGTGAAAAACAACCGGGATACAATACACTACATGAGGGGCTAGCTGGGAAAGAAAATGCCTACATACATACACACACATCCCAGATACCTGACTAAGCCAGAAACACCGTGAGAAAATATCTAAATGTCTGTAACCATCGCTGCACACAGACTAACAGCAGAAGGTGTAGAATAAGCCACCTCAAGAGTTACTCATTTGTACTTAACTATACGTTACATTTTTGGCAGATCTTTATGTATGCCTCATAATAGGGCTGTTGGGAGAAAAAAATAAAATAAAAAAAAAACAAAAAAAAAAAAACCAAAAAAAAAAACCCAAACAAAAAACCCAGGAAGTTAGGGAAGAACTTCTTATGACTATAAGAATTTAGGGGATTAGGTATACAAAACGACAACCATCTGAACGTAGCACCAGCATGCTCGTCCTGCTTCTTTTGGGCTCTGGGCAATTTGTAAGACTCACATCCTGCTATACTGCCATCTCAGCACAAACTCTTCACCTCCAAAACACAAGCAAAACACAGCCAGAAGGAGAACCGGATTTGCAAAGTAAATTACAGCTGGTTTAATCAGTGTAGCTGGCACGGGCTGGCAAGAAAATGCACCACAAAGAGTGGCTATTCCTCATTTCTCACTGCAGTAGAAACTAAAATCACACTGGCTCTTCCATCACGGTCTGAAAGGTTTAGGCTTTGGTTGGAATGTGAGGAATTTGCGGAAACTATTACAAAGAATTCAAAAAAGTCTTATTTTGTGTCATTTGCAGATAGTTAGTTATGACAGTGACAGGCTGGGGAGCAGTTCCACTGCTCTAAATTACAAGTTTCCGTGTCCACCTTGTACAGGTCCTCCAGCATCTGTACCGAAGCAATGATATCTGCAGCTAAAACCGCCCAGCAGAATCAGAGCAGACTCTCAGTTCAAAGCTGGCCCCACAATGGTTTGGTGGCCGCAGAGCCAGGTACTGTCACATAGCCGGGTTTGCCTGCGCATAGCTTTCGCAGTATTTTTATTTCACAGGTTATCCCTCCAGCCTTGCAAAACTACTTTGCATTTTACTAGTTAGCACTTTAGTAAGAAAGGCTTTTTCCATAATATGCAACTTAGCGGATGACAAACCAGTTATCAGATCTGCAATACCACTTATATGGGAAACCTGATTTGGAACTTCTGCCCCATTACACAGTATTCAAAAACTAACGTTACACTGACTGTCATTGTCACCACCATCATCAAGTTAGAGAGTTTCTGTATCAGTTTTAACGTATCGTAAACCACTCACGACAAAACTCGGGTGTTCTCCAGTCTACGCAGATCCCGTTTTCCGTGCAGATGTGAGCGTAGGAAGTTATCATCTCGCAGGCTTCGTCCTCATAGCAGCTGCTCTCTGCACAGGCCTCGTAGAACATGTTGGGGGAGATTAGCCTGTGGCACTCTGCAAACCGATCGGAGAGCAGAAGGCGGCAGTGGCTCGTTGCATGCTCAGAGCATCTGTCTTCTCTCCGGATTTCACAGATCTTCCCCGGCTCTTCCACCACCCAGTCTTGAATAAATACACTGCTGTCAGAAGTGACAGAGCCATCATGTAACGTGAAGTCATTGACGTGGTTCTGGTCACACACCCCTAGGAGGGTGAGTAAAAGGAAAAGAAAGAGTCTGAATACAGTCAGCAATAAAATAAACCTATAGAAAATAGGCACAGTACATACAGGGCTGTTTGGGACCACTCTTTGAATGCCAAGGGGAAGAGGAATGAATGATATTCCTTATAGCTATTATCAATAAAGGCATAAAAACCCTGGGTCTTGTTTCACATTTCATTATTACAGGAGGTATAAGTTATGCCACAAAAGTATAAACTATACAATAGATTATACCACTGAGGATACCATAGAATTAATTCTCCCAGGTAGTAGTACCCCTCACAAACCTTCCACCTTCCCTACAAGCATAGGTCGTGTCTCTCACATAAATGTATATGTAAGAACCTAAAGTTAAACCCTCCTTAAAATAAAAAGAAAAATCTCCTTGAAATGACAGTGTGAAATAATTGAAATAATTAAACATGAAAGATGTGTAGCCTGTTCTTTTCATGGTATTATGTCAACGAGCTGTTATGTTGATGGCCATAGTAGAGAAACCTACATAGATTAGCAATGTGCCAACAACAGGGGAATCAGTTCGGCCAGAGACTTTAAAGGTACAGGGCCACGCAAATTACAATAACATATATAATGGTTCAAGTCCAAGTAGGAAGCTGTTAAAATTACTAGTTTTCAAACTTACCACAAAGTCCTTGTGTTCCTGAAGAAAAGCTCTTTGAATTAAGTTTAAGAATAAATTCATTGTTTCTTGGAGTAAATGTGAGATTATGTCCAAGATGGGAGAACTTGATTTCGTGCATTATTGCTCCATAGACAGTGACTTCAAACAAACTGCTAGAATAGGGAATATGAACCCTTTCACCATTAACAGCCACCTGTTTTCAAAAAGGCAAGATCACCGCATCAGTTCTAGCAAGCATTTAAAATCAACCCAATCTTACAGTTGAAACACATTTTGACTTCATAAGTACTTGAAGATCCAACTGAATCTGGACATAAGAATCAATTTTGCAAGCTGAAAATTTCTATTGAGTCTAAAAATGTACAGAACTAATTGGCCTTCATTCTGTGTATTATATGAACATCTCTTTCAACATTTTCCCACATGAATGCATTCCTTCATGTCTACACAGACTAGCAATCTAATGCCATGAAGTTAAAAAACCACCTACAAACCCTGATTATCAATAAACCTCAGTGAAAGTCAAGGCTGTCCATCACCCTGTAGAACTGGGTGCAGGTGTTTTGGTCCATCCTATTTTGCTACACATGAGCCAGATGAGATCACTTTTGCAGGCTAGCTGACTCCTGTGTGTCTGAGGAACCCAGAGCTTGAAAATGTTTCATATTGAATTTGAATGCTTCTGTGCCTATAAAACAGACATAATAAATACTAAGATGGCCTTCCATCTAATGCTGTGGTCCACCTGCACACAAGGTAAGAACCGACTCACTAGCTCTTCAACTAGCCAGTTGGTCATTGGTTTGTGAAGAATAGAGGCTGCTCTCCCATGCAGCAAATAATAACATTGTGTAAAGGACCTCTGCCAACAGAGGAGAATCAGAGTGCAGTATGTCCTGTCTATAATCCCTGCTTTTCTGGCAGAAGTGTCAGGGAGACATTGCCAAATTCCATGTTCTTGACGTTGTCATACCAGCACAACAGGGAAAACAAGAAAAGAAACATGTCTGGCTCATTATGTGAATGCAGACTGCATCATGAAATTAAAACGAGCATTTGCTCAGAAACCTAAGAATAGGCTGCAAGGGGAACAGGAACAGCATAAAGAGACCAAATTGGTCCCCACAACCTGAAATTCTATAGCATGAGCAGACAACGCACAGATCACTTCATTGCATTTAGCTTACTGCCATGTCACTGAAGAGCTGGACAGATACACCACGATGTTTCGCTTCAATGGAGTCCATACAGTTCATCTTTGGTGTTGCTCTGCATGGTCCTTCATGGAGGAGAATTTCAATGTCATGTTGCATGTCTCGAAACAAGGTGTAGGAGCAATTGCCGGTCAGCTTAAAATTCAGCCCATCAAAAGTGACAATGTGTCGAGATGAACTCCCTATACAAACACCTGCACATCAATTAAAAAAAAAAAAAAGTCATATAGGCATTTGCTTTTGTTCAAATTAGACTATTTCTTCACAATTGTTATGGGCATGTGGAATCAATTAGTTGAGAAAGCTAGGAAGGTAACGAATTGCAAATGCTGCAGAAAATCATCGACAAGAAACTTTGGTAAATAGTTCATCACCTGGGTTTTTTTTGAACTATCTTTGTCTGTAGCAATTAGTATTAAAAAAGATTTGGAAAAACTCATAGAAAATCCCTTACCATGAAGTTTATTCACATTGAATGTGACTTATTAATAATTTCTATATGAAAAAGGAAGGCAGGGAAAATGTATCCCTTCCCTATATGTAGAAAGACTGTAACATACTTATTTTTTAATTTTTGCATTGCATTTTTATTATGGTATTGCATTTTACTCTGTACAGTATTACATTTTAAACAAAATAACATTACTTCATTCTTATCAAACACGTCACGAGGTGACACCAGGGAACATTTTTGGTTTTTTTGAGGTAGGAAACAGGAAAAGGGCAGAGATATAACGTGCACAGGACAAACCAATGGCCAAGTGATAGCTGGTGTCCTAGTCATTAGATTATAAACACTTCCTTGTCTTCACAAACTGAAAGACAAAGAGGATTATAATCTCACAAGTACCAAAAAAAAAAAAAAAAAAAAAAAAACCTGAGCAAAAGGATGCTTCTGATTTATGCGTTTTCAAATCTTTAGCTTAAAGATAATAAGGACAATAAAAGCAATGTCAGCTAAACATGTAAGAAGAAAATTCTCATTGTTAATAATTCAGCCACTTGGCTTCTAATTGAGATTTGAAAATAACATCTTCCCTGTTCATTGACACAGCAACTTGTGCTTAAAAAAAAAAAATAATAAAATAAGCCTATCTTGTATACTGTCTGGCACTGAATTTCAAAAGGTACATCCCTTTGGAGCACTGGAACATCTTCAGATATTCTACTCTACCTTCTTTTAAAGTTCATATATGAATAACAGTTAAAACAACATTGCTCAACCTTTTTTTTATTTGTGGACAATAAAAAAAATTCTAAGGATAATGGGAATCCTTTTAAATTTCTCATAGGTATTCTGTAGCACAGGATGTATTAATGCAATCCATTTAAGTCAATTCAATAGGTCACAAACTCTCAAGAGCCATGAATCACATGTTGCAAATCATGGAATGGTTCGGTTTGGAAGGGATCTTAAAAATCACCTAGTTCCAACCCCCCTGCCGTGGGCAGGGACACGTCCCACTAGACCAGTTTCAGATTGCTATAAAATTTGTAACTAGTTTGGCAAGCAAACACCTTCATGGTGTAACTCATGATCTATGCTCTGAACTCAATTAATACGACATGGGAAGAACATTTTTTCAAGTACTTCCTCTTTGCAAAAGCATTTGTCATACCATCTGCACTGTCAAGCAATCATTTGAAAGGCCTCTGGTTCTCTAAATAATTGAACGCTACTTTGCTGAATCATGAGTAAATTAGGTGTGCACTGCCATGCTCCTGCAGCACAGATCACCTAACCAGCCTCCATCCATAACAACAAAGAGATGCTGAAACACACTGACCTCCTACTAAGCACCTACTTTGCTACGGCCATCTCTAAAGTTTACTGATAGCTGCGAGTTTCGGCTCTGACTTCAGCACATCCAGCATCAGCATCAGCCTTCCCCACCAGCTACAGATGTTGCTTTGGTTGACACAGCATCACCCTAATTTTGCTAAGTAGTCATTGAAAGGAGGCTACTTTACCCATGGACTTTTGATCAACTGGATGGGGTTGGGATTTTTTCCTCCTCTTATAACATATGAAAGCTTACCCCTTCTCATCACAAGCCGTACCACCTCGGGAAAAAAGTTAAATTTTGCATATAGTGGCCCACTAAATTCATAAAGACCTAAAAAAATGTTAGTTCATGTTAAACAGCAGCAATCTGAAGTCAACTATAGGTCTTTTCATGATATCCACCTAATGTTACAAATGATAATTTTCATTTCATCCTGTCAGAAAATGTTTATGAAGACATTTCTTGCCCAATGTATGCTGAAATTTATGCCAAAAGTAATGCCTTCATGTTGCTAGCAATGTATTTAGGATCAAGAAAATTATTACAGAGGCACTTTTTATGAGTAGATATCACTAAGAGTATCCTTTAAACTTCATAAAATATTTATGATTATTCAACTAAAATCTTTCTACCTTTTTGAAATATATGAAAAAAAGAAATGTTAGCTTTAAAGGGTTTGAGTAATCGAATGCGCTTTTAGGAAATGCTAAAAGTTGGGGTGTTAAAATTTTGGATGTCTAACAGTTCAGGGATCAATATCTAGCTCCCCAGCTTAGGTATTTCAAACAGTGCCTTGAAGAAAGTGTTCTTAACACAGACAGTTCAGCAGGGGACATTTCAAATTGAGATTACACATTATAAAGCGAAGATACATATAGGGTCGTGATTTACTTTAAAAAGTAAATATGATTTTAGGTGTAAGCCCAATTTTCAGTATTGCGTTGCGGAGTAGAGTCCTCAGCTTCATTAAAGCCAAAGAGATTCAGGCTCTGAACAGGATTTAAACACTATTGAAAATAACACCTACAGGTTCCTATTTTGGAGATTTCTGCAATTTTTAGCTGTAATAGCATGCATGATTGGGCTCTATCTGATCTTTTGGACATTTAATTCAAAATAAGCATCTTGACTAATTTTTATGGAAACTGAGCATATGACTACAGCGTATTTGGCATGGAGAGGAGGTGAGGCTCAGTCCCAAACCCATGGTGAGGTTTACCAAAAGACTCAGTGGCTGAGCCTACCCCTTGTTCCACCATGAAGTGCTCTTCCCTGTGACAGCCATGGAGCGATGCTCTGTGCCATGCTGCATGCAGCCAGGCATCACTGCCTCCTTTATCCCGGACTGACATCATTTCAAGGTTGTCAGAGCATCTGTCTGGGCACCGAGGTGATCCAGAGGTTCCAGCTCATGTTTTTGCTTGAAATCATCACTCTTATCTTCCTCCCTCAAGTCTTCCTTTCACATACGTGGGATTTTCCTAAGATCACCAGCCTCAGGGCTGAATCCCTCCACCCTGTAAATGTGCATAGGTGCACTTAATTTCCGTTCCTGTCATCTCAGCCAAGGCACTAATCACACAGTGTTCACCATTTCTGCTCAGTGTGAGGTTTTCAGGAGGCAGGGAGCATTTGTTGTTGTTGTTTCTTTAATACATGCGCTTGACTGAGGTCAGGCCAAACCCTCAAGCCTAGAGATGGACCAAGAATACATCACTTGCTTACAGCATGCCGAGGTAAATTTCTGTTTTCTTCCATACACGCTCCTTCCCACAGCTCTGGAAATTGAGAGTGAGATTCTCTGATAAACCAATGTAGCTACGCTAATGTAAAAAATAAGCTAGCAGTGGCCCTGAACTTGCATCACACATTCCAGGCATCAGTGAGACTCACACACTTTGCTGTTTATTTAAGCCGTATACAACGTTAATTCCTCCCACCTCAGTCATCTTTGATGTGTGCAATGACTGAGCAGCTCCATTCAGCATTACATTTCTGACAAACATTTCAAGTGATGGGGAGAAAGACCACACATGCAAAGATAAATACTCACAGGGACACATCCATCGGCAGCCACAAGTTTCTTCAATCTTAACAGCAGGAAGATTGCTGTGACATACTGGTTTTGGCATCCTCTCACAGTTAATTTGGTGACTCTCCAGAACTGTGTAATCTCCAGGAAAGCATGTCACAGTGTGGCACTGGTCCGGTAATGTCCATTTATCACCAGGCTAGACAGGGACACATGGATATGTAACAGTTGAGAAAAACATGGGCGGAGAGGAGAAAAATGCAAAAATTGGCTGCTGCCATGCTCCTACAGCTAGCAAGTAAAGTGACACTGACAGCAGTGCTGCTCAAATTAGCCTTGGATAATTAAATAATAGAATGCAGCATATTAAGGACTTCATGAGGATGAGAAAGTTTAAATTAGCAACACTGTAAGAAACAGACTGTGAAGTTCCAAGCAAAAGATAATGGTCTAGAATAGATGTTTTGTTACAGCAGAATTAAGTTTCTGGTACTCCATCTATTGTTAGCTTAGCCATCCTACAGCATGCATGAATAGCATACTCAATAAAGAATTCCCCTTAGCTTTTCTTTAAATGTCAAAGCCTTAAGTTTTCATAAGCCATAAAATTATTTTAGAAAAAGTTCTGTGCACAGATGGTCATGGCACAACAGGAATTAACAATATTTGTTCCAAGCTGGAAAGGTGTGGAATACTCTAGTTATTTTATCCATTACTCCAAAACTTTAAAACAGTTCCTCCCTTCCTGAAGGGAAATTGCCCCTTTACCAGATTAATGTTATTAGACATACAACAGTGGTTTTGTAAAATTAAAAATAAATTATATTCTCATTTTCTAAAGGACAGTCTAAATTTTAAGGCACCAGGATTACATACTACTAAATGACCGAGAAATAGATGTGGTCACAATCTGGAATATCTCAAGATTCATATCTGCAAAAAACTGAGCTCTCTGGCCCCACTCCCGCAGAGTTCTAAAGTCAATAAATAGGCTCAACGAATTTCAAAACAGAGTGTTCACCCCTGAGGTCTGCATTCCCAAGAATATCCCCAAATGTGGGAAACAGCCCTTTCCAGACCCATCTCTACAGAGGTGAGTCCAGAAGCACTAGTAACAAGTGAGACAGTGGTTCTATGAACTGGGCAACATGTCTTGATATTCACAAGGAGAAACATGAGGGGAAGAAGGTAATTGCTATTGGGCAAGGTTATCTCCCATCCTCTCCTTTTCAGCTTACCCATCATTCCCATGAAAGAGAAGAACAAAGTGGCAAAATATCTAGGTAACCACAGCATCATTCACAGACTATTTTTGGCACTAGTGTGCAAACTAAGAATAGTGATGTAGAAGTACTGCTCTGTATCTCTGAGCTACGTGATGCTGTCAAGTCTAAACGAGAACTGCCAGATTTGCAGCCATAAAAAATTACATATTAAATATGAGTTAATTTACTGCTTTAATTTACAAGTTAGATACTGCTTTGTATGTTTCAGGACTGTGAGAAGGGAACTTGTCCTGAAAGCAGCTTAAATCTTTTCGGGTTTGTGAGCCTAGAGGAAGCTGTGAAACAGTAACATGAGGAGCTTTCAGTATGGAAAAAATATTTAGGAAGAAAATGAATGTTTTTTAATTACAGTTGTCTCGCCTACTGAAAGTAGAGCGCCTGGAAGGGTACATCTACAGCTGTGCAAGTCTGGCAAAGGATCCTTTAGCTTCCATGCATATTTAACTTTTTTATTTCACTCCTTAACAGGACATTTATTGGAAAACATCTAAGAGCTGGACAAGAAAAGCACAGCACATTAAAACAAAAAAATCAATTGAATGATCCAGACAAAGCCAAGAATCCTCGTGCAAAGGAAAACGCAGGGACTCTGAAGACAAAGAAAGCTTAAATCCCAATTGATATGAAATCGTAGGAGTAAGAATAAGACAGAAAGGAAAGCAAAAGCAGAGGTTTCTAAATCGTGAAGGATAAGTCTGCTGAAACCGATGAGCCTGCCAGCACACCGGAGGAAGCCTCAGACTTCCTCTCTAAGGGAGCTCTGAACCTATGGACCTGGACTTCCACACTCTTCCTCTTACTGTGCATCTGCAGGAGAGCAAGCCAGGTACCTCAGTCGGGTTCACCAGCTGGCACCTTTTAATTTATTTACTGGATATGATACTTTAGCCACTGGATATGTTCAGTACTAAAAAACTTCCTGGGATTCAAAGAATGACTGAACAAATTCATGGAAGAGAAAACTATTGAGCACTATGAAACAAAACAGATGCCACTCGCAGCTCAGGGTGTCCCTGAGTCACAAATTATTAACGGCCAGGAAAGTTCAGGGAAGGATCATATATGCTTACGTACATTCTTCCCTAACTTCTATTTTTGGCTACATAATACAGGGGGTTGAGTGGATTTTTGGCCTGACCTAGCAGATTTGATCTTCTGTCCTTGTGCTACTAGCCTTAGCCATGAATCTTCCTTCAATAGTCATTTCCAGGGTAGAAGTAATAACAAAACAAACAAACAAAAAAAGTAACGAGTCACATCACTCCTGATATTAGACAGGATTTAGTCTGAGTTTTTTGATCCTGAGAACTCTGATTTCCTTGCAAACTGCAAGAGATCAGTTCCCACAATCTCCAGGTGCATGACAGACATCCCACTTGGGGAACTGAGCCTCCTGCTGTAACTCTGAGTAACGCCTAAAATATTATGGAACCGATATAAGAGCCTGTGTTTTATGAATTAGGAAAGAGCCTTGATTCTTCATCCCTGTGGATTTGTGGACTATGCTGGAAAAGGGTAACAGGCCATCGATGGCACATTACTGACCATGAGTCAGCAGAGGAATTCAGAGGGTGGGTGCTCAAGACCAGAGGCAGAACATTTCCATGGTGTCCTGTAGGCACCACAGGATGCTCAACAGCCTGCTGCAAAAGGTAATGGCTACCATGTTGGCAGTGCCTTCTAAACCCATTTTTTTCTGGCTGAGAGAAGAGATAACACAAAATCCACCTAAATTTGAAAATGTGGTTCATTTTTAATACGGACTGGAGCCTGGCCTCTTTTCTTCCAATAGCATTTTAGCCAGAACAGAAATTGTGCTTTAAGTTTACCACCAAAAAAATGAAACTTGACTTGTCTGAAATTCAAGTTGAGGGTTCCCAGCATTTATCTACATGTACCCGTGTTTGCTTCTAGGACCCCAGAGGCCAACCACAAAGCCACCAGGTTATACGTAGTGTCTGACATAGCTAAAGTCTTTCTGTGTTCTGACCAGCTGGCCAAGGCCAACCGTGTAAAGCAGCTTTGATACATGTATATTTCCTATGTCTAGACAATTCATAAGAATTTCTTTAACAGCTACATCCTTCCTTAGAGTCATGTCTTCACAAGGGAAAAAGCAAAGGAATATTTTTAATGTAGTGGAAATTCAAGCTAAATCCTAGGGTAGAACTCATATCTGACCCCTACTAGACAACACGCAACAAGCTTATGCTAATTTTTTAAATGTATGAAGTATCATATACACTCAAAAACCTCAGCATTTCACCTGAGATGAAGGAACTGAACCATTTATAACATCTACATCATTCCCTTCTTAGACCGGATCACTTTGAGAGATCAGACAGGTTACTAACATTTCTGAGCATTTTCTCAGGATCAATAAAAGCTTTTCTGCAAATACTAAGTCCTTTGATTTCTTTACTTGAGATGGTTTTCCCTAGAGAGATGACTATCACACAATAATTATCTTCCTATAAAATTTTCATAGGGACAAGGTACTTGTATTTTTAGCAGAAGGAGAGGGTCTGGACAACAACGTTGCCTCCTCCTATACTTGCACCTTTACTCTGACCATGTCCAGCTTTGCCAGAAGTTCTTTCAACAGGACATGGAAACACATTTTTCTTTGTCAGGGAAGACACACACTGTCACAAGTTTTGGCTCTACATTGCGTTCAATACTATTCAACACAGTGCAAGATCAGGTGTCATTAGAGGGAGTCTCCTATGTGCGCAAAGTTATCCCACCAGTTCAAAAGCCAACATTTTCCTCCTCCAAAATAATTCTTAATATTGTCCAACACTTTTCGTTTCAGATTATCTAAGAGTGTATCCATGGTCCCACGTGAATTTTGTAGCTTGAAACTCAGGCAATACACTTACTTTCTTTTTGTTTCCATCCTCATCTATACATTCTCTGACAGGGTCTGAAAGAGAAACAGACATCTTTTAGCCATCTCCCTCCCTTACCCAGCATTTTAAGTGGTGGTCACCAAAATACAGATTGCTTACTTAAAAATGTGATTTAGGAGGTAAGAAGGCTTTTTTTTCTCTTTGGTGCTAGAATGTGAGAATCCCTACCTGAAGACTGCAGGCATTTGTCTGAAGTGTACAAGAGTCAGTCAAAGAACACATAAACTTGGTTACTGCTAGCATTACCTGACTTCTGCAATGACATTGGTCCCAAAATGCCCTGTGAGCAATCAGTAAGCTGTAATTCTACAGCAGTCCTTGTACTCACATACAGCTCTGCCCAGATGGTACTTAAAAGATCATGGCTTTAGCTCTGAGGCAGGTTCCAGCCCTACTTCTGAATCTTGCGATGAATTGAGAATATTTCTGGAAATTAGCAGTTAATGAGAATTTACGCACCCATAGAATCATAGAATCTTCATGGTTGGAAAGGACCTTTGAGATCATCGAGTCCAACCATACACACACACAAAAAACCCCTACAATCTCTGTCACTAGAGCATGCCCTGAAGTGCCATGCACATTTATTAAATGCAGAAAGACAAATACAGCAAATAACCTTAAGGTAAGATTTGTCAGCAACTAGCAGAAGTATGAAAATAGCTGCAAAAAAGAACACTCAAATTTAGTTTCGTTACATTGAGGCATTACTGTGATGGGCAGTTTTTTATATAGTCAGTTAGATGGTCACAAGGCATCCACTGAATTGCATTTTCTATGTCAATGTGCTCTCATAACACACCTAAAGATATATGGAAAGTAATTTCATGTAAGTACTATGGGATGACAATGTGATAAGCACGTGTCTAGGAAATTAAAACACTGACTAGCAAACTCTTTATATAATACTATATTATGCTAGCATATATAGGCTATATGCTCTGTCTTTTCCAGGACAAGTAATGTATTTTGAAAGCATTTAGGAAATCTTTTAAACCTTTTTAATAGTATTATTTTTGGTACTTTTCCATACATAAAGTAAGACTCCCTCCATACAAGAAATCCAACTGTATGAGTCTGGAGGGGAAAATTATACTTTACAGATTGTAAGAAACTTAAATAAAACAAAACAAAACAAAACACACAAAAAAAGAAGATAGTTTCCCACCCTATAGCAAAGGCTTTACCATTAGCAAAAGGGAGAGCTAAATCTTTCAGATTTAGGTGTCTAATATAAGATACCTATCACTCAAGTTTTGAGCATACACTTTTTTCTGTTGGAAAAGCTTTCATAAAAATGCAAAGCTTTCACCTCCAGTACCAATAGGTTATAGCACAGATTGCAATAAGAAAATAGTTACTGGTTTCAAATTCCTGCTCCCCATCCTATATCTTGGATCAATGTAATTTAGGGCAAGAAAATCACGTATTTTACAGTGTGAGCAAGGGAAATGCATCTTTAAAAGCTTATTTTAAAAGAAAAGAAAGAAAATGGCAGCTGTTTAAATCTAGAAAATGGCAGCTGTTTGATGCTCTGGAGAGATTTTAAAATGCCAGAAGTGATCCCAGTGGAGACTGATCGGATATCTCTAAGCTGGACTGTGCACATTCTGCAACTTCCTCATTCTTAGTGGTACTTGGCTCTGCAAAAAAGTCCACTTATTTTAATGGAGACATAACTAAGCCCTAGTAAAGCTGGTAAAAACCTGTGCAATGACTAACATGATGAGACAGGGGGTTGTGGAGAGAATGTGTAGATACTATTGCAATAGAAATAACAACGACAATATGAGTAATAAGTATCTATATCACACAGATCAAGGATTCAAAAGAAGTAAAATACTGTCCAGAGTTGAAGTGAGTTTTCTTAGATGGGGAGGGGGGGCATTGCTATCGACAAATAAATGAATGTTTGATTAATATATTTTACAGTTTTTTCCCCAGTATTTGTTTTCCTGGAAAAGTTAATTCTTTCTTAATTATTTTTTCCCTTACACTCTGTGTAAGGAAATTCTGTGTACATATTCACATAACCATGCTTAGGTCTGTGCAGAAAAATATGTAACTTGAAATCTTTACTCTCAACTACCTTGTACCATTTCTGAAGCATGCCCCCATTTGTGACAGTTCAAGCTTTCCTGGTGTCCTTCAGTTAATGATGAGTCCTGATTATTAAGATGATAGCTTGAAAGTTCAGGCCTAAGTAGGTTTAAAAATTTTGCTGAAAGTCAGTTAATTAGAATAACAGTTGGCTACATGCTGAAAGGGCTCAGATTTTGTGATGGTAGTGGTCTAGGTTAGCATTTGTGATGACTGTTGGTGAAAAACTAACAAACAAGCACTGGGCTGACTTTTCAAATCAAGTAAAATCATTCTGGTTTTAGCATTGGGAAAAGTTTTTTTCCATTTGGCAATGGTTTTAAACTAGGGCAGGGTAGGTTTAGATTAGACATTAGGAAGAAGTTCTTTACAATGAGGGTGGTGAGACACTGGAACAAGTTGACCAGAGAGGTGGTGGAGGCCCCATCCCTGGAGACATTCAAGGCCAGGTTTGATAAGGCTCTGAGCAACCTGATCTAGTTAAAGATGTCCCTGCTTACTGCAGGGGGGTTGGACTAGATGACCTTTAAAGGTTCCTTTTAACCCAACAGGTTCTATGATTCTATTCTATTTCAATTTGGGGGGTTTGCTCCACTTATGAGGCTACAACTATATTGGACTTACCCATGCACACTTTTTTGATAAATTCACTATTCAGTGTGATCATAGTGGATAAGTCTTCAAAATTCTGAAGCTTCATGATTCTGCTAGCAGCTGATGGCCCAGTCAAAGTCTTTAGTTGCTCTTCATCGTATCTGTTCCCAACTCCAACTGGAAACAGGGATACCCCTAGGAAAAGAGAAGAAAGGGTTTTAAATGGGCAATGAACAGGAGAAGGAGGTCTTTGTTGTTGTATTATTTCATTTGCTTCTTAAAAAAAAGAATTGGGAAAAGTTTTTTTCCAACACTTAATTTTCATGTTTTACTTGCATCACTCCCTCCACATTTAATTGCTAAAGGCAATTATGGGCAGAAATGGCAATGCTCTAATCACAGTGTTAGCTCAGATGAGCTCTATTAGTCCCAAGTATAATAAGATCATGCATGGTCAACAAACGCAGCTGCAGACTTAATGACAATATCTTCACTTTATTTCAAATGTAAAAAAACCTCAATATGTTGGGTTTTTTCTTCAGTTACATGGCAACTGGACTATTTTCAAGTCATTTAATTAAAAGATAATAGTTGTTATTTAGTTCATGCCTTATTCAATAGCTCCCAAAGCAAGCTACAAAGGAAGTCACTGTTCCTCAGTTGAACACCTGAGGAAGCTGAGGTATAGAGACTACAGCCAGAAAAGAAAAAATACAACGCAGCACATATTGATACCAAAGTATATTCCTATATAGGTCAGTGCAGAATCTGATCAAATCTTCTGCCTGTTTATTATTATTACAGTGAACCTTTCAAGATTAACTGTACTGCAACAATATTGAATGTATAGCATTAGATCACATTTCTGTCATCCTTGTCTATTCACAGGAACTGGGAAAATGAAATGCCACTAATTTGTGAAGCCTATGGAAGCTGTTCAGCTTAAATTGTAGATTGGTCCTGAATTTACCAGTAATTCAGAGGCATCTTCATCAGGCAGGTTTTGTTCAGGCCTGTTTCTTACCAGAACATTATGCACAGTGAGTCCATGCCAGTGAACTTATGTGAACATACCAGTGCCTTAATTTTTCATCCTTTGTTCTAGTGCATTACTTAAAAAGCAACAACTCTGTTTAAAAATAATGACAGCGAAACAAGATTTACTGTTCATTCTTGCAGAAAGTGCAGCTGCCTCCACACTGTCTTCTGATCTCCCCGACACGATGACTATTGCGATCTTGGATGCACTGGGCCTCCCTCCATGGGATTCCGACATTGCGTTCTGAACTATGAAATCAATGGCTTTTCCTAAGAAGAAATGAATAGATAAATGAAAGATATGATAGAAAACTCATAGAAGGCTTTAAAACTAAACCTTGCTTCATGTTAGTAGGTTATACAGTTCTGGAAAATACTTCTTCTTAAAGAACTTTTGATGTCTGCTTTATTGCTGCCACACGAAAGGTCTCAGCTATTAAGAACCTGCCAATACTATTAATGCCCCCCAACACAGGAGGACCAGCCTCAGCTCCCCAGTCTCCGAAGTAATGGAAATTTTACCACCTTTCCTTAGACATCGGGATAAAGTTATGCTCCTCACTTTAGTAGTTACTTTTTCCAACGTATTACCACTGGTTACACAAAAGGAAAGATATTGTAGAATATGTACTTATTTCCCAACTGCAGAACAACAGTGACACCCAGTGGCTATCTGATCTACAACTTCAGACCACTGAATTGTACACAGAAGTCGCTCAGCTCCCAGAAAAGATCTAGTCCTTCCCTAATTTGGTCAACTTTTTCTATGGGTGCGAAAAGGTATCTTGCCTCCTACTACCAGCAACGTCTCTGAAATCTAGAATCAGACTAACCTGTACTATAACTGGACTAACCTGTACTATAACTGGGTGATCTGTATTGGGGGGGGGGGGAAAAAAAAAAAAACACAACCAACAATCAAATAAAACCCATCAAACCCCACCAAACACATGAAGAAATTCTACTGTAGTTCAAATCACAAATTTGCATAAATGGGTAGCTGCTGCCCTTACATTAAACATTTGTGAACACTTGGGCAAATTTTTGTTCAAAATTATGACCTCAGCAAGAGAGCACTTTGCTCTTACTTGTATTTAGATATGTATTTGCACAAATATTTACACCGGGAATCATGATAGGGAGCTTTCTTAAAAGCTCCTTTGGACTTGGAAGTTACCAGGTCAGGAAGTAGCAACGATACCGTGTGACTGATGTGACATTCAGGGCAAACAGTGAACAGTGAATAACAAATACCTGAAAAACTAGTTCCTCTGAGTAACCAGCAAGAACTGTGGAGCAGAAATATGTTTGCCTGAGGAATTCACTGAAAAATTTTAAATAATAAACACATTTGTAAAACACTGGCAGTCAGATTGTAGATAATTCACCAGCACACTGCCAAAATACCTTAGCATATCTGAACATTTTGCACTTCATGTCTTCTTTCATCATGTCACTCACCCCTTTTCAATGGCAAAAACAAAGAACCTTTTCCCAAGGTCCCATGCTGCAAGCATGGACCACCTCTAGGAAGCACTATTGACAGCACATTGACTATTGATAACGTGGCTACAGCAATTGGATATTCTACAAGTCTTTAATTAAGCTTTCAGGAAGAATTTATCCCTTGGAAGAATCTAGCCCAGAATAGGTATCTGAAAAAAGCCTAAACGTTTCCTTTGCCACAGTACTGGTTTGGAAGTGACATTCCCTTCTCAATTACCATTGCTCCCCCATCCTTTCCTGTTGTCTCATATACCTTATAGGCCCTGACTGACAGTACCCCCTTCCCACCTTATCCAGAGCCCACTATCACTATTTCCTCCCCAGAGCCTTAGCCTCGTCTTCATGCATCATCTCTCCACACAGATGTCCACACCTAAAGAGCTGAGACCCACCAGGAACTGCTAGCAGGCCCTGTCAGACCTATCGCAGGAATAGGATCCACATCAGCTTCTCCTCCTATAAGCTTCCATCCATCATGCACCGTTACCTTCACTAGCAATCTCCTGTCTAGAAAGGGTCATGTATTTTTCCAAGCAATAGTTTTCAAATGGAAAGCTGTGTGCTTGTTCAAATCAAAATGCTTTTTGGAAGTGTCAACGAAGATCAGAAAGTATATAATGATTATGGTCTCGCTATATAATGATTATCTTTTATTTAATTCTTCCAACTGTGTAGATTCATTCTGTTCTAGTCATTTGATTTTCATTCCCATTTTAATTCTGAGTCTTATTTTATATACGAAATGAAAACACCTTAGTGTTTTTGTTCAGTGAAAACCTCAAAATTTTGACAGTTTTTCTACTTACAACAAAATATTTATCAAATCGTTGTTAGTTGCGTGATGGCAATTCCACTTCACAAACTACTATTCCTGACCAGAAAAATTAACTAACCCCAGGTATTAATTAATGTCCTGTACAGCTGTCTCACAATCATTGCTACAAATGGTTTTGCTTTCCAGTAGTTACTCTGTATATCTGTAGAGGTAGAGGATAGATGCAGAATGGCATGTTACCTATAAATAACTAAGGGATAAAACAAAATACAGAAAATTAATATGACTATATTCCAATCTCTGAGATTGCCTCAGGATGGTCACTGTGCCAGAAAATTAACTCATTTCCCGTTTGTCCTATAAATAATTACTAAAAAAGTATTTCAGGTTTTAACCTCCAAATATTTTAGCTTAAACTTTTGCACAGTAAGAATCACAATCGATTTTTCATTCATTTTTGAAAAGTACTTGGTATTTCTATGCTTGTCTTTTTTTAATGACTCTTTGACTTTTGTGTGGTTGGTGTGGTCACCAGCTGCTCCAGCTCCATTTTTCTTTCCCCATTAATTCTGAAAATTTTTAGAAAACTCCATACATATCTGTAAACTGGAAAATCCATTATTTTCATAATTTCTAATAAAGAAACCAACTTCCATTGTAATAGAACCAGGGACTATTTCAAAATCCCAAAAAAACAATTACTCAATTTAACGCATGGAAAATTTTGTTTTAGTGTACTAAAAAATTTGGATTTCTCCCCTTATTTTGAAGCCAGCTCTAGAGAAAAGAGCCAGGCATCTGAAGACATGATCAAATGAAATGAACACTTTTGCCCTGCTAGAGGGATTCAGAAAATCACCATTCCAAGCTGGAAGCTGTCACTTCTCAGCTGTTTGTTTCTACATCTCACCAGGGAGGGTAATACCAAACTCCTCAGAGGTCACAATAAAAACTATTGGCTACTAATAAACCAACCAACCTGAACATTTGCTTACTACTAGAAAGCAACGTAACAGTAATCTGCCATTTTCATACCAGTAAAAGAAATTTAAAATTTTTGCACTGAAATAAATATCACCAAGCTCTATTAAGACTGGAAAGAGTGCGCAGCATCTTGGTCATAATTAAACTAGCCTTAAAATGACCAGTTCTGAGCCACACAGGCTTCAGCCTTTATGAGACCCCCTTGTGTCTCTTACACCACTTCAGTGGATGACATCTGGGCCACTGCTGCTGCTTGCCCCACCCCAGCTTGCTCTGACATATCTACCTACGTTGCAAACACATTTCTGGCTGCGTCAGTGCCGTTGCGAGCTGCTGGCAGAAGGAAGGGTCCTCTCCTCCAGGTGTGCCACCAGCTGGGCATGCCCTCCCAGTTCCCTGCAGCCAGCACTGCTGCCAACACAGCCAGATGCCTCAAGGCAACTCACCATGTCTGAAAAATAGCCATTCCCCCCCCAAAAAAGTGCATTGTTTTCAGCCATTTTGGCCCTTCTCTCAAGCTTGCTGAAGGCCCAGTGCACACCCCTCCTCGCAGAAGGGAAGGCAGCGCAAGTGCGCAGCAATGAGGTCTCAGGGGGCCAGGCCCTTCTGTTGTAGCTAGCTCTTAAATCTCTCTGGCTGTGTGGGAACACGCCATCAGATATTTTTTTTCAGTGATGGACCCTAGAGGAAAACAAATGCTAATAGAAAATACCCTAAATCCTGCTCCGTAAAACAACAAAACAATTTTTTCGTCTTTAAAGCAAATGTGACAGTGGCCAAAACATAATTTGCTAATATTGACAAGGGGTATCATATAAGCCCCAGTGAAGTGAATGGGAGGTTTGCTACGGGCTTTAAGGGTTACACGTTTTTAAGGATTTTCACTGTGTGTGCATGTGACCTCAAGTCCAGACTAGCAGCCAACGTTCCCACATACTGAACATAGGAGTAAACTATGTTAGTCTCATGTATTACTGTTACAAAAGGTTTCTGTATCTCACATACACAATGCACCATCAAAAAAAAAATTAAAAAAAAAAGGAAAAAGGCAACAAATGGGCTTTGGAAGCAGAATGACTTCTATACTCACAGGTATTTTAGGCATTGGACACACAACCCGTGAGAAATCAAGATGGAAGCCTCAAAGCCAAAAGCCTTCATCGCATACAGCAGAATAACAGAGCTGAGAGCAACATGACAAACAGTACAAATATCTGCTCCCAAAGGCAGTGGACGTGATGAGGAATGCGTGTCTGGTCGTTTGTCCCTGACCTCCTGCCCCCTCTTCTCCTACTGCCTCCTGACACGTTACACTTATGCTGGTCCTGACAGGCATAACAGACACAATTAATTTTACACATGCACTCACACACACCCTTCCCAAATTTGAGCATCTAAACATTTATCTGGATAACTGAACAAAAAGACCTAGCTTGCAGGAGCACTGAGCCCCCAGCAGCTTTTCATCTCAGTCAGCAGGGCATGATTGTTAGTCATCAGGAAAAACGTCCAGGGAAAAAAATGCAAATAAATAAAAAGAAAACAAGCAAACAAAAAAAAAACAACAAAAAAAAAACCCAACCCAAAACCCCCACATTGATCTAATGGGACTGCTTTAGAAAGGGCAGGTCAGCCATTCCAAAGGCTGCCACCACAGCACAGCACCTTCTCCCCATCTGTCAGTGCTGATGCATTCCCAACTGCATTATAGAGTACAAAACAAAAGTTGTGTTTTGAATAATCATTAGAGCAAAGCCAACAGAAGATATCCTACAGAGACGGGGGCTGGGGGCGGAGGGAAATGGAGAAGGGATGGCATCACTGCACAGTCTTCTCTCAGCTAAGACTACGAACATTTGATGCTGAATTTCTGACAGTCAGAAAAGGCTTTGTAAGAACCTTTTTCTGGTTGCCTTGGACAAAGTTATTCAATAAGGGCTAATTAGCTCAATAATTTATTTTTTTTAAAAACCATTGGATGCACATCCAAGCCAGACTTGTATTCTGAAGTAATAATTCAGAACAGCTCACATAGAGGTTCCAGCAAGGACTGAAAGCTGATTAAATGGACATAAGCAAGCTTTAAGGACAAAAGACAATCTGTTGAGCAGGGTTGGAGGTGTTTACTGGGATCTACAGGGAATTACACTAGATTCTGCCTTATTGAATAATTTCATTAATGATTTGGATAAAAGGAGGAAAAATGTGTCAAAAGGCATGCTAATCTGAATCACAGATATTAGACTGGGAGCAATTATGAACATCATGGAATGAACTGAAAGAGCACAAAGGTGCCCTAGAAACATCTGAAATACATCCAAGAAATAAAAAAGATTCATCCCAGAATAAGCCAATCTACAGGAAAATAAACCAACACACAGACACTTAATGGTTTGGTGGGTGCCTCAGGGAAAGCAGAAACTGCTTAAAGCAACCTTTGCAATTATTTTCTTTAATTTTGTCTGAAATGAGGAATAAAATGTAAAGCCCCCATGAGGGTCTGTGGAGTTGTGACAGACAGGGGATTCTGGTTAGGCGGAGGTTCCTGCCGGGAACTTGTGAATCAGTGCCTTAAGTGGCCTCAGTGGTTTTGCTAACACTTCTGCAACATCTCAACCAAAAAAGAAAAAGTACTACAAGAGGTCTTAATCACCCACCAGTACTGAAAGCTGCCTGGGAAAAAAGCAAAAAAGAAATGGTTCCTCAGCACTTGAAGAGGTACAGAAAAAAAAACCCAATGCTATCTGCACTGTGGATACTCCAGATTGTATGTATTTAACCAAGGATTTGTCTAATCATGAACAACCCTCTATGATGATAATCCTGAAGTTGGTCTTTATATCTAAATTTAGGGTCTTGACATTGAATTGTGGGTTTTTTTAAACTGAAAATAGCAGATTATTTTAATTTTGAAACAAATTAGCTATTGCAAACTGATCCCACAGATGGATGTTTTAATGGATCTGTGTCAATACTTAGCACATTGACATTCTGGCATTAAAATGTGCCAATTAACAGAACGGCTGAACTCTTCATGAACAGCACAGATCTGTCAGTCCAACAGCCCCCACCACTGAAAGGAGCAGGCTGCAAGACCCGAGACCCTCTCCTCTGCTGTCCTGGCTCTGCAGGTCACAAATCCGGCATTTCTCTTACCACCAAGGGCTTCTGATGATCCTGGGCTCCACCAGGACCGCATTCAACTCACAAACCTTGTAAGACATTAACTAAAAAAAACCAAGCAAGCGAACAAAAAACCTGCCAGGAATTAAAATAGCTCATGGAAGAGACTAGTAGGCACCCAAAGCTGGCTTCAGAAAGGAGCTTTCACCACCAATTCAGAAACAGTGGCGGGGGAGCAAGTGAGGAAGACCTCTGTCTTTCAGTGGATGGGAGCCCTTAAGATCAGGCAGCTGCTGACAAATCCATGGCCGTGTGTGGGTCATAGGGGGCAAGATTTTGAAAATTCTGCATAGACCGCATCACCCAGGACACAGATCTAAATCAAGAAAAGTGGTATGGTGGGCCTTTGCCTCCCAAACCACAGTGGATGCTTAGAAAGGAAACATTTTACCTTCTTAATCATGACTGGCAAAGCTGAATGCTGCTATTCAATTATGTTAATAATTATAGAAATTTTCAGCAAAAAATATTAAAGATTTTTTTCCTAAAGTGGGGGGGGAGAGGGGGAACGGGACACCACACATTTCTTTCCCTAATAATGCTTTTAATATAGTTGAGCCACATAGATCATACTTCCTCCAAATTTCAAGTCTGAGGCAGGCAGCGGGCATGGAAAACATCAGCCTAAATGAGCTACTTTTAGTAAAGGTATAAGAGCAAGCGAAATCGTGTTTTTATAAAGTGTTAAGCAGTATTTACTGGAGGGATTGCTCTATGTGCTCCCTATGACTCTCCTAAATATCCATGAATGCTGTACAGAGGCATATTTATGTGATTCTCAGTTCTCTTGCAGAGATCACTCTTTTAGCTGAATGAAGGCTTATATAGTGAGCTCCTGCTTGTAGTTAGTTTTTTTTTTGTTTGTTTTCAGTGATTTCTTGTGTAAAGTTGTACACGGTTTCATGATGTCTGAATATCCCCAGAGCTTCTTCTCAATAGGTTACTTGAGCCAAAATTTGCCTGATGTTATGGTATTGCATAAGCATGGGAAAGCTTTGCAGTATAGGCTGCTCTTTTTTGTTCTGCCTGTGCCCTCAAATACTCTAGTTTTTCATGATGTCTTACGAATAAAACATATCTCTCTCCTGGAGTCCCCTTATGGTTAAATGAAACAGAAAAGGGAACACTTTCTGCAGTAAGACTTTTGTAGCAATGGCAACAGAGCCCACAGGTGCTCTCTGCACATATAGCTTTTTTTGACCGAAATAGGATGATTTGGATCAGCAAAGACTGAATGAGGACTACACAGCATCGTGTTTCTACCACAGGGAAGCCAGCACAAATGGGAAGAAACAGTGCTGGTCTGGTGGTAACAATATTTTTGATAGGTAAATCCTGATCAAGCCCTCCATAGCCTAGAAAAGGTTTTCAAAGCTACCAAGGGAACTGCAACATCCAGACTGAGCCATCTACACTTTTTAAGCAGCCTCTGTGTTTCCAGAGGCCTGAGCACAGACAGAATGACATGAATGACCATGCGTTTCCCATGGATGCCGAGTCTCCTACACAGTCAGCCGAATTCACACACACTAAAAGGTGCAGGACAGGACCACAGTGACTTATTTTCATTACTTCATTTGGGAGGAACTACTTCTACTCTATTCCATTTTGGTTCATTATACCACATCCCTCATCGTGGTCTCTGAGCATTTTCCAATGAGACATAAACAAATCACTAACGAGTATGTCATGTGTCTGCCTCTCCCATTTCATTTCCCAAAGGCCATGTTTTCTCTGTTTATCCTGTAATTCAGTGTGGCTTACTATACACATTACATGGAAGGCTTCGTGAAACTTATCTATTTGTACGTAACAATTTATCCCACAACGAGCCTATAGAAGTCTCATCAGCCATCTGGTATTTTTATTTCTCCAGGCTGAGAAAGCAATCATGGCTAATCCTCCTGCGAACTATGGAAGTCAGGTTTTATTTCTCACTTTTCTGTACCAATAACTCTTTACAGTCTTAAGTAGGCCAAAGACCCTAAAAATCTGTGTATTCCTCAACTCTTATAGGACTCTAATGCTAGGTGGCTGCCAGAGCAAATGTGGTTCCAGTCCAGAAGAACAAAATTCTCAGGGTATCTGGTGAAAAATCAGATATGCTGTAGGAGAATCATTTTTTTGCTGAACCCTACAACTGATACATGTGTGTGTACTGAATTTCCACAGACCCAGTGGGAAATCTGTGTTATGTTTTAGCACACGAAAATTGAAGTGGACATGTTTTTCAGGATGCAGTTGTCCGGAACAGAAGATGATATTTCACAAGTAACTCCTCGGCTTAGGTGCTGCCTCAGGTGATCCTTGCTCCCTGGCACCATCTCCAGCCTTGTGCCAGCCCAAGTCCTTGTGGAACCAGGGCAGCAACTTGGATGAGGGAACTGAGCCACCCAGAATATAACTACTGTTTTGCTAAGTTATTTTTCAACTAGATCAGTTACACTGGCTCAGCACAGAGTCATGAACATCTGGCGAGGGCAGCTATTGAAGTCAGCACAAGCAGTTCTGCTGCTAAATGTCTAATCAACTAATTGACGCTGAAAGGTTAATGATCAAAGTCTTTACTTCTTAATTATGTTTTGCTTGCTTGAAAGATAATGAATGCAAATCTTGAGAATTGCTTCAAGGCTAAAAAGAAACAGGTCTTCCTCTTTCCAAAATACATTAAAATAAACCCTAACTCGAATAACCTACAGATACATTTTATTAGAGAAAATTGAACCTTTACCAAGAAATGTACATATAGTAAAGATATGAGTGAACTAAAAAAAAAAAAAAACCAAAAAAAAACAAAACCGCAAGAGTCCTACTGCAACAGCACTGACATGAATCAGTGATTGGGGCCAGGCTATATTTAGCATTTCTTAGCATTTCTGGGGTTTTTTTTTTCCCTCTCTTGTTTAAACATCAACACCCACATTATCACTCACCTAGTCTGGTAGGACCTTGTTCCCTTTGTTGAATTGAGCGCACCATGTCTACAAGCTTTTCAGTCTCCTGAGGCATGTTCCATGAAATTTCTAGGTTGTTTTCCCTGGCATACTGCAGAACTGACACATGAATTGAAGTATTGCCTGAAACAGAAAGCAGAAAATAAACATTTTAAGCAGTCCATATGAATGTCTTAAAACAAATCTAAAGGATACATTATGGTTGTGTTTTACATTAAGCACAACTAGACAGTGATTTTCCATCAGAGTGTGAAAGCTGCATTTTCAATCAAAAGATCAAAACTGAACTATTCCCAGGTGAAAAAATATGCAAGTACTGTTGGAAACAGTTGCTTTTCTGTCAGGAATCAGCATGCAGTATTTTACCTCAGATCAGTTTGACCATGATTGGAGAATTTCATTTTATTGATCTCCAAATATTATTCCTTTTCCATTTTAAAATTGTCTTTTTTTTGATGTGCGCATTGTTTTGCAAGAGCAGAAGTTTGATGCCCCATTTTTCTGATGGGCCAAGCTCCCCAGGTGACTACATTTCATGCAAATTTCCCTCTGTCATAGATCACTTGAGTGACATGCATCAGGCTGCAGCATGGGAGATATTGCACCCAGGGAGCATGACCTGCAAAGGGGAATGAAGAGAAATTCCAAGTTCTGCTATTCTCTGGCAACCTGGTTCTGCTTATACATTATGTAAGAACTATGAATAAAGCTACTAACAGAGGGCTGATACAGATAGTTAATTAATATCAGACTTGCCGAATTGAACTGGGCAATATATGGTTTCTAATGAACCATATCTTAGAGGGACTTCTACTGTATACTTAAGATACTTATGTATATAGCATACTATTCTTTATCAATGCTTTGTAAAACATTTATGAATGAAGTTAATAATAATTGCGATTTCACGCCCCCAGACGTTGCACCCTATATTGTTCTGAAGATTGTCTACTCACTACACTTTATAATTTTTCCACAGCCATCTTAAAGATTTTAAAACCAAGGCCATAGTGAGGAGTCATTTCATAGCTTCATTATTATTGTCCTGTTCTTAATGATGTAACATTTGCTATTACAAAGATAAGGAAAGCAGCTAGGCTAAAATAAATTGTCTGTTGGTTTATTTCTTTGGTTTGTATTAGTTTGTGTTTATTTCACTTGTCTTGCTTCTCTGTATCATGCGTGTACACAGCTTTCAGAAACAGTGTCTTCTATGTATGATCTCCAAAAAAAAAAAAGCTAAGTTATTCTAGACATACAGAAATGCTATACTTTTCCTCTATGAGCTCTCTAATTAGTACAAATGCTGGTAATCACCTCTTTTGGAAGCACAGGTATAATACAAACATGTCAAAACCCACTGGGAAACACCAGCAGCAACAGCAGTTGCTTCATGGAAATGGTTTAATGCTGAATTGAAATGGTTCATTTCTGATCAAAAAACTCCAGCTTCATTAAAGTAAATGCTACTGGGAAAACACAGGATCCCATGCAGCCCCTGCCATGCAGATGGACTTGGTGTAAGGGCACACAATGTCATGGTCCCTTCATGTATGTGCAGTATGTATGGCATTCTGCCAGGGTGGTTACATTAATAAATAATATCTGTGCTGAATGACCTAACTAGAGGTGTTCCTCCCATCAGTACATACTCTGCAAGCTCAGTGAATCTAGCACTCCCAAAAAAATATCTGTCATCCAACATTGGTCAGGAAATAAATCTTAAAAGGTCAGTTCCAACACCCTGGGTTAGCCAAAAAAGGGCTGGTCAGAACCAGAAATGCCTGTTCCAAAGACCAAAAACTTGCAGTCAGACCAAACCTGAACCAAAAACCCCCAAATTATCCATTCTTTCTTGAACTAGAACTGAATTTGAACTATTATTTTCAAGTCTGTTGAACCTAATCCAGAACTGAACCAAAACGAAACATGTATTTTTGCTTTTCTGCCACAGAGTAACTGTTCAGCTAAATCTCCATCCTGCGACAGGGACCTCTTTGGCTGTTTGGCACACACGCTTCTTATGTCCAGTACAGAATAAAGGGAAGTGCTCATCAGAGCTGCTGTCTGAGCTATTCCTCATCACACAATTCCCCGAATTGGTTGTCAAATCTTTATTCACCTGAACCAAAACAGCTTGGTTTGGGAGGAAATGGAACTGCACCTGAACCAGTTTTACTAGCTAGTTTTACTGGCCTGACTTCCCCAATATAAACTTTTTTGAGGTATTGGAATGAGTCAATTAAAAAGAAAAGTTAAAAACCTGTATACTGAGAAGCTCTTTTGTCCTGTGTAAGAAAAAGAATAGAAAATGTTTTTATGTGTTTGAGTTAAAAGACATTACATACTGATCTCAGCACTTTCAATAAATGCCTGTACGAAGTTTTTCATTTCTTCAAACTCTAAGGCTCCAATATTGGAGCTTCCATCCAGAAGAAACATGACGTCCATTGGTTTGTTGCACAACTCTGAGAAAGGGGGAAGAAAAGAAGAAAAAAAAAAAGATTATTTATATGTGATAAGCGGAAGTGGCATCTGCTAATCTATTGGTGGGAGCATCTAGGGTAGAGATACCTGTATTTTGGGAAAACAAAGCAGGACAATGACCATTTGAAACAATAACTGATGCCCCTTTAATGAAAACTTTGATATTTATGTTCAGTGGGATACATGAGTATTTCAATTCCTGCTTTTCTACTGATGTTATTTTGCTCTCACGGGATTAAAAAAAAAAAAAAAAACAGCAAAAAAAAACCAAACCAAACTAAGAACAAACAAACAAACAAAAAACAAAACAAACAAACAAACAACAAAAAAAAAAACCCAAAACCAAACCACCACCAAAACCCCAACAACAAACAAAAAGCACAAAATACCCCCCAACACCCCTCCTCCCCCCCACCCCAAAGCAATGAAGTCTCTTCAGGAAAGAGGAAGTATAATTTAACAGAGAGATGAGAATAACTTTTTTTTCTTCTGTCACCCTCCAACCATGTGAAAGCTACTGTACTTTATTGACAAATGGAACCAAGGACTTCTGAGCCAACAGCACTGGCTCAGTACTGCTGAACTGGGGCAGCATCCTCAGCCTCCAGTGAAGATAAATGGTCCTTCCTTGGCATTTAAACAAGATACCAAATGAGGTATGGGAATCCTTCAAATTTCAGTGATGTGAGGGGGAAATAGAGGAGAAAGGACAGAGGGAAGAGGAAATTACACAGAAAATACGTCCAACTTTACCTGGAATTTCTGTCCAAAGTTTACGAGAGCAGCACGACTGCAGCACTAATTCAGGTGCTTCTTCAACAAGTGTGCTATAACTATGCAAGATGATTGGGTTATTAGGCTGACTTATCTTTCTGAGCTCTTGGATATTTGCATTGGGGGTTATGCCTATGGGAATAACATTTATGCTCCTGGGAGGTCGCGTGATAACATCAGTGGAAGGACTGGATGACACCATATACACCAAGTGAGGAACATCTTGCCTGCCCCCATTCACTGGTGTAAATGTGTGTTTGGAAATATAGTCGAGGGCATTCCCAGTGTTGGTAGCCTTCCCTCCTTGGTATGGTATGCTCCTCACCTTCTCAATAATACTTTCCTTTGACTGTATTTCTCTAAAGGAATACTCCAGAGTGACACTCTCTGAATACTGCATGACTGTAACATGAATATCTTCCTGTCCCACATTCATTCCTGTGATCACCTTCTCAAGGAACTTCTTGACGACATTGAAATTTTCCTCTCCTACATTTTCAGACCCTTCAACAATAAAAGCAATGTCCAGCTTTTTGCGAGTGGGCTTTTCTGAAAAGGCTGGTGGTACTGTGAGTCCCCAAGGGGGAAATAAGACACTGGACGCTGTCGGAGGGGATGTGGCTTGTAATAGAGGACTTTCTTCAGGTCCAAGATCACATAGATGATCAATGAGGAGATCCCTATTATCCATTAGCTCTAACACATTGTTCATTAGGAAGGCTTTATTATCTGGCGACTGCTTTTCAATGAACCTGATTTGCTCCACATTAACATACGGTCCAATCCCCACAGGTATTACTGCAATTTTTCTGTTCTTCAAAGCTGTGAGGATGCTGCGTAGTTTTCCTGGAGACTTGCTTGCTATAAATAGCACTGCAATTCTGGCAGCATTGGTCCTTTCTGCTTTTCCAAACACATGAAACACAGAATATTTAAGAACTTCAGCGGCAGACGCTACTTCATCACCTGTGTATTTTATGCTTTGGACAATTTTTCTCATCTGGGACTGCGTTTTGATATCTTTAAGGCCAAGATAGATTGTGGGGCCAGCCCTATACACTAGAATTGACACTCGAATTTTCTTTTGGGAGATGTGGAGTTTCTTCATCATGCCAGTTATGAATGTTTTCAGCTGTTCAAAGTCCTCCTCTGACAGTTTATTGGACCCATCAATTAGGAAGGCCAAGTCCATCATCTTGCTGCATGAGTATTCACTGGGTGGTAGTTCAATGTCCTCCTCTGGAACAGGTGTTGTCAGTGTTAGGGTGTCCTCCACTGGTTCACAGGCTACACAGGTTAAGTTCTTCCCTTCACACAGACTACAAAAATCACCAAATTTAACTGTAAAAAAATCAATGCTTATAATAACACATCACCCACATATAATAAAGGAATGTTCATACAGAAACAGGGAAATATCTGAAAACCACAACAAAAACAAAACACGATGTGAATTATTTTTTTTTCCCCACCCCATTTCCCCACAGCTCTCCACAAGGTATTCTACAGCTAAAGCCTATATGTTCACGCATCGTTGTTTAGATCCAGGAAACATATGACGAACTATGATGTGTTTGTCAGAGGAAAATCTCCTTATAACAGCCTTTGGCAGAATGTGTAAAAATCTGTGTCTGGAAACTGTCTAGAAACCCACTGAGCTTCATCAATATGGCTACCTACAAGCCACTGGTGGACTGATGTGGCAAATCTGGTTTGCTTCACAAGGAAGCTAAACATGAGGCAAACAGGAGGCAGCTGACACAAAATAAAACCCTAGAGTAGGAAAGATGTTTTTTAGCTCTAACATGATTTAGCAGACTCTGTGAGGAGGATAGGTTTACCTAGATTTTAACCTTAGTGAAAATAATGAACGGCGTTTCTTCTACCTCCAAAGTGCACTACGTTCTTTGTCTTTTTCCTGACTTCATTTGGGTTTGAATACAGCTTTGGCACACATTTGTCCTCTGGTTTTTTTTATGTCTCTTATCTTCCTTTTATTTAACATGTTCTCTTTTTCAGTCCCTTTTCTCATATTAAATGAGATGTATTTCATCTATAGCTGTTATCTCTTTTTAGTCCTATGTCTTCCATCATCATTTCTACTCACACCCATTACTACATTTTTCTATTGCCCTTTTCATCTCAACTCCCATTTTTCTTTTCCCCCATCTCTGCCATTTCCACTAACCATCCTTCTGTACCACCGTGAGATTTTTAACCTCTGGCACCCTCCACCTTTTAGCAACTTGTTTATAATTCAGCTCTTTGTATCTTTAGAAGGGCTTTGTACTTCTGCCTTTCTAATTCCTGGTTGTATGATACTCTTCACTTATCAGAGCAAAGGACACGACTGTACTCATGCATAGGGTGGTACAGGTAGTACGGACAGTCAATATATTTTCCTTGTCTTTCTGGACAGTCCAAGAAACAGAATAGGAAAAGTTTACAAAAGAGCAAGGACCAAAAAATGCTTGTTTTCACTGCCAGAGAAAATCCAGGATGTACAAACTAAACGAGTCAATACTGGTAGGAGGTGCCATTTTCCAGGAAAAGATTTGACTTTACACGTGGAATCTTAGTTCAAGTTCTCTTAGTTAAAGCGCTGTGTTCTTTTCAAGCTGCTTTTAGTGTCATCCTAATTGAAGAATGCACAGCTACTTTTGGCATTAACATATAGCAACAGAAGATTTATTATTTTAATCCTCTTCTAGTTTCCAATTTCCTTTGGATATTGCTATAAAATTCATTTTTGTGCAATATTTTCTATTGTTTGTACAGATGGTGTAGGCATCTAAATTAGGTGACAGCTATGCAAAAGTATGTTTCCCTAGTGAGGTAAGTTTTCCTAATGTTCTGAAATCTTTTGTGAGCAGCAGCCAGTGTATCAACATTTAAGATAAGTTATTATTAAGGATTACAAAAATTAGGGAATAGAGACTCATTTATGAAGACTCTTTTTTGACCTTTTGATGGAATTCAAGGCTTTTTGTGTATACTGTTAAAAATATATATATATATATATATTTAATTGATTAGTCTAACAGTCTCATGCCCTGGGTTTATAGCACAGACATACGCTAGCCCTGGTGAGAGGCCAGGAATTCAAAGTTCATACCCATTCAGAGCTTCTGTGAGGTTCGGAGCATTTGGAGCTAAGGTGTTAGTCTGGGCTAATAGCTGCTGCATTTTTACAACTCAGTTTCTATTAAATATGGTCAAATTACAAAATGGAAAACTCTCTTGTATTCACAGCTTTATAAGTGACTAGTGAAAGTATTCAAAGGTCTAGACATCTGGAGAATGCCAAACTTTCAGATACTACAGGCCATGGTGTAATATGCCACTGGGCAGTATACAGAATGAAAATCAGTCTCTGCTGCACTGCAGCTGACGACCCTCATCCTGCATGGTGCACAGCACTGCGCACCATGCCATTAATTTCACCATATTTGGAAATGCATGCGTGCAGGATCAGGCCATGGGATACCATCCTGAAGTCTTGGGGAAATTGGTTTTCCCATAGTAGTACACAATTCCAACTGCTAATAATCTCATAGAGTTCTAGACTGAGTGCACATATAGATCTTGTATAATACGTAGGATTTTTTTAGCACTGGCAGAAGGAAAGAGTCCGATGGTTTTACTGATGTTGAATCACACCTTACACAAAAAGAAGTGGAATATCTGAAGCCAGTAGGACCACCTACACATTGGAAAAGACCTTTTTTGAAAGGAATTTATGAATTTCACTTGCTTAAATTCAGCTGACATCTTATAATCCCTACTGTCACTGAAAATCTTCAGCTTCAGATTGTATGTGAAGGGATACTGACATAAAAGATGGCTTCCAACCTTCACCTTCAGTGTTATATTAAAGGTTACGTCCAAAAACTTATTCGTGCAGATGTGCTTCATCTCTTCACCCTACTCAACAGGCTTGCTATTTCACTGTGTAAACCCATCATACCAAGACTGACAGTGCTGTGGGTCATCTCTGTTCAAATACATTCTCCTTCCATGCGGGATCTTGACATCTCCAACTGCACACACGGGACACTCTTCTGGACTAATACAATCCAGGGACAGCTCATCAAGTATTTTGCCTGTTTCAAAATAGCACATTAGTATAAAGATGCCAATTTTCATTAATTGCAAAACTAATCATTGCATTTAGCCTGCTACAAAAAACATAACAAGGCTTCTGAGTTGGGCTCAAATGTTCTGAATACTGTGCTTGTGTTAGGGCCACTGCCAGCTTGACACAGAAAAATATTTCCTTCCTTCATAACCACTTTTATTTAGATATTGGAAGTACTTAACCCAATGTATAACCTGAAACAGCCAGTACCATAGAGAAGGTGAATATATCTTTAGAACAAAGCATTGAAGACAACAGAAGAAAACGGCATTTTTCTTTCTACATGTATATTATTTATTTCTCCTGGTATCCCCTACCTCACTCTGGTCAGAGATACCAGGGCCCAGAATAGCCATTTTAGGTCTTAAAATACCTTCTTTCTTTGCCTTCGTGTCTTCTCACTTTGCCTTGAGAAGCTATTTATTCATCTGAGTTTTCAACCTCCTTTTGGATCTTGCTTGTCTTTCACTCTTTCCCCTTCTGTCTGTCTTTCCTCTCCCCACCCCGTATTTCCCATTTTTTTTCCTTTTTTCTTTCTACAAGATAGTTGTTGGGAACAGTTAAGCTGAAAGGCTTGGGATCACAGGAGGATGCCTGGCTGGGCACTCTCAGGAGCATCAGAGCCTTGGAGGTAGGAAGCAGGTCAAGGTGATGGGTCTCCCCCACTGCAGTAGTTGCGCTGAAGGAGAGCATTTTATGAGTGTCCAGCACAAATTCCTACCCTACTTAGTCAACAATCTCTGTTGCTACACAGCCCCTAATCCTCCTGTCTTCCTTTCTTATCAACCTGTTCCCACCCTCTCTCGTTCTTGCTGACAGTGTTTCATTCTCCTCTTCTAGGCACCACCTCATGCTCTCCACACACTATTCTCATTTCAGAAACTCAAATGAGAATGCCAAACAACCTTTCTCCTTATGCAGTAAGAAACTGTGGTGAAAACACGTCAGTAAGCCTGTTAAGGAATTAACTGCTACATCTAAGTCTTTTGAAATCTCCAGCCTTACAAATATGTGGATGTTTCTGGACTATAAGATCTTTTTTTCATGCAATAGGAACACTTGGGGGGCGAGGGGAAGACTCTACAGCAATACCTATGAGTACCAGCAGAATAGCAGAAAAAGGTACGTCAGTGCGTAAAGGAAAAGGTGGAGTTACCTGCAGGGCAGTGTACATGGCATCCTTCCACACACTGCAGAGGGCACTCCAAAGGCTGTGGGTGTTGGCATGTTACAGGACAAGCAGGTCCACAGGTATTATATCGCCATTCACACTGATAATCTAATTCTTGTTTATTCAGGTCCTCACAGCTCTGTGCTATGGAGTGAAAGAATTGGAGGCAAGAAAAATCAAACCAGAGTGTATTCACCATGCCTCTCAAAACTATGACACCGAACTTGGTACGAAGCGGACCACATATGCATAGAAAAAGATCTTTAAATAAAAATATTTTACATTCAGGGCAGGCCACTTCTTCACATTTAAAAGTTTTTTCACATAATGAAGTACTTGCTCTAGATCAGAGGTTTTGGGTGGGGTTTTTTGATAAAAACAATTGCAAATGATCTTCAAATTTTAATTAAAAAAAAGAAAATGTACAGAAACTTTTTCTTTGTCTACATTTGTTTGTACCCCAGGCTATTATATCCCTTTATTGAGGGAATGTTTTTTCCAGGTATGGCTCTGAACATAAATAGAAAAGGGAGAGGAAATGTCACTGTGAGCTGCTAGCCCAGTCCCATTAAAGTTAACTTCTCCAGACACCAGTAGGAGCAGAGCTGGATAAGAACAGCCAACAGCTTACTGATAAAAAGCATGAACCTTTTCGCCCAATTCTTCATCTACCCTGTACTTACGGCACAGAGCTGGTGATCTCCAGTGGACAGCAACACCTTTTTGTGCACAGACATGTGCATAGGCTGCTATAGCATCACAGAAGCAAGCACAGTCCCCAATAGATTCACAAGCACAAGTGTCATACATGCAAATATCTATGTAGGGCTCAGGATTCACCTACAAAAGAGAAATACAGGTTACAGTCACTGATTCCCCCCATCTCCTTCTTCTAGACACATTTAACCTTCAGACGGTTTGCCTGCTCCATTCACTAAGAGTTGAGGTGTCTGCCGCATAAATCAGTGCAGATCTTCAAGCAGAAGTTATTCTATAGCTTTCTACTAGGGGTATCTTGCATTCACCCATGAAGCATCAGCTACAGCACAGGGTCAGATATGAGAATGTCAATTAGTCAGCCTCCTCCAAGCCCTGTGTGCTGTCAGCACAACCATACTTTTCCCCACAGCTGTAATCAGTGTCAGCACAGATCATGCAGAATGGAAGAATGTGAAACACATGACACAATACTCACAAGCTTTTTGCATTCTTCAAAGAGATCCCCAGACAAAATGCTGCATGACGTTTCTACCATCACCTGCTTCACTATGTTTCCATTACACAGTGGAGACATCAAGGTCTGTTCCTGGTTGGGCTTAATAATGTGAGAGACAAGCACACATTGCATTAGCCTTGCCTTCACGACCTCAGGACTCTTCACATTGAAGTCAGAGATTCACTAGCACTAGACATTTTTCATGAGAAAGGAAATTGTCAGGACAAATCTTGATATGGCAGAACAGAGTAGAGCGGGTTACCGCCTGCATTTTCTCCAGCTCTTACTTGTATGCTGCATTTTTAACATAGATATTTTGATGACAAAAAGTCCCAAAAAAGTCCCACTGTACCAAACATCCACTATGAAAAACAATCATTCACATCTCTACAGAAGGCCCATGAGACTTGCAAAAATGATCAGTCTTAAGCAGACAGTAAGACTGCTCAGTAGCCCATGGCCACTGGTCAGTAGTCTCCCCCTCTCCCATTTAATTTATCTAACAAGGAGCACTAGTATTGACACGACATTTATCATGGAAACAGTCTGCAGGTTCTGTCCTGTGCCTATTACACTGAAAAGAGGAGCTGCTCCTTCTCAGTCTTACCCTGTGGTCTCACTCCTCACTATTGCAACTTCTTCTGGTGCTACGATCAAGTCATATCTAAGAAGTGACATTCAGCAAGGTAATACTGTGGCTGTGTTACACTTGCATATAATTTATCAAATTAACCCAAAAGATTTCATGTGATGAAAAATAAAAGCTTCATTTTATTTTCTGATAATTTAAATCTTTTAAGGTAATATCTATAAAAAGGACTTTTTTCCCCCCTTCTCTCTTTGAAAAAATTAGACAAATTTTCAAGAGAAAGTTTCAGCCTTAAAAGCATCATCTGAATTAAATGTTTCATTTTACAAAGGTCAAAACAAGTCATCTTCAAGTTATTTCCTCTCACTTTCTGATTTGGAAATACTTTTGGTCATAACTATTGTCAAGTCAAGACAAATTTATTATTCAATTTCATTCTTTGAAAACTCTGTATTTGGTAAAAAGGAAGTATAGTCTCATGTGTAGAGTAACTAGTACCCCATGAAATCACCTAATCTCTGGCACCAGGACATAGATAACACTTTCAGATAGCAGGTAACCTCCTCAATATTCAGAACCAGTGATAGTCAATAAGGTCCTACATCCTGTCCTGTACCTTGCTTTTTCCATTCAAGCCTCTCCAATCTGAAAATAATAACTGAATGATCTAAAAGAAGCATACACATAGAAATTAATCTGTGCATTCGGTTGTTCATAAAGGACAGACTAAAATTTGGGATATAGAAGTTTGCATAGGGAAATATGAAATTTTTATCTGAACTCTGCCTGTCTGAAGATTACAGCTGGGTTTTTTAGATTAAGCTCTGAAATGAGATTTCCAGTTATACCTAGATTTCAAGCATCTGGGCTGGCAAACTTTATGAACAGCCTCTACCATACAGATTGGCTATTTTAACGTTCATCTGAAGCCAGGCAGCACAGAGGCCTTAAATCAGTTAATTGATCTTTTATCAGATTTCAAGAAATAATATTATTTGGCAAAAATATGAGGGAAGGAGTTAATTTCTATTTATTTTTATCCTTTCAAACCTCTTTGCCCGCTCTTGACTGATACTGTAACCCATATTAATTCGTTTTCACAGTTCATTCGCAATCACCTTTTCAACATCAGCACAGTATGGATTAACTTTCCAAGAATTCCCAAAGTCAACTGGATCAACTTCAAGATGTTCATTGCTGCTGGTCAAATCATTGTTTTGGATTCCATCAAAATTTCCACACAGACCACACACTTGATCCTTGCAGGGAAAGAAACACAAAATACATAAAACTTACATCTGTAGACTGGCTCAGGGTTTTGTTAAGTCTTTTTAGCTTAGTGCTTTAATGGCTTAAAAACTGAATTATCCCTGGCCTTGCCAAGTTCACTAAAATAGACATAGTCTCTCACAGAGAAAGTTTAGCTCCTATTCGCGTTCTGCTTTCCTGAAAGTAGGACCGTACTGTTTCCAAGGGCTCCAGAAAGCAAGACAACTCAGCGGTGCCTGTTGGATCTCTTTGGAGTATGTCCCTACAATCCCATAGTATTTCTGGAGGTGATGGTCCTACCACCATCACTAGTAAATCCGGCTCCTTATACTGCTTTTTTTGAATACAGAAGAAATCACTCAAGGCATAGTTATTCTGAGGCACAACAGCATTCATCCTTTCTGTCATAGTTCATCTCCAATGACCCAGAATTTATCCTTTACACTTGAACTACCAGGAAAGTAAGCAACCCTTACAGTATTACAAAAAAATCCCTTCATTTTCAAGCAAGTGCCTAATACTCCATGGAACTCTATCAGTATGTCTGCAATAAAAAAATGCTACTCCCCAGAGACAGGGTAAGTGCATTCTTTAGTGAGAATAAGAAGTAAAGCAAAAAACACTCACTTTGAAGTTGCCTTTTAAGATAACTGAGACTCCCATGGCCAGATCCCAGGTCACACTGATGCTTTTGCCCAGTAAAATGATGTAAAAACGGCCAGACTTCATGACTTCCAAATCACTGTCATCTTTAGGAGGTACCTTGATGTTTACCTGATCAAGAAAAGCACATTTTGCTATTGACATAGGACTATGAAAATGCTCAAGGGAACGGAGCACCGCTCTTATGAGGAAAGGCTGAGAGAGTTGCATCTGTTTAGCCTGGAGAAGAGAAGGCTGAGAGTGGATGTCATCAATGCTTATAAATATCTAAAGGGCAGGTGTCAAGAGGATGGGGCCAGACTCTTTTCAGTGGTGCCCAGCGACAGGACAAGGGGCAACAGACACAAACAGGAAACTCCATCTCAACATGAGGAAAAACTTCTTTACTTTGACAGTGACAGAGCACTGGAACAGGCTGCCCAGAGAGGTGGTGGAGTCTCCTTCTCTGGAGATATTCAAAACCCACCTGGATGCATTCCTGTCCATCCTGCTCTAGGTGAACTTGCTCTGGCAGGGGGGTTGGACTAGATCATCTCCAAAGGTCCCTTCCAAACCCTACCATTCTGTGATTCTGTGGCTGTGTCTCTAATTCCTATTTGATGTAGGTCACTTTCCCAGTGGGACATGTCCTCATAGGTTAAAGCTATTTTCAGATACACTGTTCTCCTGGGAACAGATACTTCCCATACACTATATAGATGCTCTGGAGTACTTGCAAAACTGTAAGCAACGTACTGGTAAGGGACTTAGAAACAACACTTCTGAACACCAAACTGGGATTCAATCTCATCAGGTATCTATAATTTTGAATGAGGCAATGTCCCTTGTGCTCCCAGAGCATAACATACACTCACCACAAATGCTAGCACACAAAGCAATGACTGACAAACAGAAGGAGGGCTGATAAAGAGGACAAGGTATACACAATTAATGATCAGTTTAGTTTGGTCAATGGTTCACTGAATAATTACATTTTATTTTAATTTAATCTTTTTAGGAAACTAACAATTCTGTGCTCCTGAGGCGGGTAGCGACAAAAGGGCTGGATAGGTTTAAAAGTAATGTGAACTGTGAGAACCACATGTATCGGTGGCCTCTAAAGGATTCTGAAGTCAGGAAGGACTTTCTTCCCAACCAGCTACACCAACAGGAAAAATCCTGAGAGATTCCTTTCAGGGTCTTCATTTTTTCATCACTTTTTCTTCCCCTGTGTGCCTCTTTCTCTTTCCATCTGGCTGCAAATTCACCGCCTCCAGCTACTAAGAACTTAAGAGATTAATTTAAAATGCTTTCTTTCACACCATAATCCCCTTCCAGTGGGAATGGTAATAGGATTATTAACCACATTTGGAGAGAAAGGTCTGGCATGGCTGTTACTTTAAGCACCACTAATGCGTTAACGGAAAACTGCTTAATTCTGGAAGAGGCAGATGAAAGCTTTCAATCAGTACAAATAGGGATAAAAGCAAGGGAGAAAGAGTAGTTCACAAACCATTCAACCCACTCGCTAGTTTGAGGGCAAAACATTTCCTTATCCCGCTATTCTTTCTTGCTCAATTCAGTAAAAGCTCAGCACCATAATTCAGTTCTCTTCATCTCTGGGTTATTAACAGTTCACATCCTTCAAGGATCTCCTGAAGAAGGCCTTCAATGTCTTTAGGGAAGAATATGTTAAATGATATTATAGGAACTGGAAGCTTTTTCATCTTCACCTATGCCCAATGTGTTACTATACAGTCCAGTCACACCTGGTCACTTATCTTCCAAGTATAGTAGTCTCTGTCTTTCCGAACTCAGGCAAAAAACAGAGGAGGACAAAGTGAGCTGGGAGGTTAACCTAAGTTACAAAATTTCTATGTTTACAGGGGCTTTTTGCCCAACCGTGAAGTCATAAACTTTTGACCTTGCAAACTGGCAGACTTATTTGTTTCAGAAGAGCAAAGATGATTTCATGAAAATCTTTTTTTTTTAATGTGAGCCAGAACCGTAACATGCGAATACTTCAATCAAGCCCTCATTTACTTAAAACTAGAGGCTGCTCTCAAAACAATATAATCTTAAAACAACGCTTCTTGGAAACACTTTAATGGCAAAAAAACCCAACTTGATTCTTCTGCTTGCTTCTAAGGATTCTTGTGGAATAGAAGTAAGAAGTCATCAGTGCATAAGACTTTGCCTAAGAGTCTTCATATCAGATTTTTTTTCCTTATTATTATTCCGTATTATTTCCTTATATATTTTTCTTCAATCTGTTTTTTGGTTGCTGTTATTTCTAAGAAAACCTTCTCTAGATATTACACTGAGCCTTAAACTCACTAGACAGCCAGCTAAAAATTCAGTCGAAGTCATGTGGACAGTCTTGTGATACAGACCTAGCTCTTGCAAGGATGTACTCCCTCAGAAACCAAACACCCTCTGCTGCTGCAGCTGCTGCATGCCTAATCACCTCCTATCTTTTCCGACCCTTACTTGGGTTTTCAAACAGAATCACAGCTCTTGTGAAAAATGTGTCCCCTGAAGAACTTTTCAGACAAGGCCTGGATCTATGGACTGATGATCCCTGCACTAGTATTCACCCTCACCCAGGCAGGGGATTCGTTACTATTAGAAATAAATAATTGGTTGGGCAACCAATAGGTCTTATGTTCATTCCTCCAGAAACCAAAAGCCTACACAGATCATATGCTGTCAAGATGCACAGCACAGACACTGTTAATAATGGCCATGTTTTGCGCGTTCCTGTCAGGCATCAGTGGCATGCAGCACTTTGCAGGCAATTTGCAGGCCATGCAAAACCTGGTTCAGCTTTGTCTGTTAACCCAAAACAAGGCAAACCAAGAGTGGTTTCACGTTTCACTGGGAACATTTTTCCAAATCTCTGGTCCAGATGCCAGTTCAGAGCACAGTACTTCTGAAAACTGAGTGATTGAAACACTGTAATCCACTGTAGCTCTGTAATGTTTGCACACACAGACGGTCTTAATTGTTACAGTGCCCAAGGCAACAAGCTGAACTCTGCCCTTTGGAAAGCTTGTTTCCTGCTGTGGAGCGAGGTGGGAGGTGGAAGGCGAAACCAAGGTGATTCTTGGTTAATTCTTCAGTGTCTGTTGGTAGGAAAGTGGGGAAAAAAAGAATCCAGTCATCTGGATTTTCCACCTGACACTTTAACAAGGGGAAGGATAGTGATACTGTGTTCTCAGTCCTTCAAACCTAAATTAGATGTGAAGTTTCACTAGTCACGGGTCAGTCACTTCTTCTCTTCCTTGCACTTAACCTTGCTTAGGAAAGACTAGGATGTCCCATGTTTAGAAAGGGCATTCCTCATATAAGCTTGCACAGAATTGCATTCTTGTCTGAGACAAATTTATTGGCATCAAACAGAAATACCAAAATGGCATTATACCTCTGGGAGAAAAACAGATAATTCTAATCCCGCTAACGTGTTCATTTTATGATCTAATTTTCAAGGACCACCAAGCATAAGGTCATTCATGCCTCATCTTACTAAACAACCTGAAATTCTTTTCCCCAAAACAGGAAAAGAGAACAGAAGTGTACATACATTTCCGTTAAGCAACTCTATTTCCCCACTTTCATACAGAATGATAACCCTTTTTGTGCACTTTTCTCCAGTGAATCCACAGCCCTCATTTGAAATTAGTATCCGGAACGTCCCAGAGTCATCCTTGCAGAAATCCTATCAGACAAAAATAAATGAATGAGTCATTAATGTAGAACATTTGAAAAACACATACAGATCTATAGAGAAAAAGGAAGGCTCAGATAATACCCTGTGTGCTCTGTGGCCAGTAAGATATATGTTGGCATGTCAACTGTTCCCATGTTAATTTACTTCGTACTTAACGTTGATATTCGTGTGGTCCACCCCTCAAAAAGCGAGGTCCATTCTGCTAGTGACACACACACATGCCTATTTTGCAGGGAGGATCCATGCTATTGCAGTATCTGTGGTATTTTAAAAATGTACAACGGGTACAGTGTACATCTTAACACAGAGAAATTAATTGGCTTAACAGTGAAAACAAGACTCTGCAGCTTCAATGATAAAATAAAAATATAAACCTAGAAGGTTAGGTTAGAAAGAAGGGTTAGAAAGAAACGTGCTGCAAAGTCTTGAGCAAAAAGTTTGATGCCCATGTTTTCCTACCTGTACATGAATAATAATTACAATAATGTCAACTTATTTCTTGGGGAGCAATTATGAAGTTTAATGTATTGATTTTAAGTCAAATACTTCTGAGATACATGGAGAGTTTGTACTACATTTATATGATGACTCATGACTCTCAGGACTCTTCGGTTTTTGGGCTTCAGTATACACCTTTTAAGAAAAAGGCCCTGTCTATAGTTCTCCGCATTTGTCATCTGAGGAAAACAGATCTCATTTTCATTTTAAGTAGTTTTGTAGTACTGTATGCTATTACTTCCCATAAGACCTTTACACAGAGCTCTCACTAGCATCAGAGCAATCATCCTTCTAAGGTAATCCAGCTGGCATCAAGGTGAGAGCATATTTCAAAGACGTAGCCAGAGACAAGTTGATCACGCTTTCCTGCCAAGGAGAGCTGCAAGGAGGAATGTGCCTCATGAAAGAAGTCTGTGGGGGGCAAAAAAGTAGCCCACCCAAGAAACGGGACACTTTGTAACTGGGGAAGACTGTTGTTGTCAATTAGAAGTGTATCCATCTAGTTTTAGACCAAGTTTTCAGAGAAATCCTTCTTCTCTTGCACGCACATTTTCAAATACACAATGATTTGCACCTGTAGATGAGCCTTAATCTTATTTAGCTCTCTCAATTTCTGGCCTCTCCCACAAATCTTAGGCTGGTGTTAGTGTCCTGTATCTTTATCCACCTCTCCGCTTTGCTACGAAGAAAATGGATATTGTCAGTGTACTCCAAATAGGTTAGTGCATAGAACAGAACAGTGACTTTGCCAAAGGGAAGAAGCAGAGTCTGTGCTCTGAATGCATTTAGAGAAGGTTCATCGAGCACATCTTGTCTCACTCGGACAGTAAGCCATTGCTACGGGATAAAGAGGCTAGTGGGGAATGAGGAAAGATTGGTTTATGGGTATCTAAAATTTGTTGTTAGAGATGAGATGCAGATAGCTCCTCTCTGTACCATGCTGCTATCATATGTTTTATGACTGCCAGCTAGACACATGACAACCTAACTCATTTCTGTAGAACACAATGTAATCTTCAAAGTTCTCAAGGCATTTCTGAAGTCATTTATAAGCTCTGCTCTCCTCTACCATACATCTGGCTTAGTAATTACGAATACTTTACTGTGATTTATCCAAATGTTGGACTTCTCTCCTGGTGTAAAACAAGTGTATTATCAGACAGCTTCAGAGTTTGACATGTTCTTACCTGAACTAATACATACTGACAGTTTCCTGGAAACTTGTATTTCAATCCATCAAATGTTAAATAATGAGCTGTACCAATGACGGTGCAGGTGCCATCACAGGTATTTTTGGTGCATTCCCACTTTCGACCACGGCACACACTGTAATAGAGAAAATGAGTCAGTGACAGTTATCATTATTTCCAATGTATATAATAAGCAAGAGAAAGCAAGGTACTATAGGCAAAGTGAAAGAGCAAAAGTATCTGCCTCCAGGGAGCTCATGATCTGAAGACTCTCCAAAAGACACACAAGTGGTGATAAACTACTATTTTGCCTTGTTCTGCTCTTTTTCCTGGGCCTGGGTCAAGGAGTAACCTACTGCAGACCAAACAGGAGCATTGTTCCCCTCTGTGTCTTAACCCAGACATCAGCTGCACCTCTGTGAGGACCCTCTGCAGTTTTCTGTGCTGCTGTTTGTCCCCAGGTATGTCCCCAGCAGATCCTCTCTATGTTTGGCCTTGAGAAGGTACTCTTAGAGGGCTCCATGCCTGGGCTGCTGGAATCCTTCTCTAGATAGACTTCCATAACTACATTACACTACCGTGCACCAGATGAAAATCTCTCTCATTAACAGAAATTAGCATATATTAGTATTGGATGCATAAATCCAAATAGTGCATTAACATGTTAAGTGAATAAGGAATGTGTTTCCTTTTTTCTTACAAGCTGCATGTAGGAGTACATGCTTTTTGAACTTCCCTGGCCTGGATAGAGCCTGTTAGACTATTTCGTAATACTATTAGTATTTTATTTTGGATATCCTGCTCTGCTCTGAGTAACCTTTTAGAAAAACAGATTGATTACCCTCTAAGGATCATTACAGGTTAAATACAAAGTATATCAGCAATTCTGTTTTTATTTGCAGTACTGTCCATTTTTCTCCCATTGAAAGCCAAAATAGTGGTAAATTTAATATCCAATGGATGCCAAAGGACATGCATTTACTCTAGTGATCAACTTCTGGGACCAAGTAACCAGGGCTATAATTCAGTCTGTCCAGTGGCTCTTGTTCAGATTATATACTCAAGTATAATACTACCCTTCTCCAAAGAGGTGTCTCTGTTCTTAAATTAAATTCATTCTCCATTATAGTTTATCTGACCCTAGAAATTGCAGACGTTACCTCATGGTCTGAGAACACCACACGTATGGATAGAAATAATTCTTTTTCTTTACATAGGTACATGTATACATACAGCCTCTGAGGAAAGTCCTACAGTGTGATACTGTCCCCTGAGGTCTTCTGTGGTGGTCAAACCAGAATGTCTGCCCTGCAGGAGAATTCAAGTTTGGCAACATGCAAATAGGACTCCAAGCTAAACCTCAGCTTATGTGACAAGAGATGTGACAAGATGTGACAAGACCCCTGATCATGAAAGGAGATACACCAGTGGTTCTCTGCCTGTATAGCTTGCAAGTGGTGTTGCCAAGGACATCTCTTAGACTTCCTCACAAGCACAGGTTATGCAAGAAAAGAAAAAAAAAGAGGACATACTGACATGACTGACATGCAAAGCAAAACAAGATCCTGCCTTGTATTTTTAGGGGGAGGGGAATTCTGAAGAGCAGTCAGATACAGAGTTCAGGTCTTGATACCATTACATCCACATGGCTGTAGCAGCTGTGCTGCACTGTCATTATCGTACAAAATCAGTGATGCCAGGATGAAAGGGACAGAGTTCTTTTTGGTTTCATTCCTTCTTTTGCACTCTTTTTGCCCTTTGTGGTTTTTGTTGTTGCTTTGGGTTTTTGTTTGTTTTAAAAAAAAAAAAATGACACCACAGGGTGAACATCTTGTGAGTGGATAATCAAAATGCAAAGAAAGCCAATTCCCTTATCTTCATGTAACTCAATTGGTTTCAGTGTAATTATAGCAGTGTAACAGACAGAAAGAAAAATAGTAGGGGTCCTAGTCTTCATGATAACATCAAACCGGTCATATTCAACACCAATCATTATTAAATTTATGAGAGTTTCCAGGAACATTTGTATCCTTTGATTGCTGTGATACATAATAATCTAACTCTTACATGGTACCGTGATAAATAAGGCTCAAGGAGGTAAATACCATTATCCCTATGTTAAAATGAGGGAAAAATGGAAACAGAAATAAGGATAAGAAGAGACTTCAGAGGATCCACCCAGTCCTCTTGCCCTTTTTCAGAGGTATCCTGGGGAACCACATGCCTTGCTACAGAAGCTGCAGGTACGAAGGAGGATCTTTCCCTTGGCATCCACAGCCTTTTGATCAGTGAAATAAATTGATTTGCTAACTAGCAAGAGACTGAGCAAACAAAATAAAAAACAAGGTCAATGAAGCATAAAATCTGCTCACTCTTTTGTTTGTTATTAATTTTGGGGAGTTAGAACAGCATCTGACACTTTATCTAATTATCTAATCTAATAATAATAATAATTTAATAATCTAATAAGCAATAGCTTGCTTGAGGTTGGAGAAACATTCATCTACTAAATGCTATTTGAATGCAGATGGACACCATCACTGCCCCAGGGATTTTCTAACCAAATTCTATAAGGGCAGGGAAAGAGGAATTCTATCCCTGCCTTACAGATGTAAAAACTCAGGGATAAAAAACCTGAAGTACTTTCCCAAGATCAAATTGCAAACCAAAGAAAAAATGGGTACTGAACTGAGTTCTCCAGTAATGCCTTAACCCAAGCATAAACATTGTTTAATCTTGATAACACTTCACAGAATAATAAATACTGTGCAATACATTTTCTTCAAAGAATAAAATATCCATAACATTAAATCTATTGCACCCTGTGCTATTAAATCTCTACTAATAGGTAGAGCAAGACTACGATTTTGTATATAAGTGCATGGACAGATTATAAAGTATGTGTTGTAACAAAATTCAGATTAGCAAATTTCTGCTGTGTACTGCTTCATAAATGTTATTCAAAATTTTCACTGAGCTCTACAATGAATTCCCAATACATAGCATAGCAAAAGTTTTGCCACTAGCTTAGACTTGGAGACATTCCGTTGTTCATGAATTAGGATCTCCCATATGTCAAGACGAATATAAAAGCCAAATCTGACACCTCTGGCTCATATATTGCGTTTGCAGGTGTTCACATCTGGCTAAGAACAAGTAAGAATGAGAACTCCTGCAACAGCAGTACAAAAAGCAAAAACAAAAGGAAAGGAAGATCTGACCTCCAAAATGCAGACTCTCAATTCTTATTAATTCTCAAAGCAATAATAATTCCCTATATCACTTTCTAAATGACATTTGACTTGATATTTGCTGAGAACTATCATGAAGCTTTTCAAAGTCACATAGTTCAAAAAAGCTCTAGTGACATATTTGAATGGACCTTATTTCCAATTTTACTTTCACATTCAAGAAGAATACCCAAAATGAGAAGAACTTTTTATCAATGAGAAAAAGCATGGTTTCTAACATTTTCTTGATGCTGATATCGAAGAAAATTCTACATATTAGAGGAAATGTCACTTACAATGGTATCACCAGAAACAAAAGGGCAGTTACAAGAATGAAGCAACATGGTTATGACTATTTCAAGATTGAAGATTATAAGAATGACTGGAAATAAAAAGACTGTGCATGGTTTTTGTGAAGAATCTTTCAAATTTCACAACAATGCCTAGGAGTTGTACACCTTACAGTTCTTGTTTCAACAAGCTTTTCATTGTGTCTGTTTTTCAGCTGAGTCACTTTTACCTAGATGCAACGTAAGCAGGTTATAGTGTGCATATATATATCTATATAAAGATATCAACTTCTCGTCTGTCTTCCTCCCTTCAAACCTACTTTTCCCCAGGCCTACTTATAATACACAGTTCACAATGTATTATGTAGCTGCAAAGGAAAAAAATGAAACAAAACATTGGAAGGTCAATATTTCCATACAAAACCATTAAACCTTATACCCAAGTCTCACTTAAACCAGTTAGGAGCAGTCCCACCAGTTTAAAAATACAACACTTGAAATCACTGTTGCTCAAAGATCAACGCACAAAAACCAAACCATACGACCCTTTAATGGTGCTGATTCTCCGATCCAGCTCCACCCAGTCATACAGAGGATAACAGAAACGCTGCTCCCAGGGGTGCCAAAGAGCTGGGCAGGGACATTTTGGGCAAAATGTACGAGAGATTCTGAAGTCTAAGTTCAAAGAGAACAGTTCCCACACTGCTGGTGGCTGGATGTCCTACACCTTGGACTCAGAGCTCTGTGGGAATGGGCACCATTCCCTCCACAAGCACACACGGACAGCAAAGCACCTCTCCAATGCTGTGCAGGCAGAAGCCATGAACCATCCAGCAGGCAAATACCCTATCCTTTACCCAAGGCTGTGCCAAGGGTTTACCTCCACGCAAATCTCACAGGCCAGCACTTTCTTTTGAACCTACAAATTCTTTTTCAAGAACTAAAGAGGATAGATAGGGATGGCAGGTGAAAGACATGGAGCGCTTACTCTTTTCCTCTAAGAAGATACCACCAACTCCCTCTTCTTTTTTTTCCCCCCTCTCCCCCTCCCCCCCCCCCCCCCCAAAGATATCAATGGACTGAGCACTCATTTGAGTTACAGGAGGTCAACTCTTTTTCTGCCCTATTCTTTAACATTTTCCTGAAGAGCTCCTGTCATATTATAGCTGGCGTATCACACCCCTTCTGCTGATGCATGCTTCTGGCTGAAAAGGACTGATTTGAAGACCCCCAGATGGCAGAAAATGTAAGTATGACAGCGCTTAGCGACAAAATGCGGGCTCCATCCCTCCCACCCCAGAGGAGTGCCTACATTGCTATCTTGTGTTGCAAAATCAAGGAGCAAATCCACTAGCTGGTGGCTACAGAGGACATGCACAGACACAGAGACTACCTATTTGCAAGGTACCAGGTATAGCTTGCCTGATCTTGCACTGGTCTTTATGCAATATGCAAAGGGAATATGCTGGTCTGTGGAACGTGTGCGTTATTACACTGCAAAACCTGACTTTATATAAAATAGATTTGTTAAGAAAACAATATTTGCTTTTATTAGAAACACATTAGGTGCCCTAGAGAAAAACAGAAAAATGCATTTCCAGTGGCTCACCAGGTGTTGCAGTCATTAGTCACTGTCTCTCCCTTGGCATATTCTCTTCCATTGTGAAAACACGGGCATCTCTCAGGAGCAACACACTTATTTTCATGTCGCACCTACACAAAACACACAGTTTGTCAGCATGCAGGCCTGTTTGTACGTGCCAGCACACAGAAGAGTAAGCACAAGGACATGTGGATAAAGAATAAAGGAAAGGACAGAGAAAATGGTTCAAGACGATCTAAAGTAAGAAAGGTACAGCACTGCTAATATTTTTTCCCATTAACATAAATAGACCTATGGGTACACAAATCACAGTCTTGTTTCAGGGGCTGAACACCAACTTAAGCTGCTGGGAGAATAAATTAGATTGTAGAAGGATCTCATGATGAGAAAGTTGCAATTTGACCAAAACCAGGATGAGGTGAAGATAAAATAGGCTAACCTGAGTATGGAGAGCAGTTGAATAGCACATGCTTCTCACTCACAACAAAACGAAGGATGGCCTACCAGAAAAGCAGCCCGATGTAGAGCTCAGCTGGGCTGAAAACTGAAAGACGACCACTAAGGATGAGATGAGGAGCCGTAGTACCAGAAGAACTCAAGTGAGAATGAAGATTTGTTTGTCACAGACAACACCTCTAAAAAAAAGCCCGCTCCCCTGTCAGCTCGCCTCTGAAAACTGCAGTAGATGCTAATTTTCTTTCAAATGCCTACTTATTCCCCATAAGGCAGGATAAATACCAGTCCACTTGAGACATTTTTCCACTCTCTCAGGCTCTGTTGCTGGGGAATAGATCATTATGTTCTGTCAACAGTTTTTTGTTTTTCAGTTTTACCCTGATGATCTTAGTTTCTTTTTGTATAACAACAAACCATTTGTCCCACTTAAAAAAAAAAAAAAAAAAGGAAAAAACAACACCAACACCAAAACCACAACAACAAAAAAAAAAAAAAAACCACATAATGCCTTTAGACTATTCAGGTTTTTTCCTTCCTTTTCTCTGTTTTTTCTGTGATTACTCCCTTTCCATTTTGAAGGCAGCCAGTTTGGGAGAATCAAACAAAATGAAGGCTGGCTATGGTGTTTTTCACTTGGATGTGACTTTGCAAAGCCAGAGGTAGGTTTGGCTCTTGCTTCATGGAATACCGAAATGGAGAGCACTTCCCCTCCCTCTCGTTCAAAAGTCACAAAATATCACCTTCCCACTTTAAACTCTTTCTGTAAAATCATTAAAATAGTTTCTTTTTTACCATTAAATACGGGCCAATGAGATCAATGTAGTCTGAACGCCAGGTTAATAAAGTAGAACAGATCTACCTTTTCCTATGGGGACCTAGAACTGCCACAGGGAACTACTAATAAAAAGGATTTCACAGCCCAGAGACCCTTCATTCATATGCAGCTCCACATGCTCCGTGACTTATGGAAAGCTATATTATGCCAAATAAACTCACACCGATAGAAGCAAGATGGAAACAAAGAAATGCTTTTCTAGATGATAGAGCTGAGGCTCTGCCTCGGACTTAATCTCCACAAAGAACAGGGAGAAAAGAGGCCAGAAAAGACCATATGTTTCCAAGGGTGTTTAATTCCTTCCTTCCTTCCTTCCTTCCTGGTGGCACGCAGGAAAAAAAGCAATATATGACTTCACTTTCATGGCTACATTTCTGAACTTTTCCACAGTGGTCAGCAACACAGGTCACAACAGACTTGAGGGCTAGCCTCTGGGTACAAAATTTAAGATTAGGCATGTGGTTAGTAAAAGGAGGTTTAGGACCTCTTCTACTTGCTCCCCCAACACATTGAGATGAAGACAGTCACAGCCTATCCCCAACTCTAAAAACTTAACAGACTGGTATTAGTAGTTCCGTCACAAACGTCTGGCCACCATGAAGCTACAGTGCAACAACTGTTAATGCACGGACAAAGAGGGAAGACTACCTTGTCCGAACACTGCAGAGTGCGTGGGTGGGTGGGATTTAGAAAGCTGGATGTAAATACCCAAAATACAGACTTTGCCCAGAAAACTAATTAAGACTAACTGCTGCAAAACTCAACAGATTATGATTTTGTTAAAAGTAACACACAATCTACTGGTCATATTGGCTCCACATCCAAAAGCTGGTATATCTGGCAGCCCAATGCCATGCTGTGTTCAAGTCATTGAGCACAATACCACGTGGTACTACTAGGCCAGTGGCATTATTCACAAACAGCTGGACTTTGTGTGGAAGCCTCTCAATCCATCAATAGATAGCATTTAATACAGGGGATCTAACAGTCTTGAGTGCCTGAGGTGATGGGAGGCCACCACAAGGCAAGACACAGGTTTGTAATGAGAACAGCTGCTATTTGCACCATCTCACACCCTTATGATGATGCTCCTGAGAGCACACCCGTTGGATTGTAAGTGGTTGACTAGCTGATGATCCCTCCCCCCCATCCCTACTTGGGGATCTGACAGAAACGTCCGTCATTTCCTTGCTCTGTCTTATTAATTGTTAAGACTTGGCAAATCTTGCAAGAGGAAGGACAATATTACAGATTTCAGAACCTTTAAGATTCCTCTCCCCTAAACTCTGCCGTGATGAGGCTGAATTTTAATCTCAGTCAACACAATTTTGATGAGTATCTCACTGTCAAGGGAAGCTCAGTTTTTCACTCTGTTCCTCCTGATACACCTGAGGGCTTCAGCAGAAAATCAGCCAAAGTTATACAGGAGTAAGGGATTAAGTAAAGGAAGCGGGTCAGATTAGAACCCAATAGCTGATATTGTTTTAACTAAAACAGCCCCGTCACCATTTCTGTGCAAAGACAAGTCAAAAAACATGTTAGGACAGACCACTCAATATGTGCGGGTTTACATTTGACTTTTCTTTCCTATGTTAGCTGTATGCTTCTTATGTTTATTTTATGAAGCACCATCCTCAGGTAGATGCACATACCAAAAAGCTGGTACCCACCTCCTTGTGAAGACTGTCATAGGATAAGCCTACACTGAAGAACATATAGCAGAGCTAGCTGGAAAATCAAAATAGCACTCTATTAAGTTTCTGTTGAAAACAGTCTGGAAGAAAAAACCCTTTCAAACTTTACCGATTAATACGTTGAGGGTTGGGTTTTTTTCCTTTTTGTACTAACATATCATAGTTTTATAAATATTTTTATTTCAGCAGCCATAATACAATAAAACATTTAATTTCAATTTTAAACCTTAATTTTGCTTCAGTTGTTGGAAATTGAAAGAAATTAATTTTCTAGTTTTGGAGTGTCTGGATTTTGTGCTTTCTGATTATTCTGCTCCTCTTTTTCACCAGAAAGGTGGTTAACACTCCATTTGTATATTTATTAATATTTTCCAATGGGAAAAACCTGGAGTGCAGTAAACTAAACTGAGAAAGCATATTTTCCCCCACACTTCTGCACATATGTTATGATTTATCTTTTCTGCTCTGCAAAAGGGTGACAAGTATGGAGAATTTCCCACCCTCCAGATGATCAAAGACAGAAAAAGAATTACTTTTCATGACGTAGTGAACATTTTTATTTTCAAGAAATCAAAACAATGTAAAATATTAAGTCAAGAGGAACTGGAAAAATTATTTTTCAGTTGGAATGAATTAGCTTTCATCTGTATTTTCTCATTGGGGAAATAATCGATTGACTAGCAACTTCTCAACCCTGCAAATTTGCTATTCACGTCTATCTGACTGCAGCATCATATTCATTAACAATCCTTGATTTTTTTTAAATTATTTTCCAGATATGAAATTCAAAATTGGCAGGCAGTTTGTGCATACAGATTTCATACTATGCACTGCTCTGTTTAAGATTGGTAACTCAGCTAACTTATGTGTCAACATCTCTTTATATATGTAGAAATAACTTTGCACTCAATTCCATATTAAGTGTATATAATTGCAAATTGTACCAGAGAGTTGTTTATGTAAACTAGGTATCTTGCTTGTTTTTTCCTGATGGCATGAACCACTTTAGAGAAGCAGGAAGTTTAATTTTTTTTTGCTAATAAGTTATCCATGACCATTCATAATTTCTATATGCTACCGTACTGCAAAAGGAAAAAAAAAAAAAGAAACCTTCAAGTAAAATGGCACAAGTAGCTCACCTCCGTGAGTGCTTGTAAATTAAACAGGATTACAGAACACCAACAAGGGATAACGACCAGTAAAAGGAATAGTAATACCTTTTTCCGGTCCCTTTATTGTTCAACTCCGTTGGTACAAGTCTGGAAAACACAGACTTCGTGACTTTGCAGCACTTTCCCTCAGCGTGCCAAGAGTCTTTAAGGGAGAGAGAGGCTGCACGGAAAGGAAAACCTGGTCACTGACCCAAATCCTTCAGTCTTTGGCAAATAACACTGGGAGCACAGAGGCTCATTGGGGAATGCAGAAATAAGGAAAAAGCCTCCCCCAAAACATCCTGGTTCAGTACGTATTGGAGACGAGGAGAAAACTGCTCTTTGGCAACAAGCTGGCAGGTCCCAGGGAGCCACACGCCAGGAGTCTAACGCATGGCCACGGGCACCCACATAATGAAAGCACCGAGTTTGATCCTGGCTTTGCATGGCCATGGCTACAACAAAGTCACCTACATACTGGCTTCTCCCATCGTGGCTTTGAGAAACGTGAATCTTGCAATTTTTATTCCCTGCCAGACGGGAAGCCAAGGAGAGCAAGCAATTATAGACTGAGTTTACTGGAAGATTGAACCATACTGTCATCTAGCGGACAAAGAGCTTATTTTACTAGGTTTTTTTGAAAAAATACTGGGCCCAATTCTTCTATCCAAACCCTGACAAACCATCTTGTTGAATTCAGTGGCATGTTTTACATTGCTGTGGAGTAAACTGAGGTTTACAATTCCAGAATACCAAGGATTGTTTCTCCTGGCAAGAATTTTATGAAACAACTGTTTGAATGATAATTCCAACCTACTGAAAAGGAAGAGGAAATTCTATACTAAACACGAAGGTTAATTACTAGGGAAGTAGATTTGGGATGGGGAGCTGCCACTTTTTTTTTTCTTCTGTTTTTTTCCTGTAGTTACCGTAATTTATTTTCCATGATTACCTCTGAAGTGTACTATTACCATATCCTGGAATTGAAACCAAGTCTCAAGCCCCTTCACCAAATCAAAGAATTCGGATTTTTATATACAGAGAAAGATGTATTGGAACTTTACCAGTACACAAACTTCTGTAAGTTTACTTATCACACTATTATTTAGGAATATTTTTCTCTAAAAGGAAAGACATTAAAAAAAAAAAAAAACCAAAATGTGAAAAGAAACAACACTTATAAAATTGCAGTGAAAATTTGCTCAATATTGATATGAATGCCTTCAAGTTATGTTCAGTATTTTTCACTTCAGACCAACAAGATACTTCACAAGCCTGAGATTTTGTCTACAGCTGTCATTTTATTCTGGTGTATCATCTATTTACATAAATGTGTGTTTATCAGCAAAATATGGTAGCAAAGTCAAAATATATGAATATTAATGCTAGAAATGACTGTTATGAGAATTCTTTTTTTGGTTGTTTGTTTCTACTAAGAAAATGGCAGGAATTTTCAGGGAGAAAACATTTGTATTCATAAAGAAGCAGGGAAAAAAAAAAAATCTTTATAAAAATACATGTTTCCAGGGAATGTTAATTGCTTTTTTAAATGGAAGTTAAACTAGTGGGTGAAGTCAATTCATTAGAGCTGATGCCTAAACATAAACATGCTTCTCAACCCTAGAAGTAATAACTCACACCTTCATTTGCTAACAATGTCCAGTGCATATTAATCTGAGCCTGAACCTTGAATAGGTATAAAAGAGTAAAAAAATAAAAGTTATCTTTTGCATTTCTAGACTTCCTGGATTATAGCATTTGAAAATATCTTGCTTTACCATATGTCCCTCTGAGTCAGAAAACTGCACCAGCACATCTCCAGGTACCATAGGTATCAAATAAAGTCTCATAATTGTAAAGTATTTTAAACCTCAAGTAAAATAAAGACACAGCCTCAACTCTTTTTCCAGCACCTGACAGGTATTTTCATCTGCATTTCATACATTGAACTTAATAAACTTCTTAATCCCAGCAGTTTTCCGGGACAGAGAACTCAAAAGTGCCACTTACTCAACTTCATAAAGAGCATACCATGTGCTCTACCTCTATCGTATCCATGCGATGCCTGGGACTATATCCCCAGTGAGATGCTGTGCGCCTGCCCAGAGAGTATTGCACGGCAGTGAACACTGATGCTTTTTTCCTATTGCTCAGAGAACAGCAGCAGCAATCTGCTGGCTAATCGCCTCCTTTTTATGAGGGCTCTAAATTGATACTGATTTCACAGTCACTGGCTTAGCAAATACCTCCTTGCTCTATTTAAAAATGACTAAACTAATGATTAAATTTGAGGGTTGCAGGGGAACATAACCCTGGACTCCAAAAAGCATTTACCAGTGAAAAAAAGCATGCTCAGCACACCATCTGCAACTCCAGGACACCCTCTGACAACATCTTAGCAAGTTTCACATCCCACGTTCTGTCTCATGGGGAACTCTCAGTTTGGTACAACACACAGGAAGGCAGCAGCAGAGATGGAGACGTGACAAGGAGGCGACTAGCATCAGCAGGAGGGTTTGGCTGCATGTGGGGTGGGTATTTTGGGTATGGGTGCCTGTGTATTTTTGTCTGTCTGACTAGGGAAGTTCAGCAAGGCTGAGGAAGAGTTTGGGAGGAGAGTTGAAGGAAGATACAAATTGGTCTTTAAAAAAAAGTGGGGTTTGGCTTTTTGTTTATCAATTATTATTACAAGTTCAAATTGATCTTCGATGCAGATATACTAATATACATATTTTAAACCAGCCACAATTTGGCAGAGTCAATACTTCACAACCATGTATTTCCAGGCCGCAAGAAGACTGCTGGTAGGAAAAAATGAAGGCAAGAAAACAAAGAGGAGCCTGCTTACCATCCCTTTGGGACAAAGGCATCCAGATACACAGCCATGGCTGATGCATTCCAAGTCATAATTCTGGCAAGTCTTGGCACACTCCAACCCTTCAGCTCTTGGGTTGTTTGCAGGACAGACAAGTTTTTCCATGGGGTATCTGCAGGTCAAGCTCCTTTTTACTTTCAAAAATAAATTTACGAAAATTGCAATTAGAACTCAAGTAGTGTTAGCACAGTATTTTTCTAAAAGATGGGTCAACATTTTTATTAGAAAACTAATTTAGGATATAGAATGGAGCAACACCACTACACCACTATGAATGACACTGTAGAGGTAACAGTCCCCACCTCCCAATGAGGCGACCTCAGTTGGGCTATCATAAAAGCATGTGTTCTAATACGGAAGCAAAAAGAGCTGCACAAGCGTTCAATTCCAGATTGCACTAGGGCCACGAGCACACTTCAGTGTGAAACATATTTCAACCTGAGGCAGCGTACACAAGCAATGTCAGCACAAAATCCATGTTCTGAGAAGCAACGGCACCATATATTTTTGCACTTAGAGTCATGTCCAACACAGAGTATAACTACATGGGTGACTGTTAATAAAAATGCCCTTAGCTTAAATACAAAGTTTTCAAACTTTTTGAGCGCTCAGGTTCTGAAAGAAGATCAGAATTTCCCAAGAAACTCCAGGTTATTTTTTCAAGCAATGCTAGATATGTGCTTCTCTGAGGTTTTGTAAGTCTTAACACACTAATATCAGGAAAATTATGTCTTAGTAACATTACAGCAAGGGTTTGATGAGATATACACCTAAAAGGCTTCACCTGAAGGACAGTGGGGGCCACCAGTGACACTATTACTGGTGGTTTACCAAGACCCCCTCTGCCAACACAATCCCATAAACTCCATCCATATATCAGTGGAGCACCTCAGAAATTCCCAGAAGACTACTATCCTGTTCTCCAATGCAGTGCCTAGCTCTGCGAGGCAGTTGTCAGTCTCTGGGAGGCTTTCTGGTGAGATGCCTGGTGGCTGGAGGGCACACGTGGTGCCTGGCAGCACTCCAACCTTCAAGCCGCAAAAAGCTTCGTATGCACCAGAACTTGCAGCCTGCAGGAGGTGTAAAGCTGGCAAGTTACTGAAGTTATGTGATCCTCAAATAGAAACTGAGGGCCTCAGATCACCACCAAGGGAACCCCTTAACCTCTTCAACTAAAGACAGGGTGCATTGGCTAACTATAATTTTGAGAGGTGGGACACAATGAGCCCTGCATCCTCCCATGCAAACATTTTGTTTCTAGGGTGTAACAAAAAAAAAAAATGTTTAGAAAAAACTTCCAACATCACCAGCCACTGCAACCTCTGGTACTTCTTCCCTACTCTAGATTACCAAGAGACCAAAGGGGGGCAGGGGGTGGGGAGGGGGAGGGAGGGGGGGAGAAATTAATTTCTTAAAGCATACTAACTTCTGGCAGATGGCCTCTCATCAGCGAAAACATCTGTCAGGAAGGCACCAGGAACTCTGTTTGTACTGCAGTGCATGAAACCGTTTTCACAATAGCTAAGAAAAACAAATAGAGCTTATATTTAACAAAGTGACATTTAGCTTTCACTCATGCTGTTGTTTTCAGACAGGCCCACAGGGAACTTGTCAGAGTACCAAAATTACACCTCTCATTGCCGCTGATCTGTTGCTCTCCATTCACTCTGCTCATCAACATTAAAGGCAAATCTTCCTTAAGATAGGTGCAGTGATACGCTAGCATGGTAAACCAGCTGTATGCTAGCCTTGTCCAGCTGAATCCAATGCATCTGCACAGGCATAAAGCTGGGCAAGATAATAGTCAGGTCTGCTGTGGAGAGAGGTAAGGGACCACTTAGTCCCTGCAACTTCTGACTTCTGTGACAGAGGAGAAAAGGAGCAGATATTGTTCCCAAAACTGGGCTTGCAGGGAGCTGCCCAGCAACTACATTCCTACTCTTAGTGTACTGCTACTCAATTTAACAAATGGAAATGCTTTTTAACATTTGTGTCTTTCACAGAGATAATTAGGTTTTAATGATTAAGAAATGTAACACAGTACATTAAAGTAACATTTTAAAAGCCTTCGAAGTAGCTATTGTCAGTAATTAAACTCCATTTCAAACTGGCAGGAACAGGAACAGGGCTTAGTCCTTTTTTCCTGACTAAGAGGGCATTTGAAATTATACGGATAGAGGTGTAACAGCAAAACTCACCATTTGATTTATTTGAGGCAAAATCTTGCCCTCTTCTAGTTTCAGAGGAGGTAAAGGAACTGAGGAACTGAACCAGTTAACCACTCCGGCTATCCAAAAATTTCTGAGTCACAGCATGTAGGGATGAGTTATTAAAACCGATTGCGCTTACCACATGGTGTAATGATCTGAAAAGACGTCCTCTGGCTGGAAGATCTCACCATCATAGTAACAAGAACAGTGGGACTTTGGCACGCACTCCTCACGCTCATCCAGGTAGTGCCCGGGGGGACAGTAGCATCCTTCCACGCAGAGTTCATCACAGTCCTCATCCGGGTAGGACAGAGATCTGCAGGTCTGGTTGCATGGCGTCCCACACTGCTGGTACACTTGGCCTTCAGGACAGGTCATTGCTGTTGAATGACGTGCACGTCAGGGAGACTGGCATTAGATCTAAAGCCAACTAAAAGAAAAGCTGCCTAAACCAGACTGGGAAGCTGGGAATTAAAATGTATTTACTCAATTTACTCATTGACGGAGGCCCGTATTACACTGTCTTTCCTTAACCCTGCAGCACCAGCGAAGCCTAGGGCACTGCTTATACATACACACACAAGCAAAGCCCTTACTACGTGCAGTTTCCAATAAATGTCGGGACTGGATTGCAACCCCTGCAATGGAAATCCATCCACAAAATTTCATCCAGAATGAAAAACACAGGCTGTGTCCACCCTCTGTTATTACTTGGATCTACAAGTTAGGAGCATTAGAAGTATCATGTACACATTTACAGTTCTCTTCCTTTCCAACATGGCTGGGGACAATTTGATCAAAATAAGTAGAAATGTAGGTTTCTGCCTTGATAAGTAGGTGCTACCACAGTTTAAAGCCTCACATCCCAGAAACTCTCAGTGACTCCATCTGTGGAAACAGGTGCAAATAGCAAAGTCATTTAATGATTGTGGAGCCAAACCTTGGGTACTAGTGATTTCTGATGATTAATTCATTTTTATGGAGACCTAATTATGGCATTTGGAGCCATTTTGGCTTCTTTGTTTATAAAACTTCCACTTCGTTCTAGAGCGCTGATTTTGAGGCAACCTCCTCGGCATACATCAGCACCGGCACTAGGTGGCAGCTGGGACAACACATTTCAGAAGACGAGAAAACAAGTTAGTATTATCAAGGGCTTTTAACAGGCCTCCTGTTAACCAGAGTTTACAAAACCTGTCGTTTGTAGCAACTTTCCACAGCAAACGGCCAGGGTTGTAAGGTGATGAGGTAGGATGTTCAGCCAAATGAGGGAAGCAGCTGCAAATACAAGTTGGCACATATGTACTGTGCTAAAACGAAGATCAAGGGGTTACAGAGAAAGCTCTTCCTCTTCTCATTCCTGCAGAGTCATCCAATAATCCCGACCATCTCTTTTGTGAGCACACACCCCTGGGAACTGTAGCCGTAATGACAGTAAAAGAAAAACTATCTCAAGGCTACAGCCCTGCGGCCTCCCCGGCTGCTCGCTGGGCTGAATTAACACTGAGGCTAACAAGGCAAGTCCCACATGCTAACCAACATCTCATGCTTACCTACACAAAATTCTTCTGAAATCAAGAATTGCTTCTACTTACTAAAGAGAGGCATGGTTGCACCAACATCTCCCCAACTTCTTTTGAGGCACCTGTAGTCCCATACATGGGAGCTTAAGCCTCTAACTTGAGGATCCAGACCAGCAGCATCTAAGGTGACTTAAAGCCTTCTTCAGACCAAAGATCTCCCAAGTCTGGGACTTGTGCCCAAACTATTTAACCTACCTTTCACAACACAGCCCAAGAAACTTGTGTGTGCTCATCAACACAGAGTAAATACCTCTTAACTCAGAAACAAATAGATGACAGAGTCACTCACAGTTATAGGAGCCTTTGGCAGCTATTCACAGAACAGTACTTCTATTTTACATAAACATGATCTTTGCAGAAAATCAAATACTGAACTGGCACCATCCAGGGCTGAGAACCAGTTGCTTTTTTTAAAAAAAAACCAAACAAACAAACAAACAGCAACAAAAAAAAAAAAAACCCAAAAAGCAACCATGAAGCCTCAGGCAAAACTATGATTTGCTACACAGGAACCTCTGGAAACAGGGAACTGGTTTGGCAGATTTCAGGCAGGTACACCAGTTTACTAGAGTTTCAAGATTCAACAAGGATAGGTTCACTGAGTCCAACATCCTGCCGTACTTTCTAGTCAGTCGTAACACTCCCGGCCCACAGGGACAAGTTTGCAGTGGATCCTTTCTTTAGACAAAGCTTTGTAACTCATCTTACCTGCCCATGCACTTCCTAAGGTTTTAGAAACATCCCTTGCTTTTCCAGTTATGCTACCCAATGCCACGTTCATACTCCAAGTCCTAATCAACTGTTCCATTACCTCTCAGCAACATCTGTTTTTTAACAGTAAAAAGGCAAGATAACTGACCTGGGAGGGGACTTTTGTCTGCACACTTTGTAATACACTGTTATTATGAAAAATAAAAACAACATTCTGTTATTGCCAGGAAAACGAGAGGAAAAGGCGAGGTGCATCTAGTCTCTATGGACGCGGGTTATAAAACCAAAACAGCTCAATGCTGTGCTCTGAAGTTCAGCCTGTTCCAGGTATAAGACGGAAAATAACGGGAAAGCATTGGAAAAGTGCGTATCCATCAGACAGTTCATCCAGCTTCTTGGGGGTGGGTTTTCAACACAGAGTGAGAGAGACATAAATCCTGACCAGTTTCTCATGTAGTGCAAGGTGAAAATGTAATCACACCTGGGTCAGCAGCTCTCAACGATGATGCACCCTGTCAGGACTAGATTTAACACAGCTGCTTCTCCAGCACCGGCTGGCATGGTGAGCCCCACCATGTGATGTAGCCATCCTCAAATGCTGCTCAGAGCCTGCCCTACTCCCCACCCCAGCACTCCTGCATCTATCCCATACAAATACTCTTGCAGAAGACATGAAAAGACAATAAACTACCCCCCACCACATTAAGGAAAATAGGGGGATAATCAATAGGACCTAAAACCTGAATCTAGAGACCTGTTGACTGACTCCCCTTCACCACAAAACAATGCATACATACACGAGACATAGAATCATAGAATCATTTAGGTTGGAAAAGACCTTTAAGATCATAGAGTCCAACCATTAACCTAACACTGCCAAGCCCACCACTAAACCATGTCCCTAAGCACCATGACTACATGTTTTTTAAATACCTCCAGGGATGGTAACCCAACCACTTCCCTGGGCAGCCGGTTCCAATGCTTGATAACCCTTTTGGTAAAGAAATTTCTCCTATCTAAAAGATAGGGATTTTCCTATCTAAAAGATAGGATTCTTGATAAAGAAATTTTATCTTATCTAAACCTCCCCTGGTGCAACTTGAGGACGTTTCCTCTTGTCCTATCACCTGTTACTTGGGAGAAGAGACTGACCCCCCCCCCACCTGGCTACAACCTCCTTTCAGGTAGTTGTAGAGAGCCTCCTTTTCTCCAGGCTAAACAACCCCAGCTCCCTCAGCTGCTCCTCACAATGCCTGTTCCCTAGACCCATCACCAGCTTCGTTGCCTTTCTCTGGACTCTCTCCAGAATCTTGGTGCCTTTCTTGTAGCGAGGTGCCCAAAACTGAACACCGTACTCAAGGTGCAGCCTCACCAGTGCTGAATACAGGGGGATGATCACGGCCCCAGTCCTGCTGGCCACACGCCAGGTTGCTATTGGCCTTCTTGGCCACCTCAGCACACTGATGGCTCATATTCAGCGGCTGTTGAACACCACCCCCAGGTCCTTTTCCACCAGGCAGCTTTCCATCCATTCTTCCCCAGGCCTGTAGCGCTACATGGGGTTGTTGTGACCCAAGCACAGGACCCAGCACTTGGCCCTGTTGAACCTCATACTGTTGGCCTCAGACCATCGATCCAGCCCATACAAATTCCTCTGTAGAGCTTTTCTACCCTTGAGCTGATCAACACTCCTGCCCAACTTGGTGTCATCTGCAAACTTACTGAGGGTGCACTCAATCACCCCATACAGATCATTGATGAAGTTATTAAACAGAACTGACCCCAATACTGAGCCCTAGGGAATCAGAGAATCATAGAAACATAGAATGCGTTGGGTTGGAAGGGAACCTAGTCCAACCCCCCTGCAGTAAGCAGGGACATCTTCAACTAGATCAGATTCCTCATCAAGCCTGGCCTTGAATGTCTCCAGGGATGGGGCCTCCACCACCTCTCTGGGCAACCCGTTCCAGTGTCTCACCACCCTCATTGTAAAGAACTTCTTCCTAATGTCTAATCTAAACCTACCCTGCTCTAGTTTAAAACCATTGCCCCTCATCCTATCGCTACATGCCCTTGCAAAGAGCCCCTCCCCAGCTTTCTTGTAGGCCCCCTTCAGGTACTGGAAGGGTACTATAAGGTCTCCCTGGAGCCTTCTCTTCTTTAGGCTGAACAACCACAACTCTCTCAGCCTGTCTTCATAGGAGAGGTGCTCCAGCCCTCTGACCATCTTTGTGGCCCTCCTCTGGACCCGCTCCAACAGGTCCATGTCCTTCTTGTGCTGAGGGCTCCAGAGATGGACACAGTACTCCAGGTGGGGGTCTCACGAGAGAAGAGCAGAGGGGGAGAATCACCTCTCTTGATCTGCTGGCCACACTTGTTTTGATGGAAAATCACTGTTGACTGACCGCCAACTGGATTTAACTGCATTCACCACAACTCTTTGGGCCCAGTCATCCAGCCATTTTTTTACATGCACATGCATGATATAGACAGCCTTTCACAGCATGGCTTATCTTCTCCTTCCATGCAGACAAAGGGATTGGCTGTGTTGCTTATTCATGGTGGGCAAGGTGGGATTCAGCTCTTAAACAATCAAACTTCATCTAAAATAATTTCAAAGACATGGGAGATGAATGCGCTTGTTAGCTTGGCATGCAGCAGAAATGCTGTGCTACACTAATGACTTACCTCCCTGCCACTTATCCACTTCAAATCAAGCAAACCGGTTCTGTCAAGTCATTTCCCAAGAAACTGAATCTCCGTTGACCAAGGCAGGAGAAGAGCACGTGTTCAGCACACTGGGCCATCAGCAGAAATTATGCAACCTGCACATTCATTTCTCAGGCCCATTAAAAGAGGGATTGTTCTCCTTCATGTGACAGGAGATGTCTGGGGCATCAGGATTATTTAATGGGGGCTGATGGATCTACAATCAGGGAAATTGTCACTTTATGAGAGCATAAAGCACCCTGTAATGCACAGAGAGGAGGAAGCAGCTCTGCACTATTAAAGATTAATTGTGAAAATTGACTTGTTCAATTACAGAAAGAACAATGGTGCATTATCGCTGCTCTTTCTTTCAGCCTCCAGACCTGCACACTTTTAAAAGGATTTTTATTACATTACTGTTCCACTATCTGAACATTTACATAAATTAGGTAAAATATTATGAAACCATGCAGCAGTTTAACAAAAACTGATTTTTTTCTCATTCGCAGTAAATACTCTCCGGCCTGCAGAAGCTGTAGTCTGACCTTCAGGTACAGACCCTAACAGGTGGAAGGACAGTGACCTCTCTTTCTCTCTCCCTTCCTCTTTCTACTCACTCAGTTTATAAATGTTTTTCCCACCCCTTGTTTGGGAAGAAGTAGCAGAACAGATCTGGAGGGCTGACAAGCATACACACTTTTCCCCAAAATTTTAAATTGTCTTCTTTCCTTAATAGCAAAGTTACTCAAGAAAATGGAAAAACATCCATTTCACAAATATTTATGGGGAAAAGTGTGTCCATGTTCCATCAAAATTCCATTGCAATGCATTTCTTTGTACCACTGATCTAACAGAGCAAAAAAAGTAATAAAAGACATTGGCTTCTTCTCTCCAGCTTCTTAGCAGTTTGGCTATTAATCTTGCACTGGACTGATCTATGCAGATATCCTATTCTATCTGTTATCCCACCTCTGTAACCCAAACCTGCAGATGCCGGAGAGGTTGTGGGATCTCCATCCTTGGAGATATTCAAAACTTGTCCAGACAAGAACCCAGGCAATCTGCTGCAAGTTAGCCCTGATATGTTCAGAGGCTGTACCAGAAGACTGCCAGAAGTCAATTCTGATATAAGTTTGTCTATACTTCTATGATTCTGTTCTATGACTACCACTTGACCGAGTACCTGCCTTTCTGCTTCCTCCATACCCTCAACTTCATCTAAAATCAGGAGTCACTGACAAGGCCAGGAGCTGGGAAGCTTGGCCCTCGAAAGAAGAAGGTACCAAAACAGCAATTTATACATTATTACAAATCACTTGGAGATTCCCAGCCTGGGATATTCAGAAAGTTTCCAGGTGAGTAGCTGAAAATTAAATACAGCTGAAAATGGAAATCCAGTCAAAAGCTCTGCTAAGGTATGTCAAATGATTGCTTCTCTCCCCCAGTGCTGAGCAGTCTCTGTGAACAGTTTTTGCATCCTTACTCGAGTGGAGGAAAGATACACTCTCTCCTCATTTGCCATAAGAAATATTTGGCACCTCGCAGAAAACATCGCGTTCTAGATTTCTCATCTGACACTGCCAAGAAATTCCTTTGAGACAAGGGTTTTAGGAGCATATCACTTACGGCAGAAGCCAGGTTGTCTCCACTGGATCAGGACGTTCTTCCTAGCACAGGCTGCTGCATAATTAGCAATAGCAGAGCATAGACAATCCTTGCCATTGGAGCAGGAGCAAACATCAAAGCGGCAGTTCTTCACATAGGGAGTGGGACTGACTTCATGGTGACAGGGTTCAAATGCGGAAGACATCAGAATTGAGCAGGAGTCCTCAGCATATTTGGCTAAAAAGAGAAAAATTACATGCTTGCACTGAATCAGTGGCTTTCAAGAAAAGCTAGAAGAGCCACAGTAAGCATTTTCTTTTTCTTTTGTAAAAAAAAAAAAAAAAAAAAAAAAAAACACACACAGAAGAATAAAATAGGATCAATAGGCATAGATAGCATCATAGCTCATAGGTCATGAGCTCCACTAAAAGAATAATGTTTCATTAGTAAAACAAATCATGGAAAAGCAATGCTTTTATCTTCTGTTACCACTGTTTCTGGTGCTGTACTTCCTTTCACAGAGCCTCTGCTTTCTGCTGCTTTTTATATTTGCAAAATTAAACCTTCTAGCCTGCGCTACACTCATGAATCTACAGTGCCTGCTCTGATCTACGGTCATGAAGTTTTATGCATTCTTGCTCCTTCCAGAAATCAGAGGCTGCTATAACACCTGGGACAAGAAAATTGCACTGAGAATGTCTTCAAATGTCTAACCAGGACAGACAAGCAGTATGGAGGGAAAAAAGAAGGCTGCCTGTTGGGATGCAGTAAATGAAGGGAAACAAGGGATCAGGAAAAGTGGATAGGTGTAAGGACAGGAGGGTGAAGAAGACAGGTGTTTTGTCCACCCAGAGGATAAACACAGTATTACAGTCACCTGTAAGTAGTTTCAGTGACACTCAAGTTTGTGCTGTGGCTGTGATGGTCTAACTCTGACTGTGGTCCAAACTGAAGACTAGCATGATCCCACATTACTGATTCTTTATTTTTTTAAACAGCGATTGCAGTCACCCTACCGGTAATGCAAGCAACACTGGCTTCTTCACTCACTCTCTCTTTTTTTTTTTTTTAAACTTTTTATTGTTATGTAAAATGGAAAATCACAGTTTGTTGCACATGTTAATTTTGGATGGAGTTCAGTACCTAAACGAGGATTGAGATTGCAGGGGTCACTGTCTTGTTTTAACAGGTCTTGGCAGTCTGCATTGAGCTTCCAGGAGTTTCCAAAATCTTCCAGAAGAGCTTCCACCATGCCAGAAGGTGTAAGAAAATCATCCCCTTGGTTACCATTGTAATTTCCACATAGCCCGCACATCCTTTCAGAATAGATTGGAGATAGCTATGGAACACAACATTAGCCGGGTCATCCTCCAGAATAGGTCACCACTGTATAGCAAGATTTTTCCAAAGAATGAACCATACACAATTTAATAATCAAGAAAATTCTCAAATACATAGTAAAAAAACTATAGACAATTTCATTGTACTACATCTTTAAACTTCTAACAAAAATGCTACTATTAGTAGCAGCAGGACAATTTTTGCACAGTACGGTGCTAATTTCAAAGGGTAACTGCAGGTGAGTAGGAGAAAAATGGCTTACTTTTGTGCCTTGATCAGCACGCCAGTTTAGGCTTTCCCTGTTTTTCCCCTTCATTCATATAAATAAACAGGGCAACAGTGGGGGCTGCATTTTTTAATATAGCAAGATCATTCTATTTCTAAAGGTCCAACAGGAATCTGGGAAAAGATATGGCACCTGAAACGATTTCACATTTTAAAGGAAAATTTAAACAGATGGGTTTGTCACAAAACAGAGGGAACATTAGAGGATTTGTTTCCCTCAACGTTAAGCACCATTAATAAAATAAGGAAGAGACTACTACCCCTGGAGCTACATTACCTCACATCAGAGCTTCCTCCCGCCTAGAGGAACTTATGACACAGCAAAAGCAGCATTGCAAACAACCCACAGAGCAAATGTACTTTTCACCCTGCCTCATTCTTGCTCCAAATCAAGGGACAGCTGAAATGGGACCCTAAACTTAGAGGTAAAGAGGGGGAAATTGCTTAAGCACCATCTGCAACACAAAGGCACCAATATCTTTTATTCTAGTAGAAACTGACAGTTTCTATTAGAAGTAAAGATCTGGTACATCACAAGTGCTACCAACTGTCCTCAGGAGCTGACTCAGTGCTTTAATGCTACAGCAGCTCTCTGTATGCATTTAGTAGAGTGCTACAGTTAGGTAGGCAGGAGTGACCAGTAAACAGAACCAAAAAAGCTAGAAAAACACATTTTTTGAAGAAAACTGCCTTTCTGTATAATTCAAATTAAAACATCCTCCAAAACATAACCTAAAACTACCCTCCCTTCAAACACAGTGGTCAGAGAGTAAATATGGAGCATCAAAAGGAACAACCATGAATTATTAGAGAATACATATCCTTATTACTCCAATGGCCAAGGAAGTTACTTTTTCACGTACTCGGCATACGGACAATGACTCATACAAATCCAAATTCTGACATATTTTCGAGTAGAAGCTCGAACCACAAATATCAAGTGGTCACAGAAAGGGGAACCTTCTTGAGGAACATAAAAAGAATTTTTACCAGAAGTCTGGCCAAGGTAATGGAAGTGTATCACTTCCCTCAATTGTCAGAAATACTTGGCAACAGGTCAGTCTACAAATCCAGCATAAATTAACAAAGCAATTAAAAAGATGCTTTAGATACCCAGCGAGGGAAAGAGCTCAGAGCAGAGCTGAATAAATGCAGATGATTGGAGAAACTTCTACCGCTTTTATGGGTAGAAAATCTGGAGCAGAAAATTAGATTTGTTTTAACTGTAAGAAAGAATTTGCCAGGCTACACAGGTCTCTGACCAGGCAGAAAAATACTTTGAATACTGAGGAAAGCAAAAACTTCTGAGATGTGCCAAGGGACTGAACTGAATTATTCTCAGCCCAAAAACAACTTCTAGAACCCTTGGAGCACAGAGATACAAACTAGATCGAAACAACAATACCAAAGCCACAGATGCTTTCTAAAGTTATTCTTCACCCTTGTTCTCTGTTGTCTTTTCAACTCTTGTACTCATTTTTGAACTAGCTTTCATGTACCTTTACACTGTGCCAAATGTGACATTTAAACCAGATTTTGGGGCAGGCAAGGAGAGTGCAAAAGCAATGCCGTGGTTCAGAGAGGGCAATGCTCACTGCTCGGTAGAAAACCCCAGGAAGACTGACTTTCTTGGCAAAACTCTTCTCAGTGAGCAAAGCCACCCCACGCAGGGCACAGCTGCGGATCCCCTACTACAAACAGGGCCCAAAGGCAGCAGGGCTGTGGTTAAGCATCCCTCCATGCGAACGCATCCCTCCACGCAGGTCTGCAGCATCACACAGGAGCGCATCGCCCTGACCTGACACCCATAGCCTGCAGGTCACCACACCAGGAAGGAACGCTACAGGCGGACTCGTGCTCCTGAGGGAGCACATACAACCTCAGGGACAACACTCGCGGTCCCTGGGACCTACTGATCGACAGAAAACAGCCTCTTCTACAAGCAAAGAGGGCGATAAATGGCTTAGCTGGAGAAGCTGTGATGGTTTATCAGCTATCAGGAGACTATTACACAGGAAATAATCTTCCCCCCTTCCCTCACAGGCTTTTCTGCAAATCATTATGCACACACACCAAAAAAGTGGTTTATGTAATGCATTCTGTTGTTGCAGCTAGACTCCTTCCCTTGCAGCTCATTTCTTTTAAACCTGGTTTGGATATTTCTACAGTCTGCTGCGGTCTCAGCACAGACAAACCCTGATTGCTAATCAAGGGTGACTTTAAGCATCCCTCACAGTAGCAGGAGCATGCAACATATCTTCTATGAGTTAATTGATTTTTCCTGGAAATTATGAGTAACTGAGTCCCTGGAGCTATATTCTTCCCTTATTTTAAGTCATATAACTACATTGCTTTAGACAGGACAGTCAAAGCAAATGAAAGCAAAAATCCAATTTGGAGGGTATCTGTTGAACAAAACACAAAACTATTCATGATTAATAATGGCTGTCATTCCACGAAAAAAGAGAGAGAAAAAAAAAATCTACCAAGTTGCTGTAGGATGAAAATGTTTGTTTCTGGAGTACAAAAGGACCTGTATATCACTCTGGGGGTAGCAAAAGAGAATGGAATTCCTAACATGCAACACAAAGCAATTTCTCACTTCACACAATAAAATCTTTGTACGTGTTTGGGTGGGACGAGAGAGGGGGCAAAAAAGCAGAAACAGAGAGAAAGAAAGAGTACCTTCACGAGGAGTTCACCATGACCATCCCAGTCAATCTGCAAATCTTCCCCATAGGTAAGGCGAACTGAAGTCCTCACCGTGCGCTGGATGCGGAGGGCACCTTAGGATGACCACAAAGTGTCAGTCAGTCAAGCCAGGATGTGGTGTTTCATCAGCTGGAGCTGCTGTGTGGCGCTGAGCAGGCCAACAGAGAGGCTGCCACAGAGCAGGGGTCATGCAGGTCCACCACAGCAAGGGGTGCCGGCAATGCCCACCGCACACTTCCCAAGCTTTGTGCCTGCTCACCAATTTTCATATGCATGAACTTGTCCATAGGCTCTGCTTTAAGGCACTCAGGAGCCCTAGAAGAGGATAACACGTGCATTCCGCAAAACCTCAGGCATTAACTGGGACATTTTGCAAGGTAACTGGAGGGATTTCAAATTTCTGGATAAAAAATAGTAATAATTTTAGAAAGCATAGGCCAACAGTGGTTTTCAAGATCACATGTCACAAATACGGACCAGGTTTAATTCTCCTGATTTTAGAGGAGCTGAGCCAAGATGTGTTGGCTGCATGGAGAGAAGCTGAAATGACAGAGCTTCTAGAAGGGGCTGCAAGTGAGAATTTGGTTTTGAAAACATTTTTTGATTGAACTGGGATAAGGCGTGCCAGAAAACACTGGTAAGTAGGACCCCTTCCGTGTCTGGCCAAAGTTAGACATCAAGAACACACCTTGTAGCAAAGGGATCTGTATGTCTTGTCCATTCAGTGAAATTCCTCCTCCATGTTTCATTTTAATGAGGCTGTTGTCCATATCCCGGATTCGGACTGAAGCTGAACGAGTGCACACGGCATCAGGATCATCTGCACACTACAGAGAAGGGGAGATTTGCCTTGAACCTCAAGCTTTCGCTTTATTGGGACTTTATTGACTTAGCCCCAGGCCCCCAGAAGGCATTTTGGCATCTAATTCAGGAGGTGTTAAGTGTCTCGATGGTTTTAGGGATCTAGTTTCTCCATCCCACAAACACTAGGTTGGCAGCCTTTCTTCCATTATCCTATTAATCACGCACCAGGGAGCCATCCGCGGCTCCTTGTCCCAGAGCCCGGCAGGCAACCTGCAGGCGTTACACCAGCCCCCGGGAGCAGCCCACACCAGAGGCCGGCGTCCAGCCCCCCCAGGCTGTGGCAGGGGCAGGGGGGGCATGGTCTCCTGTCCCCCACAGCCTGGGAAACAGCTGTGGGCTTCGCACTGCCCAAGACTCCCAGGCTGTTTGTTTTCCCGGCTGAGGGTTAGGCAGATGAGGAACAGGGATTGCAGGCCCCTGGGGACTCCTGGTTTCAAAAGGGAAGTTTCAGTGGAAACCCGTTCTGCAAGTTCCCAAGCACAGATGACCTCAGAGATGCATTATCAGAGCTTTCTAAGGCAGGATACAGACGTAGATGGTGTGTGCGTGCCTACGACCGTCACACCCCGTTTCTCTAAAGCCTGTGACCTGCAAGGCAGGCTGATACTCCCCTTTCACTTCCATCCATCTCCTGAATCCATCGTACCTCTGCCTGCCTTCAGTTCCTCCATCCCCATCCTTTTTATTCCTCCCTGCTTGGTTCAGTACCCTTTTTAATCTCCACATTAGCTCACCTATTCCCATGCTCAACTGGTCAATTAATTTCACAACCGGGTTAAACTCCCTGTGATACCCCCTCCAGGGTCTCCTTCCCTCCCCACACTGGCCTGGCTCCCTTTCCTGCCTCTCTCCAGTCATCTCCACTCACTGACTTCCAGCTGCATCTCTCCCATCCATCAGGGGAGATGGCAAAGAAAGTCAGGAGCTGCTGACTGGGTAATAAGCAGCAGAAATCACTATTCCATATGACTTAATGGAAAGCAACCCAAGGTACTACTCTGCCAGTGCGCCCTCCTCGGTGTCTAAGGAAATGTCTTTTCGCCCGGGGGCGTCAGCGAGGCACCGTCCCTCAGGGACTGTACAAGGAGCGCACCCTCCTCTGCATTTGTTTATTCAGCTGGCAAAGAGACGGCGAGGGCTCCTTCTCCAAACCTCATTACGAACCTCAGTCTCCAGGTAGGCTCCTGGGAATGGCAGCGAGGAGAAGCAAAACGCTTATTAGCTAAGGAAGAAGACTGGATCTGTTATTTAAACTCAGTTATTTCATAGGAAAATTACTTTTGTTGGCCTGTGCATCTGCAATTCATATCAGACTCCCACAGCCCTTCCCACTCTCTCAGGAGCATGCATGGAGGTGCGCAGGCGCCAGTCAAGGCTGCTGTTACCTGCACGGTCTCGATGATCACAGAAAAGGAATTTTCCACGCAGTCTTTGGCAAATAAGTACTGACAAATCCCGCTGAAGGTGAAATACTTGTTGTCGAAGCTTTTGAAATGCGACTGGCCGGTGACAGAGCATTCTCCTGAAAAATGCAGAGCACCATTAATCACCTCAGTGCCAGCTTCGAGCAAAATCCTGCCTACCCCACCCCCCCCCCCCAAGCCACTGAGGGGGAAGGGCAGCCCAGAGGAGCAGGTTACACAAGGCCCAGGTCCCCAGTAGACCAGAAAAAAAAAGGACGAGATGCTTATCTCCCTGTTTATTCCTGTAAGTCATTACCAGTAGTAACAGCAGCACTGACAAAAGCTGGGGAGTATGGCATAAATCACACTCGAGAGCTGAAATTCATGCCTGTGGAAAAGCCTATATTATGTTTCAAACGTAGGGTCTCGAGGACGTCAGCAAACGGCTCATCTTTCTGCACTGGAGCAGATTTGATCCTTCTATAGTATATACCTCATCAGTCCTGGAAACTCAGCACAGTCACTCAAGCTCTCAGGTACAAGATACGGCCTAGCCTGTGAAGAGATGGGTGCTGGTGGCACAAACCAATTGTAAACAGCAACCCACGCTCTCTTTTATGTAGGAACATGTCTTTATACAATGGGGAAACTGAGGCAGAGAGCATGGAAGTTCTAATGCCTAAGACTGGCAGAGCTAGGAAAGGCACTCAGGATTACCCAGCATTGGTCACATCCTCTGTACAATGGACAACGTTGCCTCTTTATCCCTATGCAGGACCTTCCAACATCTTGACAGAGCACACTTTAAATCCACTTTTACTTAGCTCAGTGGGTCAGATCTGCACCCATGGAGCAGGATGCAGAATGCAGCCCTACTGATTTGGAAATCAAAACTTGCAACGAGACTTGTTGGACTCTCACTGCTGGTCTGCTCTTCTGCAGAGGTGCCTCATTCTCAGTCTGTGTTTCACAGTTGTGTCTTGGCAGACTGCGAGCCCCCTCTTTGTCTCTACTGGTGTTTTTAGAGCATTGCAGTATGATTTTATGAAGGCAACAGTGTGTGAAAGCCTTCTTCACAATGGCTTCCTTGAATACAGCCAAAAAAAAGTGTTTATTCCTTTGTTGGACTGCCTTGAATACCAATAAGTTATTCTAATATTAAAGTAAAACCACCTTATCAGAATGAAGAGCTGGAAGACAATCACAGCTGGAGTTATTCCAAGGGCAAAAATTATGGACTTTACTCTGAACCGTTATCTTAATTAACTAGTATAAAGTTAAAAATAAATCCATAGTTACAAGAGCTACATCTAAAGTTCTTGCAGAATAATGCAAAAGTCTGGCTTGTCCATCCTTCTACTATGAAAAGTGACTTCAGCATCTTAACATGTGTACCAACATCGTGGCTTTTCATTTCCAGAAAGGCAGTATTCAGATGCCACAACTGGGATGTAGTACCCTGTTATGCTAGGGCCTCTGCAAACCCATAGGAAGGCTCCAACTCCACAGAGTTTGCAAAGGAACTCTTTCGTATGAGAAGAGTATTACAGTTAGAGATGGTCCTACAGAAAACAAGGTGGGCAGAGACCGCCTTGTCCAGAACAAAATTCAGCAAAATTCTTGCACAAAGCTGTATATCGGTGCCTGTTTGTAAGCCTCAATACCAGGCTCATCTTCAATTCTATAATCACTGTGAAGAAAACATGGCTGGAGTTGAGGATAAAAATTTGGCCCGCATAGTATTCATAGCAGCCCAGAAAGCAAGGACATTAAGAGCTATAACCAAGGTCAAAACTGAAGTTAGAGAAAGACCTATTTCTCATTTGTAAACCCATAGGAAGGCTCCAACTCCACAGAGTTTGCAAAGGAACTCTTTCGTATGAGAAGAGTATTACAGCTAGAGATGGTCCTACAGAAAACAAGGTGGGCAGAGACCGCCTTGTCCAGAACAAAATTCAGGTGCTGGGCCTATGTTGGCAATCCACTGACAAAGGATGGAGAAAGATTAAATGTTACAAGCTGGCAGGTAAACCCCATGAGTTATTCTCTCTCCACCGCCTTTGAGTCCCGCAGAAACTCTGTCTAATAAACAGCAAATGGAAAATTCCCTCTTCGACATATTATCAGTGTTAACCATCTTAAACTAGCCTGTGCTAAGGAACAACATCACAGATCCTAAGGATTCCCAGCCTTACATAGCCCTAAGCAAAGTTCAACACTCGCTGGATATTTGTTATTCCCTGGAGAGTAAGGTGGTTTGCTATTTTGGGAATTCTACTTTCTGTTCAATTAAGCTTGGGCAAAGGTAAAACAAGTGTTATCCTACTGAACTTCAGAGTCAATTTACTGGCTATCAGATGTGGAGAACAGATTTAAAGAAAAGCAGGAATAAGTCACTATATTACATGCAGTTTGATTTCCAGGGCGTTCTCTGCAACCAGGAACCAACAGGACAGGTTTGCAGCATGAAGAGCTAGGGACTGCTACCCCAGACAAGTCCCAGCCCTTTGGCATTGCTCCTGGAAGGGAAATTTCTTTCCTGCGGCAAAGTCGCTTCTTATGGGTCCCTCTATCTGCTCCATTTGGTGTAATGCATCCCATGAGATTTCCTGAAACCTACTGCCTTCATAATTAATTTAATTGTGATATCAGCTTGAGAGCTTCTTGCTAGTGTTAGCCCACTGTTGCTAGTTGGCTGACACAGCACTGCCTTCCGAAGTACTGCCTCCAGCTGCATACCCAGCTTTATCACCAAACTTACAGATAGGCAATTCGTTCCCACAATACAAAAGAAAACTTTCCTGACAAACAGATTGGTAAAAAAGTAGCTACCTTGAGCTTCTGTGAGTCTAAGTACATAAACTTTCTCTGACACATGATTTTAGAACTATTTGTTGCAAAAATAACCAACCAACAATAAAAATACGTGGTAGTATTGCTTCAAATAGAGACAAGACAGGATAGGTAACAATATAAACTTGTCCACTGTTGCTATCAAGTACTGCTACTTTGGGAAGCTGTGCTGCCCTCCCATACCGTCTCCGAACAGTTTGTAGATGTTAGCAGGTACATGTACAACAGCTGCACTTATATGACCTTCAGTCTTGTACGAACCTAGCTGAAAAGTGACTTGTGTAAGTTGACTGAAGGCATAGAAATAAGCTGGTTTTCTTTTTGACTTCTGCTCATTCTACAGAGCTTCCCCATTCAGAAAAAGACAGTAATGCTTTATTCCCTCTTGCACAAAGCTGTATATCGGTGCCTGTTTGTAAGCCTCAATACCAGGCTTATCTTCAATTCTATAATCACTGTGAAGAAAACATGGCTGGAGTTAAGGATAAAAATTTGGCCCACATAGTATTCATAGCAGCCCAGAAAGCAAGGACATTAAGAGCTATAACCGAGGTCAAAACTGAAGTTAGAGAAAGACCTATTTCTCATTTGTAAACATGTTGCTGCCCATTAGCTAAAAGACATGACAAATCAGCTGGGTCTGTGTCCTTGATTCTGCGTTTTAGACAGTGAGGTTCTCTGCATTTGGAGAGATCTTACTGAACACCTCAAGCATGGGGTTTCTCACGGTTGTGCTTGGCATAGCTCACTAAAAATGTCATTTCTATTTTGAACATTTGCACACACACTTTTTTTTCTGCTGCTATTTTGGGGTGAGTGCTCTCTCAGTCTAAAGCGTGAGTAATTGGAGCACTGATGGCTCAGGCAGGCTTACTGTTAATAGAAAGGACAGACTTTGATAGCCATTTTAAGATGGTTGTAATTCTCCTAATTTGTGAGGATTACACAGTCTCATCTGAAAAAAAAAAAAAAAAAAGCACCAAAAAACCCAACCCAGAAAACCTGCTGTCTCTTTTCCTGTCCTGACATAACCCCAGTCTCCTCTTCATCCCTTCTACTCTCAGTTCCCAAACAAGACGAAGAGTCGTGCCGTCTCCCTGCAGACTCCTATGCACAACACAAGCAGAGCCAAATGCTGCCTCAGGTAAAGCAGGCCTTTGCATGGCTGAACATCATGCAGGAGCTGAGAGAGGGGATGGGCCACAGAACTAGTAGGAGGAAATAAGGAAGGCCACACTTTGCTGGCCAATGCACAGCATGAAAAGTTACATTCCCCCTGCAGGCAAAAAACTGGGACAGCAGCCACCAGTACTGGTGAGTTTGGGAGGTATAAAGGGTAGGGAAAAAGGGGAGCAAGAACACCAGCAGAGCTGCCTCCCCCGTCTGCCACCAACCACAGAAGGCAAGGTGGCCACTTTCTCCCCAGGGCTGAAGCTCTTTCACCTGTAACAATACCTATAGGACCCAAAGCCATGGGGTATCAAGAGTGACCCAATCTACTCCCAGTACTTCAAAAATTGTCCCATCAACAAATGCTAATTCAGACAATCAGATAGGAAATGGTACCAGGTCAAAGAAGCCTAGCAGTGTTACTCTGCCTGAAAGACAGTTCTCTGAACATACAGACCCTTATGTCTTGGTAAACTAAGTAATCTAAAGAGGAACCATTCTTCTTACCAAACAGAATTGTTCAATTGCTACACATAAACCATACAGGACAACATCTGGCGTGTCTCACAAGAATAACTTAGAAGTATGAGCTCATCTGGTTTGCACTGGAGTAAGTGAGAAAGAATAAAGACAGATTCACTTTTTGTATGGAAAAAAATCTAAATGGGATGTAAGTGGGAGGGACATAGGCAAGGCTTACTTGTCAAAACCTGAAAAGAGTAGAGCCAACATACCTGGGCATTCCCCATTGCTGCAGATCCAGGTGCCACGTCGACAAATGCTAGGAAACACATAACATATAACAAGTTAGGCAACAGTACATGAATTCAAATCTTCTGTTGTAACTTTTTCCCAAATAATTGAAACATGGGCCCATGTTTCAGGGAAATTAGACCAGTCCCCAGCATCCTTTACATCTCCTGTAACCTCATTTCTTAATATATCATAGAATCATATCCATCCCTTCTTACCATCATTCAACAGCAACTGCTGGTAATAAGGGCTGGAAGGGTTGCAAAACTCAAGGGCTTCTTTATTTCTCCACCCAAGCTCTACGTTTAATAGAGTTTTCAACTACATTTCACTGTTGTGGAATGAGTTTTAGATGCAGTTCGTAAAGTATGTCTATTAATATGACAGAATCATAAAAAAAAAAAAAATGTTTGAAGGGACCTCCAGAAAAATCATATACTACAATCCCCAACTCAAAGAAGGGAACTTCAAAGCTAGATCAGATGGCTCAGGACCTTGTCTATTTGAGTTTAGAAATCTCCAAGATGAGGTCCGATGGCATCTCTGGGTAACTGTTCCAGTGCTGCACCATCTCTGGGGAAAGAACTTTTTCTTGTGTCTAAATGGAATTTCCCCTGCTGCAACTAGTGTCCATTGCTTCTTGCTCTTTCACTGTTTGTCTCCAAGAAGTTTGGCCCTGTCATGTTTACAACCTCCCTTTAGGCAATGAAAGTGCCCTCCTTAGCCTTTAAACAAATCTATTTGCCTTTGCTTCTCCTCACATCATAAACTCCCTTTCTGTGATTATCTCTAGTGTCCTTTATGAGACTCTCTCCAGTCCATAATTATCTCTCTTGCAGTGGGAGCCCAGCACTGGTCACACTGCTTCAGTCACAGCCTCATGAGTTCATTACAGGAGAGCAATAATCCCTTTCCTTCACTGGCCAGCTAGATTTTTTGCTTAAGCAGACCTTCATCAGTCTGATGGCACATTGGTGACTTAAGCTCCTCTTGCTTAGTTTCTCTTTCTGTGCAAGTTGCAAGGAAGTAGATCATCTCTGCTTTATTGTCTTTGGGTGGTGGACCTAGTGCCATCACCCAAAGGCACTACTAGTAACCAGTAAAATGCACTGATAGCGACTGAGATGGCTGTCATCCTGGGGTCTGTGGGATACTGTCAGTCAATCCTAGAATCTCCAAAATCAAGTAAGTTTCAAGAGGTGCTGGATTCTTCTTATTCCTTTCATCATCCCAGCCCTTGAAAACCATTTGTGGGGAGTCAGTTTATTGAGGATGGTAAATACACAGACAAGGGAATGACGTTCTCCACAGCATGATCAAATCTGAATAACAGGAAGTATTTTCTAACAATACAGTCTATCAGGTGGCACTGATCTCCCAAGAGCAATAAGGGCAAACAATGCGGCCAAGCTCAAAGCTGCAGACGGCTCCAGGGACAAGGACAAAATGCGAATGCCATGGTTGGTTCATACTCTGTGACACATGGTGCAGGTAATGAAAAACCTCTGGTTAACAGGGATGATGCATAGACCATCTTTCTTCTGCATATGGTGGCCTTAACTGAGTCCTCCTTCTGTGCTCTAATTGGAAACATCTGGGCACAGGGTTGTCTGAATTCCTTCCACAAATATGTTCACACTTATACATAACCAGATCAGGAATACATTACTCATTCCCCTTCCTTTCTTTAGACACCCAGCCTTCCCCTTCAGGCTGGCATTCATGAGTGAAAGAAAAATTGTGAGCTACACAGCTGGGAAGATTCATTAGCTTTGAGAGAAGTTCCAAGGACGTGCTTGAGCTAACTCCTCTTGGAAAGAAACGGGGTTTAGAGGTTAAATAAATGTAGGAAGTCAAAACAAAGACACCACTGCTGACATTAACCAGACACGGGAACCTGCCGGTCTGTCTTATCCACAGGAAACAGGTAGTTCTCTACTATTTGAAGGAGTATGACCTTCACATTGTTCTATCAGACCAAATATCCCTTTAAAAGCAGAGCTGATTTTGTCTTTGTGAACAACTCACTTCTTGGAAAGGGCTGGCATTTCCAATAAGAGAGTGGGTCTTTTGCCAATGAAAGGAAATTTTTAAAAAGTAGAGAGAGATTTCTAGAAAGATCATCTAAAACAGCCACTAAATGGTGCGCAGTACTTATCTAGAGCAACACTGAATTTACCATGAATTGCAGTCCTGGGAGATGGTGAACCCAGGAGGATAATGTTTTCCAGAGCGGATGCAGGAGCAGTCAGAACTTTCAATGCAATGGTCACCATCAAGGAGCTTCTCCTCTGGATGGATTAAGTAGCAGCAGATACACATGCCACACAGACACAAGGACACAAATACAAATATGATTAGATTTTCTAGTTCTTCATATACTTTGGCAAGACTTCATATGCATTATTATCCATAGTTAGTCACAGTCAGCAATAAAATAGAATAAGGCTTGCCAAAACGCCTCATGGGGGCTGGTGTCTACTTTCCGTCAAGTGCTGCCTCTCCATCAAATGTCCTTGGATGGACCATTTCTGGTGCTCCCAGAAGAGCTCTTGGCTTAGCCAGTCCCCAAGTCCAAAACACACATATTGGAACATACATGGGTCAAACACAGGGAGTACAATCAAGCTTGATTAGATCTGGTCTAGAAACCTGACTGAAAAATATGTGCACTTTAGTGACTGCAGTAAAGGGTATCCAGACAGGTTCTGTATTTGTCACAGGAGGACATGAGAGGAGAAAAAGCAGGGAATGAAGGAACAAAGTTGGACAACATAAAAGTCTAGCAGAGAGGGTCTTAGAGAAAGAAACATTATCATGTGGAGTTGTGGTTTCTCTTTTCAACTTCTGCAGAAGCAAGCAGTGAAAGGGCTAACTTCCCCACTTGGATCCAACTGCTGAGATTTCCATATTATGCAACTATAATTATCTATTCTATATAGAGAGTATTTTATCTTACAAAGATAAATGGAGGTACAGACGAATTACAAGACTTGCCTGAGATTGCACTATAGTGGAAGAAAGGACAAGTTTCTTTCTCTTAGATCCCCATGTTGATAGATAGTTGATATTTATCTGTTTTTAAAAGAGATAACGTAGAAAAAAAGTCCGATTGCTGAAAACCCATCTCCCTCCTCTTTCAAGGACTTCTTCCAATTGATTGCAGAGACTTTGGCCCTGTTCCCTGGCAGCAGCGGTCACCACTGACAGTGAGACACAGGTAAGTCCCATTTCCCCCCATTCTTGCCATAGAGCTGCCTGGATAGATCTTTGCTATTGAGAAAATCCTTCCAGTGAGAGATACTAAAAACAAGATCTGAGCACTTAAGAGTGGTGTGGCTCTCCAGAGAGCAATAGAAAATAGAATGTCCACGTTTTTTTCCTGGCAATAGTAACTCCATTTACAGTAATTAAAGGAACTGTGTGGTACATTTAAGGAAAAAAACAAACAAACAAACAAACAAACAAAAAAAAAAGACACATTAGTTGAACAGATAATTTTTACTCTTGGATAACTGGAGAGAAGCTAAGCGGAGGTACAATCCTAATCCTGAATTCCTCTATTCATCTGTGAGATCCCTCTGGCTCTCTATGAAACTCAAATCAAAGTCCTTCCCTGTTGACTATGCACCAAGTAACAGTAAAAGTTTTTAACTGCTGTTTCTTGGGTTTTTTCATAGAATGGTTTGGGTTGGAAGGGACCTTTGAAGGTCATCTAGTCCAACTTCCCCTGCAATGAGCAGGAACATCTTCAACTAGATCAGGTTGCTCAGAGCCCCATCCAACCTGACCTTGAATGTTTCCAAGGATGGGGCATCTACCACTTCTCTGGGCAACCTGTTCCAGTGTTTCACCACCCTCACTGTAAAAAAATTTCTTCCTTATATCTAGTCTCAACCTACCCCTCTTTTAGTCTAAAACCATTACCCCTTGTCCAATCCCAACAGGCCCTACTAAAATGTCTGTCCCCATCTTTCTTATAAGCCCCCTTTAAGTACTGAAAGGCTGCAATAAGGTCTCCCTGGAGCCTCCTCTTCTCCAGGCTGAACAACACCAACTCTCTCAGCCTGTCCTCATAGAAGAGGTGTTCCAACCCTCTGATCATTTTTGTGGCCCTTCTCTGGACCCACTACAACAGGTCAACGTCTTTCCTGTACTGAGTTTCATGCACTTCCTTCTACCCATCTACTTGTTCCTCCTGCAGTACCCTTTCTGTTGAGCTCTTGTTTCTCTGCTTTCCAGTTCCTGTCCCCATAGACCTTTCCTGTGCTGAACTGACCGGTGCAGCTATGCTACCAAAGGAAGAATACAGCTGGAGTCCTTTTGCAGCCAGTGGATTCATCTCCTTCAGCTTTTCCCAACGCTTCCAGGACTGCACAAATATAATAGCTAGGTCCTTCACAACAAAAGAAACTCCTCTGCATAGTTACCCTGTCACTCTCCATGTGAGCCAGGTCCTGCCACAGAGTGACAGCTTTGAACCTCCAGTAAGAGACTGCCAGCTAAATGGGAAACTACTAAGCTCTGAATGACTAGGAATGTTTTAGAACGCATTTAATGACCCCTCAGACAAGGTTGACATGGTCATACCTCCTTTGTTTTGGAAACCAAATTATGTTCTCAGTAAACCTGTATCATGCCTGGTGTCTTGTACAGGGGGACAGGAAATACCTCTGTGCATTTGCACAGAGTCCAGATTTGAAGGGTGAAATGCAGAGATAGTCCTATTAAAAACAAACAAACAACCACCCACCCCCCCAAAAAAAAACCAACAAAAAATAGCTATAAATCGGAGCATATGGAGCTTTGCAGCTGGGAATAAAACTCTCCTCCTGCAGTTGTCTGAAGTACAGTAGACAGAGGAGGAAGACTGAAAAAAAACCCCAAAAGTGGTGGTTGGGCTGTCCCCTTTAAGGCAATCAAATATCCTTTATGAATGGTTCAATAATGAGTGAAATCGTTAATCTGAAATCATGAAGATCTTTGGAATTATAGTGCAAGATTACATGTACTGTTTTTCTGTAAGAAACTCCTTCAGAATATTCTCTGTTCTTTCTTCCTCAAACTGAATGCTTCTAACTGAAAGCAATTCAGAAGGAATCTAGATACGCCAATGGTAAGTCGTCCCTCACCAAGAAAGAAAGGCAATCCTAGAGTATTAGATGGTGCTGATTTTCACAGAAACATTTACTTTTCAGTTGTGTCTAAAAAATAGGGCTTTCATGGAGTGAGCATACAGGCTCATATAGAAACTGGTTTATTCTAAGGCATGGTCCCAGAAAAGAGAAGTGTTTCTGATTTCAGGAAAATTTAAGGGTAGACACAGCTTTCTTTCTTCTAATAAAATAGGTAGCATCACTGCCAAATGTTCCTCTGTAAATAACCCAGTAAATAAATTACCAGGGCAGCTGCAGCCATCAACACATTGTCCATGACACGCTTCATTGATATTCAGGCTCTGGCAGGTTTTGGCACAAGGGGATACACATTCCTTGTACTCCATGCCAACTGGACATCTTGGCCCTGAAACAATTAAAAGAAATTAGAAATGCAAATTCCTCAATAACTCTTAAATAAATAAATCCCTTAATTATCAAAGGCTGAACCACAGAGACACCAAAAAGGTCATATCCTTTCCAATTAATGATTTCTTTTTCAGAAGCAGAACATTTAAGAAACACTTGATTTTCAGTTTGCTGCAATATCATCATCTGTCAGGTTGTGTGGTAAACTCTTGGAAGTTAAATCCAATTTATTTTCTAATAAATTGAGTTTTAACTAAAACCAAACACATTAAGAACAATCAGGGGAAGTTTTGTAATAATATCTAAGTAATTTGGATAGACAAGCATATTCTGTACGTCTAAGCTATGCAGTTACTCCACTCATTGGTGAAATTACACTGTTCTGTGTTTCCAGAGAGAACTAGGAGACAGTTAAGATTCTGAAATCCCATCCTCCTTCTTCCAGAGAACTGCCAGCACGGGATAACACCCATGCTGGGGGAACTTCACTGCTGTCATTACGTAGGTTAGGCCGTTATGCAAGCACACACTATGGCCATCCCTTCATTTTGATGCACAGACGTACCTCACAAGACTGTGTGGGCATGGAGTGGGAAGAAAAGATTAGAGCCTGCCTTTTCCCAGGAAATTCTCTACTGAAGGAAGTGGGAGGGTAACTAAGGAGTGGTCTTGCCCTCTGTGGCTCCAAGGCTTGTGCACCAGCTCGCACTAGTACAGCATGCCCAGCACTGGAGCCCTTCCAGCGCAGCACAGCTTTTCATGCCTCCAATACAACTACCATCATCATCATCTCCTGAGAAAGCATCACAGCACAGGTGAAGGGTAAAGGAAAATTAAGCTCCTGCTGTGGCAGCAGGCCACCTCGCTTTTTCCTGACTCAGAAAAACATGGTTTGTGAAGTCAAGGTTCAGAAAGGAGCTCTAAAACTCCTGGGAACAGAGAAGGGTTAGTATCACTCATGGCTTTCGCTAGATTTACCGACAGCCCTAGCAAAAATGGGTTCTCTGAGTTGCACTCTGAGCGAGGAGACAAGTTTTCATCAGATCCCTTTTGTGTCCCAATGGAAAGGTAACAAATGACTGCTAGAAATAAGACTCTCCTCTGGTGTACAATCCCTTGAACAAGAGGTTGGCAATATATTCCAGCCCTAACCATAATCTGAAGGCACAGTTTTCCCGAGTGGTGGCCAACAGCACAATATCTTTACCATAGAAGAACATGTTGTCAGTACAAATCAGTCACATTACCCCATGAAATCAATTTACATAAACCTCCTGAGAAAACTGTCCTTCCTGCGTAATGTAGAAAGCATGACAGAAATCATCGGGAACATGATATTAGAGGATTGATTTTTTTTTTTATATTATTCATTAGTGTGCTTATGTATTTAACCAGGGTTCTCCAGTGTAAGTATATGTGTATATCAATGCTGGGTACAAACATGACCTTTCCTCTATAAAGGCAATCCGTCCCAGTCAATCTAAGCACTTCCTTGTTGCAAAATCTTAGCAGAGATGTAATCATCCCCTGACCTCAGCAAAATTGGGCTAATAAAGGCAGCATTTCAAGATGCAATCAGGGTCTCTAACCTAGACAAAATTTGGCTTAAAAAAGGCAACATCTCCATTTCAATGTAATTGTTTCAAGTAAATAAAGGATGAAACAATTGTCGTTACCAAAAATTGTTAAGGAGAGCCTTTCATGAGGATCCTGACTTACAAGTACAGGCTGGGTAACGTCACACATCTGAATCATATGTGAAATAGCTCCTAAACATCCTAGTCTATACCTTTGTGTACCAAATAAGACTTCACTGATTTTTTATACCATGGTGGGACCTGTAGCAGCTCAGGATCTTCTTCATATATGATTCAAACAATCACCCCCTTAGGGACAACAACTTCTAGAAAAAGGTGGGTGAGAAAAAGGTGAGAGCTGAAAGGGGGAGCAAGCACAGGCACTTCAGATAAATGGAAGTGACAGGCACTTGAGATTTTAACCTGCCATGCCTGAATCAACCTGAACCAATGTTCTAAAAAAGCACCAGTTGCTTTTAGCTGTAACACATAAATCTGCAAGACAGGCATGATCTCATTTAGGAAAAGCAACCTAGGAATAATCCTGTCAGCTTACTGCATAAGCTCTCTTCAGGCCACCCATCCAATATCACTCCTTCGTGAGCGCAGCTTCTTGCATAATCAAGGAACACCGAGCAGTGACAGTCCATGCCTTGGGTACAGGCACAGATGTCTCTTTCACAGAGATCAATGTATGGCTCTGGATCAACCCTATGGTGGCACCGGGAGAAGGTCAAAGATGTTCTTAGCAGCTGGCAGGTTTCCATGACTCCCTGCATGACAAGTGAGGAGCAAAGATAGAGAGAGAGAAAAAGGGACAAAATTAGTTACTATAGTCGCAGGAAGAAGCAAGAAAACACAACTTTTCCAAACACACTGTCACCACTGTTGTTAAATAAAATCATGGTTATTATTTAACACCACCTTGTAGTTAAATAACATCATAGTCAAGAGACACAGCTAAAACTCATAGTCATGCTAGAGCTAGAGCTCGAGCTCATAGTCATGACCTACATCCATTTATTCACCACATCCATATATACACAGAGGTATGTTAATATACTGATTATTATAAAACAGTGTCATATAAGAAATGTTTTATGCAGAAACATGTCAGTCAAACAGTCAACAAATGGAGGGAAGCAAAGAACTGCTTCCTACCCAGTGAAGAAACAGATGGTGTCTGGAGTACCGGGAATACAGGCACAGCAAGGCAGAGCAACTTATGATTGGGGTACTTAGTAAGAAAAATGACCAGACCATCTTTTGAATAATGAGGGAACAGAGTAAGTTTCAGAGTGAAAGATGGAGTCTGACTGAAATCCACGGAATCAAATTTTTTACCCAGTTTTGACTGCATGTTCCTATCACTCCTGCTGGCTTGTCCAATGCATGACAGGTCAATTTAACTCAGATAAGTGGCAGAAAAATAACCCAGGGAAGAAAACCAATTTGTTCTGCTCTTCTTGTGAGTTAAAGCAGCATTGTGACAGCTAGTGCAAGGAAAGGACTGCACAGTGAGATGGGGGGAACGGTACCAAGACCTCTCCTTTCAGACAGCAGCAAGCTAAATTGAAACTTAGCTGTAGATGAAACAAAACCTAAGGAAACCTTCGTTTATGAACAAGTTTACCAACGGAGGTTCCCAAAGAGACTTTCTCTTATGTACGCATTATGTCACAGTTCAATAACTCTGAGGTCCTCAATGCAACTTTCTGTAAGGATGACACTGAGTCTAAATAAGCGGAAAAATTATTTTCTGATACAACCCGAGCACAAACAGTTGAAGCATAACTTTATTCTACTTATTTGTCAGTGTTTTATATAAGCAGATGTAACCACGCTGCATACTCCAGGTGTTACACATAGGATGGGGGGTGGGAGGGAAGATGTTTTTCAGAGTAGTTCACAGTAATGATGCATTACTTCTGAATATCTTAACAAGCACCTGAGGTGACAGCACATACAAGTTGCTGTACTAAAAAAAAATTAAAAAAAAAAAAGAGAGAGAGAGAAAGTCTTGTTTTCATTTTTGGGGAGTTGAGAAATGGGGAGCAAAAAACTTGAGAGTTCAGCAGACGTCTAGATGTCTTCTCTGAATGGCAGATGGTATACTTGTATAGGAAAACTGCTGAGTAGAAAAGGCTTTTTTTGCTAAAGGGGGTTTTGTCCAGGTGATCAGCTAAAGCTAGTACATGTCTGAACTAAGAACTTCTTGCCTATGTAAACAAACAAATCAGAAATGTCTGGCCCATTAGGAATACATTCAGAGTTTAGCAAAGTGCTCAGTGAAAAACCACATACACAAAGAGGTTTTGAGCTTTCTGAGAAAGGCCTCAGGGAACTTAAAGCAATGCTAACTGAGTGCCATTAGAGACCTGAACATGATTGTCCTCCAGAAAATCAGCTCCAGCCTGGAATAATTCTGATGCCCAGATAGCAGCCACCGTGCTGAACCATCTGGAAAAAAAGACTAGAAGGAAGGGAGCAGGAACTGCATAAACGGTGGTTGGTGCTGCTCAAAGACTACACAGAAGTACGGAAAGCCAAGAAAGTGCCTTAAGACTGGAAGTAACAACAACAGGACAGCCAAAAAAGCTATTAAAGCAGCACTTCAAGACGAAACTGATAAAACCAAAAGGGAGCTAAGAGCCATTCAGAGGATGAGCAGTGCAGCAACTCCTGGATCAAAGAGTTGATCCAGATACTATCAAACACAACCGAAAACCAGTGTATGCAGTAAGACTGTTTAGGGGCTGTGTTAATAAGCATTCTTAATAAGGTAAAAGTCTTGTTAAAAAGGTAAAACACCTCAGCAGTTATGTTGCAATAGAACTCAGACCCTGCATATTCCACTAAACACAAGGTAGTAGCAGTAAAACTAGTAGAAAACAATCTTTTATGACCATGTTTATTACATACCAGTAAATGTCAGATGTGTCAGGAAAAAAAAAAAAAAAAAGAAAAAGGAGATTCCACCAAAAAAAAAAATATTAAAAGCCTTTTTTTTCCCCTAGTAGTGTTCTTTGGTCTTGGTGTTGTTCAGTAACAACATACCTAATGATGGACCTCTAGCTGATTATCAAGAAACTAAGGAATATGCATTAGAAATCAACAAACAGTTAATTTTCTCTATGGAAAGTTTTCTTGCCATTCAAACCACTTCGTATTTTCCAGTGACTTCATACAAGAAGTCATAGCTGAAATTTTCCCCAACTTTTAGACATATCTCCACTATTGTGACGAATTAATGGATGTAAGCTGAAATATGGGTAAATCCAATCAGATACAAAACCAAAAATTTTTCACCATGAGGGTTGCCAAAGACTGGAACAAGTGTCCAGAGAGGCTGTGGAACCACCACCCTTGGAGATATTTGAAAAAGTGAGTGGACAAGGCCTTGAGCAACCCAACCTAGGATGGCCCTGTTGCAAGCAGAGGGCTGGACTAGAAGGTCTCCAATGGTCTCTTCTAACTTAAACCGTTCTGCAAGTTATTTTTATTTTCTCTCCTTCCTCTCTTTAAAACTCAATGATCAGGCTGAACTAAGAGAGGTTCCTGTTCCTCAGTTTAGGGGACAATGCACATATGTGGTGAGCATCAGATATTGGCAGTCTCATCCACTGCTGTAGTGTTCCTCCTCATGGATCAACAGTCCTGGAAGCTGCTCCACACAGACAAAGAATCATCTAAAACCAACAGACAAGAGAGTAAAGCCTCAGGCTGAAACAGTACTTAGGGATACAGGAGGCTGTAAGATTAAAAGTAGCAGAACTGACTGAAGTACCTGAAATACAGCTGAAGGTCTTGAAACTTCTCCCTTGACTTCTGCATGCGTTCTATTTTAAGTGTTTCTTTAAATGGGTTGGCGGTGTCCTGGCACTGACAACCCCTAGCAATTGTAAACTTGCTGACCTTCTTTCTGCCCCAGTCTCACCACATAGAGCTGTAGGTGGAATTTTGTACATTCTTCCAATTTCTGTGGCATTGCCTTCTGCTGCTGCATGAACTGCATTTGTAAATTGCTTAACAATTGTCATTAAAGAGATAGAACCTAAAAAGTAACAGAAGAAAGCAGAGATACCTTCTTGTTCCCTTGATTTTAAACCCTATGGTATACACAGAAGTGTTTTTCCAGATTCTTCAGGAAGGGTATATTTTGGGGGTATGATATATTGATCCATGATTGGGCATCATTTTTCAGAATACATCTTCTTTTGGTTTAATCAAAGGGCTAAATCGTTATTTCCAAGTAGAAAGCATCCAAAGTTAATATGTTTAGTACACCAAATGCTGGCTATGTGTTTGAGCAAACATAATAACAACTGACAGAAGTCACTTCACTTGAATATTGATTCAGCTAACCTGTGTATTTCAGGAGCAGAAAAATGAGATTTTAGATACAGCGGGACTCATGTTCACCCTTAAAATGTATTATAGTATCGTATGTCCATGTCTTTGCTGGACTTGCTTGTGGGCTCTACCATTACAAATTACAGTCCAAAAGTTGAAAACTTCTCCCAGTTGCTTTCAGATATGGGAATAAATGCAATAAAGAAATAGTATATGGAAGTACTCTATGGGATATGAGTGGGACTATTTCTTACCAACTATAGCAAGAGTTGAAGTTCAGCAAGAGCAAAAATTATTTGAATTCAAATTTCAGCTTAGAATTTCAGTCACTTTCACATCTAACATGCTATAGGTATAATTTCCTAATAAGAAAAACAAAAAAAAAAAACCAAAAAGAAAGAATGCAGTGAACTATGGCCTCCATGCACCTATTAAAGGTGAAATCTAGAAAATAAAGGTAACATCTAAGAACATATAAATTAATTGTAATACTTTAAAACATGTCTGGTTTTGTTTTCAAGGCTGCCTCATTACCACAGTTATTCTCTTCACTCCATTTGGTACTTCAAGATCCATGTTACCCATGCTGGTGGTCATCTGAGAGGCTATTAGATTGCAGTATTTCAATAAACAGACAGCCTAAATCATCACATCTAGGTGGTGAAAAAATGGATCAGACAACGCAGAGGTGCTCATTCTTTTTGGTATCTATTTAAACAGCAGCCAGAGAGGGCAGGGCATGGTAGGGAGGTTGAAGCTCCCTCCCTCCAACACTACCCAATTTGGCATGCTCTCCAGATCACAAGACAAGGCAGCCAACAGGCAGCTCCACCGTGCAGATGCCAAGCTGCATCCAGCCTTAGGAAGGGAACGCACATACCTGAAAAGAAACCCTATCTGCAGGCAGAGCAGTAGTCAAACACATGTAAGTGTGCGTGTGCTTTGGAGGTGGAGGGCAGGGAGGGGCCGAGGCCAACAATAGGGTCAGTGTGTGATCAGAGTCAAGACCTTCAGCTGATACATGGTGCCATTAATCAAGACAAGAGCTCTTCCTTATAAAAGAACACAAAATTGCCTGTGTTTTCTACGATTTAAAGATAAAAAAGCAACAGGGCTTTCTGGCTTCACTGCATCTTGCAACGAAGTCAGAAGCTGTCTCTCCAAGGATGCTGTTGGGGGTGGAGGGGGGGATAGAGGGAAAAGAAAACTGCAGATCTACTCTGAGTGGGGGGACGGGGGCAGGAGGACAGCACTGAACCAAAGCCGTTGTTTTCCTCACCTAGCAGCTGACTGCCTGGCAGGGAGGGAGCCTGGGAGATGGGGGAGATTTACATTCCTGAAGCTGAAGCAAGCAAACAAAGCGCGCTATTAAAAAGCCCTGCATTCTTCAACAGGCACTCCTTTGGCTGGACTCCTATTAATAGCGCTGTGTTTACTCTTGCACAAGTGAATAAATTAAGCCAATGTTAAATGCTTCAAGCTCATGAACTCACATGAGAGAAAAGACAATTTCATCCAGTTTGCGGGAGAGCAAAGTTTATCCGAGCATCAATATTTAACGTGATCTGTATAAAACTCCCATTAGTTGTGGTCTACCCATCAGACGGGATTTCATCCTACATGCCATGCCTGGCCTCAGTTGCAATGTTGACATTTTCTAAACATTAAACTTGCCTGGATAGATAAAATTCCAGTGGCCTCAACCAGTCGCAAGATCCAGCCCTGCTCTAGAGCTGTAAGCAGGTTTAAAACGCAGTCCTGTCCCTCAGAAGACATGCCAGCTAGGTTGAAACCCTCACACGTTGGTCACAACCTCGGCACCACACACCATTACTCAAGTTCAATCAGTCCAGACCCCAACAAAAATGCTCCATGCACACTGTCTCTTGAGCAAGAAGCATAGGTTGGAGATCTCCAACCTGAAATCACATCTGGTTTCCTCAGCAAAGCTCACAGGCTGCGAGGCTGAAGCTGTAGTGCTAAGGGGCATGAACATGCTTTGCTGAATTTCAGAACATATCCAATACAAGCGTCCCTGTTTAAAAGCTTAGTGGAACTGCAAATAGTTAGAAGCTTGCAAGCTTGCCCAAGTCTTAGCTTTGTTCAGATAACTAGGAAACCAACATTCAAAGTAGACACAGAGCAGGTATGTTCCAGGAAGTGCTACTGCTCTTGAGAAATTATTTACGCCTAATTTAACAAGTATCGGTCTACAGGACTTGTATAGCAAGAAACTAAGAGCTAAATTTTGGCATCAGTTATTCTGTCTAAATCTAAACCTGGCCCCCATCAGATCATTCTGGTTTGTAGCAGAGTACATGAGATCAGATGCAAACCCTCAACGGATGAAGGCTTAATTTACCATGACAATCATAACCTGTAATACCCCATGCAGTCAGTATTTACTCCCCCCTCAACTGGTGGCCATCTGCGTATGTTTGTCCTGTGTCCAATGGAAACAAGGAACATGTTTATACTTATAAAAGAAGAGAAGGAAAAGGTTGACGCAGCAAAAGGGGTCACAGAGTTGGCCAAGACAAGCAGTTCTGTGTTTCTTTAACGAATCAGAGATACTATCTATATGCACAGCTGAAGAAATCTCCTCCTGGCACGTGAAATAGCCTGGTGGCACAGAGCCTTTGAAACACCTGCAGAGAACTTCTCCTCTGTCAAAAACAGCCTGGACGAAGCATCTTCCTGCTCTGGTGACTCCCATGTATATGAACTGCAACACATTCATAAATACGATTTGCGGTGGTGGTGCCTACAGAGGCTTCCCTGCTGGCAGAATCGGAGAGGGAATTAACTACCTTATTCTATGGGAACCACTTAAACACACCTTTCCCAAACAATACCAAAGTTTCTTTGGCAGCAACTCACACTTCAGGCTCAAAGGAGCAGTTGGTTTCTTTGTTTATCTGTTTGACGTTTTTGTGTTGGAGGTTTTTGGGGGGAGAGGAAGAGGGATATACGTGTACTACTGTTTTAGAAAGAATAGCGACAGCTAGGGTGCAGTACGGGAGACAAATTGCATTCACTAACTAGTGAGTAAACTGTTCCTTTGTTAAGACTGCAGCAAATAAGACATCAGTCATAACACACAACCTCCAAGGTCACCGCTCTACCGCATCGGGCAAACCAACACAGAAATCCTGCGAGCACCAGCCAGAGTCTGCAGGGAGAACACACCGTTATCAGCTCAGGAACCACAAGCACACAGCTGCATCCTGCGTCCAGCCCCAGCCCCACGCTGGCTCATGGAGAGGCAGGGAGTGCCCACAGACAGCACAGGCATGTGCCACAGATGTGTCACTTCCACCTTCTGCCTGCACCTGACCCTGCTGCACCACAGCAGGGACCTACATATGGCCAGGCCACCACCAGCCCTGTGGTTAACTCCTGCCAGGCTGGGTAAGGAGCCACACACCTTGCTCCAGTGCAGCGGCAAGAGCAGTGCCCAGTATAGCTATCTCAGACCACACTGCACCTCACAAATCCAAAACATGCCTCGCATCCTAATCACTTGTCAAGGGAGGACCACATTAGATACAGACGTGGATTCAAGGAAGCATTCCTTCTGCTAATGGACAGGCAAGCTGCCTTCAGGTAGGGGAGGACCGAAACCAGAATGGTATCTTGTGGCACCAACCTTCTCTGCAATATCAGATGAAATGTTGCAGGTGTTGCTTGGAGTCTGCACTCTCTTGCACCGCTTGTTTTCACTGTGCAAAGCCCAGGAGTTTGCAAAATCGTAACTGTTTCCCACAAGGGTCCCTGTGAATGAAGAAGAAGAGAAGCACACGGCTGTTTAGGGGTCTGAGCAACATGTGGTCATTATTGGCTACTGTGAGAGTGACAATCTGGGGAAAGCTGTTTTTAAAAATAAAGACTGCCATAGCAAATGAATTTCTAATCCAAATAAATTCAACAAGGCTAAGTGCAAGGTCCTGCATGTGGGTTGGGGCAATCCCAAGCACAAATACAGGCTGGGTGGAGAATGGCTTAAGAACAGCCCTGAGGAGAACAACTTGGGAGTGTTGGTTGGTGGGAAGCTCAACATGAGCCAGCAATGTGCACTAGCAGCCCAGAAATCCAAACACATCCTGGGCTGCATCAAAAGAAGCATGGCCAGCAAGTCAAGGGAGGTGATTCCGCCCCTCTACTCTGCTCTGGTGAGACCCCACCTGGAGTACTGCGTCCAGCTCTGGGGCCCCCAACATAAGAAGGACATGGACCTGTTGGAGCACATCCAGTGGAGGGCGGTGAAGATGATCAGAGGGCTGGAGCACCTCTCCTATGAGGACAGGATGAGAGAGTTGGGGTTGTTCAGCCTGGAGAAGAGAAGACTCCAGGGAGACCTTATAGCAGCCTTCCAGTACCTAAAGGGGGCCTACAGGAAGGATGGGGAGGGACTCTTTATCAGGGAGTGTAGCCATAGGGTGAGGGGTAATGATTTTAAGCTGAAAGAGGGGAGATTTAGATTAGTTATTAGGAAGAAATTCTCTACTGTGAGGGTGGTGAGGCACTGGAACAGGTTGCCCAGAGAGGCTGTGGATGCCCCATCCCTGGAAGTGTTCAAGGCCAGGCTGGATGGGGCTTTGAGCAACCTGACCTAGCTGAAGATGTTCCTGCTCATTGCAGGAGAGGTTGGACTAGATGACCTTCAAAGGTCCCTTCCAACCCAAACCATTCTATGATTTTATGACTGTAGAAAAGCACTTTCAGTGATTTGGACTGACTCCTGAACAGGACCTCTCTGAGCTCAAGGACAGACTAGAGCCTGCAGAAGGCAGTTCCAGCACTTCTCACACCTGTATGAACACGATAGGAGTTATTTGCTGGTCAGCTGTAATTTGCAGAAGCCTAAGCATGCCTACGCATTTTCTACTATTTAAAAAATGTCAATAAAACATGAGACATTATTAGAGAGGCAAACAAAATGAACCTGTTCTCCCTAACCAATGAAAGCATTATCATTCCTGATACCAGATGGCCTTGATTTTCTCCTTCTGTCTGAAACTAAATCTTGTTTGCAAAGAAACTTAACATACACCATAATTGCTCGGGCCCATGATTTTACTGCCTAAGGTGTCCTGAAACATGCTCTCTGTCCTATTACAAGCAGCTCGCGGCCCAGATTTGACAAGATTTGCACTCAGTTTGCATAAAAGCAAAACTGAAGGAGTCAATCTGTATGTCTGCTGCTTCCTGGGAGATGCAAGCCATGCCTCTGCTTCTCTTGCTCCATCCTTCTGAGAAGGGGGATCCTCCCAGAAGGGGAATGTTCCTTCCTCCCTCTTTAGTCTCCCATGGCCTGGCTGATTAGAGGACTACCTCTGCTTTCTTCTGAGGGCTCCTGCTACAAAATAGTTATTGTATTTTTTATAGTAGATCGTAATATATATGTGTGTATATATATATATAATAAAAACGTCATTGACTACCTGCTGTACATGAAGTACAAACACACAGAATATACTGAACACTAAAACTGTTCCTAAACTAAAGGTTAGTCATGAAAACTATGCCAAGAATGCTAAGGGGGATGTAACAAAACCAGTAGACTTTAGCAGACTTTAGTAGACTTTGGTTTGCAAACCAGATATTAGGGGCTCATAAATGTAGCAGATGTCAAAGGAGGAAGGCTCCAAGGAAAGATGACAGGTGAAAGGTCATAAACAACATGAAATTTCCACCTGTGGAGCCAGGACTGAGCACAGGAAAAGAAAAACACAGCAACAAGAAGACCATAACCCTTTAGTCTACCGCAAACTGTAAAGATTAGAGTAACAATGAAATCTTGTCTGAGGAGACGCAAGATGCCAAATTAAATACATCCCCTTATATTTGTACAAATGCAGTCTTACACTAAGAGTTATAAAATAAAACATGGGCTCCACTCTGAACTAGTGTTCCTCTGGCTCTGAATACATGTCCATGTTGAGCTTCCCACTGGCATGTACCACCAGATCCTCATTTACCCACAAGTTAAGATTTGAAGGTTGGGACAACTGTTGGCCTTGAAATGCTGTTTTTTCATTTCTCCCTGTCCATTAGATATTTTTTTTTTCTTCTGTAGTGCATGTAAATTTATATCTCTTTATGTAGTTCTTTTATGCAACATTTGTATAATACTATTTTAACTCTTCTGCTGTATTCTATGATTAATACTTTCAAGTAAATTTTTTTCAAAATAAATAATTTCAAAATTTCTGTGGGGTTGCGGGGTTGTTGGGTTGTTTTGTTTTTTTTTTTTTGGAACCTGCTCTTCAAGCCCTCTTGTTGCCAGCACCTGTCTGTGTATTAGGAGACCATTCCACAGGCATGATCGATTTGCTAACAACTTGCCAGGGCAGTTCTTCCTCCTTGCAAAGTCCTGGGGCCCTTAAAGTAAGCTACAAGCTGTTTGGAACAGGCAGTACTTGATCGATTTGGGTTTGCTCAATAGCTCCAGATCTTGCCCCAGCTAAGCCTCCTCAACATACAACAGTAAAAATCTAGGAAAATAATAAATTAAGAGAGATCAGTTGACAGTGTAGTCTTCCTGTGGTTTGTTCAGTGTAGCCTTAAGTGACCTATGGCAACAGATAAAGGGCTGGAGAGGCGCTATGACTTTAAAATGAGTGTGCTGTAAAACTTTGCGTGCACCCTTGCCAGCCTGCTTTTTCTGCAGAGACACTGTCCTCGGCACTAAACAGCACAGTCACAAAAGGCTCACAGTACCTCACTGAATATCATCAGTTACTGTTTCCCATAATACAGATTCAGTGGAACCCGTATTTTCCTTGAATGAGTTTCCTTTACAAACGCACAGTAAGATGCACTCCATACTCCTGGAAAGGTGAGAAGCAGTTGGACTTACAGGTTTCACTGACCATCAGAAGAGCTCTAACATGAAAGTATGAAGTGACTCTGGGGCCACTGTTCTGCTTAACAAATTGGGGTCATGGGGATGAGTTATTTCTGCAGAGGGTTACTTGGGAGAGGACTCTTCAAACCGTACTCTGCATTACATGCCCTATCGATCAGCGTGGTGATTCTCAAATACTTCATCTGCTTGGTGAGCTGCCGGAAGAAAGGCAGGAAGTGAGAACTGGCACGTCTGCCTGCTCCAGGCAGAGGGAAGAAGAGCAGCCACCACCACCGCTGCCTTCTACCTCACACCTCCATTTCCTTCTGCTGAAGGACACAAGGGAGTAGGAAAGGATGGTGGAAGGGGCAATACAACAAAACCAGCCTAAAAATGGATGAGATTTCTTAAGCATGCATATGATACTATTAACAGAGCAGCTGGGCAGCTCAGCTCAGCTGCCTACTCTCGACACTGCACACCCACCAGGCAGCGTGTGTCCTACCATCCCTTTTGACGACCTGATTCTTTCTTAAAAGGCCTTTTGGCTTAGCTGAGCAGTCTTCCCTCCAGCTAATGAGGGGCTCTTAATTTGATTTCAGGCTGTCCTGAATCTTGATCGATTTCTGCCACAGCATATCAGGTATGTCTCTGCCTCCACCTTTCCCCATCCCTCCCCTGGGCATTGACGACGCGCAGTCTCCTTGCTCAGGCAGACTCACAGCAGACTTTTGTTTTACTTTTATTCCTTCCGTGTTTGGTTTTTCTTCTTTGTCTAAGCAGCCAAGTTTCTGGAGAAACAATTCCTAGCCAGGGCTCATCAGAGCCCTCCACCCAGAAACCCTCCAAACAGCCGGGGTGAGATTTTTCCTAAAGCACGTGTTTTGACTAAGTCTTGCAGAGAGCATGCTGAAAATAGATGCTGTCACAAAATGTAATGAAAACGAAGTTGGATCCAAGACAAGTGCTTGAAGAACCAGTGCCTGACACAGACCATAGTACAGTCTGGTACCTGCACGTGAACTGGCTGCTCAGCAGCCGAGATCCCCAGGCAGCTAGTTAGCGTGCAGTCTCCTTTTAGGATACAAGATAGGCTCAGGAGGTAGCTGTTAAAGCACAACCCACATCTCACCTTCTCCCTAAGTCCCAGAAACCTCTCACCCCTTTGATGACCCTGCTAAGGTCCTCCAGGAGAGGGCCATGCACCAGCCACCTCAGCAGCGGGTAGGGTCTCCATGAGCATTCTGTTGGACTACCTTAGAGCTCTAACTGCTGCCCTCGTGTCTCTGTCTCCTTGGAGAGAAAAAGAGAAAAAAAAACAAACAAACACACACACAAAACAAAACACCAAAACCAACCAAACCAAACTGACACAGCACATTGACATGTTTTGGGCAAAACTTCCCCCTGCTCCTTTTATTTTTTTGGTTAGAACAGTTGCTTTTACTTATCTGATCTTCAGATAGATGTTCACTCTTGACAGAAAAATCAGTGTTCACTATGACATCTGGGTCTCAAAATCACCAGTTCCTTTTGAAATCTGAAATTGGTATGCTGCTTGTTTACTCTGAGACTGATGCTCAGGCAAGGCGAAGCGTTAGCAATAACCACCTCACACTCAAGGCAGGCGAGCGGGAAGCAGGAACCCTGATCTCCCTCCCTGGATCTCCTGCAGGTTTTCCATATGGCCACAGGCCCAGCAGGTTAACTCTCCCAGGGTCTGTTAACTCATCTGTAAAATATATGCAAGAATTCGTTCAAGAGGCTACAATACTGTGAGTAGAGCTGTGTAAACTTTCACGTTGGCTATTTACCAGCAATGGGGTTTTTTTGCTTGTTAGGGGTTTTTTGTTTTTGTTTTTACAGTTTTACATGGTTTACTACATGGTTCCAGGCAAGAAAAATTATCAGCAAGGTTGACCAAAAATTGATCCATGGTTTGGACAAAATTAATGATACAAAATATTGAAGTCATGGGCTATAAAGTCTTTCCAACTCTCTCTGGTTCAATGAATATAAAATTAATAATATTAAACAGAAGAGAGGGAAAGACCCACCTCCAAAACTCTACAGCCCAGTATTGAAGACACACTCCTCACAATAAAATGTCTAACTTTGATTCCAAATTCTGCATAAAGCAGAGTGGGTTATGAATGCAGGTTTCTGACATCTTACACAAAGGAAGACAAATACAACGCAAGTCTTCTTCATCTGTTCTGTTTGTTAATGACAGCTAAATTCCCTTGTGAATCTGTCCCCTTTGCTTTCAAATGGAAGAAAGAAAATGATAGTATTTACTTAGGCCAAACAAAAACTTTAAGCTTGCCTAAAATCAAATTACTGACATCCTTTAAAATGCCAAGAAATTTGGATTTCAGAATGACCATTTTAGGGGAAAAAGATAATATCTGCACTACCATCACTATGATTCTGGAACACCCTTTAAAAGCTTCTGATAACATGTACTACGCACAGGGAAGTTGCATATTCAGTCATATGCATTGATACTACTTCTAGAATGAAAACATTACCTGAAACATCGGATTTTTCCTTGCAGATACTGTCTGCTTCTACCTATTTAATCCATATCCACTCCACAGTGGCATCATATATTCTGTATTTCAGCAGCCTACAAGGCTGAAATACGTTGCTAACAGCTGGAGCAGGCTCAGAATATCAAACCTTTTTCCAAAATTAGACATGGGTATTTTTTTATCATTGATGTCTTTGTAATTTGAAGACAGATTCCCAGAAATACACTTCCTGCCAGTGCCAAGAAAAGAATAATAAGACACTGGATTAATTCGCATTAGAGTTTTTTTCTTCCATAATTCTAGAAGTGTGTAACATGCATAAATAGCAAAAAAAAATGGATTAATATCCCTGTGTTGGACTTGAATGGGCTCTTTTGCACAAATAAAGTTTAACGATGACCCAGACATCCAAGCGCCTATCGCAGCAATACCACTGTGAGACAGCTCAACAATAAGAGTATTATAGGCAAAGACTGAGGCTATGGGCACATAAATAAGCTCCATGAGCTTGGGCTGCTGCCTCTCTCATTGAGGAGACATTACCTTACACTTTCTGCAAGGTAAGGGCACGTCCTTCGACCACTCATGTGTGCATGCCCCAAGGAGATTTCAGAATCAAGTTACCCATGTTCTGTCAGATTTCTTCTCTAAGTCTGTGCTTTGAATGTGTCTGTGTTCTCTAAGTCTGTGCTTCTGGTCTGTGCTTTGAATCCCCAATGGTAAAATGCCCGCGGCAATGATCATGAGATTCTCAAATGCCATGGGCTGAAAGCTGCCAAGTAGATCAAATCTGAGCCTCTAGAAAGGACTCAACTTCAAGTTTCTGGTATGAGCAAAGACTGGCAACCAGTTAGAATTGTATGGTGATGTCAGAAAGCAGAGCCTGTTCAATTACCAAGTCTTGGAAGCACTCACAGGACTGGCTATAAAGGATCAGAGCCTAGCTGGCAAGAAAAAGCAGAGGAGAAATTAACTCCTTCATTAGGATCTAAGGGAAAAAACAAACATACAAAAAACCCTGGAAAGCTTCTGAGAACTTTCTTTTTATATTTTAGTTATGTTTAAAGTGTGAGAACAAACTCTTAAGGGGCAGCTGGCTTGTTTTTCCTGCTATACCCAATAAAGAAGAATCCACGTACAATATAATCAATCTTGTTTGTAAGTCTCCACAGGACACGAGTACTTCTCTGCAGGATGAACTAGTTTAGTAACCAACTATGTCAGTGAGAGTGACTCAGCACCCCATCCTCTGTCTGTGTGTCTCTGCCACTCTGAAACCTACTGGGGACACTTTTTTTTTTTTTTTTTGAGGTTCAAGAGCTACTGCCTAAGGCTACTACCTTCAAATCTGGGTCCTACCAATGTTAATTTGCTAGGGTATCATTGAGACACATTGAGACACATCACTGAGATCTCCAGGACCTCAACAACTGAGCATCAAAAGTGTATACAGCAGCAATGTGTGTTATCCTCTCATCAGATTATCATTCTCAGTTTCCACAGCAAAACACAGTGAGGAGCCATAAGAGTGCCACGACAATAGCACATGATTGGACAGATTATAGAACATGCGTATAAATATGTGAAGAGAAAAGAAAAAGAATTACACACTGTTCACTAAGTTTAACCACTCTTTCCTTCATGCCTCCTTTATTTACTTGCTGTAAGTGGGAATTATAGAATCATAAAATCATTCAGGTTGGGAAAGACCCTTGGGATCATCAAGTCCAACACCAAATCCAGTACAGCATGTGCTTCACTTCTTATTTCACCACCACCCCAAAACAATCCAAATATAAATAGTGAAGTTCTATATCGTAATCCACTTTCTTAGGAGCAAACCAAACTAACCATCTGTGTTGTTAAACCACAATTTATTTTTTCTAAAATATGGAGAAATCATTTTTCAACATAAACATTGACATTTTGTTGAAACCGTGACAAAACGTGTGATGTTACACAAAAGACAGTGTTTATGGGCTAGATTCTATCTATGACAAGTCTGACTTCTGCACAAATTTGAGATCTGGTCCTCTGGTGCCACAAAGAAACCCTGGAAATGGGCCATCAAATGACATGAGTTTCCTCCTATGCAAGCAGATGCGAAGATGTTACAAAAGTACTGCATTAGCTTTTAAACTGTGAGACAGAAGAAAATATTTCAGCCGCAGATCTCTTTCCATCACAGTGGTTCTTATATGTTCCCCTCCTACAAGGCAAGGACTAGTAGCAACCAGACAGGTTACCATTTCAGTGTAAATCAATGCAGTTTAAAGGCTATTATATCTTGAGGTGCCTGCCCAGCCTTTAAAAAATAACTGGAGGAAGGTTTAACACATCTCAGCTATCTGACAAGCTCATTATCTATAGCACAATACCTGATGCATAACCTCTAGCATCATCTCTCTTCCTTTGCCTCTGACATTCAGATCTGCATAGTCCTCCCCAGGGGTTTCCAGATGAGAGCCTGTAATCTTGGCAACATTAGATCCTTGTCTTTTTCCTTTGCACACTGTGCTTCCACTGCATATTATTCTGAAGCTCAAAGCTTATTGTATTTATTATCAGTACAAACCCAGCCCAGAAATACATCTAATGGATTAGAACTGAGGGCCCAATCTGATAAATCAAAATATGCAGAGATTTTAACACACCAACAGGAGAGTTCAGTCTGCTGGCAACCTTAAGGTCACCCTTCAGTGCGCTCAGATTGCTAAATCATTACACCAAGCTCACATCTTGGGTTGGGTTGACCTTTGTGAGATATAATCAGGCTAAAAGCAGAGCAAATAAAAACTGCAGTGGAAAGAAAAGGGTAAACTGCTTCATAGGTTACCAATAGGCTGCCTACATCCTTCATTTAAAGAATATTACCTCTCCCAGATGCTTGTGTTGCCCCTCACCTGGAAGTTAGCTTCAACAGTATAAAAAAAGAAAAAAAGCTCCAAATTAATCAAAAGCTGGTTTTACTTGGAACAAGTTAAGAAACATTCCTATGAACCACCTCGCCAGCAGAGCTGCCAAGGACACAAACAACATGTGGGCGTAGTGATGTGTCTCACTGATATAACAAATTCAAACATAATTCATTCTAATTCCTTCTAAATTAGTTTAAATGAAAGGTCTATCATACCAGAGTAAAAAATTGGCAGAATTGCTGAGATACAATTCTATTCTTCAGGCTAAAATCACACATCTGTATGTCCACTCAGGTTACAGAAGTCAGGGCCTTCCTCATACAGTAAGAGCTACGCATGTTCTCTGTCACCTTCTCTATTATCTTCCAGTTCTTCCAAGCAGTAACCCTGCCATGTACTTCATTACGTTCAAAAATCTGTGATTGTGAAAAGCACTGCTTTTTTTAAGAGGGAGGATACAGTCTCTGGCGTGTTAAACAAATACAGCATTGAAACATGTTTAAACAGGAGCGGGAGAAGGGAACCTTCTACATTTGAACAGTCCGAGGCAATACAGTCTCCTTTTCTGCTCCTGCTTTTTATAAGAGCCTCATTCCTATTTATTGTCTCAAGAAAGAGACGTAAACTTCAGATCTCAACACATGCAGGCATCAAGGTATCCAAGCCTTGCCAAGCAATTCTGTGAGCTGAGTTTGTTTCTCATTATTTACATTGCTAAAGAACTGATCAATCATTTTAACACACTATGAAATCAGGTTTTTTCTGTACATTGAAGCTACGCTTACCTACCCCAAGTGTCAGTAAGACATTTTGCAGAAGTGCTGCCAGGCTCCTCTTCAAGTTGCTTTGTCTCCCTTTCTATTTTCTGTATCATTTATTTTTAATACATACTTTACATTATCAATTTAACGTATTAATGTATTAACTAACTTTACCCTAAACCTTTCCTCTTCAGGTAAGTGCTAAAAATTAAAATACGCTCTGTAATACCACAAATGAAGATCGGTCCTTCAAAGTCATATTCAGGGCTTTTCCAAAACTCTTAGTCTTCACCCACACTGGCAGACTTTGCATAAAGGTGTATAGAGCAGCAAAAGCGCTCTTGTCTCTCCCTCTCATTAGAAAGTGGTGTGACATAAGGTGCAGCTCCAATCCAACAGCCCATATAGACAGGGAAATGTCACTAAAAGGTAACCGCTTTATAGAACAGCATCCCATGCCAAATCCAAGTACAAACCTGCCAGCAGCAATCCCCGGGATTTAGTATTCTGCTATTGCAACACTATCTATTCTTACTCCCACTTGTCTAACTCATGAAAAATTAGAAGTTGAATCAACAAGTATTCCTCACGTCTTTTTTCTGGGTGTTCTCCTAGTCAGTCTCTACACACAGTATGTTGTACAATGTTTATCCCATAGCTTTATCTTCGTACTTCAAGATTCAAGGTTTCTAAAAGTGTTAAATTCAGACTTCTGGGCTTTGGTCAGGAATGAGATGTGACAGCAATTTCCTCTCAGGAGAAAGGAAGATGAAAGAACTCAGTCAGACAGCTTTTCAGCACATCAAGATGAGGTACCTGGCAGGTTTTGTCAAAACATTTTGATGGACCAGCAAAATCTTTGTTGAATCACCCAGCAGGAAAATTGTGCAGAGCGTACATTAAAATACAGTCAGTTAGTCATAGTCTTACCTTCCTGAGTTCTGAAGTCATCTTCAGCAAACTTATTAAAGTTGCCACACAACCCACAGGTCTTATTATAGTGCTTCTCTTGAAGGAGTATCTGAATATTCCCACTGATATCAATCTTCACCACAAAGCCATGCTCATCGCTGGATATTTTATAATAACCTGCCTCCTTCTCTAAAAATATGCCACTGGAAGCAAAAGGTATGGGAACCCTGTGAAGAAAAATAGGAATTTCTCAGAATATGGCACACAAAAAACATCAGTTTTTTTCTTCTGGAATACTTGTTCCCATGGGTACCTTTTGTCTTCCTGCATCGCACTTCCATCTAAAGAGAAGCGAAGATTGAAATATTCTCCAAGATACACAGAGAAACCAATTTTCTCCCCATCCTGGTAGTCACCTGAAGAGATGAGACATAAGCAAATATTGTTAGTTCTGGGACTCAGGAGGACAACCTGTAAGTACACGTTACAGGGTTGGGAGTATATCATCTAACATTTTCAAGAGCCATCCATCTTTTTCATCTGATAGTTGCTTAACATTAAATGGACAGATAGTCCCAGGATGAGGGGTGGCATCAACCACTGGCAGGCACGTGACCTGGCACTGGCTGTGGACTCACACTCTGCCCATTACTGTCTCTAGCCAGTGAATCCTCCATCCTACCATGCACATTGGAGAAGCTTGCACAGGATGTGCTCAACGATCTGTCTTGCTCTTTCCCTTCCTAGTTTCATCCCAAGAACAAGCCATAGCGCAGCAGTAAGAGAAGGGGGTTGAATCCATTGAACTAACAGAAGAGCTGAGCCTGGATGTCTTTGCTGTTGATGAGCCCTCTAACCATCTCAACTGTTCTTTAAGAGGTGGATGCCAATATCAGCTATCTAACTTGGGGGACAACTCACTCTCAATTTTTCAAAAGCAGCAGCACATAGAGATGGACACAAGTCTCTCTGGCTCTGAGACAGAAGAGAGTGGGGGGGGTTCAGACATAGTCCTTTCTCTGCTTTTGCTCATTGTCTACTTCTGACTTTACAGCAGCTCCTTGCACAACACACCGCCCGTTCTGGACCTCCTTCTCTGAGGTAGCCAGATCTGCACAGACGTAGACACTTTACTCAGAAAAGCAGATTGCACTTCACAGCCAGGTATCGAAAAACCAAAACAAACCCACATACATATACTAAGATAGGAATCAAAAATAGATTAAGCCATGCTTATGTGCCCAATACAAAAATAAAGTGTTTGATCATGGTTGTTTTTTTAAGATTTAATTGTTCACATAAAATACTGCAATCAATTCATAATTCACATATGTTGGTGGGTTCTTCTGTATACAAAAAATCTCTACCAAGTTGTGCAAGTTGAAGAAGAAAATTATTTAAACTGGTATATGGTTCCTTTTCAGAGTGATGGGATCAGTTTACTTCAGTTTACTTTTAGTCAGTAAGAAGTCACCTTAAACTATGACTAATACAGAACAGTATTAGTGAATATAAGACTATCTACCAAAAGAGTTTGGTATGAAAGTAATGTAGTTTTAGTTCTCATATAATCTCTTGCCCGTCCCCAAGAATAACACTGCAGAGGCTCATGCTAATTCAAAGGCCTTTTGTCCTGCAGGATGGGATTTTCTTACTGGGGGCATTTTGTGTACAGGTAAAATTAGTTCTACAGGGTCACATAGTTCCTATTCCTGTACTCAGCTTTAACAGCCACATCCCCCTAGCAAATTCAAAATTAAACAAGGTCTCACTTTCCCTCCTTAGAAGGGCCAACAAGAAAAATCTTCATTCCTTGGCAGCTTAGTTTTGTGAGCGCTATATTACCAAGGGATAACAGAAGCCAAAACCCAACACAAACCAAACAAAACACAAAAAAACCCACAACAAAAAAAAACACCACCCAAAATCTTTTTATGCAGTAGTCCATCCTATCTGACAAAAGACAACTATATGTCTTTTCTTCTCAGTGATGGAACCTGGCACAAGGGCAATGCCACATCCCTACAACATTTTGCACTTGTTACTTCTTGGTATCTGGCTCAGACTCACCTAAGAGCGTGAAGGAACGCTTGTGACAGTCCCCAGCAAGGAGGTAACTGCAGTCCCCAGCAAAATTGTAGAAAGAACCATCAAAAGTTTTGATGTGGTCATTCCCAAAAAGGCTGCAACGGGAAACTGATGACTCCTGAAGCAAAGAACCTGATGATCCTGGATATCAAAACACAACATAACTTGCAATGTAAAACAACCATTTTGTAGTTCAGGAATTTATCTGCTGGTATTTATGACCATTGATCATTGCGAGTCCTTTAGCTCTAGCTTCTAGGCAGACTGTATGCCTGGCATGACCGCCCATAGAATCAAGCACAGATTTTTTTTTTTTTATTATTATTATTATATGCATTAGTGAAATGGCTTTTTTGTTTTATTTCTACTGGCCCAAAGCTTGCATGGGTAATTTCAGTCCCGATCCTTTGAGGAATGCCATGTGTTCATTCATTTGTGCCTGCCCGATATCCCATTAAAATCAATAGGGCAGTAGCAAAGCCCCATTGTTTGTTCAGCCAAACATCACTGACTTCAGGGAGTCTTTGTGACCCGACACAGTCCTTGTTGCAAGGTAAAGAGCCAAAAGAGGTAACTTTATCACTGTCTCCAGCATGACAAGAATATTTCCTGAGCCAGGATTGCAGGATTAGATGGGCAAAAAGAGTGGGTGTTTGCGGGGGGAGGAAATCTCACAGAAGAAATAGTGGAACTATAATATAGTTCCTAAACATCAGAAAATAAACATATTTTCCTACCTGATATTACAGTGGCTAGCAGCAGGTTTGTTAGCAGCACTGCCAAGAGAAGCATCTGTCAAAAATCAAAAAGAGGGAGATTAGAATATTCTTAGTTTGGGGTGTTTAGTCTGTTTCACAACACCTCACCATTTTCTGTCCTTTCTTTATGAAGTTATTTTTGAAGTTCTACAACATTTTCAGAAAGCCATAATCCATGCAGATTTTTGCAGTAATTCAGTTACCCACCTATGCATCTTTAAGTAGGTAATATAGGAGAATAACTACTCTTTGTTCCCACTTTCGTTTCTCATTGCAGGGAAATGTGGGCTACCTCCACAGGAAATGCCACCCAACATACACACATATTATGATTTACCCGAGTTAATACATTGCACACACAAAGCCCTTCAATATGCAACATTATTTACCAGGCAATCTGGCATGAAGAAGCACACCAGGCTGGATCAGCCAACTTAGCTTCAGTAGAAGTCACCTCTGCTGCACAAGATTTACATCCTGCCCAAACATTTCGCACCAGCCAACGGGTCTGGCTGGCAAACCATTACAACCACATGCTTGTAATCTACTGATTTTAGGGTAATAATATGCTTGAGATAAGGGGCAAGAAGTCAAGGGAGGAAATCGTGAAGAGATTAGAGATCCAGGGTGAAAACTTCCATTCGCCAAAATCAGTTTTAGCGTTGCCTCCTGCTTTCGACAACCAAAACATCAGCCTTTGTTCTCCATATGTCTATAAACTACGTCCTGCACTGCCAGGCCTTTAAAAATAATAATAGGATATGAGTGTCATGCAGATGGTGAGCTACAGATGCGTTCTCTGGCAAGACATTAGCAGTTAATGGATGAAATCTGTAGGGAGCTCCACTTAGTAAGTTAATTTCAGTAATCATATAAGCAACTAGAGAGGCTTAAATATACCATAATTTATATATTAATGCCAGGAGACCAGACACACCTTTCCCTAAAAGAACCCTCCAACTAAAGACCAGAATACATTTTGCAAAGACAAATTCTGATTTCGGTTTACAGACACACACATATTATTAATGTCAATTATATAGGTCTAATTCACAATCACATAAATAAACGCTGAGTTTGCCTTATTTACAAAAGATGGGAAAAGAAAGATCTATTATAAAACTCAGTCTAATATTTTGCTGCAAATGCCAATCTGACGCAAGGCTGTTACTGCTGCAAGATAGCTAAGAAGTGGCAACTGCATGGGAATGCAGCAACAAAGTAATGGTAAAGAAAACAATAGGCATTATTCTCAGATTACCCACTTGCTAGTGTATTTTAGTGCACACACTGTGTTCTTGTGGCTGAATCAGATATTGCTTTTCTTTGTTAACCCCTCGGTTTTACAAAGCAGGCAAAGAAAAAATGACAGGGTATAAAACCCTGCAGCCCCCTTACACCTCCCAGACTGTTTTGAGCTGCAGACTTGAAGTTTCCCCCAATTCTAATAGAGCAGGTGACACTAACAAATCAGAATACAATCAAGTAAGATCTGACGGTATATAACCCTCTATAATTTTTCCACTGGCTTAATTGGAAATGAATATACCTTCTTCTGTGCGAGATTCCTCTTGCATGTGAACAAGAAGCTCCTCCAGTTGCCACCTATAGCCTACAACACCATTGCTCCCGTGTTCCTTTAGAAGGCAGGTCTGGAATGGCTTTGGTCTGAAATTTCTTGTTTTTGTACAAGCCAGGAACTCTTGTTCATTTAAAAGGAAAGATAAAGACCGAACGTCACATCCGTCTGATTCTCAAGACAATAGATTAAATTGCTATCGTGTAAATCAGTTGCTTTAATTGCCAGAAAATTACAATAAGGGGAAATAGTTTTAAAAACTTACATGACAGATAAGTCTTTGAAATATATTTTGCATGTGTATGTGTGACAAATCTCACTGGCTGAGCCAATAGGCAGCACATTTACTTGAAAGACTATTGTTACAGAGGAATAGTAGGATGCTCCATACCTCAAAGACCACAGAGCCATGTAGATTTTTTTTCCTGTGAACAACTGCTTTAAAGTAGAAAGAAGAAAAAAAAATTCAGAGCTAGTCATGACCTGGTTTTGTTCTCCACATACAAACACATTTGACTTTTGTCACATTCTATTACCTCAACACATTCAGTCCTTGAATTTGGAAAAGTTTATAGAGGTACCCTCTGTACCCATGGTACAAGTTAATCATGCACACACTTGTTTACAGAGGTGGGCACAAGCTTTATGGGCATATGTACAGCACTAAGCGAAAAATGCAGAGCAGATGACATCTTACTTTACTTTCAATGTCCCATACTTCATATTTTCAACAGCTACTCGTAATAAAAAAGGGGTTAGGAGGCAACATGTTTCCCTGTAAATTGTATTTTGCCACTAGTTCACAGAATCAGGTCCTTAATTTAAACCAAGAAAAACAATGCAAAACATTAAAAACATGCCTCCTGAGAGTCCCCAGCAGGCGCATCTGTCTTGTGCACAAGCAATTCTGAGAATGAAGTGAGTGTAATCCCTGCACACAGTTCTTAGAAAACAAAAAAGAAAAAAAACTAAACATTAAAAAACCCCACATTGTAATGTCATAATTTCTTCCTGCAGGCAATTTCCTTTATACAGATGCCTAGGTGGATACTTGCAGAATGGCAATGGATTATTTTTGAAACAATTTAGGTGATGAGTCTGCTTAGGTCGACGAGTTACAAACAATACAAATAATAAACTGTTAGCCATACTTACTTTGTCTTGTATGAACTCTTCATGACAGCTGCATGTTAAAATGCTATAGAGCTGCGCTACAGACATCAAGTGACAGAAAGAAACAAGCACAAACCAAATTGGTTTTTTCCACGTGAAAAGCCAGAGAACGAGATTTCTTCCCATCAGGATCTTCTCAGCCAGATGTTGCCGCCTTTTCTCCAGCAGCAGAAAGGTTTGCCCCTCTCACATTCATGGCAATGCTGGGAAGATCCTGGGGAATATACAAGAAAATGCCCCACATGCAGAAATCTGGCGTCCACTACAGCCATGGCCTTTGCTGTGCTCCACAGACATCCCTCCAGTGTGGGGCAATCCTAGCAATCCCTGCTGCTGCAATGAAGTACCGGTAAAGGACAATAACAATGCTCCCTGCTTCTGCACAAAGTGTTCCTCTGCATTTGTAAAGGAGTAACATCTATGGGAAAAAAATAGGCAAATCGAAGCTTTAAAAACCATTTCTTTGGCATATTTTCATTAGAGGGTGCAACAGCAAAAGCTGTGAATCTCTAGACAGAGGAACCAGTAAGCACGGAGGCTCAGACCCTGCCGAAATCTGCAGGTCAGAGTTTTACCCAGTCTAGAACTGATGCAACTCTATAGAGAAGAGCTAAAAACCTTTCACATGGAACTGCCTTCAAGGCTGAAGTTACAGCCGAACAACAAGCAGAAATGGGGCAACAGCAGAAGCAACAGGCAAGACGCCTCTTGTTTTTCTCTTAGTCCCCCGTCTACTTCTGGTTTTGCATGAAGACAGAGGAATAATATTGACTGGGGAATCACTCTCTCCTCTTGGGCCTAGCTGCCAACTCTCAGCAGGTCCTGCATACCTCCAAGAGCCTGGACATTAGTGATCACAGAGAGATGTTCTCAAAACCTCTCATTATGGGAATCCAAGTATGATTCATGATAAGGGGAATAAGATCTATTACCACAGTCCTTTGTCTTCTCAGTTTTATTCCCTTCAGTGCCTGAGCCCCAAATCAGTCCCTTCATCTGATAACTTCTTGCAAATCTAAATCTAACAGGTAGCTTTGATTTACGCTTTTTTGTTGAGCACATACAGAAGACAGAGTCAGAACTCCTTAAAATATGCCTTAAAAATAGAAACATTGCTGGTTTTGTTCCATAGGGATTTCTTTATCGTTATTACAAGAAGGGGCCAGTTCTTCAACAATGCAGGATTGTTTAGTCTGTAACTGTGATGGATGGCTGAGGTCTTCCTTTATTAGCTTCTGTGCCGCTGCCTTCACAAGCTTTATCTGGGGCACCAGGGAGGGAGAGAGCAAACTGCATGAAAGTTTGAGCCCATCAAAAGGCACTTTGGAGAGGATCAGGCTGCAGGTGGGCAGGTTATCGAACTTGGCCTGAGCCTCTGAAGTCCACACGCGCTCGTCTGTGTGGTCAGAGCCTTGGTCTACACCGGGGGACATTTTGTGACTCACACTGCCAACGTTCAATAGATGGTTCAGATAAGCCAGACATCACGACACCTCTTAAGTGTCTTACGGACCTTGGGGGCCATAACAAAGAAAAATTAACTGAGCTAGACACCCAAAGAACAAACTTCCTTTTTCCCTTCTGGATCCATTTCCCAAAAAAAAAAAAAAAAAAAAAAAAAAAAAAAAAAGTCATTAAAGAGTGCATTTATTGGCTCATACTTTATTGTTCCTATACAAAGCTTAGTGATGCTTGAATAGATCTGGCATGTAATTTTACAAATAATACACCCGAGGCACAGGCAGAAACGTATAAAGGACTATGCACTGTTGCTGGAAAGCCCCATATAGCCAGTTCCTGGAACCGAATAGGAAGGACTTCTGAGAAAAATTATCAATAATAATGCTTCTCATTGTTCAAGTGCTAGGTCACGTGCAACAAGTCCAATGTTTCCTAACAGCTGTATGATAATATTTTCTGAGGCATTAGACAGCATGCCATGTTTGTCATCAAGTTTGTTGCACAGACAAATGCGCATGCAAAGTGCCCGTATTATGAAACCTGCAATACTTGGTGCAGGAACAGTGATGTTGTTCAGATACAGGATCTGAACAACAAAACCACCAAAGTATCTCGATGTAGGTAAACTGGAAAACTAAAGCCTAGCAATACTGAATTTTGTTTCTGCACTTAGGAGCTGAAAAATTAGATTAAGCTATGGAAGCAACACAGGATGTCACTTTAAGACTATTTGAAAGATGCAAGCATCTGCTGTAAGAGAAATTCATCTTACTTAAGGAAAATATTCCAATGAAATTCAGTAACAAAATTTTCTTTAAAATTGTTTTTAAGAGGGAAACAAGCCAATTGAGTATGTCAACACATATATCTTAATAGAGCCAACTAATCTGAAGACTCCAACCTGATTCTGGCCCTGCTGTAAGGATGTTGAGCTTAAGTACTCTATTCTGGACAGAGTTTCTTTCCGTAAACATCATTTAATTTCTGCAGGCAAAGGCACGGATTGATTTTCTGAGGTTTAAAGAGTGTTTTTAGTATCTGGACTAAACTGAAATCCCAAATGCCACATCCTCAGATGCCACACGAAAATGAAGGAAGGAAGGTGTACTTTGAGATGTAGGAAATGTTGGAACAGAAACATGCCATCCTGAATCAGCAGAAAGTTCTTAAAGCAGAGACTTATGAGAAGGAAGCCATGCTGCTTTGGGTCGCTCATAGTTGTCAAAAAAAGTGAAGCGAGAAGTGTCGCAAAGAGGAAAATGAGGGGGGGGGGGGGGGGGGGGGGGGGGGGGGGGGGGGGGGGGGGGGGGGGGGGGGGGGGGGGGGGGGGGGGGGGGGGGGGGGGGGGGGGGGTGGGGGGGGGGGGGGGGGGGGGGGGGGGGGGGGGGGGGGGGGGGGGGGGGGGGGGGGGGGGGGGGGGGGGGGGGGGGGGGGGGGGGGGGGGGGGGGGGGGGGGGGGGGGGGGGGGGGCGGGGGGGGGGGGGGGGGGGGGGGGGGGGGGGGGGGGGGGGGGGGGGGGGGGGGGGGGGGGGGGGGGGGGGGGGGGGGGGGGGGGGGGGGGGGGGGGGGGGGGGGGGGGGGGGGGGGGGGGGGGGGGGGGGGGGGGGGGGGGGGGGGGGGGGGGGGGGGGGGGGGGGGGGGGGGGGGGGGGGGGGGGGGGGGGGGGGGGGGGGGGGGGGGGGAGTGGGGGGGGGGGGGGGGGGGGGGGGGGGGGGGGGGGGGGGGGGGGGGGGGGGGGGGGGGGGGGGGGGGGGGGGGGGGGGGTTGGGGGGGGGGGGGGGGGGGGGGGGGGGGGGGGGGGGGGGGGGGGGGGGGGGGGGGGGGGGGGGGGGGGGGAACAAAACCCACAAACATCATTTGAAATCATAAATACAAAGTACACTTTAAATTTTGAATATTATCTATGCTGTCAGTCATCTGTCTCAAAAACAGTGGCATTCTTAGGACAGAAAAGAAAAGATAAAATGAAGATTAGAGGTAGAAGCAACTTCTCTGCAAGGGGAGGAAATTTCCAGTCTTAGAAAATCAGAGAAGGAAAGCATGAGGAGCATCTACCACATCACAAATGGTACAGAGAAGGCAAATAAGAAATAAGTATTCATCATTTTCCCAGAGTAAAGGCTGGGAGCAGTCAATGAAATTCTCAGGAAGTTGCCTATAAATCACATAACTGAAAGGCCTCAGCACAGGTCACTGTGTCAAAAAGGAGTCAGACAAATTAATGAAGGGCTGGATCAAATCACAGGGATCAAAGGATGAATCAGATTGAGCTTGTGGCTTAGAAAGTCTTTACCTTGTTGAGTGCTAGAAGCAGAAATCCCATCCTTTAGTATTACACTTCATTTCTTACAACTCTTTTCCTAGGCAACAGCTGTTAGCCACCAGAATCCTACTTATTGGTCAAAAAAAAAACCCAAAAAACAAACAGCACCATGAAAACTTTCTTTACCCCAGTCTGCGGGAAGGTATGTCTCAGTGGTTCTTCACAAATGAGAGTCATATTAATGTTTCCATTAGTGACCGAACAGTGAAACTCAGCATAAGCAACAATGAATAAGCTAAAATAAGAATCATTGCAAATAGTTCTGAAAATAAGAGCATCCCATGGCAGTTCCTGAAAGCTCAGAGCAGCAGGCTAGAAATAACAAAGGGCACAGGCTTAGCAAAGTTACTTCCACATCCCTTCCTATCTTCCCCATGCCCAAGAGAAAAAAAAAGAAGAAAAAAAAAAAAAGGCCACAAACCCCTGACCCTCCCCAAAACCTCCCCCCACATGAGAACATCAGCTGGCATAGCCCACGTAACCCTATATTTGAACCCTTCCCTTTGGAATATTTAGGCTACTATACTCCTTCGAGGAAAAAACCAAGGTAGATGAATTAAGTACGCTAGTACTGAAACAGAATATTGACCTTCCACATGAAGAAAAGCCTTGAATGAGATTGATACTGCATAATTATTCATTGACACATTTTAAGGGCATAAGTAAAGGTATGGAAAATAAGCCAGTTACAGATATTCAAGAGAAAGGAGGACACGTGGACAGCTGTAGTGGCCAAAACAGTAAATTAGACGTGCACTAGCAGTGCAGGACAATATCAGAAGTAAGGGATACTCATGGGGGCTGTCCTGAAGGCTGCCCCGTGTCCCTGAGCAGGGCAGTAGCAGTGCCCATTTGCCCACTTGCTGCACATCGCCTCTCTGTCCCTTCTCTGCCATGCTGAGGGACCCCTCAGCAAGGCAAGATGGATGGCTAAGTTGCATCACAACAAGAAAGCCAGAGCCACAATCCATCCCCATGGCAGCTGCCCAAACAGGACTATATTTGTTGCACACAGCCACGCAAAATAAATTTAAGCAAGAAACAGCATAATACATTTATTTGAAATACTCAAAAAGCCTATTTGGAAAACTGAACAGTGCCATTGTGCCATTAGCTCTAGTCCCGTATGAATTGCAGGGGCTTCAGTGCATTTTTGGGGTCATCAGTGCTCAATTCCTTCTCCTGGCACAGTTAACGATAGATGGTTTAAAGAAAGACACTCCTCAGAGAGGACGGGAGGCACCAACCACCCACATTTTGTATCTGTAACCGCTCAGCCTCCAGACATCCTTCCACATGCTGGGAAGTTCACAGGGCAGAACAAACACTTGGGCGCCCTCCCTCCTGACTATGCAACACATCAGAGAAGGGCATAATTAAAGATAATCCTCCTTACTACCAGTTGAACGCCTTTCTCTGGTGGCAAGTTCATGGGATTTCCAATTTCACAGCCTTCCCTGGGGTTATCTTTTGGGTCATCCGAGCCAAAAGGACCTCGGGCTGTAGCGAGTGAAGCAAGGCTCTTTGGTGCTACCCTGTATAAAACTCTTCAGCGTAGCCACAAGAGCACCAGACTACAAACCTGCCACAGAGCAGCCTGGCACAGGGACTTACAAGCCAAGGTGCATCCTGTAAGCCCAGCGATGTGCAGCACAGCATCAAAGCAAAATATCCCCCCTCCTGTACAATGACGCTATAATGTCTCTAGGAAGAAAGAATACTACAGGTGAAGGACAATATCTTCAGCTGGTGCCAACTGGTACTGCCCTCCTGAAGTCAGTGGCGCTACTCTAGTCTGTGCTAGCTGAAGAGCCAAAAGCCTCGTAAATTTGCATTACATTACAAAGAGTTACCAGAAACTGAATGAAAAAGCAGGAGAGAGACTATTTTTCTACTGGTCTACAGACAATTTATCCCTTATGTAAGTTAGGTATCGCCTTGAGGGTATATGCCTGACTGTACCTAGTGTTTAGCACTAACACAAGTCTCAGCATTAGATTAGATATTAGGAAGAAATTCTTTACTGTGAGGGTGGTGAGGCACTGGACCAGGTTGCCCAGAGAGGCTGTGGAAGCCCCGTCCCTGGAAGTGTTCAAGGCCAGGCTGGATGGGGCTTTGAGCAACCTGGTCTAGTGGGAGGTGTCCCTGCCCATGGCAGGGTGTTTGGAACAAGATGATCTTTAAGGTCCCTTCCAATCCAAACCATTCTATGATTTTATGATTCCCCAGAAGGTGATGCTCCTACAGTAAAACAGTACAGCCTGGGAGGAAATTGCTCATTTTCAGTCACCTCCTGCAAGAGTTTGGAAGCAGTTGCTCTCTGCTCTTTCTCTTTCGCTTGTTAACGTCTTAAGCCTCCATGCCTTTGTTGAAATTCCCTGCATACATGGAGTCAGCTAAGGTAAATTCAATAATTCCCCCCCGCCACACACCCCCAGAATTGTGGTTTTCATATTCCTATTTTTCTTCCAACCAGTCAGAACTCTAGCCTTATTGTTTTACACAGTGTATTTACAGGCATAAGATTTTCTACGCAGGGTACTCAATGCATATATGTTATTCACTTTACCAAGTCCACAACTACCCTGTGGGATGCTTTCTATTCTTCTGCCCTCTTCCAGATTGAGCAAATATTTCAGCATCCTTGTCATACCTTAACATCAGCAGTGACATCAGACACTAACCAGTCAGCCACCCAAATATCACCATTAGGCTGCTGATGGGAAAAAAAAATGAAATACATACAATGTGAGGGCATACATTTTTCCATTAAGATAATACGAGAAAATGAGAGTCTGAATTCTGCATGACGTCATGCCAGTTTTCAAAACCTGTGCTTTAAAAGCAGTTAATCCGTCCCTCTGGGATTAAATTTGTCCAAATGCCTGGCTGCTAAAATGCCTTTAATGAAACCATGAAAAATATGACTAGCTAACACTTCTGCGCTGTGGGCCTGTAAAACAGCTGCAGTAACAATTCACCTTGTAACACCATATGTAGAGTAATTTGTTACTAAATTTGCCAGAGTCACCCTCAAATACACATCAAAATCTCCAATTCTCAATTTATATGGAAAATGTCCTCAGTTGGTCTTTTAACTGGAATATCTGGAGTTTGGTAAGCTTGTAAGACTTACAGTTTAAAAAAAAAATAAAAAAAAAAAAATCACCCTTGATGATCGTGGACCAAAGGCCAACAGAACAGAAATGTAGCTTTGAATGGACATCAAACAAAATAGCCCCAACACTGTGCTCTCCATTAAGGCAGGAAGGGGGAGAATCACACAACTAATGTCTTGATTTGTTAGTTCTTACAGCTAATTTGTTGATTTTGAATCACCCATCTTGTAAGTGTCCATACTTTTGTTCATAAAAACCAACTGCCTGTCAGTATAAATCCACTTGTTTCAGCAGTTATGACAATAGAAACAAGAGCCATAGTTTGCCAGGTGAGATTTAAATAGCGTAAGTGGTTATTTTTGAAGAGTGAGGCCCTGCCTTTACAGAAGCGAGCAAACACAGACACTGTGCTGCTGCTCCTTTACAGTTTGAGAAGCAATTTCACCCCTCTCCCCTTCTGTAATAGGACAGAAACAATACTTTCTGTATTTCCGTCACAAGCGTGTAAGCAAGAATAAATTAATGAATGTCTTCTGCTCCATGCACAGGGCTGGTCTAAGGTCCTAGGAGGTTTACTAATGATGGAGTTTATTTACTAATGACAGACTTCCTGAAATGCTCCTGCAAAAGCACAAGTTTCCATCCAGGGTTTCAACTGTTAAACATCTTTCCGCTGCCCAATTGAGACAACATCCAGAGACAGCTGGAGCTTCTGTGTTCAAGGCTGACCCCTGTAGGATTGTCCTAAATTAATTATTTTTCAAACCAGAATACCACCAGGGTTCATTTAATATTTCAACCTGATACAACTGTTAGTAATCTGTTCCAACAATTAATGCCACGCCATGTTAAAAATACACACTGTAACTCAGGTTTCAGCTAGCCCAGATGCAGTCTTCAGACAGTGGATTATATGAAAACTTAAGAAACATCTATTACCACGTTTTCTCCACGTACCTGCCCAAACAGCGAGTCCAAGCCAGTTCTCCACCGTCCACTTAGTAAGTTTAATCAACTGAGCTCCCAGAGTGTCTCCTTAAAGCACATTTCTGCCCATTTTAAATGGTTTTCAGGGCTCACTCATAACTCTCTTCAGATACCGGAACTAGAGACAAGTTTAAATGTCTAACACTGCTGCTACCCCTACGAATACAACACTGCCTTTCTGGCCCGTATCCCTCCCTCCCCTTACCAGCATCTTCTACCAGCTCACCATGTTAAATAGCATAAAACAGAGACAGATGCTGTCAAGACTCTACCAGAAACAAACTTTCTCAGAAGGATGAATATCATTTGGCCACATATAATTAGTGTGATGAGCACTCAGTTGTTTGGGTATTATTATTTTATTTTTTTTATCATTCCAGGTTTTCTAGTCACCCAACTGATGTTATGGCAAATCTTAAAGGTGCCTAAATATGCTGTATTAATACTATTTGCCAAAGTTGTGATCTCACTAAAGATTTATAAGGTTTGTTAGACATGATCTGTTTTTCATAAAACCACCAAAATTCATAAAAAGCTCAAGCGGCATGATGTAACTACTAATCTATCCAGATCCTTCCACACTTTTACGTATAAATTATTTGGCCTTGTTGATTTAAAATACCTAACTTGAATTTACTATGACATTTAGCAAGAGAATGCTAGATGTTGGCTTTCCTTGTAAGTAATGAAAAAAAAGAATATCACATTATTATTTCCTAATGAAAACTCCCCATATTTAGAACAAGTTATTTTGACATAAAACCAGCTTATATTAGTGCTGTCAAAGTACAGGTGGCCAGAAATACAAATAGTAAGGGGGATCTTATCCATTAAAACATTTTTTTCATTGATTTCAACTTTGCTGGGACTCGAACGGTCATATCTCTATCAGAGATTCAATCACTATATTCATATTGGCCTTCACTTGATAAAATATTTATACATGCTTTCAGGCCTATTGACTTAATTGTCTTTTGAATATGGGCTACAAAAAGGAAACACCTCTGGCTAAAAAATACTATACCCTTTCTAGTGTCAGGAAACTTCTGCACACACAAAAAAACAGTTGTAAAAGATCTGGAAGAGTGCTATGAATTAAATCAAATTGCACAGAGAAGACAGTTCCCATTGGAGAAGACGGAGTTTCTTAAGGTCTCCACTAGGAAGAGTAGTCCCCAAGATTGAAGTCTTGGCCCATGGCTCTTCATTACGCTGCACCAAGGGGAGCCAGGATTTTACCCTAAATGCTTATTCCATTTTCTTAATCACTCTTGAAAAAGAAATGTTGTGTATGGATGTGACTTCTATTTAGCTCATTTTTCTAATGCCGAGCAAGAAACAATTCTAATAATAAGCAGATCGTTAAGACAAAGTCACGTGTTTCTCTTTCTGAAACGCTGATTTACCCTAGTACAAGACAGAGCATGTTACTCATTGTGGAGGACAATTAAGTCGCAGAAACATTCACTGCTCCCTGGGAACAATTGGCACCATTATGTGATCAACAAATCTATGTCTTATGCGCATTCCCCACCACCAGCCTTTTTTTCCTTCAGTCATCTAACATAAGCAAGGGGAATGGGGGCGGGGGGAAGCTTAGATTGTGAAATTTGCCACTACCTCCTGTTTTTTCCTCAAATATTAGGATAAAGTACATATCCTAAAATCACCAGACTAATATAAGAACTATGAAATTCTAGAATAATACTTGGTTCTTTCTCATATGCCTTTTGATTTTTTTTCTAACATCCCAGGCTAGCATTTACAAGATTTTCTTCAGAAACATGAAGGGTAGAGATATATTTCAAGATGAAAAACAAAGCTGAGATAGTCACAAGAACTCCCAAGCCCCATATCTGGCATTCAACCGAAAGATAAAACCCTCCAAATACTAGAAGATTCTGAAACATAATCAGACATATTGACAATGTGGATGCATGGATTGGGGGTGGGGGTGTCTCCCACTGAACTGTACCAAAAATTATGGAATTTTATATAAATTGCATTAAAAATTAAAAATACCCTGTAAGTTTAACTTGAGCACTCTATTTTAACAAAAAGACATGGGTCAAGGAACCTATTTTTTTTTTCCATTTGAAGTGGGACAAAAAACTGTGCAAAAATTGCATTCTAATAAAGGTTTTGGGTTTGAACAGCCTCAAAGCTGAGAGCTACCTTGGGCTTACTATTTTGCAAGCCCATTTCCAAAGATTTTATCTTTAGAACAGCAACAAGACTGTATCTTGCTTATCTATGTTTGATTGCTTGACATAACACTGATCAAATCGTTCTGAAAACATGAAACAGTTAAAAATTATGCTTACCTTTCTGTATCAAACAAAAGTAATCAGAATATATTCCTTTTTCCTTCCCTTGCTTAGCAGAAAAATGCATGGTATTTAGAAGGAACACCACCTGAGTATTTATGCAAGCATGGATATATCTGTATTTTTGGGTTTGTTTGGGTTTTTTTTTTAAACTTTTGTCCACATCCTCCTCCTGTTTATTTTTTCCGTATTCACAGCACAGGCTCAGCACCCTCCTTGCTGGCTTTGTGCACATACAGAACTGAGCTATTGATCCCAGCAGTCTGACATGCATTCTGGAAGCTGAGGTTCAAGCATGAATATATAGAGATCTCATGAAGGTTGGGGCAGATTTTATAGCATATATGAAATTGGCAAAAGTCAAGTTTAATTTGAACCTAGTGAGCCAAGTACACCCACCTTTCAGTCTTGGTGTTCAGGTTAATTACCATAGTGCTTGCAATGTCTTTCTCACTCTTTCCCACTTCACCTTTCAACACAGGCATGAAATCATCTTCCCTGAAATTTCAGTTGGAAAATGAATGCCATAGGTTTCCAAAAGTTAACTCACCTTGGGCCATTTTACTTTAATACAGACTATTTAATTAACATGACATGACATACATTGTTTCACATACATTCATCGTTCCACGCATTGCTCTATTTTTCCTCTCCTTCTTTCCCCAGTTTGAGAAATACACCCCAGGTCACGTCGTCGCTCTGAGACTCTTGGCAGGACAGGAGTCAGAGACGTGCAGTAGGTATTGGTGTAACAGGTGCCACTACTAATTGCATACATATAATTTTATAGCAATTACAGTGATGGCAGAAGTGCCAAAACGGATTCCAGGGAGCTTTTTTCTTCATTTACAAGTAGTAAACATCCACTATTTTAATTAACACCAATAAGCCAAATAAATTAATTGCTTCTTTAATATCTAGAACCATAAACTACTCTATACAACAGAGTGGCAAAATGGAGTAACTTACCTGTAAGCAAAAAAAAAAAAATTTTTTTTGGTCTATTGTAAAACATACTATAGTAGTATAGGGATTTCTTTGGGGGGGGGAAGAAAAAAATTCCTTTACATTATCTAAAACACTGCATTTTAAATCAAGAGAACAACTACATTTAATTTTTTAAAAGATAACACGAAACTTAGTTCTTATAAGCACACAATGATTTTCTTCCAGACTCAAAAGCGTCGAGTTGATTGCATATAACTAGAAGTGGAAACACATCCCACAGCAAGTGTTTTATTTATAAAGGAGAAAGAAAAAGACCTCCATTATAGACCCCAAAGGAGTACCTGCGAGACCAATCACAGAACAACATCCCTGTATGTTAATCGCTGTAGAAACATAGGACAAAAAACTCTGTCCAAACCCAAATCATCAGTAGGAAGACCACAGAAAGAACGCTTGAGCGAGGTAGTTATGCTGAAAAAATTTCACAGATCACAGAGCAGACCTTAGCATGGTTTGGGAATTTACTATCTTTACAAGTAAATTAAGCTTTAAATATTTTAACACTACTTTTAGCTATTTGTAGCTTCACAGTCTAAAATTTGTAACTCAGGCTAGAGCAAAAAGGCCTGTTTAGAAAAGACAAACAAAAGACAGCATTCCTCAAAGAAAAGATGAAAAGCACTGAAGCCTGAATTTCCAATAACTAGAACTAGTGAGAATCAGACTAGCATCAGTAACTAGAAAACTGAAAACATGGGCTAAAACTCAGATTTAGCCCCTCCAGAGACTTAAAATGAAAAATACCCGCCTGACATATTTGTTAAGCAACAGAAAGAAATTTGTATGCTATGTCTACGTGTACAAATCTCTGTATTTCCATTAGACTATGGAAGGGCTCTGTCCTGAAGCCACGGTTCTCCGGCACCAAACTGAAATTCATGCTGAGCTCCTGCCCATGGAACCAGGCTCTTCAACATCCCTTGGCTTCTGGTTGATGGCTGGGGATTAACAGCGCTGGAAACTAAAATTCAAAATTTCCTATAGGGATGTACTTTAAGCCTGGTTTGAACTTTATTTATATACGTATTTCAATATACATTTAATTCTTTGGCCAGTTTTAACCAAATCACGTTCTTATGTGTTTAATGAGTATCAGCAACCTCACATTGCAGGGGAGGTGTGGGGAAGGCAGTATATTGTCCCCAGCAAAGGAAAAACTGAAGCACCCACTCAGCAGTTATCAGCATTGCCTTAACTACAAACCAGTCAATGCTTTTTCCCTGATGGCAGTTTGTAAACACAGGAGGGGGCAGGAAGTCCCTGCTCTGTGGGGTGGCTTAGGTGACAGTAGGAGGGACAAAACGTGGAGGTCAGAGAGGGGAGAGGGAGGAAGAGAAGTTGTGGTTATTACAGTGGGAACAAGACGTGGGGGCAGAGGGTACAGATCTGTGGGACATTTAACTCGCTTCTCCCACTATTCATATATGTATAGACATATTTTTTTAAGGTTCCATCTGGAAAATCTGACATGGGATTTGCAAAGTTCCTGTCCTGCCTCCTGATCGAAATGACAACGTAGAAGCTCGAAGCCTGGAAATTCCTGTTAGACCTGTCAAACTCCAGAATCTGGTGATAACTGAGCTAACCGGGAAGCAACTTTTTTGCCATTTAGAAAACTCTTCATTTCCGAGAAGTTTTCATCCCAGTTTGGGAGGCTTCCCAGATGCCTTAGATCCCCTTGCTCCACGACAGCCTAATCAAGCAGTGTGCTGAAAAACAAGGGAATCAGGCAAGGGGACAGATTGATACCTAAACCAAAGGTGCCACAGGCACAACGTATCTTCCGATGAACCAGCGTTTTCCAATGACAATGCTAGAAAGCCTCTGACCAGCTGTACTGAAAACTCAGGAACCACAGTTCCTGTTGAACAGAACCACAGTGCCCCTCCTCATCAATTAATTTGCTTAACAGGCAACGCACCAGGAGAACAAGGAGGCTGTTTGAAGGGCTCTTGGTGTGGACAAAGGAAGGCTTGTGAACTTACCCAGAAATGTCACACGGCCACGCCGGAAGATAAATGTGACAAGGATGTTCTGGTCGGAATAATGCTCAAAACAGTTTGCAGTCTGGTTTTATCTGGTCGTTGCTGAACAGAACAGGAGCTGAGCAGTTCAGTGGCATAAAAGAGTATATACACTATTCACATCGTTTATCCTGACAAAGATTAAAAAGTGTGATGGCAGGCTGATCTGCTGCAGACCAACACCTTATGAGGAGAAAACCACCACCCATCGGGACCTTGATGGTGACTTGGCTGCAGGAACCGCCAAGGGCACGGCCAAGGATGCTGATCAATATTGGGTCACTATTTTTTCTGTTCCTCCTGTTTACAGGCAACATTTTTCTCATCTTTTACGTACAGTGTGAACTATTTGGAGTTGGCATCTTGTTACTATTCTCAATTTGTACCATACTTAAAACAGGGACCGGGCCCACCACTTTGCATTACAAATAGCATCAGCACCACACCAGAAAAGAAAAACAAAAACAAAAAACAAAACACAAAAGTCAAAACTGAGCTCTACCACATGCACCGAATTCGTCAAATTTAATCCCATGGAATGGAGGGAAGGTAAAGCCTTTCAAGTGATGAAAGACGCTTTCATATTTAGGCTAGAGTTTACAGCCATCAAGGAGCTAATCACACGACTGACATAAATCCTAGTCTAGACAAAGCTTTGTACACTGAAAGGGGTAAAAATACAGTGCAATGGCATGGAAGGCAGCTTCATAGCCTTCTCTAATGAAGGTTGAGATCACTTCAGCTAAGGCTAGAGAAGATTTTAAGCACCAGAGATTCATGCTGACTTCCACTGTCTTAACATTTTACTGTGCCTTTTAAGCACGCAGTCTAAATTCAAAGCCCCTCAGATATGCATCTACCAAACCCACACCAGTTATTTACAAAGGTACTTTTCCATATTCAGGTCCCAACTGATGCCAGCGTTTGTTAGCTACTGCACAACAGTGAGAACATGATGGTCCTCAACCCCGTTTTCTAGAATTCCTTCACAACCTCATGCACCAGATCAGTCCTTTGATTGTTGCTCCCTCTGACCATTTTAACCAATCTGCGCATCCTGTGATGCCTCACATGGAAAATAACAGAAGCGGCGTTAGACTACATGAGAAGAGGGAGAGTAAGAAATTAAGAGACAGGGAAAGAACGAGCATACAGTCAAGGCACTGTGTGCCCCACACAGTCACTGCCAGGAAGCCAGAGGCTCCAAAATCTTCAGCCAGGGTTAAATGAGCATTTAAAAAACACACACATCTACACAAAATAGTAATTTTTTAAAAGTCATTGTTCACTGAAAGGTAAGGATGTGCAGCAATAACTTGTTCTCAGTGCTAACCATGGTTAAAGAAATCTTCAGAAACCGGGAACTAATGAGGTAAGGCAGTATAAATGCAAACTGCCAAGAAGCGAGAAATGCAGAGTTAAAGACTGCTTTGTGAGAGGTGGACACCTTAAATCCATCCTGCTCGATGCGAGGCAGGAATAAATCTAAACTTCTATTGCTGCTGTTATACAGGCTGCCTAGCAATTATTTCTGGCCTTCAGAATAGACCATTTCTGCCACAATAAGAGGAGGACGGAGCAGGAGGCAGCACGGTGAGTCCAGTCCCAAGCTCCCCAGCTGCCTGGCAAGCTGGGTCCAGCTGTATTCACCGGCAGAGGGAATAACAAGAAGAGGATGGCGAGGAGGAACAAGGTGGGGTGTATCTTCCAAAAAGCAAACAGGATATGTTTTAGTGGGAAGTTATGCTCTGAGGGCTATCATCTGTCAGATGCTGTGATTTTTTTCTCCCTGCCTCACAGCTTTCCTACTCCTCGGCATGTCTATTACCCTTCTGCAACTTCTGCTGCCATAGAACCAGTCTTGCTGTAGTAAGTATCTTGGCAGAACTTCACATACAAGGAAAACATCCTTTCTGGCAGGCACAAGCCCCTGCAACACCATGAGATCAAGTACAGCAAGGGACAGATGAAATCTGAGGTTTTTTAATACCGATTTTGGGCAAAGCCTCTACCCACTATACAAAACTAACTTTTCCAGCTCAGGATGTGTCAGGGTGGGGTTGCTCTGAAGCACAACTATACTTGCTATAATTCCAGATCAGATGCCAGTGTACTAAAATAAAAATGACTTCGAACTTTTAAATTAGCTTCCCCAGATTTATTTTTGGTATTGATTCAACACTGATACTAGTATCACTGCAGTAAGAGAAGGCAGGTTATGTTATTCTAACTGTGCAAATACAGTTCAAACTGTTTGGCTCTGGGAAATGTTTTCTGTGCACTTTTAAGTATGGAGACTCAAAATGACAGGAACACACCTGGAGTTGCACCCAGCGGGAAAGTACCTACTAGGCTGCTGCTATATGCGCTGAGGAGCCCTTGAAATGAAAACAAACCAACCGCAAATCACACGAATGGGAAGGCTGTCACTTCTGGATTCAACCACAGAAATGAAATATAATAGGGGAAAAGAAATATTGGCTTTATTCCCAGACACAAAAAGTAAATCATCTGCAGAGAGTATGACATTCCTCTCTTCCCCTTCATCTCAAACCAGATATCAGATCTATGGAAGTGAGTTTACAGAAACTTTCCCACCTTTTGACAATACAACTTAAAAAAAGATAGAAAAGAGAAAAAAAAAAAAACAACAAAACAGAATAGCCATATATGCTTTGGAGATTACACATATTTATTAAATACATGATAAAATCATCTACAAAATTTCACAGCTTCCTGAAGTTAAACAACAAAATATGTAATCTCAACGATACCAGGAACCTCAGCTCAGCTGTAAATTTCCACAGGTTCCTCGGTGAAACTGGGGAAGGGGTCCACATGAAAGGTATTTAAATATGTATATAAAGGTCTAAGGACTGAAATATTCTCAGTTTTCCCACCTGGTATCTCAAGCTGGACACCTAAAAAATATTAAGACTCATTACCCCTTAAGTCTCCCACCCCGGGCTCAGCGGCTCCTCGGGAAGCACAGTCCCCCCGCACTATCCCCCTGGCTGACCCAGGTCACAGCAGCCAAGGCAAAGAGTTGCCCCCTCTTAGATTTTAAAGGGCCAGAACATATTAAGTGGCAAAAAACTAGTAATAATATACAGTACAAATATCACATAATTTGTTTTTTTTTAAGCTTTGGTTTTTTATCATCTAATCCCAGGCTTGAGCCCACGTTCTGTGAAGCCTAGGAAGAATCAAGCGCTTGAACAACACATATTCGCAAGTGTCCGTTCCTATTTAGACACCAAAATGAATGACCTCAAATTAGAAGCAAGGACGTTTTGAAATATGCATTTCTAATCCAGGTCTACTCAAATGGGATGTGGGACTTTCCTAAAAGCTTTGCTACCAAGTGGCAGCTGAGCAGTGGAAAACCCAGCTTTCACACATTCGCCACCTCTGTGGTCAGAAAAGAATAGTTGTGTACTCAGCACTCAATAGCCTTCTGAAGAATATATTCCAGTTCTCCAGAACTCTGGTATCTGGCAAATTTTCAATATCGCATACTTGCTGACTATCCTAGTGTGCTCCAGGATAATGCCGAATTATGAAGCCAGCCCTCTGCACAAAGTGTTCCCGTATTCTTTTCAAAAGACTTCCCTCCTCCACCCAGAAAGTTAAAGAAGCGATTCAAGCCCCGCTGTGGAAATACCAAGTTTGTGTTTTAGCTAAGAGGAGCGCAAAGCAGGGAGAACAGAGGTTTTCAGAGAAAGAAGGAACGAGCCAGCAGCCCCGATGAGAACTTAGAGCAGGGAGGGTGCTGAGCCCACATGGAAAAAACCTGTGCCTCTGATCCTTCCCGTGTAAAGAACTGAGAGCAAAATGCACAGGAAACAACAGTGCTCAGGTCAGAGATGAGCCAGGGAAGCCTGAGTCTGGAGGAAGCAAAAGAACTCGAGGTAAGGAAGTATGCAACAACTAGGTTAAAAAAATAGATTAAAAAAACCCAAAACAACCCAGATGGACATTTGATGCAGTGCTGCCTCTTACAGGCTGAGTGGTACTTGCTATGCCCTAAATTGCAATCTCAAGCCATTAATGGCTTGGGATGAACACAGGGGATATTTATTTTTTTTTTTTAATCACAAAAGATACCTGCTGGGCTGGCCCATTCTTATCCGGCACCTCTGCGCAAGAGATAATTTGAAGGATGCGGTGGGTGGTTAAGTCAAGAGCGTGAGCAAGAAAAGGTTTTCCTAAGGAAGTTATTCCGCTGAAAGGAAGAGGGGGGAGGTCCTCCACAAGCCCCCCCCCACCACCACCACCTCCAGCCCTTGCAGGCCAGAGGGTGCAAGGAAGAGAGGCACCGCACAGAGCCAGCCTCAGGTGCCTACGGCCAGTGTATGACACAGCGGTGTCTTGCACAGCATCAGGCCATTCATGCAGGACAAAAAGGTGCCATTCTGCAGGGTAAATATACAGGTGGTCTCTTCAGTTCAAGGTTAAGCCATGGTAATTCCGCTGTTACTGCTCACACCACACTTGATACCTGAGAAACCAGTTTCCATTCCTGTCTGTCCAGCATCTTTTATGATTATTGTGAAGGCACAAAGGTAATCTTAAAGAAAATCAAACACCCCTTTCTGCTTATCTTCTGTGACTTGCTTTGGAATAAAGATATTTGGCAAAATCTTCAAGCTTAGCAATTTAAGTTAAGCACTTAATTCCAAGTTTAGAGACTTAAATACAGATATCCACACACCTACCTCACTGCTGAGCATTTATAAAAGAGCTTTAATTTTAACAAAAACAAAGCCCTGGGAGTTGAAGACACTGAGAACGTCTGAGAATTACAGCTTAAGACAATAGTAGACTCCGAGGCTGAACAAAATCAACCCGCTCTTGCTTTATATATAGCTGACTGGTTAGCAATTCCAGCCAAACATTTTCTCAAGTTTCCATGATGAGTCATACCAAACATTGGTTAGCTTCATGGCAACAAGTTTGTATGCAAGTAATGGAAGGTAAACATAAAATAATTTTAAAACTGCAAATTGCAGTATTTATGCAAGATCTGTATCTGCACTTAATATTAACTAGACATGGCAGATTTTATGCCACATTAGAGAGCACACCTAAACAAGCAGAACTGAGGTTTATTTCATGTATAGTTGCGTTCAGGTTCAGATACATGATAGGTTATTAGCAATTTTTAAGAATAAGTTGACTTAACTAGAAACCAAACCCTAATATCAATGCAGGTAACAAGGAACCAAATAAAGCAAACATACAAGCAAGACTGCAGTATTCTATTAGGAAAGCGATATATTGCTTGGCATTTCTTGAAGTTTTGGGGCCATCAGTAGACTAGAGTTACATGCCTATTTAGAGACACACCTCACAGTCTACTTCTGCCTACTGGCATTTGAAGACTGGTTGTTAAAAAACTCTACTCCTCTGTTCCCTGGGACACCCTAGAAGGTCCACTACTTCTATTTTGTTGTGGGGTTGGGTTTTTTTCTAGCTATATATTATCCAGGTTTGAGTCTGCTTTACTTCAGTCCCCTATCCTCCATGTAGTCTAGAGAGACCACCCCTCCTTCCTCCAGAAGTCTTCACAGGCTTTATTAAGTAGCTATAATCTTTTGGGAAAGTAAGAATACTTAGTCTAGTCCTGAGAAAGCATGCCTTCAGGTATCTCAAAAGATTTCTGAAAAGCACATACTTTCCCCCTAGTTTAACTATGCTGATTATTAAACTGTTTTCCTCTTCAGTTTGGAGCCAAAATAAATTGCCTTCTGAAGAAACTTCTCCAGATCCGGGTCTTCCTTACATGCTTTGGCTGTAGAGCACTCATCTTGAGACTCCTAAAAAAGATTACAACTTTTTTGGAAACACTCACTGCTTACGCTAAGAACCAGGCTCTTTTTCAGTGACTTGGAGAACAAACTTATTTGATCCTTCACATCTCCATACCACAAGATTCATTCTAAAGAACTCCAACAGTGCTTTAAAGCCTGAAAGCCACAAGACTGCTTGATCAGCCGCAAAACTGAAGTCACCTGTTATCCTGACATAAAGCCATGAGTTGCTCACACAGAAGAAAAATTGGTATTACTTATTATCTCAAAAGGGTCAACCAAAGCTATAGATCCAACACAGGTTTTGAGCAGCAACATCTGATATTATGGCTATGCACAGTACAAATATAATTTCAAATTTAGTAATGAGCTGAATAAGATAACATCTTAAGTGAAAATCAAAGGATCTCAAGTATGTCAGTGCAAAAATAATCAAAATAATACGATGATGCTTACTTACCACCTCTTTAACTTCTCAGGTGGAGATTTATTTCAGAAAATATTACATAAACAAGACTTAAAATTTAGAGATTCTAACTCTGCCCCCTTGAGAAATATGCAGAATATCAAAAAATACACATATCAAGCCCCATTTCTAAGGAGGCTTTCAGTTCTTATTTCATGACTTGATAGGTACGGAAGAGATGATTTTCAGTTATGCTCAATCTTGATCCTTGTTTTCATCCACCAGTTTCATCTGAGGTTTCATCAAAGGAGGTTGGAGCACCGGCTAAGAGAAACTACAGTTGTTAGCAGCCAGCAAAGTTAAGTTCACCTATGAGCTGATCAGGTAACCATAAGACCTGTGGTTTTGCTCCACTATGAGAAAGTCTCACAAGTTATGTCTACATAAGCAGAGTAACAACTATACCTTCAAAGAGAGTTTTTCAGTCTAACGTAACACAAGCTGAACTTGAGATGGGAAGAAATACAATGCTGTGGCATTAAAAGCATACCTTACTCTCTGAAAACCTAGCCTTCCTATGGAAACAAGCATTCCTGAGTGACACCACAGGGCTGGCCCAGATTTCTTCAGGAGGGATTAATTAATCATGATTTAATTAATGATGATTTGAGGAGCAGCTGGAAAAATGTGTGCCCATCATTTCAAGGCAGTGTGATTCATAGGAAGAAATGTGGGAGAATAGTTGTAAGATATAAAAAATAGTGCTGCTTTACCCACCATGTATTGTCTTTGATGAGAGGACATTCCCCAGCCCGTAACATCATCATACGGAAAAGGGAAAGCGTGTTCAGCAACCTGTTCATACTGAAAATCTTGCTTTGCTTTTGTATTTAATGTAAATATAGCCCTGTTTGGGCACTCACTGAAAGACTAGGCAATCAGCTCAAATTTGGTGTGACCTCCATCTTCTAAATTGAATCACAACATCCAGAGTTTCCCCATCATGGCTTTTGCCTCTCTTTTACCTGTTCTAAAGAGCAGGCCCCAGTATACGAAGTATACCTTTCCCATCCTATTTCTTAAACGCTAGTATTTATTTCAAGACAGAAGTTGTTTCCGTTTTACAATGCTTGCGATGCACAGGCAGATTGTAGCAGCCATATTTCTTACTCCTTCTCTTGAAGATACAGATTGGTTTGTCTCACGCAGGTCTTGATCATCTGTGTTTCTCTGTTTCCACTGCTGAAATAAATAAATAAATGTCCAAGTAAGCACAGGCACCAAAATAATCCAAGCAGATAAATTTCAACTCACAAGAACACATCTATCACCTGTACAAAGCAACAGCTTCCCAGCTGGTTCACGTTTGACAACACCAACTGGGAGCAGTCAAACACTCCGAACTGCTGAGGATGGCGAGGGTATCCATCGTGTCATGCTTTTCAGTAGCAGCTGTAGCAAAATAAACTACGTAACGTCTTGCACACGCCAGCTGGATGCCTGCCCACAATATGTTGCCCTCTGCTCTCACAAAATTTAATTTAAAAGAAAAAAAAAAAAAAGGCAACACTGCATGACATTGGCATTATTTTCCAAAGCCTGAGAAGATACTCAAGTACCTCCTGGTAATTTCAGAAACAAACGCTCATCTGCCCTTTAAAAGATGGGTCCACTTAGAAGCACATTTGCACATTTCAGGTCCTTGTCAGTTGATTTTCAAGTGCAACATAATGTAAACTAGGTGACATGGTTACATGCCTTGCTTATGTAAAAAGATAAGCTGCAACCCAACACCACATTGGCAATTAAAGTCCTGTTAAGAGTTTTCATATGAATAATAATAATAGGCCTCCTGTGATACCAGCCAGGATGACCTATACAGTGTGGTATAGAGCAGCAGTTCCCCCCTGAGGACCTGGAACATTGTTCTAGGTCTATAGGAAAGATCTTCTGAAGTAAAAAAAAAGAGATGTTGATGGAAAGGGGAAGTGATTTTTCACAGGCTTTCCAAGCTATAAAGCAATCTGCAGTGTGATCAGTAGGAAATGACCACAGGCCTCATGATGACACTAAGAGTCTGTAAACAGAAATATTTGAGAAACCCTATTCTTGCTCATTTGATCATCTTGCAGAAACTCTTACAGTCAGTGACCTCCCTCGAATGGAAAAAATAAACAGTTCATTTTGAAATACAGTTCCATAACTCTTTCTCAGAGTCCTCAAATGACTTCTTCAGAGCTGACTAGTTCAAAGGAGCAGTATTCACCACTCCTGCAATTTCTCCTATTCAACACTCTTTCCTCCTGAGTTGTCAAAATAGAATTAGAAGAAGCTCAAGGGGGAAAGGGAAAAGAACTGAGAAAATATGAGAAGAATTTGAGAACTGAATTGGAGTGAGGAGGGGAAGATAAGAAATAAGAGAGAGAAAAGAAATTGATAGAATGAGTAGAATGAAACTCAATCCCAGAAACAGGTTTTTTTGATCCACACACTCAGAACTGTGCATAGTTGCTTTAATTACCAAAGAGTGGTTTGCAAGCTTAAAATCAAACCCATGTGTTTACAAAATAAAGAAGTTGAGATCAGTACTGGAAAACAGAGTCAGCCTTATCTAGTCCATCATTAATTAAACCTGTGCTGGAATATCTATTTAGATCAGCTCCCTCAGCTGAGTGCTATTTCAGAATTAAGAAAGATTTAACTTCACCTGCAAGTGCTGCACAGTTACCCAGAAATAAATCCCTCTCTCTTTCAGACGAGTGCTTAGGTAGAAGGCTACTTTGCAATAGCTAATCTAGAATAGCTACTAGGAAATCGTGCTAATTTTCAGTGAGGCTAGAGTTTATGGAGCTTTTTTGTGTACCGTAACACTTCCTCATACTAAACTTCTACTGCTATAAATGAAAGTTATCTTCTGGTATTTTTTATTATTTTCATGTATGGGTTTTTTTGCTGTTCTGGGTAGAATTTTTTTGTTCTTGGCACTTACGTAAAGGAAGCTACTTTCCTTTGAGAAGGCAGTGGGAAGAATCTCCTGGAACGCTTCTGCATAAGTGAAAAATCAGGGGAAAAATATCCCCGCTTTCTCTGCTGTTAAACACTACTTTTCCTGTTTTCTTAAATTGAATGAAAGTTTAAAACCCCGCTACTTTAAAGCTCAGTCACATAACTCCAATATTCCTGGTCAGGTGTGACAAATATTTATACATACAAAAGCATTTATAAACATGGTTAACTAAGATTCTGCCAGAGTGCTCAGACTGCTTTGCATTAGGAATTTAAATTGTAATATTCTTAATGTAACCATGAATCTCAGATTAAAAATAATGCCTTGATAATTTCCCAGTCAGCCACCTAGCAGCACCAGGCATCTCCCTAACCCATGCTGTGTGCCTCTCCATGAGTTGGATCACGTGTGAGAGGGACACTGGAACTGCCAGGGAAATCTGGGGAAAACACCTGGAAATCCACCTCTGGCTGCCCCAGCAGAGCATCCCGGCATCCCTCCCATGGAGCGGGTGTGGGGGATACCCGAGTGAATTTGCATCACGGGGTGTGGGATGCCAACACCTAGGAAGGAGCAGGAAGGAAGAATGGAGAGAAAGGAAGAAGCAGAGGGAGCAGGGGGACCAACGGACCCAACAACAACGCTGGGAGCCCTACATGACAAAAGGTGAACCAAACACCTTCTCAGTGGTGCCACCGCTGACTCTCAATACACGTCCCCCTGTACTTTCCATCTTGACTTGGCTAAACAAATAGGTGTAGCCAACATGCAGCTCAAGCCAAGAAGACACAGTAAACGTTGATTCCCATGAAGAAACCCATGAAAGATTATGGAGTTCCTCATGGGAACAGAATAAAGACCAGAAATATTTTCAGAATTGGGACCGCAGCTAGTAATCATGTTTAAGAGGCATTTGGACAATGCCCTTAATGCCATGCTTTAATTTTTGGTCAGCCCTGAAGTGGTCAGGCAGTTGGACTGGATGATCATTGCAGGTCCCTTCCAACTGAACTATTCTGTCCTGGTTTATTCTTTCTACTCTGGTCTAATCACTTCATCTTGAAGGGGAGGAAAAAAAAAAAGCCTCCATAAAGACTTTGAAATATATTAAATACAAGCAAGTGTTAGCTCTTGGTAAAGCACTAGTTTGAGTAGCCATGCCACTGGGGCCGCTGCACAACACTGAGTAAACCACTTTCTGATCCATTCTGCTAATAGTCTGTTTGAGATACACACTAGTAGTTGATAGGAATAGTGTTTCCATTTTAACTGAAATATTATTAAATGTAAGCCCGTATCTCCTCGTCACCCCTGCAGTATAAAAGTGCTAGAGAGTAGCCCTCAGAAGAAATCACAGACGTTTAAAAAGCTGCATGTATATGACATTTCTTCCACTGGACATACAGATGAAAACCAGGCACAGCTTAGCGTGAAGTACAGAATAAAAATGCAAGAGTGTGGAAATCACCAGTTTACACCAGCCACTCACACAAGGGGAAGCTTTTCTGTTTAGAGCAACAACTTATTTTTTTCTAAATGGGACCTTGTCAGACTTCAGTCAAGCAGTATGGTTTAGAGTCAGTTGCCTTTGGTGGACATTGGCACCTGCCCATCAGAATAATGAGAAAACACACTGTGGCCTTTGTTTTCTTGGCTGAGACACTCGAGCCGTTTCACTCTTTTCTGATGCTACCTGTATTTCTCTCTTATGCACTTGAAAAGCCAGATTTTTTTTCCAGTTCATTCCACAAAAGTCTTAGATGACCCTCGGTGGCCTGATTTTTAATCTGATGTATAGAAAGGTTTGCCCTAGGTCACCACAGGCACTACAGTGCTGTATTACAGCAAGGGTGATGTGACACATCATGGGTCCCTGTGCTCAAGGACCCACCCAACTGCATGCACCTTGACAGCAGCCGCAGCCTGTGGCCCCACTTCTGTCCTCTGGTCTTAAAATAATCTCACCTATACCGAGAGGTCTGACGCACAGAGACATCAAAATAGCAGTTAGATGAATCACACTTAGAGCTGTATACATGTTACAGTCATGATTTCCAAAAAGGCATTTTGCAACCCTTCATAGTCACAGCATTTGTCACTGCCAACAGCCTATTGTTTATTAAAGCTTTGGGCTCCCATCCTACAGACACGAGACTGCTCACGCACTGAAAGCCAGATACAAGTACTGCTATCTGCAGCACAAGGGTCTTAAACAGTAACTTCACCTGAAAAGGAGTTAAACTGTAGGCTACACATTCAACAGTGTCAAACTGCTTCTATGAAAAATTAAGGGACATCATCAAGACTATTTTTTTTTATTCCGTGACAATTAAAAAAGCAGGTGTGGGTTTTTTTCCCCCATTAAACTATGACATTTTCCACATCCTTCCTTCCTGAAATGACCTACTTTAATCATTGGTAGTAGGTAAGAGAGTCTGAATTATTTGGAACTGATGCTTATACTTTGACTAAAAGTTTAAATTTAAACAACCAAGAACAAAATATTTTTGCTTTTTATCCCACGCATTTTATCTGAGTTTGAAAATGATAACTGATTATGAAACAATTTTATAAGAGTTCCTAAGTTCACATTGAGATTTTCCAGTTGCTCTCCTGACATTATCACATGGTACACAAAAGTCTTATGCCAAACACTTGCAAGGATGTGCCTAAATCTCTTCCAATCTTCTTCAAATCTCAGTTAAAAAAAAAAGGTGAATTAAAAACACAGAAAACAAAGAGGTCTGGCTTCAGGTCTTCACTTCCGGCCACGCTTCCAGTTATAGAGGAAGGCCTAATTTCTAGTGAAATCCTATGGGGCTTTGTGGATTCTTCAAAGCCTTTCTCATGTGGCAGAAAGCAGTCAAACTTCCAGGATGCACAGATTTACTCACAGCATGCAGTCTTCCAGAATTTATCTGTTATAGATACCAAACACCAAATACTTTTCCTCCAGCACTGGAAAAAGGCCAGTGCCTTTGACATAGTGTTATCAGGATGACTGATGCCATGAGTCATTTTTGCAATGGCATGAAAATCTTGACTCCCCAGCTCCGAGACCAGCCTCTCCCTCGCAGCCCCAGATGCGACAGGAGCCACTTATATATATCACGACTCTCTCCTGTATATCACAACATTCCAAGTTATTGCTGCATTTAAAAGAACCAAAGTAAGCACCTGTAAAGTTTGCTTGAAAAGGTTAGGCCCGAAGAAGTAAGGCACTTAACCTGAAGTTTCACAGATGAACTTGGGGATGGATTTTTGAGAGGTAAGAGGAAATAGGAAGCCACAGGCCCTACACCGAAGTCATCTGGGTCATCCTAAACTCTCAGCGGTGTGGTTGTAGAACCCCCTCCTTCACCAGACGGCCACATCCAGCCCACCACATAGCATACCAGAGTCACCATTTACCAAGCAAAAAAAACCTCGCTGAAGCTAAAAAACAAGCAAAACCACCATTTTTGTTTTCCCTTTTGTGGCTGGCTTGTACAGTCAGAGATGTTATTTCTCTACAAAGAAGAAAATTGTTATTATTTTTCTCCTCTAATCTGCACTTCTCAAGAAACTCTGTTAATCCCCATCCTTCACTGGGGAAAGCTTTGTACTTTATCTCTCTGCGGTTCGAATCGTTTGCGCCTGGCTGTTTAAGGGAGCTGAAAGAAACATTTTAAAAGACCTGAAATTGTTTATTCAAAGAAGGCTAAAGGCATAGAGCTGGTTGGCACTAGTCTTTCCACATATTCGTAAAGGCAGAGATATGGGGAAAAGGGGTCAAGGAGGCTGTGAACCTCAGTACTTCTGCAGCACTCAGCACTGGTTCCCACCACCCTTTAATACAGTTCAAAGCGAACCCCCCCCCTTTCTCGTTTGCCTTGCTGTATTAATCAAAGGATCAAGGTCCTTTGGATAGTGCAGTCTGAGGGGAAAACCCTTCCCGGTGAGAAACAAACACTTCTTACTCATCACTCTTGGCCCAAACAAGACATTTAGTTAAACATTAAACTAGGAGAAAATAATTCAGCTTATCTGCATATGAAAACTAAGTCAGTGTCATGTCTAGACAATTAGAAAGGTAATTTTAACAGGCTTCTGGTAAACTCAGATTTCTTCTTATCAGGAATAACCTGAGTTCGCTCTTCTCTGTTGCAGTAGGACAAAATAACACTTTAACTACCCAGTACAATTTTATGTGCAGATAATAAATACTTCATGCAAAACATTTTGGTATTTTGGCGTATTATCCCACATAAATACAAGGTTTTAAAATAATAAATTATTCTGAGGTACTTCTACAAGGGTCATGAATTTCCATTAGTGATTTCTATTATGCAGAAACTCAGCTGATTACTATCTCATTCCAACAGTCAGAGTAGTTCAGTTGTGTTCAGAGAGATGCCTCTACCTGATCATCAGGCTACTGAAGACTGATACGTGAATGTCCTCTCTGGACCCATCATACGGAATGAAAAAAAGCCACATAAGCACAAATTCTAACCATTTTCATTCCGTATTCTTGAGAATACTAAAAATGCACAAATGGGTTTCACTTCCTCACAAATTAATTTGCCGACTGAATGGGGAGGGTTTAGTTTTAAGTAAATACAAACTCACAGGAGGTTTTGATGCAACACGTCCATTTCTTGCCTCTGATCAAAAGGCTGCCACCCATGAATTTTAATGGCAGTTGCTTTAATACAGTATAAGCATGGAAAGCTTAATAATACAAGGGTGAGAGCGGGGATATCCAAAGTTCTTCTTTTATCCTTATCTTTAGAAAGTTACAGAAAGCCATATTGCTGATATTAACTAACAAGCATAAATTCTTAATGGCAAAGTTATAAAAAGCACCCCAAAAGCCACACAGGAAATCAGTCCCAGCTCAAGAGCGAGACACAGGACTTTCACTCCCCAGTTTACAGTTACCACAAGAGTTTAGTCACGTGAATTTACTAATTTCAACCTTGCTGGATCTATATTGTTGTGGCCAGCCCAGCCTCCATCCCTCCAGTTCCCTTTACTGACTTCTAGAACGAACTAAAATGCTTGAGGTAGAGTTTGCTTCCAGGTAAGTGCCGTTCGCCCTCCTCTCTGGAATCAAGCCCATTGAGAGACCCCAAATCAAGAGTAGCAGAAAACTTTGGATGGCATCGTTTAACACCTCCATTGCTTCCCACTCTTCTGCTTTCAGACACCCAAACCCTCAGGCCACTTGGATGCTTGGCTACAGCCAGGCACAATTCACAATCACCAACGCAGGAGCCAGCCACCCTTCCCAAATCCTCCTTTTCCATTTCTACCCGTGGTGCAGCAGCAGCAGAGGCCTCTCGGTTTGGCTATGCTTGTGCTCTCACAATCGTCTTCGAGTTTTTCGTAGCTCTTTATTTTTCTGCCTTGCTTTCTAATGGAAATCTATTAATGTTTTGTAACCTGCTCTGGGAACAGCTGCACAATTCAGCATCTCCTCCACCGTATTAGATCTGGAATGTGCTCTATGCTATCATTTATTTTGGCAACAATAACCCCAACGTGTTTTTATTTGCATTTCAGTAGGTCTTTCCTGTTCTTCTGTTCTGCTCAGGGGTTTTTTGACTCTCGATAACTGCGGAATTTCTAGTCACACTGTATTAAAGATAAATTAAGGTACAAGCCCTCAGTTTCATTCCTGAGCTAACAGGCTCAGAAATTGAGTGCTGAACTTCCCATTAAAATCAAAGGGAAATTCTTCACTGAAATTTAACGTGTTTTGCCTCACAACTGGGGTGACCCGAAGGCATGTGCGCAACCAGCTACCGTGGATCTGTTGGCGGGCTGAGACTTATCCCACCTGATTTTTTCTAAATCGCATAGCCTGTAGCTTCGCACGGACATACTTGAAAGATTAAAGCGGTTAAACTATGCCGTGAGTTTACCTTGCACGGGAAAACACCCCTTGAAGCCGGGCCGATGCATTTAAGTGAAACTAAACCCATGCAAGAGCAGGCAAAGCACTGGCCCGCGCTCTGCCCCAATCTATATCCATTTATAATTATTTATTTTTCGGCATACCACACGGTTCTGCATTATTTCCCCGGCCGGAGGGCAGCGGGACGCAGCAGCCTCACGCTCGTTGCCCCATGCGGGGATGCGCGGGGAGGGCCGTGGCTAGAAGAACCCCCCCCCGGAGCTGGTTCCCCCCTGGCAGGCCGTGGCTAGAAGAACCTCCCGGTGCTGGCCCCCAACCGCGACGGGGTGGGGGGGGGAGAGGGCGGCTCCCGGGGCGGGGCGGCGGCAGGTGCGGGGCGGCGGCGGGAGGCGGCCATTGGGCTGGCGGCCCGGGGGGCGGCCCGGGGGCGGGACGGCGGGGCAGGGAGCCCCGGGAGAGCCCCGTGGAGAGCCGGATTTAAGGAGTGGCGCCGGGCAGAGGTTCTCCTGGCCGCGATCGTCCCTGCCGCCGCGCGTCCCCCCCACCCCCCGCCGCCGCCATGCCCGTCAAAGGAGGCACCAAGTGCATCAAGTACCTGCTCTTCGGCTTCAACTTCATCTTCTGGGTGAGGGACCCGGCGGAGACACCCCCCCCCTGCGGCGGGGCTTTGCCCCCTCGCTCGCCGCCTGCCCGGGAGGGACCCCGCGGGAAAAGGGAGGGGACGGGACGGGACGAAGTGCCTGGAGCGGTGTTTGGTTTGGGTTTTTTTTTGTTGTTTAGTTTTATGTTTTGTTTTGGGGTTTTTTTCGTACTTTTTTTCCCCCCACACACACACACACCGGGAGGAGAGGGATGGGTGCCGGGCCCCTCTGCAGGGGTTTTCCCCCGCCGGTCCCGGAGGGGCGGCGGGGAGCGGGGGCGGCCCCGGGCGGGCGCCTCTTCCCCCCCCGCCGGGCCCGGGGCGGGCGCGGCCCCAGCGGCGCCCCCGGTTACCTGTTGCGGCGCTAAATGTGCTGCGTGCCATAGACTGGGCGGGAGGTGTCTAAATACGATCTATACCCGGCTCACTACTTCGTTTTTATTGCCTTTTGGGGTAGGTTCGTGTAAGGCAGGCTGTGTGCCCTGTCTGGTAACGTTGCGGGAGGGAGGGAGGGATGCTAGGTGCGAAGGCGGCTTTCCTCCTTTCCCCCCTCTCCCCGCCTTCAGCAGCAGGCACAACACTTGCCCAGAAACCCTCTTCGCGGGTTGCACCTCTCGGTAGAGGGCTGTCACCGGCGGGGGGTGGGGGGGTGTGTGTGTGTGTGAGCTAATTCCTCCCAAGTTAGTGCTTGTGGTCGCTACCGTCGTGTTCGTTGAACTCACCTTGGTGGGAGCCTCGGATGGAGCTGTGGCTTCTGCCTCGGGTCTGCTGGGTGGTGTCTGGGAGAGAAGAGTCCTGAAATAGTGTAATGTGTAGGAGCAGGCTAGCGCGAGTGGAAATCATCTCCCCAGCCCAGCTTCTGGCACCCCTATCTCTTGTTTGCCAGGCAGGGCCAGAAAGGGTGGCTTGACTGAGAGGTTACGGCCACTCCTTAAGCACTCGGGGCACGGACATTGGAATTTAGCATTGTCTGCCTTATGGAAAAGTACACGCAGTACAACTGCCTGTGTGCCCAATGTATAGATGTAAAGTGTGAGGCTAGAAAAAAAAAATGAATTTTCTTTTGGCTATCTGCTACATTGGAGAAATGTGTGTGTGACTCCTTTTCTCTGTCTGATGTGGAGAAATTAAGTTGGAGCTGCGGAAAGAAACCACTTCTGGAGGCAGTTACAGTATTGCGTCTGGGATGACTGGAAGACGCTGTGCTGATGGATAAAATAACTTGTGATCTCCCAACTTAAAAATGGGTTTCAGCAAAGTAAGAAAATGGAACTGGGCCGCAATTGAGGCAACTTGCGCAGAGGAACTTTACAAGGGTGCAGGGAAGCATGTATTGCCACCTGAGACTTGTGAGGAGAGGGGGCGGGGGGGGTTGTGTTTGGAGGGTAAGAAGAAAACGCCTAATTACTCACTGGCTGAAACCTGGATCAGCGAGGTGCCTTGTTGAAACAGGAGGAAAATATTCATGGTTTGCTTTGTGATATTTTCTTTTTTAAAGCTCTGGACTTTTTATAAACTGTTCTATAGCACAAGAATGCTTGTTCTAGCAAAGGCATTGCTAGACATTCTCAAAGACATTCTTAATGTGAGCATCGCCATTTTGCTGTCGAAGGCCCAGGGCTGAGAATAGGGAGCGTCCTCTCATTTAGCTCAGGAGGCATCTATTGCTTGGAGGTTTCATGGTAATAAAGCTCAGAAGGTTTATGTGCACCTTTAGGTGCCTTGTAAGCATGGATGCAGGCTTGACCTGCTAACAGGGTGGAGGGGAGGAGGAGTGGTGGTGGGGAAGGGGGCTGTACCACCCGTAGGGCTGCTGCTGCCCTGAGGAGCCATGAGGGTGCAGCTCTTCGAGTGGCCTTGCCATCCCCTGGCTGTGCTCACTCATGGCTGCCTTGGATGTAGGGAGGAGAAGAGCAAGAGTGAGAGAGAAGAGTTAAAGGGAGATGAATGCTTCTTTCTCCTGGGGTGTCCTGACAAGTGGCTGGAAGCCCCAAGAGGCAGCAGATGCCAGCAGCTGGGGTTAGCCGGGGGTGAGTGTGTTTGTAGGCCAGCTGGAGTAGCCCTTCACTCTCGGGGCTCACTATGGGTGTCTGTACCCTGCCAAAGCTGTCCAAGGGGAGATTCAAGTATGATGTTAGTGAACCTCGTGCCCTCTATGGAAGAATAAAGTAGCAATCTCTCAGGCTATTTTAGGCTGTTAGGCCTCAATGAACAGTGTAAAGAGAAGGTGTCTTGGGGCAGGCAGCACTAGAGGATGGGAACAACCCTAATAAGAAAGAAGGCTTTAATGTTTCTTATGGCATCAGAGATGTGAAAAATGCATTAAGTAATGGAAGTAAATTGAGCAAAAACATTGTGCCTGAGTGCAGTTCTGAGCCTAAATTTGAAGGTGCAATCAGTGACTGGCTCTTGGCCTCCAAGAGCAGGAGCAAACCTTCTCTGGCTTCTGAGTAGTCCATGGGTGTGGGGTCCTATTGCCCAAGTGCTACTTGGGAATGGTGACAATGATGTAGTTTGATTTAGTGCATCTCCTGGAGCAAGAGAAGCTAAAAGGTCCTGTAAAGCTGTGATCAAGTTCACACAGTACTACCTTTTCTTAAATAAGTTGAGTCAGAAGGACAGGTGAGAAATTGAAATGGTCTGTGGCAAACCTGCAGTATTTGTAGATGGCATGGTAGGTGGCATGTATTTGCCTCCATCAGAGACTTGAGTTGAGGGCAAGAGGAAGCAGGAAGAGCGAAACAGCTGGGTATAGGAGGCTATTAAAACAAAAAATTGGGAAACTCTCAAGAAGTTGAAGCTGTGTTCAAAGGGAGAAGATAAAGGTTCATAAATGCTGGCAGGTCAAATACAAAAATGAACCAGGTGTATATATAGTAAGGCTAGCCAAAAGGAAGTTTTTTAGATATAACATGCAAAAAGCAAACCCACTTAACGTATCCCTCTTCAGAGACATTGGGACCAGGGAGCTTCCCAGGGAGTCCTTGCAGTCAGTAATGAGTCCAGGTGCCAAAGTGTTAGGAGTGATGTTCTGTGGGACTTTCTCTTACTGGGTGTGCATGGGAAAGAACCTGGGGACGTTCTCTGCTCTAACCTGTCTTTGACTCTGAATCCCTCACAGGCTTGAATCGACTTCTCAGCAAAGAGGTGGTGAAACACCACCACCAAATGCTGATTAACAACTTTCCAGGGTTACACAAGAGTTACTTCATAACTACAAATGTGGTGTGATTAGGTAAAACCTCCTGTTCACTGCCTATCTCAGTGCCAGAGGGCTGGAATGCAGTGAATTTGAGGTGGGTTTTTTGATTTTATGTTATTCTAGGTTATGTAGAGAGTGGCACATGTGGTGCCTCTGGAATAGGCAGAGGAGAATGTTCTTCAAGAATAATAAGTTGGTGTAGACACGGAGATATGACATTGGGGAAGAGAATGGCTACTGTAAGGGAAGACAGACTTCATGGAGCTGTTAACTTTGAAGCCTTCAGAAGCCTGAATCTTGGAGAGAGAGTGTGCTGGTTAGCATTAGTTCACTTCAATGTCTCCCCGAAATCTCAAGGCTCTTAGGGAAACTAAGTGGTCCTGGAGTAAGATCCTGGGATGAAATCGCTGATGAAGTGGAGGCAGGGCTGAGATGAGGTGGAGCTCTCTTGTGGTGGAGAGAACCAGCAGAGCTGGCATGCAGGAGCAAACCGTGTGGTGGTCAATACATTCCCACCTAATCGGGGAAAGCATGTGAGGTAACACTTTGTTGCTTGAGTAGCATCCATTACTCATATTCAAAGTGATGAAGATGAGTGCATGCTGACATAGCAGGCTATGTGACAAAGCAGAGCAAGACACTCACAAAAGGTGGGCATCAAGTAACATCTGGGAGACAGGAGCAGGAAGCAGCCTAGAGTTACAGACTAGTTGGCTCAGAGGCATCTGCTGCCAGAGGGATGAAATCTTGGGAGAAAAGGGTCTACGGTAGCTTCATGAAAGCATGAGGTGGGTGCTCAGCAGCAGCAGATGAAGAAAACAGTCTTCAGAAGTGAAGGACCTGGAGAAGTGGAAAGATGGTGCTACTGCATAAATCTATGGTGTGATGGTGTCTGGCAATGCTGTGGGCTGCTCTGATCTCCTATTTAACTTGAGAGGAACATAGTGGAGCTTGAAAATGTTTGGGAAAGGAGGAGGATGGTTCCTGCTGTTGAGTGAATTGGGATTCTTCAGCATGGAAGCAGATGGCAGGGTGAAACATGCTAAAGGTCTGTAGGATCACAACTGGCCAGGTAGTAGGTAGGGCTTGACTGTATTGGAAGAGTCAGCGAGCAAGAACTGAGGGGCATTAAGTCTGAGAAAAGGAAGTTTCAGAAAAAGTTGTGGCCGTGTGTACAGTGGTGGTGCTTTCTCCCCAGAAGGTATTGTAGAGTATGCAGTTCAAGGGGTACCTAATGAACGCCGAGGTTGGCAGCCCTCGGTTAACTTTGCTTTTGCAAAGGTACAATCTATGTCTCTGCATAACCTGTAAGTGCTCAACATGTTAAGTGGGAGGTCAGTCCTGGAAAATGCTACTGTCTGCCCTGTTCTCATACCCTCTTGAGAAGCCCTCTTGTAGGATGCTGTGCTAGATTATGAGAGTAACAGGTCTGATGGCTTTTCTCCAGTTGGTAAGGCCGGACCAAGCATCTGTCTCACCAGCATGATGTCCTCCAAAACTTCAGGGACTCCAGAGCTTTGGTTAAAACATGCTTGTGGCCTGAATGGCAGGTATGAGGACTTGTGGATGGTTGCTAGAAATGCTACTCATGTTTCAGAAGTCTGGTTTAAGCATTGCACACATCTGTCTAATGTGTAGGGAATGGTTTTTACTGTTGCATTTAAGTAAATGAGTAGTTAGGTGATCCAGTTGCCTCTCAGAGGAGTGGCTGCATCTTGCCTTCAGTTCAAGTATCACTGCAAACACCGGATTCCTCGCTGCTGTTGTGCTCCTTTAGGTAGGGCTGGTCCAGTACCTAAAGAGGGCCCACAGGAAAGATGGGGAGGGACTCTTTATTAGGGAGTGTAGTGATAGGACACAGGGTAACAGTTTCAAACTGAAGGAGGGGAGATTTAGATTGGATATTAGGAAGAAATTCTTTATTGTGAAGGTGGTGAGGCACTGGAACAGGTTGCCCAGAGAAGTTGTGGATGCCCCATCCCTGGAAGTGTTCAAGGCCAGGCTGGATGGGGCTTTGAGCAGCCTGGTCTAGTGGGAGGTGTCCCTGCCCATGGCAGGGGGCTTGGAACTAGGTGACCTTTAAGTCTCTTCTACCCGAGACCATTCTATGATTCTGCTCCCACCTGATTTTGCCTACAGCTCTTCTGTCTCAGGGTTACTGATGCTGGCCCTGGCACCTTTGGCCAGGTCTGTAATGAAAGCTGTACCAGTTCAGGTCTTTACAAGTTTGGGGTTTGATTTGGGGTTGGCGAGGGAGGTGTTGAGGTTGACACAGAACTCATATAAAGCTTTTTCTTCCAGGCTGACTCAAACTTGGCAAGAGGTCAATGGAAACATCGCATTATGCACCTTAAGACCTAAGTGGTCTTACCGAGGGTGTTTCTGAATAACCTTGGCGCGAGCATGTGCTTGATTACCTTGAGTTGTGTAATGAGTGACTACCTCTAGCTGGGCTCTTGTAACTTGCGGGGTGTGCTCAGGCTTGTCGGCCCTGGTGAGAAAGTCTTTTCCTAGTAAAACTGTTGGCTGCTCTGAAGAGCCTGGTGCAGGTCAGGAAGCACCTGGCAAAGCCCTGCATACGGAGCATGTTCCTGTGTGTTCTCCCACTGCCTTCCTGATGCTGAACTGAAGCAAGGGCCTGCGCCGTTGAACATAAATGCCGAGTTTTTTTCCCTCCTGAGTTTTGTGGAATACAGAGATGTCTGCTGCTAATATTTATAACTTAATCTATTATCGGCAAAGAAGTGCTGTAGCACGCAGTCAGAGTTCACGTTGAGTCTTTGAACAATTATTTTCTTGCTCCTTCACACTACCAGGCAACCGTCTCGCCCAGGCTCTCCACTCTTGAGAATGTTTTGTGTTCTATAAACAAACGGATTTGGGAGTGCCTGCTAAAGTAAGATTAGGCCTGCGGGGCTCTTTCTCTGTAACTTGAAGATACCCATGACTTTGTTCTGAGCTGTAATCTCATCTGCTCCTGCTGCCAGGAACAGCCAGTAGCAATTGGGTGCTCTGGCTTCTGCAGAGGCTCTTCCCTGCCCAAGTGGAGAAGAAGACTCACAGGATGGGCAGGGAAATACGTGTGTGTGTGTTTGTACATATATATGCACACACATGCAAAAGGAATAGAAATGAGTTGATTTTGTTTTCTGTAATCAACTGATACAGTTGCTGACTGCAGCATATGAATCAAAATGCTGCTTGGGTTCAGCTCAATGTATTTTAACTCTAATAAGTGCTGTGAAGTCGGGAGTGGAGTTGGAGGGTGTTGCTTTGAGAAACCTGATGTGAAGCCACTTGTACTTATAGTTCTAGCAGTCCTAGCTCCCGTTTGCTATTTAAATTGCAAATATAGTAGACTGGCTTCTGAATAGGAACTTGTATGAAATGGGCACTAGTCTTGGCGGTGGTTCAGGAATTCTGTAATGCTGCTCCTACTGTACTGGAGCACCATTTTATTGCAATAAATGCTGTGACATTAACTTTGCCCGCAACATTCTTGAAACTAGCTTAAGCAGAAAGAAAATACTTCCTTTTCCATCTACTTTTTTTTTCCGAAGGAGTTTGGAAATAGCTGCAGTTTCTTATATAACTGTTAGCACTCATTGCACATCTGTTAGGAAAGCATTTTTTCCAGAAGTTTGAAAACCTGTGCTGTTGTGGATAACACTAATCCTGTAATTAGGGGTTTAGAGTGATGTTGAGCCCCATCTGTACTTACTGTTTATGGGGTTTTATTTATAGAGTACCAGCAAGTAACAGGACAGAAACAGAGTTCATTACTGCTCGTAATGTTCTCAATTTCTTTGCCTATGTGCTTTGCAACATCATAGATCTGGTTCTGGCTTTGTCAATCCACTGTCTTGCACAGCGAGGAAATAATTAGCTGTCTGTCTTACACAGAGGAAAGTGTGAGTAATATTTTTAACTAAAAGTTCTTACCTGTTTGAGGTGAAGGGAATATAGTGGCTTTTTCAGTGTACTCTTGTCATGCTCTGGGTAAAACCTACATAAGGAATAGTCACGTAGAGCCTGACATACCTTCTTACTTCAAAGAAAAAAAAGTTATTGTTAGATGCAATGCTGAGCTGACAACTCAGCAGTATTTATTTTTGACCGACTCTATCATATTTCCACATTACTTACCCTCTGCTACAGGTAATGCCACAAACTTGATAGTTGACTATAAGCTTGGCCTGAATGTACTAAAATAGCAGAACCCTTAGTTTCCTGTACAAAAGCTTTTTGTACAGGCTTTGATCCATGTATCAGGAGTTCTTGCAGCGTCTCACTTCTTCCCTCTCCCTGCCTCCGTGCTGTGGAAGTGGAGGAAGGGCTGGTAGTAACCTGGTGGATGGTAGGGGGTGTCCCCCTACCAAAGCTTTATCTGCCAGCTTTAAGGACTTGATAACTGCTTGGACCTTAAGCCCTTTGAGAGGTGGTTCTGTCCATGGAAAGGTAAGATGTTGTATGGTGTCTGCAGTAAGTGGGGTGCTTGACTGGGGATTGTCCTTTCTTGAGATGGTTCAAGGTGACACAGTCAGAAGGGACTGAACAAAATGGTCCGTGTGAAATAGTGGTTAAACCTAAAATAAACTTTCCAGCTTCCTGAAGTGCTGTCATGCATTGTTGTATCATGGCGTGTGTTAACAAAAATTGCAATTCCTAGTTGGAAAAGCTCAAGCTTCTAATGTGTGTTTACACCAGTATCATTAGATTTAATGATTCCCTGTGCAAGCCTTCTGCTAGGAGGCTGTATCTGTGAAACCTCGGCTGTTAAAAGCCGGGGCCGGGGGGGGGGGGTGAAATGTGTTGGAGGTTGCTTGATAGCATGCCTCAGCGCTGAATGTTCCAAATTCATGCTGAAGTTAGCCAAGTTTGGTGAGGGGAGGAAGGCAGAGTGTTCTGTATGGATCTGCCGCCAGGATAGATGGGGTTGTTTCTCATCTCAAGTACGTAGCAACTGTCCTCTGCAGTGGTACAGACCCTTTGTCAGTTATCTTGTGTCACATGGAAGGCTAAAAGAAAGCAGGTTGTGAAAGATAAATACCGGGACACACCCTTAGCAAAACCATGTGGTTTGCAAGGAGGAGACTGGAGCAATGGAAAGGGCTGACTTGGGAGAAGGTGCTTGTCAGAGTGTGGGGCTGAATGGGTGGGAGGGGAGAAGTCCTGCACAGGAGGCTTGCTAGAGAAGACGCAAGGCTGTGTGACAAAGGAAGGCAGACCAAAAAGGCTTCCCCCCACCCCGTTGCAACAGCTGTTTGTTGCAACAGGCAGAAAGATGCATGCAGAAGTAGAGCCTTTGAAGCAATGGGGGTGTGTGTATGTGATGCAAAAAAAAAAAAAATTACAAGAAGACTTCATAGGATTAGAGGAAGAATAACCAGAAATTTTTATCCTCGCTTAGTGTGTGTCCGCTGCAGCTATAGGACAGAGGTAAGTCAGGCAGAAGTAAGCTAGGAGCTGCAAGATGCTTAGTAGTACAGGGAAAAGAGAAGGAAGCCTAGCTAGCTTGAGCTGGGATGTTGGCAGCACACCTGTGCCAGGACATGCCGTTACTGGAAAATTGCTGCCACAAACCTTTCCAGTGCAGTGAGTGAGTAGTACCTCTTTAACTTGACATTTTGGTCAGATTGGTAAAAAAAAAAAAAAACAACCTGTCTTCCGAGTTCCCTTTCTTATACTTGTTACTACAGAAACATATTTCTTACATGTTTCATAAGCACACAAACCTGCTCTTCTCATAGGTTTGTAGGGTTTTGCACATACAAAGTGACTAGTTCCAGGAAAACAGTTCTGTTCTTTTTCTATTAAATTTCTTTTTCAGCACTGGTTAGATTTACTTAGAAATACCCTGTATTACTCAGCTCCTATGACAAAATGAGTCTGTCGGTCTCTGCTATGTTGGGAGAACACGTAGATTAAAAACCTGGCAACCAGCTCTTCAGGGCATCTGCTTCCATGCAGCCGGGATGGGGGAGCTTGCACCCCTGTCCCGGGGAGGGGAAAAACACAGCTACCAAAACCACCCCAACACGGCTGCCAAAACTTCTGGCATAAAATCAGTGGGCGGGGAGGTGGCTGCGTACCAGCCAGATTGGTCTGAGATGCTGCCAGGTCGGTGGGTGCCTGTGGGGCTGCGCTTTGCTCTTCCCCCGGGGCTGGCGATGGTGCCCTGGTCTCTCACTGTGTTGATGAAAACTTGAAGTTTCAAATTAGCTTCTTGCCCCCTGCTTTCAAACTGCCTTTTTTTAGTTCAGTGGTCATTGTGGGTAGGGAGAGCGCAAACTGAGAACACAAGTTTGCTTTTGTTGAACTGAGACAAAAAGTCACTTTTTCTTGCAAGGAGGAGCTGCCTTTTTTTTTTTCCTGGTGCACCATGGAGAGAATCAACATTTTAATATTAAAAATTTTTTTAGTGCTATGGAGTAGTTCACTGACATCAAGTATTATCACTATTGTGTGATCACAGAAGTCTCTTGTGTCTCTGATAATAACGTTTTTCACAAGGATGACTGCTTTCCCAAGGAGAAAACATGACGCTTATCCTTCCACCCAGCCCGAGCTAAGTCTGTTTTTTTTAAAAGGAGCCATATTAAGTACGTCAGGTCTCCCTAATGTTAACCAACCAGTTTTTCTCAGAGATCATTAACTGAGCCTTCTGCTTTGCTTTGCTTGAACTTGTAAGGTTATCTACATGGCTGTAGTATGGCTTAGAGTTTCTTCACAATTTGAATAGTCTGGCCTTAAAGCTCTGCTGAGGGGGGTCGGCGCTGGGTTTTAGTTTCACAGTCCCCTGCTGTGCCCTGCTGTGTTTGCAGCGCTGCCCTGCGCTCTCCGCTCCAACACTGGCGCTTCTCAAGCCACAAACGTAGGTGGGTGCAGACAGCCAGGTGTGCTTAGTCTCAGGGATTTGTAATTCCTGAGTTCTCGCAAAACAAGAAGAGGCTGTTGGTTTCTTCTCCTAATGCTCCGGATCTGGATGCCTATCAAAGCTGAAGACTGTTTGTTGACCCAGGAAAGTGAGTCTCAAGCAGAGGGCTGTTAAACACTGCGTGACCTCACTGCAGGCATAGAAGCAGCACGTGAAGTTGTCTTCCATCGCTAAGCCCTTCTGGTTTTTGAACTGAGGAACTGAATGAGGTGAGATGAGATTGCAGAGGCTTGTTGGAGTGACGCTGCGGCAGTGAGCGCAGGTAGAGCAGCAGCCCTTCTCTCCGCCGGTCCCCCGCTTGCACCTCTCCCTCCCCCTGGGCTGCTGCTGTGGCACAATAAGTTGAAACAATAACGCTGTTGTGACATACTGTGTACTACCAAGGTTCTTCGGCATAACTTAAAATTAGTTTGTCAGCGTAGCCCTAACAAGGAGGGCGGTAGGGATTGTGCAGGCTTTGTTCTTGCTGTGTGCTTTGTGAGTAAGGCTGTGCCTACGCACCAGCAAAGTGCCTTTTGCATAGGTCTGGAAACCTCCGTTTGGGTTTGGCTCTTTATGCATTATGTATCACTTCATCTTTCTCCCAGCTGAAACCCTGCAGCTCTTCTTTGAGTCGGGTGCCTGCTATATGAGAAATGCTGGTTTTTCTGGCATGGCTGGCTTCCTGCATGAAATGACCCTCTCGCTTTTCTTCGCTCCTACCCAAGCCCTTTAGCTCTGTAGTGGGGGTGCTTTCTGCTGAGAAGCTACAAGGGGTGTACCTTCCCTTAAACCCTTGCCTAGCTCCTTCCTCTTTGTCCCGTGTAAATCTTCAAAGCTTTCCTTATTTTTATTTTTAATAGAAGAGCAAGCCTAGGAGGTTAGGAGAGACAGCCATGGCCAGCAGAGCTGTGGCAGCCCTCAGTGAGCACAAGTGCTCCCGTAGCAGGGAGAAGGGGCTCTGGGGCTCCCCATGGGGAAAGCAGTGGGCAGTCGGGCTTGGTGTGGAAGGAGCCCACCCACGGGTGTTGCCTGTGGCGAATGCCTTCCATATTCCTCCTGAAAATTAACATTTTAAAGTTAAACACTTTCCAGTTTCTTGGAGACCAGTCAAGAATGTTGTTCCCTTTTAGAAGGAACTTCTTATCGGAGAGAAGGCTTTGTTTTTCCTCTTCATGCATGCTTAGCCTAACCAAAGCTCCAGATGTTCTAAGGTTATTGCTCACTCTTTAGATTTTTCATGTCTGCTGCAATGTGTGGTATTTCTGTCCTCATCTCACTTCCGTAGAGGTTTTTTTTGATAGTTAAATGACCTTCAAAGGAGATAAGGAAGAGCTGAGAAGCACACTTTTTGGTTTCTTTTTCTTTTTTTGTGTGCAAGATGACACCAGTTTTCTTTCTAAAGTGGGGAGGATCCAGTGTGTTCAAAGCAAACTGTCAGCACTTGCCTTACCAGAGTGCAGTTCCCTCTTCCTTGCACACATCTTGATGCCTTCTGCCAGATGTTTCATCCAGCAGCTAGTTTATACACACAACAACTGGCTGGAAACACAGGCCCCAATGTTAAGAGGAACCTGGAGGCACACAGGCAGAGATGATAATAAAATAAAACTAAATTTGATTGCGCTGTTCCAGATCAGCACACAGCAACGTTGCTCTTTCAGCAGCCTGTATTTTCCTGTTTGTGTGGTAACTTACTGGATTGGTTTTATCTTGTTTTGCAAGAAAGAACACTCTTTCTAAACTCTATATTGCAGTATGCTGAACTCCCACCAGTCTAATACGCTAGAACTTTTATCTGGCCTTCCAAGGTGCTTTGTCTTACAATCTGCTTGTCCTTCAGTGTGAAGATTTAAGATCACTAAGCCATACAATGTCACTGCAGTCACACAGAATAAAAAATTGGGTGGAGGGGGTCAGTGGAAATACTGACACTTGGCACTTTGGTAAACCTTGGGTATTTTCAGTAAAGAACAAGAATGTCATTGTTCTCATGGGGCATTGTAGTGTAATATGTAAACATATCTGTCAACAAGATGCCTCATGTCAGGAACTCAGTTTGTTCTTATTTTGGTATCCCTGTCCTTTTATGCTGATTCTTTGTCACCACCTCTTTAAAGAACAGAGCTGTATGCTGTGTTTACTTCTGGTGTTGTTACTGATGCAGGGGTGAGTGTATTAAATGGTATTATTTAACCAGGCTTGCTTGTTCTTACAGCTTGCAGGGACAGCAGTACTTGCAATTGGACTATGGCTTCGGTTTGATTCACAGACCAAAAGCATCTTTGAACTGGAATCCAACAACACGACGTTTTACACAGGTAAGCTAGGAGATGGCTTGGGGTGATAGATCACACTTCTGCACCCTGATTTCCTGGCTGCTAGAAACCATCTTCCTCAAAGGTTAAAGACAAAACAGCGCGAGACAGCCTCGATGGGGCAGAAAGCAGCCTCCTCTGGCAGGTTCAGGAGCCCAGCCCCTGCTGTGAGCAGGCAGCAGCAGTGTCACACCATCAGTTTCTTGGCTCTGTATGCTTTGCGCTTAATCTTTTTTTTGTAGCTTAGACCCTGCAGTTCCTCTTTGGGCACTGTTGAGGAAGTGTTTTGTAGTCCCAGGGACTCCTGGTAGACATGGAGCACACCTCTTCCTGATGTTTCTCATGATAATTCAGCCAAGTTTCACTCTAAACTAAATGAGTAGTCACAGATGACATCAATAACTGTTTCTTTTTTTTTTCCCCAAAGTGACAAACCTAAGCTACCCAAAACCAGAACTCTATTGCCTCATCTCTCATAAAGAGCTTATGTACTGTTGTCTAACTCTTATAGCCCTATGTATGCTAGTTTATACTGGACATTATGGCAAGGATGCACAAATATCTTGGTCTATATCAGCAACTGTTACAGGCAACCTAGATCAATGTAGCTTTAGCTAGGCCAGGTGGAAGTTATTCATCAATAGGTTCTGGGCTTCCCACAGGCAAAGCCTGGGACAGCTTGATTTCCAATTAGGGGATAAATACACATTTTTTGGTTTGCTATTATGATGTCTTAGAGTTCCTAATGAAATCAGATTTTATCCAAACTGTAAGATTTTGATCTCGACAGTCACTTTTAGGCTGGGACAGAGGGAACACATGCTTCTTTGGTTGTCACCTGTAGGGGCTCAAACCCTTTTTGAAACCAAGTAGCTGAGTTTGAAGACCTCAAACAATTGGGAACAAAGCAAATTCAAATACATACCTTTCTTAACATACATGTCTGCCATCTTTGATTTGGATAATCCTTATACATACATGTTTCACATCCCTGCAGCACCTAGATCTGCCATGTCCTGTATGGCATCGGTCGTTAGCCATCCACAGTGTGGTTAGGTTGCCGAGGAAAGTGGCTCTTCGGATGCTGTGACAGATCAAGTAGCTCAGCAGAACTGGTGTCTCAAGGGTCAGCACAGACCGTGTAAGGCATACGCTGGTAGGTGCAGCTGAAGTGGACGCCTTGTAGTACCAGGGTAGCCTATGCCTACAGGGAGTACTACTAGGAATGATGAGTTAGGCTTGTTAGAGACTAGCTGAGAATATTGGAATAGTTGTGCAACTTCAGGAAAGAGGCCACAGGCATGGAGATGGCTTATCTGTGAGAAATCTTGTATGTCACCCGTGATATGCTGGTGTGGTAGCAAACAGGTGTATCTTGCTGCCACAAAGACTTCTAGATGCTTTTAACTGGACCTTGGAAAGGGAACAGAAGTCTAAACTTAATCATTGAGCTGAATATTTAACAAGTCTTATTTTGGGTAGTCTAAAACAACTCTTTCACCTCCTAAAACATAAAAGTTTTATGTTTTGCTACTTAAACTACTGGCTGAATGCAGCAAAAACAGAGAAGCAAACCTACTTGAAATCTCTGTAGGTTAGTTTTAAAAAGTTTAATAGGAATTACTGGTTTGACATGCTTTTTTTCTGGGAGTAGTTACTGACTGCAGTTTCCAATAGGAAGTTGAAAGAATGTGTTAATTGGCACCTAGTAACAAAGCAGGTTACCTCAAAAGCTTTCTATGTTACTGAAAATAAACTGAACTAAGAGGTTCTGATGGATTCTTTTTCAAAATGTGAAAAGTTTAAGCTAGGGTGAAAAAAGTGGTGCTGGAATTTCCTGCTGATAAGAAATGTCAGACTTAATCGCTTACATATGCTTAATCAAGTAGATGCTTATTTGGGCAGCTAATCCAATTTATTAATTAAATTAATTAAAATCCTAAGGTTTGCATCTAGAAAATATCATTTGTGAATGCTTATGTATGGCTTTCTTTAAGTACTATTGATTCTCTGAAGGCCAGAACTCTATTTTTGTCTCTCTTGATAAAAATGTCGTACTAATGCTACATGCTTTATGCTGATTCTTTGTCTCATGTTTCACCACCTCAATAACACTTTCCTGCCATCCTTTGGGAGTAGTTTTCCTCACTGCCTCTTGCTGCTCTCACCAGCTAGCAGCTGTAATGCTTAAGCTGGCAGTTCGCAAGCTTAAAAGGAGAGGATTGGGCATAATGGTGTCTTCTAGCCCAGAAACGTGTTGCCCTCTATGCTCCAACACACTTGCTACCTAAATTCTGGGCAGAATGGTCTACAGGCTCAGCCACTTGGCATGGTTTGAAGGTTTGCAAAAGCAGAAAAGGCTGAGTTTCTTGTAGTTAGAGGCTCTCAAGTTAGGCAGCTGAAGTGTAGACTTGTACCACCATGACTGATGGAATAATTTGGTGTTTCCTGATGGAAAAACATTTAAAGCCTTATGACAGATTGTTATGATGTCTTTTAATACCCATTCTGCTAGAGCTAGCGTGCTTCAAGGACTTTCAGGTTTTGATAAATCACTAGTTCCACTTGTCTCTAACTGCAGCACACTCTTCGTCTGAAGTTAAGTTGATAACTCTGGCTCTGAGCCAGTTTTAAAGTGTGTCTTACGTTTTGACTTAGATGGCTTTATCTTGCCCATTTTCTAGAACTTGTGGAACTGCAGTAGTGATACACATTAATTGTTGTAAGTTGAAGTTTTTATTTATCAATACACTTCCCCACAAGTTTTGAGATGTGTTTGATTTGAAAACTAAGCACACACACCCACCCTTCTTTTTTTGCTTGGAACACCTCAGTAAAGAAACTTAAACTTTGGCAAAAGCTACAAGTGCTATTTGTGGAGCAACTAATTTCGTACCTTGCTGCTGAGGTCTCAACTAGCCTGTATACATGTCTCTGTTCTCCTCCCCAGGAGTTTACATCCTTATTGGAGCTGGTGCACTTATGATGCTGGTTGGTTTCTTGGGATGCTGTGGTGCGTTGCAGGAATCTCAGTGTATGCTTGGCCTGGTAAGTGTTCAGAGTAGTGTTTAAATTTTTAGTAGCAAGATGAGGAAGGAAGGGAAACGTTACTGTGCAGTTAAAGGGCAGCAGATGCTCATTGTTTCAGCTCCATAATGTTTAAACTCAGGGTCACCTACATAGTGCTAAAATGTTAAATATAGTTTCTATTTCTGGCCCTGAATTCAAATGTCCATGTTGTATTTAAATACAGGATGACTTCAGGAGTTAATGACACAGTCAGACATTGACATATCAAGGCTGGGAGTATGTGTGAACACAGAACTAAGATGCTGATAAAAGTAATGCTATCTACTAAACAGTTTGTCCTGAACTCTGAAGGCTGTGCAATCTGTAATCTTTGAGACCAGAACTGTGGTATTTGATCCTTGAAACAACTAAGCCTCTACTGTTCATAATAGCAGGATGGGCTCTTCTAGTTGACAGCTGCTGGACAAGCCAATGATTGGAGAGCAACCTCGTTGTTTTCAGACTGGGGGGGCCAGTGGAGCTCACTGGTTTCATGCACATCTGTACACTTGTGGAACTACTCATCCAAATAACCAGAGGACTTAGTTAATAAAAGACTACTACTATAGCTGGTGAAAGAACAAGTCCCATTCTGTGTCATGGAAGAAGTTAATTTCTTACATTTCTTGCAAAATGATGCCTCAAGCCCTTTGTTGTACTTCTGAACGTATCTCTTTAAAGTGCCTTTAAATGGTAGTAGTGTTCTGGACCTGGTAGTTGATTAAACACAGATGACACTTATTTTTATTTTATGGGATACATAACAAAGAAATGACCATTAGGTCTCTGGGAGTTGGTGGCAAGCTAGGTATTAAGTAGTGACTCCTAAAGCAATAGGGGTGACAAACCAGAGAAAAAAAACTAGTGTCAGCTGTTGTGATCTGAGTGACCTGGGCAACTTCAAAGTCTGAGTGAACAGATGATTGTTTTTAATTAACACTGATCAAAAAGGAGGACTTCTGCTTGGAAAACACTGCCAGGCTTTCTGATGCTCCTGGGAGGAAGTGCTGACCTAGTGCGGTGTGTCCTCTTTCCTAGTCTTACCAGTGTTTCAGACCTCCAACTGGAAACTGGTTGAGTGACAGTTCTCACAAGGCTGAATGCTGGGGACTGGACAAACTTGCGATATATATAGTGTGATGCTGTTTTGTGGTACTGTGTCTTAATCAATGATGTGGTCTTTCTTTTCTAGTTCTTCCTCTTCCTTTTCGTGATTTTTGCCCTTGAAATTGCTGCTGCAATCTGGGGATTTGCAAATAAAGAAAAGGTATGCTGCTCTTAAAAGTTGGCAGGGTGGTGGGATGCTGAAACAGGTTGCCCAGAGAAGTTATGGATGCCACATCATTGGAAGTGTTCAAATCCGGGTTTCAGCAATCTGATGCAGTGAAAGATGTCCCTGCCCATGGCAGGGGGGGTTGACTAGGTGATTTTTAAAGGTCCTCTCCAACCCAAACTGTTCTATGACTGTGCCCTCAGAAAGTTAACAGTCTACTGAAAACTATACTGGAACTCATCAAATCTTGATTACCCAGGGAATTTTGGGGGAGAGGAAGAACATGCGTTCTAGGAAAAAAAAAAAACACAAGAAATTAAACTCTAATATTTAACAATGAGACTGTAGCAGAGAAGTGAGTCCAAGATGCTGTGGCATGCTAGAAATGCCCTCTAGGCAGTACCTGGCTGACCTGTGCGGCAAAGTGGGCCATCAGTGAATCTGTACCATTTCTAGATATGAGATATAGATTCAGCTATAGGCTGAATGTTTCTGCATCTAAAACGTGGCTGATCTGGGCTGCCCCTCACAAGTAGTCAAGGTTCTGCCTTGTTTCAAAATAAGGTACTTGGTGATAAGGGTTGCTTCTCTGCTTACATTACACAACAGGGGAATATAGCAACTTCTAGGGTACAGAAATGAATAGGGAATACTTCTGTGTAACCAACGGGCAAAGACTCGGTTCTCTCACTCTGCCTAGAATATGAAGTGTTTGGAAGGGAAACTCCAAATCTTATCTGTTCAGGTGTGGCCTTTAAGGTGAGTGTACCAGTTAGGCTCACCTGTTCCGGATAAGAAATGCTGTCCACACTGTTTCTACTTGTCAAAAAGACGGGTATTGTAGGCTGCAGAATTTTTAATGACTGACTTAATCAAAACAAGTTTTCCATAATTAATATTAAGGTAAGACAGTAATACACCACAACTCTTTGCCATCTTGTAGGTTATTGAAGAGTTAAAGGACTTCTACGTGGAAACCTATGAAAAGAGATCTCAAGCAGCTGCCAGAGAAACCCTGAAAGCATTTCAGTTAGCTGTAAGTACATGGTTATACTTAAACTAGACAGTAATGCGGCTTGTTCACACTGTTCTCCATGTCATCCAATCCCCTGTACAGCTCTAGTACCTTACTAACTAGAAGAAACCAAGGGAGTATTAGTAACAAATTGCAGAGAAGATATTTTTGTATAGTATTAGTGAATTCAGTATGCTTTTTTTCTGTCCCTTTGAACCTCTGAAACGTGTAGAACTAGTTCTTGTTTTCCTAAAACTCAGAAGCAAGCTGGGAAATTCTAGATCTGTGGAATTGGTCTGGAGGCACCATAGTATGCATACCTGCATGTCTATGAGGAGCTTACCTTTGTGTCTGTAAGGAATACAAGCTGTCACCAAAATTAATGTGTGTATACCTAATGAGATCTAGCTCTTCCTTTCATAATCTTGGCCTTTAATGTAATAAAGGCTTTTTTAAAATTAGGTTTATAGCAATCACATTGGGATGACTTCTAAGTGAATTTGCATAAGGGCTGTAATAAAACCTAATGTAACCTATTTCTTTTTACCAAATACAGTGCAAAAATAAGGAATCTTTAACCTGGTTCTCCTTTCTTGTTTTCTCTTGTAGCTAGACTGCTGTGGTCTTAAAGGAGTTCTTGAGCAGCAGTTCATGGACACCTGTCCGAAGAAGACCATGGTCGAGTCGCTTTCTGTAGTGGTAAGGCATGACTTAATTCACCATCATCTCTGCCCCATGACTAGAATGAGAAACATGCTTCTGAATAAACCCTTTCAGTCCATGGGAAATTCCCACATCACACTTAGCAACCTATCTCTATGACTATAATCAGTCCAGTTGTGGAAAATCAACATACTGTCACTGTGGAAAGAACAAGCAGGGTCAGCAGGAAATGTGAACTTGCGCAGGAAATGTGTAGTCTGTGTGTCACTAAACTTGCTGGCGCAATGGACAGCATAAGGCCAAAACTTCACCTAAAAACAAAAAAAAAACCAGACTAGAGAGCTCTGTTCTCCTGGCTGCTCCTAACACCAGAGCACCTCCCTGGTGCTGCAGAGGAGCTGTTGTCTCCCCTTTTTCTTAGGGAGAGCATGGGGTGGGAGCAAGTTTCAGCAAGGAAAAGGAAAGGTGGGGGGGTGTAGTGCATTGTTTAGGTGACTGTGTTGCTGCAAAGCCAGTGCTCCGAATTGGGTTCCCATGTTGAAATACTGCTGCAAAGGTGCCTGTATGCCACAGATACAGGAGAGGCATCTTGTGTAGTTCTTAATTACCTCTTTTCCTATTATTCTTACAACAGTCCTGTGCTCTTGCTTTATGCTCCAAGAGAGCCTGTGTGAGTCTTCCATAGAAAATAAGGTTCTTACAATGCAGGAATTCAATTAGTGACTTGATTTCATTCACATTACTTGTCCTCACCCTTTCACTACAGATGGTTTTTTCCTTCAAATATCTGACCACATGAGACATTTCAATCTGTATTTAGACTGCCTTTAGTCTGCCCATACAATGTGCTATGAGTTAGACTATATGGGAGTACTTGAGGCAGCATGCAGGTTGTATTGTTTGCTTTTAAGTGCTTCAGCTGTTGACTTAATCTTGTGATGTGTTTATGGCCTTGTCCCAACTGTAGGGGAAAAACATGCCAGTAGGTAGACTGCAAAATTAAAGGGATGTAATGGTGTGGCTGATCTGTGTGCCTCTGTAAGAGGCAGTACTGTATTGATATTCTGATTTAACTGATTAATTTTGCCAGTATGTCCCTGTAATTCTCAATTTGGTCTTTCCTTTGGATTGGTTAAAGAACAATTAAAGAAGAGTTGTTTTCAGCAGCTCACTGTGGTATCCTGCTGGCATAAGTAGGGCAGGAGTTGGGATGAGACCAGCCACCAGGCTTTTGAAGACTTGCACCTGTGTAAAAGTTCCTTGTTCTTTTTCTTGGCTATGATGTGTCTTTGGGAAAGGACTGTACTTAGATTTTTCTTTAGTTGCAATGGTAATCCATTGTCCTGGGAGCTTCAAACTGGCACCTCTATGAATCTACTCATAGCCTAGCATGTATGCACGCAGCTCAAGAAATCCTGAGGTCTCTGCAAAATTACAACAGGAAATATCAAGAGTGGCTTCAAATTTATTTGGAGAAGAGCTGAGTAGTACAGCAACCTAAATGCTGATGGCTATTAGTAACAAGCCAAGTCTGGTACAACTGCTGTTGGTCCTGATCTACCTGATCAGCTGCAGGTGTTGAGAAGGGAATCCTGCTGTAGCCAAGGCATGGTTAAGAGGTTTAAATACTTGAAGAGCAGATTTAGGCTCCTCCACCAACTTTTGTGTTGGAACATCTCTGTCCCAGTTTAAAGCTGTGAAAATAAAGACCAGTTCAAAGCAGCTTTCAAAAGATGAGCCTTCATCTCTAGTGGAAGCGGACATGGTCAAAGGTGTAGCATCAGTCAGCAGATTTGAGCTCTAACAAGCAAGCAGAAACAAGCCTTTCATATGTATGAAACTCTAATGAACAGTCTTTCTTTTCAGTCGTGCCCTGCTGCCATTGATGATGTCTTCAATTCGAAATTGAATGTGATTGGAGCAGTTGGCCTTGGCATTGCTGTAATAATGGTGAGTTTCTAGCTTATTTGGAGGGTAACTGTATGGCCAAAGGCTATTTCTGGCAGAAGTCTGTTGAACGCTGCCTGGCGTTCCCATTCCACTACTGACAAGTACCGGCAGGACGAGGGTGTGTGCTGCAGGGCCCCGAGGCAGCGCAGAGGGTGGGGTGTCTTGGACCTCCCGGATTCTGATTTGGATTAGGATCTGCCTCCTTGTAGTTTTAGCCGTGGTGAAGTTGTATCGGTAGTGTATGTCTATATAGGGCGAATTGCCAGGGTCATGTTGCCAGCCCACTTAATCCCAGTATCTCTCAGGCATCCTTGTTTTTTGTTTCCTTTATAACAATTAAAGACTGCTAGAGAACTGAAATAACAGTGCTGCTAGTAAGAAAATTTGCACTTGTTTTTTGACTTCTGGAGGAAAGTCAAACAGTTTCATTTGCATCCATGGATGTAAATATACTGTGATGATCAAAGATTTCTTAGGAGATGTATAGCAGCAGTTTATAGCTGATATATTTGGAAGTATTGAGGGTGAAGGGATTTGAGAATGGACTGAAATTTGGGGAGGGGGGGGGATGTCTGTAGGATAGAGTTAATATGGCCTCTGGGTCAGGAAGAGCAGCTACACTTGTCCCTATGTTGACAGAAGAATGTGCCTTGGTCCCCTGATTTCTAGTGTTTGTTTTCTTTACAGGTTTTCGGCATGATATTCAGTATGGTCCTCTGCTGTGCTATCCGCAAAAACAGAGAAATGGTCTAAGAGCTAAAAACCCAAGACTGCTGCACTATAAAAAAAAAATCTTTGTCATTAACTTTAGCGTTCTGAAAGCATTTCTAAAAAGTTATATATTTGTTACCTTTTTAATGCTTTATTTGGTACTGATGTAGGTTTGCTTTTTATGTTATAGGTTAAAATGAGAAAGGTATATCTGACTCAAGACAAATATTGTACATAAAATACCTGACTTTCTTGAAACTTATGTAATTTGGATGTAATTTATGTTGGAGACAATTTGATACTTAATAAAGAGTAAGACATATTGTATGTTTGTGGGGGAGAAGAGACTTTACTATGCTTATTAATCATTGTTAGATGTTACGCAAGTTCAACTCACTGCTACACATCAAAGTGTTAAATTACTAGGGCTTTAGTATAAAGCAGGAAGTAACTTCTGTGCCAATACCATATTTGAAGGGAATTCCAAGGAATGGAAAAGACTGTTAGAGCATGTTAGGGAAGACATCATCATTCCTTGTTTCCTTGGTGTGTGTGTGTGTGTGAACAAAAGCAGTTCTTAATTATATTCCTAAAATATTACTGCTGTAACACTTCTGCTGTCATCTCCACACAGGATGGCAAAGGATGACTGTCACACTGGTGATGTGCAGGCAGTGGTACTTTGATGCAAACAGGCTGGGCTCTACCCTGGAGCCAGCTGGGCTTTCCTGTATCTGCCTGTCTGCTGACATAACTCTGTCCCCTGGCATCTGACACGGCCTTGGTCCCTTGACAAGGCGGATTCCCATAGTGTGTGCTCGGGATTTTTCTCAGTGGCTGGCTGGCTTTGTGTGTCCAAAGCCAGTGAAGTACACTGAAGGGCTTAAGGCATGTGTGCCAAATCTCAGGTTTTCCAGTGCAAGGGAGGGGAAAAAAAGTTGCATTAGAAGTTACTGTAGAGCTCTGTGGTCACTGCTTGCAGCAGCAGCTAGAACTGTAGCTATCCTGTTTCAGTTTAAAATAAAAAAAAGAAAAAAGGATATGGGAGGGAGCAGAGGTGTTGGTGTGGAACCTTTAGCCTAAGGAACTGACAGTATGTCCTGTACTTCTACTCTAAATGGCTTCATAAGTTTGTGGGTTTTTTTCTCTAAAATGCCTTCCGGTGAGGGCTGCCTATGGACTTGGATCCTTACCACAAGTTGATGCGCTGTAACTGTACCTGGTGTTGCCTTACTGTAGTATCTCAGCTGTGTTCCTGGGAGCTTCTGGTCTTTCTCCTGTAGGTATTACAAATGCCTTAGTAGTCCTTGCTTGTTCCCACCCTTCTCTTGTAAGGAGGCTGGTATTTATTATGAGAAATATGGGAGTTGTTGAGGGTCAGGCTCTGGCTATAGCTGTGGACTAACGTACGGATATATTGCCCACCTTTGTGTTACCCATTGTTATTTGTCTAAGGGGTTATGCAAACCATACAGCTCTCCTCTGTAATGCGTTGCAATATTCTGTGTTAATGGGGCCTTCTTAAAAAAAAAAAGTCTGATTTAAAAAAAAAAGTCAGATGATAATCATGCTTTTATGTGACTTGAGAGACTGGAATGACTCCAGAAAGGAGTTGATCTCATTTTCCACTTTGCATATATGAGAGAGCCTGGAGGGAAAAATCTAATCTCATATGGGAATTTGAGACCTACCTTGTCCCTGAGCTCTTGCAGAACTGAGAAGCAGCATTTTTGTTGGCTGTGCAATTCTTGGCATGAGACTGAAACCGGCACCTGAAAGAGCCGGGGTGAACTGCTGTCAGCCATAATAGAAGTTTACTGCTGACTTCAGCTGCCCTTGGTTTTATTGCTCTGTGTTGAGGCATGTGTTTGGGTCACCGACATCTGACATGGCTGTAGTCCAACACTGGCAGCGTTTGCCAGTGTCCAAGAAAATGCATTGGGCTGTAACTAGGGTGATGAGAACTAAGCTGTAGACCCGGTGGCTGAGATGAGTTTGGGGGACAGCTATGGAGGAGGCTCCTCTTGCACTGGCGTCCAGGTCAACTGAACAGCCAGAAGACTAAGTTTATACCTTTTACTGTTGCTGCCTTCTACAGAAGCTGGATGAGAGCTTCCTGTCAGTTAGTCTTCACCTTGCAACACTGCTGCCTTAACCAGTGTTTACTGCAGTGCTTCATGCCTCCGAGGCCGGCCCCCTTCCCCCTCCCCCCCCCCCAGTATTTTTTTTTAAGTCCTACAGCCTGATCTTCAGCCGTTCTTTTTGAACATCCTGTGTGTGTAGGTTGGTGTTTTCTGAGTAACCAACACATGGGCAAGTCTTCTTTTATCAAAGAAGAAAGAGCTACTGTTTATTACTTAAATATCACCTTCCTTTCAGCAGGAACATGAATTACCTGGTTGTAGTCGTCTTGAGATCTGCAAGCTAGTCTGGAATGAATACTTCTTAGTAATGAATACTGATGAGATGAATGATGAGAACTTTTACTTTACAAGTAGCAGTTGTGACCAAATTCCCTGAAGAATTTGGTTCTGAACAATGACAGCCTTAAAAAAAAAAAATCTGTGTTTGTAGCACTGACTACCCAAGCAGGGAGCGAGTTCCCATCTCCAAGTTAGGTCCAGATTGTCTTGAGGAAGCTGGAGCAGAAAGTGATTTGAAGTAATATGTAGAATCTCAGGTGAACAAAAGGGATAGTAGATTTTCCGCAAAGCAGGAAAGGGGGAATTACAGTACTGCAGGAGAAACACTGCTTGGGACAATGTTGGAGTAAGATTTTTTTTTTTTGTTATTTTCCATGTGCATGCTGTGGCAGAAGTGACTAACACTGGTATAATGCTTGTGAAGGGAGGGAGAGCGAAGTGGGTCAGGATACAACAAGAATCCCTGTTAGGAAGAGGTCTGACCCACCTAAGGAAGAGGCGGAGTCAGGAGAAGCTTGGAAAAAATTAGAGTAGAAAAAAAAAAAATCATCCTAGAGGTGGGTTGTAATGCCTCTTGGGAGGAGTAGGTAGGGCAAAGGAAAACATACCAGAGTAAAATACTTTGTCTTTTCTATGCCACCTAGCTTCCCCATTGGTAAACAGAAAGGTGTAACTATGTTAAGATATTAAAGCCTGACTGGAATGTAAGAAACTACTCCAGAAAGGAAAAGAGCTTAAGCAGCTTTATTTCCAGACACAAGGAGACTTCTTTGCTACTGCTAATCCTTTGCACTAAACTTGCTTAACATAAATGTTTTGCGGTGAAATGTGATGCTGTGTATTTTACATCTATGGGAATTGCTCGTGGATAGCAAAGGGCTGCTGGGATCAGAGCAGCCCTGGTCTAGGTACTTGCTTGGACTGGGACAGTAGAAGAGATGATAACTGGTAATGGGAATAAGTCCTATGTCAGGCACTAACATAACGCCCTGCCTGTAATGCTGTAAAATGGATAACATTATGCAAAGCTTATACAAGCTGTTGAAATGCGCGCGGCGAAGTGTCACGGTGTAGGGTGCTGCTGGGTTTTGGCTTGTGTAGAGGGGGAAGCAGTGGTGGGCTCTGCACCGTACTGCTCCCAGATGGCTGTCAGCTCTGCCCCTCGTCTGCTGCTGTGAGGAAAACAAGGGAAGATAAAGCCAAACCACTAAAGGATATGGCTATTTATATGTTGTAAACTAGCCAAGGACCGGGGGGGGGAAGAACAGAGTGCATTCAGAATATGGGAATTTGTACCAGGAAACAGTGGATCTGCTGTTGCAAGATTAAGAAAGTAAATGTTTGAGTTAGGCACGAGGACTTTACAAAGTCCTGAGGAAGGCTGGGTTTGGTGATCTACAAGGTAATTATGCCCGAAGAAAGATTGTTTTTCAGACTTACTTTAGAAAATCAGAGCTAGCCTGCCTTAGAAACAGAGAGGCTCAAGGTAGCTGCATGGTCAGAGGCGTTGCAAGGAGGTGTACCAAGGCAGGGAGAGCCTGGTTTTCCACAGGGAAAGGGTTTGTTGCTGGAAAATGGCTTATTCCTTTACAGTGGAGCTGGGAAAGTCTTCTGAGGTATAGCACAGTGTCATTTTACAGGCATCCTAGCGCATCAGCACCATAATTAAGTACAAGGGGGAAAAAAATGACAGCAGGTTCGTGAATCGTGGAAATGGTGTGGCATGTGGGAAGAAGCTGGCAGTAAGGTGTGAGCCCAGTACAGTTGGGACGGGAAAAAATCCTATCAGACACTTCAAAAATTTAAATCCATGATACCACATTCTGACTACATTTCAGTAATTAATAGGGTTACTTGTAAAGGGTGTAGACGTCTGTGTGCAGAAGGGGAGGATGTAGTTACCTGCAGGGTGACTTTGAAAAGAGCTCCTAAAGGAATTGCTCCACTAGACACAACAGCCTGGATTTATTTTGACAGGCTGTCCCAGTCAGGGCTATATTTCCCCCCCCCCCGGCCCCACACACCCCTCGGGAGAAAAGAATATGAAGTGTTTGCAGATGCTTTTTAGGAACCACCAGTACATCTCCACTAATCGTGTTTTTTCAGATGAGTCTGTGAGTCCAAGCAAACTTTGTAGGAGATGGGCTCAGGGAAACCGCCCTGGGGGGGGCGGGGAGGTGAAGAAGAGAAAGTAGTGGGGACTAAAATCCTAGTGATGTGAGTGTGATGCTGTTTCCATGAGGGAGGTGCTGTGAAGATCAAGCTGAGCCCTGCCCTGTTTCCTTACGAGCTCTGAAGGCGGGTGCTTGCAAGCTTTTGCGGAGACGGCTGCCTTGAAAGCCTCCTGCTGTAGGCACCGATACCAGCAACGCAGGGGCTGGCTCTTCCGAAGTACCGCTGCACCTTTTTTTCATCCTGTTTTCTTTAATTTTTTTTCACTGCCAGGAGACCGATAACGCCCAGGAGGACAGGGGTGTGCTGTGTAGCCCAGGGAGCTGTGGAGGGACCAGGTGCTCCGCAGCAGAGTAAACAAGTCCCCGACCATAAGGGACCCCCGGCGGGGCCCAGGGATCCTCTTCCCCGGGGGGGAGAGTTGCTGCTCCAGCTGAGGAACACACATACACACACAAGCACTAACTTAGCACAGACCAGGCTGGGTTTTGTTGGGTTTCTATGTTTAGAGGGTGGTTTATGCCTATGGCCACTGTATAATTATGATGATTACAAAATAGCCACCTCTTCAGTTTCTGCCTGTTGGCGGCGCTGAGGAAATGACCTAATTTGAACTGCCAGCACTGAGAACCTTGAACCCTATCAAAAGTCATTTTTAAATGAACCTAGAACATCCAGACAGTTGCCGGACTTTGCTGGCAATGATAAAAATAGGTTAGTGAGATTTTTCCACTGCTGGATACAGGCTTCCACATGCGTGGCTCCTACAGAATGAATCCACAAGGCAGCCATTCATGGCATGTTGAATGCTCCTCTTCTCTTCTAGCTGCCTGTTTCACGTTCAATAGATATTCAGGTTGCGGCTGAGAAGTGACCTTTTTATGCCTTGCTCTTAATGCTGGCATTTAGTCCCTAACTTGCAACACACCCGACTTGCCACGCTACTTCTCCCGCTCTGTCCCACAGGTGAAATTGCTCCCTTTGAAATGTTAACAGGGCAGGTCCTGCTGGATAAAAGGAGTTTGAGTCTCAAGATGCTGCTCCGTGGCTCTGTATGAGGAAGGAATAGTGGGTGAGAGAGCCAGAAAACCTGCACCACAGGACAGGTTTTTCAGCTTCGCAGCGGCACAGCCTGATGCAAACTGCACCTTCCCTTTACACAGGCACCGCCTTTGCTTCTGGAAAGACGGGGGAGTACTCAGCAGCCCTTTCCAAACCCACAGTCTCACCTCAGCTTGAGGTTTGTAATTAAAAGAATTAGCTTTAAATATCCTCGATGCTCCTCTGTCGCTGGGATTTCTTGGTTCTCCTCCTTGCCTCTGTACCTGGGTGCATGGTTATCCTCGCAGCGGAGACGCGGGGCAGAGCGAGTTCCCAGGAAGGAGGCGGACATCTGAGTATTTCAGGTTACATCCCACCATCAGCAATGCAACAGGGGCAGGGGAGAGATGGGCTCAGTTGTCAGCAAGTCATAATTCATGACTCAGTCTACCTGTAGGCTCTTCAGGGCAGAGTGTAAATGCAAACAGATGTTAAAAGTGGCAGCAGGTGTTCAATAAAGTTACTGTTTTGCCTCCTCTTGTTGCTTCCAGCCCCTCATTTGTACTCCTATGTGGCTCTGTTTTGCATGAGAGTGAGGACAGAAAAATATTGTTCAGGGATGCCAGTGGGGTCTGTGTCTTTTCAGGTGGAGTCTGGTCCCATAAAGCCGCACAGCCCTGCTGTGCTATGGGGCAGGGTGGTTGCACCACAGCGCTGTGGCTGCCTTTGCCAGGTGTACGAGGAGAGAAGGGGCAAAGGCCATGTTAGCCGTGACTGTGTGCCTGCCTTTGGCTGCCTTTATTAGTATAGTGAACTTGTAAAAATTTTTCTGTCATGCCAAGGGTGAGCAGGGACCTACCTTGTGTGGTGTAAGCAGTTGGAAGAGGGAAGACTGAGTCAAGTCCCACACTCCTGACCATGCAAATCATGCTTTAATGGCACGTGTGTGAGGTGAACGAGTGAGGCCTTTCCCTGTAGAAGCAGAAAGGATGCCACACTGCATGCTTTAATTTTTTACACCAGAGGCTGTAAAAATCTCCAGGATATGAGGACAGTAAAGCTTAAAGAGAACTAGGATCATAGGATCACAGAATTGTTCAATGTGGAAGGCACCTCAGGAGGTCCAACCTCCTGTTCAAAGCGGGGTTGGCCATGAGGTCAGACCAAGTTACTCAGGGTTTCACCCAACCTAGTCTTGAAAACCTCCAAAGATGGAAACTGTGCAGTCTCTTAGGGCAACCTGGTCCACTGATTGGCTGATGTCCTGGTGAGAAGGCTTTTCCTTATGAGTTTGAACTTTCCTTATGAGTTTGAACTTACCTTATTTCAACCTATGCCTACCACACATCACAGTGACAGCCTAGCTCTGTCTTTTTGGTCATCTCACAGATACTGGAAGGCTGCCATTAGCTCCCTGCTAAAGTCTTCTCTTCTCCAGGTTGAACAAGCCCTCTAACCACAGCATCTTCTCACAGGGCACAGGCTCCATCCAGCATGCTGACCATCTTCATTGTCCTCCACTGAGCTCTCTCTGGTTTGTCAATGCCTTTCTAATACTGGGGGGGGGGTGTGTGACAAAACTGGACACGATGTTTTGGATGCATTCTAATGGGTGCTGAGAAGCTGGAGGTACTCACTTCCCTTGATCCACTGATTATGCTCCTGTTAATGCAGCCCAGAATGCTGTTGACCTTCATCGTTGCCGGAGTACACTCCCAGCTCATATTCAGCTTGCTGCCTACACAGCCCTCACCCAACTTTCCCCCAGGTGTTGGGGAGCGCCAACAGCAGAGCAAATGTGAGGAGAGTGCACTCCGTCACCTCCGTGAGATTATTGATAAAGACGTTAAACAAGACAAGTCTCTGCAGACACCTGCAGTGCCCCACTTACTGTTGGCCTCCTGTAAAATGAATGTCTCTTTTTGCACACCAGGAAACTTGTCCCGGTTGTGGACTACCCACAGGTCCATTTCTGACAGAAGCAAATATACTAAATGTAGGGAAAATACCCCACCACCGTTCTGGGAAAATCTTCAAGACTTACCTTCCACGTAGGGCAGTTACCTGAAAAAAGTCATCACAGGCATGGCTTTTGTTCTGCTGCTTTCTGGGAACAGTCTGTGCCCTTTGGCTCTCCCTTGGGACACTCTGTCCTGTTAGTAGCCAAGGCTAGAACTAGACTGATGAAAAACAATCAGCAGTTTCTTTGGTACTTTATGGGTTTGTGAAGGATAGCGTGTCCATGCTCAAGGACTTTATTGTGGAAAAAGAAAAAAAAAACTGAAGGTGGAAATGGGGCACAAAGCTGAGCAACCAGTAAACATGCCACTTGGCAAGTCGTTCCCGTCAAGGACTGCTGATCCCACATGCCAAGGTCCACTAGAAAGAGCAAGCTTCTCCTCTTTGCGAGGGCCAGCTTGGCTCCACCCTTGACTTGTCACTGCAATTAGTAAAAGCTGTTTTTTTGCTGCCGTCAATTCCCTTTCCTGAGCCTGTCAGCATATCTTGCGAGCTGCTTCCTCTGCTTTTCCAGCCATGTGGACAGAAGCAACCACATCCCTTCCCAGAACAGCGAGACCCTTGCTTACTGCTGATGGCATCTTGTCACACCATGAGAGGAGCTCTGGCTTGCTGGCAAAGGTCCCATCTTACTCCCCGGGAAGATTTCTATTAAAAAGTTTAGTTTTCCTTTCTATAAGCATTTTGTTTCACAATGCGTGCCACATTTATCTGTAAAATTAGCCCTGCAGCTGGTACTAGCTATTCCTCCAGGCTTTTTTGTGATCAGACCCTGTTATCAGCACCTTATCTTTGCCAGAGTTCAAGTGTCTGGGCTCAAACTTTCTGTGCCACCTGCCTCGAGTTGAATGGGGTTTTTGTATGTACTGAAGTATCAGCAAACAGAGTTCAGTTATTGCCAACAATGAGTTTAGAGGAAAAAAATGTTTTGCCCATGTTTTTTAAAAAATAAGTATCTAGCAACCATTTAACTGAAGTACAGCCTCTGTTTTGCCGGCAGTGCCTGAGAGTTGTGGATGGCTTTTGGTTTTTGTTAGAGATGTGCCTGTGGCTTTTTAGAAAGAAAAGGAGCACCAGAGTGTAAGCTTCTGGGAGACACTTTCATCTCCATAGTCCTGCTAGACCTGGAGGTGAAGCCACCAACATGCTTGGGCTCCTAAGCGTGTCCCTGGGACTAACACTGCAAAGCTCAAAAGTTTTGCCTAGACTTAGCCCCACACGCACATAAAATCTGTAGACAGACATCAGGTTTTTCCTGGGAACAAGAGCTGTGCCATAATGCAAATCAGATTTTCTCAGCCTGGTCAGAGCTGAGTTGGGTGGCTCTTGCCTTGGGCTGTCCCCAGGAGGAGATGGCCTCACCTGCCTCCCTGGGGAGGTCTCTACTGTGTGAGAAGGTCTTTCCTAGATCCTTATGGACCTCTATGGTGCACCTGGAGGAGGGGACATGGCGTTGATACTCCATAGACAAATTTTTCTCAATGACATAGAGGGAGGAAGGGCCCTTTTATATACCAGACTCCCCCAGGAGCCCCTCAGCAGCCCAGAGAATGCAACCCACCATCTTCCACACCCATCTCTGTAGATGAGTGCCCAAATAACTTCACAGAATCACACAGAATCACAGAATGGTTTGGGTTGGAAGGGACCTTAAAGTTCATGTAGTTCCAACCCTCCTGCCATGGGCAGGGACACCTCCCACTAGACCAGGCTGCTCAAAGCCCCATCCAGCCTGGTCTTGAACACTTCCAGGGATGGGGCATCCACAGCTTCTCTGGGCAACCTGTTCCAGTGTCTCACCACCCTCACAGTAAAGAATTTCTTCCTGATATCCAATCTAAATCTACCCTCTTTCAGTTTGAAACCGTTACCCCGTGCCCTATCATTACACTCCCTGATAAGGAGTCCCTCCCCAGCTTTCCTGTGGGCCCCCTTTAGGTACCAAAGGCTGCTATAAGGTCTCCCTGGAGCCTTCTCTTCTCCAGGCTGAACAACCCCAACTCTCAGCCTGTCCTCATAGCATAGGTGCTCTATACTTCTCCACGTGTTATCATTTGCAGGCTGGGTGGAGGAGACCAGGCTTTCTCAGCCCTCTTGAGGCCCTGGTTCACCCCGGCCCACGGCACACCTCTGCCATCAACTTCGTGCAGGGGTAATGCACGCTCTTCTGGAGGGAAACCAGGGTGAGCTAAAACCTGAAAGCATCAGACCTGGCACAGCCCAATTGTAGACTGCTACGAAGCATCCAGGCTACTGAAACGTGTCCTGAGGTACCAGTCTTTCAGGCACGCCTGCAAATATCCCTCTGCTCCAGTTTTTTGCCTCTGGCGGGACAACACCCTGCAAATTTGCTGGTTTCATTCAGATTCACCTAGCCTTTTCCCCTGCCACCCCCAGGCTTCCCAGTGAAACACAAACAGAATCTCTCTAGCAAGACTTGAAGCAGGCTGGTCCTTAGGGGGAGTGTGGGAACACCAGGTTGCAAGAAAACATAAAAGGCAATCCTGGTTGGTGGTTTACCTGTCTTAACCTCCCCCAGTGCTCCCGGCCCCTCCTGGCTGGGAGTCACCTGCCCAGTGCCCAGGCGTTGCCCTAACCCAGGGTGCCTCGCTCAGGGGGGTTTCGGAGCTGGGGCCATCAAGGGAGGCAGACTTTTTGGATCCTTGCTGGTATCCCAGGTGCCCAGCTGTTCATCTCAGGAGATGTATCCGCTGCGTAAAACCTATTGATCTGGTTTTGGGTGTCCTGGTAGGCAGCCTTGAAGTTTTATCTCTAGTCAGCCCTCCTGGTTAACTGGTTCATGTTCATTCTCCCAGCTTGACAATAAATACTCCTCAACAGACTTCACAGGACCACGCTGTAAAACTCGCTGTCTTGGGTGCGTGGCTGAGTTCCTGTAGAAACAGCACGTGACACAACAGCAAAATGGTGCCAGATGATGCAGAAACCTCTTGCTGTGCTGCAGCGACGAGAGCAGGTTTTCTCACGCCCACGCCTCCGTTGCCATCCTGGGTGTTGCAGTATGCAGGACAGCTTGATGCTCGGCGAGACGCGTGACTTTTTGCAGCTCAGTTGTGGCACTTCTCGGAGCTGGGAGAAGAGCGAGAGCAGTTCCAAGAGCATCCGTGCATTTTACACAGCGACCTCTTTTATAAGGAAATACTTAGCACGGCTGGGCCTCTGCATCCCCAGGATGGTACAGGGAGGCTCACGCTCCTCCCTTTGGGACCTTTTTGATTTTCCTTGTTTTGTTTCAACAGAAAAATGAAAAAATCCCAGCGAAGCCAGTGACCTCTTTCTTCGTGCCAGTCCTCAAAGCTGCCAGGCAGCAACGGAGCTGGAGGCACTTCTCCAAAGTCCTGGGGGAGGGCCCCGGCCACTGTAACCCTGAGTGGATGAGCAGGGGCCGAGGGCACCACGTTCTCCTTCCACCCCCGCTCCCCTTTCTGGCATCCTTTTAAAATAATGCAATAAGCCATTCCCCGTGTTTGCTGGAAGCAGTGCGGAAAGCTTCCCCCAGGTGTCCTGTGCTGTGGCCTGGAGCAGGATGACGGCCAAAGAGAGAAGAAGGTGAGAGCAGCATCAGGGGAAATGAAGCTGAAGAGAGGGGCTGGGAAAGAAAGGGAAGGGAATAAAACTGGGGATGGAGGAAAGGGTCAGGGCTAGAAACACAGAGGGGAAGGCAAATGCAGAGCTTTATGCAGAGGTATAAGGATAAAGATGAGCGAGAACAAGTTGTGGGGAATGACAGGAACACGTAATGTCTGGGAGAAAACGTAATGGCCCAGATATGGAGGATATCAGACTAAAAGATATAAAGTGCTCTTCTAGCTTGAACCGCTGGCACTACAGAAAGGTCTGTCAGCTGGCTCTTTAGCTCAAATGATGAAATCAAAGACTCCAACCTTCCGATGATCATTACGTGGCATTACCCCGCACCATGAACTGTAGCTTTTGACGTGTTGGGTTTTTGTTTTTTTTTTAAAAAAAAAAAAGAACAACCAAGAATAGAGAATAAATGAAATTAAGACTACAATCTCAGGTGATGCTAGTATGAAGAGCATGGAGAAAACCTCTAATGTGCGCGTGAATTGCAATTCAGCTGTGCAAGATCTGTGCTTCCCTTTTGCCAGGAGCGCAGAGGCTCTTAATGAACAAAATCAAGGAGCTCAGGGAAGAGAAAGCCATGAAGATGATACACTGATGCCATCCTCCTTCAGGCCCAAAGTGATGTGGGGCAAGTCACACAGTTGAGCTCTTTCTGTATTCCTCATTTTCTGAGTTTACTAAATAAAGTACTTCATGTGGGGTGCTGGGCCCTCGTGGCAGCCGCTGAAGCCTGTAAGAGCCATGGGCTACAAAACACGGCACCTCCTGAAGAATTATGGCTCTATTCTCTCAGTCCGTTGTCAGCACCCGGTTTTGAACTTTAACTTTTTTGTGCCTGAGCTCCAAAGCTGTGAGGCGAGGCTGTAGGAGAGGGCTGTTAATAATGCCCCCTGTTCCTGCAGGGTGTTATGTGAGTACTTTCATGTTTGTGGGACACTGACAAACAATGCTGATGAGCATCACCAAAATGCCACATGGAAATTATTAACTACTCAGTGAGGAATTAAGATTACATGGCCTCAGTCACACACTGGCTGAAAAGACTGAAAAAATCCAAATTACTACCTACCTACTCATCGGCTGAGACAGAGGTTCTGAGCTAAAAATAGCCTTTAATTACAAGATCACGTATGCATAGGCACAAAAGAGGCTGAATAACAGTAGTACCCTCATAGCAGCACTTCCTAATTTTTGAATGCTCAGCTCTATTAACTGAAATAAATAATTTTCTGCATTTTTTTTTTTGAGGTGAAACATTTACAGTTTTTAAAGTGCTGCTGTACCCTCTGACCGCGACTGTGCAAGGCCTGTTACTGCCGCCTGTCACTGCCTGCACATCGGCTACGCTCTGCGGAAAGTCTCTTAAGTTGGGTTTTGTTTTCTGCCTGGAAGCTCTGTTTCAAGCAGGATATTTTCCATTTTGTGCATTTTGTACAATTGCCAGTAAAAAAAGTCCTAGAGAATTCCACGCGTGCCTCTGCACCCTCTCCAGGTAGCAGATCCTTTTTATGTTAGTGAAACTATGTTGTGGCTAATTTTCTGCAAATACCTTCGAGGGCAAAAGGTGCTCCTGAACCAGGAACTTAACTTCAGCTGCCGATGCTCAGAGCGCCTCACTCACTTTACTCTGGCTAGGGTGGGTTTTGCAGATCCGGTAAGTTTAACAGAAACAACTCTTATTTTAGCATTTTTTCCAGCAGCATCACATTTATACAGTCACTTTTCAGAGCAGAACATGGAGTTCCCTCCCCTCCTCCTCCTCCTCCTCCTCCTCCTCCTCCTCCTCCTCCTCCTCCTCCCCCTCCTCTTCCTAATCCTCCTCTTCCTCCTAATCCTCCTTCTCCTCCTCTTCCTCCTCTTTTTTTTTTATTTTATTTTTTTCCTGTGCTTACAGTCCCCCAGCCTGGGCAGGTCTACACCGTGTCCAACACACTTATTTACCAGGAGCTTTGCCCGCAGGAGGAGTCTTGCCCACCAGACTGGAACCTGCTCAGGCTCCAGAGCAAATGCCCCGAAAAACAGCTTTCACCAAAGCCAAGCCCGCTGGCTGGGCCATCGCCAAGATCAGCAAAAGGATGCTTTAAATCCCCGTAGGACTTGGCGACCTTCCTCCGGGCTGGAGGGAAGCACTTCTCTCTGTCCTTGTTTTCGCGGATGCAATCGCCTTCCCCTCGAGATGCCAGTGATGCTGCTGGAGACTCTCTCCTGCAAAATACCCAAGCATCCTCTAGCAGAGGAACGACGTTGCTGTATCTCCAGCAGCGTCTGCACCCACACCTCCAGCCTGCGTGCCCCGTCCTCCCAACCGGGCTGGCTCTGGCTCGGGGCAGAAACTATTTCATTTCACAATTAATTAAGTCAGAGAGGAATGAAGCCCGTTTCTCACGGGGCTTCTAATTTCTAGCCACCTTGACCAGACAACTCCTGCCGTATGCACAGCAGCCTAACACAGCCCCGGGGCTTCCCACCAGCCTTCCCCCCTGCCCAGGCAGCTTGCTCCTGCCTGTTGGACCAGACAGCGCTGCGTCCCCTTCCCGCTGCCCACCCCTGCCTCTTCCCACTTCACCCCCTCTTTTCCACTTTTATTCAGTGGCTTTGTAGCCACAGGAGAGAGGAGAGCTGCATGTTCCTGCAAGCGTTACTCCCTCTTCCCACCCCCCCACGCAGAGGCTCTCCCGTGGGAGCAGCCCGGCACCACAGGGCAAGCCTTCCCTATAGGGAGGCAGGGAGACGGGGATTCCCTTCCCGTTTCCTCCCTTTGTGTAGGCAAAGTTCAAAACGACATTTTAAATCAGTGGAATGACTCAGTCAGGCACTTCTGGTGCCTAGTTTGGGGGGGGGGGGGGGGGCGGGGAAAGAAGAAGAAGAAGAAGAAAAAAGAGGCAATGACTTTTGCTTTATGATACATCGGCAGATAGTCACTCTTCTGTACACAAAGGGCTTTTCTTTCTGAGCCATTAACGAAATGAATCAGCAAAGAGCATGCCTCCAGATGCATCGGGCAGCGTTTCTCCGGAGTCACATCTCACAGGGAGGGCACATATTCCTCTGCCACCACGAGGAACGTTGCACAAACAGGAAGGTGCTTTACAAAATTGGAAGGTTGCTGTAAAAATAAACCGTGACCCTTCCTCAGGGAACAGCAAACAGAAATTATGGGAAACACTATTACGGGCCAGCCTTTGTTGTTGCAAATGGAGGGAGTGTAAACAAGCCAGCCGGCCAAGCGGGCTGCCACCCTGTGTGGGATGGCGGGCAGCGGCCGCCTCCAGCGTCCCACAGGCCAGCCCACAGCCCTGCCGCCCCACAGCCCTGCCGCCCCACAGCCCTGCTGCCCCACAGCCGCGCCGGCTGCCGGCCTTCACAGGGTGTTTTTGCTGTTCTGAACTCCTCTCGTCGGCCCTGGCCAGTGGAGCTGGCGGGCGCTGGGGCACAGCTCCCTGTGCCAGCCTGGCAGCTCCCCAGAGATGTGCTCCAGCCACCCCACCACCCCCCCGCTGGAGCACAGAGCCAGGACTCGGGGTGGGGACCCCTCTCAATAAGGGTCTCTGAGGAAACTTTATTTTCATAGAATCATAGAATCATCAAATAGTTTGGGTTGGAAGGGACCCTTAAATACCATCTAGTCCAACCCCCACTGCAACGAGCAGGGACATCTTCAACACCTTCAGGTTGCTCAGAGCCCCATCCAGCCTGACCTTGAACGTTTCTGGGGATTGCACACCTACCACCTCTCTGGGCAACCTGTGCCAGTGTTTCACCACCCTCATTGTGAAAAATTTCTTCCTTATATCCTATCCATTCAGTCTGGAGAAAGAAGGCTCCGAGGAGAACTTATAGTGGCCTACCAGTATCTTAAGGGGGCCTACAAGAAAGCTGGTGAGGGACTTTTTTTAGGATGTCGGGTAATGGTAGGACTAGAGGGAATGGATTAAAACTAGAGATGGGACGATTCAGACTGGACGTTAGGAAGAAGTTCTTCACCATGAGGGTGGTGAGACACTGGAACAGGTTGCCCAGAGAGGTGGTGGAAGCCCCATCCCTGGAATTTTTTAAGGCCAGGCCGGATGGGGCTCTGAGCAACCTGATGTAGTGGGAGGTGTCCCTGCCCATGGCAGGGGGGTTGGAACTAGATGATCTTTAAGGTCCCTTCCAACCCTAACAATTCTATGACTCTATGATTCCATATCTAGTCTAAATCTACCCCTCTTTTAGATTAAAGCCATTACCCTTTGCCCTATCCCAACAGGCCCTGCTAAAAAGTTTGTCGTCATCTTTCCTATAGGCCCCTTTAGGTACTGGAAGGCTGCTCTAAGGTGTCCTTGGTGCCTTCTCTTCTCCAGGCTGAACAGCCCCAACTCTCTCAGCCTGTTCTCACAGCATAGGTGCTCCAGCCCTCTGATCATATTTGTGGTCCTCCTCTGGAACTGCTCCAACAGGTCCAAGTCTTTCCTATATTTTGGTTCCTTCTTCCCCAACAGAGGCTCAAATTAAGCAGGTGCTCAGAAGCTGTTGGCTTACAAGAAGGGCTCCCATGGCATCGGTAGAATTTCAGGCAGACCGCAGCCTGAAATTCTCAGCAAAATGCGAAGGTGAGCTCAGAGGACGGGTGTGTAACACCTCAGCATGCCAATCCCAGCATGAAAAAACAAAAGAGAGATTAAAAGTGGTGGCTGGCAGCCTCTTGCCCTCACTCACCCTCCTGCCAGCGCAGGCTGCCATGGGGCTGCCAGGTAGCCTGAAGCCCACAGATCATTCATGGGATGAAAGCCGCAGGGGCATGGCAGGAGCAGATGCCAGGCAGCAGCGGCGCCGGCAGCAGGGATGTTGCGTGGACACAAACACATTTATGAGCTCCAAACAAGAGGCTCTCGCCACCCCCCGATCACCACACATCACAATGTTTCGATTTTACATCTTCTGGAGCCACACGAGGTGCGAGGAGGCGCCTGGGCAGCAATGGAGGGTGTCAAGCCCCCCTGGCAGGCAGGTGTGACCCCAGGCGTGAAGACGCAGGGCTGCCCGGCCTGTGGTGGTGGGTCAGGGGACAACCTGCCACCGCTTCTCTGACCCACCTCTCGCTGTGGCATGCCCCGAGGAAAGTGGGGGAAAAGAAAAAAATAAAGTAAAATAAAAATTAAAAAAAAAAAAATAAAGAAAGAAAATAAAAAATTAAACCCCAGCTTCCCCAAGAGGCTGGGCTGAGGAGAAGCAGATGTGTGATTTCCCGGTTCAGGTAAATAGATCTGTTGTGGTTTGGGCTGGGCTGGCCACTAAAAGGAATGACAGATGCTGTCTTTAACATCTCTCCCCTTCAGAGGAGAGGAAAGAAAATGAGAGAGAGAGACTTGTGAGTTGAAGAGAAACTAAATGACTTTAATGAAGTATTAATAATAAAATAATTAAAATAAAATATAATATTAATAAGAAAATAATGAAATACATGCAATATATATACAAAACCGTATCAAGCTCCCAGGATGACGATCACATCACTGGCTGGCACTGGGAAAGTCCCAGACTTTCCTGGACTGGATACTGGACTCAGCGATGGATGGGAACTGGATTCTGGATCTGGATTCAGGAATGCATGGATTGGGATCAAAGGCAGACAAACAGACAGAGTCCTCCTTGGACGCTGGCCATTGAGGGAAGAGAGCTGAACCTTTGACCCCTCAGCTTTTCACTGAGCATGGGGCAGGTGGGTTGGAATACCCCGTTGGTCAGGTTTGGGTCACCTGTCCTGTCCTCTCCTCCCCACAGGTGCGACCCCTCTACCCTCTTCCATTTCTGACCCTCCAATGGGGCATATAACAAAGTTAGCTGGCCTCGGCTGTTATGGGAATAAGTATAAGCAGGAACCTCTCTCCATACCATGCCCTGATATTAACTGTAAACACCAGCTGGTACCACTGCTTGAAGCAGACACTGTCTGGAAAACACACCCTTAATTTCAGAGGGTTAGAAGAGGCTTAACCGGAAAGTAAAATCACTGAGAAGAAAATTGGTTCTGTTTTACCTCAAACCAGGACAGGAGGAAACCTCCTTCCCACAGAAGAAACGGATACCGGTTCCCCTCCCCAAAAAACGACACGGAGGAGCCGGGGTCCCTCTCTCCTAGGACCAGAAGGCGAGGCGGACCCCAGAGGGGCACTTCACAGGCAAAACGGGCTGCTGCTTTCTCTCTTCTTCACGTTTTGCTCGACGTTCCTGAAAAGAAATCAAAGGAGGAACTTCACCCCCTTGTTCTAGATGCTGTAAAAATATGTATAGTAAGCAGAGAGGGCACAAGAAATGTCCCAAGAGGGTGGCATTTATGCCTGTATATAACTGGAACCTTTAAACTGCCTTGCCGGAAAATCAAACACTTTTCATTTCTCCATTTCTCCAGCAGCATTTCTCCATCCATTTCTCCAGCGACAGCCCTTAGCGGGCTGCTATCACAACCCTGGTCTCTGTGAAGCTTAATGTTCAAGATTTACCAGCCCTTGCCTCATGGGCTCACACAGGTGTGGGCACGTGGGACACACAAGAAGAGTTGAGCAATGCGTCCCCGGGTCCCTCCGTGCTGGCTCTGGTGCGTCTGACGCTGTGCAGTCTCATCTGGCAGTTCTATCATCACTTCTGAAGGTATGATTATCATTAAGCTAATTGAGGTATCACAGGTGCTTCCACGCTTGTCAGCATTTAGCTATGAAGATGCATGGCACTGTCAGATAATGGATTTGGGGTTTGGTTTTGTTTTTTTAATGTATTGTTCTTGTGCTTAGCACAGCAACACGAAGAAAAATCAATATTTACTGTTCAGCAATAGATTATTTTCTCATGCTATTTGTAGCAATCTTTATAATGAGCAATGCAAAAAAATACCTTGGGAACTGCAACTGCTAAACTGAATAAGTGTTGATACTTTCTGATGTATGCCGCTTTACAGAAACGGAGAGGTCTGTAAGAAAAGATTTCTCTTTTTTTTTTTTTTTTAATAAAACAGAAGAGTTAGTTTATGAGGTTTTATGTGCTCTCACCACATAAACCAGGAGCTGTTTGTAGAACATAATGTCTACTTGCTGGCTAAGGCACATAGGAAAAGGTTAATATGCCAAATTCACCTGTTTATCCACCAGCTATTTAGACGTAGCAGAAGATTAACAGTCTAATTATGTTAAAACATGCAATATAGGGGATAGATACGCCTATGTGAGACTCTGTGTGTGTGTGTACTGTTCAGCTGAAGGGCCACACTTTGGGTACCTGGACAAAACCTTTCTTCTGTGGCAACGTGCTTGTGACAATATCCTCGCTCTCATTTCCAGTCTTAACAACAATGGTACTGAATTAGAGCAATACAAATATGCATATCCACAATTTGGCTTTCCACCTCATAAAACCTCTTAATTAATTAGGAAAAAAAACAAAGTCAGTACTTGATATCACACACCGCTACATCCATTTGCACCAAGTCTGACTTGCTTCATAATTCTGACTACTCGGCTTGGCACTTCCAGTTAAAATTACAATAAAGAGGCAAAACAATTCCTCACTTGGAAAAAGAATACACCACAGCCAAAAAGCCATGGAGTTTTGAGCTTTGATCCTGCCACCCTAAAAAAATGAGCCTCTTGAGACTTAACATGCAAAAGAAATACCTAATAAGAGCACACAGGGGTCTAAACCCAAAGTGTCTGTGCAACGTGTATGTGATCTGGACAGGCTGGATCGATGGGCTGAGGTCAATGGTATGAGATCCAACAGGACAAAGCACCAGGTCCTGCACTTGGGTCACAACAACCCCATGCAGTGCCACAGGCCTGGGGAAGAGTGGCCGGAAAGCTGCCTGGCAGAAAAAGATCTGGGTGTGCTGGTCAACAGCCAGCTGAGTATGAGCCAGCAGTGTGCCCAGGTGGCCAAGAAGGCCAACACCATCCTGGCCTGGATCAGAAATAGTGTGGCCAGCAGGACTGGGGCAGTGATCAGCCCCCTGTACTTGGCCCTGGTGAGGCCATGCCTCAAATACTGTGTTCAGTTTTGGGCCCCTCACTACAAGACAGGCATTGAGGTTCTGGAGCAACCAAAGGAGGGCAGTGAAGCTGGTGAGGGGTCTGGAGAACAAGTCTTATGAGGAACGGCTGAGGGAGCTGGGGTTGTTTAGCCTGGAGATAAGGAGATTGTAGCAAGGTGGGGGGTCAGTCTCTTTTCCCAAGTAACAAGAGATAGGACTAGAGGAAATGGCCTCAAGTTGCGCCAGGGGAGGTTTAGGTTGGATATTAGGAAAAAATTCTTCACCGAAAGGGTTATCAAGCTTTGGAACAGGCTGCCCAGGGAAGCAGATGAGTTGCCATCCCCGGAGGTATTTAAAAGCCGTGTAGACATAGTGCTGAGGGACATGGTTTAGTGGTGGTTTTAGCAGTGTTAAGTTAATGGCTGGACTTGATATCTTAGAAGTCTCTTCCAACCATAACGATTCTACGATTCTAATTTTACTAAAAGTAGGTTGCAGCAAGGAAAATAGCACAATGAGATTCCAAGATATCAGTGCAGTGTGTACTGCAGGCATAATAGACTCTTCACCTTGGTGTGTGGCCTGGCACATGGTCAAGGGCTGTTGCCGCTTCTGCCAGTGGCAGCACCCGGGGAAAAAAAAAAAACCACGTCTGTGTACCTGTGGAGTAGGTTAACCTTGGTTTAGCTCCAGCAAAGTCACTGGAATCACAGAAGGGATGAATCTGGCCATCCATGTACTCCCAAGTACCCACCCTTTCCTCCAGCTGTTAACAGTGATATGAAGGAAATCTCAATTTAAAACTTCAAGCCCAACTGAACCTGTCAGGTTTTAAAATTACAAGCATGGAAATGAATCAAATCATACCCAAAGAAGCCTACATTTTATCCAAAGGCTTGAATGCAAAAGATTTTCCATTTCAAAAATTTCACCGCACTCCTTCGATCTCCCAAATTTTTGGGATTGTGTCACATAGCACTTCATGATACTGAATGTCCAAACGTCATTTTTATGGGAACTGTCATGAGCAGAATATGCAAGCTGGCTGCATATTTGTGCCACCAAACAACAGCCAAAAGACGTATTTCCAAAAATAGAAGTTTCTCACAAAACACCCTAAATTCTTTTTTTCTTTTCTGTAAGAGGAGGGGAAGGTAGACATGGACAAGCTGGCATGCTGCTGTTGGTTTTGTCCTTTTTATCTCCTGGAAGGGTTGGTTTTGGATCCAGGGAAGATTCATAGCCAGCCCTAGCTATGAAGAATTCTGCCGTCACCACCACTAACAGTTTTTAGAGCGCACTTGTAATTGCAATGAAAACTCCCATTCACACCTCTTGGAAATATTGGTTTAGGCTGTTCAGCTGTGGCTGAGTGAAACAAGTGTGAACGAACTAATGCACATTCCCCGCCAGTTCTCAGCCTGCTGCAGATGGCAATAAACTACTGCTCCAGGAAGTGAAAATTCCAGAATCTCTATACAAATCTGCAGATTCGCAATATAAATCTGTGCCTGACTATACTGGTTAGTCTTCAGCAGTCTGCAGCCACTGCCAGACATAAATCAGTGTTTTATCAGACAGGAGAAAGAAAAAGGAGAGGAGCAGCAGCGTTCAACTCCTGCCAGACACTCTTTATGAGCAGACTGTGGAGAAGTTGAAACAAACGACCTGACAATGCTTACCTTCACCAGGTACAAGAGGGGCACCCAGACCACCGTAAATATCAAAATTATTCAGGCCTTGCCCAACAGACAGTGCAAAGACTCAGGGTTAAACACAGAAAGCACCAAAGAAAATGCACCTCCAGCTTCCTAAACCACCAGTGTCTCCTCACAAGGACAGGGCGAGAGTCTGACACGCGTTTTAGCCACTCATATTACATATCCCACACATTCAGGTGGTTAAAGCTCATTTAGGAACCACGGTTCCTAGGGCCTGCAGCCATTTATTGTACCAGAGTAAACAATCTTCACTTCAGTCCTCTGCTACTGCAGCTGACGACTGATTTCAGAGATGTATTTTACCTGTTTCTCAGGCTGACAGTCCCAGGTAAAGCAGAAGCTGAGACTATCAAGCCAAGATCGTTTTGCTCTACACAACTACTCCTGCTAACGCTGCAGCGTGATATTCCCACACAAAGATTTGAGAAATGCAAGAGAAAAGACCCAGTTATGAAACATCCTGTCAGATTAAACTGCAATACATGCCAACAGGATGCAGACGTAAATGCAAGGCATACGCATGTAAACCGTCCACAGTTCCTGTTAACTGAAAAAGACAGTTATAACCTCTTTTGAAATAACTGAGCCACGTCAGCAATAAACTGTTGAGTCTGTCCCAGAGATGGTGACCAAGTATCACAAGAAAGCGGTACCCACCAAATATTTATCAACTACTTTGTAAAAAAAATTTAAACAATACAATCCTTAGGCATTCAAACCCATCTACAATTCAAACAGGATGCTAAACCAATTAATATCTGACAGAGATCTGTTCACACTGCTGGCATTTATAGTTACAGTTTTGCTGCCATTCATTGCTATAGTTTTATATTGATTTTTTTTCTTTTTAAAAAGTAATTCAAGGCTAGTAAACACCAAACCAATGCTGGACTTCCCATGACACTTCTTGCACTATCTGGAGTCCCTAAAATTTGGTGTAGCTGCTGGGGTTCCTCCTCCAAAAAGACGTTTTGCATATGCCTTATTCTTCCTGGGCTCTCTTCCCACATATTCCAGGATACCAACCATACCTTCTGACTCTTTCATGATCTGGAATTTCTACCTACCTATGGGGCTCTGGTGCCTCTATCAGCTTTTTCCTGACTGTGAGCTCCTCAAGACTGGAATTCAGTAAGAAGAATAAAGTCAGGAGATTTGCAAAAAAACAACAGACCAGAAGCTTTTATTGATTGTAATTTCCCTGCTTCTTTCCTCAGCAGGAAAATAATCATGGCAACAACAAAAAAAATACAAACCAAAAAAAGAAACAAAAGATGCTTCTGTTGCAAATATTACTTTTCTCATCTCTCTTTTTGTCTCTTCTTATTTTGCGGATTTTAAAATGGTAATGTTTCCTCTTCCTTTGGTTTTTTTTTTTTCCTCAGAGTGCAGCATCAGTCATTACTTTCTTCTTTAATCTCTAAAGAAAAACCAAACGGATTCATGAGAAAATGTGATCTCACAAGACACAGAACAACTTTAATTTTTTCAAGTGTTTTATATTTCAAAATTACACCCACACAAACAATATTTAAGGCATATGACACCCTTCAACAAATCTAGAGTAAGGTAATTTGTTTCCAGAACGTAAAACTGAAAATGGAAATCCAAACAGAAAGCTCTCCCTTCCCCTTCCTCTCTTCTTGCTCAAGAACTTGCTTCTTTGAAGAGAGGTGCGTATGCCTCTGTAAATCTTAGAAATGATCAGCCCTGTGTAGCCATTCAGCTCACAACAGATGATGTCTGACAGAGGACAGAACTTTGCCATCTATTTTACTGACCTGTAAGTCCCCATTTCTAAAAGTAGATGAATCTAAGAACTAGATATAGGATAACTGGACCTATCTTGGACAGCAACCCGGGGGGGGGGGGTGGGGAAGTTCCATTCCCATTCATGCCACAGTTTTGATTCTGCATTCAGAGGAGCTACTGCTGTCTTGGAACTCTTGCCTCATCCCCCCCTTCTCCAAAAAAAATCAACTGTCCTTTCAGTTACCAACAATAGTCTCTCCTTTCTTGCTGCCACTTTCTACTTCCTCTCCCTCAGCAAGCGATGCCAACTCCGGCTCTGTTTGGTGGTGGTGGTGTAAACTCTGGTCTGGTGGTGTCCCTTCCTTTTGTTTTCCAGTATGTGCTATGGATCCCAGTTTTGTTCCATTGGGCACTTGAAGAAAATATGGAGAAGAGGGCAAGCAAGGTGGCTGAGTGTAGGAAATCTGCTCTGTGAAGTACTGTCCTCCTGCTGTGCTGGAAAACGGCATTCGTGAGTGCAACTGATTCGAGAATGGAGCTCCCTGCACGTAGAAATCATGCCAGGAGACAGCTTGATAGGCAGTGGTGCCTGCTGAGGAAAAAGCAAGAAAGAAAAGACAAAATAATGAAAATAAGGAAAGGAGGATTAAAACCATATATATGTAAAAATGTGTACGTTGTGCTTAAGACAGCAAGCTCAGTGCAAATACAGTATTACAGTTATGCCTTAATGGTTACTGCAATAGAGCAGACATCACACACATGAAGGTTAACTTTGTTGTTTACATTGCAGTGTGTTAATCCAGAGCATCATTATTAGGAGGAAACACTTCATAAGTTCATAGCATTCTTATAATCTTAAAAAACATGATGGTACTTCAGCACAGATGCTGAGTGGATGTAATGATATTAAAGATACACACCTCCCGATTTTTTTACTCCACTCCTATTTTCCAAGTTAGCTCTGCAAAGCATAAGCTGGATGCTTAATCTTCACTTTCCTTTATTAAAGGATGCAATGCAGGAAGCAGGAATGTTTTTTAATTAATATCTGTAATTCAACTAAACTGCTCGCTTGCTTATATGCTGAAGTAAGAATTATGGGTGTGTCTACACTTACAGATTGGTTCCCTCCCCACTGCACTTTCTGGAAGCCCAGGCCCTGGTTGTCCACACTGCATAAGAGCCATAGGATCCCTTCCTTGAACACAAACATGGAATAAAAGACATCAACTCTGCCCCTGTTTCTTAACAATCCTCCAACTTTATTCGTCCTAACAAGGCTTGCACATTTACACATCCCTTTTATGCTTGCACTATATGCCCCAAGGCATGCAACACACACTTCTGGCATCACGCTATAAAAACATTAATTTGGTGTGCTGGGACACAGCCCTCTCATTACCTCTGGCACTTCAAACTGAAAAACCACAGAAAATAACAATTATGCCTTACAACCAGAGAGGAGAACCAGGCCAAGTGTGCTGATAGCATGGGTGCTGCCAACCTGTTCTGGAGAATGTTAGCCATGAACAGTATGAACATGAGCCAGCTTGCACCCATCAGCCTAGGAGTTAGACTTCTCTCCCTGACAAGGTCCACAAAAACGGTACAAAAACAGAAGCAGCATCTGTGGTCTGAAAACTCTATTCTCTTACGTGGTAAGAGCAGAGATGTATTTTTTAGGCTGTGAGCTTAATTTAGGTTGTACTTGGGCCTGAACAACTTCGAAATATAAATCCCTGACACAAACCAAGGAGACCGACAATGCCATTTTTACCTAGTTACTTTTTAGAAAATTATGCTCAAGTGCTTTAATCTAAGTGGTATTGCGAATTCATGTCAGAAGAAGAAGAAGAAAGAAGTTATATCCATACTCTGTTGGTCTCTGACTCTATTCTTCTGCACTACCCTAAGATACACAATGTTCTTTCAAAGTGGTTTCTGCAAAAACCCAGCTGAGGTAGAAGCCTGCTTTTTTGCTGTCTCCAACTATTCCATTTGCAGTGGTGCCTTTCTCACTTTGCACCCTTGACCCCCACCCACATATACCAAAGGTGTATTAGTTTGCACAACAGTACACTCCCCAAAAAGAAAAGTTATCTGTCCATTACAGACAAAACCATTGCACTACCTGACATAATCACATGGTAACACTCTCTCCGACATGCAGCCTATGTAGTAACTTTTGATTCAAATTAATGGGTTACTCAGAACTTTTTAAAAAAGGCATACAAGAAATTAAAAAAAAAAAAAGATGGGCAGTGTATATACATATTTGTGCATATATATCCACATTCCTCCTTTCTGTCACAGTTATCAGGATGAGCAGTAGTTTTACTGAATGTTTCAGGGTATTGATCAGTTACTCCGGAGAAGCGGGATGCCAAAAGATTTCAGAAATTTACCCAAGTTTCCATTTGGCTGCTGTAACGAGAGCTGTCCCCCCATGTGGTTTTGTACGTAGCCTTCTGTGGCTCCTGCTGCCCCAAAGGTTGCAACTCCATTGTTACCAGGTAAGGCAAGGAAAGCCGTATGGGATTCAGTGGGTGCTGTAGGAGCGAGGCTGACACTGGAGAGCACATTGCTGGCCAGGTGACCTGGCAGATGGTGGAACTGGGAGAGCTGGTGCTGCTGGGGATATTGGGGCAGCTGGTAAATTCCACCCTGGTTGTTGTACTGACAGTATGTGGTCTCTAGGTTGCCTGCCAACTCCCGCTGCTCAGGGTAATTGCAGGAGACTGGTGAACTCAAACTGCAGAGAGCAAGGAGAGAAGCAATTCAGAGATCAAAGTAGGGTCAACAACTACAGCAACCTGTACAATAAACAACTGTTACATCTTCCCCTTGACAGCCTCTCCAACCCTGATCTGACTCCAGCCCTTCCTCCCAAATGCCAGGCACAGGACAAGGCCAACAGAAACCACTTGAGCCAAGTGCTTTCACAATGCCCACTAGCGGGGATTACCTTTCCTTCATTTCTTCCCACTCTCCAAATCACACCCCAAAGCGCACCCCACCCTCTCTCAAGGATTCCTTTTCACTCTGCTTCTGAACCCCACTTTCACATGACAGGCATGCAACTCTGAAGGCACTCCGATTAAAGGTATTGCTTTTCTGATAGTGGATGCCCTGTCCTACTATGCACATTACACCCTTTTTCATACTCCATTTAAAGGACATTCTCACTCCCACATCTAACTTCTCATTTATTCTCCCACCTATTTCCTTGTACCATGTCCCACCTTCAACCTCCCAAGGCTTCTACCAGGGTTCACATTTTTCATCTCCCTCAAAGACAATCACATCTGTTCCTACCCTTGATTCTGGATGCTGTAAGTGAAGGCCACCCTGGAGCCATTTTCCTGACTGGACAAGCTGCATTCACTGTTGGGAGAGTCCAGCATCAAGGGAACAATATGATTCTGGGGGTTGAAGGACAGACTGAGAGGTAGGCTGGCCCTGCGGATGGGTGGAGGGCTGGGAAGACTAGGGAAGCACTCCGTTCCGCTGGAACTAAGGTTGAGCTGCGGTAACACCTTTGTCTGAACTGCTTCACAAGAGGCCACCGTTCCTGCCGCTGAAGGGACTGTGAATAAAAAGGAGAGACTGTCATAGTATGCTGTCATACTGAAAATTAAAAGGAGCAAGCAGAGAAAATGACAGGAGTGGCAGAACAAAAAAGCAAGATGTCAGTGAAAGAGTGGAGGTTAACTGATGGGAATAAAAGTAAACAAGTACCAGCATTGCTGCTGGGAAGCAAAAGGGAGTAGTAGCAAGCTCTCTGGAACAAAGGATGATGTTTATTGGTTAAATAAAATTACCTTCATGATTTCAGTCTCTGCATACTGGATTTATTCAGCTCTCAAGCAGGCAGCCAAATGAAGCAAAGTACTTCCTGGAAAAAAGCCAGGAACAATCCCCCAGCCATCTTCCATCTCTACTGTCCTCTGGGAAGAGTGTGCTGCACAGATTACCTTTTTGAAAAATTTAACTGTGGTTTGAAAGAAACAAAAATGTGCCTTTAGAGATCTGCTGTCTAGGCCATTTTTCAACTGAATTTTCACTCCTGGTTTGGCCTCTGATGAGCCATGCCAAAAAAAAAAAAAAAAAGTGCAGAGATGTCAGCTGAAGGGTCTTGGGAAAAAGAATCTGGGAGATGGAAAAGGAAACCAACACCATTTGGTTGCTAGAATCTTGTTTGTTGACCTGTCTCCTCAGTCACTGCTGGAAAAGGAGAGAGGAACAGTTTCCTAAAGAACAGCCTCTGTGGAAAGAGGACAATATAGGAATGAAAAGGTCAGAATCATGTATCCTGGTGATTCAGAGTAGCAAGTATACACATTCAAGAACCTTGCACATAGTGCAACAGAACAAGATTCTCTTTTCTTATGCCAAATAGCAAATGTTTTCTCTCTTGAGAAGTGTAACCATCAGGTGTGCATGACACAATTTGAAACGGTTTTTCAAGTCTAGTTAGGCTGAATCAGCACAAGGATGAGGCAGATATGAGACCCTATCACTGACTGTTCAGGTAAAGTTGGTACACTCCCACACATTGCAAAGCATTCAGGGAAAGCTAGTAGCATGGATGGTTTACAGCTGTGCTTCGCCCTTGCAGGCATACAGGGTAACATCAAATGTACTCCACCAGATGTGATTCAAAGGCCTTAAACATAAAACCTCAAAATAAAGCAGCCAGCAAGCATGAGCTACCTTTAGAGACTTTTGGTACGCATGCCCAGAGAGCTGATAAGGAGATTCCATTTCAACACCTTGCAGCACCATGTCCCAGATCTCCCAGTGTGCTGTGCAAATGTGCCTATCTTATTGCATCTGCCCACATTCAGTTTTTTTTCAGTCTCTGCAACTTAGGAAAGAGGGAGTCCTGACGTTCCAATGAAAACATGAATAACCCCGAATTGGGGCTCATTTACAAAACTAGAGCAAAATCTAGGATGGCATCTCTAAAGCATTCACATGCCCAGGCAATTTTCAGTGGTTTAATTTTTCTGTTTGAACATACTACTTCTATATGTCAGGCAGCATCTATGATGCTGATGATGAACACGTTCATGTTTTTTGACGCAGCACAGATCTAGTCCCACACAATAAAGCACTAGTCAAGAGAACATTTAGTTTCATTGCAAGTCAAAATGACTTAGCCAGAAATGAAACTGAAGATCTCTTCTGATTTTTTAAAGCCTTAATTTGGACTGGTTCTCCTAACCATTCTGTCACAGAACGTAGCAGTTCACACAAACATTACGATAAGGCAGCACAACTTACCTGAAAAACAGTCTATACCCTGATAAAACTTTAGTTCAATAATGACGGTAGTACTAGATATTCTGCAGATGTCTTTAGTCTTGCTCAGGATGAATACACGCAGTTTTAACAACATAGTCCAGGAAATCACTTCTAAACCGACCTACTAAGAATTAAGTTCTGTTTTTTTAAATATATGCAACACTTAGTGCAGATAATCTTTGTGGATCATGGCAATAGGACCCTCAGGCAATGAGACAGTGAAGACAGCACACTCGGCCTCCAAAGAGCTGGTTCAGCCTTTTCTAAAGTTTCCTCTCAGTCTTTTCTAAGAAAGCCACTGAATTTATATCTTCTGAATACAGTAAGAATAAACAATACCCAAAGAAGTAATATCTGCTAAACATGATACTATATTTACAGAAGATTCCAGCATCTTCTTCAATGACGAATTCAGATCACCAGCTTGAGATGATACTTGTATTTTACAATTCTGTTGCTCTTCCTGACAGTGATGTAGAGAGATATCCTCAGAAGGCTTGCCAGTAAACGTGGGAATGTAACAGTAGGATTTTTTGTTTATCGCTTCCACTATTCCTGTTTTTTCAGTCCATGAGACAACCTTGGGAATTTCTGGAGAACAATTTAATAATTTGCAGTTTCAGAACTCTGAACCAGTCCTGGCACTACACTTGTCTTAACTCAAAAATGGCTATTGTAATTCTTCAGCTACACAGCTGTCTTCCCCCTGCTATAGCTGCTTCTTCAACATCCTAACAGAGTTGAGAGACCCATTCTTTAATGCAAATAGCTTCCAATGAATGGGGCAGAGTCTTAAAATAACAAAAATGGATCTGTATATTTCTGTTGGGATGACTGTGATTTCAACCTTTCACCAGTCTTGAAGGAGACTGAGGCCTATTCTAGAGAGGTATCTATGAACTTACAGTAGGGCATGGTTTCAACTGTGGTTTCAACTGTGGAAACATGGTTTTTAAATGTTCTAGGAAGCTGCTTTCACCGTTGTCAACAGACCAGATCATGTGTACAAGATTCATTACCCGAGTGACATCTATGTGCATAGAAGCCCTTCCTCTTGACACCAGCCATACACAACTTTCTTCGTCAAGCACTTATGTTGACTCTAAAAGGCCTTGTCATGAGATACCTGCAATGATTCACGCAGTTAACTATGCGGCTGCTTGCAGACTGTTTAGGATGCCATAGACCATGATTCTAACCATTTAAGAAGCCCAGTGTTGGGCACAATACAGCTGATGTCGTTTACAGGCTGAGCAACCAGTCTAACCTCAGATGGTCTACTTGCTAGGGCTGCTTTCTCAAGCATCAAATCAAGAGTTCAGCAAAAGGCTCTATTACTACGAGTCTCTACGTCATAAACTACCCAAACAAGTTTCTTTAAATGAAACATGCCTGTGTAATTGCAGCATTTACTGGAACTTTAAAGGCCATCACAAAGTTTTTCATAGATACGTCCTCTTCTTGAAATTATGAGAAAACACATTTCTCTTGTAAATGACATCTTGAAAGTAAACAAAATATTAATTAAACTTAGGAGCAATGGCATTCTTTTTTTAATGGACTGAAAATCAGTAAACCAACTTCAGTCTCTAACTGCATTGCTTTGAGAAGTCTGTCAGTCAGATCTTTTGTATTTTCGGCAGGCCAGAACCTACCACTTATTTAAAAGGCATGACTCTTGCTTGCTGTGTCAGCTACACATCATCAGCTTCAAAATAATTTGTTCAAAAGCCAGTCCTATAAGTGAAATCATTAGAGCTTGTCATTTATTTACCGTTCTTTGACAGATCACATCCAACTTCATCCAACGGCTCCCAAGACTTCCATTTCAATCCCATCTCTGCCACTGAATAATCATCTTGCCATTTGCACAAGAGCTACCAGTATAGGCTGGGCGTCCTCAGCAAGACAGCCACATGAAACAAAATCATTTCCTGCAAGACCACCAGTGGGGCAGAAAAATCTTCTCCCACAAACCAGAGACATAGAAAGCAACTTTTCTTTCTAAAGGGTCAACTCTAAAGAAAACTTAAGCCAATGTTTTAAGTCAATGAATCACAGATATATATCTGTAAGAAATCTCAGAAAAACAAGAAAAAGCCCCCTCCATTATTTTAAAGCAAGCTGTCTAGCAAAGGTATTAAAAAAACAATTCTAAGATCAAAGCAAGCTCAAGATTGAATTTTTAAAGCACAAAAGGCTCTTATAGCAATTAGTGTGGCTAATATCAAAATCAGAAGCCATAACTGCCGGCAAGGTAGAATATATCTCAAATACAACTTGCTGGCATTTTTAATCAGCTTGTTCGGAGAACTGTACAAAACAGTGGGACATAAAAAAAAAGAACCAACAAGCCAACAGTCAGTCAGAACTACTGGCTAGAGCAAGGAAAAACAATGGAAAAAGCAGCACTAAACGCTCTCCAAAGGTGTCAGGTAACAGATCCTACCATTCTCAAGCACTTAAGTCATTTGCTTGTCCTGCTGAAAGTGGTTAAACACACTCCTACCAAGGAAAGCACCTGAACAGCCACTCCAGTAGGCCACAATCTCTGGGTACAACTGCACCACTACGCACAGGTCACAAATTATTTTGCTGAAACTTGTCATGAGCCGTTTTCACAAGGGCCACTTCTACTAAGCAATTGTTTTTGCCTTGTAAATTGATGACCTTTTTTATAGGAATGTAATTTTTAAGACATCCACCTTCTGTCAAATTTGATTAAACAAAGTTGGAGGGCAGGGTAGGCTTCATAAACAAAGTGAGTGTGCGGCTCATTACACACACCATATTCCTCCCTTCCCTCAGGAAACCAGGTTAAAGCAATCACCAAAACTCACAGTTTGTGTGCATTAGAACAGCATGCCTCTTTTCTGAAAAGTGATTTAGAAAAGGTACTTTTTTTCCAAACAGATCTGTATCTGGAAAGTATTTACCAGCTTTCAATGACACAAATAGATTTCGTTCCTTCTTGCCCAGCATGATTTAAAGAGAACAAGGGGGAGCTTGTTTCCCGCACATAGATGTAGCAGAATGAAGTATATTCTCATCTTCACTATCCGTAACACTGAAGATACAGGTGTTTCACACAAGCAAAGGAAGCACGTGTTTTATAAAAGCTAGATGCATACACGCTAAATGCAATAGGTGGCAGTCAGCAGCAAGTTTGAACGATCCAAGGAGTAAAAACCCAGCTATATTTATTGTTCATTTTCTCACACACTCAGTCCGCTCTCAGGGCCATTCACTTGCCCTTTTTCTTCCTTACACATCGTACAAAGAATTCAGATGGGACATTTCTTTCCTATCAGAAAGATTGCTTGTGTTTTCCACATGGAGAACTGCATCGCAGTGTGCAGATTCCCCAGAAAGAAATTGCTCAATACAGAAAGATGACAAGATCACATCCCTGAATGAAACTTTTTATCTCTAACAGACACAGTCTCTCTTGACTAAATAGCATGTCTGCAGATGTACTTTAGGAACCAGGAAAGTTCTGAATACAAGTGTAGAAATATGAGGCTATTTGGTTTGTTTCCTTTAAATTAATTATTTTGCAAAATCTTGGTCTTTATCTAATTAAATACAAGGCTCAACAGACTGCAGAACTTCATCATTCTGGGAAGTGGTGAATTATTCAAACACTTTGACCATATTTACTGTGCTGCAAGAAGTGGAAAAACTGGAACTAATTGAATTACAGTCATATTGGTTAAACAGCTTATAGGCTTGACTAAAGTAGTCCTTGCCTTGAGACTATGACAGGCAAATTTAAATGACAGAAGTGCTTAAGTTACGGTATCAAGAAAGTACCTCAATTAAGTACTTTTAGCATACATATCTATTTATTAGTATTCTAAGCTTATTGACACAATCTTATAGTTGCTTTCTACAGCGCCAAAATACTTTTAAGGTATCAGCACCATTAAAAATACATTAAAGTCTTTGAGTCATTATTAGAAAATGACTTGCGCAGAACTGCTGTTGATACTGATAACCCTGCATATTTATAATACAATGACGGGGCGGAAATGATGGCATGAGATTCAAAAGAATGAATGACACTGGGAAGCAGGAAAATACGAACCATACCACATGTCAGCACACCTACTGCTTGGGATATCCGTCCCTAAGGAAGTAGTGAAGTAGAATAGAATAGAATAGAATAGAATAGAATAGAATAGAATAGAATAGAATAGAATAGAATAGAATAGAATAGAATAGAATAGAATAGAATAGAATAGAATAGAATAGAATAGAATAGAATAGGTTGGAAGGGACATTTGAGATCATCTAGTCCAACCATCAACGTAATACTGACAAAAAACATCACTAAACCATATCGCTAAGAACTATGTCTACCCATCTTTTAAATACCTCCATGGATGGTGCCTCAACCACTTCCCTGGGCAGCCTGTTCCAAAGATTAATAACCTTTTCAGTATAAAAATTTTTCCTAATATCCAATCTAAACCTCCCCTGGTGCACCTTGAGGCCATTTCCTCTTGTCCTATTGCCTGTTACTTGGGAGTCCTCATCACTTTGGAAACATTTTCAAGTTGTGCCAACTTGGAAATGTAAACATATGTAGGAAATGCTTTAGGGAATGTTCTTGACTCTAGGGAATGCTCTGATACTCCACGCATGAATACACAATTGAACAAATCCTCTCTCTTTGGTTGTCATCAATCTTTTAAAGTCTAAATGCAGCTCAGGTAGAAAACTGGTCAAATAGCACACCCCACTGACTTTCAACAACACTGCAACAGCAAATAAATTAAGCTGTATGCTTAATAACTCAACCAGTCTCACTCCCTCAAGGTCTTGCACAAAATGGAAAATTGCACTGGCTGGAGAAGTCAAGGAACACCCTTTGGAGATTCAAAGGTATGGGAGTACCTGAGGGAGGCTCTACAATCCAACAGTTTATACAATGCACTTTCCTCACACAGCTCCCTTGACTACAGGTTGCAGCCACAACGTTACAGCCTAAACCAGAATATGGGATGTGCATATCTGCCATGAAGAGCATAATAACCAGAACAATACCTTCATCCTCATTCGGAGAAGCTGTACCAGTGTCAAACAGCTATTATGAAAGAATGCCCCAATCACATATCCTTATGAAGTCATATTCAGATTTCCTTGCTGGCTTGTGCCAGCAAGGCGTTGGCATGAATAAGGACTGCAAACTTGGCTCTAGCATTAGCACGGAGGTAACACTGTGCTGGTACATAACTGGTAGATACTTGACTAGCAGAGAGCTGTTAAACCTGGTGTCACTTTTTGCACTGCTGGCATAGGGCTCTCACATGACCTTCCCCAAAGTGTTTGGGAACCTACCAGCACCACCAGCTAATGCTGCAGCTATGCAAAATACTTGTGCTGATAGGGGTCTCACCTGAGGAGGCGACAGGTGGTACAGGATGTCCACTGAGCAGGCTGGAGTAGTTCCCAGCTGTAGTGTCTACATCCAGCATGGCAGGCTGGTCGTGAGAAATGTCAGGCATTGGAGGCATGGGCAGAAGAGGTGTCCTGGAGGCATATGTAAAAGGTATGAGCATGGACCAGAGGACAAGACAAGACACTACAACAAAGCATACACTTTTCTAACTATCTTACAATGGGTAAATCCTAGATCACTAGCAGGTGGAAAGGGAAAGCACTGGATGACTTATGAGTGCAAGGAGAAACAGTGCAAGGGATGCGGTATCAACAGTATTGAGGGAAGCAGCCCCAGGTCACTAGTGTGGAAAGGACAGGCAGCAGGGACAGTGCAATGAAATCAGCAAGGTTGTCTCCAATCTTTCACTTAATTTTAATCTTTTTATTCTGTTTTCTTCACAGGAAGACTCTCGCTCCAGATTGCCATAAACACCTCCCAGTGGAGATTAATTTCTTCCTTCACTCACTCCCTTGCCCTTGAAAGACCATCTATCCCCTCACAAACTCCCTTCCCCCGCCCCCCAATATATGTCCCCTGCTTACCTATGAAAGTTGCTAGCTTGTATTTCTTCAAAGAAGCCCATGACTTTGTAAGTCTGATCTAAGCAAGCAGTATTTCCATTGCCAAGTGAAAATCCATGGAAATGGAAAGCGATGGTAGGAGAAGGACTGGGACAAAAGAATTCCCAACTGCACAGAAAGTGCCTGGACAATGCATTCACAGAAACTAAAAATGAATAGGTGATTCCACAGACCTTTCTATCTCATCCCTTGCTCCCTACATGACTTCAGCCGGAGCAACTTCAACAGTTTTACTTCAAAAGAGTGCTACAGGTTAATCAAAAGCAATTTTAAGAGGATCCACTACAATTTCACAGAAATCCAACAGGCTACTGAGGTCCAACTCAACAGGCAGCTCTCCATAGCTTAAATGTAAAGGGGAAATAGCAAAGGAATATACTGGATTTATTAGGTGTCTATTATGGATAAATGAGAAAACAGATTAAGTTCCTCACCCATAACCATCTGACTCAAAGGGGGCTGACAGCGCTGATGATGTTGGATGTTTTTTGTTGCTTTTCACACTCAGCTTCTCGGATTTCCGCCACTTTGCCCTGCGATTCTGAAACCAGACCTGACAAATGGAAAGAAAGGATGCATTCGGAGAGGAAATCATCTACACATGGGGACACAGGCAATGACTCAGCAATGACTGCCTCCAAAAATCACCAGGTGAGGTCAGAAACCTTTCTTCCACAGAATCTGCAAGATTCATTGCAAACAGACAGAAGAATAACAGCAGAAAGATACCCCCAAACACCAGTTTCCTTAGTTGCCCATGATCTTCAAGATAAAAGAGATTAACTGCAATCTCCTTAGCCTCTTTTACCTACCCATTGTGTATCTCATCTTAGGAAATGGGAAGAAATGGAGTACACAACCACAGACTCCACTGCCATTTTGAGTGAGGTAGTTGATTGTGCAGTGTCCACCCCTGTGAGCTCTTTTCTGTCTCTTGTCACCAGTGGCAGGTGCAGCCTCTATCCCCTTACTCATGAGCTACTCTTTCCTTCCTACTCAAACTCCTCCTCCCTCCCCCAGTCCCTCTCCGTTAATTTTCTGCAGAGAACCCACTGTCAGCACTGTTAACCACACAGGCGTTACCATGATACGCTGTGGCGTTACACCAACCACAGCTGCGATCTCCCTCCTCTTCTCATTGTCAGGGTAGTGGTCTTCCTGGAACATCTTCTCCAACTCTTCTAGCTGCTCTAGAAATGATGCAGTATTCAAAGAGAGAGAGATGGGGAGTGATAAGAAAACAAAACCAAAAAAAACAAAAGAAACAGGACAGGGGAAAACCAAAAGAGTATACTTTTTACTATATTTAGACATACAAGAGCAGTATAAAAGTTTTGTGGTTTTTTTTTTTTTTTTAAGTAAACCCCAAAAATAAATAAAAATCTTCTTCTACAGTAAAACAAAGGGCATTGCTAGTGATGCTTCAAACATAAGGCACTCAGCAACTTTTATTTGAAGAAGTCTTCACACATCTAATAGCATAGAATGCATTGCAGTACCAGTGAGGGCAGTTCAGCACCTCCATGCTGTGCCTTCAGCATGGTGAAGGAAACATCAACGTCATTGGCACTACAAGAGTCACTGTCTGCCAGTGGGTTCCCCGGTATCTACCTGCACTGTAGAAGGTGCGTGACTTCTTCCTGACTGGTGGTAGAATTTCTGGATTCTCAAGTATCTCTTTTTTCCCCTTGGTTCCATCATGGCTCCTTCTGGATTCCGGAACTGAAGGCGCTTTGTAGGATTGCTGAGCCACAGCATTGGCTGAAGCGCATTTGGATGATCGGTGAGTAGCAGGGCCACACACACCCTGCCTGCAGAGGTCTCCAGGGATTCCACTAGATGCTTTCTCAGGGCACGTTCCACTTCTGATGTTACTTTTTTTCTTTTTTGCCTCCTTTTCAATCCCATCAGAGTAATAGCTCTCACACTGTTCATGTGACCCTGACTGACCTGTGGGCTCCTGTGCAAATTCAACCACAGAAAGTGGGGTCACAGCCTTCACATCACTGAGGAAACTTGACAGCCGCCCACACACTGAGGCAAGGTCAAGCTGGCTGTCAGGAGCCACCGAGTCTTGGGAAGCTGACCCAGCTGCCTGCAGGGTACAACATCTTCCATCTTCCTCCACCTTATTTACAGGGCTGATCCTATCTTCTGTTCCCAAGGTATCCTCAACTTCTTCATTTATAGCTGTGCTTTGGAATGCAGATAGTACACTGCTCCCTGTACCATGCCCACTGACAGCATCAGCACCTACCACAAAGTGCTCAGTATTCAGCGATGTCTTCTCCTTCTTGTCCTTGCACTCTACAAGAAAAAATGAAAAACAACCCCCCACACCACATGCACATTGTCTAAGCCAGATATGCCTGGATGGTGTGAGAAAAAGGGTATGCCTGGAATGGAAGTTTCAGTTATGGGAGAAGGAAAACACTATACAATGAAACCCAACAGTGAAAAGAACTAGAGAGTTCAAAATAAAGACTGTCACCAGGATAGAGTGCTGCTAGGAAAGCAAAAGCAAAGAATGATATATGGTCGACATGGAGATATTCAAACATCTGAGATGAGAAAAGCCTCATTTTGAGAATGAAGATGCCTGCAAAAACAACCAACTGTAAACTACAGGAAGAATTAATTCTAGACACAGAGAATAAAGGGAAGGTTGTGTATTACAAATACAGTAGTGGGAAAACAGCACTGGGGATAACAAAGGTCTTTAGAATAAAGAACAGAACAAAAATCAATGACTTATCAAGACACTAAGTGTCACCTTATTAAAATGAGCAAACAGAAAATACAAGCAAAATTCTCATCTACTGTGTCAGCAGTGATTATCTGACAAATGACATCACTTTTTAATTTATAGAGGTTTCTGTTTCTATCATACTCGAGCTGATGAAGCAAAAACCCAATTAATTGTACAAACTTCTAATAACTACCTTAAATTAGTTTTCTGCAGCTTCAGCCACAACAATTATGAATGACAGATTTTACAAGACAGGTAATGAAACAGCTGGCTGAGGATGAAAACAGGAGAAGTCTGACCAAGTTCAACAAAAAGCACAAACTGCATTACAATAAGAGAAATTTAATAGTAGAAGACAGGTGAGAAAGAACACAACAAGAGAAATAATTAAAATAGGCAACAGAAGCATTATACTTTCCCAGCTGGCATATGCATTTCCAAAAGGAGAAAAAAGAAAATCTGCTGATTGTCTCAGAATGCAAGTCTGTGTGATTGCTGCTACTTGGGGAAAAAAAAAAAAAAAAAAAAAAAAAAAAAAAAAAAAGAAAAAAGTTACTATTTCTCAAGAACAGAAATTAGAAAAAACCAAACCCACATATCTGCCTCTGTCTGGAAAGAGGTAAAGGAAAGTATGAGCAGACTGTTGGCAGCATTTCAGTTATATGTGCCTACAGAGAAACATGGTTGTTTAATTTTGGGGGAAAAGGATCTAAAATAATTTAATTTCACTCTGTCCTACTTTTGATACATATTAGTGCAATGCCAAAATAAAAGACTTTTCTGCCTCACTGTTTCCTGCTTAAACAATTGTTAATCAAGAAGGAGCCCCGTAACACCAGTCAGAGGGAGAATCTTCATAAAGTATGACGGAACGCCAGGCTGCTTCCAAGACCTTCTAATTTGCTCTTCACAGGATTAAGAGAACCAAATTAGTTGCAGGGGAAAGAGACAGAAGCAGGAAACTATGCAACTATAACAATCTGATCTTGTTAAGCAGCAACAGTTTCCACTGCTGTTAAATGAGACAAAATATCCTGATGAGGAGGGTCAAGAACTGAGCAAGGCAGAAGCTGGCTATGTTCTATATAACTCCTTTTCCCACCATCCTCCTCACTGCCTCTGAGCTTATGGTGCTCATTATGTGAAAAAGCTAATATTTTCACATCATCCATTCTGTCACTCACCCTCTGCCTCAAATCAGGAATAGCATTTTCAGCTTAGTGCTTTGATTTGAGAAGGCTTTTTACTTATTTTTATGCAAACGCCAGTATGTACTTACATCACAAAATACATTTCAAAGCTGTGTATGTACCTTGTATCTGCAGCAGAGAAAGAGGCTGACACCTGGGAGTTTTCTATCATCTACAGGAATATTCCTCCAAGAGAAAGTAAATTCCTGTCTCTATTTCTAAAGCATATAGCAAAGGCCTGACAAGTGGAGATTGCCAAAGAAAAGACCTGAAATGAAAATCCTTCAGGGTAACAAATTGGGACATATCAAACCACTCTTTTCTCCCAATATTCATATGGCAAGAGGCCAGACTGAACATCACCTTATCCCACTTTTAGATAAATGTAACCCTAAGTAGAAGGGAATTTAACTGACTGTCAACATCATACATACGCAGTACAGAACGCCTGAGCTGCTGAAGGTGCATGAGCAGGAAGCAGAGTCCTCTTTTTATTTTCTTTGAACAGGGAAACCACTTGCACAGTGACAGCAAGATTTTTTTAAGGCTGTTTGTAGCATTTGGTACAAAGCAACCTGAACACATGCACAGGGAGAAACATCAACTTCACAGGTTCACCCATGCAAGCTCAGACTAGGAGAAGGAAAACTGGACGGTGGGTGAAGGTGTTAAGTGCCAGCAGCCTCGACACCCAGAGGCAGCGGGAACCCCTTAGTGTGACACAGAGGGAAGACCACCAGCTCACAACCCTCACACCAGCTTGCCAGGGGGATTTACAAGCCAGGTGACACGAGAGCCACACAGGCAGCGGGGCGAGCAGCAGCCCATCGCCCCAAATACCCCCCCCCAGGGACTCCGGGCGAAATGGCGGCTTTCCCTCAGGCCCAGGGTAATGCGGGGCCGCCTGCCCAAGGCCACGACGGGGAGGCAGGGACTAAGGGCTGCTGGCCCTCACCATCACAGCCCACACGGCGGGCCCGCCGCACAGATAACAGCCTGGAGGAGGCAATAGGATCGTTATCCTCCACCGGGGCTGCTCATTAGGCTTATTGCCGGGTGCCTCCCCCCTCCTTCGGTCATTAATGAGAACTGGCGCCCCGGCTCCGCCGCCTGGCCCTTACCCAGCCCTTCGGTCGCCCGCTCCTCCTCCGCGCCCGCCCCGTCCATGCCGGCTCGGTGGCGGCGCCTCCGGCCCGGCCCGGTTAATGCCCCGCCCGACGGCGAGCCCCGCTCGAACGGCGGCCGCCGGCCCCCGCCGGCTCATCAAGACCACCTGGGCGGCCAGCAACCTTACGGGGGAGAGCGGGGCCGAGGCTATCCGACCAACTCACCTCAGCCGCCCGGGCCGGCGGGGGCGGGCTCCCCCAGCAGCCACAGGTAACGGGGCCGTAGCCCCGCCGCCGCGGCGGAGAGGGGCCGGCGGCCGTTGTGGCTGTTGCGGGGGGCTCGCGCTGCCCGCCTGCCTTCTGCCCGCCTCAGGCGTCCCCGGCCGCGGGGAGCCATCTTCCGCGGGCTGCCGTGCGGCGAGGCGGCCTCTCCGCCCTCACGGTCTGGGGGCCGGGGGGATAGAGAGCCGGGCTCCGAGCGGGGAAGAAACCTGGCCCCCGCACCGGGGGTACACAAGCGTTTCTGGCACGTCTGAAGGCACCTGAGAGATCGTTCAGCTCCCGTGAGGAACGGGCTTAAATATTGCTAATAGCACGCCTTGGAAACCCAGATGTTACGAAATTGGATGGTGTAATATGAATGAGATGCAACTTGTTGTCTTTCTTTGTGGACTGGCAGGAAGACAGATTCTTTTTCTTTTTTTTTTTAATGTGCTCTGGCTGCAGTTTTTTAGCAGTGCTTCTGGTTCTCCATAAACTAGTGGTTGCAAGAAATAAATGGCACTTCTTGGCTTGTAGGCGCTGTAGTTTTGTGTCCTTTCAATACTTAAACAATTCTTACAAAAAACAAGGCTCCTAACAGAGCAGTACCAGGCAGTTAGTGATCTCGCACTACTACAAGTGTTGTCATCTGCTCAGGTAACATTTAAAACAGCTTTGTGCGCTTGCAGGTGTCTATGCAAGATGGAGGGCAGGAGCGAACCAAGCCTGGCTTTTCTGACTTCCACCTTCTCATGTGCAGTTGTTCGAGAGACCTGCGCTGCAGCTTAGGCCATGATGGTTCCAGAAACCTCTTGCCTCCTCTGTGTACAGCTTTGCTAACCACCAAGTGAAGCGCAGCCGGCTGTAAACACAACTCGCATGTCTAAAAACAGCAAAGACAAAAAAACAGATTGAAGAATGGGATTTGCTTAATGGCGTTCTGCTGCACCAAGACCGAACATCCTTCATCCCCATCTTGGTTATTGGCTTAGTAGCTCATTGCTGGCGTAGCACCATTCTCCTACTGTGCGTTTCCCCACACACCCTGTCTTTGTTTCAAGGTTAGCTCTAGCATCGAAGGTCCAGCTTCTGCAGATGCTTTCACCTGAGAGTAGTTTCATTATGTTAAATGAGTGTAACCTGAAACACGTGTGCCAGCATTTGAGAGACAGTATAATTAGTCTTAACAGTGCACCTGGTTCAGCCACCAAATGCAAGACATGCTGGCTGGAATGTTATTGTGGCTAAAATGGCATTTAATTTGTTATCAGCGTTCAGCTGACAAAACACAGCTCTGATCTTAGAGGGGATGGGACCTCTTCAATATTAGATAAAAGCACAAAAATTAAAAATCACGAACTGCTTTAGAGGTTCCTGTTTCTGAGCAAGGTTGTGGTTATTTACTGAACTCTGGTGCTAGTGTCAGCTTTTTCTAGTATTATGAAAGGGAATAAGAACTGTGGAGAATGCTTTAATTTATTTTCCTTTAGGAGGGACCAACATAGGTCTCCAGGGCTGTGAGCTTTTTTTTTTTTTAAGCCACATATATATTTATATATATAACTTTTAGTATGAAAAAAAAACAGCAGTCATAACATTTGATTTTCGTAAACCATGAATTTCTCAGATTCTCAACAAAACTTTTAAAATGTAGTTCATGTTTGTATTTCATTGCTGTTCTTACCACACAAATAAGTGTAGCTGCCCTGTAAATGTCTTTCTTTTTCAGTATAGAAATACTGATTTCTCCTCTCCAGATACACTATGTATCAGTTTCCACAGGTTCTTGTGGAAGATTACAGGTTTTTTGTGCTTCAATTTACAGCCAGCTGTTTAAGATACACTGGCATTTCATACGGTGTTCCTATTCTGTGGACCTTCTTTGGGGATCTTGCTAGAGGAGTATAGGGATTTGGCTGACAAACTTTACACTTCTATTTTTGTTTAATACTGATTTTCTGGGAAATTAGGTTATCCATTAGATAATGTAGGGAGAGATCCTGACTTATAATTAAGACTGTAATAGGACACAGCAGATAATCTGCCCACTTGATTCCTGCCTTGTCAATCTGCAGTTTTAAGTGATATTGTATTAGTTTGATTAAGTTTGTATAAACCAAGGAGATGTTAATCAGTTTCAAAAACCATGAAGCAAGTCAGTGCAGATTTGTTTATGGATTTTGGTGGCAGGATGGTGTTGGGTCTAAAAATTTAACTAAATAGTGAGAAGCTGAGGTTTATCTGAAATAGAAGAAATCCAAGTAAACCAGAGTATAAACACTTATTCTTAGAAGCATAAGCTGACCTTTAGTTGTTCCTAAACATAAAAAAAAAAAAAAATGACAACAGGAAATAAAGCCGGTACCTGTGAAAGGGAGAAGTTAACCTTTGATCCAACTAGTTCAACAGTATAGAAGTCCTGTCAGTCACAACAGCAGCCTTAAAGTTTCCTATCTCAACAAGAATTTTAACAAGAACATACAAAATTTAACATAGAAACCACCTTGGGAGACTCTAATGAACAACATGCCTGCTTGTTTTTGAGAGTGGAAGTTGAAAGAGTAAAGAATTCTTGACTTTTAAAATGTTTAACAAGATTACTTCTGATTTAGAATGGAAATGTCTGGGGCCTGCCTCCTCATGACACAAGTAGCAAAGGTGAAGCTGGCATGGACATGGGATGCCTCAGACTGCCTGCGGAAGATGACCTTACACGGGCACCTACTGCATTGATCCCATGGCAGTGTTCTGTATCTCAGTTGAGATGCTCAGGTGATCCTGATGACTTATGTATTGCATAAATTCATGACAGCCTGCAACAAGCAACTATTCTGGATCTCTGAACATTCATGGGTCTTATTAAGGGTTATAACCCTTATGTCACTTATTTTAGTTTGAGGTAGGGCCTTGCTTTTGTTCTTAGCTAGGGATCAGGTTCAGTTCTTCTAGAGAAAAAAAAAAGCATCCAGACTGTAGCCGGGACCATAGATTAAAAGACAACCGAATAATACTGGTATAGTGGACTGGACTCCCATCTTCTGTAGGTCATCCCTTTAGCTTACCTTGATATACCGATGACTAACACCACTACAGAACCTGCAGCAGCTGTCATTTCAGGGCTGGTGATAACACTCTGAAAAATCTTAAGGTATGTCTGGTAAAGCGAACTTTCTTCACTGCCTCTGCTAAGTACTGCTATTTGTACTTAATATTCACTTAAGAGAGTTATATTGGGGAAAACAATGAAAATACTGAATATGTGTTCAGTAAATATTGAATTACTTATATTTGAGATGAAAAGCTAGGTAAAAAGGAAAGCAGTTGTTTATTTTAACTGGAGAAGTGCATGAGTTTATTAGGACTAAAAGCAACTTTTTTTTTAATCCAGCTAAAATTATTGATATAAATAGGCTGTAATACGCTATACTAGATACAACATAAATGGGAATTAAAGGCAGAATGTTACAGAGATAGAAAGCTGGAGATATGAAGATAACTAATTCTTCAAATATATCAAATGCAAGAAGGCTACACATTGCTTTCTTTGGTGTATTGATTCTTATACTTGATCTTGCATTGACTGAACTGAACGCAAACACTAACACAGAAACATTATTTTACAGTTAAAGGCATGTCCTCAAATAGACAGGTTCTGCACAAAAGCAGGACTGCATGTAAACTGGACTTGAAGCCAGAGTGTTCTAAAAAAGAACAAAGTCCCCGGTACGTATTTTGACTTTATCTACAGTGGCTAAATACCTCAGTGTTTTCTATAAGTGTGCAAAATGGTGCATGCAATACCACATCAGCTATCAGATTAAGAGCAGCAGGAAAGTGCCACTTCATTGCATGTGCCTAGTCATGGTTATTCTGTACAGGGCGTGTACCAACACCTAATAAAAATCTTTGTTGAAAGTCACTGTTCTTCTTTGAGTGGGAGGCAGAGTAAAAAAGGGTCATTTCAGGTGGCTTACTGGGACATTTGCTCAGAAGGGAGGTGACCGTTGCAAAATAGATTCTTCAGCTTGATACCTTTAAAGGTGGGGAAAATCATCACAGTGGCTTCTGAAAACTTCGCTTAACTCAAGTGGATTTTCTAATGCTGTCAAGGACTCTTAGCAATATGCTGAGAGTGAGTGAAATTTAGATACAATGAAATATTTGCCTATCTAAAAAACAGTAGACTTGCACGATCACATAGATAAATTGTTCTAAATGGAAATTACTCTATGGAGATCAATACCATCAAAATATCAGGAGGACATTCAAATGGAACACTGTCCTCAACTATATTGTGCTTTGCACTTAGCACCTTCCTTCTCAGGAACTCAAAGCTCTTAGTATGCTAATACTAATGAATTTAGCCTCACAACATCTGGTGAGGTAGGTGAGTTTACCCCCATTTCACAGATGGGAAAACTGAGGCAGAATTCTTAAGTGACTTGCCCCACGTCCTGCAACTTGTCAGTGGCAAAACCAGGAATATATTTTCAGAAGTCCAGATCCCAGACCTCTGTCCGATTAAAGTCCCTCTCTACTACCATAAAGCAAGCAATACATGCAACTTTTTTTCCTCCTACTGCTGCCGTAGTCCTGGTGACACAGAGGAAGTGAATGATTTTTCCTGATTGAATTCCCGCTTTCTTTGGCAAAAAGCACCTGGTTCTGTCAAAGTGCTGTATTATGCTCGTTGCAGAGGTGTTTCTTCTGAGGCACAATAGAAAAAAGATGGTTTCCCCATTGCAGGGAGACTGTACAGGTCCAAACAAAAGCGAGTCTTATTTCTTGCAGAAGACCTGCTGCTTGGCATTCTTCACGCGTTGCTCCTCCTTCAGGTTTTTCTGACGCGCGTGTTTGCTGGAGATGAGTTCCACGTGTTCGGCAGGGAACCAGCCTCTCTCCCGGTCTGAAAGTTTTACTCCTTCCATCCATCCTGTGGTGTGGGGAAAAGCACAACATGAGGCAAAACACTCAAACATTTTTTTCATTCTTCCCAAAAAGCCCCCTCCAACAAGGCCATAAGATCAAAGATCCCCTTTCAGCTTCCAAATAAAGCATCTCAATGGAGATGAAGAGTCTGTTCATCGAGAGGTGCCTTCTGAAGCTTGATTGCATTGTTAAAGCTTTACGCTACTTTACATTACTGGAGTAACTTCCTACCCGTGATTTAAGATAGTTCATTCTGCTCACCATCGTTGCTGTTCTGCATAACCATGATGATATCTGCTTTCTCCAAAGCCAGCTCATCATTTTCCCGAGCCTTGTAAGTCTTTATGCATTGAACCTGTGGTGCATCTAAAGGGGAGGAAAGATCATAATGGTATACCAGCAAGCAAGAGTAAACCTGCGTGCAACAGCCCCAGAGGAGGCTGGGGATAAGGGACTGGCCCAAACTGTAAAGAGCAGAGAAATGGAAGGGAGACTACAGCTCGTCTACCTGATATGAGGAATAAGAATAGGTAAAATAACTGGCAGAACCTGGCACTGAGGGAAAGGCCGAGAATATCTTCTTTATTTACAAAGTGTTCTGCCTTGGAGTCATTTCTGGGATGTTCCCCCTTACAGTGACTCCAACTCCTTTGAGCCAGACCACCCCCCATTGCTGTAGTAGTAAAGCCATCTCACCAGGGCATTCCAGGAGGTCCAGTTCTCCTCGTGGAGGAGCCAAAGCAGAGATCCACCTGAGCTTCTCACTGCTGGAAAACATCACCAGATAGGTGTCAGGATTCAATGTGAGGGACAGCAGTCTGATGACAGGAATGGGGGTGTGTGTGTGTGCATGCATACAGGTTTGCTCACAGAAGGGGTCAGGGAGGGGGTACCTGGGGGAAGCAGAGGAAGTGGAATTGGAGAAAGGGGATGGGAAAAGGCAAAACCTCCCATTTTTGGAGGCTGATGGTATGACATGACATGGTATTACTGTATGAGCAGCTATGATGAGAGAGGAAATTAGCGGCTTGAAAAACATCCTCTTGTCATAACAAGTCCTCTGCTCAGCAGCTGCATTTGATATTTCAGCATTTGGGTAGCTGAGGGACAACCATCAGGCTCCCAGGAGGTGTCTGGCTATGGTTATGGGATACACTGAGGGTAACCTTGAGCTCTTACTGTGTCTCTGTACGAAACAAAAACTCCACTCTCTTTCCCTGGTTATTCTGAAGTAGAAAGAGACGGAAAACATTTTTGTTTGTTCCATGTAGTTTCATCTCGCACTTCTCCCCACGCACATCTGAGAAAGCGGCATGATCAAACACAACAAAACGTCCACCCCTGCGGGTAAAGAAAAGGAACAAAACAAGTTGTGATTTTTAAGGTGACAAGGGTTACAAAGTGAGTCCATGTCGTTTTCTGATGTCAGGAAAGCAAAGAGCTTTTAATGAGTCTTCATCTGCTTTGAGCATCTTGAGCTTTGGTCTTGCTAGAAGTCTCAAAAGACCAGAGAAGAGAGGGGGGACTTAATGAAAAGGGTAGAAATAGTAAGCTCTGTCCTCTCCGAATTTTATTTGATAGCTTACAGCTTAAAAACAAAAACACACACCTCTTTCCAAAACCCCAACACACCCACAACTCTTGTAGTTTCTTGACAAACCAGTGATTTGCACATTCACTAATCTTCATACTGTCCTTTAGGAACAAATTGTTTACCTAGTAAAACTAGAATAATTGTTATTAAAGTGAACACAGAAATTGTTATTAAAGTGTTTCACATTATGAAGATGGAAAGGCAGAATAGAAGCATTGCACTAGGGACCAGAAGATAGCTTGTTATTTTATCATATGTTGTAATTAAGAGTTGGGACTATCAAATTCCACGTACTTGCACGATACTCACATAATGTAGGGTTAGGAGAGTGACTTGACAAATGCTGCCACTTGCTGGCAGGCAGAGGGAAAGGGCTCTTTCACCAAAGCACAGACCCAGAAAAGAGACAGGTATTTTAGAAGGGGCAGCAAGAATTGTGTTGAAGCACTCACTCCTTCGGCCGAGACAGGAGCAGACAGTCATTAAAAAGATGTAGGTAGATGGGACGGGTAGTGACTTTCCATTTTGGACTCAGGGTGTTGAAGTCCAGTGCTGTCAACTCACCACACTTCACAAGTCGCCTCGACTGTGAGATGAGTGGGAATATCTGCAAGACAGAAATGAACATTTATGTCAAGTGTGTACAAGGGAATCGTTATCCCTGAGTTTTGGATTTGCATTTTTGCCTTTCTCTAGAAGAAGTGTGCTTTCATCTCTCCAGGTGGACAGGAGTACCTTCAGCTGAAGGCTGACATGAACAATTGGGCAAGGGAAGCACTGATGAAGAGCTAACCTGTGTATGATATTCTGGTTCAAGAGTTCTGTGTATACTGGAGAGGAAATCAAAAAGTTAGCACAAGCAGCTTTGTGAGGAAAGAGAGAGAATGGATTAGGCTAGAGCAAGGCCCACGGAATGGATGAGCTCACCTTGCACTCAAATTCAATCTTCTGGCTGAGGTAGATCAGCTCTTCAGTGCTCTTCATGCGCTGGACGTTTTCATTGCAATCCTTGATGAGCTGCAGAGGAAAACAGATGATCAATGAGGTGGGAGCAAAACTGCCTGATGGGATCAGTGCTAGTCCCAGGAGCCCCTCAAGAGTCAGTCTAAGTGACAATTCCTTAGGCATTCTCCTGCAAAAAAGTATTTTTCCAGGCGAGCATACTAAACTTCTTCATACCTACAGTAATCATCCTTCTTTCTTAAGGAAGGTATTCTTTAGGTGAAGTCTCTGTGGCAAGTATTGTTTTACCTTTGGGATACCGGGAGTGGGGAGGGATACTAGAGACATCTCTCAGATGACAGAGGTTGAATCGCTGGTCATTTGGAAATAGCTCTTATTCGATGCTCCACCGTAAACACCGGAGGCTGATTAGATAGACATCAGCCCCAATTTTTCCACAACCCCAAGCTTGTTGCTAGTAACTATGAGGACAGGACAGGACACAATGAAACAGAACTACTTCAGCCTGTAAGCGGCCTACATAGCTGCCTGAGGTGATACAGGGCAGCTGGCTAACAGTGCCACAGAGATAATGCTGACCTGAATGCAGCTGGAGTCTAAGGATTTCAGTGTATGACATCTTGCCCACCCACCCCAGACTGCAGTGTTTTGGGAACTGTGCAGCAGGCAGGTGCAATCCTAAGAGTTTTAAGGAGGTATGCATCGTGTTGAACTGGTCTTTAGGTAGAGAATAGGGGAGAGATTCTAAGGAAGAGTGTGGCGCTCCAAGAAGGTCAAATGATCAATACACGGAGCAGCAGCTATCTAGGAACAAGTCTACCTTATGCTGCTGTACAAATTCCAGGTAACAAGTTGTCCCAGAAGACTTTAAATCTTGCCTCTGTAATAAATAGGATAGAGGAAGGGATGCAATAGAGTAATGTCTTGCCAATATTTTTAGCAATATTTTCCTGTGGGGGTTGGGGTAGTAGTCAATCAGTAATCAGAGACAAAGGTAAGGAACACAAAGGGGGAATGATGGTTAGGAGACTGGGAAGAGCGAGTCTTGAAAAAGTAGTTCAGTATCATTGGTGCAGGTTCAGTCACATCCCAGCTGGCTCCTGCCTAAGTGCTTTCTGCTCACATTTACCACTGAACATGCAGGAGAGTCACATCAACACACAGATTTGTTACTGGTGAGGATCAATAAAAAGGACAGGGACACTTAGGTGCACTGGCAGCTGTGTGATGCAGCTTGGCTGTGGAGAATCACAGAATATCCTGAGTTGGAAAAGACCCACGAGGATCATCGAGTCCCAACTCCTGAATCCACAAAGGGCAACCTAAAAACTAAACCATATATCTAAGAGTGTTGTCCAAACACTTGTTGAACACCATCAGGCTTGGGGCCACGACCACTTTCCTGGGGAGCTCGTTCCAGTGTTTGACCACCCTTCTCAGTGAAGAACTTTTTCCTAATATCCAACCTGAGCTTCCCCTGATGCAGTGTTAAACCATTCCTTTGCATCCTACCACTGGACACCAGAGAGAAGAGCACCACTCTCTCTGTTTCCCCTCATGAGGGAGCTGTAGACAGCAATGAGGTCACCCCTCTGAGATGAACAAACCTCGTATACTTAGCTGCCCCTCATAAATCACGCCCTCTGGTCCTTTTTGTTGCCATTCTTTGGACATATTCTTATATTTTTACATCCTCCTCATACTGCAGAGCCCATAACTGCACACAGTACTCAAAGCGAGGCCACACCAGTGCTGAGTATAGTGGGACAATCGTTTCTTTCAACCGGTTAGCTATGCTGTGCTTAACGCACCCCAGGATACAGTCATCTCCTTTGGCTGTCAGGCTATGTTGATGGCCTTACCTTTTCAAGTGCATCGTAGGCCTGTGTTGCTTGCACTTCCTCCTCAGACCCCGGCCGAGTTCTCTTCAGGATATTCTGCATGAGAGAAGATGTTTTTCATAATGCAGATAGTGTCTTCTTGTTTCTCCTACCCCTCCCAGAGCAGCTTACCCTAAGATCCCAGCCACAAGAGAGGCAGTAGTAGGTGATGAAATGTGGAGGTAACAAGGCCAGAAGTTTGAGATGCAGAATGTCACTGATAAGGTGCATTGAAAAGGGCATATCTGAAAATCTCGTCGTATTAACTATCATGTACAAGTTACATGGTATAGGAAGCAACCATTAATCCAAGCACAAACAGCCTTATATACAGAATTGTTTTTTGCCTAATGCTCTTTCTCCTCTACCAAAAAAGTTCAAATAATCAAAAAGAATAATTTCATAGAAAGAACTCAAAATTAATTCATTAGGAGCTTGCTGGTTCCCTGTCTGGAAGGCTCCTATTGGTCAATGTTGCAAGCAAAGAGTAGAGACGGGCTGCCTTCCAGAGGGCAGCCAAGGGACCCTTACTTTGTTTTCCCAGCAAGAAGCCAAAAAAGTTCAATAAGGTGTAAACCAACATGTTCTGATAAGACCCCATATTTTTTTTACTGGACTGCAACTGAAGTAGTCTTGCAACTCTCCTAACCGGCATACAAACTGCACTGCCTCACAGAAGCTATCATATCCAATTCATGGTCTAACACACAGTAGGCATTTGCACAATCACAAACGGGTTTGTTTTTGCAAAGGTATATTCACAATATACGCAACGGAGTGGCTTTAAAGCATGTTGCCAAACTTGTCACAGATGCAACACAAAGGGCTGTATGCAGTCCTTCCACCCACTGCTTGGAGCTAGCTCATATTTATATGACTTTCAGACTTAAAGAAGGGTCAACTTGAGAGAAACTGTAGAAAAGCAGAGAATCAACAGTTACCTGTAGGAGGAGTTTGAGTCGAGTGATACGCTGGAAAGGGAGGATGAGGAAGGATTTAAGTGAGAGGCGCTGGCATACTGGATCACTTTCCAGTCTCTCCAGGACTTGCTGGAACCCTGCATTTCCATTTCTGTGGGAGTGGTAAAGAAAGAAGACATCCAGGCATCAGAGCAAATAAACAGTCTTCCTAATATCAGATTTCAGTGAGTGTTGGAGTACTCCCAACAGTCAGGTTTTGTCCCTCGGGCAAGAGATGTCAAGAAACTGCGCCACTGCTGAGGAAGAGCAAGTACAGGTTTCTAACAGATATAGAAGGACACACAGACATATATATATATATATGTTTATATTTTCTCTTCCTGCCACAGCTCTCTGGAATAAAAGCCTGAAGTAAGATCTATGTTTCAATTCCCCCCTATCAATAGGGCACCTTTCACAGAGAGAGTCGCGGTTTGTATTCTTTCCTTACACTGCATGGTCCAGTTCCAAGGGCTGTGTCCAGGATCTGGAAACAGCTGCCTCCCCTCTCTTGCTACTCCTGAAAGCACCTGTGTTCCCCTGCTAATGTCTCTCTCGCCCTCTTACACACACCCAACTGCCATCCAGTTTTCCATGTTGGCCAGTAACAGGTAAAGAGTTAATGGTATGAGAGTAGTACCAGCTACCAGAATAGCCAATCCCACATCCTTGAAGAGATGGGGAAGAAGGTTGTAGGCCCAGTAGATGTTGCCCTAGACAATATTCTGGAGGTCCTTTCTGTGTGAAACTAAGCCTTCCCTGAAGAGAATCAATTGCGAAACTAGATCCATCCCAGTGAGCAGCACCCAGGCCTGAATAGCCTGTTGGAAAGAGTCTTCTTCTGGAATCACTGTAGCTTCACTGGAATTGTGTTGTTACAAAGGGAAGCAGTGTAGAAATGGCAAGGAAACCTTGCTTAGGGCTGGGCCCATGCCTAAGCAATGCTTGGTTGTGCCACGGGGTACAGAAAAGGAAGGCAAGAGATGTTCCACTCCACCTCCCAGAGAAATATGAGACCAAGTGTTCTTTGGCCCCAGGATTTTCAATCCATTTTAAAGACTCCTGGATAGCCAGTTTAAGCTTACTGACAGAAGCCATATTTTTCTTAATTGCAGAATCCCAGAATGACTGAGGACAAGTTTCACTTGAAATTATCACTTTCCAGTTCTTAGTAGTCTGAAAACCACAGACTGAAACCCACTATCTACAACAGTAATTTTTGCTCTCTTCAGTAGAGAGTAGACAGAGAGAACAGGCTGCAATAGAATCAGGTATTAATTATTCTTTCCCTTTCCAATGCTATGGGAGAGGAGCCTGCAGTAGCCCTGTCCTACTGTCCCAAATGCCATTGAATTGAAGAAGATTCCTGCCTGTTCTGGGGGTGTAGTGTGACAGCTGGCCAAAAGCCTGTACCTGCTGCACTCCCCATCATTTGAAAGAGGCACTATTTGAGGTGCAGCAAGGAAGTAAGGGGGGAGAAGGGTGCAACAGATGAAAAAAAAACCAACTTACAGTAACCGCTGGAAGGTTTGCTCCTGATATGTCTGGTTTGTTACATATGGTAGATACACCCTGCGGAACTCAGGGGCGTGTTTCAGAGCCACATCACACACATGGAAGGTGAATATGTCCTCCTCAAATTTCTCCTCCAAGTCAAAGAGGAAACTGCAGCACATAAAAGGAGAGGGAAATACCAGTGTCATTTAGTAAAGCAGAAGCATCCTCAGTCCTCTAAAATCCTGACAGCCCACATATAAACATAAGACAGCTCTTTACTTCTCAAGAGAGCACAATGCCCATACAATGACAATTTAGGGCTAGATATCAGCAACGAAGAAGCAGAGGCAAAAGACCTCTATTCTTGAGAGGGCATACTTCTAAAGCCATGGTAAAGGAAACAACCGAAAACTAAGATCAGAATAATCTCATGAGTAGAAACGGAAAAGGTAGCAGAAAACCTTACTGGCTTAGCAATATATTTAGCCAAGCCTTGTAGGAGAAAAGCAGAACAGAATCCTACAAGACACAGGATTCCTTGCATGTGGGGTCATGTCTACATTTTATGACTTATGCTCAATTGATTCACATTAGGGTCTGTCAAGTAATGGCTGTAACTTACTTTTTTTTTCCCCATCTTTTTTTTTTTTTTCTTTTTTTTTTCTTTTTTTCTGGTCAGGGCTTGTGCAGCTGCTTCTTGTCTTTATTTGGCAGGAGCTGCAGTTGGTTTGGGCTGAGGTCTAGTTAAGTTTAGTTGTAGCTGAAGCCAATAAGGCATAGCTACAGTAGCATTTTGAACATTTTGATCTCCTGCAGTGAGCTCCGTGCACAATTGCGCCATAATATCTGGGACTCTCAACCAAGATTTACATTCCCCTGTCACCTAAAAAGATGAATGTTCCTTCCAGGGCAGCGTTGGTATGCAATCACAAAGTCCTATGTGTGTGTATCTACCTTGAAGGTCAGTGCACACGCAGAACAGGAGTGAGAGATGTTACTGATGGAAACGATGGGTTGTGTCTGTGCTTCACGGAGGGTGTTAGTCCTGGAAATAAAGGGCCATATCTCACCTGGCGCTGACATCGCGTACATCATGAAGGCGGGAGAAAAGCCACTGACGCTCTTGATTGGTGAGCATTGCCTGGAGCTCTGCTGATCGCTGGAAGTGATCCACTGCCACATTTAAACTGCGCAGGTATGAAGCCTCAGATATTATCAACTCAAACTTGGCCTTGAGAGATGAAAGAAGGGAGCACAGCATCAGTAGACTAGGCAAGTCTGTGAGGAGTCTTACAGGAGAAGACACAGGGGCAAAGCACGAAAACCTCCCAGTACATGATGTAAGTAGCACATAATTACAAAAGAGGGGCCTTAGGAACCAAGGGCAAGCATGCCATTATATATAGCCTGTGTTTCTTTAGACATACTTGTGGTAGGACTTAAAAATAACTATCTGCTGTCATTTTATTTTATTCCCCCTCAACTCCACTTTCACCAGGTTCCCCGTTTTACACGCTCTCATAAGTTTTCCAGCATCTGCATCACCCATCTTTTTCTCCTTCATCATGTTTCCCATCCACTTTTCAGTTCCTCTCATTTTCCTTATCTGGTTTCTCTATGTACCATTTTGCTGAACCCATACTTCTTCCTGTGTCCTCTCAGCCCTGCAGCTCACACAGGTGAGTTTGGTAAACTCACGCTCTACCACAGGAACTACAATTCACTGTGGTTTTATTAGCATCTCTCATAAGCTTATGTGTGGGAGAATACTAGAAGTCTTCTACTTCAATATTCTCTTTTGCATTGAAGCTGCTCAAAATTCCTTGTTTTATCTCGTCCCAGTTTCCCCACGTCTGTTTTCACAAAGTTACTGATACAGTCTAGACTCTGTCCTTCAGCGCTCCTTTTCTCTACAGTTCTGAACTTCAGCACTGTACTACTTCAGAAGCACTGGTACCACATCCCTATGCTGCTTACATGGGTAGGGGGGACTGCTGTATTCAACCACTTGCATTCCCACATCAGACATTTTTGCTCTGCACTTTAACCACCCTTTTGGGGGCTCTTTTCTTGACTACAGGCCACTCATCTACCTTATTGCATCATTATTACCTCTTGCAGCTTCTGCTCATCACGGGACATATTGAGTAGTATTCTGCTGCCCCGTATCATGGGGATGTCCTGCCAGAGGGATGCATTAGATGAGACTGACAGACGTTGCAAATATGAGTCCTGGGGAGACAGCACTTTCCTCCGTAGCCTTGGGGAGCTTGCAAAACTTGACTCTATATCCTCTGCGAAAGAATCCACTCTCTTCTGGCTCTGAATGGCTTTGTTCAGAACCACATCACTGTACTCCTGATACAGCAATCTTGCTGTGAAAAGAAGCATATACATTTATATTTTCTACAGCAGCTACTCGCCCTCTACTTCAGTCTGGAAAAAACTTAGTGTCTCAGATGAGGATAACTGAATACATTAGACCACATGCACTCGCTGTAAGCAAAGCTCACCAGCTGCCTGAGTGCACTGCAGGACTCTGGATTCACTGCCTCCATCGAACACCGCTCTCTAATGCCCCCTCCTCGCTACCATGTGGCAGGAGACCCTCTCCTTTGTGCTCACTGCAAGGGTGAGATATGATGGAGGAGAGGGGTCTGCCACAGCACTTCAGGTAGAAAGTACTTACACGAGTTCATCAGTTTGGAGTGCCGGCGTTTAAAGTTCTCCATTGCATCTGCAGGTTTCTTCTCTCTGTCAGGCAATAAGGATTTAGAAACAAAGAGCGAATGAAGAGCACAGTGCCAGACATGGCTTATCCAAATGGTAGTAACAGATCAGGCACAGCAAGGACCTCTCTTTCCAACAAGCTCAAGCTCCACATGCTTTACTTAACGAAGAACAAAGTTTGACTTGATGGAAACACTGTCCTAAAGGGACAGAAATACTTCTGTTGCAATGGTGCCCTCTCCCAGAGGGTACAGACTGAAACACAGGCGTAAGTCATTTTATTATAGTTTTCTACTCCTTATCATCATCTTTGGTCCCTCTAGGAACAATGGAGAGCATCATGTTCTGTTCAACAGGACGGGGGCAAATTCTGAGAGGCCTCAGAGACTTACCGCAATATAACTGTTTCTGAACTGACTGGTGGTTCCCTGCGTGCCTTGTGAGCTTCTTCCTCTGAAGGAACAGAAGGGATTTCTGCATGTAAGAATTAAAAAGTAAATACGTAAGTCAGACTTTAGAGCCAAACTACAATCCTAATGATACACAAATACCACTTACCTATACTCCACTTAAGTGGTGTGGTGGTCTTGGGTTGGAGTACAGGTGCCCTCCTGACCTTTATTTCTGGGTCAGAAACTTTCTGGTTTTAATAAACCTTGACATTACTTACATTTTACATGTGTAACTTAGTCACATTGGCTTTTCATAGCAAGATTAAGGCTGACACTTTCAGAGATGACAGTAACTCTAAAGCTTTCATCTTCAGTTGCCCAAGCAAAGACACTGCCTGGGGGCTCTATTTGGTGCTGCCTTTCCCTTTTCTGCAACTTGGGCCAGGCAGCAGAGGATCAATGGACCCAAAGTCACTAGTCACGTCTGAAAGTCTTGTGGACACTGAGCCTCGAAAACTCTCAGTGACTTCTGGGGCAGAAGTGCTGGACATCTAACTAAGTCACTCCTGTGAAGACTCTTAGAAGCGATGTGGCCTGATACTAAATGCTGCGATCCAATTCGCACATTTATGTACTATGCGAGCATTCACAAACTGCTGTTTGAGTCAGCTTCTGTTATGTAAAACGGAGGAAGTGCAGATTTTTCTTTTGTTTTGTGAGGGGTTTAATTGAATAGGGTGTGAGTGGGTGGGTGTGTATATAGATACATATATATATATGTGTGTATATATATACATACATGGCACATATATAAAATTCTTTGGGAACAGGAGGAGGAAGAAAGCCCAAAGACTGAGCTGCAAGTATGGGTCAAGGGAAAGACAGTCCTGTTGCCCTGAATGTTTTAAAATTTGGAACCAAGAATTTACAGGTGAAATACATGAGAAAATCTTGATTCAAGTGCTGCCAAACCATTTACACCCTTCCACACACCCCTCCTTTTCCTCTGTGCCAAAAATCCAGCATGTTGTGGAGCTTGGAAAATAAACTAAATAAGAGCTGAGAAGAAGCAAGTATGTTTAAGTTCATGCAAGATATAATAAAGAACAGACACGCATCTCGATAATAAGTGCTGTCTGAATGAACTGCGTTACAGAAGATGCATGTTTTCCATTTGTGACATCAGTGATTTGGCTTCTATGCAAGTTGGGACCTTGGACTTGACAAATTTGCATTCTTATCTGTAATCTCAAATCCTACGTTCTCAGGAAGATCATCTCTTTCAGAAGGTCAAATTGGAACCTAAAGGTGTCAGTTGCAAAATAAAGGGAGGTAGCAAATAAACAAGGAACTAAAACATGCTGTAACAGATATGGGCTACTAAGGGTGTGTTGCATGCGATTTCCTTACTGCTTCGAAATGGGCTGCTACAAGTGCTGCAAAATGCAACGGCCATGGGATGGCAGCAGAGATGATGAGCAGAAGCTCTGAACTGAGCCCCACCAAGAAACTCATTCCTGCAGGTAGGCCAAAATAGCCCATGTTACCGAGCAAGGGCAACAGATCATTAACCACAGAGAAAAGGACAAGAAGAGAAACTGGATGCGAAGCCGAGGAGTGAGGGATCCGTGAGGTGAGATAAGCTCTCTGCTGCAGGTGTTAGTGTGAAATGAGGGGACCAAGCCCCGGAGTGCAGCCCTACTCGGAGAACAAGCAGGATGCACTAGTTACAAGGCAGCAGAGAGAAGCTAGGGGAGAGCTGGGAGGGGGAAGCTTGGGGCAGGACAGTAATGGGACTACAGGGCCAGAGTGAGGAGTATACCAGAAAAGCACGAGAGCAACACCGAGCTCTCACAAGAGCAATCATGCCTCTCTGTCACACTGCCTATTTAATTTAATCCTACGGTTTTGATATCTGCAGTAAGTTCACTGGGGAGAGTGAAAGAGAGAACTCACCCTGCAGGATGTCTGGTGGTACTGACGTCCTCTTCAGGCCCTGCCGATGCCAGTCCTTGCTTTTTACTCGGCGCTTAATTGGGTTTTCTTGATTGGCTGTCAGCTCCTGTGCAACTACCCTGACCGTTTTTTTGTCTGGCCAACTTGATGATTTTTCCAAGGGTGGATGTCTGGGTATTTCCTCCTTTGGCTGAACTACCAAGCAGTGTTCTCCTCCTTCTCCTTCCAGCCTTTGCTTGACCCTCCTTTCATCTTCTGTTTTCCCCATGGTCGCCAACGGAGCTTGGATGTTCTTTGTGTCCACACCAAAGATGCCTGCTTGTTGCTCCCATCGCAGCTCCCCTGAGACCTCTTCTTCTTGGCAGGTTGTTCTGGTGGTTGGTGGTGATGGAGGGCTGAGCTGGAGAAAGTGGATTGGATTGGTGAATGCTAGCATCGGAAGCGGCTGTGCAGATTCTCTGCTCTTGGAGTCTGTGGAAGCTATCAGGCCTTCCAGCGAGGGCCAAGAAGGGTGGTCAGGTGAGGACTTTCCCCACTGTATATCCACATGCTGATCCCTTGTTTCAGGGCTGGTGTCAGAGCAGCTGGCCAATGCCTCATTTCCAACAGCAGAAAAGCTTTTGGCCAACAAACTGACCCCTGAATCATCAGAAGTCTCTGTATCACGGGTACCTGAGTCACCGAGATCCCACTCTCTAGTTACAGAAACAAGGTCATCTTTCTCTGCTACATCTTCTCCATCAGAAGCAGAGACCACAGTGTTAGAATCAGACACAGAGGCAGCAGTCCGGAGAGGGTGAGTGGCTAGTAAATTATTATCGTCCATACCACAGTTGAGATGTGGCCTGGAGTGGGATACAGGAGCCAGGGGCCTATAACTTTCAAGGGCTGGAGGCTGGGCAAGGTGATTTGCATTAAGTGCAGGGGCCTGAGCTTGACTGGGGCTTTGGACACGGGAAGGAGGATGAGGAAGCTGTTTGGCATCAGGCTCAGACACCAGAGGTAGGCTTGAGTGGGACACAGGGGACAGAGGTTGTTCTTGCTGGTTCACAGCAAGGACCATATCTTCTTCAGAATGCCAAATCAGTGTCCTCAGGACACTGGAGATTCTGGATCCAGGCTCTTTTTCGTTTAAACTGCAGTCAGTCTGGTCGAGTAAAGGCATTTGTTGTGCTTCATGATCCACATTTGCTCCTGTTTCTTTTCCTTGAACAATGGCACTTTTTTCTGGGAGGTTTTGATGAATTGTCTCTGGGTGGTTCAGGGGAGTGGAAGTCCTGCCTGGTGTTTGGAGTGGTTCCAGAGGCTGTGCAATGATAGCCACAGTCCTCCTATCCTCAGGAAGGCTCCTCTCGTGAGGAAGACAGCTCGTGTATATTACAGAGAAAGAAGATGGGCCACTAAGTTCTTCATGAAAGCCTTCCTCAGAAGTAAGAAGTTCACGGGAAACATTGGCCTCCCCTGGATCAGTCCTTACAATAGCAGTTTCCCCTGATGTTGGGTCCTGCACTTGCACCGAAGAGGCTTGGTTGGCTGGCTTCTCTACAGAATCTAGCAGTTTGTTCAGGTTGGCACCAGGACAGTCCTTAGGGGTCACAGAGGCTGTTACACTAGCACCCTCTTGCTGCGGGCCAGATGTCGAAGGCACAGAGGCGAGCTCTGAGGCTAAAGTTGTAACGAAGTCCTGAAGATCAGCTTTCCCCAAACTTTCTGTGATGAGATGAGGATCTATATGATCAGGTGGCTCCAAGTTCTCAGTACCAGAGGAAGGAACAGAAGCTTCTGGGTTCTCTGCACTAGAAGGTGCTGCCACTTCTCCATGGAGTGGAGCAATTCTTTCATGAAACGTCTGGACAGCCTTTCCATGCCCATCACTGTGCTCATCCTCTCTGCCCAGTCTTGTCCTGTCATGCCAGTCAGCTTCTCCCACATCCTGACCACTGATGGAAAAGCGTCCAAAGTCTTCTAGGTCTTCTGCCTGGTCGGAGATAAGGCAAGTCTGTGGAGGTGCCACTGGAGTTTCTCTCACTGGGTTCAGGTTATTTGAGGACAGAGGGCAGGCAGTGGGTGGCTGACATCCAGAACCTGTTTCTGCGACATGAGCTTTCAGCAGTACATCCTCACCAGGGTGCTGATCCACCGAGACAGGTTCCCCAGGAGGAAATGCTGAACCTGTTTGCTCAGCCAAAAAAACATTCTCCAAACCACACAAATCCACATTATGCCTAGGAACAGAAGATATCTCTGACCTGAAAGCTGGTGACAGAGTCTCCAGTCCGAGCTCTTCCTCCAGTTTCAGCTCTTCCTTCTGCAGTTGTTGTTCCTGTTCATTTTGTTCCTTCTTTTTCTGATCTTTGGGTTCCAAATATTTTCCTTCTTCTGTCAGATTCTGCTCTTTGCACTCTTTCTTCTTCTCTTCCTGCCAAAGTTCAGACAGTGGCTCCTCCTGTGCTGGTTCCTTATGCCGTGAAGTATTCACTTCCTCAATTATTTTAGCAGTATCCTTTACTTGGAAGGCACACTCTGTTGGAGAGGCAGGTCTGCCCTCTATTTTTCTATGATCATCTTCAAGATGAAGGCATTTGGAAGTGGATGAGTTTTCTTTAGGAACTATTACTGCTCCCTGGTCTTTGACCATGCTGCTATTCCTTGTTTCACCAGCTGAGATGTTTCCTTCTGCTTGTAGTGAACTTACTTGGCTGTCACGTGTTAAAGTGGAAGACAGTTGATGGGAAGAGGAAGATTCTCTATACTCTTCCAAATCCTGGAGCGCTCTTATGCTTTCCTTAGCATCTTCAGTAGTGTAAGGTTTAGCCATGTCCTCTACTGCTTTCTCTGAGGTAGGCTGCTCACCAGTTGCTGGTGCCACTTTGTTGCTGCTTTGCTGCTGCTGTGCACCAGCATCAACCTCCTGCAAAGAATCCATGGAGATCTTACCCAGAAACGGTTCAGCCTTATAATGTCCCTCTGAAACGGTTTTACACACCAAGAAGCACTTCGGTGTCTCTCTCTGAGAGGAAATGGCATCAGCCAAAGGAGATTTCGGATGCTGAGCCTGAGGGTCTGAGCCATGAAAAGCCCGTTCTGCCTGGCACTGAGGAAACTCAGTGCTGAGGTCCACAGCCTGCAGGACGGCGTTGCCAGGGGCTGGCACATCCTGGACTGCGCTGAGAGAGGAAGAGTCCTGGTTGCTTTCCAGGTCAACCAGCTCTACTTGCTTAAGTTTCAGAGAACAATTCAGTCCACCCTCCTCTAAAAATATTTCTTCTTCCAATTCTGATAGTCCCTTTTGAGGCTCTGCATCACCTTGCTCTTGTTCCAGTCCTGCTGGCACGTTTTGCACAGGGTTAGAGGGTCTGCCCAGCATCTCTGCTGTTTCCCCTGAAGCAGATAGCCAGTCCTTGGGAGTGCTGAGCTCTGCTTCCTTTGCAGAGTCAGATGGGCTGGTGCTCATTTCAGCTGATGCGTGAGCCGCATGATGCTCTCTTTCAATTGAACCAGAATCCCAGGCTTCCCCAGAGGCACTGCTGGCTTCTGCGGGAGTGGTACCTCCCTCGCTGGTTTCTTCAGACTCCATCAGCGACACATCCTGTTAAAGAAAAATACATTTTTCTATTACTACTACAGAATCATAGAATTGTCTAGGTTGGAAGGGACCTTTAAGATCACTGAGTTCAACCATTAACCTAACACTGCCAAAACCACCACTAAACCACGTCCCTCAGCACTGTGTCTACATGGCTTTTAAATACCTTCTGGAATGGTGACCCAATCACTTCCCTAAGCGGCCTGTTCCAATGCTTGATAACCCTTTTTAGGTGAAAAAACTGTTCCTAATATCCAATCTAAAACTCCCATGGAACAACTTGAGGCTGTTTCCTCTTGTCCTATTGCCTGTTACTTGGGAGAAGAGACCGACCCCCACCTCGCTACAGCCTCCTTTCAGGTAGTTGTAGAGAGCGATAAGGTCTCCCCTCAGCCTCCTTTTCTACAGGCTAAACAACCCCAGTTCCCTCAGCCGCTCCTTGTAAGACTTGTGCTCTAGACCTTTCACAAAGGCATTTCCCACTGGGAGAAGCTGGGTCCCTTATTACATGGAATGATACAGTGGATCTAATTGGCTTAAGATACTTTTAAAAGCAGGTACTAATGCAGCTGAGAAAAAAAAAAAAAAAACAAACAAACAAACAAAAAACCCCCAAACAAACAAAAATACAAACTTAGTGAGTGATAAGAGTTGGGAAACAAATACCAAGACTGAGGGTAGGCAAACATCTGATGTAAGCCTGCGGTACCAGAGTAATGCTAAAATAAAACTACTAGTATATTTTTAGTTTTACATGTAAATCCAGAAAGTGACTTGGGTCAAAGAGCAGAGATGCTGATGTCTCTGTAACAGCTGTAGTGCAACTTATGAGAAGCGTTGGGCATGGCTAGCCGTCTCAAAAAGGGATACCAGAAGGCATTCAGAGAACAAGAAAATCATCAAAATCTCCACTAATTTTTGTGGGGCATGGAGGAAGAATACTCATGACCTCTTCTAGTGGCTAGCTGAGTCTTAGAGATCTCTTTGATTTCAAGAGGAAAAGGCCTGTACTGTACTTCGGAGCTGATGGCTCTCTACCGATCTTTGTGTAAGTATATGCAACACAGGGCCTTATTGAAAATGATCACAGGTATTGATTAACAAGAAGTAGGAATGTAAGAATTTGATTAACAGAAAACTAGGACAAGACACAAGACATTTGAAGGCTGTAAGCCACATAGGTTGAGAGGAGCACCTCTGGCGTGTGTGGAGATATCTACAGACTAAAGAGAAACTATATGATCATTTAGACTACCCTTTAGTTAAAAAAAGAAAAAAAAAATCATCTAAAAATCATCTCAGGATTGTTGGACAGTTTCCCAAAGGATATAGTGGAATTTCCCATCCTTTATTGCAGCTGAAGTTCAGACATGACAAAGCACTAGGGAATGTACATTTGGGAAATTGTCTGTGAAAAGGATGGTAGAATCTGATTCACTGCTTTTGTATTTCTGGCTTCTACCTATCCCATGACCCACAATGCCCACCTTAAAATACATGAGAAAGAGACAAACCTTAGTGGCTCCCCTCCCTTTTCTTCTGCTTTTGGGACACTTTCTCTAGTGTTACAGCCCATCTTCTCTATTCCTTATCCCTTGCTTATCAGAAATGGCTTATAAATTGCTGCTTCGGGCTGCTTCAGATATACTGGGCACCTTACAGTCATACCAGAGCTTGTAATATAGCCCTGAAGGATCTGCTGAAATGTGGAGCCACAGTCAGACTTCCCCCTGAATTACACTTCAGTGTTCCACTCCTCCATCCTATCTTACAGCTGTCAAAGTTTCCAGACACGAAGGCGTAGTCCTGCATCTTTTGGTCAGAGAAACCATTCCACATTTCTTTGGGTAAAAACCCCACTAGCCGTCCAGTGGCACAAAAGCCTCAAGGCTTTAGAACTCTGGAAAGTTTGCAGAGCTTGTGCAAAAAGAAATTATTTTTCTTGCTCTAAACAGACAACCAAATCTATACAGTTTTTCTTTTTCTGGCATTCCTAACTTCCCTACAATTTTAAGGATAGCATTTTTTCCAGAGTCATTGGGAGGGGTGTGAATATGTGACAATTTCAATTTAGGAGACTCACTCACAGAGAAAGGAAAGCCTCTCCATGGAAGGAGAAATCTTTAAAATCAATGGCAATTTCCGTGTGCTGGAGTGGCTCTATAGTCACAAGTCATTTTTTCGGAGCCCACAGACAGTAAAAATAATAAAGACATGACTACATCTGGACTAATTGTCTCAGTCAACTCCATGGCCAGGGCATGCTGTTTAGCTTGTATTTTTCCTGTACATCAAGTGAAACAGAATACCTGCTCTAAAAGCAACGACCCCATGCTCTGGAGTTAGAGCTGAAGTGTTACATACACCTTAATCATGGGCATTTTCATCATCTTATAGCTTAAAAAAAAAAAAGTGGGGAAAGATTGAGTTAACTAATTGAGATAACTCATCAGTTAACTTTGTTCCGAATGTGTTTTTTTTTCCTCGTGGAATCTTTAATTCTTTTCTATATTGAAAAGATAATCTTTCTTACAAAACCAGGATTACTCAGCAATTTGGAATTTTTCCCCAAAGTAGCAAGTAGATGCAAATAGTTACAATTTGAACAAACAGTATGTTTCAAAGAGATAATGTCCTTTCAGAAAGTTCCCACAGGGCCTCTGCCACATCTTACTCTTGTCAGTTAATAGCCAACTACTTTAGTGCTATTAAACCATCTTTTGACGCTGTTGCACATGAGAAGGTACAGGACTGTCATGAAAAAGATGCAGCACAGAAACAAGAGAGCTTGGCAGAACACAGAAGGTAGCAGGGTCATAAACTTGAAAGCAGCCACCCTGTCCAAAACAGCATCAACTTCACCTGTGTTGTCCCCGATAGGTATGTCTACCCCTCCTTTAACAAAGGTTCCACAATCACATCAGATCACCCTTGTGCTACACTGCTCTTAGCTCTTCCTGCTGCCTAACTTGAGTCTCCCCTGCTACATGACTGGAAAAGTACTGCTTATCACACCTAATACAGTTAGTTTTCAAAAACAGGCTCCCTGGGACCAGAGAGACTGTTTAGGGAAATGGGTGGTCTTGGACACAAGCTTACTTGGCAAGTAATTTTTACTAGGCAAAGGAAGGTTTACTACTAATAAAGACAGGGTGGCCTGTAAAGGTCTGAATAGCAAGATCCTCAAACTCAAGCCCTATACTCTGTGAGGGGAAGAACTCTTGCTCACTGTGCTGTTAGACATACACAACACTGAATTTCCTCTTATTAAGCTCAAAGACCCAGTTTCCACTTCCCTGGCTCTGTTGCAAGGGATTTGTACAGGTGAAAGGACAAGTTTAAAGCTGCGTTTGGAGCAGTTCCATGATGATACTGGGAGACAGGGTATAAGGAGGTGCACAACAGATCAACACGGGAAGCTGCCAAGTGAGATTTGTCTCATCATATTACTGCCAGGTGTTTTGCACACCTCAGGGAGAGCAACCGAGAAGCTTTGAGAAGTGACACAGGGGAAGGGACAGACAAACTTTCTGGAGAGACAGTGGGGGAGGACGTACGCATCTAGTCAGGGAAACAGTTAAGCTCCTGCTTGAAGGCTGGTTCACTGTAGTGAAAGACGCAAATGTCTCTGCAATAAGGATTTAATGAAGATGGGAGAGAAAATAATACAACAAGACTGACTACACCTGTAGCCTTCACATACAGGAGAGCTACATACAAAACCCAGCAGTTACCGGAAGAGATTGCCTGTGGGGCACTGCTGTGTTACGCTGCCACTGCAGGTCAGCTTGGCCCTCCACCAAAGGAGGAGACCCACAGGAGCTGGGCAAGCCAAAGCAAACTTTCAATTAACATTTGCAAGCCAGGACAGTAACATGACAGACAAGCATACAGGAGCCTATCTGGCAACTGCCAGCTTCTAGCAGGCTACACAAACTCTCCCAGAAACCTCACCATTACTGCTGTTGGGGCTTGCTGGTCTTTCACAGCTCTCTGGGTCAGATGTAGAGCGTGCCATCTCTCCCTCTGCTCTAATAGTACTTCTCAAGTGAGGTGGTCTGATGGCCCCTGTTTAGATAAAGCTAGCCATACTCTTTTCCCAAAAGGGCCTGGAAATCCAGGACTTCAGCTCACACACAGAGCGCAACGCGAAGCAGCTATTGCCCAACTCAAAGGTAATTCTGGGTGCACAAACTCCCTGCAAACTGGAACCGTGAGAGGGTGCAGCTGGCCGCATGCCAGCATGAAAACGAAGGGGCAATGCTTGGTTGTACCACAGTAGGGAGCACAAAATCTGAGAGAGGAAGGGTGAGAAAGGTGGCCAGCTAAGCAAAACGGGACAGCAGTGAAAGCGCTAGTGGACAAAGCAATTCCTGCAATGATGCACGCATCCATCCACAGCTTTCCCAGATTACAAAAGGCAATGTGAATGTCATACTTCCTTCCAGTGTGGGTTAATTCACCTGGATGGAGATGACACACACTTCTGGTTTTAAATAGAAAGTACCTCACCTTCCCTTCCCCCCCTCCTCCAACAAACAAGAAAAGAGAAATAACAAGTACTATCAAGCACAGACAAGCCCTTCAGCTAGCCAGGAAACAAGGCAACACAGAATTAAGCGGAGCCCTGAGATCCTTCTCCTCCAAAACCAGGGAGAAACCTAGCTTTTTGGTGCATCCCCTTCACCCTCCCCAGGCAATGCCGGCCTCAGCCCCCATGGTGGGTCAGGCCGTGCTCCCCATCCCGCTCGCCCTGCCACGGGTGTCGGGGTGGCCATGGGTGTCAGGGTGGCCACACGCCCAGGCTGCTGCAAACACACTCCCAGCAGAGAAAGCCCTGCCCTGCAACCACGGGCTGGGCCGAGCCACCCCAGAGCTGTACCAGCAGCCAGCAACACTCCACAGCCCACTGCACATGGGGCTCCTCTCCCCAGCTCTCCTCCTTTTCTCCGACGGAGCAGCCAGAGCTTCCGGCCGTGAGAGGAGAAAGCCATTCTCAACAACCTTTAGGCGGCATGGACAAGGACACCAACTTTCTTATTAAAATAAAGGCTTTCCCAAGCAATCCATCACTCAGGCATATCCTTGGTGTAGAAATGCCAGAGCCAGCACTAAGTGCTGCAGCTCAGGCAGGAATGAGCTCCGTGTAGGCTGGAACACCCACCTGAGGGGCAAGAAGGCTGCCCCGAGCCCCTTCCTGCTATTTCAGCTCAGCTTAATGATCTCCGTGACACAGTTTGGATACACTTTAAAAGGAGTTGGGTCAGTGGGGGCTAGTTGAGAGCCTGCCCTTCTCCATACAAAATCCACAGCTCACTATGCAGGAGAATTACCACCAGAGTCACCATCTCTCCTGGGAGGCCATGCTTTCTTTCAGTTCAGCGAGACACTCAGGAAAGGGGCTGGTGCAACTGCTCTAACACAAAGCCTGCCCTACCGCAAGTCTCAATTTCTGTTTTGATACAGCTACTCGTGCCATGCTTAGGCCTGCTTTCTCAGCTGGATGCCCCCTCCACAAGAGAGATGCCCACTGCATGTATTCCTCTGCAAAGAAACAGTTACCGATCTTCATGCACCACCCTGGGCTGCTCTATCACTGTACAGCCCATTGAGAGCGGTGAAGGAGGGAGGTCAAAACTCTCGAGCTCAGAAGAGATTACACAGGGCACTAGAGATAAGAATGAAGGAGGGAAATAACATTACATGGAGACAGCTTTGAGGGTATGGATCTTGCTGAATAAAAGAATGTATAGAATAAGAGAAGCAATTTAAAAAGGTATGTGCCAAAATAATCTAGAGTCTACCACTGTGCTGAACAGTCTATGTGCCGTTAGTATCCTGGGAACTAGAAGTTGCCTCAAGTGTTTCAGGCAAGGCAAAAAAAAATCCCAAACTTGTCGATAGTACCTGATCTCCTGGAAATTGCATCTGAGCTGCTGCTGAAGCTTGGGAAAAGTGAATGAAACCTCCCGGTCACGCTGGTGCAGTTTGCCTGAACTTTAACACTCTGAGTAGCATCTCACTAGGTTTTACTCATGGTAGGCACACTCAAGATATACCAAACCTATTAATTATCTAAGGATTCATTAATTGAGAGGAAAAAAAATACCTTTCCTACATTTGTTTCCATTTAAGTGGATTATAATACTTAATGCTAACTTAAAGAAAAAAAAAAAAAGAAATATTTGTGTAAAACAAAATTTCATCTTGGAGATGCTACTGAACATTTGCCAAACAGCCGGTGTCAACCATGGCTTGGATTGCACATTGCACTTCCCAGAGATGCTATAAAAATCATTCAGTCTTAAGATAAAATGGGGCCACCTGTATATCAAAGGAGGCCACCTGGCTCACTTAAAGCAGAGCTTAAGTTTTATGTTCATAAAAGCACTGGATAAGCCTTGACATTCTGCAGTCTTCTAGTACGGGAACAAATGAGAATGGTGTGTAGTTCTCATTGCTGTAGCTTAGTAGAAATACTGTTGACACTACTGGGTGGACAGAGGAAGAATTCCCGCAGTAAAAGGAATGTACAGAGTCACCGCAAGTTGCTCTATGCGGGTCTCTCTACAAACTCTGGGGATGGAGAGATAACTAACAGAAACATCTGGGGCACAAAAGGAGGCAAAGATTTCCAAGACGTAAGCTATGATGTGCAGTCTTGGCTGCTAGCAGCATGCTATATACATTCCTAGACAGCAGGTTTGCTATAAACCAGAGGAGTTCTCAGTTTCTCTTTTGAACAGAGTGATTCAGGACCCAGATGGGAGAGATTCTCCAGTTAGCAGCAGAAATTTTGTAGTCTCTTGCTATGCTACAGAAGCATGAGCCAGAATCCCACGCTGCTGTTTTTGAGTCTCAGATTAAAGAATGCTAATGTTTGCACCAAACCATTCTGACAGATGCAAATGCCATTAAAACATCAAAGGGCTTGGAAACACACTTGAAAGCTTCGCCTTGGCCAGACTGCACAGTGGAACCCCTGCTGAGCACAGTTGTTGTCACATTACCTGTACCAGTCTTGAGTACAGTTAAGCTATGGACAGATAAGGATGAACAATATTCAGCAAACTGAACCAGGACAAACTGTCCTCCCCTGCAGAAAGGCCCTCCAAAGTTATCCTGTCTGATGTTCTTGGCAAACACGTAATATAACCTCTTTCGCAGCTGGATCAAGTTCCACTTTGAAAACTGTAAGACTTCTTGCCATTACCGATAGCTGTCAGAGCCCTACAGAACAGAAGATACAAAGTTTGAACACTGTAGTACTATGGGACAACTGATAAGCTATACAGCAAAATATACACAGCCATGAATATACTGGCAAAACACCGCTTTTGTATCAATAGGTAAAGCATATCTTATGCAACCAAAGCACTTCCTAAAATACCAACAAAACTGCACTTTTATGTCATACCACGCTCACAACTTCTACCAGCACAATTTCACCAGCCATAACAGCTACACGTACAGCAGAAACCTGTACCTTGTATCTGGTTTGTACCATCAACTGGAGATGAGAGCAAAAAAAATTTGTTGGTATCAACATGTGATAGCAACAATAACAAAAAAATAAAAATCTTGAGCTCCTTTGTCCTCATTTTGTATTTTTAGAACGCATGTTTTCAGCCTTAGCTCCCCACAGCATTTTAATTACCTTGTGACTCCAGTAATGAGATTCATAAAAAAAATGTGAAATAAAGATTATGAGACTCGTATGAGAAATACTTGGCAATATGGTTACCAAGGTGCAGCTTTAGACTGAAAACTGCAACTAAAGGGGAAAAAAAAAAAAAGGCCATCCAAAAGGGATGTAGGGATGTGTGTGTGGAAAACAGGTTTTGGTACAACCCTCCCCTAACCCAGCTTTTCAGGGAATGAACCGTTCTTTCTTGGAAATTTAATTGGTGTACTTAGATCGAAGAAGCTAACAAGCCCAATGAGACATTTGCTATTGGGAGCAAAAAGTATTAGATATAAATAAAATGTTATAAGAAATGTAAATGTGGGAAAGCACCAGCAAGGACCCCTTCCCTCTCCCCGTGGAAAAATAGCTTCACACACCCAAAGCCACAGGAATTGTGTGGGTGCTGAATAGGAAGGTACTAATGCAAACACATGGAAAACTTGTTGTTACTCACAGTGTAACGCCTGCATGGCCAACTGGCATAGGTTTATTGTGCGCATCACAATATTTTCTGTTTTTCATATAGTCCCACTTCCTAGAATCATGTGGTTACATGAGAATTTTGGCTTACAATTAAGAAAAATGCATGTCTGGCCTTTAAGGGGTGTGGAAAAGGCCTGAAAAACAAAGTATGGCTCAAAAATTAGATCTTGCTGTCTGGGTTTATCTTAATTTTTTTAAGCCAAAATGTTAAGCCTTAACTTGTGACTAACGAGAGCAAGGGCAACTCCCCTCCACCTGATCACTGTTTTTCAGCAACTGGGACTGATGACACTGAATTTACTTGCAGAGTGTTCAGACCTAATCCAGTGAGCCACACAAGCTGCCAGAAACTAAAAGACTGACAGAGAAATATGCTGAGGTATAACTGGGTTAACAAAGATGAATAATCAAATTAGGCCCAATCTAGCTATTTGCAAATATTCTGCAAAATTCATCAGTTTATGGTCCAGCCTAAAAAGGTGTAGAGCTCCTTCAATTCCTTCTGCCGCTGCTGACTGTATAGACCACCCAACACCACCTGCAATCAGGTCCTAATAAATTTTGATTAGGACTTGACATGGCACCCTGAAATCCAGAACAGATCAAGGTAATACGCATCCAGATTGCTGACATCTTCTCCCACGTGCCAGTGCACACGTGACCATACGTGAGCCAGCTCAGGGAGTTGTCTAGCCAAAAAAACAACCCAGAAGCAGAATGATGAGAGCAGCCACAGAGGCATGACACAGGAGAATAAAATAAATAAATGTAAAAATTACAGCTCCCTGCAGTAGTTGTACGTGCAGATGTACAAGCCGTAGCAGCAACTGCAAGAAGCGGACAGGAACAAGGGGCTGGGTGACAGGGCCGGCGAGTGGGAAAGCAGAAACCTGGACTTAGACCTAAGTTACAGCAAAACCACACCCAGGATCCCGAAGCAAGTCCCTGACGCTCCAGCGTAGGTGTCTTGCCTGTGTGTGACTGCCAAGCACTTCCAACTCAAACAGGTGCACCCTCACCAGCCCATGCAGGACAGAAGCAGCAGCACAGCAGGGAAATTTTACATTTTCAGTACTGGCCCTCTGCTAGTAATTTATTTTCTACCGTTTCAGGGTAGAAGGCAGGTGCTATGGGAAGCAGGATATTCTAATCAGATTTACAACCATTTCCAAAGGAGGCATTAATTCAGAGTTTAACATTTCCTTGTCGCTTTATTGCCACTGGCTGTACTGGTCCTGCGAACCCAAATGCAGCTTTCTCTCCTCAGCAAAGGACTGGGCATAAAAGGACATTGCATGGCAGCCAGATCAACTCAAAGGAGCCAGCCCCCTGTCAGCAACTCTGAAAACAAGTAACAACAAGAAGGAGATGCTAGGGAAAGCCCCGGAAACCTCCTCAAACCCTCTGCAAAGCCTAGCATGGAGATACTCCAAATGGAAGTGGAGGGGAAGGCATTTTTGTGACCTTGTCTTTCAGAACAAGCAGTTAAAAGTTGTATAATTCCGAGTTTTAAATGGTGTAACTGATACACATCAATTTTATTAAATGCTTTTTATAACTAGCTTCACCAATTACCATTACCTTATTTCAAAGTTTATAGTAGTAATTACAACTCATAGTTGTTGTAGTTAAGATTTAGCATTAGTTCCTAATACTGTAATTAACACAGCATATTATAAAAATTAAAAAAAAAAGAAAGAGTAGAGCCCCACAGGCATAACCTTAAAAAAAAAAACCAAACAGTAAGAAACAGCACAGCCAGATCAACAATACTGATATTCCCTATTTCAGCAATATTTCCCCTTAGTTGTCAATGGGCAAGAATTATGCCCACATACTTTCACATGCAGTACAGCTGTCTTATTACTTTAAAGCATAGATTTTATACCAGCTCAGAAGTATCACTAGCATTTCTGTAATGTACTAATTACAATGTTTTTCCCATTTTAATAATTAAATGAGTTTCAATGAATAAGGAACAATTACAGATATTTTAATCCTTCCTCCCGCCATTTTCATTTTTCTGCATACAAATGAGGGGGCAGAGTCTGTTTCCCATCACCGCCCTTCACAATTTCTTAAAATAGTAGTCTTTGATGGCTCCATGGCTCTTCAGATATTAGCTGAGCAATTAAAATCCTGAGATTGCCCTTTGGCAGTCATTGAAGGCATTGACTCTGACTCTTGACTGGCCTATGGCTTCCTTTTTCTCAACTCTATGGCATGTAAAACTACCTCTCTCTCTCCCCTCCCAGGTCCCACCCTATCAGATCGCGATGCAGAGGAGTAAAAAAAAGGTCTGCGCGCCTTATATTCACCCCAAGCTCATGACTTCAGCATGCTTGTGAGAAACTAAAACATGAGGCAATTTAACTCCTAACACTCACCATGACTAATAGTGTAATACGGACCCAATACAATTTCATTTACCTCTTTTATGACACGATCACAAAATAATGCCAGCTCCAGCTCAGGAACGCAACGTCCTTTGTACACTCGCATCCACCAGCCTACGCAGGCCTGCATGCTATATTCTAATTTAAGTTGTGCATACTTTAGCATGAATGAGAAGCTTCCCCTGGGAAGCTATAGGCACTGGTTAAATGAAATCTAAGACTCAGCTCGCTGTCTTTCCCATTGCCTGCAACATGCTTTGATCAGTGGGGCGTAAACAAACACATAAACATCCCATCTCTCCCAAGTTCAATGAGATACAGCAGAGTTCCTCCAGTTCAGCCTCACAGGCGGCTCTCAGTCGTAACTTATGACACTGCCCATCAAACTCACCTAAACAAGTTTATCAGACTTGGCACAGGGCAAAATGTTTCGCTGTGCTTAAAAGAAAAAAAAAAAAAATCAGTACAGGCAACAGCAGAGTACAATTCAGTATGATCGCTGTAGCTTGGGAAAGCTAAGAGCAACAGAGGTGCTTGAAGGGGAAAGGATTTGGAGAGTACCAGGAAAGGGGGTGGGGGCATCAGTGGACCATGCCCAAGGGAGAGAGAAGGGTCAGAGATCTCCTTCTTATAGTCTTCTTGCCAAAGTCCCTCCCAAAGCAGGAGGGTTTAACAACCTGAGTCCAGCTATTGTTTCATGAGCAATGGCTCTGCATCTGCTCAGTGGCAGTTCCTGCAGCGCTGACAGCTGTATCTGGCTTCGACTCACTGCCACGAGGAAGTGAAGAACAGTAACACATGTCTTGATGTGACACATCTACTCTGTCACCCTTGGCAGTGCTTTTACACAGGAGGTATGACACAGATCACGGTAGATTGGCTCCCAAGAAGCAATCACATTAGAGAAGATGCAATTGCAGCTATTCCCACAGCAGGAGATATCAGCATTGCTGCTTTTGTCACACACATGGGTAACACCCTCTACTCCAAACTTTTAACTATTCCTGCTCTACCAGTATTTACCCTAACAGAAAGTGATAAAGATGCACCCATAGGGCTGCTGTTTCAAGTCTCGCCTCTGCTAACAGCTACAGCTTATGAAGAGTCAAACACAGTTGTGGTCACCTAGAAATTTCAGGCCAGTGGGTCCACAAAGGACAGCTGTGATCATCAGTAATACAACACAGGCTAAAACAGGAACACGCACATTAGGGTAGTAGGAGCTTTCCCTCCTTCAATTCCCTACTACAGTCACTCATTAAAGGAAGGATCTACAAAAAGATTATAAGTAGGGTTTTTTTCCCCAAGGCAACCAAGAACTGTGCCTTCATCCCCAAACCTCATCCAGCAGAACTGTCAGTTCCTAATTCTGTCATTTTTCAGCAGTTTCTGCCCGTCTGAGGGTCACCTGTGCAACTGGGGTAATACTGACCCCTCCTACCTCACAGGCCTACTCTGAGGATTAGCCAGGGAGTGGCTGCTCAGTGGAATGAATATGCAAAGCCCTGTTATAAACTCTGTACCTGATTGCAAACATAAGCAAAGTCTTATTTAAGCAATCCCTTCACCAGCAAAAATATATTGATTGCCCATTTTGTTCCTTCCTTCTGTGTCTTTTCCCTCCAAGCTCTTCAAGATACAAAACACATTACTAAGATTTTTCCTGTTGTGCTGCAGAGATACTTAGTACAAACAATAGACACATTTTTTACATAAAGTAGTGTCCGTAATTAGTTGTTTCAGCTCATTGTGGATCAGTATTAGTTTGGTATCATACTTGTTGTACTGTAGGGATCTCACTGCCCAGTCAGTGAAAGCCCCCGTCCCATAACCTCACATATGTCAGATATTCACAGTCATCTGTTTCTAACTGTGTCCACATTCAGGTGAGATCCCTTCTGCAATTCCATCAATTTTACAAGCTTAGGACATAACAGCATCGGATATTTCTTGTTTCCTCTAAGCACAAAACTACCTCTCTACCAAACCCTTCTTTAAAACCAAGTTAGAGGTTTTGCACATGCTTACCTCAAAACATCTGTATTTGGCTCCTGCATCTGTTAGTGTATGTTGGTTTTTTTTTTCTTTAAATGCACTTTGTTCATTCTTTTCCATTGTCAAAACCAAATTTTGTACAACGCCATCTTTTAAATTAACTTATCAAAAGAAACATGCTAGTAAAACATAAGTTTCAGGGAAATTTACTTTCATATTGCCTTGCTGAACTTGAGATTTCTAGTCGTGCCAGTTTCCATTGCACATGCAATCCAGAAGATCCCACCTTTTCTTGTTCTGTTCCTTTTTAAAGTCATTTTGCTATGACTACGAGAGTCAGAGTTAATCCATTTTTCCCTTTTTACACTCAGATTCCTATTTTCATTCCTTTGATATCACTATTATTATACACTCAGCAGCTGAATAGGTAAAAATGACGCTGTGTACAGAACGAAGGAAAAACGGCTCTGATAAGTCTGATAACACCCATTGGGCAACCCAGCTGTCATGATTCTTCTACACACGCAGGGACAATTTTATACTGCTTTTTATGGCCCTGACCCTCCCTTGTGACTGGCCAGAGCACACATTACAATGACATAACCGGCATGCCTGGCCTTGCTCTTCCAGGATAAGGCGCATTTCATTGCTCCAGCATATGTCCAAATTGCTCATCTTCCTTTCTCTGCACCTCTCTGAAATGAAACAGCTCATTTTACTCATTGTGCAGGGGCAGGAAGATAAGGTGGACTGAACACGCAATGTCAGAGGAAGACTGCCTTCCCAGATGGCACAGGACTGAGACTGAAATGAACAGCATTGACCCTGTGCCTACAGGAACACCTTACAGCTTCCCTTTCAATCCCCACCACGTGCACTAAGAGAACATCCACTCTTCCCAGTGGTGCCCAGGGATAAGGAAGAGAGCAACAGTGCAGTAAAGTATTTCCCATCCTTCAACACAGCACCAGATGGTGTTAAGAAGTTATTGGGTGACTTGAGGGGTAAACCCATGTCTCTCACTCACTCGCACACTTAGGAAAACATGCCATGACCCATAATTTGCTATAAAAATAGGGGTACTCCTGCTTCTCTTTACCTCTCTACCCACAGCACCCTCTTTCTGCCTCGAGGTTTGTCACAGTGTAGAGTCTTGACAAGGTCATGTGCTGTATTGGACCCTTCTCTGTGCTACCCCCACCGTCCATCCTCTTCTTGCCTATACCCGAAACATGCCTTTCCAGGAGAAAACACCTTCCCTGGGGAGGGGCAGAGACAGGAGAGAGAAGTGTATCATTTTAAAAACACCCATAAGACCCATCAGCTATATTGTACTTAGAGTCAAGCCTGAAATATCTCCGTGGACAAAGTGAGTTACAGAAGAAGAGAGATGCAGAGAAGCAACAAACAATGGAAAGAGTTATTTGAGCCATTTGCAATACCAACAATCAGGACCGAATCCTCGCCATTCTAAATACTGCACAGTGAGACACTAGCCCTACTCTGCAGAGCTGGTGGCATAGTGAGAATATCTCTTCTATAAATCCAGCAAAAGAGGGGGGAAACAGAAACAGAGGGGAATTAGATACACACTGCACCTTCTCAACTTCACTGCTATGCAACCTGACAGTCCTCACCTGTAAAAACAGATAGTGTTCTCAAGTACTTCAGAAAGGAGATTGACTCAAACGTTGCAGCTGGATTACATTTCATAGGTCTAGAGTTACCCTTGGACGCCTGCATTATGGAATACCTACAGTAAAATTTCTGTGTCTCAACAGAAGCTCAGGCTTAATCCATACCAAAAAAGTTTTGCTTAGAGACCAGACACACGGAAGACACACCTACAGCATCCGAACTTTTCTAGGCACCAGTATGGCTATCGTATCCTTCCTTCTCCTATGAAATTAAGTATACCAGCAACGCTATACTCTTACTGGTGTACTCTTACAAAGTTTCCAATAGAACCCCCTCACAGGACGGGAATCTAATAAAAGTCTAAGGCCTCCATTAAGATTTATCCTATTCAAAGAATACTTGCAGGCACTTTTGATTGTTACACCTGTACATTTTTTTTAAGTATAAAGCGTACATACCGTAAAGCTTATGTATGCTTACTTTTTGTAGCTACCCAGCAACACTGTGGGCAAAGCATCTTCTTGCCACTCCTCCTCTCACTAGTGATGTATACACCAGTTTAACACTGATTTGGGCACTTATTTCTCTTATTAAGTGAATATGCAAGTGCAGCCATTGCAGCCACCTTGTGGCAGCTTTGAACACTGACCACATCCAACAGGTTACAGGTCTTATAATACAGACTCGGGCCTTGCATCACATGTCCCCTGATTATCTCAGGGCTTCTGTGATCCAAACAAATTGTGCCCTGACGTGACCAGGATCCTAATCCCTTCCCCTCTAGAGGAATGCATTTTGGATCCTCAAACTCTACTGTTGGATTTGTCAATGAAGCGGCAGCTGTTCCTCACCTCTCCTCCTCCAGTCACACCCTGTGCAAGGCTGGGTCTGCTCACCACGGGTGGCACATGCAGAGGACCACCAAGCTTGTCCATCCCCCTGGTCACCACCTCAACCTGACCCAGGTAAGGATTTGGTAAGTTTCGTGCATGACCAGCGGCAGGAACTCCAGTGCCAAATGCACTCAGAGCACCAGCAAGGCCAGGGGCAGTGGACCTCACACACTGAGCACCTGCCTGCAGACAGACGTTCAAGTTGAGACTACAAAGAGGTAGCTTGACACCTGAATGTCACACACTTCTACGTGACTTACTGCAAATAGGATACATTCACAGGAAGCTAATTTATGGCTAGCTCTGCTTTAATGCAGTATTCTCTGAGCAGCAGGTTCATGCGCTTCCTCCCACTTCAGTTCACTTCTCATATACTAACCAATTACAGTTTCTATAGCCACTCCTCCTCAACCTCTTCTAGCATCAGAACACCCTCTATTTTGTATACATTTACATATGTGTGTCTATTTACATACATATATTTGTACACAGGTCATGGTAATCACCTTCCCCCCTTCTAAATTTTTCCCACTATCAAAACCAACAGCCCTCCCCCTGACCTAGCACTGAACTTGTACTAAAGTCATGGGAATTTCTTCTTTGACTTCATCCAGCTCCCAGGCCGTGAGCTCAAAACTAGCCTCCACCACAGGCTCAGTTCAACATCTCCTGCAGTGTTCAGCATTGCATTTGAAGGAATGGCATTTAAAACAATAGATGGGGAATGGGTTTTGTGCCAGCAAACTAATTCCACTAGAAGAGCAAGAAAGCTGGCATCCCTTGTTAATGGAGGAGACAAGATTAACAAAGCTCTCCCGAAAGGGTACCCCAGCTGGCTCAGGTGCTGAAAACCACTGAGAGCCTCACATCAAGAACCCACAAATACATTAGCCTGCAACTTTTCTGCACTGATGAACCTTTCACAGGTATCAGTACATCACAGCCAAGGCACAGACCTTCTTCTTTGCACAATAAATGCTCTTTCCCACGCAAAGTCTAACTCCAACACACACTTCTTGACCAAAGACATAAATGCAGCTGACCTAAACCCAGTCTTGGCTAAACCCAGTTCTCCCAAGTCACACAACAGAGTTAACCCGAGCTACTGAGCAAATCAGGGCAGCTATTTGCACGCATCTGCTGCAAAGGGAAGGTGAAAGAATACATCAGCTTCCATTAAAATTTAAGGTACGGTACGCTTGTGACAATTCCTGTATCTCAAGCCTCAGTTTCACAAGCTCTTCAGCGTGACAAAAGGAATCCCCATCCTCTGCCCTCCTTATTCCCAACTCCCACACTGCCCTTTCCCTTCTGGCAGTACAGGCATGTGTGTGGTCTCACAACGAACCAGAGCAGGGAACCAACATGGATGACAACAGGTAGGCACGACGGCTTCTTTCAACACCAGTGCCAGCTGAGAGGATTTGTGCAACCATAGCCTGTTTATCTGAGTGCACAAATGTAGGAACTAAATGTACGATTCCCTCTCCACCTAATCTGGCACAGGCATGGGGCGGCTATTGAAAGAGCTAGTCCCTCTCCACGTTTCTCATGCCCAGTGGCATTCTACCCTTCTGCATCAGACCTAGCACCATCTGGCCACAGAGCAGGCAGATCCAAAAGTTTTTGGGTTTTTTTGTTTTTTTTGTTTTTTTTTTTTGTTTAGGGAAGGGGGTTAATTTTCAGTTGGAGCAGTGATTGAACTGATTTGAGGCCACATGGTCACTCGTTCTGATCCAAGGGGAAGCAACAGGAGCTTGCAGTCAGGACCGGATGAGAACTGGACCGTTCCTTCAGCAGCAGCCTGTAGTTAACACTGGATTAACCACCACGTGAAGCCATACTCCAAGCAACACAAGTTATTCAATGACATTTCTCCGAAAGCCCTGCCTGCGCACAGACACCGCAGCCAGGTGCGCTTAGCCGCGGCTCTAAATCATACCAGTCACCCTATGACAACAGCTCCACGATCACCTCTTCCCAGAAGCAAGAGGTTAGCGCGGGCAACAGCTGTAAGTCTGTGGTACAACAGGCCATCTTTTTGCTGGAATGTGCCATCCTGGCAGCAACAAGATCTGTAATCTGGCATGAAAGTTTGCAGCAAGACTTTGTGGTTAGGAACCAGGCTGGGCAGACTGAGATAAGAAATTAGCGAGGGTAATCAGCTGTTGGAATAATTCACCTGGGGAACCAGTGCAGTCTATCACTTGATATCTTGAAATCAAGACTGGGTACTTTTCTAATAGAATTTTGGATTTGTTGCAGTGACAACCAGCTGGGAACATAAATACCTGCTGGGGATCAGAATAAGGCATCTGTCCCTAAATGGCTGATACGATGAACATCAACTGTGTGATCACCTCACAGAAGGGGAAAACAATTTCTCTCTGTACGGCCCGAGTGCCAAAACAATAGAGCACAACTACACTTGCACTGAAGACACTTCTAAGTACTTCATTAAAAGACACAACAGGAGTTCAGTGAGGAGCTGCAAAGCTGAAAGGAATTACAAAACTTACCAGGCATGACTACTGAAATAAGCTAGCTATGTGTAATTTAGCTAAACAGCAATCAGCCAGCATCAAACTGGAAAGATACCAGATGACAGAAAACACAGTAACTCTTAGAATCTTCTTAGATTATTAGAATATTCTTGGAATATTCTTGTTAAAAAAAATGTGATTCCAATTATGTATTTGAAATCCCTTGCAGGCTGTTTCTTAAATTTTGCTGGGAATAACCAGGGAGATTGAACATAATTTACATGAATACAAACTAATTAAATAAAACAGCCCACTTTAAACGAGACTGCAAAGTAGAGCACATTTAAAAAAAATAAAAAAAAACTGTAGCAAAATTTGTCTCTACCTCTAGAAAGCACTCGAAATGAGTGAACTGCATGAAAGGATAAGACTCAACAGAACAAGAGCAAGAACATCTATCTAAAGTCCCAGGGAACAGACTCTTACTGGCAAAATCTATCAGGATGCATAAGAGGTTCCCAGAGGAAGCGGTGGTGTCCTACGATTTTAGACAGCAGGAACAGGGGGCTTCAGCACGAGCAGCAGCCACGAGCCTAGTCACCTGTTGTCACTAGCAATGTGCATCGTATAACCCCACTCACGGATTATCGAGATCACCAGCCTACTACACAGGCAGCACAGTACAAATGCTACCCTCAGTCACGAGCTGGCAAAACGAGGTTCTACAGGGAAGACAGCTGAGCTATTCCAAATATCAACAATAACTGAGAATTAAGAAGAATTCAGATCCGGTACAACTTCAAGTCTGATTTACGGATGCCTCCTCCTCACCCAACTCAGTTCTGAAATCTGGGTCACCCATACATTATTCCTCCAAACCAAGCCACCTCCCTCCTGTGCAACCCTTTAAAAGGACTCTGCCCTTATCCAAGCCATCTCCAACAAGCCATTTGGGTTACGAGAAACTCCAAAACAGTAGAGAATCAGGTCACAAACTCTCCAACAGCACGCTAGAGATGTGGCTTGGTCAGAGAGGAATGGGCACGCAGCTCAAAGAGAAGCCAACACCATCCACATCCAGCAGCTCCGTGGCAAAGTCTGCTACAAGTCAACACAGAGTTGAGCTCAGACCTCCTTCCCTGCCCCCTCTATTCCCTACTAGGTTTGACCCAGGTCTTATCCAACCTCTAGGAATAAATGAAGCACCAAGCCCAAGGATAATATGGGTGCTGGGGGGAAGATGGGTCAGGCCAGAGCCATGGCAGCTTAAACATCCCCCCACACACACCCCCAGCAAGTTGTCTGGGACACGGAGGTTGCCACCAGAGCTGCTGCGGCAGTGGCCGGGGCTCCAAAGCAGCCGGGGGAAGGAGACGGGAAGGAAGCAGCAGGCAGGCAGGTATCTCGCCTTTCGTTCCTCTGCCTTCCCTCTGTGACAGGCCATAAAAGTCACGAGGCGCCAGCCAGCAGAGCAAGGAGGAAAACAACACGGTGTCCAGAGTTCAAGCACAGCCCCAAGACTCCCGGGTCCCGGCCCACGGGCGGCCCGGCTGGAACTGAAACCCCAGCGAACGCCGTGGGATCTCGCTCCTGCGTGGGAGGCACCATTTCTGCGGGAAGAGGCTCCGGCTGCTGGCAGCTGAGCCTGGGACCGGGCCTGTGCTCCGGGCCCTACCTGCTGCCGGCGGCAGGAGGAGGAGGAGCGGGGCGGAGGGGGGGGGGGGGACGGGCGCTGCCGGCGAGGCGCGGAGCCTCACCGTCCCGCACAGGCCGCCGCGAAAACTGAGGCACCCCGGGGCCTGCCCCGGGGAGGCGCCCCCCCCCCCTCCTTCGCCGCCCCCTCTGAAGGCAGCGGGGCTCACGCCGCGCCCCCCTAGGGCGGGAGCGGCTCGGCGGGGCTGCGGGCCCCGACGGCGGCCCTCCCCGCTCACCCACACCTGCGCGCCGCGGGCCCGGCAGGCCCCGCCGTCCCGCCTCGGGAGGGGCGAGCGCTCCCTCCTCCCCGTCCCCCTCGGGTCCTAAAATGGTGGAGCCCTCCCTCCCCTCCTTCTCCTTTCCCCCCCGCGCCGCCTCGCTCCCCCAGCCTGCCCGCCGCCCCGGACCCCCGGGGAGGAGGGGGGAAGCAGCCGCCCCTCCGGCCCGGCCCGGGCTCCGCGGGGATCCGGCGCCAGGCCCGCGCCTCGCCCGGGAAGACGGTACCGCCGCTCCCGCCGGGCCGCCCCCGCCGGGCCGCCCCTTACCTGCTCACATCGCCGGGCCGGGGCCAGCGCTGCCCCCCCCGGCGCCGCCGCGGCCCCCCGCCCTGGGCAGCCGGCCGCTGTCTCCCCGCCGCCCGCGGGGCCGCAGGTATGTCATGAGTGCCGGGGCTCCCAGGTGAGCCGGGCACACCTACAGGAAGGCAGGCGGGACGCCCTGATTGGCGTGCGGGGCGCAGCCCGGCCGGCGGCGGCGGCCGTGCTCCGACGGCGCAGGGCAAGGGCGCAGCCGCCGCAGCGGCAGCGGCGGCTCCGGCACCGGTCCGCGAACCCAGTCCTCCGCCCAGGGCCCCGGTCCCCGGCCGGGCGCAGCCCTCCGCGCCCCGTCCGTCCGAGTGTAAGGTATTTTGCGCTTTTTTTTTTTTTTTTAATTGCAACGGGGGAAATAACTGCGTCTGTCCTGGGTTTGGGGTAATGGGGGGGGAGGGGGGGAAGGCGCTTAGCTGCTTTGCTACCAGGGCAAAAGCACAGCGGGTACACCTGACCCTCTGCTCCCAGGTCCCTGGGCTCGCTCAATAAACAGGAGAGGCTTTTCATTTAGTCATTTATTTATTTATTTTAACTTTTCTTCATTCCCTGCGCCTCTCGTTTTCCCGCTCCCTAAGGTCACTCCTTAACTTTGCATGCGTGAACGCTGCTGCTTTGTATTTCCTCCCCCCCCCCCCCCCCCCCGCACAAAAGGCAGCCGGGGTGTTAAGGAAAAGCGGCGGGTGTCGGGACAGTCGTCCTCGCAACACGTGTCAGGGCTTTGCCTCAGCAGCAGCCGACCTCAGAGATCCCAGGATTATGTCCTACGTCGTCAAATAAACGTAAATGAATTGAACACCTGGATTCAGAAGAAATTGAGCTGGATGCAGGTAGAAAAACTCAGTAGGGTACGTTAAAACTCTGAATCCACAGCTACCGTTCTCAGGCATCCTGTCTCTCCTAGGTACGCGGGTAAATATCCCCCGGAGCCCTACTTGCATCAAAGCTTTCTCTGGTTGCTGTGTTCAGCTGTGAAAGGGGACAGCATATCCATTGCCAATAAAGGAAATTCTGTCCCTGACTGCCAGCTTGACTGTAGTGATAGGGGCATACAGTCTGTAGGGAGACTTCCCCCACGCAGGAGCGCGGAACAGAGCTTGGCAGAGAAGAGGCATGAGTAAAGGGAAAGAAGAAAAGGGGAGGACATCTAAATACAAGGCAACATGTGTTTGGGAGTAGCAAAGCAAAGGGAAACCCTGACACAGCTGATTTTTGTGATCATAAAAGAAGGGAAAAATTCAGAAATTTTGGGGGTTTCATTCAATGGCAAAATAAACAGTCTAGGTTGCTTGGTTCTCCGTTGCCCCAATATTACTTGGAGCATAGATGCTTGTATTTGCTTAAAGAAGTACAGGATTTATGTGAGAATGCATTTTACCACATTTTACCACATTCTTTGCTCACAAAGAATGCAAGGTGAGCAAAGAATTATGCTAGAGAGGTGAGTGAGGAAGGAGTTACCTATGTTATATTTTCTGTCTCTTCAAATTGATATCCAGTGCCGTCTCTTTGCAGTCTTTTTTTCCTAATCATTTCATGAGGCTTGCAGGTGTGTCTTCTCCAGGACGTGCTCTGAAGAGTTCAGCAAAAGAGAAGGGGGAACTTGTACCATCCACCAGAGAAATCCTGTTCCTCAGAACCATCCCTTCCCTACATGACACGTGCGGGGTCTCCCAGGCAGGGAGTGGGAGTGGCACACTGAAAGCTTTACCCAGCCAGTGACAAAATTGTGTTCGTGCTTGCTGGTGCTTTCTGACTCAATTAATGCTTTCATTCTTTTGTGTAGATGAATTATTTCATCACAGTGGATCAGCTTCTGCAGTTGAGATTCCTGTTCCACATCACTGCGTTTATAGTCAATGGAGAGGAAAGGGATGCTTCAAATTCCCACAAGCCAAGAGACTGGGGAAATCAACTCTGGATCATGTCTCTCTTGAGTTGGTGCTCAGACCTCTGGGATGTTACGTAAATAGGCGATGCCACTTCCTACTGCATTTTATAAGTTCCTAGCAGCTGGCAGCGTGCTGGAGTTGGACATCCTGTCTGGAAAACGGCACCTCTGTCATCCAGAAAACGACAACTTATTGTCTAAGAAGTGCTTAACCTTTACCCCTCTCCTTGGCACCTCCAGCAGCTGCAGAGGCAGTTTTCTATTTGCTTTTGTGAATCATATCCTGAGGAACCTTGTTTTCCCTGCCCATTGCACAGAGAGTTTGAGTGCCTAACTTTTCTTCATGCATTACATAGGGTGAAGAAGTGCCTGAAGGCGTAATGTGCAGCTCTCAGTATCACAATATCTATATCCTTCTGTGGGCCAAGTTCTCCTTCCCTAACTTGGTGGGAACTGGACTCCTAACTTCTCTGTGGAGCCATGCAAAATTACTGCAGTGCTGTTAAGGTACTTCTGCCAGTGGCATGGAAGAAAGGTTGATGAAGAATAAGTGTGCTATAGAATCGCTGAGGCTGGCCGGCACTTCTGGACATCATCACCCCCTAGCTCAGAGCAGGGTCAGCTGGAGCAGGCTGCCCAGGACCGTCTCCAGTCAGGTTTTTAATATCTGTGGAGTCCATGTCCACAGAATCTGGGCTACCTGGTTCAGTTTAACCACCCTCACGGTAAAAGTAAGGGTTTTCTTATGTTTAGAACACATGCACATATGGAGAACTGCACAGTGTGAGCAGGAGAGATCCTGTCCCATGCTGGGAGTACTTCCACTTCTCCTTTAGGAAGGTGAGCTACAGTGGGTCAATGTTTTTTGACTGGTAGATCCCACAGTATGGGAGTCCTCTTCCAGCAGGTTGAAAGTTGAGAGCCAGCATTAGTGGAAAGCAGGCAGAGAGCAGTGCGTAGGTGTCCCAGGTGGACTGGGCTGCAGTGCCAAGAGCTGGGTCCTCCTGTATCCTGATGTGCTTCTGCTTCCTGCAGCACCCTGTACTACCTGAGCACACTGTGACCTCGGTGGGCAGAGAGGCAGTTTGGACACTAGCCTGCCACTTACACTTTATTTTCCTGTGTAGGCATCCTCCTCGAGAACCTCCCATCCAGCTAGAGTCCTCTCTTGTTCTCACCACTCCACAGCAGACATTATTCTGAGTTTAACTTCTCCTATATGCAAAGCACATGGTCGTAATCATAAAAAGCCAGGTAGGCAGCAGGACAGAACCTGGCAGTTCTAGTAACTCTTAGGTACACTACTGACATGTCAGAAGTACCATGGGGGGTGTGGGGTGCGTGTGTCTAAGTATCGTCTTAAGTTTAGCTAAATCATCTGGTGGGCCCTCATTCCTTCGAAAACCAAATAGTTTCACTGGCTGTGTTTAGCAGCTATACCTTCCTCCAAGCAGATGCAAACCTGTGTATATCGCAAGAAAAACCCTCGTAAGAACGGAAAGAAACCAAACACTGCGCTTGGAAACTGAACCAAAATAAGTTTATACAAGCAGCAAGTGAAACACCCGTCCCCAATGAGTCAGGTCCTGGCCGTTTCCTTCATTTCCTCCAAGGCTTCGTGTGAACATCCAGCAGTAACGGTCCTTTTGAAATTCAGTTGTCTCTTTTCCTGACCCTTATTTGTAGCTTGCTATCAGCAGTTAGCAGAGTCCCAGCATCATTGTGGATGAAAAGCTGGACATGAGCCAGCAGTGTGTGCTCGCAGCCCAGGAAGCCAACCATATCCTGGGCTGCATCAAAAGAAGCGTGGCCAGCAGGTCAAGGGAGGTGATTGTCCCCTCTGCTCAGCTCTCGTGAGACCCCACCTGGAGTAATGCATCCAGCTCTGGGGCCCTCAGTACAGAAAAGACATGGACCTGTTGGAGCAGGTCCAGAGGAGGGCCACAAAAATGATTAGAGGGATGGAACACCTCTCTGATGAGGACAGGCTGAGAGAGCTGGGGTTGTTCAGCCTGGAGAAGAGAAGGCCCCAGGGAGACCATATAGCGGCCTTCAGTACTTAAAGGGCTCTTAGAAGAAAGATGGGGACAGACTTTTTAGCAGGGCCTGTTGAGATTGGACAAGGGGTAATGGTTTTAAACTAAAAGGGTGCAGATTCAGACTAGATGAAGAAATTTTTTATGGTGAAGGTGGTTGATATGCTGGAACAGGTTACATAGAGAGGGGGTAGATGTCCCATCCCCGGAAACATTCAAGGTCAGGTTGGATGGAGCTCTGAACAACCTGATCTAGTTGCAGGAGAGGGTTGGACTAGATGACCTTTAAAGATTCCTTCCAACCCAAACCATTCTATGTTTCTATGATCCAGCACTGCATTTCCACAGGCCCCTCTTGAGCACACTGAGGGAAGTGCAGACTCTTCAAGACCTCAGCTCAGCTTTGGAACCACAGGTCCCATGCTCTTGTTGGATTTGTAGATGCTAGAACCTTGTTGAGCTACAGCAGATGCTGGAGTAAAAGAGGAAAAAATGACAGATTTGCACAATTCACTCACTTTTTTTGTTTTTATTTAGAATACAGCCTTATTATTGACAGGGGTTTGGCCCTGTCTTCCTCTCAGAATCTGCTTCAGTGACAGTCGTGGATGCAGTTATAATGGTGAACTCCTACTGTTCTCTGGCAGAGCCGTCGCTTATCCCAGGAGTTCAAGAGACTATGGACTTCACATAGACATGTACTGATTTCTGGGATCTTTCCCGAAATTTGCTCCAGCATATGTCCAGGAATAGGTGTCCATGCCCGAAAAGATTAGGAAAATACAGAACTGGGAAAGTCCTTCAAGTGATACGGCTAGAGATGCTTTCCTATGCGAAAATAGTTATAAAACCGCATTGCTGAGTTAATAACAAAAGCCCTGAGACAATAACCCATATTGTCAAAGAGCATGTACATCCTGAGAAGAGCAGCCACAGACTGAAATGGGCTTTTGTTCTCAGGTGCTTTCTTTCCTGGGAATCCCAACTCTCCTGCAGCCAACAAGTGACCTAGACACAACAGTGCGTTTGCTCTTACAGAATAAGACCAGGAGCAAAATAATCCACTTTATTTAAATATGTTTGTAATCCTTATTCAACCTCATCCATTTTTTTTTTTTCATCCAAAAAGCAGTAAGGACTCTGTCCAAGTGGATACCTACATATGTGCCATGGAGTGATAGTTTTATGTCATGAGGAACTATGTACCAGTTACTATGAAGGTCTATGTTGGCAGGATGGATTAAGAATGAATGGCCCATTTAGTGTGTTGTATAAATTTCTTCCAAAATAATAGCAGTGGTCTCGCCTGATGTGCAGATTGGGCTATTCTCCTAAGTGAGTTGCTTGCTAAACCCCACTTTCTTACAGGTGCTGCCAAGAAAATTTAAACAAGCGAACAAGACTTCAGACTGGCAGAGACAAAGGCTGCTGTTAGAGGCACGAGGGTACGGGCTTGTCTGGAGAGTCCCTGTCTGTCAGCCGCATAAGGTGGCAAAAGTGTATTTTTATTTGCATACATCCATTTAGCCTGACATTCACTTGATTATGAGCTACTGTCTGTTTTAAAAGACAAGAAGGTGGTTCTTTCCTTGCGGAGGTGGACCTGGCGGAGGCTGATGAGCTTTCCCAGTTACAGCCACAGCTGCAGTTCTTTCACGGCAATCCGGACTGGTGTCAGGGAAAATGACTACTCATGCCAGGGCATCAGAAAGGTGTGGGCTTCAGACGTGCGAATGCTGGTTTCCTTGACCTTTCCTGATTTTGTTTGAAATGGAGCTAGGAATGGCCAGTGTCCAATAGCAAAATCAGATAAAATAGCCTCAGATGTTATTTTTTTTTGCTGAGGGTGCAAATATTGTCAACTGAGCAGAAGGCAAGACAAACTACTGTGAACAACTCATAGCGTTAAGTACAAACCAAAGAAAGAAGAAGAAAAAAAATCCCCACAGCGTATCTCCTACACAGGATTTCATATGATTAGCTACAGCAAAACAACCCAAAACTTCACATCTATTTCCCTATATACTGTTTTAAAAGACAGAAGGGAATAGCTTAAAGCTTGGTCCAATTCAATTGAACATCCTTTTCATCAAGATTAATAAAATATGGACTACTTGCACAAGCAAGAAGCTTCTTTGAATAAATATTGGGGGAAAAAAGGGGCTATAACTAAATGAGATATGTTCTCTGAAGCAGTTACCCAACCTTTAATAACACATACTCTGTCAAAGCAACCTGTTTCAAGCTCACCAATAGTATTTGGCAACACAGTAAGTGCATTTTCAGTGAAATAGTAGTAAGCTTTTACATTTTTAGGAAGATTTTCCTCAGCCAAAATTGCAAAAATTACATTTTATATACCTAATGCCATATGACATCACGCTCCTTCCTGTTGAATATACGGCTTTTCAAGCCCTGTTCCCACCTGATTAATATATGGAGATCTAGATAGAAGTGTCCCTGCATCTAAAAAGCATGAGCTTGAGATACGCTTTTTTTCCAAAATGTAAAGCTTGAACTAGTGCAGGGAAAAGATGGTTTATGACCAAGAACAGTAATGAGAGCATTCCTTGGTACTTTATACTGAATGTCAGTATAGGCGCCTTTCTTTGAGTAAGACTGTTGCAGTAATTTCTGGCCTGTTGTCCACACACATCAGAAGGTCCATGGGCTCCCTGAAGAGGATGCGTAAAAGGTAACTAAGAAATACAAGGCAATATCTGTAAACAAGGATCCTAAAAACAAAAACAGGTTAAAAAATGGTGCTACATATTATTAAAGTGCCTCCAAAAGGATAAAACCACGTTATGGATAAAAAACATTTGTACTGGGGAACAAGCAGTCAGACAAGGAGAAAGATACGAAAGCTTTTAATGGGGTTTGCCTCTACTCCATCATGAAAAGTGTTAATTCCTGGTAATCTGGAATATGCAACATTGGTCTCACTATGCAGAAATACCGCAAACAAATTTTGAAAAACCTTAATGAAAGCTGGTTATGAAAACCTTTCCAAACAGCTGTTCTTTTATACCAATTGACATAGGCAATTTCTAGCTCAGTTACAATTTTAAGGAAATCTTTGGGCTTGTGCTTTCTCCCCAGCGAGATGCTACATGCAAAGCATACTGCAGTTATTGCTTGTTCCTGGCAGGTGCCTCTCACAGACGACTCCTCCGCTGCAGCTTCCAGGGAGGCTTTAGGAGGCAGCTCTCCATTTCCTGCAGCACTCTCAGTTTCTGGGTTTGTGATTCTGAATGCTGCAAGAGGAATGCAAAAAGTTATTTTTTTCCCCCCAAAATCCTTTGGTGATCTCAGATACACGTGGCCTTCAGAGATCTGCGAGAACAGCTGAGAACGTTGTGGGCTGCAGCACAGGGGAGCAGCAGCCTCCTGAGGATATTGCAAAGCCTGGTCCAGGTAGTGAAGCTGCCGTAATGCCTCTGCAGCTGTCTGACTGGGACCCAGTTCTTAGGAGCCCCATCTTGAGTATCGTGTCCCCTGAATAGGAGACGAATTTGCTAACAATTTTGTTCTTACGTGCTCTTTTTCTTCTGGGGCTCCATCCAGAGCTCAGGCTACGTGTCTGTAATTCATAACCTCAATACTTTAAAGGTATCATCTGCTCTCTTTACTCCTGCATTAGTCTGCAAGTACTCTGTGAACTTGGCCTCTTTGGGGTGGAGGAAGACAGTGGAGATCAGCATCAGCAAACAGGCAAATAGGACTTGGCCACTGTTGTGTCCAGCCATGCTTCCTGCAGGGTGGCAGCAGAGGGGCAGGGAGGGCAGCTGCGCAGAAGATAACTGCTTGCATTAGACGCAGCTAAATCCTTGTTACAAACCTGATTCGGAGTCCTAATGCTGTGTCTTGGTGCAGTAAATTGTTTCCCAGCCCCCTCCATACATGAACCCCCCTTTCACATACACATGCAGATAATTGCTGGATTGGAGGCTCTAACAGCTTTGCCCTTTACCTGGACCTCACACACTGATGTTTCCCCTCCTTGCTTAGCAGTGAGAAAAGGCCTAAATGGAGAGGAACAGTGGCAATGGCTATTTTCTCCTTTTCTCTTCCAGCAGCATCCTTTGAGAAGCCCAGGAGAAGGCTACGGCGACTCTTAAAATGCTTCCACTCCATTTGCCCAGGCAAGAACTTAAGCAGAGTCTTCCTGTTTACTTTTCTTGTATATATGGGCATTCATGGCAGTAACTTAAGTTAGGGGTGTGTATATGACACTCAAAGCCCTCTGTAGAAAGGATGCTGACAACAGATAAATCAATTTCCTACCAGAACTAGGAAACTTCATTCCTCCTTTCTGCTCTCTCTGCAGATTCAGGTAGGCCAGGTCTCCTGTGGTCATTTCTTCAGGCTTTCTGCTCAACTGAGCTCTAGAAATAAATTACTGTAAGGGAAAGGCGGAATAAAGGTGGAATATGGACAAAGTCACACCACTGCAGGCAATCTTATTCTAGTCTAGAGCTGCTCAAACAGTGAACTATACTTAGGACCTCAGCAAAATTGAGCATGGAGAGCAAAAATTAAAGGAGAAGCATTCTGCCTTCGAGAGGCTTGCCAAATAGTCCCCTGGTTCAACCTCAAAGGTTTGCTGCGTAGGAGCTGGATACAGAAAGCACTGCACATGCACACATACCCATGAAGGCAGCTACAGCACCTTGGCGTGAGCAGCAGCGGTGGGAGGATGACGTTCAGAAGCCTTCTCCTGTGCTCGAAGCAGCAGCGCTGCCTCTGCCCCAACCCCATCCTGCCCATCCCTGATGCCTCGGAAACCACTCTGCTAGGAAGCTGCTTCTTCCTGTCCAAGATCCTCATACGATAATGTCCACCTAAGTGTTGTTGCTTGTGGTATAGGTCAGTAGTAATGACTTAGACCAGCCTTTCACTTTTCTTCCTCTTTTTGGCTAGGCACAAAATCCAGCCCACAAACAAATTAATCTGTCCCATGCACCAATAAAGATGATTCCCCGTTAATTAACAAATTGCACACAAAAGTCCCTGTCTTGTATTAAGAGACTCTTGAATGGGTGTGAAATCAAGCTTTTAAAAATTCAGGAATTCGTAATTCTCCCTGCAACTTGGATGTAGGGTTTGGGAGTTTTGTTTCGGCTGGTTTGACGGTTATAATTACGCTTTATAGTGTAACTTTTAATGAGATAAACATAGTAATTTTTCATCAGCTTAGTTTTTGCAGAGGAGGACAAACAAAGCTGAAACGCGCCTTCCTCCACGTTCAGTGCCTTTGCGTGAGAGGTGTCCCCGAGGTGGAGATCTCCACGCCTCCATCTGTAATAACGTGGTGCCCCCTGTTGGGAAGCTGTTCCTGGCGCTGTCTCCTGGCTGCCTCCAGGTGAGAGAACATTTACACAAATGCCACACTGTCGAAAGTGCTCCTGTACATCGGTGAAGCCCGTACAGCATCACACCAGCAGGTTTAAAAATCAACTGACCTTTTTCCTCCCTCAGATATTTTTTGTTAGGCTCGGGCAAGCAGCTGCACTGGGTTACTATTAAGTGAGAGATTACTGTTAAGTGTTCAAGAAAGATCTAACATTTTATTATAGTTTTATCTTTTTAAAAATAAAACCTTTGCGATTTGAGCCACCGAAGGAAACGAGAGCCCCTCGTTGACCTCAAGGCACAGGAGACAACCTGGCTCATGTCGGCAGGGAGGGGTGCGGGGCTGCAGACTGGCTGCTCACTCCGGGTCCGTGGATGGCAGAGATCAGCTTTAGCCCAAACACACAGTTCCCAGTCTTTGCCCCGACAAAGACGGGTTGTCGAGTACAGGAAGCAAATCCTACTGCCTGGGATACCCTCTCCTGTAGCGCTAAGGTTATTTCTCCCATTCCTGACAGCAACAGGAGAAACCCCTCTCTTCTGGGCTTTGCCTGATCCCTCTTCCCCCACTACCCTGGCAAAACCAGAGCCAAGGTTGGGCCTGCATCTCCCACCCCATCCTACCATCCTCAACATCCAATCCTAACCATACATAAATGAACCCTCACCCTACTCCAAAAATCACAATGAGATTAATGCTATGGTTCTCCAAAACACCTGCACTGTGTTGGTCCAGGATAACGTAACTTGGCAGGGTCTATTTGGAGAGCACAGCCCCGGTCACAGACATCTTCTGCAAGACTTACTCTAACCCAACTCTCACATAGTTTCTGATCCTTAATATCAATGAAATATATTGAAATATCAATATCAATGTGGCCTTGAAAATACACATTCTCTTCTGACCTCTGGTAGCACAAGACCAAAACCCAGCTAGGCCACCCTTAGTGGCTTTCCTGAAGGCCCTAAACTTAACATGAATCCTATAATAACCACAAATTTAATAATAGAAAAATGAGCACACGTTCCTGAAATCACCTCCACAATGTTGGCCCGATGTACTACAGCCCCCACACCTGCCAGTGACAGCTCTTCAGAGGCCAGTTCAGGCCACACATCGTCTCCTGCAGGATCAGCTCCTAACCCAGTCCACCGATCTCATCCAACTCAAACTTCTAATGCAACCAGTCCCTTAAAATGAGTGAGATGTTCTGCTCCACAGTATTACCAGTCCTCAGACTCCCAGGACCAGTGTTTTGACACTTAGTCTTAAGGGCATCAGGAGGAAAGATCCTTTAGTCTTGCTAAAAAAATACATTATTCTGAGCCACCACAGTTCCAGTATCAAACACAGTGCTGAGACCCCTTGCTAGATATAGTACACCACCTTCTTTATGTTCTTTCTTCTAACCCTGTCTCTAGCCCAGCATTTTATACCAGGAGAGGATTTCCCATGGCCCTCACCACCACACCTCAGTCATGGAAAATGAAACCTTTATCGTATGATGGGTTGTAAAGATCAGTATTTGGTGAGTGGCCAAAGCAGAACTCTTGGATGTGAGCTTGCAGAGAAATATGACCAACGACACAGTGGTGGGGAAGTATTGTTTGTCTGGACATATAATGCTATTGTTGGAAGGGCAGACTGAAGCAGGATTGTTTCATATGAGCAAAGGCACAGTTTTCATGAAGTAAGCTTTTGTCCTTAGCTCACAAAAAGGGCCTTTTTTGTGTTTCACGCTGTGTGATATTTTTACTTTTCTTTGCATTTAATTAAGAATGGGACCAGCATAAGACTGCGAGTAAAACATAAAAGCAGAATGACCCTATAAAAATGTGGTTTTTCTACCTTAGGAAAAAACCCTTGGTATGTTACTTCAGAGGCTTAGGTTGTAAACTGGCTGAGGTAGGGACCACATCCTTGTCCTGTGCTCGCAGTGAATTTGTCACAGTGAGAGTCTCCTCTGTCTCTTCTGAAATTATCACATTCCCCGGGACAGGTAAGTTGCAGTCTACAAAGCATCTGAAGAATAAAGAAATAAAGACAAAAAAGTTGCTTAAAGGTTAGCTTGTCACAACCGTGAGTCAGTGGATATGAGATCTAGATATTTGACTTCTGTCAAGGGACAGAAGAGGAGGAAAACAAACCCTGTAAGGTCTTGCGTAGTTTAAGATATGAAGTACTTACAGGCTACAGCTAACAATGACTAATGCAGTGTAAATAATGATTCATAATAAGTCTGGAATATGCCGTACTGTGCTTTCTCCAAACAGAACAAGGATAGTTACCTTCTTTCTGTTTTGGGCAGGTTCTCCAGATGCCCAAGTTAACTACCAACCCAGCACCCAGATAGCAATCTCAGCACCCTGAAGATCCCATTTGCTGTACTGCTGAGTCCATTCACCCCGCTCCTTTGTTTACTTCTTCTCTTTCTCTCTCAGCACTTCAAGGTTCTCCCTTCCCTGGACCTCCTCCCTCCTCATTAGTGATTCTCACAAAAACAACATGACCTCCCAATGCCCATCATCTTAGTAGGGCACCCACATCCAACCACTGTTACCCCACTGCACTGGAGCAGTATCAGATTGTTCTCTGTAGTGTTTGGGGTTGTGTGTCGTATTCATAGAATCATAGAATTATAGAATGGTTTGGGTTGAAAGGGACCTCAAGGATCACCTAGTTCCCCCCCCTGCCATATGAGCAGGGACACCTTCCACTAGATCAGGTGGCTCAAAGGCCCATCCAACCTGGCCTTGAACACTTCCAGGGGTGGGCATCCACAACTTCTCTGGCCAACGTGTTCCACTGTCTCACCACCCTCACAGTAAAGAATTTCTTCCTAATATCTAATCTAAATCTCCCCTCTTTTAGTTTAAAACCATTACCCCTTGTCCTATCATGACAGACCCTGCTAAAAAGTCTGTCCCCATCTTTCTTCTAAGAGCCCTTTAAGTATTACAAGACCACAATAAGGTCTCCCTGGGGCCTTCTCCTCTCCAGGCTGAACAACCCCAACTCTCTCAGCCTGTCCTCATAGCATAGGTGCTCCAACCCTCTGATCATCTTTGTGCCCCTCCTCTGGACTCATTCACACAGTACTCTAGGTGGGGTCTCCTGAGCTGATCACCTCCTGTGACCTGCTGGCCATGCTTCTTTTTAGGCAGCCCAGGATATGGTTGGCTTTCTGGGCTGCAAGCATACATTGATGGGTCATATTGAGCTTCTCATCAACCAAGACCCCCAAGTCCTCCTCCTCGGGGCTGCTCTCTGTCCATTCTCTGCCCAGCCTGTATTTGTGTGGGATTGCCCCGACTAACATGCAGGACCTTGCACTTGCCCTGGTTGAACTTCATGAGGTTCGCATGGGCACACCTCTCAAGCCTATCAAGGTCCCTCTGGATTGCCTCCAGTGTGTCAATCGCACCACACAGCTTGGTGTCATTGAGAAACTTGCTGAGGGTGTACTCAATCCCACTGTCCATGTCACTGACAAAGATGTTAAACAGCACTGGTCCCAATACCAACCCCTGAGGGTCGCCACTTGTTACTGGTTGCCACTTGGACATCAAGCCGTTGACCACAACTCTGAGTGCAATCATCCGGCCAATTCCTTATCCACTGAGTGGTCCATCTGTCAAATCCATGCCTCTCCAATTTAGAGACAAGATTGTCATGCAGGACTTCCCTGCAAGACTCCCAACAGCAGCTTGGATATCTTTGCCTTTATCCCATCTCTGGTGTGGAGTGAAGGCCTGCCCTGCAGGATTCACAGTGACCATGCTCCATTGAGATGTTGATTTCTTGCTGAGGTGGGTTCATTGTTGCTGAGTAATGGATGAATCCTGGCTCCAGCTCTTCCCACAAGGAGCAGAGATGTGAACCAGCTGATATTGAGTCAGGTCAGAATTCCTGTCAAAACCCATTTCACAGTCACAGCACCTAAGGGGTTTCTCTCCCATCTGGGCTCTCTACTGGTGAATGTAAAGGTCAAAATGTGTTCATTTTCATATGAATTTTTAAATGACGGGTCTCCTTACTTTCAGCTGGGGCAACATCATCATCAGCTGGCATAGAGGGGGAAAAAACTCATCATATATGATTATTGCCCCAAACACCACATGAAGAATAGCATTTATGGGCGTGAAAGTAATTCCTCAGGTGAAGGGTTCTTGGGTGAAGAGCTTGCAATCTGTAATTCATGGGTGCTCATCTTCCGTCTGCCACCAGATCTCTTATTGCCTTCATCATTATATCTCTGTTTTATATAGTGCCTCTTACCACCAGGTGCATACCACAGTAATACAAGTAGAGAAAACCAATATGAGGAAGACGGTGGTAGGTGAAGAGACTTGCACAAAGCAGCCCATCAGGCCAGAAGCAGAGATAAGAACTGGACACTTGCTTCCAGAGTCCTTTACCAGATGCTTGACTTTCTAGGCTGGTATGTTCATCATAAAACAATGATAAATCTTACTCCCCAGTCTATTTTGCAAAGGCGTGATGTCCTCAATAGATAGTGACTTTGAACACTCAAAATTCTCTTTCAGTGCTAATGAAATGATCTACCTCAAATGCCTCTAGGTAGTTTATCCGGTTTGTGGATATGCTATCGTTGAAGTTCAGAGGTACCAGAGTTGACTCTGAGAAGGCCCATCTTGTCCTGATAGGAATTTTGAGTAAGAATATGTCTAGACTCTTTCAGAGTCAGCTTGGGTCTCTAAGCACATGCTGAAGAGCTCAAGATAGTGTGCCCTAATGGAGTCAGAAGTTTTGGGGAATGCCTGCAGAGGCACCTGAATGGCTCCCCACAGAGTCAGGTCAGACCCAGCAAGGCTTGTAAGTTGTGGCCCAGCATCATTGCTGCTGGCTCTGTGCTGGTGCTGGGGGTGGAGCCTTGCAGTGCAACCTGCACCACACTCCCCGGATTTCCCGTGTCCCAGAGGACCTTTTATCCTGTACCAACAAGACATCCTGTGTACCCAACAGATGTGGGCTACCTGTGTTTTCATGTAGCACTCTGCCTGAACTCACAAGCTATGTGGATATCAGAGCGCTGTTGAGACAAGTTTCTCACCAAGTCACCCTGATCACTATGAGCCAAAGCCACTAAGCTCTACCAAGCCCATTTAGTCATTCCAGTGTCACTGCAGCATATTTCCCAGCAGAGGAAATGGTTTGGCAGTGTCAGGGTAATTTACATTTCTCTGCATGGGATGGACAGAGAAATACCTCCTAATATTGTCCAGGGCAAGCTGCCCTGTCAGCACATAACCCTAACCATCTGTGCCATTAGCATTAGCTGCTTGGCTGGCCAAGCTTATTGGAGTTATTGGCAGTGGGACCATTTGGTGGTGAAAGGAAGGACTGAACTCAGCATCTGTTTACATTATTAACAATAGACACCCGTGCAGTATCCCAAGAAAACCTCGTTAACTCTGTGTCCTTTAGGTAATGGAGTTAAGATGTCCTGATGGACTGGGAAGGTCTGCATGCCTCGGTATGCTCTGTATGTCGGGAGTGTTCTGCTCTATGGTGGGTCCCAAAAGAACCATACAACCTGCTTTTTTTCCAGTGTCTGAGGTATCCTGTGGCCTCACAACCTCAGGTCGTGGAGAGGTGACTGTATAATCTTGCTGTGAGATTGGCCCAGCCTGCAAGCATTTCAGTAGGAATAAAAGTGCCCCAAAGAACACAGAAGTGGCCAGCGCTTCTCTGCAGGACACAACCCTGCAGGCTGCTATGTGGGAGCGAGAGATAACAGTGGAGAAAGGCTGCCAGCAGGAAGGAGGTGTGATGGGGTAACATATATGAAAGAAATAGTGTTAAAAGATTTTGCCAGCATTTTCCAGCCCAAGAACTTCAGGGCTATTTGTTTGAGAGGAAAGATCAGAGATTGCTATTCATTTTTGGTCTTAATGATATTTTGAATTTAAATGCTTGTATTTGTAGTAGTAAAATTAGGATTTGTAAAACTATAGTAGTTTTTTTTTTTACCTAAATGCTAAACTTGTTAATTTATCACTCATACATTTAACGACCTGTATGATGTATATGGACTTTTTTTTAATTTGATTTTTGGAAAGATTAGAAAAGGCTGAGAAATAGCATGGCTGTCCATCCTCTACTGAGAGAGCACAGTGATGTTTGCGTAATGTCTTACAGCTTCCAGTGAAGTGGGTTTCACAACCTCCCCGGGTAATCTATTGCAGCACTGCCTTACTCAGAGAAAGTTTTTGCAACATCTAGCCTCTTTCTTTTCTCCTTTCTTCTTTTCTTTCGTGAAAATTCAGCCGATTAGATCTTATCTTTGTCCTTCCAGCAATGTAATCGCTGCCTTCCTTAATAACAACTTCTCGTGCTCTGCAACCGCGTTATCATGTCCTGCCCTACTCCCAGCCTTCTCCTCTAGACTCAACAAACCCAGTTCCCTCGCTTCTCCTCAGAGATGACTGTTTTCCAAACCTCTTATCGCTGCAGATGTGCTCCCATTCCCCTGCTCCCTGCCTGGACCAGCCGGGCTGCTTGCCGTCCCCCTGCGGTGGCTTCTCACTTCTCTCCAACCACGCGTTGCCTCCCCACAGCCCTCGGCCCCGGCACCCCCTTCCCCAGCCCCGGGGGCTTGCCGGCGGTGGGGGTTGGCTGGGATGCTTGCTGGGGCTGAGCGAGGGTGCTGCGTGGGTGCGGGGGCTCTGTGGGGCCAGGTGCTGGGAGCATGGGTGCCAGGCCCCCGGGCTCTGCCGGGCGCAGGAACCGGCATGTGCAGTTCACTCCTCTTACCTCCCAGCCCTGCCAGGAAACCAGCGTCCTTGCTTTCTGAGGTTTGTCCTGAATTCCCAAGTTCAGGAAAGTCACCAACTCTCTCCTCAGGTGCTCTCAGATCATAGAATCACATAATGGTTTGGGTTGGAAGGGGCCTTCAGAGATGACCTAGTTCCAACCAGCCCCCATGGCCAGGGACACCTCCCACTAGAACAGGTTGCTCAAAGCCCCATTCCAACCCAACGTTGAATGCTTTCTATGATGGGGCATCCACAACTTCTCTGGGCAACCTGTTCCAGTGTCTCACCACTCTCATGGTAAAAAATTTCTTCCTTATGTCTGATATAAATCTACCCTCTTGCAGTTTAAAAACATTGTCCCTTGTCCTGTCACTACAGGCCTTGGTAAAAAGTCTCTCTCCGTCTTTCTTATAAGTCCCCTCTACATATTGAAAGGCCACAATAAGGTCTCTCTGGAGCCTTCTCTTCTCCAGGCTGAACAGCCCCAAGTCTCTCAGCCTTTCTTCATAGGAGAAGCTAGTTAATTTCTGATTAATTTCTGGTAATCTGCTTTGGAAGTTCTCTTTGGAGGCAGTGGTCCCCACGTTCTATGGGATGTGAGCATTTCAGGAACTGCTAGAGAGCAAGGACTACCAAAAAATACGTTTAAGTCCTATTCATCATTTTAGGAACACCAGCTTTCAGGCTGAGTTGGAGTTATCTAGCCCCACATCTGGCTCTTGACAGTCCTTGTAGTGGCTACTTCAGTGGACAGCGGTGGAAATCCTGGTGATGTGCACTCTAACAGAACCAAATCCTTACAGTCTAAAGACCCCAAACAGTATACAGTTAGCTCATTATTACCAATATTCCCATTAATACTTCATGACGAAAGTGGCACATTCTGCTGTTGGTTATTTCAGCCTGAAGAACAGAAGATTATTAGCGCTCCCTCTTCCCAGCAGTCTTTCCCCCCCAAATCATCCTTACGTCCCTCCCATCTTCCCAACAGATTCAGTGTCCCTAAACCAAATGTTTTGACCTGCTGCCTGGACAAGATGTTACATAAACTGCCAAAAAACATGGACAAGGGCCAGTCTCTCCCTGCTGATCCTCCCTTGGGGGTGCCGCAAGGAGCTCTCTGCTGTACCCAGCCGCTGATCTATGACAATCTCTGGTGATAGGAGCATGCTCATCTTTGATTCCTCTACGTGCACGCTAAATTTGATTGAAATGAGCCAGTTGGTTCCTAAGTGACTAATGGGGGACTGACAGTGCGATAAAAAAATTCCTCAAGAAACTACAGAAAAAAACCTCCATGAGCCTGTCAAAACTACATCACAAAATTGACCCCCAAATCCAAAAATACGCATTTTAATAAAGATCAAATAGAGCTTTTGAACTGTCTTTTGATTTTGAAACTGCTGTCTCATTCTGAATATATCTTAGTGGAAAGAAAATTTAGTATAAGCAAACTGACCCTGTATTCAAGAGTGGGTAGGAAAACACTTTTTAATTCTCTTTTCCCACTTCATCCAAAACCTCTTGGTTCCAAGGGGAGGGGTGGGACAGGAGAGCTCTGCCCGCTTGCTGCAGCAGCTCTCACTGAACGCTTTTCTTGAGAAAGCTGGAAAAGGGCAGGCAAGCAACCAAAGGCATCAGGCAGAGCTTCTGCTCCCCTTCCATCAAGGGCCTGCTCCTGTGGGGTCGTTCCTGCAAAAACTGGGGCGCATTTGAGGCAGGCAATCTGGGTGAAGACTGGGAATGGTGTTTGCCCGCATATCAATAGCCACAGTATGGGTGTCTCCAGCTGAGTTATGGCCCGGGCCCCCTTCCAGAGAAATGGACACTGTTAGGCGGTGATTCATCTGACCTATTTTAGATGTCTACCTTAGCAATAGGTGAATCATGCCCTAGAAATGCTTCTTGAATATGTGAATAAGGGGCTTTTCTTGTTTTGTTCGATGACTTATTCTCAGTTTGTTATATGCAAGATTTCTTGCTTTTAAGTAACATTTTTTAATTATTTTCATTTTTAGTACAGAGTTAATCTTTGCTGAAGATGAGGATGTGCTGATAAGACATCTTTCTCTGAGAGCTGGGGTTTCAAAAAATCAGCAGTTTCACTCCCGTGATTTTTGTAGTTTGTCTTCTGGAAGGTATGTGTGGAATAGAAATGATAAAGTATTAAGACCAAAGAGGACAGAAGCCCAGAGGGGAAAAAGATGAGCAAGTCAGAATCTGAAACAACATAGTCAGGAAACACAGATGATGTGGTTTCTGTAAAAAGCTTGTTTGTTTGGTTAGAGGGGAAGGGAATTTGTGTATGCATAGCTGCACTTTAATTAACTGTAGGAATCATGGTGTGTATACAAAAAGGCAGATTAATTTATTGGATATTATATATCATATTATTATATTGGATATTATATTATATAGGGATATATTATTATAGATTTTATGTGTGTGTGTGCGCGCACACGTGTAGGTACTGTTGTAGATTCCAAATCTATGTGCATAAGGTGGCAGAGGAGCCTGATAGAGAAGGGTCTGTATATGGAAAGTGGAAAGTGATGGAATAAATAATTTTTTTATTACATCCAGTGTATCCAGCTAGGTCTGCAGTTTTTAAAGTTGCATTTCTAGCCCTTCAGCATAGCTAAGAAACACTTGAAGGTGGGACCTTGCTTCAGAAATTGTCCCCTAATGTAAAAATATCTGTCTGTAAAAGTTCAGGATGTTTTTTTTTAAGTTGTCTAAATTTTCCCTCTAGACCCCTCCTGCACCATGGGAGCACGTGCAACAGGAGCTCGGCAGCTGCTCTATTTTGAAACAAATATGTAGGGATGCTGCGCTATCGCTCCTGTCCCTCCAAATGTGTCAGGAGTTTGGTGTTGCTTTCTCTGCCTTCTTGCTTCTTCTTGCTTCTTGCTTTTCCAATCAGCGTAGGATCATGTCAACATGGGAAGTGGTTTAACTTGGGACATCTACCTGAGCTCTAATTCATGTTCCTATGTAAACAAGGTTATCGCATGGTCTAGAGGTTCTTCATCACAGACATTTCATTCATTCTCTCTATTGTATTTGCTTTCCCTCCCTTTAAGGCCTTGTCAAGAGCTGCTGATGAGCTGCATTCATTGTTCTTTTTTATATGTGCTTGTATGAAAGCTGTATCTCAAAGTATATGTTGTATAAAATGTGGTTGTGTAAAATGTGTTTATAAACTTTACTTATGAAAAGGGTTATAGACTGAGGTATAAAAGACATTTCATTGGGCAGAAGACAGAACTTCATTTACAATGGATAAATGCATTGTTGTTACTCAAACTAAGCGGCATGCAAGCTATTCGTGGAATGGCATTCATCTTTAATAAATATTTTACATAATACATACAAGTTATTCACGGAACGGCATTCATTTTTAATAAATGTTTTATGTAATGCTGACCACTTAGGACTCTCAGGAATTAAAGATTTTGTACTAGCGTGGTCTCTCATCTTCTTTTCCTCACTTTTGATCTCAGTGCTATAAAAGTGGTTGTAAGGTTTTTTCCAGTTCAGCCCACCTGAACCAGTGTATTGGTAGAGTGCTGTATAGTACGTGCAAGTATTATACAGCAAGCCTATTAATAGATCTTGGCTTTTCTTTGTGACCTTTCATAGATCCCTCAGTAATAGTTTTCACACCACCCCACCCAAAAGTCAGAGGCTTGTAAATTGAAAATGTGCGTTGTATTTGTGATGACTTCTATTTTGGGGGGTATGGGATGCTGCTTTAAAACATAATATGATCGGGAGTGCTTTCCTCGTTGCAGTTCTTGATGGCAAATCATCCTGGTCTCTTCACTAGTTCAAACATCAATCTTTGGGGAAGGTGAGTGTCAGAAGCCTGGTTATGAAGCCGCGGGGCCATTCATCAGCTGCGCTGACACTTAACCTTTGCTGGAGGTAGGTGTGGGGCATAGCAAGCTTCGGCCAGGAGGAGCAGAAGATGTTTGGCATACTGAGTCATGGTATTAAATGTGCTTTTTACAATTATTTACAGTGAAATTCACTGTAAGAATGAATCAGGTCATTGGTATTTAATCTGAACTAAAGTTGTGAAACTTCAAATGACTATGCAGGAGATGATAGGTTGCAATGATGACGTGTATCATCCAGGGAGGGCCATGTAGCTCTTCCAGGCAAAATATGTCCTTGTGGTTATGCCTTTTCTTGTATTTCTTCTTGCTTATGTAGAAAGCCTGTTTGTGTAATAATTTGAAACAGTTAAAGGCTTTTAAAATTTCTTAAATAAAATTATTTATTTATAAATAAATGTCTCAATGTAAATATGCATATTTGATTGTTATACATATTACTATAAATATAAATGTGTAAATGTGTAATTAGAAAACAACATAATAGTCCATTCTCAAATGTTTTATCTCTGCAAGAGGAAGGAGTATTCTGAACCGAGTTTTGTGGTGGCCGATTTTATGGTAGTATTATGTGCAACATTTTTGGTTTATACTGAAGGGCAGGGGCAGGAACACTTTCTTCTGTTTTTAATTTTGTGTCTTAATGATGTGGATAATTCACAGTGGTTTCTCTTGTATTTTTCTCAGTTGACTGTACCTAATGCAGTCAAGTAATGAAGTATGTGTATTGTGGTGGGATGAGGCTTTTGCAGCATGAAATGGATTGTCAGTATTTAAACTCTGACTTCTAGGTTTGATAAAAATCTTTTTAGATCAATTGTTACCCACAGTGACAACAATATGTAACATACAAAGGTGAGCTTTCACTTCTTCTACTGTCAACTTTATAATTACAATGTTTTTAAAATACTTGTTCTTAAGGGTTTGTTTCTTTTAGAAAAAGTCGACATGCTGTTGGTTTGCAAAGGAAAATGTCAGATTTACAGTTGAAATGGACATTTATGTGGAAGGGCATTTTTTCCTGTTTTATCTGTTTATTATTTGGTTTGGGTTGCTTTATCTAAATCTTGTACATGATTTATTAGTGAATGTTAACTACTCAATGACCCCCACAGAGAAAGTATTGGCAGTGGAATTTAGACTCAGTTCTTCAGCTCAGAATATAGTATTATAAAGAGTTCACATTTTGGGCCCCTTTGAAATTAAACTATTTATTTTCCTATAGAGCTTCCTCGACAGCTTTCTTCCCTTTCTATTTTTTTGGAGTTGGTTTTGTTGGGGTTTTTTTTGTTGTTGTTTTTAGTTTTGATTTTTTTACCTCTTGGTGTTTTTCAACCCTGGATGCAATTCTGAAATCAAAAAGCCACTACTTGTACAGCTTTTTGATTTCCTGGGACAAACTCCAAATAAATGAGCGGTGGCTTTGTCCACAATTTCAGAGATTGGACTTCACTGCTGCAGTCATGATCATAATAAAGGAAAGAAAACAGATCCAAATGCATTATGCAAACTAAGATGGTTTATGGTTGGACTTGATGATCATAAAGGTCTTTTCCAACCTAAATGATTCTATGATTCTATGACTGCTTGGGGTTTTTTGCAGAGGTGGGTTGTGGTTTTTTTTTCTCCTTGGTTTTAAAATATCAAATGTTCCCTACTACAGTTCTGCTTTTTCCATTATCTGTTGAAGTTGGAGTGGTAATCTAAACCTGGCAGAATGTTAAATTTCCCCTGCCAGGCGCCAGATGATGCTCCAGCTTTTGACCTGTGCAATACTGGAAAAGGCCACACGAGGGATGTTGCAGCAAGGTTGTTGGGACGCTCCATCAGAAAGCTGTGTGGTACTGGTAGCTGACACTGGCTCTGAAAGAGTCTAGGCAAACGTCCGTGTGCAACCCTAGCTAACCCGTCAGACTGTAATTTTGTTATGTGAGGGCTTAATTAGGTCCCCTGTAGTAATTCCAGAACACTCATGAAAGGCTAGAGAATAACCCCACATAGTCATCAGAAACCACAAAATACCTGTGTGAGTCAAAAAACCCTACCCAAGGAAGGGAAAACTCTTCATCTACAAGTAATTTCTAAACGACTTCACATGAGTGTGTGAAATCACTCATTTGACCGTGGTGATCTCCGAGAAAAGTCAACGGTCTCTGCAGTTTCTCTTAGACTAAGAAAATAGGTGCTGCAGCTGATGGGACGGTCTCTGCTAGAAGATGACAGGCTGTTGGAAAAGACGGTGAGGAGGACGCTGCGCGCACACCAGCACAGCAAGGAACAAGGCTAGCGGCCACGTATTTCTGGCACCAGCCAACTATTTTTTTTTGTTGGAAGAACAGGTACAGCCCCAGGCTAGTAAGGTACGTTTTAGGTGTGACTCCTAACCATGATGCTGTTTAAATCGACTTTATTTTAAAATTTTTAAAATTTTAAAATTTTATTTTAAATTGATAGGCTAAATCAAGAGTTAAAACAAAATGGGGTTTTATTAGACTCAGTGCATAACCCGGGAAAACATGCAGGATTTGGCAAGCCTGCTTTCTCCTGCAGGTAAAGTTGAACCAATGGATCCTCCTCTGCGGCTTTAACAGCACCTGAACGTTTCTGGCCCCCCATGGAGGTGAATGAACATAATCAGTTTCTTTCCTCTGGCCTGAAAGTAATTCTGGGCTGGTTTACCTTTGTCAGTCAGTCAACCTGGTTTCTTGGGGACCGCTTTCCCCCCCCTTTCTTTTCAGTATGTGTGATGGGGGCTGTGGCTCCATGTTGCAAATTCTTCTGCTGTTTAAGAGGTTCCTTTTTCCAGTTTCATCCCTTTCCTCCCATTCCCCTGCCACGTACCACAGCTGAATGCCCTCATGGTTTACAGGCACTCAATGGCTGGTGTAACTGCCCTGTTGTAAATAGTTCCCTATTGAAGGAAGTGGGGGAAAGAATGGATGCTAATGTGCTGTTGCTCGGAGGTAGGAAGGATTGGTTGGGGTTGGGTAAGGACAAAAAGCTTGCTGCCAGAGTAATTGCGCCATAGATTTTCACCTTCAGAAACACCAGCATATTGTGTTTGAAACAAAAACATGCCTCGTGTTTTCACTTTTAATCCCATTTTATGCCTGCTAAATCCATAATCATAGAATCATAGAGTGGTTTGAGTTGGAAGGGACCTTAAATATCACCTAGTTCCAACCCCCCTGCCATGGGCAGGGACACCTCCCACTAGACCAGGCTGCTCAAAGACCCATCCAACCTGGCCTTGAACACTTCCAGGGATGGGGCATCCACAACTTCTCTGGGCACCCTGTTCCAGTGCCTCACCACCTTCACAATAAAGAATTTCTTCCGAATATCTATTCTAAATATTCTTTCAGCTTAAAATCATTACCCCTTGTCCTATTGCTACACTCCCTGATAAAGGGTCCCACCCCATCCTTCCTGTAGGCCCCCTTTAGGTACTGGAAGGCTGCTATAACGTCTCCCTGGAGTCTTCTCTTCTCCAGGCTGAACAATCCCAACTCTCTCAGCCTGTCTTCGTAGGAGAGGTGCTCCAGCCCCCTGATCTTCATGATCCACCTCTGAACTATCAACAGGTGATCACTTTGGATCACTTTCACATTGGTGCCTGTAACCAATCCAGCCCCCAAACAATTGCCACGCCAGTTTTCTGCTTTGTCTTTGCTGTGGTTTCCCCCACCTATCTGTGTCTGACCTTTTAGCATGACATTTACCTCCTGGTTCTGCCCAACCAAGCCTCGCAGCAGCCAGTCCCCAGGCAAACAGCATTCCTGCACTCTCAGCTACTCCTGTGCTTGCTGCAAGACCACTCTCCCAAGAGACAGGCTGCATTTCTAAAGAGAAAACACTCTGGTATTCTTCATAATTTTCTCGTCACCTTCCTGAGAAATTTTTTTCTTGACAGCAGATGAAATCATGTATTTTTTGCATATCCTTTTTTCTGCACTCTTAAAGTAAATGCTGTAGGAGGTCAGGTGTTTTGCTGAACCATCGTTGCTGTGGCATTTCTTTGGCTGATAACTCTACATATTATTTTGAGTGGAATTTATGCAGAAGTCACTGCTGTTGCATGAAATGGTGGTGAAACACTGGAACTGGCCAGGTTGGAGGAGGACCTGAGCAATCAAGATGTTCCTGCTTATTGCAGGGTGGTTGGACTAGATGGCCTTTAAAGGTCCCTTCCAACCCAAACCAAAAAGGATTTCTGTAAATCCTTTCTGTACTTGCGACTTTGGATGGAGCAAAGTCTTCATCTAACAATATCCTCATCATTCCTTGCCCACAGCAGCAATTGCTCAGGCCACTATAGGAAGAGCATGTCATGTACCCCAGTAAGTGATTTGAGTTGACTAAGCAGACTTCTTGTTTCTGAATACATCTCTAGGTTGTTAATTATACTTTCCATCTTTAAATTGTGCTTCAGAATAACTGTGTTTTGGTAGTGGTCAGTATTTAGTATGTGTCTCAGGCATGTTATTTAACCACTATATAATGTATAAGTAGGAGCTGCTAACTGGAATTTAAGCTTTTTTTTTTTTTTTTTGGTCGCCTTTGATGTAGGATTATTAAATAGTAAAGAATTAGCACCTTTGTCCAGCTCTGGACACATGCTTACGTTCAGGCAGCTCTTTATTCTTCCCTCAACGTTTTGCAGTGCAATATCTTCCCTCCTTTTTTCTCTCAGTCTCTTCCTCTAAGACCCCAGAGGTCTTTGCCACCTTCACGAGCTTTCTAGGAAAGCCATGAATCGAAGCACATGGTCCGCTGCATATGCTCCGACTGACATGATTTCACTTGAGTCACTCCTTCACCCGAGGTGCACGTGCTGCAAGACTGTACTCCAAACTGAGAGACAGATGCTCTAACCCAGTCCGCATGGCGAACTGTCCCAAGTGGAAGCTAACAATCATGTTTAGCAACCAGGCAAAGTATTGCTAAAGGAAGAAGGAAAGTCATTTCGGTTTCTGATTTGGGCTGAGGCCTTACCTTTGTTTTGGCACTTACTACATTTGATTTTTAATTAAACTGGTAGATAGGGCATGTTATTGAAAAAAATAGTATCAAATTAAGTTTCCTATGTTTGTAAGAAACTTACCCTGAACTGTGTTGTTCCCTGGGAAATTACCAGAACAGTAATCCCTCTCATCACTCTCTCTTTCTCTTTTCCGTGCCCCTGCGATCCCCTGCCCTGCTGCCGCTCTGGCTGCTCTCCCTGCTGTCTCCTTAGCCGAGTCCGTGCAAGAGGAGAAATTTGCTCCTCCTGCTCGAGATGTTCTTCCTTGCCGGGGAGACCTGGATTCTGCCATCTCTGTCCGCTGCCTCCTCTGCAGCTGGGACAGGAGGCTGCAGGGGACAGATGTCCAGGTGTGGGACCTTCCTTTCCCTAATAAAGTCCCTGCTTCCAGGTGCTGGAGGATATACCAGCTCTCTGGTTTTAACCTGCTGCTCTGAACACAAAAAGAAGATGCTTTTCACACAAAAGTCAAGATAACTCCCTATAAACACGGGAAGAAATCAGCCTTGACTCCCCATCCCTTGCCTTGTGCTGTCAGAGCACACCACTGGGGAAGGATGAATAGAAACAGGAGTGAGCACCCCGGCAGCAAAAGGCTCAGGGAAGACAACGAAAAACACAATTTATCCATGTTACATCAAACCACTTGTGACAAGAAAACCAACTTCCAGGTCAGGGCAAGGGCACATGAGACAAAGTCAAGCTGCCACAACTGGGTAAGGACTTTTCTTTGTTTATCCAGTCTGCAAGCGTGTACTAGATGGAGGAAGGGAGCAGGGGTTGAAGCAGTCAGGGTTACCCTGAGCCCCAGGGTACGAACATGAAAACACTGCTGTTCTGCAGAGCAGAGAAGCTGCTGCTTGTTTTTTGTGCTGCAATACTTACAGCGGTTCAAGGCAAGCCTCGTGTTGCTCTAAAATGCCGGCAGATCATCTCTAGAGCATTTTCTAAACACGTTTTGCGCACTTCTAGATAACTGCTCCTGCCTCATGCCCAGACAAACTACTAAAATGGCAAACTTAGATCTCTGCAAAACTTGACATTTAAGCGCACAGGCTGGCGAAACTACAAGCAGGTAAGAAGCCCTCACTGCTGCCGCAGTAGACTTGTTTAGGCTCCTTGCATTCAGCTTCCCTTGATGCACTGAGAAAGGTGCAGCTAAACCAAGCACAATGCTATTTTCCCTCAGTGGCGCAGACTTGTGAAGTTCCCTAGGCCTTGTTTCTTGCATGAGGAGTAAGACAGGTGGCTGTAGAGAAGTTTAAATAATTGCTGCTGGGCGTTTAAAGCAATCATTCACGATTGCGGTTTCCCGTTTGGTACCAGCGATGATTAAACTCGTCCAAGCCTCTCCTCCCTTTCCCTCAGACATTTTCCCCCCGTCATACTGACACAGCTGTTTGTGTGTCTGTACAGTGGGTTGGATCAGGAACTGATCCGGCTAAAAATAACCAAGGGTAGAGTGGGGAACTATTACTCTTCAGCCACTGAAACTTTCCAATCTGCGTCATGATGCAGTTGCACACACAGCTGCACTGGCACAGTGAGCGGAGCATGGCAGTAGATGACCATGAGGGACACACAGAGGAGGGGATGAGGGACACTCGTGCTTTTTGAAAGAAAAGCAGGTGGAACCATAGCTTCAGTGGGATGAGCTGGGATAGTACAAACCTGGCAGCTCCACTCCTCAAAGGTCCTTAGCAAGAGATGAGCACCAATTCCAGCTGTGTAATGTACATTTGGAAAAGATTCATAAGCTGGTCCTCCTCTGGAAATATTCCTTGTGTGCAAAAAAAGGTACATTTCTGTTTAACGCCCTTGTTCTGCTCTCTCTTAATTCGTTGCTGCTCCCCCAGGGCTGTTGTTTCATGAAGTGGACCTGCACGGTGGCAATACTAATTTAAGGAACCGCTGAGCCCTTTAGATGTTTGTTACCATCCGCCCCAGAGTGCAATTTTCCCTCACTTGTGCCAACCCTGCTGTTTGTGGAGCTGTGCTGAGCGCTGGATCAGGGAAGCCATCCAAGTTAAAAATAACCCAGTGGGTGGCTGGGGACGGCAAGAGCCTCAGCCATCCGATGTAATGCGCTGTCACAAGTCGTCGAGAGCTGTTTGCAAGAGCAGGAGATCATGAAAGCCCAGCCTTGGAGATACCCATTTGCTATGAGAAATATGAACTTCTCAGCCAGTTGAAGGAGACCTGTGAATGAGGAGGCAGGAACGCTTTGCCCATGTTCATAGGGGACAAGAGAGCAAACTTCACTGTGCATAGATACCAGCACAAAACACCTTCACACAAGCTATACTTTAGCAGTCCTTCACATGAAGGTTTGGCAACAAAAGCTAATGGCAGTGTACGCTATTCAGCTGATGTATGTTGTTTATTCTGTGGATTAGGGAGAAAGTTACTGTGATTTTTAAGTGCTGGAAGGGTACTGCAGATATGGGGGCTGTGCTAGCACCAAGCAAGAGACTAGAAGAGTGTTCTTCACAGACGTGAATCTAAGAGCTTCATGGTACAGAGTGAAGTACCAATTTGTGGATGTATTCCAGAAGAACACCGCTTCTTCTTAACTCTAGAAGAACAAAACCAATGCTGTGATGCACCAGCACTAACCAACATGATCACAGCAGCAGTGACATGATTCTCACCTACTCATAGGCTTGGAGGGGAGCATCTGTAATTATTCATTTTCTCTTGTATTCCAATCCTTCTGGCTTCTCTCTTCAGTTCATGGTTCATGCCTCCTGCGATGAGTATTTTTAAATACCAGTCATTTCCTTTTGTTTCCCTCCTACTTGTGACTTGGCACTTCATTGCTTCCCTTCCCAGGAATGCCCCTGCTGGGAGCTGCCTGGCTTGAGCACTCATGACAATGAAGGGGAAGCATGGAGAGCTTCAGAGCCTGAGGAATTTCAGGATCTTCTCAGGTTACATTTCTTCAGAAAGGAATTCACCTTTCTTAGGCATTAGTGGCTCCCTACACATTGAGGTGGAAGATGCAGTTGAAACCCACAGTTAACATTAGCATTAGCAGCTACATCACATATTAGCCAACTGAAAGCAAGTGCCTGAGGCTTAGGGCAGGATGTGGCTGCCCTAAGGCAAACTGTGAATGCTTTCACACCAACCTCTGTGCTCAGATTAGGCCTGAGACATTAACATCACTGGCGACCATGCCAGGTAAGTCCTTAGATTTCAAGGGTCCAGAAGAAGCACCGTCATATTTTGCCAACTTCCTTCACCTTTCTAAGAATGTGAAGACCTGTGTTCAGTGATTTTAATTCTTCTCTCTCTAGACAGAAGGAAAAATATTTTGTTCCACCCCCTTGCCTCCTGCATTCCCACTGCTGCTTCCCTTCTTGTAATTATTGTTAAAAGATATCTTTTTTTTTTTTTTAATAAAGCAGCTTGTGGTTCCTGTTTGAACTTAAGTTCCCCAAATGGTTTGATCATATGTCCAATGGATTGGGAAGATGTGTGCAATCTCTCTAATGCATACTACATGTAAACTCTGTTTTTCCTGTTTTGCTTGGTATTTCTGCCTGCCTGAAGGCATAGAGAGAATTCAAAGGTCAGCTGCTAAAGAAATCAGGCAAAAGGAAAGCGGTTGCCCAGCAAAGAGGCATCTTCTTAAGAACAATAGCCAGGTGCAGAGCTGTGGGAAGCAACTTCTCAGTTCCTATCCTAGAAAATAAGATGTTCTCCTAAGGCTGGGAAACAGCAGATCAAATGACATTGGTCTGTCAAAAGCTCTGCCTTCTGTAAAGGCAGATGCATGTTATGTGTGCTCTTGGGTCATTTGGGGTAAGCAAATGCCCTTTTGTGAGGAAAAACATTTGACAGAATAGGGACTGATGCAGAGAAGCCTCCTCTGTGGTTCTGTGCTTAAAGATGGGAAAGCACAGCCACCTGGCATGGTAGAGTTATTTCGAACTGCCTGTCCATAAGGCTGTTCAGACAAGTCTCTTCTAAGCAATGCCAACCTTTACATCCCATGGAGCTGTGCTTTGCACAGAGAGTCCCAAACAGAAGGAAACAAAGGAGCTCACACATCTTTGCACTCTCTGCATCTGGGAGGATGTTTGAAGCTGGTATGGCCTGCTTGAATCGATGGGAGCTTTCAATTACCCTTGAAGGGTTACTGTGCTCTGACCATGCTGTCCCACGCGTCCCAACGTGTCCCTCAGGCACAGAGTCAGCTATCTGCAGCTACAGGTACCTCCATAGAAAGGCTCAGGAAGAAAGGAAAATTCTGCTTCCCCTAAGACGTCTGGCTCCTATGCTCTCTGGTTCCTAGGCTCTCCCATCTGTCCACGTGAATGAGTGTCCCAAATAGGCCAGGCCTGTGAGAAGAAAACCAACTGGTAGTCAAAGTTGATCATCAAGACTGCAAAAGCTGTGACACCAGGTGGATTCATGCATTTTCTATTAAGAAAGCCAGCAAGCCCTTGAATGAGAAAGGGGAGGGGACAGCTGAGAGGTAGATCAGCTGACTTATGAGATGTAACAGGTTTATCATGGAAAGTTTAAAGGCCCTTCAGAGCTTTGGACACAAGAAGAAAAGCAGCAAAGCAGACTACCCCAGCAATGCCTCTTTTGGCCTCTGTTTGCTCCATCTCCTTGAAATATCCTGTATTTTCCTTTTTGTCACAGATGGGGGCTCCTGTTGTTGGGTTAAAGGGGAAACGGTCACAAAGAACACAGTTTGCTGTGCATGCAATGGCAGTTCTGTTTGTTTGACAGATCTCAAAAATTGCTTTAGAGATTACACATAAAATACTTTTTAAAATTTATTAAACATAAAAAACACCTGTTATCCAAGATCAAAAGTAATCTGTTCTCCCAGGCATAAATAATGAAGCAAAGAGGAATGTAAAAGTTGTATTTCAGTCATCCTATTACATATATTTCGTCAGTGGGGGACTCGAAAACTGGATCTCATACAACCCAGGTGAGAGAACTGGATAGATAATCTTCTCAGAACAGCTGTGGCTCTGACAGAACCAGGTTCAGCTACCAGCAGGATGGTGTGGCACTGCCGAGTAAGGTCCTGCCACTTTCTCTTGTAAAGGAATAGCGAGCACTGTGTGCCAGCCTCTGGCTTTTCAGATTCATGCAGAAATGTTAGAAGAAAATGAAGACCACTTCTAAGAATACCCCTCACCTCCGGATTCTTATTTGCATTGCACAGCAGTTGTGCTAAGGAACAGTCACCCCTTTGTGAAGGATGACACGTGTATTTCCAAATCTGGTCCTGCCAGGGGCCAAGAAACTGTGATGCTCAGGAGGTCACTCTGGGGAGAAAGAAAGAAAAAGAGATGGGATAACAAAGAACACTACAGTGAAAAACTTTATTTTAGAGACATCATTCATCCATTTGTCTATCTTAGTTATTTCTAAAGTGCCATAGTATCACTGTAGTATCTAAGCACCATTAGCACAACAGGAATCTACAGTATTCTACAGAGCTCCCTCAGCTGGCAGGAGGATCTGGGCACCAGCTGGCGACCACGGGTCTGGGAAGGAGTGTGCTAGGGATGGTCTGCTACGATAGTAGCTAATTACCTTTTGCTTTTTCCAGTAGTCTCCCACTGTGATCCTAAGGGAGGAGACAGCTGGTAGTCAGTGAGCTAGCTGCTGTGAAAGTAAACCTTCTGGTTCTTGACTTTTTGCACACGGCCATACCTCTGTCTTATGAGTTTGGCTCATAAGTTTGTGCTGCCCACAAAGAAATTAAATCCCTGGAAGAAGAGGAACATTCCATGTAACTTCTGTAACAGCAAAGGAAGGCTGGTGCCCAGATTCTCCTCTCTAGCTAGATGACCACAAACAGTAAAGGGCAGACAGGCTAGGGGAAGTGAATTATTTCAGCCAAGTGACACTGAATAGTGAAAACTAACAGTGGCTGTGGAAAGGAACTCCAGAAATGCGCTTACACTGGTGAGCAATCCAATCCTAGCCACTAAGACTACTGCACTGGCAATGTGCTGTGAACCCTAAGGCCGCTTTTATTTGGCATACAGTTTTAAAGAAGTTCATAAAGATCTTAGAAATAAATGCACGTCAATCCTTTTCATTTACAGAGCACTGTTAAGTACGCACAGCACTTCACAAAGCATGTAGAAAGGAAAAGAAATGCTCTGAGGACTGCTGCGAAGGCATATTCAGGGGCAGCTGGCTTCTCAAACCAGAATCTCGATGTGTTTCCATCTGAGTTGAGCTCAGCTATGTGCAGACCTGGGTTTGATTTCATTGATCTGCTACAGTGACTCAGTTCAGATTGCCAAAAGAAAAGTTGCATTCACGAGACGCTTTTCCCTGGCGAACAGGGCTTCCCAGCCAAACAGACAGTTTTAGTGCTGTAGATTTCCTTTAGGAAATTTAAACTGGAATGAGACAGACCCACACAAATTGATCAGTTCTACAGCTGGACTGCAAAATAACCTTTTAATTCAGTTAAAATGAGCCTACCAACTGAGAGCTGTAGTATCCCTTCCGAAAGTCTGCTAGCAAATGAAAATCTTGACGCTTCTGGAACCAATTAGATGACTGTTAGTTACATTTCCAAACCACTTTCCAGAAATGGAACAGAACTCAAGAAGTCATTGGTTTGAAGCTGTTCATAAAAAAAAAACAAACAACAAACACAAAGCTAAAAGCAAAAATGTGCATTTGCAAACGAAGGCTTTGGTTCCTGTGTAAACAAAGCCCACCCTATTTCTGAAAGCTCCTTCTACTTCCCTGAGCAGCTGCACATAAAGGTGCCTTGTTTCTCTAGGAGCTGCAAACAATTTCATGCTCCCCCTACAGCTCCTTTTTATTAAACTATATGAAAATAACATTTTATCAGCAGTTGAGTGTCAAGAAGTGGCTTGGGGCTTGCAGAAGGGATTCCTGCAATCTCTTGGAGAGTAGCAAGTTCTGTAGACAAGCATCCCTGGCCAGCAGCTGCTCAAATCCGTGGATCTTCTTAGCATCTTTATTTCCTTCATCTCTTCCCCACCACAGCTCCAGTCTTTTCACTGGCTTCAGTCTGCATTCCTTTTTCCAGAGACCTACTGAAGCCATGGAGCCAGTTGCAGGATTAGTAAGGTACATCGCAAAACCAGAAATCTTTTCTAAGCTCCAGCAGTGCTGGATAAGCACACCAATCGGTATCATCACTACTAAAATGATCAGCGGCAAAACAGTCAAAAATATAAACAATGTAAAGTGTTGCACTGCAATTCCTTATAGTTAAAACCATGAGGGGGCTACATCCTATAACTGCCACTTACATGTACCTGTGTAAAACAAGGGGGAGAGCACTATGCTGAGTGACATTAAGAAATCATTCCTTGCAACCATAGAGGCCACACATTTTTATATAGTTATATAAATAAAACAACTCCATTCCAGATCTTACACACACACACAAAGTAATCAGTGTAAAACAACGTCCTGATGTGAAAACTCAGATGTTTTGGTACAAAACCTATTTCTCCCAGCTTCTTATTGAGAAAGTCTAGTATATACAGTATGTTTAGCATTTTGAGAAGTACTGATATGCTGTAGTGTCACAGCTGGCCATTTTGACAATTTCCATGGTGTGTGCATGCATGATCGCTTACATGTGTGAAGATACATGTAGTATAAAAGCTAGTTCATACATATGTGAATACATATAGATGTTATTTACACACATGCACACACACAGGTCAAAATGGGACTTGAGAAATACTGATATGGAATCAGGTAAGTCCTAGTACACCGTTGTTCTGTCCTATTTTGTGACACATCTTACACCAGCCCACTTGAAACCTATCTGTGAATTTGAATTCTGCAGAAGGCTACCCATACGAACTCACAGGCAACCTCCATATACCTGTCGAGTACCATAGTCTTAGCAGCAGCAAGTATAATTCTGATTTATTTTTTTTTTAAGCCTCCAGGTATGATAGTTTCCTACATCAGTTACCCACCAGTTCTGAGATTCCAGAATAGGCCATGTCACTATCCTGCAGCTCCCTCATTCCTACCATCCAAGCAGCATTTGCAGAAAACCTTTGCAGGCAAGCCTTCCTTCTCTGGTTCAGGGTATGCCTACATGTTCCTTTTACAAGCAGACTCAAGTGGTCTTCGCCTGTGCTTCAAGTTGGCCCACACACTGTATATGCATAATGCAGAGTCTCCACCCTCTCAGCAGGACTTTTTACTTAGCTTTGACCTTCCTGACTGCTGTATGAGACACAGAGCTGGCATAGACCACAAGCATGGTGAGCTTCCATAGACCTCTGCAATATTATAAAGGTCACAACATTTCACCTGCGAATAGAACAAAGCCCCTTAAAGACCCCATCTCCCATCTTATTTCCCTTGACATGACGACACATGCATATGTTGCATGACCAAGCAGCATCTTGCGACCTGATGTTGTGCGTTCTCTCCTCAGGCTGCCAGGCAGGCACCTCTCACAGGGAGATGGGACAAAACATCTGCACCTTAGCCACGTGGCAGATCGCATCCAATTCTAGTACCAGACAAAGAGGATGAGAGGGCCTTGGGATGCAGAACTACCCACCGCAACCACTGCTCACTTTCTCTCCGTGCCCAAGGTGCATTAGGAGGAGGAGGTGACTGAAAAGGGCAACATGGGCCAAAGGCATTACTCTGGCCAGCTGCCTATAATCCAGGTGCCTATAATCACACCCTCGTCTTCCCCTTTGCCCCTCAGGCACATTTTGGACAGGCCTGGACCAGGAGCTGCATCCTTGATCACCGCAGACCATGCCGCCTACCACACATGCACCCGCTGGTGTGAGACTAAGTAGGAGTTGCGACTGAAGCTCTTCCCACAGTGGGAGCACTTGAAAGGTTTCTCCCCAGTGTGGGTACGACGGTGACGGATGAGGGTGGAGTTGTCACTGAAGCAGGTCCCACACTCGGCACACTTGTAGGGCTTCTCCCCAGTGTGGGTGCGACGGTGCTGGACAAGGTGTGAGCGCTGGCTGAAACTCTTTCCGCAGTCAGGGCACAAGTATGGCTTCTCACCTGTGTGGACACGCCGGTGGATGACCAGCTTAGAGCTCTCACTGAAGCACTTGTTGCAGTCAGCACACTTGTAGGGCTTCTCGCCCGTGTGGAGCCGCTGGTGGGCAATGAGGTTGGAGCTGTCACTGAAGCGCTTCCCGCACTGCGGGCACTTATAGGGTTTCTCGCCCGTGTGAAAGTTGGCATGGCGGAGCAGGCCTGAGTTCTGGTAGAAGTTCCTCCCGCACTTGGCACAGACATAAGGCCTCTCGCCAGTGTGGTTGCGCTGGTGCTGCACCAGGTGGGTGCTCTGGCTGAAGCTCTTCCCGCAGTCCTTGCATTGGTAGGGACGCTCACCCGTGTGGACGCGCTGGTGCTGGATGAGGTGGGAGCGGCGGCTGAAGCTCTTGCCGCAGTCAGCGCACATGTACGGCTTCTCCCCTGTGTGGATCCTCTGGTGTCGGATCAGGTCGGAGCTGCGGTTGAAGCTCTGCCCGCACTCGATGCAGATGTAGGGCTTCTCTCCCATGAATGCTCGCTGGGGCACCACTGTCTCCTTCCGCTTCCGAAAGCTGCAGCGAGAAGCCTTCTCTGGCTCTGTCTCCGGGGAGAGAAGGTCTGGCCTCGGACAAGACACTTCCTGGTTGCAACCATGAGGAGAAACTTCCCTTATGAAAAAGTCCGAAATGGCCCTGCAGGGTTTGGCTGCCTCTGGGAGCCCATCTCGCTGGAGATCCCCCTCATTCTCACTCATGCTCCCATCACCTGCCGGGACAGAAGCACAGTTCAGACACAGAGTCCAGACACAACTAACACCTTTCACCCCCCTCTTCACCACCCAACCTGGCCACGGCGGCCACCCCACACAGGGTCCCCGGCCAGGTGCTGCCTCCTCCCGCACAGTCCCTCCCGGCTCCGCCGCCGCTGCCAGGGGAGAGGCGGCGAAGGCGCCGGGACGGGCTCCATCCCCCCCTGGCTGTCACCCCCGACCGACACGGCCGGCAGCTTCCCCCGCTCACTCGCCCCCCTCCTTAGGGGGGCTGTGCCGGAGCACGGGAGGCCGAGCCGCTGGGCCGGGGAAGGAGCTGCCGGAGGAGGCCGGCAGGCGGCGGCGGGCCCTGGTGGCACCACCCGGCCGGCGCTCCCGAGCCCCCGCCGCCCTCCCGCGGCAGTAGCACCGGCGGCGACTCTGAGGGAAAAACCAACCCCCGCCCCCGCAGCCCGGCCCCGGGTCCCTCAGCTGCCCCCGCCGGGGGCCGGCGACCCGCCATGCCCGCCTCACCTCCGCCCGGCGGCGCGGCCCCGGCCCGGCCCGGGCGGGGCGGAGGGGGGCGCCGGGCGCAGCCCCGACTGGGCGCGGCGCGGCCAGCGGCCGCGGGGAGGGGAAGTTCCCCCGCGCCGCGCCGGCCCCGCCAGCACTTCCTGCGGCTCCCGGCAGGCGGCCGGCTGGCCTCTATGGTTGTAACCCTTCCGGCCCCGGCCCGCCCTGCCCTCAGCCGCGGCGGGCGGCGGGGGTACCCCCCGGGCGGGCGCGGGGGCCGCGGGAGGCCGCGGCAAGGCCCGGCGGCGGGGCTGGGCTCAGCCGCCGGTGGAGCCCCTCCCCTGCCGCTGGCCGCTCCCCAGCCGGGGCTCACCTCCCGGCTCCCCCCGGGGGGCGGCCGTCGCCCTGCCCCGCCGCCGGGACCTCCCCGCCGCTCGTCCCTGCCTGCCCCAGCGGTGCGGGCTCGGCCCCGCGTCCTGGCCCCACTGAGGGGCTGGGAAGGAAGGAGGAGGGGCAGGAGCGGGTCTGTGGCCGGGCGCCATGCCCGCAGGGGGTCACACGGCCGGGTCTGGTCCTAGGGGTGCAGCCCCGGCGTCTGCGCTCGGTCGGTCGGAGACCGCGGGGCAGCCGGGAGCGAAAAGGAGCGAGGTGTGGCGGGCCGCCTCAGCTGGCCTGCCCTCGCCCCGCCGGGGCTGCCGGTTGCCGCCGCCTCCCCGCTGCTGTGCTGCCCTGACGAGCTGCCTCCAACCGCCACCCTCTCCTGCGGCCGCGGTTGTCCCCTTCACCGAAGGCTCCCTCGCGTGGCTTTGTGTCACAGCTGTCTCCGATCCCTCCCTCGCGGTTCTTTATTGCGGCTCCTGAATAAAGAGGAGGCTCCGGGGAGACCTTATTGTGGCCTTTCAGTATATAAAGGGTGCTTAAAAGAAAGACTTTTTACTAAGGCCTCTAGTGACAGGGCAAGGGACAACGGTTTTAAACTGAAAGAGTGTAGATTTAGATTGGACATAAGGAAGAAATTCTTCACTATGAGGGTGGTGAGGCACTGGAACAGGTTGCCCGGAGAAGCTGTGGATGCCCCATCTCTGGAAGTGTGCAAGGCCAGGTCGGACAGGGCTTTGAGCAGCCTGGTCTAGTGGGAGGTGTCCCTGCCCATGGCAGGGGGTTGGACTGGATGGTCTTTGAAGGTCCCTTCCAACCCAAACTTACCGTAAGTCGGCAATTAAGGACTCTCTAAGACTCAATTTTGGAGTGTTAGAAAGCAGGCATTCTTTATTGCAGCGCTGGGCGCACAGGGGATCACTCCACCTAGTGTGTGCACTGAGTTGCTCAACTACAAAGGTTATGAGCAATCAGAATATACATATTCATTACATCTCCCAGAAATTATTAACATATTCATATTATCACCTAAAACTCATTAATATATGTAAATGCCCTGGACGCATGCGCATCCATTGCGTGGTGGTCTTCCAGGGTCCTCTGGTGGTCGTCAATAGTCTTCCTCACCATGTCCGCTGATGGAACTCAGCGTTCGCGCATACTCAGTTGGTCTTTTGTCTTAGTTTGCAACTCCTCACAGAGCTAGCTTATTCTAGCATCTCTCCCTATCTATTCTACTTAAGGATACAATGTCTCGAGACTTCCTTTTATCCAACTAAACCCAGCAGATGTTTAACCCATCCGCTTACAAAGCATTTCAAACTTAGCTACATTATTCCAGTAAGGAGGGAACTATATGTTCTTTTTAACTTCGTATCAGTAAGGCCTGAGGGGCTTCCACCCCAGCGTTTTGTGCTGTTCAAAGCTACTTTATCACCACCTACTGTATCAAAACCATCCTATGATTCCCAAATTCCAGCACCTGACGCATTCCCAAGCTACTTGATAAATGAGGAACGGCGCCTGTTTTGATGAAAGGAATCTCAGAGCGCATGGGAAAAAAAAAAATTAAATTTTGGATTTACCAAAAGGTAAGAGAGAAGCCTAGATTTTCATGAGACTTTCATGCAGTTGAGTCACATCATTTGTAAGTACCAGGTCAACCAAGAGGACAGAACACACTGATTTTTTGCTCAGGTTGCAAAGGTTTGCAGAACCTGAAGTGATGCTTGTCTCCATATGCTTAAATACTGACATGAATATTCATTAAAACATTGACTATGATTGTTCAATAATTGGAGTTAAATGCTAGTGTTTTCCACAGTAACTCAAAGCAGAAGAAGCAAAAGACTTTTATTTTGCTTTGGTGCCCTTGAACAGGCTTACCACAACTTTTCCTTCTGACCTGATACGGTGGGAAAACAGTTCTGCTGTCCCCACCGTGCCGGCTAAATTGTTTTCTGATTTATGCCCAGTCCTTTTTAAACGGCTCTGTCTACTAACTGTTCTGCTGACCTTATACCCAAATGTTGCTTCATTGAGGTAGGTGTTGCTGACCAGGAGAATTAGCCATTGCAAGAGAAGAAATTAAGTTGTGTAAATAAGATAATGTGTTCAATGAGGTGGAAAAACAAGAGGAAGGATCAGGGAACTACATACCCGCAGAGTGCCCGGTATAGTCAGCTGAAGTCTTTCACAGGGGCTGCGAGGCAGCACAGCTTAAAATCTTGAAAAATAAATTTCTAGGAGCAAGCGGTAATTGGGAAGAACGTGGTAGCGGTTGTGTTCAGCCTGTTCTCCACAAGCTGGAGATCTGATGGATACTCGGGATGCATGCCTGGAAAATAATCACAGGTAGGGAAGATGGAACCTGGAATCAAATGGTCAGTAAGGCGGCTGTATGAGCACAGCACAGAGGAAGGTTACGTTAATATTTACGTGCCAAAGCAAAAGAAGTTGCTGATCCTAGGACAGGACAACAACAACCTCACAGGACGCACAAAGGAAGTGAGTACGAAAGAGGACCTGTAGTTGTTTGGGAATGTGTTTTTTTCTGTCGCTCAGAAGTAGTCCATATCTTTGGAGTGGCATGGCTGAAGGAAATGGAAATTAAACCAGTCGCTCACTGGGTAAGGAAAAGCTGGGAAGATGGCCAGGGACGCAGTGCTAAAAGCTTTGAAACGTAATACTCACAGAGGTGACCATCATCAGAATAGCCGCAATAAAAGGCTGGAGGATGACAGCAGGGTGGTTTGTTGTGAATAATTTATAGTAGTTTAATTCATACCAAAATAATTTATAATAAGGATTTTAATCATAGTTTAAATCACCAAATGAGCAAATTTGAATTAAGTAAGCGGTGTTAATCATATTTTGTAGGCATACTTTTAAAAGGTTTTCTTCCCTAAAGGAAAGATTGATTCTCATTGTTTGCTGAACTTAAGTTTAAGAAATCTAAAACTAAGACTAAACTTTCCACAAAATAACCCTTTTTTTGTTAGTGAGGAGAATACGCAACATATACACACAAGTAGTTCTATAAGTTAATATGCATTTCATTATTTGTTTAACCCACATAAATTTTCAATGTAATGATTTTGTAAACTGTTGAATTACACTTCCTATTTATTAGATAATTCCTGTGTTTATTCCAGACTTGACACTTGTGGAATTGGGGTAGTGGAAAAGAAAAACCTAGAATTTTCAATTTTTCTTGTAAGTGAAATATGATGAATACATCTAAGAAATGCTCTATGTTTAAAGTTGAGATATTTATTAAACAAAGCTTAAGAAACTGTTTTAAGAAAAATTTTAAGAAAAATTAAGATAATTGTAATAAATTTCACACCTAATGATTATTGAGATTGCAATGGGAAAACCAAACTTTCTGGCTTTAATATTGTCTAAGTTTGTGCTTGATTTTCTTTAAGACCTTGGCAACAGGTATACTGTTCTTCAGTTTATTTTTTAATGTAATATAGGCCAAATTATTTTTACAGGTTACTGTAAATGTGGGCTTTAAAATGGATGGCCATCTTTTCATGTGTAATTTAAATAGGCTTAACTGGGGAAAAAATACACTCAGATTTTTTTTAAAAATGTAAATTAAATATTTCTAGGTTAAAAAAAAAACAACAAAGCAGAACCACAAAGAAAATGTTTATTAACAACTTGGCTGGCTGCTCATATTATCACACTGCTCTCTTCCCAGATTCTCTCCCATTTTAAGTGCTCTGTGTCCCCCGATATGTGGACAAATAACATGCAGCCTTCTAGTTCCCAAACCAAACTGTCTTGTTATTAAGATAAAGTCTTACAGAAGGACTGGGTCAGAGACACTGGCTTGTTGATAGCTCTCCAGGTTCTTCCGTCCTCTCCTCCTCCTTTGAAAGGCTGTGCGGATTTCTATGTCTTTCCTTTTAGCAATTCATACCGTGTCATGTGTACCGGTCTGTGGTGGTTTGCCATGGTTCCCAGGGTATGATCCATCACAGGTTTCTGGCCATCAACTACATTCAGCTGTGGCTCTCCCAGTCTTACAGACTGTGAAGAATAATGGTCTTCAAACTGGTTTCCCTTTTCTTGGTTGTGTTTACAGAGAATTACCTTCTCTCATGGTTGCACTGGAAGGTGTCCCGCTGATTCCCTGTAGACTTAGATGCTTCGTCTCCTTGGGACTTTGAAGTGAGATGAGGGTTGAGGCTTTTTCAGCACTTTTTTTATTTTGTCATGGCCCTATCTGTCCAGATGTACTAGCTGGTTACTGCTACTACTTTGCCGTTACGTCCAGTTTTGTCCCGGACTTTACCCACCTCTTGCCCTGTGTTGGTTTGCGGAAACTGCTGTGCCTGGTGGCTACTGATGTAGCTATTTCATGGTTCTACACAGATGTTGCTCATCTGTGCATAGTGTTTTGGGTTTGTTGCTGCAGAAGGCACCCTAGCTGAGAAACCTCATCCACCTTGTGGTATTAGCCTTTAAATCTGTTTGGATTAGCGATTACTCCTCTTTAAACAAACCCATGTGTCGGGCACATAATTTGTGCTTCACACAGAGGAGCAGGAACACTTGCTCCTTACCATAAGGTGGAATGAAAAATGTGTGTCAGTATCATCCCGTGCTGTTTGAAATGTGGAGTCTTCCACACAATAATAATCTTGTCATCTACAATCTTGATAATGGAATCTTTCTTGTGCCTGGGTTCAGTTTTCACATCCAGAGTTTAGCTGATACCGTTATGGACACATGTAGCTAGTAAATGATTGCCAGCTGTACAGGCACCTTATTATTTTTGATCTCACAGGCTATGAACACTTTGCACCAGATACATTAGGTGATTTTTTTTGTTGGTCCTTGTCCTTGTTCTTGCTCCGCTCCACTTTGCTCCTGGAATATGGACGTTCCTGTGCAGAAGATAAAACACTTCACAGTCTTAGATGAGTTATATTCACAATCTTAGACAAGTTATCTCTTCCCCAGGAGGTAAGAAAATGTGATTTTTACTAATACCTGACCAGGGAACAGAGACTAAGGTCTAGTTGCACCAGTCAACAAATGTGAGACGGTTAAGCATGAGTGGCTCTGGCACTACGCAGCTTATGCCTTGCAGGGCAGGGAAATGAAGCTGACACTCCAGAACCTGGAAGGAGTATCCCGAAACATTTCTCTCATTTGTGGATATGAATGTTATTATTAGTGTATCAATCTGTGCCTTCTCTATGTGTGAGATTTGTAGCACCTATCAATAGCGCTACAGTCCTGGAGAGCGAGTTCCAGAGCAGCGACTCTGGTATTTGCCCATCTGTAGATACAGCTAAACACCTCAGTTGATTTCTTATCTAAACTGTGAGCAGATCCTAATGTAGCTGAGCACAGGTGGATGGTGCACTGATAGTTCCGTAAGCAGGTCTGTGAGTTCAAATTTATTTGCAGGTAACTACTGTAGTGTGTGTTGGCATGTGGATTTATGGGGTTCTGTCTTCACTGGAGAACCTGGAACTGAATCCTACTCGCCCTTTTTGTTGAATAAAGAGAATGAATGGGTGGTCAAAGTCAGGCTTTATATAGTGTCTTCAAATACCAGTTTAGAGCAGGAACTCCCTCTCTCTCCTGTACTTTGGTGCCGATTCAGCCAGAAGAAGTTGATTATCTAGGAATGAGCAAACTTTGCATAAACGTTATCTGGAGAAGCAGGCATTTTTCTCCAGATAATGTGAAATGGGGATGCATCTGCTGGATTAATGCTAACAGCACAATGCTATTTTTATATATAAATATATGTGTCATGGCACATATTTGTCGTTGCAAGTGAGTTACATGCTCCAGGATGCAGGTGCAAATGAAGATATGTCACTACCTCGGATCAAGGCTTTGTTGGACCAGACTGTGGCTTCAACACTGCATTATCATCTACACTGTCTCTGATTCTTTGTCTCCTGAGTCATCATAATGGCTACACCAAAATCAGGGGTAGTTTCCAATAATTCACCTTTCATTCACTTTCTCTAAGCACAGAAGAAGAGGCTCTTTTGTTTGACTCTAAATCCATTTACTGACTTCTTTACTGGTAGGTTGGCAAAGGAGTCGTTTTCTGGTCTTCATGTTCCTTTTACTCATGCAGCTTATAAATCAAACTATGCCCTGGTCTCAGGAAATACAGGGTAGGCATGGGATGCTGTGAAGCCAAGGGAGTGTAAAGGCTTTAGATCCCCAGGTCCCACTGAGATTTACCTGGGACACCGGATGACTTCTAGAAACCTCTGAAATGCCTGACTTAATGTTTTCAACGCAGGGGAAATCCTGCCTGGCTTTTCAGAATTTACCAGAGATATTTTCAGAACCCTCTGGCTTTTCAGGTGCGACATTTTGGAATTATCCCATGGCTTCAGTGTGGTTTTTTTTTTTTCTGCCAGTCCTGGTGAGACAGAGCGCGATGTCAGCCTGCATTTGGCTGAAATGCTGTTTCCCAGACCGCCCAGGTGGTGGCAGATTTGGAGGATATTAAATCAGACTTTTCAACGTGTTTTGCGATGGAGCCAAATTGTTTCCCACGTGGGTTAAAGATGCCCCCGTCAGAAACCGTTACTCTTTTATACTTCTGAAGCCATTTAAATGGGTTCCATTTAAAATGGAAAATCTCTGCTTTTGAGTGCAATCACTCCTTAACACAAGTGTTATCTGCTGTTGTATTTCTTGTTAAATTTCTGCTAAATCAAACTTTACTGACTAGATTTCTTGAGGAATGGCTTTTTATTAGTTTGTCTACTTATTTAAGCTAATGAAGTGCTATTGATTTACAAAGTATGTGTGTTGAATTAGCTCCTGTGTCAGTTGTACCACACAGAAGACCCACAGATTGGCTGTCCCAAAGTTTCTAGCGGCTCAGGACTCGCTCCTAGAAGGAAGTACCTGTCCATTGGTGCTGGGAACGCTCCCTGAGGCTTTTAAAGAACCACCTCCCCCCCCCCCTCCCATGTAGGCACACAATCTCCCAGCCTCACTCCTTGTTCCTTGAAGGCAGAATTTCCCTCTTTCTGCATTTTCACCCTCTTCCTGCTGCTAAAGTTTATTCAAGCCTGCAAGGTTCTGATGTCCTTTATTTATTAACTTTCCTATAGATTTTAGGGGGGTACCAGCAAATTAACTGCCACAGGGCTTTGGGGGAGGGGGAAGTTGAGTGGGCAGAAAGGATTACTGTGATAGTTTGACTTCTTGTTTAATATATGCCAATGAACTTGTTTGTATTAGTTTTTTCTTCAAACCCAGTAGCTAATCTGTTAGTGCCCTAGTAATTGCCTGAGTGACAAATATGGGGTGCATATTTTGAGTATCTTTGGTTTTATGCAGTGTTTCTGGTTCATGTTTCTGTGGGTTATGTTAGCCATTTCAGCCCAGCGTCCCGATTGGAGCTTATGTGAAGACTTTTCTGGATTCTCCTATCCTGTAAGAATGGTTTACAATCACCAAAAATCAAATCCTTTGCATTTGAGAAATTAACTTCCTTAAAAAACAAGAAAATCCTCAAAACCTGGAAGCTTGCCGAACTCCAAAATGTGTCTACAATATACTACCAAAACGCATGGAGTAAAAATAGATGTGAATCATGCTTTAAACCTAATCTTAAACTCCTTTGATGCTTTTCCAATTATTTGTGCATTACAATTTTTCAAGTGTTTTTAAGTAGTGTTCTTGGCTTCCTCAGTTATTCAAAAAGCCATACTGTGTATAGCCATGCTTTGTGAATTCCTTGGAAATATATATATGTATATATATAGCGCCATATATATATATAGCCATGCTTTGCGAATTTCCTTGGGAATACGGTAAGCCTTTTTCATCCTGGATTTTGGAAAGCTGAAATTTGGGCCATGTTTAATTACAAAATGGTGAAAACATGCAATAAATCATGCTTGAGTTTATTATGTATGAAACTGCTTTCCGTTTGAGGGAATTGCGTTAATGCTACCCTAGACTGCAAGTTGGTTGTGGCAGCAAATAACATTTCATTTTGTATTTGTACGATACGAAAGTACAGTCATGTCTCACTCCAGTACAAGGTCACCAAGAAGCTACTGTAATATAAATATAGTACAATAATAGATCTCCACCTGCTGGTTTTTTTCGTACATTATAGCTAAAATTAGACAACCACTGAATTTTAAGAGAGGAAAAAATTATTTTGGACATACCTTCTGCTTCTTCATTTAAGGAAAGAAAGGACTGTACATAATACTCAAGCTGATAAATTTGTTATCCCCTGGTGACCTGACAGATGCCACTGAGATCCTGGGCACCTGCACATTCCAAGTAGCTCTGCACTGCGGAGATGGAAAAGCAACGAGTTTGGCTTTTCATCGGGGAAGAGAATGAGTTGCAACACAGTTTTGTCTCTGTTGTCTATTTAAGCTCTGTGTAAGCGAAGAGCAAATACATGGGTCTGTCCCTTGCCATTTTTTTAAGCTTTATGTGGGTAGAAATATAACAGTTTGTTGGTTTGTTACGGTTTGGGAAAACCCAACAATTTATTGTTGTTTAGACAATTATTCTGTCACCCAATGACCCCTCCCCAACCGGGAAGGGGAACCAGGGAAAACAAGGAAACATGAGGGTTGAAATATATATAGATTTAATAGAATAAGACTAAATAATTAACAATAATACTAAAGAACCAGTATTAATCCCGATATAAGATATACAAGGATTATATTCAGCCAATTCTTTCAGCAGGAAGCTGTGCACATCCAGCAGTGGACAGCAAATGTTGGACAGCAAATGTTGGACAGCAAATGGACACTGCGAGTGCTACGGCTTCAGGAGGAAGGGAAGGGCTCAGGGGTCCGGCACCAGGGCAAGGAGTTCTCTGGACCACCGCCATCAAGGGAGAGAGCAACTACGCAGCAGACTTTCTAATTTATATTGAATGTGACATTCATGGTATGAAATGATCCTGTTGGCCATCTTGGGTCAAGTGCCCAGGCCTTGCTCCTCCTCATCCCTGCACCTGTCAAGGCTCAAAAACACCGAGACCTTGAATGCCACATAGCCTAGCTGGCTATGAAGTAAAGATTTTCACAAATTCAGACACTAGAGTCTTCTAAATGTGCAGTTTTCCCAAGCATTAGAAGAGAAGTTAGTCCTGTGTCACTCAACCCAGGACAAGGTTACAGCAGGAGAGTCTGTGGTGGTTGGGCTTGGAGGATTATTATGGCCGTAATTATTTGCAGGTCACTCTCGGGTCGGTTCTCTGTCAGGTCAGTCATGATCTCCACTTAGACACTGGCTGCTTTATTTCTCCCCTAGTAGGTGTTCATCTTTCAGAAAGAAAGGAGGTGGAACTGTAAGGGAAGAAAAGGCTCCTCCAGAGGAAAGAAGGACTGACAGCAAGATTTAGTCGTCCTCTGAACCTCTGCTTCGAGAGTGAGGTGAACTGGCGCCTCCTGGGAGAATTCCTTATTTTTTTCACAGAAGATGAGCGGAGTAAGAGATGTGGTAGGAAGGGAGTGATGTTTAACTCTTGTGGTCTTTGCAAGCAAATACAATGATATTTTATGTTTTAACTTAATTTTTGGAGTTATGTGATTTTATTTGACTCCTAGGTAAAGAGAGTTTTCACAGCAAATACTTTTCTCTAAAATCTGTTTTAACAAAACTGAAATACTTTTTTGGAATCTATCAGCTTTGACAGACTTCAACCATCTTTTGGAAAGGAACAGCCATCAAAAGCAAACAGAATATTCTGTTGTAACGTGCATGTGGAGAATATTTTGTTTCCACATTCAAATGGAAAGATGCAGCCCACCTTGTTCACTGAGGTCTTGATCTGTGTGCAGATGGTACAGAAATGAAGGTCAGTGAATGGGGAAGCAGAACTATGGTGCAATTTAAGATGTCTGACAAATGCCTGACAAATTTGGTGGCCTTCTACAATGGGGCTACAGTGTTGATAGATAAGGGGAGAGCAACTGATGTCATTTACCTGGACTTATTTGACACTGTCCTGCATGACATCCTGGTCTCTAAATTGGAAAGACATGGATTTGATGGATGGACCTTTCAGTGGATAAGGAATTGGCTGGATGGCTGCACTCAAAGTGTTGCGGTCAATGGCTCGATGTCCAAGTGGAAACCAGTGATGAGTGTCATTCCTGACGCATCAGTACTGGGACAGGTGCTGTTTAACATCTTTGTTGGCGACATGGACAGTGGTATTGAGTGCACCCTCAGCAAGTTTGATGACGACACCAAGCTGTGTGGTGTGGTGCACACACTGGAGGGAAGGGATGCCATCCAGGCATGTCAGGACAAGCTTGAGAGGTGGGCCTGTGCAAACCTCATGAAGTTCAGCCAGGCCAAGTGCAAGGTCCTACACCTGGGTCATGGCAATCCCAGGCACAAATACAGGCTGGGTGGAGAATGGCTTGAGAGCAGCCCTGAGGAGAGGGACTTGGGAGTGCTGGTGGACGAGAAGCTCAACATGTGTTGGTGATGTGCACTCGCAGTCCAGAAAGCCAACTGCATACAGGGCTGCATCAAAAGAAGCGTGGCCAGCAGGTCGAGGGAGGTGATTCTGCCCCTCTACTCTGCTCTGGTGAGACCCCACCTGGGGGGTACTGCATCCAGCTCTGGAGTCCTCACCACAAGAAGGACATGGACCTGTTGGAACGGGTCCAGCGGAGGGCCACGAAGATGATCAGAGGGCTGGAGCACCTCTGCTATGAGGACAGGCTGAGAGAGTTGGGGTGGTTCAGCCTGGAGAAGAGAAGGCTCCAGGGAGACCTTATAATGGCCTTCCAGTACCTAAAGGGGGCCTACAGGAGAGATGGACTCTTTATCAGCGGGTATAGAGATAAGATTTGGGGTAACAGCTTTAAACCGAAAGAGGGGAGATTTAGATTAGATATTAGGAAGAAATTCTTTACTGTGAGGGTGGTGAGGCACTGGAACAGGTTGCCCAGGGAAGCTGTGGATGCCCCATCCCTGGAAGTGTTCAAGGCCAGGCTGGATGGGGCTTTGAGCAGCCTGGTCTAATGGGAGGCGTCCCTGCCCATGGCATTGGGGTTGGAACTAGGTGATCTTTAAGGTCCCTTCCAACCCAAACCATTCTATGATTGTATGTGGAAAAGGCCAGCTTGTGGAAAAACTGCAGGCAAAGCTCCGTACCCGGGGAACCCCGGATAGGGGGGAGCAGAGCCACACAGTTGCTTCTCCTATTTTTCTCTGCTGCGAGCCTGCAGCGGTACATCTGCAGCATGTCCAAGTCGGTAAAACACCACCCATCCGGGCATGTTTTGGAGGAAGCATATGCTGATGGGCAGGTGTGACTAATGCTCAGGGCGGCGAGGCCTTCCAGCACGTCTCCTCACCCGGAGCTCCTGCCTGCCGGCAAGGGAGCCCGAGGGCAGGGGAGAGGCGTTGCCGGGTGGTTAGTTCCTCAAGCTCCATGTGCAAGGGTGACCTCGACGCCTGTTGTTTCTGAGCTTTTGGGTTTTCGGGTCCCCTCTTTGCCGCGGCACCTGCTGTGTGTCCTCTATCATGATGGGGCAGGTCTTCCTCTTTGCCTGCCTTCCCTTCTCACCGTGCCAGGCTGTACCCCACCAGGCACGGAAGCCTGTGGAGAAAAGCCAGTCCATCCTCAGCGGGGGCGCGGAGCCTCCCTTATGCTCTGTGCCGTGCAGGGGTTCAGTCACGGCCCCCCTCTCGCAGCATCCCCGCCGCGAGGGCTGGGCGAACCCCCACCAGTGAACGTGGCCAGAGTCCAAGGAAATGGAACCACAAAGTCACAAGGGAGCACTCGGCGCCCACTATGGGACAATTAAAGAAAAGCCCCCTCCGTATTTTGAGGGCATGTCGATAGCGAGGGGGGGGGGGGGGGCGCTGCCCGGGGCGCCCCGCCCGGCCGCCGTTAACCCCCGCCCGCGGGGACAGCGCTTCCCCGGCTCCCCGGGGCGGCTCGGCAGGCGAAGGACGGGGGATCGGCAGCCCTGGCGGGGCGGCAAGCGGCGGAGGAGGCGGCCCCGAGGCTACCGGGGCCGGGGAGCAGCCCTGCCGGCCGACGGTCTGGGGCCGGGCCCGCCGCCCCGCCTCACCCCCACATTCCCCGGCCTTTCGGCCCCATGCGGGAGGGGTGGGCTGAGGCGCAGCGCTTCCCCGGGGCCGGTCGTTGCCTTCCCGTCGCCAAGGGGAGCCAACAGCAGGCCCAGGGAGGAGCAAAGCCCGAGCTCCCGACGCAGCAGCCCGTGGGCTGGAAGGTATGGGCCCGGGGCGGCAGCATCTCGCAAGGGGGCCCGGGGTAGGGTGAGCTGCTGCTCGAAGGCTCTCAGGGAGGGTCGGGGCGGCTCTGGAGGGAGAAGGGAAGCTGTTAGCGGGCGGGGGGCTATTAAAGGTTGGGAAGAAGCGTGAGGTGTTGAGGCTGAGGGGATCTGTGCCAGAAGTCGATGCAGGCCTTCAGACGAGGCTTGTTGGTGCTACAAGGGAGACTGAGGTCTGTAAAAAGGATAACACCACTTTGTGTCACACTGGATTCTTGATTAAGCTGTCCACCTTGCAAGTCACCAAACTTCAGGTCTTCCTAGCAGGCTGTCCTCTCCCTGGTCAGGTGGTGTTCAATAGCACGTGCAGGTTTGCCCCTTTTAGGCAGCCTGTGGGTACGGCCATTTTAAAAATGCACTGCAGCTGTATCTGCCCTTGCCTCTTCCCCTCCCACCTGTGTGGGGAAGGTTTTACACTCAGGTCTTCTCTTCTTGTCTAGATGGAGCCAGTAATGGAGTCTGTACTCTCTCTTCTCCAGGAGCCTGTGAAAAGCAACATTACAGGTGAGATGTAAACTCTGTTAGTTAAATGATGGAGGGAAGCGTGAGGCTCCACCAAGTGGTGCTAGGGGCATTGTGTTCCTTTTCAGCTGGCTGTCCTGGGTCGCTAGGATGGTATGGTGTGCTAGGCTGGGGCAAGGCAGTCAGTGGTATTTTGTGTTTCTTTCAGCTCTGGGTTTCTAGCTGCTGTTTTAAAATAGGACGGTACAGTTCACTTGCAGTGAAGAAAAGATGGCACACTTCTCTTTTTTAGGCTTTCTCGTGGGTAAGAAAGGTCTGAGGGAGTTCCACAGCTGCACCTGAAAAGCGTGATTCCCCAGCACTAGCTGTGGATGGGAATGCAGGGTTGTTCAGTTCCCATTTCACTATTGGAGACCTGGAGTCTCTGCATGGGCCTCTGGGAATAATTAGCTGCTTGGTTGTAGAATGAGAAGTCGTCTTCATCCATCTGGGAGAAAGCTACCTCTAGGGTGTTGTTCCTTGAGGTAAGAGATGAGCAACCCCCTCCCACAGTACGTGTTTTGGGGTTTTTTTTAATCACTGGTGTTTAGATCTTGGCAGTTGTGGCTATGTAAATAGAGAGCATTTTGTCTCTTCAAGAGCGTGTTAGTTAGGAATTTTATTCTTTTGTGTCATAGAGGTAGGACTAAAATAGCGCTGCAGAGTTTTGCCTTGAATGTGGAAAGCCTGGGTTTTTTTTGTTAGTGGAATAATCAAACTTGATGTGTTCAATGGAAGTATATGTAGTGTAAGTAGCTGAATATTTTAATGCTAAATCTCAGATACTAATACCCGAGACCTCTATTTGAATTAATAGTAAACATCTTAACAAAATTGCAAAAATGAAGCTTGGATAAATGTGTGTCAGGTGATACTTACAATTCTATTAACACTGAACTGATGTAAATATAAAATTTGGTCACCAGAGTAAGATAACCAAAGCTTACAATGGGCTGCATGATCATACATACTCATTTGTGAAATAACATAGATCACATTCTTTAGGAAAGAAAGGGCTATGTTTGGATGTTTCCTGTGAGCTTCCTTGTAATGCAATTTATTTAGCCTGTTACTACAAGGAAAGCTAGATCTAGATATGAAAGAGATAGTAATAACTAATTAGCAATTACTTAATTTTTTAATCAATAATAATCTAACTCCTTTGACTTCTGATGCATGCATATACAATATCCCTATAATAATTACAACCGTTCTTGTGATAATTAGGGAAAAAAAACTTATGTGCAGACCTGTAAAAGAAGTAACTTACAATTTTTCAGCAAATATTAACTAACACAAGTGAGAAACAACCTAAATCTCCCTGTTGATCTTACCTAATGAAGGGTAAGGGGGCTTTTCTTGTGTTGAACCATCCCCACCCAAACACACAGCTTTAAAACAGATTTTTAATGCTAATTCATCAGGCTGAGCAAAGTCTGCAGGAACAAATAGCTAAAAGTAGATATTTGTGACGGATAGGATGTTTCAGCATGTTCCTTTTCCTTCCTTCATTTTGGCAGTCTTCCTTTGCCATTCACTGAGGGGAGGAAGAACAAGGAAGTGGGGAGGGGAGGGAAGAGGTAGGCTTTTTAGCTCTCCTTCGCTGTGCCACTTTTTTCTTCTCATCTCAATCTTCATCATTTCACTTCCCCTTTGGGAAAGGGGAATCTGGTGCCAGTTGATGCTAGGCCTGAGAAATTCAGTTATTTTACAAGGAGCGCCTGATCTGTCTTAGGGAAGGAGGACTGTCACATTGTTCTTTCTCATCAGGGGACTGCGTTCTGAGTTGCAGTGGGGAAGATGGAGGCATCCCAGGACACCTTAAACAAGATGTCCTGCTTCAGCTACCTGAAGCCCACAGCCCAGACTGGGGGGCAGCCAGTGTGCAAAGGAAGCAGAGAGCAGCCTGTGATAAACCCCCTCACCAAAAAAGAGGCTCCAAGAGACCTGCTCTCATCGCTGGTGGACAGAAACCACACACAGAAGAGAAACCCTACAAGTTTACAGAATGCGGGAAGGGCTTTAATGGGAGCTCCAGGCTCCTGAACCACCTGCAAACCCACACGAGAGAAAAAATGTTTGAGTGTGTAGTATGTGGGAAGAGCTTTAGCAGGAAGGCCAACCTGGTGGTGCACCAGAGAATCCATACGGGGGAGAGGCCTTACAAGTGCAAGGAATGTGAGAAAACCTTTAGCCGTGCCTCAAACCTTATCTCTCACCGGAAGACCCATGCAAAAAAGAAAGCCTTTTCCTGCACCACATGCAGGAAAAGCTTCAGTGGAAGTGCAGCTCTCTTCCAGCATCAGAGAGTCCATATGGATGAGAAACCCTATAGGTGTACCGAGTGTGGGAATAGCTTCCGTCTGTGCTCAAACTTCATCGACCATCAGCGGATTCATTTTACAGAGACACCCAGTGAACACACAGCAGGTAACTGAATTAAAATCTGTTGAGTTTTGTTTCAAGCTGTACAGACTCACAGGGCCTCCATATTGTGGTCTCCATTTGTTCCTGAACACTTCCCCCTCCTTGCTGTGGATATGAGTGGGGGTCTTTTTGTTTGCTTGAGTTTTGTTTTTTTGTTGTTGTTTTTTACCTTCCTGTGTAATATATATATTTATCTTTGTCATTTAAGAAATGCCTTGAAAATGGCAAAGTTGAAATTTAGGCTTTGTCATGAAATCTGGTCTAGTGGGAGGTGTCCCTGCCCATGGCAGGGGGTTTGGAACTAGGTGATCTTTAGGGTCCCTTCAAACATAAACCATTCTATGATTCTGTGAAGGCTGCCTGGGACCTTAGACTCTGCAAAGCTCTCGGATCCCCCTAATTACTGCTTCACAGTGTTGCCTGATGTCTAGCCCTAGATCTTCAGAAGTGCTTAGCCAACAAAATACTAGTTTAGGGAAGCGTAAGGAATGTAGGCTGTGAATCAGACTGAGAATCAGGGGCTTGGTAATCTCCAGAAGGTAATTTTTGTAATAAGTGGATATTAAATGAGCAGCTTTTCGTTTTCTACAGTGGGAAGTGTCTGTTGGCTATCTCGCCATACTACTCTTAGCATAGCACAAGCTGTCAGGCAAGGGGATTCTTTAAAGTAGAGGGTTTTCTGGATTTTGTAATGTTCCATGTTCTTGTAATGACCAGAAGCTGGGGTAAAAACTGACATTGTAGTTTTTTTTCTGTTATTGTACCTTTATGTGGTCAGTCCGTTTATACTTAGTCAAAAATGTTTTTATTTTTAATCTTGCGTCTTGCCTAGCCACCCATAGAATTGTTCTGGGTGTTGAGGTCTTGGCCAACAGATAATGTAGAGATCATTTAACAGCAGGGCAATTAAGACATGAGGCCATATGAGAAGAACGTACTTTGTGTGTGAGGTTTTTCTGGTTGTTTTTTTTCTCTTTATCATTTGTTTTGTTATTCCTCCTGAAAAAAAATTTCTGAGCAGGAGAGAGAGCCTTTCATCTTAACAGTGGAAATAATAATGGAGTTATAATGAAATGGCAAAACTGAATTCCTAAGATAGGGTTTGAGACCTCTCAGTTCAAAAAAAAGTCTCATTTTTACCCTGGCGGTTGGCCAATAATTAATATCAGATCAATCTAACACTATATGTGCTTCAAAAGAAAGTGTGCAAACTTATTCTGGAGTAACTATAGCTACTGCATCACTGTAATTGAAGGTCCATAATAAAATTACTTTTATGATCAGACATATGCCACATTGACCTTGCAATGTGTGGATTAGGAATGAAACCTGGTTTCTGTATCTGATATGGTTTCAAAGAGGTTTACATATTTACACTTTAAAGTATGGAAGAAGCAAGAGGACGGTATCTTGGTATGTTTCCAGGCAGCTATATCTGCCTGGTTTTTGTTCTAGTTTGGCTTAGTTTGGGCCAACGTGTGACTTGAATGAAGTTTTAAGTTTAAAATGTGGATGAGAGGAAGGATTGTTACTAAGCTGCCTTTTCCTTGTGTGAAAGCATATTTAAAATGCTGCCCTAGCAATTGGTGATAAAGTGGGCTCTTGACTTACACCATCTTCCTTTTAGATGCAAACCATTCTGAATCTCTGCATCATAAAGAAGAGCAAAGGTGTGGTGCAGAAAAACATGAGGAGGATTACTTGAATTTTCCTCTTGAAGAGTGTAAGTATAAAATGGCTTCTGAATTGCCATGCAAAGTATTTTTACATAGCAAGCATTAATATTCTCTTCTCTTCGTACAGTGAAGAAAATGAGAGAAAATATGGATTTGCTTCTTCTGAATCAGCAAAGTCAGCTGCAGGTCCTGCAAGAAATTCAGAAACAACTGAATATACTCCTTCCAGGCAATGATCTCATTAATTCAAACGTCTATAGCTTAGGACTCCTGCTAGGACGGCAGGCAGCTGCAATGGCATCTCTTTCTTTTCCTCTTCTTAATCCCAGGAGTCTCCTCCCTGAAAATGCCAGTCTGTTATTCCAGTCACTTGCTCCTGCAAATCTGTCTACTGCTCAGCTCCCAGTCTCTCCTGGAGCTTCTACAACTTGATCAGCTGTGAATTTATCCAATGTAAGCAAATGTGGCTACTGTCTTGTACTGTTTTCTCACTCAAACATGTAATCTCTGTGTTGTAATGTTGAAATTGTAGTACCTGTGAAGATGCTGACCATACACTCAGACTTGGAAAGATACATGCCTCAAGATGTATCAGCAAACAGGAGCTGATCAAATCCACTGCCCATTCATTCGTTGCAGCATGCAGATGTTTTGGCCAGTAATGTATTTTGTCAAGGCAGCTCAAGAGATCTTTATTACCAGTGGTGCAGTTAAGCACAACACCCATATATAAGATAATGCAGAAAACTTAAGCATGTTTTTCTACCTGATATGTCTTTAATATGTACTTGGGCAATTGGACCTCTCCTAATGAGAGGAATTGAAGCTAATTATAATGAAGCTAATTATAAAATCATCAGGAATGCTTTAGGCAACTCCTATTAAGTCTGATTCATAGAGAGGTAAGCAATATGCTTATGTAAATGTGTTCAATTTAGCTGCACTTGTCTTCCCAGCATCCATTTGCAAAAGCTTCCTTCATTTAGGAAGGCTTTAAATTAGGTGACTTTAGCTGATTCTTAGGCCAGCATCACTACTAAAACTATGAAAAATATTTTCTGCTTTTTGCTAAAACAAATAAACACCTCTCCCCCAACCCCAACAAAATACCACCATTCAGGTCTATCTTGCTTACTAAGAGTTCATGAGGAAAAGCCAAATTGGTTTATAGGACACTTGTTTTTTTGTTCAAAGGTGAACTCACTTGAGTCTGGTTTTAGATATTCTGTCATGTCTGATTTGGATTATTGCAAGTTGTTGACTGTTATGTGTTAGTTCGTTGCGGGTAGGACTTGGGTAAATGATTAGTGTTTGGGGAGGAACACTGAGAAACTCAGATGCACCATCTTGGGAAGTCTACAGGGGGAAATTTTATTTTTTTTTTTTTTTTTCTGTTTCTGCAGGACTCCAACATGGGGCCTATTAAGACTAGTAAGTGCAGGGTTTTAAGAACTGTTAGTCCTTTCTGCCTCCTTGTTTCTGTCAGTGGCACAGGCTAGTAGCAGCATCGGAGCCTTTGAGCTTCAAAAGTGCAAAAAAGCTAACTATGATTTACCTTTGAAGAGCTGCTGGATAAAGAAACTTTGGGGCTTGTGCCTATGCCAAACAGTCTTTCTCTTGAACTGATGTTCTGTTTGTGGGTTGTTGGTTTTGTGAGTTTTTGATGATGCCTTGTTAAAAGGATGCACTGTTAGTAATTAACAAAATACGATTTAGATTTTAAGAATGGGAAACACTACTCTCAACAAGTCGCCTTGTTGGTGACAGTGCAATGATACCAGATTCTGGCCCAAAGATAAAACTGTGGGATCAGGTATGGCTCTCTTTCTGTGTGTGAATACACACTGTGAACATCGCATACTGGTTCTTATTACGTAGGGTTTTGTATTAGTCTCAACTCAGCAGGATGTTCATTAAAGCCAAATTGAGGGCATTCCTTCAATGTGAACTTATACTGAAATGTTTGGGGTTTGTTTTTCATCAGTTGAGTGTATCAGAGTCATGTGGCTTTAGACTTAAGAGCTCCCGTAAGAGTTGCCAACATTCTATGGAAACTCTGGGGTACTGTTCATAATTTCTTGGATGTTTAATTTTGCTTAGAAGCAGAATCCCCTCTTCAAAGCAATGGTTAAAGTTTGTATTTCGGTGTTTTTGCTTTTTTTAAGATGTTCAATATTAAAATGTTGATTTTTTCGAAATGAATCTTTGCTGAGCTTTTGTCCTTTATAAAAGAGCACTAGTGCTTAGCCTTTGATACCTGAACTGAAGTTCAGTTACTTTAATGAATGTGCCTTCCCTGGCTCCTGCTTTTCTTCTGTCTTCCCCTTTCCCTGCACCTAGGCATCTCCTTATGTTTCTGTCTTTGGAAACTCCTGAAAAAGAAAACACAACTAAGTCTGCCACTTCTGCAACCTAGACCAGGTAGAAGGAATCTGTTATTTGAGGGCTTAGGTAGGATTTTCGCCTGGTTGGAGGGAGTTTATATATGATGTTTCTGTTTGTAGCTGGCAGGCTCAGAAGCATTTTGTAGCAAACCTAAGGTGAGCTATATCCTTTTGTGTTGGTGTTCTCTGATGTACTTGTTGGTTCCAAACTGAACTTGAGGATAAAGTCCTGAAATACCTCTGAACTGCAGGTGTACTGGGAACTGGAGAAAGTGTTGATACAGAGGAGCACAAGAAACCATCATTCTTCCTATTTTTGGGTTACCTCTCTCTCCTTACACCTAAGTGAGAGTGAAAGCCAGAAGTCTTCTCCTATCCTCTCAAACACTTAACATGGTTCTGAAAAGCATCTCTGATGCTAAAAATACACTTATTCCTAGGTGGGGTGGGGCTTGGGCGCTTCTTGCCCATGTTGGAGGGTGTCTAGAATGCTTCTTGCCTCTTTTTCTTCCTTGCAGTGCTCTGGCAATGATGTAAAAGGGTGTGTGGGGCAATACCTGATAGCTTGCTAGGGATACTGGAGAGCTTTGCAGTGCCCAAGAATACGGAAGAGCATACCACATGTGCTGTCCTGGTGAACTTGGAGTCAGTGGCCTGTGCAGGTGTATTTGATGTTGGGGACTGGACAGTGTGTAGATAAGGGAAAGGTAATCTGGAGGAGATGAGAGCTTCTCTGACAGCTGTCCTAGGATTGGAGGTTTAGTATCTTGCATCATGTCCATCTGCTTCTCCAAGGTACATTAAGAAAAAAAAAAAAAACTAACAACCAAATATCTATGGAAGGAAAGGGCTGGAATTCATTCCATGCTCAAAATGTTGGAGTTCTGCAGGCAGGAAAATATAGTCCTCTTTACGGTCTGCTTTCCAAAGGAAAAGTCTATTAAAACATCCTGGTTTTAGCTATGTGAAGCAAGTGGGAGTCTAAGATCATGTTTATCTATTTGTATTCCATTTTAAGTTAGAGGAGCTCAATGGTTGGCAACTTCTAGAGAAATCTATTTGTAAATACAAGTGCTCCCACTGCTTTAGCACTATTATTCTCACAAACTGTAAATAGCTTGCTCAAGGCCTATTAGAGGTGGGGATTTCATGTTTTCCTCCACCTCTGTCTTCTGTGATTAACTTGTGTGACTCTGGTCTGCTTCAGTCCTGCAGTTGTTTATTTTTTGTTTTCCCTTAAGCTTTTGGGGTTTTTGTAAAAAATACCAGGTAGTTGCCCAACATCAAGCAACCAGTTAGTGCAGATCAAATTTCAATGCCTAGAAGGGAACAGTGCTGTTTCTACTAAAGTATCAGAGCAGAGCTGTCATGTGTGTGAAGTCCCTAAAGAAGGATTTTGCCCCTGCCAAGATGGGTGTTGCGTTTGAGTTTAGAGACACTCTTTTGTCCAGAACTCCTCCTTGGTGAAGTTGGCTGCCATATCACCAATGGCACTAGTACCTGCAAGAAGGATCCCTGATCAGGGCTGTGCTGAGTGAGTAATTCTGCTATTTGGTCACAGGCAACATGAATACTGTTGTCAGTGCTCTGGAGAGCAGTACCTAGCTGACCTGAGTGTGTCTCTAGCCCTGTTCTGTGCAGGAAGGTATAAAAAAGGTAGAGGAGGTGACAAGAAGAATGAGAGACTGTTGGGTAGGGTTGTAGCAGATGCGGAGGAGAGAAAGACAAGAAAAGTACCAAATATTGATACTTTAAAAAAAAAACAAAACACCACCTACTTATGGGAAACAATGTCTTTCTATTCATCTGGTCGTCTGGCACCTTTCTTCGCTGTGGGACAGCTCAAGAACAGTCTCTGATACTTACTCTGGATTATTTTGGGACTCTTGTCCTTTTCTTTATGAAGTCCCATTTGCAGAGTGCCAGAAGCATATCAATCCTTCAGTCGCATTATCAGTTTCCCTACCAGCAAGTGAACTTGTGACACCTCCTGCAATCTTAGCATGTTGTCTTCCTCCAGATATTTGGAAATTGTAGTCTTGAGATCCCTCAAACATGCTAGATTCTGTCTGGATGCAGAGTTACCTAAGAAGGACAGAGAAAAAAAAAAAAGAGGTAGGTTTAGCCCCAATGGTAACAGTGTTCTGTGATAAGTTAAGAATTTACTCCACAACTTATTAATAGTCTTGATTTTGCCGTTATGAATGGGATGCGGGATATGAATAAAAACTCCACTAAATCTGGCAGAATCTTATCAGCATTAAACTGTTGTAGGAGGAAGATTATGCCTATCTTAAGTTCTTATGTAATTTATTATTATTGTAACTTATTATTATGTAACATTATTATTATTGGGGTTGGTCTAGATGACCTTTAAAGATCCCTTCCAACCCAACACATTCTATGATTCTATGATTATTATTCCTTTTACACATTCTAGCTAGGTGTTACAGTGCTTTACTGCTGTTCCTACTACAGCAAAACTAGCAACTGGTTTACCCCCTCTTTTGAAACTCTACAATTACTTAATAAAAGTAGTAGTTCTTGTTTTGAAGAGAATTCCATCCTTTACAGACATCTTAATCTGAAAAATCATGACAAGTGATGCAAATCTGGGAAAACTTGCATATGCCCTGTGTGCACAACAAGGAAAAGAAAGGAAGTGAGGGAAGAAATAGGAGAAGGCAGCATAGGAAGAGCAGCCCCAAGAAACCTCAGCTGCATTGGAAAAAAAAATAGAAGTGGAGATGTATATCGCATCCAGACAGCTGAAGAAGGAAAGTGTAATGACTGTAAAATACTTGCTCAGGCAATAATATATACGTTATACCTGCACTGATATCTCAGAGTAGGTAGACTCTTTTTGATTCCCACAGGAGAGTTCAAGCTATACAAGGTATGACTGTAAGAAAGCCCTGGTGCTTTCAGCCTGTATCCACTTCCCTGGTGGCCCCTTCCTGGCTCCCTTAGCTGAGCAAACAACCTTAATTCCTGGCCCATCTCTTGGAGTCCCACCTGTTCTCCCACAGTTTGCTTGCCCCTTGTGTCCTTCCCCTGTGGCATCGCAGTCTGGATGGTAGCCCAGAGGTGCCTCTTTCTATGTTGGGGCTGGCTTGGAAACACATGTCAGTGGGCAAAGTTCTTGGTTACGAGAAGAGGAACAGTGGTGAACAGCAATCGTCTGGGTGCAGAGCTCTCTGGTTTAACCCTGTCTCAGCCTGGATATTAAAAACCACGTAGAAAACTTCCAGTGGAGGACGAGTAATCCCAGTTCTCAGTGTTCATTGCAATGTGAAAATGGCATCCTTTCTTTCTCAGGACTCTACAGGAACTCCTGAGGATCTAACTTGTGAGGATCCTAGGCATGAATCATGCGGAGCTGAGAGTTACTTTAAAAAAAAAAATAAATACAAAATTAGGTGTTACAGTAGGCTATTGGCAGGATTTTATGCGTTTAGTTAGTTTGTGGATGCATCTGGTTTTGTTTTTTCCTCCTTACTTGGTTTCTGTACTTGGAGACCTACTGTTCTCTGAATAGAGTTCTCTGGCAGCTGAAGAATTATTTGTAAATACCAATATAGTGAAGACATCTTTTTTTTGCCTGCTTTTCCCTCCAGGTGTGTAGATCTTGTTAAAAATGCTCTTTAGCTCCTCTTTCAATAATAAGGCTTAGTTAGTAGTATTTAAGTGTCTTCAAATGCAGACTTTAAAAATTCTAATTTCACTACTCTGCAGGCAAGTGTTGAACTATTTAAAAGACTTCCAAATAGATAGATTTTTTTCTTTCTTTTTGTTGAAGGTTACATATTCATAAAAATAAAAATTGTTAAAAACAATTTAATTTTGATGAATTCCTGTGGGAATGCTGAGAGGTTTGAAAATCAACTGACTTCTTCCAGCATGTCTCCCTGATGGCTTAGCAATTGTCCTGGGATTTTAAGGCTCTCTAGCTCAGAGACACATATGCCGATGTTCTTGTGTCTTATATTGGCCTCCTCAGTTCTATCCAAATTTATTTTCAGCTCTGCACTTCAGCAGGGCTGCACGTATGTAGCTGTGGCGTGCTTCTGGATGGACAGCTTCTGGTGGTCAAGGTCCTGCTTGTACAGTAACTGGCTTTGGGTTCTGCTTCTCTGTTTCTGAAAGTACGTGGTCCACATATATTCATTACTCTGGTTTATTGTTAGTTTAGCTGATCCCTCTCTTCCGCTTCTCATCAGTTCCAAACCCACCTCCTGTGTCACTTGCTTGTTGCTGTGTTTGCCTTGTAGTATGTAGTCTGTTAGGTTCCCACAATACCTCCAAATAAATAATTGTTGACCATAATCACATCCTGTGATAAGGTTTTAGGGGCTGTTTTCTCCATCTTTTGCTAACATGAAATTACTCCTATTATTATTTCTCCTTTTTATGTACTGTTACGAATGCATGCATGATGAAATTCTTAAAAAGTAATAAGAAGTGCAAGATAAAAATTTGTTGATTTATAGTAGCCTCTTGGAACAAAGCACAACTGAAAGAAACAGGAACAAATACATCAGTAACCTAATAGCAAGGATTGTCCCTGGTAGTATAGCCCTGAAATCAAATAGATCTTTTCCCAAAGACTGATTAATATTTTAGAAACTGGAATTGTCACAGAAGCAGAGATGAAGGAACTGCAAGCTTCAGTTAGGGAAGTTTGGAAAACCATTGGGAATCTAGAGCCTGAAACAGGTGGAGTAAATACTCTTGATAATAGTTCATCTGCACAATGTTCCTCTTGCTTGTGTGGGGGAGGAGATGTGGATTGGTTTTTGTGTCTTGTCTTTTTTTTTTTTTTTAAGAGTAAGTGGACCTTGAGAGTTTTAAGTAGGTCAAATAAAAATCTAATTATCTATCACAGTCAGTTGGGTTTCATTTTCCTGCACTTTTTTCATCTCCGAAGCCCAGCTGTTTCTCAGCATCCATTGACTAAAAAACCAAAAAAATAATCCTTGCTTTCAGGCCTTTTCTAACAATAAAAAAAGTAAAGCAGCACACAAATTCTGGTTTTGTTCCTTTTCTGCTTATTTTTAAAGCTATTTGCTGTTTCCATCCTGTCATTTACTTGACACAAGTGTCATCTTTCAAGAGATTGTTACACTCTGCATCTATAATTGTGTTTTGTCATCTTTCCTGTGCCTTAACGTTCCTATTTAAATGATCCCAGTACACATTTCATGGTCAGTACAGTGCCTCAATACTTAGCTATTTCAAAAAGCGAAGCTATGAAAAACTCGTTCTTTTGACTGTGTTTTAACGGGGGCAAATCCTCAAGAACTTCTGGAATCTCTCCAGTGTTCCTATGTTGTAGAGCAGGAGCCTCCAGTGTTTTCCATTCAGCTCCGTGTCCCCATCTCTTTGTCTAACACATCTGATCTTGGGTTCCTTTCCCATCTACTCATTTTCTGTCCCCACGGCCCTTTTTTCTTCTGTCTTGGTCACCCTGTTTCCCTTGCAGGTTCTGCATTTCAGATGTCTTGCCTGACTGCTATCCGTTGTTCAGCTTTCCATTGCCATTTCCTTGCCACCTGCGCTTCACCACATCAATAGTGCCACCTCCAAGGGCTTAAACTGAGTCTGAGAGAGGTGAGTAAGACAGGGGCCTTCTAGGAAAGACAGCAGCTGAACTGGGCAGAGGGGGTCAGACAGCTGGTCAAGAGCAGGAGGGAGGTGAGCAGAGCAGGGAAAACAGAGAGGTGATATGATGGCCTGGAGGAGAGGTTACAATAGGGCTATGCTCACCAGCACCATCTTCAGCCTGGAGGGACTGGTGGCGCGTGCTGGCAGTGTGGTGGGACTCCCTCATCAAGTCCCCATAATGATACTGATTTGGGAAGGGGAGGCAGGAGCTGATTTGTTCAAGTCCATGGCTGCAATTCAGAAGGACCTAGCAAGGCCAGAGGAATGGGTTAAGAGGAATGTCATTAAGTGAAAAAAGTAGAAATGCAAAGTTTTGCACCTGGGGTGGACTAATGCCATGCAACAGCAGGTGGTCTGACTGGCTCCATAGCAGCTCTGATGAAAAGGACTTGGACAACCCTGGCCACAGTGAAGGATAACAGCTTTCTGGGCCCATTTAACACAGATTTAGCCAGTAGATCCAGAGCAGTGATTATTCCTTTTTTACTTGGCACTTGTTAGACTTCATCTATCATGCTGCATCCAGTTTGGGGGCCCCTAGTACAAGAAATATATGAATAAACTTATGTGAGTTCAAAATGGTGCTCAGCAAGTGACCTGTGAGAAGAGATGGAGGGAACTGGGCTTGATGAACTGAGGGAAAGGATGGCTTTGGGAAAGGCATGGGAGAGACCTAGTAGCAGCCTTCCGCTACCTACAGGGTATTGAGAAGGTGAAGCTAGCTATGAGAGATAATAGTCATAAATTGACACAAGGAACGTTCCTACTGTATGCAATCAAAATATTATTTCACCAGTATGATAACAAAGCATAGGTTACCCAGAGAAGTTGTGAAGTCTCCATCTTTTGAGGTTTTCAGGACGTCATTGGATAAAGCTCTGAGCAACCTCATCTGAATTCAGTATTGACCCTGCTTTAAGCAGGAGTTTGGACTAGAAACCTCAGGTCCCTTCTGACCTGAATGATTTTGTGAGTCTGTGAAGCAGAATGGGAAGTCCTCCCCTTACATCCATTATCATGGTATCTTGAGAACTTCTGCAAAGCAGACTCAGAGAAGACATTGTCCAAACTGTAGGAGAGGAGCTGCTACAGTGATCTATTAAATTGGTTCTGGCACAGTCATTACTAGTCTTGGGATCCTTATCCTAGAGAGTCATTGCCCAGATGATGGACAGGGATGTAACAATTCTGGGGCTATCCCTGGAAATGCGGTGGGCTACAGAGAATTCCTGACTGATCCAGCCACCCCAAGGAGGAACATGGCCGCTATGTCTTTCCCATGCATTAGGGGATGGTGCGCTGCTAGCCCTAAAGGCAAACATGTTTAGGGAACATTAAGTAGGTAACAGAACAGATCCTGGTGACACACCTATTCCCAGAGGTAAGAAACTCTTAGGGTGTTCTGAAATGAACTTCGAAAAGACCTCTGGGACAATGCTCTCTTATCTGGGTCCCAATAACTCATTGCATTTATGAATAAAGAATTGTGGTCGTAGTCTGACTTCTCTATTTTAGGGCGCTTTCCTTTTTTTACGTTCAGTTTGTGGAGGATATCACTTATTTTATGGCAGTCTTAGGTGCTCCTCATTGTTCCGGCTTTTCCAGGTCCCATTCTGTGTTGGCTAATTCCTCGTGTGCTTTGGAGGATCTGGGTATCCCATTTAGGGTTACAGATAGTACTTTGCAATCAAGCTGGATTATTTTCCATGGACTTAATGGTCTATGATGTAGATGTTAGGGCGGTTGTCATGTTGGACACTATTTGATTTTCAGTACACCTTTATGCAGCATCCTAATACAGACTCCCAGAGTAGCTCAAATAGATTGCATTCTAGAAAGGTCTGTTCTTCCTTGCAGGGCAAAAGGGAAGCCTAGATTAGCTACCTCAAACATGTCTGAAGCTAGTGAAATGATTAATATTCCCAGTGTCTAAATGAACCTAGCCTATAGGTATTGCAGTAATGAGCGTCATAGAAAAGCAAATAAATGAATTATTTTGTTGGCCTAGCAGAGTTTGAACTATGTGTCATGATAGCATAGGTGATAGAGGCGCAAAAAGATCTTGAAGAGCTTTCTTATTCATCCATCAAGCTCACTGTAGAAATCTGTGGTTCTTCATGCAAAAATAGTATGCAAGTAATTAAAGAGCCTGTCATAATACATCAGTTGGATAGAAAGCTCTGATGTGTCATTTTATAATTGTTTAATTCTTGAGTTTGGAAAATTAACAATGTTCTTTTATATAAAAACCTCCCAAAACTATCTCTGGAATTAGCCTGGTGAGTCCATATTAGGTATCCGCGCAAGTATTTTTAATTTGAAATGCATCATTTTCACTAACTTAAGTAGGACTCCTGTGTTCCAATTTAAAAGGAATATTCTGAGTTCTAACCTTGCCCTCCTCAGTGCTTGCAGCCTTCCCACCTTGTGGTCATCTGTGGTTTTAAGGAACATACTCTATATCCCGTTATTCAAATCATTAATGAATCTATCGAATCATTCTGGTCTGGGGTAAGACATAATATAATCTCCCATCTTAGTGTTGAATCGCAAATAAGTATTGTGATTTTCTAACAGGTTTTGCATTCATTTTATAGTATTCTCAGCTTAGCTTATTCATGGGAATAATCATGTGAGATAGTATCTAAAACCTTTTAAAGCATAGACTGCATGCCATCTTCAACTCCTCTGTTTTTAACAATGCTTCTCTATTGTAAGAGAAAAATTGATATGACATAATTTGGCTTTGGAAATGTATACTGTCTATAATTCTTTTCCTTTTTAACTTCTATGTGACTGCTGAGCCTTGTTTCAGTGTTGTTCTTGTACTGAAGTCAGGCTCGCTAAAAAAAAGTTCCCAGGTTCTTCCTTTTCCTTTCGTATTTCTTTCGGTCTGTCTTTTACAGTCTTGTCTTTCCTTAGCTCTCCATGATGTCTACCAGCATACCTTAGCTTGCTCAAGCCTACAGGTGACGTTAAAAAAATCTAACGTAAGTACTCTGTAACCTCTTCTCTATCTGCTTTAATCTGAGTTCTTACCCTTTTGTGGCTGATATTAATTATGTTATTTAGTTTCTGCAGTTCTTTCTAGCAAATACACAGATCTTGATTCCTTCTGTTGATGCTTCCCCCATCTCACTGAACAGACCGTCAGCTCTTCCTATGGTCTTTGTCTCTCAATCCGTAATATTGTAGAATGCTTTCACGCTGTTCTGCTTTCTAGTTGCATTACCTTTTGTTGCTTGGCCATACTTCCAGTTGCTTTTTTTTTTGGTGGTGTTTTTGGGTTTTTTTTGTTACATTATCTTATGTAATCTGACCTACTTGTCACATCCTGTGTGGTTCCTGTTCATGATTTCAGACCAGTGGGGAACTTTGCGGCTTGTCAGGTTTTTTTCTCTTCACCTTTTGTCCTTCCTCTAGTTTGAGATTGTGTACTTGTGCACTTAATGTAATTTAAGTGACTGCTAATCTTCCCACTGCCTGTTCTCCAAGGATTTACTTGCCTTGGGATCTTACTGTCGGTTCCCTGAGACTGCAAATAGCTAATTTAAGAAATACCCTGCCTGTACTTTATTGTTCTCCCTCTTTCCATTGGTTCAGGCGCATTTCCAAATATCACCCAGAAGCTCTATAATGGTTATAGTGTAGGTTTAAGAGGGACAAATACTACAATGCAACCGATTTTGTATGCCTTGGAAAGCAACAAAAAAAAAAAGTCCAGGTAATTTTATGGTACAATGCTGAAAGACAGTATACAACCATCTGTCTAGCAAATACAGCATCTGGTAGCCAGCTTCCGAGACTTCACATGAAGATATAAAAACTTTTCATGATCTAGTGGTTTAGTAATAATGATAAAAAGATGGAAATGAAATAATGTGCATTGGATTCTTTTCTTTAGACATGTTTGCGTTTTGAATATTTACTTAAAATATTTCCTGTGTTACTGTTTCTCTGTATGAAAACACTTGTGTGTGCTACACCTGCTCTATTTTCCCATATCCTTATTTGTGTATTCATTATCATGCAGCCAAGTATTCAAATGACAGCTTGTTTAAATATATTCCTCAGGCATTTACACCATGTTACTATATTGAAAGTCACTCTATAGAGCATTTATAACAACATGTATAAATTGTTTTCCTTATATCTTTTATAGGGACCTTCTTAAAAATAATACACAGTCTTTTCAGTGGCAATTTTTCCTTCTCCTGATATCTTTCTCAGTTTGTTTTCTATAGGATCTGCAAGGACAAATAAAAAGAAAATGTTAGAAAAGAATGAAGATAGGCAACAAAATAACTATTTCTACTAAACATACGTAAATTCTTTCCCATTTTCCCTTGCGCTTTAAAACCACCAAATCGTCTCTGTTTATTTTTAGATTAAAATAGACTATTTACTAATGGCCAATACTAGCATTGCCTGGTAGGCTCACAAATATATAAAAAGTCTGTCTTATAGAAGTGCAAAATATAGCCTGACTAGGACATACAGAACTGTTAAATCTAACTTTTAAAATACATATTACCAGAGATGAACAGAATGAACACCAACTTGTTAGTAATTTTGATGTTTCTGCAGCTGCCAAGCTCTGAGCTGTCAACCATAGAGTGTTCTCGCCTGCCCTTTGCAAAATATAACTTCTTTTTACCATCCTGAACTGGACAAACTAACTTCTCAGAAAGCTGCTTTCTGTCCAGCTGTTCTTAAATACTTTCAAAATACTTTGGAGAAAACCAAATGTACTCCAGCTGCCTTTTGGTAAGGAAAAGCTACAGGAAAACAGCTCATCATGGTTCACTTCCTTGGCCTTTTCATTTTGGCTTTTTTTTCAGTGTTCACATCACTGGCTCCCAAGGATAAACACTGAGTTTGGTTTGAATTCCCAAGACCTAGAATTTTGAATAAGGAAATTATGATTTTTTTTTTTTTGGTAAATGTTTCATGCTTCACCTTTCTCACTTCATAGCTTTTTCTGTTCAACACTATTAAGTCCTTAAAGATGTAAAGTGATGTGTCTCATTCTTTAAAAAGTGCTAACCTTTTTTTTTTTTTTAAACACATGGTGACACAAAGCCTCTGACCTTTAGAAATAGCAAAACTAATACCTCCATAGCAGAAAAATGTAGCCTTATTTTATTCAAAAAATTAAAGCACTTAATACTAGGGAGTTCAGTGTGTAATTACTACTATACAAGGCAGCATTATCTTTAGGTTAGGATTTACGTCAAAATCAAACAAAATGTAAAATATTATCCATACACTTCTATAATTCTGCAAGTGAATTCTGTTAATTTATCCAGAAATAAATACATGCTACTTCTTAAAAATCAGTTAGGCCTTTTAAATGATGATCATTGACTATTCTGTTGGAAATAGTCACATTTTTGTGACAATGGTGATATAGATTTTTGTTCACAGAAAACGTTTTTGAAAAGCTCCTTCCCACCAGCTATGCACGGCTCTTAAAAAGAAGAAAAAGAAAAGAGAAGAAGTAAAAAAAGCACAATCACCAAATAAGCCTTGTCATAGACCGAAGAAGTCATGCCAAATTTTAAAATACTGGAAGGCATAAAGGACTGTCACATCAAGGACTTGATTCAGTTCACTCATTTCTCCTTTGCAGTAAGAGGGCAGTGAGGAGCCTTGTCTTTGGTGGACAGGTGTTTTGTGTGGTACAGAAACATAATCCATTCACTGATGAAGTTGGTGGGAATTCTGCCATTAAAGTGTAACTGCATAAAGTGTACATGGGCTTTTGATTACTTAGCTGCAATCTGGAGGAAAAAAATAGCTTTAAAAAAAATACATCTGACTACCTTTCACTGTTTGTGCTCTTTAAAAGTCCTTTCATTATAAAGTTTGAAAGATCATTTTATATGTTTGCTTTTTATAGTAATCCCCTTTTCTGCTGAGCAAGAGAAGGTCTCTGAATATTACTGGGATTAAAAGAGGGCTCTTGCTTAACTCATTTTGTAAGAATGATGTGCTCTGTTCCTTATCCCTCAGTAGTTCTCTGTGTCACTAATACTCATCGGTCATTCTCTGTGTCAGCTACTGCCAGTAGCTTATCACAGGAAAAGACAACATGGCATTTTCCTGTCCATTTGCTGTATAGATGAGAGTTAATGAAATAAGCATAACTCAGTGTGAGAATTTATGGAAATGGGAAGGTGTTTATCTGTTGGTTTTGCTGTTTTACTTTTTGCAATGAACTCTCTAAGCAATTTGACTTTACCCATTCACATTAATTCTTACATGGGTTTAATTGGCTTATACTCTCACACACGTGTACTCACGAAGTCCAAAATACATGTGTGCAGTGTGGAGGCAAAGGGATGGCGGATATCAAGTTCTCATCACATCTCTTGGGTTCTTCTTGAGCAGAAGTGAGGAATGCGCTTGGATGTTGTCTGGGATCTTTTCTGTCATTATTTTGTCTGACTTCTCAGACGTTATAGGCAAAATTCTTGAATTTCATAGTTCTCCTGTTTCTTTATGTGGACACCTGATGGATCCAGTCCTGTTTTCTCTTTTCTTGTTACCTTATCTGTAGGTAAATTTGTTCCTCTTCTTTTTGCTGTCATTTGCATGAAAGCATACAGATGGCGCTCTTTATCAAAACACACCAAATGTAAAAGAAGGCGTTTTAAACAAATGCCCACAGTTCTTAAAGTAATTTATTTCTAGAAGTGGCACCATGACTTTTTACCATGCATATTTCTTTCTTTCCATGAGATGGTGGCAGTACTGACATGTAGCCTCAGGAGTGATGTCAGCACAGAGACTTACATCTTCTACTAAAGGGAATGACAGGTTTTGATGTAGTGATGAGATGTGCACACTCCTGTCTGTTTATCAGCATCATGTTGGTCTTTTCTGTGAACCTGATTGGTTCCAACAAATCCTTTCTTGCAGCTGCTTTGTGGGCAATACAATCGGATGGTGACTAGACCAAAGAATATCATCATGTCAAAGCAGGTGGATTTCTTTCTCAACACCATTAAATGGCTGGGTGCTGGAGCCAGGAGGAATTGTGATGAGTCCTAAGACAGGTGGTACTCCTCCCTAGGATATATGATCTGTTAAAATCTTACAGGTGACAGACAAGACAAATGAGAACAGTACATTTTTCTCTGGTAACCAAGAAGCTGAGAAAAGCCATGATGTCCTGGCGTGTAGGAAGAGTCTTCTTAGTGAAGGACTTCTTAGATTAATGATCATAATATTTTAGTTGATTTTCTGGACAGTTAAACTGTGCAGTGTAGGTTCAGCATCCTGAACCGTGGCCTTCTCAGTCAACTTTCTCAGTGTAGGGCCATGTTCACAATCTGGCCCATTTTTCTTCCAAGACTTTTCCCTGCCCTGAAGTGTTTGCCAGTTATAAACTAGACCGACTGCTTTCCACTTCATGGGCCAGTTGGGTGTCGTTCGGATAACCAGAACAGAGCAGAGCGTGCGAGTGTTCCCAGTCACCTCGGTCACCTCCCATTCGTCATGATAAGCATTTCTGGAGGATAAGAAGATACTGGTGTCCTGTCTCTGCTACACAGCAATGGCACAAGCCCAGCTGGGGGAGGCAGCTGCTTATTCAGGACAGCTAAGGCACTTGGGATGAGCAGCATTTACTGTCTGGTGGAGGAAGCCTGTTACCAAGATCATCTTCAAGACAAAACCTGCTGAGCACTCCACAGAGAAAACCTAGGCCCTTTGCTGCACCACTGGCAGCAGAAAATGACAGCAGTGATGACACTGTCATGTATGTCAGGACAGCCAGAAGAGATTGTTGTGGAGGGCTTACCCTCCCCAGAAGTTGCTGTGGTCACAAATGGCTCTGTGGCATAGACACTTGAAGAAGAGACCTGGAAATACATGCATTGCACTTCCTCTGCTTCCGTTCAAGTCTGATGTCTTGGCAGGTCACTTACAGGGCTTGAAGTGGGTGATTTTTAGACATGCTGAACTTTAGATGTGCAGCTGCCAATCTGACATCCCTGCTCAGCAAATGCCTCATCTGGAAAATGCCTAAACTCTGTAGGAAACCCATTCAGCAATTACTGAAAAGAATGAATAAGTAATAGCACAGTCTCCTCGCTCTGAGGTGTCTGAAGCACCTCCATTCTTCCTCCTTTCCTTCCTTGCTTTTCCTGTGAATCCCTCCTGGTGGCATAAAGACACAGCCCTTTTTTTAGGAGTGAAATCCTATCCTATCCCTCATTGAGATCAGTTGACAGGAGGTCATGTAAACTGCGTTCATTCTTGAAATATCATTACATCGTCTCTCTTTGCAATTAATTCAGTCTTTAAAATAAATAATGGCATTGGGTGGTCCTCAGCATTGCTGATCTCTGTCAGTTGCTTCTAATGTGCTTTATCAGTCCAGTAGAAATGGAGTAGAAGCAGCAGAGCAAGAGACGACAGTATGTTCTAAGAACAATTAAAATATTGCAAATTTCTGCCTAGCGGGAGGATGATAAATTATGTACATCCACTTACCATATTTGCCATAATTCAATTCATAATAATTCAGCTTTTTGTTAGTGATTAGAGAATAAGAGATGGGCTTTGCCCTGGGGCAGTGTTCTTCTGCCAGTGAACTCGTGTTCTTACTGAGGTTTCCACCTGCAGGTAACAAAAGACTGTTTCTTTGCACCTTCACTTCACTGCTATATGGGCATGGTTTAATCCCAGCTGAGTTGCAACCTGCTGCTGTTTATTATCGTCTTAAAAGAATGTCTGTGTTCAGACTGATTCTTTTTTTGCTGGTTTCTTTATAACATTAAACTATTTCTCTATTTTTTCTTACGGCATTTTTATTACATTATTTTGACTTTTCTAGTCAATAAGTAATATTTGTAAGTAATATTGCTTAAAACTTAGTTCTTTGGAATGCTTTTGTGGTCTTTGGTTTGTTTTTTTTTTTTTTCCCCTAGAACTTATTCCTCAAACAGCTATGGTTCTGAATTTGTTTCAGTGAATGAGTAGAATTAATGCCCAGGTAAGGAAAGTTTGCTTCCAGCTTTGCTAGGGGCAGGGCTTTAAGGATTGTTCCCTCTTGTTTAGCTGAATGAGAAATTGTGGACTTCATGGATAAATCATTTAACCGCTTCTTTTTAACAGGAGGAACAGGTGTTGTAACAAAATGAATTTTTGTTCTGTGAGGGAAATGATTCTTCTTTATACGAGGTGGATTAAATGTAGTTTTTACGGTGCTAGGCACGTTAATTAAATTAATGAAAAAATTAAACTGCAACTATGTATGCGTGAACGCTTAAGGCAGGAAAAGAAGGGAATGTAATGATCTGTTATATAGAAAATTCTGTGTGTAAAAAAAAAAAAAAAGGATCCAAGGCTTAAATGATATTTTTATAGTGATGACTGAACTAAGAGTAGTCTTACAGTTTCCATAAGTTTTACCAGAGAAATGTGGGATTAGAATGGGTAATTTCTGCCAGGGGAAGTTGATTTTTTTATTTGGAATTCTGCAGGCTAAATTATATTACAGAAAGTAATTATTGTACAAAGATCTTGCAGTTGTGCCATCTGAAAAACTAGAAAAGGTTTAGGTTGCCAAAATCAGTGTGCTGAAGTGAATTCCACTGTTATCTAGGGATAAATTCGTAATTAATTGTTTCATTTTATAATGACGCATATGCAGACATTTGTGAAAATGTATAACAATTGCACAGTTGAAAAATGCGATTCTGACAATGACAAAATGCCTGTACAAGATGAGATTTAACGCCTGGTTCCCCGGAGCTGTGCCATTCAGCCAGGGCAAGTGCCGTGCCCCTCGGCAGGGCTAGCCTGGCAGGAAAGTCAAACTTTGCTTGTAGCATTCTCCGTCAGTACTGAGTGTGCGGTTCCATGCTGTCTCGGGTTTGGAGGTTGCCCAAGCCATATCAGCCTGTACGGTCGTGTTACATTGCAAGTTCCATCTCATAAGAATGATACTTAAATATGCACTGCCGATGTGTTGGAAAAAGTGTTATTCAGTCGTCGTTTGCTAATGACAACGATGACTGGCTCTTGCGATATTTGTATGTCTCAGAGCCCAGTTAGGAAAATCTAATCCCATGAGAATGCTATTTCTGTCTCTCCCTGAGTCTACCATGAGATCTAAAACTTTGCTCTGATATTTTAAGTGTAGCTGGTGTAAAAAGGTGTGGGTAGTATCTTAACCTCTAACTTATGTTCCTGCATTTTTATTTTTTTTGTGTGTAACTATCTTGATTCTTTACTTGCTCATTGAAGACTGCCAGTGTGCACAGGGTCAGAGGGTTCATGCCCATTTTTGTTGCTGAGAAGTACGTAAAAATGATATATGTGTCTAGTTTAGTAAAACTTTTCAATGCTTCCGTTCCATATTTATCACAGAACTTACACTTCCAAATAAAATGCCAATTGCTATAATAAAACAAACCCTGACAGCAGAGAATTCTTGCTTTACATACCAAAATATATTTGCTATTTTGTATTGCTTCTTGGCTGACTTTATACTGGTTTCTAAGGCTAAAGAATGTCTTGATTAGAATAAATGCTAACAGAAGCTAGTTTTAATTTAATGCATGTTGGATCTAGTTAATTCTTTTGCTTTCTTTCACGTTCTGTATGTTGAGTCAGTAATCATGCAAATGAAACCCAGCACAAGTATTTTTAAAAAAATTCTTTGTAGAAATATTACTCACCTTAATGCCAAAGACTAAAAAAATGGCAATAATGTAGCTATTGCTCTTTATTATCCCACCACTGAGGTTTGGGGTTTTTTTTTATCAAATGTCTAAGCTCGCATTTGTCTCCCACCTTTCTCCTTCCTTTTGCTAGTATTTATTAAAGCTTCTCAGAATCTTGCTGTTGGAGGCATTGCTTGGTCATGAATCAGAAAATACCATCACTCTCATTTTTTTCTAAATAAATCTTAACTTACAGAACTTTAATGGTTTAATTTTTAAACATTAGCTCCTTCTATCCTAATCTTCAGCATATTTCCATCCTCTTTTGCCCGCTGACGTACAGACCCTCTGATCGCTTTTAGACCTAACATGGTATACTTGGGGCTGTTACCACTGATTCTCAGAAGTAGTATTCATAACTGAAACCCAGTAATGGAATATACTGTAGTAACAACAAAAAATAAGTAGGATATTGCTCCTGCTGAAGTTCTCATTTGGGATAAATTAAAACAAAACAATGATAAACTGTACTAAGTTTGGACAAAGCAACTGGAGTTATTTCTGATAAAATGGCTTGCTTTAGCTAATGGTGTTTTACCTGTTAAACATTTGGCTGATAATTCAACAGTCTTTTCATTTACCCAGTGGACCTGAACTTTCACTAGTACTTTCAGAATGGCTATTTATTGTTTTATATTTATTGTGGTATTAGGCTGCCAGCCTAGAACTAAGCTTGTTGTAGTTTGGCTGTACGTGTTTTGTTTTATTTTGGTTTGTTCATTTGTTTGTTTGTATCCTTCTTGCCTCAGCCGTAAGCCAAAACGTACGTGAATCGACTTAGACCAAATAGATTTAAGCAAAATCCAGAGTGGCAATTCACTGCCTTATGCTCCCAGTATTCTCCCAGAGCCTTGGACTTTATGATAGTTTTGATCATAGGCTAGAAGTCCTAGCTTGAGTTTCAGTTTTACGTTGTCCATCTCTGCAAACAGTATTTCAGAGCGGGTAAGACTGCAGCCAGGGTAACATCAGCAAGTTCCCAGAACCTTTGATAAGCAGGCTCCATCCACTAAGGAACTAAGCAGGGCGTGATATATTGATTTTCAGGCTCTCTGATGAGAAAGCATTTTGATCCCTCAAACATTGTAATGACACATGACTTTATCTCAATACCTTAGGCTGCTAAGGGAGATGCTGGATCACAAAAATATAGGTAATAATATAGAATAAGGAGATAGAGTAAAAGGACTATGTCTAAAATGTTTTTCTCTCTCTTATTTACCCAAATAATATAAACAGGACCAAAAATGATTACAATATAAAGGTAAATGGTTGGAAGTGCAGTATTTTGATTTGACGGGGAGGGTTAGTTATCCCCTGGTTATGCATTTTGAGCATATTTTAGAAAATGAGAAGCTTGTATTAAAATCTGAAGGTTGGAAGTAATTTTTTGATAAAAGGATTTTTTTCTGCTAAGACTTGAAGTTAAAATCTTCTGAAAGAGAAATTGTGTCGATTGCTGGAAAAAAAAATAATCCTCTAATGTTTCAGTTTCTGTTCTGCTATGGCTTGTATGAGTTCCTTAACTCAAATTCACATATATTTTAGCAAACTAAAGGAAAAAAGAAATGGAGTATGTTTTAGAAGTCATTCAAAACATAGACTTGGGAAAGATTTTAACCTTATTTCTGATGCCATTTAGGCATGTGTTTTGACACTTACCTTCAACGAATACAGAATGACACCTGGGTCTTTTTCTCAGGACTGGTCTAAGTGGCTGTGTAGAGCTCCACAGACGGAGGGCCCCGTGCGTGGCAGGTACAAAAGGCATCCCCAGTGAGGCTGTTTCCTAGGGAGGCGAGTGCAGTGCTCCCCGTGATGTGCATGGAGGAGATGTGCCACATGGCTCCTGAGCAGATCTGCTGGGTGGGGGGAACCAGGTGAGTCCAGAACTGAAGCAGGGCAAGTGGAGCCAAGGACTGGGCAGATGCGACCTGGTGTATTTCATGTTTTTTTGGGACCATTCGTGGGGTCAGGTCCTTAAACATTGGGAGAAATCCTTGGAGGCTGTGCAGCTGTTGGTCGTGCAGCACGGTGAGCTTCATTTTGTCTGGTTTTCTGTTTCTCCTCTCTACTGGCTTTTCCCTCTAGTGCCTTGGCTCATCCAGCCTGACAAACCATTTCCTTGCTCTCTGGTTGAACTGGTCACAAGGAGACTCTTCTGCTTGCAAGGCTTTGCTGTGTGCACATGCGATTCCTTGCTGCAAAGGATGTTTAATTTACCTGGCAGTCAGCGTATGTCTGTCTGTACATCTCTTTATGCTTGTGGTTTGAGATAGGACTGGTGGGGCTTCCTCAACCTGCCCCTTCCCTCAAGAGAAAAAAGTTGCCCCCATCTACTCCCCACAATGTCCACTACCGCTGCTGCTGCTGCTCTTCTCCATCCCCACCAGCAGCTGGATCATAGTCTCACACAGCCCCATGGTGGAGGCACCAAAGCTGAACATTACATCTGCTGGTTTCAGTGTGGTCCCCACCTCATGGCCATGACTCTTGCCATTCTCACAGTTCTCCACTGCATCCCACTTTATTTTCCCTTACTGCTACTTTGCTCCCAAGCTTTGTCCCCCTCTCCCTTCCCCTTTTTTAGTTAAAAATTAGGAAGGCTTCCTTGCCTTTTGTATTTATTACTTATTTTTGAAGAAGTAGCTGTATTTCAGCCATACTTTGTTTCCTCTGTTTTTCATAGGCAAATACCACCCGTCTGGCTGCCTCTTGGGAGACTCTCATCTAGTGGGAAAGGGCAGTTGCTCAGAAGCACACCAGAAGTTCACAAAGTGGTGTTGAGCCATGTGAGGGGAGCTTTAACCTACCCCTGCCTGTGGCTGGTCACAGTCCCACGCCGGTGAGTGCAGGAAGCGTTACTTTGGGAAGAGGCTCGATGCCTGTAGGTTGCGTGGTGGCAGGAGGGGCCGAGGAGGAGGCAAGATGGGATGGTGGGTGTGTAGCTGTCCTGGCTGGAGAGGGATGCATCTGCAGCAGCGGTGGTGGGGTGTCTGCTTGCACCCGTGAGTGGCTTTGCAGAGCGCTGTCACCTCCTATGGAAGAGAGCAAGGGTTTGTACTTGGGCCATGGTGTTGGTTATCAGCAGCAGCTGAGCACAAGCTTCCCCACGAAGGACATGAGGGTAAAAGGGGGAGGGTAAGGGGGAAAAGGAGTGGTGTTGGGGAAGGTTTGGCACTGCCTAGGAGTTTAATTTGTGATGTAAATGTTGAAGTACAGTGTGTGCTTTTTAGCTTTGTAGATGACATCAGACTGGCAGTGACAGCAGCAATGTCAGAGGATATGATTCAAATTCGAAATGACCTTGATGAATTGGGAAAAATGCCCTGAAGACCACGGAGATGCTCAGGCTCAGTGCTGAGGTTGAAATAATAAGCTACACATCTTCAGGAGGGGAGCCGAGGTAAGGAGGCCTTGCAGTGGTTCATGGGGGAGAAAGAGTATGTGGCAAAGCTGGAAAGTGAGTGGTGGAAGGAGAGGAAAAAAAAACTGGAAAGGTAATGCCAGTGTTTAGTGACTCAGGGCAACCTGAACTGAAGGTAAGCACTGTGCTTAGCTTTCATCCTATTCGCAACATATTGTGACCCCACGAGGTTTATTATGAAGATAATTGGGGTGGTAATAAACTAAACATAAGCTAAATCTTTTTGCAGGTGTTGTTGCACCATGGATTGGATTGTATCACAGAACTCAGTTTCATCAGGGTTTGTTAATTCTCACTGTCTGAAAATCTGACTGGATTTACAAAACACAAACAATTTTTTCCCTCACAGCAAAGGAGAAACTTTAAGCCTCGGATGTCTTTTTCCATGGTAATGTAATTAAAAATATGAGTCAAAACCTCAACAAATAGAAAACCAATGCAAGATTACAACATCATTTTCAAGACAGCATACTGGGAACGTGTGGCTCAGACTGCCCAGAAGGAGCCATTTGATCAACTTGTCGGACTAGATACAAATAGGTGTAATTTTCTTTAGAGCTGCCGCCTAGGGAGTTACGTAGGCATGTGAATGCCCGCTAGGTCCCAAAATTGGCTTGTGAGGTTTGTCTAAGGAACTCCCCATCAGAGGATGCAGCGTATCTGTGGAAAGTCACTCTTGCAATGCGATGAGTGCTTTTGTGCTGGGGCACTGTGGTATTTGGGAAATGCAACTCTGGCTAGTTCCCAGACTGCAGTTCAGTGGTGTGGGTCACAAATAAAAAGGGTTGCATGTCCTGCGCAGCTCCCCAGAGGTTCCTCATTTCTGCTGCTGAGGCAGACAGCTGGCTTTCTAAGACCTGGAGAAATCAAAGAGGGTAAGGGCTGGAGGGATTGGGTCCAGGAGCAGAGCAAGGGGTTTGGAGGATGTCTCTCCTCCTTGTCCCTCCCTGTGGCGCTGCAGGATATAAAGTTATCTGGGGCTAAAGGAGAAACACATGTTTTCAACCTCCCCATCCTTCACTTGGTCAGCTTAGATGGAGTAACACGTCCAAGCTCCCCAGCAGCTCTGGGAGGAGTTGTTCAGGTGCGTTTGGGACATAATGATGCACAAAATTACAAATCATCCTGTGCTCTGACTTGCTTATAAATGAGTTGGCTTTAATTTGAAAGCCTTATATTTGGGTTAGTGCTCTGCCAAGCCAAGGCTAGGATTTACTGCCAACGGGGCTGAGGGCTATTGTGCCACTAGATGGTATTAGGTAGAATCACACAGTGAGGTGGCCCCATCTCCCATCGGGACTGTGCTTTCTTAATTAGCCCGTGTGGGAGCTGAGCTGTGCTTACCCAGCTGCCAGACACAGGGCGGCTCACGTGAAGCGTCGGCAGTGAAACTATGGGGCAGATAAACTTTGTGTATGTAGGTGTGCTATGAGTGGCTTCCCAAATTAGTCATTACTTATCATTACAAAACCCATAACTTTAAAAGTTGTGTTTGCAACACCTTGCTCACAAGTGTCACAACTAGTAAAAGGTCTGTTGTCTGGCTGTGGTTATAAACTGGCATGTGAAGTCAATCTGTGTTACTTGAGTTTAATAATAAATGGAACTGTAACTCATAAGTAATGTGGTTGTGTATGTCTGCTTTCTTTCATTACAGCAAGATGAAAAATTTGCTTATTTCTCTCTTTTACTTTCTCACTTATCTTATTTGGCACTGTTTTAGTGGAGCTGTTGTCCCGGCCTGCAGAGTGTCAAATCCCTGACTTCAGCCTCACTTGCCTTTTCAAGCTAGTTTACCTTATTAGTCTATTCACTGCTGAATTTGCCCTTGCTGACTTAATCTTTATTAGTATTTTTTTTTTTTTGGTGTATCCTATCTGGCAGTGCTTTATTTATCAATAAATAACCCCAGAGGTATTAAGTGGTAGCAAACTTTCTAGAGACCTCCACAGGCAGCTGACATGTCTCTTTTTCCAGACCAATGGTCACATCAGCCTCTGCTGTGCTAAAATATGCTAAAATGATCAATAATCATGGCTTGTGAAGACAGGACTAACTCAAGGAAAAATTTCCCCTTAAACTCAGTGTTGCATAAAGATAGTCATTGTTGACTGTCAAGTTACTGCCATTAACACTTCCAAGTAGCCAAACTTTTATTCATCACTCTACAAACTCTAGTTTTTTACTGTCTCTAGTTGTAAGTTTTTCTGTAGTTCCTCAAGTCACAAAATGTCTTAATTTTTGAAGGCTTGAGGCAATGAGAAAGAATAAGATACATTTAAATCCACCTTCCTTTCTCTGCAAGGTGCAATTCCTGCGCCATAGTATCGCGTATTATTACTTCCTTGTCAAGATGTAATTGGCAGAGTCGCTGGGGTACTCTCCCATTCTTTTGGGGGCTTTTCGGCGTCTTGGACAGCAGATAGTGTCAGAAGCAGTGACAAATGACGCTGGCAAAGCACCAGCATTATAACGAGCAAAACATTTGCCTTGTGTGCCTCAAATCTTGCCTGTTCTCTGATTACGTTTACTTATCTAAATACAGGCAGAACCTCTTCCTACAGACTTTTTTTGCTATTTTTGCTGGCATTTCCTCCAGCCCTGATTTCTCTAACCAGTTTATATACATTTAGTCCAATTAATTATATTGCACTTTGGCAGCAGATTTCCCCAAGTACCTTCCTAAGCCAGTGGCTCCCAAGGGGTTGTTCTCTTGGGAATGGTGATGAGCCCAAGAGCTCATTTTTGGAGAGGAGCAGCTTGCAGTGAGAAGTGAATCAGAAGTACAGAAGTCGGATCACCAGCTGAGGTGGGAATTTCTGTTGAGAGCCCTCTGCAAAGCTCTCTGCATACCCTGTTCAGGGAAAATTGGGGAAGGGTGGATTTTGCTGAGCAGTGGGTTTTAAAAGCTGCTTTCTTCCCGGGCCCTGAATCAAGTTATGTGCAGAGCGATCTCTGTGCAGGTAGACTGTCACTTGTATCCATGTGCTTGCAAGCCCTGCCAGTGGACCTTCATGTATGATGTCCTTTTTTCACTCCCTCCTCTTCCTCAGTGGTACCTGAATACATATCGAGACGTAGACAAAGCCACTGGGTAGGGATGCAGAATAATGGTGTTAAGGTGATTTGGTATGTTTTTCCCTGTTGTGTTTTGTTTTGGCAGCCTAAAGAAATCATTACTAGGTGGCTTTTCAAAGGCAGCTTCAGAGCTATTGCCTTGATGTTGTCTTGCCTGAACTTCATTCACACAGAATCACAGAATGTTTCGGGTTGGAAAGGACCTTAAAGACCATCTAGTTCCAAACCCCCTGCCATGGGCAGGAACATCTCCCACTAGACCAGGCTGCTCAAAGCCCCATCCAGCCTGGCCTTGAACACTTCCAGGGATGGTGCATTCACAACCTCCCTGGGCAACCTGTTCCAGTGCCTCACGACCCTTACGCTAAAGAATTTTTTCCTAATATCCAATCTAAATCTCCCCTCTTTCAACTTGAGGCCATTACCCCGTGTCGTATCATAACACTCCCTAATAAAGAGTCCCTCCCCATCCTTCCTGTAGGCCCCCTTTAGGTACTGGAAGACTGCTATAAGGTCTCCCCAGAGCCTTCTCTTCTCCAGGCTGAACAACCCCAACTCTCTCAGCCTGTCTTCATAACAGAGGTGCTCCAGCCCTCTGATCATCTTTGTGGTCCTCTGCTGGACCCGTTCCAACAGGTCCATGTCCTTCTTGTGGTGAGGACTCCAGAGCTGGACGCAGTACCCCACGTGGGGTCTCACCAGAGCGGAGTAGAGGGGCAGAATCACCTCCCTCCACCTGCTGGCCATGCTTCTTTTGACGCAGCCCTGTATGCAGTTGGCTTTCTGGGCTGCGAGTGTGCATTGCCTGCTCATGTTGAGCTTCTCGTCCACCAGCACCCCCAAGTCCCTCTCCTCAGGGCTGCTCTCAAGCCATTCTCCACCCAGCCTGTATCTGTGCCTGGGATTGCCATGACCCAGGTGCAGGACCTCGCACTTGGCCTGGCTGAACTTCATGAGGTTTGCACGGGCCCACCTCTCAAGCCTGTCCAGGTCCCTCTGGATGGCATCCCTTCCCTCCAGTGTGTCGACCGTGACACACAGCTTGGTGTTGTCAGCAAACTTGCTGAGGGTGCACTCAATCTCACTGTCCATGTCACCCACAAAGATGTTAAACAGCACCAGTCCCAGTACTGACCCCTGAGGAACGGCACTCGTCACCGGTTTCCATGTGGACATTGAGCCATTGACTGCAACCCTTTGAGTGCGGCCATCTAGCCAGGACCTTATCCACCGAGTGGTCCATCCATCAAATCCATGCTTTTCCAATTTAGAGACCAGGATGTTGTGTAGGACAGTGTCGAACACTTTGCATAAGTCCAGGTAGATGACATCGGTTGCTCTCCCCTTATCTACCAATGCTGTGGCAACATCGTAGAAGGCCACCAAATTTGTCAGGCACGATTTGCCTTTGGTGAAGCCATGTTGGCTATCACCAATCACCTCCTTATTTTCCATGTGCCTTAGCAAAGTTTCCAGGAGGATCTGCTCCATGATCTTGCCAGGCACAGAGGTGAGACTGACAGGCCTGTAGTTCCCTGGGTCATCCTTTTTTCCCTTTTTGAAAATGGGGATTATGTTTCCCCCTTTCCAATCAGTGGGAACTTCACCAGACTGCCACGACTTTTCAAATGTAATGGAAAGCGGCTTGACGACTTTATCTGCCAGCTCCCTCAGGACCCGTGGATGGATTTCATCCGGTCCCATGGACTTATTCACTTTCAGGTTCCTCAGATGGTCCTGAACCTGATCTTCTCCTACAGTGGGTGGTTCTTCATTCTCATAGACCCTGCCTTTGCATCCTGCAAGTTGGGCAGTGTGGTTGGAGCCCTTGCCGGTGAAGACCGAGGCGAAAAAGTCATTCAGCACCTCAGCCTTCTCCATATCCTGGGTGACCAGGTCTCCTGTCTCCTTCCTGAGAAGCCCCACATCTTCCCTAGTCTTGCCTTTACCCCTGACGTACTTACAGAAGTTTTTCCAGTTATCCTGTTGGCCCGTAGCCAGATTTGATTCTATCTGGGCTTTAGCTTGCCTAATCTGGTTCCTGGTCACTCGGACAGTTTCTCTGTATTCCACCCAGTCAACCAGTCCTTGCTTCCACCCTCTGTAGGCCTCCTTTTTGCTTTTGAGCTTGTCCAGGAGCTCTTTGTTAATCCACGCAGGCCTCCTGGCATTTTTGACTGACTTCTTCATTCTTGGGATGCACTGCTGCTGAGCTTGGAGGAGGTGATCCTTGAATACTAACCAGCTCTCTTGGGCCCCTCTTCCCTCCAGTACTTTTTCCCATGTTACCCTGCTAAGCAGGTCCCTCAAGAGGCCAAAGTCTGCTCTCTTGAATTCTGGGGTAGTGAGCTTACTGTGTGCTCTCCTCGCTGCCCGAAGGATCTTGAATTCAACCATTTCATGATCACTGCAGCCAAGGCTACCCTTGAGCTTGACACTCGCCACCAGCCCCTCCTTGTTGGTAAGGACAAGGTCCAGCATAGTTCCTCTCCTTGTTGGCTCTTCTACCATTTGAAGAAGAAAGTTGTGATTGACATATTCCAAGAACTTCCTGGATTTCTTGTGCCCTGCTGTGTTATCGTTCCAACAGATATCAGGGTGGTTGAAGTCCCCCATGATGACCAGTGTCTGTGAATGCGATGCCACTCCTATCTGTCTATGGAGGGCCTCACCTGCTCCGTCATCCTGGTCAGGTGGCCTGTAGCAGACCCCTACCGTAATGTCCTCTGCCCCTGCGTTCCCTTTAATCTTGACCCATAAGCTCTCTGTTGGGTCTGCATCCATCCCCAGGTGGTGCTCCATGGAAGATGCGTACTTTTGATGTGGCTTTTACATCTGGGTCTGGGTGAAGCTCACATGATCAGCAGCGTAGTGTGTGTTGTCTCCCTGGAAGGAGAAAGTCACCTCTGAGATTGCAGTGCAGGGAGTTACAGGAATTTCTATCATCAGGTCACTTCTGGCAAGAGAAACAGATGAGCGTGTGCCCCTCTCATGGCTCTGAGTGGGATGTTCAGCTGACCTTTGTTGCTTCCTTTGCTTTGGTTTCCCATTCAATAGTTAGGGTGTGAATGCCGGAGTCCAGAAATCCACTTTATCCCTGTGCCACAGCAGTTTTTAGAGTCAAGTAATCCTGATTCAGGCAGTTACAAAGTGAGACCTGTGTGGTCTGTTCTTCATGAACAACAGTAACTTCTGGTTGTCCTTAGTTGAGGGAGATGGGGACAATTGGCTGGGATCCCTTCCCTTGAGACCTGGTGCTTATTCCGTCATCTAAGCTATGGTGTATCGGCTAAGGATTGGTTGTCCTACATTATTACGTCATCTTCCTCCTCCCTGATTTGCTTCTTTTAGAAAATGAATAATAATACAATTTCCCTACTTTATTAAAGATTAAAGCTGGCTTTAATTCATTGATGCATCTTAATGGAAAATCGATTTCTTTTTTTCTCCCTAAAGATCGAAAATGATATTTTAAGAAAAGATTTGCTAACAAAATGAAAATGATGTCTTGATGTATGCCCTGGATTTCAGGGTTTGAAACTATTTTCATTAAGGAAAGGCTCATCATAATGCTGTTTAATTTTATCTCATTAAACTCTTTGCTATTTTGCAAGGAAGTGAGAGATGATTACTAGTCATTATCTGTTCTTGATTTACAGAAAACCAACATCATGAGGTGCATTCTCTGTCCTTAATTTTCAAAACTAGTAGGGCTGAAAGGTTTATGCACTGTTTGTTCTCTAAAAACAAACAATACCCAGAAATCAACAAACAAAAAACCCTCAACATCTTTCCGTTTTCTTATTGGACTAGGACACATAGTATAAATCTTACAAAGCCTAGAGCGAGACTGGCAAAATGCCAATCTGATGAAAGAGCATCATTACAAAGTCAATACCAAATGCCACGAAGAGTGCCATTAACTTGAAAAGAAGAATGAAAAAAAATATTTCTGTCTCATCTGAATGGTGTGGGTCAGATTTTGGTTTTTCATGCTGAATGCTGTTAGGCAAGACTGGAATAAGTTTGTGGCGGCCGTAGCAGTAGCAGGAAGCTGATGCAAAGGTTGAGACAAAGCCATGCCTTTTATCTGGAGTCCTTCAGTGCCAACTGGGGCAGCTCCCCTTTTCTTTTTCTCCTTACCTCTTTCCCTTAGTTTTGCTTCAGCCTACATCAAGCAGCTATGGACTATCAAGTGGATATGTAGGAACTCAGAAATGTCAAGCCTAGCCTTCTTTCTTCTGCTCTCACAGTGAAGCTGTGATGACCCAGTTTCCTTCTAATCTTGGTCCCCCCAGGGCCTCTCTGGAGCTCCTCTCTTTCTTTCTTTCTCTTCTCCGATACAGAAGATGTTCTTATCATAAAGGAATTATAATCAAAATGTTTCAAGAGGTGTGTTGTGGGGTGGGGAGACAGAACAGATTAGGAGGAGAGAGGAAATGGGGGAGCTGCATGACTTCTAGAAGAATGCAAAAAATACGAAGTTGGTGTAGCAAAAGTATTGCTGGTTTTGGGGACACCAGAAAGAACGCCAAACTGCCTGTCTTGGCAAAGAGGTGCCTTCGAGAAATGTAACGATGAGGATTTGGCCCTAGTGGTGTTGTGAGCCAAGCTCCCTTGCCTGCAGCAGTGGATTAGACCTGCAGAATCTGCGTTACCCATGTATTTTATATATATAAAAAAATATATATATAATATATATATATATATAAAAAATAAAAAACACTTAAAGGAAAATGTATTTGTGGTTTGGCAAAATAAGACTAAAATGACAAACTTTCTACAACAAATATGATTTTTGGAAAGGAGTTATTAAAATGATTTATGGCTCGACAAAAACATTTTATCAATAATACATGGTGAAAATATTTCATAGTGTGCTTTTCTAGAAACAATTCTTTTGAAAAATAACAACTTTGTAAGGTTTTTTTAAATTTTATAATATTGAATTGCTTTTTTATTGAATAGTGTTGGACAGAAACTGGAAAATACTAATCCATCCACATCTACCACCTCCAAGTCTTGGTCTTCCACAGCCCCCTTGGAATTTAACGACAGACATTTTTGAAAGGCATTTTAACTTCTAGCATTCAAAATAATGTCTGGAAAACACTCCTAAAGTTTTAGTCACTGAGTATGTATGATTTTAAAAATTAGGTAAGAAAGACATGCCTTACCTTTGTACTGAAATTAAGGCAGCTCTGACTACTTTTTCTGTTAAATTAGTTTCCCGTTACATCCATTGGCAGTGCAGAGTGTGTCAGCATGCTGGCACCTTGCTACCCTCCTGTTACACTTAATTGTAGTGGCAATCAGTATTAAAATCCGCTCCTCTCCCTTTCCAGAAACACAGCTATGTGGGGATTTCACCCTACGGAGATTCTTCTCCTGCCTTCCAAAGTGTTGTGTGTCTATGATGTGCACTCACGTGTTCATCCATAGACACATAAATGCCAAATATTTTGACCAGACCTGCCTTGAGTCATATGTATAATAGATATAGTATTATATACATATGTATCTAGGCATATATACACATACATATTTATAAGATTAAAAGTTTCTGAAAATGAGATTATTGCAAGGAATTGCAGTCACTAGAATTAAAATGGCAGTACTGAAACAGAGAACAATTACAGTTCGTACTTGGTGTTCAGGGTGACGGATCCCGCTGTGCTCCTGCTGAGTGCTGGAAGAAGCTCAGATAATTTTCGTATTGTGAATCTTCGTGAAGTGTTGGGGAATGATCCAAGATCCAGTAGGCCAGCTAAAGGAGATGTGAGTGGACTGTTTTGATTTCAGGGTCTTCCAACGCAGATAGCTAGAAATATTTACTAGACTAAAGCTTTAATGTTAAAATATAAACACAAATAATTTTTTTTTCCTGAAAATTTGATAGAGGAGACCTCTGAGGGATGTGGCATTCTCAAGTGCCTGAACTCAGACCTTGGGACAGTGTCTTTGCCCTGGCAGCTGGAGATTTTTGGCTACTGAAGTTCCCAACTGTGAAGATTTTATTTCAGCAAGAAAGATACTTTTTTTTTTTCCCTCAGGAAAATACTTTTTCATAACAGGAAAAGTTAAAAACTACTCTACCTGTAAAACAAGCAAGCAAACAAACAACTTTCCAGTTAGCCCTGCTGTTCCTTAAGGTGATATCATTATCTTACTGTGCCACTGCCTCCAAATGGCCTTGGAGACATCATTTGAAGTACAGTGAAATATTTGTCATGGAGTCAGAATGTTCTTGGCAGTTCTGAGAATTGCTAGATTAAGATTTTACCCATGAACCCAAAACAGTATTTTGTACACTTCTTGGAAACACATATAAACTATGATTATTTTCCTCCCCGCGCCCGCTTATGCAATAACATCCGTAAACATTTCTATCTACGTGGAAGGGTCTTGAGGTAAAAGCATACCATATTTTTCTGGACTTTAAAAACTTTTTATGCCAGAAGAGCATTTTGGTGTTAACACCAAGTGTAAAATAGAGCCCTTATCTTGTAAAACTAAGAATTTGGGGGAATAGTGTCAGCTGCAAATGGTATGTTGTTCAAGAAGTTGGTCGGGTTATTACCGATTTGTCCTTGATGAAGCCCTGTCCCCATCACTTTCTGGAGGACACTTAGCAGAGATGGACCCTTCCAGGTTGTATGTATCGGGGTGAGAGTCTCACCATCATTACTTTTAAAAATTTGGGATTTCTCTCTCCTTGATTTCCCTCTCCTTGCTGTGCAGCGGGTCCTTGTGCTGGCAGCTGCCTGTAGATGGGGCTGCTGTCCCATGCTGGCTGGGGCACTGGCAGCTGTGGTACAGATGGGTACAGATGTGGTGCACTGCAACGGCCAGCAAGTAACCATCGACCTTTAGCAATTTAGGCGATGCAAAGTGAGCATAGGTTTAAAATATTTTGTTTTATTAAATGTTTAAAATAACATAAACATCATATTAACAATTTTATGGCTGAGGTTCTCATAATTTGTGACTTTACCGTTTTATCTGATTTGAGAGCTCAAAAGATTACACCTTAACGTTAGAAACTTTGTAATTAGGATTTGTAACAGTAAGTTGTCTCATAGCTAACAAGAGAATAGAAATAGCAGATAGAACCATATAAACTTTGGACAGTGGGAGAGTACATATTTTACTATAAACTGGGGTCTGCCAAGATTATTTAAGAACAAGAAACCTTTTACAAGCAGTTTCATGTTAATCTGAACAAACCAACTCAATTCATAGTTGACTTTTAAGCAATAGAGAAAAGTGGGATAGTACATCTTTAATTATTCCCCAAATATGCATATTTTTTGTTTTTAATTCTCTTAAGTAAGACTGTACCACCTTCATACCGATATTTAGCACCATGTAATGGGATATTCACCATTTAGCTTCTGGGCAATGTACAGTATGTTATTTACTCTGCGCTAGAATAAAGGGTCCAATTGAAATAAAAGTTCGTCCTTGCTTTCTGCGGTAGAACGTCAACGCTGGAAGAGCAACAGCATGCTTTCGACCATGAAGCTGTGGCTTATTTACAAACAAAAGAATGCCCCCCTCCCTCTTTTCCCAGTTGTTTATTTGTGATGAGGATTTGATTAATAGTACTACAGCCTGGGTTTCCTTTACACTGGAAACTAGGGTGGGTTTTAATCGCATCATCTTAAACTGAATTGGAACAGTGCATACCGAACAAGCACGGCCTGGCATTTCAATATGAGCTCCGCTATTTTTACCATCTCTGTATGTTCTATGAGAAGACTGGTGGTGAAAGATATAACTATACACACGGGCATACATCATCATGTTTTCTTAGAAAATGTAAAATAAGAAATTTCTTGAGGAGGTGGGTAACGTGCCAACAACCTGTAATATACCAGTATGTCTGTTACCGCCCCGCCCCCGGCCAAGAAAGAATTGTCTTTTCTTAACAAAGTTATTGGGATAGAGGGTGGAGGGGTGAGGAGAAATTTTATTTTTTTGGTAACAGACATGCTGGAGATAAACAGCTTTGGTCGTCAGTCAAAAGGCAGTTTAAATTCAGATTAATTTTTGGGATTTGGGTTCTTTGTTATGGCAATTTAATTAAAAAAAAAGAGAGATACTTCTTAATTGCAAGCTTATGCCCGTTGCTTTTTGACAGTGAAATGATATTCAGCGTTTCATTGCTTTCACACAGCAGTTCATAGCTATAGCCTACGGACTAGTGTATATGCAGAGTATCAACAAAATCGTACATCGGGTTCAGCAGTGGTCCGTGTTATTTCTGTAGCAGCACTGCAGGCTTCTGACACCTTGAGGGGGTAGATACACTGCAGGTTCATAGGGTACAAGCAATTACAGAGGATAATCCCATTATCTTGTGGCAGGTATTTTCTTTTGCGGCTGTGTGGAATGACTGCTGCTGTTGTTCTCTATGCTGCCTGTTGGTAGCTGGGGGAAGGACAGAGGAGCCTTTCAGTCCATACAGTTTATTACAAGAGCCCATAATGATAACGAAATGCTGATGGAGCTCTTCCCTGGCTCCTTGGGAGGCAGAGTCCTCTGAGTTTGGCAGCTCATCCTTGTCTGATCCCTTGAGTCTCTCTTTGCTCGTTTCAGCTGGATGTTCTGTGCCCAGCAATGCTTCTGCTGTCTATGAGCAGAGGCTGCAGGAATGCTCCTTCTGCTCCTCTCTCCTTCCCATAGCACTGACCATGCTACCTCTGAAGGGAAAAAAAAAACAAACCAAAAGCTTCAACCGTACAGGCACTAAAAGCTCTAGCCGTTAGCCATGAGTAATATCCACTCCTGAGTTGTTTGCGTTAATTTGTGCACGGTTGCCACAGGACCTCCGATTTAACTAACAACTGCATTTGGCTTTTCTTTTGTCAAAAGCTTGCGAGTGTACATGAAAAAGCAACAGCTAGAACAGGGAAGAAAAGAAGTGGCTGTCACTTGGTGTTTTCTTTTAGGCATTTTCCCCAAGACTTGGGTTTCTTCAGAGCAGATACAAATGCACCAAGGAGCACACAGTAAAACATCAAAGATAAGTCACTGCTTGAGGTGAGAACAAGTTCTTATGCCAGGTCCAGCTTTCCACGATGACAGTCATGACTAGCACCCAAAGGCCATTGCCATGTGTCAGTCTCAGCATTGAAGTTTTTCTGAAATATTTCTGTGGTTCAGACAACCACCTGAAAACATCTCAAGCCACAGGAAATGGACTGAACATTCAAGTTTTACTGCATGTTACATCTGTGTTAAGAAAAGCTAAAACAGCTTGATCCCCCCTCCAGGCAAGGCCAGCGCTCTGGAGCCAGCTGCTGGCAATGCTGCGTGGGCTATGAAAGGTCTCCAGAAAAGCATACACCATCTACAAACAGATATGTTTCTGCAACATCCCAAGCAGCTCCTGCTGCTTTCCAGAGATGCGTTGAAGCTTTGCTTCAGCTGTTACCTTCAGCAAAATGCTGAAGAGCTTTATAACACCATACCACCATTGTTCTGAGTGAAAGCTGAAGCGTCTTTTTTGCACGTGCACAAAACAGGTCGGGATATGCTCACGGTGAGAAATGATACATCTCAGACCTGTTGGGACAATGGAGCCTGTGCAAATAACTGTAGATGCCTAGAGGCATGTGAGGCATGCACGGCATGGGGGGGAAGCATTGGGGAAGGGAAGGCAGGACACTTTACTCATAGTAGGTCTGGTCCACATCAGCCAGCTGTTGTAGGTGTAGCAGGTCTACAGTATTTCACTTTTCTGTGAAACTCAAGTTTGTGTCTCTCGTGCACAGCGTAAGACTTCTGATCCCCTTAGGCGTGGCTTCTCTTTGTACATAACGCAGGCATGTAAAAAGATCTCTTAGGAGTTAAAATTCTTACTTTTTTTATGAAATTTGATTCAAAATAATCTGCACTTTTGTTTTGTTTTGTTTTGTAGCCTTTCATATGAGAAGACTGGAAGCTGGCTGATGACTGGTTATTTACTCGAGGGAATGTAGCCTTTCTAGAGGAAGCCCTACAGCAACCTGCCTCACTCCACCAAGGTAGCCACAGTCTCTGCACAGCTAAGTATCACCATACCCACTGCTAAGGAAGCGCTATACATGAAATAGCTGGTCCCCAGCACCCCAGCTCCTAGTTTCTCAGGCAGTGACACCTCGCTAATGTGCAATGCACAGCATCCATTGCCAGCTTTCTGGAGCTGGAATTATGCCTAACAACCAGTACAGTTTCATTTTGAAAGTCTTGCTTTCAAGGCAAGAGCTTAAAAAATTTGCATCTTTGTAAACTGGGTGCTTGACCTAATTGAGCACAGATCAGAAGTAAAGTAATGTGTGACAAACACAGGGGCCTTTGATAGGGAATGCCAGAGCCTTGGTCAGGTTCTGCTGCAGGCATCCTTTGGCAATTGCTTGAAACTAGACCTCTGGGGCTTAAGGGGGAAGATTAATTCCTTGCACCTTTAGAAAAACTTTTGAACTAGCTTGGAGGCCTAAGATATAAATATACTGTCATCCTAACTGACTCTTGCCTGCACTGCCAAAAACAAGTATAATTTTTTTAAGAATGCCAGCTTTGTAAATGCTCTGCTATTCTCAGCTCTCCACAGATCAACTGTGTCATTTTTTTTTGTGATGTAGCATTACTTCTTCAGACAGCTAGCATGACACAAGACTAGAGAGACTGGATGCTGCATTGTTTCAAAAACTAGCTGCTTGAAGTGCTTATTCAGTGTTGTCTGAATAAAAAAAATATTCCAGTACTAGATTTGACTTTGAAAATCTGATAGCATGATAAATCTGTTGCTGTTGCACTAAGGCCGTTGTTGCACCAGCTACTTTGAAGAAGGCTCGCTCTTTCCTCCTCAGAGGAATTCATACTTCACTAGGTGAAACAAGCATCTCCAATAGCCATGAGTGTTAGGAAGATCCTTGGGTTCCTTTCTGAACTGCAGTGCACTACCTTTCTGAACAAAATGCACTACCTTCACAGTGCATGATTGTTTTTACATACAAGCCAATGAAACCTTTCCTATTCTCCACAAAAACAAGTTTCAGACTTTTTAATTCCTACTGACAGGAGTGGTAGCAGATTTCCTCCATACACATCTTTACACTTTCTTCGCCAGTGGAAGTGATCAACAGCAAAGTGATTTAGCTGTAATGAAAGCGTGAAGGACAGTATCAGGCTGGTTTTGAGCCACAGGGAGAGAAGTTTTCTGCAGACAAATGGAAGAAAAGACCTATTCCTCAAAAATAATAAAGAGTTTCTGAATTCTTCTTCAGTCTTTTAAGAAGTCTCCTCTTTATTCTCAGGGCAAATACAGCATTTTTCAAGCCAAAAACATGTTCCAAGCAAATGTGATAAATGCAAGAACAGGGCGTTTTTAATAGACGGCAAACTTAACCACAGAGAGAAAAAATCCCTCTGCATAAGAAAGCAGTGTGTGCGAGTACGTACATAAATTCTATGCACATCTTCAGTTATGGCTTGAAAGGATCAGTCCTCAGTAGCAATCTAAGACAAGATCTGAAAACTGTTCAGTGTGTTCACTGGCCTAGTGTAAGTGGTCTTTTTCCTCCTCTAGATTTTGAAAACTGAAAAAGTGAAATCAAGTTTTTCAATAAGGTACCATTTCACTGAATGAAAATGAATGAATAGGCTCTTTAGGAAGACCTCTTACAGGTTAATTTCCTTGTCTGGGTCTTCTCTGATGGCATCCTTTTCTTCCAAGGTTGTATGCTTTAAATTTGCTTCTTTTGAGGAAGAAGATGGGATTAAGATAACCTAGGTAGTACATGGGAAGACAATGACTTTGGTTAATCTTTACTCTTACACATCAGACTCTAGATGAATGGTTCCAGCTTGACCTGTTCCTAAAGCTTCAGTTATGGCTTTAAAAATTGGCCTAGTCCTATGGAAGAAAGACCACCATGTATTAAAGCATTAGTTAAAATTAAAAAGGTGAACATATAACAGTGCACAATAAACGCAGGCTGCTGTTGGAGGGAGTGGATATTTCTGCTACTTTCAGACCCCAATGCCCATAGTTGCTGATTAGAGGAGATGGCGGTCCTTCTGGAAGAGACCGGTTGCTGATGGGTGGCTTCAGTGCCTGATGGTGCTGGATGCCCTGAAGTAGGAAAGGAACTTGTAGCAGAGGCTCACCACAAAGTACCAGATGTTTCGCGCCATCTGTGACCTTGCAATGAAAATGCGCCAGATGATCACAAGAAGGGTGGTGTTGAATGCATATCGGATGTTCCTCAGTCTAAGAAAGAGAAAGAGACATCTTATGCAGAAAGACAAAACTAACAAAAAGCTTAGCAGCTTGCTTCATTTGCTACAGGTAATTTTGTAAGAAATCCTGTCTACAAGTGGCCCTTGGGCTTTTTGCTATTCCTGTTTTGGTGAAGACACTGTACCTAAGATGTCCCTACCATCTTGCCAAGGACCATGCTGAAGTTACGGTATAGTGAATAGTTAATGGGATACCTATATTGCAAGTGTCTCTTGTTCCATGTACTGTCATTTCAGACCAGAATAGACAACGGAGCCATACTGAGAGCTGTTTTCTTAATGACAGTCAAGTTCCAATACCTTCTGCTCTAATTTGGTGTGTTGGCTATTTTTCACTTAGTAAGATTGGTGAAAGGCTGGAGGACCTTTGCAGGAGCTGATGAATAAGGTTATCCTTTTTGGTTGAAACCTTGCCTTTAATGTTGGGAAATTACTAAATAATCATAATCATAAATGGTCTTCACTTTTGCAGTACTGCAGCACTGGGGTTTTGGGTTTGCATTCGGGGTTTTTTGTTTGGTGGTTTTTTTTTTTTTTTACACCATATATTTAAATGGCATTATTGGGTCTTTAAGATGCTAATCATCTTGTCCTCTTTCTTTCAAGCAAACTTAAGCAGTTCTCTAATTCTCACTTTCCCAGTATCTGACCAAGGGAAGAAAGCTTCATACATAAAATGACCAAGACTGATTTAATTTTTCTAGGAGTCCTTGGTTGGTTTTTTTTTGTGGTTTTTTTTTTTTTTTTGTAAACTTTATCACAGCACTATGCCTGCCTATTTGGCCTATAAGGTAGTTCTTCACCTGTTACAGAGGTTCTTCTAAATCCTTTAAAAATGAGCCATAAACGAAGAACTTGTTTAGGATTCCTTGCTAGGGCAACAAGCTGTATTATGCTTCTAGCATTTACAGTGCACAAAAATGGTTTTCTTAAAGGAAACAACCAGGCTTGTACTCCAAGGGAGTTGCTCTTTCTCCTTTTGCCTGCACTTCTCAGTAAAAGGGCTGGAGAAGACAGGAAGAGCATAATCTTTAACCGAATAGGAGAAGGACAATCTCAAATTGCTCATTCAGACTCTCCTAAACTGTCACCTAGGACTGAACACACAAACTCTCCACCAATTTTGGAGAATTTTTGCCCATTCTCCCCAAGGAATTAGAAACCACAACTTTAAAATATAATCTAAAATCATACAAATGCTTAAAGTTTTTATGCAATGTCTTTGAATTGCTAAAAACTTTTAGGAGCTTCACAAAATCTAAATCTGACCCTTATTTTCATATTGTAATTCTGAATGACCAAGATCATCTCCATACCTGTATTCCTCTTATGCATTGTAACTTCATTACTTGGTCATCGGCTAGCGAGGGATAATATCTAGCCCCTAATTGTTGGTGTCATCAAAAGTCCGCTTTTTTCTTCAGGGTGGAAAAATAAAACACTGACAACACTCTGTAAGAAATGAGCTATGCTATGCTTATCTCAGTATTATTCAACAACAATTATTGCCATATAAATAGAATAATTTTCCTCAAAGGCCATTCAAGGTAGCCAGGAGCTCTTGTCCTTGTCACTGGGTATGACTTACTTTCGTAAGTGCTGCTTTGCTGCTGGAATGCCAGCCATGTCCTCATTTAGCAAGTACTTCTTCGCACCTAGGCAGTAGCTTTCAATGTATTCTGACCAGTGCAGCTGACGAACGTCAAAGTTGTATAACTGGGATTTAAAAACAAAGAGCAGAAATTAAATGCTAGAGTTCAAAACAAGTTCACTTTAAGCATCAATTCTTCATTGACCTCCGTTCCTCACAAGGCCCTCTCTCTGAAGTTCTTAAAGTCATGAAGTTTCCAAGAAGACATGGGCACTAACAGACTATATTTCACAGCTGTCGATTAATGTCTTATCCAGCTGGGAATCTGGGTAAAGCAAGCAGAAATTTAGTGCTAGCTGGCAGAAAATAAAAAGATATATTTGTCTTTCAGGTGGCAATTTCTCCCTAAATACACTTATTTGTACGGACACATACACAAAACCACCAAATCAAGGAAGAAAAATGGCATTCCACTTAGGTAAATGGATTCATCTGAAAACCTCCATGCAGTTTTTAATGTGTCACTAGAATTATGTATAAATACATGAATTGGACATTGATTGAATCAACAGGTGCTTCTGCATCAGTATAACTCTGTGCTGCATTCTCTCTCAGCATCTACATCAACAGAATTCAAGAAACGGGTTACTCTGGTTTGGCATCAAAAATTCTCAGTGTAGAGCTAATTACCCCAGATAATTTCAAATGCTGATATTGGAAAAATTGTTAGCAAGCTCTCAGGTGGCTGCCTGTCTGTTAGAGCAAAGAAAGTATCTGTAAAGAGAAAGAGGTCTTCTTGTAGAGAATTTTTTTTTTAATGAATGAGTGAAGGGAACGGCATTTCTTACTTACAGGGTCCTAAAAGGGAAGATACTCAAACACCTTCCTTTCACCCCCATGCCAATCCAGGCCATTTGCTTTGGAATCAGACCAGCAATAACTTGAGCAGAGAGGGGCTAGCTAACTATGTCAAATACAGGGGGTGAGCTACTGTGCAGGTCCCGGTGTGTCTGTTAAGATATGTATAGAGATCTGTGATGCCCGTAAACTATCTTGAATACTGCTTACAACGTAGCAGTGGCAGCACTGGATGCAGTGCGCCTCACCAAGTTCTCATAACAGCTTGCAAGCTTGCACTGAAGTCCTTGATGCTCCCCTTTTTTTTTTTTCTTTCTCCATTTAGGTTCCCTCTACATCTGCTGTAGTCACCACAGTGCCACTGCCCTTAGAAGTTAGAATTTGCTGCATGCACTCCCTCTGCAGACTTGGGGCGAGGACTCTTGACTCTCTTATAAAGAAAGGCTGAGAGAGTTGAGTCCGTTTAGCCTGGAGAAGAGAAGACTGAGAGGGGATCTCATCAATGCTTATAAATATCTAAAGGGCAGGTGTCAAGAAGATGGGGCTAGACCAGTGGTGCCCAGCAGCAGGACAATGGGCAACAGGCACGAACTGGAACACAGGAAGTTCCACCTAAACATGAGGAGGAACTTCTTTACCCTGAGGGTGGCAGAGCACTGGAACAGGCTGCCCAGAGAGGTGGTGGAGTCTCCGTCTCTGCAGACATTCAAAACCCGCCTGGACGCGTTCCTGTGCAACCTGCTCCAGGTGAACCTGCTCTGGCAGGGGGTTGGACTAGATGATCTCCAGAGGTCCCTTCCAACCCCTATCATTCTGGGATTCTGTGACTCTGCTACTGGGAGTCTGCAAGAATTTAATGAAGCGCGTGAGACCAAACTGGTCTCAAACTGAGACCAGTTTGATGTGAATGCCTAAGTATCTCTTTGCAAGGAGATACTGACCAAAGGTGCATTCAAGCTTATCACAAATCTACTCTTTGTGTTCCTTCAGTCTTTCAGTTACAAACCCATTCTGAAGTAGTACTGCAAACCCATGAAGACTAGAACAGAGCTTGATGTCCTGCAAATTAATTGCTCTCTGGAGACTTAAATAAAATAGGAATTTTTTTCATATTGTTCATGGTATGACGCTATGTGTTAACTAAATTTCTCCATGCAGTTCCCATTAAAACCAATGATGTGGATGAAAATGTCAAAATCAGAATTTCAAGGAATTTCCATCTAGATCATCCACCACAGCTGCCATGTTAACTGGAAAGACTCCAGTTAACACAACCTGTCTCAGAAGAAAGAGCAATACACCTCAGGAGGAAACATCCTCCAATTGTAAATGGAAGGTTCCTGATAAATTAATTAATAAAACAAGGAGAAAACAAATTATTTCAGGTTAAAGTCAATTCCAGTCATCTAGGCAGATGTCATTCGAAAGCTCAACACCACACCAAAAATAAGTGCTGCAGATGAACAGGACTGGAGATTAGTAATCCATATTAAGGATATACTTACCTTTTTGTCCTCTGTGTTAAGGTGACTCATTAACATATTCATATTATCTGAAGACCAGTCCCAGGACTGGGTGGAGAAATACTGCAGGAGCATCATAGACTTGTGCAGTCGATTGATAATCTTCATCATTCTGAAACACAAGAGGAACGTCGGAGGTAGACAGGAAGTCTGACCTTATGCAAAAGCTGTGGGTTTGCTCTGTAGGGGTTTTCACCAATCCAGATGAATAGGCATTGCAACGCCTGATGAGCACTGCACCGGTGCTTACCGGGCTGAGAACTTGCTCAGCAAGTCTAGCTGCTCCAGCTGATTCTTAAGCCTACAGCTACTCAGCTTTTATTGTTGGCTGGAACACCTGTGCAAACATTCCTGTGCTCCCAGGGCAGGAATGATGCCTAACTTACCCGCCAGAACTAAACTAGGGCTAGAGGCCGTATCTACATCATGTACCATGTATGAGGTGAAGAGCCTATCATCTGAACTAGTATGAACACAGCAGATTCCAAAACCACAAAGGTATATTGCTTGCCTCCCAAGGTGGATAGTTCTCTTTCTACCACACAAATTCTTTTCTGTTCTCACGCCTGGGTTGGCTCCCAAAGCAAGGCTCTGATTTTTGGAGTTAGCTCCAGTACAGAGGTGACTGCATCTGCGGCATGGACAAGCTCTGAAGTCAATTGCTCAACTTCAGGTTTCAGATAATGGCATGATTTTTGTGTCTTTGGGCTTCTTTGATCTCTCTCTCTAAAAAATAAAGTATTTAAATACATATTTTGTTTTTCTTAAAGGCCCTTTCTCTCCCTGTATAATATAGTGGCATTTTGGAGGGTTATTTTCTGTCCTTCCTTATACAGGAAGGGTCTGACATCATGCACTCACGGTGGATGACCTTGAAAATCATCCTAAGCCTAAAATCACCTAAGCTTTTTTTTGTGTGCACGTATGTGTAACTGTCTGAATGTCTTCCTGGCACGTGAGTGTCCTGGTAAAGATGAAAGCTGCTGTGGGGGCACTGCTGCTACACAGAGACTTTGGAAATGTAGGTTCAGGTCTCTCATGTGTCTTGGCCTTTTTTTATTATTCATTTTTTATATAAGAGGGGATGACAGTAACGCTGTCCTACCTTGCAGGATTATTTTACAGTTGTCCCAGTGGTCATGAGTACAAAAGGCCTCTGGGAGGCAGTTGTTTTAAAGTGTGATGTACAGTGCTCTGTCAGTTTTGAGAGAACACCACGTTCTCTGACTGGATAAGGGCAAGAGAAAGCATTAAAAGGCTGACTTCTGTGGAAAACAGAGCTGTTTTCATAAGAAATTTTGAGCTGCCCAGAGGGTAACACAGTCGCCGTGACAAATAGAAGGCGGCAGTCTGGGGAAGAATGGTGCCAGGCTGGCCTCTCCCTGTGCAGATGTGACTGCCACGACGGTAAGCACTAAGCACAGCAGAAAAAGACACAATGAGTACATTAATTCAGAGGAGAACTGCGGCGCTTACCCAAAGTGAACTGAAAGAGCACTAAAACCTTACACAGGCACTCCTACTCAGAGTTAAAGTGGCTTTCATTTTGGAAGCAAAGCATCAGATTAACGGAACCTTCATTCTAAATAATTATGTGTACATTGATTGAATGCAGTTTATCTAAAATACTTTAAAATTACTGCAGATTAATCTTCCTGATTGTGCCTGTGCGCGCAAGTACTATGGGGCAAAGCTTTGTGAATATTTTAATACCTTTTAGGAACTTGGGAAACAAAGTATATGGCTAGATTGCAAAGATCTGAAGTTGCTCCTCAGACGGCTCCCCAAAAGCCATCAATATCTTTAAAGTGCTTAGGGTTAACAGAATGCATCAGAAAAAAAGTGATAAGAGAATCAACTGTGTGTCCCTGCTTATGTTTTGAAACTAGGCTATCCACCTGGCCTCCTGTTAATGTGGGCGGAATAAGTTCTGACTGTAGATTTACCCAAAACAACGTATCTGAATGGCTAAAAGCAAGGGTCAAAAAGAGAAATGAAGCACCTAAAAAGGTATGTATGAAAACTGTGTTTCATGCTAACTGATTGAGCTAAAATGTTGTCAACACATTCAAATTATTTACTAATTTGGATGACGGAATGGTCCACTGAAAAGCATCAAGCAAGTAGAAACATGCTTTTCTGCAGCCTCTGAGAGGCTATGGCAAAGATTTCTTATAGAAAAAAAATCTCATTCTCCACTGTGGAGGGACTGAGAGGAAAAAAAATCAAGTGTTAGCTGTCACTGACAGCCATATTAGTTACAGTTCAGAAATGCATCTTGTCTTCTAGAAAACCATTTACAACAATGATTTCTATACTTGCTGTGATACTGAGCCTTGCATGAGCAGATTCTCAGGTGTGACAGATTGCCCCAAGAGACTACTAATGATCTAAACCACATTGTTTTCTAAGTCATGGATGGATGTGCAGTAATAGCAGTAAGACATTTAGGGCAGTTTTGCTAGACATCTGGCAATTTATGTGAAATAAGCTAACACTTAAAGTAAGCTTCTCAGGAGAGGCAGTATATAAAAGTCTAAAGCTGAAGGAGATGACTCTTGTTCCTACCCTTTGGTAGATAGGGAACTGCGCATGATAACTACAAGAGGAACTAGGAGTTCCCCACAAGTACCCTGCAGTTCAAATTAGGGAAGGGCATAGGCTGGTCCTGAATAAAGAGTAGACTTGCAAAACCATAAGCAGTTCCCAGATAATCCGTTGCGTATAATAACCCATCACCTTATGATGGGTTGAGTACGGATACAGTAGAGAACTGAAGCCTGAGTCTTAGTCCTGGCAAAGATGTTTCTCCTTTCTGCTTGCAAATCTGGCATAGGGTCATGGATAGACTTCAAGAAACTGCCATGAAGGTGGCTTGTACTTCAGTAGATGGGAGCGACCAGGGGGAAGACAGTTAAGCCTAGGTGCTCTGTTTGAAGCAGAGGGAAGAATTAAAGGGAAACATTAAAGTAGGTTCAGTGACATATTCACTTTTTTTTTTTTAATTTGAATATGATTTACTGCCCTTAGAGCAGAAAGGCCTAGTATTTAGGTAGCTGTGAAAAAAAGAAAGCATGAGATGCTACTATGCTTTCTACCACATCACACAGTACCTGGATGAGCTTAAGTAGCAGGTAAAAAGAAAAGGGGAATTATATTTTAAAGGGGAAAAGAAAAAAAGGACTCAGTGAAATCACAAGTTCATTGCTATGCTGTGTTTGCTCAGGTCACAAATTTGAAAGTTCAGGTGAAGAGATCTTTCTCAGCATGAGTTCATGCTGAGCTCTATTTGAAATTTAAGTACAGTATTGTAGCCAATGTCCATTGGCTACCTATGCCAATCAACTTTATGAAAATGTCAATTGTAATGGTAATGCCAAGATCTTACTGCTGCCTCTTTCAACAGAGTTTGGAGATTCCAGGCCATTCTTGCTCATATTCAGTTTACCTCTATTTTTAGAGTAATTCTTGCTTCCTGGGTAACTGGAATTCTTTTTATGGACCAATTTCCCTCCATAGCAGAATGTCTGAGAGAAATCAGAGCAATACATCAGCCAGGGATCTCCCTGCAAACAGCTGAAGCCAGCTTTCTAGCAAGCAGAGAAGCACAGAGCAGCTGACATGGAACACAGTGCTGGCATATGGCTCTTGTGTTGCACAATAAATTCTCCTCCGTGGTGGCAGGGAGTAAAGGAGGATGTTGGCTGAGTTATGTTATTTACACCAGGATTCCTTCCACACGGGATGGGAGCCGGTGTTCCTCCTAGCCATGACACTGCCAAGGCTCAAATACCAGTTGTAATGGTAAACTGTCCTCATAACTACAATTCAGAATTTATTCATACTCGGAAACAACTGCTTTCTAGATTTCAGGGTGTTGGGCCACTGCTGGCAACTGCTAATTATGCATCTGGTTTATGGGAAAAAAATGTAGTGTGTTCTAAACCTTGCCAGTCTCAAGTCTTTATGCAAGCTTGAGTCTTTACTCATGACAGATAGCAGCAATCACATCAGAAAGTTGCAATGGTGGAAATCTTGCTATAGAGAGGACAACATAACTAGCAGTCCTCTCCTGCTGGCCTGGGAACCTCTGAAACTTGTATAGCTGAATTTAAAACATGTGCTGTCCCCCAGGTACTGGAAATGATGGGAACCCTAGGCTACGCTTAGCTAAGGCCATCCAGTTCCTTTTCTTTTTGAGCAATCTCCTCAAGACAAAAAGATGGGAAGAAGACCAGGGACTCCAGGCTGAGGCAACCAGCTCTCGGAACTCACTAGAGATCTGCTCTCCATAACAGTGGCAGGCGTGCAGAAGGCTGAAGGCGCGCAGTTTCTTACCTGGGCTTTCTCCCTGTGAGCCTCATGTACAGGTCATAGAGTATGGCCGGAGCCTTGTGACTGACAGTTATCCAGTACTGGTTTATCAAGTAGTTGGACGTCAAGTGAGCGTTGGGTGTTCGGAAGGCCTGCTCCAGCGGGTTCCTTTTGAATGTGGACATGACGTACTGCTCTGTAAGGGAACAGGCATTTTACTTAAAATCAGGCACTGAATTTCAGTTGTGTTGGGCACAGCCATACCAGCATGCTGCAGTAAAGCCCAAGTTACAGTGCTTAACGTGCAAACTATGGCACAAGAAGTTGGACAAAATCATCTCATGGTCCCTTCTGGCATTAAAATGGATGACTCCATCTATTGCTTATTTGAAACACAATCTGACTCTAGACTTAACAGTGGCAGACAAACTTCCTCATCAAAACGCCAAAATGTAATGGAGGAAAAGCAGACAGGTGTAGCCTGAAACGCTTCAAACCAAGGAACTACAGTTCTGCTTTCACCTGCAGTAGATGTAGAAGAAATTGGTAAGCATTAACATATCTTCAGATCACTGAAAGCAAACTGTGCTCTGCTAGCATACAACAAAAATGACATTTCTAATTCCTAATCAAATTTTCAAAAGGGCTGATGTCAATATCAGTCTGAGTCAGGGACGGGTTGTTTACACACATCGGGTGCTGCTTCTAGAAAGACTTCATTATATCCTTTCAAACCACATCTGGCCCACAACACCAAATACCTCAGCCTGTTTTCAGAGGAGCTCTGGATGCACTAAAGCAGCAAATTGTCTTGCATTCTTAACTTGAAAATCAATGATAGGGTAGTAGTCTTTCATTCCCTTTGTATGTTAAGGCACAAAATACGTCGGGCCTGATTCTGAGCTCTTGCAATGGCACAGTGCCACAGAAGTGGCATCTAGATGTACGTATCTGGGGCATTTGCATATTGCAGAGGCTTAATAGAATTGCAGTAGTTGAATATAAGACTGTCATCCTAGGGACTGATAAACAGATGGTGCTCCTATTCCTGAGCACCAGTGAGCTCGACAAAGAAGAATATGTGGGCTTTTTTTACTTTTTAAAAAATGAATTTGAGAGTTACGACATCAATCTGTGCTCATATTACAGTTTACTCTCTAAGCTTATGTTACAAATAGAAAATCAGACGAGAATTTGCAAGTCACAAGAAACACCCAGATCATCCTTAGATAAGCAGATTCCAATCATAATATTCACAGCCCTCTCATGTATCTGCGGTCAGCTCATTACTGCACTTCAAGCAGTGATTTGTGCTGTACTTGTTCTACGTAACAGCAACTAGAGAAGACGGGTTAGCCACTTAGCTGCCAAGTTGAGACAACAAAGACTTTTAAAATAGTACAATTTAGTTACAGAGCAAGTTCATTGTTCATTTTTGTGCCCCTTGCCCTGCAAGCTTAATGGCTGAAGGCCAGTTCTGCTGAAACTTATCTTGCATCTGAACAGCTAAACTGACTGCCATCCCTTCCATTTCCCGTACCCACACTGCAATGATGTGGTTATCTTGTGGTCATCTTGCAGGCTGCGGTATGGAAATCTTATCCTTTGCAGCATGTTCTCTCAAAACAGCAAGGATTAGCAAAAACCTCCTATTTAAACTTTCCCATGTAGTTCTGCCTGGCAGGGAGGGCTCACTGGAGTGGTTTTACTGAAGATTTGGAAAGGTGCTAACTCCTGGCCGGGGAGTGGCAATAAACAGTTTGGGATGGGCAACTGGGAAGGAAGCCACTGTCCTGGCCCAGCTCTTGGCAGAGTTTGTGTCTAAGCAGCGTGTGAGGAATTTTTTCTTTCCTCTGTGTTAGCAGCATGGCCCTTTGCTACAATTATACTGTGACAAAGCCCTAGCTGGCTTAAATAGAGAGAGGTCTGCTCCCAGTTTGGAGAGGGCTGTATATCTGTGCCCATTCAAGTAACTCATGGTGATCCCATAAGTTATGGAAGTTCATGGGAGAGCAATCCCATGAACTCTGCTGCTCCTCCTGTAAGGAAGTTTCTCCAAGAGACATTTTAAATCCAAGTTTACTTACAAACTGTCATCTGCTTATCAATATTTAAGTTTATTTAGTTTCATTCGGTCACTTCATTTCCTAAAGGAAACCTATCAGTTTAACTGGGAACCATTGGTATTTTGGAATTGCAACACTGCTGATATTGCCTGCAGCACGTGTTTATGCCTCTGTTTACGCAAATCACGATGTTTCAAATCATGAGTCTAATTTTCAGCTGTAAACTGACTGAGAAGGTTCCCCTTTGGAAACATGTTACTGCTTTTCTTTTCTCTTTGCATTTTTGTCATCTTTGGCCAGGATAGCAAGAAAGAACTAATGAATAAGTGGAAAATGCATTGGCATTTCAGATCACTAGCCATACACCAAATGCACACAAATCAGCAACACCCTTATCATCTTGGTTACTTAAGGCTTGCAGAGGAAAACGTAGCTCTAGTAAAGCAGCTGCAGTATTATGCTGTGATATTACTCAGTGCAAGAAGCACTTATGTCAAGAGCAGGTGAGGTATCTGCTGAAAACTCAAGAAAAATTCTGAAAGCCAGGAATGAAAGCTGTTTTGTTTTAAAATGCACATACAAAGACAGCGAGACCAATCTGAAAGACTTACTGGAAGGAATTCAGAAGAACACCGGTTTTGCGTAACTTGGAACAGTTAATGCTATGGGCGTTTTCTGTGCGAACTTTCCTTACCCTGGCTTGCACTGACTCGGCACAATTGCACTATCTCCTGATTTCTGGAAAGCGTTCAACTCTGCAAGTGTAGCAAGTCTCTTAAGCTATAAAAGTTTGTTTCAGAGCGAGAGGGAGAAAGAATCAGAGAGACAGGTCAGGCAGGCAGAGAGCCCCAAAGCAGAAACACATCTCCTCTAGGAGCTCCTGAAACAACTTAGCGGGTACATGGTTTTTCCCCTCCAACCACAGCACGAAAACAAAGACACCGGCCTTGCCATGTGGACTGTCAAGGATAAATTCAAATTAAGTTTTCCCACGCTGAACACCATTTTAAAGCCTGCTTTAAAGTTTGGTTTTGAGCAGAAATGGCAAAATGCACTTCGCAAAGTCAGACTGGCAAGACTTAAAATTGCAGCAAAGCAGAGTATGCTTTTTCAGATTAATACTCAGTTGTCTGACCACATTTTTGTAATAGGAGGGAGAATAACAAGAAAGTAAGAAAAATTCCCAAGGCATAGCATTATTTGGAAAATAAATAAATAACTTAAGGTTTCTTTTAACACTAGAGGTTTGTCTGTATCTGGAGATCTGTAGAATAAACTGGTGTGCAATGGATGGTTAAGCTCTTAAGTAAACGTATGTTTTTCAAATAATTCTCTTCTGATCTTTCTCCTCCCTTCCTCCAAGCTCATCACCTTTGGACTCAAAATGTCCCCAGCTCAGTCCCTTCTGTTCCCTACCCAGGGGGGCATCCTCAGCCCACTCCAGTCTCAATTTCTCTGTTTGATCTTTCTCACCTTTCCTCCTCTTCCCTGAAGAATCCCTCCTCTGTTGTGTTCGCCTGTCATTCTTACAGCTGGTCCCACTCTAAGTCTCCCTAAGCAGGTAGCCCAGGTCCTCCCCTCTGCAAACCCCATGTTTGGTTTGCATTAAAACACTCAGTCCCACGTCAGATGACTCCCATTCCCCACCCTTGTTTCTCATCAGCTTCCAGTCTCGCCCTCACAGCCCTCCACCTTGATAACTGGTTACAGACCCTGTGCCAGTCCAGCCTCCCCCGACTCCTTGAACAGACTCTTTCCCTCTCCTGATCCTGTGCCTCCTGTACGTTTGCATCAAACAGCTTCTTTCATGCTGGGGAAAAAGAAAAATTATGAAAAAGCTGAAAAACCACTGGAGGTAGAGACCTGGCCTCACAAATTTTCAATGTGAAAGGTGAAGGTTAGCAGAGTAACCGCAGTTGGAAACAGGCTTTCAAAAAGAGAAGGAAACAACTTGAGTTGCAGATGCTGCCCCACTGCAAAGGAGGGAACCGGTGGGTGAAGTTTGGTCCTTCTGTGCAGGGGCTGGACTACTCACTGGCCGCTCTTATTTAAGAGAGATCATGGCTCTGAAAGGCCTGTTGGAAGTGCATGCCAGGAGACTGGCTGCCAGGCAGAGAAAATAATATGAATGGGTAGAAAAAGTCTGTCACGTACATAAAGAAGACTTTAGAATTGCACGTACTTACCAAAATGAAATTGTTAGAAGACTGAATTGAGAACTGAAACTGGATGGCTGCAGCCATAATATCCTAATGCAAAAAACCTTTCCCAAACTAATTTCTTAAACCATGCAACATCTTTAAGGGCAAAATTTTGCTCTTTGATAATCCATCCTAATTCATGAGTCTATACCTAATACCCTTCTTCAGCCTGCTGCTCTCAGGAAAACTGTGGATACAGCATGTGGTAGAAAGGGCTCCACAGTGTCACCCAAGGAGAAAATTTTGCCTTCAGTCCCATCACGCAGCTGAACTGCTTATGCAAGCTTCTGCCGCACTCAGATGATTTCATTGCTAAATCCACAGTTATGAGCAAAGAAAAGATAAGTTACAATGCATTAACACATTGCTGTTTTCATCAGTAAAATTACACTGAGAATGGGTTAAAAAAGGCAAACCTTGAGTAGTAGTGTTATGGTGGCTGTTGCCTAAAGTAGCAGTCTGTGAAGAGCTTTGCATTCACTCCTGTGAAAAAGCCACAGAAGACCTGACTTTCCATGTTATGAAGATTGGCTACATTTTCCAATATTTATCTATGAAGCCTCACTTCTCTCAGACTGTGACAAACCACAGCGTTAAATCTCTCATTAAAAAAAAAGTCAGGAACTTGGTGTGATTTTCTCACTGCTCAGCCAATTGCTGAAACCTCTTCCTTGCTAGATCGTAAAATGGTTAGAGTTGGAAAGGAACTTAAACATCATCTAGTTCCAACTCTCCTGCGATGGGCAGGGACACCACCCATTAGAGCAGGTTGCTCAAAGCCCCATCCAACCTGTCCTTGAACACTTCCAGGGATGGGGCATCCACAACTTCTCTGTGTTCCAGTGTCTCGCAACCCTCACAGTAAAGAATTTCTTCTTAATATCTAATCTAAATCTCCCCTCTTTCAGTTTGAAACCGTTACCCCTCGTCCTATCACTACACTCCCTGATAAAAGAGTCCCTCCCCATCTTTCCTGTAGGCCCCCTTTAGGTACTGGAAAGCCGCTACAAGGTCCCCCTAGAGCCTTTCTCTTCTCCAGGCTGATCAACCCCAACTGTCTCAGCCTGTCTTCATAGGAGAGGTGCTCCAGCCCTCTGATCATCTTTGTGGCCCTCCTCTGGACTCACTCCAACAGGTCCGCGTCCTTCTTATGTTGGGGGCCCCTGAACTGGACGCAGTACTCCAGGTGGGGTGTCACCAGAGCAGAGGAGAGGGGCAGAATCACCTCCCTCCACCTGCTCACTTGATGAAATCTCATGGTAAGACATTAGTAGGAGTTTCAGACAAGCCTTGTTCTGAAAATGCAATTTTCTGCTGAGTTACAGTTTGCCAATTAAATAACGCAAAGACAAATGCAAAGCAAAGGCTGAGAGGTGAAACAGCACAGTAGTGATTTGCCAGCGTCCTGTATTTAAAGCACAAAGATATGAATTAATGTATAACATGTATAACAGAAAGCAAATCAGGCCCTGTATCTGCCTACGGATGTACTGGTGACGTAGTATTTCTGCTGCTTGGCTTCAGCGTGAGTTTTCCACTGTAAGGGTGTCAGGATTTTTCTCCCCCTCTTTCACCCCTCCCTCGAAAACACAAGCACTTGAAGAACAAAAAATCAGCCATGAAGATAATTTGAATTCTTCCACTGACAAACTTCATGACCAAAAGGCAAACTGTTCTTGAAGCACACCTGACATTTCAAGGTTTGCCTTCTCAAGTCTATACCAATTATTTCTGTTTACAATTTTCTTCACAGAAGGAGGAAGAAAGGCTAGTTTTCATACATACAACATACTAGTTTTCATTCACTATCAAGGTTCTCCAAGTGCTTTCAAAGCACAAAAAAACCACCCCAAACCCAGAAAACCTTCCCATAAAAAAAAAGAAGACGTCCTGTTACAGCTACGCAGAGCACCTTCTTATGGAATTAAGGGACTGGTTCTCTATTCCTTTTTCCACCACTAATATCTCAGCGCAGCAAAGCATGTACTTTGCGGGGTTGTTACGTGATTACGCCCACAATGAAAACAGAATAAATGCTTTCCTGAGCTGAATGCCCAGCACCAGGAGCTTTTGCTCACAGGACCCTCACTGCCTGCAGTTGGGCCTCCCACATGACGTTTGAATGGCAGATGCTGAATGCCACCTACGTATAGGAAACCACCTTTTCAAAGCCTGGCTGAGGAATGCTATTGATGTTTGACTGTTCTAGGTTTAAATTAGACCTTACCCATTTCTCCCCAGAAGAAAGGGTTGATTCCACCTGTTGTGCAGTTGTACACCAACAGGTTTTTTGGTCTGGAAAAGAGAAAGAAGTATTATTTTAAGGTGTGAAGAAAAGCACCCAAAGCTTTATTAATGGAGCATGGAAGCTAACAGCCCAAGAAACAGCAATATCAGATCATAAAAAAAAATGCAGAAGAGGTATTTTTTCCTAAATATGAAAATAATAGTATAAACCATTAATTTTTAATAAGATTCAGTCAGATTCTGGAGAACATAATAAGTTAATAAAGACAGATGGGGTTTAAGAAAAAAATCATCCATGTATCATGTATCAAAAATTATAAAAACAATTTGTCAGTATGTATGCTTTCCTTATTTATGATCTTTTTTTCCCAGTTTCTCTTAGTATACTGTAAATAATTGGCCCAAGCCAACCTCAGGGACACACTGTGTATTTTGCAGTCATTGACTTAATGGGCACGATTTGTGTTACTTTTAAACTCCGTTTGTCAGGGTGGTGATGACAAATCAATCCATTTCAACAAAATCCTCATTTTAATACCAAATAAACCTTGGTTGTGATTTGCGCATAGAACTAAACATACATCACACTGGTTTTATTTCTTCCTTTGATACCAGGCAAGAATTAGTCAGAACAGCTTTTTGATCTACGTCTGCCTTGCCAAGGGTGCAAGTGATGCCATCAATACAGCACTTTTCTTACTCTGCATTAGCAGCTGGAGCCATCTGCCAAAATGCTAAAAGAGGTGAGACCTGGCCTTGGACAGGGATAGCAGCTTGGCTGGAGGATACAGCATCTCAGTGCTCCTAGGGTGCCTGTGGTGCCCAGAGCCTTTCTCCACTGGAGGAAGCTGCCTACGAGGAACTTCTCTTTTCAGAACTCCTGTGACTGAAGAGACCAGGAGATAGAACCCCTAAACCTGGCAATACCTGAAAACTGCATTCGGACACTGCACAGTTCTACCGGTGCTTTTTTAAATAATGCTTTGAAATCATAGCATTTGACTGTACAGTATTGTCATTATTACTAATCCCTAGCAGACTTCTAGGGATGGTTAGGACTAATAGACATGTATCAAGCTCCAAAATCCATGATCTCCTGTAACTCTTAATTACCGAGTGAAGGCCTGGTAGAGTGTTAAACATAAAAACGCACAGTCGTGCTTCATGTGGTGAAATTCTGCACTATGGAAATCAATACAGCAACCTCACTAAGGACTAAATCCATAATATGTGCCCATATATAAAACCCACCTAGTGCAGAGCCACACACCCCCCCTGTTGCAAAGTGCACTGCAGTGAAAGCACGGACTTCCACTTACTCCAGGGCGTCAGGCCCAGTAAACACCAGCAAAGAGGATTTCTCCATTTTCCCGGCTTCCAGTGAAGAGCGTCTCCCTGTTGATTTTTTCCCGTTCTCCAGCCTCCAGCTGAGTTGGTGACCACAGTAGAGTGTAGAGCTTTGTAGAGCTTCTACACTAGGTAATAAAGATTGCAATTCTCTGCTAAGTTTTAGAATCTAATTTCCCTCAGTAATGTCACCTGCCCTGAAGGATACTGACTTTCTAATTAGATGATTTCGAAAAAAATAATAAATTAAACTGTACATGCTATTCTTCAAGACAACACCTAAACCCAAAACTCTCTCAGAGAAATTAAGTTTACAGAAGGCTCAGGCTCCTGTATTTTTGTTTACAGATTGCAAACCCTGGGGTTGTGCCCAGCTAGATAAAGCTTTAAATCAAGTTCTGCAGTTGTTCCTTTAGCCTAATAATTATTCGTGTGGGAACGAGATTAAAAGCATGTCTCTTTCGCCAATGAAAAGTTAGAAAAAATGGCACCACTTCTGCCACGGCCAGAGCCAGGAATTCTACCTGCGTGCTGATATACTGCTCATCAGCACATGTCCATCTCCTTTCCCAGCTTTATGGACAGGCCGTAGCAATCTTCGCCTGGAGGCTCTCAGGGGTGTGTGTGTAAGGGGAAGCTGTATTTATTTTTCCCAGACTGTGCTGCTTTGTCTGTTGCTGATGGAGGGGGACAAAACGATGAGAAAAATAAATCTAAAGAGCTGGTGAGGATCTTTTTAGGATCCCTGCATTTAGGTTACTGTATGCAGCTGTTCTCTACCCTCAGCTCAGAGGGCTTACTTTGTCTTTCAAAGTAAAATATTTCTGCCTTTTATTTGCCTGGTATTGATTTCTCAAGAGTTGTATAAACATCCAGAAGAATTCATGTGGTTTACTCTGTAGCACTTCCTAACTAACGGTTAAAGGTCAGAGACAGACGTTCACAGGAAAAGATCTTAAAACCTTAACGTCACTTACGCATACCCTTCCCAACAACACAATGAATGGGCTTTTTTCAGATCATCTCCCCTATCATATCAGCCCATAATACCTAGATATTTTGCAGTGTTTTCCAAGGAAAACATGCAGAGCATTTTCACCAAGAAAACTCTAGAAGCCACTTGAAAAGCAACTCAGTGTAGCTGCCTGAGGAGGGACGTCTAAAAAACGTCTGCTGCGAAGCTGCAGTAAAGCTCTCGGACTTCAGAAAAGTGACTTCTGAGAGAGACACTTGTCAGCTGAGCTTACTCTGTGCTGAGAAACAGGTCCCACCTGTAGCTTTAGAGATCTCCTAGCTCTAAAGCCTGCCTTTATTACTTCTGCTACACTCTTAGCCCTTGCCAACCCAAGGAAGAAAACATGAACCAGAAAATGAATCAACAAGGCTCTTGCAGAGGTTTCCAATTAGCTTCTGGTTCCCTTTAAAGTCCCGGTGCAGGCAGTAAATGCCCAAGTCCAGCAGAAAGAGGAGTGCCTTCCCACCTGTGCACAGCAGTGTACCACCCAGCCGCAAGGGTGAGGTTGATGGCGACGTCTACTGGAATCATATCTGCCACTGCTTCATTGTTGGCGATGACGGTCCGCAGAATCCCTTTGCCTGCCTGTGGGACAAAGGAAAACAGACACCGACAGTAAGACCATGGTAAGATTTCATCAACTTGGAGCGAGGACAGACAGTTATGTTAGCACTTTTCAAGCCTGACACCGGCTGAACAAGATTATTTGGTTTCTGTGAAAACAAAGATAGATCTCACGTGGATCCCACTGTTCTGTGTTTGTAGAGGAAGTCTAAAACATGATGACAACTGCGCTGTGGGTAACAAGAAAAGCTGTGACCCTTAGTTAACTCAATATGAATGAAATACCTTAGGAAAGAGATATATTTGGATCTACTGCAGTAAAATTCCCAGCGATATCTGAAGTTATATTTTCTTAAATGACCCAGTGTCCCTCAAAGACAATAGTTACTTTGGAAATGACACCAATAGGCTTTTTGAAAAGTTTACTCCCTTTTCTTTGAATGTATTCACACCCTCCTCTTTTCCAAAGCTGCATCTGTTAAGCACAAAGATACAGTCAAGACACAACCCCTGCCTTGAAGAGCTTGCCACCCAAAGAAACTAAGGAAATGAACGAGTGAAAAAAGGAAGTGCTGACAATGAAAGAGAAAAGGTAGGCAAGAACAGAAGATTTTAATTTTGCTTTGGTTGGAAGTGCATTTGTCGGGATGGGGGTTCCAAAAATATACATATATTTAACCTGAATGCTCATCAAGGGGTTTCCCTGACGACCAATTAGTCTTTGGAGGTTCCACAGGAGAGACATGGCAACAACATGGCAGACTGAACCAGAGAGGACAATTCAGTGATATAGAAATGTGGAGGTGAAATGGGATGAAGGAACTTCACATAGTGTGTCGGGTATGAGGGCTTAAGAGAGAAAATATAAAAAGAAACCCCCAATGGCAAAGTCAAGGTTGCAATCAAATTATCTAACGTGGGGAAAAAAAAATGCAATGAATTTGAGATTGATGTAGAAGCTGAGGACCCAGTGAAAGCGCTGGGAGGATAAAAGTGCTAGTGAAGCAAGGAAGTAAAAAAGCTCTTATAATTTAGATCCATGTAAAACCAGAGGGAGGGACTGAGTGAAGGGGCAAAGGAATACAATCTACAGATCCATGAATATTTAAAAGTCAGGACAAAGAAAATATTACAGCATTTTTTTTTTCTTTTCGTTCAACCTGAGACTCACATTTCATGATGAAATAGCTCTCCAGCTGTGAAAGATGAAGTTTTACTACAGCAACTAGACAGGAAGTGCCTAGTTGTGCAGAACTACTTGCCTGAAGTCTGGGGAGAAGAAAGATGTGATGAAAAAAGCATTTAAGATTTTATATTAACTTGTAAAGCACATCCCATTGTTTACTGGTCATTGGTGGATTTTAAGAAATAACACATCCCTTTTGGGGGGAGTTTATCTGGGTTATTTTTTTCTATTTCTCTCCCCTCTCCTTTCCCCTTCTATAATCAGATGGTTTTGTTACTTTTCACAGCTTGCAAGTAAGGGAATACTACTTATGACTGATTTAATTTTCATGAACTAAGACTTCTGAGCAGTCTCACCTCATCCTTGGTGCAGCTGGCAGAGGGATCATAGAAAACTGGACTCAGAGGCAACCTTGTAAGCTTCCCCACACGACTCCAAACATCGTCCTCAAACCCACACCATGCAGTTAACCTCTGCTGCCCTATGCTGAACTGCAGTTACGCTTAGACATTAAAACCTTGACTTGCAACATCACTATGATTTTTTTTTGTTCCTACTACTGATTTTTCAAGGAGAAAAAAAGGCAAAAAGAACCAATCAAGCTCAGCTATGGATTTCCCACTCCTGTGAACCCATGCCCACTAGAGACCACTATATGATCAACTATCCCATTTTCACAGGTACACTAAAGAACCTTTGTGAGGTCTTCAGAACTAGGAAGTTTGATGGACATGCTGCCTGCATTCAGAGCAGCACGTGATGGTCACATACACATGGACGAATTTGATATTTTATATATTCTGTATGTAATAAAGACTTCAGGTTTAAGTGTTTTAAGTTGCTTTTTACATTGGAAATGGTTTGGTACTTCTTTATCAGGTATGGCTTGATTTCTACTTGTAGTTGCTGACTTTCTTCTCTTTAGTAAAACAGAAGCTACTTTAGCTGAAGCCTCCAAAACCATTTGTGAGTGTGACGTTTCTGGACAGCCTCCCAGCTGAAGTGCTTTGGGGCCAGTCACTCTCCAGAACATGAACTGAGCCATGGTTCTGCCCTACAGCTTCACTGCCTTGCAGGGAAGGTCTTTACATGTACTGTGGGAACAGTGAGACAAAAATGCCTCAATTACAGTCCAGCTGAGATGTAATTAATTTCATTTTGTTTTTCAATCAACAAACAAAGCTTCTCTCCACAGCAGCTGGAGCAACTGTAGGCGAAAGAAACATAATGAGACTATCAAGAACAATTTGAACTCCCATATTTCATGAATATTTAAAATATCTATTTGTGAAATTAAATTATCAGACTCAAATATTAGAGTGGTGACTGAGAGGGGAGGAAAAAAAAATAATCTTTGCAAGGTTTGGAGTTCAGGTTCTGACCAGATGGTCCCAAAGATCATCTGAGTCAAACCTGAATCTGGGGGTTGTTCTCCATATAAGATGAGCATGGATTAAGAGTTGAGAGTGAGTATTTAAGTATGGGGGGACTTTAAAAAAAAACCCACAAACACAAAACCACTTTACTTTTGCTTTTTCCATCCTTAATTAAAGCAAATAAAGACATTTGAGTAATAAATACATGTTGGAATAGTTGGCCGAGAGAGCTGCTTGTAATCACACAACTTCCAGGTAATCAAACTAATGCATAACTCGGATGTTCAAGGGTTAATTTTCAAACTACCAAACAGGAATTACCAATTCACCATACCCAAGCACATTAATTCAAACCACGTATAAAGTTTCTTGGACTCCCTAACAATAAATGCCTTTCACTTCCAGATAACTAGTACCAGTCCAACTAAGTCCAGTAGGCAACTGGTGATGGTACAAGACAAACAGTGTCTGTCAGCACTGGCAATCCCCACATCACGGAGTCTCTGCTCCTGAGTGATGCCAGCCAACACCACTGTCTGTGGGGCCAAAGAGCCATCGGACATGGACAACAACCTGGTCTCCACACCCTGGACCTACCGTCTCTGATCTTTGTCATCTTCTTGATTAAGTCTCGATATAGTTACGTTTCAAAATGTCCTATTTCATCACCAAAGAACTCAGTGCAGATGACACAAATTTCACGGTGTCTGCATTTCCTATAGTGAAGAACCTCAGAGCTCCAATCCTGAACCAAAAAATGCCATCTCTATTTTAAAACTATTTCAGTACAAGTCAAAGCTTTTATATAAAAGGGAAGTTATTTACTACAGGGATCCTTGAATCTCCAAGTCTTTACTTTCCATAGAGTTAATGTGGAGCTAAAGATACAGGCTGGCATCTGTGTGCAAAATCTGGCTTGAGTGAAATCACCATTAGGTTTGCTGTTGCATTCAGTAAGGCTAGAAATTTTTTGCTTTGAAGAATAGAAAATATTAGTTACTGGTAGCAGTAGCAAAAGATAAGTATATAAAAATATATGCAAGACCTAGTATAAGATCGTAAAGTGGACAGTATTAAAAAAAGATTGATATATGGGCATAATTTCCAAATACTTAACCATTAGGTGGTTTTTAGATCAAAAGAAAAGAAAAAAGGAGGGGAGATAATGCTTTTTAAATGACAAAAGATTTGATTGGCATGTTTTTTATATGGCTGACAGCATATGAATTTGGCCCGTGTTTCATAATGCGCTGGCATATGATACATGTAGGACAGCTAGCTGCTGGAATTTGTTACTTAGCTAATTCACTTGTGGGGAACGAAGAGCAATGCAATGGAAATCTTTTGCATAACATCTTTCTTGCAAACTAACTCTGGACAAGTTTTTGTGATGGACATTTTTAATGCTCAAAAGTAAACATAAACAAATCAAAACTCATGGATATCATTGCAAAAGTTAGAACGTTACAAAAGTTAAAGTACATCACTGTCACATGAAAACATAAGGAATGGATCTGCAAAATTAAGGGACTGCAAACCCTTTCTTTATCGTGATGACAACAGAATCATGAAAGAACACAGAAAACAGCACAAGATGCTGGGAGCAGAACAGAGAGGCAGCACAGGCTTTACGAGCAGTCGGCAATGAGTAAAAGGTTGACAGACAATTGTTTTAAAGAAATGGCAAGATGAATAGAAGCTAATAACACTTCATGAACACAAGTGATGTGTTTGGGGGCTTCTGAATGTCTCTGAAATGTGTAACTGGGGTTTCAGATAAAAGCATTAGCTGGGATATACCCACTAATTTCACTATTCCTGTGGATTCCAGAAGTAACTGTAACAGTTTCTATTTATGCTCTACTTAGGTACAAATGAGGTTTTTTTTTTTTAACGAGATGATCCTTGGATTTTATTCTCCTCTCCTATGATTGTAGGCTACTAATCCTTTTATACACTGCACCAGGCTTACTACAATACAGTTTTTACAAAGTAATCAAGTTGGACAAATCATACATGTACAAAAATATCTGCCCATAGCTATACAGCATAATGCATTAACAAACAGACCAAAGGCAGCAATCTTAGTTCAGAAAAAAAAAAAAAAGCCAGGATAAAAGGTATGCAACTTAACAGTTTTCATCTGTTAAATTGTAATGATTGTTTTCTTATTACAGGGAATATTTTATCAAGTTATTAATTATTTGATAATTATGGCTTTGTTCCTTGTCAGTTTGCACATTAGTTATTTACACCAGTGTTAAGCATGAATACAGCGAATTATCCATGTGACTGGAAGAGTCAGAATTGATAGTTATGCACATTATTTAGGTGTACTCTGCACACGGAGAAATCCTGTATAAAGCAATGGCAAGTAAGACCCAGAATCTTTGTTAATGTAGAGCAGTCACAAACTACAGCAGTGGACTTAACAACAACACATATGAAGATAAATGAAAGGATAAATCATGCTGCCTTGTATTGATAGTATGGTAATCTGGCCTGGAAAATTAAGTTCTGTTACCAGACTCAAGCTTTGACATCTGTGAATTACCCTAGTTTCAAGGATGCATCTTTTGCCCTTTCTTCAAAAATTTGTCCAAAACTTTTTTTTTTTTTTTAGAGTTTTTTAGAAACTGCAATTCACGTTTAGTGAACCAACAACATGAATACTCTTTCAATGTCCTTTTTTGAGTGCAGCATAAGTAGACAGACTTCTGGGTCCTACAGGCATATAGATATGTGCAAGTGTGTGACATCTTTCTACCAGATTCAGAAAACAGCTATGATCCTTTTTCGCACACGCTTTCTAAGTGGAGTTGTAGAGTGACTTCAGAGTTTCTATTTTAGTAACTCTAACTCCACTTCAAGGGGAACTTAAACAGTAACTAGACATACCGCAACAAATATTCCACTTGTCCCGTTGAAGCTGTCAATCCAACCCTGCAAAAAATAAGAATGATTACCATTTCTTTCAATGACACGTTGCTTATGCGGGCTCCGGAATGGTGAAAGGGCTACAATGCTGTGTTGTAGACAAAGAAGCAACAAGACACCAGTTAAGATGGATGCCAGCCTATCTGGGACAGCTGCCAGGAAGCTAACCAGTACAAAGTACTTAATTGATTTTAAATAGGCATGCATTGTATGATACCTCATTCTGTCTGCAACTTACCCACCAACAACAGAATCCAATTTTGTTTTTAGAAAGTACTTCTTTCCTATAACAACTTGGCTACAGGAATAAACTCTGGTTTTAAACACTACAGTGCCTTGGTGCTGTCACGCTGGCTGAAAACAGTCAGTGTGTTATACACCCTCCGATGTACAACATGGAGATGTCACTGAGACTGGTTTGGTTACTCCAGCAAATTTCTAAGGCAAGGAAGGAAAACAAAGAAACCAAATCAAAACACTCCACTCTTGAATCCCATCCTACTTCAGGACAGGGAAACTGCCACTTGTGGGAGCTGGAGTTAAGAGCAGTGACGAGCAGTCTGACCCGAAACAGGTTATGACATCTAACAGAGCTCGCTCTGTCTTTCCGAGATGGGGAGCCTGGCCCAGAGCCTCAGCTCTATCTCAGCCATCTTTGGCATGCTTCAAGCTGCATGAGAGCCAAGGGTGACTTCATGTTGCCTTTCCAATTCGGCTGCAGTGTTAGAGCACACTATTCCTACCGGAATATTTAGCTTAGTGAATTACTGCAGTCCAAAAGTCCAGCTGCATTTAATTACTGCATGGCTGACATTTGTATCTGCAACAGGCCCACACGAGTGTGAATCCAGTGAATTCAATGACTACCAACGTAAGACAGAGATACTAGGTAACGGCACATGACGTTATCAAATGCTTTCAAGGACCATGTGCGGTCTAGGGTGCCCATGAGGACCTCATTAAGAGTCTGACTGGACCATGGAAAGACTCAAACCAGAACGCATCGGGACTACAACCAACCCTCAGATCTCGTGTTTCCCCAGCTTGTACAGAAACTCCCCTGTGTGTCTGTCTGGGCACAATCCTCTGCATTTAAGACTCAGTTGCAAGTCCAGCATTCTGCACCATTATTATCCCAGCTCTTGTTATTATTGCTTAAATGCATTCTTTTCACTTGGAGACAAGAGTCTTTCCCGAAGGTGCCAAAGGTGGCTGTTCTATTCCAGCACAGGTCCTCCACCTCTTCCACGTGCTTTCCTATGAACTAGAGTACCCGTTTCTCAAGCGCACACTGCTACAAGCAGGGAGAGATTCCTGACAGTACTGCAGCTACAGCTCTATCAAAGGGCCCTCAGTATGGAATTGCTATGTATTCATGCTTACTGGGAAAGGCTCATGCCAGCTAGCTCCCACGATGGATGGCCTGATGATAGCGATGTTCAGGTTTCCTTTCTCTTGCTGAATCAGGTATTCTGACAAGGCTTTGGTGTAGGTGTAAGTGTTGGGCCAGTCCCCAAGCAGCTTGGGTGTGATGTCTTGAATGATAGATTCATCCAACCACCTACAGGAAACAAGGAGAACATCACTATCCGCCACGCAGAGAGAGAAAAGACCAGCGAGACAGGAATCCTCACCTGAAATAAAGGATAAGCAAGTGAAAGCCATTTAAGACCAAGCAAGGAACAACGGGTCTGGATTTACAACAGCTCTGTGGGAGAAGCGTTGCTTTTGTCTTCAAAGTGCAAAATAACCCTGGTGAGATTCATGCTAAGATGTTCAGCTCAACTTCAGGTATCTATACAATCTCATTTTAAAGCAATCTCTTGTGTGCTTTATGCTTCACTGAAACCTGTAATGTCAATAATATAGCCAAGGTCTACAGATTCACGGAGCTTTCCAACTTAGCACTCTCACTAGTTAGCGCTCATCCTTAGCCAACACAGTCCCTATATACTCCCAAGTACACGTCAGGAGACTCTTGTTAACCTTCAGTCACTGAGTCAAGTAGCGTTACAAAGGTCTCAAAAGCTAGAAAAATGTACTACAGGGATATCAAACCAGTAGCACTATTTATTTACAGTGTTAAATGTTCCTTCCTACTGGTTTTCTGCAGCTTGTTCACATAGAAAGTTAGGAAACTGTCAGTGCTAGCTGCTTGAAAAAAAACAAACAAAAAACCCAAACAAATCAAAAGAACCCCACTGAGGTTTGGTTTTTTGGGTGGTTTTTTTTTGTTTTTTTTTTTTTTTTTTTTTAAAGGGTGTTTGGGTATCTAATCCATCATAAGTAGTTACATATATACCTTTAAAAGAGTGGCCCTCACCACCATGGTGCTGCAGTGGGGCCTGAGGCTCAAAGGCTCTTCCCTGGCACACCATCAAGACTTCGCCGGTCCTGCCAGCACTGGGGTCTAAAGGACAGGAACTGGCTGTACTTCCAGAGGCCTTGCACACCGCTGCCAATCCCTGACAGGCTTTCAGCAGTCTGGTGTTACACCACTGAATCAAAGATTAACTCCTATAATCCAATTTGTAATTAAGTCAATGGATTTACAGTTCAGACTGAACGGGCGCGTTCTTCCCGGGGGCATTGCAAGGATCCTCACTTCACCCCTCTTTAGCTTGAATTTCAGAAACAGGTGGAGGTCAAAGGGAGAGGGATAAGGTGGAGACTGTCACACCTGTAGAATTCCTTGATCGTATGAAGTTCAACATGCAAACACCTGATGGCTGAGGTGGCACATGGCTTTTTAGAACACTCTCATGAGACATAGATGGAAATATTACACGAAAAATGTTGTATGAGAAAACACTGATTCACTGAAACTGCAAAACAGTTTGCAGGTGAGGGTTGAATCCAGTGAATTGCTCAGTTTTGGAATAAGTTAAAAAGAATCCGAGAGTTTTTAGTATATAGAAATTATTCTTTTTAAATAAAAAAAGCCTACGGAGGCACAAATACTTTCCTTTGTAACCCTAGTCCCATGTTTCAGAAACAAGGCAGAAAAACTGTTTAAGCATAAAATACGAAGTTGAACTACACAGAAGCTATAAGCAGCACACAATATTGACTTAATTTACAAAGCCTATTTAGGCAGCCACTGAACCCAGCCTCCTCAGGGTCTCAGATGAATTGCCATTGTTTGATTCTGTTCAGTAATTAATTACCAGCCTACCAAAAGGAGATGTCTATTTCTGTGGAGCCTGGAGGAAGACTAGGTTCATTCGGGAACTCAGATTAAAGAGATTTACATACAAATCTCTTTTCCCTCCTACTCTCTTTTTTAATATATTTTTTTTTTTTAAGTAATAGGGTGTTATAGGTTAGTGTTTCTCACAAAGAAAAGACAGGTGTAGAAGTACAAGGAGAAGCAATTTCCCTTTGCCCTCATCCTTCCAGACAGGCCTCCGCATTATTTTAAGTGGCCATCAAGAGGACCACGCTCCTGCCTGTCTCAAAGGTACCGTCCTATCAGGCGATTTGATCTACCAGCATTACCATCACAGGAGCACTGAGCTGACAGTTCAGCAGGGCGAACGGTTCCTACTCCTCCGTGACCTACTTTGAAGATTTCAAAATGCTAAATTACAGAGCCACTGCTTTTGCTCACTGCTGCAATTGCCCCATAGAAACAAGAGATGCAAATTAAACAATCAGTAACTTCCTCTTTCACCACATATATGCACCAAATTACTCTGCCATAGGAAAACATAACTTTCTGTGTTAATAACTTTGCATTAAGAAGACGCTCTCTTTCTTCTAAGGGATGATGAATCTACACTTTCTGCAATGATGAAACCAGTTCTGCTTCAGCCCACACTTCACTGCGCACTGCGTTCCTTACCTCAGCACACCCTTCAAAGCTGATTTCCCTCAGCTTTAGATTAAGGCAAACCTGTCTTGATGTGGCAGATTATATGTTTCCTCTATTGGCCTGGCAGCACTTCGAAGTGTGACTTTTGGTTTACACAGGTTAGGCCTAAGGCTTTACTTACAGGTTAAATATCAAAATACTGAAAAGCAGAGATATAATAGGTGGATAAGAACAGAAAAAGAAACAGCTAGGAGCCCTACTTGCTCTTTCAACTGAATAAGCATATATCAATTGCATGCCAAAAAGCATCATTACATGGATCCGTTAATGCATCCAGTTGTGCCTCTTAATGCAATTGCAAGAGAGTACTTTAAAGCAAGGGTTGTTTATATTTCCTTGTTACCTTTTTGAACATGATATTGTGATATCTGTTAATCGCCTTTCTCTGAAACTTTCTATATCCAGATATTTTTTCTTCTACTTACGTGGTGAATAATAAAAGGTGCATCTCTCGCATCTCCTTCCAAACCTGCTTTCGTCTTCTCTCTCTCTCTCTCCAAGTAACCCCCTTCACAGGCTCAGTTTTCTCTATCCCACTCTGCCTATATCATGTCATCCCAACATCACAGGGACTTTCCCCATCCTGCTCCTCCATACGCTCTGTAGCCCCAGGCATCTCTGTCATATATTGCCTTTGATTTGCAAAATGCCTTCCAAACCAATGACCCTGAAGACAGTGATTTTCAACAAGGCCCACCTGATTTCAATGCCTTTGAAGGCAGTGGTTGTCTTTGCTGTGAGCAATTATAATACTACCTGCAAACACTGTAAAGAAACAGATGCCATCCTAGCTGAGGGCATGCTGTGACTTCTGTCTCACTAAAAGTACCAGAAGGCTGTGAACCTCTGGAGTATGGGACATGGGAAAAACTGTAAAACAAATTCAAAAATCTAGTAAAAGAGAAACCCCATCTCTAATTATGCAACTAAAAAAACCTAACCAAACATACAACTAAGATAAGCATATCAACGAACACATCTGAAAGCCCATCCTCTGTCACTAAACCTTTCTTTCAAACATCATCCTCTCTGCCGCACATGCAAACTATGATAAATAAATTCTTAGTGTCTTATATGCAGCGGCTGAAGTAGCCACCTCTGGGGTAGCCAGGCACTTCTGCATGTTTCTGATTAGCATTGAGCCCTTTGCTGGAGTCTTTTTTATCTGAGCCATCAGCAATAATTGTTTCCAAAGTTGCAAGTGATGGTAAGCTTTCTGGGGCAGTGAAATGTAATAATGATAGTGATGAACTCCAAAGGACATTGTAAAACTGAGTTAGTGGGCAAAGAGGTGTCAGACTAGCTTCACTGCAGATAAAGGTAAGGTTTAGGGAAAAGCTGTCTAAGCTGGTCTTAGAGACTGCTGAACTCAGAACTGGCAGTTGCAGCTCAGCAAGAGCTCTTGGAAGTACAGCTGACAGCTCTGTGAAACCTACAAGTCAATGACTAGCAGCAGACAAAAAAGCCAATGAAATGTTGAACATCATCAGGTACTGAGAACAGGACCAATGGCGTCATTTTGAAGCTATTTAAATAAAACTTAGAGTGACCCCACCTTGAGTACTGCATGCAGTTCTGCCTGGCCCCTGCACCTCAGGGAGCGAGTGGAGTTAAAAAAAGGCAGAGAGGAAGGGCAACTAAAATCATCAAGGAGACAGATCTGTTGGCATTGTCGTGGTTTCACCCTAGCCAGCAACTAAGCACCACACAGCTAAAGACAGTTTAATAGGCAAAGCAAAAGCTGTGCACAAGCAAAGCAAAACAAGGAATTAATTCACTAGTTCCCATGGGCAGGCAGGTGTTCAGCCATCTCCAGGAAAGCAGGGCTCCATCATCCCTAACAGTTACTTGGGAAGACAAACGCCTAACTCTAAACATCTCTCCTTCCTTCTTCTTCCCCCAGCTTTATATGTTGAGCATGACGTGATATGGCATGGAATACCCCTTTGGTCAGTTGGGGTCAGCTGTCCCGGCTCTGTCCCCTCCCAACTTCTTGTGCACCCCCAGCCTACCTGCTGGTGGGGCGGGGTGAGGAGCAGAAGAGGCCTTGACGCTGTGTAAGCACTGCTCAGCGATAACTAAAACATCCCTGTGTTATCAACACTGTTTTCAGCACAAATCCAAAACATAGCCGCATACTAGCTTCTATGAAGAAAATTAACTCTATCCTAGCCAAAACCAGCACAGGCTTATGAGGAGATAGTAAAAACGTTGAGACTCATCAATCTGCAGAAGAGAAGGTCCTGGGTGAATGCGATACAGATTTACAGAACTGGGGAGGCAGGGAAAAGGGCAAATGCTGCAGCTACTGCAATGCTACAACTATGGGACATGCAATGAAACTACTAGTATAACAGCTTAAAACAGGTAAAAGAAAACTCGTCTTTACACAGCAGTTCGTTAGTAAACTTCTGGAACCTGCTTCCACAGGGGGTTGCAGAGGCAGAGTACCAGAAAGTTCAAAAAGGGATTAAACAAATTAGTGCATTGAAAAACAGATCAGAAAAGAATAGGACGTAACACCCCTCATACAACATTTCTGGTTTCTGGGATGCCACAAGGGGAACGGATTGCAAAAAAGTATCCACAGGTGTAGTCACCCTAAACAGCATCTGCCAGTGCCACTGTTGAGGGTGAGATACTGGACCAGCCAGTCTACTGCTGTAATGCACTAGGGCAGTTCTTATGGTTTTATCATGCTCCACTTGCTGAATAAATGATAAATGATAGGTGACAACTAGCTGGAAGTAAACATATCCAAGAATATGGGCTAATGGAGAAATTCAAATATTTGAATTTGAAACTCCAGAAATTCAAAAAACAAATCGGAGAAAACACCGATTTGTACTAATTTCCTGGAATAGCGCTTAGACAGTGAAATTATTTCTTTAGACATACAATTTTTGGAAATAAAGACCCAGTGGTTCTCCTAGCGGACACCAATTAATCTCATCTCCTATTACCCTAAATCAAAGAGAAGAAAGATTTTTATACCAGCTCTTTGGGTTACTAGTTCACAGGTCAGTTGCTTATACCACATAAGTGGAATACCACTAGAAAATAAATGAAAACAAAGTTACAGCTGTGGGAAAATTCTAAGGGGAAGATGTCCTGGGGCCTTTATCAGCAGATTTTGTAATTTTTTTTAATTATTCTTCATTTCAGTAAATTCAGTTAAACAAGGTTTTTTGTTGTTCCCTCAAAGTCCTGGATTCTCACACCGAAATCTCTAAAACAGCCTATTTCTGACTCATCCCCATATAACTCTGGTTTAATACCACAGGATTGTTGAAATAAGTGGAAATAACATTGGGAAGCTGAAGAGATAAAGAAATTAATATAAGGTATATGAAAAATTTCTGTTCTTACTAAGGTAGCAACAGAGCTGAGTCTTACAGAAAGCAGCAACACAACGCCATTCCTGGCGGCAAATACTCCCATGCATAACTTACCCAGTGCTGGACTCCCACGAAATCAAACAGTCTTTATAAATAAGCAGTGTGTGAAAAAATTTAGAGGTAGCTGAAATCACACGGTTATTAACTGTGGTTTATGCTGTTTTCTAATAATTTTGTATTTGGAAAAATATTCTTAAGGTCAACCAAATATTTATAAAGCACGACTTCAGCAGCTCTCCAAATACAAAGGGTCCAAAACAGAGTCTCTGTTTCTTCTATTTTCAAAAAAAACTCAGTAAAGGTAGTTTCAAGATAAAACCCAAAAGGGGCAGACTTACTGGATGACATTCTGTGAACAGTACCCCTCAAAACCACCTAGAACGAAAGCTCTCTCTTCCCTTGGTCTCTCTCACGGCCAGCATTTCTTGCTGGCATGGCTGTGTGCAGACAAAGCAATAGAGTAACAGCAGCAACTATGAACAGAAACCCCTGCGGAGAGATTATGCGAACAATTCAGACGTCTTCTGAAGAATGAAGCAAAACCCATGTCAGAAGAGGTGATGCAGCTCCTACTTACTCTACTAAATCGAAGAGCTTCTTGGGTTCAGCTGGGGGTGGGTAGATGACTTCATCTATGCATTTCCGGACACAGTTTGCATAAGCGGTGGAGATGTGGATGAAGGCCTCGAGGTTCTGCATCTGCCGGGCCAGTTCTAGAAGCCGCTGCGTGCCCATTGCATTCAGTTGCAGGGCATGTCTAAAGAGGGCAAACAAAAAAATGCATTTCACTGGAAAGAATATATGAAAGCTGAGCATTATCCAAACCCCAAATAATGAAAAGAGAAGTAAGAGAAGGGGTGACATCAGAGCCGAAAGCTTCAATGAAATGCAAGGGCTAAACCAGCTTTCAGAGCAATGCTGTTGGATCCACTGTTCTGGCCACAGAATGTGACTCAAATCAAAGGATCAGAGTTAATATTTCACTAAAATCTCTAAATCTGACATATTTGCCACCCCCTCCTGGTACAAATATTTCCAATACGCATGACCACTGAGGCATTATGGTTCCTACGGTCCCCATTCAACCTGGTCCTTAAAGGACCACTGCTAAATCAGATAAGCACATGGGTTTCAGTAACCAGCAAAGGGTCCTTGGGCCCAGAAAAACAGATTCATATTGAGAGAAGACACAATTAGAGATAACAGCTTAAATTCCGAAGGAATGGAGAAGAGGACTGATAAGCATAAGAGAAAAAGAGTCCTGGTTACCAAGGCTGACCTTGAAGCACCCAGCATAGCTAGAAGTTGTCCTAGAGACTATCTGCAATGGATCTCAGTGAACAGACGTTCTCTGTTGCATGCTTTGTACTGGAAGAAAGACACTTTCTTGTACAGAAGGGAAAAGGCTAAGGAATATGCAATCTGTTCAGCCCGGGAGTAAAAGCTTTCAACAACACGTACGTTGAAGAGAAATCGTAAATAGTCCAGGTGAATGAAAAGAGAAGCTAAGAGTATGATTAATGTTTGGATCACAAGATCTAAAGCCAGAGATACTAATATTTTTTTTAGCATGCTGCTATTAAAGAATAGCATTTGCTGTAGATTTCTGTTTCCTCCTGCCCTTCTAGCAGGATGAATACTTCTATGTTAGCTTCCCTTCTTATGAAAGTTGTTCGTCTCTGTACATTTCTATGCGATTGTATCCCTTCTGAGATGGGGTGAACAGAATTGCGCTCAGAATATGGGCCCAGCACGGATTTCTGCTGAGACATTCAGAGCTCCTTTAGCCTTCTTGGGGAGTATCATCTAACCCGGGTGATTTGTTACTCTTTATTTTTTCTATTTATATTTAAACGGCATCTACTAGTATTTCAATGTAACGCAGTTTCCATCTGGAGAATTCCCTAAATGTACTGCACGTTAATGCCAGCAATTCACTTCGTTTCTCTGTTGCTGCTTTCTTGATCGGACTGCTTTTGCACCTCCCTTATCTAGTGGCTCTACATATTCTGTGGTAGGCTTTGGGCTTCTGCCGTGTTTTAAAAACATTTTTATTTTTTGTGTTGTCAGCAAATTCCTGCTCAAAATTTTTATTTGAGCTGCAGTATTATGCTTTCACAGTTAACTTCCTTGAACTTTTACCCATACAATATATTTTCTCATTCAGACAGGAATAATTTAACAACTTTTTGTACTTTGCCATTTAATCGTACTGGATTTGCCTTGTTCTATTGGAGAGATTTTGACAGATCACATGCAATCAGCCTTTAAATAGTTTCTACACTGCCTGCAAGCAGACGACCGTTTTAACTTTTCCTTTTAACTTCTTTCTAGCTATCCTCCTTATTAAAAACATAGTTTCCCTTTGATGTTACATGACACTGTGATGTATTTTTATAGCGTGTTCGTTCGTGTATTGATTTAAAAACATTTATGGCTATTAATGCAGTGCTGTGCTTTGCTACTTATATCTTGAGCCAAGTTCTACATATGGCTCAAGGTTAAATCAAGAGCTGCTTCCTTTCTAGTGGGTTCTCTAATTAGGTGTTGCAAAAAGCAATTATTAATGGTGGACACAGTGGATAACTATTTAGCCTACGTACAAGCAAATGAAGGCCAACATTAATAATTGTGTTTTCTACCCTCACAGCTGTAGTGTTTTTCAAAAAACTGAAGATCTGGCAATGCAGGTCCTCCACCTCAGTTTCTGGACCTTTACAATTTGCATAGAAGCACTTACACATCCAGTCTTTGTTTAGTGGCTTATTTCTGCTGTTCCCTCTTAATGGAAAGCCCGCCTGGAAAGGCATTCCCAAAGGAGCTCCTTCAGAAATTGAGCATTCATTTTAAACCGTTAATTACACTGAGTGTTGGGTATTTTAAAGCTTGTGACAGACTATTTTCTTAAACAACATCTTATTTCCTTCTTCAGTTACTCAGTGACAAAGAAAAGCCATTAACACTAGCTTTAGAGACAGACACAACATAGTTTCACTTCAAGCTGTCTCCAGCTAGATCTGCCAAAACATCTCCCTCTTGACCTAAAACACATTTTTCCCTATCCCAATTTTAGGTCATACTTAACTCCCTTACTATATTACAACCCAAGCTCGCAGTACTTCCTTCTGTTCCCATGGAAATCTGCCAAGATACTTCACTTTTGATGTGCACGTGCACATGACGTTTTCAGAGCACTCACATCGCACATTCAGCGCAGAACCACATGTAGCATGAAAACGTAAATGGAGAATTACCACTGCAGCTATACAAGAGATGCACCGAATGGTGCGTTACGGGCTGCTGTGCATTCCGAACCACGCTTAGCAAATACAGAAAGCAGGACATACTTCAGGGGTTCATCAAAGCGAACTGTTGCTGCACAGTGGAAGACAACATTGACCCGGGTCAGAAGCTCCTCCTCATCTTCAGCACTGATGGCCAGCTTAGGTTGAGTGAGTTCAGCATTAATAGGCTTAATCTTCTCGTGGAAATTAGGGCAATCTTCTCGGACCCTGTCAAAGACCTTGAAGCACAAACAGAGAGAGATCAGGTACAGAATTAGGCTACTGAGATCACTTTGATTAGTAGCCAGTCTGATTACATCAATCAATGAAATCTGCACAAAAGAGAATGCCTGGTTCTTTCAGAGGGAGGACACAGCTGAGATGATAAAATAGTTAATTCACTTGTTCCCTCCCATGGGAAAACCTCACAGGGGAAACAACAAAAATATAGGAGGTAATGCATTGTCCTGAAGAGAGGAATGAATCTTCCCTGCACCACTCAGTTCCTGGGACAGACGCTGAAATTCCTGTATCTCCACATCTCCTGCAACCACTTGCTATTTGACCTCAAAGGCTGCCTGTAGGACCATATCAGGAGCTAAAGAGGAGGAGGGCAGAGTATGGGGTGGGAAAGCCTGTGAAGCATTAGACTCAAGCAATTTTCTTGATGGTTCTACAACGTACTTGATGAGAGGAGGGGAGCAGGCCACATTCTGGCTTCTCCTCTTCCTTTGCTGCTCCTTGCCGACTGTCACTCTTTGTTCATGTCAGATGAGTCCTGTGGGGAACTGCCTTTGGGATGGAAAGATGGGGAATCTCAATAACCCATACTGCTAAGGCTGCTGACTGCAATTTTGTACGACTGGACAAGTGTGCAGCTAGTTGGCCTCTCAAGCTGTCTTTCAGCCCTTTTTTTCTATGACTATGATCCACAGCTCTTTCCAATACACTTTTTCTGCCCAGTCTTCTGCAGAATGACAAGACTCAGCACTTGTCCACTAAAAAGATTCCTGCATTTCCATATACATTCCGCCTGATGACTTGTCCAAAACCAGTATTTGGCACCCTGCTTTGCCTAAGTTCTGAGATAGCAGATCTTTGCCTAAGATCTTGAGAGCAGCCCTGAGGAGAAGGACTTGGGGGTGCTGGTGGACGAGAAGCTCAACATGAGCAGGCAATGTGTGCCTATAGTTGTCTCTCTGGGCTGCATCAAAAGAAGCGTGGCCAGCAGGTCGAGGGAGGTGATTCTGCCCCTCTACTCCGCTCTGGTGAGACCCCACCTGGGGTACTGCATCCAGCTCTGGAGTCCCCAACATAAGAAGGACACGGACCTGTTGGAACAGGTCCAGCGGAGGACCACAAAGATGATCAGAGGGCTGGAGCACCTCTGCTATGAAGACAGGCTGAGAGAGTTGGGGTTGTTCAGCCTGGAGAAGAGAAGGCTCTGGGGAGACCTTATAGCAGCCTTCCAGTACCTAAAGGGGGCCTACAGGAAGGATGGGGAGGGACTCTTTATTAGGGAGTGTTATGATACGACACAGGGTAATGGCCTCAAACTGAAGGAGGGTAGATTTAGATTGGATATCAGGAAAAAAATTCTTTACTGTAAGGGTGGTGAGGCACTGGAACAGGTTGCCCAGAGAGGCTGTGGATGCCCCATCCCTGGAAGTGTTCAAGGCCAGCTGGATGGGGCTTTGAGCAGCCTGGTCTAGTGGGAGGTGTCCTTGCCCATGGCAGGGGGTTTGGAACTAGATGATCTTTAAGGTCCCTTCCAAACTGAACCGTTCTGTGATTCTGTGATTCTGTGATAGCAGGTACTCTGAACAGCAAGACAACTGTGCACAACCCTTCTGAAAGGAAATGGAAGTCAATACTATCATCACCTGAAAAGTGCCTATGTAAAAACAGCAATTTCCTCAGTTCCTGTTTTTACTCTGTGAGTAGCTCAGAGTCCCTGATAACAGCATAGCAGGTCTGGGTGCAGTTCTGCTTGCACCATGAAAGCTACTGCGGGTTCCACCTGGAGACCTTTTATTTGGTAAATCTCACAGACAAAGAAGATGAAGCTTGAATTTCAAAATAGTATTTGAGTTTGCTGGAGTAAGATTTGAAAAAATCATCTTGAGTTTTAGAAATGTCTGTTCTAAGGGTTTCGTATTGCTGGCCAGCATTATTGTATTTGAGAAACTTCAAATGAAGTAATAGTAACAGTAAAGTCTGAAAAACTCTGCCCTTCTGGGGGCAGAGTGACAACAAGAAGGGTGGAAAAATAAATAGAACAGAGAGGCTGTGGGATCTGAAGAGGTATAATCTAGACTAAAGGTAACTAGTTTACTGACAGGAATGACTAAGTATTGGGACAGATTGCTGGTGGAAGGAATGTGCCACCACCTTTGGCTGCATTTAGGAATTGTCTAGGTAAGCATTTCCAGGAGAGGCAGGGAATAGCTGAACCTTAGGGCAGGAAAATGGGCCAGCTGGCTTCTCAGTAGCTCTGTGTTTTTTGGTTGTTTCCTCTACTCTGTAGCTCACTCATCAGTAAATCTCCTCACCATCATGGTCTCTTGTTTTTCTAGAGGTTGTTCTGTCTTTGACTTGCGCAGTGTTTATGTAAGAGCAGGAATTGTGTGACATATATTTAACATATCAAGGATTAAATTGGTACTAATATCATTGATATTAGTTTCTTGTTTGACTAAGGGATTACCATTTTTCTGCTTATCTGACAACCAAATCACAGATAAACCAAATCTAGACAACCAACTCTAGATAAACCTTGATGTTCTTAGGGATAAAGAAGTGATAAGAAAATCATCAGCCTTCCCCACTAAGCAGCACACTGTGTGCTTGACTTCATCTATTTTTCTTTAACACACAGCTGCACGTCCTTCATAAATCTGAAACTTGAGCAAGTTAACAAAAGTTAGAACATGAAAATGTCATTTAATTTCTCTTGGTTGCAGGCAACTACATGCATATTTCAGCAACGTAGTCTAGGCCAGAGAATAGATTGCTAGACAGTGAAAGCTAATTGTGGACAAAGATGCTGGTGAGAGCCAGCTGGACTGTAGGAACTCAATTCCCAATGACTTGATGTTCAGAACTGGGTACTAGCAGCACTAATGTCTGTAAAAAACTTGTCTTCTAACAAGAGGGTGCTAGAGTGGCTGTCCAAATATGCTTCATCTCATGAGAGATCGCACATGAGCAAACCCGGGTGAGACACAAAATGCAAAGATTTCTCAGAGAACCCACATAAGACCAAAGCTATCTTTTAAAGAGTTTTAGGAGCACTGCGTTTGTTCTGTTGCAAAGAGATTGCACCTGATGAGAGTTATTTTATACTTGTTTTACTTTGGCATAAATAATGCAAAGGCAGAGAAAGAATGAATCAGCCCTTTCTCCATTTCAGTCACTGTATATAAAAAGAAGAGTAGTATTTCTGCAGTGCCAGCCTTGCTCGAACTTGGACAGTTACATTCTGCCTACGTGCCACCTCCTCCTGATGTTCCCACTGCAGATAATATCCCCTTCAATATTTCTATGCCTGGTATTACTGCTAGGTATTGCCTACTACCACACACCACTCCACAGCTGTAGTTTTTCACCCCGTCCAATGATTCACTGCATTCCTCTGAAGGATGAAGGCAATTTCTAAGTGCAATCTCACGAATCAGCATACCTTCTGGATCACAAGAACATCCAGTTCATCATCACCATTAAATCAGATAACAGGAGCAGCTGCTTAATCAAAGTCTGCTGCCTCTTTTATGGCATCTGAAGATTTCAGACTTGTCACTGCTTTAGAGGAAAGTGCAAGGAGATTTAAAGACAAAACAAATGCAGCTTATTCTGTACTGTTCCCTGTAGCTCAAGAAGTGCTTAATGTAAAGATGACGCTTAGTGTGCAGCTAAACAATAATTGCATCTCTAAATTCTGATTAACTCCAGAGCATATATAATAAATCCCCAATAACTGCATAAGGTCTAAGTGGTGGTGTATCTTTTTTTAGAAGAATTCTGCCGATACGAAATATGTTCAATGGATAGAAGTGGGCTGGTATGCTGTGCTGTTGGAACCACATGAAAACACCAGCCAAGTCAGCAATACTCCAGAAGTGACACATGAATTGCCACAGAATTATAGTGAAGAGAAAAGGAAAGATGTTTGATTTCAAGTTGTCCAATAGTAATAAAATTGAGGGAAATCAGTAATAACGTATCCTGCTTTCAGAGTCTTTTTGAGCATTCGAATGCATTCCAGGGGCGACTCCGCTGCCTTGACCAAAATAGAACAAGTGAACGTAATAGCTGTTATTTTCATTTTAATACTCAAAATAGGATGCAAGTTCTTCATAAGCTGTGCTGTCCCTCAACAGAGGTGAGAATTTCACTCAGAAACTTGCTGAATTTTTCTTCTGTTATAATCATGCAATTCCCTTTTATAACCTAATCTCTGTGATTTCAATTTACATTGTCGAGCACTTATTATGAAAACAGGACATCTAGAACTTTTCCCAGTGTTATATTTCAGTGTGTTTGATGGGCATCTCTTCCCTTACTCCTGCCCACTTAAGCTTTGACCTCCCTTTCCAAAGGACACCTGTAACTCTCTGTTCTCTGCTCTTGCCTTAAAGCATGTAATAGTTCAGAGAGATATCTGCCCATCAGTCTTTCAATCAGAATTTTTTTCCATACCACAAAGATACAAAAAAAAACCTCAAAGAAAGGGCAAATTGCACATCTATGGAACAGCACAGCTGAAAAATAAAGGAACCACTGAACAATGTAAAATGCCAAAGGCTTTGCTTCTTTCTCAGGAGACATTTTCAGTGAAGCAAATAAAAAAGAATGAAAAGTAGAGTGCCTAAGCAATGATCTACTTTAAAAAGGAACTTGCATGAGTTTGGTCTTATAACTGCCTTTCAAAGAAGCCTGGGTAGTCCTTCCTGTTTTGGACTTACCAGTCCTCACCCCTAAAAAACCAACTCACTCTAACAGGCACCATGCAGATGGCACTTCATTGAGAAACACAGGAGAGGAGAGAAAGCAGTTCTCCTGTTTGCTTGGTAACATTATCTAACGCTATTTCTTGTGCTCTCCCCTGATGTGAAGGATTCATCTTCTAAAGTGTTGAACAAACATCTCCCAGCAAGGCAAGCCATGGTGAAGATGGGCTACCGCTCTTCATCACGGTATCAGCAGAGACTGTAACTCGCTGTGGCACCTTTCTGCAACTGGCTGCCTCTTCAGCGATTGCCCTCACAGCTGCCCCTCTGCCAGACCAGGGCCAAACACTTCGGTCACTGACCCAGAAAGCACCAAGTTTTCAAGCATGACCTAGAAAGGTAACCTTTTTTCCTCCTGTAGCACAAAACCAACGATCGGTTGAGTCATCCAAATTACACTATTTTAACCAGATGTTGCCAGCTTTTTTTTTTTTTGTAAGACCAATAAAAAATGCTTTTCTCTGGCGCACAGTGGGGACAGGTGTGTTTAATAGGCACTGGGATGTTAGGCTTCTCTAGGAGGATTATCAAAAGATGGTAATTTACATTACAGTATGAACATTTCAAGGAATTACTGTATGAGAACATTTAAAGTGGAGAAAAATCAGAGAATTCCCACAAAATGAATCTCATATATGAGGAACTACGGAGAAGATTAAGGTTGAGTGAGTTCAATTAAAAAAAAAAAAGGTGAAAAGCTTCTGTCCTTTCAGATAAAGAAAAGAAAGGGATTGTTTAGCATAATTCAGGAGAGTATAAGCATGAATTGCTTCTGTAAAGGAAATATAATTTATTCTAAGCAAGACATAGGCCAAGGGGTAAAACACCATGGCAACAATTCCTTTAAAGAAGAAGGTGTCCCACTGAGTGTGTTGAATAATTTTAAAAGTCCTTCTTCTGAACAGACTGTTGCATTATAAATGCTAGGAAACGTTCTATATATAGATATACAGAATAATACCCTGGCGCATATAACCCTCTGCGATTTCAACGGCAGTATCATAAACGGACATGAGTGACCACCACAAATCTAAACTACTGCAGGTATCAGAGTAATGAAAATAACTCTTTAAATTTAAACACCTGATCTCTGCAGTTTTATTCTGATGAAAGGGCTTATCCCACTTGTGTTTGCCACTGATAAAATCCTCCAATACAATCTTGAAGGAAGGAAAGTACATAAGCACTTTTAGAATTGCCATTGTAGCAAATCTGAGAAATAATTGGGCAGCTTCTTGACATAAAGTAATTAGCCTGCAATTAATTTTTAGCCTGGTACATTTCCAGCAATAAGCATCAGGATTGCTCAGTCAAGAAATGTGTGAAAATGCAGCTCGGGAAGCATTAACAGGGACGGAGCCTTTTTTTCCGCTTGTGCGCTCTCCGCCTCATTTCCTCTTCAGAAAGTTGCTTTTAAGTATGGTTCTTCTCAAGGCAAATTCATCAAATTCATCTAATCAGTTAGAAAGCATGCAGCAGAGCGTTCCTCATTACAGGAAAACAAATGGCTTATGCTTCAATCTAGAGCTATTACTTTCCCCTGAGCAGAGCTAATGTAGTGGAAATACAGTACCCATGACCAACATCTAGTAAACAAAAGAGCTGATTATTTAAAGATAAAGACTACAGAAACAAAGAGATGATAGACAGTAAATTTCAATATAGGTCAGCGAAGGCTAATACGTATAGCCAGCTACTTACGATGTGGTTTTAAACGGCCAATTTCCTTGAAAATTGGCTGCTGACAAAGCCTGCTCTTTTCTAGCGAGAATACTCGGGTTATGTGTCAGTTATTCGGGAACAGCAAAAGGAGCTCTTTCAGCGACAGGCGTTGTAGACAGAAGCATTAGGGACTTGACAGAGGTGGAAAAGCTTTCTGTGGTCTCTAGTACCATCTTATAGGTGGGTGGACAAGTCACAGACAGAACATGCAGCTTTCTTACATTCATCACAGACATTTCTTGTGCCCCTGTGTGGTACTTAGACAGATATCACTATCAGCATTTGATGATATGCTTGACATTTGGAACAGGGGAAGAATTTAAGTGCAGGGAAGGAGGATAGTAACACTTACAGCTTCTCCTACAGGAACCATTTAACATGTTTCGTCCCATGCATTTTATAGAACTGTTTTCCTTCTCATCCCTCCTCCATAGCTATGCCCCAACGTGGGCATAGGCGCAAGGGGGACTCAGTTGCCAGATGGCAGGAGCACTTGGCTACAACCAGAGTTCTTCAATTCCTGCCATGCAGAATTCACTACTGATTGATTGCTTAGAGAATCACGGTATGGTCTTGGAAATGTTGATAAGTGCAGAGTTATGCAGACATAGGATCTGAATCTGCTTTTCCATATCCATTCCCTTAATTAGAAATCTTTGAAGTTTCACTGCCAGATTTGCTTGGGCACCGGGGAACTTCAGGAGTGTTCGTTGAGTGTTCCCAAGACTAACCAACCAGGAGTAAAATTTGTGTCAAACATAGATGCCTACTTCTTGTAGATGTTTAAAGAAACAACCAAGAAAGACTTAGAAAGACATTTAAAGAAATGAAGAAGCTTCACAGGACGGAATGACGTGAAAAAGAGGTGGCTCTCACAGATGAAATTCAGCACGATGGCATCGTCAGCCAGCTGCGAAACAGCTGACCCAGCACAACACAATCAGCATCAGCTCTGCGTAGCAGTCCTTGTTTATACAAACGATCATATTCTCTGGTGGCTGGAACTGGTTGAGCCCCACAGAAGTCTTGGGGCCCGCCTGGCGGTGTCGCTGTACGTCAGACCACACAGTAACTCACAATGTCACTTTTTAGTGAAAAAAGAGCTCTGCCAAGAAGTCACCGAGGGATCCCCACAATTAGAAACATTCAAGCAATCTTATCTCAGCCAGACCCTGAGGCTACTTCTCCTTCTGCTACAATGCTGTTTCCAAAGAGGATAACCAGGCACATTGGCTGTCACACAGATACAGCTGAGGCAACCAGCACATAACCCGTAGAATACACCGTGCTGGTACGCAATTCAAAATTTTGTTTCAAGGACAACTCCACGGATCCATCTGGGCCCTACAACTCCATCTGGGAAAGTCTTGACATACTCCGCTCTGAACTGGGGCCCCTCCAAAGAGCTCTTCCAAAGGAATGACTGCAGCACTTTTGCCAACCAAGGGTGGATGTCCTGCACTTCCACACTCACTTATTTAAGATCCCTGTCCTCTTCCTGAGGCATAAAGGAGAAAATGCCATCATGAAGAGATTTACAGGTAATATCGCACCAAAGTTCACCTTGATTACAAGTGTAAGGGAAGTAAAAACCCTTTGATATCACACACAACAGAAACTGAGCAAATCAAGACAGATGCATCAAATATTTAAAGCTACTCAAATTAAAAAGGAGATTTTTTAAACATTGTAGTGAGATGGTACTCAAGTGTAGAGAGATGAACATCTGGGAAATGAGTACAGCGTACAGTAGAAGAGTAAGTCACTCTTCCAGCGTGAACCACGCTAGAAGATTCTGGGATGTGAGGAGCAGGCAGTCAGCAAATGGTAAGAGCCTTGTGCTGAACCTCCACCACTCAAGACAGCCAACGAATTCTGTGTAAATATCTATACCTGGAAATTAAACTGTGCCAGGTTATGCCCTGGGCACTGGAACTCAATCATCTGTACTGTTCCACTGTCTTAGTACAGTTCTGGGTCTTAGTACGATTTTGGCCTGAACCAGCTACCAGAAAGATGACCAAGACCCTGGTCACAAGTGAGGAGTTATCCTGGGACAGGGGCTTTTGCCAAAAGATATCCCACGTGTGGCCATGATGTTTTGGAAGGTTAGAAAGTTTAATGGCATGAGTGCAAGCCATTTCATGCCAGCTGGTCTCAGTGCCTGAAATTCATCCCAATTTCAATTTATGGATGTTGTCAAACAGTACATGGAAGTTTTGCATTTACCTAGAACAATTACTCATTTCATCATTTTTCTTTTGTGTTCACATCCAATATAAATATTTCAGACTTCTTATGCCATTCCACATATATATTTGTTATGTTCATCATAACAATGTAATTTTTTCTTTTGTGCTTAAAAGAAAGGCACTAAGCCCAGGTACCTCAGCCTGTCAAATATCTCCTTCCTTTCCTTGCTGTCACTTAACTATAATCATATTCTCGTCTTAAGGCCACATGCAGCACATACAGTAAGTAGCAAACTGGAAAATTACTGGGAGATGATCAGAAGGTAATGCAATTTATGAGACTAATAGGAAGAGCAGGGACACTACAAGAAGTGAAGGCACTTGTGAAAAAAAGACCAAGTCCAGTGAAGAAGAAAATAGTTGAGAGTCTAAGAAAATACCTAAGAATGGATGACTTAGCCATTATAAACCAATTTTCTGCAGTGTCACTACTCCAAGCAAGCAAGGAAGTAGAGAGTTACAAGTAATCCTTGATTTCCATCCAAGGAGCCTTCAGCTTAGGGAATTTAAAACTTCTTTAAGAAGATAGAACCATCTGTCCAAATAGTGTCCAGCTACTTAGAACGCAGTGTGGCTCTGTAAGTACCACTCTTATCAGAGACCAGCTGTTATTAATGCCTCTGATCACGGCCAGTTCTCAGAAGAATCCACGGAAACCCTTCAGAAATGGTTGCAGAAGCCCCCGTGCAAGCCTGACAGCTGGATTCACAGCTCAGACCTACTCTCTGAATCCAACCTCTTTGCACGTTATATAAAATATGGACCGCTTTCTGTATTTGGGACCTCTTTTGACAGTGCTTGGATCAATTGGTTCTGTCCATAATAAACATTCTTAAAATTCACTTCTTCCTGGCATGGGTATAAAAGGAAAAAAAAAGAAAAAAAAGCAGTTCCATTGAACTGTGTCAAATTATCCTGATGTAAGGAAAAGGCAAATTTGGCCCATGAAGTCCATGCCAGCCTTTTGGCATGTGTACTCCCTTTTCCACTAGCTTGGTTCTCATCAAGCAGCAGGTGTAGCCTTGTTTCAGAATAAAGGTACCTGTTGTTAGGAGGGCCATTTAACGTCAGCTTGTGATAGTAACACTTTTACCAGGAGCAGATGTCGCTCTCTTCCCGGTACAAAGATCAGAATGTTGCCACAGATGGCTCAGTCATACTATGTGAAAATTATCTCCCTACTCTGCCATTGCAGTTGTACCTGACTAGAATGCTCTGACAGGGCTGATGGTAAGAGACAAGCCTGCATCCTGCAAGACTTTTCCTCTTTAAGGCAGTAAAAGATACGAATGGGTTTTGCTTGCAGTCAGGTAGGAGTTTCTCCTTTTTTTTTTTTCTTAAATGGTAGAGAAATCCAGATATTTCAGTATGGAAGGAAACACACACACATTTTAAAGAGGATCAGGAAAATGATATCAAGTGTCTTTAAGCCAGGCGTGGGTTTTAGCTTACTCTGGCATCTTTCAGAGACTCTGAAGGGTAATCAACCATTACAAACCTGACCTACCAACTCCAACACTCCTACCAATTGCTCCAGTTAGTTAAACCCATAATGTTAAAACTTCCTGATAGAGGATCTGTGACTCCAGACATCTTTCACACTGACATGCAGTCCTCAGCTCACTCACAAAATACCCCAAATACTGTACATCTATTAATAAAAAACTTACTTTTCTCTGCAAGTATGTTTTCAGCTCATACTCCTTCCAACGGAGACCAAAGAGGAGAATTTATGCAAGCTGAAATGTCATTCATGTTTTCTGCATGCCCTGCCCTTGGCTTCCAGATCTAGATTTTACCAATTAGTTTTATGTTACTCAGTTCATGCAAGGCACAGAAATAAGCACTTGGACTAATTATGCTTCAGGTGTAACAGATCACCTGCCCATGTGTCACCAGAATGAGCAACATTTTCAACTAGGTTGAACAACCAGAAGTTGTTTTTACACAAAAGTCTCCCCATCTGTCTGACTAGGGATTACTGTTAATGAGCCTGTGTCCTTGGCCCTGCTCCTGTGAGGTTATGAATTACTTTAATGCTTTAATCTACCAGTGAAAAACCCTGGCTGAAGGAGTGGAGAAGAAACAAGCAGAACACACCACAACCAACTACGTGTACTGAAACACACCCCTCATCTCACATAGTGGTTTCACAAATAAGAAATACACAATGTTCTGAAAACGACTACTTGCATGAGGCTATACATCCTAACTATATATTTAAATAAGGGAAGTACAGACCATCTTTACATGAAGTCTCCACCTGCTCTGCCATATTCAGTAGAGGGAACCCATCAATTTTCCAGATTCCCTGGGGAAAACTCCCCAGTGCTTAAAGATTTCCCCCAAACTACGTGGCCCGTAAAGTTAGCATCTTTAGGACATACAGCTTTCTGTATCTGTATCAGCACTACAGAGTGATAAGGTGTAAGCAGGAGGTCCTGAGGGAGCACCAACCCTCATAACTAAGGCAGGCCTCTACTCGGAATGAGGAACGTGATTAAAACAGTTAAGGCCAACAAGGCCGCACGGGCACAAAACCAGACTACGAAAAATGTGTTACTTTGGTGCTGTGGTATGCAGGCTGTGCACAAGATAAGAAACTGCTTGTGCTTAATCGCAACTAGGTAGAAGGGTCAAGGCTAAAATAAAATTATTTGTCTTAGTGAGTGTATATGGTAAACAATATGATGCCAGTATGAAATGGAGACTGGTAGGGGAGTTTTGGGGTGCAAAGCCTTCCAAAGTCACCTGTATCCAGGCAACCATATAAGTAATACCATACAAAGTCAAGATTACCTAAGTAACAGCACTGAAAAAACCCAACAAACTTGGGTATGGATGCAGCAGAAATGGGATCAACTAGGAAAAAAGTAACTGGGGACAGACTGTTCATTTGAGAGGAGTTTGGATGGAAAAAGAGAGGTGCAAGGGTGGTGAAAAGTCACATCCAGAAACAGAAAACTGGGAGATAAGAAATAAAATCAGGTACAGAATAAGGAAGGACAGGATTTTTTTGTCAGTAGGAGTGTGGACACCTACAGATGGTGATGAAGCTGACCTTTGAATCCAAGTCCACAAAGATGCCAAAGGGACCCCCCTTGGACAACCTGCTGGAGCCTCCATCATGTCTTTGTCTGAAAGATTTGGTGTGCGAAAGTGGAAAAAGGAGGGATAGACTTACAGTGGGAAGGGAGATAGAATTGTAATCCAATAGTAGTTGGGTGTGATTCATAAGACCTAAGAATGATAATTAGTAGCTTTATAGCTGTGTGTGCTTTTAGATTAATTATTATTTAATTGTTCTATTAGTCTCTTAGCATTGATTAATTTAAAACGACCATAGTCTTTTAATTCAGTTATACCTCAAGGAGAAGAAGGGGAGAGCCAGACTCATAAAGCAACATACAGCTACCACCTTTGGTTCATCAGCCTGAAAGACCAGCTCTATCCATCAACCAACAGGGGCAGCTTTCACCCCATCTCCAGAGGGACGCTCAGGCTCCCACCTGAAGTCTTGGTCTCCATCCTCCCACCAAATGACACCTGTAATTCACAGGCTTCAAAGCACATTTAACAGAATAAGAAAATATTGATCTCTGTGTTCTCTGTCTGTGCTCCGCTCACCACACTTCTCTTCCTCACATTTGTATAAAAAAATGTCAAGCCTACTGGTATATTATGATCATAAAATGTTTCTGGAATGGTTTCACAGTGTCATACCTCTGAACCTGAGGGAACCATGGCAGCATGAACAGATCTTCCCCCCAAACTCATAACTGTGATGGAGGAGGGACTCTCTTACTTTCTTGGTCCCCTGCCTTCCCCTGTGCTTTCTTTTTGCAGCACTTTTTTCTGCTAACGCATTACCGGCACTCTTTGGGACCCCAGGTAGAACCCCAAGTACCACACACAGCTCTCTGGCAGCTTTGTGATCTCCTGAGCAGCTACATGGGGTGCCAATGCAGGGAAGTGGAAGTACTGCTGCACTATAGCTGCAGAAAGTGGTCTCTGAGGTAGCACGTGCCTTAATGGTAAATTCCTGTCTTGGATTCTCCAGTAGTATGAGGGGTAATGTCCAAATATCTCATGTATGGATTCCTCTAACTTCAGATGTATGCTGTTTTCACACTCATTTCTCCAGCAAAAGTGTTTTTAACTCACCAGGTTAGTGGGGCTCTGAGGAAAGAAGTATTGGGAGGAAAATCCTATCCCATGCAATTTTCTTTACATTGAACATTTTATGGCGGGTCATCCTTTTCAAACGAAAAGCTTGCAGTTTTGGCATCTTCTCTCCAGGGATAATAGCACAGCTATTATCTCCCCGTCATTTACTCAATTCATCACTCAGAGCAATGCAATTTTATCTAATTCAGAGAGAGTAAAAACGTACTAAACCAAGAATATCTTCCCTCTTACACTGGAAAAGATGACTCTCCAAAACACTGTGTTTCCTTCCCTCCCACATGCCTAAAAGCATCTCATGAAGAGGCTCAAATTATATAATAGTATCTGATCATCGGTCTCTGAACCAAGAGAAGTAACAACTAATGAACAATGACACTGACAATGCTGGCTATGTCCTATGAGGTATGCAGATCAGTGCTGTGCCATTATAGAAAAAGAAGCTCAGGAGATCATCTCCAAGATTAAAGCCCACTTCCGAAGGGATGCTAATCTACATTTGGGGTTGCAGCCACGGAGATACACAATTCCTTGCATGTTGCTCAGAAGACCTTAGAGTCCAGAATATAATTTTACAAGGCCAGCTGCCACTTCTGAAACATTACTGCAGGATGTTTTGTATGGGTTGCCTTTAGCTCTGCAGTTAAATACCAGTTGGTGTAGCTAAGAATGGTTCAGAGCACATATAGTCATTTATTTAAAAAATGGACATTTTTACTGTGATGCCAAAGGAAAGCAGAATTAAGTCTCAGACTGCTTAGTAATGCTTCTACTAAACCCAAGTGAAACTCTGCCTTGTCTGCTTCATATTTAGAAGCAGCAGAGTACCTTGGCCAACTGGTTTATAGGTCTGGTTGAGAATTTCCCACTACACTCCAGACAGCTCTAAAATAAGAAGTTCGCTGTAGATACGGGCTTTAAAATAATCTCCCCCTGAGCTTTGCTGGGTCTGCGGGGCTAATAGACCTAAAATTGCATTTCAGTCAATATAGCGATCAAATGAGTCCTGAAAAAATACTGCCAAGTAAGAAGGGGCCACTCATTCAACCATTTTCAGTTCTTGCACTGGTAAAACTGAGATGTTGTTTATCTAATTCCCAGCTGGTGGGATGGTTAAACACCCTGAAAATGAAACACCAACATATCAAATGGCTGGCAAGGAGCTCTTAAGAGATTACGCATGACTGAGCAAATAGCCCACAGTACTGGGTACTTCTTTTGTAGAGGAAAATCTCTTTCCTGGGGAGAGACTTTAATCCACCCACTCAGCAACCTGGTGTCAGAAATCATTCTGTATTGGTCACGAAAGTCATTATCAGCGCCAATAATTAAGCCATGACCTTTAAGGAATAAGTACGCTTTTATCACTAGTGGACTGAAATGAGCTTAACTGAATAATTTGTCCATTTTAACTGTACGTATTAGTGGGTCTACAGGACAATGCTTTCTGAAATCTTTCTTTATACAAACTACCACCTCCCTGGGGAGCTGCAGAGAGGTGCACTTCTAGCCTCACAGGCAGGCAATTACTATCGCATCTTTGCGGTTCCCACCGCTCTGGAGCAGGAGACACCTGGGACAGACAGGTAGCACAGACCCCTGCTGCTCCAATTCCTCCCATGTTTGAGGATCCACATAAGAGGGCAGCTGTCAAATGAACAGACCTGTGCTGCTGGTCATAGAAGGCAGCCCGGGCAAGGCAACATCATCTGAATCTCTACCAATGGCTCAAAGGTACCTACCAGTCGTCCCAGGGGTGGTTTATCACGCTGTTTTTTTCTCTCGAGACCTTTGGAGATAGCATGTAAAAATTAGACTTATGCTGACTTCCCTTGGAAATTCTCAATGGTTTCCTACACTACCTTCAAGCAGATAGACGTCCATCTGTAGAGGCAAAATTTCTGCTAGCACAGAATTCTTTATTTTCATCCCGAGTTTCAAGTGCCTTGTTTTCTGCCCTCCTGTGCTCAATGATAAATACATCAGCATTTTAAAAAGAAACAGCTCAGAGAATCCTTTTCATAGGAGAGCTATTAAAAAGGAATTTCTTTTCCAGGGAGAAATACCACTGGCAAGTATACAACAGGCAGCCTTGCTTCATAGTTCATTTTTCTGTTTATATTATGATTATATTTCATATTTCTATTCTTCAGCAAATCAGCATGCTAGATTCTTTCTTTTTTGAGAGTCGGTCTTAGTCACTAGAGTCTGTTCACCAAGAACCATCTGTTCCCCAAGATTTCCCTCCCACACACCATGGTAGAATTACGCCTACAACGAGTTTCTTCTATTAGGGAAGAAACGACTATAACAAGCTAGGTGACACAAGTCCCTAGGGAGACAACACAAGTACTCATGTCTTTGTTCATAATTTTTATAAAACGTTTATGTGCAATACCCAATACTGACTCAGGTGGGTAAGTGAACCTGTCTACCCTTCCCTCCCAGAGTCGGAATTTAATCCTAGAAATGATGCTTTAACCCATGGCGGCATCATCACAAGCAACAAACGAGGAAATCTGTCCAACTTCTATTTGTTAATCACCTGAGAAGCATTTAGGAGAGGAAACTGGTTGGGTTTTTGTTTGTTTTTTTTATTGTCTTGCCCTTCATGCATAATGGAGACAGCCTGATCACACATCTCTGTCAATGTTTGGTCAGCGCAAGCAGGATTAGCTCCACTGACACCACATATTTCAGCTGAGGACATAATTCTTTTTTTTTTTTTTATGCGAAAATTCCTATTGAAGATTTCCCTGAAGTACAATATTGACACTTCGGTTAGAGAGGGCAGCTGTCCCAGAGGTTAACACACTGACCTGGGATTTAGGTATGGATTTACCAGCTTCAGCTCCCTACTCTGTACTGATTGCTGATTCCCACTCTCTTGCTGCAGTACCAAAAGCTCAAGACCTGTGCAAGTAGCGGGGAGAGAGTGAATGAGGTTGTACCAGCCCTTCTTCCCCTTCCACAGCCCAGGCCCTGATTTCATTGACTGTATTTATGTGCGAGTTAGGGGTGATGCCCCTCAACTTCCTTCTTCTGCCTCTGACCTTTCCGTGATCATGCGAGAGTCATCCAATCTTTCTGACTCAGACTCATCCCATCTACCTTACCTAAGTAAGTGTACAGGAGAGTTTAATCAGCTTAAACTAAAGGAGCTAAGAGATCTATAATGAAGGTATCGTCTCGCATCAAATCTGTTACATCTGCTAAATAACAAAAACAAAGCGCGGGCCTCATCTTGGGGGCCTCATCCAAAGTGCAGGATGTAGACAACAGCCGAGAAGCTAGACCGCAGCCTGTGCTATGCGTTCATGCTTCACCAAAAACCAGGATCAAGTGCACCCTGGGTAGCTGTCGCCTTCACTTATGTCACTCGAGCAAGAAGACAAATTGCAGTGGAGAAGTGAGGGAATAAATACATGCCATGCCTTCAACAGAAAACAAATTGGGAAGGAGTGAGAAAACCAGTTGCTGCTTTCAGATTAAAGGGGACGCTATCGAAGAAACAGCGTCTTTGTTTGTACTTTACCTACACAGTATTTTCACTCAGTCCCTAAAGTGACCTGCTGAACTGCCCCCCTCCCCGCCCCCCATGCCCAAAAGCATGCATCTAATCTCTTTTAACAAAATGCTAAAGTTTTCAGAATAGAAATGGCATTTCTTAGCTCTTTCTCTTTCCAGTGTTGCAGCTCAGGAGCCCTGGCAGTGCATGGGCTCAGCTACGCCTTTGGAGCTGAAATCAATCTAGCCTTGCCCTTAGAATGAAAACTAATGAAAAGAAGGGAAAAGGAGCGCTGAGTAAATTAAATGCAGCTCCTGCCGGACGACAGGAGCACAAAACAAGCTGTAGGCAGAGAAATTATCCAGGGGCACAAGAACTACCATGCAGGAGCAGACCTATGGTGTATTTGTTCTTAGCCCCCGTTCGACAACAGTTACAAGGGATGTTTCAAAGAAAGATGTAAGTTGTCTGCATCAGGTAGCCAGGAATATATAACATCAATGTATATTAAATCTTCCCAGTTAGGTCTCATACTGGTTTATAGGATGAAGGGAGCGGTTTAAGTATTTAAGTTACAACACTATCTTTCTATATATATATTACTCATAATATAATTTTATCCACACAAATGTTTAGTACAGCTTGAAACTTCATTTCATTGCCTCAATAACAACATATACGATTAATTTCAAAATCCAGTTATTCTTTAGTAACACAGTCTTTCCTTTTCAGCACTGAATTTGCTTTTACTTTCACTGAATGTCCCCTTTGCTGGGCACCGAGTTTATCTTATTTTGGTTTTATATATTTTTAGCATTGGCCACTCTGGTTTCATGTTCTGCTGATTCTCCTGATGCCAGGGATTTGAACATCTATTAGTGTATGAGCAATCTCTTGTCAAGCATGCAAAGCTGATTACTTTCCTAGAGAGCAGCTGCATTCCAAGGAACTCACTGCTTCCATAGGCACGAGGCTCACAGAAAGCAAATTTTAAGAGGATGGTCTCAAAGTTATATGAGTGGCCAAGGAATGACATTGATTAAATGTCCCTGAACATTCCAGATTAGATTTGAGGCAGGAGGGACAGAAGAATAACTAAAGGTCTCCAGATGTATCTTTTGGATTGCAAATAGGTTTTTTGATTAAATATTCCATTAATACCTAACTATTATGTAGGCTTTTACTTCAGTAAATTCTTTATAAAGAAGAGCCATATAATTTTTCAGCAGAGGAAACAGGCACAGGGATTTGAAGTGACTTACCCAAGGTCACATAACTAAGCAGCGGAAGAACTGGGAGGAGAACCTAGCTATTTTAAAGCCCTTTAAGAGACGATACTCCTTCCTTAACTAAGTGCTTCTTTCCTGAGAGTTGCCATTTGAGTGCCAAATTAACATTAAAATTATGGCACTGTGTCAAACTTATGCTTAAAAAAAAATACAGTACACACATTTTCGGATTAGGAATATTACCTCTTTGTAACTGGAGCGTAAGAAACTGTATTTAATAAAGGCAGGGTACATTGGGGTGAATAGTAATGAGCTTGGGTGATGGGCCTGTGAAAGAATACATTCTTTTTGTAGGTAGGGCGTGAGGTCCTCTGTCACTGTTCATTGTTTTTCTGTCCCACTGCCAGGAGACCACAGGCCCCCAGGGAGAAGGAAGGGGGAAGCAGATGGGTGAGGCTGAGTAACGCCAGCCCCAGAGAGCACCAGCCCTACAGGAAGCAATTAAAGGTGGTGTTAACTGGAGAATGCCTCTGCTTGCCTCCAAGCAGGCTGGGAAGATCACTCTTTCCAGCTCCAAGCTTACAAAGAAAAGAGGCTACCAATAACTGCTTTGCTCTTCATGCCTTTCCCCACCACCCCAAAATGACCCATTCTAATCAGGAGCTAACATTTTATCTGGAGGAAAACTGCCTAAGGTAGCAATCCTAATGTGTCCTGCAGAGTTAACATAGTTAGGAAATGTGGAAATTGCCGTTTGGTGATCCAGGGGTTTCATCTAAACAAAAGGAAAGCAGTGAAAACTGTCCTCAAAGGACACATCTGAGAGACCGAGGAGGGACTGATGTGGCAATGAGGTAGACACTGGCAAATTAAGTAAATAATTGTATAGCAACCAAGGTAGAAAATCAAAAGAATCTTCTCTGCAATTCACAGATCAACACAGAGGCAGCTGCGTCAACTCTCATTTGATACAGTGCAGATCCCAAATCGGCGCTGAATCAGGAGCGTAATGGTACGTGAAAAACATTTACAGAAACCATCTCAGATCTCAAAAGCACCTCTTCAAGAGCTTTTCATATTGCCCATTTTGTGTAAACGGATGGCTAACATTCAGTTGGATTAGGCTAAATGTATGTCACTGCTATAGACAGCAGCAGGGAACCAATTCCTTAGGATTGCTAGAGCTTGTGTTTTCATGTCCCCTTCAGCAGGAGGTTAATCTTTGCAGTTTATTGCAGACATAAGCAAGGCTTCAGTTGAACCACACCTTTGGGCCTCTAGCATCAAAAAGGTTTGCTTGCGCTTGCAATAGTTGCCACCTCCCCCCCCAGCCCCCGCCACCATTATGCTAAATAATGAATAAGGACATTCTCTAAAATACCTGTTTGGAACCTCCCAAGGAAACTAACCATACATTTTACTTTGACAAATGACATACGAATGCATTTCTTCTGCAACTGATTCAGGCTGGCACAAAGAGTAATTTAACAGCATGTATTTCCATGTAAAAGTTGTGACTTCTACTTAGATTATTTGCTTTCTCCCACTGTCACTGCGGAAATGTTCACCTTTGAATCAAAGACAATGTACAGATTCACAGAAGCACAGGAACATGCCCCCATTTATGTGGACCTACTTCAAGTTATTCACTGCTATTTAAAATACACAATAGCACACATGGAGAGTTAATACCACGTACAATTGGCTTTTCAGTTAAATTGAAAATTTAATATGACAGAATTTGGTTTTCAGCCTGGTTTCCAAGGAAACATTTCCAGCTACTATTGGTGGAGGTTACAGGTTGACTGTCAAACCCACAATTTCCTTTGTTCCTGGTCCATGGGTTTGATTTCTTTTATCATCTGGTCTTCCCTACTGAAATACATGCTAATATAGGGTGAAAGGTTTCTTTAATGCATGCAAAATAATCGCTACTTCCCAAACAGCCTCCCCAAAAGAGAGACACTTAAAAAGCAGTAGCAATGATTAAAGGAGAATACATTAAATGAACGTATTCGAATTAATTTCAAATGTGATACCCAGATTTGTATATGTACAAGTCTGCGCAATGTTGATAAATATCTACTGGAGATAATCTACAATTTTACTATTTATCCCTAACAAGCAGATGGGCTCCCACACTGCCATTTCCAGGAGTACAAACATTCCGAAAACAAAAACGAAATGAGGAAGAGTTTAAGAATACCCGTGCAGGTTTTTGACCAAATGTGCCAAAGGTGAGATTTTATAAACCATTAGGAGACCCGCATTTTCTGCAATTACAGCATTAGGAGGTGATGAGGACCACAAAAGATCAATCACCATTGTCATTGCTTTTTGAAGACAAGAGGCAATACACACTGTATTAGGACAGGCGTATATAGGACAGAATATATATTAGGCATATATAGGAGAGAAAAGATGTCCCAGCCTCAAGGGCAGGCACTGACCCGTGCTGGAGGCACGCTGCCTTGGCTTGGTCCCTTCCTGGCTTTGCTTCTTACCAAAAAAATGGTTGGTACAGAGGAAGGGAGGGCAGCTGGATATTTTCACGCATGCAGAAATGAAGCCTTGCTTGTAATGCTTAATGAAATTACACAGACTCACAGATACATCACCACTGCTGTTTCTACTTTCATCTTTACTCGTGTTTCTACTCACTCTTTCTTTGAGCCTTGGCAAGGAAAAATATGGGGAATCGTGGTGGTTCCCCTCTCCTTCCCAGGACCCCCTCCTCTTCCCAGGACATTCACATGAGCCCATACTACAGTATTTTTGCTCCTCTTTTACTTTTTCCAAAACCTCTGTAGTGCCAGAAGGCTGTGTATGGCTCTTTTTAAGGACACTATTAATAATATCTTTCAGACACTACATGACATTTCTAGGAGCTATTCCCCCAGTTTCCCTCCTAAGCCATGTCAGTCATAAAGTAAGAACATACTGGAGCATGTTGATTTCTTTAACAGCTATAGTTCATCTTCCTCTGACCACAATATGTTCTTCTCCATAAGTGCCTTGCGTTGCAATTGCCCCGCCGCATGCTTTCTCTACTCCTCTCCTCTCCTCCTATCTAAATTCCATACTAGTAAACACCTTCCTCGGTTGTATACAGAGCACTCTGAGTACGTTTGATTAAAAAGCTCAAAATTTTTCTTCTTAGGCCATGCATGATGATTCCAGTGTCCTTTCATCCTACCTTCCAGGGTACCTTCAGCTCACACACCCTGGAACAATCATGGCAATGAGGAGCAGAGATTACGGACTATGCTTTATGTTAATACTTGGGTGATGAATCAGGGCTAATAGCCTCAAAATTGGAGCGAGACATGCCCTGCTTGTGTACAAGCACAACCACCGATGCTGCTGTGAGCTGAACCTGACCATGTGAAATGGCCGCCTTGATTCGTAGAGCAACACGTACTGTGTTTCCCTTTAGATGTTCATAATTTAAAAAAAAAAAACACAAAACTCTTCTATGACAAATTCCCTCAAGCTTTTTGGTCTAATTTTCCATCCTTTCCCTCCTATTTTATATAAACAGATTTAATTCCTTCCTTTGTGGTCTATGCTGAAATTAGGAAAAGTATGGAAGGGGAGAAAGGACAGTATTTATTTAATTTCTGCAAAAATCTGATAAAGAATTCTTCCTCTGAGGATGTGCTAGACACTGAAGGAAATGCAAACAGAAATGATGGGTGGTCTCAGGAGGACGACTGATAATGAGTGCAGGCTGGAGGTGCCAAGGGGGTACCCGATGTCGGCACTTTGTTTCATGGGATGATGACAGAATTAGCACATTCCTGTAACTTTGACAGCAGAGAGCCTGCACCCAGAGGCAGCGCTGAAGGAAGGCTGCTTGTGACTCAGAGGGGGACCACTTCATGGCACCACTGTTCCCACCTTTTACCCTCCTGACCTGCATGGGCCCAGGAGACTGGGAGTTGAACAGTCCCACCCCTGCCACTTAGAATCTTAGAACTGCCTAGGTTGGAAGGGACCTTTCAGATCATCTAGTCCAACCATTCACCTAACACTGACAAAAACTGTCACTAAACTATATCACTAAGTATCACGTCTACACGTATTTTAAAAACCTCCAGGGATGTCAACTCCACCACTTCCCTGGGCAGCCTGTTCCAACACTTAATAACCCTTTCAGTGTAAATTTTTTTCCTAATATCCAACCTAAACCTCCCCTGGTGCTACTTGAGGCCATTTCCTCTTGTCCTATCACTTGATATGTGGGAAAAGAGACTGACCCCCACCTCGCTACAACCTCCTTTCAGGTAGTTGTAGAGAGTGATAAGGTCTCCCCTCTGCCTCCTTTTCTCCAGGCTAAACAACCCCAGTTCCCTCAGCCACTCCTCATTAAGAGCTGTTCTCTAGACCCCTCATCAGCTTCGTTGCCCTTCTCTGGACATGCTCCAGCACCTCAATGTCTTTTCTGTAGTGAGGGGCCCAAAACTGGACACAGTACTCCAGGTGGGGCCTCACCAGTGCCAAGTACAGCAGGATGATCATGTCCCTAGTCCTGCTCACCACACTATTCCTCAGGCCAGGACGCTGTTGGGCTTCTTGGCCACCTGGGCACACTGCTGGCTCATATTCAGATGGCTGCCAACCAACACCCCCAGGTCCTTTTCTGCTGGGCAGCTCTCCAGCCACTCCTCCCCAAGCCTGTAGCACTGCTTGGGGCTGTTGTGACCCAAGTGCAGGACCCGGCACTTGGCCTTGTTGAACCTCACACCATTGGCCTCAGCCCATCGATCCAGGCTGTCCAGATCCCTCTGTAGAGCCTTTCTATCCTCAAGCAGGTCAACACTCCCACCTAATTTGGTGTCATCTGCAAACTTACTGAGGGTGCACTCAATCCCCTCGTCCAGATCATTGATAAAGATATTCCCCAGTGCCATCCAGCCAGGTCCCTGCCAGCAGCAGCTCCTGCAGCACAGCATGCTGTGGCTCCCAGCATGTGGTTGTTGCTTTTTTTCTGTCGTTCCAGGATACTCCTCCCTTACTGTCCTTGTTACTGCTTTGTTTCAGTAGTAATAAATGTTATTTTATTACCCATTTTCTTTGCAGCAGGTGTGTGATGGTGCTGGGAAGGCACAAGAGACACAGACGCAGGAGGGCTGGACCACAGCAATGATGTGGGGTTAGACATTGCTCCCAGGACTTAAAGGCACATGGTTTTGAGGGAGACAACAGACAACAGCAAGGGAAAACATCTGATGGACAGGATGGTTTACGGTTCGCTGTGATATTGCTTAGAGACCTTTTCTCTTTTAACTGGCGTCCTAATGTTATCACTGACAGCACTTAAAGCTTCATTGACCCCTGCTCACACGACTGTCAAGTAATCTATGTGGGTCTGGGGGCTGATATATCAAATTTTGGCACAACGTCATGGCAGCCTAATTAAAAATGGAGATCCTGTTCTAACATTGCTCTAATTTCATTGTAGTGTGAATCCATTTAGATTGATCCAATTTAGATCATCTGGGATAAAGGTGAAACTTTTCCAATCATGTCATCCAAACAGGAATGTCAGAACATCGTAAGGGTTCACCTTCCTCTCTTGAAGTTACCTAGGTGGAGATATTATAATATTATGAAAAAATTGTGGATACCATAGGAGCAGTATAATCATTTGATATTAATCAACCCTGAAATTGCTAGAGAAATAAGAAGCTGTCTTTATAAGAAGCTGTCTTTGCTTAAAGCCTGCAGCAAAATTTGCTCGGTTGACAGCAAAGTGAACATTACGCAGGTTCATTTATTTTATGCATTTCAGTTCTCAGTGTGACATGCTTTCTAGCCAGAGATGTGAGTGTATCTGCAGTGTACCTCAGGAGATGGGAACGTGTCCATCAACAACCTCCACTGTAGTTTATTTATGGTTAATATTTTACAGCACATTAACATTAAATACACTACTCTGATAGATAACAATCTGAGGGCAACACCTTATCTTTCAAGGCTCCCAATAAAATGATAACCTTTGAAACATGTCAGCTGCCTGATGTAAAAACTGATAACTGTCTCCATCAGGCAGTTTAACAACTGATCTCTATGACTACAACTTCTCATTACAGAGACATATAGGGCCTAAACCACTTCCAGAAAGACACAAGCAAAAGTGAAAAAGTTGTTCTAGGCCCCCAAGTGGGGTTAGCTCAGCACGTCAAGATACTGACGCAGCTCTGCTGGGAAGTCTTCCGGACCAAACAAAACCCAAAACACATAGCACTACCCTGGTGAGCACCCGTGGGCTGCTCGGTGACTACACCTGCAGTGCACTTCAGCTGTGTATTTGACTTGCTGTTTTGTTGCTTTCCTTTCTATGGGGCAGTAAATTTTACAAGTTCTAGTTCTCTTTTTTTTTTCTCCAGAACTGATAAGGACTCTCAAATTACTATGATGGCATTCAGGTAAGTGACACAGGATCTTGCATGGGTAGACTGCGGCCCCAGTGTGCATGTGTTCTCTAAAAAAAAAAAAAAAACCATTATCAGAAAACAGGGCTGGAAGGGACCTCATAAGATCCTCCTCTGTCCTAGTGAGATACCAGATTCTGACACTGTTGAATATGGGGTTCATGTTGCAGCTGCAGCTGGAAAACACAAATGTACTTAAGATGGTTGATTTCTTGAGATTACCATGCTAGTTCAAATCTTATTCTACCCTGAAACATCAATTTGAGTGCTTGTGGTCTGTAGTGAAATACATAAAACCAGGAGATAACCAGTTCATACAGGTCAGGCAGCCCCAAACCAAAGTAATTAAAACAGAAACTAAAAGAGGAGGATGAAAAGGAAGGTGAGAAGTAAGTTTCTCGCATGGTTGCCCAGGAACCAGGAAGAGAGGCACACAGAAAACTCTTCACCTGAGGGAGGGAGAAAGGGAGAGCACATAGTTAATCCCATTTGGAAAAAGGCGGGCATTCAGGAGTAAGGGATGTGTATCATGCTGAAGGAGAAAAGACAAACGGGTATGGAATAAAGGACTTTGCTTCCTAAAAGGAGATGGTCTTTAAGGTCAGCTGGCCAGGTCCTCCTGGACAGGCTTTTATTTGGTACATATTTGAGCAGTATCCATGAGAGTAAGCATGAGATGAGTTAGCACTGTCTTATACAAGATGCCTGATATAGCTGTAAAAACACTATTTTAAGAGTTTGTTTCTAACAAGAGACTGTTGAACAATTGAGGTAACTCCCCCCCTCTACTAAATGTATTTTACTCAAACCTCAAAAGATATCAGCGGAGATAATGGCTGCCTCTCGCTTTGCTAACTAGGCTATTAAAAACATTATTCAACAGTCGCCACGGCATGGGCACCTAGCCAAAGGCAACAGCGTACAGCAGTCTCTTCAGCAAGGTGGATGGTGTAACGTGTATGAACCAGGGGACAGCCCACTGCCCAGCAGCACATTCAGTGCCATCGCTCAGTCACCTCATTTCAAACGTGACATACGTCCAGCCATATGTGCGAAGCACACCAGTTGAGACAACTGCCAAGTTAAGATGTAACCAAACGTTCTCCTTCTGAACATCCTCGGCCAGCAGCCGTTCCAGCATATCAAAAGAGTCAGGAAAGCTCTTTGAAGAACCCCCCGGGGCAGGCACACTCAGGCAGGCTACCCCTAAACTAATCAGCGGTGGCTGTGAAAGCTGTCTGGCCGTAATCGCAGTTCAGGCAAGCTGCTTCCTTTCAGTTATCCAGACTCTCCATGCGAGTGAACAAGCAGGTGCAAACCATCAGCTGTGCCTGAAGGACAGCACTCTCAAGCCCAAATCCAAGATACAAGACGTACACCCATTTCTTCCAACTTTGACAAAGACTGCACTTAAAACTCCAGGTTGCTGGCAGGAAAGAATGCAGTTCTACCACCCTCTTTAAAGGGTGACCTCTGAAATCACCTGTGCTGCTGCTAGTGAAAAGTGAGCTCTGGAAGTGTAGGTTGGTGTAGGCTGGCAAGGAAAGAGAATTGTTGGCCATCACCCAAACATGGTGATGGCTCACTCTCAACAGGAACACATAGTCGGCAGGCCCTGAACCTCAGCAAATAAATCTGAAGGAGATCTGAGGGAGCTGAAGCAGATATGTGAAGAAGGAATTGAGCAGACGATGGCTGTAACGCTCTACAGGTCATCGAACAGAAAACAGAAGTAGAGCTGGACACAGGATTTGGGTCAGGGTTGACTTTGAAATGTAATGGTGCAGCCAGAATCGCTAATGTTAGGGTGATGTTGTGATCAAAACCTTCCCTGGAGATTTCTGGGGCTAGTGGAAACTGGGGAAATGGGCTGCTAGGCCCCGAAGCAGCAAACCCTGCCTGTCAGAAAGAAATGGGGAAGGGCGTAAAGAATGATAATCTTCCAAGCTTCAAAAGAAAGGGCCAAAAGGAAGAATTCTGGAAGGATGACAAAATGATTTAGTGCTTCCATGCCCTATTGAAGCTCAAGGTCTCTGTGCTGCTAAGAATGGTTACTGTCCTCTCACTCAATGTACTGCGCAGAGTGAAAAATCTGACTGAGAAGAATCTAATTACCATTCCCTAAAGGCTCAGAGACTTTCCATTGATAAAACTCCTTCAAAATTATACAGGCACTACATTAACAATTCTGAATTGCAGTAAACTTGATTTATTCATTATTTCTTTGGTATTCAGGATACAGTGTACAGAGTCCTGATGCCCTTTGGACATCACTACCAAAGCTAGCACATTGACTTTGATTACAGTTTGTATTTCTGCTCATGCTGAAACAGAAACAATCAAAATCAGCACTCAGGATTTGCAGCAGACATCAGGCTTTTAACGGATCAGATATATGGGGTTAAAAATGCTAGAATGAGAGTAATATATACAGAAAACATGCAACAATGTATTTTTTGCACATATAAGTCTTCACGTACAATATTTTTTCCCCCTTCTGAACTTCCGTGCCTTGATCTCTTGTGCATCCTTTCTTAGAGTAAATCCTGCAAATGGATTATATTTAAAGAACTACTAATTTGATGCTTGGAAGAGATGCTACAGCATATTTTGGCACATATTTATAAAGTCATAAAATCTTCTATTTATTCCATACAGATAGAAAAAAAGATACTCATGTATTTTGATAACTGATATGAAAAGGTAAGGCCTAGTACTTTAAATCAGTGGAAAGATAATAATCAAAACCTGCCTGTCTTTTCTCCAATGAAAATAGTATTAGTCCTATGCAGAGACAATCCCTTTCTTGAAGAATTATAAAACAGCAAGCACTATTTTCCCAGAGGAATCCTTGAGTAACTCAGACAAGGCACACTGTGGGTTTAGGACTTAGCTCTCAAAAGGATGCACAGTTCTAATACCACATATGTGGCAAGTGTGTGACACGGTATCAGGGTATACTTGTATCAGGAATAGTGTGGCCAGCAGGAGTAGGGAAGTGATCGTGCCTCTGTACTCGGCACTGGTGAGGCCTCACCTCGAGTACTGTGTTCAGTTCTGGGCCCCTCTGTACAAGAGGGACATTGAAGTGCTGGAGCGTGTCCAGAGGAGAGCCTCCAAGCTGGTGAGGGGTCTGGAGACCAAGCCATATGAGGAGAGGCTGAAGGAACTGGGCATGTTTAGTTTGGAGAAGAGGAGGCTGAGGGGAGACCTCATTGCCCTCTACAACTACCTGAAAGGAGGTTGTAGAGAGGTGGGTGTTGGCCTCTTCTCCCAGGTGAATAATGACAGGACCAGAGGAAATGGTCTGAAGTTGTAGCAGGGGAGGTTTAGATTAGATATTAGGAAGAATTACTTTACTGAAAGAGTGGTCAGGCCATAGAACAGCCTGGCCGGGGAGCTGGTTGAGTCACCATCCCTAGAGGTATTTAAGAGGCGTCTGGATTTGGCACTTCAGGGCATGCTCTAGCGACAGAGATTGTAGGGGGTTTTTTTGTGTGTGTATTGTTGGACTTGATGATCTCAAAGGTCCTTTCCAACCATGGAGATTCTATGATTCTATGATAGGTAGATAATGATGCTAATATTCTACAAAAAGAAGTTACTAGCTCTACCTCCATTTTCTTAGAAACTTGGGTAACATCCTTTGAATAATGTACCTAGAAAGCTGAGCTGCATCTTAGGTATGATGTTTGATAGAGAAACAAGCTGGCAAGAGCATATTTGAATAAGCAGCCAGATGAATGAACTCTAAAACACATCCTGGTTTTCTCTGACTGTGCAATGTGTAATTCTGTGGCTGGGGTAAGAGCTTCTACCCACCGGACAGGAACAGATGTCATGGCTTTGTATTCTTTCATTGGCATATTCTTCTCCATGTCTCACACACCTGCAACATCTTTTCTAGCTTTAGGCATCCAAAAGCTAGGCTAGCTAAAATGCTGCCCAGATTCGGATAAAGACTTAAGACTAAATGCACGTGTACTTCCCCTCATTCCTTACAAGAGCCTAAGCCCAACTCCACGTTGCCACTGACAGTCCGAGCCTCTCCCCTGCCTTCCTGTCTGCTGGTACCAGTGTTTGATGGCCATATCAGGAGCTGACATGGTACAGGCAGGAGTTACATTTTCAGCCAGAGGGTTTGGGGTTTTTTGGTTATTGCAGACAGGTTTGGGGACTGTTTTTTGTGCAGGGGACAGAGGGGGTTGCCTGTGGGTTTTCAGTCAGACCAATTGCTTACTTGATTTGCTACAGCTGTGTATAAGGGCTAAGAGCAGCACATGCGAAGTAGTCAGCTCATGTAGCACGTGGTGAAACCATCCTTTTTGGTGGAGTCAGCAGGGACTTTGATTGGCTCAGGTCAATCATGAAACTGCACCCTTTAAGTAAATGCCTCTTTTAGAAGCTAAAGCTAGGGAAGATTAACCCTGCTGTTAAAGGTCTTTGGGTTAAAGACAGAAGCTCCTTTGCTTGCTTTCTGCTGACAGGCTGTGGAGCTTGGCACCGCTCAATTAAACCTTGCTTCAGGAAAATGCCTAAGTAGGTATTTTATTTAAAATACGTTCGTTGTAATGGGAACTCACTGCAAGTTTCATATTAGGTCAGCTGTTGACACACTGGGTCTGGAAGCTGTACATCTGTTTTGCCCCTCATTCAAACGGGGAAAATAGTATTAATTTATTTGACAGAAGGAGTAGACTGAAATTATGATTCATCTAGATATTTAAATAGTTATCCTAAAGGAAGAATATGAAGTTCTGATACATACCTTTCGCATCTCTAAATTAAAGCAGATGTACACCCCATTCACTGAATCAGAAATTTAATTATACCAGACCTTTGATCACACCAGGCCTCCAGTATGCCATTGACACCTTTGGTTGGAAGCTACGTATTAGTATTGTTAATGGCACTGCATCTATTTCAATCCCTTTGCTGCCAGCTGCTCGTTTGCTTCACTATCACCAATTGCAGTAATTCCTGTGACTTAAAACACCCCACCAGGATGTGCCTGACGCACTTGGAAGTGCTTATCTCACTAAGGTTTGTTTAGTGAGTGACCTCTCGCTCACAGAAACTTCCTTGTACTGAACTTTGCACATCAGTGGCCAGAGAGTAAAAGCCAAGAGATGTATAAAAAGACCAGGAGCACAGAGATGCGGAACAGGGTTATTCCTCTCTTTCCCTTCTCCAGCTTCCTAAGTTAGATTTTATTTATGAAAGCACTCTCAGTTATTAGTAGCCTAGCATAAAGAATGCAGTATAGCCTGGAGATTTTTTTTTTTTAAGGTATTAAACAGGGCATGTCCCCAGATAAACCCCTAAGGAATTCTACTTATAACTGGCCTCCAGGCAGGGTATGAACCATTAAACCCTCACAGTCTGACTGTCCAGCCAGGTTTCTTCTCCTCAGCTTGACTGTAACATCCTAATTTGGATGTTGGCATACTGTTGGGAGACTATGCTGAAAGCTTTGCTAATGTCAAGGTAAATGATATCCGTGGCATTCCCCTCATCCACAGATTCAATCATTTTATCACAGAGCACAATCAGGTTGGTCAAGCCAAGGGTAAATCCATGCTGACCATTCTCAGTCACCTTCTTCTGCACGTACACAGAAATATGCTCCAAGAAAACTCATTCCACGATTTTTCCAGGGATAGAAGTGAAACTGCCTGGTCTGCAGCTGACTGAATTGTCCCTCTTGCCCTTTCTGACGATGGGTGCAACATTTGCCTTTCTCCAGCCATAACTGTCCTCTAGAAACTAGAAAGCCTGAAGGCTTCTGAAATAAATGAAATATATAGGTTTTTTGTACTCTCTTTGCCCCTGTGGCAAAGAAATTTGCTGCCAAACAAACAGAAGTCTGGACATACCAAGCTTAGTCCCTGACTTTAATTCTTTGTGCAATCAGATATGGACAAATGCAAGTTACTGGAATCAGTAATTTTTCCTCTCAAATGCATGCCTCCAGCAGACAGCAAAAATGATGGCCATAGATTTCTGGTAAATTCTGCCATTCTAGTGACCAACCTTGTTATCACAGGTACAACGTGCTGTGCATTGCAGGCATACACCTGCCTTGGTCTCAGTCCAGAGCCTGTACCCTTTGTCAGTTCCCCTTGGTGCATCCTCTGTCCCTCTGCTCTTCTCCAGTTCTATGTTTTTATAATTCTGTGCTCTTTTAAGCATTTCAGTGTGCTGCCACTATGGGAGCATATTAGCACTGGCATTAGCTGGTTTCTCAGCTCTGATTTTTCCTTAATGTACCTAACACTAAATGAGTTACCGATGCTCCAGGCTTAAGCTTTTGACCCTACCAGCTTATTTTTTGGCGCATCTGAACTCTTCCACTTCCACTGCCCATCACATGCCTGCTGGGATACTTTAGGAACTGACAGGCAAACTAGTTACTTAATCCAGTGATTATCCCAAAGCTTAACGTATGAGAAGGAGATCATTCTAAATTTTCTCTCTCATCTAAATCACGCCTGTAAGTAATGAGCCATACAATTGGCAAAACGCACCCAATTCATTCTGTATCAAGGCAAGGCAAGATTCTGTTAACTCTTCAGTGGCACCTGCTGCAACACAACCATCTTGAGTTGACCCAAACTATAGCACAAGACTGACACACCAGTGAAAGATGCACCAACTTTCTTAAACAAAAATGAATCCTGCAAGGGTTGTAACATATTTGTCATCACAATACCCAGACTCTTCTTCAGGTACCCCAGCGTCACAGCCTCCACCAGCACAATCCACGTTAGTAACCACAGTAGCTGTAGGTCATATTGCTTATAAGCCACTGTCACTTCGTTTGCTGCAGGTTCCCATCAGATCTGCAGGTATTTTAACTTTCTCCAGTTAGGCGACACAAACACACAGGACACAAGGAAAACATGGAAAATCACATAATTCCATCTCGGGAGAAGTACAGGCACAAGCTGCAACAGCCAGGCAGGAACAGAGATGCATGAAAGCCCATCAAACTGACACGAAGTGCCACCTGGCATGGTGTGGTGCTAAGTGCTATGATGTAGGAAAACATTCAATCCCAAAAGTACACCTCAGAAGCAGTCTTCTTGCCGTTAGGATTTTTAAAGTGCAGCCTATAGTAACTAAGCAAATACAGGATCAAAAAAATCAGTCTAATGATAATTGCCAACAGAGTGCATAACGCATGCCTTGATTTTAAAAATATTTAGCTAGATCAGTAACCCTTTCCCTATGCCAACACCACATCAAACACAAATTGGGTCACAAACAAGCGGCCGTGGACAGCCACCTCCATGGTCCAGAGAGTGGCCATGAATCATCCACATTCACAGAATTAACAGGGTTCCTCTCTGCAAAATCAGACCAGCTTACTCTGAATGTTTGGCTGCAGTCAACCAGTTGCTGTTCGTAATCACACCATCATTCACATTTAACTAACAACTCACATGATCAGAAGAGCTGCTTTGCCACAGCAGTTTTTCTTTCAAGAAGCAAAACTAATTTACAACAGGCTAAAACTAATAATACCCCCATCCCTGGCTCCTTTAAAAGAAAACAAAAGGCTTAATAGAAGCCCACAGAAAATTGCCAAAACCCAATTTTCACACTTGGGTTTCTTGTCACAATTCAGACGTTTTTATTTGTGTATGCAATGATGCAAGCCAGAACTTCACATTTTTTTAAAGCATTCTCCCTAATATACTTGGCGGTCCTAATGGGTTCAGTAAACGAAATAAAAAAAACAGGCTGGATTTGCTAGGGGAAACTGCAGTGGAAGGTGACTTCCAGCCAACTTTTAAGCTCTCTGGTCTTTTGGAGCATCAGTTTGGGGTCAATGGTTTGCTACATAATGCAGCAGTCAGTACCTGTATGAATGGTCTTATGAGTGCCTTCTGGTAACCATGGCATTCTGCTATATAGGGATATCCTGGATTTGTTTTCACTCTTACAGTCATAGCTGAATGCCAGGGACTGGGAGAAGGACGATGCATGAGCCAGCGACTCTTCTTTGCAGGCAAGATGCATAGAAAATCAAATGCTCTGGATTCTGCATACCAAAATGTTCCACTGCGTTACAAGTGGGAACTCCCTCTTAGGGGTCCTAAAGCTCAGAATATTCCCTTCCCCCCGCCCTAGTATTTTAACAACCTTGTTTGTAGAAAGTATTATCTGGTGATCAGGTCTGAAGATTTTGTCTGAAAAGTCAAAATAGAAGACTGAAGACTCTGCCCCATTGCATCTAGGATTTCTTCTTAAACTGCAATGTTTTGTTTATAACAAACTTTATTTCTTTGCAAGGTCTTCTGACATACAAGTGGTTTTAGCTTCCGCCATTCAGTCATAGTCAGATGACAGATAAGAAAAAATACAGGTAAGGAATGCTAGGGTTAAATTTAGGAAAACAGAAAAGCTTTCCTTAAGAAAAATTGGAAGAAACAACTGGGGACAGAATGTAATAAAATCAGACATGAAGGATGAAACATAACTTTATATTTTGTTGAATGACCAAATAACAAATTCTGTTCTTTGGGTGCTGACTGATGGCTCCATTACCAACACATTTAAGAAAAAGATAAGCCTCCATTCTTAACTATGATTTGCAGGCCAAGCCGTTCCCAAAAGAGGTTGCCTGAGGTTAGGCGTCCTTATTCAGCCCCAATTCAAAGCAAAGAACCCAAGCCCGCGTATGAGCTTTGGTACATGAGCAGCTCAGTCGACGTCCAGACTCGTTCTGCAGTGCAGTAGCCCAAAAAAGAATCATGCCAACTCGCACACGTCAAGAGCTAAGGCACAAGCTCCAGCAAAATGACAAACATTGTTTAAAAACATGTTTGCTGAAGGCCTTGTTGGTGAACGGGTCACTTGGCAAAACTGTGAACATAATGCATGCTGTGCAGCTGCCTAAAAACTCAGCTCTCCCGTGTGCCTGAGCAAAACTAGGATACAGGAGGAATGAGAGGGTTACAAGGATGCTCGACAGGACTTCACTAATGATGTTGCTCCATGGCCTTGATGCTGGCAAAAGCTGCTGGGAAACAGCTCTGATTTCTGTTATGATGTAAACTCCTGAGCCTGCGAGGCGGAGATTTTCTCTTCAGTGCTCTTTGCGCTTTTCCTGTCCTCTTTGAAAATGCCATGCTGAACTCTTCACCCTCACTCTCCTCCGCACCACGTTTCTTCCATGCCTCTAATGCACGCCCTCTCACTTCCTTGACTTTTACCACTTAGGGTACGCAGACAGCCGTGGTAGCAATGCTGAAAGCTTTCTGCTGGGCAAGGAGACCGACATCTAAAAAGGGACAAATTTCTGGATGGAGACATCTCTGATTAGCATAAAAGCGAATTTTGTGGATTAGAGAAAGTAAATTTTCCCTTTACTCACTTGCAAAAAATCTAGTATTACGATACTACTTCCATTTCCAACTTGACACACAAGGTCAAGTTAAGATGCACTCACATGGGCAAAAGAAGTGGATGAGAGTCAGCAGTACCAATAAAACCATTGTTTCTTGGTTTTGGTAGCTTCCAAACACAGAAACTGTCTAGCTTGCTTATCCTCTGAGGCTTTTAGGCTGGAATCAGACAGTATTGGTTTCCGAGATACAGAAGAGTGATTAACTGTGTTTGCATGCCTGTATCAAGCACTTCTTACTATGTTTAAATCACTATCATCTGAAGCTGGAATACTGACAGTGAAATCAAACTCATACAGGCATTTTTTTTCTATAAGAAACAAAATTATCCCGAGCAGAAAGAAAATACAACACAATGACATTTAATTAAAAGGACAACTGTAAATTACTCATTTGGACCCATCACCTCTTTGAAATCCACCCTTCATGAGATACTCAACCAAAGCTAAATGAAGATACCAGAAAGATTTAAGGAACCGGGCCTTGGCTGCAAACCAGAAAGCACGCAGGCATAAATGCAAATTCAAGCAATGTTATGCAGATTCTTCAAAGTTGTGACTCAACTGCAATCTTAGTTTGCTAACTCCCTGACGAGATTGCCTCTTTCACCCTTGCACATTAAAGAAAAAATATTTTGAAGCAGATACAGGCTACAAGTGTCCCAAAATATCACTGCTTATGGAGAACTAAAAATGCATTTCGTTTTACATATGGTAGCAAATGCAGCCTGACTGCAGCCTCTAGGCTGTTACTGACGGGAGAAAATCTTACTCCTGAGGGTTTTTTAAATTGCATCATTTTAAACACACTGCCTGCTCCTTTGCTTCAAGGGCTGAACCTTTCTTTATTTTGTCTTTTATGAGCTGGCAGAATTCTTCACTGCAGACATCATCATTAATACATGAATCCCTTGGCATAACCACCATTAAATAAAACAAAAAATGGCTAGCGTGAAAGAGGGTACCTATGTGTGCATTTGTGTCTATACAAATGTGTACATATTAATTGGACTGGAGAGCACAGTTTTGTGTTTACTGCATAAGAAGTTTGTTCCTTGGATAAAATGAGGTCCCTGGCCATCCGAGTTCTCAAAGAACTGCATAAAACTAGCCATGATATCTTTACAAGTTTAGCAGAATACTTGAATATTTATATTTAAACCTGTGCATAAGTTAGATATCTAATGTTAGATATCTAATGTGGAACTAAGAGATTTCTCTTTTCTTTTCAGCATTTTTTTCTCTTTTTACTTTATTGCATTAGCAAAACATGCATTAGCATACAATTGGCTATAGGGATCTTTCTGGAACATTTATATTTGAGGCTCTGTATTCTCCCCTGGAAGTGTTGCTGTTTAGATTACGATCACTTCTTATGAAGTGATTTTAAGTGAAAAACCAACCAACCAAAAAACCCCTTTGAAATCTGATGGCTTATTGTGATTCCAGTCCAGGCCAAGGAAAAGTCGTATGAAACCAAGAAGTAAAGATAAAAATGCAGGCCAGCTTTTACATACCACTCTGTAGGTAGTGGGTATTTGTGTAGGATGACACGCAAGACAGAAACCAGCAACTTCCTTGCTGGCACAGCTGAGCAAGCAGGTACACAGAAAGTTGAGCTCCAGAAAGTGATCTTCCTTGATCACCTTCTGGAGTGATCTTCTGTGCAGGCATCTAGCAAAGATCACACACACCTTGTGATCAGAGGCTGGTAAGAGAGATGGAGTTCATGCACAGCAGAGCTGCAAAGCAGAGCTCTGCTGAGACGGCAGCTGCCACCAGGCAGGTGGCCTCTGGTCAGACAGTGACGGTGGGCCACCACGCTGCATGCTGGGTCTGTCTTGGAAGTGCCTGAGCACCTGGACAAGTATCAGTGTTACTGTCATTCTGCTGGCCTCAGCGGACGTGCCACATCAACACCTGTAACAGCTGTTTCGAGTGAAAGACAAGGGAACTGATGCATCAGATTTTGACACCAAAACATTTTAATTGACAAAATGAAAGACAAACACTCTCGAAATGAATTGTGAAGCATTTTTGCTTTCAAAAAATTACTCATTTGAGAATAATTTGCCTTGATTCTACAGTTTCATTTAGCACTGTGTCCCTGTTTTTCATTTAGCAATTTATGTTAATTAAACAATGTTAATTTCGTTGTAACTATTGCAACTTATGTATAACTGGAGTAAAGTTAGAATTGCAGTCTATTTTAAAAAAAAGAAACACAAGTTGACTTTACTACTGTGAATACCCCCAGGAGCTGAAGTACTGAAGGCGGTTTGCAAAGCTGGAGCACTAAGCTGTGAACTCCTCGGCAGTGACAAAACTGAGGTTTGTATTCTGTACCACTTAGCAGAGCTGGCGACCAGCACACAAACGGCAGGCCCCAAGGCCTGTCTGTATTTCAGCCGTATTGCGTGTTGTAATAAAAGACACCATTAAGTCATAATCCTTCCTAGACTTTCAAAGTACTGTCAGTTCTGCTTTTAAGGGACATCAGCAGGAACTATTTTGATAACACCCGAGAAGTGCATCTCTAAGTGACCTGATGTTTCAGGAGAGATTCAAGCAAGAGTCCTAGGAGAAGCCATGTAATAAGGGATCCAGCTTCTCCCAGTGGGAAATGCCTTTGTGCAGGGTCTAGAGCACAAGTCTTACAAGGAGCGGCTGAGGGAACTGGGGTTGTTTAGCCTGGAGAAAAGGAGGCTGAGGGGAGACCTTGTCGCTCTCTACAACTACCTGAAAGGAGGCTGTAGAGAGGTGGGGGTCGGTCTCTTTTTCTAAGTAACAGGCAATAGGACAAGAGGAAACAGCCTCAGTTTGCGCCAAGGGAGGTTTAGGATGGATATTAGGAAAAATTTCTTCACAGAAAGGGTTGTCAAGCACTGGAACAGTCTGCCCAGGGAAGTGGTTGGGTCACCATCGCTGGAAGCATTGAAAAGACGTGTAGATGTGGTACTTGGGGACATGGTTTAGTGGTGGACTTGGCAGTGTTTGGTTATGGTTGGACGTGATGATCTCAAGGGTCTTTTCCAACATAAATGGTTCTATGATTCTATAACTTATTTGTGCTTCAAACACATACAGATATAAAAAATATTATTTCAGTCTTGAGCTATGGCAGGTAGGATACTCTGAAACTCCTAGTAACAGTCTTTTTCTGCCTCTGTTGCTGGTGTTAAGAGAATCTATAAAGTGCTTTGGAAGTCATATTTAATGGATGGGGTTTCCCTCCTCAAAAGGAAGCACTTCGGAACTGTTTAACCCAACATTTAGCTGCCAGCAGCACTGCCCAAATGATTAACTTTCCCCGCTACTTAGCACTAGTGAGGCCACATCTGGAGTGCAGTGTCCAGTTGTATGATCCCCAGCACAAGAGAGAGATGGACCCTTCACTGGTGTGAGTCCAGTGATGGGCTACGAAGATGATGAAGGGACTAGAGCACCTCTCCTATGAGGAAAGGCTAAGAGATCTGGGATTGTTCAGCCTGCAGAAGAAAAGGCGCAGGGGGATCTTACATATAATTATAAATATCTGATAGCAGGGGGTAAAGAGGAAGGTGGAGCCAGGCTCTGCTCAGGGGCATCCAGTGACAGCACAAGGGACAATGGGCAAAAAATGAAACATATGAAACTCTACCTGAATATAAGAAAATACTTTTTTACTGTGAGAGTGATGGAGCACTGGCACAGGTGCCTAGACGGGTTATGCCTTGGAGATTCAAAACCCAGCTGGACATTGTCCTGGGCAACTAGCTCCATCTGACCTGCTCTGAGCAGCAGGTTGGACTAGACAATCTCCAGAGCTCTCTGCCAGCCTCACTGATTCTGTGATCCTGTGAAAAGGTGTAGAGAAAGGAATGTGAAAATAAGCTAGAAAGAAAAAAGATTTACGTTTTCAAGTTCATAAAAAAATAGCTGACACTGCAGTCAATAGAATTACTATTTTTGAAATAATAAAGGACACTACAGAGGTTTTAGCATACTCCCTACTGATTAAACTAGGAGATGAAATTTCCTGGGAATAGATACTGTACTGTGACAGTATCAGAGATTGATCTTAATTAGAAGACAAAGAGGAGACTTTATTTTCCCCTGAAACTGCAAAACAGTACCTCTTTCAGAGTTTGGTATTAGTGGCTGGGAGGAACAGAGAATTACTCAAGCCACAGGGATGCCTACCCGATGTCATGACACAGGCGAAGAGCAAGAGAGAAATGGACAATTTAACCGGTCGAAGGAAGAGGAAAGAGTTTAGAGCTTGTTCTGCAAAATAAAATATAAGTTCTGCCTAACTTTCAGAAACTGCAGAGAAGAGAGAACAGGATGGGCAGTTCTCATACTTAGGCTCTTCTGTTCTGCAACACAATTAAACTGAGGGGTAGAGAATAACCTCTGTGTAGTTTGACAGATGTTCATCAACAAATTATTTTGCCTTTTTGATAAATAACTACAAAAAATTTTAAAAGTAACATCTAAGTGAAAGGCAAATGACTTCTTTTTCGAGAATGTCTTAAATAGGGCCTAAAAACTCCTCTCCCGTGCTCCTAAAGGCTCAATGAAAATTAACTTATTTAGTAAAATTTGACATAAGCAGGAAAACATTGTCTGATCACCTTGATATAGGAGAAATGTTGAATTCAACAGGGCTATATGATAGTCACAAGGGTTTTGTCTTTAAATCAGGCACAATCCTTTTTATAATTCAAAAGTCATGGTATTGGTTCACTCCCATGGGCTCCCTGATCACCCTAAACTACTTCTCCCTTTCTACTCATGACCTTACCATGAGCTTTTCATTCAGACTGAAAGACTTTTTGGACAAAGACTTGTGCTTGCATAGGTACGGCTCCTGAATGAAAACATAAAGCAAATTAAATTTATACTATCTCAATATGAGAAAAGAAGGTTTCCTCTTCTCCCTCATTCCTACCAACATCCTTTTCTAGTCTTCCGTTACTTTTTTTCTCCCTCTAGCTCCTCATTGTCATTCTCTTCCAATCTTGCCCTGATTTTCACCAGTGATAATGCCCTGCTCCTCACACTTTCCTTCTGATGCTTTGTACAAACTTTTTTTCTAAATGTCATCTCTGACAGCATCTGCAGACCTGCTCTCTTCTTTTTTTTCCTCTAATTGTTTCTTCAGGATCTCTTCCTAAGTTTTCATATTACTGCAGCCTTTTATTAGTCCTTCCGTCTTCTCCATCTGTACTGTTTTTCCTCCATTACCAAGATTTCCACTGGTGTCACCATTATGTCATAAGCTTATCCCCTTACTTTTCTGTTCCTGACACACTTCTCTCTCTGTCTGTGCCATCTTTGAACTTAGCTGACGTCCCTCCTTTTGGATGTCTTGGTGTCCATTGTAACTTCTCACATCCAAACCAGAAGTCCTTTCTTTAGCAATATTACCAGCTGATTCTTTAACTGCTCCGTCTCTCTGTCCCTGGATGTCTAAATTGCATCGCAATCCCATCACCCACATTTTGTCTCCAGTTTCATTAAAAAAATGAGGGCTCATCTTTTGAGAATGGTGCATAGATACCTCCCCACAGTTTTTTCATGTCTGCTTTTGTAGGTACATAGACCCTTACAGAACAAGTTGGTGGTCCTAAAAAAGGCGTATGGACACAGCATTTTTCAAATATGCAAGCATTTTCAGACTGACTGTTGATCTGAGGTGCTCCATTTTTAACATTCCTGAATTAAAGTATCCCAAAGGGAATCAGTCTGCAAAAGGGCATCAAGATGAATCACTCACTAGACACACTGGAAATTTTTAGCAAAGGAATACATTATATACAGAAAAGTATAGTTATTAGTATTTTTGATACTGTCATTAGTCACATATAAGTGTAACAAAACACACACAGCAAAGAAGATTTAGAGTTGTTCTAAATCCGTAACTCCAAATGCATCCCTCATCAACTTACGCAGTGCGTGGAGAAATTCTAAATTACTGTGCAGCTTCCATGTATACTAAGTCACGATGGAAATTGCATTATGACTATGAAACTGTGCAGTAAGCATATTTTCTCTGGGAATAGCCTCAGTCACACAAAGACATTCTTTCTTCCTCAGTAGATTGTGGCCTGAATTTATCCCACTGATGCAATGGAGGACACAATTTCGACCACCATCTTTCTTTCCCCCTTCCTCTTATCACGGTTTCTCCTCTGAGTATGCATTAAAAAAAAAAACCAAACAGACAAAAATCCCTGCCATTTCCACCTAGCTGCACTTCCAGCACTTCTGAAGAATGCAGTCTGAGCTGACAGTTGTGCAAGTGAAAAGGAGAAAGGAGGTATAGGAAACCAAGTTCTGCTGATGCTAACTGATAATAAGATGGGCCTTTGTGCTACTCAGCTTCTCCATTAACACCCTGGTAGGCACGGCTTTGCATGCAGAACAGATGAAAGAATAGGTAGGGCTGCCAGACCTCCCAGCTTAGCTGAAAACTGACGGGTGACCTTCTACACCCTGAGTCATGACACAGGCTGGATGTCCATCAAAGGAGGAGGAACTGTCACCATGCAAGGCTGCAGCTTTGCGTAGCACCCAGAAACGTTGTTCCAGATGCCCATGTTCCAGCAGAGCCTAGAGCCAAGGAGCAGCAGCAGCAGCATGACTGCAAACATCCAACAGCAGGAAGTGACACCAGGGACCTGTGCTTGAGGTCAGGACTAACGGTGGCTTCTTTTTTGTCCAGTATGAAAGGTTATCTCGCCGGAAGCACCAACTGTCTTGTTGGCCCTTCCTTGTGCTGAAGGAAGCAGGCTATTAGCTCCTAACATATAAAGCCAAATCTTTCCAGCCTTCTTCAAACAGAAACACAAATTGGAGAAGAGAAAGAAATGAAATGGAACAAGACAACAGATGGTGTTAGCTTAGGAAAGAGGAACAGAATGGTTCAAGACCCTTGCCTGCATTCGTGTCAGTTATGTTACCAGCCTTAAGATTTAGCTCCTCTCTTCCACATGGTTTACAAATCATGAGGTCAAGTAAGAAACAAGCTTTTGTTAAAATGACAGATTTGTTCCTTTGGTACACAAATACCAGAGTTATTTCTGACAATCTACTGACAAAAACAAGGCAAATCTAAATAAATAATAAACCAGAAAACATCTTCAGCTCTGTTTCACTCCAATTAGCAGTTTCCAGACCTCTTACTGAACAAGTGGGATCTCATGCCATCAAGCAAAAAACATCATTACGTTGTTCCGAGTACCGATCCATGCACCACTGCAGTGGTCACAGCAGATTGAGGAGATGCTGTTCCAGAGGGAGTGACCCTGCACTGGTTTGGAGTGGAGAACCTTTACTGCTTATGGTGATAAGCAAGAATGCATGAGCGAGGGACTGAGGAAAGGGATAATCAAGGGAGGTGGAAAAAGAGAAATCTGGCATGATTTGCTGAAATTTATAGGGCTAACAGAGGGTCTTGCTGTATATTTGCTGATAAGCATAGCACACTTGACAAGGAAATACTGAAGAGGCAAAGGTGCCTGGTAATATTGGACTTCCGCTTTTTTCAGTGGCCAGTCCCATCATAATGTGTGGTTCCAGACAAAGCTTTGCAGGGAACAGAAGAAGGTCTATCTGTACCCTCCACCGTAACTATAAGGACTAACCATAGCGTTAACTGTGGCTGGACGACATGAAAAAGCAGTAGCATTTTACAGCATTTCTGGTCACACCCAGCATTATCTGTTCTCCATTTTCAGCAGCCTCACAGCGTCCCCGTTTTCTCTCTGAGTTATCAGAGACATTAACAAGAGTCTTTTGCAATACCCAACTTTGACTGATCTTTCTAATTACGAATGCCGAACAAATAGATCTGAGAAACAGCTTGGCAGCAGCAAGCAGCCTTGGTTCACTGCACGCAGGGCATGGAAAAAGCTCTGCTCTCACAGGGACAACGTGGAAGCTACAACCAGTGACTCAGTGTTAGCCCAGTAACTGCTCTCCAGGGAATCCAAGACAACCCCTCCAAGCATTCCTGCCCATTTCTGCGCATGGAGGGATCAGACAACAAAAAATACTCCTCGAATGATTCCCTGCCTCTGATAAACATACACCTCCCATCAACTAATGAAGAAACAGCATTGTCAAGCTCTGCCTTGTGATCCACATCTACGGACACATCCAGGGTGAAGCAAACACCGAAATGTGGGTTTTTTTGCGTAAGAGCTGCACCCTGTGCCATGCAGACATGACATTTCATTAAGCACCGGGTAATAGCTTGATTCCCTTAGGGACTTGCTTTTGGAAAATAGAACATCTCCTTTCATAAATAGGCAAGGTCACCATGCACCACACATTCCTCAATGCACACGTTCATTTTGGAGATGATGCTGAGATAATTGAGTATCTCTTCACCATATGTTTCATATTAATGCAATAATGCATCTTCATGTAAAACTAATTTCACAAGATCTGAGGAAAACCAGCATTATATTACATTTCAATGCCATCTGTTCAGGGCAATCAAAATAAAAAAAATTTGATTTATGCCCAAATTGTTTTTTACATTTTACTCTGCATGTTGTATTCAGAGTTTGAAAAATTCCTGATAAGAAGCATTTTAAAAGCATTTTGCTCCTTCACACCTCACCACCCCTTCGTGACTTAAAATTGCTTTTTTATTTAACAGGAGTCATCTTCCAGCATATTCACATGTACACACTGTGGACAAAACAGTTCACAAATGTGATACCTCAAAGTTTAAATCCCTGTAGATATAATGATAGAAACACAAAAACGTCACAGAGATATATGAAGAGGGATCAAAAATGACAGGCAATTTCTTTCAAAATATTGTTAAGTACTACCAAAAATCAGGCCTCCCCCAGAGAACCTTGCCTGAAGAACCTAAGCATTATGCAGTTCAACTAATTCCTGCCGATCTACTTCTCTGCTTTCATCTTATTTAATCCCAAATACTATTTTTATCTGTTTGTTTAGAGTATTTCGAAGCTGGTAACCTGTTTTTCTCTGTTCCTCTTGTTCCTGGGAAACTTCCCTTCTGGATGTGAAAATGAGAAATTCCAGTGGATAATACTGGGTCAAGGCATAATGTAAAAGAAGAAATAGTTACTTTCAAACTGAAAGTAGAATAGGGTAGAATATGAAAGTAGAAATAAAGTATTTTCTCCTAAAATCATATACAAATACTGTATTGCATTAAATCCAACAGTTTTTTGGGGAAAAGAATAATTATGCAGTAGAGATTAGAAATTATATATGTATACGTAAGGAAGAGAAGGGATTTTATTCTGAATTTTCCTGTGCATACTCAAATATATGCATTCTTCGTCACTAATTATGATCAGGAATGTCAAATGCAAATGTTGTCTGAAGACACGAATAAGCTTTTGCTGCATTTTTTATTTGTTACATAGCTCAGGGGGTTCCAAAACTGGAGAATGCAAACCACAACCGTAAATGAAAGTATGGTCTCTAGATTGTGAATAACTGATTATGTGGCTTAAAGACGTACAGCAAACTTAACTGGAAACAATTCGCAAAAATGTTAAGAATAGTGTTTGTTGCCCTCTTCATCTGCCATGAAATTAGCAGTTACTGGAATTAACAGTTTCACTTCTAGAAAAAAAAAAAAAACCAAAACAAAACAAATAGCTGTCAATGTTTTCACATGGAAATAACATTTGAAGAGTTGGGTTTCTGCCTTAGAGAAGTATTTTTGCTTTATTTTAAAAAGATCAGCATCAAAAAGACACCTTCTTCCTTGAGGGGACCTGAAAGCGTTGTGAGCATACCCCTAGAGTTTTTTTCTTTTCCAGGCTGTAGCACCCTAACTTAGAGATTGCCTCTGTCTTTGGTTCCTTTGAAACACGTTGAGGCAGGCTGTCCAAGGTTCAAGGAGAGGTTATCACGTCCTGTTTGCTCTTGGCATGTCTAAAACTGCTGACACATGCTAGGAAAAAAAAGGGTACATCCAGCAGAGCTGCAACAATAAAACAGCTACTAGGGAACCTCACCTAGAACCACTGGGCAACTGAAGAGATAAGCCAGTAATATTTGTACAGAAAATGCAAACAAAGGTTATAAAGTCCTGAAAAATAGCTTGGTTTGTCATTTTCTTAGTGGGTTAGAAAAAAAAAAAAAAAGGCAAACCCATGCAAACACATCACATTTTGGATTTTGTTGTCTGATGATGAAAACTATTATGCACAGTTATCAGTGATGAAAGCTGTAGAAACAGCTAAAAAATGTTCAGTGAAAGGAAAAGTAACGAAAAACTGTGCACTTGACAGACTTGCAAAAAGCAACCAATGCGACGGTTTCCTTTTAGCTCACTTGCAAATTTTCCTCAACAGGAAAATAACCTACCCTCGGCTGAAAACACAAAAAAAATAAACTCTGTCGTTGGACATACTTAAGATTTTTCTAGCTTGATGCCTCAGAACATCAGGAGGAAAAACACATGCCTTCTTCCAAACCTACTTGTCTCTAAGTAAGTTATCTATGGCCCTATTTCACCTCAAACTCCAGTAGAAGGAGGAGTACTTTTCAGGGAATCACGGAATCAGGGAATTTCAGAGTTGGAAGGACCTCTAGAGATCATCTAGTCCAACTCCCCTGCTAAAGCAGGATTGCCTAGAGCACATTACCCAGGACTGCATCCAGGCGGGTCTTGAAAGTCTCCAGAGAAGGGGACTCCACAACCTCCCTGGGCAGCCTGTTCCAGTGCTCTGTCACCCTCACCGTAAAGAAATTTTTTCTCATATTTGATCAGAACTTCCTGTGTTCCAGCTTGTGCCCGTTACCCCTCATCCTGTTACTGGGAACCACTGAAAAGAGTCTGGCTCCATCCTCCTTAAACCCACCCTTTAGATACTTGTAAACATTAATAAGGTCTCCCCTCAGCCTTCTCTTCTCCAGGCTAAAGAGTCCCAGCTCTCTCAGCCTTTCCTCACAAGGGAAATGCTCCAGTCCGTCAATCATCTTTGTTGCCCTACTCTGGACTCTCTCCAGTAGTTCCCTGTCTCTCTTGAACTGGGGAGCCCAGAACTGGACACAGTATTCCAGTTGTGGCCTCACCAGTGCAGAGTAGATGGGGAGAATGACCTCCCTTGACCTGCTGGCTGCACTCTTCCCTATGCAGCCCAGAATTCCATTGGCCTTCTTGGCGACAAGGGCACATTGCTTGCTCATGGATAATTTACTGTCTACCAAGACCCCCAGATCCTTTTCTTCAGAGCTGCTTTCCAGCACATCCACCCCTAACCTATATTGGTTTCCAGTAAAGTTTTAAGTTTTAGACAAACGCCCTAAAGATAAACTGACATTTCTCAGATTAATTCTACATAATTCCTTGCCTACTAGGGCCAGATCCGTCCCTTCCCCTCGTTTCACATCAGCTATGTACAAATTCACACTAGCAGTAAGCATTAGCTTGATCTCTGGCACTTATCATAGCTGGAGGAGTCTGAGCAAGTTCATGACCTCGCCAGTGGCCTAAGCTCCTGAGAACCTTGAGGTCTTTCAGATGAGTCCACTCTAGATAACTGCTCTAGCAGTTTCTCCTGACAAATCTTTACATTAAATGCAGCAAAGGGCTTTGACATCCTTCTTGACACTAGAGATCTCTATTTCCTCACCACAACAGCAAGCTAAAAGCTCAATAGAAACAAGCCACACGGGTGGAGGTCATACAGGTCTGTTCTTCAACTCACAGGTCTGTCTTGGCCTTTGTGTTCTGCCGAAAGCAACTTTGGAAAACACCCTTCTCAAGTGCCACAGTATTTTATCAGTTCATAAGTAAGGTTAAACTGGAGCTGGCATCGGAAGATGGCAGATGCCCTACCGTACTGCAGCAATGCACAGCCCACTATACATTGCCACTAGGCTTTGCCTTGTGAAATTAATTTAATGCCCCAGTAACAGCAAGGAGTAGGGTGTGATGGGCTCACGCTCAGTTTTATTTTTGAATGCTAATGTCTGAATATTAAGTTTTGAAAGTGGGGGAAGGAAAAGAGTTCACAAAAGCAAAATGCTGCTCTTCTCGCAAAAAGGAAATTTGTTAAGGTAGCGTGCTTCTGAAAAAATTCATTCTCAGCAAACAGCAATGCAAAAAGGAGGAAAAACAATTACATCACTACAGTGTAAAATGCTGCATCACCTATCAAAATGAGACAGATCCAGGTTCATTCATGTACAATTTTTTTTTGCTTGTTTTAAACACGATAAAAAATATATGATTACTGCAGAAGATGGTATTTTGTTCTTCATAAATTGCGTGTAATAGAAATCCTCTGCTCCACCCAGCTAAATGGATTTCAGATTAGACTTTAGAATAAAATATAGAAACTTACCTTGCATTTCAACATGTTGGCTACTCTCTCTTGCATTGATTGTCCAGCCTTTGGCCTGACAAGTATATAAACTGCTTTCACCTCAGGGCTGGAGCGCAGAAGCTTTTCCACCAGTACTTTGCCCATGAAACCTGTAGCTCCTGTGATAAGTACGGTCTTTCCATTGTAATAAGCTGAGACTGAAGACATGGTGCTTTCTTGTTCTGTCCTTCCTTTAACTTTCTGCAGGAGGTACCTGAGAAGATGCAGAAATAAAGCTTTAAGGACTTTTGAGTCAAGACATAGATCAGTTATTTGGGAGCTACAGTCTGAGATAACCTTTCCTAGTCAGCTATGGCAGCTCACATTAGTTCAGTCGATGGCAATTTTAAAGATGATTTTTTTAAAAAGTCTTTATTATGAAAATAAACCACAAAAAGTAAAAAGACTAATCTGAGAAGCCTGAAGAATCAAGCTGCACCCAGTGGTCACAGTTTAGAATGCAAGTTGTGCTGTCCAAGACTCCGAGCAGTAGATGCTCACTGCAGTGCTGAATAGCATTTCTCACACACTGTGAGGTGGCATCCATCAAGATACGCAGCTATCCCTAAAGTAGAAACGGATCTCCTCTCAAACACTGCAGGGACAAATGTGGTTTCCACTTGCCAAGCAGTTCTGTTTCTTGTCAACCATCACTTCGCAATGTGCTCAGCCTTTTCCTATTGTCTCGGCTTTGAACAAATCCATCAAGAAAGCTCTTCATCATGGAAGATACAGTGCAATGACATCATTGCTCTGCAAAACTGCAATACCACGCTCCTGTGTGGAGGTCAACACCCATTGGCTCTTAAGGCCAAAATGCATCCCCCTTAACTCTAAGCAGGATAGATGTCACGTGCTTTCTCTGAAGAGTTTAGGTTGTTTGAACTGCCCTTTGGAGATCCATTGACTATATAAGGGGGCTGACATGACTAGGGTCCCACATGAAGTGTCCCAGTTAAGTATTTTAATTAGATACAATGGTTTCAGGCCTACATGTCCCCAGCCATCCCGATTCAAACTCGAAGCTGATTAACTGACAAACAAGGCTGGACTGCATTCTCCTAGAATAGCCCCTCTCTCTATTAGACTAGCTGGAGGAAAAAACTTCCTCCCAGCTTTGAAGTGCTGCAGAACACAGCATGCACAAACCACTTCCACTGCAAGGGAAAGGCTCGTGAAAAATATAAATAAGTGTTTTGACAAAAGTCTACTAAGTTTGAAACAAAAATAAACAAGAACAGTAGAACAATGTCAATCAAGTACTCAAGAACCCGGCGAATGATCTTCAGGTACCCCAGAAAAACTTCTCTTCCTCCTGCAGAAGCTTCAGAGTCTCTGTTGGCCATTTCAGGTTTCTCAACATTACATGAGTCAACTGCATGCTAATAGAATACAAATATACCAAAACAGAAATATAGCATTTGCTGCATTTTTGCAGTCTGTGAAGATTCCCTGTTCTCACTAACACTTTTGCATTTCTGAAACCAAATAAACCATTCAGGGAGAGTGAAGTAGCGTAACTCAGAGCAAAAACTGCAAGTCTTCATACAGAAACATATAATAAGTCGTTGGCTTGGACCAACATAACTGAACAACAGCGGAGAGTTTAAAGTACTGTAAGACCCCTGGCTACATGTGATGTTGATTGAATTCCCTTCGCTGCATGGGGCCATGGGAGAAATACAGCTTGTCCTACAGCCCATGCCTTCCTCAAGATGGGGTGAGGTGTCTCACCCCAGAAAATCGACCACCAGCTCTGTGAATCAAGAGAGGCACCACAGATCAACCCTTACAAGGTGTACAGTGTTCACGGAAACACTCAGGAATGTTCTTAGCTGGACTCCAATCCCCAAAGCGTTAACACTCACACCAGTGAAAAGGGATCCGCAGTCTGTGCCAACGTGCTGTCATTATCTGAGTCTACACCTGATGCATCTCCCTAGACCTGACTTTTCATTCCTACCAATCTGTCAGTGTTCACAGTCACTGTATTGCTACACTACGTGGAAACACTGAATGTATGTTTCTAACAGGCTATAGCCCAGACACATAAACAAGAGATTCAAGCCCAACAAAATACTGTTCTTTCCCAGTGCTGCCTGGGACTGCAGTACATAGCATCAAACAAATGAAAATCCCCAAATTTCTTTATCTGTAACGAATCATCAGGTGTGCCATCCAATTTAGAAAGTAGGTCAAGCAGAATAACTTCTGAAGGACACTATTTTACAAATTAATAGCTGTGGGTATTCTGGCTCAGTGAATTTGAGTATTGGCCTACTTTCAGATACGGCCTAGATCACAGTTTAAATGAATGTAACAGGCTCGTCTAGGCCTATTAAAAACCTGCTCTTATCAAAGAGCTGGCCACTTGGGAAGTTAAACAAACAGGTTAAACTATTAGATAATTAACTTATTTATAATAAAATGTCACATCTCATTCAGGTTCAGAAAAACTGAGTGATAACAGAAGATAGGAGCTTGCAGAATCGGGAAGTGTGGGAAAGGAAAGGGTGTGCGCACCCAAAAGTAGACAGTAGTTTAGCCAGATGAAGACAGAGGCGACAAAAACCAGAAGAAATTTGGTACAACGTATGCCCTGCAAAGCAGAAAAATTAATGAGAGAAGTCCTTAGTCACTAAAGGCCACACAAATTCTACTGAACATAAGGAAACAAAAAGATGACATGTAAGACCACTTCCAGTCACTGGATACTTGCTTTGAAATCATAATCAGAAGACCATATCTACCTAACCTCACCTAATATTCTGCTAGAAAAAATGGTACATTTACAAACTAATTTGCACCACAGACTTGGAGATTATGACAGTGTTTAACAGGAATTACTTTCCTTCCCACACTTCAGTAATACAGAACATTTCCAACCTGCACCACTATATATTAGTGCTTTGCATTATAGCTGTAGACTACTGCAAAAACAACTTAAGATTTCTGAATGTGGACATCAATTTATTATGTTGTTTCATTTGGGTTCTCTGAGTTATCCAAATGAGGCTTCATTTGTTTTGGCCAGATGTTCAATGCCTACTAGAATAGTAAAAAAAAAAAAAAAAAAGGGACAAAAGAAAAAATCACAGTACTTTAGTGTCCCTAAAATTAACTGTGCAGCCACATTTCATTAAGTATTTCTGGCAAGGACTACACACGCGTAACTGACAGTTTTTCCCCATGTAGCCTGAGACCATTTTAAACATTTGTTACCAAAAAGTGAAGAAAACAACCGCATCTCCCTGCCCATTCTGGTATGATGACAATGGAAGCACCAAACACAGGCACAGAAAAACTGAACTTCTAAGGCAATCTGCTGTTCCTCTTGATTATTGGCTTAACCCAGAGGGTTAAGAGAAAAGGCAAGAAAACCCACATCCTTTCTATTTTCTATAATAAGTAGTCCAAGTCAGGCAGCAAAGATTTTGCATAGAGTTGGATCCGGTTGCTCAGGGCCTCATCCACAATAAAAAGCCACGAGGAATGAGATGGTTCTTGCTTATTACGGGATCAGATTTGTGTCTCCTTGCAGTACTTTTTTTTCCCTTTCCTAGGTTAGCTTTAGAAGAAAATACAATAATCTGGCACACATTATCTGCCATGCTAATTATCAGCAAAGAAAATCTGTTTATTTGTTTAATGTGCACAAACAAATTGATCTTTTGAGATCATGACACAGAAGCCACAATTCTGCAATTTGCTGTGTTCAGACAGATCCCCGAACCTCCACTGTCCAAGCAAATTTAAAGAGGCTTTTACTAGGTTCCAAATTCAAAAGCAGATTCTAGTTTATATTCAGGATTTCTAAGATATTTTCCTTTCAACTTAGTCAGGGAATATTGACTTTTTTTATTTTTCAGAACCATCTATGGGGTTTATATTTTTAAGAGTGTGATTTTATAACATAATTTATTCTTCTCTGTTTTAATTGATTTTGCTTGACCTTTGTAAAGAGCGTGCTGAAGAAGTTATGGAGATTTTAAGGAACCAGAGAATTTCTAAGGTCAAAAGGTGTGATCCAAGTAATGCCTGCTGACCTGACCCTTTGGATGCCTGCTTCAAAATACAAAGAACTGTATGTGTTCCTTTTTGACTTTTTACACTCAGTCAAATGAAGAAAAAATTGTTTCCTGCAGAAGTTTATACTTTGCTTCTCATTTTAAGGCATAAGGAGTCAATGCTGGGCATTAACTATTTCCCACTCAATTAAACTGCAAGGGATTGAACGCCTGGTAAGAGAAAACTACTCTACGTCTGAACTACGGTCAGCAGTTGCAGTAAATTGACCCTTATTGAGGTGAAGGTAGATAAAGACTATTTCAGAGCCTGAGGTTCCTGTCTCTTTCAAAACTGACTGGAAGTGAGAAAGCCGCTGAATAGTGGAGAAAAGCCCATGCATGGGTTTCCTGAAGCCAGCTCAAGTGAGTAATTACAGGCAATTCTGATCTCTAATCAGAGCAGGAAAGCAATCACTGATGCCATCTGAATTACTGAATTACAGCATCTTTGCAGCAGTACACATCTCGCTGATGCTGACTCATCTCCAACCCTAGTGTGAAAAAAACACCTTTTGGACAGACAGCCAGGAATCACACCCAGCCTCTCTGCAGACACAAGTACACAAACTGCTTTAAGGGTAAAGCTCTGTTACTGATGCCTTTAATAGCCTCCTCTGGATCAGTCATAAAGGACGACCTACAACGCTGCATTACAAAGCAAGCCACGGTCTTGTGCCAGGGGCATATGCCAAAGGACAAGCAAAGGGAAAGGTGGGAATCCTACCAACCTCATACTTCGCTCCTGCAAAAGAAAACCCCCATATCCCCAACAGAAGAGTAAAGCAGAGCTTTCCCCCACCAAGCGCAGATACAATTGAGCTGATATTCAACAAAACAACTAATACACTGTCCTCGTCTTCCACATACTTCATTGATGCCAAACCTGCGTTCAGATTAGAATGCCGAGAGTTAGACCGCTCTCAAAGCCATAGCAATGGGAAGGGAAATGTGTATCTGAACATCATGGACTGCCGCTACTTCCACTGCCCAGAGCAGGTCCATGGCTGCAGGGTGTTAACAAGAGATGGCAAAATGGAGCACGAGCAATGAAGGATGCACTGGAGCAGGTTAATATTTCACTGTGGTTTGGACCACTAATAAGATTTCTGTGCTCTACTCAGCTAGGACAGCAGCCATTGCAAAAGCTTATCTGTTGAGGTATTTGTCTTTTCAAGTCAACAAAATGAAAAGAAAAAAAAAGAAGAAAAAAAAAGAGATTTAGTTTTGTGCAAGAGCAAAGAACAGTATGCCTGTAAATATACATCTAGATTCACAAATGGTCTCTCCGGCATCTCCTTCTACTTAGTCTGGTTTTGATGACTTTTCTCATATCTGGTGCATTTTCACAACTTTACACAAGGATGCAATTTCTGTAAACAGGAGGGTCAGACTATTCAGATGAATCTTTTAGACATCATATTAAACATAATGAACTAGCTTCAACTAAAACTACAATTAATGAAAAATAACATTTTTTGAAACAAAGCTACAGACAGCAAGAGTCCTTTAAGACAAAATAATTTTTGGCCACTTTCTGCATATAAATTTTTAATCTTGGGTACAAATATCCAATCATACATAAGACAGTTTTCTTTAATCAGGATTATGGAGGAGGCATAATTAACCTGGGACGTGCAGAGAAAGAAAAATTCCTCTGTTTCTTCAGAGAACTTGTACAGCTGAGGTCAGAAGAAGCAATATAAAGTGGTCACAGACTATTTCAATCTCATTAATTTGCTTCCTCAACCTATTAATTATTTTGCGTTTAAAATGGACTGACCACTGGGGATGCCTGAACAATGTATCTTCATATAATGTTGGGTTTTTTGTCTGCCCCAGGATGTGTGACAGAGACTCCACAAATTATGCACATGATTCAATATGTAAAAGCAATTCTTTCTAATATGTGTTCTTTGCCTGAAAGCATTTGTGTATAATTTCTTTTTAGTTAATCATCAGCAAGTAAACAATCCCACCATTATGACTGTAGCAGGAACAACCTGATCACCTAATCTTTTCACTTTGGTGGCCAGTAGGGGTGGATACTTGAACAACGAGCAGTTTTCCTCCAACATTAATGCATATACAACGATTTTATGGTTTGAAGCAAATCAGTATAATTCAAGGAGAGCATCTACGTGGACGAAGAGGCAGGAATAGTGTTAAAAGTTCAACACCTGCGCACCACCTCCTGTGGAGCAAAGTCCAGTCTGAGACAAAGCAACTTCCCAACCTTCTGATTCCCGGAGTAACAGAATGCTCCATTCCGTGCTTAAAGAATAAAAACTAAAAAGACAAAGGAAAATGCAATATGCATCTACATGTTTCATTTATGTGCTGTCACTAGAAACATGGGACATAACAGCGCTCGTCCATTCACAGTGAAATCTCAGGCGTATGCAGGTGCGTTAGTCGTGCATGCTGTCATTTGACACACTTCATGTGGATGTCAAGGTTTTGCTGAGCACCAGCCTATGCTTCAGAGATTTCACAGACTATTTTTAGCCCCAGGACATCTGGAAGTAACAGAGCATGCTGTGGCCTTAGAGTCCCAGAGCAGAGTCTCACACCATGCACACTAGCAATAGCTGAAGTCGTGCCGTGCTTCTCACCAGAGTGACTTAAGTCCTGGCTTCTCGGTAACACTGGGAGGAAGCTTATGTCACTCAGCTCCATTGATTTGATTTACTGGGCCAAACTCACCATCAGGGTAGTTCCACTGCAATGACCAACATTTCAGCTGGGATTAACGTGAATTAGCTTAGATCTGAGCCTTTATATTTGAAATATTTTTCTGCATTTTCAGTAATGAATAGCGGTGACTCAGAATGGAAACGGGCTGCCGTTCGACACTGCACGACATTTTTGACAACAGCGCTGCAAAACGAACAAGCAGACGGTACCAACAATGATGCACTGGAGTTACGTAATATATTTTCAAAGGTCTTTAGCCACATGAAGTTTTACATAGTACAAGATGTTTGGGAAGAGGTAGGGGAGATTTTACTGATGGCAGAAAATGAAGCGAACAGGACGTTAAAATGTCTGATCTAGGGACAAATTAAAAGATCCTTATGGTTTGCTAAATTTATGCAGTTATTTAATAGCACTAACAAGCTAACAAAAATAAAAAACTGGCAAAGATAAAGCTTTTCTCAGTTACAGATTAAAGGGAAGGTCATAATCCATCCTTTGTACAGGCACTATAGATGCTAATACAGCTCAAAGAAATAAAATCCTTTGATGTAAAGATGGGCACATTTACAGTCAGACTGAACTCCTGATGATAATGCGCTTTACAAAAGAGATTTTGCTCCAAGCAATTTACACCAAATATAAACATTGTTGCTAGCAGCCTGAAGGTTAAATCACTTTTCTCCAGCTAATATATTTCAAATCATTTTTTGTTTGCCAACAGTACCGACTCAATTCCATAACAGCACACCCGAGTAGCGACAAGCAAGGAGAAGCTCTCGTTGCTCCCCGAAACCCTTCATGACTTGAAAAATGACACCAGTTTTGCAATCTATTTCAGTTCATAACAGTTAAACCTAAAGAGACGGTGCGTTGTGACAGCATAATTAAGAGCTGGAGACAAGGAGCAGCATGCACAGCTGGACCCTGCAAACTGCTAAATGTTACATGACATGCGGACAGAAGTTCTTGATCCTTTGGAAACCACTGGGAGCTGTGGCTTCTGGGCTAGAGATCTGCCCGCAGAACAAGACCCAGATGTAGGGCAAAAGCTTGAATTTCAAGATTTGGTGATTGCTTAAGCATTACCTGTACAGCTTGACAGATCAGCTGACTCTCCTAAGTAGTCCGAACAGTTTGACTGCCGTTAAGAATTAAAGGAGAACGAATGAAGCAGGAGGGCCAGTGATGTAATGAAACCCCACAGCAGCCTCCTGATTTTTCAGTGAAACCTGTTATTCTCTGTCAGTCTCACTATTCTCTCTCTAAAACTGATGAAAACAAGCCTATAAGCATTTTAGAGCTAAGACGGGGCAACTGTGCTAAGGACATACCTATGTATGCGATATGGGATCTTAAAGAACAAATATTTCTCTGTAGCTCAAATACGGATGTGTTCTGCCTTACCCCTGTTGCGTTAACCTTCCGGTAAGAGCAGCTCACAGAGACATCAAAGGAGTGGCTTCTGCAGGCCCCTTTCTGTATTTATGCAGGTCAGCAACTGTGCCTGCTGTCCCTTTGCTTTAGCATAGAGCTAGTTCTTGCAGGGCCATTGAGCAGGTTGCAGGATCAAAGCTTTGGTGCTGTGCACAGATGAGGACTAGAAGAGAGTTTCTGCTCTGCCTCAGAATAATTAAATGCAGATATCCTACGTCAGAGCATTTCTGCAGGCAATCCTTCCCCTTCTATTTCCACTAACTCACTCTTCGCAGTCATTTTCACCTTGTTCTTTCTCCTTTAGCTGTGACTGGGATTTCCACAACTAGCAGTCCTCTGATAACTCTGTATTAGCATCCAGCATCTCTTAGCATGGTATTTGAAGATCTTCTGTCCTTTTCCACCACTTGCTCTTGCTCATCATCAAAAAAAGTGGCACTATCATTTACAGCATTTGTGGGAAGAGCTGGATTTGGAGACACCAACTTTGGTGGCAGTGTTGATCTGCTTGAGGGTAGGAAGGCTCTACAGAGGGATCTGGACAGGCTGGATCGATGGTCTGAGACCAACGGTATGAGGTTCACCAAGGCCAAATGCCGGGTCCTGCACTTGGGTCACAACAACCCCATGCAGTGCTACAGGCTTCGGGAAGAGTGGATGAAAAGCTGCCTGGTGGAAAAGGACCTGGGGGTGTTGGTCAACAGCCAGCTGAATATGAGCCAGCAGTGTGCCCAGGTGGCCAAGGTGGCCAACATCATCCTGGCCTGTATCAGAAATAGCGTGGTGAGCAGGACTAGGGAAGTGATCATCCCCCTGTACTTGGCACTGGTGAGGCACCACCACAAGTACTGTGTCCAATTTGGGGCCCCTCACTACAGTAAAGACATCGAGGTGCTGGAGCACATCCAAAGAAGGGCAACGAAGCTGCTGAAGAGTCTAGAGAACAAGCCTTATGAGGAGCAGCTGAGGGAACTGGGGTTGTTTAGCCTGGAGAAAAGGAGGCAGAGGGGAGACCTTATCACTCTCTACAACTACCTGAAAGGAGGTTGTAGCGAGGTGGGGGTCAGTCTCTTTTCCCACATATCAAGTGCTAGGACAAGAGGAAATGGCCTCAAGTAGCACCAGGGGAGGTTTAGGTTGGATATTAGGAAAAATGTCTTCACTGAAAGAGTTATGAAGCATTGCAACAGTCTGCCCAGGGAAGTGGTTGGATCACCATCCCTGGAGGTATTTAAAAGATGGGCAGATGTAGTGCTGAGGGACATGGTTTAGTGGTGGACTTGGCCATGTTACATTAACGGTTGGACTCAATGATCTTAAAGGTCTTTTCCAACCTAAATGATTCTATGATTCTAAGATACTACAATTGACCCAGTTTAAGAATTCCTGCATACAATTTGAGGGTAACATGAGGCTGAAGTGTTTTGGTGTTTTTTTCACATCCCACTTTTGGAACAGTCCATCTCACACAGCTGCTGGGAAGGACATCAGCAGCACGACTGCTACCTCCCCCCAATTTCCACATTCCAACACTCACAGAAAAACATCCCTTAGTGACCCCTAAATAGACTGGGTAGCTAAAACCAAAAGCATCTAAAAACTGACTGCATTTCTGTAACAGATGAAAAAAAAAAAAGTAGCGATGGATAGTAGCAATGCAAATATTCATGTGATTGCAGCAACCATGTTCTGCACAAAGGCACTGTCACGACATAAAGAAGAATGGTCTTCACTCAAGATTTCGAGTCAGCAGCAATATTGATCCAAGTAGAGCGTTATCTAGTAAGTAAACGTATGTCACGTGATGATGGAGAGGCTACCTTCCTGAGGGATTCCTGCTTTACCCCTAATCCTCCCTCCTCTACTCTCACTGTGGTCTCCATCCAGCTCTCTTGCCAGGTAAATACATAACCACAGTGCTTAAAAATCTTAATGAAATCAAATGGAACTGCATTGATATGTTTTCATAACAAACCCTAAAAACCAGAGAAAACAACAAAAGAAGAAGCTGAGAACAATGTGCCAGGAATGTAGTCGAAGCGATGACCCTTTAATGGTTATTACCATTATTCTTATCTAAGTCATGCTACCTTCCCTTTGCTACAACTCTTTTTACAGCTATGTCCGGTAGAAGCTGTATATAGAAAAAGACAAGTAGCTGTGTACTCCTGTGCAGATTTATCAGAATACATACATTTTTTTGTTGCTATTAAGCTTCAAAACAAATGCAAAGTATTTAATAAATGACTGAATGACACTAGCTGCAAAAAAAAAAGCTGCTGGGATTCAAACATACACACATTTACCCTCTCAGTTTCTGATGACCTCAGAGTCTACCATTCAATTTATCTGCATTTCCCAGAGCACACAGGCTTCTACTGAAGAAGACCTTTCTTTAGTAATGTATATGCACATACTTGTGTTTGTACATGCACACATGCACAGAAAACCATTTTTATGTTGTAGATGCAACAATCTGTTAACTGCGTTTCTCCTTGAGTTGCAACCATTTTTGGGTCATGCAACTTTTTTTCACATCCCACTTTTACATGCTACTGTCTGTAGAATACCTCTTATTGTAAACTTTTACAAGATGTAACAGAACCAATACCCCTTTTCCTCCACCCCTCCATAGTGTCCAAATTTGCTAATACCTCCCCTATAAGGCAAAGGGAACTACTTATCAGCTGAGAAGCTTTTAACATGTTGTCAGTGAAACCTCTTGATGAGCTCAGATAATATAGTAGCACGGTGTGTGCTGCTTAACAGAAACATGTGGTGACTATACTAAGACGTCTAGCAGTCCTGTGACAGGGAGCTGAAATGAAATTTCACACTTTAGATCTCAGATCTAACAGAGTGGAAAAAATTAACTGCTGTGTTCGGCCTCAGATTTAAGGTTAATTAAATAACTGTAATTATTTTTCTTTCCAACAGAAAGCTAAGCTCAGCAGTCTGAGCATTTTTATATTCAGGTTTTATTAAGAAGTGCAGCCTAGAACCCTACTCCTGACTCTGTTGGGGTTAAAAGATGAAAATGCTTGGAATATTTCCCACCAAGAGAAATCTTCTTAAAAGGATGACCAGATGGACGTGAGAGCCTATACCATCAATTTCACAGCAAAATATATATAAATATAGATACGTGTTTTCAAACCCAAAGATTTAAGTTAACATCAAGTCCTCTTTTCACATTGAAGCCTAAAAGGGAGCATTATCAATAAAAATACCACAGTTTTGCCTGTATATCTTTTAGCTTATCATTGCGACAAGACTCAGGCTAAATACCAATAAAAAGTAATTTGTTTTTTTTTTTTTTTTTCATTTCTCCCACTTTTCTCTATTGTTCACGCTTAGAGCATTTGATGGCACCTGGCAATCCATCAGACAAAAGCAGCAGTCTCATTTGTCCTGTCCAGCTACTGAAATAGGACAGAAGCCATCCAGGCTTCTGCTATGCAAAATTCTCCTGTCAAGTGAAGCTCTCAGCAGATAGAGCCGGATCAAGCCCTTCAGGAACAGGGAAGAAATGCAGCCAAAGCTTATTTTGTTCCAGGAAGTCCACGGGGAATTTTATGCTGCTTAGTGCATGCTGCTAGCTGGCTCATTCTGCAGCAAGCCAGAACACCAGCAGCAGTGACCAGCTCTCCAATAATTCTCTGCATCCCTTGTTTTGTGGAGAACAATTTTGGCACTACCTGATTGTGAACCGTGATACACTGACTTATTTGCTGCCAGAGTCCTTGGCAGCGAAGTAACGACCTCACCCAGGCAGCACAAGGGTGTACACTAAGGCAGCTACAGCAGCAAAGCTGCAGCTGTTTCCCACTTTGGCAGGATGCTGCCGTGTCATGACCGTCGCTGTGCAAATGTGATCGACTGACAAACATCTCGTTCTCCCTTGGGAGAACCACAGCGAGGAGAATCTAGCAGGCCACTTTCTTCTACAAGGACCCCTGTGGAGCGTTGGGAGGGGGGCAATGGAGACACCGCCATGGGTCTTGCCTACTTCTGAAGAGCGGGTGAGGAAACGCAACAGCAAAAAAACCACAGACTTTATATATAAAATACAGAAAAAATATAAGGCATCCTAGTTCTTAAGACAGAAGTCAGTGAGACAGAAGGCATTTCAGAGAGATTCAGCAGTGCTTCTGCCTCCCATTACACCTCTCTGTTCTGGGTAGGCTTTTCCCCTGCTTTGTTGACTGTCCCTGTGGGGATGCACTCCCAACCGCTTTAATCCTTGATGTATTGCTTCTAGCAAGACAAGAGAAGCATGGAGTTACAATGCACAGCTGACTCCTACTGCTCCTCCTAAGGCTGTAGGATAGGTTGGGGCCAGGGGATGAAAGCCTCAGAGGCTACAGGAGCACAGCAAGATTACTAGTTTTGCCCTTCTGACAGCACATGTCATCCTAAGAGTTCAGGAGGGTTTTTTGGGAGATCAACAAACACAGCATGCAGGCAGCATGACCAAGAAGGCCTCCTCCTCTGGAAACTTAAACAGGGAATACAGAAGAAACCCAGCTAAGCCAGAAGCTTCACTAGCCATATTGTCCTGCTTTCAGCTGGGACAGAGTTAATTTTCTTCCTAGTAGCTGCTGTGTTTTGGATTTAGCATGAGAATAATGTTGATAACGCATATTGTTTTAGTTGTTGCCAGGTAATGCTTACATTAAGTCAAGGACTTTTTCAGCTTCCCATAGAGGCTGAGAGGGAGGACAAGCTGGCCAAAGGAATATTCTATACCATAGAGGACATGCTCAGTATATAAATGGGGGTTGGCCAGGGGACAGGAATCCATGATCGCCGCTTGGGATGGGCTGAGCAATCGATCATCGGGTGGTGAGCAGCTGTATTGCATCACTCACTTTGTATATTCTTTTATCATTACTGTTACTATGATCTTCTCTTCCATTACTGTTCTGTTAAACTGTCGTTATCTCAACCCACCAGGTTTCCTTTTTTCCAATTCTCCTCCCCTACCCCACCGTGGGAGGGGAGCGAGTGAACGTCTGCATGGTCCTGGTTGCCACTTGGCATCAAACCACAACTCATATGAAAACAAGTGCTGTGTGTCCTGGTTTGAGGTAAAACAACCAATTTTCTGTTTTGTAATTTTACTTTTTAGCTGGCCTCTTCTAACTGACTAAACTCTGAAAGTAACAGCATATTGTTCAGAAACTGTCCACTCTGAGTGATAAGACCTGATTATACCAAGGAACGGAGTGCAGAGAGGCTCTTGCTTATACTTACTGCTATCACAACCAAGGTCAGATAACTTCACTATTTGCCCTGTTAGAGGGTCGGAAGCGGAGAAGCGTAGAGGGGTCCCACCTGCAGGGAGGAGCCGATGGGACAGGTGACCCAAAACTGACCAACAGGGTATTCCATCCCATATCCATCACGCTTAGTATAAAAGCTGAGGGATCAAAGGGGCAAGGCTGCTCTGGCTCATCTTTCCTTCAATGGCCGACGTCTGAGGAGGACCCTGTCTGTTCGTCTGCCTTTGATCCCGATCTGAGCATTCCTGACTCCAGATCCGGAATTCAGCTCCTGTCCATCGCTGACTCCAGTCTGGGACCTTGCCTGTGTCTGCTGGTGATGCGATTGTCATCCTGGGAGCTGGATACGGTTTTGTATATATTGTATACTTTTTTTTTATTTTATTATTATTTCTTATTTCCTTATTTATTATTATTTTCATTAAAGTAGTTTAGTTCTTTTTCTAAACTTGCAAATCTCCTTATCCCTTCCTCTCCTCTCTGAGGAGGGGGGGGGGGTGGGCCATCTGTCGTTCTGATTGGCCAATCTGGCCAAAACCACAACACTGTATTAATAAGTAGCTCCAAGGTAGCTGATAGGATTGTCAACGTAGTAAACCGGTGTTTGATCAAAGTGGAAAACTAAAGGAAATCTACTGGGTAGATGGGTAGGCTGCATGGGTAGGTTGAGGGTGAACGTACCTTGGATGCTAACTGCTACCAACAGAAAAAGAAAGATGAGACTGCAAAATGGAGCTTCTTTTTAAAAAAAAAAAAAAAAAGTTTCAAAGCAAGAGAGCAGCAAAGAGAAGAGTCTGTAGGACTCTGTGATTAGTATCTGAGTCAATCTGTTTACGAAGGACTTCCCATTCAGCTTCTACCAGTAGGCCTACATCTCACAATGAACCAAGTGTGCAAATCCATGAGACCCCCCCTCACCGGGCCATGCCCAGAACCACCCACAGCAGCTTAAAACTTACAGTAGTTCTGTGATCTCTAAACGCACAGAGCCAAATTACTCCTGGGTGACATCCTGGCAATATTCTATGGTGATGACATAGAAACTGAACTCTTCCAAAAACCAGTTTCCTTAAGACTGAGACCAATAGCTGAAAGAAATGAAAAACAACTTACAAGGGTCTCCTCATGGGCCTTGGAAAATTTGTACTTCTTGTAGAATTTGCCAACTGGCATGCTGTGGCTAGCTGGCAATGGAGCCTGCTAACACAGGTGCCCATCAAAGCTTGCAGAGAATATAGGCTTTTGCCAAGCAGGAGCTAGTTCAGTAGGAAATGGACTGAGAGCCTCTCATTTCTTGATATCTGACAGCCGCTGACATAATATTTTGAGATACAGTTTAAAGGTGCAGTTTATAAGGTTATCAGCAAAGCACAGAAATCATGGTTTTATTTGCTCTTATAAACATATTAAAAAAACCTTCTTTTTCTACCCCATTAGCTCTTCCCTCACTTGAAATGCAGCTATGAGCAAGCAGAACTCATTCTACTAACAGTGAGAATATTTTCATAAAATCTTTCATAATTGAACTGATTGCACTCCTGATACTAAATGTTATCTTTACTTAATTTCTGAGAGTTTACTCAGTCTCAGGAGGTAGTTTTGCTACCCCCTGATCCTCATCAGATGGCTTTAAAGATTTCCAGCTCTTCTAGTTAGTGCATCTCTCGCTCTCCTACCAGGATAAACCGACTGAGAAAACAGAAATAAAACTAAAAAGCAAATGTGAAGCGAGTCTGAGTATGCTGTTTTAAAATACAGAGATAGACGCAATATTCTGAAACATGTATGCCTCCAGCAGAGACTACAGATTTGCTGCATCCCAAGCTCTTTGGGATGGGAACTATGCAAGTGCAATAGTACTAGTCAGAACCTGTCTCTGCAACTGAATCACCCAGGAGTTACCAGAGTGGAAATATTCTTTCTGGATTTGTATGTGTAAATTAGTAATATAGCAAACACAGTCAGAGCAAACATAGCATAGCAATGTTTATCCCTCCCTTATGCTGTTAACAATTATTTCTTTTATTGTATTAGTGTGTTTGCTCATACCCTGTTTTACACACATTAACTAATGATCTCTGAAATACCCCTGAGAAACAAAGTAGACGTGTGTTTTATTATTCCCACGATAAGAAGCAAGGGGCTGTTAATGAATTAGAGTTAATGATGCAGTGCCAAGCAGTCACTTTTTGTGAGTTGTGTTTAGTGTGTAAACACAACTTTTTGTGAGTTGTGTTTAGTTCTTTGAAATTGTTTAGGTCACACTACGACAGGGATCAGAGGTAACTTCCATTTCAGAGAGCAAGAAAGATCATAAATGCTGTAAGATACATTGATTTTATCAAAATAGTTGTTGCAGTGTTGCAACTTCATCAGTATCAAGTGCATATGTAAATAAAAAAAGTCTTTAAATTTTTTTTGGTGGTGGGGTTTTTTGGGTTTTGGTGCGCTTTGGTTTGTTGTTTGGGTTTTTTTTTGTCATGCGGTTATTACTCTCACTCAGTGCACACAGACCAAACTGTGGATTCAGGAGGGAAATGATAATTATATGTGGAAGACAAACTAGAAGACAAAAATAATACCCTTCCAAATTAGATCTTCTCACAAACTGCCAAGAAAATGCACTCCTTAGATCTCCTCACTCGGTTTCTGTGGAAGACAGGCAGCACAGTCTGCAGATTTCTCTCCCCAAAGTTCTCCAAGAAACACAAACATTTACTCTTCAGATAAAGGGAAAAGAACAGGAAGAGGAAACTAAAGAGAATTCCCTAGAGTTACTGCAAGCTGCATTAAGGAACTTTGCTCAGCACATCAGCAGCTCTGAATAATGAGGCAGCAGAGAGCTTTGCAGCACTGGGAGCCTTCGAAACACACTTATCCAGAAAGAAGAGACAATAAAGTGTAAATAGAAAATGCCTGTTGGCTGGCACATACCAGCACAGAGAAAACTTTTCCTCTTTTTCCACATACAGAGGCCAGATTTTTCTTCCCCCGTTCTCTAGTATTTAGAAGTCAAGCTGATGAGAGATGACAAAGCACATTTATACAAGTTCAAAAAAATCCAGCACTGAATAAAACATAAGTGCAGCATCAGAAAAGGATGGTCAGGCTGTACTAACGTCATGTAATACATCCTCTGTGCACTGAAATGCAAGGAGGGAATGGAAAGAAGTAATTCAATGAAGATATGGTTCTAAATATTCAAGAAAAGTTTGAGTTAAGCGTAAAGCATTTGAATAATCCTGTTGTACTGAGTGCCAGGTTCAAATTAGTGCACGTGTTTTCCTGAATCACAGTTTAACTTCTCCTCAAGACGCTCTGCATTCAAAATTTACATGCTCCTATACTGAATGAAGTTTTTTCATTACTTTTTTCCTTTTTTTTTCTTTTTCTTTTTTCTAGTGGCTAACAGTTAAAATCTCAATTATCTGGTAAAGACAAATATCCCACAAATTTTGAAATGCTGACTTCGCCCCACCTCCCAAACCTCATCCTACCATGATCTATAAAATAAAGAAATTCCTCCTATTTCCAGTGAATGCCACGCAGTCCTCTTAAAAGTCAACCCACAGTTTAAATTTTGGAATCATTTTAAATTAGGTTAGTTCCAGTCCCAGGAACACATCCTGAAAATGAGAGAGGTGTGCTGACTCCACACGGCTCATGAAGCCTCCTGCCACTACCACGATCTTCGCCCCTCCAGCAGGAAGACGTCGAGCCGTACAGCCTACCTAGTACCAGCACCTCCGCACTGATTAATACGTACCTGCCCTCAAAATGCACAAGACCACCCAAAGCTGGTATATTAGCATAGCTTCACGTAGCACAGAGAAGTACAGAAATAAATACGCAAAGGCATATGACGCTGTTTCAGATGAAGTCAGGTATGCTCCCAGATTCTTCCTTGCAGCATCCAACCTACAGATGTGCTGAGCCTTACAGCTAGCTGTCCATCAAAATGCAGCAGTCTGCTCTTTGACAGCAGTCGTCTGTTAACATAGATGGGATTACTACTGTTTCAGAAAGTTAGTAGCAAAATGTACATGGGATGCAATATCTCGAAACGGATGCGAAAAATTAACTTAGTTACATTATGCTACTATAAAACACTGCAGTAAATGCTGTGCTGTTGTGCACCATTGATTTCAAGATTAGGTACAAGTACAGACTCCTAATTTATTTGTTTTTAAGCTTTTTCCTCTCTTGTAGAGACAGGAAATTGTTATGTTCCAAGGTAGAGGTATTTAGCTGTGTTGTGACTACAGAAGCATTAATGTTGGATCAAACATACCAACAGAAATAAAGAAATAAAGGGCCACTGAGGACCCTTCTAAATCGAAGGATTTATCCATATCATTCAAGAAAAATTTTTTTACTACATTTTTCCAAGAAAATGATGCTTTTTGACTTCTGTATGATCTCATGATCTTGGAAACAAAGCTCACAGTGTGAGGGTATAAATATCAAGCAAATGTTACTAGTTCTGGAACTGAAACACTGGCAAGGTGCTTCAGTGCTTTTAGCTCCATTGCACTAAGACCCCCAGAGCAGGCTCACTCTATTTTACACCTCTCTATTTTGCGTACTTCAAATTTTGAGATTCAGAATAATCTCAGCCACCCTGTTAATTAATTTGTGCCAAGCAGAACACAAAAGATTCGCATCTTAAGTCAGGTCTCTCTGGCCCCAGGTTTTTGCAATGTGTTGAAAGTCCCAGGTGGGTTCCAAGCCCAACTGCGTCCAAGGAGTCTGTCCTCAGCCCAAACCCCAGAGACGCTATGAAAATAAACGCTAAGCGATTTGGTGTAACAACATACGTGCATGGCAGGCTGCCTCTCAGTAAATAAACCCTCATCAGTCCCTGCTTCTCCAAACTGTAGCCAAAAGGTGCAACATTCTCTTCAAGTATCACCAATTGCGTTATCGCCCCAATTCTTCAGACCCAAATCATCTACCTCCAAGTCTTGCAACACTTGTTGGGTATCCCCCATCTTGGATTTTTTACCACTGATCTTTGGACCTATTAAGAAGGGTTGAAGTGAATTGCACGCAGATTGCCAGGCTGGAATTTCGTTGCCAAAATACACAGCTTAATTGGGCGGGGACGTAACACGTAACATGTACCTGCACTAGGCTTGCCACAAGAAAGAAAAAAGTTGTATTATTAACAGCCAAAACACACCTTGGCCTTGCCAAAAAGTAGTCTTTGAAGCAGGACACTTCCTGTAATACAGAGATTTTTACCAAAATCAGCACACAGCATAAGACTTCTGCTTAATTACACCTCTTAGGAAAAAGAGTAGTAGGGGACAAACGTGCCTACAGGTAGCAACCACTTTTTCTCTCCAGTTTAATGGCATAAAAGTGGTACCACTCTGTTGCTTGTGAAAGCAAAGCAAAACAAAACACGAGAGCTGTTTCACTCTGCTCAAAATTTTATTTCTTGAAATATCTGTAGCATAAAATCCTATTTTAGGAGCAACTTTTTTTTTCCTTTGGCGGTGCAGAACAACCCGAAACTCAGCACATTTGGCTTCCTGAGAATTTTTCCTGGTTGAGTATTCGCAGTCTACGGAAGCTCTCTGTTACAATTTTTGCCAGTTCCCTTTCTTGACACCTTCCCAATGGGACGACTAGAGAAAAAAGGCAGCAGACAGAGAAACGGCATCACACAAGGATCCTCAGTTTATCAGAAGGGTGCTTGAAGCCACAGAAAACAATGCACTGAGGTGGCCTCAATTTGCACTGGAACCCAACATAGGGTTTGGAAGATTTAATGGTTTGGCCACCACATCCATCCTCTTTGACCTTATAATGAATGCACGCCAAGAAATCTGGGTTTTAACAACAGAATGGCAGAGATATCCTGCAAGAGATGCAGTCCTAAATCACCAGAGGGGGGTAACAATCATTCCCATGAATACAGTGTGAGTCTTTTGACAGAAGGAAGTTTAACCATAGATAAAATAGGGACATGGTAGGTGAATCGTGCTTGGAAAAACTAATTAATTTAGATGATACTCACAAATTTTTTGATCTAGTTGAAATCTTCTAATAACACAGAGGATAAAAAGGCTGCTGTCAAGGCATACATTTCACATACAAGTTGAGGAGCTGAAGAATGAATGCAAGATAGTGATCTTGTGTACCCGAAACTCAAACAGCATAAGGAAATTACTTCTAAAGAGGCTGGATAATCCACTTCTTACAAATAGAAGTCAGGCATTTTTTCTAGATTTTCAGGAACTTTAGAAAGCTTCAGCATTCAAATTCAGGTTAGCAAGTCAGAGTGTTTAGCAGGAGAGAGAAAACTTGTACTTCATAGGACAAGTAGATCATCCTTAGCAACAGTGACAGAAAATGAAAACTACTATCTATGATCTAAAAGAGAAATGATGAACTGCAAGGGAAAGTAGAAGAAAGGCACCTTTGCACTGCCAGGCTTCCCAGCTGGCTGTGAGATGTCAGGTTAGCCAGATGTCCAATGCTCCTTGGAAGCTATTAGTGCCGCTAATTGCTGTACAGCACAAAGATGCCCATGGGTGATACCGAAGCTCTTAGATCATCTTTACACTACAGGAACATTTTTTTTATAGCAGATTGATTCTTCCAAATTTACAACACCTGAAGATTAACTCTGAGGAAGAGCCTGGGATAATTAATTTGTTAAGTCTGAACAATCATAAGCCTTAATTACAACATCCTTCAGTTCTTGACAGTAAGACTGAAGCAATCAATGTCCTGCATTTCGCAGAGAAAAAACGTTGCTAATCCTCAGTTGCTCTCTTTCACGTATCTCGAGTTGCACTGTGGGTAAATACAATGGTTTTAGCAGCAGCTTTAGGTTTTTTTAGATTTTTGCCTTTAGTAACTCAGGACATATTTTTCTTGCCCCTTCCCTTGTGGAGGAAGAATTCTTGTGGGATCAAGTTGTGAGTTGAACAAATTCACTGGATTGGTTTATGATGCAGCTTGAGAAAGAGTTGTGTCAGCACCACTGAAGATGTTGTGAGACAGTGGTGGGATGAGAGGCAGGGGCAGGAAAAAGCAAGAATTCATTTGTCCTGTATCGCTGCCAAGGCCTTCGCACTGTGAAACTCTGGCCTCTCGGCACGAACATTTAATCTAACATTTTTAGGAAGTACTCCAGTGTTAAAACTTAGCAATTATAACAGTTAAAAGCAACATCCCCCAGGATTTGCTTGAAGTCTCACCTGAATAATTTCAGGCCAACTCCTTGTGGGTGCTTTCCCAATATTCTGCTATTCCCTTTCAAACCCCTTCTTTTCTTTCCCCTTATTTATGCTTCAGTCCAACCTGTAGTGTTGTCTTCTGAACTGGGAAGCTTATAATAGGAACAGATCTTCCAAGGTCACCAAGCAAGAAAGAATAAAACAAAACCCTGGTAGCCACTGTCAGCCTTAATCCGGTATCTTAGATGAAACAGTCCCGGCTGAGAAGATAGTAATGGAGAAGTGAGGACTGGGGGGATCTCTTCAGAGGGAGAATCCCAGCCCAGCATGGAAGAGAAGGTCTAGCATCACTTACAGACCAAGGATTTAGGAAGATGGCTTACCTGAAAAAAACCAGCTCTTACAGAAGTTTATCTGCATGCAGTTAGTTTAGTCGGGAAAGTCAGCCAAACTCTCTAGCAACACGGGAAATTTTATAGCATAGGATGGGGACCACCTAGTCCCTCCTTTCTAGCTGCTGTAAGGGAGGTACTGAAAGGTTTGCAGGAAGTAGAGAAGCCATTAGTTATTAGGAGATAAAAGGCTCTAAGAGACATTGGACACACAGTCATACACATACACATACATATAAAACAGTGGAAGAATTGCAAGAGCTACAGACAAGCTGACAAAATAGCTAAGATGAGGCACCGTGACCAGTTTTTTATTTGACAGGTATTTCTAGATAATAGAGCCTCTTCTTTGCGCAACAGGTTTAGCATTTTTGTTAATTTGCAGTTGAATGGAAAGGTGATTCACTTTATCACAAAACAACTTCGTCATAACTCAGGTTTCAGCCTGTGAAAGCAGAACTGCTGTGCACACAACACAATCTATTAAGAAAATGTAGCACTCCTTTCCCAATGCCTAGGAAAAAGAGCCCCTTTATTCCAAAGTTTATTTTATCTTCATTTTCACTGAAATAGCCTAATACGATGCTTTCATCATCTTCTCCACATATCACAGCTAACAGATTTCAGACTGTAAGTCTTCCTTCCTAAAGCAAAACCAATCAGGCCAGCAAGAAAACCAAGAGCAGAAGAAACTCGGAATAAAAATTACTTTCTCTCCCCACAGAGGATATACGTACCTCAGCTGCATCCAACGTTTTTCCTTTAAACGCTTGGTAAACTACAAGTGAAAATATGTATGTTTTACTCATAAAACTTGTCCTTCCACTTACAAAGGACAATATTGACACAGTCAAGACACAGTAAAAGTGACAAGCTCTTTTTTATATAAGGACCTTAAACCACAATCCTAAGCAAACAGACCGAGTAGCTACCAACCTCCTACTGGAACAAGACTCCCTTGACTCACGGTGGGTTGCAGGGAGGAAAATGGGAGGAGAAGGGGATGAACCCCCTCGAAAAGAAAGGAGCTCCATGATCTCCACCCTGGGTCTCCTGTTTGTGCCACCCACCGGCGTGGGGAACCTCCCCGCTCAGAGACCCAGGAGGGGCCCATGTTTCCTATGAGACTGGCTGAATGCTGGTCTACTCCAGCAGAGCTGTGCATCGAGGGACCAGCTCTGACCTGCCTACACCATATCCATATCCACCACAGCTTCCATTTCTCATGCAGGAGGCACTTGAGCCCACAGACTAAAAAAATAATCAACTACCAGTTTAATATCTTTGCAGAAGAACACCTGAAATGAGCTAATTGTTTTCTTTCCTGTTACTGTGGCTCCTAGAGCAGGTGTTTTATAGACTGCCAACAAAGAAAGAAATTTATGCGAGCTACTATGGAGGCCTTTTCTCCCTCAAAATTACATAACGACCATCCTGATTAAATACTATCCCACTTGAATGAATATCAAATATTTATTTCACAGAAGTATTCCTTGCAGGGTAACAACTGATGGCTGTTGTACAGCTGATGGATGAAGCACACATGCTGATCTTGAGATCTTCATGACACAGCTGAATTAAACCTGAACTTTATTAAGTGTTGCATAAATGTCCTGCTTCTCTCTCTAGAAAACCTACTTTTCGATTCAATATGCTTCAAAAAACTATTTATTTTACTTTCCTTTTTCTACCTAGACTACCACACATGCCGCAGTTTTCCCTGGAGAGCACACACAGCTTTCCCAACTGGTTACACACAACATGAAAATATTCCACCACGTCACAACTTACAACAACTTTGCTGATGCTTCATTTACATGTGAAAGCCAGTTTGGGAATTGATGAGTAATTGCCTCTCTTTTTTTTTCTTTCTCTTTAATTTATGAACTTATTTTCAGTCATTTTACTGAAATATTTAGAATTCTTTCCATGAAAAACCCTGAAGCAAAGTGTTTCTCCTGGAGCCAAGGTCACTCAGAATCAACTGGCATCTGCTGTTTTGTCAAATCTTGTCTCATTTTGACGGTAATCTGCATCCATCTGTATTGCCACTGTGCCAAATGACAGTTCTAGCTTACACAGGTCTTGCTCTCATTCTCACTATCAGTTGGGCCTCTTGATGGACTGTATCTCCCTAGAGACACACACTCATGCAAATCCTGGCATATGCTGTGACCTCCACTCTGCTAGAGCTCTTTAGATGCAGAGCAGGAGGCACACAAATGTGACTCACCAGGACAAAATTGCTTGGACACTACGACCCCAGCTCGTAGTGATCAATGAAGACATCTCTGAATTGCCATTCCCAGGACTCCTCAAAAGCAGTGGAGGAAGACATAATGTCAAATCGGTCTCTTAAAAAAACCCACACCATCCTTTTTAAAACCAAAATTTTTCATAACTCTTCATTCTAGCACAAAAATGAGATTTTTTTTTTTTTATTCCCATCCAGCATAAAGATAAATTCTGAAGTTAGCAGAATTCCCTGAGGGAAGGAAATACCGAGTTTTAAATCAGCTCTAGTTATTCCTCCTCCTCACTTCATCTCCATCAGTGCTTGCTATGTATTCTACTATTCAATTTTTCCACATACATCTTTCCCAGCCCAATCTTTCACTTCAGTTCTTTAAGAACTCTCTCTGGCTTGCTGACTGTTACCGGAGGTAGATGGGCAGAGCATCATGGCTCTCCCTCACGGGAAAGCATCACGTCTGTGCCTAAACAGATGAAACTACGCTGGGTTCATTTCCATTTCACATTTTGCTCTCAGTAGCCTGGGCACTTCTCCTGCCCAGTTACCACTGAGCTGCATCCGTCTTTTTCTCATCCCTCCTCCCTCTCTCCCACCACCATGCCAGAAAGCCCAACTTCATTTTATTACCTTAACTTCTTTGGAGTGCCTGCGTAGGAAGGAAAATTGGTTTAGCTTGCTCATTCTTTCAGAGTGGCGTTTCCTCTCTCATGGCAGATAATAAGTTACAGCGACTGGAGAATCCTAGGGCAGGAGATGCTCCGAGCACTGCATTCTCCCGACACAGCACAATCACAGAAGTGAAATTAGCCAGAACTGCAAAGGCAGATTAAGCTAAGTGTCTTCACCTTGGAAGTAAAAAATAAAAATGCTTCACAAGCCTTTTAAAACCACTTCAGGTTTCCTGCAACCTAAAGGTCAAAATTCTCCATTTTGCAAGCTTCTTTAGACCAACTTCACACAAAAGTGTCTACATTCAAGATATGATATTTTAGATGATATTTTACATTGTATATTTTTATACAATATATGAAAGTCCACTTAACATACGAGGTTTTTCTAATTACCTTTCTTTCTTGTTTCCCTATTTCCCCTTCTGTCTTCTCATTGTCTTCTCACTGTGGCAACTCACAGATTATATTCCAGTATAATGGCAACCTTTCAAAAAATCTGATGAAGTAACAGCTAATCTGGTCCAGTTTGAGGAGAATAACTCAGGTTATTCTGAGTGCCTGAGTGCAAATGCCAAATGCCAATGCCCTAATGCCAAACCCTAACGCACGGGATCTGAAAAACCGGGGTTCCATCACTTCATTCTTTTGTTTCTTGCTTAATTACTGAAGTCCTGATGACCATACACAGATTCTTGGATAGCAAACCACAACTTCAGTAGAGGAAATATTGTAAATTTCTCCTAAGTCTGTGTAGAAAACATAAATTTAGTCTTTATTTGCAAGTTCTGCCCTCAGACCACCCAGATGCCTATGTCTCATGGCAGAGCCTGTGGGAACAAAGTGTTACTCCTGGTTACTTAGACATTATAGACGGACATAAATGCAGCTAATTTTTCCAAGCTATATAAAGAACTCTTTAAAAAAAGAAATAAAAATACCTGCAAAAACACTACATTTCATGGAGTTATGCAACATATCTATACATTTTTTTCTTAGTGCACTAATCAAACAATTAGTTTCTTAGCACAGCAAATCCTGGGCTTGGACAACAGATTACCATGGAGCCTAATAATTACTTTGGTCAGAGAGGCTTTCCTGAGATGTCTCAGTCTCCTGCCTCAACCTGCTCCCCAGAAAACTTTTCATCAAGAGAACACTGCCTGCTTAATGACAGGCTTATGAAAACCCAAATGAAATATTTTTATCTTTCCAGCACCAGGAAAGCCTCCAAATAGCTACTGAATGACTAAAATTAGGGAGTGTCCGAGCAGGCAGTTTGATTCAGAAAGAAAAAGGCTTTGCCTTCACCCTCTGGAAACCGCAGCCTGTGAGCTGGTTTCTTCATTCCTTTCACCCTGGCAGCAGATTTTTACATCCCTCTGAAGTGCCATTTTATCAGAATGATAACCCAAAATGTACTCATACTACTCCAGTCGTATTTCCATGCAGGTTGCTGTGGGAAGGTGGGATGAGTGGTGGCTCCTTCACCAGCTCTGGCTTCTTCCTTCTCCTGGCCACCTGTGTCAATAGCTCTACTTGCTCCCTCAAGGTCAGTAATGGGGACAGCCCCCAAGATACAAAATAAGGCAGCAAAAACTGATGGAAAGAGACTCTGACCCTCCTTGTTGGATATTTCTATCTCTCCCCACTGAATATATGGGGAGCAAGAACTATTTGACTCTTAACTCTGAGGTGCCTCAGGTGCATGGGCAGAGTGACTCATTATACTATTTCACTGTTACTGACACTGGCCCCAAAAAGGTCCAAGAAGAGAGAAGGAAAGAGTACAAAACCCAAGAAACTAGGACCTCTGGGCAGCAAAGCGTCCCAGAGTCCACCTGTGAAAGGACATTCAGGGGGAATGTCTCCTCAGTTCTGCCTAAGCTTCTCACCGAGAGCTGGGAATGAAGGACCATTGCTCCTCACTCAACACGTATGTTAAAAAGGAAAGATCTGAAGCAGAACAAAGAACAAATGGGATTTGGCAGAAAGGAAATCTTTTCTATAAAGATAATGCTATCAACAAAACTGCCAGGGAATACTGAGCTTTAACTGCTAACAGAAAAAATAAATCAGTTTTTGTCTCACCTAGAGCAGAGATGATTAGAGATGAATTTTCCAGTGGAGAGTTTCAGTTAGATGCTATATAAATAAAAGAAGAGGTTTAATTGAAGATATTCTGATGTGTCAAAAACAAAAGCTAAAAGGTATTGGTCAGCAAGATTTTTTTTGAGTAGTCCTGAGAAATTTTTTTAAGGGAAAATATTTTGCTGACCAGTAAAAGATAAATGAAAACATACTTTGTCTCTGCTTTGTGAAATATTTACTAGTTTTCTTGCTCATTCTCTGTCTTTCTACTGGCCATCACACTTCTCCTGCTCTGAGCTTCTCTATCCTTTTCTGCAGAACTCTTTCCTTCTCCCCTGGGTGCTTTTTCCCTTGGCTCTGTAATATTCTGTAATACACTTTTAAAATAAATACAGAGAAACTGCTGCTTCCTGAGAGCATTCTCAGGGACAGCTATACAGGAGTTTCAATGAAATGCTGCTTCCTGGGTCATCAGTCTGACCTGACTTTTCTTTTTTCTTTTATTTTTTTCTTTCCTTCATAAAGTAAAACCTTTGTTGCATCTTTGTAAAAGATGCAACATTTAAAAAGCCCTCTAAAGTGGGAAACCTTCATGGCTGAAACGCAGACCTCTTGGATTCTCAGCAAAAGGCAACTGCAGAGAAATGGTGCCAAAACAAATAATGGAAACTGAGTTTCCAGGTAGCCTGAATAGCTTTGGTAGACTTTAATTAAATTACTTTTAAAAGCACAAAACACATTTTTGTTGTTAGGAAGTATGACAGTATGCACTGGAATGCAACTTACATAAAAATAATTTCATACCACTCCACAACTTCAAGTCTTCACCCTCTGACTTTCCCACATATTCTGAGGAATTTCACATTTAAGGAATAAGGGGAGATAAGGGAAGATGTCTGGTGCGGTCAACATGCTGGAGGGAAGGGATGCCATCCAGAAGGACCTGGACAGGCTTGGGAGGTGGGCCCATGCGAACCTCATGAAGTTCAACAACGCCAAGTGCAAGGTCTTACACCTGGGTCATGGCAATCCCAGGCACAAATACAGGCTGGGCGGAGAATGGCTTGAGAGCAGCCTTGAGGAGAAGGACTTGGGGGTGCTGGTGAATGAGAAGCTCAACATGAGCTGTCAGTGTGCACTAGCAGCCCAGAGAGCCAACTGCACCCTGGGCTGCATCAAAAGAAGCGTGGCCAGCAGGTCGAGGGAGGTGATTCTGCCCCTCTACTCCGCTCTGGTGAGACCCCACCTGGGGTACTGTGTCCAGCTCTGGAGTCCCCAGCATAAGAAGGACACGGACCTGTTGGAACAGGTCCAGCGGAGGGCCACAAAGATGATCAGAGGGCTGGAGCACCTCTGCTATGAAGACAGGCTGAGAGAGTTGGGGCTGTTCAGCCTGGAGAAGAGAAGGCTCCAGGGAGACCTTATAGCAGCCTTCCAGTACCGAAAGGGGCCTACAGGAAGGATGGGGAGGGACTCTTTATCAGGGAGTGTAATGATAGGACAAGGGGTAATGGTTTTAAACTGAAAGAGGGGAGATTTAGGTTAGAGAAGCTGTGGATGCCCCATCCCTGGAAGTGTTCAAGGCCAGGCTGGATGGGGCTTTGAGCAGCCTGGTCTAGTGGGAGGTGTCCCTGCCCAGGGCAGGGGGGTTGGAACTAGATGATCTTTAAGGTCCCTTACAACCCATGCTGTTCTATGATTCTGTATGTCCATCTGTTAAAGGTGCAAGATGGCTGGCTGTATTTCTTGGAATATACACTGTAACAAAGAATTTAACCTCATGATAGGGGCTTTTACTTCAAGTACCAGAATGGCCTCTGCTAGACCAGACCCTCCAACTAGGCTCCAATTCTATCCATCGCACCCTTTCTGCACAACCCTACACAAAGCCAAATCCACAAAAGCTTTTGACTTTTACTACCTTCTCCCATACTTTGTTCTTTTCTAATGCAAGAAATACAAAGCAATTTCCAGCTCATTGCATCATTATAAGGCAGAGAAGTAGTGTTGTACCTTATTTAGATTTAGGCACTAGGAAATTAAGGGATTTGATCAAAGATGCACAGAAATTGTCCAGGAGATAGTTGGAAAACAAATGAGAGGAAATGGAGCAGAAAAGATCTGCTACAGTGAATTTCATTCTTCTACAGCATCCATTCAGTGCCTAGTAATTCAGCCTGGAATGAGGATGTTTTGGGTGCATTCCCTTTGATATATCAGGGACACTGTAAAGCAAGAAACTTCTGCAAAACATATGCAAAACAACTTCTTTGCCGCTGCCCAACTACGAGTAAATCCTCCTTCTTAGCTGCTGAGAAAGAATAGAGAAAACGAAAACAGCTGCTGGAGCTGTTGAAGATGCCGAGGAATTTTCGGGTAAAATACTGATGGCAATTAACAAAATCAGGCTGCATCCTGCATACGCAACAGAAGGAAGACAAGGGGGAAAATGCGCAGAAAGACTCATACAGGATGGTAGTCAAAGTAAATGTGTTCCTCTGCATCTTTATTCTCAAACTACAGCTATAAATGGAGTCCACAGAAAACATCTGAAATCAGAAAAGAGAATAATTTCCAAAACTGGCTGTAGAATCAGATCCATGCTGACCCCTCATAGTGACCCCTCACATGTCGCTGAATTTAGGCAGTGTTTTTTGTTATGATTTGTGATATTAATAAAGAAAAGAGCTTATTATTTCTTCCCATACATATCCCAAATGCCCACTGTATCCTTTTTTTTTCCTCCTACATATGATTGAAGGAGGCCACCTTTGGTCAAAAGGCTTTAGCCAAAAGGCCAAATGGTCTTTGATTCCCTTACAGCTTCTGTAAGAGGATGGAACTTACCCTATTAAGAAAAATCTTAACATACATTTCCCAGTTACTGTAAATCCAGGCTGCTTGCTATCCATTTACCGCCCAGACAGAAGACAGAGAGAGGATCTGTGAATGTGCAGCAGTAGGGAATGGTACTGCAGAAACTGAAAATTTGTGGACGACGACGGAGGATAATATCTTACTGGGGGGATGTGGTGCAAATCAGGGAGCCTTTGGAGAAAGAAAGAGCCTGGTGTTCAAGAAATATGGTTTTAAGGAGAGATCCCAGCATAAGCTGGAGGAGGAACAAATCTGGAGTGAGAAGCAGAGGACGAGGAAGTGTTAACAGGGCAGCGAGTTTAACACACCAGCTGTGCACTTTGGGGAGCTGTGAACAGAGAGGGCAGAAGGCGGCAGAGGGAGAGGGGAGGGGAGGGGAGGGGAGGGGAGGAGAGGAGAGGAGAGGAGAGGGGAGGGGAGGGGAGGGGAGGGGAGAGAGGGTGGCCTCGAGTGCAGCCAGAGCTTGCTGGGGACTAAATGAAGCTCTGGGGTAAAGGGAGGGTAAGTAAAGTCACTGACCTCTGAGGAGTCTTCAGAAAAAAACCCAGCATTTTTCTGTGCACTTGAAATACTGATTTTCTAATTGTACCAAGATCAGTTAAGGAGCCTGTCCTGCAAAGTTAATAAGCTCAAAAGGCATCATTAAGCACGCAGCTTCTTGTCATTGTGGATCTCTTTGGAGGGAGGAAAATGGGAACAAGATGATAGCATGACTCATGATTTTCCAATATTAGGTACCACAGCTCCGTAGTGGTAGAGGCTGAGACTCATGTACCCTACCTTCTAACTGTGAAACTGAAATAGCCAAAATTGCCAATGCAGCCGGACAGCCTATCTACTGGTTTGTCCAATTCTTTCTCCAAAACCACACTTAGTTTAGAAAGGTGGCAACAAAGATCAGCGTTCAGCTGAAACCTACACTGAATAATTATAACCTGAAACAGGATTTCCCCACCTTTTTTCTTAATGGCTAGATTCATTTAGGGTTTTATATGGAAACAGTTAAGTAGGGAGCTCTTCGAAAAACCTGATACAATATAAATATTTAATCCTGAAGTAAATCGTTTGGACCTTGCTCCATTATTCTCAAGCCTAGCATCTACAACATAATCTCGCAGAAATGCAATAACAGGAGTTATAAAGTCCCGTCCCCATTCCTAAGACGTCAAAGGAACTCCTCCACCGGCCAGGTGTTCAGCAAGCACATTCCCACACAGCAATACACACGGGAGGTTTCGCGTCCAGGACTCCCCGTGCACATCAGCAAAGGTTACACTCACGCATAGACATCCCTGGGATGCAGGAGATGAGATCTGCCGGTCAGAATTCACTGCAAAGCCTTGGTCGGCGGCAGCATTTTAAAGTCAGCAAGGTATCGCTTTTACTAGTTCTTCACTTTTTACTAGTACTTCCAGCTTCCAGAGACAGACAGCATATGATTGCTTTTAAAGAAATACTTCAGACTTCGGAAAGCTTAAAAAATTGACTTACTTCATAATGGTACAATATTTACTGTCTGAGCATGTATTCTCAATCATTCCTTGAGTTTCTCTATTCCAAATACCACTACAAAATAAAATAGTCATTACCTCATTAAAATAATTCTCTTGCTGTGCTTAGAAAGCAATAGAAATAGGATAAAACTGTATGACAGACCTGTCACTTTTGCTTATTTCATAACCGGGTGCTTACTATATTTCTCGTTGATTAAATTAGAACAACAGTAAAGGTACTTTAAGAAGTTTTCCATCCTCAGAACTGTTGATTTCTCTGACGTGAAAGTTAAAGCCATTAAACGTGGTGATCTGGTCATACTATCGGTTCAAAGGGGCTTTCCAAATTTGTTTGTGCAAAGGAACATCTGTTCAGGCAAGGCAGCTTTCCAAATTCGCTCATTTGTCTGGCTGCCCTAACAGCTACACTGTCATCCATCACCTGCCACCAAAGCTGCGAATGACCAGGAAGTTCATGAGAAAAAAATGGTCTTGTCTTACAGCTTTCCATGGACAATACTCAACTGTAACTGCAAATATTAGCAATGCTTTACCTCCCAGTCCCTTCCTGAGATAACAGATGGTGAAATACACAAAGACACAAAAATCCTGGCTCTGACACAGTCAGTGGTGAAGCACTGCTCCTTTCAAAAAAACCGAGGACTCACGCCGTATCTCCAAGCCACCTGACGTTTGTCACCACCACGAATTCCTCTTCAGCCTTTTGCAATAGCCCGCAAAAAGAGGCATGGATTTGCCTGTTTTCAGTTGCAACAGTCATCTAATTGGGAGGTGACTTAAAAACTTTGTTGCCCAAGACAGCTCATGTGGCACTGAAGGTGCTACTTCCCCCTCTTCGGGGAGGCCCTCCTCGATCCACTGTGAAGTCGTCTTCTCTCAGTGCACGTCTTTGGCTCTTCTCCTGCAGCGGACGCGCTCATTTTGCCAAGCACCAGCTGCGCTCTTCAGAAATCTGATGTCACCGAAAGCGGCTGAATTGCTGTGATTCTCTGCAGTGAATCAGCCGCAGTCCCTCACAGCGCGGGGTATGGCAAGTCCCGTGTCACTGCGTGCGAGCAACCATCGTGTTAACCGCTGGGTCATGACCAGCCTTTACATCTTTCACGCAAATAGACCTAGAATCACAGAAATCGACCATGCGACCATACGATCTGTCCTCTTGCTGCTGGCAAACCTGCCTCCTCCTGTAGCATACCTGTAACCTTCCTCCTTCTTTCCCAGCTATTAGGCTTGCCTACCTGCCCCAGCTCACATTGCGGTGGGGTACGGAGCAGAAGTCGCGGGAAGCACCCAGGCGACTGCAGAGCTGAGCCCACCGGGTAACAAGGAAAGCATGAAGCCCTCTGGCATTGAACAAGGAACACTCTAAAATATTTCTAGAATACAGGAAGAAAGGAATGGAGAAGAGGGATGAAAGCTGACCTTGCTTCTTCAAGTGAATCAGCAGACTGCAGATAGAGAGGAGGGGCATGTTTGTTTTCAAAACAATAAAATACAACCAGCACGCATCATTCCGCATGTACCATCCTTAACAGCACTCCTCACACAATGCTCTTCTGTTACTCAAAAAACAGGTCCTTTGTTTTTTTAGTAAAAAAACAAAAGACCAGTGTAAGAAAACAACAAACCAACCAACCCCAAAAGACAATCCCTTCTCCCCACAAAACAACAAAAATGCCCGAAGGCTATCCCAATATCATCAGTACTTCAAAGACACAACACACTCACCAAACAGCTGGCTTTGTGTAGATCTGTGTTTACCAAACCCTTTCACTTGCAGCACCCGAACCACCAGCCAAGGCAAGAACGATGGCTACATCCTGCTGTGATGACCACAGAGCACACCGGCACCTGGCAGCAGAGGACGGCAGCGATGCCCTCGGGGAGGGCAAGCTGTGACCAAGCTGCTTCCAGAACCGGGAGTGATAAAACCAGTTCCAGGCAGCATTGCTCCTCACTTAATTAACATTGCTCCTGTAACCCACGCGCAGTGCTGCCAGCTGACACTTTTGAATCTACCTTTGAAGATGTAAGCTCACAACATCCCACGGTGCTGCTGTGACACAGACAAAAGTACCAGCCCAATGACTGCTCTTTGCGCAGCCCTCCATTGTGCAGCCCTGACATACCCTTCACTAACGTAACCTCTTAGCTTTTTTTTTTTTTTTTTTCCATCTTGATCTAACAGCAATCTCCTTACAGAAGGGAGAGAGCATCTCAGCCAGCCAGTGCCACGCAAGTAACAGAGTTGGAGCAAACTGATCCTCCTGAAGTCCAGCAAATGGATTCGGATGGACACGCAGTCATTTTGGATAGGTGTGAAAAATACCATGGCTGGAAAACAAACAGATGTCAAGATGTCAAGCAAACTGGGATGGGAGGAATGGTGGTGTTTCCTCCTCTTTCCGTTGTCAGGATAGATTTTGTCAGCAATTGAAGCGAAGTTCACATAACAAAACTTCTTTTTTGCTTAGTCACGGCTTTATTTGAAACTGGTAAATGTTCTGATAAGGAAAAGCGTGTAACTACACGGGTAAATTCTGCCCGCTAAGAAGTCTTTCCATATGGGCACCAGTGTTTGCAGTGGCAATGGGACAGGAACAAAATATTCTCACAAGGAAAAAAAATGCAGGTCATTTAGGAGAAATGCAGCTGTGAGAAAAGATGCAAATAAATAACATTAATACTAGAAGGCATTTTCAAACAACACGGTTTTACTCAGTGCTCCTGGTATTTGGAGAATGTTAGAAAACCTTTCCATTACCCTTTTCAAAGTTTATGATATTTTAAGATAAAAATATTAGAATTCTGGTAATTTTCTCAGAGAAAAATGAAAGAAGTTTTGTTTCATTTCTGGAATATATGTTTAGGGGTTTTTCCCATCCTGAAGGCTGCATTCCAGTTAGCAGCAGTGTGAGTGATGCCAGTGTGTTAAGCCTAAGATAATGTCTATTTACATTCATACCAAGGGCATGCTGACAGGGATGTCAAAGCTCATACTGAGGGCTCTTCCCCAGCTTGATTCACCTGGAAACAGGCATCTCAGCTATTGAGTCAAACCTAGGTGGATATGATCTGATTTTGGCTACTGAAGTTACCGTGCTTTAACCATTTTACCAAAATCAACCTGGGATCTTTTTCCTAGATTGGTCCATACAGAACTTTAACAGACTGCTCACAGGAACCAGCGCCCTTCTGAAAATGCAGCAGGAGGGATCCCAAGCAAAAGGGAGGGGGAGATGAAGATATAATGAAGTTTTGCAAGTAAAAGGGTGTAGAGCAGGAAGGCGGCTGTGATGCACTCTGTAATGAAACATCATTCAGGTGCAGGGAGTGAGCCGCATGGTCTGATTCTCAGTTGGCAGACAAACGTGTTTCCAGCCCTAAGGGTCAGGACTATGTTTCAATATCAGCTTGCTGGTTATATAGGAAGTTTTCCTAAGGTAAGGAGAATTTCCTGGGGCTGACTGAAGGATAGAATTAGTGCTCCTTATCATCTGCTGGGACAAATCAGGTCTACAAGCTTGATTTAACGCAAACAGATGATGCAGGGCAGCTATGGCATTGTCCTGGTGTGGAAGGAAGATAGACCGATATGTGATGCTCCCACAAGACTAGGTATCTGTTCCTTAAGCAGAAACTGAGAAGCAAATCAGCGTAGATTATAAAGTAGATTTTAGAAAGTCACAATTTCACTTGCAAAGCCAAGACAGACAAGCATCTAAATTGTCGCTGCAATCTCTGTAAAATAAACAGATATTCTCAAAAATATCTTCATTATGTGCTGAAAGTTAAGTACTCCAGAGTGACGAAAAGACTCTCACAGGCTAGGGAGGTGGAAGATCTTACTAAACAGACAGTCCTGAAATCTTGTGTTGGAAGAGGCCTCCATTAGACTGCTAGGGACAGGTGGATGTGGCAGATGAAGGGCTGCATCATAGAGCTACACCCATGGTTTTCAGCCTTTATGGCCCCGATTTAGCCCCCCGATGTGCTCATCAGAGTACACGTTTATTGTGTGAATCAGGCTGTTCATGCAGTGTTGTTTCCTTACAGTATATTTACTAAGTGTCAGACATGATATGTTTCAGAGAGCAGAACACACACGCACCTTGAAACAGCATCATTGGTACTGAGCTCAGGCATCTCACATTTAAAAGTAATCTGAGGCATCCACTGACTTCTACCCATATTTTGTTATCGAAGTAGATAGGGAAGTGCTATTAGCAGTGAACAAAACTTTTGATTGAAATTTTCTTGGAAAAAAGTGAAGATCTTGGTCATCTCAATGTTTTTAGAGTTATGTCACTTTGGGCATCAGTTTCATATAACTCTAAATATTTTATTTCAAAACTTCCAAAATAAACCATCTTTGTTTTAACATTTATCACTTTTGTTTACCACTTGGGGGGAGGTGGGGGAGCAACCTGAACAGTATAACCATAACAGTTTTCCTCCTGAAATTCACAGGCCAGTGATTTTTCCTCTCTGATTTTTCAGAGCTAGCACTGATCTGAACATGGATTGGTCTGAATTCTTTAGCTAGGGCAGCAAATAGTCCTTATACAACAATTGTACCTTTGTCTGCGTAAACTGCCCAGAGATGAGCCGTTTTCTTTCCTGTTTAAAAATACTGCAGAAAACCACCCTGCCTAAGGCTTGCTTAGGAAAAGAAAAGAACACAAGGACTTGTAGAAGCAGCTCCTTTTTGTTCTGCCCAGCTCCCACCTGCCCATGCAGACATTATCAAGAGCAGAACTGGGGGTGCTGGTCCAGAACGAGGGATGGAAACGTCTCCAGCCTGCGCCACAGCCATCCACATCCAAGTTGCAATGTGCTCCCTCCTCCTCCCCAGATCGGCGTGAAAATCAACACATGGAAGAACTGCTTGAGTTCTGGCTTCTCCCAGCTCAACCACGCAGGAATGCAGCCTCTTCATTTATCTCCAGGCTTTTGTTATCTGCCAGTGCAAGTATAGTGGTGTAGCAAGGTGGAGGACACTTAATAGACATGCTATAATAAGCTGCAAACTTTGCAAAATGATATTAAGAGCAGAGACTCTCCCTTTCTTTATCTCCTGTGTTAACGAAACATTCCTTTAGCCAACAGAAAATTTACAAACTGTGTACTATTGCTTCTGCTATTTTAGCTTCTTGGAACAATAGGCTTAGATTATAAACGTTCCTTCAACTCGAGTTTAAGATCATGGTGACTCCAAATTTTAATGAAAAAGTAAAGCTCTGCTAATCTGACTCCAAGGATATTATACTTAAATATTATTAACATGGCATCAGTGCTGCCTATCTCCTGTTAGACAGTTGGCTACGGGCACTCTTCTGCTCCTGTACACCCAGCTTCATGATTTGTTGGTCTGACGTGAAAGCCATGATGGCACAACTCACCTGAACCTTCCTTGCCTCTGAGGCCTTGTGCTCAGTTATCTGAAATCCAAAAATCTTTCCTTCTCAGCATTCTCAAGTGTGCTAATCACCTCTGAAATGACTGATCTAGAAATGGAACACTTACCACACACACACAGTTTTAGGATTCTCCAACCCTTTACTGGTATTTACACGGTGACTAAATTGCCATCAGTAGCACCCAGCTTTGCTGGCGTTGTTTTTATACCCTCACCCATCACCCAGCCTCTCCAACACCAGTGACTGGTGACATTATGGTAGTTTTACAGGTACTGTTGCTCAAATTAGATGGCCTCTGTGGGTAGAGAGACTCACTCATGCAGCATGAAGATGCTCCCAGTATGGTGTGCTGCAGATTCAGATCAAGGAGGACCTCTGCTGACCTTATGCAAACACCTCTGTGCTGCCCTCCCAAAAGCAGGGATGCAGGGAAGCCCAGTGCATAGCCACTTAAGAGGCTCCAGGTAGTCTTGGACACATTTGCCAGGCTTTATTAGCCAAGGCTGTAGTCTCAAGGCCTTCAGCAGAGAAATGTCAGTGATGGCAATCATACCCACTAGATGCGAAAAGGATGGAGAGAATAGGTAGAGGAAAAACAAGAGAGGAACAGAAACTGAACCAGTTAAGTACAGAACATAACTGGCTTTCTCAGGTAATAACCAGAGAAAAGAAGGATGAGACTCAACTCTTTCAGAACAAGATCAAGCATTACAGGTACCTATCCACAGACACTCATTTTGGCTTGTACACTGCGGCCCATGGCTTAGCATGCCAGAGGAGAAACTAATTTTTAGTGTATCTTTCACTGACAAGACTGTTGAGAGATGAAATACCCACTCCCAGCTATTATATCCAACACCTGGGAAGCATCCACTGAGCAAAGTGGTTGGCTGGCTACAGACCATCAGAATACAAATCTCCAGACAATGTTTTCCTCACTTGGCATACAGGTCTCCACAGCCTAGACACAGTAACAAGAGAAGCATCATCAGAGGAGGCTGCAGGAAGAAGAAAATGCTGGAAGCAGGTTCTCCTAGTGGCATTGCTTCACCATGTCATCATGCCTGAATCACAGATGGTGAAAAAATACTGTGTTGAACCTTTCAGGCGGCACGTGGAAACATGGAGCAAGGGAGTGATTGTGGCACTGCCCTCAAAAGTACTAGTGAGGCACAGATACTGCTCCAGAGCTCACATGCAGTGTATAAAACTTGTTTGGTCTGCACGTATCTTCCAGCTTTTGTTACATCCTCTAGTGTTTCATAAGTGCCCCCAGTTATGTTAGGAATTTGGCCTTATCATGGGTGTGTGCTGCTGCACCCACAGAAAGTGGGTAGACAGAAAAGCAATTTTTTTCCAAGCAGTCCCAAGATGGATGGACTGAATCCATGCATCAGTGTCTTTGTAATGGAGAGTTTATAGCACACAGCCCAATGATGATAGCCTTGTCTTGCTGGGCTGCAAGGATGAGCAGTTGTTTCCCAACAGCTGCATCTAGATCACTTTCTCCCTTCATGGAAAAGAAGGGTAACAAACCACTGCATCATATGAGGCTCATGACTGCTGTTACAAGAGCTACCTTGAGGCTCTTGCCTCAGGGCACAGCTATTACCTCCATGTATGCTAGCATGCCTCTGTACTGCGGCATGACCCCCTGTCATGCACTTTGCAAAAGGAAGGCACCGTGCCATGGAAAGATGCAACCAACCAGCGTGACAATATCAAAGCTGCAGATCAACATTTTGAGGTTGATACAATGGGTGTGATGATAGCGGTTGATAAGGGGATAGTAAGACCATGCATAACAAATGAGTATGAGTATGGAAGGGTAGAGGATGACAAGATGAAGGGTTTATCACTTTGTTATTGCTGACATCAGGAGGAAAAATGGGTGGAAGAATATATTATAGATATCTGATACAAGACGCAGAGTCCCTCCCGCACCTTACGCCCCCCGCAACCTTAATTCTTAATTACAGTCTTACTAGTAGATTGACCAGGTGGGAAAGGAAGAAGAAAAACAGAAGGCAGGCAGAACTTTTATACAAACACATATCTACCAGTATTTTAAGAAAAAAGGACAAAGACATCAATGGAAAGATATGACAGCTAAGCACACACAGTGTTCGTTAACTGTAAATATGCTTTTTTCTCAAGGAAGACCTTTAACTTGTAGCCTCTTCTTGGAGAAAAGAGAAACAACTTAGAACTCCAACTTGGGTGATAATAATTTTTTCAGTGATTTAAGAAGCTTCCCTTCTAGCAGTTTGGTATTCTGTGTGCTTTTGGGCTTTAGTACCTAATGAATGGAGGTTACTATGAATCAAGAGGATTTAGGACTGTGATTTACAGGAATGAAGCTATGCCTTCCAGAGGTGAAAAGGCAAAATTCTCAGCCCAGGTAAGAATCCACACAAATCCAAAAAACAGGGAGATGACATTATGGCTGGCAGTGAACTAAAACCTTATTTTCTTCAGAGAAACGGTGTGTTTCATTCTGTTAACCTGTTTCACAAAGTTTATCTGCTTGGTGCAGAAAGGTGATTTAAAGAACCCTATTTTCCAATTCCCATTGCTAAGTTGCAGCCAAGGGCCCAGAAGACATCACTTAAGTCTGCATCAATATAAAGCAAGAAAACAGTTCTTGACCAGAAGAACTCAACTGTTTAAAGAATTAGCTGGAAGGATGTTTTGACAGTGAAAATATGCATATCTAGAAGGAAATATATTCCAATTAGCTCTTCGTAACACCTTATAGCAAAGCCAATGATTTCTGTATTGCAGTTTCTGTAATTAATTGTGTATACCCGTTTGACACAGCCAGTATGACACATGAGCTTTTGTACAGCTACCTGGAAAGAAAAAATCATACCTGTAAATACCATATATTTGTAATTTTCTTTTGCTAGCAGGGAAACATGTATAGAAGTGAAAAACGTGTTTATATACCTGCTATTTAATACAAAAATAGAGCCACAACCCAGCAATCTACAAGACATAGGCTTCTGCTTATTTTAGGACATTGGGGGTAGAGGGAGCAAAGGAGAAGCTTTCTCTAAATCTCATTTATGAAAAATATGACATTACATAAAGAGCCAATCACAGCAGGATTCCTTACATTTCTCAGATACCATGAAATGCTTCTACTCATTGTACCTGGACAGGTAGAATTAGGAAGTCACATTCAGAGATATTTTTAAGACAGATTTATGACTTGTTAAGAAGTTCTGATTAAGTCTCCCACTCTTCTATGGCACCTTGAAGCAGCATTCAACAAATGCCTCCAGCTGTCCCTGTCTGGCTGCTTTTTAGATTTCATCTTCCACAGAGGTACTCCAGCTACTATGGAAAGGCATTTCCTAAAGCTTAGCTCTCACGTTTAAAAAAGCACTCACTCATTTTCCCTTCCAGCTGGTGGGCAGACACGATAGGTGACTGAAACCGTACACTTCTTACTACCTCCAGCAACTAGATTTGACAGGTGCACATCCTGCACATTAATGACAATAAAACTCTAGGCAGCAGCCTTTGATCTGAGAAATCAGTGTCTCTGAAGGACGAGCCAGGAAAGGAGCAGTTTCTCAGCCTTCTCTGCTGGAAATAACTCTTTGCATACCTTACAATAAAGATGTTCTCAGTTTGACACTATCAAATTAACACTATTCTTTCGTTACATCTCCTTCCTGGTTTTCTGCCACTGATCCAGATGCCCTAGGCTGCAGCCAAAGATGACTCCTAAGGGGGGGGTCTATGAATCACTGCCAGAATCTAGAGATAGAAAGAATAAATAGAGATGTATATATTTTAATTTTTAAAAACCAAAAAAGGTTCAGAAACACTGCTTATGCCAATTTGATCAATTTACTGCTTGGGAAAGGAATGGATTCATACTGTGTGCCACACTAGGTGTTGAGTTTGGAAGGCAGGGAGAGGAACATCAGGTACCAATCTGAAGATTTTATAGATGCCAATACCTTCTGCTCTTTTGCGCGTCATCTTTGCTTGGGGCAACATGAAACACACAAAACAGCCAGTAAACTGAGTAAACAACAAGTCCTGGCACTTATTTGAACCTCCCATGTCTTTGCCCTTAGGTTTGATGTTGTAATTCAAGATTGCTCTCATGTTATCACTCCTACATACTCTAGCTAAACATAACCATCCTGAAGTTTTTGTGCCAGTATTTATTAATAAGTGCAAATTAAAATATTCTAATTCTCCTATTCTGGTAGGTGCACAGTTTAAAGAGAAATATAAAATAAAACCAAAGTCCAAGATGAACAAAACCCCAGCTACCATTAAATATAAACATGCTTATCATTTCAGGATCTCTGAGAGGAAGGTCACAACCACCTTGATCTATTACCACCACTGAGATAAGATGACGTTCTCATGGTGTTTTTATTGCCACACATGGTTTGCTTCTGTTGAGCCTGTCACGCTGGGGTGCTGCATACACATTAAGAATGCTGCTTTTCACCAGAAAGGTAAAATACCATGTTTGTCAGAAGCTGAGGCAATTCTTACTGCATAATGCTTGGGGCCAAAAGTGTAAGATATTTCTTCTCTTTTTCCTTCTCCTTTCTATGGTGAAAGTTCTTCAAGAGCCAGTAAAAGAGCGTATACTTGTTGATCACCTCTTATGCTCAAGAGTACCAAAAAAAAAAATAATCCCTTAATAAATAAAAAGATCTCAGGGAACACAAGCAGAAAACAAATATGAAACACAGCCAAATGAAAAAAATTTGCATGCACCCTTCCTAGTTTACTTACCTTTGACTTTTGTAGCAAGTACATTTCCATCCCTGAGACCTGCTAGAGAAAAAAAACGCATGGGAGGACAACAGGAGAACTAAAGTTTTATCAGGATTTTTAAAAAAGGACAAAGCAGCATGCCCCAAATTTCATGATCGTTGCTAAAGAACAGACAAAAGTAAGAAGACAGCCTGAATACACAGGTATGCTTGCACTGCAGGTAAGTGGTACGTTTCTCCCTAATTCTAATAACCATTAATACTAGTAACTGTTCAACTGACCCAAAAACCTTTAGACTTAAAAACAAGAGTTACAATACACCTTGTAGGGCTGCAAAAAAAACCACCTTCTATTCTCTGACAGCTGTTACACAAATCAGGAAAGAGATGTTTAGCACACATGGAGGTGCACATATACATCACACAGTCACGCTCTGTTCAGTGCTAGTTTGCAGCATTACTATGCTCCAGCAGGTGGAGAGTCACTAATTCCTAGGCAAAGACTTTTCTATTTATTTGTAATAACTATTGTTATCAGTATTCATATTCAAAAATGCAAGTGCCAAACTCTGTTCCTTAACGCTACTGTATATTCACAGCAAGATGTGGGGAACCCCCAGCAGCTCTCGGCTGCAGTCCCCATTCAGGAAGACTAAGACGTGGTGCCAGCAGCAGAACAACCCCCACAACCCTTTGAAATAAATTTTAAAAAACTGGACAACAATAACAAAAAAAACTTTTTAAATTATGCTAAACACTGGCAATTTCAGTTTTTTGACAGTCTGCCCCTCACAAGAAACACCCCCCCCTCCCCCAGATACCTTAATATGCAAGTCAAGGATCATCAGCAAGAACCCCCAAAGGTCTCCGCTCCATCACTCTGGGTTGGGGAGATGCTTGCAGACTTGAGGGCTGAGTCCCTGTGAGCTGTGGCTCCCAGGGTTTTGTCCCTTCCCCTCTGTGTGACAAATAGCCTAGTGTCTCAGGGCACACGATGCCAGCACTGCCCACACAGCAACAACATTCAGGTGCTGCAAATCCTTCGGAGGCAGGCAGAAATGTGCCAGAGCACACAGTTTGCAAAACTCGTTTTACTGGAATTTTTCCAACTACATCTGATTATCAGATCTCCTTTTTGCCATATATGTAAACGTATTGGCTTAGGCTGCAAATCACAGCATCTGGGTGAGTGGCCAAATGTAAGAACAGTTTCAAAGGAACCATTTTGAATAACAGTGACTTTGAAGTTAAGGTAGTTGTTGTGATTCTCCCTGGCACTTACAGGGAGCAAGTCTTGGTCAAATGAAATGTACGAAAAGGAATCACCTGATATTCATAAATTCAGAAATCGTTCAGTTAAAAATCAGAAAGCACAACAAACCGAGTTCCTATGTTCTCTTCAAGCCAAACTGAAAACTGACCTTCCTAAAGAACTTTTCCTTCTGCACAGTTCTACTTAGAATTAGCAAAATGCAAATTCCTAACTTTTCTATCTCTATTCAGAGCCCAACTTCTGAAATGAATTTTTAAAAGTAGCTGTAAAAAACTGTTCAGTTGTCTGAAAGGAAGCCTGCGAGAGATATGACAATGTTCCATAACGTTATTAGGTTTTAGCTGTTCTCATTAATCACAGAAATAATACAGAAGTGCTCAGCTTCAGACCTAGTTAGGAATTATAGAGAGGGTGCTGCCCTTTCAAATTTCCAAATGCACATTTACCAGGTCTTATGGGCCTTTTACAGTCTGGTGAAGTTTTAATTCTAAAAGATACAGACATACAGCTTAGTGGAAGTGGCATCTTCAGTCTCTGTTTTCTTATCTTCTCAAAAACAGCTTTGAGAGCTACGCACATGGATTTTGCGAAGCGCTGCGCCCTCGTCTTCACTTTATATCAGCTGTTCAGCTTTGAATAGCAGCCTGGTATTCGCTATGTCAGCACAACTGCCCTCCAGGAGTTGCGTCTCTAAGCCAAAACTCAAAAGAAAGAATCGCTTCTTGGCATTGGCAGCTCCTCCAAGCGTGCTCTGCCTCCTGCCAACCGCTTTCGCTTTCGCCTCAGCCTCCAGCACCCGCCGACAGGAGCACAACTGATGCTCTCCACCCTTCCAGTTTCTCTCTTCTTCCAGAGCTATGTCCAGAAATAGCTGCAAAGATCTGCCGTGACCTAGGAGAAGAGCGACTCGTGCTCCGGTAGGGTTTTTAGGCCACTGATAAACTGAAAGGCATCTTCTCACAGTCCCTTGACTTTTGCCTTGGAGGTAGATACTCGGAGGAAGCCGGTTGCTTTTAACACCCATTCCGCAACATCCTCTGTGGCACCCGAAGTTTACTAACTAAACTAAATTGGTTTAATTTCATTGGCCTCGTATCTGAAAAATCATTGCTAGACTTTCAGAATGAATGAGCTAGTATGAAAATTACAAGGAATAATGTGCCATAACATAGCAAGGAATATGTCAGGATGATCTTATTAAATCCATGATTTTGGAAAGCGTTCCCGTTCAAGACAGTATCCGAAGCCATTCTTTCAAATGGAAACAAACTACAAAGTTCTAAAAGATTATCCCTTCAAAGATATTTAGAACAAGCACAGTGCAAAATTTCCCTCTCTGCTGTCAAGCATCTCTTTAACTCGGATCACACTGAAACATGTTTTGCATGTATGTGTAAAAGACTGGGGTAAAAGTGGTTTTGCTTTAATGCGCTGCTCAGCAAGGAAAAAAAAAAAAAACCAAACAAACCACCCAAGGCAAACCACATCCAAAACGAGGCTTAATTGCAAATTAGCAGGGACAGTTGAGTGGCAATTAGTGCTGCCACAATTCAGGGTAGGAGAGTCAATGGTTCACCAGAGACTCACCCAAGATACATAATTTTGTAATTAATTGAACTGTTTTCTGAATTTTAGGGTACAGTGTGTATCACTCTTCCTGGAGTGAAACACAAGGTTTGTTTTGTGGTTTTATTTAGGCACATTGTTGACCACGATTAAAGGACAAGATATCATGCATATATACATCATACATATATGCGTTACACAAAAAAATTTTTTGAGAAGGTTTCCAAACTTCCCAACTGCCAGGTTGCCAAATCAAGCACTGTAAGTAATTCAAGCATGCTATAGACTGTACCCTACATGACAGCATGCCACTCACTAGAGTAAAACCAAACCAAAACCAGAAAAACCTCATCGTCAGGTTAACTCTGTTTGCACTGGAAGAACACAGCGGAAGTAAAGGGGTGATTAGCAGTGAGCTTATCTCAGGAAGGCTGGTGAAGGCCTTGGGGCTTGAAGTGGAATGATGTTTCCAAGTCCATCTTAAGCTTTTAAGCTTAGCACTAATAAAAGCTGACACAAGCAAAAGATGAGGGGGGAAAAAAAGGGGAATTAATATGGGGATAAAGCCCCAGGTCTGTTGAAACGGATACTGGTGGTCTACAGTTACAGTAGTACTGAATTCCCACAGGTTCAGCTGCTGTACCAAAAATCGTAGCATCCCTTAGCCAGCTAGGCAATACCTTCTTTCTCCTAGAAATGGATGCCCTTTAATTATTTCTGGGCAGACTGCCAATTGTCTGTAAGATAGGTGACGTTATACACAGCTGCTGTAAATGCTCCTTAACTAACTGTTAGGATGGCTTTCCACTTCAAATAGTATTTTCTGCACTCATTTCTTTTAAAGGAAGCAATGCACCTGAATTTTTTACATCTGGAATCCATGCTAGAGTAGAACTTTTTAAGCTTCCTATGAGCGTGAGGAGTTTAAAAAAAAAAATCATTACAGAAAGGACTCTTTTGTTAGGAAACCTCTGCAAAACAATTACAGAGAAATTTCATAACACTACTTTTTGGCATATAATTTCTCTCTGCTTGACTACTTCGCAAAATACAAATTGGTTTAATTTCATTGGCCTCGTATCTGAAAAATCATTGCTAGACTTTCAGAATGAATGAGCTAGTATGAAAATTACAAGGATATAATGTGCCATAATATAGCGAGGAATATGTCAGGATGACCTCATTAAATCCATGATTTTGGAAAGCGTTCCCGTTCAAGACAGTATCCGAAGCCACTCTTTCAAATGGAAACAAATTACAAAGTTCTAAAAGATTATCACTTCAAAGATATTAGAACTGTATGTACCTGCTTAGACAATAGGACTTTACCTGACACAGAATATTCAAAAGCCCAAGACGCTTAAACATAAAATATTAATAAATAAAATATAATGCTGTCTTTAACTCCTGTGATAATTCACACTTTGAATGAATGTCAGCATCTTTGCACTTTGCAATCAGATACAGACCGCAGGCACCTGCACAAGTCTGCATGAAAAGGATAATGTTGACACTCTAAACAGTTGTTGCTGTGCATTCCCTCCTTTAGTCCTTTCTTTTCCTGCTGATGAATGTCTGTCTGCTTTCTCTTAGAGGAAACTTGTCAGACAGCAAAAGCAAGATGTTCCAAAATATTTTATTTCACTTGGGCTGTGGCAAATAGTCAAAACAAAGATTACATCACTACATGCCAGTACAAATTTGACACTAAAAAACATTACACTCAATTAATTTTATTACTGAAAAATAAAATGCAAATAAATTGGTTTGTAAATCAGAACACTGCCTATTATATGTGGAAGTTCTTGGAACAGAGATAATAAGCATTCCCTTCTCAAAAAAAACCAAAACCAACCAACAAAACAAACCGCTCAGGAGATGCTTACACATAGGATTGCTATATATTAACTTCAAATTTCACCATGACTGTGTTGAAACACATGATTCTAGGAGCTGGAGATAATAAGATGAAATCATCAGCAGCTAATTTACTAATAAACACCATTTAAATTGCACAATGCCTACAAGCTCACACTAGAAGCCACATAAAGTGAATCCATTTTGAAATGTTAACTACCCAGACCAAATTTGCTAAAAGGTGTTTAGACCTATACTTCTTAAATCTGAAGTTTACAGATGATTGTCATATGAGGCTGAGCAAACCTTGTTAAATATCCCTTTCCGTCTTTGGCAATGTTCAAAAGACAAGCTCAAAATGAAAAATGAGGAAAACAAGGGATTGCAAGGTGACTGATAAATGAAGATTCTTGCTCATGCATGAACGAGATGGCAGCAACTAGGTCTTCCATCCCCTTCTACTTCTAACACGTACGAAACCAAAATCTATGGTGCAAAAGAGCACTTGACTGCATACCACCAAAAATTCAGTGTTATTTACAGTATTAGCTTTGAGCTAACACCAACAAGGCAAAGTACACTGTGCTCAAAGGAAACAAGGTGCTTAAGTTTCCCCAAACCAAACAAACCATAAAGATCAAAATGAAAGCTACACAGAGTTTAGCTGTCCCTTGTCATGATTTTCTTGGGTCAGCTGTGATTGTATTTTGCACCAAGGAATAACCCAGAAGATAAACTAAACTACATTTTCTGGCACATTTTGTTCCCATAGCGCAACAATTTTTGCAATAAATGTTAAGTGATTTCAGTGTCTTCTTCCCTCAACTAAATAAGAAAACCCAAAACTTTTCTTTGCTTATAAGCAAAATGAATTGTCAGCTTACGCATGGAGAAAGTTGCACAATATTTAAGAACCAGCAGACATCACCCGACACAACATAGATTAGTTTTAGCTATAGCTAAGCATCTGTAACATACTCATATTATAGTATTCCTGTCCTTAGTAATACCAGAACAACCCTTGCAGTAGAGTTTTTCTTGAATAGAGAGTTCCTGGACTTCCTGATTACACGTGAATTCTGCTTTTATAGCCTCAATTACTGCAGCGAGAAGGCTAAAGATCATGAATTCAAACAGTTTTGCTCATTTGTCCTATTGTCTTCGTATTCAGTACATTCTTATGGTTTTTGAGGACATGGTTTATGTTTCCTGAATAGCCGAGCCTGGCAAAACTGGTGCCACTTGAGGATAAGAGAATCCAAGGAGAATCACCCCTGAAGCTAAATCAAAGTGTCTATGAGTCAGGCACTGAGGAAGGGTTCCAAGGTTACGTGGTCCCAACTCATATCCTTGGTTTCTAGGCTTCATTAAACAAAGCAAAATTTACAGTGGAGAAATTTAAAACGAAAAGTGACAGTTTACTGCCCACTTGTGTTTACGCAGCATTTGATACACTTCTTTAAGCCAGAAAAAGAAGCATTTTCAACAACTTTAAAACCCCCTAAACTACTACAGTTGACAAGGTTAATACCTGAATGAAAAACATTTACTTGAATAAAATCCCATCCAGCATTGTAATGCGTTTCCCTTCCAGTTTGCAGCATACAGGAACTATTCCCTACTGGATTTTGGAGGAAATGCAAAGCAGTTTTGAGGTATTGAATCTATCCATTTAACTAACAGGTAGGACAGTACACTTCCTTTACTGATGTTTCGAATTATTCTGCGTCATAAAAACAAGCCGACTGCCCTCACAATTATGAGATTTAATAAGACTGTAGTGTCTAATAAAGAAAATCAAACAAAGTTTTTCCTTCAAATTTTGCCAAATTGCATTTCAGCAGTTCGTTGCACTTGCAGCATGCAGGCTCACTCCATTTCATGGTAGGTGGCGATGAAAACGCAGATTGCTGGTCTAATAATGCTTTGTGGTTTGGGTTTTTCATAGAATCATAGAATTGTTAAGGTTGGAAGGGACCTTAAAGATCATCTAGTTCCAACCCCCCTGCCCTGGGCAGGGACACGTCTCACTAGATCAGGTTGCTCAGAGCCCCGTCCAGCCTGGCCTTAAAAACTTCCAGGGATGAGATTTCCACCACCTCTCTGGGCAACCTGTTCCAGAGTCTCACCACCCTCATGGTGAAGAACTTCTTCTTAATGTCCAGTCTGAATCGACCCATCTCTAGTTTTAATCCATTCCCTCTAGTCCCACCATTACCTGACATCCTAAAAAGTCCCTCACCAGCTTTCTTGTAGGCCCCCTTAAGATACTGGTAGGCCACTATAAGCGCTCCTCGGAGCCTTCTTTTCTCCAGACTGAACAACCCCAACCCTCTCAGTCTGTCCTCATAGGACAGGTGCTCCAGCCCTTTGATCATCCTCGTGGCCCTTCTCTGGACATGTTCCAGCACGTCCGTATCTCTCTTGTAGTAGGGCCTCCAGAATTGTATGGAGTACTCCAGGTGGGGTCTCAGGAGAGCGGAGTAGAGGGGGAGAATCACCTCCCTCGACCTGCTGGCCACGCTTCTCCTGATGCAGCCCAGGATACAATTGGCTTCCTGGGCTGCTAGTGCACACTGACGGCTCATGTTGAGCCTCTCGTCCACCAGCACGCCCAAGTCCTTTCCTTCAGGGCTGCTCTCAAGCCAGTCGCTGCCCAGACTGTATCAGTGCTTGGGATTGCCCCGACCCAAATGGAGGACTTTGCACTTGGTCTTGCTGAACTTCATGAGGTTGGCATGGACCCACCCCTCCAGCCTGTCAAGGTCCCTCTGGATGGCATCCCTTCCCTCCAGCGTGTCAGCCGCCCCACACAGCTTGGTGTCGTCGGCAAACTTACTGAGGGTGCACTCTATGACACTGTCCATGTCGCTGATGAAGATGTTAAACAAGACCGGTCCCAGCACTCATCCTTGAGGGACTCCGCTTGTCACTGGCCTCCACTTGGGTATGGACCCATTGACAGCCACTCTTTGGGTGCGGCTGTCAAGCCAGTTCTTTATCCACTGAATTGTCAGTCCATCAAACCCATATTTTATCAGCTTGGAGACCAGGATGTCATGCGGGACAGTGCCAAAGCCTTTGCTCAGGTCCAGGTAAATGACGTCAGTTGCTCTCCCCTTGTCTATTGATGTTGTGACCTTCTCATAGAAGGCCACCAGGTTTGTTAGGCACAACTTGCCCTTGGTGAAGTCATGTTGATTGTACCCAATCACCTCTTCGTTATTCTTCTGCCTCGGCAGGGCCTCCAGGAGGATCTGTTCCAAAATCTTACTAGGCATAGAGGTGAGACTCACTGGCCTATAGTTCCCTGGTTCCTCCTTCTTTCCCTTTTTGAAAATGGGGATTATGTTTCCCCTTTTCCAGTCAGTGGGGACCTCACCAGACTGCCATGACTTTTGGAATATAATAGAGAGCGGCTGAGCAACCTCATCTGCCAGTTCCTTCAGTACCCGTGGGTGTATCCCATCAGGCCCATGGACTTGTTCACTTTCAGGTTCATCAGATGGTCATGAACCTGATCTTCACTTACTATGGGCAGTTCTGGCCAACCCCTGCCATTGTCTTCTGTGACTCCGGGAGTGTGGCTGGAGCCCTTGCCAGTGAAGACTGAGGAAAAGAAGTCACTGAGAACCTCGGCCTTCTCCATATCACTTGTCACCAGTTCTCCCGTTTCCTTTCTGAGGGGGCCCACACCTTCCCTAGACGTCTTCTTATCATTAATATACCTATAGAAATTTTTGCTGTTTCCCTTGATCTCCTTGGCTAGATTTAATTCTAACTGAGCTTTACCTTTTCTCACCAGGTCTCTTGCTGCTCAGACAGCTTCCTTATATGCCCCCCATTCCAGCTGTCCTTTTTTCCACTCCTTATAAAGTTTCTTTTTGTGTGACAGTGTGTCCAGGAGCTCCTTGTTCTTCCAGGCAGGTCTCCTAGCATTCTTTCCTGCCTTCCTCTTTGTTGGTATAGTTTGTTGGTATGGTTGGTATAGTGGACACGGAGAAGGTGATCCTTGAATACTGACCAGCTGTCCTGGGCCCTCCTTCCCTCTAGAGCTTTGTCCCACGGCACGTTGGCCAGCAGATCCCTGAAGCGATCGAAGCATGCATGCCTAAAGTCCAGGGTCGTAAGCTTGGAATACATCCTCCTAGTTGCCCTGAGGATCTTAAATTCTATCGCTTCATGGTCACTGCAGCCAAGGTTATTCCTGAGCCTCACTTTGTTCACCAGCCCTTCCCTGTTTGTGAGAACAAGGTCCAGCATAGCACCTTTTTCTTGTTGGTTCCTCTACCTTTGGAGGAGAAAGTCGTCATCTATGCATTCCAGGAACTTCCTGGATTGCTGGTGCCTTGCTGTGTTGTCCCTCCAGCAGATGTCAGGGTGGTTGAAATCCCCCACGAGGACCAGGGCCTGTGAACGCGAAGCCACTTCTATCTGCCTATGGAGGGCCTCATCTGCTTGGCTCTGCTGGTCAGGTGGCTTGTAGCAGACCCCTACTGTAACATCACCTTCCCCTGTCTTCCCTTTAATCTTGACCCATACACTCTCAACCAGCTCATCGTCCTTCCCCATGTGGAGCTCCATCGATTCTAGCTGGTCACTGATGTAGAGGGCAACACCTCCTCCCCTCCTACCCTGCCTGTCCTTCCTAAAGAGCTTGTATCCATCTATCCCTACATTCCAGTCATGGGAATCATCCCACCAAGTTTCAGTAATGGCTACTATGTCATGGCTTTCACAGTGGCAGCACAGTGGCCCTTAACTCATCCTGTTTATTGCCCAAGCTGCGTGCATTCGCATAGAAGCACTTCAGCTGGGCTGGCCGTGTCACCCTCTTATGTGAATCCCCCCTGATTCCCTTGGGTTGTCCCGGTGCATCGTTTCCGGCTTGCCTTAGGGCAACAATTTGAGAGCCCTTGCTAGGACTCCATCCCTCTGCCCCTGATGTGCTGCCCCACTGTTTGTCACAGGCAAGCATGAAATTATTGACCCTTTCCCCCTTTAAATCTAGTTTAAAGGCCTGTCAATGAGCCTTGCCAACTCCTGCCCCAGAATCCTTTTCCCCCTCTGGGATAAGTGCATCCCAATTTTGTTGTTACTTAGCAGTTATGAAAACAATCCACTTGACGTGGTCAGAATTCAAGACCAAAGAATGTGGCAAGTGAATCAAAAGTTACATACACAGCCCTGTCTTCTGAAGTATGAGTTAAGGGCTTAGGAAGAACATAGCCATAGTCATGATATTAAAATTAGAAATATTGTATTCTCTAGCAAGAAATCAGAACAAACATTGACACTTGTTTGTTTCCCTAAATCATCCTGCACTGTTGCACAAAAAAGACTTCTGTAGTCCAGTTATCAAGCTCTCTGCAACTGTAGTTTCCTTAAACACCTTTTTTAACCACATGAAAAAAAATACACAAAAGATGTTCATAAACCAATGTAGATCATTCATTCTCCTGAACTTTCACTGCTGATCTAATCTATTACTCCTAAAAATAATAACAAAATACCACATGACATGATCCAGGTTATTCCAACACCAACGTGAGAGACAGACTCTGCACAAGCAATGAGAAAAGATGCGATACATCAGGGTCCTGTGATGCACACATTAAGTTCTCATATCACAAAGAAAGCGAGCGTCCAATGCCCAACATCACACAGGTAGGCTTTGCTGGGAGGCAAAACCTGGCTTGCGGCACAGTCCAGCGTAATGATGCCTCTCCAGCTCCACCAACTCTTGCCATCAGGTGTAGCCTGGAGCCAGAGAGAAGCCATCCAACAAATACAGAATTTCAGGGAAGAGAGACCAATGGACCAAGTCTTACACAGGAAGCACGAGACTTGACAGACCTGTGCTAAGTGGCTTGACAGAGTGTGGTAAGTGGCTCACTGCCTTTGGGACCCACTTTTAGGTATGTTTTTGCACATAAGAAGTTTTGCCTACAAACGCCGGGTTACACTTTGTAATCCCATGCTGATGTTTACCTAAAATTTCCATTATGAACAGTGTTCTAAATATGCAGCTGACTTTAAGCTTATTGTATGTATAAAGTCCATGTTGACTCCTGTGATAACTAGCTTGTAATCAGCTTAACTAAAGATTTAGAGACACTAGTGTGCTTCTGATGACTCTCAGATGTTCACACAGTGCTGCTGCTAATCACAGAGCAACCAGCTTCATTTTAAACATTTTCAGGTTCCAAAAAAACATCTGTGCAATGTGATGCTCGCTCTCAGATGATAAAGTGTTAGCCATATGCTGCACTCCCTCTCCTCTCCAGAGACACAAGCGTTTTTACTTCTACTCTACACGTTTTCATAGCATAACAACAGTCTCTTTCTTCCTTACGGTCTAGGATGCCAAGCACATCGATAGAGAAGTATTACTGGGGCTCTTCCGCATGGGCAATTTCAAGAGAGGAGAAACTAAGCTGCAGCCTGAGGTTTAGATGAGTCTGTCCTCAGAACTCAATGAAAGGGCCACAAAGATGATCAGAGGGCTGGAGCACCTCTGCTATGAGGACAGGCTGAGAGAGTTGGGGTTGTTCAGCCTGGAGAAGAGAAGGCTCCAGGGAGACCAGTACCTAAAGGGGGCCTACAGGAAAGATGGGGAGGGACTCTTTATCAGGGAGTGGAGTGATAGGATGAGGGGTAACAGTTGTAAACTGAAAGGAGGGAGATTTAGATTAGACATTAGGAAGAAATTCTTTACAGTGTGGGTGGTGAGACACTGGAACAGGTTGCCCAGGGAAGTTGTGGATGCCCCATCCCTGGAAGTGTTCAAGGCCAGGCTGGATGGGGCTTTGAGCAACCTGTTCTAGTGGAAGGTGTCCTAGACGATGGCAGGGAGGTTGGAAACAGATAATCTTTAAGGTCCCTTCTAACCCAAACCATTCTATCAGTCTATGAAAAGAGAGAGGGATGGGATTGTTAACAGTGTCACTTTGGTACAAGGGGTCCAGGAACACTTCTTCTTACGTATACTGTGTAGACAAAGGTCCTTCAGTAAACTGTATCCATGTCCCAGCTTGAGAGCCTTGAATCTCTCAAATAAAATGTCGTCCAAAGTCTAAGCACACAGTGGAATTTAAAACAGCCCAAACCAACAAGCCACATGTTACAAGACAAACCGGAGCAAAAAATCCAGGTAACGTTACAATTTATTTCCAAGATGTCTACCTATCATTTGTTACTGCAAACCCACCTGGGATTTACTGGCTGGGCTGCTTGGAGGTTTGAAATAATGGAAGATCATATCCAAGGAATTCAAAAGAGAACCACAAAGCCTCAAACAAGTTCATGCATTTGTTTTTGTAACAATGACCCCTCAGCTTCTAGGTCAAATTATGATTACATGCTATTGCACTCCTACCTTAGCTGCTGTCACTCGATATTTTTTAAGTTCATTTCATAAATGCTCTTGCGTAACATACAGGGTTTAATCAGAATTAGGTTTATGTATTCTAATTTCTAGGGGATTGGGGGTTTATACACATAGTTGAACAACAAGATCCAGATCCGCTGACTCCAGTCAAATGCAGTTCACTTTCAAGCAGAATATCCAAGATGACAGGTAAAAGGCATATTAGGGACAACAGTGCAGAATCACCCAAACAGCAGGAGAGGCAGCACAGACGAACGAGCAAACCCAGCCAAAGGCAGGCTGATGTCTGCTGAAGTGACTGTGCTGCTCCCGGCTCTGACTTACTGAAAGACACTGGCCTGGATGTAGTGCCTGACCAGATACAGCCCCAAGTCATCGCAGCCCCCAGGACCCAGACCACACTGCAGAACAGCCTGAATTTTGCTGGTTGAACTCACTAGTCCCCAATAAAGGCTGGCAACATGTGGATCAACACAAAACTAGAGATCTTTTGCATTTTGGCCCCTCAGCCCCTCTTCCTCATGCCTCCATAGTACGGAAACTCCCCAGCTGGCAGAAAGGTCTTGGCTCAGGCTGCAGGGGAAAGCTGCAAAGCTGCTTTTGGGCTACCACTGGCCCCAGGGGTTGAAGAGGTGCATCAGCATGGGAGCCAGCATGCCTCTGTGGCATGGTTTATCTGAAATGGAAAGCTGATAATGTGTTCTTCTGAAAGAGTTGTTTCATTGCACTATTTGTATTGCCTCTGCAGTACTGAAGCTCACAAGAAACCAGCCATTTCTCAGCAAAGTTCTCGCTGCCTGGGCCTAAATCATACATCTGGAAGCCCTGGTGAAGATTGCCAGAACAAATCTAACTTCTTGGTGCCCATTTGCTCCCCACACTCTGTATTTAGACAGCTCTTGTGCATACACTTACTCCCTGGTTGCTGCTTCTGCTGCTGGATTGAAAACAAGTATGAACATGCACATCCTCCTACCACATGAATAATGAGATTTAAGTTTACACAAGAAATGTTTTTCAGGAACATATTCTCTTTGAAATATATTTTCAGGATATTTCAAGATAAATGTAAATTATTTCCTTTTTTCAGATTCGTCTCCTCAGAGATCTAGACTAGGTCTTAATTATCCTCTTGTGAAAATTTATCCAGCAAAGGCAGAAAGATTCCTACCAAAAAGCTTTCCAATAAAACTGCTGCAGTGAATGCTTACGCTTAAACTAAGCTGTAACAAAGATATTAAATCCACAGAATGAAAAACTCTGTCACATCTATCAGTAACTTCCTGAAAAACTGATAAAGAAAATTTCCTAAAAATAAAATTATTTTGTTGCTATTAAAAATCAAGGTTTGTGGGGAGACAAATACAACAAGCAAATATTTATTTCATTTGACATTCGGGTATTCTGTTTCTTGCTAAATACAGATATAATTTACCACATATAAGATCAACGGCAACTTTTTGTAATTAGTCATGGTTTGGAGGGAAGTGTTGCTATAGCAATACCAACCATAGGAAGGAAATCTACACCTACTCAGAGCATTATTTGTACATACTATTTTTTATGGCATAGCACTCTAGCAGAAAAGGGTGCAGTAAATCAATAGCAATGCCTATTTTAATCACATAGGCATAGTTTTGGAAAAGTATTTCACAGAAACACACTGAACAAGGAAATGAAAGACTATGACCAAACATTAAGTAAGGTTTTGTTTGTTTTAGTTACTTGAGTGTTGTTCCTTGAATCAGCTTACATTAGTTCAAGTCAAGAGTTTAAATCCAGGCTTTCCCAAACTGACTCTGCCTGGATTCAGAACATAAAATGGTTGGGTTTTTTTTTTTTTTCCCCTGTTCTTTACATAATCATGAGCAACCTAAATGAGATCTGATACCCCTTAAATTGGTTTGACTCCCAGCCATCTTGGGTCTGCAGGGTTTCTTGGCTCAGGCATTAAGTGAAAGACATAAAACTGGTTTGGGACTGCAGTCAGTCCTGAAGTGATACAGCCACATTTGCATGGCCCTGCCCCTGATGCAGCTGGCACTGGTGTTAATCTGGGAGTCAGATAAACCACAAAGGATGACCAACATATGACTGTAATGCCTTTTCCTGGCCAGCCCCAAGGGAGGGCTGGTGCCCAGGACGCACTCTGTGACATTCCCACCCACGAGCTTCCTGCAATGGGACTTTGGCTGTGGGTCTGGGGAACAGGGACATTGGGTGTTTCTTTCTTTCTTGTGCAAAGGTTGACCCCATTCTGTCTATCTCCACTCCTACCTTGGATTATTGATAAAAATCATACTCCCAATTATCCTGGCTTTCAGTTGACTATTTTTTTCCGCTTCCCGTGAGTTGGGTCCTTCAATTACATCTTGCAGCACTCATAATCACAGTCAGATTTAGAAGAAGGAATCAACTCAATTGAAAACAATCAATCATCAACACTGATACGTGAAAACAGATCTAAGATCCTGACAGCTGATCTTCTCATGTCTCTCTCCTATTTTTGACAAATTAGTTTGAACAACAAATTTCTACACATTTCTACGGCTCCTAGCACACTTAGCAAGAGAGGAGGAATGGCTGAAATAGATGTAATTCTTAATAAAAAATCTTAATTCAACTGAAATACAAATTACTTGCATTCCTATGGTCATGTGAACATTGTGGTTTTTCCAAAGGAATGTCAAAAGAGCAGAAAATTTGAAAATGGCTAAGTAATATAACACCACATAATATCACACAGAATTAAGGACGCCTTGTACATGGATACAATTCAAGCTGATGGTAGGGAGGAAATTTTTGTAGAAGAGGGGCTTCCATTGTCCACCATTCCAGATACACCATTGTGGACATACAAACGTCACAACCTTACAAAATTCTTCCTTTGCATTGCACAGCCCTGCTGTCCTGGGCACATTCTAACTTATTTGAAGTTAGAATCACAGAAAAGCTGGTTGGAAGGGACCTCTGCTGATCACCAGTTCAACTCTCTGCTTGAAGAGGCACTGTCACCAATGCTAGATCAGGTCATCCACAGCTTGGTCCAGCTATGTCTTGACAGCCTCCAAGGAAAGACTCCACCACCGCTCTGGGTGACATGTTAAAAGTCCTGCACTACTCCCTGGTGAAAAACTTTCTTCCTAATGGCCAGTCTGAACTTCTCAAGCTGCAACTTTTGACAGCTGACCCTTATTTTTACGATCTGTCACTAATAACGACAGATCCGCAGTCGTCATAACTCCTCTTCAAGCAGTTAAAGGCTTCTATGAGATTGCCCCTTAGCCTCTTTTTTTTTGGCAGACTAAACCAGCCCAACTCCCTCAGCCTCCCCTCATAGCTTATAGGCCCCATGGCTCAAATCACCTGAGTAGTCCTCTGCTGCATCTTCTCTCCATTTTTTTAAATATTGTCCTTTTCATTCAAGGAACCTCAAAATTGACTGGAGAATCACAGTACTCAACAGTGCTGAGGAGGATAGTAACTTCCCCTTATCTGATGGCCACACTTCTAATGTAGACCACTATCTCGTTTGCCTTATTTGCAATGAAAACACATCCATCATTGGCTCATTTTCAACTTGGCAGCAACCATAATATCCCACTGCTTTCCCACCGGTGTTCTGTTCAGCCAGTTGTTTCCCAGCCTGTACTGTTGCATGGAGTTAATCTGCACGGGCACAGAACTTCAGGATTTTTCTCACTGAACTTCATGAACTTTCTGCTGGCCCAAAGCTCAGGTTTCTCAAGGTGCAGCTGAATTGAATTTCTACTATTTGGTGTATGAAACTCTCTCTCCTGTCAATTTAATGTGATCTACAACTTTTCTCAGGGTGCACTCCATCTCACCACCTAGGTAATAACAGAGATGTAACACTACTGGCCCAATGACTCACAGGGCACTTGTTATTTGTCTCTAATGAGACACTGAATATTGAAGTTCTCACTGAAACTCTCTTTGAGCTTGGATAACCACGCAATTTTCAGTCAATCTAACATTCCATATCTCCAGCCCATACTTCCACAGCTTCCTCAGTGAGAGATGATAACAAAACCCTCACTGAAGTCCAAGTCAGGAAATGCTATATCCACTGATGTTCCCACTAGATAGTCATTTAATTGCAAAAGGCACTCAGGTTGGTCAAGTACAACTCGCCCTTGGAACATCTGGTCAAGTGTTCTTGATTACCTTCTCATCCTTCTTACATTTGGAAACAAATTCCCTGAGGACATGATACATATTTCCAGGGATTGTGGTACGGCTGACTGGCCTGCAGTTCCCTGAACTCTCACTCTTCTTAAAGATGAGTGTAATGATAGCCTTTCCCTAGTCTTCAGGGACCCCTCTGCCATCTTTTTTCATAGTAAACAGAATTGCAATTGCATCACCCCTGTCTTTCAGCATCCTAGCATAAATCCCATCCAACCTGATAGATCTGAATTATAACCAGCTTTTCTAAGTAGTTCTGAAGAGTAAAATATTCTTTGTTTCCTGTGCAGCACTGCTTAATTATGTTCTCCTAGGCAATCCTTGCTTTTGTACAAAATCATATTTGGAATAGGAATTTATCATGCCTCTTGCTCGATGAGTCACATTGCAAGACAGATTATCTCTTGCCCGCACACTCAATTCCACACTGCTTGGGATCTGAGAACACAGTATTTATCCTTACCTCGCCCTTATAAAACAGGAAAGCACTCTACCCCCTGATCTGAACGAGCAGCCATCTAGCAAAAAGTACTTCTCACAAGTAGCCAGTGATGTTGGAAAGAAGAGAATCCAAATCTTCAGAGCATTAGGCCTCTAAATACTGATTTAGGGAGAAGAACAGAGGGCCGAGAAATAGCCACAGCACAAAGAGAAGACTTTTGACCCTACCCTTAACGGTATCTTCAAAATAACCTGAAGGAATGAAGAAAAAGAATAACTCACCTTTCTGACACATGACTTTATACTTGGTAACCTTGTACTTAGGTTCCATTTGGATTCTGATGAGATGTGGTTCCTTCAGGGGAAGGAGTGAGACCCAGTAAAAGTCCCCCCTTCACTGAGTTTAGAGATCTCACTGCTGTCTTGACAAACCTGCCAGGTTACCTTCCGGATTCCTCAGTGCAAGACTGCTACACAGCCTTTCCTCTGGATTTACCAGGGACCTACGATCTGCTGCAGACTTGTCACTATTCGCTTCCAAGTCAAGAAACAAGAGGACCCAAATGTTCTGTTACGGCACTACCTCAAGGAGTCCTCAGTGCTAAGTTAGAACAAAAGAAGGCAAGACATTTCCACCATATGCAGTTTTTAAACACTAGTCCCTACCATATTTGTTACTACAATGCATTTGTACTGTGTTAATCTCATTTCCATTGTTAAGAGTGAAGTGGGAAACACAAGTGCAAACCACTGTCTTGCTCTTCTTCATTCAGCGTACAGCGCACTGGCAGATCTCTATACCTGATTTGAAATCTACCACATTTACCTAATTTCCACATACCTTGTACCACTGATTAACACTTGTGTTCTTTGCTAAGCTCTCTTTGCTTTCAAGTACCAATGCCACACCATCACAAGGCAAATGCGCATCTCAAAGGACCATATGAGTAAACACAAGGTGCAGATGCAAGAGACTTAGCATACCAATAAAAATCAACATGCTCTAGAAGAAAACATTCTCAAGATGATAGAGACAGCTTCACCTGCGCCCCAGTATATTTAGTTCTCATATCATGCAGTTCTGGTGGACATATATAATTTCTATGTTTATCCTAAGACATCAGAACTTATGTTCCGTTGCTAACGCTACATCAGATATTTATTTGCAATATATTAAAGATATGATTTAATCAATGAAGAAAAACTCAACAAAAATCCGGCCTCTACAGTTGTAGTTTTACAACTTATGATTAGGAGGACAAAGAAAACAGAAAGCTGATTTTGCAGTCACGTTCTTTCAGACCTTGCTTTTTAAAGAAAAGAAGGTACATTTCCATAAAGTATGGAAAGCGTGGCATTTTAAAAAAATAAGGCAATGAAGTATGACCTTTTCATCACAGAATTATAGTTATCCTTAACGTATTTCTGGCCTTAAACCTCCTGACACTTCAAAACAAGTGTCAAATAGATGCAATACCTCTATTGGTGCAAGTGGAAAGTTCTGTTTTGGTAAGCTTTTTGCACAATGCTGTACAGAATAAAAAAACAACTACCTATGGGAAATCCTAGTGAAAATTCTATAATTAATTTAAAGGAAGCTGCTGCTGGCAATTATGAGCACTTTAGGTTAAAAGTATCCTAGATGGAATATTTTGGGCACTATATTTTGCATGGACAGGACACAAGGTTGCACATAGCAGATAAGAATTTCAAAGACAGACAAACAAAAAGATAAAAAAAGAGTGCAAGGATGTGCCCATTTTATTTTATAAATGAGTCTGCAGTACAGGGTGATATTTATACAAAACTGCATAGAGCAAAGCACTAAATGCTGCCAATGCTACTCTAGAGTGAAAATAGAGACAACACACTGGAAAAAAAATATATGTTCAGAGTAAAAACACACATGAGGGCTTGCATGCATCACATGAAAAAGAATCCTATTGCCTTGATTACTTCTAACTATCAGACATAATAAATTTAGCTTACTCTTGTTACCCACAAGACAAGATACAACTTGCCTGCTATATATTTAGGAATGCTACGAGACCTACTTCTATTATTGCACTTTGTATTTATATAGCACTTTAAGGGCTCACAGTCACAATCACATTAGTCACATTAGGTGTAGGCATATGTGGAAAATAAGAGAACTACTCTCTTTGAAGGCACCCTGTCATTTAATGAAAGATTGCTTTACTTTTACAGCATCGTGACTGATTTAACATTTTGAACACATGAACCTTAGATCAGAGATGAGTTCCTATGAAGGGGACCAGATCACTTTAATTCGTCTCCCAGAACAAGAGTTACATAGGTTGCCATAGAAATTAAATGCTAGTGACAAGTGAAGTACTAGGCTTTTGATAAACACAAATTATGTTGCTTCAGAAGGCAACATCTTCAAGGATGCAATTTATGGTCAGTGATGGAAACTCTGGCATTGCATATAATTTTTTCATTTTTCAACATGACTATCCATTTTTTAAGGTGAAATGCTGATGGTTAGATGTGCCAGCCTATAACCTTTAAGACTGGAAGTTTAAAATCATATTTATCCTCAAGATCAAAGTGGGGGCAGTCACAAAGCAACCTGTCCTCCTACGTATGTCACCATCCTGGTCTGCAGGAAATCTAGCCCTTGAGAAAAGACAATAGAAATGTGTTCAGTATTAATGCAACTTCAGCCTGTTTATGATTCACCAGCAGAAACGTAGCTATCAAAATACAACTATTTATTATTTGAAAACCAAAGCTGCAGTAAATGTAACATTAGCAGGGGAAGGGTTTCCGAGAGGAACCTGAGAAAACAACCCCCTTCAAGTGGTGTGGTATGAGCAGCTGATGCATCTATATGCTGTGGTTGACTTGCTGTCAGATCAGAGTTTAGTTTTTGCATATGCGGTTGGTTCAACGGTATTACTCTCTTGGCAGAGTCCAGAGATCTCATCTTTAAATATGGGATGTTATCACATCATCTTGGAAGCATATAGTTTCATCTGATCCCCGACTTGCTTGCTGGAAGTCCTTTGTGGGTGAGTTCATCAGCAGTAAGCAATGCCTAATCAGTTCTTGAAAAACCTTAAGCTAGCCAAAGCAATACGCTTTCCATTGGTAGAGAATTCAGCGTTACCCCCTGCAGATAAACAACTGCCTGCATCTCTTTGTTGCCGTCTGAGGCTAAACCACAACACTCAGCTGTGTATGGTCCAATACAAATATTCAGCAGAAAAACATGCTGTACCAAAACACTTGATGCCCGATGGATGGGGCATTCCAGTACCAGGAACTGAACATCTCTTCTCCACATATCAGCTAATTTGGACCCTGTAGCAAACAGCAGCACGCAGGATTTGAGCCAGGTGCCTCTAAAGAACTCATTTTAGCATAAATACAAGACAGCTTCAGAACACAGTGGAAATGGGTTACATTCTTTTCTGAGCCACAGGGATTAATACACAGCTAGCAGTTTGCTCGATGCTACATAGCAACAAAGAGTCAACAATAGGCCAAAATGACGATGAAGTGACACATTTCAGGCACAAAACCAGTCTTTATGAACAGACTCTTTATCTCCTCTCTCAGCTTAGTGACAGCAGAACTAGGGAAAGAACACAGTGATTAGGAAATAGGGTAGATGAAAAAAAATATTATCTGAGAAATGCATCAAGATCCAACATTTCCCATCAAATCAATATATTGTTTAGGATGCCCTGAAACCTTGAATTCAAGCATAATAAAAACCCATGGGCTGCTTTGAGGATACATGGGACAAGGCAGCAGTCACTGAACATAAACGTTAAGGGTGAAGAAAAACTGAAACTACAGCTAGACAGTGCCAATGTTCTGGCAAAAGTTACTGGTTATCTGCCGAACCCTGAAGGTCTTCCACTGAGTTGACAGGTTTGATTACTGCATCTAGGTGCAAGATTTGGTGGTTGTTTTGATACATACAACAGAGCATAGCATGAACACCCTGGTACCTCTGGTCTCCTTGCCCTCTCCTCTCCGCAACAGTGTCATCAAGTTTACTTCAGATGCAAAGAAAGGCACAAAAAAAGCGCAGAGGAGATCATTGACATGTTGTTCCATACTAGGAATGTATTAGCTTAGTCAGTTTGCTCTGAAGTATCTAATAAAGATAGCAGCAACGAGGGCTTGAAGGAGGTGAATGGTAGAAGACAGTGTCATTCATTCAATGTCTGTAATGTCTTGATCTGGGATTTCATTTCTTCCCACAGATGGCAAACTAAAGGCCTCCATAGGGAAGTACAAGCAGAACCTCATCAAAGCACTAATGTACGTTACTGGAGAAAGGATCATAGGGCACATAAAGAGCGAGGCTGAGAAGTTCCAGCTGCACTCACAGGAATAAAGTGGAATTTACTGCATGCAACGTTAGACTGCATGGCTGTTAGAGCTCCAGCTTTGCATAAACAGATCTTTTGTCAGAAAAGCAAGCAAATTGTTTCTTTGCAGTCTGCAGGATCAGAAGTAAAGCAGCGTCGTTGCAGTTATACGAAGCGAGGGTTAACTAAGGGTATAATTCTGTCTGTCACATTCAATTTAGAAATGTGAATACATGAGAGTTTGGGTGTCTTATTAATGGCCTGAGGACCAACAGTCTCAGTCTCTTCAAAAATTTTTCGTCCAACAAAGGAGTTGGGTGCTTTACAGCAGTGACATTCAATTCAATAGCCAAAGGAAATCCAGAAGCGGTCCTGGATTGTGACGTTCCCCTTGACTTAAAGCTAGAAGCAATGAATTAGCTGATGCCAGTGCATGCAATAGAAGTTTTGCTAAGGGCTCCTTCTGTAACAAAATTTCACCCTCAAAGTTGTCCTTAAAATTAGGTTTAACAGAATCATGCCATCCATTTCGGACCAGCTGATAACAAAAATAAGTCCCACTGACAGCAGTGTGAGCCTGTACAACATCAGAAACTGTTTTGTGTTGGGCAGGCAAGTCCTTTTCTCTCTCTCTTTCTTCCCTACTCCATTCACAACACAGCACTTCATAGTCCCCTGCTTGAAGTATGGGCATATAATGGGGGAATTTCAGAAGAAACTTACTTATTTTTATACTTAAAAGAGAAAGACTTTTTATACTAATGCCCAGTAAGACTGCATTTTTGTGAATAAGCAATGACAGGTGGTAAAAACAGATGGTTTTGAAAAGATTTGCAGTAGTCCCTGGCTCTCCTGTCCTAGCGGCTCCACAGGATACTGGCAGAGAAAGCGGTTCCCCTCCTCTTCTTTCCTTGCCTCACTCAAGAAGAGTCCGCAGCAGACGACCTCGCTGGTTGCCACAAAGCCAGGATAGGACCGGTAAAGCTCACTCACTCATGTTCGTCATCCCACCTCCAAACTGCTTCTGCCTCGTTGCAGAAGCCCAACTGAATGCAAGCCTAACCAGCCAGGTGAGCATCTGACAGGACCCACAAAACCACCTCTCTGTTTGCTGGTCCCAACCAGGAAGAGAGCAGGCAGAGCTCCTGGTTTTGGCAGTCCAGCACTGTGGTTATTCACAGTGCTGGACTGTGGACCATGGCCACTTTGCTTCTGGGAGGTGCTTCTGAACACGTTACTTCTGACCACACCAGAGGAGGGTATCTAAGAGTGAGCATCACCGAACACTCCAGTGCTGAATCCAGGCACAAACACCTGCCTTCCAGTACAGACCTCTGCTGAAAGCACCAGCTCTTGTTTCTGAAGGCCTTGGTGATGAAGGAACCATCTCAGATGCTTCAACCCTGCGTAACCAGACCAGCTTTCGCAAATGGTGAATAACCCTGTGTCATTAGTCATAGAGTAACACTGCAACAGGGAGCAAGGCTCAGAGAAGCACAATTATTCACACTATATCTCAAAACAGAGAAAGTGGGAAGAAAAAAATAATTTACTATGTCAAGGAGGGCAGTAACAGAAAAGCATATTTCCAAATGAGTGTTGTGTGTTTGGCCAAAAGCCGTGCTGATTGCTGCAGCTACAACCTTCTCCAAGCTATTGTTACTTGCGCTTAGGGATCAAAAGACCCACTACTCATGAGGAAACAGTGTGAGCTTCAGGCTGCCGTTTTCTGCACGCTGCATCAGCTGTAGTACACCCTTAGTTACAGTCAGTTGTAACTCTCCTTTGAGATACCACAGTACACCTATAAAGATGACTCAGGCAATTTCATATGCCACCAACGAATCATTAAATGGTACCACCGCTGGCTACTATCAAACCCATCTGTATAGCCCATTGTTAACTCCACAGTACACCCATCTCAAAGAACCTTTTAGAAGTCTGCTCTGCTCTGTTAATACCCACACATTTTGTGAATAAATTAAGAATCTCTCTTTTAGGATTTACAAAGGTGTATTGTAGGAATTACGCTCCTGAAAAGGGCGGGTACCTTTTCTATGTAGCATCTCTGCTTTTCAGATTTTCCTCTGAAACTGGTGAGATCAACCCAATGTCGACATAACACTTATTCATTTTTTTCCATCTCTTTAAACCATATAAGCATTCCCCTTATTGTTCATCTATAGCCTCCTTTACAGAATTGCAATCAACTTACTTTTTCATAATTTCACTCACAGTATCAAGGTAGTTCTGAAGGAATATTTTAGATACAGTTGTGACACTACAGTGTATTTATTATATTCAGCATCCCCTGAATAAGAAAAGGCCCTCCTGAACCATCTATGGCAAAATAAATCCACATTGTTTACAGAAAATCAGAGAACCTTTCTTTCCTTCAGTCAAGGGGGTTTATGGTTGCTTTCAGGAAGATAAAACAAAAAAGGAAGTTATCAATCCAGCTGGCCCCAATTTTATACAGCACTGCAGAAACAGCAATAAAAACTGAGTTTGCTATAAAGGTGGACACAAGTCATTCCAACCTGGAATCAAAAACTTACAATTGTTTCTAGAGAACACCCCACGGTAAAACTGCTTCACCTTTGGGCACAACAAAATGTGGATCTGGGCTTGGATAAGGCAAGGCTGACGGCCAGCTTTAGAAATTAAATTGTAAGCATCCAGGTTTGTGATCAGTCATGCCATTCTTGCACGCATTAACCAGTCATTAAGTTTTGCATTTGTTCTGTTAACCCCACAGGACAACTTACTGCTTCCCAAAGCAGACACAGGTGATGGATACTGGTATAAGGGGTTAAAAATGAAATGAAGTATGAGGAAAACCTGTAATATGCATCTCTTATGGGCACAGCTGCTCCACAATTACTTTCAGGAAGGAGAAAACTTTGGACTTAAAAAACAACAGTGTGTTTTTGTGGCACAAGGTATTTTTTTTTTTGTGAGCATGGGTGGCAGAACAGAGCCCTGTGCAATTTCCAGTCACTTGAAACAGCCTAAGCATAGGTACAAACAGACATAAAAGCAACTCTTGCAAAAGACAGCTAATATAAGCTTAGAACTGAACACAATTATAGTCGAATTACAGGTATTTTTGCCAAACCTTCAATATGCCTTGTGCTTTAACAAAAACGAACGTAGCCAGAGACTGAAGGGAGAGGTGATTTCCAGTTTCCAGTGATTACCAACAAAACGTTATTTATATGCCTACACACAAGATCCTATTACTGACTATTTCACTGTGTAAAGACCTAATTAGCTGTAATTTTAACACTGTATATCACCCAAAGACAACTAAATTTTCTAAAGGAAGCCTGAAAGCACTATTCAGATGAGAATTTAGGAAAAAAAAAAACCAACAAAAACCAACAAAAAACCCAGACAAAACATCCACCTCAGATGGTGTTAAAAAAACATGATTTACAAGCTTATCATTCAAAAATTGCATGGAAAAAAATACAATAAAAGACAAAGCATATGCTGTAGTATGCTCTTTGCTGTGATAACAAATGAAAACGAACTTTTGCCAGACGCGGCTGTGTATAAAGGGGGCTGAGACGCTACAAGTGCATGGTGACCCACGGTGGCACTACGCAGCAGACCAGAGGGATTGATTCACAGAAGTCCAGGAGACCTCACAAGAGAGAGAAAACTAGGGAAATGCTCCCCCATGACCGCTCCCTATGGCTATGACCATCGCGTGATGAGAAATTACTGTTGTCGGCATGATCATAGCAACAAAGAACTCACACCATAAACCTGGGTTTTATCAGCACAGGCCGTGTGCAAACACAAAAGAGAGACTGTAGCTGAAGTACCCTGCAATTTATATACAGGATAGGCGGACTTAGAAGCAACAGGAGTGGTGTCGAGGGCATAAATCAGGTCAGTGGCAGAACTGACCCCAAATCTAAATTCAGGGCTCCACATCCTGAGTAGAGGGAGGCAATTTTTTAGCATGCCAGAGTAAGGCCTCACTTCCTTCAAGAATACAGGTATGTAAAACAACTTTTTGTCCTTCAAGTTTCCTCTTTCACTCGGTTCCTCAGGCCTTCGAAGAGTACATCTACACAGGGGACTGGAGACAGACAGGTACCTCTCCTCACTCTCCAAATTGCCCAGATATAAGCCAAACCCAATCTGGAAGCCATGCAGAAGTGTTAACGCAGCACTGAGCCAGCTCGTTAGGCTGCAGGTCCGTCACCTTTTTAATCTGGTCCAAATGGGACTCCTACCGAGCGCGATGAGGACCAGCCTGCTCTTCCCCCAACCGCACGTCTCTGCTGACTCCTCAGTGCCTTTTAGTCATGCATTGAGTCAGACTCAGGAACTCATCCAACTGGAAACCAGGCCAACAGCAACAACAAGAGCGGATTTGCACTTGGCCACAAGTGATAGTACCAGCGCGAGAGATGAGGAATGCGTACCCAGAGGTGAGGCAGGCAGGCTGACCTGTGGCAGGAGCCCACGTTTATGGCAAATTAAAGTGACCACCGAACCACTCCCTTTGCCTTTCAGACAGGCAAGTTTTGCTTAGCTCCTGCACAGCTTCACCTTAACACAGGAGAACGGCCCCCGGGCCGCCTTTGGGTAACAGCTTCTTGTGCCAGGGAAGTGAACATGCTTCACACGATGCTTATTTCTAGCTATGTGTGGAAATGCCTAACTCTTTCCGTGACCTGCCGCTAATAATTTAGATAATGCTAATTTCATCGGACAGCATTGCAACACTTAAACTTTCATTTCTTAAGCCTCCTTTGTGGACCCAGGCCCCTGAGGGGATAAGAATGCTAAAATTTTTAATAGCAATAATGGGATAATAATGCAGCTACAGAGCAACGCTAACATCTGCGGCAACCATCCCCAACATTTTCCTACAAACCCAGCAAAACCAAACAATATAATAAGATAAGCAACATTCCCCGGATGAGTCGAGTACTCATCAGCAGAGCTTCCCCAACCCCACTGTGTTACTCTCCACGGCCCTTCAGCTTCTATGAACTACTCAGATCCATGGTATCACCACATTAAAATGGGTCTCTCCTTCCTTTCCCATTTCAAAACTTTTTTTTTCTCCTTCACTATGCCCTCATTTATATGATCTGTCCCTTGTATAGATCAAAATTACTTGTCATTGGGGAAAGGAAAATGTGAAACTGATCAGAATTAGGAGCTTCCTATGTAGAATGCAAGGAAAAAAACCTGAAAATTTTATTACAATGACAGTCTAATGCTGCAGACCACCCCCCTTGGAGCAAGGACCTACACTCTGCCACAGGACTTGAAATCGTCAGTATCCAAGAGATTTCTGAGGCATTGGCCACTCATTCATGTTCCTCTACCGTAGCATGCAGACCAAACGGCAGCCTCTGTGCCTTTGGTTATATTACCTGTATTCCCTGCCACAATCCTTCTGCCCTGTCATTGCCCATGTTCTCCCTGCCAGCGCCCCCACCCCTCACCAACCTCCCCACCCCCCGGCATCCAGCCCCAGCCACCCACCCCCCTGAGATCCAGGTCTGTCAGATCTGAACTGACCCTGGGGAAAGCACAGGAAGTTTATCAGTCAAAGCAGCCTCTATAAGAGAGCGGCAAACTTTGTGCCTCTGTTAACAGGCCATTCCCTACTACTTTGCTGGCAGTCTGTCTCGAGATACTTCTTTTTTTGCCCAGCTGACACGCTACAGGTTTTATTTACTCAGGCTTTTCTTACGTGGTCTTCAAGGGGTTTTAAAATTACATTTCCCCACCGCTAATTTAAACAAGCCTTAATAGGGATTAGAACTGAAACCCAAATTGGCAGAACTGAGGAATCTGCAGCTTTGCTACAGTATCAGATGTATCCTCGAACATCCTCTAAATATAGTAAAAGGCTGGCCTAAATCTGCTATTGCTTCATGTTTAATTCAGATACCTTTGAGCGACTGCATCTCTCCCCCCCAAAATTTTCTATTCTTATCACCTATGTATTGAAGTTTATGGTGACTTTAACTTAGACAAACACCCCAAAACACAGAGGAAATCTTTTAAAATGTTGTTTCCACAAAACGGTAGTTTAGCAGAGGGGAGAGACCACAATAGGGCTGGAGATTAAAGCACTACATTATAACAGGGATTTTGCAAATTCTCTAAAGCAACTATCAGTGTAATTTTTAAACTATGTAGTTACTTTAAAGAGAAGATGAGTACATTATACAGTAAGGAACAGAACTTGCATTCTCCTATTCAACAACATTACAGGTAAGCAGGAAATGATGATGTTTTTGATACACTAGATGCAAATGAAAACCGCAGCAGATCTCTGAATTGCCATCAGCTTTTTATCAAGTGGAGATGAAGGTTCCCAGAATGCTAGCACATTCAGAAAGTTACACTCTAAAGTAACGTGCCAAAGCAATGTGAGCTTTGGAATGAAAAACTTCTGAAAGGCCATGCATTTTATTGTATAGTTTTGGGATCACCTAATATTTCAACGTTACACTTATTTTAATAGAAATTCAAGTGAACCAGGATTAGAGCAGACATGGATTTTGGAGTCCTTTCTTCCAGTCTAATAATAACCTTCACAGAAAGCAAAATTTCAGTTTAAATAAAGACACAAAACTGATCTTTTGACTGAATTTATTGTGCAATATTTCTGGGTGAAGCAACGCCCATTTTTACTGCATCCCACTGCAAGATACAGGTCTGTCATTAGTTATTCTTCTCTCTAGTTATGCCCTTAAAAGGCTCCGAGGCAAAAACGTAAAAAGCCAATTGTTCTGAGCAACAACATTACTGTAAAGGACCGTGTAAGACAAGACAAGGTCACGTGTCTCTAGTTTCTAGAAAACCGAGGATATCCTGACAAGATCTTGTAACAAAATTCGGTTTAAATCTTTGTGGTACCATGTGGGCGGGCAGCAGGGGTATCCAGTAATTTCCCAATCAAGAGACAGAAAACAGCACCAAGAATACGAAGCCCTCCTCATACGATTAGAACTCTGTTGCTGTCTAATACTACACTTTAAAAAAAAAAAAAAGTACGGGCCTAATAGCAGGGAAAACAAAAAGGTAAGCCTCCCCTAAGATTATACCACATCTTCCTATTTTTTTATAGCATCGCACTGGAGACTACCCCTACCCGGAGCAAACCCTGCTGCGAAGCCGCTCGCCACCTCCTCTCCTCGTTTCGCGGGGGCTGCACGCCGCCTTCAACTTTCCCCAGCCGAAGACGAAGCCGGGGCTGGGCTGGGGCCGCCGCTCCCCCCGCGGCACCGCCCAGCCCCGGGGCTCCGGCACCACCCGGCTCCGCTCCGGCCACCCGCGGCTCCCCGCTTGCCCCGGGACGGGCTTCGCCCCCCCGGGATGGGGTACCGGCCCAGCCCGGCCCCGGCGGAGCCCCCCGACACCGCGGCAGCCGCATCCGGCCCGGCCCCGCCGCCCCCGGCCGGCTCCCCCCGCCGCCTTCCTCGCCTCCTGGGCAACATCATCCCTCCTCAGCGTCGCCGCCTCCTCCTCTCCCCCACCCCCATTTTCTTTTTTTTCTTTTTTTTTTTCTTTTTTTTTTTGGTTCCCCTCCCAAGGCCCCCCAGCGGGCTGTTACCTTCAATTACCGCTTTTCCGACCAATTCTTGTCTCCAAACCGCTGCCCCCACCTTCCCTAGCACACAAGCAACTCCCGGCAAAGAAAAGGAGGAGGGGAGACGAAGAAACAAACAAACAAAAAAAAAAAACCAAAAAAAAAAAAAAGAAAGAAAAAAGAAAGAAAAAAAAATTACAAACCTCTCCTCCCCCTCCGAGTCTGATACTATATATCCGGCCGGGGGAGGGAGGGAGGAGCAGCGCCTGTGCTCTGCCTTCCCCCTCCTCTCGCACCGAGCGGCTGCGGCCGCGCGTACCGGGGGAGGCGGCGGCGGCTGCCCGCCCGCCCGGGGATGCGGACCGGCTCAGGCCGCCCGGGCTCGCCCCCTCTCCTCCCCCTTGCCCGGCCCTGCGGCCGAGCCCAGGCTCAATGGCAAGCGGCGTGGCTCTGCGGCGGGAGCCGCTAGGCACGGCAAGCGCCCCTAGGGAAGAAGGGCCATGCCCGGCAGGACTCGGCCCCGTGTCTTCCCCCCCCCCCGACACACGCACGCCTCAGGCCGCCCCTTCTTCCCCGGTCCCCGCCGCTGCCGGCATCGCCCGGCAGCGGGGAGGCAAAGCCACGTTTCGCTGCCCCCCTCCCTGCGCAGCCTGCCTCCGCCGCTTCCCCCCCCCCCCCCCCCCCCCCCCGTTAGCCCTGCCGCAGGGTGCCCGGGCACGCCGCAGCAGCCCTCGGGGGAAGCCAGAGGAGCGGGCGAGAAAAGGCTCCCTCCCGGAGGGGCTCCTCTCCTTACCGGGCGGACGGGGCTCCTCCACCGGCGCGGGCGCCTCCGAGCTCCCCGGGGCGCTTGGGGAGAGCGGCTGCGGCGGCTCCTCGGCGCCTCCCCGAGCCCCTTCCCTGCCCGCCCTCCCTCCTCCTCCGCCCGCCGGGCAGAGCAGCAGCGCTCGGACTGAGCCGGCAGCCGGGCGTCGCGGGAAGGAGGGCTGGGCTGCAGCCCCCGCACAGCCTCCGGGAGGGGAAAGGAGCCGGCAAGGAGAGGGGTAGGGGGTGGGGATGGGGGGGAACGGAAAGCTTTCTAAATCCACGGGGAAGGGGCAGGGCAAGTGGTCCCCCGGGTGTCCTCCAAGGTTATTACATCTCCTCCTCCAGCTTAAAGCAGAATTTGCCGCGGTGTTTAAAATGGTCAGGAAGAATGTTGTACGCAGAAACAGAGTTATAAAATCGGCATATTAAGTTAATTACACAATTTGTCTTACAAACATTAGGAAAAAACCGAGACATGCAGCATACCCGCTCAGCCACGAATACCTACCTTTGCCATGAATATTAATTTTCTCTCTTTGGCTGTAGAAGGTACACCCTTGGAAAGATTCTTTCAACCTGACATAGGAATCAGCAAGATGTGACACTTTTATATCCTCCTATTACACTCGCAGTATGTACAAGCATTAATTAATTTTACAAGGTTGTGTTTATCTAATTACTGTCTTCAATTTATAAGTGCTGAAAATTATTTATTACTGTCTTCGATTTATTAGTGCCAGCCCCAGAGAGGTTGGGTAAGATGTCCCCTGGTGACTGAATCAGTATCGTAGCTGTCAGCAAAACTCCACACACACAAAGGGATTAGGTACTACACCCAGCGTTGCAGTTCTCCAACCTCTAGTTCCTTTCTTGAGAAGCTTAGATGATATAGGTACCTGCCATTTCTACATGAAATCCCCTGCGCATGTCTGCACACCTGGCCACTAGTACTTAAAGCCTAAGACTAGCTGAAGTCTCCAAAGCCTTTGCATTTTCACCTCATTCTGGCTAGTGTCCTTACAGTACACATCCCACTATTCTTCATGTGACAATTGGGCATGGGGCTCTAAGGCCAGTGTGGACCATAATGGTCCAAATTTCCCAGGACACAAGATCTATGTCAACTGATCTCCACACTACACCAACAGAGTTGGAGTAGGGTTATATGTACGGGGTCAGATAGAGCCGTTCAGGGAATTCTTTCCACACAAAGGGGCGGGAAGTAGACTTCATCATTTGTGTAGATGGAAGAAAGGCTGCTGCTTTCACAAATAAGTAGGTGCTATCTCAGTGGATTGGAGCACACAACAGAAGAGTGGAAGCTCTGGCTTCCATTTCATTTTTTCCTTTACAAGGAAAAACAACCTACAACTTCTTTTACAGTTGGACTCGATGATCTTAAGGGTCTTTTCCAACCTAAATGATTCTACAATTCTATGATTCTAGCAAAGGAGTTTCAGATTTATTCATTGGAAATGTAGCAGGAGGGAACTTGCAAGGAAAGCAACCACAAGAAGGTGTTCTTACCCAAGGAAGTCCCAGCTATTTGCAGAGAGTGACTGATGGTTGCTGGGATAATTCTGAGTAAACAGGGGTTTGTCTGCCTACATCTCAGTCATATTCTTTAACAGAAACCCTTGCCTTGAAAGCCTGCCTAAACTGAAAAAGCCATACTTGAACTGCCAGCTGGAGGTGGCTATTTGGCACCAAAATGGGGAACAAGTAGACAAAGATGTGAGTTAAAAGAACAGGCAATCAGGGGTGGCTTTGTTGAAAGACCGTGATCTTGCGGTCTGAAAAATAACTGGAAGGAAATTTTCTGTGAGGCACAGAATCAGAGAGAACTACTGCTAGCATTATCTTTCAGGACAATGAATAGAGAGCTTGATAAGTATCAGTTCTTGCATAAACTCTTTCAAAAGACAATACATGGGAGACAAAGGTACACTCAAATCTATGAACCTATAGAAATTCCTTTGTGAGGTTTTGAAAAAGCAGGCAGGTGTGAAGACCTGTTCCAAACTGAGAGCCAATTAAGACATTTAACAGGTAGTGTGTCAGGGACAGTCCATGACAGCTTCCTAGAAATCTCTAGAAAAATGAGACAATAATTTGGTTAAGGAGGTGAAGAAACAAGACAAAATAATCAAAGCAGTGCCAACCTGAGAAGGCTACCCTTTGAACCGATGAAATGAAGGTAGCAATGCAGCTCGCAAGGTTTTCAAGGGCTGGGGGAAGTCTAGGGGCTTGGCTGAAAAAAAAGCCTTTTAGCTAGCTGCAGTAGTACATCACAAATGCTTAAAAGGAGTAAAAAATGTAAACTCTCCAGGGTACTCTGTCCTCAGGGAAAAATGAGAGAGATTATCCTTCATTGATCTTTCTTGGGTAACCCTCTCCTCCTAATTCCATCATTAATTGCAGTGACTGAGCTTGAGAAAGTGCTGTTGCAAGGCTGGGACTTTAGTCCGTATCACGTGGATACCATATCACAGGATGAGGCATGAGTTTGAAACCGACCTTACTAGAGATTGCATACACCTCAACTTCTATGTAAAGCAGTATAAGGAAGACGTAAAAGTAGGAAAGTTAAATTTTACATCAAACTACCATTAAATGATTTGATGCAAAACTGCTTAAGGAAAGTTGCCTGACGAGGGTCCATGAAGAAGAATTGGAAGAATCTTCCATATTGGAATAATTGGAACAGCACTTCCCATACTTCCTTTGACAATGTGCCCTAACTCTATGTCTAATGGATTACCGAGAGAGAAAAGATCAGGAAGAAAGACCTAAATGTTCAAAACACATAACTGAGTATCTTTGGGACAGATCAGCCTCGGTACAAAACCCCTCATCTTTTATGGATGATGAGCTAAGGAACTTTACAATTGCTTCACAGAAACTAGGGAAGGTTGAGCAGCTTACTTCCTGCAAGGTCAGTCAGTAATTTTTCTGTTGCAATTGCAATTCTGTACCAGACACCATGATGCATTACTGTAACCTGTTGACATAGTCTTACCCAGTGTCTTATTTCAACACAGGCCAAATCACAAACATCACCTAGTGAGGACTTGTGGTTCTTTCCCCCTTCATATGCTAAATTCAGGAGTATGGTTCAGGGATGAAAAGTTTTGTTTCGAATAGCCTCTGGATTTAAAATGAAGCATACCTCTTTTGCAGGTTTAACAGTACATACTTGCACAGTCTCCTTGAAAAAAAGCCAAACCCCAAGAAACTAATTTTTCCTCGAGCTTCATTTACACACCTTTACGTCATTAAAAAGTTAGAGACCTCAAGAGAATGTCGACAAAGCCTTAGGAGCACAAAACCAAGGAAGCACTTAAACAGAGTAATAACTTAAATACCTAAAAACAAACCTCAAGTCATTCACAGGCTATTGGTGAAAGAATTCTATCCTAGCAGGGGTACAGTTTCATCTAAATGCAAGAGTGAAGCGCTTAATCTGCTCACTTCCATAAGAAAATTATTTGCATACAATTTCTTAAGAAACTACTTTATTTTATAGTCAAGTAAGTGACCTAGTTGCAGTTTGTCTGTGGAGTCTCTCAGTTTTACCAAAAAAAAAAAAAGTCCCACAACAGCTGATTAGTTCTAAAGCCACTCTATGACACTGATGTCTTTTAATAGACGAAGCACCAAAGAACTTCATTGCTGTTAAAATAAGCATCACTGGCAGTAACTCTGGTTGAATACCCAAAATCAGTTTAGTACTCACCTCAGGTCTTAAAAAGCTGGACAGGACATTTGTGACCGGCTCTTGGAAAAGATTATTGCTTATTTAAAGGTTAGCTGTTATCTGTTATCCTGAACATTGAATTACTATTAACCACAAAAATATTTTCAATAACTTTGGAAATAATAAGCACAGATATAGGGGTTTGGTTGGTTGGTTGGTTTGGTGGTTTGTTTGTTTGTTTGAATTACAAGCAAAGCAGCTTAGTCTGAAGAAACGGTACAAGAGCCCAGAAGATCTACAAACTGGAAAAAAAATAAAATAAAGTCCAGATCCTTAGGGCTACCAACATCTCAGAAATCTAAGGGAATCTAAGGGTAAAGGTTCAGCAGTCATTTTAAAATTGCTCTTTGTTTTTCTAATAGAAATTGCTGAAGTTGTCTGCTGAAATTTATTTTATCCCTGGTTGCACTCAACCTTCTTCAGCAACTTATTTTAAGCTTGCCTTTTTCATACCTCATTTCAGCAGAGAAAAATACTTTTATTTTATTCAAAGCTTGAGGAAATTGAGTTGGATTATTCTGGAAAGTGTGTATACACTCAGATATGAGTACTTCACAGATTGAATTAGGTGTTATGGACATGGACCTCAAAAACAGTAGAAATTGGGGTCTTCATCCTTAGTTTGTCAGGAAGATCTGATGCCCTTCACACTAACCAAGGAAGTACTAAGATTTACATTCCTACTCATTAATATCTACGTGAAACCTGCTAGTTATATCTGTTGTCCTGCTTCCCCTATCTGGGACCAGAGCTAAACAGAGGAGGCCTCAACTTTAACAAGGGCATCATCAAGGTGAGAAATGTAAACTACTTCTCTTCTTCTTCCAAAGCTCAGCTAGGTGAGGGTATGAAGGCAGGTCCTCAATTCAGACAAAGACTTCTCCAACTCCTGGCTTTAGCTGCAGCGCTGACCAGCATCCCTGGTTTACCACAGACATGAGAATAACCACTTTGGCTTTTGACCCACCGAGAGAAAAATGGTTTGCTTTATCTGGGCAAAGATAGGTTCTAGTTTCCCCACTTGAGATCATGTTTACAGGTAAAATGATACTGTCTTGCATTATATCCCGTTGCCACCTAAGCGTACACTACTCACATTAGGAAAGAGCTGAAAATGTTACAGGCTTTGCAAGTTTAACATCTGTCTTATAGAGAGGTTCACTGCCTCTAGGGAAATCTGGGGTTCACATCATATCCAGCGGCCCAAAACAAAACATCTCCTTGTTCTCCTGGGGCACACTGTTAGCAAAGTCACTCTTAACCAGGATGAAGATCTAGTCAAAGAACATCTCAAGAAGCAAGTGAGAAAATTCAGGTAGGCAAGGACTAGATCATGTTGTAAAATTCTTTCTGTTCTAGCTGTTCACCATGTTCATGGGACAACCCTCAGTGCAAGAAAGAGGCCATGCAACTCTCAAATTTCACAGCCTGTGTGAAACACCCGTCACTCTTTCTCCAAGAAAATGGAAAAAAGACATTTTGATAACATTTCTGGTCTTATACTTGCTCAAGAAAGTAAGCTTTATCAGAGTAATGAATATGTTGGTGTTCACAAGGAATGATTCATAATGTTGTTATGAAATTATTTTCCTAAGGGCATTTGATGCTTAATTTTGTGGCCTCTCTTTTAGTTAAAAGGACTCATTTAACAGTATCAAACTTTTGCAATGAGTGACATTTTGAAAATACCCTTTAAGAAAATTCTGTGTCAGTCTTTACCGTGTGCTTCCATCAACGTAAGTTTTAATGCCACCTTCCTCTCTCACGTCCAAATGATTTTCTTCAAAGTCTCTTGCTTAAAACAGAACATGGAGAATAACTTGGAGGTAGGGGCAGGTCCAGCCACTGCTCCTGAAGTGTCTCCATGTGTGGCAGGGTGTCCATTTCCTTTTTAGGCCAGAACCTTACCCAGTGCTAATCAATATAGCTCTACTGGTTCCCTTTTACTGGCTTGTTAGAGAAAGGAGGAAGAAAGGCAGCTGGCAAGACATTTGCAGTATAAAAACACAATTTACAGAAACTGGTGCTGCCGTCATAATCATACAGTTGCTGAAGCAAGACCATCTCCTGCAGGAGCCCCCAGGAGATGCTAAGTGCAATGCACACATGCAGTCCCTCACGTACACACCGTTCAGCATGGGCTCATTAGGTTCGCAACTGAGTTTTTCCACCTGGCTGCAGAGAATCTTTTTAACCAAATGCTTAAAAGCCCATGTCTGCAATATTTATTTCAAACTCAGTTTTTGAGTCATGATTTACATAAATCACATAGTTGATTGCCTGCTTAGAAAACTACAGCATCCGTAGTAGCACTGCCTTATTTTGAGATTGTATTTCTGACGAAAGAACCTCAAGAGAGTACGTCAAGGTCTCAGATAGGGTTGTTCCACATGCACTATCCAGATGCTGATCAGCTCAAGAAGCAATAACAATCTGTCTGAAGTCTTGTGGGAGTGTATAAGAAACAAGTGTTACATGCTTTTTTGGGATAAGATGGACAAGATGAACAGCATGAGAAGAATACGGAGTCAAAACATCTGCACTTTCCTCTGAAGAGGACTGCAAGTACTTTGATACGCTGGGAAACTCGTGCGACAGGTTCTCAAAACTCACTCTTGAGCATCAATTTTTTAGTTGTTTTGTTTTCATTTTATTGAAAGGTAAGCTTTCTTTGGCTTCTTCATAGACATCAGTGTTTCTCTGAATTCTTGCCAATGAGGGCGATTCAGTCTTTGTGAGGTACTATGAGCAAAGCAATCATTTTCCATTAAGCATCCAGAGGGGAAAAGAAATATAACAGAAAGCATAAAAAATGAATTAACCTTGTTTTTTCCCCCAGAAATTTCTACCTGTAGCTTTAAAAAGTTTCAGCTTGACCTATAATATTTATGTTGATTCAAAGTTGAAGTTGCCCTGTTACCACTGCAATACAGAAAGGGAACTTCTGAGAGGAGCTGATTTTAGGTAATATATAATTTTACACTTATCTTTCACTTGCATTTTGATAATATAATGCTTATTCAGATGAAGATTCTGAACGGCAGCTAGCAGGATCACTGACTCCAAGAGCACATGTATAAAACAGGCTGCAGAGCAGCACAGAGATAGTTCAGCTGCCATGAAAAACCTAACTGTGGGTGGAGGCTTATGGGAATTAAAAAAAAAAATTAAAAAAAAATCAAAGACAAAACCTATTAAGTTTACTCTAAGCTCTGTGTGATGATGCCAGAAAATCACGTCTTTATTAAAATAAATTTTAACCAGCCACTCACCCCTACTGATGGCTGCCCAGCTTCATTGACCTGAGGGACTGGATTGAAATGTCTTTTACATAATGCTTATTTAGCAAGCAAATGTTAAATGAATACCTGCTATGGCTTTCTACCATGAACTACTACCTACTATGACCACCTCCCTATGGCTTCCAGTAAGCAGTTCTATTATTTCTGACTTAGCATGTCAGCTTGCCGTCTAATCTTTTCTTCAATATGGTAGTTACTCTGGATTTGGAAAGTGTGTAAGTCTTTTGTAAGACCCATGGTTGCAACATGACCAGTGTGCACACACATTACACAAAACTTTCATCCCATCAGTATTTAGAGTGCTATTAGTACCATTTTTGTTAGGTCAGTTGTGATCCGTGTTGCTGAACGATGGCACAAATGAAGTAAAATTAAGCAAATAAATAAAACTTGATTCGGTACTTGTTCACCTGAATTTCTGCTTTGTCTGTAAGGAAGGCTGGAAGCACACTCATGGAGTTGCCTGCACAGAGCTTCCAGCGTGGTCTTCTGTCAAGGCTGTGGGGACTTCAGCCAACTTGTCCTCACACAAACTGGATTGTGGCTATGCTTCGGCTCTGCTGTTGTGACAGCAGTCACACAGACGCACAACCCCTCTTTCCTACACATGCTGACCATGCTGAGCCAGGATATGTCAGCTAATCTTCAAAGTTCATGTACCCATCACTATACCCCACCTAATACCCATCACTGTACCCCACCCCACCTTTATGATTAGAATCGATGATCTTAAACGTCTTTTCCAACATAAATGATTCTATGATTCTATAATATACACCATGTGAGTGAAGCAAACTGAAACATAATGAAAGATATGTTTTTCGAATCATCTTTTAGACAAATCCTAAAATTCTGATGGAGTAACAGAAAAATATTACGAGTCCAACTCCAAACAGAAGATAATTGTCTCACATTACAAAAAAGTTTTAAAAAATCATTTTTCGATTGATATATGTTTTGGTTTTTTTTTTTTTTTTCCTTGAGGAAGGGAATTAGTTAATTTAAGTAATGTTGCTTTTATTTTCTTAATACAAGGAAACACCATTTTGCAGTTTCACTTTTTTTTCCGATTATTTATTAGCCTTCACCCAAGGTACAGATGAAGATTAGGGACTGCAAAGAAACTTAAAAATTAAGCCTACAATTAATGTTTAAAAGTAAGAAGATTATATTAACAGATCTTGTCACCTGTCAGCCTGACTGAATTTAATTCAAACCTGGTGTTTATGATGAAGGAGAATCATAGCTATGCAATGGAAAGCTGCCAAGAGACTTTGAACAGGTTAATTTCTTAAATAACAGTAATCTTACCCATTTACAACTTCCTCATGTGGTCATAATACCTGAGGAGACAGAGAAAACGGCAAGTTGTTGAGTGCAAATAAAAGTCAAATGTTGATTTTATAAAAAGAATCCTACTAGTGCAAGAACTGCAGTGCACAGAATTTTAAAGGTTAAAAGGTTTCAAGGAAATCAGAAACCTGAGAAGGTCAAGCTAATGTGCAATGGTACATTCCTACTGGCCACATTATTTCTGATACAAACCAGGCTGGTGTTGGCCTCCTTGGCCACCTGGGCACACTGCTGGCTCATATTCAGCTGGCTGTCGACCAACACCCCCAGGTCCTTTTCCTCCAGGCAGCTTTCCGGCCACTCTTCCCCAGGCCTGTGGCACTGCATGGGGTTGTTGTGACGCAAGTGCAGGACCCGGCACTTGGATCTTCCCCCTGTACTCAGCACTGGTGAGGCCGCACCATGAGTACTGTGTTCAGTTTTGGGCCCTTCACAACAAGAAAGACATTGAGATTCTGGAGTGAGTCCAGAGAAGGGCAATGCAACGGGTGAGGGATCTAGAGAACAAGTCTTATGAGGAGTGGCTGAGGGAACTGGGATTGTTTAGCCTGGAGATAAGGAGGCTGAGGGGAGACCTTACTGCATCCTGAAAGGAAGTTGTAGCAAGGTGGGTGTCGGTCTCTTTTCCCAAGTAGCAAGTGGTAGGACAAGAGGAAACGGCCTCAAATTGCACGAGGGGAGATTTAGATTGGATATTAGGAACATTTTTTTCCCCAAAAGGGTTATCAAGCATTGGAAGAGGCTGGTCAGGGAAGTGGTTGAGTCACCATCCCTGGAGGTATTTAAAAGATGCGTAGACATGGCACTTAAGGATATGGTTTAGTGGTGGACTTGGAAGTGCTAGGTTAATGGTTGGACTCGATGGTCTTAAAGGTCTTTTTCCAACCTAAATGATTCTATGATTCTATGATTTAAAATTAGCCACTGTCTTTCATCGATTCAGTGTCAGCTCTGAATACTGAATAACTGGCAGTGAAATGTCATAGCGCTGCAAAGAATTAATAAAATACCTAATGTTTTCAGATCAAATTATACCTAAACAAAATAACGTTCTTTGCATGTCTGAAGTGCCTTACATCACAAAATGTCAAGCCACTTCTCATGGAGTGATTGATATCAGCCAGAAATAGGGCCCTTGTCACATGAGCTTTAATCCTGATTTTTTAACCATAGACCTTACGATGTTTGTACTGTAATTTTTCAGCTTTTTAATAGGGGACCAAAGGTGGCATCGGTTACTTCCTGATCGGCTGATCTGTAAATCTGTTAATCTTTGGGTGACAGACACATGTTAGCAGTTTTATGCTGTAGCATATTTTTTATTATTTCCCCAAATTATTTTGATTTTTATCCAAAACAGTATGACCTGGAACTCAGATTAATACGGCATAGAAATATGAGCTGACAACACCCCAATATTTCCTATGTTTCAGAAATAAAAGTGAGCTTCAAAAGCCTTACAGAAGCCAAGCCAAAAATCAGTTCGGGGGTATGCATTTGTAAGGCTTTTTCATTTTATTGGATTTTCCCATCCCTGAATACAATTAGATGCATATTACAGGAATAAAATTACTATGAGAGGACACCTAGTGGTATTTTGCAGAAAGCCAGAGATGCACACTAGATTTTCTGAAGGCACTCAGTTCTTTGTATATATGAGATCAAGCTATTCATTAATCCCCACTGATGTCTAGGTTATGATACGGAGTACCAGATATTCCTTGAGAATACTAGAGAAAGTGTCAGATACTTGGCAACTAGTCTAAAGAAAACACAAACCCAGTTTACTACAGAATATTGTAGCATTCTGTCTGCACCTTTGGGGACGAAGCATTATTCCATAATAAAAGGGTTTAGTGAGTGCGGCCACTATGCACTGGCAAACAAGACCAAGACCATCTATGAGAAAACCACACAGAGCAAACACAAGACAGTCTAACCTGCAGTGAGCTACTCTGTTCACTTCATAGTTCCAGATTTGGAAGAGCAACAGTGACGAAGCTGAAGGCAACTGTGCAGCAGTGCCAAATTTAGACAAGGAGGTCTTTGGCCGTGATGGCGCCATCACCCACTTCAATGCAGTGGTGTCTAGATAAGCTAGATCTATGAACAACCCAGAGAATCAAATAAAGGAAGCCAACAGCAAAGTGCAATAGCACAAACAACTAGATTATAGCCCAGTAAGCATACTGGGATCAAATCCATGAGGCCTAGCAGGCCATGCAAGATTGTTTGAAAGCCCCTTCTCAGTTATTTGTAATATTTGTGATGCCATTGTAAAACAAGGGACAAACAAGAGTAAATACTAGCACAAAAGACAGTTAAAGTGAATTGCAAAAAGATAAGATATAGCAGATGTCTTGCTTGAAGCTTGCCAAGAAAAACCAGTCTGGTGGAACTACCAGGCAGTGAGTCAGTAGGAACATCGTTCAAGGGCTAACTGCTCTTGCACATTTGAAGCACTTCTGCTAGCAAAGGTACAAATGAGTATTAAAAAATCCAGATCCATATGAGAAATGCAGAGTTCTACTACAATTTTGTGTACAAAAGAGAAAGTATTTAACACATTCATTAATCTGATTTCCTGGTCCCCATTTTTATGTCTTATTTAGTAGTATTAATTTCTTACATGTGCAGATGTTTTGTCTTCATGCAGTTTGATAGCACAGGATCTCCTTCAAATATATTCTGTTCCTTACTGATGTTTCTTCCTGAGGTGATCCTTGCCATAAACTGTCTTGGCATGAGTAGGGAGTTTCAGCGTATCAGCAAAAGGATTTAAAGTGTGACAAATGCCTAGTAAACAACTAGAAGCAGGGTTAAAACCCAATTATCCAGTAAATGCTATTAATTATTGGGTTCCAAAACACCTATAAAGTTCCAGAACAAATGACTGTTGCGTGATCTCCAGTACAGGGGCTCACCCATCCCTGACCATTATCCCCCTTCTGAGAAGCACAGGCTCTATGATCTTGGCAAGCTTTGAAAAAGAATTTTTTTGTTGAGCTGTAGAAGAATATCCCATGCAAGATATGAACAGTAAAGACCGAAGTGAAATTGAGACAGTGATAATGACTCAAGAGAAAAAATAACAACAGGGAAAGTGTCAGACCTCAAGATAAAACATCGTAAAGTTAAAAGGCAACTCAGCAAGAATAAGGATGATCCTGTTTAAATAGCACAGGCCAACAGTTTCCTACTGGATTGTCAGCTGCTTGGCCAGCAGATTCAAGAACTACCTGCATGGGAGTGGTAGACACACTAGTGCTTAGCCTAGTATCACAGTAGTTCTAGCTATCTAATATGAATATTAGCCAATAAATAGTTGATGTGTACCTAAAAGTATAAGCCTGCTTGCAGGGACTCTGAACATACAAAAAGATGCTGAAATAAAAGCAACCAGTCGTCAAAGGTTACAGCAGGGTTGTGTTACAGAGAAAACAAATTTGTCGTTCTTTCCTGTGGTCAAAAATGGTGGTGAACTTGATGAACAAAGGACTGAAATAGGCAAGTTTCTGTTCTGGTTTAATAGCTTCTAGTTTTGTGGCTTTGATTCTCTAGCAGCCTTCTTGAGAAGATTTATGTGATTCCTTTGGCTCTGTAGATGTCTATTCCCAACATTTGCCCAATTTAATTCTTCAGTAAGACGAAACAGAGGAAGGAACATGTTCAAGACCACCATTTTTTTTGTTATCAACCAAACCAATCACCTAAATCAATGAAAAGGTGTACGCGTTTTAAGGGACACCCCGAAGCAGCACTGCTCACCATTTACTTTTCTTTAATGGGACAATCACAATTGCTAGCTTAAATCACATCCTACCCCTCCCAACGTTCAAATCCTTGGGCTGCCTGAAGAACTTGACTAAATAAAATCCTTTAATAACAAATGACTGAACCTAAGAGGGCAGATTTTCAGGCAGCTTGAATTGCTCTGATGAGCTTCCTTCATTCATGGTTTTCATTGCAGTAAAATATCCAGTCCTTGTGCTGATCACAGTAAACACAGATGAACCAAGATAGACACAGTTTAACAAAAACAAACCTTAAATTACTAATTGTGCAGGACTGCAGGAATAATTTGTCAGAAAGAAAACTGAGATCAAGGGTTTTTCAGTGTTCAATTTTTCAGAATCCAATAGGCCTCTCAGCTATTTTGCTTATTCCCATTCAAAGTGCTCTGCTTTTGAACAGGCAAAAATGAAAATAAGATTACCAGAAAAAGAGGGAGAAACTGTATCCAATCAACTGTGCAACTGAGACAAAGGTCAGAAAGCTCAAGTACCAGCAGTAATTTGGATAGTTGGACTAAGATGTTGAAGAGATGACTGGATGGTTTTGTTTTGTCTTTTTAATTATGACTCAACAGCAACACAGTGAGACAAAGTATATATATGTGTAAACATTTTAATCCTACAAAGTACATCAAGACACGACCTTCCCAGTTCAATGGGATAATAGCTACAGTTATCAAAAACCCCAGGAAATGCTGTTTGCGTGGGAAGTAGGAAAGGCAAAGGTTTAAGATACGCAGGTGCTTTGGTAAAACAAATGTATTATTGATTTTTACTGCAATAGCAGCCAAAGACCTCAGTGATGGGTTAAGGCTTTACTGGGTGAGGCACTGGAAAAAGCAAGAGAAGAGTCTTTGCCCCATTAAGCTCGTAGTCCCCTGGAAGACAGACTCTCTACAGTAGTAAAATGGTGAGGTGGATTGCTAGCATGGTGCATGGTGATATTGACAGAGTTTACAGCATTAAAGCCATATGAAATTTTATTGGGTGTAGGTGGCAAAGTTTTGGTAGCAGGGGGGCTTCAGGGGTGGCCTCTGTGGGAAGAGTCCAGGGGCTGTCCCATGCCAGACACAGCCTGTCACAGCTGGTTCCAATGGACCGTTACCATAGATAGAATCATAGAATCATCTAGGTTGGAAGGGACCTTTCAGATCATTGAGTCCAACCATCAACATAACACTGACAAAAACATCACTAAACCATGTCACTAAGCACCACGTTTACCCGTCTTTTAAATACCTCCAGGGATGGTGACTCCACCACTTCCCTGGGCAGCCTGTTCCAATGCTTGATAACCCTCTCGGCGAAGAAAGTTTTCCTAATATCCAACCTAACCTCCCCTGTCACAGCTTGAGGCCATTTCCTCTTGTCCTACCACTTGTTACTTGGGAGAAGAGACCGACCCCCACCTCACTACAACCTTCTTTCAGGTAGTTGTAGAGAGCGATAAGGTCTCCCCTCAGCCTCCTTTTCTCCAGGCTAAACAACCCCAGTTCCCTCAGCCACTCCTCATAAGATTTGTTCTCCAGACCCCTCACCATCTTTGTTGCCCTTCTCTGGACCCACTCCACAATCTCAGTGTCTTTCCTGTAGTGAGTGGCCCAAAACCGAACACATTACTCGAGGTGGGGCCTCACCAGTGCAGCATACAGGGGGACAATCACTTCCCTGGTCCTACTCACCACACTATTCCTCATACAGGCCAGGATGCTGTTGGTCTTCTTGGCCACCTGGGCACACCGCTGGCTCATATTCAGCCGGCAGTTGACCGACACCCCCAGGTCCTTTTCTGCCAGGCAGCTCTTCAGCCACTCCTCCCCAAGCCTGTAATGCTGCATGGGGTTGTTGTGAACACAATATGAAGGAGCCTTCATCACAGCCATGCTTATTTCTCAGCCATTCTGCTGTCGTTTACCTACCCCTACTCTGAGCTTAGAACTTGCTCTGCCCTGCAGCGGGGGGCGTGCTTCCCCTTACCAGGCTCTAGCCCAACCCAAATGGCCCATGTTTTTGACTGCCCATCCTCCAGTGTGGGTTCCAGTAAACGTCTAACTTTCTCTTGCACCAACTTGAATTCCAACTCCAGCCACGTTCTGCTCTATGTGAGAGCATGGTCTGTACTCCAACCTCGCCTTTCCCAACTCATTAAGCATGCAACTCTTTGGGACCTCTTCCAGAATGCTTGATCAAAGCTACTCTTCAGTGTTCCCTCATTTGAGACCTTGTCAGATATGTATGTCTCCTCTCAGTGTGCTGTAGACCCAAGCTGAACTCTTCTATAAACCTCTCCATGCCTAAACCAACAGATTCTGTTGGACAACCCCACTTTGCTGCTATTGAGAGAGGGGAGACACTGCGCTAGCTTACCTTGTTTTGCTGGAGAGCACTGAAGAAGGCTGTTTGAGGAAAAGCCTCTCTCTTTTGGGTGTTTTGAATAGAGAGATAGAAAGTGGTCCAGCATCACAGCACAGTGAACCTGTCCCAGCCTGAGGCAGGGGTGTTTAGCACAGGGGCACAGGTTTCTGTTTTGAGAGTGAAGTTTAACATTTGCAACTGATGCTACTGTGTCATTTAAAGTATATAAACATTGATTATTTAAGGTAATATGGTGCCTCCGTTAGATAGTTTTTTATAGCATTACGATGTATAAAAAGGTGTCAGGAGGATTTCAACATTCTCTACTGCCTTCCAAAGTTCTGAATCTAAACTTATGCTTCTAAAATAATTTTAGCTTTCTTCCCAGTTTAGCACTGAACATCCAACAGCTGCCAGCGGCCATGAGTAGGTTTCAGTTGCAAGAGCAGAATAGTTGGTGTTTTGAAAGGCTGTGTCCAAAATGAGTTTTGTTCTGCCTAATGGCCAAGGGGAAGATTTTCAAAGATCAGTATGTAAGCTGAAATTTAACAGGAATCAAGATGCCACTACAGGTTTACTTTGGAGGGGAAGAGGCTGAAGAGACCCATAGAAGCTGTTAGACCCCACTTGGGACGGCATTATGTGACATGGGCAGAGCACCCCATCTCTATCCACTCCTTGTTCAGACCACAATTAGGTCTAGATTTCCAATATATGGCTTAGAAATCGCGCCCCCCCCCACTTAAAATCTGCAGTGCAAAAGGCCAAGTGCTCTCCTTCCTGAAGGTATGGGGTCTGATGCAAAAAGGAGGGTCATTTATCATCCAGCTTTGAAAGAAGTATGAAGAAACAATTGCCTGCCCCTGAGAAGGAAAAAGCGTTGCATGACTCAGCTTTCCTGTTTAGTTGCTGAGAGCAGTTTTGGTCTGAAGGCAAAGAGGCTGAAGTACTGAGCAAGAGAAAAAGATGGTTCTGAGCGGCCTTGCACGCCGATAACAGGGTATTATTTAAACATTTCTTGTAAAAGCGTGGTGAAGAGCAGGGGATATGAGTTCTCGGAGCACATCCTACATTTATTAGACCTCCAAAGTATTAAAAAAGCATTGTTTGAATGCTCCTCACCATTAGGCAGAAAAGAAGGGAAGTCCTAACGGAGGCAGGAGGACAGCTTTCCACTCTGAAGGGGAAATTTACTTGGCAACAGTAGCCTCTCTTTTCCTGGCCTCCTCACAATCCTCATCCCTACCAGTCATCTGGCATGGGCTTTGAAACATCAAGTCATCATTATTCACTGTATTCCTAGCGTGACATTTTCTTCAACAGAATTTCATATGGTTTCTGTGGCATTTTGTTATTGATTCTTTTATGAATGTTAATAAGATTTTCTTAAAGGGAACTGGGGAAAAAGAAAAAGAAATAAGAAATTGAACTTTTGAGGTAAACAGAATGGAATAAAACAAAAAAAAAAAGGGAAAATACATCAACAAAGAAAAATATCTCTAGATTTTATATAAAAAAAATCTAGTTTCATCTACTTAGAACTAGTATATGAAAAAATTATCCTAGCATCTTACACTTGAAATGTTCATATGGAAGAGTAGACAATTAGTATCATGTTGACAGTGTAAGAAATATGAGTAACTGAAATAAAGGCTGTTAAAATGTTTAAAATTAAATTTGTCTTTCTTCATTCATACTATTTTCAAAATTGAATTCACATGCATGAAATCATACCACTGCTAAACACTTATCATCACTATTGCTTCAGTAAAAATGTGAGGGGTCAGAGTACATCTGTGAAATGCTTCAGGCCAAGGAGGAAAGGAAGGAAAATCTAACATAATGCTCCTGAGACTTCTGAGGGAAGAAAAAAAAAGCACTCCTGCTATGACTTTAAATGATAGTGAAAATGTATGAAAATGTATGAATTCAAAGTTCAAAGCCATATGAAAAAGGAATCTAAAACCTTCTGTATATAATCAGTATTTACAAAACCAACATATAGTATATAGTCAACATATATAAAACCAACATTTTACATCATACTACAGAAAAGCAAAAATGCATATACACAACAGCAGTTTGCAAGCATACATTAGGTAATCGTACCATGCAGCATTAAATATGTTTAGTAAGGATTCGGTTGGTTTCAGTTCACTGGGAGATATACTTCTCAAGCTTTCTTCTGTTTCCAAACGTGTATTTCTTGCATTTTTCTGGTGATGTGCTGTCAGGGTTTGGGGCTGCAAAGTAATATTACCTTTGTGCTGTGATGAAAATATGCCCTTGGGGTTAGCAAGCTCACAGAATGAATTGCTTCTAATATACCCTGTCTGACTATTATCCGCAGCTTTGATCGTACTTGAGCACAGAAGGTGAACCTTTCATATGGTGAGTGGGGAGGCAAAGTATCTGGCTGTTACTTTTGACTTTCCTACTTTTACTATGATCTCTTCACTTTGTTTTATTTAAACATCATTTTCTCCCCCTGGAAAATGAATATAATAAAATATATCAGCCTCATAAGCGTGACAGGAGGATTAATCAATCTACTTTTACAAAAATCCTTGAATGGAATGTGAGAGAACAGGAATTTTTGAAATTGTTTACTTCCAGAAATATTTCTCTTCTTCAGCTGCCTATCATTTTCAAATATGTTGCTCCAGCTTTTAAGAAAGATTTTCTTTAAGCTGTAGATAATTTAAAGCAGAGGAAAATTCCGAAAATACTCTCAATGTGTGAATATAGTCCTCCAAGTTTATTTTCTTAGCTGTATTTACTAAAGCCAGAGCACTTTGGAAATGATGTAATAATATACATGAAGCCTTGCAGACATTTTTCTGACATACACTCCGCCTGACAAACAGAAGCTGTGAACCTTTACAAGTGTATTAGCTAAAACTGTACAGCTGGGTTCAAGTTCACATGGATTGAAAGATCTGGTGGATCAAGTCTAAATTCTTTTTGGAAACATAGGTTGCTATAAATAAGCCGGATTACTTCTGTTTTGTAAGAATAAAATCTGTACATACACCCAAACAAGCAGACTTCCAGCATTTGCAAAAAGTGTGAGAAATCCTGTTTGCATCGTTCTTTCTGAAATTCAAAGGAATTTACACAGGAGGCACAGTATACGTGTATGGACATGTGTGTCCCAGCGGGGCTGTAAGGAAAGATAGGTAAAAATTATGATTTCAGTGGAAATATTAACAAAAGGTAAACGTTGGACGTGTTTTTTAGAACCGAGACTTTAAAATCATGTTTAGTGGTAGCTATGGCAGCTTGGAAAAGGAGACAGCTCAACACAGAACTCAAAAAACCTGCCCCAACCTCATTATTAAACGGATTAAGACAAAAAAAAAAAAAAAAAGGCTTGAAAAAGCCTCATTGGACATAAGACACCCAAATGACTTGGTAACAGACTCCAAAAGGAAATACCAAATACAGATGGTATTTCAGTTCTTGCTGTGAGATCAAGGGAACAGTTAACAGTTAATGGAGCGAGTTAAATACACCACTGTCAGTGATGATGTTTAGGCGTATGTTTTGGCGACCTCCAGCTACCACAAACCGCATCACATTCTCAGAGTCAAATTTAATATCTTGGGCTGGGGCATCTTCTGCCCTTGGAGCCCCATTCTTCCAGATTCTGTAAGGAATGCGCTTTTCTTATCTAGACTAATACTTAAATGGATTTTTTTTTTTTTAGTTGTTCTGCTTGTTGATGTGAATTAGATTGCCTGGAAGCAGAGCTTTTGTGACTCACTCATTTGTATATTCTTAGAAGAGATGGGGAGAGTGGAAGGAAGTAGCATGAATAAAATATAAAAATAAAATGCATTGCTTTGTCTGACTTGCTTGAAATGCCAGATTAGTGTCTGCTTGATTTAGTTCTTTTTTTTCCCTTGTCCATCTAACAAATAGTTTCATAGCACAGTGTTGAACACCGTTTATTTTTACCACTAAAGCCTTGGATCCCAGTAGGGGTTATTAGTACTATGACATGAGTTCTAAAAGCTCAATATCATGAGCACAAATCTTTTTAACGAGGAAAGATTTCATGTGCATCGCTCCTGAATATATTTGACTCTAAAGCACCTTCTCTAAATAAGAATATGTTTCCCATTCGTTTCTTGAGCCATTGTGTTTAAATAAAATCTTCCTCATGGTCCATTTAGTTTTGCTACCTGTACTTTACCCACTAGATCAAGAAACACAAAAACCTGGAAGTCATGATGCCTGCTTTTTGTACTCGTCTCTACCATTCACCTAGCGATCCCTGCTGTTTCAATTTCCTCAGCATTAAAGGGAGAGGGTGATAAAACTTTCAGACATTTAAAGCAATTTATACCAAGTTTGTGGTTGTTATTAAATTCCATAAGGTTGGCTTGTATTTTATATCTCTTCATACCAAATTCCAGTGCAGGTCTCAGGACATTTTACAAGTGATAAGTTTATTGCAGCCCTTCTGTGAGAAAAAAGCCAGGAGGGATCACATGAACTAGCCATACAATAGAGAACTCTCCAGAGGTTCATTAGTAGAGCTGATTGAAATTTGGATTTCTACTTTCTGATTAAGTTTTGAAATTTATCTTTTGTTCAAACTGGGAATGAAAACCAGTTTGTGGAACCAGTTTTCCTTTGGTTTTGTTTTGCAGAGGTCAGGGAATGTTAGTGATGAAAATTTCTTTAGGGAATTTGCCATTTTTAAAAGCGCAGTTTGAAAGTTGAAGTGTCAACCAGAACATTACATTTTAAAAAAAGTATTATTATTTAATGATTTTTTGTTAGTACCAATAACAACATTAGACCAATAGTACTGATGATGACCTAACTTCATGTGAAATAAACCAGCAGAGATTTATTAAGCATTATGGGCATTTGTCTCTTAATGATGATTGAGATATCTTCTTCTCTAAATCAAATAGTAGTATATTAGACCAGTTGTTACTAGTATTAATAAAGCATAAATGTGCAAGTGTCTAAACAGGAAAAAAAAAAAGGATTTCACTTGGTATTAATTAGCTACTGTATTTAATTATCTTGTGAAGAAAAGGAGTATTCCAATATTATAAAAAGACATTGAAATGATGCAATACATCATCAAGATACAAATCATGAAAAAATAAAAACCCATTCATAAACAACAAAGCTATTCGTGGACTGGTGTTAGACAATTCTTTTGAAATATACATTTTTCCTCTTTATCTGATTTGCTTAATCCTCTCAAGCCATTCCATTCATTCTTCCCTTCCACTCCTCGCTTAGAAAGTTTTCTCGGCTGGGGTGCATGGCGTTCTTATCCAGATTCCCACATGTAATTGTGAAATATATCTTTCTAAGTAGGAAAGTAATAACCCAAGATGTCATCCAAGCCTCAGCCTGCAGCCACCTAATCTCATCTCAATCTCCATTCAGCCTTTCTTTATGCCTCTTACCATACTGACTTTGTATGGCGACAAATATGTCACACTACAGACCACTGAGGAAATAGCAAGGTCACCTTTAACTACACATAATTCAGGAAGACTTGATATATGCTTAATATATGTTGTAAAACATGACTAGTCAAGAAAACGTCTTATCCAAGTGATTACGGTGTCCCATGTCTGATCTAATTAAGGCCAAATGAAAGAGAAAACAAACAAACAAACAAGAAAACCAAAGGAGGATAAGCCTTGTCTCCCCCCTCCAATATGAATCATTGCATAAATAAAAATTTGCATTTAGATAATCTGTAAGCAAGCTGTTCCTTTTCAGGAAAGGAGAGGGATGGGGCTGGTAGTAGCGTGTATGTCTGCGTTAAATTTCTGTGAAGCACAGATCATGATTAGAGGGAACGATCAGGATAGTAAATGATATATTTAGTTGTCTTTCCCTCCCCACCCCCCTCAATGAGTAGCTTCAGAGGGAGCAGACCTGTCTTCACATAGCCCTGCTACAGTTAATAAACAGAGGGAGGCTCCTGCAGAGGCTGACACAGCGCATCAGTTCAGTCCTGAATGGCACGCTAGAGAAACTTCTCTCTTTTTCCTCAACTGTAAAGCAATAATCTCATCCTGTGAACCACGGATACTTCTAAGGGTGCTAAGAGCAGCAAACCTTGTCACGATATATTTGAATTCAGTTTACAGGATGTTGCACCTGCACTGAATAATTGTTAAAGGACTGCAACTAAAAGAAGGTAGCTAGCTGCTGTGAGAAAGCCTTATGTACTGATTTTCATTTGCAAAGCTGTATAAACATATAAGATTTAATCAACTGAATTAACTCTGTTTGTTAGATGAAAATTTAGATCATCCTGCAGCATTGCACTGCACGATCTGATGCACTTACGTAGCAGTTCTAGGATGCTCTGTTACCAGTGACTCCTTTTATACACTGGTTTCAGCTCGTTACCCTGCCGTGCCTTGGCAGACTGTCTGTCTCCTTTTATTTTTCCTCTTAAAAGGATTCTTTGCTGCCATCTACTTGGCACAGTCAATTACAGCAGCACAGAGAAGTAGCATCTAACCTTCACTTGAATAAGGTGCAAAGCAACGGTACAGAATATTTTTCTTTTTTCTACTTCTTTTCTTGATCTCCTTTTAACTACAGTCAAATTCACTCAGCAGAGCACCGAGGCGACTATACTGCTGCTGTCTAGTTCATCAAAAGCTGTTTTCGATAGTGTTGCAGGGTACACCTCCTTTGAAATGCGTGATAATTGACAGTTGCTTTGTGCATTTTGGTTTGGGGAGATTAATTTTCCATTTTGGTTTGCTACTTTTTCAAATCAAGGTACAATAAGCTGCACCGTGACCTGTTTGCTTAGATTTTATCACAGTCAGAAGGCTCAGTGCTTAAACCTCCCAAGCAACTTTTTGGTGAGGATATACTGCTGAGCCACAGTACCTGTCCCTTTTTGAATGCAAGCATGCAACCCAGTAGTATTGTAAATCCAGGAGAACATCTGTGCATGTATGAAGAGCTATTTCTTCCTAAAACTAAGGAGGATACATCAGAGGGGTTAATTCACCTTATTCACCAGCACAGAGGAGTGTAGCCACAGTAGGCAAAGGATTCACCAGTGAACTACTTTCTCCATCATGTGGCCCTAAGGACGCACCTAGGAAATGCTAATGAGGGATGAGAAGGGTGATAACAACTCCCTTGGTCTGTCTAGTTAACTCAGTCCCAGACAGATCACTAACCTTCTAGCTCCCTCATCCGTCATCGGCACAGCTGGCTCTGCCAGTTTTTGCAGTGAGGTCCAATTAAACTGTTCATAACAAAATACATTAGTCAAGGAAACAGAGGCATCTTTCCCCTTGCTGGGTCTATGTTTGCAACACACAGGGCACGTCAGAACAGCCCTGCCTGATGTCTGTGGCTTGTTCTGCGGACACGAGAGGATGAGTGAAATGTGGCGTTTCAGAGTATGGCTACTTTACAGACCAAACCAAACAAAAAAATCAAGCCCAAACAACAAAAAAGGAGGTGTTCATGTTAGATAACTGATTAGCCAACTCATGTTAAATGACAGTGATAAGGCAACTCTTGTTTTATCTTGGGTTAGAAGCTTGAGCTGTCACAATTAATTTGATGTGTTTGATGGGCAGGGGTGGTGAGAGAAGAGGTTGTGCAGCCTCTTCCCTGTCATGTGACACACAGCGTGCATCCCACCAAATTATCACAATGGAACAGAGGGAGCTAACATGCCTTTTTCACATACACACTTTGTAGCTAACCTTTCCATAAAAGCAGTTGCCTTTCAACAGGAAGACAGGACTCAAACACATCATATAAGTAAGGGAATTATTTAGGGGTCTTTTGGGATTCACGCAAATGCAGAATGTCATCAGTCCTCTAAAATGATGTTCAAAAGACTGCTATTTTTCAATAACTCTTAGCTGAAAGAAGAGGAATAGCAAGAGAGCAGTATTACATGTGCTGCCTGTATTGCCATTACCTATTATATGCATTACCAGGAGTGGATTTGCTGAGTGCCGTGAGTAAATAGCACCAATGACAAGTAGCCATTTTAGGGACGTTTTGACTAGCCAGGAACTTGAGGAGTTAAGACAGTCTTTTACCAAGGGATGTAAAGTGTGCTGCCCCTTCCAACTTTTTTTTTTTTTTAATTTATGCAAATAAGTTTAGGGACTTTCCTATTCTGAGGTCAGCAGTTTCAGTTTATCTGGTCTTTTCCTTTATTAGCAGGGACATTTTGTGAAAAGAAGATGCTTGTCATCATCAAAACCTGTTGTATCACACTGGCCGGTGATATCACACAACAGTCTCTGGAGAGTGTTCCAGAAACCAACCTTTCAGACGTCTCAGTAGACTTCTGAACACTGCCTAGTAGCCCCACTTTTTAACTTTCCTGGTTTGAGCTTGGTACCTACAGCATATGAGAAGTCAGATGTGACCAGCTTCTTTGCAGGATTTGTGTGTGAGGTGTATGAGAGGAGGAAAGAGAGAGTGACAAAACCCCCACAAATAATAAAGACAGGAAAGCCCCACAAAGCATCCAGAAGAGCCCTCAGAGAAACAGAAAAATTGAACACAGTTAACAAGCATGAATTGCCCAATGACAGACAGGAGAGGGGTGTTGGACAACATATAGACCCCACGTAACTTGTGAAGGAAAAGCTGACATACAAGAAATGGTGGTCTATAAGGGTTGTGCTCTTTCCTCTTTTCTCCTGCATCAGGTCACATCATAGGTAGCTTACTTAAGCACAAGGGCTGCCATCAGATCTCCTTAGACCTCCATACTTCACTGTAGGACTTCCCCTTTGTCCCTGGCTTTCCCTAGAGCCACAGGGGCTCCCTAGCTCTTCTCCAGAGCTGCTTTTGGAGCCCAGGGCTCAGGAGGGATGTGGCATGGGCCAGCTTGACAAAAGGTCAGAAGATGGGCCAGATGAGCAATTCCAATGCTAAGCACACAGCCAGCTCCAGGCCAAATCCCAGCAATGTCTCATAGATACCCTACAGTGCCCTTGCCCTGTGGAGAATGTAGTATCCTGATGTCTCTGCATAAATCTAAGGTGTTGACTTGGTGACACAGGACCACTGGAAAGCCAAGAGAGTATTTTCATATGTCCGTTGTCTCCGAGCTGTGGAGGGACTGGAAAAACACAAGAGGATCATGATCCACAGCAGGTCTGGGGCAGCGGGAATAGAGGTCTGAACTTGGGATTCCTTGCAGGTGCTTTATACTGAGCTCCGGCTATGCATGCATGTACGTAGTGTGAATCTTTAGAAGTTCACGTCCATGACTCAGCTTACCTTGTTACCCATGCCAACATGTGAAGTCCCATGTGCTCTCTCTCATGTGACCAGCAATCGCACTATGGGAACACATATATGGAATTAAGCTACATGCAGTCCAAATACCTACAGCCTTCCAGGCCATATGAAGTTGAAGAAGCTGCAGCAGGATGCTGCTCCAAAGAAATTGTCTTCCAGTGAGGTATTGCTAGAAATACTGCTGAGTGAATCTTGATGCTCAGGGCCTGCCTGACCTTCAAGATAGGTGGACTAACAGTGACGAAGAAAACAGCCTTGAAGAAAGTCAGCTTGCGCTCCAGAATAATATACACTTCCTCTGCACAATCTCAGTGCAGTGGCTGAAATAAAACTATATTTGCAGCAGTCAGCTAATGTTTTTGTCTGCAAGGCTGAAGGATGCCAGGTCTGCTCGCTTGGCATGAGCATTAGGGTTTCTAGTACACAACAACTTCCATATCTACGTAGGTATATATGGAACCTTGTTCTTAGAGGGAGACTGATAAGTTTGCCTTTTGAGCCACAATAAAAAAAAAAAAAAGATGTGCTTTTTTGATGGAAATTAGTTGCATCATTTACTGTACTAGCTTCTCTGTTAAGTTTATAGATATGCAGAGGACAAAATAAGATCTTATGCTACTGAATAGTATCGAAAGAAACATGTTTGGGGATAAAAGTGTGTTTTTAACTCATTAGTCTCATAATTAGAAGGCTCTATTCTTTATCCGCATACTTTTGGGAAGATTAGAAAAACAGTGTAAGCTGGTACAACAGAGAAACATTTGACACTTTTGGGTTTGTGTAGAGCAAAAGATGTACATTAAACAAGGCAGACATTATTTTTACCATTTTTTAATGAAGAGACGAAGCCTCAGTATTAATTGAAAGAAACTGGAGAAGTAACGAAACTTTAGTGACAGATCAGTCTCTCCTTTTACATAACACACCTCCCACAGGCTCTCCCCATATAACAAGTGATGCACAACATGAATAACGGGCACCGTACCTTTCAGTAACCACTTGTAAAACACTCTGGAAGTGAAACAAACACAATTATATCAGTGAAAATTTGCACATCCCTTGTGGATACTAATGGACAAGTCCTGACACAGAGCCCAAAGCTAAAAAGCGCCAGCTGCTCTCAGCACAGCTTCAGCAGGAGTCTCATTGGAAACGTACCCAGAAATGACCTTCCTCTTGCAAGAGATAAGTAGTTCTGAAATGGAAATGCCAGGGCAAGCACAAAGGAGTCGTGCTGAAGGTTGGACACATCCCCTGCCAGACAAGCAAGGGGAAAAAAAAAGAACAAGGAAGTGGGAGTAAACAAAATGCTGCTAAATGAATGTAATGTAATGTAATGTAAAGCCACTTTTCTGCTTCAATTATCCTTGCCTTGGTAAAATCATCTCAGTGTTTCCTAGCCACTGGCAATCAGAGTCTGTTTATTCAAACAATTCTATAAATGGAAATGGAAAACTAAATCCCTTAAGACTGTAAATAACTAGGGTGCTGCATCCTGAAACATATGAAATATTAAACAACACACTACCATTTCCTGGAAAAAAAAAAGATCATGGAAATTCTAATTTGAGCATGAAATTATTCCTTTTAGAATTGCTTAAAATGTAATCATTGGGTGAGATACTATTACTTAAATGTATTTGTAAGTGGAAGAAGAGTCCTCGCCCTCATGCCTCGAGGAGATACAAAAATAATAAATGTTAAATAATAGTCAGAATCTGCATAAACAAGTACATCTGTCATTAATTAATAGCCTGGCAATATCATTTGGAAAAAAAAGAAAAGAGGAAAAGACTAAGACATGAAACAAAACAAGAAGAGAGAGAACAAGATGCCACAAAAAAATGATGAAAACCATATGTTCAGCCTGAGATTTTTACAGTCTCTTCACATCACAAACAGGCATTGTATGGGGTAAGCCAACGCAACAGCAGTGCTGTCAACTAAAAAAAAAAAAGAAAAAAAAAAAGATAATAGGTCCCTGTATCTGTATTTATGTTGAATGTTTAATTGCCTCTTCCTCAGAGGCCTTTTTGTTCTGAAGTTGTCTTTCATTCCAGAGGCACTGGGGTAGAGGCGTGAATCCAGCTCAGTCAAGACACGCTCTTAAGACAATATGAGCAGAGACTCAACTCTGTCTTCTAGCGTTCACCAGGAGCATCCAGTTTGCCAAAGAAACCTGATGTTCTTATGGTAGACACAAGATTATTGCCACAAATGCACACCGGGCAGCAAATCTGTCCCACAGCCTTTACAAAAAGTGATCATAATCATCCAGAAGTGAGAGCCAGGGACTGACTCATCTGTCTGCCTTCGCTTAGTCGGATTAAGAATCACCTAAGCATGGCACATCACAGGAAAAAGGCAGGTAATTGCTTTCTACCAACACAAATCAAAAACTGCTTAGCTATACATGGTGTACCCACTACTGCTACCTCCTCCAAACACCTTAGCAAAAAGAATTAACTTAAGATCAAAAAGCTGCTATGTCCCATGTCTCCCACCTAAAACTCCACAGAGATGTGGCATTCAACACCACACCAAGGGTCTGTGTCTGCATCTGTGTCTGTGTCTGCGTCTGCGTCTGTGTCTGCGTCTGCATCTGTGTCTGTGTCTGCGTCTGCGTCTGTGTCTGCGTCTGCATCTGCGTCTGCGTCTGCCTCTGCGTCTGCGTCTGCGTCTGCATCTGCATCTGCATCTGCATCTGCATCTGCAACAGCTCCAGCTCCAGCTTCAACCTCAACCTCAAGCCCAAACCCAACCACAACCCATACAGGAGAGGCTTAGAGAGGGGCAAAAGCAGAGAATAAGCAATGCAGTAGGCAGTGCTTCATGTGATGTGGCTCACATTATTATTACCAGCTAATTATTAGTGATGAAGTTCCTAATGAGTCTGGGTTTTTGGTTGTCTTTGGTTGGTTTGTTGGTTTGTTTGTTTGTTTTTTTAAATCTATTAGTTTTCATGGTACTTAAAAGAAACACATTATGCTGTCTTCTACTAAAGAAATTGCTCTGCTCAGGATTAGGATCTAGCATGTGCTTATAGCTGACATCTCATGAGGATTTCTCTGTTTTAACTAGCACGGTAGGTAGCTAACTGAGTATTCACTGAGACAGCCAAGCCCCTGAAGTTTGCAATTTGAACTTTGAAGTATGATACCAAGTAGCTTACAGCTTACTACAGGGGAGATAAACTCTTAACTTGGATACTTCTCCTTGGCATTGCTGGACAACCTCTTCTTTAGGATGCAAAAGACTTGAAGCGAAGAACCACTCAGCTTTGGAGCTCAGACCTCATTTAAGTTAGAATACCACAGGCTGTTACAGGCCCCATTTTGTGAAAAACCTGTGTTAAATTTGTGGCTTGTTTCCAGGTATTTTACAGAATGATTGCAAACAGCATTGGTTTTCACTTCCTATCCAGAGCTGATATGCCAGGTCAGCACTAGGAGGACTGCTTTGTTAACACCTTCATACACCGTATGGAGGAAAAGAAGGGGGAGGGTACTTACCTTTAGAGCTACTTTACCTCCTGCATTCATGTTCTCCAGCTGATACAAGTTCCTCATGTGCAGTCTCATGCCTTAACATTTCCCCAGCTGCACCCGAGGGTCAATGCGGCTGCTTTACTTTTTTTTTTGGGGACAGACACAACATGGTCCTGACAGGCCAGTTAGTGACTGGTGTGGAGCCACAGGGACCAGGGCCAGAACACACTGGCTTCCTCTGATCTTGAAAGCTAAGGAAGCTCAGGCAAAGCTAATACCCAATAGACATCATCTGGGAATCTCAGTTAATGTAGGTACCAACTAAGGAGATGAGGTTCAGCACAGTCAGCCTCACTTCTGTGCCCGGTAAGATCATGGAGCAGATCCTCTTGGAAGATATATTGAAACATACAGATGATAGAGAGGTGATTAGAAACAGCCAACATGGCTTCACCAAGGGCAAATTGTGCATGACTAACCTAGTGGCCTTCTACAGCAGAGTGATTGCATCAGTGGACAAGGGAAGATCTATGGATGTAATCTACCTGAACTTCTGTAAAACCTTTGATTTGGATCCCCGCAACATTCTTACCTGTAAATTGGAGAGGTATGGGTCTGATGGATGGACTGTTAAGTGGATAAAGAATTGATTGGATGGCCACATCCACAGAGTTACAGTGAATAACTCAATGTCCTAGTCGAAACCAGTAATGAGTGGTGCCCTTCAAGAGTCTGTATTGGGACCAATAGTATTTAATATCTTCATCAATGACATAGGCAGTGGGATTGGATTTACCCTCATCAAGTTTGCAGATGACACCAGGCTGAGTGGTGTAGCTGATTCACTAGAGGGAAAAGATGCCATCCAGAGGAACCTGGATGGGCTTGAGGAGTTTGCCCATGCAAACCTGATGAAGTTCAACAAGACCAAGTTCAAGGTCCTGCACCTGGGTCAGGGTAATCACCAGTATCACTACAGACTGAGGGATGAATTGATTGAGAGCAGCCCTGCAGAGAAATACTTGGGGGTACTGGTGGATGAGAAGCTCAACATGAGTTTGCAATGTGCACTTGCAGCCCAGAAAGCCAACTGTATCCCGGGCTGCATCAAAAGCATGGCCAGCAGGTCGAGGGAGGTGATTCTGCCCCTCTACTCTGCCCCGGTGAGACCCCACCTGGAGTACTGAGTCCAGCTCTGGGGTTCCCAGCACGAGAAAGGCATGAACCTTTAGAGTAGGTCCAGAGAAGGGCCACAAAAATGATCAGAGGGTTGGAACACCTCTCCTAGGAGGACAGGCTGAGAGAGTTGGGGTTGTTCATCCTGGAGAAGAATAGGGCTTCAGGGAGACCCTATTCTGGCCTTTCAATACTTAAAGGGTGCTTACAAGAAACACAGAGAGAGACTCTTTATCAAGGCCTCTACTGACAGGACAAGGGGCAGTGGTTTTAAACTGAAAGAGGGTAGATTTAGATTGGACATAAGGTAAAAAAGATTTATGATGAGAGTTGTGAGACTGGAACATGTTGCCCAGAGAAGTTGTGGGTGGCCCATCACTGAAAGTCAGGCTGGACGGGGTGTTGGGCCTGAGAAGACTTTGGCATGGTAACCCAGGATAATTCACCTCCCCCATCCAAGTCTGTAGAGTCCCAAGAGTATCTTATCTTGTTGTCAAGGTAACCCAGGATAGTTCATTTTCCCCCCCATCTGCACATACCCTTGCAAGAGTGCCAATGTGATGTCCAGCTGCAGATCTTGGAATTCCGACAACAGCACCTGCATTACATCAGCGAGTTTTCTAGTGAGCAAAACAAGACATTGCATATGTAAGATATGTTAATCAGTGCACGTTTTATTACCCATCCCTGTGATGCTTTCCCTTGAGTTTCACCCTCAAGAAGGGCTCCGCTGCAACAGGTCAACATTTTTACTAGCATTGGTGTCCCAGGGCTACCACTGTGGTAATCCTATCCTTTCAATAAAGCCAAAGCTTTCACCCACTGAGTGTCATGCCTTGTCCCTGAGGGACCTGCACCTGCTTTTTGCTCGTAACATGGGTCTTTGAGCAGCCCAGTCTAGTGAATGGCAGGGGACTTGGACTAGATGATCTTCAACGTCACTTCTAAGCCAAACTATTCTGTGCTTCTATGACAAGGGGATTTTGTTGGAACTATTGTCAGAGTTTGGGAACTAAGGAAATGTGGACACAATAGTTTGGGGAAAGATGAAGAGTCTGAAGAAAGCACATTTTTCTCTATCAGGCACACACATTCATTTTCTGAATGGCTAAATTGAGAAAAGTACTTCACTGATGGCTCCTTTAAAATGTAGTCAGATTTGTTGAGGTTACCCAAGAATATGGAAAACAGAAACCGCTTAGACTTTTTGTTCCCGTGTTGTACAAACAGTGGGACACTTTATATTTTTCCTTGCACAGAACAATTCCTTTTGTATAAAACAGAATTATACTTAGCGGGAAGATAGCAATAGTTTCTCTTTATGACAGGCTCTCTGTCAAACCTCATTGTAACTGCTATCTTCTAGAAAAATCAGTGCATTTCACAAACTCATATTCTTTTCCTCAGTGAACATCTTTTCCATTTTTGCAGCAGTCATGCAGGGAGTGCTGCCTCTGCCAACAGGCTGTCATGGTTTGCTGATTTGTCACTGTTGCTCCATCCCTTCAAGACTCCTCTGGACCCTCTTTTGTACAGCCTTTGCCTGTCTTCAGACAAATCTACATCTTTTCTGCTGACCTGCAACTTCAGTATCACTGAAAAAAAGTAAAAATATCCAGGTTCCTTCATGAAGGACAGAACTAATGAAATGTGGTTTCCTATACCTCTAGTTTCAGAGTTGGGTTCGCTGGTGTTAGCAGAGTGCAAAATTTGAATCTTGTTTTAGAGGTGTGTGTGTCCCATGCTGATTCTCTAAGTTCTCACAGGAATTCACAGCTGTTCTTTCAGTGGGTTCCCAAGAGGCTGCCCTCGCTCTTCCCAGCCATTTATTTCCACAGATTGCAGGCTCTTACTCCTCTGTCAGATTTGGTTGACACAGACAGTGTGATCACCTCATTTTCCTGGTTGTTTTTATTTGTTGTTTTTTTTTTTTAAATCTCCACCTTTGTCGGTGTACTTTTTCAGAGGCACATGTTTTTATGGGTATAATAATAGTTACAGGGTGATTTTGTGCAGAGAGGTTTTAAATTCAGTGTATGGCAGCATTCTGTTTGGGGCGGGGAGGCAAGAGGGCAAGTCAGGGATCTAAAAAACATTGATATGAACAAGAAATGTGTTTTTCCTGTTGAAAGTTAGAAAAAAATGGAATTGCTCATACTATTTTTATTGCAAATAATATTTTACTTTTAGGTTTTATGGCTTTAGAAAACCTAACAGAACAAACATGAGATCTTTCGGGATGAACGTCTTTGTACTAAGCACTCTATACATTCACAATTGTTCCATTTTATATTTCTGTTGAATAACTGCTCCATCTAAACTGAAAATTTCTGGCTGACTCCTTCCATCCGCCTCCCCAAAAGACAGTTAAGTAAAATCCAGGGCAGGAACCTAATCACTAAGCTGTTTATGCTGAAATACATACCTAATTCTAATGTTGCTTCAGGAGTGGCTGCTTGTTAGTTATCCCTTTTTCTTTCGTTGTGGAATTTGATTTGCTGCTCTGTGTAATTCCTATATGGTGTTGCAAATAAATACCTTGTTGCAAATATTAAGGAGTAATTAGGAGATGAGAATGCTAGACTGGATTGCAGGTGAGCACAGTGACTACTAGCACATGGTGACTTGTCTGATCATACGGGAGCTTTTGAAACCTTTGTTCCAGGATTAAAATTTCTTAGCCAAATTGCTGGAAAAACTTTGTAGAATTTGTACATCTTTTTTTTATGGAAGATATTTGCACATCTTACTGTAGAAACAGAGTACACATAAGCAATGGCATATCAACAACGTCCTCGAAATTATCCAGAATTGTTATCAAAGGAGTACTGCTCCTGGAAAAGGATAGCATATATCTAGTAGGGCCTGCTCCCTGAACTGCCTGCAGATAAATTCTGTGAAAGCTGTATTATCCACAGAATGACTGCATCACAAATACCTACATTCCACAGGCCATAAAATATTTTAACACTAAGCCAAGCAGTTCACTACAAAAGATTCAAATATACCAAAATATTGTTTCATGTAGAGAGAGCAAGAGACATTTTGGGTGGTGCAATGGCCCTCAATCCTTTTAATACCATGTAATTTTCCTAGGTGAAGATGTCCATCCAGATGATGTCAACACTATCTCCCGTAATACCCTCATGAGCAAAGTGTTGTGCAATTTGGTATACTCCCCATATAGGACTTGTTTAGTATAACTTACTTAGCATTAGTAGCTAAATTTGCTGAAGCCTCAGGCCGCAAGCTGTGAACTTTTACCCAGGTATGCTGAACTTTTACCTAGCTAAGTGAAAGAAGGCCCCAGAGCCAGTTTGAGCTGGAAGATAAGGAAGGCCTCTACAGTCATCATCTGATGCAGCAGCCTTAAAGATAAGAGAAGAAACAGCTCACATCATAGAGACGATGAAGGGAACCAAAGAAGAACGGGAAGACCCCAGACACTAGTATTGCTACTGGCCAGAATTTGCAATGGCCAGAAGTGTTGCATGAAGCGTGGGGAATTTAGATTGCAAGGGTATAATTGCCCAGAGATTTCTTTGTTTGGGGTCCCTCTTTGGAGGCACCTGGTTGAAGCTGCTCCGCATGTCAGATAAATAAACCACTTATTTACTCAGTGGATTGGTGACTCAGCTCCTTCAAGTAGGAATCTAGGGCTCAGCCCTGTTGACGGTGGCGTAATTCCTGCAGGAGGCATAATTCCCTCAACATGGACCAAGTGTGTTGACGGTGGCATAATTCCTGGCAGGTGGCGTAATTTCCTCAACAAAGAGGTTAGGTCAGTGGACAGTGAAGTGGATTAAAAACTGATGAACTACTGAGCTCAAAGTGTTTCAGTCAGTGGCACAAAGTCCACCTGGAGGCCAGTCACTAGTGTTGTAATACAGAGGTTGATACTGGGTCCAGTACTATTCAACATCTTAATTAATGGCCTGGATGATGGGGCAGAGTACGCCCTCAGCAAGTGTGCAGATGTTGCAAAACTGGGGGTAGTGGCTGATACACTAAGTGATTGTGCAAACCTCCAGAGGGACCTTAACAGGCTGGAGAAGTGGGCTGACAAGAATGTTTAACAAAGGGAATTGCAAAGTCCTGCACCTGAGGAGGAATGACCCCGTGCACCAGTTTAGGCTGTGGACTGACCAAATGGAAAGCAGCTTTGCAGAAGAGGACTTGGAGGTCATGCTTGACAACGTGAACATGAGCCAGCAATGTGCGCTTGCAGCAACAGAGGGTAACAATATCCTGGGCTGTGTTAGGAGGAGTGTTGCCAGCAGGTCAAGAGAGGTGATCTGTCGCCTCTACTCGGCACTGGTGAGGCCACATGTGGAGTGCTGTACCCAGTGCTTGGCTTCAAGTCACAAAAGAGATGTGGACGTATTGGAGCAAGTCCAGCAGAGGGCCATGAAGATGATTAAGAAACTGGAGTATCTGTCATACAAGGAGAGGCTGAGAGAGCTGGGTGTTTAGCCTGAACAAGAGCAGGCTCTGGAGGATCTTGTCAATGTGTAGAAATACCTGGTAGGGGAATTAGAGGAGGTGGAACCAGACTCTTCTCAGGGGTGTCCAGTGATGGGCAAGAGTCAATGGGCACAAATGGCAATATAAAAACAAAACCATTTTTCCTGTGAGAGTGATGAGAGGCACAGATTTCCCAGAGAGGTTATGGAGTCTCCATCCTTGGGAATATACAAAACATGACTCAACGTGTTCCTGGGCATCCTGGTCCAGCTGACCCTGCTTTGAGCAGGGTGTTGGACTAGCTGATCTCCAGAGGTCCCTCCCAGTATCATTAGTTCTGTGATTATGTGATTTAGATATACCTTGCAGGCAGGTAAACTTTATGTAAGTGATTTTATGCATTGATAAAAATAAACAGATAGGGAGTATGCTTTGCTGGGTAAAAAACTGTCTGGCTTGCAGGGTCCAAAGAGCTGTGGTGAATGGAGTTAAATCCAGTTGGTGGCCAGTCACAGGTGGTGTTCGCCACGGCTCAGTATTGGCATTGAAAGGCATTCAAGGCATTTCTGCCTTGAAAATTGTGAGGTGGATCACTGCAGGTTTTGGTGAGAGTGGTCCCTACTCCACGTGCACATGGTCTGCTTGACACAATAGGCATGCCAGATGTCCATTAGTTTACCTAGAATAATTCTGATCAGCCTCCAGGTTGTCTGGAAATGCTGGATAAATGTCACAACTTCTCAAATTCCTGTCAGACATGATAAAACTTCAAGTGAACTAAAACATTTCCAGGACACTTGCCTGTTCCCATCTTTGATTTGCATATCAAAACACAAATAGATGAGTCAAAATAGTGAGCAGAGACACCGCTATGACTTATTTTCACCTTTGCTTACCAGCGTTTGCCATTGTATCATCCCTGCTGCATTAAATGAATGAGAAAATTGTGGGTAAAGGAAAAAAATCTGGCTGCAAAGAAGTCCAGAAGAACATCTGCCCAAGTAATTTTTATGTGTGTCTCCTTCCTTAAATAGAGAAAACATCTGCTTGGTTGTAAATGGAAAATGAAAATGAAAAGAAAAAAAAAGAAAAAGAGAAAAAATTCTTTTTATTGAATTGGATCAAAAAAGTTAAAGATGGTTAAAGAAATGCAAATAATGAACATCAGAGTCCAGATATGGGTCTATAGTATTTAGTCACTTAATTGTTTCATTTTGAAGTCAATGTGAATTAGCCATCTGTTTTATTTTTAGAGACCTGGACTCCAGCTCTGGTATTCCTGCCACACCACTGCCTGCCTTTCACTCTAGCAGACTGCTTAGCACCAGACCAGCGGTGAGGCTGGAAGTGCTTCACAGACGGTGTCCTGACCTGAAAGCGCAGACCCTGGGTTCTGTTTAATTAGTCACCACGTGGCCTCTCCTGTACAAATAACTCTAGCCCCACTCTCCAGCCACAACCTGCTGTGCCTTGAGATGGAAATGTGACACTGAAACCAAAGGTCCAGCTAGTCCACTGACCTGTTTCTGACAGTGTCCCACAGTAAAAAGCTCTTAGACCAGAGCAAGGATGGAGATAAGCCTTACCCTGCCAAACTTTTGCAGACTAGAGCAGGAGTTATTTTAAGGGCTTCCTCAGTAGAAGATTAAAGCTGGAGCAAGCCAATTAAATTACTTTTTAGGGGTCTACTTTTCATGAACTTCTCTAGTTTCATTTTTAACTATACTTTTGGTCTTCACAATGTCCTGTGTCAGTGCATTGCACAATTTATACTCTTTGTAAAGGAACATTTCCTTCTGTTCACTTTGGCCCTTGGGCCTGCTAATTTCCTTAGGTGTTCCCTACTTCTTGTACAATGAGAAATAGCAAATAATAATTTCTGAATTATCTCCTTTTCTGCCACCATTAGAAAAGGTATTTGTCCTGTAGCACGTCCACCTCCTTTCCCGTTATCTCTTTTCCAGGCTGAAAAAAACTATTCCATACAGTTTCTATGTCCTGTGTTTTACATCTTTCTGTCATGACAACTGGAAGGCCATCATGTGACGGCCAGATACAAAAGGCATTCCTTCTTATGGTACAATTGCAGCTTTTCCTGTAAAACCCTACCACAGAGAGTGTTCATAGAAAGGTGTACAGAATGGCTAAAGGAGAATAGATACACAATAGTCCAAATAGGCCCAGTGGCCATGGAGGTCAGATCCAGGTTTTTGACCATTGTTCCTGCCACAGGCCAAACCCTCCAAGCAGCTTCGTCTGTCCTCCCTCCATGCAGCCAGGAACTTATGCCCACCTCTCCACATTCCCCTCCTCTGCTGCAGCCCCAACATCCTGCACTTTCCAGATGGTGATATCATGAGCATGGAGGGAGAGACATAGACAGAAACTGCAGGACAGTACTGATAGAAGTTGTGCATATTGTGAGGATGCTGCTGTCAAGCGCATCCAAATGTTATTTGAAGGAAGAACTTCTTTTTGTTCCCTGACAGCTGATGCCCATGTATTTTATTCTTTTTTATTCCCTCAGTCACTCCAACCCAGCACTTCCCTATGTACAGAAATTGCTCCCTCATGGCTTTTTCAGCAGTTACTTGGGAGCATTGGTCCAGTCACATTTCTGTTTGGGAGTCAAAGCTACTCAGTTAGATCTTAACACTAGCTGATGAGTAATCTTAGCTGTATCCAGTAGCTGCTGTTAAAGTTTTCTCTGAAGGAATGACAGTGTCATCCCCTGCTTTGCCTGGCTCTGCATACCTCCCCCCCAGCAGGGGACCCTACCTGTGCACCACAAACTACTCCTTAAATAAGAATATAACCAGAATTGCAAGCTTTTCCACAGGAATTTTGGCTACATCACATTTATAAGGCCTCCATGAGGTCTGGGTAAAATATATATTTTGGTATGGACCTAGACAAGTGCCATAAGAGCAGCGCTGCCCTACAGCCTAGCTGGATTTTTCAGACAAGCCATCTGTCACTGCTGTATAAATAAAGGACACTGGATTCTAGCATTTAAGTGGACTACACAATTTTTTGACTGATGTCTACCCAGTATTATTATATGTACCTTCTCTCTATGGACACAGATGCTAATATTTATGTTAGCTGGTCTAAATTTTCTACTACCATTCATCAGGAAGTGAGCACTAAGCCGAATTTGGGAGCAGTTCCAAATTCAGCCAAGGGAGTTTATTTTCCAAAGAAAACACTGTTGACAATAGATTTGGGATTTAGAGACCTCATCTTCTAAACACACAGACAGATTCAGAAGTTGCTCCCCTAAAATATGGAGCAAGTACACTAACTGGCCTCTACACACCATCCTAACACAGTCTCTCTGTATTTGTGTATATTAGACTGTACTTTTTTGGTGCTTTTGAAAAAGACTCAAGGTGAGGGATTTCAGCAGTTCACAAGGTTTAATGTTGCATGGCACCATCTGATTTTTGCATGTTTATATTGGCCAATATTTATTGAATTTTATTGAAGAACTGTATTTTGTTTACATTCTGGCTGGGATTTTGAGATCCCTTCGCCAGACACCCACAAATGCCTTAACTACTTCTAAAAGTACAGGTTGTACAAAGAGAAGCAATATGCAGCCCGTCAAAACCACCTTAAAGGGAACAGGCTGTTACTGAAGCTCAGAAAGATCCACGGAGCTCCCCGACATTGTGATTTCGATGGCACTGAGGGGCTTTGAAGTATCTGCTCAGCTGCGGTAATTTAGCACGGAGCATAGGAGAAAGACCATTCAGCTTTCTGAAGTCTTCAGGAGCACTGGGGAAAGAGAAGGAAGGACAAGAAAGAGAAGGAAGGACAAGGCTATGGCCTGGGCGAGACGCCTCCTTGCCGCAGCAGCAGTGCTTGGTGTACATACACGCTCGATACCCAACTTGTGGAGAGTGGCAGAGAGCCATTCCTACCTTGGAATCTCTCAAGGAGCAAAATCACCGCAAAGCAACAATAGGAAAAGAGCCCTGAAAACTTTTTCTTATTTCTTAAAACAGCTCTCCCCCATGTGCCCACTCTCCCGCCCTCCTCCCCATTTTTGGCAGGGAGCTAGCTGCAGCAAGTAATTAAAGAGGGACTTTCACAGTGGGACAAACATGCAGGAATGAAAACATTTTACATTTTTCTTTGCCAGTACGTACATTTCTGAGTAAATATTATTAAAGATACTTGTATGAGCAACAGAACTTCTTCTCTTGGAAGCCAAATGACTTTTTCTGGTTTCATTCTGCAGTTAACAAGGTCAGTTATACCAATGGAGCAATTATTCCCTGATAAAATTATAAGGCAAGGCTTTATTTTACAATTATCCATGAAAGGTGGGAAGGAGGTGATCTTGTGTAAATCAGAAAGAGCATTTGTCAAATGTCGGTCACTGCAATGTATTGCATGGAAGGGAAAACTGGCTTCCACTTTTTTTAAGACTTGGCCTTGGCATTTTCATTTTTCAATTTAATTTAATTTTCACAGTTTTAGAAGACTTTTAAATGCAGCATATAGGGCAAAAATCCTTTCCAGAAATAATTTTGCCTGGACAAGGGAATCAGGACCATTCCTGGTTGCACTTACGCCAAACCCCTTCAGAATCATTAGTCTCCTCGAAGAATTTCCTTTATTTCCATAATGTTACAGCACATCCCAATCTTCCACTTTAATTTACTGCTTTTTTTGTGATGGGAAATTGTCCTTACACAACAGCATCATCAGCCCTAATTTTGTAAGTATCAATCTGCATAGTCAAGATTTATGTTTATAAAAATATTTATACTTCCTCCTCTCTGTTAGGAGAGGAAAATTATATTTTATAATTAGGCAGTGGCAACAAAGAAGATGTGTAATTATGTTATTAGCATGTGTGAATTCAGAATAGGAAGCCCTGTGCAACTTTACTTGGGAAAAAAATGTCCTGGGCTTGCACAGTAGGTAACTGTTAACTTGCCAGCTGTTGCCAGTCTCAGAATACCAGGACTTACCATATTAGTTGACTATGGGTCAGATTCATTCCTCAGCAGTGGACACTTAAGCATTAGCTAAGTTTCACTGAAGCCTCTGACAGTGAAACATCAGTGATACCTAGGCCTTTCCCATGTGGTGTCCTCGTGCATATCTCTCCCAGATATGTTTGCATAAGAGCAAAGCATGGCATAAAGGAAGAAAAATGAACTATAACTAAAAGAAAACTGCACTAGAGATATTTTTATTTATGTATCTGTACATATATATTTGTGCATATATTTATCCACAAGGCAAAATCTTACCTTCACTGGTTTTCACAATGAGCTTTAGTAAAGATGCGAATTCGTTAACCCAGAGAGATTAAAATATCTTCCAAAACATTTCTTTACATCTGAATTAATTTTTATATCCTTTAACACAGCACCTAAGATTAGAGAAACAGTTCTAATCTTAGCCTGTTAGCTCTAGGAGGAATGCCTAGGTATCCCAAACAAAATATTAAAGAGCTACCAAGCTGGTGAGGGGTCTGGAGACCAAGACATATGAGGAGAGGCTGAGGGAACTGGGCATTTTTAGGCTGGAGAAGAGGAGGCTGAGGGGAGACCTCCTTGCCCTCTACAACTACCTGAAAGGAGGTTGTAGAGAGGTGGGTGTTGGCCTCTGCTCCCAGGTGGATAATGACAGGACCAGAGGAAATGGTCTGAAGTTGCAGCAGGGGAGGTTTAGATTACATATTAGGAGGAATCACTTTACTGAAAGAGTGGTCAGGCACTGGAAGAGCCTGCCCAGGGAGGTGGTTGAGTCACCATCCCTAGAGGTATTTAAGAAACGTCTAGATTTGGCACTTCAGGGCATGCTCTAGCGACAGAGATTCTAGGGGTTTTTTTTGTGTGTGTGTATGGTTGGACTCGATGATCTCAAAGGTCCTTTCCAACCATGAAGATTCTATGATTCTATGATTCTACTTAATTGTCATCATTTAGTGCTACCCACCAAAATTAGGGTTTCTATCCGTTTGTCTGATGGGGTCAGGTGTCCAGGGTGTGAGTAAGAGAACACGGCAGTGCCAAGCCATGCAAGATGCCTCAAGCTTCTGCAGCTGCAACTCACAGAAGACCATTGTGGCTAATGACACCACGAAGAATATGGACAAAACCTTGGCTTATCACAATAAGAGGCTATCGTTCTGCAATAGAAGGCAGCCTTACGTTATCATATTAAACAGAAGATTAAAATCTGGAATCATGTGACCCTCAGTCAGTCAAAGCATTTAAACTTTTACTTTAAATCTTCCTTCTATTCCCATCACCAACACACTTTGCACGTGGCTAGAGTTAGGCAGACATTTAAATGGTTTGCCGTGGCCTCCTAAGGTAATTAATCAATCCACACATGGATCTGATCACCACATAATAGTGACTTGGCTGGTAGTATACTCATCTAATCAAATACACCAGATCTGCTGACTTTTTTCAGGCACCCTGACTGGCCCAAGTGAGTCAGAAAGCCTGTTAGCTCTAGGAGGAATGCTTAGGTATCCCAAACAAAATATTCAAGAATCTTAATAATTTTGAAAAGAATTAGGATTTTGACTTTTTTATCCTATCATGCAAAATATTTGAAAATCTGACATTTTATATGGCCTAGAAACTTCTATATAGCTGTATTTCAGAGATGGCATTGATTTAAGTAGGGAAACGGTATGAATTCCCATTATTTCAGGATTTTAGAGATAGCTAGTTTACCCCAGATTCCTTTCTTGGCCTTAGAAAGCACTTTAGCAAGTGTCCACCGCCTGTCTTCTTAGTCTTTGTAAGTGCACATAAAATACTCTTATATGTAAAAATACTGCTCTTAACAAATGTAGCAAATACTAGGCCATAGCAACTTCTGTTAAAAAAAAAGCAACCCGTTGTAAATACGGCATATTGAACCTTACTACCAAGAAGACACATGAGAAAACGGAGGGTGTCAGCCTCTGCTGTAAAATGAGCGCATTGAAAAAAAATGTATTCAGCCTGGAGAAGAGAAGGCTCCAGGGAGACCTTATAGCAGCCTTCCAGTACCTAAAGGGGGCCACAGGAGGGATGGGGAGGGACTCTTCATCAGGGAGTGTAGCGATAGAAAAAGGAGTAATGGTTTTAAACTGAAAGAGGGGAGATTTAGATTAGATATTAGGAAGAAATTCTTCACTGTGAGGGTGGTGAGACACTGGAATAGGTCGCCCAGGGAAGTTGTGGATGCCCCATCCCTGGAAGTGTTCAAGGCCAGGCTGGATGGGGCTTTGAGCAGCCTGGTCTAGTGGGAGGCGTCCCTACCCATGGCAGGGGGGTTGGAACCAAATGACCTTTAGGTCCCTTCCAACTCTAACCATTCTATGATTCTAAAAGCTACAATAGACAATAAAAAAGACATTCATCTGGTAACAGAAGTAGTGATCAATACTTTTGATCCCATTTATGCTATTATATGGCTTTGTTCCATAAAGATCATTGGTCACTTAAATCATCATCATCCCTGTTCTTATTTCAAGCATCTAATATAAAAGCAGGTCCTTCACATTAAAATTCCTGGACACAGCCTCTTACGCAATAATTACACTGAGGTTCAGTCCTTTGGATGCTGCTACTTTGAATAAGCAAACTCGTTTGTTTAAGCTTTACCTTAACCAAGTGAGTTTCAGAACATGGCCTGGAACCTGCATGAAAGTGGGTGCTGGTTAACCAGTGCGTACATTTGCAGTATGTGGCAATATGTGTTACTTCTGTTCAAAAGGCTTCTTGTTTGTTCATTAAAATTTAACGGTTTTGTAACTTTGGACATAAATATTCCAAAATTCCTCTCTTTCCTGACTTTAGAGAGAGGCTTTTGAAGTCTTCGTCTTAGTGAAATATCAATAATTAATAAATGTCTGTTTCAGTTAAAACACATTGTTGTTAATAGGATACAGCCATCACAGTAGTTTGTCCATACCAATACAGGCATGAAGCCACCATCCTTAGAGAGTGGATTCATGACCAGCTCATGTGGTTTTAAATGTGTGATGCTCCCAAAAGGGTTAGTCCTGCCCTCCCTCCTTTCACAAATACTGAGAAAACAGTACTTATTGTGGGATATTCTTTTAGGATTCCCACAATTCTTATTGTGGGATTATTCTTTTGTACCCTCAGCTGACAAATATGATCCGCCTGAGGTGGCCAGAGGTGTAAGTCTGCGGTGCAAACCACAGAGGCAGACAGTAACACCAGGAGCAGTGACAAAAACAGCCACTGTGGACTCAGCAGAGAATGAAACTCCCAAGAGCCCCTGGTCCGATCACTCTGCACAGCTGCAAATCCAGTGACCACTGAGTGAACTGGGTGGGTGGGTGGCAATCCCTGAACCCCAAAGAGATTTTGCTTTGGCTGTATCTGCAGTCCTTTGCCATGTGTGACCATATGAGGTCCCCTCATGGAGGGAGCTGCCAGACAGCGTTGACCACTGCTGGTGGCACTCACCCTGTGTGCTCTCTTGTAACTTCTCAGCCTGGTCTGCAAATTCACCACCAGCAACGTGGGATTGCTTCAGGCCCAGTCAGGTCACCTGGCTCTTTTAAATGCTTCATATAAGTCCTGTAAGTCATGTGTCAGCTTCGGGCCAGACTTCCATGCAGGGGTAACTTCATGAATAGCATTCAGCCTTCTTCTGCTGGCTGGTTCACCTTGACACTCCGGGTGCACAGAGAATATGCCTTACCCTCAAACCTTTCAAATAAACAGGAGCAGTGGCTCTGAGCTTGCAGTCAGCATGTCAGACTCACACAGGTGCAAATGGCTTCAATGTTCAGGGTAAGCTTAATCTGCTGAGTTGTCATGGGGTTGGTCAGGTTAAATTTTGTGATCTGCCCAACACAAGCAATGTGTTGTTGGCTTGCCCACTAACATTTAGTAGCTGTGTATACATGCACACTCACACCCACCGCACACAGATACAGTTTCTTCTATTGCTATGTTGCTGTCTACTTGGACCTCAACACATTTCTGGTGACTGTTTTATCCTGGTGAAAAACATACTTCTGAAGAACTACCACAGGAGGGCTCCCACGTTTAAGCTTTCCAGATATGAACGCCTGTGCGTGTTGCAACATGGGCGAGGGGCTTTATTTCCCCTACTCTTCCCTTTAGCATTAGTGATATCTTGCTCATGCAAGTCGGGAGGCAAACAGTTGTACTTGGAACCACTCATAGTGGCTTCTATGAGCAATTAATATGCTAGGTCACCTAGAAGGTTGCCGTCCATGTCTTTCCCATCATATCATCGTTCTCCTGACCTACAGGATTTCCAGACGTTTCCAGGCTTGAAATTCTTAGGAGGTAAGTTGGATGATATTCTTAAAGAAGTCCATGATGGAGGCCTGTAAAATATGTTTGCCTAATTCATGTTCACTGCCCCAAGCAATATTTCTGCCCCAGACAAATCAAATGCTAGTGCTTTATCACCCCTGCTTCCCCATCACATAGGACTGATCACGCCGAAGCAGCCGAATGAAGCAGGAAGGAGTTTCAGAAATGCCACAGCCCACTCTGTTCAGTTTGTCCCTAAGATAAGAGAGCTCAGTCCTGCTGAAGGCTCAGGCCCAGGACCCCCATGGTAGGGGTTAGCTCCACAGAGTGAGTTCATGAAACAGTTTCTTGTCCAAAGATGTAAACACTAAATACCTTCTTTGGAAAAGGCCCATTTGTTTAAAGACTAGGAGACAAAAAGCAGAAAAAAGAGATATGGAAATGTGAACTTTCGCAATTTTCCTTTTCTTTTCTTTTTTTTTTCTTCATGAAAACTTCTAGCACATCTTAAAACTTATAACACAAGAGCTTTTTTATTTCTTTCTCACTAAGTCAGTTTTTCTCTAGACTCAGCAAAACAAGCTCTGTTTATTAATGTGAGCTCGTCCCAAGATCTGGTTTTGCCAAGTCTTGAGCGTTAGAAATCCCCTAAAAATCCTTTCCTTCTCATCCATCCTCCTAGCCTTCCTCTCCCACAACATACACAAGACGCTTCCTTCAGGTTTGCTCTGAGATCAGAGTTTCCTCAGGATGTTCAGCCTCAAAGCTTGAGAAACACTGCAACACATTAGTCACCTCCGTCACCACAGTTCCCAAATACACCAGCAAGCCAGACTTCCAGCTGATGCAATTCGTCAGCATTACCCTGTCAAGTTTCACTGGAGACCTGATCCACGGTGTCTACCACAGCAAATGACTACACCTCAGCCACTCGCCGGCCTCATTTTGTGGCTAACTTGAGAGGCATCATGATCAAAACAAAAGTGTGAGAAACTCACCCCTTATGTTTAGGGTCATCTGAATATTAAAATCTTGCTCAGAGCCAGATACAGATAAAACGAGGGGGACGTGTATGCCTGTTATGGAGTTTTGTAGAAATGTGAACAAAATAGATATTCCTATAGAACAATACTACCCGCCTCTTGCAACCCTCATTACCTAGCAATAACATAAGCATGTGCACAAAAAGTCAACACAGAGATCACATACCAAATAATATTTTCTTTTTCATAATCATGTGTAAGAGCTCTGCGTTAGATATAATTCACACAAGAGGATTTTTTATTTTTTTTTTTCTCATGCCTTCTCTGGATTTCCGGATTTTGAATGACATTTGCAAAAAGGACAGCTTGCTCGGAAGACCTGTGGTGTCACAAAGCGGGGCAACTCCTACTCCTCACGGCACAGGCCAAAGTGTAGGGACTGTACGTGTTGCTTACGCAGTGATGATACTCACACTCCTCTAAATAACAACACATTTGCGTTCACAGTACATGCCAAAAGATAACTACAATGTTGTGGTAAAATAATATCTAACTCCATCGTCACCTAAATCAGTACAAGTGAACAGTGAAATCAGGAGAGGTACATCGGGATAAATCTAGTATGAGTGAAAGCAGAAATTTGTCCTTCAAATCTTCTAATCAGCTTCCTAATCGAAGCACAGCTGTGTTTTCTGCTCCTGTTTTCTTCACTGGATGTGCAGGTTAATATATTTCTAAATAATTTTCCAGAGAAGTTTTGTTTTGTTTTCCACTTTCACAGAATGGTCGAATGGATTTTCCTCAGACTTTCTCCCAGAAGCCATTGGCTGAGCTCAGTGATGGAAAATTTCAGCCTAGAAAGTAGGACCTTTCAGAAACTCAGGAGCAAGGGAAAACACTGGACTTGGAGCAAAAACTGTTTTGCAGCCTTAACTACAATACTACGTCAGCTTCCCTGTGGGTGCTATGATACAGGCATACCAGTGATTTACACACGCAATTTTTGAAACTGAGGCAATCAGCATTAGTTATTTTATTGACCAATGACACAAGAATAACAGAAGATGCACACAGCTGGGATATGCTACTGGCCTGATTTGACTCACCAGACTTACTCAGGTAATGCTTGAGCATGTTTCATTCAGTAGGTGTAGCCGGCATGCCTGGACATAGCACACCTCTTCTGTTTGATGTGGCTTCGTAGGGCTTGCACGTCCTTTGTATCACATAGGCCTGTGGGTGCTCAGGGCAAAATTAAATTGGCTGATGATTAAATGGCAAGCATATGCAGTGGCACCCTTCGAAAGTCCTCTGATATTATAAGAACATACAAATCAGACCCCCAGTGACAAAGTCATTTCTCACAGTTATTAGCCTCCTGTAACCACACGATGGCACAGAGGATGAGCAAGAGCAAGTCCAAGGCAAGAAACTTCATAAACACTCTTGGAATTTATTTCTCTTCAGGGACACCATCATTCATTTTCTGTATGAGAATCAGCAGAGATCTAGCTTGTAGGGGCAGGCAGCAAAATCATGGGAAGACCTCCTAGTTGTGTGACATACCCTTTCTGGTTTGCTTTTCAGTCTGTGAAACACTTCTGTTGATATGTAAGACAGGGCTTGCTAAGGTAGCTGTAGCAATTTGATCGCAGCTTACCCTGAGCAGCTATGCTGGTTTGTATGAAAGAACTCTTTAGACTAATTGTGCAAGAAAAAGTGCCCACAGAGTAGCAATTACTGTGTCCTCCCCTGCCAACTATAGCTCCCTTAGAGCACCAGCAGCAGCTCAGGAGAAGCCAGTTTGCTGCTGATGCAGTTTGCAGCAAGAAAAGTAGCGAACCTAAATGGAAGCAAACTAAAGGTCAGCTTGTGCATCTGACTGTGCCTCCTCAGCAGCCAGAACTCCTGTGCTAGCTTACAGCAGGGACCGGAAGATGCTATTTAACCTTTCAGGTTGGTGAATTGTTTTTGGATTCTGAGTAGAAAGTGGTTATTTTTTGTAAGCTTTGATGGGCAGTGAAGTTTTTTTTTCTCTGTTTTACATTAAAAAGGCAGAATAGCTAACTATTCCTTTGAGAATAGGAGATAAATTGATTCTTGCATCAAGTTTAGCAGAAATACTCGAAGAGAAAATGCATGTTCCCTACTGTAGGTGCCTGTGGTTTCTCTTTTTGTCTCGTTTCCATTAGAGGGTGCTCTTGTTTCAAAAATTCCCAGCCGAGGGTTTCTACCATCAAAGAGTTGCCTTTAAAGCAGGTCTTCAAGTTAGGTGGTCCAGTCCAGTTACTAAATGCTAAGCAAGGTAGGAGACAGCATGATTAAACAAGATAGCATTACTTATTTTCCCTTCTGAACAAGTCAGGAGCACTGCAGACATTAAAGATCAAGAGGCAGCAGCTGTGTAGAAACTGTTCTCCTTGGAGTCTCTCATTACATAGACCCTGCACAGAGCCTCACCAACAGGCTAAAAACACTTTTCAGATTCGTTCTTTCTCTCCTTTAAAAGGCAAGAGGCAAAAGGACTGTTTACATTTGCATTTTAAAGTCCATTTATACAAAATCCTTCCACTTTGTACAGAAGGTTGGAAAGAGGCTGAATCTGGTGTTTATAGGATTTTACAAGTAGGTGCATTTTAAACAACTCCAATAAAGCACAAACAAGCACAGAAGGTTTTTCTACTGTCACATTGGCAACGATGACTCAGTGCAAGCTATTCTCCGCTGGAAGAGGAGATGCTTGATCTCCACAGCTGTCCCTCCCGACAGCTCCCATAGGATAGCCTCCTTCTCACAGAACCTTCCATCTAGAAGGCAGCAGGACATTACTTGGGGAGATGCTGGTGCTTGCACAAAAGGCACAACACAGCCGCCTGGTATAAACTTCTTGTGGTGACTCATTTCCATTCCTCTCTTCATTTCTACTCTTCCCTTCAGTGTTTCTGGGGACCATGAAAAATGCCCTCAACTGTACTCAATAGCTGGCCTTCCTCTTCACCCCGGCACATGGTGTCACGAAGCCTGTAGTCCAGCTCCATCCGGAATTTTGTAAGTGCTCAGACTTGAATGATTTTGAAAGATAGCAACAACAACAACAACAGGTTCCTGGAAGTAGAGTGTTGGCTGAGCACTGTCAATATTCGAGAATCTTACAGCTAAACATGTCTGCATCTGCTTCAGAGAAGAGACAGTTGACCCTTCAGGCGCTGGGGAAGGCTCCCCCCGCCGCCCAAGATCCAGCTGCAGACTAAGGAGAAACAAAACTCTCCCACCACTTCAGTTGCAGGCTGAAGTTGCAGGCAATTTACAACTGACACTCCTGGCTATGATTTCTACTAGCGTTTAGCAGCAGCTGTGCCCCCAGCTGGGAGCTTTCACTTTCTATTTTTAAAATCAGTGAAATCAAGAGCATATGGGGCCTATAATTTACCATGTATTTTTAATAATAAAATCCACTCAGCAGCGTATCAGACGGTAATTCTACCCTGGAGATGATTTTCTCCCTAGGAGATCCTTTATCAGGGTTTAATATACACGATTATATTGGGTGTGTGACATTCTCCACAATTTGCTATCATCGAAGTGTGCAGTATATCACACAAAACCCTATGCCCTACAGTGTTCCCCAGCACCAGGCTCAGAAGCAATGACTTCTCACCCCGGTGCAAAATTGGAAATTGTGCATGACAGCCAGTTACCTCCAAAATACCTTCTTATTCCTGTGTTATGACAATAGTTGGTGAATACAATGTATTTGGATTCATAGCACATTTGTGCATGTAAGTGGTTTGTGCCTTTAAGTGCATATATATTTTAAGCAAAGCTATATTTTCAGGATGCAACTATTTCCAGCTAGGAGACAAAACTAAATAGGAGAGAGAGAAAGAGAAAGAATTAAGGAGTGAGAAGAAAACTAATGGATGGCAAAAGAATAATGTAGGTGATATAATTTTTGCTTGGCATAAACAGGAAAACAAGTCTTTGGGAATTACAGAGCCAATGAACATTGTTCTGTTTTCCCCTTGCCCCTTAGAACCAAGACCACTTATCTTAATTTCATTAGGTCTAAAGCTAAATGCCCTACAGCCTAATCTGGATGTCCATCAGAACTAGGCCTACTCCTGATTTAGGCTACTCTAATCTGCGCATTGAAAGGTTTTGGGATTTTTTTTTTTTGTTGAAGTCAGGAGAGTTAAGCTGGTAAAAAATGCTAGAACGGCAAATCACACAGGTCTTGAAAGAAAAACAGCAGTTTCACAAATGTGGTTTTCAAGCATCTGTACATAAGCTGGTAAGCATTAACTATACAGCAACCCTTCTGGTGTTCCCATGTCAGACTTAAAATCTAAGGATCTGCAAAATGATCTGTTTGACTTAGTGGGTTGAGAATGAATGAGGTGGGCAATGAATTCTATGCTCAGGAGTGGGATGTCCTAGCAGGACTGCCCGGCGAAGCTTGCTGAGCTGCTGCCTAGCTCATAGGTATAAAGAAAAGACAGAAAAGCCAGCATCTTTCAACAGCTCTAAATTCATGTGAAATAAAATGATGTCAAAAACAAAAGCCTGGATCCTGTTGGCAAACACCAGGAATGGAACAAAACCAATGAGAACAATGTGGACAAAGCTACTGAGCTGAATGCCCCTAGACCTTGGAGCCAGAATTGTTTTCCTAGTGCAATCTTCCTTGTGTGAAGCTTCGATGAATGCAATTGCTGATTGGTTTAACCCAAAGTTTAATTGGTGTGAAATAAACAAATCCTCTTAGCATCGTATTTGACTTCCGCTCAGTCATCAAGTTCTGTGTCTTATTCGTTTCTCCTCTCAAACCATTTCCAACTTCATTTTTTGTGTTGTTTTTTTGTTACTCATCCAGTTATCTCTAAAACTTACCACTAATAGCTATCACTGTTTAGGGTGACACCTATTTACAAGGGCAGTGCTCACCATCCACAGCCATCTTGTCAGATGACCTTAATATAAAAGGCTCTGGAGAACCAAGCAAATGCTTTAGCTTTTAGATCATTAGACTGTTCTCCTCTAGCACTATCTGATGTAGATACAATTGACTCACTGAGAAGACCAAACTGGAAACTGAAAAGTAGCTTGGCTAATAATGTTCCATACTTGAACCTGCTTTGGCAGTAGGATAGATAACATTACTTAATAGGGCTTTTCTGTCTCTGATTTCTAAATTCCCCATTGATTGCAGGAAATGGTGAGTCAATAGGTTAGCAGACACTTCTGTTTGTCTGTTTTGCTGGCTCCTTTATTTACTCTATATCTCTTGGTTACTCTGGGAATAAAAAAAACCCCACATGCAAGTAGGGAGACACAGAGGTCAAAGCCAAATGAGGTTAAATAAAAATTTCTTATAACATGGCTCAGAAGGTAATGACTCTTGAGCTGCTTTTCAGGTTGTCTGGGGGATCTGGCTCAAAAATTATTTCTTCTTCCTGACCTGGGCGCATGGTTCAGAAAGAGAGTTTTCACCCACGTCAAACGCCTTCCATATCAAGACTGGCTTTCCAACCACAAAGGCAGCATCCCGCCCATAGCTGGACATGCATGAGGATTGCCTGATTTTTATTAGTTAGGACAGGAAAGTGAAGGATTAGCAGTTGGAGTAAGAGTTAGTCGAAGTCCTGGGATAGTTTGTGTACAGAGATACACACAACCTTGCCAATGCACGAGAAGGTTTCTTGTGGTGTTTGAAGCCTGCAGCTTTCCTACACAGAGGTTACAAAGGGGTTTTAATTTCTCTGACTAACACAAACCTGCTAGGAGCTAAGAAGAAAATAACTTGGTCATTTTTACTTTTTGACCTGAGGTAGAAGTTCAGCTCATGTTCCTGGCATCAAACCAGTCTCAAAGCAGCCATCTTCTGTGTCACATTTATAGTGATGTTCCAAGAACAAAAAAAGGACAAAAGAGCCCACCTATCTCATAAAACATGACTTTGAGGTGATTAAACTGTCTGGTAAAACAGAGAAAGATGAATTGAACATAGGGACACAGGCTTCCAAATATCAGAACTGCTGATACTAAAGAAAGAAACCGGACCAACGCACCCCTTTCTTATCTCCTTCTATGGCAGGAGAGGCTACTGCTCTGATGAAGCAGCGGAAGGGCAGAGGTATTGAAGAGACTCTGAGCAAAACTCTGAATGTGGATGTCAGCAGCAGGCAAGGCAGCACACGGCCGAAGGCACCAAGCCGCTCCTGTCAAGCTGGCACATCCACATGGCACAAAGCCTTTCTGTGATACTAGATCAGGTCCAGAAGTAGAGCTCAGCAGCCTTACCTCTCCTGCTCGTTCCATGGTGCAGTGGAAATAAACCCATTGTACCACTGAGGCTGAAATGCTGAGCCATTATTTTTCTTTCATAATGTCTGTTTCCAAGCTCACTATGTTACTGTGCCAGGGATAATGTGGGTAACATTCACTGTGAAACACTGGCAGCAGGTGGTTTTCTAGGAAGCTTCTCTGCCCATTGGCAAAGAGAGAATACCTCCTTCACACCACCACGCATGCCCTACCAGAGGAACAAAGAACAGAGCAGTGCCTTCTCCAGACATACAGTTGCCAGGTCAGTTCTTTAAAGGGCCTGTAAGTCCCCAGGAGCACCCGAAGCACTGCCTTGAACACCATATAAATCCTAGCTTACAAGATGTATCCATGCATGGATGCGTAGTCCTCCCACCAAGACTGTGTGCCTGCAGCCTCTACTGAGCCCCTGTCCCAGGAGGAAACTGCTCCTGGGCTGCAAGTTGAACAGAAGCCCTGAATAACCCAGCATGACCTCACCAGGGAACACCGAAAATGTCACTGGCTGGTTGTAAACTGTGAAACTGAGAAGCAATGTCCCTCTTTATTCACATTACCGCTTCCACCCCTGGCTTGACCGTGGTATCATCTGCTCAGAAGCCGGTCAGGGGACCTCTGCATAACAGAGCTCTGCCTCTCACAACAGAGGCTGAGGAGGGAGGGAGATGCTCTGCTTTAAGCCTGATTAGAAAGATTAGAGAGTAAGGAATATTAGGATATTTCCTGCCTCTCTTTATGCAAGTAAATGAGGTCTAAATGCTCCTGAGAGGAGACAGAAGACCTCAAGTTAAGCGCTTTCCAGAAAGTAAGCAAGCAAGCAAGCCCCCCTACCCGGTCCCCGCCCCAAGTCTGCCTGTTAATGTAAATTTTCAGGAATTATCCTTTTAAGAGATAAAGGGGAGAGAAGGAACAGAGAATATGATTGTGCCTTGCAGCCAATTTGAGAGGGGAGCTGAGCTGGGTTTGGCATAATGCCAATTTGCTGGCTCAAATTTCACCTGTAAAAGCCCTGTAGACATTAAAAAAGCATTCATTATCCACCCAGACACAAAAAACTCATTATGCTCTATTTTTTCCAATCCTGCTAACTATGCATGAACTGCTCCTGCTGAAGGACAGTATTACCTGCTTCTTTCAGATTACTTGCCGATCACAGCAGCTCATGGGGTTTTGCTTTTAATGAGATGGAAGGTTCTTTGACTGAACTTCTCCCAGATGACCATGGACCTGCATGTGTGGATTCCTGGGTCTTCTTTAAAGGGCTCAGCTACAAGCATGAGCCCAAGGCTGCTCATCTCTCCCGCTTCTTGGGACACTGACACACAACAATCAAGTCACTTGTTGCTTGTAGCCATATGAGTTCAATGAGAATGTGGTAGCCTCTGAGTGAGGCATTTTCCACCATTTCTGTGTATAACAAAGCTTGTGCTCACTATTAAAGGATACTAAATTTCTTCCGTAATGTATTCAGGCATTTTTGTACAAATTTGCTTTCTGCATGCTACAGAAAGGTCTATCTTGACTTTAATGATGAATGTAGATATCCCTATTGAAAGGCTTAGCTGAACCCTATGGTTAGATTTATTTCAGTTCTACATATACTTTTATTAGCCCTTCGGCTTCAAGAGGAAATGTATTGTAGCTACACTTAGCCATGACATCACAGCTGCTAGCACAGCAATAACCTCTAAGCACCACAGTTAGCACTTTTCTAAGTGAAGGCAACTGTTGTATCTGGTGGTCAGACGCTAAGATAAACTTTGGCAGTGAATTAGCAGGCTGCAGAGCACAGGTGCTATGCTGGGTGTGTTCCCTGCCGGTTACTTACAGGCTGAAACCAGGATCCTTGCGATCTGAAGGCTGCAAGGCCACCAGATAACCCAAAGGAATGCGTATGCAGGACCTTACCTCAGCTAACACCTGGCTTTATTTCAGTCAGATGACTAGTAAGAAATTTCCACCCATGTTACAGTATTGCAAAATGCCACCAGTTGTTCTGTGACTGCTATACAAAACCCTTACTCCAGAGTCACACTAATAGGAGCGAAGTAAGTGTGCGGTATACAGCAGTGAATTTGCTCTGGGGCCAGGGTTCCCAAAGAGATGGTGTGTTATTATTCTGTGAGCAGCCAAAAGCCTCCTGTGCCCATGCATATATGTGACAGCGGCTGCCTATTTTAATACCACAGCCAAGTGCTTTTGGGAACCCTTGCTCTAAGGCGTGTTACAGCTTTTCCCTCAAGAGCCAAAGGTAATTTGGGACTCTATTTTTTTCTAAGGAAGGTTACTTCAGCTTGCAGACGCTCCTCTGAGCAGTCCTGATTTCACAATAGCAGGTACTGGCAGTGAGCAATTCTTAACAAAACACTACCCAGGTTCCTGCAAAGTGAGAGCACAGCAGAAACAGAGGGGTAGGGCAGGCTTTTCTTGCCACGGCTAACGGTATCCTGCACCAAAGGGGTTTTTCTCTGTGCAGATTCCTTGGAAGAGACTAAGATGGTAGAGTCAGAGGGACACAGTCTCGGTAGGTGAATCGCCTCTTATTTGGAAACCCAGGTCCCAGATTGGATGGTTGGCAGACCAGTTGGCTCCATCCGGTATAAGAGGGTCCTGGAGCCAGAGCGCAGTTGCGATGCGATGCTCAGTGAAGTGCCAGCCCTACAATGAGGGGCTGTGAGACAGGAGCCAGGTGAGTGAATCTTCAACCAGAAACTGTGAGACTTGGCAGGTCTGGGATTGGCGCTGCAAAATGGTTGCAAAACTAGCCTGAGGTGACAGCAGGGTATATGAAGAATCTTGTATTCCTCGTACTTACAAAGACTACAGAAAAACCACCAGCCTCAGGCTTTCTTCAGCTCTACGGTCACTCAAAAACTGTAGCAAGGCTGTATTTTGAGGTGAAGACAAAAAACTAATAAAGTGAATGGAGAAGATATGATTGTTTTTCTGCAGCTTTTGGTTTATGTCTCTCCAACTAGGTGGCTGCATTCTTATTTAAGAAATAGCATGGCAAATCTTTGCACGTACATGCATCACGTGTGAGGATTAATACAAATGCTCTTCAATCCCATGTGTATTTCTCCGAAGGGCATGGAGGGAAATGGCAAGAAAAGTCTTGAACAGTGAGAAGTATTTGGAGCTGGATCCCCTGCAGACACTTCCAAAGGTTCTTTCTCTCCATAGCTGCCGCCTTCTCCCACACTTACCCTTTATCTGTTTTTCCTCTTGACCCCGAGTAGGTTTTTTCACACAAGTTCCCATGCTGTACACTTACAATGCTACAGCTGAAGACTAGGAGAAGAGAATTCCTATTTTTAGTTCCAGCATATAAAATGTTATCTAGGGACAGGTCATTTTGTCCTAAGTGATCAAGCAGAAAAAGGATATGGCAACAAATAAAACCTTAGAAAGGATATTCATGTGGTTAAGGCATTAGCCTGTTAATTCTGGAGTTTTGTATTCCTTTTCTCTCCTACAGTCTCCTTAGGCCCCTCGTGTTAATTTCTGTTCCTCACTTCTCTTCCTGTAATATGGGGATAATTCCAACCTATCTAACAGCTTGTTGCAATGAGGATAAATTAATTACTATGTGACAGATTTCCAAACACATTAGTGCTTACTGCCATAACAAAGTCTTTTATGTAAACAAATACCCCTGGGAAAACAAAAGGCTGGCTTTAAAGGTTGCTTTTGAGGTAAATTCCTATACCAGCACTCCCACCATGGGCGCACACCCACACCAAAGTTAAAAAAATAGGACAAATGTATGGTGTCATGCTTTAAAGATCTTGAAAATCAGCCAAATCTGTAAAATGCTAAGGAGACTTAAAGCAATACTTATACATCCTGGGGCTAATTCTCAGGAATGCTGAGTACCCTCTGCTCCCCACTGACTCTGAGTTGTGGGCACTCAGCAAATTCAGATGTAAAATAATCATTTAGTGGACAAAAGGCATTTGAATGAAGCCTTATTCCTCAGCCTGCATATTTTAACAAAGAACACCCTTACCATAAGAAGTTCCACCAAACTCAACTGCTGTAGCATCTGCATGCTAGGTGCAAAACCGGGACATCTGTAGCTTAAAATACAAAAAAACCTAGTGATTATCTCTTTTCTCCCTAACTGACTGTTCCCCCAACCCATGAAAACGTCCTTGTGTGCCTCCCAAGAATGCAGCCGGGAAGGAAAAAAGGGTGAGGATTTTGCCATTACTTTCTCCAGTCTCTAGGATGGCCTTGGGCCTCCCCTGACCTCTCCTATACATCCCTGAGTCCCAAGACCTTCAGCACCATGTGAGTGAACTGCAAAAACCACTGGCAGACGGGAATCCTTCTCTGTTGCACCAGTTTTTCTTCATAAGGTGCTGTGTGAAGAGCGTTATTTTCCACCTGGTCAAAAACCACGCGACAGATTTGAGTGGAGGAAGTATTTGGTCCTTTCTCAGAAAAGCAGCTGGTTTGTTTCTACTTGAAAATGGAGCTTAATTCCTCTCTGGGCTGAGACAGCTTTTAAAACTCGGTTAACAATAACACCCGGCTTTTGGGGATGTGATCGAACCAATGCTTCCCTGTCTGAAAACACTTAGCCTTTGAGGAAGTTAACATCCAGACCTGCGCTTGGTGTTTAACTGTAGTTAAATGCTTCCTTTGAGGGTGTGTGTAAGTTGGTTTTTATAGGTGTAGAAGAGGCACCAAGGTGCGATGGTGTGAACTGCTAGCCGGGGAAGCGGTGTGGGACCAGGCCTGGCCACACAGCGGCTGGCAGGCCAGAAGTCCAGCGCGACAACACAGCCGGGTGCGATGCGTCACCACTCCCCTCGCTGGCACTGTGTCCAGCCAAGCCCGGGAGGATCAAAACCTGAAAAACAAATCAAAGTAAATTCCAGCCTGAAAGGCACACAAAGCTCGTGCCCAGTACGCGAGCCCCCCATCCTTCATCCACGCATCATGGAACATTTGCTGGTAGCAGCGCGCACCGAGCGCGCAGAGCACTGGAAGGGAAATACCGGAGGGGCAGTCAACACTGCGGTCCCTGTTTGCCAACCGGGGCACGCTCCTTCGGGCTTGGCCGCGTCACTGCTCCTCGCTGGTGACCAGCTTCGCCTCAGACCCACCTCAGAGCTCTCTGTTTTTTTTGGCGGGGCCTGCGACCCCGGGCAACCCAGCCCAGTGTTTGAGCCTTGCCCGGCGCATTGCAGAACGGAGAACACATGTTTTTTTGTTTCAAAGATATTGCTTAAAATAACTCCATCTCTAGAAAGTTGAAGTTGGACACCAGCCCCCCCATCCCTTTCCTCTTGCTCTCCCCTCTTTGTACAGCTGTGGCTCCCATGAGGACCCAAAGACAGATGTGCCATGAGGATCTGGTTATCATTCCTCCTTCCCACCCCCCACGAAAAAAAAGAAATATATATATATATATATATATATTTCTTTCTCCAGGCTGCTGGACAACAGCAAGCATCTGTGAGAAGAAGGGGGGAAGGAAAGCACTGGCTGAAAAACATCCCCTGCCCCCTCTCCCCCCCTCCCTGTCATCCTGTGCTCTCTTCAAACACGTTTCTAAACATACCAGTTTTGGTCTGGTTTCCTGGATGGCACATCTTCATGTCTAGCTGGGCTCCATCCATTACCTCATGAGACAGGGTAGGACCAAGGTGACAAGATTGATGAAACGTTTTGAGTGAGGGGAATGGGTGAGGAAAGCTTCCAGGACAGCAGTGGAAATGGGGCAAGGGGTACTTGAATATGTTAAAGTCATTGAACAAATCTGTTTTGGGAGGAAGAAGGTGATTTATATTCTAGAGAGATAATTTGGCATTCCCCTTTGTTTGTCCTACCAAAATGATGAACTGACTCATCTAATTTAATTTTATTTAGTTTTTATTTTAAATTCAGTACTTGAATTTGCCCATGTTTCTTTTTTTTTTTTTGCGGTTTGGAGGGGGGTAAATTAAAATGCCTGCCTTAGCTAGAGTTCAGAACTAACCGAGTTACTTCCACTTCTGGAGGGTCTTATATTTTATTCCAAATTGGCACAAGATCTGTTCAGTTATTCTTAGCCTTGCTGACACCTTTTTGCTTTTGTTACATTAAAGCATGGATGTGAAGAGGGAAGGGACTGAATTCTGGATCCTGTTCCACTGAGCTGCTAATTCACATTAAGAAAGGTTAAGTCTAATAGAGCACTGCCTTATGTTGAGGCCAAGAGGAAAAGGAATTCATCTGAAAACTCACTTTCCAGGTGTATTAACCTCTTCAAGTGCCATTAGGCTGCATATGTGTCACAGCAGCAGCTCTTTTATGGAGAAGCCCAGATAAACTGCCTTATTACTCAGCTTTCAACTCCGGTTCTCTATAGCTCAGATCATAGCTCTGCTATGATTCCTGCTGCTGCATAATCTCACCTTAATCTCACTAAGATCAGGCTGTTGCCTGCCAGGAGTAAAGACACTCCTGTCTACAGTTTGTACAGTTTGTGTACAGTTTTTACACAGGGTGCACCGTTTGTACACATCTGTTCATATATGACAGCATTCTATACAGAGTGAAGAAAGGCAGCAAACCCAACTATACAGGATCATTTAATCAAAACTTTTGGGTTTTTGTAGGCAAATGCAAAGGTACCCTCACAGTTGAAGGGGAAGACTTTTGCTTCTTGGGCAAAGCTAGAAGGGTGAGAAGCTACTGTGTTGAGGGAGTTGATCTTTGCTACTTGTATTCCAGCATGAAGTGCAGTAAAGGACCTGAGTAGCGTAGAGGTACTGGCTTCTGAGGAGTGTCTGCCTGAAACCCTGCATATGTAGTTGCCAAATATGAAGAGGAAAGAGAGAGGAAGGCTAGATGGCTGCTCAGAAGGTGATCAGGGATTTGGAAACAAAGTTTACCATTTGCCAGCTGATGGACAGAAACACATCCGTTTATCTTGAGCAGGGGTAAGAGGTACAGGGAGTGGAAGAAAATTTGGTTTTGTTAAAACAGAGAAATACAGATCATGGTATTTGGCCACATCACAAAACCTGAACCTCATTTGAACACTTTAAGGAAACAAAACTCTGGGCTCAGCCTCAAGGGAAAAAGCAAACAATTTACTTTCCACTCTGTCTCAGTTCAGACCAAGTAAAGAAACCCTTTCCTGTGAGAGGGGCAGAACATGATGATCAAAGCAAAGCAAAATCACCACTACCAGAGTCCGGGTGGTTCTACCCGGAGCTTGGTATTGATCTGACTTCTGCAAGGGGAGAGTCCTGGGCAGTCTAGTGAATGCAGATGCACAGCCAACATTGTCTTGCAGTGCCCAAATTAACTTGTTAAAATGCAAAAAGACTGCAAAAGGAAATGAAAACAAAACGAGAGAGATATCCCATCTGTGTATATTGTGCTCTTTCAGGATGTCTACTTCTACAGGGAATCTTTTTCATTAACCTCAAAACAGTTCATTTTCAAATCTTCTTTTTTGAAGAGGAACTACTTTAGTGGTGGATTTTTCTTCTAAACATACAAAGTTTAATTTGTATCCCCAGTGAGACTATGTGTGACATAGGCCAAATTTTTAATATATATTTCCATGCACGTGGAAATGTAACAGTTCCTGAAACATTTAATGAAAGCTGTGTATGATCTCTTCTAAAGCTTCTCTGGACGGTGTCAATCTCAAATAAAGTATAAAGCTAGCACTAGCATTGACACAGTACACCAGAAAAGCTGTGCCTTTCTTCATGATCAAGGGCAGGAGAGAAACCACACTGACCAGGTGATAGAACGGGAGACAGAGGTGGTGTTGCAGAGGTGTCGCTGGAGAGCAAAGGGATGAATCCCCAGCCGGCAAGCACATGGTGCTCTCAGTTGGCGCTGCCCTTTTCCAGGCACTCTGATGCCCCGTGAGGCTGGCAAGCACCCTCCCTCCAGGAGGGGAACTCCCTCAGTGTTGGCTGGGAGAAGAAATTCAAGTCTCTACCCTGTGTCCTTCGAGAAAACAAGAATCTCTCAGTTTGCGTTTATGAGAAGATTTCACATTTCATTCCAGCTGGAGGAAAAAGAGAGAGAAAAAACACACCCTTTTCTTAGCCAGGCTGGAGGTTGTCTGCACACACAAGCTGGGACTGTAGCTTATTCCACAATGGTTTGAGTGTACCCTACTTCCCACCCCTGACGAGAAAGTCTCAGTCCCAGGGGAAAGCAGAGCATCCTACGGTGTAAAGGCCCCGGGGGCAGGCAAAGCTGAGGCAGGCTTAGTGCCACTCCATTTTGCACAGCTAAAGATAAGGTTCCCCTTTGCCTTGCCAAGAGGGGCTGTTGCCTGCAGAACACCTTCGGCATGTAGCTCAGCTGTGACAATATGTATATTCGGAAAGCCTGTTCGGGTCCTTTGTCACCGGTTATTATTTACACGTAGGCTAAGGCGTTTTTGAGCAGAATCAGAAATCCTAGAAAGAGTCCCAAAGCACAAAGCTGTTTAAGATCTGAATTATTTCTGGGGGAACAGGTTGAGTTCAGGCCATTACAGACTAAGGATGCCAAGTCTGGATCCAGACACAGCTTTCTGGGAAGGATGCTCCGGTCTGGGACTGCAATCTGTTCCCTGAAGGAAATGAGGGTGAGACACACAGTTCAAATGCTGCCACATCTTATGTGTTTGTAGATATGAAGCTCCAGGTGAGACCTCTTTGCTTAAATCAACGAGGGACTCCTCAGATGCAGGAACAGGGCAAGAGCCAGTGGTCCAGCTGCCTTCGCAGCCCTCTCTAGCTTTGAAGGGCAGGATCTCCATTGGTGATGAGTGGAAACCAAGATGGGAACCAAAGCAAGCACTGACTGTGTGGGACTGGGAGAAAGCAGGAGAGTCCAATAAATGTCCTGAAGTCACAGTTCTCCCTAACTATCCTTAATGTGCTGCTGTGAGTAAAATACCTGGAAAACGGCATTTTGTGCCACTCCTCTCCCTTTCCCCCCCCCTCCCCCCCAGCCTCCCCCGCCACCTCTACATCCCTCTTGGGTAAGAAGAGAGCGTCTGTTACAGCAGTCTGGTCTGCACTAGTGGGTGGGTAAGTGGTTTCATGCAACACCAACTGTGGGCTCCAGCAGGATTATGTTTTAAACCCCTATATGCTATTTTCTCTACCTTCTGTTGTTATCCTACATTCTGCTGGGGCCTGCGGCAAGGGCGGGGAGGAGGGCAGGACAATTAGATTCAGAGCAATAATGATCGTGATAAGAAGAAGAACCGATGCCGAATGCAATTCCCATTTCTCATTACTATGCTACTGTAGCTATGGTTTGGCTCTCCTCCTGGCCTTGGCAAACACGATCCACTTCATCTCCTGCTTCTCCTGTTGGCCGGGCTCCCATCCTCCTCTTGGCTTCTGCAGCCAAACTCCTGGCTGGCTGCAGTAATCCCACATAATATTTCACGCAAATTTATATGAAGCCCGTTACAAAGCTCAGCAAGGAGACACTGTTTCTTTTTCTTGATACAATTAATCATTTGTAGCTCTGCTCCAAAGACCAGCCTGTCTCCCATGTAACTGCTCCTTTCTGTCAAAAGGACTTGAGAAAGCGCAGTACCCAGGGAGAGGAGGGAGAAACCCGTCTTTCCCTCTGTCTCCCACACAACCCCAGGTGAAACCACGCCGACTCTTGCAAAGCTCCCCCTGCCTCCCTCCGGCCTGTCACCCCCAGTGCCTTGCTCTGAGCGGCACCGAAGCAAGGGCTCGCGGGGAGCCCCCCCGTCCTGCTGCCCACCCCACCCTCCCTGCGGCTCAGGCCTGGCCGCCTGGGTTGCCCCTCTGTCCGCACGACGGCTTGGTGAATGCGCTCCAGCTGCTCCTGTTTCTCATCCCACCTCTGGGAATACTGTATGGGATCGCTCTTGCCTCCTTCAGTTCCTGTTGCTTTGTAGCATCTAGTTAATCTTTTGGTACAACTCCCGCTTCTCCCTTCCTCTCCTCTCCCCCCACCCCATCTTTTGAAGTATTTCTAGTGTTGTGGCTGTTTTTTGGAAAAACAGAACGCTAACCCACAGTATAATGTTTCTGTGGCTAAACAGAAGACCCAAGTTTCTGGGCTTGTCAATCCAGGACCTCACACTAGTACTGAAATTCAGAGACAGAAAAGGGGATCTCTTTTCTGCTTGTAACTGTGGGTGTCCACCTCATCACTCAGTATTTCCTTGCTTGAGTCCATCTGGCATATCACCCAATTTCCCCTCTTCCTCCTAGTCTCAAGTATAATATCAAGAAGGTAATTAAGAAACATACACTTAACAAAAACCTATATCCCCCTTTCTTGCATTAAGCACAGAAAAAGGTTGAAAGCTGCGATCTGTTTCAGTATCTTTTTTCTACTATTCCTACAAAATGTATGGTAGTCTGGTTCAAGAAGAGATAGTAAAGGAGAAGGTAGTTTAATTATGTGTTTAATAATTCTTAAGACAAATGCTAGAAGAACTGGTTTTATTTATTTTTTAAGCTAAGTACCCAGAAAGTCCCATTTTCCTTCCTAGAGCAAACTCAGGCCATGTGTGGTAAAAGAAGGAAACTAAATAAGAAATTGGCCTTTTTCTCTTCTTTCCCACCCCACAGTTTCATTATGGGAGTATGCTCTATTTTCTGAAGCACAACCACTGATTGCTAAGTGAATTACTCTTGCCCAATAGCTGCAGTTCCTCTGTTCAAAGCATATTTCCCAGTTCCCAAGGAATTTGTGGAACAAATTTTAAATCTATTATATTCCAGAAATCTTCTCCAGTTGTCATGGGCTTACCTGCCAGATAAGTATTTCTTCTCAGCAGACAGTTATCTTTCACTGGCTCCCCAAGTTGATACGTTTCAGGATCCTATTTGTGATCTGAGACTAGAACTATAATGAAAACCTCAAGAAGTGAGGTTGCAGTCATACCTCCAAGGTAATGGCATTTCTGGAGGTCAAACTTGAATGACAGCTTTCTCGTACCATTTTTGTGACACAGTCTTTTTCTTCTTAATTGGTTCAATATCTGAATGGCTGAACAGGCAGCAATGGTTGGTAGCATTTCCTTACAAATTGTGGCACCATGGTGGATATAAGGTAGACAGAACAGGCTCTGGAAGAAAGCCCTGGTATGAATCTGATATTTAGTATCATCTCATTCTCTGGTAAGGAAATCTCTCAACTGTTGATTGCCAGAAGATGTGAAGGGAAAGGTTACACTTGGAAAAAATACGCACCTGTTTCTTATACCTTTTTGTAAGTAGATACTACTGTCCACTGCCAGAGACAAGACACTGGGACTGAGGAACCCTTTTGGCCAGTCTCATTTTCTTATTGTCAAAGCTGCAAAATCCTTGGGAGGAGAGGAGTGGGTGTGTCATTTTTTGTTTTGTTTTGTTTTGTTTCTTCATTTCTTTGGGATTTTGGGTTTGGGTTTGGGGTTTGTTTTGTTTTGTTTTGTTTTGTTTTGTTTTGTTCTGTTCTGTTTTCAGTCAGCAGCAACATACTTTTCCGTCAGTTGTATCTTCTTAGTAATTAAGCATATATTTCATTCACATCATTTTTAAGTTTTGCAATTTTTTTTTTTTTTTTAAAGTGATTACTACTTTTCAGCTTCTATCATGTCTTTGTAGAGCACATTTGCCACCTTCAGGAATGGCCTACACTAGATACTTCTGTTTGAACAACTGAAGTAGAGAAGTGAATTTTCAGGTCAGTTTTGATGAAAGGAGAAGGAATTAAAACTAAGTTATATATAGTGTTATATATATTTTCCCCAAAATGTTTTTGGAGGATAGCAATTTCTTACCACTCTTTTAGTAAAAAATACTACAATATTTTACTTTAGACTTAGACCTGACCAAAGTTAAGGTTAAACTGGTTTTGACAAGACCCTGAATCAACCAGAAATTTGAGGGAGACGTGCTTGTATATTTTCCTTAAGGCAAGAATCCCACCAGAACAACAGAAGGAATTTCAAAACTCTCATGCTGGGATTTATGAGAACTAAAGTAGGGATCTTTTTACAATGTAGAGAAATAAGATCTTCAGGTTAACTTGAGCAAAAATAAAGGAATTCTTCCTGAATTCTCCCTCATGGTTGTGCAAGGTGAACGTTTCCCTCAGGTTTGCTCGTAGCACAACATCATTTTGATGTGCAACATCTGCTTCCTGAGATACAGCAGCTCTGCACAGACATTTTGGGGTCCCTTTCTTCCCATCACCTGGGAGACCTGGCTCTGTGTCTGCTCCCTTCTCTTCTCAGCAGTCCACAATTTTCTCCCCCACTCAGAGTTGATGCCTGCAGTCCCCCTGTGCCAGGATGCATCTGTGCAGATACTCTCAGGGAAGGATCAGTCTTCCCATTTTGTCTCTTGTCCAGCAGTCAGGACAAGGAAAAGAAGCAGTTCTCCTTTCTATTGCCCAACCACTCCATCTTAAAGATGTATACCAAGGAAGACTATCTTATATTCAGAAATAATAAGTTGCCAGCAAATAAAACAAAAACTTCCTGTCACAGGATAGAAAAAAATCCTCACTTTTAATTTTTTTAAAGTAGTATGCTCTATACAGAACCCAGTTTAGTGTCCTCTTTTCCCTTCAGCTTCTAACCAAATCTTACTGTATCTTACTCCAAATATTCAGATCTTTGCAGATAACTTGCTGGTTTTATATACCGGGAAGTTCTTCAAGTGAGAAAACTTCACCAGCGTCTCTGTTATCCTGTCCAATGTCAGATGAAAAATTGCAATGACACGTTATGGCATGCTGCTTTCCTGCACCTAGGCTCTGGATCCTGCCTCATACTCTCTCAAGGGTGAATCACAAGATGTCTGATCTGCAGGAAAGATTTTTAAGGATATTGTTACGATATTTGACATTTTTTCTTCTTGTGTGGTAAAGAGAAAGATTGCATTGCGCAAGAAGCTGGTGATCTCTCAGCTGGGAAGGAACAGTAATTGCCTTTGATCACCACGGTTGGGGCTCCTTATTCCTGGTGAGTGAATGTTGCCAGATGTGCTTGACCTGGACGATCTATAGAGAAACTGAGGAGGGGCTCCTGGATGTAAACCAGCCAGTACAGCGTGAGAGGAAGTAGTTAGCCCAGCCTCTATTTCTGAGCCAACTGCATGTGATTTCAGGGCTACCTAGAGATTTAGCTTAAGTGCTGTCTTCTGTACATCAAAGATATGAGTCCTGCCTGGATGATATAGATAGCCGTTGCCTGCAATATGATATACACATCCACTTCAGACATGCCAGGAAGCCCATCTGTTTACTTAACTTTTTATGAAAGCAGCTGGGAGGAAGAGCTTCTATTTGACTGGGGAGTTATTTTATTTATTTATTTGCTCATATTTATAAAAATAAGTACAATTTATGTGAAAGAAAAATCACTCTTCTTGTAACAGAAGCTATGAAAATAGTCTTTCAAAGAGCAGTGTACAGCAATAGCAGTGACAGTGACGCTACTAAGAACTCACAGCAAAACATGACACCCTATTTGTTTCTAAGGAATTACCTTCAGAAATTGCACTTTCTTCTTCTTTTGCCCTCTTCCTTTCCTGAGGCCATCTTTATCCCAAGACACAAGCTAAGCTTTGTCAGGCTTCCAGGATGCTCATAGACAGGATATTGGGGAAGACTGGAAGCAGGAACACACAGCATCTCTCCAAGCAGAGGAAAGCAGAGGAAAGCACATCAGACAGCCGCATGTCACAGGCTGTATCTGATGTCAAGTCATTTAATGGTGAGGGACTATGGTAGTTCAGAAGATGGAGGGGATGTTCAGGAGACAGACTGGCTGTACAGCAAGCTTCTGGCAGGACTTCTCTCCGTACAAAGTACTTGCCAGGGCAACACATCACCAGCTGCAGTGCTGTGCTACCTCCTTTTCAATATTCTGGACTCTGTTTGTGACTTTGAGCAGTTCGCTTAATGCTACAATGTTTTAACATCCCATCTGTCTCTGAACACTGACAGAAAACTCCTCTGGGAGTAAGCGCTGGCAATTTGAGATGTTAGTTCTCCCAGGGATGACCCATCCCATTGTGGGGCATCGCTGCTCTGTGGCAGAGGTAAAAGAATGGGCTATGAGTTCTTGCCTTGCATGATCTTAATTAGCAATCTATTGTACTACAGAAGAAGGAAAACTTGCACTAATATTTTGGACCCTGAAATGAGTAGTGTGAGCCATGGACATATGTCCTATCCCACCACTCCCTCTACTTGGCAGCAAACTCTGCCAGATGGCCCTGGCATGCTGAAGCCATCAGTGCATGCGAGTCTGTGCCTTGAATAACCAAGTGGTGGCAGCTGGCTACTGCACTGAATACACCATGACAGTAATAAAACTTTTAAAGAAACAACACACTTTTCTTTATATCAGAACTGTTTTGAATAGCTTTTAGGGAAAAGTAAAAAAGGTTATTGCCATCGTTCCAGTAAGAAAAAAGGACTTTCATTTGTTGAGATGTAACAGAATTTTGGCCAGAAAAGAGGCTGTAGCTATTTGCACAATTTTACTTGTACAGACAACCAGGTACAGATGCTTTCATGGAAACTCTGGCTACATAACACTATTAATTTTGGCTGAGTCCTGAGACTATTTTCAGCTTTCAGAAATTTACAGGAAGTACCTTTCCTTTTCATTTATGTACTGTGTTATTGTTATTTTTATGTATTAAACAAATAATCAGAGATACTTTTACTTTGCTTCTACTAGATTTCATGCTAAGAAGATTTCATGCTAAGAAAGGAGATGTGGTGGAGGGGAGAAAAATCTTGGCTTAACTAGTTCAAAAACAAGGCTCATGGCAACCCAAAAGTTGAATGCTCTTTCTAGAAAACCTGATCTTAAGAGCAGTGATCTCCTCTGAGACCTCCTGGGCTACTGCTTGTGTTGTGGCAAAATAAACAAACAAACAGAGCAAAGTAAAGATGAGAGGGCCCCCTGAGATTCGGGTCTTTCGCTGTCTCTTTCATAAGTAATGAATGAGGTGACCGCACAGACTTGGAAAGCCCTGCAATGCTTGAATCTGCTGCTGACTTTCAAGCAGGCAGAGTGCAGGATTATATGGGATTCTCTGGCAGTATTAGGGAGTCAATTAGAGGAGCTTCAAGGTAAACGAGGAGTTTTTATTACTCACACACAGGGGAAAATAATTTAATGGCTGCTCTTTACTCTCACTGGTGGTATATAAGCAGAAACTTGAATTATACAAGAGTCCTAAGAAACTCCTGGAAAGGGCATATCTCCACCTTGGGTGTCCAGATATGCTGTCTTGAGACCCTTTTATGAGCATGAATTCAATTCTAAGCAACAGTAGGGAAATTCCTGTTCATCACGCCCGCTTGAAGTGACCATATATCCCAAGGTACTTTCCCATTCACCTGGGTGGTCTCAGCCCCCTGAAAGGAAGAATCTTTGTACTGAGAAATGGCACGTGAGGTAGATGGAGCACAGAAGGCCAACAGCATCCTGGCCTGTAAGGGGAATAGTGTGGTGAGTAGGACTAGGGAAGTGATTGTCCCTCTGTACTCGGCACTGGTGAGGTCCCACCTCAAGTAATGTGTTCAGTTTTGGGCCCGTTAGATTCTGGAGTGGGTCCAGAGAAGGGCAACGAAGATGGTGAGGGGTCTGGAGAACAACTCTTATGAGGAGTGGCTGAGGGAGCTGGGGTTGTTTAGCCTGGAGAAAAGGAGGCTGAGGGGAGACCTTATCGCTCTCTACCACTACCTGAAAGGAGGTTGTAGCGAGGTGGGGGTCAGTCTCTTTTCCCACATATCAAGTGCTAGGACAAGAGGAAATGGCCTCAAGTAGCGCCAGGGGAGGTTTAGGTTGGATATTAGGAAAACTTTCTTCACCGAGAGGGTTATCAAGCATTGGAACAGGCTGCCCAGGGAACTGGTGGAGTTGCCATCCTTGGAGGTATTCAAAAGATGTGTAGACGTGGTGCTTAGCGACACGGTTTAGTGGTGTTTTTGTCAGTGCTAGGTTGATAGTTGGACTCGATGATCTGAAAGGTCCCTTGCAACCTAGACAGTTCTATAACTTTATGATTTTATGTTAGCCAGTATAAAAGAAGGTCTCCAAACATAAGCATGCTGTTTTATATGGATCATATCTCTTTCTTCTGTTCTCTCCTTGAGTTCTCTCAGCCTATTCTCAGAGTTCTGTAATTAAGGTTTTATGTACTTATTGGAGCAAGGAAAATGGGGACTTTCTTCCAAGATCCACATGGAGTAATGGGAAGAGCTATTTACTAGGCAAAGGACATTTAGTCCTGTCCTCTATGCCTACTGCTGAGGACAAGACATATGTTTTTGACTGCATTTTGTGGCTACGGCACTGGTTCCCCCTTTGCTGCCGCCAAATTACTTGGGTAGGGCCTCTGTTTCCCTATTTAAGTTCCTTCTTTTCTGCTTCATTGCCTCCCCTGAGAGGGTATCAGCAAAACTTTAAACATCATACACAGACTTTGAATGTTTCTTTGTAATTAATCAAGACCTTCACACACTGTTCATGAAGGTAAAGATACTATCTTTGTCTTAGCACATGAACGATTACACAGTATTTGAGGTAGCTGTGAAGATGGAAAAATTTGTAGAAGTGCCTTGTGCTGTAGAATTCAAATAGGTATTCTAAGGGTAGCAGAAAGAGAAGATTTCTGTCTCCAGTGCTGTCATGGTCTGGTACCTTTCATGAGCAGCAAATACATTTTGCAAACCAGTATAAAGAATAAAAAGTCAAAGCTGATAAACATTTTAAAATATACTATGAAAGAAGGCCAGCGTTAGAAACATACCATGAAAACAATCCAGTTCCCTTTGAAGCAGGCAATAGTATCATAAAGAAGGAAAAGTATAAGAAAAATTGAGAAAACTAAATCAAAAAATTAATGACTAAAAGAAAACCCAGCCCTCGAGCTGAAAAAAAAGGAGGTTGCATGCTGAAAACTGTACGTGTTAAAAGAGGAATTAAAAACCAAACAGTAACGTCTTCTCTACTAGCACAGAGCTTGTCCTGACCGCAGTGCTCTGTTCCTGGTGGGAATGCAGGATGGGTTAGAACAATGGAGGGCTTTGAAGATTAATGGTTAAAGTCAGAAGGGACTTGTTGGAAATCCCACAGAAAAGAAATTATGGATCCTCAGCCAGTAGGAGGCCACAAAATGTCACTCAGAATCAAGCCTAAAATATAAAGACTGAGGCCTTAGATTTGTTCTTTTTTTTTCAACTAACTATAGGTTTCTCGAAGGAAACTAGATAGCTAGATATCGGAAATTTACAATAACTAGGACTGCTATTTATGAAGTGAATCATACTGACTAATCCTGAATCCATTAGGCTGGCCTTAGTCTTTTTTTCCCAATTGCAAATGGAAAGGATGTTTTTTGTTTTGTTTGGGGTTTTTTTGTGGTCAAAAATATTTGGCATTCAGAAGAAAATCTAAGTTGCAGACGGTCATAAAATTTTGAGACCAGATTTATTTTGTTGAAGACCACATTGTATTAGAAGACAGTTTTTTGAACAGATTCACCTCACTAACTGCTGAGATCAGATGAATATCAGCTAAATCTCTTGATAGCTTAGAGATAGCTAATTATTCATGTCTGCTGTGAAAGTAACAAGAAATAGTAGATCTCTGCATTACTGTTTCATGTTGCCATCAGGAACTGAACATCTCTAACTGTAGAACAAGGTGATGGAATTACAAACATGCTTTCAAGCTCCCAAGAGCTTGAGAGAGAAAGAGAGTTTGCTCATAATAAATCTGAGGAAAGAGAAAAATAGCCAGCATGTTCAGCTTAATCAAAACCTATTCCCCTGAGGAAGGCCAGAAGAAGTCCTATATGAAACACTGAGGAAATTATGAGCAGTATAGGCACCATGATGTGACTCTGAGCCACAGGTCCTCCCAGTCTTGCCCCTTCTTTGTCCTGATAGAGGCGTCGGCTTTAGGGTGCTGGCAATACTGACCTGTAGATGGAGATGGCCACAGCAGCAGGTTACCTGCTGGGTGATAATGAGCAACAGTTAATTTTTGGGTGCTCTGGAGGATAAGGACCAAGCATAACTGTGGCAGACTTTCTTCCTTGAATGAGGTGCTGACATTCACCATCAGAAAGAGGCGGAAATGCTCTCATGTCTGTCACTAATCAAAGATACAGTACACAGCAGAGTCACTTTTCCTCCAGTGTTTCTATGACCTCCTGCTCTCTGAACCAGCTGGATTCAGAAAAATAATGTTTTATGTTATCTGGCATACATCCATTGTCTGCTTCCAAGAGACCATCTCAGGTGTGGATGATTTTCTCTGAAAAGCGGGATGTAAGTTTTATCCCAAATCAAATGCACAAGGCTGGTGTCCATAATACACAATTATACACATAATACACCATATTACTGCAAAGTGGAAAAGAAACCAGCTTTTATTTTTCAGAGCTTGCTGACTGCCGTAACATCTTGACTTGTTCCACACATTCCCTACACTGTACATAGAGCCCTGAGTAACCTGATGCAGTGTCACAAATTTAAACAAGAAATACTACTTTAATTAAAACACTAGAGTGAATTTGCTCAGTAATTAGCAGTTGCATTTGTCAGGAAGGTGGTAGGGTCTGCTGTGTATGTTCAGAAAGCAACCACAGGCTAACATATACACTGTCTTCCTTGACGGCATGAGGTAAGTTGATTAAACAGTGCCACAGGTCACGCTAAGATTTATAGCTAAGGACTCTAATGTGTTTTTTGAATGAAAGAGTAATACCCCTATGGTTTTCACTTCAAAATTTTGGCAAGTTCCCTATTAACTCCACTCACAAACCAGCATGGTGGGCAGTACTGGGAGGGTACTTTATTCTAAGGTACTAAAATCTGTGATTAGGCAATGATTTATGGCTTTCCTTAAACTCTGAAGTGACTTTTTTTTTAATAGGAGTATTTTTGGCTGGGCTAATTGAAGTAAAAGTTGACTGATTTATGATTTAATTTACAAAACCTTTTGCCACACCTTTAATGATGAAACCTCCTTCTTTTTTTTTTCCCCACTGACACATATTTTCCATTACTGCTAAGCCAGTATGGCATTAGAAAAGCAGTTGCCATCTCAAACATCACTGAAAGGCTCCATTTCTTCTTGGAAGCTGTTTAAATTATACATTTAAACTCCTCTTTCCTCACCTCCCTCTCCCCCAAACTGTAAAAAAAAAAATATTCCTAGAGCATTTTAAAAGCTTGCATGAAGCCTTACCTTCTATCTTGCATAGAGAAACTCAGTGACATTAGGGCGTATTTTATTATTTTCTTTATAGAATATGTGAACTTCTTATGCTCTGGTACATACACCAAAGAGGGTTAAATCTTATGAGCAACATCTTTAATAAATTACTTCAAGCTGCAGAACAAAACTCTTTCTTCTCCAAAGCCAGTTCAGCATGGTAGTGACTATGCTATTGTCATTTAGTGATTCTGGGAGTGAGAGGAAGGTACATGAATGACACCAGGCTGAAATCTGCCAGTTCCTTTGGCCTACAAATGAAGCTCTTGAAAGACAGTCTTGATGTGACAAGTGTTCTACTGGAGAGTGACAGTGACTCATCCCTTACCACCCCTTTTCCTGGAAGCTGAAGTGGAGGATGACATGGAATAGAGGATACAAAGACTGAAATCTCCTACTTCCCCTCTTTGAGTTGTGTCAAGTCCATTTCTTTTGAAAATCTACCCAAACCTTTTGGAAACCTACCCAGTTTTAACCATGCTACAAGACATTTCAGATACCATGGAATGCTGTTCTCCTGTTTTGCAAACTTTTCACGGTTTAGTTTTTACTGCTTATCATCATTTCTGCTGTAGCCTTTAACATTCACCATTCAACCAAGCAACCACAGGGATCTGCATGTTTCAGAGACTCTGGCCTAAATTTGTTAGTTTTGTTTTGCAAAAGGATGTTTTGCGCTTCCAGTAAGCTTAGGATATGAAGCAGATTTCAGCGTTCAGTAGTACGTAATATCAGCAGTATCTGACTAATTGAAGAATGGAGACATTCTGGTCAAGTCAGACTCTCTAAGGTATGTGCAGAACAACTGGTAATATTTTGAACAGTACCTTAGTCTATATCTGTAAACAAAAGATGCCAATTGTAGAGAGACCCATGGATGATAATCTGATTTTTGGCAATAATTATTTTTGAGGTACTTGCTGTTTTCAGTAGTTTCTGGCTATTTTGTTACAGAACAGTATTAAAGACGTGAGAAGGGGAAGCACAAGCAAAATGGTTTAAAAACAAAACTATAAAACATGTTGTTTGACTTCTCTAAGGAAATCTCCAAAGCTGTGAAAAATGGGCAGCGGGGAGTGTTGAAAACAGAGATTTATGGCAGAGTGCCTTGCAGAGCTTGTCAGAAGTCACAAAAATTGATAAATAGAGCTGTGACACACATCGGAGTCCAAGACAATGATGAGTATTTGGAGAAAGACATGAGAACTCTGAGAGATTTGACTCTCAGATTCACATTACTCAGAAAAATTTTTCATAGCCAGAATGGACCATGAGTCTGCAAATGAAATTAATTTCTTTTTTAATCGACCAGACAGGAAGCCATTCTACCTTTATTGCAAAATAAAGCTACAAGGTAACAGAAGTTAAATAGGTGGAATTATAACCTAACCCACACTGAAGAATAAAATCTGCTAAAAGTAAGTAACTTCATGGAAAAAACACCATTTCTAATATTGCTTGGCAAAAAAAAAAAAAAAAAAAAAGAAGGATGACAAAAAAAAAAGACGTAACAAGGCTTTTTTTGTTGTTTGTGTGTGAAAGTGAATTTACTGAAGCAGGACATGGAAGATTTTCTTTGAAGAGTGTAGACAAGCAAGGACTCAGATGTCCCACATTATGTCCTTTGTGACTGTAAAGGAGATATAAGAAAGATACCGTTGCAGGTAAGGTCATTTCTGGGAATCAGAGAAGTAATGGAAGAATCTACAGATCTAATACACAACCTGGTAGAAAAGAACAGAAACCTTAATAACCGAAGAATGCAGCCCTCTATATGGAGCTGTATCTTTGGAGAAAAGTCTGGCGCTAAATTTTTTTCTAGCTATCTTCTGTGCACTTCTATGCCAGCTACAGTTCTTTGGAAAACAGAGCATTCACCTGCGTGCACATTAAGTTCCACTTTTGGACAGCACTATTGAGGCACTGTGTCATTAAAACACAAAAGTAGTGCTGTCTGTGAATATTTCCAGCTCACACAGAATTAGTAGATTTACTAATTGCTTCTGTCGGACAAAGGTGATACTGATATTTCAGGGAGACCTGGAGATGTACACAACAGTGCAAGGTACTGCAGGAACTTTACTAAGCAGTGCTGGCTGGCTGCTTACTTGACTGGATATAAATATCTGGGAAGTCATATAATGTTAATTTTAATTGGAAATTACTGTTTTTATCACGTTTGGCCTGGAAAGGAGTATGTGAGGACACCGCACCTTCACAAAGCATTGGTTTGAAATTTTTGGAAGCAGCTAGGGGAGGCTCCTAGCACACAAGAACAGCTACAACTCAGACACCGACTGAGACTCACTGAAAACCAACTGAACTGAACAACATAAATACCTGTCATCTGGCTCACCGCTGTTAGTGAGATTTTACAATCAGATTGTCTGGAAAGAGTAGTCTCAATTACTACACAATTATGTGAGAAAACAAAGTCAACAAAATCTTCAACACCTATATCCCTTAATTAACATCCTCAGAAAATGTATCAAGGATAAAGAATAGAAATGTCTTACTGTGTGCATTCAGATAATTATCTTTAACTCTCTTAATATGATAATAGCGGAACCAAACCATCTTCTCAAACTTGGTGTTATTTACAAAACTAGACTTTAGGAAGCGACATACCTTGAAGATTTTTACTTTAGCCATTTTTAAACTTCTTCACAGAGAAAGGATGGTCTCTTTTCTGCACTTTTTTTGTGTAAGAATACAAGAATGAGGGGATGGAAAAACATTTCTTTGTGGCATAAGTTTTTAAAATTTCAGTGTCAGAGAAGAAAGTTATAAGCACCTGAAAATATTAGAATGGATTTTGGAACTTAACTAGAGCAGATGTTGCCTTCGCCTGTTGTATTTACCAAAAAAAGATTTACTTTAAAGTATTGTATTTACCTGTTGCTTCTATTTAGAGATTATTCTGTGTCATTGTAGATGTAGGGTGTTGGAGAAAAAGGAAAGTATAAAACAGCAGCATTGGAGGTGTGAGTCAAAAAAGGGACCACATAGCTCAGGATACTTTGGGGACAAGAAAATGTCTACTTTTGGGTAGAAAAGCTTAAGCTTGCTCTTTGAGAATTCAGTGGCAGAACTCCCATTGACTTTGATGCTGTTATGACTTCACTTCTTTCTAGTCAACAGTTATGCTTAGGCCTCAGTTTTTCAACATAACTTTTGCCCCAGTTTGGTTTGGTAATTTTGAAAGCCAATGTCTTGCTTATACAGCAGTCATAGTTTTCTGGTTCCAGAGGAACAAATATCCACCTTTTTTCTTTCCTTTTTTTTTTTTTTTAAACAAAAACCCCACTTGTTATAAGGCCTAAATAAAAGTTATATTTTCATCAACTGTTTTCTGTGTCTTACTAAGGATATGGGAAAGACTGCATAAAGGGAGAAAAAAAGGATAATTCCGATCATAAGATTTTTTTTACTGGTGACGGGGAGAGCTGATGATCAGTCAGTATTTTCATAGGGCTTTACCTCCAGTGAGTGGAACAAATCACATATTTTCCACCCAAGCAATTCAGTTTAGGCTTTTAGGGAAAACTTTATGTCAAGTAAATGAAAGCGTTCACCAGAAAGTCATGTTATTTTTTTTAAATACAAATTTTTTGCAGTAGTACTCCAAGAAATGAAAGCTTCTGAGATAATTGCTGAAAAACAATAAAATCTTCAGAGAAAACAAAAAAAAATAAATCTCACTTTTGTCTGCACTTTTCACAAGAGTCATCTCCAGTAAGAGGCTTTTTGGGCATTCATGCAGGTACAGTGGCGTACATCCCCAACACGTACATTTGGGCAGGTACAGGCAGATATAGCCTTGGGCAAGACACACATTCATATCAGAGGGCCACAAGAATGCATGGAGCACCGGGTAGTGCTGTAGAGCAAGAATTACAGTTCCTACAGTCTCTGTGGGTAAATTCACAGCCAGGCTGTTTCACACACTGTGGTGTTTGCTGACACTTTTGCTGATAAACCTTATCAGAACTGTGTTTACCTTAGAAACTTCCTCCAGGATACCTACAAGCCTGTGGTTACAGCGGATAGAGATTTCTTTCTCATCTAGACTTTCACTGGTCCCTGGAGTGCATTGCCTCTAATTTTTAATTTCTTCTTTTTTGCATGGGTCTTGCTTGCATTGTTGAAAAGAGTGTGCCCAGATGCTGTGAAGCAGATGTGCTGGGCCCAGTCCTCTTCAATATATTCATCAATGACCTGGATGAAGGGATAGAGTGCACCCTCAGCAAGTTTGCTGATGACACAAAGCTGGGGGGAGTGGCTGACACACCGGAAGGCTGTGCCGCCATACAGCGAGACCTGGACAGGCTGGAGAGCTGGGCAGAGAGGAACCTTATGAAATTCAACAAGGGCAAGTGTAGGGTGCTGCACCTGGGGAGGAATAGCCCCATGCACCAGTACAGGTTGGGGGCTGACCTGCTGGAGAGCAGCTGTGTGGAAAGAGACCTGGGAGTCCTGGTGGACAACAGGATGACCATGAGCCAGCAGTGTGCCCTCATGGCCAAGGCGACCAATGGCATCCTGGGGTGTGGCCAGCAGGTTGAGGGAGGTCATCCTCCCCCTCTACTCTGCCTTGGTGAGGCCGCACCTGGAGTACTGTGTCCAGTTCTGGGCTCCCTGGTTCAAGAGAACTGCTGGAGAGGGTGCAGCAAAGGGCTACGAAGATGATTAGGGGACTGGAACATCTCTCTTATGCAGAAAGGCTGAGGGATTTGGGTCTCTTCAGTCTGGAAAAAAGACGGCTGAGGGGGGACCTTATCAACACTTATAAATACTTAAAGGGTGGGTGTCAGGAGGATGGGGCCAGGCTCTTTTCATTGGTGCCCAGGGACAGGACAAGAGGTAACGGGCACAAACTTGAGCATAGGAAGTTCCATCTAAACATGAGGAGGAACTTCTTTCCTTTGAGGGTGGCAGAGCACTGGAACAGGCTGCCCAGAGAGGTGGTGGAGTCTCCATCTCTGGAGACATTCAAAACCTGCCTGGACGCGTTCCTGTGCAACCTGCTCTAAGGTGACCCTGCTCTGGCAGAGGGGTTGGACTAGATGATCTGCAGAGGTTATGTGCAGTGATGGGAAAAATCAAACAGATAGTCACACGACAGCAAAGGCATCTCTGTGTATTTGCAAGCAAGCAAAATCTATATGAAAGCTTCTTTGTAGGCAGCTCTTCTGTAAAGACTTTTATGGTTTTCCAGGGGAGGACTAATTCAACGATAGCTTTTATTCCAGTTGCTTTGATGCTTTATCTGTGTTTGATATGAGAATTTGCTTGAAATCTAGAATCTGCTTTAAGGATTTTAGCTGAATACTATTTATTAAAAGGTCCTCCTGCTGAGAAAGCTCAAAGATGTGTTCCCTGTTGGTTTGTTAATACTATTAGCAGTTCTGAGGACTGTAGCCAGCAAGGCAGGCCCAAACAAGGCAATTTAGCAATCTAGAAATTTTAACATGCTGTAATTCATTCAAGGTCCATTTGTCACAGGCGATGAAAGGTCTGAGGTGTACCCGGTTTTGTATTTAAACAGGGACAACTAACTTCCCATCTCTAAGCAGATGGGACTCAGAAAAGAGGAAGGGGAATGGTCTCAGGAATAGGCAAGAGATTAAGCGGGGAATGGTTCAACACAGAAATTTCCAGTTCAAACAGGAAGGATGCCATGGTGAGAAATGCATTCTTGTTCCATAAACACATCCCCAGAAACAATTCCCTGTGCAATTCTTACTCTTACTTAGCAAAGCATCAGATCATGTACATCACTGTTAACTTTCATGGGTGGTTTTCACTGTCATATGAAATAGTCTTGCAGCTGAAGAAGTGAGAGACTTTTTTAGTTACAAAGATGAACACATTGGCATAATTGTATAGAGATTAACTAAAAATAAATATAGAATGAAAGCACTCTGTGATGGTCCCAGTATGACAGAGAACACGCTTGATACAAGATGTCTCCATCCCAACCCATTATTAGAAGCTGCTCTTTTTTAATTCAAGCCTCAGTGAGCTTTCTTATTTAATTTCTGCATCATCCTCCCCACACTCTGAAGAAAGAATTATGATTCCTATTTTCTACCTGGGAGAAAGGAGAACACCCTCTAAAGAGATGCAGACTAAATTTTGGATAGGATCTTTCAGAAGAGCCCAGCTTCAAAAGTTAAATAGATAAGCATCTTTGAAAATGTTTCTGGGAAGCCTGTGCATATTTATGCGACTGGATATCATAAATAAACTTGGCTTGAAATGAATTGACTATCATTGTGCAGAAAATCTTTCCCAGGACAAGGCAAAGAAAATAGGGAATCTCTCAAGTCCACAGCCAGTCATCTTCCTTCCTGACATTGCATTTGACAAAAAATCAAGACATTTAAAAACCTGTGTATATGTGTGTCTATATGCCTATATCTGTCTATGTCAGTAGCCTAGATTTATAAAGTATTGTTCATAAAGTACTGAACCAAACACATCCCTGCTATACTTTATGGATGTGGCAGAGGTTGCACAAGGAATTAATCAGACCCAATAGGCTTCAAAAACATGTATTTTATTATAGTTTTAAGTTTGTTTGGTTTTTTTCTCCAGATTTTAATACAGTCTGGAGATGTGTCAGCTTCTTGCGTTTGTGCAATTTAAAAACTAAAAATTTTCTAGGATTAGCGGGACACTCCCAGCTAGGTCAGAGCATGTTATTATGTGTCAAAGTCTGAAGCAGCGAGGAGCAGTAATTGCTGAGCTTTGACTGCATCCTGTCTACGCTCTGGGCGGTTGAGGGTGTGTATACGTGTATTTGTTTTATGCATGTCTGTCATAACTTGCTTTAGGGATTCAACCAACCATTTGTCTGCAGCCTGGCTTAGTAATAACTAAGACAGAGGAAGGAGGGGGACTGGGGGCTGGGGCCGGGGAGAGGGGGGAGCGGGGGGATAGGTAAGACTCTATAGACGCTTGAAAAATACAAACACTAGAAGGGAAAGAAATTACTTAGAGGGTTTACACTGTGGAGTAATAGGATTAAATTCAGCTGGGAAAAATCGATGAGAAATCAGGAAAGTAATCCTGTCACTAAAATGACATTTACAAACTGCTCCAGACAAAAGTATTAGTAAATATACAGTATGAAGCCAGTTTAAATAGATTGCCTGATTTTCTTATACAGCCTTTATTATAATTATGGAGATCTAAGTTGAAACAGAGAGTTTCAAGGCCTCTTTCTTTCTCACAGTCAAACTACTGTCCTGCAGTTGTGCAATTGCTACCTCATCTGGCTTTGCTTCATCATCTAGCCTTTACACATGGCATATTTGCCTGTCAGTCCGTCTATGGAAACACACTGGCTAGCATCCATCTCTTACCTCACACAAAAATGGCTCTGTGGTCTAGGTATTTTCGAACCTGCATGAGACATGGAGTAAGTGCCCTGCAGTATTGCTCTTCTGCTTGCCCCAGGCTTGCCTGAGGGTTTTGTTATCCATCTACCTGTGCCACAGCCCCTTTTCAGCTAGGCAGCTGTGCTGTTGCTGCTGCAATGGCTGCCGCTGTTCCTTTTTTAGCCCTTCTGGGAGAGCAGAGTAAGGGTCTCAGGGGACAAGTAGAAAGCATTTGTGTCCTATTTCGTAAACATATACTGATGAATATCTTGGTGGACAGGGGGGTCTACCCCTTTGTTCATTACTGTATGCAACACCAAAATAAACAAAGAGTTTCTAGTGGAGTTTAAAATCTGGATGAACAAAAGAGCAGGCACAGCAGCTCAGCCAACTGGCCCGATATCTTGTCTCAACCAGCAGTCAAACTGGATGCCTAAGGAAGAGTATAATAGCACAAATACAGTGACGCTTCCTTGGAATACTCTCCCATGTCTCCAGCAATTTGTGGCACAGGGGTTTCCTGGGCCAGAGGCAGTGGGGAATGCAGGAGCTCACAGCTTCTCTTGAAGACACTTCCAGCAGAAGTGACAGTGGTGCACCACAACTCCTCAAGCACTCTAATGGAAACGAGCACTGAGTGAAGTAAGGAAGAGAAAACAGAAGTCTTTCCTCACAGCATACAAAATAAATAAAATTTGGGGAGGTAGATGAGGGGAAAAGATGTGAGAAATGGTTGAGCCTATTTGCATTCTTTATTTCTACCACGAGATGTTTAAAATTTTAGCATATTCACACATAGAGTAATTGATTCTTATCTATAATTATTCTGGGTTCTATGCTATCTTTCACACATAAGAGCAAGTGTACTCACATATTTTAAGCACATACGGATTACATTTCATTCTTCCTGCCTAAACAGTGCTTTATCTGCATCATGTTTTTCCCTCTATTTCACAATGTTAAAGAACAGTAAGAAATTTTTATTGTCTTTTGCAAATAATACAATGTGCTTGTATGAAGACTAGACCAAAGGCAAGTGAAGGATCGCTCAGGGGAATTACAAAGTAGAACCTCCTTCAACTATAAACAGTTGGCTCCAGATAGAGTCATAGAATCACAGAATCTTCATAGTTGGAAAGGACCTTTGAGATCATCGAGTCCAACCATACACACACAAACCGCCCCCCCCCTACAATCTCTGTCACTAGAGCATGCCCTGAAGTGCCAAATCTAGACGTTTCTTAAATACCTCTAGGGATGGTGACTCAACCACCTCCCTGGGCAGGCTCTTCCAGTGCCTGACCACTCTTTCAGTAAAGTGATTCCTCCTAATACCTAATCTAAACCTCCCCTGCTGCAACTTCAGACCATTTCCTCTGGTCCTGTCATTATTCACCTGGGAGAAGGTGTAACACCCACCTCTCTACAACCTCCTTTCAGGTAGTTGTAGAGGGCAATGAGGTCTCCCCTCAGCCTCCTCCAAGCTAAACATGCCCAGTTCCCTCAGCCTCTCCTCATATGTCTTGGTATCCAGACCCCTCACCAGCTTGGTAGCTCTCCTCTGGACACGCTCCAGCACTTCAATGTCCCTCTTGTACAGAGGGGCCCAGAGTTGAACGCAGTACTCGAGGTGAGGCCTCACCAGTGCTGAGGACAGAGGCGCGATCACTTCCCTACTCCTGCTGGCCACGCTGTTCCTGATACAAGCCAGAATGCTGTTGGCCTTCTTGGCCACCTGGGCACGCTGCTGGCTCATGTTAAGCTGGTTGTCCACCAACACCCCCAGGTCCTTTTCTGCTGGGCAGCTTTCTAGCCACTCTTCCCCAAGCCTGTAGCGTTGCTTGGGGTTGTTGTGACCAAAATACAGGACCCAGCACTTGGCCTTACTAAATCTCATACAATTGGCCTTGGCCCATCGATCCAGCCTGTCCATGTCCCTCTGTAGAGCCTTCCTACCCTCAAGCAGATCAATACTCCCGCCTACTTTGGTGTCGTCTGCGAACTTACTGAGGGTGCACTCAATCCCCTCATTCAGATCATTGATAAAGATATTAAACAAAACTGGCCCCAAACCTGAGCCCTGAGGGACACCACTGGTGACCACAGATGTAACAAAAGCAGTCATGGAGAAGTTCAAATCTAGGTGATATTCAGGCTGCCTGAATGATCCAGGGCAAAACTCTAGCTCTAACTCACTGGTTATGTGAGAAAGGTGTTTCATGTCCCAAGCTGCACTTGTTACCTGTCTGTATCAAAACAGAAAAATTCAATATCTGGAGTAAAACTCTTGTAAACCAATGGGAATAGCCACAAGTACCTCAGAAATGCTGCTAGTATCATTCTATCACAGGTCATGGGACTCATCTATTTGTTATGTCAGTAGACTGTGCCCTGAGCTCAGAAGTTCAGCCAGCTGTGGCTAGAAAAAGCAGAAGAGAAACTAGCAAAAATTTTAGTTACCCCTTAATAGTTTCAATAAATTGTTAAGTCCCCTTGTTTATTCTGCAGCCTTGGTCAGGCAGGTTGTTCCTAATTTTCAGATATTTGCAAACACTTAAATTAAAACTATATAGAGACTATTTTCTGCACTTGGGTAAGCATTTGACAGCGTGAGAAGTGGCAGGTGAGTATCGTTGAGGAGGAGAACTAGATATTCTTCTACAGATATGCTTGATGGGGAGAAAATTCCCCATAAAAACAGACTGCAGCAGCTTAAAACTTAGAATACTTGAGGTGAAGCCAAGATCTGATCTGGGGGTGTGCGGTTTCCAGGGCCTGGCTGAGGTGGCTGTCAACCACGGGGCAAAAGTTTTAGCAAGGTGAGCAGCAGAAAAGCTAACATTTCAGTCTAGGATGCAGAGTCAGATTTAATATAGAGTTTAACTCTACCCACAGCTTTGCTCAAAACATTTAATATATCAATTGCTGAAGTAAGAGAAAAGAAACAGTCAAACTTATTATCACTTGTTTCTGTCTACATTGGCTTCTTTGGGAGGGCGCATTCAACCTCCAGTCATACTGAGTCATTTCCTAGGAACTTTACACCAAGCATAAATAGATCCAGATGGTAGGTTTAAGGAGGGCAAGGGCAATGTCTTCTTATTCCTACTGTGCCAAGAATACTTTGGCTCCTACCGCCCAATAAGTAAAATAATACCTAACAGGATCTTAGGTTTCCCAACAGGCAGTTGTAGGAACCTGGATATACACAAACCTTTGCTGCTGTTCTATGTGGCATGGCTCACTTCGATACACCTTAAGGTGACATTGCCTGAATGGCCAAATTCTCCGTGAGCAACTGGTTGGTTGGTTGGATCCCAGCTCTTACTCAAGCCAAGTACCAGTCAATCATCACTGTAAGTATCTTTTCACTGTCTTTAAACTCATAGACATACATGTCAGGACACAACAATGGCTATATCAGTCCCACTAAGCGTTACCCCCTAAAGGTTGTTGTTTTCTTTAAATCTTTATCAAAAAGAAAAGTTAAGAAATTAGGAAACATCAGTGAATCAGTGAGGTTTCCTTATCTGTTGTTTAAGCCAGAAGTTAAGACCTAAATCTCCATTTACTATCTATTCTGCCCTCTTGTTTTAGGAGTTGGGCATATCACTGCTATGCAATGTGTCTTCTTTCCATAAAATTACTTAGCCAGATAAAGAGGCAACATTATTAAAGTCTTCCATATAATAAGCTTATTACAGGCTGTTGTTTCTAATCTGCAGTGTACGATGATGAACTTTCTGAAGTGCAGATAATGTTTCGGTGCCTCCTCCCATACCCAGATGAATAAGTAAGCAATTTTGCTATTGAAGAGTAAAGCAAAATTCACCAAACCTCCTGCATTATATACATCCTAGATTATTCAGAGCTCTTTAAATCAAAACTCAGATATTCGGTACTGGGTACTTCACCATAAGCATTAAATGATTCTGTCTGCACTGTATCATTTCTTACATTGCACCAATTAAACTTTTAAAGACCTGCCCAAGCATGCTTTGAACTTAATTAGTAGAAAACTTGAGAAGAATCCTCTTGAGGAGCAACCATTTGTTTGGCTCTTTCAAAATCACATTCAGGAATTAGAAGGGGATATGTTGTGAGCATTGTGCTTGGAATAGGAAATAACCACATAATACCAACTGGCAACCTATTTCAGAGGCACAGCCATGTTGTGGGAATGGGGAAACAGAAGATAAGCAAGCTAATATGAATTACCTTCTACCATTCCAGCTATAGTGTCATGTGACATTGATGGCTCTCTTGGGTTTCAGTACACTGAACCAATTTACAAAGAGTTCTGTAGAGCTGGCTGTTGATTTTCCTTTTTTATTTCTTTGGTGGGAAAAGAAGGAAGATGGGGAGAGGAAATAGCAAAAAAAATGCAGTTAATGCAAAATGGAATACTTCTTTAGGAAAATACCTAATTTATTATAAGTTCTATCTTTATGCTGATACCACTTTTTACAGTTCAAGGGACATGAAACATTGACAGCACAACGAAGTCTTTTAAGACTGGTTCCACAGCTAGGCAAGCAATGAAGGCCAAGTACCATGCGTCCAACTGGTAAATTCTTTGCTGCTGTGCATGTTAAAATACCCGTTATGCCACTGGCACAGGCGAAGCAGGTTTGATAGCATCCGCAGGAAGGAGGCCACTTATTTTTTCATGCGTAATTTATCACCACAGGTATTTTTGCCTACCTATGTGTCCTCTGCTTAAACTCATGGTAGCACGTACATTTGCAGCTGGACGTGCTGTTGCTGTAGCAATCATGCTCCACCCTTCAGCTCTCTGGCAGATCCTGAAACAGGATGTCAGCATGAGGTGCCTCTCTGCAGAGCTACTGTCTATCAGAAAAAGACAGTGTTGAGACACCCTGTGGGGCACTTTTTTAGAGGAACATGGGTAATTACTTAGGATATTTAAGTATAACATTAAATATTTACTTCTCCTGAGAAAACATTTAAAGTGGCAGTACTTTATACGATTCCTGCAGATGCAAACTCAGAAGCTTGGCCAGGACATTTGTCTCTCATAAAGTTCCACCTCTTATTTCACATATATCTACATTTTTAAAGTTTATTGCTTTTCACTAGCCACCTTACAAAATTACATTTTTTGTATAGCAAAGAGAACAGTTCTGAAGCCCTCCTTTCATCCCAGCCTTGAACCTGCTTGTCACACCTCTGCAGGCTTTGAGGAGTTTTGCTTCTGATCCACACGACAAGCTTTTCGTTCTCTATGCTTTAGATGTAGGTGCATGAACCCTACAGCTATTGCTGTGCAACTGCTTTTGCCTTGCTTCACTGCTTTTGCCTTGCCTTATCATGAAGGTCATGGGATGAAGTCATAAAGATCACCCTAAAGAAGATGTGACGCATCTGAAACACAACTTGTAGCTCCAAGTACGTGTGTATGTGCATACACCCCTTTGCTGCAGGCATAACTCACTGTTCTTTACAACTCTAACCAATACTCATTACAGTATCTTCCCACACGCCCGAAGTACTTCCAGTTTGACACGTTACCTATTACAGCTTCAGTTGCGAACAACAAAAAAAGCCACCTTGTATTATAGACTTTAATAACTGGTGTCTGCTGTGACAGGGCAGCTGACGAGGAAGAATGTCATAAAACACATCTATTATGTACCTTTCTCCACCTAGGAAGCTTTTCCTCCACCTATTTTTTTGGTGACTTGGCTTATGTGGGAAGATTTAGGGAGTGTTGAGACATGGAAAGTTAAATCTCCAATTATCCAGAGGTCATGACAGTCAGCCAAATGGTGTGCTTCCCTTTCCACCTCTACACCCACTATGCTGTCCTGCTGCTGACCCTGAAATGGAAAGACCACCCTCCTTCGAAATGAAATCAAATGCTCAGAACTTGCTCATCCTTGGGCCTCTCCCAAAAGCTCGTGCTGCCAAACATGCCTAATTCAGCAGTAGTTTCATAACCTGGTGGGCTTCTACTCTCTTGCGACCTGAGCTGAGGTCATTGCATTCATTTCCATTTACGAAGTTGTCTTGCGTTTAAATCCATGTTGTCCCAGAGGCAAATGTGCGTCTGGGTTTTTCCCACTGCGTATGTGCTGCCCTCCTCACACAGATGAGGTTTTTCTGGCAGCCTTCTGTCATGTTGTTATGCTGTGAATAATTATTTTTTTAAAACTTCTCCAGTCCAAAGTTCACTTTTTTCCCTTCTCTCATGCTCTTCTCCCCCTCCTTTTTGACTCCATCACCATTCTCAACCCCTCCAATTTATCTTTATGTTATTCTTGGCCTTTCTAGGTGCCGGTTGGGAGCTAAGTTAATTTAGGCGCTTGTCTGCTTGCCTGTCAAGTTCTATCAAGAGTACAAAGAATGGCAAGTTAATAAATTCAAAATTATGTCTGGCATGAAGCAGATTCTTATCCCATGCTGTTTATCTGGCAGCAGGTGAAAAAAAGACCAATAAAAGAGAAGAAATACGGCCTTTCACACACACACAGAGACACACACATGCACACACTTTGAAAGGAAGGTGAATGGCTGGGCGTTACTGTCATGTGGCCAGCACAAAATTAGCTGGTGGTCTCAGGCCAGACCTTATGGGGCAGGTGTCCATGTTACAGAAACCACAAGCACCATTCACAGGCTTTTTGGCAGCTGCAGCGCAAGGACTGACGTGCACTCTCACCCGTTCAGGAGAGTCACTTGGTGAGAATTTGCGGATGGAAGCGGGCAGGAGAACAGGCCAGCTTTGCTGTGCTGCTGGTCAGGCACCATTTGTACCATTAATAAAAGCCGTGGCCTCCATATACAACAGCCTGCCATCTGCTAGGAAAATGGGACCCATGGAGTTGGCTTAGTCCTTAGAAGAGTATGTTGTGGACTCATGATATGTGGAGTGAGCACTGTTGTACTAGAAAGAAAAGCCTCAAAGAACTCTATACAAATTGGGCCTCTGGCATCCTGGGGATTTTATTCAGTTTCCTTATGAAAGTTAAAGTTAAGCTTCATTAATATATTTTAGATAGTTCAGAACAGTATACATTGAGACTAATTGTAGAAAAGATGCTCTAGGATGACAATGATTAGGAATGAGATGTGTTCGGAAATGTCTAGAAATCTGCCCAAATTCAGAAGCAAACAACACAGAATCACCAGAACGGGAGGAGGAGAAATCATCCCTCACTTTCCTTTTGATTTACTTTACTGAGCTTCACATATGTAATTTCCCTTTCTCTTCACTGCTAGAAGCCTAATGTCATGCCTTCCAGGCTTCAGGGCATGGTATTTCTCAGGAAGAACTTCCTTCCTTCCTAAAACATGTTATTAGTTTCTTTTCACTCACACCCTCTTTCCCTACTTTTGCTCCTGGAAGAAAATGGAAAGCTGTGTCTTTCCTCACAGCTTTGGACGAAGTGCTCAACAGGATCCTGAGTGAGGTTATCACTCTTACACAAGGAAAAAGGTATGATTTCAGAATAGCAAAAAAAGTAGTGTATTTTTTTTGCTGCTACATTCTTTTCCACTTCCAATGTCTTCCTATTTATCTGCAGTTATCCTAGGCAATGGACTTATAAAATCATAGCCTTGCAACTAAGTGAGAACATCTTAGTGATATCACTGCCAATGCATCCAACTTTTAAGGACTAAAATGCTGAACTGCATCAACAATCCAAATTTCCAGCGGACTTAACTGAATGTAAGATCAGCATTTGACAGCTGAGTAGTTACTGAAAAGTCAAAGCCTTAGTATATGAGAAGACTTCAGAGGTTTGACATCAGTAGTAGGTGGCAAAACATACGTAATTAATTCATAGATGACACCACACCTTTCAGCAACATTGAATAGTATGTTTGATTTTGTATTTTATCTGTGTTTATATGTGTATTTATAACTACATAAATTAGAATCCTAGAATGGTTAGAGTTGGAAGGGACCTTAAAGATCATCTAGTTCCAAACACCCTGCCATAGGCAGGGACACCTCCCACTAGACCAGGCTGCTCAAAGCCCCATCCAGCCTGACCTTGAACACTTCCAGGGATGGGGCATCCGCAGCTTCTCTGGACAACCTGTTCCAGTGTCTCACCACCCTCACAGTAAAGAATTTCTTCCGAATATCTAATCTAAATCTCCCCTCTTTCAGTTTAAAACTGTTACCCCTTGTTCTATCTCTCCACTCCCTGATAAAGAATCCCTCCCCATCCTTCCTGTAGGCCCCCTTTAGGTACTGGAAGACTGCTATAACGTCTCCTCAGAGCCTTCTCTTCTCCAGGCTGAACAACCCCAGCTCCCTCAGCCTGTCTTCATGGGAGAGGTGTTCCAGCCCTTTGATCATCTTTGTGGCCCTCCTCTGGATTCGCTCCAACAGATCCATGTCCTTCTTACGGACATGGTCCCAGATCTGGATGCAGTACTCCAGGTGGGGTCTCACCAGAGCAGAGTAGGGGGCAGAATCACCTCCCTCGACCTGCTGGCCATGCTTCTTTTGATGCAGCCCAGGATGCCATTGACTTTCTGGGCTGTGAGTGCATACCAACTCATGTCGAGCTTCTCATCCACCAACACCCCCAAGTCCTTCTCCTCAGGGCTGCTCTCAAGCCATTCTCCACCCAGCCTGTATTTCTGTTTGGGATTGCCCCAACCCACCTGCAGGACATTTCACTTGGCCTTGTTGAATTTCATAAGGTTTGCACGGGCCCACCTCTCAAGCCTGTCCAAGGGATGGCATCTCTTCCCTCCAACAGGTTGACCGCACCACATAGCTTGGTGTCATCAGCAAACTTGCTGAGAGTGCACTCAATCTCACTGTCCATGTCACCTAAAAAGATGCTAAACAGTGCTAGTCCCAGTACCAACCCCCGAGGAATGCCAGTCATCACTGGTTGCCGCTTGGACATTAAGCTGTTGACTGCAACTCTTTGAGTGCAACCATCCAGCCAATTCCTTACCCACATTAGACGTATAATTAGAAATATATATTAAAAACTGGACATGTATAATTATGTATAGTTACATAGTTTTGTTTACAAATGTGACTGGGAGTTTCCCATAACCGCTGCTACACTCTTGAAGTCACACATTAATTGCTAAAGATATAAAAGCTCCAATACCATCTGGAAGTTTATACAGAGTATCTTTGATTTAGACAGCAGAGACACCCACTGAAAACATTACAAATGTATTCAGTGTGCAGTGGACAACTGCATGCAAAACACAAAGAAAATGTACATTTGGGGGTTATATATATTAAGCTGTTACTCATTATTAATATTCTCATTAATATTTAAAACCTGTCCAAGTGACAGGTGGCCAATAACAGCCCCAAGGGGTAAACCACAGTCTAAAGAACTTGATGTTGTCTTTATGTTTATGCTTGTTTTAACTTCTTTTTATTTGACTTCCTTATCCTTAGTGATTTTTCTTTCCAGTTCCCCAGCAATATCCAATCTGGTGATGCTGATCCTTGCTTTTATCCACGCCATGACTTAAAAGTGAAGAAATGGAGTTCCTAAAATCCTCCTGATTCCAAGTATTGCTGTTCACTGTGACTACATATTTCATGCACTTCCATTAATAATACCTGCCTTGTGAAATAGGCATTTGATAAGATGACAAAATTTGCTCCAAAGGCAAAAGTGATGGGACAACTACAGTGAAGACTGTCTTAGCTGAAGAATACAAACTAGCCTGGTTTTCTAAGGAAATGGGACTTCTTTGGTCACGATGCCTGTTTGACCATCTGCATCTTTCTAATAACCTTCGAAACCACGGGCTGAATCTGTCAAGTAAACCTGACAGAGGAATAGTGATCTCAAAGACAGTAAGCTACTATTACTCGTGAAAAATGATGTATTGGGGGCAGAAGGAAGGAAGACACCCTGGCAGAGCCCTGAAGGAAGGGTTCAACCTTTACTTGCTGCCTTTGATGCATGTAACAAGTGAGAAGTAGAAGCCAGTGAAACAATTGGGAAAGCCATAGTCTGAAACTCTCACAGTACTGCCCATCTCCTGAGCTATCAAGGCTCCAAATGGTAAATAGGAGGTGAAAAGGGCTGAAGATGTCATGGGAGTGGGTGGTCTGGGCAAGGTGGAACGAATTACTGTCACACTTGGGACGTTTTGTATTCATAAGAAACTAGGTTTCATCAGTCCTAGTGCTCATAGCCCAGCTTCTGTTTTCAAGCTGCTGGGCCCCAGTTCATCGCAACACTGTGGTGGCTGATTAGGTTTATGCAACTTAACGACAATAGTGGAAACAGTGGGACTGCTTCACTGCTTAACAGGCTTTCTGCTGAGCGCTGTTGGATTATGGCCATAAATGACCAGAACAAAGAGCTGCAATGCGTCCCACAGATAAAAGATATCAGTTCAACATGTGTAAACAAGCGTGGTGTCTCTTGCATTGAATTCCACTCTTATTCAACATATCGTTTACAGCAACAGACCTCATCCCTGTGGAGCAATTTCTTTCCCACTTGGTCTGCTTCTGATTAGTGTAAGACAATGACGTATAGAAATGACACTGTAATAAAGATGATGGATAGTCAACGAAGCAGCTGCAGATTAGGAGAAAAAGAAGCTGACTACTGAAGTTTGGCTTAGAAAAATAGAACCCCAAAAAACAACACAAACAACAATACGAGGTTCTAACTGTGCATGTAAAAGCTACTTGAAATTCTCCTACTGGTATTCTCGCTGGTATGCCACTCATAGCGTGCAGAACAGTAATTTCCCAGTGGAAGCAAAGTATTCAAATGCATGTTAGGGAACTAAATGCCTTTTAGATCTGGCCTTTAGATGAAGCACTTACCCTGAAATGCCTTCATCTCCTCTGAAATTCATACTTCACAGGGAATAGGAAAAAAAGATGAAATAGTTTTGAAATAACCAAACATTCTCTTTAGATAAAGTTTTAGACTAGGGTGTTAGTAAGTCTGTGGCTTCCTTAAGCTCATACATGGATTTTACAGACCAGGCTGAGTCAGCCCAGCGTGGGATGACTGGATGACTTTATATCCTTAATCAGATTTTGAGTGAATAGTTATTTTCCTTCTGTTTGCACCTGAGGAAAAGCTTACAAGTGTTTGCATCACCTTCTAAGCAAACAAAATGAATCGGGCAACAGCAGCTTCGAATATTTCACAGTACTTCTGATTCCACGGGGATCTTGACCACTTTTGCTGTTCTAATCGGAGATAACCTTTCAATTTAGAAATGGTTCAGAGTGCCATTTTGAAAATGGGTGAGTGGAGTAGAAGAAAGGAAGAGACTGGGGGTGGGAGGGCACAGAATTTTTTACTTAATGAGTCAAATAGCTCAGCTGTCCAAAAATCTCCCTAAAGACATTCGCTTCTCATGTCTGTGTGACCTCCTACAGAAAAGAATGGAATGTGCCATAGTTTTCCATAAAATGCTCCAAACGGAGGATTAATGTACTGCTCTATGATGTGTTTCTCCTCTGGCTACAGCAGACTGTACTACTTAAAGGCCATGGCCTATTTATTGAGTTTCTTGAATCTGATATATGCTCGTAAATGGATTTGATATTATGCTGTTCTGTGACAGAACTGGTGATGACGGTAGCTCAATCCAGTTCTATTGCTCTTTTTAAACCTTTTCACTGTACCAGACTAACACAAGATCAATCTCATTCTGCAGTCTCTGGAAGTATTGAAGAAGCAAGTGTGTCTGACCATGCAGAGCAAAGAACTACACACCACATTCAAAGGGAGGACGCATGAAAGGAATAGGAAGTGTCAAATTATTTTAAATAGAACTTTTTCAAGAAAGTCGTTTAGTACTTGATAAAGAAGCTGGATTGATGGCCCAATGATGGGCATCTGATTGACAGAGCAAGGTATCAGGCACTAATTTTTCAACTGCATCATGAGGGATGCTGCTGGCCAATTTATCTCCTTTGTGAGCAGCGAGTCTGCCTCCAATGCTGAGACTCTAGCTAAGATACCATCTATTTATTCTTGCACTTTCTCCTTAGATTTCTTATGACAGTGCAATCTGTTGTACTAACGATATTAATGCTAAAGAAGAAGCCTGCCTTTAAGGTGATTATGCCAACATTTACTTCAGATAGTTTACTGGACAACCATCACAGATTGCTGGTTTTGAGTCATTAGTTTATCTGAACTTAATTAAGACATGGTAATTTAAGTCCCTTCAGTTCAACTAGTTGACTCCTAGTCCCACAGCTGCAATAAATTTCGACATTCTAGTGGGGTTTTGTGTAGTTTACGAATTTTCTGTAATTTCTAATTATACACTCTAAATAGTTGAGGCATTGCTTAAAGGTTGTTAGTAGTTTCTCTGTTATGATTTTTAAATCATAACCAGTGCCAGCCAATGTGTCATGTATCTCAGCACATGTAACCAGACCTTCACACTCTAGCACACACGAACAGTGTTAAAACAGCCTTTGAACAGCATGTCAGCTGGGACCAACTCACTATTTCTGGAGCAACACTTCAGAGGCAGACTAACATATATGTCCTATTGAAACAGAAATATATTCATAAATACACAGATTTTTCAGTTTCAGGATTCCCAAGGGCAGTTATAGAGCAGCCTAGGGTGAAAAAAATCATTAACCGTTTCATCAAGAGTAAATCACAAAATCTTTGAATTATTCCATTATTCTATACATGATTAATGAGTAAAAGTTTTGTAGATAAAACATCACTAGCATTCATGGAACTTCACCTCATGATGCTGGCTGATGCAATTTTGCAGGCATTATTACTGATTTTGTTCAGACTCAGAAGTGGTCAAAAGTGAAAAGAGCAGCCTACACTAACTTCTAGTTTAAAAATAGTTTTTGCACTACTCAGACACTAAACACTCTTTTATTGTTTCTTTCCCCCCGCCGTTGGATGGTTGTAAAAAGTTTTTGGGATGAGGAGCAGTTTTCTTCTGTATTTCGTTCTGGGAAAGTCTGAAATAAAGGGAAAGTGTATCAGGTTGGCAGACAGAAGTGTGAAACTTTGTTTAAGTTAAAGGTCAAGAGCCTATTGACTTTACCGGACCCCAGGTTTTGCCCCATGACCTAAATCATACTCCTCTGAAGTTCTTCAAAGACTTTATATCTTAGTGACCACACATTGAGTTTTCAATACCTACATTTTGAGAAGACAAAATTACATTTTCTGGTTGTAAACAGATGCTCTCCTAACTGGAGCAGAACAAATGGGAGAGTGAAGAATGTCGAACCAAACCTGATATGCATTCTCTTTCAGGAAGTTTGGGTTATAGCCTTCCACCACTTCCTTGCTCCTTATCCCAGCCTATTTTTGAAAGTGGAGAGAAGAAGAAGGTTTGAAGATTTTTCTGGAGTAGCTACAGCAGAATCTGATCCTAACCTCACAAGGAACTTTATTCCCATAAACCATCCCACTCAGTTCTGCAGAACGAGAAAGGCTGAAAGCCTTGAATAAACCATGAAGTTGTTGAAACAAATGTTTCAGTGGCTCTTTAAGTCCTACCTCTAAATCTTTGTCAGGTCATTCATTATCACTGCTTACCCACTTATAAGAACAGAATGAGATGGATCCCAATGACTCAGTGAAAATTACTTGAGCCTCAGTGATACGTTTTGTCTCATTTTCCTTCAGGGAATATTGAATGTATCACTGGATAAGCCATGAGTACACCATGATTTTGGAAAGTAAACAGGAGTACTTCACATTTTCTCTGTACCATAACAACATTAAAATTTTACTCTACACCTCCTGTACAGATTTAATGTGGTTGAAAACAGGGTGCACTTATTTTTTTAAAAAAAACACACTACCTCTCTGTAAGGAAAGTCAAAGGTAGTGTTAAGGCCACCAGCCTGAAGTTTTCAAAGGGAAAGAACCTGACACTGAGGTACTCAACCTGTACCAATACCTAACTGCCATCTTATCGTTAAGGTGCCAAGTACTTGACAGCTTTGAGGTCACCAGCAGCTGCTTAAGAACCAACCTGTTTGATAGTACGGAAGGTACTTTAATGTTTTAGGCATAATCCTGTGCTTCACATTTTTTAAAACCTTGGCTGATGGCTATTGGCAAAAATGCTATGCTTTCAGGAAGGGAGGCGGAAAGGGTCATAATTTGGTCATCAACATTTGATGCATCCCAGAAAAGGACAAAAAAAGGTCTCACACTAGGAGTGATGTGTTGTTGTTGGCTGTCCTTGTCCCCAGCTGTGACTGAAATGGATTCAGCATTTTAGGAGTGAGAATAAAAAAGTAAATTGTTCAGTCCCCTAGCTGTTTTGTGCTTGGTTTTAAAAATTATGTACTACTGTGATTTTCAGTCTGCAGACTCTTTTGCTTGTTTGATCACTTCAAATATTTTCCTGTGAGATTTCTGTCAGTGGGAAAAAGACCATGGCAAATGTTCTATTTTACATACTTAGATTTAAATGCAAAGTGAAATAAGAAACCACTCTGCCATTCCAGACTCCATGGTACTCTCCATCTAGAAGTAACTCGTGGGCAGCAGAGCAGACAAGAATCTAAAGCAGCAAAACATAATCCATCCTTCCCACATCTTCTAAAGCCTGACCTTCCCCAAAGTTCTTCACCTTTCCTGTCTCTACAGTGCTATTTAAATAGTATGTATAACAGAAAGCCTTGTTTTCCATTAGTGTCCAGTTTCCTTCTTTGATATCTTTTTAAATTTAATGTGCTATTAATACATTATTGATGAAAGATGCCAAGTCAGGAGTGATGGGCAGGCAGGCCAGCTCTCTAGAAAGACCAAGTCTAGTTTTTACATTTTAGGATGACTGTCTGAAAACATAGCCTGACTATATCCCCTTCTCTCATTCTTCTCTATGTAAATCCTTTTAGCTTTTCTGTCCCATCAGCAAATACAGTCTGAAAAGGGTCAGACAACCTTGTCACAGCTGAACCTAAATCTCAGATTACAACCTTGCTGTACGCATCCCAAAAGATAACCACCTCTTCTTTGAAGAAGAGGTCTGATCATTCCTCCGATTTCTTCAATTGAAGCCATGCATGACAGTGGCTTGAAGGAAACTGCATCTGTTCAAAACTAATTTGAGGTCACCAATTAGTTTCGCATAGACCAGACAAACAATACTTCAGACAGACCAGTCATCAGATTGTCAGTAACACTTCATGGAATCACAGGATCATGGAAGAGACCTCTAGGGATCTTCTAGTCCAACTCCCTAAAGCACGGATTGCCTAGAGCACATCATTACTCAGGACTGCATCCAGGTGGGTCTTGAAAGTCTCCAGAGAAGGGGAATCCACAACCTCCCTGGGCAGCCTGTTCCAGTGCTCTGTCACCCTCACTGTAAAGAAGTTTTTTCTCATATTTGATCGGAACTTCCTGTGTTCCACCTTGTGCCTGTTACCCCTCATCCTGTTACTGTTACTTTGAACAATCTAAGCAGGACCTCAAGTAAGCAGGACCTTTTCAAGTATGAAAAGGTCTACACCAATGTGGAAATCTTGCTCCCCTGACTAGCCCAGTTGTAAGTATGCTAGTGGATGGCTGGGATTGTGTGGACTGGTAAAGTCACAGGGGTGAGAGCTCAGCTGTAGCAGGAAATTGATTTATCTCAATTATTTGGAGTTAATGCAGAGTAGAAATGTGATTCATAAATCCTCAGGAACTAGAAGAGTATAAGAAGAGGCAAAAGCCTGTTTTGGGATGGTCACAGGTCTAAAAGATGATAGTTATATCTTTTCAAAAGGGTGTGAGTTCATTTACTCCTTGAAATATTCAATTGACTGTTGGCTCCACAGATTCATTTATCTTTGGCTGGGGAACAGCAAGGAGTATGCAAAATGGTTAAAAACCCCCTATCCTGGATTGCATTGTCTTGCACATGTTGCCTTTCCTTCTGAGGGATCCTATAGTGCTCTATGGTATACAATTTCAGGTGAAATCACTTGGTCCAGTCTCTGTGATTGACTGGAGCAGCAAGCTGTTTCTGTATAGGTCAAATTTTACCATCAGACATGATGGCATAAATGCAGGCAAATCCATACAATTCTTAAAGATTTCCTCCTATTTAAATTTTTGCAGCAGAGAAGTGAGCCGCATGCACAAATGGGACCACATGCACTACAGAAAACTAGCTCAGAAACTTCAGAACAACCCAAGTTAGGATAAAACTTCGAGTGAGCTCTAGGTAGACAAATTACAGTTACAATGGTAACATCCTGGTCTCTGATTAGGAGATGTTATAAATTGTGGTCAGTACTTGATATTTTAATTTTAATCAAAAGAATGGAATTCTTTTCAAAAGGAAAATTTTAATCAAAAGAATTTTAATCAAAAGAATTTTAATCAACCAATTTTAATCAAAAGAATGAAACCCCAGGAAGCTTTATTCTCTTAATAACATCCCTGGGCATTAATGTTAGTGGTAAATACCACCCACTCAAAACCCTCTCTACATTATGCTGTGGTTTCCCTAGGAGGCCAAATGAAGACACACACTTGGTTGGTTTGTCAAATCTGAAGAGATGCCACAGTGATGTGGGATGCCTAATAAACTTCTTTGGAATCTTTGATTTGAATCACAGAAGAAAATCTCCTTCTGTTTGAGTATTATACATGGAGTTGAGGAATTGAAATATCTTTCATTGCCCACCTCATCTGCCCACCCACAATCCCCTTCTTCTAGTGGGGGGGAAGGTGAATAAGTTTCTTTTTTTCTGTGCCAGTAGTTCATCTTGTCTTGCTTGCATGACAGCAGATGTGCTGGTAAGACAGTAGCTCTGAGGGACAGAAACTTGGATCAACCATGAGAATGTATGTTCCTGATATGCAAAGACTTTCTCACAGCTTTAAAGCTTGGGGTTTCTTTTTAATCCGGTGATGTGCATTGGGTTATTTGGAGGTGTGAAAGGGGGGGAGCATAGAGGCTTCAAGTGGGGACAGGCAACACTGCTGTGTTGTATGTGGAGATTGTTAATAATGCTACTTTCAATGTAGGCATGCCAAACTGGCAACAGCCTTTGGGGGCCTTTCTTGCTTTGCAACTTTGGATGCAAGATGCAGGAAATTCACAGATGAGACAACCACCTACATCGCAGAGTGAGAAGTGCTACAGAGGAAATTGAGCACCTACAGGCCTATTTGCATGACAGCGAGAGTCTAAAAGCTTGTTTGAGTCTCATTGTCCATCACTGAAACTTGTCCAGCCTAAATTCTGCCAGTAAAGGAGCTCCTCTGCTGTGCTAACTCCCCCTGCTAACCTCTACTGCCACCCGCTACGTTTTCTATTTCACCATGCAAAGCAAGTGTCCTGGTTTGAGGTAGAACAGAACCAATTTTCTGTTCAGTAATTTTACTTAAGCCTCTAAGCCTCTTCTAACTAACTGAACTCTCTGACATTAACAACATATTTTTCAGACACTTCCAGAGTGATAAGGCCTGATTGTTTATAATTTATGCCAAGGAATGGTATGTAGAGAGGCTCTTGCTTGTACTTATTGCTATAACAACCGAAGCCAGCTAACTTTGTTAATATGCCCCTTTGGAGGGTCAGAAGTGGAAGACCGTAGAGGGGTCGCACCTGTGGGAAGGAGCGGGCAGGACAGGTGACCCAAAACTGACCAACAGGGTATTCCATCCCACCTGTATCATGCTTAGTATAAAGCTGAGGGATCAAAGGGTCAGCTCTCTTTCTTCAATGGCCGGCATCCGAGCAGGACTCTGTCTGCCTTTGATCCCTATCCATGCATTCCTGAATCCAGATCCAGAATCCAGTTCCCAGCTGTTGCTGAGTCCAGTCTGGGACTTTCCCTGTGCCTGCTGGTGATGTGGTCGTCATCCTGGGAGCTTGATACCAGTTTGTATATATATTGTATATATTTCATTATTTCCTTTTTATTATTTTATTAATATTTCATTAAAGTAGTTTAGTTTCTTTTAAATTCATAAGTCTCTTTCTCTCTCTTCCTTCTCTCCCAGAGGGAGAGCATCTGTCATTCGTTTCAGTGGCCAGTACGGCCCAAACCATGACAGCAATACATGTTCAAAACAGAATAAAGCAGCAGGAATCAATGGCAACACTAGATATCTTGCTGCCTATCTGTCTGCCCCTGCAAGCATTCACTTTGCCTCCTGGACAAAGCCAGGCAAAGGATGGTCCAACAGCCCAAAGAATGTCCTGGGAAAGGAGAGTCACAGTAAAAGACAGTGGGACGCAGACTGAAAATGTGTCTGTGCATTGTCACTGTGACGCTTCTCAGCAGAAGGCAATGGTGAAGCCCAAACATGTCCGCAGAGCAAGAGAGAGCTCTCCAGGGAAGACAGAGCATGATGAGGATAAATGCATGAAACTCCAGCTCTTCTCAAGATGGCTATTAATTTCTGCAAGATTAGGATAACTCATCTTTAAAACTGAAATGAAAAGGTTGTAGTTGATGTTGTCTAAAATCACGGCCATTTTCAGTCTTTTCTGACTTTCCCATCTCTTTTCAGTAGCTTGCCTGTTTGAGGAATACAAAGACGTTAAAAAATCAGCTGCAAGTAATTTCTCCATATTAAAAACAAACAGAAATTCTGAAATTAATCCCAAGGCAGCAGCAGGCTACGAACTTAGATCTAGTTCAAAGCCGGATCTCTATCTGCTAATACAGCCAGTTCAGCCAAAATAAATCTTTATTTTCACCAGAGGCCACATGTGGCTTAAGTAGTCTCACACATCTGCATTAAAATAATTTTCAGAGAGAAGATAAATCCTTCCCTGGACAATATAAATGTGCCTTTTGTGAGCTGGTTTTAAGATGATCCTTGATTTTCCACCCTTTTACACAGTCCTCTCGCCTTTCAGGGATTAGTCCATTCAACAAAGGTGGGGTCGTCTACTAGACAGAGTTGACTGTTGTGCCCAAATGAGTGCTAATCATGATCCGGACAGGTTACACTGCCAGCTAACGTTCACAAGTACAGTTGAGTGATGCAACGTGACAGAACTAAGACTAATAATTTTGGTGTGTTAGTCACATTTTTTGAATTGCTTCATGTCTTGAAACTTCTAAATTGTTCTTATTTTTTCTGTAGAAAAAAGAAGACTCTGACTTCAAAAACACCTTTTAAGAACGCACACTGGGGATATGGTTGAAAGAGATGGTGGAGGAGATAGTTACCCAAGAAGTGTAGTGCCCTGGTTAATCAAAGTGAAGGAGAAATCATAGCCAAACCTTGTAGCTCTCCTGAAACTCCATATTCATAGAACATTTACTTAAAGGCCCAGTCCTCAGCAGTCCATATTCTCGTTATGATCTTAAATTGAATTGAGAGCAGTTCTCTTCAAGCCATCACAGCATAATAAAGAAAAACTAGAGAAAGCCTGGAGGCATCCTTAGTTTACTCAAATCCTTAAAAGACTAGTTCTCAAAATAGATTTTCTTTGAATCACCAGCTTTGTAAGAAAGAAATTTTTCTTGCAGGACAGCGGGAATAAGGTGAGAACCTGGGAAAAAGTGTATTACTTTTTATATCAGGAGAGGGAAAGCTGGAATAGCATTCAGATGTATTAAATAAGAATAGGCAAGTCTTCCTGTCCATTTTGGTCTGCCCTACTAGTCCAGGACCTTCCTTTCCAAGATGACAACAGGATGTTGGTGTTTGCTGCTTCAGCCCAAATTTAAGTATGTTAGCACTTATCTGCCGTAAGAGTATGAAAAAGAAGACAATGATCTCTAATTACATGTGGAAGGCAAGAAATCACCAAGAAAACTGAAGGTGAGATTAGAAAGACCTGATTGTTGTGAGGGGAGATGTTAGTATCAGAGAGACTGCACAAAAGAAAGACACAATGTTTAAATGACAGGAGCTTTGTCACCAACTTTAATTCTGTGTATGGAGATGGGAAGATAGACTTTAGAGACAATCTGAAGAAAAAAAAAAAGAAAACCAGCAATTTTTACTGACAGCTTTAGTGGTGAATGAAAATCCCAACCCTTCTGTGAGATGTGGTGACTGGAAAAAGTAAATGTTAATGGAAAAGTTAGAAAGAAGGACTTTAGGGAAAAGAGGTGGTTGTCATCCATCCAAAATGTCTGTCGAGTACTCTGAAAATGCAAGTTTCAGAGTCCCCAAGCAAGACTTCCAAGCCTCTGGAACGGCCCAAGCCACATGAATGTTAGGGAAGTGTACAAAACCACTGCTTTCCTTTGGCCCATTCACCTAGAGTTGTTAGAGTTTCCTGCCTAGAGAAAAAGAATCTGCTACAGGGAATTCAGGAAAAATAGCTGCCTGGAACCACTATCGTTTTTTTCCTAAAACTATAATGATGCCCAGTTCACCAAAAAATAACCAAAATGTTTTATCAACAGCATTGGATTTCACACCAGCCAACACAAAAATACTGAACTTACTAGGAATGCTTCATAAATAAAAATAAAGATACTTCCCCACAACAACAATGAAATGGAAATGAACATTTAATTCTACCTTTCACACTCATAAAATGTCATCCTTCTAACAATCACTCTTCCTGCCTCTGTTTTGTACTTTGCCATGCCTAGATATGAGGCCACAGCCTCACAAATGTGGCTCAGTTAAAAAAAGGAAGTAAAAAGGGGTAAGGAAGAATAGAGGGAAGATAGACTTCAAGGAAATAAAGTACCAAACCCTACATTTTTAGTGAACATACTTATCTGCAAAAAGTTTTTCACACCAACATAGTATTCAAGATGACAGGGCAGGAGTCTTGGTCATGAAACCTGTCCGTAAATCACCACAAGCAAAACAGAGAATGTCTACTCAGGTTTGCTAAATCTGTTTTGTCCTGTACAGTACTTACAGCATTAATTCTTCCCCTTATCCAGATGGAGTTCAGTGAAAACAGGGAATGAAGATGACCATCTGCATTTTCAGACTGCTTTTTTGCTTAAGCTTCAGTTTGTGATCCTTATTCCCTTGTCCTCATCGGATGGTTAGCTTGCCTGAATCCTCTATCTTCTATTCCCTGCCCCATCCCACCTCCCCCCCTGAAGCTTTCACTTTATTTGATTTCTATAACAATTTCCTTTTCCATCTCCTCTACTATTCTCCCACTCCTGCCTTCCTGAGGGTGCATGGCTTATACTCTGGCTGGCTTGTGCTTCAGGCAGGCTAGAAACTAGTTTGGAAATATCCTCCTAACCCCTCTCCCGCAAGGAGTTAAACATAATGCTAAAGGGAACACATTGATTTTAAATTTAAAATTCTGTGGCATTCTGTCTTCTTCAGCCAAAGCTTTTGAAAGAAAAAGTTTGTTTGGAGGATGAGAGGTAGCATGTGATAGTTTTTGAGTTCTTGCTGGAGAATGCATAAACTAGGGCTGAAATGGGAACCTACAAAAACGTGGCAGCAAAAATGCACTTCTGCAAAAATCTTGTGTTCATTGAAGAGGAAGTGAAGAGATTGCCAGGAGGTCCCAACCGCCTATTGATACGCCGTCAAACTTTTCACCCTCGCCATTCCACCACACCCTATTTTAAATCCCAGCTCAGATTATTTTTATTTTTTTAAAAATAGCTCATGATTTCGTTGGGCCTGCAGCTCACGGAGATTGTGTTGCCACTAAAAACACATAGCTAAACACAAGCGGGTAGAATTCAAAGGAATGAAGCAGATATATTTATTTATAATTTATTAAAAAGCTCTGAATAGAGATTAATGTTCCTTACTCAATACTTTTTTTATTGTTTCACCTGCTATACAGTGGGAATTGAAAAGGCTGACTGGTCATCTAATCTGGCTGTAGCTGCTTGAAGTGTCTGAGGATCCTCTGAGGAAATATAAACTAAGAAGCCACCCACAGCAACACCTCCCAGCTGCCCTCCCAAGGTCAAGGCTCCCCGTGAGAGAGCTCCAGGCTCTCCCAAGTCACAAGTAAGCAGCTTCCTGTGCACCCAATATCACTCACCCCTTCAGCCAGAGTTTGCCTGGTTTGATCAGAGAAGGAGGCACAGACATGTCCTGCCATTCATGTAATGAGCCAGAAGTCTTACTCCACGCTCCCTGTAACTGCCCTTCAAAGTACTCGCTGTGTTTTTATACACAGGTTTATTTTTGGACATTCTGATGAATCTTTTTGCCATTCTCTGTGCCGTGAACCTGCCCTGAGGACTGACCATCTGGAGGCCAGAAGCAGCAAGCTCAAATAGAGCATTTTCACTCATCCTAGCAGGCACATGCAGCATTCAGTGCAATATTTACTGAAACCCAACCTGTGGGCTTTGTTTGGAGCTCTTTGTTAATTATCCTGTGTTATGTTCTTGCATCTTTCCTCCAGGGTCTCTTGCTTTTTCTTAGGTCTGTCCCATGTAGTCATCTGATGATGGTTCCTCTGTGGCTTCTTTCTTTTTCTAAGACTTTAGTCAATTTTATTTTTGTCTTTTCTGGGACTTTTCTTGATGCTCAAAGCTTATGTTGCAGTATTCCTAAAGCCAAAGTACCCAGAATGAGACATACTGGGTTTGGTAAGGGATTCTTATTTTTAGTATAATCTTAAAAGGTGCTGCATGCAGCAATTGTTTTGCTTCTGTGAACTCAGGTTGCGTAGAAAAAGTCAGATTAGTATTTCACTCCATGGTGACCTCTGCATTTCCTCCACCAAAAACATCCTGCAGACTCATTGCCTGTTGTGCACACATGAAGACTGTACGCTATTTTTGTCTCCTGGTTTCAAGTGCCAGCTGCCACCTAGTAACTGACCTTGAGGCTGGCTGAGCATTCTTGGCTTTGTCTGGAGAAGAATCATTCATGTCATGATTAGGCTTCCAACAGTGAAGAGTATTTCTTAATTACAGTAAGGAAGTGTCAGCAATTAATATCATCAGACCTCATTCCACTAAAGAAAAAGAATGGCTGGGAGAATTACATGTTGCATACCTCATGCTAGCAAAGCCAGGATTTTTTGTTAGAAGAAAGCAATCCCCTTTTCCTTTTGCACTGGGACTGTAGAGTCTTACGTTAGGCAAATGAGTTATGCAGAAAAAGATTTAAAACTGTGGCACAAAAACTAATGAAATGTCACTTTTGGGTTCAACATGTTCTGTAACAACAAATTAATCTATGGAGTGTCCTGCCCAACTGGGAAATTATTTATTTATTTATTTTTAATACAACAGAAATAAGTCTCTTGTGAACTTTTGAACCTCTAAACTTTTTTTCAACAAAATATCTAACAGGGGAAAAATAAAGTTTCTAAATAAAGTCTTCCCCTAGGACGGCATTTTTGTCTTGCCAAATTAAACTAACCAAAACTTTTGTTTCTCTAGCAATTTAGCTTCCCAAGAAAAATACACCTGCAGCTATCAGGAGCTTTGCTTGAGCGTGCGGGCCTTGTATTTCATGAACAACATTAGAGGGCACTTCTGCATTGTGGTAGGCTTAAGCCAAAGAAAGGGACAAGCCTGGCCTTACTGGCTGAACTGTGCTTGAGTTCAGAGGCAACCTGAGATCTGCTCCAGCCTTACTGGGATTAATTACTTATTCTGCAGGCAGCCTCTTTGATCTCATCAAAGCTGATCCTGGAGTAAGGCATGACCGGCTGTGAGGGGAGGTGGGACCTGGTGCTTGATAAGTAGGTCAGTGGTCAGGGAGGTGAGGCTGAGACGTGGGCTCCTGACCTGCCCAAATTCCTGTGTCCCTGCACCAAAGTGGCTCTGCCCTTGCCAGCTCCCGCCCAGGGCTGGGGGTGCTGGATCGAAGGCGGGTGTGAGACTGCAATGTGGGGTGCAACAGGCAGGTGGTACAGTTTTGACATCTCCACCAATTTTGTTTTGAGCCTTTCTACATTCGATGCTTTTACAGCTTCAGTTGACAAAGGCACGTGACTAAGTTATAATCTCTGCTTTCACGGAAAAAAAAAATAAAACCACCAAAACCACCTTTTGAACCTGTGTGATTATTGAGGAAAGCTTGAAAAGGAGATCTAAAAACTTAAAAATCAGAAGGTCATTGGGAGGGAAAGTAAAAACTCAAGTGATATTTATTTATTTATTTTAGAAACGCTGTAATTTTTAAACTAATTTCCTTATTTTGAGGGTGCTGACTCACATTTCATGAAAGTTTCAGGTTAGCAATGCTGACATAAGAGAACAAAAATCATCAATGTAATTAAATAGCTCTGGTTTATCCGAAAGGCTCTAAGCAGCCTTTTCAATATCTGCCTTTTTATAACGACATGTTCTCTTCAAAAGGGTTGCATAAAATTGCCAGCACATGCACAGAGCACTCACTTGGGCTTATTTTCATGTTTACTGTTTTTCAAGGCCAGTGAAATGCAGTTACAATTTTTCCTAAGCCTCTATCCCCATTAGGAGGCAGGATTTCACAATATGCCTCAAGAGCAATCTTCAGTGTTTATTATTGTACAGACTAACTAGGCAAAGCCTGCTTGGTTTAGGCATCAAATTCCCCTCTTTGCTTTGAACCTCCCATTTCTCGCTCATAATGCCAGGGGAAGGTTGTAGGAACTGTTAAGAGTGTTTTCTCCCAATCTCACCTCAGGGGCGAGGAAGTGATAAAAGACAGAGCATCGGCAGGCATTATGAAAACATCAGTCCTTCCTTTCTGGAGTGAGTGATGATGACCTCTCCATGGACAACTCAAAATTTAGACCTAAAATTCAGTTTGCACAGTCCTATCCAAGAACAAGCAGCTTCTTACTGGAAGTTATTTGTTCATCATTCGAGCCAAACTTAACACTTAGCCTTCTCTCCAACACTGCAGGTACGCCTAGAAATCAGGACCCTGCAAAGACTCCCAGGCAGGTTGTGTTTTCTTGGGTGCTGCTTCATTTGCTGTTGGGGGCTGCATCCCGCCTTGCACCGCTTGTGCTGCATCCATGGCATAAACAGAGAGCACAACTTGGTGTGGCAGCTACCTGAATCAGTTACTTTTCCTGGGCAGAAGTACAAGCTTGGCTACGGCAAGAGTGATTCAGATTTAGGATTTTTCTTGTCCTTGTCTTGAAGCCATCATTCCATATGTAGCAAAATTTGGAAAGCACAGTGAAGGGCAGGTATGCAATCTCTTGTAGAAAGACCTCGGCTCTGAAGACCTTGCTGTCTAGCTGATGCCTGCATTCACCCATGAGACACGAGCAGCAGTCCTACAGAAGAAAGACACGAGCAACAGTCCTAGAAAAGAACGGGGACCTGTTTTGGCCAAGCTTAGAAGTTAACGACAGCCTTGTAGTTGTGTCACTAAGGTTCCTGGTACAATGCACACGCCTCTGAAGGAGTCCAAACACTTGTGCATCTGTTCATCTCCTCCCCCCGTTCAGGAACGTGTCTGCCCCTCGTCTTGGCAGCCAGTCTCTTCAAGTTTCAACCATCTGATTCATGCAGCAAAAAGTCTCCCCACAGAAAACATACTGCCTGAACCACTTTGTTTTTCCTAGAGCAGTGCAAACAGTTATTGCAAGGGGAATTTTAGGAAGATTGTGCCTGGCAAGGAAAACTTACTAAATAAATACGTGATGTTAATTATCCTTTGCCTATTTCAAGTGAGCATTTCAAAGTGGTTTGCAAACCATTAATTAAGCTGCAATTTAGTACCATGAGGTAGTTAAATATTAACACTGTTTTCTGCAGGTGGGAGACTATGACACAGAGGGTGAAATGACCTGGATGAAGTCTGTCAGCAGCAGACCTGTGGCCCAAACCTACAAATTTCAGCTCACCAGCTCCCTGCTTCATTAGGCCTTTGTATTATGAAAAGACAAGGTTACCTTGCGGACCATGACGAAAGCATGTGAAAATGTGAACAACAGATCCAGAAACCATGTAGCGTGTCACCCACATGATAGAAGCATGGGCAGCAGGAGGAGCGATTCCCTGGACTGTGCTGCTAACACGGCCTTGTGTTGTGTGTCCCCCAGACCCTGGAGCAGGTTTGATTTTTTGATGAATTGCTGCCTCTGAAGTTAATTACAGCCCTGATTCTTGTTTGCCCACATACTCTGTTGCTGACACCTCTGGTGCCAGATTTCACAAACAAGTCAGGCATTTAAGCCAGCTTTGTGCTTCTGACAAATTTTTGGATCTAGTGTTTCTTTGAAAAGGCTCTACCTGATTCAAGTGCCTCACACAGCCTTTCCCCTCCTGCTTCCAGTTAACTCCTCCTACTGAATAAGTGGCAGTGGTGAAGTGTCTCAGCTGAAATGCTCACTGAGTGCCAGAAGCCAAGGCACCGAGGGCTGGCACTGAGAGATGCTCCCAGGACTGCCTGTGTTGACCCGCAAGTCCCAGCTGAAGGAGATGGAGTCCAAAGCTGAAGACCAACTCTTCAGAAAGAGGTGCCAAACATCGCTTCCCAAAAGCAGGACTTTGGTTGTGGTTTTTTTTCACCAACTTCTCATAAGACCTATGTTTCATTATCTGTTTTTAAGTCCTGCCTTAGACACCACATCTCCCATCAGATGCCCCACCAGTTCCTATATTCTCACACGATCTTAGCCGATCACCTTCCTTTGTTTAATCACCTTAAGCCTATTCTCATTGGAAATTAATGAAAGAATAAAAGAACAAGAAAAGTTAAGAAAGAAGCATTCAGCTTTGAGTGATCATCTTTGGTGTGGACATCTGCAGCAAAGTCAAAGTGCAAAAGCTGGGGGGGCTACTTCCATATTCAGCTGTCCTTCTTTTTCCCTGCTAGTATGCGTTATACCATTTTGGTTCATATTAACTTTCACTCCTTTTAAGAGATATATGATCCCTGTGGCCCCTTGGAGCCGCTCAGGATCTACTGGACATGAGCTTTCCTGAAAAGTCAGGTCCTTTTTGAGGCAAGCCTATGCAGCAGCGGTGCAGATGGCCTCTGAGCTGCCAGCCTAGCCGGCCAGCTCTGAGGCAGACACAGCTGGTGACAGCACTTCCCAAGCAGCCTGGACCTGTGCCCAATATGTACACCCAGGGGATGGCATTTTCCAAGTACCTTATAGACTATGCTATGTCGGCAATAACCCTCCCTACTGCCGCAGGGCAAGTTTGTTGTCTGTGCACGGCAGCTGCCAGTCACCTAAAAAATGCCTAAGTGGTGCTAAACATGTTTTGAAATCTGCCCTATTCCATATGCAGGCGGGTGAAGATATGCATTTACTTATGTGAGGTTTTACACATATATGTACGTCTATTTACAGGTTTCTCATTCAGGTACATATGTAGATAGGCGATATGGCAGATGTACAGACGTAGAGAGCCGCTAGATGGGGCTACAGGAGGAAGAAGATAGATGTGGGATTATAGGCAATCCATCAGGATCACACCGAGTTGCGTGTTTAGTATCCTGGCCTGTGTGGGATCTTTATTGAAAAAGATCAACCATAATAGCAGTGTGCAGCACCTGTAATCTCACCGCGGGAAGGGAAGCAAGCATGCTTTTCAAGCCAAAAGGCACAGTATTTTACCAGGAAAAAAAAACATTGTATCCCTTCAATTGTAAACTCTGGGTGAATGTGCTTATACATTCAGAACATGAGGCAGATGGTAACAAACCACATGCTTGTGGATTATCCCACTTTTTCCACATTTGCATTCTCAAAACCACTTTTGGTGCCCGTGGTTTAACCTCTGTTTCCCTAACTCCTGTTTATGAGTTGAGTGGTCACATGTCATCATGTTGAGTGGGAAAGTGTGTACAGGGGATAAGGAGGTAGAAGTGGTTCCATATGGTGAAAGAATCGACTATGCCAAAGTATTAAAAAAATAAAGGAAGAGGGAAAAGCGAGAGTAAAATCTTTTGAGGAGATGGGGAATCTAAAATGCTTGTGACCTCATATGAAGGAAACAGTTGTCTGCATGTGAAAGGGAAACACGATTTGAAATGCTGATAATATAGGTCTTGGTGTTTGGAGCAGGGGTGAAGGTTAGACAGATTCACCTTCTTCTGCTCTACACACGATTCAGGCTGGAGGCTGACAGATTCCAGTTGGAGGATGGGAGGCCACTGAGAGACCATGAAACTGCTGTCTTCAATTCTTCTTCCAATTTTAAACTGTTGATCAGAATGAAAAAAAATACATCAAAAAATATTTTAGCTCTGTTCACAATGTATTATGAAGTTGCTGGCGCAGTACTAGGTATGTGCTTGTGGTTTCTTGAGACAATTCATCTAGCAAAGTCGGAGTCCTTGTGCTTCAGGGAAAGGCGAACAAAACACAGCAGATACCCTTTATTCAGAGCGGGTAGCATGGGTCAAATTTAATTATTAGTAGATAATAAATGAAATACCACAAAATTATGAAAAAAAAAAACCAAAACCAAACAAATGAGAAACGGTCCTTTGTATCCCAGGTTTGAATAAAAAGCAGACAATGACAAACATCCATTATTGCTGGGGGGGGATGTAGTGTTCTCTGCGCCAGCAAACCCAGCTTACAGAACCACTTTTCCCACCACAATCAGTTATCGGTCCTGGTAGTTTTATTTAGAAAGGTCAACCAAAGAAAGGTGAACGGGAATTCAACCCCAAAGCATACTTCTATGGTGTAAGCATTCATTGGTGTTGTGCGCTGTAAAAATTTGATAAATGAAGGGATGTTTCAGTTACCAAAAGGGATTGAGCTATCAAAATTTTTTATTATATAACATGAAACAATTTGAGAAGTCAAGATTTTTAGATGCAGGGACCTTTCTGAAAACCAAGTGTCTCTGACAGATTTGGACGACAGACATCCAAAATGCAATAAATTTCTGAATATTTAGGTCAAAGGTCTTTGGTTTTGAGAGTCAATTATGTAATCCTAAACCAGTCCCCAAATGGGGTTCCAAGACCAGCTTAAATGGCATTCATACAGTTCATTATTGGTGGTCCTAAGGATTGCAGACTTGAGTTGGGACTGGTTTCAGAAGTGAGACTGAGAAAAGCTGCATGTGGTTCAAAACCACTTAGCTCTGCCTTCAAGGGGAAGCAGAATTCATGATAATCCTTGCCAATACAGCAGATAATGCATAGACACCACGGTGAAGTTCCAGTTTCTCTTTGCCATCAGCTTCAGTGTGGCCAGGATTTAAATCCAGTTGTTTTAGGGACACATCCAATACTCATTTTACCAACTCAAAGACTCCCATTGACTTAAACGGGAGATGGATAGTACTCTAACAAGTCAGTTTACTCATAATCACAACTCAGGAAAAGGGCTCCACTTCATTATTTCAGAAGTGGAAGTAGAATGGATTGGACTGGAGGGAGAGAAAACAGAATGTAAGTCACAGACCAAGACTACTCCAACTAGCACCAGGGTGGAAAAAACAAGCCTGTTTCATCCCTGTGAAAGAGAATTGGATTTCTCCTAGCAGGTCTGAAACTTTTTCTGAGACAGGTTTAAACCTGCAAATTGTACAAAAACACTTTCCATCCGGCTAGACATCCTATTACAAACCTGTTCTATATTCTGTAAAGCTGACGGTGGGTGGCTTTCAGTTGACTTCCTCCCCACACACACACTCACTGCCCTTTGCTGCCAAGTCAGAAAGATGAAAAATCATATATACTTGCATTCACCAAGTGATCTCCAAAGCAACTTAATACTGGTTCAAGTCTTCCTTGTCTTATAAATCGGATTCTTTCTGTAGATTGTTTATCTACCACTTCTAGTGTGTCTCCAATAAATTAAAATCTGCTGAAGTGGTAAAATGTATGAAAGATATAGTGAATGGTCTGCAGACTGTACAGTGGAGCCATTATTCTAAGAGGAAGTAGGAAAGGCAATCATAAAATTTTGAAAAATTATGCAATAACTTTGTAGTTATTGCCCATCTGTATTCATTACAATGATCTACTTCACAGGCATATAAATAGAACTGGCAAGTAAAAGATGTGCTGTTTGCCTCCAGACGTGGCACTAGGCTTCAGCAAATGGAATTCAATTAATGACTTTAGAAAAAGTGGTCCAAGTGTTCATCAACAGATGGAATCTAATCACCTCTCTCTCCCACCCCCCATTTTACATACCCCCATGCTTGCTCTTACCCCTGCCCAGGACACCTTTGGAAAAAAGATGACAAAATTTAATTGCTTCATTTGCAGGGCAACCCTGATACACTACATGACTTCATTCTCACAAGGCAACAAGTCCCATAAATCACACCTACTGAGTGCACCCATTAGAGCTCCAGTATGACAACTTTATGCCTAATACTCTCCAAAGAAGGACCACACAAAACCAAGACTGTAAAATTGCCGTTGACTCACAGCGGCTTTTACAACATGCACTCAGCTCAAAAAGACTTAATTTATATGGTTTTTAATCATGTTTGGGCATAGGAGACCTCTTACTGATTCAAGACAACATATGTTAAAAAAAGAAGGAAAAGCAGAATATATTTGGCAGAGGTCTTTCCCTTGCAGTTCCCACAGATAAATATGTCAGTATAATGGAAAAATGATTGTTTAATTTTGTAAAGAAAGGGGATCCTGAGAAGTGTTTCTTCCTAAAATTAATAAAAAATGGTATTTTGGGTATTTTGCCTGTGACCATGGGGAGGGAAAGGGGCAGTATTTCAGGGTTAGATCCTTAACTCGTGTATCTGCACAAAGCCATGGAAGCAGCTAGAGCTACACACGCTTGTGTGGGAGTCCCAGTGCTGCAAGGGTCCCAGTGCTGCTGCTCCTACCTCCAAGAATATTTGCACCGTCAGACCAGTGAGCAATCTACACTGTAATGGCCCCACTCGTGCCAAATGCAAGCACAAGCACAAGCGCAATCTCGTGGTCAAGCTGCAGCAGCGTGCTAACACCAGAGAGGAGTGAGCCCCAGTTGAGGAGCTGACTGATGCTGGTCACAGAGTTGGATAAACAGCTGGCATGAAGCACTGGGTATTCAAAAAATATCCTGGCTGAACTGCCCTGCGAAGCTGGGAACATCCGGTGCGGAGGCTGCTGCTGCAGGCTCCTGCGTGAGCAAAGGGTGTAGAAAGAGCTCGCGAGTGGATCCAAAGATTTTCATGTGCTTCAGACCAGGGCTCCCATTGCTTCCCTCCAACAATGTGACATGCATCACCAAATCTTCTGAGAATATCTTATTTCTTCACACAATAGCTTTTCCCCCCCCCCCCACCCTCCCTGTGGCTACAAATGAGACCGAGGGGGTGAATCTTATACGCTGTCTAACGGACTTCCTTGCATTTGGAAGGCAAAAACAAGGGGTTTATATAATCAGGCTAACATGCAAAGGAATTGAAATTACAATGGTACGTTAGAGTATATTCCTTAAGTATTCAAACCACAGCAAAAAAAAAAAAAATGCCCTCCACTAAAGTATAAGGGGCTGACTGGAACCCACAAAAGCTGCGAAACACGGTAAGGTCTGACTGAAAGCCTGTCCTTACTTCACCCCTGAGGAAAAGAGTAGAGCATATAGATAATATTGGCTGCTTTTCATTGGGCCCCAAACACACAGCAGAGCTATTAAGTCCCACAAATTAAATAAGAGGCTTGCAATCATATACTCTCTCCCATTCCCACACAATTAGACCTCTAATTCACATGCTTGCAGGGAAGCTGCTTTCTTTCTGTCCGGGACCTTCACTGCCACAGGTGCCAGTCTTGGCTCTGCTTCCCTGTTGTATAAGTTTTAAGTTAGCACCTGCCATGCTTTTCTCTCTCCTTGTCTTTGCCCCCACAGAAAGGAGCTTTGATAGCACCAACACAAGAGAAAACAACACCAAAAAAAGTGAGCATAACAGCCTTGGATGCCTGGTTTCCTACGGATTTGTGCCCTGTCCCCTGTTCCCATATTCCCCATTCCCATCATCTTTACCACATCCACAGCATCTCCCCTTCTTCCCCTCTCCATGGATGCATGCTGTATGCCTTAGCAGTCGGCTGGGGCAGTAGTCCCAGCTGTTTTAGGGCATTGCTCAGCTGCTTGCTACTTTTTCAGGTGGATGAGGAACTAAGTTTTATTTCCCTTTTCCTCAGTGAATGCACTTACCTGAATTTTCTTCCTCTACCCAGATGCTCCTTTTCATGAAAATTCACAGGCACTTGTCTTCACTTCTACCCCACCGCCAAATTGAACTGAAATGGACTACTGAGTTCAAAAGTTATTAGGAAGGATGGATGGACAGACTGTATGTGCACAGAAACATTATTTCTTTAGAAAATCAGCCTAAAAATAACCCAATCACAGAAGCCTTTAAGACCAGTAGTAAATGAATCAGAACTATAGAGTTGACCACAGATGCACTGACAAGCCAATGCTGCAGATACGGTGGGTTTCATTTTCACCTAAGATTCACGTAACTAAACTTACTTGCCTGTGTAAAGCTCATCTAAGTTTCTCTGAGTCTTCTGAGGTGGCTGTCAGGAGGATCAGTGAAGAAGGGTTTAGATTCCTCTGGGTTTCCCACCTAAAAATACATTAATGTGTACATGCATACACCTCATGTAGGTGCCCATGTAGGACCCTCCATCCCTATTTCTGCATAATTGCAGGTTACAAGGTCTTCACCACCTTTCATGTGCTTTCTATAAACCATGTTTTCTACTCTCTAACTGGGAACTTACTTAGTTACTACATTATTACTGTCGGAAAATAATTTTATTTCTGTTTTTCTGGTTCTGGTGAAGAGCTGGAGACTCTTGAAGATCAGGATCCTAGTAAAGTATCCAGTTTCTGTGTTTTCAGGAGTATTTAACTACTTATGTACGTCTGAGAAATTGGGAACATAGGATTCAACCAAGGACTTACCAGAAGTTCATGGAAAAGAAAGGAGCTGAATGTAGTTTCAAATCCCAGATTAATTCCCTAGTTCCATCCTCTTCCATCTATCCCTTAATGACCTATAAGGCAATTAGTTGAGGGTGAAAAAAAAAAAACAACAAACCCAAATATATAGGGAAAAGAGATAAAAGAAATAATTATTTCAAATTTACTTGTACAGTTTTCCAGTCCTGTGTTACATATAGTGTAGACTCAACTGTATGCTGAGGGCACTTTAAGTCACCCTAGTAAATTGGAGAGGTCTTGAAGCAGGCAAATTAGAGATGTCTTGAAGAACGCTTAATTTCTTTTTGCCTCCTCATCATCTCGCTAGCTACCACTATTTAAAAGATACTTTGCTTTAATGAGAATCACTTCTAAGTCTCAAAAAAACCCCAGTTTGACACTATTAGAATATATTTTTTATAATGTTATTTTATGGAGGGGACGCAGCATGCTATAAGGATGGAAGCAACTTCAAACTCTGCTTGAAGCTGGGAAACAAAAGTTAAGTTTCTCTGCAAACAAAGAAACATAAATTAAATTTAAAAAGCAATGTTTCACATTATTTATGGGTTGGCATGAGCCTGCAGGCTGATGGTTTGGGATACTAAAGCCATGGGTGCACCCCATGAAAGACAAACCAAAAGTTTTGACACTGAAGCATAATGGTTAGGGCTATTCAAATATTCCATCTGCTTTGCTCTGTTTTTAAATGAGTACATGTGAAATACTTGCGGGGGGTTGGTTTTTTTTCCCCTCAAACCAAGAGAGGGTATTGTTTAGCTGTTAGACAACAGAACTGGGCAACCTGAGGACACATGGAATAAATAATGCAGAATTTGGCATAAAACCACTTATATCATAGAATCATAGAATCACAGAATTGTTAGGGTTGGAAGGGACCTTAAAGATCATCTAGTTCCAACCCCCCGGCCATGGGCAGGGACACCTCCCACTAGACCAGGCTGCTCAAAGCCCCATCCAGCCTGGCCTTAAAAACTTCCAGGGATGAGATTTCCACCACCTCTCTGGGCAACCTGTTCCAGTGTCTCACCACCCTCATGGTGAAGAACTTCTTCCTAATGTCCAGTCTTAATCGACCCATCTCTAGTTTTAATCCATTCCCTCTAGTCCCACCATTACCTGACATCCTAAAAAGTCCCTCACCAGCTTTCTTGTAGGCCCCCTTAAGATACTGGTAGGCCACTATAAGCTCTCCTCGGAGCCTTCTTTTCTCCAGACTGAACAACCCCAACCCTCTCAGTCTGTCCTCATAGGACAGGTGCTCCAGCCCTCTGATCATCCTCGTGGCCCTTCTCTGGACATGTTCCAGCACGTCCATATCTCTCTTGTAGTAGGGGCTCCAGAATTGGATGGAGTACTCCAGGTGGGGTCTCAGGAGAGTGGAGTAGACGGGGAGAATCACCTCCCTCGACCTGCTGGCCACGCTTCTCCTGATGCAGCCCAGGATACAATTGGCTTCCTGGGCTGCTAGTGCACACTGACGGCTCATGTTGAGCCTCTCGTTCACCGGCACCCCCAAGTCCTTTCCTTCAGGGCTGCTCTCAAGCCAGTCACTGCCCAGACTATATTGGTGCTTGGGATTGCCCTGACCCAGATGGAGGACTTTGCGCTTGGTCTTGTTGAACTTCATGAGGTTGTCATGGGCCCACCTCTCCAGCCTGTCAAGGTCCTTCTGGATAGCATCCCTTCCCTCCAGCATGTCGGCCGCCCCACACAGCTTGGTGTCGTCGGCAAACTTACTGAGGGTGCACTCTATGCCACTGTCCATGTCGCTGATGAAGATGTTAAACAAGACCGGTCCCAGCACTCATCCTTGAGGGACTCCGCTTGTCACTGGCCTCCACTTGGACATGGACTCATTGACAGCCACTCTTTGGGTGCGGCTGTCAAGCCAGTTCTTTATCCACTGAATTGTCAGTCCATCAAACCCATATTTTATCAGCTTGGAGACCAGGATGTCATGCGGGACAGTGCCAAAGCCTTTGCTCAGGTCCAGGTAAATGACGTCAGTTGCTCTCCCCTTGTCTATTGATGTTGTGACCTTCTCATAGAAGGCCACTAGGTTTGTCAGGCATGATTTGCCCTTGGTGAAGCTGTGTTGACTGAACCCAATCACCTCTTCGTTATTCTTCTGCCTCGGCAGGGCCTCCAGGAGGATCTGTTCCATAATCTTACTAGGCACGGAGGTGAGACTCACTGGCCTATAGTTCCCTGGTTCCTCCTTCTTTCCCTTTTTGAAAATGGGGATTATGTTTCCCCTTTTCCAGTCAGTGGGGACCTCACCAGACTGCCATGACTTTTGGAATATAATAGAGAGCGGTTGAGCAACCTCATCTGCCAGTTCCTTCAGTACCCATGGGTGTATCCCATCAGGCCCATGGACTTGTTCACTTTCAGGTTCATCAGATGGTCATGAACCTGATCTTCACTTACGATAGGCAGTTCTGGCCAACCCCTGCCATTGTCTTCTGTGACTCCGGGAGTGTGGCTGGAGCCCTTGCCAGTGAAGACTGAGGAAAAGAAGTCACTGAGAACCTTGGCCTTCTCCATATCACTTGTCACCAGTTCTCCCGTTTCCTTTCTGAGGGGACCCACACCTTCCCTAGACGTCTTCTTATCATTAATATACCTATAGAAATTTTTGCTGTTTCCCTTGATCTCCTTGGCTAGATTTAATTCTAACTGAGCTTTACCTTTTCTCACCAGGTCTCTTGCTGCTCAGACAGCTTCCTTATATGCCCCCCATTCCAGCTGTCCTTTTTTCCACTCCTTATAAAGTTTCTTTTTGTGTGACAGTGTGTCCAGGAGCTCCTTGTTCTTCCAGGCAGGTCTCCTAGCATTCTTTCCTGCCTTCCTCTTTGTTGGTATAGTTTGTTGGTATGGTTGGTATAGTGGACACGGAGAAGGTGATCCTTGAATACTGACCAGCTGTCCTGGGCCCTCCTTCCCTCTAGAGCTTTGTCCCACGGCACGTTGGCCAGCAGATCCCTGAAGCGATCGAAGCATGCATGCCTAAAGTCCAGGGTCGTAAGCTTGGAATACATCCTCCTAGTTGCCCTGAGGATCTTAAATTCTATCGCTTCATGGTCACTGCAGCCAAAGTTATTCCTGAGCCTCATGTTGTTCACCAGCCCTTCCCTGTTTGTGAGAACAAGGTCCAGCATAGCACCTTTTTCTTGTTGGTTCCTCTACCTTTGGAGGAGGAAGTTGTCATCTATGCATTCCAGGAACTTCCTGGATTGCTGGTGCCTTGCTGTGTTGTCCCTCCAGCAGATGTCAGGGTGGTTGAAATCCCCCACGAGGACCAGGGCCTGTGAATGTGAAGCCACTTCTATCTGCCTATGGAGGGCCTCATCTGCTTGGCTCTGCTGGTCAGGTGGCCTGTAGCAGACCCCTACTGTAACATCACCTTCCCCTGTCTTCCCTTTAATCTTGACCCATACACTCTCAACCACCTCATCGTCCTTCCCCATGTGGAGCTCCATCGATTCTAGCTGGTCACTGATGTAGAGGGCAACACCTCCTTCCCTCCTACCCTGCCTGTCCTTCCTAAAGAGCTTGTATCCATCTATCCCTACATTCCAGTCATGGGAATCATCCCACCAAGTTTCAGTAATGGCCACTATGTCATGGCTTTCCAGCAGCATAGTGGCCCTTAACTCATCCTGTTTATTGCCCAAGCTGCGTGCATTCGCATAGAAGCACTTCAGCTGGGCTGGCCATGTCACCCTCTTATGTGAATCCCCCCTGATTCCCTTGGGTTGTCCCGATGCATCGTCTCCAGCTTGCCTTAGGGCAACAATTTGAGAGCCCTTGCTAGGACTCCATCCCTCTGCCCCTGATGTGCTGCCCCACTGTTTGTCACAGGCAAACATGAAATTATTGACCCCTTCCCCCTTCAAATCTAGTTTAAAGGCCTGTCAATGAGCCTTGCCAACTTCTGCCCCAGAATCCTTTTCCCCCTCTGGGATAAGTGCATACCATTAGCTGCTCGCAGCCCTGGTGCCTCATATACCAAGCCATGCTTGTAAAACCCAAAGCCCTGTCTACGACACCAGTCCCAGAGCCATGAATTGACCTGTTGACTCCTCCTATATATTCCCTCATCCATCGCTGATGTCAGAGGGATGGAGGAGAACACAACCTGAGCTCCTGATCCCTTTACCAGTTGCCCTAAGGCCCTGAAATCTTTTTTGAATGATTGTGAGCCTCTCATTGCTACCTCGTCACTTTCCACCTGAAAGATCAGAAGTGGGTAATAATCTGAAGGGCTCACAAGGGTGGGGAGTTTACCTACAATGTCCTTTACCTGGGCACCAGGGAGACAGCAGACCTCTCTACGAAGCGGGTTCAGTCTGCATATCGGGCCCTCTGCTCCTCTCAGTAGAGAGTCACCTACAACAATGACCCTTCAGTTTTTCTTTTCAGGGTCAGTTTTGATGGCTGGCCTGAGGTGAGTTGGCCTTGGTGGCTCTTCTGGCCTTCAAGAGCCCTCTTCCTTGCTTGCAACCAGTTCCTCCTGCAGATCCCCATACCTGTTCTGCAAGGGCACTATAGGTGGTGCGCTTCTTAAAGGAACCTGCTTACTCCGTTTCTTTCTTTTGTTCCGTCGGACAGCTACCTCTTCCCATTGACCCTGCTCATGCGGGTTACTACGGCATGGCTGCAGGGCTTGCTGGTGAAAGGGTATGGAATCCTCTGGTCCACTAAGAGTTACCTCCCGTTCCGTTTTTGTAGAGACCTGTTTGTGGAAATGGTCAATTTCCTTCTCATTCTCTCTGATGTTCCTCATATCACACATGTGGTCTTATCTATAACCGGTTCTGTCTCAGAAAAAATATCAGATAGTTTCCAGGTTTGGAAAATTAGTGAAAAAGAAAGGATTCCTTCACTTTACAGAAGAAGTAAATAACAAGGGACAAGAGAAGAGTATACAGTATCACAGATGCTCTGAAAAGGGAGAATAGTCACATTCAGGGAAGTTAAAAGGTAAGTCACTTAAATATGGTGAAAGTAAATACTTTTTAGCAGAACATATAATTGGTCATTGCCACAGGATGTGCTTGAAACAAAGAATTTAGCAAGATGTAAACAAGATTTATACATGTATATGAATAACAACCCTGTCACTATTATTTATTGATACAACAGTTAATGATATCATTTTGGGGTTGGAGAGCTGGATAAACCTGATAAGATTTCCACACAGTTAGAAAATCTGAAAGTCTCAAGACACCACTGAATCGCGTCTTGTATAGTGTTGCTTGTTAAGTGTCACCCAAATCCCGTCATACTAAACCCAGACACTTGAGCTGAAAAGTTTCTGTTCCCAAGAGATCAGTCTGAACACCATGAGTGGAGACCAGGAGAGACTGAATTGTCACCAGTGCCTGAGGTCCTCGCAAGCACAAGGAACTGAGGAGTGAAACTGTGTAAAGGTGTGGCTGAAGCTCTAAACTACAATATTGGAGTGAGTCAGTGGGTACCTTCTCTTTGGGTGTTTGCCCTTCAAAAACGTTCAAGTAAAGTGGTCTGGGGAAAGATATGTATCAGAAATATGTCCTTCACTGAAAAATCAGCACTGATTAGGATCTTAGGAGACCTCTCAAGATAAACACATTCTGCAGGGATTTGATGGTGATTATTGTTTGTGTACTGTACACATAGCTTCTGGAAGATGAGAAACAGGACTTAATGTAAAACTTGCTTAAGACCCTGCTTCTAACCCCCACCCTGCCCTGCTCTTTGAGTATGTTCCCCCGTAGCCTCAGCTGCTGTGTTTAACTCTGCCGTTAAGAGCTACACTCTTTAGCAACACTTATAGGTGAACTGGGAAGGAAGAAGGAGACAGAACACTTACTTAGTGAGGAGAAAGCACCCCAGCTTGCTATGTGTCAGCGGATAGCACAGGTCTACAATGACAACTCTTGGCTACTGAAGAACTTCCTACCAAAAAAAGAGCAATTTGAGCACTGTCTTTAAGTCAGTCTTCATTGCTTCTTCTTCTTCTGTACTGGTGCAAAAGAGGCTTAGTGAAGACTCAAAACCGAGCTCTACTCATCCTGGATGCCTTTACCACTACGTTACAGCATATCAGTGCAAAGACTGACTTGTATGTCTATGTTAATTTACTGTACTAAGGCAAATTTATGCCTAAGAGCCATGGAAGAAGTGATGTACCTCCATGCATTGATTTATGCCAGTTCAGTTATGCCACCTGTAAAACTGCTGTCTCAACTGAATCAGGGTTGTTCTTACAATAAAGCAAGTATGCAAAACCTAGATCCAATAAAGAGCAAAGTGTCTAAGCTATAGCATCTTGACTCCTAAAGGGAAACACGGGTGTTTTTGTTAGCCACCTAGGCCTCCACAAGACTGAATGAAGAGAATTAGGCATCTCCACATAAGAAGAGAGGATTGCATGCTGGTGGGGAGCTACCTAGAGATTCTAGACAAGAAATGCAGAGCATGGGCTGTGTATTGAAATTTCTCTCTTACCAGAGTTTAGATGCACAACTTTGCAGCCTACAGTTAAAGTCCTCACGTTGAGAAATAAATATCCTAGGTTCTGCAAGCCACTTGTCTACTCTTTATTTTAAAAAAGATAAAAACAGACAAAAAATCCACAGATTTTAGTTAAAGTGATAAAAGAAAGAGAGAGAGATCAAAGAAGCTCTCCTTTACACAGATTTACCACCAAAGCAATTCTAAGCTTTGGTCAAGTTGCAGTGCCTCTGTGTGTGTCACCAGAGGAATTCCATTCAGAAACCTTATCCAAATAAAATGCTCTCTGTGGTTGTTCTTCTTGTTTGACACCAGTTGATGAGTGCAAAGAATATTTTTTTCTTTCTACATCTTCATGGCACAGGGTTTACAAATATGTAAGATGACATTAACATGATTAAATTCACCCAGGAAGAACCGCCTTCCTAGAGGATTTTAGAGTTCTCAGCCTTCACACTTTTATACTGAATTTCACAATAAAATATTTCTCTCACTCATAGGTTTGGGGACTCTTGTCATTTTCTGTCTCTTACTTCTTTTTTTTTAAAGAAACTTTGATATGGTTCAAAACTTGAGAGGCATAAAAAAGGAACAAGCCTTCACCACGTAAGCAAGCTTGATTTGAATAAAACCTCAATGCTTTAAGGAGACTTGACTTACTATATGGAAACATTTAGGGATAGCAATACCAAGACCTCATTACACATAACTCTTCAAATCCCACTCAGTCTCTCCAGATTCCTAACAAGAATGCCTGCAGGGGGAATAATTGTATATGAAGGACTCAGGACTTCTGGTTTCATAAAGGAAATATCTATACATATACCTTAATTTGTTCTCTGTAAGTGCCTTACAACTCCATGCACATGTAGAGGTCTCTAGTTCCCTTAAAAGTCCAGTACAGCATGTAAATTCCCAGTTATCCATAAAATACTGGCTGCTAGATCACAGCATTTCACTGTTTATCAGTATCCTAGGGGAGAAGAAGGAATGCAGCCTCACCGAGCTAATTGAGGACAGTTAATATAGTCCTCAGGCAAGCTGTCATTCAGCTGGAAAATGGGCTGGACAAGTTGAAGAAATGGGCTGTCAGGAACCTTATGAAACTCAAGAGGGACAATCACAAAGTCCGGCACACGAGATGGACAACCCCCATGTAATTGTACAGCCAGGGGACTGATTGGATGTGTAGAAGTTCTGCTGAAAAGACCCCAGAAGTCCGGGGGTCCTGGTGGACAGAAGGCTGGACAGGAGTCAGCATTGCACTCCGGCAGCAATGAAGGCTAACAGTGTCCTGACTGATAGCAACAGGAACATAGTCAGTTGATTGAGGGAAGTGATTATTTCCCTGTACTCAGCACCTGTTTGGCCACATCCGAAATACGCCATCCAGATTTATCCCCACATGTCTCTACCCCCTCAAACAAGAAAGAGAGTTATAAACTTGAGCAGGTCCAGTTGAAGGCCACCAAGATAGTCAAAGAGTTGACACTCCTCAACTAAGAGCAGAGGCTAAGGGAGCATGGCTTATTTGGCCCAGAGAAGAGAAGGCTTGGTGGAAGGAGAGGGGAACCTAATAACTTCCCATACCTACAAGGAAGTTATTCAGAAAATGGAGCCAAGACTTTAGGAAGGCGATCATGAACTGAAACAACTGAGGTTTAAGTTGTGTATAAGGGAAAAAAAAAATCACTGTAAGAACAACTAATCACTGGAACAGTTGCCCAGAGATATTGTGGAATATCTGTCCTTGGAGGTTTTCAAGATCCAACTGGACAAAATCTTAAGCAGGTTCACCTGAACTCAGTGTTGATTTCACTTTGAGCAGGAGGTTGGATTAGGTGACCCCCCTTTCCAGTCTGGTATAAACAATTCTGTAATTATGACTGCAATGCACAAATGGAACAGGCAAAGTCACAAGTTGTAAGCAGAAACATCTAATAAGTCTGTCTTCACGACTAAGATGGCTATCGTATCCAAAGTCTGAAAAAGAAACCATTCCAACCGTTTCCGAGCATACATTGTCCAAATTCTTGACTCAAACTTCCACTTAAATTTTCAGTTTTTTCAAACCATTTTTTGTTTGTTTGTTTTTTGTTTTTTTTTTTTTTTTTCTTTCTGAAGTAGAGCACCTATTTCTGGAGTAGAACGTGAAATGATACTTTTGCTGGAAGCAATTCTGTAGCCAGAAAGGAACTCTCCAAAACTGTTCACTCACAGAAAGAGAGGAACAGGAAAAGTCTAGTGCAAGGCTAGGAAATAGGGACAACAAGATTCTTTTTCCTTATTCTGTAGTTCTGTCATTTCACGTTCCATGGAAATTAAAGCATTTGCATATAGTAGTTTCCCATCCCTCCTTCCCACTCAGGCTTGGCATAGGGGCGAAATTCAAGTTCTTGAAAATAGCAGTCACCCAGAGCAGCCATCCCCATATGCCCCTGAGCAGAACTGGCGCAACTGGTGCCATCCTTCAGAGCCTGGTATGAGGCCCAGCTGTCTCTCACAGGCAGGGAAATGCTTGTAAGTACCATGGTCCCATGCTAATCTAATCTATGATCTGCAAAACTGCTGAAGATTATTTTTTTTTGCTCTGGGTAAAAAAATAAGCCCCTTTGTATGGCATTTTTTTATCCTTAATCCCTCTTCCATTTAAAAAAAAATTACTCTCAAGAAGAGTTTACTGTGAAGATAACAGTGAGGGGAACTGGATTGTTAGTATTAGAGCATTTTAGCCATCTGAATGAGTTTTGTATGCATTATTGCAACCATGCTAAGATGCAACTCAAGACGATGTATCAAAAGCTGTGTCCAGGTAGGCATAGAACAGTTTGGGTTGGAAGGGACCTTCAAATACCATCTAGTCCAAACACCCGCTGTGGGGAGGGATATCTTCCACTAGACCAGATTGCCAGAGTACATACCTCAGAGGAGAAAGTATAGCTATGACAAAAAATGGTGTTATGTTTACTATCAGCAACAACCTAAAATGGACTGGATCCAAGTTACTGATTATTTGCATGCTTTTAGTCCAAGAAGGGCAAATAAATTCTGTACAGTCCCACAAAAATACCATTTTTATGGAACTGTTTTTTCCTCCAAGCATATAAGTGACAAATCTCACTTTGAAGATGTCACTTTATCTGAACAAAATTTATTCTATACATTGGTCTCAAAGTTTATATAATAGTGAGTCATGATTTATTAATCTGCCTTTATTTAAAAATAGAGTTTTGGTAACATTAGTGTTTAATAATTGTTCTTAACCTTCAAATCACAAACGATGTTAGGGAGTGGTTTGCAAGCAAATGAATGTACAAATGTGTTGGGAGGTGCCATGCCACTGTCGCTGATATCAAAGGTTAACAGTCTTGAGCCGGACTCCTAAATCCCAAGCCTGGCTGAAAAACAGTTAGTTCCCAAAAATTCTTTTACTGGTATGTTTGGGGTTCAACATTACTGCTTTTTCTATTTGAGCCTTCCAAATTAATTTTTTTAAGCTATTTTTTGGATGAAGAAAATTAAGCACACAATCATTTATATAGTTATATGCACCACCCCCCCCCCCCCCCCCCCACTTCCCCCCCCCACCCCCCGAGAACAAAACAAAACAAAAAGCAGATGATGCTGGAAGTAGCATTCTTGCCTAATTCCTCTAAAACAGGAACTACTTTGTGAGTGTTCAATGCTGTGCTGTCTTCTTCAGAAAGTGAAGCCCTCCCCATCCATCAAGGATTACATCAGAAAAACAAGGAAGATGATACTAATTTGTCACAGTACATCCTCTTGAAAAGAATTTTGTACTACTTAAACCACTTTCTATTAAAAACTCTTGATATTTAAAATTTAAAACAGATTTCAATTTAAACTTTTTCAAAATGAAAAATAAAATTAACAATATCCTTTATAACCTGGTAAATTCTAGGCAATTCTACTTTTTTTTATATAACGTATTTTTGTTATGTGTTGAATGCTCAGTTTATCAGCTACTTATATTTTAATGAAAACTCATAATCAGCACTTACTGGAAAGAAATCTTGGTAAACACATCTTCTGTGTGAAACAACTTCAGTGACTGGTCTTAACAGTAAGGATAACAAATTTTCCACTTCATTTATAATACGAGAGTTGCACACAAACAAGCCTTAGTTTATATAGGTGGCAACAACTGATTTTCCTAATATCTTTGATCTCAAACCTCTGTTCTGAAAAAGCTAGAAGTTCTTTATAAGAAAAGAACTCTCTCCTAAATTCAGTATGTGTACACATACATGTGTATATAAACCCAGCATGATTTTTGCAAGTTGCACAGAAAACTGTCACATAATTTACACTAATTTTTATTAAATCAGGCATGTAAATGCCCCAAGTGTATTTGAAAAATAATTTCAGGCTTTAAACTCAAGACTTGAAGGCATAGTTCCCATTGTTTGGTATAGAATATTGCAAGTCATACCAGTGTGGATAGCTATGGCCTCAGAATCTGGGGTTGTAAGAAGAAAGAGATTTCAAGAATAATTACTGAAAAGTGCTATATAATTTGAACAATATTCACTTCATTAGAAAATCACATCTAAAGTGGAAGAAAATAATAACGAATATTTGTTAAAACACTTGCACAAAATTCTTATAAATGGGAAGGAGAAAATAATGAAACTAGATGATTTGCAGGCTGACTCAATGGACCGTACAGAATATGTGCTTTCTGAAGAAAACGGCATGCTTTTAACTACATTGCCTGGAACAGTTTTCTCCTAGCACATGTCTTCACAGCTAGCAATATAATGAATTAGGTGAGAGCCAAAATTTATTAGCGGATGAGAGTGAAAAAGTGTCAGTTTCAGCCATAGAGAGATGGTTTTCCTGTTTGAACCATTTTCTCTGTGTTTGCAACATCCCTAATGTGATGCTCAGAGCCATGTCACAGTGTGGGAAGGGGTGTTGTTACCCCATTGTATACAGTAAGAGATTTGCAGCAAGACTTACCTATTTTTCCCCTTGACATACATTATGACTTCATGACATTCAATGATCCTTCTCTGAGACTCTGCCTGACCACTTTTGCAGTGTACAAGGGTTGTGTTGTTCCCCTTGAAATGCTGTTGGGCAGTCTAGTAATGAGCTGTGGATAGGGCCCCTTAGCACGTCTGTCTTCTAGACAGCTTGAAAATACCCCTTATTTCCAACACACCCCACCCATACTGCCTGCCTTAGCTTTGTCAGCTCTTCCATCTGGCTTTCCTTTGGTCGCCACTAGAGAGAGAGAGTCGCAAGATCAGGACAGAGCCACATGTCAGAAGTGGTTACTGGAAAGCTAGGAACTCCATCCGCTTGTAGAAAGTTTTGCCTTGTCATCAAGTACAGAGATATGTGTGCCCCTTGGAGCAACATAACCTCTCACTCCTCTTGCAAGTGGTTGCAAGGTACAAGGAGAGAAGTAACCAGGGTCTTGGCCCTAGTGCTGTGAGAATAATCCTTCTAAGTCTAAAAGGGAATGCCTGAGGAAGGGAAGCAGTTTTGGCAGACATAGTTCGGGTATGGGGGAGTTTGTAAAACCTCATGAATGGCCCTGAGACATTTTATACCCTTTGGCGATGAAAATGAACCTTCTGCATATTAGACGGTAGAGAATCTCCACCTCCTGTTGAACACCACACTGAGATACCACCCTTTCTGTGGGATACTGGAAAAACAGATGAAACCCCCCTACCTGTTTAAATTCTAGTCCATGCAGTTTGCTATAGGGATACTTTCTGATACCTCTGACTGCGTTCCACCTTTCATACTAAGGGTGGGATTCTTTTCATCACGTTTTAAAAGTAAGGTGCCTAGTCGAAACACCATACCTTTTTGTCTACGGACACGTACATCCCAAAGCCCTCTTAGCCAGACGTGTATTCTAAGAACAGTCTTGAGACTTAGCATTTCTCCTCAATGAGCATAGAAAGACTCTAGACAACTACTCTAGAAAAGATCCCTAACATAAAAATGGTAAAAGTTAGATCACAGGACCCACAACTTTAATGTGTAGTGTTGTTTGTGCATTATACATTACAATATAGCTCATCCCCTGGTGGAAGAGTCTGTGGTATTTTTTGCACAACCATCATTTCTTTCTAGGTGGATTTTATGTTGCCAAGAGAGCACTATCAAGATCTGCCTTCTGCCAGAGTGCCTCTGACCAGAGTGTAGAAGGACTAGCTGTATGGGGCACAGCATGACAACAGTCACCAAAGTTAATTATTCCATAGTGCCTGACAAGTATTGCCTCATCTCTGACGCAGCAGAGGTCCCTCCAATGGGAGGAGGAAACTAATGGGTGGAAATAGCAACCTTGCTACTGCCTCTGGAAGGTACTTGCCAGTGCCCCTGATTTAAGGAGACAGGCTTTCTAAGCGTGTGGATTTAGTGGGCATCAGCACCCCTACAACGTTCTGCACAGTCATGCTGACCTGAGGACTGGTGCAGAGCGCAGCGAGTGCCCCACTGGGAACTCTGAGGACTTTTCATCCAATAAGCCAGCTTCTTAAGGTACAAGTCAGTTCAACTCGCCTGCGGTCAAAATAAGTAGCCAGGCTGATGAAGGATTAAAAAGAGCACTGGTAACTGAAAAAACATTTGCAGTATACAGCTACCAAATTTTGAAAAAATCCAAACACTTATGAGGTTGGTAGTCGTCTTTTCTTCTCAGTCAAATCAGTGGGAGTAAGGGCTGCAGGATCTGGCCCAACATGGGTAATAGCCTTTTTAATTTCCAATATCTTTTTAGAGGGATTAATAGATTGGTGTTTCTCTCCCTGTGTAAAACCATGATTCATCCATCATGTCAATAGCATCATATTCATAAATACACCACCGTGTCTGGTGTTTTCCACTGAAATTGGCAAATGGACTTAGAAAGAAGTGAAATGAAAATTTCAGGAATTTCCAATTGAGCTTAGCAAGTTGTTAAAGAAGAGTGATGACTGCTATTGATGTAAAGAGTTATGAGCTGCCTGGTTCTTCTGTTTTATGGAACAGCTTAGCCATAGAGCATGCCTACTTCACCGCCACTGTGGCCTGGTCCTGGCTGTGGCCTTAATTTTTCTGAGGATGTTATTCATAAATGTTCTCTTAATCAAGCTCAGGCCCAGAATTTTACTGTAGAGGCCAAACTAATTGCCAGGATACATAAGATGCCAAACCCTAGAAGGTAAAGCTAAAATTTGTGTTCCTGGCTCAGAGAACCACTATGTTTCAAACCTGAAATAAAAAGTGGGTTTTTACATTTTTAAAATAGTTGATTTTTCCATTCCAACAATTAGAACTCTGTGCTTCTCAAAGAATTTACACTATGAATAAGTACATCTCCTTCATCTTTCTCTCTTCTTAAAGGATTTTTTTTTTTTTTTCAAGAGAAAGAAGTAAGGATTTATTCCAAAATTATCCCTGGCTAGTGTGTGTAGTTACCACACTGAAACAGACAGCAGTTTTCTGGGTGAAATGGCATTGCCCCGGGTGCCAAGACCCACATGGAAGGTATGCCAAAGACTGTGAAGATTTTTATGTCTCTCCTGCCATCATAAATAAGAATGTTATATCTTTCAGCTGGGCAACTGGCACATTCCCCATTGATTACACCCTTTTATTGAGAAAGGGAGAGATGAATGATTTTCTTTATCCTTTTCACATGTAAGAGCTTCTACAGGATTAGCAGGCTCCTGGTTCTTGATCAAAACACAGGCTTCAACACAAAATGTTGTGACATCTCATGTTAATATTATGTTCATAATATAAAAACCTCATACTGGAATAATCTCACTCATGATTAAGGAACTGAAATGCTATTCAATAAACAATATAATAAAAATGCTGGGGCTTTTAAGTTAAAAGTCTGCTAGCCCTCACTTCTGTGACTGTGGGAAACATTTCACTTCGCCATTCTCAATTACACAAAGTGAGGTGAGGTGAGGCGATGTGAGATGCAGTGTGTGGGCAGAAAATCTGATGAACCTGAAAGCCTTTACACTTTTTCTCTTTGTGTCTGTCCTGGTTTGAGGTAAAACAGAACCAATTTTTTTGATTTGTAATTTTACTTTTTAGCTGGGCCTCTTCTAACTGACTAAACTCTGAAAGTAACAACAGTTCAGAAACTGCTCGCTCTCAGAGTGATAAGACCTGATTATACCAAGGAACGGTACGCACAGAGGCTCTTGCTTATACTTATTGCTATGACAACCCAGGTCAGATAACTTCGCTGTTTCCCCTGTTAGAGGGTCGGAAGCAGAGAAGCGTAGAGGGGTCCCACCTGCAGGGAGGAGCGGACGGGACAGGTGACCCAAAACTGACCAACAGGGTATTCCATCCCATCTGCATCACACTCAGTATAAAAGCTGAGGGATCAAAGAGGCAAGGCTGCTCTGGCTCATTTTTTCTTCAATGGCCGACGTCTGAGGAGGGCCCTGTCTGTTCGTCTGCCTTTGATCCCGATCTGAGCATTCCTGACGCTCCTGTCCGTTGCTGACTCCAGTCTGGGACTTTCCCTGTGTCTGCTGGTGATGTGATCGTCATCCTGGGAGCTGGATACGGTTTTGTATATATTGTATACTTTTTTTTTCTTTTTCTTTTCTTTATTATTATTTATTATTTTCTTATTTATTATTATTTTCATTAGTTTAGTTCTTTTTCTAAACTCGCAAATCTCCTTATCTCTTCCTCTCCTGTCTGAGGAGAGAGTGGGGGGAGGGCTATCTGTTGTTCTGATTGGCCAATCCGGCCAAAACCATGACAGTGTCATCACTTGGTTTGATAAAAGAAGGCCACGGCTCCCAGCAAACCATGCGTCACGTCCCTGAACACATCTCTCCAACCCGAAGAGGTTTGCTGCCTGCACCAACAGCTGGCTCTCTGATATAGCACAGTCATGTTATCCACCATTTCAGACAGCAGCAGAAGAGCTGCTTTGGAGAGTCATCTGCCCTTCTGTAGCTCTGCCCCTCCTTTGCTCAGGGGCCACTTTTATGGCCAGGCCCTTGCCACTCACCTGAGTTATGTTGCTGGTACACCTGTACCTAACTAACACCTTCCTAATTTTGGCTCTTACCCCAGCCCACTGATTTGATTTCTGGTTTGATCTCAGACCTGCCTCGTCACTATGGACTTTGTGATCAGTACTGTTGGTTGGCTGTGGTTACTGTCACTGGACCTGTTTGGGTATGGTGGGGCAGCTCCCTTGCTGGTGAGGTCACCTTGCTGTGACTCTTGGCTCCTTAAAAAGCAGCCTGTCTTTACTGCTCCATGATGCCTTGCAACACTTTGATCACCATGATTATAAAATACTGCTATGAGATTTATGGGATTCTGTGTCCTTGAATAAATGCATATTACTGATTCAGTAGGAATCCTATCATCAGGAAAAATTCACAACCCAGCAATCTACTAGGCAGATGCATTAGATGATAGTTATCTTCATCCTAAAAGAATTACTCCTACCCACCCCATTCCTCCACTTGAAATATTTCACTTGTTCTCTGGAGCCCTGAAGAAAACTCTTTTGTGCTGGGCAGATAGTTCAGGACTCTGAAGTCTGGGTCAGATGAGGAAAAGCTGGAAGAGCTTAGTCAATGAAGGAAAAATCTGTAAAAAAAAAAAAAAAACAACGCCAAAACCCAGCAGAGAACAATGAAAAACACTAGTTCTATTTCCTTTAATATCAAAGCCAAAAGGAAATTTGCCATAGGCTTGACTAAGAACTGTTGAATGTAGAAGTATGTTCTCGTCAGCAAATATAATTTATCCTTGCCTGTATTCCAGAGTAGACATTTAACATCTTGACAGTAGGTACAGTATTGGATATGATTGGGTACCACGAGCCATTTGCAGCCAGCGTGAGTTAGACTTAACTGTGTGTAAGAAGCAGACCGTGTCTGAGTTAGATCCAATGCAATTATACTGAAGGTTATGTTCTTCTACAAAAAAGTCCACTCAATGCAGTATTGCTTTTCACTGCCCCCTTTATCTTGAAAAGTGGTGTCCAAACCTAAAATGTAAGTTTAACGGTGATTTTATATAGATGAATATTAAAATTGCATCTACCTTTCCCACAAAGGATCTAGAAGTGACCACGGATTAGTTCTAGTGCCTTAAACCATTGTCACATCAGACTGTTCTCAGTAGCAAAGCCAGACTCTTGTTCAGCTCTACTTCACTCTTTTTCTTTCTGCCCTTATGCTGCCACCTCAAACTCACCCTCCCACTACCGCAGAGTCATAATGAAACTGAGGAACTAAATTAGGGAAAAGCTGCAGATTGGAAATAATCCATCAGGGAAACACAGAGTTGACTGAAAAAGATGAATCAAGAAAGTCCACAAGTAATTGTGCCAGGACAATTGGGAGCCGCAGTCAGGGAGTGGCAATGAGCAGCTGGTGTTGGAAGGCAGGTTGAGGACCAGCTTAAATTGATTTTGTCACTGAGAAAAATGCCTGTGGAACTGTGACACAAGAGCCTAAGCATCACTGACTTCTTCAAGGCTTGCAACTTCAGGCATTGTTTTCAGGACAAAGCTACAGCTCCTTGTTTTCTTAAGGGGCTCAGAAGTGTTACTCTTTTGTTGCAGAAATAAAAGAGGTCATCATGCAAACTGCAATAAACACTTTAAACAGTCAATTTCCCTCTTTCCATTTTTCAAGATGCCTGAGAACAGCTTACAAAATCCTCATCTCTGCTTTAATTCAAAACATCTGTGAATATAATCAGTAGACTGTTACTGCTATGGAGTATTGCATGCAATACGCATCATTTCCATGTACACTTACATAGCTAATTAGTGACATTAGACACTACAAACTGCATGGTTGAACATAAAATTGAAAAATCACATTGCATTTGGCTATGCAATTAAAAATTCTGGTGGACAGTTCAGAATTCAAACTATGGTAAAAATAATGCATTTTTCATGAGGATTCTGATAGTTAAGCTCAAACATATAAGTACTTAAAAGTGTACAGTGAGGGAACTGAAATACACTTTTGAAGCTAAATGAATAGCTATATGACAGATAACTGTTTTATTTACTCAAGTCTGTAAACATACATGATATTATCATAATGGGTATAATAATAATAATGAAAAACACTGTATTGTGATTCTGGATAAGCACCCAGAACTGTCAGTTCTTGTACAAGTTATCTGGATCACTTGGGCATGGAAAAACTGGGTGGGGAATTATATGAGATCAGGGAAGAAAAAAGGAAATCTCATGAGAATAGAACTACGAGGGTTGCTGCTTATGGTATTTTGGCAATTTCTCAACCCAGAAGCACACAGCAAATGAAAAACAGCAATAACAAACTCCAGATACTGTTGGGAATTAACTAAACCGCCAAGAACATGGCAGTTTCTGGGACCCTACGCACAGATAGGGCTTGTGGCATGCCACCCTCCAGTCAGCTGCTCACAAAGTTGCACAGAGTTGGTGTTTACTGCTGAGTCATGCTGGCTGACAGACCTTATTTATTGCAAACATGATATAAGAGGATTTGGAGTGTGTTTTTGGAACAGTGGAAACTGGCAGCTGCAATAGAGGAATCCCCCAGAGAAAGCTCCAAGAACAGTTAAGCTTGAGAAGAATAGCTGGGCTCTGGCCTTACTGTGGCTATTGAAAAGCCAGAAGCCAGTTGAGTTCCTCAACCTGCAGCATGTAGAGTTTGTTTAAAAAAGGGTGGTAGTTTTCTGTGCTTGCAAACAATTTCCTGACCCACATCACTCATGTCTAACAAAAAGATGAATCATTTGCAAAAGAAAAGTCTGCTTGTTTGTTGTCTGCTCTAACACTCTGCATCATGTCAGCACTGATTTTATTAGCTTCAGTTGCTCTCCCTCTGATGCAATCTCTTATAATGCTGGAAAGGGAACTTTGAATGCACACATACATTTATAGTTTCACATTTGTCCTGCATTGAGTACAAATTATTGCAAGAGCTACAGTTCAAGGAGACTCAGAGTCCAAAGGTGTCCCCTGGCAATCCAGTAAACTTCCAGTCTGGTCTTCAGGATCTGCTCTCTTGATAAGTATCCTTCTCCGAAGGAGCTGGCATAAAAGGAATTTGTCCTTACATTGGGTCATATTCTTAAGTGGCACAGGTTGGCACAGCCCCAATAACTCTGATGCAGCTACCTGATTTACACCAGGCGTGCAGGAGCCCAGTGGGTATTCAAGGAGTACATTACAGAAAAACCTCCCACTAACAGGGTGAGATCATACGTTGGCATAGTCTCAAAACATAAAAGATCTAAAAGACGAAGCTGACATGTTACACCATGTTACAATGAATAATAGAACTCTCTGTGTAGCACATAGCTAGTAAATACATACAAAAAAACCCCAAAACTAGACAATACTCCACCAGCCAGCTGTGTGCTCTTCTGCCTCTGCTACCAAACTGCCAGCAGAGTCAGAGCTCTTCGTTTCAGGGATCAGCAAGACTGGGGCTGCTCTTCAAGGGAGAACAAGCCTGGCACCAGGGATAACCCCAGCACAGGCAGTGATGGTGCCCTCACCGACCAGGGCACAGTTCCAGAGCATCTGAATAAATGTCGGAGCAGGGTGCTGATAACAGGGTCCATCAACAGCCTAGAGTAAGGCAAGCCAAGGTGATGAGTCAGGTCTGTCCATCCATCCCCAGTGGAAAATAGCAAGATAAGGCCTGAAGCAGGAGTGCAGGTGAAGCTACCTACAGCATTCATCTAGAGTCCTTCAAGAAAGTCCCATGAGTAAGCAAGTACAGACAGAACTGGATACACAACGGGGCTAGGAGTTTAAATAGAGCTGCTGCGAAAATGGGCAGCAGGAATGTAGGTAGAGGGCCCAGGTGAGGGTGCTCAGGGAAATTAAGGCCTTTTGTTGCCCTCAGGGCACAGAGACTTGGGTTACGATAGTAGACAAATAATAATAGGGTTGGAATCTTAATATGAAACTGTGACACAAACCTAAAGCAAGCCAGCAAAAATACACTTCTAAAAATTTGTCTTTCTCCAGAAAGGGCAAGATTTTCTGCTTCTTAAGTTGTTGTAAGATTCACAGTTTAGAAAAACTTGACACAAAAAAAATGGTTAATTTGAAAATTATAGACACAGCTAAAACCACATTAGTTTTAGGCTATGCACCACATTCCCAAGTCAATCAGCACATAAATGACATGGAGCAGCAGGCAGGGACTGTATGCATTTAGTCCAAGCTTCTAGTGTTTGGTACTTTTTTCCTTTTATAAAAGTAAAATCAAGTGCAACTTAATGAAATAGTCATTTTAGAAACTTGACAACCATTTCTGTTATTTGGATCTAAAGTGAAGTTTTTCTTATGCCTATGAACAGGCATTACAGTTTCTTTTGATGACAAAACAATGGGCTGCACCTTCATTACCACTGTTTTTAGATGCACAGTAAGTTAATTTATTATTAAATAAAACTTGAGTGCTATCTCGTAACTATAAACTTTCAGAGTTGCTTGGATTTGAATGAAAAGGATTCTTCTCCTTGTCCTTCAAAGACAAAATTGTCACAACATGTATTTCAAGCAAATAGACACTGTCATACAAGCACCTGCTGGCAAGTGATGGCAGTACTTTCAAATAAAGACATCTAAAACAAAGTGCAAGGAGAGGGAGAGGAATAATATCTTAGCTGTTATTGCTTTATATATTCATACAAGATTATTGAAGGTATAACTCAGAAGAGCTAAATTAAAGGATACATATTGCCTTCAAGAGTGCACTGTGTAAGAAGCAAATCTGAAGACACTTGATCAAGAATAGCAGGTTTTACTTCCATTTGTAGCCACATATGCCAACAATTTAGGGGAAAAGAATAAAACCACATAACATTCTTGGATTTTACACTTTCTTACAACCAATCACAGTAAAAAAACACTGCAAAATTAGTGAAGCATGGGTTACAGCAGCTTAGCGCTTCAGACAGTTATGTATGTGATTTCTTGTGCTTGTAGATAGATGTAATCATCCCTTTGACAGGACCAGAATACGATTCTTTCAAATATTGTAAACATATTGTGGCCCTCTCCACTCATGGTAGCTGAGATTATGGCAGTCAGGATACCTTCCGTGCAAATGTTTTTAGAGTGGAATTGGCATTCAATCTGAATTCTCGTACTTCCTGGTAGGTTTCTTTATCCCCTTGATTTTGCCCTCTTGCATCTAATGAAAAAAAAATAAATTGATTTTGTCTCTCTTAGGAATACTTCGGAAATCTTGAACACTTTGCCAGGACAGGAATGCCACTTTCTACCCAGTTTTACATTTATGCCTTTCAGTTTTATTTCCCCATCTTGTTTTGAAACTGGCATGTTTTCCTTAAAGCATTGATATGGCCTTGCCAGACATGACGACGAAGACTCCTTTGCCCTCTTTCATTGCCAGCTGCTGCACTGGTTGAATTTTGTGCTTTTACTGAATTCCTGGCCTAGAGACCAAAGACCCACTGTTATCCCTCTGCTGAGTGGAATAGAGTTTATTAATAGTCTTGCAGAATAATAGTAAACCCACATAATTTCTTACAATGAGAAATCACAATAATTTTACCATCTGTGGAAGTTTTTGTAAGCCCACTAGGTATTTCACAGTTTTTATTTAATTAAAAACTGTTAAAGCTTTTACTCCACTGGGTTTGGGCATGAGAAAAACTGAACTATCCATGCTTTCAAAACACAGAAAGATCAAATGAATTTCAGGTTGTCATGGAGGCAGATTGTTTTGCCAATAGTGGACCTCTGTATTTGCAGATAATTAACCTTAATTACCCTGACGTACTGTTACTGAAAATATTTGGTTACCTATGATGCTTGCAGTGCACAAGATTGACAATTGTGCTCACTTTGGGCTGTGTGGTTTCATAGCAAAACATATTTCACCAGCCGAGTTAACACAGAAATTTGATTGTGTAGCATGATAGCATTTTAGCAGATGTGCCCAGTCTAACAGTCCACCTTCTAATAACCCTGCATCTGAACAAACTGAGCTCTACATGCTGAGGAAAAATATTCAGAAAAAAGCAGTAGTTTCGTTTAATATTCTTGAGATATTTGCCAACAAATATACAGTACTCATCACCTAACTCTACTAACACCTGGCAGAATGAGGAGGAAAACAAATTTTCCAAGTTCCAAATACCAACATGAAAAGCCTGACAATCAACCCCCTTTTTTCTTCAATATGAAAATAAATTGATTTTACGTTTAAATAATAGTGGGATAGCGACACAAGAGCAACAAAAGCCACAAAGCTCACAGTTAAGGCCAACAGCTTGCCTACTGCCATTTCAGAAATCTCATTATTTTCTTTTTCCTCTTTCTCCCTTTGCATAATAATGTAATTCAAAGGTTGGCATGTCAGTCTTAACCCCAAATTTTTATGGCTTATGTAGAATTGTAACACAACTTTTATGTGAGCTGAAGAGGTTTGGGAGAGTAGAGTTAAAGTTATTTTTTTAGTACTTAATTTCTTCCTTTTTCTTGGCATGGGAGGGATCTAGTAATAGAAAGAAAGAGCTTGGGATTCAGGTCACATTCCTGGTATTGACTTTACACGAAAGATGGAGCACCTTGTGATGTTAGTGGAGTATTTTAGGTCCTCGGTCTCTGTTTATGCTTTCCTCTGTGTTCTTAAGAGTTTCAAACATCAACTGAGATTGTGCTTTGTGCTACATTCTGTAATTTGACCTGAGGTTATTATACTCCAGGTCATGCTCACCTCTCTGCATGAGGACCATTATTAAAACTTTTTGTCTTTTCTTGCAAAATAAGCAGTTCTGAGCCCCTCCTGGTGGGTGTCAAGATAACTTATTCCTTCTCATGGCCACAATACAATTGTCAATTGTAACGTTCAGGCCCCCAAAATACCAAAACTAATTCACAACTTTAATCTTAATGAGAGGAGGATCAGCCTTGTCTTAGAGTGCCTATCAGTCTTTTCATGCATTTCAGCACATTCCTCAGATAGTTCTGATGACTTTGGAAAGAATATGGGAAGTCTCAGAAATCGATTAACGCAGGACTTCCTTTTAAAATTTGCATTATTAGTATGCTATTGGTTTTATGGCATTATGGTAAACACTAGTTAAAGGTTTCAACTTCTGAAATCAAATCAGAATATGGGAGGAGTGTTAGAAAGATTCTGTTAAAAGCTTGTGCAGAGCAGAAACTATCTGCCACTCACTATTGGCATCAAAATGAACACAGCTGACAGCTGGCTGCTGTCTAGATGAAATTGTTGATGAGAATAAAACATATTTACAACTGTGCTCTGGGGTAAATATTGCATATGGCTTGCCTTTGCCTATGCTTGCAGTGAAATTATCTTCACTATTGGTTATGGTGTAATTTTCCAACCCAGGCAAAATTGAGAAAGATAGGTTGTAAATAATGGTGAAAAAACCTGGTACGCATCCAAGAAACTACACTAAAGCAGTACTCACACTATTTTCATTTTGACCTTTGATACTTTTGTGGGAAAGTAACACACAGTATTGTAGCCAACAACTTTTGTGGTTGTATCAAGTATTTTATATGAAGAAAGACCATTAGGTCACCAGGGCCTAGTCTTTTAATCCATTTCTCATATATTTCTTCCACAGAAACAAATGGAGTAAGAGTATGAAGAATTGGTTGTAGAATTTGACCCTTATTTAGGTCTTCTTCCTTGTTCCCAAAATTCCCAATGCTCTAACTCACAACACAGCTCTTAAAGGAATATTTTAAGTGATGACCTACAGTTATAGATTATTTACAGGAAGAGGAAAACCTGAATCGTTTAAAGTCTTACCTCTGACATAAACAAAGCAGTCTCATTTACAGAGGAAAATTAGCCAGCTACTATGACATCAAATATTCTATAGTATCAGAATATCTTAAAGTAGATGGCATTCTGAAATGAAAGACACTTGCATCCCAGAATAATTGATATACTTCTAAAATGGAGTAATTATTTGAAAGAAAAGACCTCTAAGCCAGAATGGCTCAGAAATGGCCTTTGAAGAAGCATTTTTTCTTCTGTAGTTACTGCAGCCAAAGTCCTATGAAGATAAGCTCGTCAGTAAGTAAGACTAGTGTCTCCACTATTCAACACAGGCAGAGATCTTTGTTTCTGACTTTTGTGGCCCAATTTGCTGTTCCCTTGCAATAGTGTGATTGCAGAAACTCAGGGTTCCTGTGGTCTAAAATCAATAAAACAGAATAATAGATGTACGTCAGAAAGTGTAACGTCTTTGGGGCAAGAGTCTTGTCATTGTCTAATGTTGTACAGTAGTGGGGAATAGAAGCTTTTGGATTGTAATAAAACAGTGTGGTAATTGAAACCTGAAGCAAGTAGTATCCGTGCAGATAAAATGATTTGTGTTGGGTGTTCTGCTGCCCACTTTTGTTCCTTTCACATGCATATGCATATAAACAGAATTTGCTGCCAGGAACATTGTCAATAAATTTTAAGGAACTCTTTGAGAGTATTCATAAGAAGCAAACTCCTAATTCAGACAGACTGAACGAATTCAGAATGAATTCAGAATGCTCATTCAGTACAGACCTACTTGAGACCTAACAATGCCATGTGACTTAGGCATCCAATTAAAATTGGACAAGAAAGATCAAATTTCAATTTTTAACAGGGAGCAGCTGGCCATTTATAGATGTGGCTTTACAGAACAAATAAGGAATGAATGAATCAAAGAACATTCAAAGTTTCTCATGGATGTCCCACAAACATTAAGAGAGACTAAATTAGGTTATTAGGGATTGTTCACAAAGGAATAAAAAAACACTTTACAGCAAGCTGTTGATTCAGCCAAACAGGAGAATTAGAGGTGGAGAAAAAGGTAGATTTGCACAGACTGATACACAGAAAGCCTTGTTTCCAGCAGCCTTTTGTCTCATGATTGAATTCCTTGGTGTTTGAAAAAGGAGGAACTCATAATGCATCCATTTCCTCAGAAAGTTTTTTTCTAACCATTGTCAGGAAACTTAGTGCAAAATCCTTATGTTTAAGATTGCTACTCCCTGTCTATGATCAGCAGATGATTTCTTGGCTGAATTAAAAGAGCACTGGGAATGCAATGGAGGCAAACAAACACACACTTTTGAAACGGGACTCGGATGTACCAATGAATAGGGCAAAGCATTGGAGGGACTTGATATTCCGCCCAGGGGTGCTTAGCATCGAGGCAGACTTCAGCTGCCCTGCATTTGCTTGACCTAGTTCTCATTTGTGCTGACAGACAGTAATCCATGAACCCTCCATGTTAGTTAAATTTCTTTCTGAGAAGTACACCTCATTCTAAGAAAGAGCTGAATTAAGGCGTAAAAAATGTGTATTTCAAATGGATAAATTTATGGATCTGAACTCTGAGCTGGCATGACCACAAGCCTGGGAATGAGATATTACTACTTTTGGGAGAGAGAGAGTGTTGATTTTCTGTTGAGTATTTCTAAGCATTAACGTTCCAGGCAGGAGAGTCTTTCATAGTTATTCATCAGGTTGGTTGCTTCTTGGGAGGGCGGTTAATCCCTCCCTCACCTCCATATTTCCCCTCTTCCTCTCAGCCTCCCATAGAGCTGTCTCCAGCCAGCCAGGATGCTCTGGCTCACAGAATTCATCCACATACTTTCCTGTAAAAATGTAGAGAAGAGCAGGCATCATGGAAATGTTGCAAGATTACAGCTCTAGAGAGGGAGAGGTGTGCTGGAGCTGTTTTGCTCATGGTGGTGGTTAGAAGCCTGTTTTCTACCACCTACCAGAGTCATGCTGGGTATCCTGTTGGACGGGTTCCATTTGCTTTAATATGTGCTTCCATAACAAATTTATAAGGCCACCAGAGGCCTGTTAGCTAGAGACAAATCTCAAATCATTATGATGCTACAGCTATTTGCTCTTTATTATGGAAATAAATCAAAAGCAGGCTTTCAGCAAAAAAAGCATGGCTGGAATAACCACTGCTGGGTTCCTGAAGATGCCAATGCCCCAATGTCTTTAGCATTTCAGTGTATGTTTTGGCCACTAGAGGCTCAGTTTTTCAATTAAGGATCAAAAAACCAGTTTCAGGTAAATTTCCCAATCCAGACAATGAGATTCTTGTTCTTCATGAAAAATTGTATTTATTTAAGCTTTAAATTTGTGTTCGTATTTACTTTTAAAGAGCGCAGTGGTGCTGGAACTGAGCTCATGTTTAAAAAAGAATTCTGGGAGCCTGACTGAAAACGGAGCAAGAGACTAACATGAAGGTGCTGACAGTTGTATGTCACAGCACAAGTAGCCCTAGGGAGAGGGGGAAGTTAAACTCAGCTGGGAGTGAGGGCTCTTTTGCTTTTCTGCTGTCTTGTTTGCTGGGCTAAGGCAACACATTTCTTGATCTACTCCAATCATTGTCTCCTTACAGCTTATGGGGAATGCTTTGTCTCCCATTCATTGCCAAATAGAGAAAAAATTGGGAGGTGGGTTTTTTTTTTCTTTTGCAGCAGGTAATGGGGCAACAGGAAGAGTCACCCCAGCAGTCAGAAAAGTAAGTATTTTCAGAAAGTAAGTAGATTCATAAATCCACATTAGAACAGATCTTCAGCCCCATATGCTGCATTCAGGAATAGAAAGGATTCGCTGTAGTATATGTAGTTGCCAGTGAGGCAAATTAGATTTTAGTTAGCTCTGCTGTAATGAGTGCAGGCCACCTCCCTTTGTAGGAATGTTAATAGTGCACTATGAACTGCAAACCATTTAGTTGACTTTGATGCATTTTCAGGATGGCTCTTCCAGTTTACGGAAAAACCTCTGGTTCCCCTCTAAGTCTTTAACAACCTGAGGCAGTTGAACCAGTCATCTCCCTTTTTTCATTTTTTGTGTAAAAGTATTTTTCCAGTCATTTTCCAGCAAGAACTGGAAAACTGCAATGCCAAGGGAATATTGTCTCACACACTGGTCAAAAGTGGAAGAGGTAGGAGCTAATTAATTTACAAATATTATGAGAATCCATGATATCAGTGGGTGCAGTACAGCAGAATTAGGAAAGAATATTTTCACCTCCACTTTAAACTCAAGAAATCCGAGTATGCAGATGCCTACCAGAACCAAATAAAAACACATAAAAAATTCTGTACTGGCTAATCCTAAGATTAACCAAAGCCCATTAGCCTTTTCCTATGTTCAAATATTGAGCCTCCTTATTAAAAAAAAATACTTTGCTCAGTTTTGGTAGCAAATATTGTGAGATTCCACTCATATGGGATTTCAAGCTCTGCCTCTTGAAGCAATTACTGATATCTCAAATATCTTAACACATAAAGTATAGTTCCCATTTGTAGGCACTCAGGAATTCCAGGTTCTTTACATACTTTCCACTATCCATGTGAAATGTTCCAGTATCCATATGAAATAAATAAAGAGATTGTTGCTGTGGAGAAGTCAGTGTTGAGTGACTAGAAGTAGATAGTTAGCCTATATTTAATACTTGGCACCAAAATAAAATATCTGATTATCTGCGTCATTGATTGCACATTGTCTAACTACTGTAGTTAATGAAGCAGGCAGGTTAACGTGTACCTTGCTACACTTAAAGAAACAAGAGCCTTGTGAAGAGATGCTAATGAGACTGGAACATCGAAGAGGCTAAAGCATAAACAAGAAAGGTTGGAGGTTGGAATATACAGAAAAGCTTCTTTTCAATTCAGATTTTTTTCAAGGGGGAAGGAGCTTGCTAAACTTTTTTATTCTTTAGTACGGAATATTGAACGTGCTGAAAAATACTTTTTTCAGAATACTGAAAAAAAAAATTGTGGCTTTCAAAACTGTCTGCTAGACAGAAGCAGAATACTCGGATCCGTACAATATGCATATTCAATGATGAGGTATTTCCCTTCTCTACTTACAGTGTGTCTCACTTTCCAAACCATCCTAGTTTGACTCAGCTTTTTCAGAATGGCAGATCATTTGCTAGGAAAAAAAAAAAAGGTTTCTATACTACAATGAAGGACGTACAATATCCATAGTGTGACTTTCAATATAAAAACTGAGCAAGGTGAATGAAATATTTTCATTGTATTACAGTGCAATTACCTGCATTAAAAAAGCCTACAGCCATAGTCTCAATACAGCTTTGATGGATCTTCTTAACAAAAGTGATGGCAAGCATGAATTTGCAGTCAATGTGGATATGGAAGTTAGCATTAAACAGACTGTTATTTTCTAAGAGTCTTTTCTTAGTTTTACATTCTCTTGATATATTCTGCCTGAATGTTTTCAAAGTTCTCTACAGGGTTTAGACTCCAAATAGTTCAACCTTATTTTTGAAATTTGTAAGCTTTATTTATATAGTATGTACTGTAAAGAATTATCACATACTGACTACTTTATCCTCTCCTCTTTTGCTCTCAATTCCTAAATATAAGCTGAAGTAATTTATTTAGATATATTTCTTATTTCCATCATAGTCTCTTGATTCTCGATGATTTAAATCCCACCACTTTTACAGATGCTTAATATTCTTACTCATTGCTATAAATCACTACTCTGTTTGTTGAGTGAATTAACATTCACTCTGCATTAAATGTTTACTGGTTATTTAATGAGAAGAAGCCTCAAGGAAACACATACATTTTATTTCTGAGGGGTAAATGATTTAAGAATGAGTTCAATGCTAGGTCATTTTCTAGTCATGGTCCTGATTTAAATATGTAAGCACTGTGATTGTGAACAGGATTATAAGATTTGCTGTCAAGCTATTTTTTTTCCTCCCTGACTCATGTAGCTTCATATTAGATATCTTGGAAATAAGGAAGAAAATATAAGAAAAGTAAGGAAATACCTGACATTCTTAAAAAAAAGAGGTAGTGGTAAATGTAACATTAGATGCAAACAGTACTGCTGTTTGTGTTTGCTTTGTTCTTTCACAGTTTTCACAGAAGGGTGATTGGCAAAGAAGCAAACTACAAAACAAAAAGCATATTTCATGTACTTCATTATAAAATTCACAGATCTGTTCCTCATATGTGACAAGTCTCTAACACTTCTTCTACCAACCAGGATGCCTAAGAGGCTGGAGCACTGCTGTTTTTCACTTGGAAGCTCATGGATCCAGTTTGTGGTTTCCATCACTTCTCCAATCCCTCCATTTGAAAGGATAGAGAAATAAATCAGGAAAGACTGAAAGACCAAGTTAGCTGAAAATTTACAGTTTAACTCTGGAGTCCAACAAATCACTAGACAAAATTTCAGTTTCTTCAAACAAACAAACAAACTAACAAAAAAATTACAACATGAAATAAACCTAAAGTAACAAAACAAATATTAAAAAGTTTGGAATTGAACAGCTAGGTGATGCAGTTCACAATATAATAATTTTTTTTTTATTGTGTTTATTGGTGGTAGTAATAGTATAAGCAGAGGTAATATTTTGATTCTGTTACCAAAAGGGGCTAACCAGTATGAGAATGTCATTGTGTAACATACTGTACAAACAGGGAGGGACGCAATAATATACTGCCTCGTGCTACTTACACTGGCCAAGAAAAATTATTTCTATGCTTTGCTGTCTTCTGACTGCAAATGGCTGATACCATGTGCTGGCTCTTCAAACTGAGGCACAGATTTCCACAGCAGTATAAACCTGAGCCCAATAAATTATATGAGCCCAGGTTCTACATGTTTTCTCAGTATAATGTGTTGACAGAGCATTAAAATACATTTTAAGAATAGAAATGAAGTGATTGTGTTGCTTAGTTTTACACATATTAATTTTGTGTCATAGGCATGGATAAATAGGTCCTTAGAGTTCATATTTTTGACTTGTGACTGAAGCTGATGAACATACAGTGGTGCTTGATTTTATGATGCACTTAACTCCTGCAGCCATGGGAGATGTTTTGGTGATTATTGTATTGCAATCCCTGGTCCCCTTCCCTGTCATTTGAAGGTATTAATACTAAAGATCAAAGAGCCAAAAGACAAATAAAAGAACGGTAAAACATTTTTTTAATCTCACGTTTCATAAGTCTATCTTATGGTTCTGTGAGGATGGACTTCTGATTTTTCGGACATTTAGATTTGGCCATACTGAGAATAAGAAAGAGTGTCTGTATGTTGCCATATGGAATTACATTATGTTGGGATGGGACACCACATCTTTCTGCAGGCTGGAGTTTACGCTGCTAAAATGCCACAGATGCCTGAAGGGACCCTACACCTCTTGATCAATGCCTAGAGTTAGCTAATTATGAGAAAGAGAGAAAGAAAGAGAGAAAGAAAGAGAGAGAGAAAGAAAGAAAGAAAGAAAGAAAGAAAGAAAGAAAGAAAGAAAGAAAGAAAGAAAGAAAGAAAGAAAGAAAGAAAGAAAGAAAAAGAAAGAAAGAAAGAAAGAAAAAGAAAGAAAGAAAGAAAGAAAGAAAGAAAGAAAGAAAGAAAGAAAGAAAGAAAGAAAGAAAGAAAGAAAGAAAGAAAGAAAGAAAGAAAGAAAGAAAGAAAGAAAGAAAGAAAGAAAGAAAGAAAGAAAGAAAGAAAGAAAGAAAGAAAGAAAGAAAGCATGTGTCTGTCTGTAATTGTAACAGTGCAGGCTGAAGGAATTAGGTGCACAGAGTATGAAAGGGAAATCCATTGGGCACCCGGTTTCTCTTCAAAATGTACCTGGAGGAACAGTAGAGGTAACTGGATCATCTGACTAAATAGATGTGAATGGTAGACCTTATAATCTGGAAGGAGAGGAAGGCTTTCTCACTATCTGTTACCCAGTGATTCCAGAAGACTGGAAGAAAGCCATCTACATGAAGAGTTTAAAGGAGAATCCAGGAAATTCTCGGCACATCATTCTTACTTCAATCCCTGCATTGTGGAATGAATCTTCCTGGGGCCTCTCGCAAGTCAAATGAAGCACAAGATTGGGAAAAGACAGCGCAGATTCACCAAGGGGAAATTGTACTTGACAAACCTTATCACCTTCTACAACAAAGTAACCTGCTTGGTTGATGAGGGGCAAGTGATGGACATTGTCTACCTGGATTTCTCCAAGGCTTTTGACCCAAAGCCTCCTCCTAGAGAAACTGATGCGTTACCATCTGCACAAGTGGTCTGTGCGGTGGGTGGGGAACTGGCTGACAGGCCGCACCCAGAGGGTGGTGGTAAATAGCTCCTTTTCAAACTGGCAACCTGTCACAAGTGGGGTTCCCCAGGGATTAATACTGAGCCCAACGCTGCTTAATGTCTTCATAAGTGATCTGGATGATGGGATCAAGTGTACTCTGACAAAGTTTGCTGATGACACCGAACTGAGTGGGGAAGTGGACACTTTGGAAAGCAGAGCCACACTGCAGGAAGAGCTGGATAGGCCGGAAGAGTGGGCTAACAAGAACCTTATGAAGTTCAACAAGGACAAGTGTATAGTCTTGCACCTGGGAAAATATATTCCAGGACTGCAGCACAGACTGGGATCTACCTGGATGGGGAGCAGCCCTGTGGAAAGGGACCTTGCGGTCCTGGTGGACAACAAGTTCAATATGAGTGAACAGTGCGCTATTGTGGCAAAGAAAGTCAACAGGATGCTGGGTTGATGCAAACAGCATCAAGGGCATCAGCAGCAGAAATAAAGAAGTCATTATCCCATTCTACTCAGCGCTTGTCAAGCCACACCTGGAATACTGTGTGTAGCAGTTCTGCTTTTTCCAACCATGAAGGTTTTTGCTTGGGGGAGCTCTACTGCCAGCAGACTGAGGGCCAGGTGGCTGGGCTTTTGAGAACTAGAGCTGTATTTTGGATTGGACATCTGATATGAACTATGGACTCTCTTGGTTATCCTGGTAGTCTCGCAGGTCATGGTTACAGAAGCAGCTTCTTTCCAAAGAAGGCAGTTTGTCCTCTATGTGTTTCTGGTACTGCTCCATGTATTGCTAAGAATCTTTGAGACCCAGAACACTCTGAAAGCCTTTTTGGGGGAAGAAGAGTGGTAACATATCAAGGGCTATCAATTCAGCTATTAAATAAATAATCAATTTTGTTTCAACCAATTCAAAGTCCATTCATTCAGGTTTCATTGTGGACTGACTGCACAGTGACCAACTAGAACAACTGGAAGCTGTTGGCCACAAAACATGACCAAAAAGTAAATTTTTTTTTTTAAGATCTTTTCCCCACAAAGCTAATGGAGTATTTCTGTTATTTTGATTTTATTCCAATAGTTGTTAAAAAAAAATAATTGCATTCCAATATCTGAAATCCAGACCTTGTAGCAATCAAAGTGAAATGGCCTCAAGCTATTACAAAACTAACTGGGTTGATCTTTTTCACTCAAATCTATGCAGACACAAAGAAGAAGAAAAATCTCAGCTAAAAAAACCCAACAAAGCAGCCTTTTAGGTGGTCATGTTGGCTAATTTAAGTAGCTACTCTGATAAACACAGATGCCTTTTCATTGTGTGTTTTGTATGGCTTTGAACATGTAAGAAGGTATGGGTCAAGCCACAGTGACACATGAACCCTGCTCCTTCCATGTTCTGTTCAACATAAGATGAGTGTCTATGACTTATAATACCTCTTACCCATTCACATTGTAAACAGGATATAAATTCTAGCTTTGGTAACAAAAAAATGAAATTAACTCTGAGTATTTGCATGGATTTTGTGCTAAATGCATTATCTTTTTATTTAGCCTGAAACCAGGCCAAGACAGACATGAAGATATCTGTTTTGTGCTCCAAAGCAGGGATGGGCTAGCTTGGATCAGGGGTGTTCACATTTCACACCTCTGAGAAGAAAAAAATTGTTGTTTACCGAAAATGGGAGATATTTGTAATTCAGAAGAACTATCATTTGTCCCGATAGTTTAGAGTCAGGCAAGCAATACTGCACCTCACCAAGCAGGCCATAATATGAACAGTAGATCAAGCACACTTTTCTAGCTTTTTCTTGTACATAAACAAAATAAGCCTCCATATTTCTCTGCTAATAGCCCCCTGCCTATGCCTCTTCATGCAACATAACATCCTCTCCAGACAAAGAATGATATAGAATCATAGAGTGGTTTGGGTTGGAAGGGATCTTAAAGATCATCTAGTTCCAAACACCCTGCCATGGGCAGGGACACCTCCCACTAGACCAGGCTGCTCAAAGCCCCATCCAGCCTGGCCTTGAACACTTCCAGGGATGGGGCATCCACAGCTTCTCTGGGCAACCTGTTCCAGTGCCTCACCACCCTCATAGTGAAGAATTTCTTCCTAATATCTAATCTAAATCTCCCCTCTTTCAGTTTAAAATCGTTACCCCTTGTTCTATCGCTCCACTCCCTGATAAAGGGTCACTCCCCATCTTTCCTGTAGGCCCCCTTTAGGTACTGGAAGGGGCTATAAGGTCTCCCTGGAGCCTTCTCTTCTCCAGGCTGAACAACCCCAACTCTCTCAGCCTGTCCTCATAGCAGAGGTGCTCCAGCCCTCTGATCATCTTCATGGCCCTCCGCTGGACCCGCTCCAACAGGTCCATGTCCTTCTTGTGCTGAGGACTCCAGAGCTGGATGCAGTACTCCAGGTGGGGTCTCATGAGACCAGAGTAGAGGGGCAGAATCACCTACCTTGACCTGCTGGCGATACTTCTTCTGATGCAGCCCAGGATGTGGTTGGCTTTCTGGGCTGCAAATGTAGCACACGTCCTCTAGATCCCATCTGTGCCATGCTTTAAGTAGTTCTCTATATTGAGTTTTCATTGCTACAGAGCAATATAGAGCATTCTGCCTCACTCCCAGCAGACATCAAGTACTACATATCACAAGCAACATTTGCATGAGGTTGTTCGGGTACTCACGTATAGGAATGATATCCTTGTTACAAGGGGTATAAAATTTCCAGACAAAAAGTTTCCTTATTCCAGCTAGCAACTATGCAATAATTACTTCAATTACTATTGAAGTGAAACAACTTCTAGGGTGGGATGGCAACAAATAAGCAAACAAAGAGATGACAGATTATCTTTATTAGCTGGTAAAATTTTTGACACAGACACTGTGACAAAATCATTGGTGTACCAAGATTTTTAATCCCTGTATAGATTACTATTGGATATTTGCTCTCTGTACTTGGTAAAAAAAAATTATTTGGACTATGTGGCCAAATGAATGGATCACTTCTGTTCTCTCACTTTCTCTCTCACTCTTTAAAAGATGAAATGTTGAGACAGCCCTCGTGGGATTGGCACCTATTTCTTCCAAACAACCTTTTATTTTGAAATGGTTGCTTAGAGATCTGAAGTCAACCCTTTAAGTGTCCAGTTTGGGATATCTTACATGATCTCCTAGGAAACCAATTCTCATTCTACAACCATCGGCATGCAGCCTCAAAATTTTACTTATACGCTTGGAAACTTGTGGGTTATTCCTGGAACTGTCCTTCTCAACCTCCTCTGCTCCCACTTTCGGTATAATTGCTCTTGAGAAACAGAGTAATTTTTAAAGTGACCCAATCCTTCGCTGAACTACTAGCCAATTCAGTCTGGCAGCAAGATGCGTAGTTCAAGTCAGAATTGTACAAATGTGAATAATTAATTCAGAAGTGTTTTTTTTCAGAGCTGATTTTTTAATTGTGTATATTAAAAAAAATAATTTGGCTGTGAACACAATGAATAATTTCTTTAGAGTTTTTCTAAACTAATCATATTTTTATAGACAAAAGAGTCAGCCCTGTAGACATTCAGGGCTGTATCTCTAGGTGTTCCTGCTCATAGAACACACTGTAATGGGTCTATTTCCTTCGCCAGAGAGCCACAGTGTGACACAAAGCAGACCTTCTTTTTGCAACCTAGAGGGACATGTTAATTATTTATATCTTTCCTTAATGGACCACCACCATGGTCAAGCTATGAACCAAACTGTGAAAACACCATTGACTCATATTAAACTCATGTTTAGACAGTGGAAGATGTAATTTTAATAGGCCTTACCCTGTCTGTGTTTTTATTTATTAATGTCACTTTAGTAGCCATAAGTCTATCACTTGGAGCTGTAGAAGCCGTGGTCTGTGTAACTTCAAGTGAAACACTGCCTCAACTATCTGCATTTCTTAAACTCAATTTTTTGAAATAATAAAGTATTTCCAAGAAAATGCAAAACACAGTTGGTTATTATCTAAAAAAGGCTTTCTTTCTGGATTTATGGCTTATTCTGAGCATGAAATGGTGCTGGCACAGGCAGCTTGTAAGAGAAGGGCAGGATGTGAAAAATCTCCCTTTCATTACAAATGGACTTGTCTGTATTCTAGCTGTGGAATGCCAACAATGAGAACAATCGGGGTCCCTCTGGCCAGTTTTCAGACAGGGACAGATGAATGGAAGCAGCAAAGAATTTCCTGAGCGAGGAAGAGTGAATTCATAGCTGTCAGAAACAGGGAGCCTGAATATGGAAGTTGGAACTATGACCTAAACACCTGTTTTCAAGCCCAAATCTCATTAAGAATGGAAGCTGGATGGAAGAGATGCAATAAATGGAGAGAAATTCCTGTTCACTGCACGACTTTCAAAGACAAGACTAGGATGGCAAAACTCTCTAAGTAGAACTTTGGCTCAAATGAGGTCAAAGAGTAAAAATCTCCTGACCTTCACTCCTGGAGTATTGCCCCTCTTGGACAATTCTAGGACTGTAAGAGCTGGAACAGGGCACGCTGAATAAAACTTAGGCAGAAGCCTCAAAAATTTCACTATAATAAAATGATATTAGCTTCATGACTCTAGCGTACCTACATCAAAGGAATTTTGAATTAATTTGCCTTGCTTACAGTAAAACCAATGCATTTCAGTGGAGAATTCCCTGCCTTTCCTGCAGCTGGTGTGACAAAGCAACTTTTCAAAATGGGGCATGTGCTGTAAAGGCCTGGGTGGCAGAGATTACAGGGAGAGACTGCTGCCTACTGGCCCTTGGATTTGGTAAAAGAAAACCATCTTGTTTTATTCAGTGTAGATGAGAACAAGTGCATCAGTTTGGTTAATACAAGTATAGGCCTGAACCTTAGCCTAGAAGTCAGACTCCATAACACTGTCATATCTCTGAATTTCCAGGATGAAGCAAGAAGGCAAAGTGCAAAGCTCCCGGACAAAGCCCTTCATTGGAAAGATCTTGTTGAAAGCCCAGTGAGAGTTAGCAATACCATAAGTTTGCCACTCAATTAAGGTGCTCTTGAGTGATCTCTTGACATATTTTTAGAAATGTGTCCTGGCTTTTGTTGGGACGGAGTTAATTTTCTTCCTAGCAGCCCATATGGTGCTATGTTTTAGATTGGTGACAAAAACAGTGTTGATAACACACCAGTGTTTTAGCTGTTGCTGAACAGCCCTTGCACAGCATCAAGGGCCATTCTCTTTCTCACTCTCAAACCCCAGTGAGGAGGCTGGGGGGTGGGCAAGAGCCTGGGAGAGGACACGGCCAGAACAGGTGACCCAAGTTGACCGAAGGGATAATCCATACTATATGACATTAAGCTCAACAATAAAACCGGGGGAAAGTTTTCCCAAAGTACCTGCTGCTCCGAGACTGGCTGGGCATCATTCTGTTGGTGATAAGTGACTGCTTTTGCACTAGTTGTTTCCTTTTTCACTTTTTTTTTTTTTTCACTTTTCCCCCCTTTCACTTACTAAACTGCTTTTTTCTCAACCCACAGGTTTTTTTTTCCTCACTTTTGCCCTTCTAATTCTCTCCCTCATCCTGCTGTGGAGGAGTGAGAGAGCCACTGGGTGGGTGCTTATCTGCCAGCCAGAGTCAACCCAGCACAAAACGGAAAGTTCATAAAAACTTCTTTAAATGATACTGAATGGGTTGGGTGCATAAAACCTTGTTTATCTGGCCTCTTATTGATTTAAGGCCAGGTTTGGCAGTAAGCTAAATTGCACAGACCTTACTGTGAGAAGTGCTTTAGCAGTACCTGTAGTCATTTCATCAGAGGTTCATCTGCCTATGGGTTTTTGAGGATGACTGGGAGTGATTTACATAGATGTCATTAATGCTGTTATTGCCATACAGCTAGATGACCTCAAGGGATGACTCATGAATGACAGTATTCCGTGCAGAAATCTTCCTTTCATCATAAATTTAAAACAGTGACAGTTCTGTTGCTGAGTTCAGAAAAGGTCTTTCAATTTGAATATACATCTTGCTTAACTGGACAGCCAAGTCCTTCTCTTACCTACAGAACTGACAAAGCAGGGATAACACTTGTGCAAGTCATCTCTTGTTTCAATACCTTTCACTGATGACGTGAATGGAGACATTTCGAAGATGTTAGGCCAGCCCCATTCATCAGATGGAAGCAACTTTCAGTTACTCTCACCCAAACCAGATTTAAACCAGGCAGCCTAGAGATGACAAGTTCCTTACCTCATGGCCAGTCTCATAACTTGTGTGATCCCATTCTCTTTTCACTCCTTTGATATTAGAAACATCAACAACAATCTCCCGTCTTTAAATCAGAATTAAAACTTTTATTTTAACTTTTTTTTTTTTTTTTTTTTTTTTAGTTTTAAGAACAACAAAGAACACGTGCCAGCAGTGGATAAGACACGGGCCAAAGTCTACAGGCTTCTGGCACTACGGTTCTGTTTCTTCCAGCTGAGGAGTAATAATTTGACACCTCTGAAGCAGCAGGACCTCATACCCTGACAACTGCAGCCTTGTTCTACAGTTCTAAGCCATTCAAACACATGACAAAAATCACAGTCAGCAACATCCATAGTGGATTTTTTTCCCACCTTAGCAGTTCTTTCTGTCCTCTGATGTGGGCTTGGAGATATGCTCTGTGGTATCACTGTTAAGCTTTTCATTTATTTTTCCACGCTTACCTACACAGAGTGAAACACTCCCTTTTAGACGCCAGTCCAAATTATTCAAGAATACTTTTGCCAGCTGCCAAGTAATTTAGAATGATACCTTCTTAACACCTTCTCAAAACAGACCTGACAACACAGAAGAGTAAAGCTCCCCTCTGCTTTTAACCATTCTGTGCATGCTGAATTTACCAAGGCTATTCATTTCCTTGAAGCACAGGTTTTTTTCTTCTTAGTTGAGTTGGGTGAAGGGGCTTTGTGTTACTCTGGGCTAGAATGCACATTGCCATTTACAAATTACTATAGTTTTCCTCCACTCGTCACCACACAAATCCACCCTTTGGTTGATAAGACCTTAACAGAAACTGGAGTATTTTAAAGGATGTAATTACTTTCAAGAGGATTACCCATTAAAATTCTTGATGGGTTCTGCAACAAGCGTACGAGTTACTGAACTGGTCAAACCAAAGTCTTGCTTTCAAGGGCCTGATTGTACCACTTTTACGTTTACAGTACAGCAAATAAGAAATCACCTGATCAGTTTAATTCACCTGCCTATCTGGGTTGCCCCTCTCTTTAGGAATCAATCCAGAATAATCTCCCAGAAAATAAATCATGATGCTAGCTGACTCCTTTTGCAACACTGAGAAGCGGTCCATAAGCAGAGCAGGAAAAACCTGGCACGTGTTCAGAATGAAGGTTGTCACAGAGGGTGGCTCACTATCATATTTAATGATAGTGAAGTTAAAAGATGTAACTTCAAATGGAGCTCTCATGATGATCCAGTTAGAGGGCATATGCCAGAAATGCTTTTAGATATGTGGCCACATTTTAGTGCATGTGGCCATGAGCAGAAACCCTTGGAACATGGGTATTTGATTCAGGAAACTCTCCCAAACTGGGGGGGCGGGGGAGGGAGGGGAGGAGGAAAGCTGCATCACTTACCTAAAACAATGTGTCCCTGTGAAATGCATGGATATATAATACCTAGGCAGCATAAACCATGTGTTCATCATTATGGATAAATACATCTTTCAGCACTAGACATTTTAGAAAGTAGATTAAAAAAGAAAGCCCTGAGCAGTGTTAAAAAAAATCTAAAACAAAACAAAACAAAAAGCAGGAAGGACCTGTCATTGCTGCAGCAATTAACCCTTCTACCTTATCCTTCACTCCTAAGCTCCTGTTGACTATGAGTCCAAGAAGTAAAAAAATAAAAATTAAAAAAAATTATAGAAATGAGGAGCAGGGCCAGGCAGGCTTAGGTTTAATTTTTGGCATAGTCGTTACTTACTGAGTCCTTGCTCCCTGAAAGAAGCTGATAGTTGATACGGAGGTGTTGGAAGAGGGAGGCAGTAGCTTGCTTGCTCTTCAGGCCAGGTCTCCAGAACCTCAGATCCCATTCTGAAACAGGAACACAAGTCTTCATTATTGTGAAGGGTGTTACAATCAGAAATGAACTCCAAATTGACCAGTACTCCCAGAGTACTAGTAATGACCGCTAGTAACGACACTAGTAATGACACTAGTAAAGACCAGAGACAGATAGGAAACTTTGCTCACTCCATTTGAACAGATGTGACAGATCTCTGGGATCTACTGATGGCTAGTCCCCCTTCCCTGCTTTCTATGTGGTGCAGCTGTTAGAAATTATGGATTTCCTTCTGTTTCAAGTGTTCAGTGTGACACAAGGACCTTTTTAAGAGTTCTGCAGCGTAGTTGGACTAGGCTAGCGCTTGACCTTCAGGAAACAAATGAGTCAAGATGAGGCAAGGAGTAGGGTTAGCCATTCAGCAGGTGGCACCCTTCCCCTCCTTATTCAGTCCTCAACCACCATTCCAGCATGGCACTTGTAGGCATGAGTTGTCAGCCTACAAGGCATGGTGTTGTCAGATGTTTTAAAGGCACACTCACAGATAAAGCTCTAATACCTAATTTGATTGCTCCTCTCACTCAAGAACCCAGAGAGCCTGTCTGAAGAGGGTCTTTGTTGTTACAGCCTCCTAGGAATGTTGCCTGTTTTTCCAGTAACTACTGAAGTGACAAAAGCCAATCCAGGCCTCTTGTTCTTTCATTATGTCAAATATTTTTGGTTTCTTTCATTTTCAAGCTGTGAATACGAAATCTCGAGAGTACACTCTTTGGAAAAGCAAAATTTTTGTTGTTGCTGCCTTTGACCAATGGTAGCTCACCCTTCCTATCTAGAGACACATGCCCTAGTCTATGGCTACATGCCTTCAGATGTACTTGCCCTGACCTGGCTGCATCACAGCTTGCTTTTAACTGGATAAGATGTTCTTTGCTATATGCTTCCAGATGTTGCATTCACACTGACTGCAATTGGGTAGACTCTTCATGAAAACCCACCGATTTCAGTAATATAATGCATCAATTATATTTTACATACTTTCTTATTCTTCCTATAGCAGCAATTCGTCACTACTGCTACACACATACACGCCAAAACCTGACACAAGGTGGTGGTGGAGAGAAGGGAAAGAGGAGGGTGAAAGAATTTAGAGGTATTGTATGTCACCTGTTTTCCCTGTGGAATGCTCACAGCAGACTGGAAATTAAGAGTCCAGCAATATGACTAAGGAACGTGGTATGTGACTTTTAAATGATGGTGAAAATCTTGAAAAGTTTGAACTAGAAAAAAATGCATTGATTAAGGAATAGAGTGGGAGTCAATGTTCTGGCCATTCCCAAGAAGTGACTTTGGGATAGGATGAGAAGTATGATCATAGAGAACTAGGAAATGAAAACTGAATCCTTACAGCCACAACTGGAATAAGAATTCCGTGATTCTAAAGCTGGAATACCTTTGGTAAAAGAACACGAAGGGGAAAAGTGGGGAGAGAGGGGAAAGAACTTGCCATCCCCAGCAGAAGGGGAGCATCTCAGTAATACTCTGAGCAGTTTTCCCAAATTAGTCAGTGCCTTGGAACAGCTACAGGCTGCCTAAAGCCAGTGCAAATGTGACAATTCAAAGCACATCATCTTCACAGAAATCCAGGGGAATCTGTGTGAAAGAGAAACCTTTTGTATTTATTCAACCAAAGAATGAGTTAGGGAATAGGGATACCTGAGGTTGAGGGTACATTTCCTAGGCTTCTAAAAGAAGAAAATCTGACAGGGCTGACATCATCCTGTGCAAGGCAATGGGGAAGAAGTCCTCCTGAAGAGCATTACCCAGTCCTCCTCTATCAAGGAACACTCAAAGCTGAAATAATTTATGGACTTTCTATCGTTTTGTTTTCAATGCAGAGATGCTGTTAGAGAAGTAAAATGAAAGCAGGGGACTTTGTACTTCAACTAGGATACAATGAAGTTAATCATGTTCTTCGGGTTCATTTGATGATTAATTCACTGGCTTGGGTTAAGTTCCAAGAAAACTCTTATCACTTGCTTAAACCAGCTATTTCAGAGCAGAACTGCTGAGCAGGTGCTACCAGAATTGCTTCTGATATAGGTGTAAGCTAGCTGTAACTAGTTAGCTTGAGAACAGCTAGTCATGTAGTCCTGGCACATCAGAACTGCTGATGAGCTATCAGCAGATTATTTAAACAAAACGGGTTGTTTGTTTTTGGTTTTGTGTTTTGTTTTGTTTTGTTTTTTAACTTTGCTCATCCTGTGCTACAATCCTTTCACTGCAGATGCCCTGGTAGAAGCTGGCATGCTGACTATTTAAAGGTAATTAAAGTGCATCTAAAATAAGTCCATTCTTTGAAGTGAACATTGTTTAGCTGGTCCCTTAGATGTTCACCTCTCTAAATATGACTGCAAATGTACAGGAAGCCCCAAGAACAGGTAACAGGCTTGAGCAACTCACCATAGCCAGTTGCCATGGAGAGTCAGTACTGTTTTCTGTGCTGGTTTTCATTCTGGGAGTGATAGACATGTGGAACTCCTTGTCAAGGAGGGCTGTTGATGCAAAGGGTTCAAATGAACCCAAAGTTCATGGGTTCAGAAGAAGACTGGACAAGCATACAGAGAACTTTGTAACTAACTGGACAAAGTGCATCAGACAGCAGCTATTTTAAGCTGGAAATAGAGACTGGGAGGGCATTTGGAGAAAGTATAGTATGATATGGTCTTGACTTGGCTACAGTTTGGCATCTCTTTATGGCGACTGTTGGAGACTAGGACCTTTCTAGACTGTCTCAGATGACCTTTAGTACAATCATTCTTGTACTAAAGTACAACAGAGGAACTTGAAAAGCAACTTGGATTCTCTGGAAAGGGAGATGTGACATTATGGTATAGGTAATGCTCAGGGACATGAGATGAGGCTTGAGACTGAATGGAGTTCATGCAGGAACAGTCCCCATATTGTGTAAGTAAGTCTGAAGGATCTCACTGGCATAAAGGAGCTTCACTAGTTTACCACAGCCCTGAGCAAAACAGATAAAAATATGCTGCTTAAAACATTTAATGTCCTCAACTGCAATAAGCAGATTTAATAGATTATTTGATTCATGGCTTTGGCATCCCCAATAAACATTTAAAATGGTTAATGGAAGTGCTTTTTACTTCTGGATAAAAACTACTAAAAGGGCTGACTCTGAAATATTTGAGAAGTTTGGTTTGTGTTAATGTTTAAAGGTTGGATTCTTATTCCAAACTTTTGGGATATTTTTGGGCAGTGAATTGTATGTGAACAAGCTTTCCCGTGTGGTTTGTAGGCCTTGTGCTTGGCAGTGTTAAAATTACCACAGGAAGAGCTTTTTCTCATGGCATTTTGGCTTCCGGTCACAAGCATAGCCTGGAAGTCAAGAGGCGTGGGAAATTAAAATAAGAGGGGAAACAGTTAACCAGAATTCTGTGAAAAGGCTTTGGATTCACTGAAAATTATGGGAAGGTCAATTCTTTTTGTATCCAGATCAATTCTCCCATGCCTAATAAATTACAGGATTAGGTCAACAACGTTAGACATATAAAGAGACCCTAAAATGTCCCGGGTCTTTCTGTTTGCCAGCTGAGGACTTTTCTCCCACTCTGTAGCCTCTAAATTAGGTGAGACAAATTGTTAATCTCCCAGTTAATAGAATCCTGATTACTTCTCTTGGGAAACCATGTCATAACTAATAGTTCAGGGTGCCTTGATGCTTTTTTCCCTGGTATTTAGCAATATTAGTTAACTTCATTATTGTTTAATCTAGTTAGTTACTCCTCTAAACTCCTGATTTTATGGATTTAGCCTATTACATCTCTCTAAAGTAGGAGAACATAACTAAAGCCCATTTACAAAATGGAATAAAATGAATATACAACATGCCATAGACTATACACAGAATCCAAGCCAGATCAGGCAATAGAAACCAGTTTCCAAGATTTTGGACAAGTATTTTTACTCCAAGTTTACTCACGTTCTGTTGGAAATGGAGTGGTCCAGTTTGGTCCAAACTGTTGTTCAAAATCACATCTGATTTGGAAATCAGGGGCTCGGAAATGAGATGTACTGCTGCATCCCCAGTGTATCCTCAGACCAGCAGCAGTTCTTTCCACTGTGCTGCCCCCTCAGGCCCTGAGCACTTTGGGTGGAGGTAGACAGACCCTGATACTTCATCAACCCTGTCCCACTCACACCATTCTCTAACCAGTTGATAGTCCCTTGAGAGTGCACCCTTCAGTTCTACACATTTTCCTGAGAGATGCTGATTCTCTTGGTATATTCAAAGGTTGCCACAGAGTAGCTTTTTCATCAGGACTCAGGTCATTCTGTGTCTTATCATCCCCTACCTCTGCCTTTTATTGAGAAGAAAAACAATCTCATGCTAGAAAGAGAGACACAGAGGCAACTCATCGTTCAAGTTTAATTGAAACGTGAAATAAAAAGTGTGAAAGCTTCAGTCACATAATCCAGGTCACTTGAGAAACTTGAGTTTTCAATCTGAGGCAGGAGGCCATATCAGAAGGGATTTGTAAGTTAGGTTGTCTGTTCGTCAGCACCCCTGGTCCTACCCATTTCAGTAAAATCAATCACCTGAGGAAGCGACATATCTCTTCGTATGGAGGGAGTTAATTTTTAAGAAGTGGATTTTAGGTTTGCAAAACATAGGTTTGATTTAGATGCCTATTTACTGCCACAAATAGGCAATCTGAAAGGCCAGCAAAGAACAGTTGATTTCACCTTCAAACTTTATCATCACTTTTATTCTGCAGAGGGTAATGCTTTATTAGTATTTGGAAAAGGGAGAGGCCAACTGAGTCATATAGTCAGTATTTTTCTCTTCTGCAAAAATATATCACATTTTATGTTAGGGAGAGGTAAGTGATGTGAAATATTCAAATGCCACAAAACTGGTTCAAATATAGTGAGTCCATCTCATATATGAGTTGAAAGAGAGTGAAAACCAAAGGAGCATTTCCGTAGAGCTGACCAGATTTTGGTCTGTATCCAAGGGTTTCTGTTCAGCATAATGAGTTAATCAGATCCTGTTCAGCCCTGTGCTTCCCCACATGAGACACAGCATCTTTCTGTTACATCCCCAAGCTGTTGAAACCAGCATAAGTTCCCAACTGTGAGCTTCATTGGCCCAGAAGAAAGGGAAGTGGTGGTACAGTATTATGCAATGACTATTTTGCTTGGGAAATCTTTAGTCCTTTTGACTCAGACCAGTTAGTATTTATCTGTCTCCTGGATTTATTGCAACTGCCATCTTTCAAGAAAGATTTTCAGGGTGGTGAGATATTGCTCACAGGATACAGGTGAGATAAGTGGGTCTTCTCTGTTGGGGAGAAGGTGAGGGAGAGGGAGAGTTTGCTATATGGTTTGTTTTGTACTCGTGACCCATGGCAGCTGGAAGTATTGGTGTGCAGGGAGCACTGTTTAAATGAGACTTTAATCTTTGCCATGGCATCGGCAGTTTGGGAGAGGCATCCTTTTAAACTGATTTGTTATAAATCAAATATCTGTATATGGGAATAGCATTTGATTAGAAACCGTCTAATTTTCTTCAGCAGACCTATGGGCTCCGATTTCAGAGCATCCGTCTCAATATGTTTATCTTCACAGACATGCAGAAAGTTTTACCACAGGAAACTGATATGCAGAGATTAAATGACTTTCCCAAAGTCATATAGGAAGTCTGTGGCAGAGCAAGGAAATGAATCCACATCTCCTGAATCTTTGGCTAGTACCTGAGACCTTTTTTTTTTTTTCCGTGCAAAACAAACCTTATCTCAGAACTGAAATTTCTGGGTGTACTTCAAGTCTCACTGGGAGTCCAGCTCCATATATTTAGTAGGGCCACTATGAATTTTCTCTAAAGCTCTTCTGACTCAGAAAGTGGAAAAATAAAGTAAATCTTTTATGTAACTGTGTCAAGAGGCAACTTAGCAGCCAAGCCTTTCAAGGAAAGTGGATTTCCCTTGTGTGTTCTGGCTTATAAATCCTGTCTCTTTTATTTTAGGAATATAATTGTTGCACCTTCCAAAACAACACACAAGCAGCCAACAGCAACAGTCAGTGTCTTGTGTGCCTGTGAATAACCTTGGCCAATGCAAGGAAAAGAGTTGGTATCAAATTAATGAAAAGGAAAGGCAGAAAAAAAACAGAACAAATAGGTTTAATGAATACAAATAACTCACTTTTGGCACAAAATCATCTATTGGGCATACATAAATGAGTCGTTTTATCTCTATGATCTCTCTAATCAAAGAGAATTGGACCCTTCCAGATGCTGATTCAGTCCTCCTGAGATAGGTTTCTAAAATAAGTGTGATGAATCATTTTCTAGCAGCTCCTGTCTCCCTTTACTGACTGTAGAGGAACTTACAGTAGATACATGACTTTGACAGGAGATAAACCCCAAACATTATCTCTCTATGTGCCAGTTACATGGCTTTTCCTAAGACATAAGTAAAGCATTTAAGGCATCTTCCTATTTCTTTGCTCTGATTCGTTCCAATCACATGTTCATCTGTACTTATTGCCTAAGATTTGCAAAAAAAAAAAGATCATGAAGGAGCTTCCAAGAACCTTAAAGTATGCAGGAGACATTTTCCTATACATAAATATAACTTCTTGAATCCACGTGCAGTTAAAATTCTCATAAAAATAAAAACTTTTGAATTACTTAGTTGTATTTCTTCTTCAGTCAGCTAATGAAGGAAACTGGTAAACATGAAGTAAAATCAGAATCTTCCTTGAAAAGACACTGTGTTGTAGGATCTTTTCTTTCTACAGAAATTCCTGTTTGTCACTTGTCAATACAGAGAAAGAACAACAAAACTTGAAAATGAGGTGTTGCATCCTTTTGCCAGGACATCAGCGTCCAACTGCTTCTGCTGCCTAATGTAAAAGAGTTCTTTTAGGCAAATGAAAGGAAGCAGTTGCCTCTAATTTCCTTTCACTTTCCAATAATTTCTTTTATCCTCAGGTTGGCTTTCACCCAACATCATCTTTTTCAAGATATCCATTCAGGACATTTTTCATTTCAGAATCATTTTTCAGCTGTGTGATTAGAGAAGGAATATTTCACTATTTGTTTAATGTCTAGCAAAACAGCACCTGGATATTTCTGAGGGCTACCTTTAAATAATTTACTGAAATAAAAACAGGAAACTAAAAGATCTACTTCTCCTTTGAGTTAGAATTCCTCCCTAATTTAGAAAGCCTTTCAATCAAATGATAAGCATTACATTGGTACACATATGATGCAGAAGAACCAGACTATGAGTATACAAGTTTCATGTACCAGCACGCATGTGTGCATGTAGCAAAAGAATAAGAAAGTTTACAAACATAAAGCAAAAGACAAACATAACTGATAATAGTATTTGTGATGCAAAAGCCTAACTCTTGAAACATCAGAAAACAATTTCTATCCTGTGACACTAGGACTCTTATTCCTGCTCTGAAAGTCTGCGTGCTTTTGTAGGGATCTAATATTAAATTAATCTTTCAGGAAACTTCTGCAGAAATGCACTGAGGAAGAAAGTGATTCTTCCAGTTTAAATTCTAGAAAGAACTGAAATATCATACTTCTTCCACAACGAGTGTGTAACTGTAGAATAATCACACTGTTCTTTGCAACTAGTTGTTTATTTTGCAAGAAACCTATTCTCCTACAGAGCTCTTTCTGCCTACTTTTAACATTGCTTACATTTTTTTACTTTCTTAACTGATCTGCTGGGCTCATGCAGGTTCTTGCACGTGAGCAGCACTGGGAGCCATTGGCCTATCCACGCTGCCTCTGATGAACTCACCAGTCAAGCTGTTGGCCCCAAAACATTCTTCAGCCTCAGGATTCCCTTCTGGCAGTGCAAAAGTTGAGCTCACATCATTGGGCAAAGAAAAAACAGGAACCCTGCTTAAAATAGTAGATGATGACATTTAGATTGTCTGGATTTTATTTTTAACTAGGTCAATCTTGTGCCAGTGAAAGTGATGGCTGAGATGTCAAATTAAAGTCATAAAGTGATTTGGTCCTGCTGACCATCTCCCTCCAGGCTGTGCCAGGATAACCCAGCCCAGAGCTACTTCAGACTCTGACCTTCCATTCTTTCTCTAATACCTCTCCGTAGGTGACTTTGACCATAACTGCTGTTGCCTTTGCAGCATACTTCAGCCCCAGCTCATCTCTTCTGCCTGCTGTTTCTGTCCTGGCTGTCTCCCAGATCCCGTCTACCTCCAGATAATTCAGCATAGCGCTCTCATATGACTATATGAAGGCACTTCCTATTCTATTACAGGGTCATTTGGAATAAATAAACCCAGTTATTTGGTCTACAGCATTGTGGGTCACTCAGAGATAAAACTGAAACATTCTAATGCTGAATGGGCCTGGTAAATTATCAAGCCTGGTGAAGAAAAAGCAGCTGTGTACAATACATACTATGCACCTGGTTTTTCTTCATTAGGAAAGCAACAGGCTCACCTAGTTCTCTTTTTCAATGACAATATAGTATGTGCCATTTCTTTAGACAACAAACATTAAACTGTGGTGATTAAAACAGACCATATTTTTTTTTACTTGCAGGAACAAATAATTTGCACCTAAGAATATTAAAACAATTGTCCAAGGAGATCTCAGAGGCATTAGTAACATTGATATTTAAGAAAGACTAGAATACAAGGAAATTCTAGAGGCGTGATAAGAAACAACCACTGATAATAGTTAAGAATTCAGCTGGGGGAATCAGGGCAAGTACAAGATGAGCCTGACACCGGTTTTAGGCAAAATCACAGAGAGACTGCTATGCAACACTATCTAAAAGGAATGAAGAAATTGTAACATCAAGATGAAAGATATGCTGTCCTAAAAGGCTAATGTTTGTTTTCTGATTATTTCCATTCTTTTCAAGACTACAGAGTTGATGGTTAGAGATAGTTATATAGACATAATATTTTTAGCACTCTATAAAGCATTTGATACAGTCCTGTATGAATTGTTTTCTAATCTGAAAAATTAATAAATAATGCTAGCAAAGAGAACATCAGTATAGCTCATGTTAACTATACCAAAGGTTAGCAAATTATAGCAGATTTTGTAAAAAAGAGGATGATCAGACAGTACTGTTTCTACTGGTATCCCATAGGCTCTTTTTCCTGGCTGAATGCTACTCAGTGTCTTTATCTGAGATCTCAAAGACTGGCAGCAAAATTAAAAAATGTATGTTAAAAGCTATTGGAACTACAAGTGATATCAGAAAGAGATTACATCAAGCTGGATACAAATTAACACAAATCATATGGTGAAGTGGGCTTACTTAAGACATGCATTTTAAAATTCACGAAGGAAGACTGGAGATCACGTCTTTAAAACAAGCGAGTCCTACGAATTAATAGCTCTGAAAAACATGAGGATTCTTGAAAATGACCATTTGTGAGTTCTGGTGAGATGTTGACACTGTCTTTGTAGACATAATTTTTGATTACCAAAGAAGGAGACTACTGAGTAGGAAAAGAAAAGGAATATTGCCCCTCTATCTGGCACCAGGGAGAGCTTTTGGGGAGTCATCTATACAGTTTGTTGCCCACTCTGGCAAAAGAATGTAGAGAAACTGGAAAGTGTTTAGAAAGAGCTAGGAGAACGACCTGAGATTACAAATACGTGTCCTATGTGAGACTGGTTTAGAAATATCGCAGTCTGAAAGTAATTTCAGATAACAAACAGCTTTCTAATCTATCAGAAGAAGACGCAAATGAGATTCAGTGACTAGAAGCTGCAGTTAGACATAATTCAGGCTGGGAGTTTGCCTTTTTAACAGGGTGACAAATCATCCATGGGGATTATTGGGCCCTTGGTGAGGCCACACCTGGAGTACTGTGTCTAGTTCTGGGCTTCCCAGTTCAAGAAGGACAGGGAACTGCTGGAGAGGGTGCAGCAAAGGGCTACGAAGATGATTAGGGGATTGGAGCACCTCTGATGACCATCAGCGAACAATGTGCTGTTGTGGCCAAGAAGGCCAATGGCATCCTGGGGTGCATCAATAAGAGTGTGGCCAGCAGGTCAAGGGAGGTTATCCTCCCCCTCTACTCTGCCCTGGTGAGTCCACATCTGGAGTACTGTGTCCAGTTCTGGGCTCCCTGGTTCAAGAGGGACAGGGAACTGCTGGAGAGGGTGCAGCAAAGGGCTACAAAGATGATTAGGGGATTGGAACACCTCTCTTATGAGGAAAGGCTGAGGATTTTGGTCTCAGTCTGGTAAAAAGACGGCTGAGGGGGGACCTTATCAACACTTATAAATACTTAAAGGGTGGGTGTCAGGAGGATGGGGACAGTCTTTTTTCAGTGGTGCCCGGCAACAGGCCAAGAGGTAATGGGCACAAACTTGAGCATAGGAAGTTCCACCTAAACATGAGGAGGAACTTCTTTACTTTGAGGGTGGCTGGAACAGGTTGCCCAGAGAGGTGGTGGAGTCTCCATCTCTGGAGACATTCAAAACCCGCCTGGACACGTTCCTGTGCAACCTGCTCTAGGTGACCCTGCTGTGGCAGGGGGTTGGACTAGATGATCTCCAGAGGTCCCTTCCAACCCTATGATTCTATGATTCTATGATTGTGCCTTGTGTCTCAGCTGAGAACTTGAAATCCAACCCAGACCTGGGCACATGGTATCAGTCAGTGGGAGCTCTGGGCTTGAAGCAGAAATTTCTGGGTGAGATGCTGCAGCCTGGACTATGTAAGAGTCAGAGTAATTTGGAATTTTCCCATGTGGTTTTTGAAACCTGTGAAAAACTCAGTTTACGTGTTGTGTAAAACAGGACCAGAGTTCTTGTGTCTCCAGAAGAGATATGGCCATCCACTGAAGTGCAGTCTGCAGACTAAGAGTAGAAGAGTTAGATGAGGAAGGTGCTACAATGGATTGTTTAAACTCACTATATCTGTGGCAGACCTGAATGAGGTTTTAATGTACATTAAAATTATTCTGTAGGTAGTTATATGCTGTGAAGCCAAAACATTTCCTTTCCTCCACCTCCCCCGTCCCAAGCCCTAAGGCTTTCATTTACAGTAGAAAAATGGAGCCAGTAAATCTATACTGTTCTATAAACAGGGCAGCACAATGTCTGTTAAAATTCTGGGCAATTTCTTGTAATCATATATACTTAAGTGAAATTTACATGATCATTATGGGCTGCTCTTGGGCAATGGCTCTTTGTCAGCCTATAGTGATTAGCACATCAGTGCTGCCAGGACAAAATTCTGTCAGCACCACAAGAAGTAATTTCATCAGGTTTCTTTTTACACAGACTTGCGGCTCACACTGGCCCTGCAGCCTACTAGGCTTTTTTTCCTTTTTTTTTTTTTTTATTTTTTCCCCCCTAGCCATGCAGTCTGACTCTTCAGATGGAAATTAAAACAATTTCAAGAATGAAGAGTTCTACCCTGTTTCTAAAAATAGCCCCGATCTTCAGCAGGGGATGTGATTCCTTAGCCATGTGCAACAAAGATGACCTCTTTGTCAGGTCTAGCCTGCAGCAGGAGGTGTCTGCTCCTGGCCTACTTTTACATTGGTTCAAAAATAAACAGCAAGTTCCTCTGGCTGGCCTCCCTTGCCAAAGGCAGGCGAGGAACATTCTGTACAAGGAAGCACTCACAATCATTCGAGGGGCCAACTCTAATGAAGTTAATTGATGCATCGACTATGTGTGTTGGGCATTAATGCTTTATTAATACGTTCATGGGTTGCACAGCTACATGTTATATTAGTGCACAGTAAACATAGTACCGTACATTTGGGATATCCTACGGACGTGAGTTGAAAGAGAATGCATTTATTTTTGCAAAATGGAGCCTTTGTGCTCAGATCTGAAACTTATGTAACATGCCAGGGACACCAGAATATATCACCTACTTTTCTAAAAACAGTTGAATAAACTAGAAATGTGTGTGATATTTTACAGAAAAAAAAAAAAATCCTAATTAAAAAAAGGTCACTTGAGTCCTGTATGAATTACATCTTTTAGAAAAACAGAACAGGGAAAGGAAAAATTTAAAGTTGAAGCAACATGAAAGTCATTGCAATGTGAGCATGATGGAAAATTAACCCCTCTTTTAACCATCTTTAGTATCCAGGAATTTGAAAACTACACTACAGTGCTGGCACATTGGGAGAGTATAATTTGAGGTAAAGAACAGGGTCCCAGTGCCCCTTTCCAGCCATGCAAAATACTTAGATGGAGTAAAAAAAAAATGTATACCAAAACATGTTTTCATTGGGAGAAAGTTGTGCAGTGCTGTTAGAACAAGGACCTGGATGTATGTCTTTGACCTTGAAGCAGCCCATACACCCGGGGAAACAAGTGAAGTGCAAACACTGTACACTTTGTCCTGTCCCAGCTCTATCACCGTGTTGTGATTAAGGAATTCAGAGACATGGAATAACACTGCTGATAACGTCGGGGCTGGGGAGCCATCATTTGGGTTTAAGAGAGAAAGATCAGAGGAGAGGCGGTGCCGTGTCTCTCTGTAATGGCCTTCCCCTGGAACCAGTTATCAGCAGTTTAGCTATGTACAGTGCGATGGCCTCCATAACACTGGGCAAAGAGACAAAGTTGGTTGAGAGACAGACCAGGGTCTAAAGTCCCGGAAGAGTTTCACACGTTAGAGCCATTATCTCCTCTAAAGTGAGTGGTAACACTGAAAATGTTTTATTCCTGTTGTTGGCTTCTCTGGTAAAAGCTCATCTCCACACACACAGAGGTGCACAAAGAGGCAAAGGCAGGGAGGGGAACCTAGCCAATACCCTGGTACAGCCACTATCCCAGAGGTCATCAGCCCATCAGAGGCTCATCTCCACACACGTGAAGGAGCAGAAAGGCACAACAGCAAGTGGGGGTGCCCAAAAAACCTAGTCAGAGAAATGAGCCCCTCCCAGGGCTGCCACAGGGGAGCATCAGCCCCATGGTCCACCGGTGGCACCCATGAAAATGAATCACCCGGAACATCTCGCTGGGTCACCACACAGACTGAGAGTGTTACAGCCCGGGGGTATGGGACACTTGACATGATGCAGGGGAAGTGCATCTTGTCATTGTACAAAGTTTACTATGGGATGTTTAGTGGAGGAAATGAAAGCTGGGAAAGGGAGAGATCAAGGTGGTTTGGGAAGGAAGAAGTGTGGAAACTAGGGAGAAAAGGGGACAAAAGGGGCTGATGATGTGTAAACTGTTTCTTGTCAGTACACTTTTCTGGCCATGCCCTCTGCCTGATCAGCCCAGTCTGTCCTGTCTTCCAAATATACACTGCTTCTGGGTGACAGGCTCTCTATTCTGTGTGCACATGTGTGTAAGAAGGTCCAAGTGGCAACCCCTGAGAGGAGACCATGGGTCAGAGGGCCTGGGTCAGAGGGCCTGTGTATCCGTGGTGCTGGCAAGCGCAGCAAGTCAGGGTGTGCATGCCAGTGTGCGATGGCTAGTGAATATCACAAGCTGGACTAGGCAGTGAGTGGGTGAAGTGACCTGAGAGCCAGGTGTGTGTGTGTGTGTCTCTGAGTGGAGCAGGAGGAGGCATCTCGAGGAGCTAGCTATCAGGGAATCCTTTGTGTCTGTCTGTCTGTCTGTGCTTGCATGCCTCTGAGCAGAAGGCAAAAGGGGAGATGAAGGATCCAGTACCAGCTTCAGGGTGGACTGTGAGAGAGGCTGGTCTAAGGAGAAGGTCTGTAAAGATAGGGTAGGTACACATGTACACAGTCAAAAACTAAATGGGCAAAAATAATGTTGATCAGTTCTCAGAATCCAGGGACAAGACGACATCCATTGAATATGAAATGAAACCTTTTGCCGTTAAATACAACACACTTCCTTGGGGACCTCAGAGTCACAGTGTATTACTGAGGATAAGCAGCTACCAAAGAACCAAAAAGAGAGGGAACAAATTATTATGACTACAGAGTTTCAGTCCTCAAGGTGTAAAAGCCAACCTTTAACTACCTCAAGTCAGAAAAAATATTTTCTCTCTCAGTGTGGTACACTATAATCCCCCACGATGGACCTGACTAGCTCTCAGGACTGCTTGGTACTTCTTATGGTGAGAGGCAAGGTCTAATTTCCCTGTGTATGGCAAGCTATCTTTTCTTCAACAGTGTTAAAATCTAATATAAATCAGTCCAGCATTTTCTGCAGTGATGATAAAGTAAAGAACTTGACCATGGACTTTAATCGAAGACTGCAAGAAGGGATATGGAGAAGTACCCAGAAGAGTGTTACTGTAGGTGCATTATTCATTGATCTGCTGGGTCTTGCTAAGTACATTTTTCTAAAAAAAAACCCCAAACCACCAGATTCTGGATGACGAACGTTACTAGGAAATCTGAACATTACCAAGTGGCTCCTAAAATGAAAGAACTGCAACCAGGTCACCTGTCCCTCTTGAGGCCAACATTGGGCTTACCATGTGAAAAGCATTTAGCCATAAAGGTTGGCATCATCATTCAGACATCTGTACAGAGAGACGGGCAGAGTGAGTCCCTCCTCTGCAACAGCCTTCTAGTGTGACCTTAGATCTGTTGTTTAATTTCCACACAATGTGGTTTTCCCATTTGCAAAGATGAGATGTTTCAGCTTGTCCTTAACTCAAATGGTGTCTTTTTGAGCCTAAAAATGGTATGGTGAGGTGTTAAAAGCTATGCCACTAAGAATGACCCAAGAGGGTAGGTAAAATGACAGTCTACAGAGAAGGCAAATTCTTTACTAGCAAACTTTGCAGAGGGAGGTGCTTGGACAGATTGGACAGATAGAAAACTAGCTTCTTCATTGTTTATTATTATTTCATAGATTTTCTTACCACTTTTTCCATTTAGGGGTTTTATTTATCTCCATGTTTCCTGCCTTCTCCTTCCCATTTGTTCTGGCATTGAAGCCACCACTAGACAGGCATTTGAGCCAGAGAATCCCAGATCTAAACTTCTTCAAAGGCTGGAAGATAGGGGATGAAAACAGAGTTTTGGCTCCTAAAATGTAAGTTCAGCTGGGGATTCAAATTCCACCTAGTTTGGGGTTGGGTGATTGTGAGATTCCAGTTCAAGCTCATCTCTCCAGTCATAAGGTGGAATTCACGACATTAAAATTCTTTCCACAGCATGAAGGGGATGTCATCGTAAACACTGCATTATGACCTCCCTACAGGTTACTGCAGAAGAAGAAATTAACCCAGGAACAGCAGAGACCTTTAAAAAACATCATGACCTTTCAGTAACAGAAAACATGGGAAAATCTAAGTCTTAAACTCATTTGATTCTGGCTTGGCGCTCTGTGCAAATCCCTGCATACAGAGAAGTTTAGGACAGGGATTTCTATGATGCCTCCTTAACTGCAGCCACAGTTTTGCATGTAAATATTCTAAGCCTGAGATCTTGATGTATCCTAAACCAGGCACTGATGCTTCTGAAGTGTAGGGATTAATTATGAGAGTGTCATTGTGAGAAAGGCAACCACAGTAACATCCAAGCTCTGAATCTGGACATGGAAAAAATAACAAAGCAGAAACAAAAACAAAGAAAAGAAACAGAGTCTGTGTTGGAGCCTTTCTAAAAATCATATGCAAGAATCCAGATGGAGAGAGTTCTGGATGCTGCTCATGCCTAACATAATCAGCAGATAGATGAGTGGCTTGGAGACATGAGAAGTGAGCTAGAGAAAGTGCCAGACTGCATGTTGGGATTTCAAGGAGTGTTTGTGGTAAGCCACACTTCAGATCTTTTTATACTGCGGCCTGAGTGCTGTCTTAGAGACCATGAATGGAAACTTAAGGACCAAATATTTTGGGGTTGGTCATGATTTCATGATAGCGATCCCATTTTCCAACCTGTAAGCCATTTTCCTCTTAAGACTTGTGAGCACCATTGGATCAAAAAAACAAGCCAGTCTCACTTCACCAGAAGGTTCATAGCATGCAGACCACAGTATTAATAAAGGAAAGGGCTGTACAGGTATTCTCCTCTCCCCAAGCTTTAAATGTGCCTTGCAATTATCTTTCATTTCTCCTCCAGCCTTAACCACTCCAGTTTTTGTGCTGGGGAAACTCCCTTTCTCTTTACATCTCCCTTTTTTTCCCCCTCCTTGCTGCTTCTGACAACACCCTCAGCCTCCCATCTTTTTCTCCAAGTGGACATTTTATGTTTCAACGGTCACTTTCAGTCTGTGAGATTCAGCCCGGTCTTGTCCAAGTGGTTTAGACTCCTTCCTTTGCTGCTATAAGGAGGCAGCGTTTGCCGCTTCCCTGAAAGACAAACCCTGTAAAATTCCTGCTGTGAGCATGTGTGGTCGGGCTTTTGTGGATAAAAGTGGTGGTTTCCTATTCTCAGAGTTGCTGGAGTGCAGAGTAAAAAGGACGAAAGCCCAAAATGACACGCAGTGTTTACGCTAGGCAAACTATCTCAGCCGTTTTGTTGGTGTCAGGTGCATTGACTCAGCAACAGACCTTTTTCTCTTATTTGCTTGAGCAGATAAACTGCAATTACCCTCTGAAAGATAATAATTATATCTCCCTTTCTTTCTCTGTTCTCTGGAACATCCAATACTGCTCCCTTCGACCATAAAGGACCTAACTTACCTATCACTTGCTACACAGGCTGTCCCAGTTTCTCAGCATGAGAATAATATTTGGAAAGAATTATTTGACGTTCTGATTTGCAGCAGAACCTAAACTAACCCAGATAGTGAGTATCCAATTGACCTGCAGCTTATGGTTTTTAATCTGTTAAAAAGCATATATCAAATGGGAAACACCAGGAAAGGGAAGGTTCCCAGATGTTGGAATGGTGTTCCAGAGCCTTAGGGAGAAAGGCTGATTAAGGCCTGAGTATGTACTGCAGATGTCAGGTTGTTTTATAGGCTTGATTCAAAGCCCATTAAAGTCAAAGAGAATCTTTACATTATCTTTGATGGGTTTTGGATGAGGCCTATGGATATTGAGGGGTCTTAATGGACAAGTAGTCTGAGCAGGACTGATGGAAAGTCATTAGAAAGTTACTATCATGTAAAGGGATTTTCAAGCAGAATACCCACGGAGTACTTCTGCCTCTATACTCACGCCGTAGGTTAATATGTAAGCTACTCCAGAAGACTGCCCGTCACTCTGTGCCTCTTACTGCTCCAGCACAAGCTACAAGCTGGATAGGGAGAAAAGCCCTTTTCCGGTTGGATTTCCCCTTTAGCACAGCTTTATGTGCTTGTATAATATGAAACAGCCTTTTCTATTTCTGTTCAAGCTCTGGAGGCTTGGATTTCCCCCAGAATTTTTGATTAACAGCTGAGTCTAAATCAGAGCTGCCTGGGGTCTCCTTTGCCTTACTGACACATCGTAATATCCTTTCATCTGCTATTCCGAGCCAGTTCCTTGTTCTGTCAAGCAGCTCACTCCCTCCGAGAGAGAGCATGTCAATCCCTCTCCCTTTCTAAGAGTTTACCAAGCTGTTTCAAAGAAGGACTTCCACCACAATGTGTAAAACCTCTTTGTTTGACTGACTCAGGACCAGACTGCAAAGGACACTGGATTATGGACTGCAGCCCACAAGATGGATTTTGTTAAAGGTGGTCATCTTCTGTATGCTCAGGTCTGCTTCAGGCTTTACCTGGGTGGTTCAGGAGCCAAACCAGTAAAGCCACACTTCTCACAGCATGTCATGTAAATTAAAGCACTCTGACAACACCAGTTAGGATCTGTACATTACTCCTTGCCATTGGTCCTACAGAGAAAAGCCCTCTCTATGGCTTTGCTGATGAATAGATTCAGCTCCTGGAGGTGGAGGAGACAAGGCTAAAACCAATAAAACTAATTTACAGTTTTAAATGGGCTGCCATGTAGCCATCCCTGAATTAACTGAATCACAGCAGGCTTTTTTCTTCTATTTCTGGAGATAAAGTTTGGCTTGATAGCACTGGTAATGTAAACAGCAAAAATTATAAATGCTAAATGGCAAAATAGTAAGATTACACATGCCATGTCTGCATGAGCTACGTGAGTAGGAATGCAGTCAGGCCAAAGCCAAAGGTCAGCTGGAGTTAAAGCTAGCAAGGAAGGTAAAAATCAGTAGCTTCTGTATGTACATTGGTATAAGAAAGGCCAAAGACAGTGTTCTCAGTGGGTGAAGGGACTTACAGACAAGCTATAGGGAAAAAGATTAATGTTGTAGCTCATATTTCACGTGTAAGACTTCTCCCTAGGCCTCCCAGATTTCTAGGCCTCCTAATACAGTCTGTGGGCACAAAGCAGTACCCACAGGAAAAAGAGCTGGGAATCATTTCATCCAACTAGATGTGCACGAGACCATCAGATCAGATAGGGAGCATCCAAGGTTGCTAAAGGAGCTGGCTGATGTAATTGAGGGGCTAATTTCTGTCACCTTTGAAAGTTTATGGCAACTGGGGAAGAGTCCTAATGCCTGGGAAAAGGCAGATGTTTCACCAACCCCAAAAAGGGTAAGAAGGATCCAGGGAACTTGCATTTGGCCATCATAATCTCAGTCCTTGGGAAGGCTGTGGAGCAAATGTTCTTAGAAGCCACTTCAAAACACATAAAGGACAAGAAGGTGACTAGAGGGAACCAGCATGGATTTACCAAGGGAAGATGATGCCTGCTCACCTTCATGGCTTTCTATGATGAGGTGCTTGACATTGTGGACAAGGGGAGGGAGAGGGGTGCTGAATGCCTTGATTTCCATAAGGACTTTCACACAGTCTCCTTTAGTTTCCTAATCATCATCATCGGTGAGAAATCCAGATGGGCTGGATCAGTGGGGTGAAAAATTGGCTGGATTGTCAGGTCCCAAGAGTTTTGATCAGTGATGCAAAGTCCAGCTGGCTGTCAGTAACTAGGGCCATCCCTAAGGGATCAGTACTGGGGCCATATTTAGTGTCTTCATTACTGATCTGGGTGATGGGATGGAGTGTACTCTCAGCAAGTTAACAGACAACACCAAATTGGTCGGAGCAGACCATATCCTGGTGGGCAGGACTGGAATAGCAGGAACAGGCTGAAGAAATGGGCTGACAAAAAGCTGATGAAGTTCAGCAAGAATAAGCACAAGGTCTGGCATCTTGGATGGAATATTTTTATGCAATGATGCAGACTGGTGGGTGACTGTTATGAAACAGCTCTGCAGAAAAACATCCGGGGGTCGGTCATAGCAGACAGCAGGTTGAACATGAAGGAGTACTGTGCCCTTGGGGCAAAGGAAGTCAGCAACATCCTGGTCCAGAGAAATCCTTTCCCTCTATTTGACTCTTGTAAGACCATATCTGGACTACTGTCCAGTTTTGGGATCCCCAGTACAAGAAGAATATTGACATATGAGCTCAAGTTGGGGGGACACAAAGTTGGTAACAGGGTTGGGGGACGTGGTGCACAAGGAGAAGCTGAGACAGCTGGGTCTGTCCAGCCTGGAGAATAAAAGGGAAGAGGAGACCTTGTTTGCTGTCTGCAACTATCTGATCACAGGATTTAAAGAAGATGAAGACACTTTTCTTGGAGGTACATGGTGATAAGATGAGGGAAATGGACACAAATTGGAATGTGGGAAATTCCAAACAGACATTAGAAAACAATATTTTTACCATGAAAGTGGTCAAAAAATGACATGTAATTTCCCAGTTTATTTCAAATGAAATGGAAAGAAGGCTTTGAAATCTAACTGCCAAGTTTCATCCCACATTAATTTTAGAATAAGTGTGTGTAATACTCTAACTGGATGTTTGCACCCTGCTGATATTTTCAGGACATTCTCAAACCTTTCAGTAATAACACTGTTTAATCAGACTGAACAAAGACTCGAGTCCTCTGTAAAACCCAGAAAAATTTGCAAGCTTCACACCCCCCTTAGTGTTGCTATGGGTAAATTTAGGATTCTTCTTCAACACCCGCACCCTCTTTCAAAAAAACCCACCAGAATACCTCTCCACAGCAATTGCTGAAAAGTATTTACTGGATTTTAAAAGTTCTACTCTCAGACAACCGCCAAGAGTGACCAATTTTCAAACAAAACCTAGGAAGAGAGATGCAATGAAGCAGGGAATGGCTTTAGAAACTGTTTCATAACGTTACAATTGTGTTGACCACTGAAAACTTCAGATGAAAACTGAAGCTGAAAACATGTTTATATAAAGCAGGCAGATGTTTTAGTAGGCAGTTTTTGGGCACGATTCCATAATATAACCCATGGCCTGTCATATTTGCACTTTCTGTCTTTGTTTTGTCGATTGTGTCATTCTTAACCTGAATAAAAATCTATGTGCTGCAGCAAAAGTCCTTAGAATCAAAATTTTTATTAAATTGTTCTCTGTAAATGGGAGTATATTTTGTCTAATTCTGAAATCTCCTAATTTCTTCTCATGCAGAGAAGATCAGAGATTAAGGCCTGTTCCCTAGGAGTGGTAGATCCACCATTGTCTTAATTTTTTTTCTACCTCAGTATCTTGCATCCTAAGTATTTTCTCTCTGCTTCCAACGGTGGTTTTCTCCCTTGCCCATACAACTGCCTCAACCACTTTATCTCTTTTGCCGCAATTTTTGGTCAACTGTCAGCCCTTCATTTCCCTACTTTCTACAGCATAAGGGCAAGGAGGTTTCATGCACTTTCTCTGGTCCTTCAAACAAACACCTGCCCACGGTTTGGGAACCATTAGTCAAAGATATCTGAAATTGTCTTTGGACATGAGATTGTTCTTTAGATTCCCAACTTAAAATCCAGTGATACAAACATACAAACAATGAGTTATGGAGATATTCGTGAGATACAGCCGAATAAGAAAGCTAAGTAAGCTTTTACTATTACTCTTTACCCTTGCTGATTTCAAACTCAGCATACCAGACCCTGAACCATTCCCTAAATGACATACTAGAACAGTCCCTTTTCACTTTTCCCCACTGTGGGACAAGACGGACAGTCCTTGCTCTAAGGAAAGCTAAGACTTTTCCAAACACAAAGCTGTTAATAGGGTACCTATTGAACCTGCCAGTTAGGTGGAGTCAAGTGGAGACATCAGTGGATGAGACTAGAAACAGAGGAGCGTTAAAGGGCCCTGCCCTCTGATTATTCTCAGCAAAGACACCAGTTCAAAAGTGTATTTGGGCCAGAATAATTTAACAAAGTGTTTATTTAAGCCTCTGGAAATGTCACTCAAACTAATTCCTACCTCCAAGTAAGAACCAGTTAAAACTGGGGGGACATAACAAAGAAGGAGAGCCACCTTCTTCTCACTCTAACCAGCCCTGCAAGCTGTTATATCCATTGCATATTCTTCCAGAATGTCAGATTTATGCTTCAGATGATGCTGCCCACGTTTTCTGACATTTTTGCTTAAGTATACACAAGATGGTAAGTAATCCTGCAGCATGCGTAGGATGCATCTTTCCATCCTGCCTGCTAATGACTCTTGGAAGCTTCGGATGTTTCATTAATAAATCTGTACTTTACAATTATGCCGCTGCTTTTACACAAAAAAGGACAATGAGGTAATTGACTTCAAACATGAGCTAGCTCAAATTAACTGGAATGTAAACAATAGAGACATGGGACAAAACTATGGAAAGGAAAAGAGGAATACGGCATTACTGTAGTGTTAAATTTTGTCTGGGTATATAAACATAAATAGGGTTTTTTTAAGAAAAAAATTGACTTCTCATTTCCTATTTAATAATTCCATTACATAACGTAAATATGTCAAAACATCTCCAGATTCCTTCATGCTGAAAATCAGGTTATATTTAAACAAAGTTTGTGTGTGTCCTTCTTTGGCAGCTGCCAATTAAACGTCACTGTTTTAAACACCATTTTTAGAACTGGCTTTTGTACGTTGCCAGATGAGGTCACAACTGCTTCCTGTTAATTGCTAGGCATTTTACTAAAACACAGACTTCACAGCACACATGCTTTCTGTTGTTTGCTTGATTGTTTGATTTAAAAAGAGGTAAGTGTGTGCGGGAGAGGGGGAGCTGGGGGAACATTAGTCAAGAGATTGGGAAACGTTCATCCTCTAAGCAGTTCCTCCAGCACAAGACCATTTCAGCCACTCCATCCTCCCAAGCAGACAACAGTTTCACTTCAGGTGTGGATTTTTCAGGATGTAAGGATGCTTTATCACCGATGACAGCCCTTGCCACCAGCGTAGGCTTCACACAAGTTCTTCGCCCAGTAACAGACTCCATAATTTCCAACTTTATGCCCAGAGGCAAAGTACCAGAGAAAGGTTGTAGGCCTGTGCTGCAAGTATGGCCTCACAGCGTGACCCTGGGATATTGCCAGGGGACTCATATCTCCCCTTCCAACAAGACCAGAGCACCCCATTACTCTCAGGGCTGATGGCAGGAAAGATCCCAGCATTTTCCCACTGATACTTTCTGGGATCTTTTCACGTGAGGACCTTCTGTTTATTCTCCAGGGTCCCTGTGTAAACCAACACTAACTCATGATCTCCTGTAATACAGGCAGCTCATAACTCTAACAGGCCTCGGAGTGAACAGTGTGAGAGCATTTGCCAGCTGAACCAGCTGATATCCCCCATCAAGGCCACGTTGTAACTCTGACAGACTAGGTTAAGTGTGATATTGGCGTCCGCTACACCTGCAAAGGCTGACACAGTGCTTTAAATTATCTGAGCCATCAAGATGAGATCCTAGTCAACAGCATAAAAAAATAGCATTTTTAAAAGACACAAGAAAGATTAATCCCTTAGAGCAATTTAAATCATTTTCCCTGGGAAAGGGAACATTTTCTCCCCTATCTGAAAAGGACAGTTAACCAAACACAACTCCTGGTATAAAGCACAAAACAGCTTCTCTGAAAGCAAGGATTATCAGATCAATTCTGTACACAAAATCATAGACTGATTCAGGTTGGAAAAATAACCTGAAATAACCTCTAGTGAAAGCTGCTTAAGCCAGCAAGTGAATGAAAATAGCACAAACTAATTTGGTGGCCACCTGATCCAAATCAATCCAACCAGATGAGATTTTGGGGAATGCTATTGTAAAGACAGAGGGTTTCCTGCCTGGTCTCTTTGCAGCTATAGCATATAATCTTGAAAAAAAGTCTTTGCAGTATCATTGCTCAGCAGCATCTACCTTTGGGCAGGAAAACTTAGACCACATTTTTCCTTCATTCCTTCCATAATGGTGGTCTTTGCAAGAACAAAGCTGAGGAGCTTTCTAAGAAATCAGAAGAATCAAGTGCTTTTTATGCCATGAGGAACAGCAACGCAGTACATTCCATCAGAGACCCTTGCACACTTTGCAGACAATTAATCTTGTTCCCAAAACAGCTATCTGACCCAACTCCATACACTGAAGAAGAGATCCTGAATCCAACCTCACTCCAAAGGCAGAAATAACAGAGGTCTGGTAGGACTACAACAGCCAGCTCTTCAGAGCTAAAGCCTGTTTAGCAGGCAGTGAGGTGTCTTTCCCGGAGGAGTCTGAGTATCAGAAGCTGCCAGCTAACTCAGGATGATACCTATCTCTGTGTTTGTCAAAGAACATCTCAGGTCTCGATGCCTCCCATGCTGCTGGAGCTCTTCTCTTCCTCGGTTCAAACAGGCACTGTGCACCAGCACAAGCCCCAGTTCACCACCGCTTACCAAAAGGATTTGGCAGCGCACTTATTCTGAAGTTTTAGGTCAAACACACCAGCCCCATGTTCCTTCCAACTCCCCTTCGGTTTCAGGCTGCATGGAATTTGTGGTAGGAGTACATCCTTGGTGTAAGGGCCACAGTGGATGGCTGTGTAAAGATCTAGCAAGTGATAAATCACATAGATCCTCCTTTGCCTAAGATACATACCAGGCTTTTCCAAAACTCCACTAAAACATATTTACACTTCATGAATCTGGGATTTTGGGACTATCAGGGGTTGTTATGTCAAGGCTCTTCACTCACTGACTTCCATAAGAACATCTCCTGAATAGATCTGGACCTCTCACTGACCCCTTCCTGTGGCCAGTCAGCAGAAACATTGATCTTTTCACTTTTTCACAGGCCCTTTGGTTGCACTGGAAATATTTTTTTTTATTGTGAATATACTTGACTTTAATTTGCCATTCTGCTTACTTCAGTTGCTTTTAAATCTGGACCTTGGAAGCATATGCAGGGACAGGGTGACTGAAAGAAACATCCCTGCTTGTCTGAACATCTGCGAGATGTGAGCAAAAAAAACAGGGCAAGTTCAGATTACCCCTCCTAAAAAAGTGACAGATATGAGTAAGAGGTACCGTTCATGAGACACCTCTGTGGAGTAAACATTTTGGAATAATATTCCAGGCAACAACTACAGAGGCTCTAACAACAGATTGGCCAGCCACCTATTACATTTCAAACAAAGTGACTCAAAGGAAAATGTTCCAAACAGGCACCACTGGGCATTTGACTCAGCCCAAGCAATGTTTTAACTATTGCTTTGCCACAAAGCATACACGTGACTTCTGTAAACCATGCCCTGGTAGCCACTTTTGTATAACTGCATTAGCACAGACGACTGTTTTTTCCACCAACTTTCCAAAGCAAGTAGCCATCACAAGGTGCTGTTGTTTCCTCTCAGTGTGTGATGCCAGCTTCAAATTAATTATTTAGCTATTTTAAACCTTTTTTCTCCCCTTCCCTCCTCCTTAAATAACATCAGTGTTCTGGGTTAGCTGAAGGCCTAAAAGCTGGTTTTAATTTAAATATAAATAATACCCAGAGTTACTGTGTGATTGTACTAAAAATAGATTGTTTTCTGTTCTGAATGTTTCACTGATCTTAAAATTGGGGAAGGAGGGAGACAAGACAGGATTTCCAGGCCCTTTTCAGTCTGAGGGTGCCTCAAATCTGTGACATCCTCTCTCTAGAGAAGTGGGTCATCGCTGAGATACCATTAGTTTATCTGGAAATGTATTTACTGCACTTTACCAACACATCTATTCAGTATGTGGTTCAGAAATCATGAGGGGAAATCACACACTGTTAAGACTAAGCATTCTTGAGCGAGCCTCAGTTATGGCAAGTTCAGCAGCAGAAAAAGAAGCTGTGGTGAGTGCAGTTACTGAAATTTTCCAAATAAATAAAGCAAACAAGTTGCTCCAGGAAGAAACTCATACCTATATGATTTATAATAGCGGGAGTTAGCCCATGAAGGCAAGATGAACCCAGTGAACCAGCAGTCACAGGCCACCCATGGGCTGCAGCGTTGCCTGCAGTGCCTTCCCTCCTCATAACTGGTCCGTGACAACCGGTACGGACCTCATCTGTTCTGAGGTGTGTGTGGCTTCTAGCAATGCTCAGCAACTTCTACTGGCTTAAAGGTTGCTGATGAGCTCCAATGTGGGTTAGTATCAACAGGGAAAAACATAGGGATCCTATTTACAGCCTGCTGGCAGCAGACAGGTAAAAAAAATAAAAAAACTCTTCTCCAAAATCAATGTTTGCTTTACTGAGGGCCTCCTTAGGTGTACATTGGAAACAATTCTGTCTGTCTTCCACCACAGTTAAGTCACCCTACAGTTTGGTGTGCCAGCCAGTAGTAGTTAGCAGTCCAGAATCAACAGGTTTCTGATGTTGAGCAGTACCAGACCATATTGGCCAAAAGCAGATGGAAAATATGAAATGTGACATGGCACCTGATGAATGGTGATAAAGAACAAAAAGTATAGTGAGGACTGGTGGGCATCTTGGCTCCTTTTCACCCTACTTGTGATATGAGATAATAGCCAGGACCCACTGATGAGAGGAGTGTTTTAAGCAGCAGAACTTCTCCCCTCCAGCATGACCCTCCTCTCGCTCCTTCTCATCACCCACTCTCATCTCTAAGGAGGTCATGTCTCGGACTTGATTCTCCAGTCTAGTCACTGACATCGTCTAAAATCGCTTCGTCCTGGGCAAAGCCGCTATAGAATGAGAACTCTCCATTCATCTCCTTTGATAGGAGGAACCGTTTATCAAACCCATGGCTGGCCATCCAATGCACAAAGCAATGAGCAGGATGCGCAGCCTCTGAAGGCAAGCTGAAGGCAGGACCCATGTACTTTGGTTGCTTTCTGATTATCCTCTCTACACGTAGTTCTCAGTGCCTTCATCTCTGCACATGAATTTTTCACTGCGAGGGGCTGCCAGATAAAGAAATTGTGTTTTACCAACTCTTGACATTCTGATTTAAGATCGAAATCATTCCTTTTCTCTTTACCACTTTCTGTCAGGTGACGGGGTTCAAGTCTTACATATTCCATGTCCATTCTGACCTCATCCTTATGGACTCTAGGTGCTAATGGAAAGGTATTATTAACGTCCTTGCTATGGGGTATCTGGTTTTTCTCATCAAGTCAGTGGAGTGACACTTTCAGGATCATTAACTCTGTCCTGTCAGATTTGCTGCCTGGCTTTCCAAGTGGCAGATAGATGATGTTCCTCAGACATTCTGCATTCTGTAACAAAGCATTTCAGGCAGGCACAGCAATCCCAGTGGCTAACACAACGCTAAACCAACAAAGTGCCTGAGAACCACACAGCTCTGACACTGCCGGAGATGCTGCACCATTTGGTGAGGCCACCTGGTATTACCAGCTAGATGTATACATGGAATGAAACAAACGATGGCTTTCTGTAGCAGATTATGAAGCCAACAGCCCTTGGCAGTGAAGGCAAGTATGGATTTTGATTGACGTGATTTCATTAAAAGCGGAAGGTAAAACACTTACTTGCTACCTAAAAGCTATTTGCCAGCATTAGCTCCCCAGCCCTACTGCCTTCTCTGGGGCTAGTGGATATACGTGCCGTCTTAGACACTGAGTGAAGTCAATGGGACCCTACTGCAGCACAAATCTGTCCTCAGGCAGAGCCCATTGCAAGATCATGCCAAAAGCGTGGTAGGGTGTTTATGCCAGTGGACTTTCAGTGCAGGAGGTCGGAACTTAGGTGCCTCAAGCAAGGAACAATCCCAGCAATGCAAGTTGCCTATTAGCAGTAGATTCCTCCTCTGTACTTGGAAAAACTCCTTCCTTACGATGTACCACCAAAGAAGTAAAAATGCACTCCTGCGGACAGGGATGCAGTATTGCTTAAATAGGTATTTCATCTTCAGCTAACTGGTGGCACTGCACCCACCGTTCCCTTGGTGTCCTGCTAGAGCTTCTGCTAACAAAAAACACACACTTCAGGGCTTGACCTTCTCCAGGTTTGCCAGTTCTGCCAGGGTTTCATTTACGCACTTGGCACATACTTCAATGAGCCATACCGGAGCAGGCAGCTAAAATAGGCTTTTTTTCTCCTCAAAAACAGAAAAAAGAGCTTATTGCAAATCATTCCAATACTATCAGGACCCCTTCTCCCACCCACTCCCAAATCTTATGAAAAAGAATGTGCATAGTTATAATAGTGATTCCACGTTGTCATAATTACAACCCGCAAAGAGTGTGAAATGTGCTTTTCCACATAATTTACTGTTTTTCTGTGATTCATGAAACCTCTTCTCACATGAATAATTGGTCACTTCTTGTTTATGTATCACCATGGTACATAGCTCCTAGCAGGCCAAAAAAAAAGGGCACAAAGCTAACATTTAATCATGACATCCATGCACAACCTACACCCCCCCACCTCCGAACACCATGCTTTTTACCTCCCCCCGTAAAAAAGAAGGCACAGAATTTTTCATAGAGGAAATGTTTCCTAAAAAAGATTCTGACAGTTTTACCTTTCTTAGCACTCATTAGCAAATTTTTTTTCTTCATGCTTGTTTTGTGCTTCACATTTTCCAGTGTAAAGAAAACAACCAAAAAGTCCCTTACAAATACACTGAGACGGTGGAGAAGGAGGAATGTTCTGAGGACATGGCTGCTGGGAGTGGCAGCTTTCCAAATACTGATTTGTTTATGTCTCAGGCGAGATACAGCCAAAATGATGCTTATCAATAGTCACCTGAATTAAAAAGCACTTCAGCGTATTCTTAGAATATTGTTTCAACTTCCAAACAATTTAGTGACACTTTATTTTTACAGTGCAGTAAACTGAGGCACACATTATTTTGTTTACAGTGAGTCACTGCCCAAGCAACTCTGCAGTCAAGCTTTGATTTGCAAGACTCCTCTGCCTTCAGCTGCACCTTCCTAAATGGGCTGCATGATTAGCTCAATGTGACAACATCTGTGACGGATGAATGTTTATCTGTGTGTGTGTGTATGTGTGTGTGTGTGTGTGTGTGTGTGTATTTGCGCTTCCTGCCTTTAAAGCTGAGGGCCACCCTGTGAAGTATTTTGACAGTAGATGAAAAAAACCCGAACAGACAATTATATTTCTACTCGACAGCATCATAGCATGGCAATCCAAAAACACATCAGAAAACAGAAGTCAGCAGGAACACTTAAGAACATAGGAAAAAACATGTTGGCTTAAGACCAGCCATCAATCTAGTCCAGTAGGCTGTGTGGTTCTGCAGAATCAATGCAAAAACAGAATGCAAAATAAAATAAAATGTTCGTTATTGGGAATACACGAGGACATTTTTTAATCTCCTTTTTACCACAAACACAAAGCAACATCAGGCTTTAAGACTGGGGAAAAAAAAAAAAAAAAGGCTGAGTGGTTTTTACCTCATATAGACATGAGTCAAAACCAAAGCCTCAAAATCTGATCTTATTAAAAAAAATGAGGGTGAGCTGTGAGGTTTTTGTTTTCCTTTTTTTTTGGCAGCAATGTAGAGATGGGAGGGAGTGAAACTTTGGCAAGTGGTAGGGGTTAGGACATGGGAGGAGAGAATAGGACAAAGGAAAGAGAAAAACAACTCTTTGGAGTCTAGTCTTCTGATTCAAATACACCTTAGCAGCACTGGTTGGAAAGCAGACTCAGAAGTGGAAAGAATTTCTGGATCCAGATCAAGACAGCAGAAATATCTTAATTTTGCTGGGCTACAATCTCCTGAGAAGGTTTGTGAGAATTTGATCCTGTCATTCCCAAACTAGAATCTTAAAACTGATTTGGACCAGAACTAAAGTTGGTTTGAAAATGCTATTACTTCTTCCTGTGGAAAAAAAAAGAAAAGAAACAAAAATGGAAAAAAAATCAGCCAAACCCAAAGTGCATGGACTCATTACAAGCTCAGGAAATCAACTCTATTTAAATCTCTTTCAGCACCACTCTCCAACTTTAATAGTGCGTGTGTGGAAGCAAATATTACTCAGAAGTTCATCCTCCCCTCCTGGTCCCCCACCTCCCTGCCCTCATCCCAACCCAGGCTCTACATCTGAATGGTCACTATTTGTTTTTTCTTTTTGATTAGTTTTGTCAAGACTTTCTCTCACTAACCACCATTTTCATTCTTTTCAGCATTGCTCACTCCAATATCTCTGTTTGTAATCTTCATTATCGCACCCTTGCACTCTTGTGTTTAGTTCAGTCCCAGCTTTGCTGACTTCTGTGGTGCCAGCTCCCAATGCTTCGCGTTCCTCTCTTATCAGCTGCCTTGCTGTTCCCTTATTTTATCTTCTCTCATTCCGTCTTCTAACCTTCAGGACAGCGTATCTCAATGCTAGTTGAATTCACACAACTTTCTGTTTGCCATTGTCTCACAGTGCCGGGACTTTCATAAGCAGATGAGTGGTTAGGAAGGAAGGACTCCCTCCGTCCTGAGAGCAGTCTCTCCTCACCACTGGCACTGCAGGCCAGCCACTTCCTCTAGACTATGCTCTTTCTCCTCCTTTCACCTGTTCTTATGTTTCTAGCTGTTGCTGACAATACAACAACGTTGTGAGATGAGGGAAGAGCGATGGGAAACTTGCATTGGTTTTCCGGCCCCGTTGACGTGACTGGAGGGGGTATCCATTTATGCAAGTTGCCACTGCGGCTCCAGTGTCAGTGCACGTCTGGTGGGTTGACCTTTGCTGGCTGCCGGATTCCTACCGAGCTTCTCTCTCACTTCCCTCCCTCAAGAGGACAGGGGGAGAAAAGAGCAAAAAGCTCACGGGTCAAGGTACATAGAGGGAAGTCATTTTATTGTCAACAGGCAAAACAGACTTGACTTGAGGAAAACAATGGACAATTAAAATTGAGTTGGATGCTGAGAAATAAAGACAAAAATTAAAACACCTTCTTCCTATCCCAATAATTTTCATATGCTCAGCTTCACTCCTTCATTCCAAACTCTTCTACCCCTTCCCTATCAAGCAGTGCAGGAGGATAAGATCAGTCCATAACAGCTCCTCTCTGCTGCTCATTCTTCCTCACACGTTTCTCCTGCTCCAGGGTGGGTTCTTCATGGGCTGCAGTCCTTCAGGATAAACCTGCTCCAATGTGGGTTCTCCACAGGGCACACAGAGTTCCTTCAGGAAATATCCATCTACTCCAGTATGGGGTCCTCCATGGGCTGCAGTGTGGATATCTGCTTCTGCGTGGTCCTCTCCACAGGAGGCAGGGAAATACCTGCTCCACCATAGGCCCTTCACAGGCTGCAGGCGGATCTCTGCTCCAGTGCCTGGAGCTTCTCCTCCCCTCCTGCTTTTGACCTTGGTGCCTGCAGGGCTGTTTCTCACAATTCTTCTCCTCGCTCCTCCCTGCCAGTGCAGCATTTTGTCCTTCCTCAAATGCGTTTTCCCCGAGGTGACACCATCTTGTCAGAGGGGCTCAGCTGTGCCCTATGGTGGGTCGGTTGGAGCCGGCTGTGTCCAGGACAGGGCAGCCCCTGCACAGCCCCCTCCTCACAGAGGCTGCCCCTGCATCCCCCCTTCACCAAAACTGTGACACCAACTACCCCCAAAAGTACGCATTTACTATTATTCTATTAATACAAAGGCCTAAGTTCCAGTATCTGGAAGTTCACCTTTTTTCTGAATCACCAGCTGTATCTTCTGCAGGTGGATTCTCTGATCTATTTCTCTGCATGTTGCCAAAAAAGTTGAGGAGAATTTGCAGAATTGAGAAATATTGAGGGTTATTTTTTTTTTTTTTTGAAGCCTAGCAGTGTGTTTCTTAGGTGTTTACCCCACTGTAGTTTCTTAGGCTACAATCGACTAGACTTGCTATTTTTATTTCACATTTATTGCAAAGAGCTTTGGCCTGTGCCATTTGTTCTGTCTTGGATTGTCTTTACGTCTAGGCAGATTTTTTCTTGGATGCTCTTCATTTCTCTTTACTGATTGATATTACTTTCTTGTGGGAAATAAATGCAGTTTTCACCAGCCCTGAAAGTGCACCCTGTACGTTGATAACTCAAGACCACTCTCTGCAATCACTGCTTTTTGCCTTGCTTACCAGGTAACCCTCAGGCACTGAATTCACTCTGAAATAAGTGGACCTCATATGTGTGCAAAATTCACCCAGCTCTGAATTATCACACTGGTCCATGGTCTGATCTGGAAGTGGTGAAGACAGGCCTTTCCCAGGACACACTGATAGCCTGATTGTTCTGAGCAAGTTTATCTAGTTTTTTTTTAATGTCCCTGCAAGATCACTAATGATGATGGGCCATTTGTTCCTCCTTCTTTCTGCTCTCTGCAATGCTGCTTCCCTTGGGAAACGCATGGCAGCAGCGCTTTTTGACATGACAATAAAAATGACCCTACCGCATTGCCATTTATTCATTTGCGATGCCTTACATGTCAAACACCATAGGGCTGGAAAAAAGACTCTCCATGTTTAATATTATTAACTCAGTTTTATTCCAGTATTAAAACATTATTTATTTACAGGACTAAATGAGAACTTCATACAATACTGATGGACCATTATTCTTCCACAGATTTTCCCCTTTTCCCATGCACAGACACAAGCTGCCTTTTGGTCTTGATTTGTACAGTGAGAACCAGTCATTTTCTGCTAGTTTTCCAGTCAATTGAGGGAAGGACACTGTATTCAGTGTGCTCTAATGGGTCAAAGTCCCTTGCATTGTCTTTGCTTTAATGAACTTCTGTGAGAACCCAACATGCTTTAAGAATTTCTCTCTCTGCTGAGAACCTTTGATTAGCCACTTTTGTTTACGTTCTTTATTTTTAACCTTAGTTTAGATACATCCACAGAGTAATCAATAGGGGAAAGAATTACTGCCTTTCCTCAGTAGTAGACTTCATCAGGCAGTTGAATTTGCAGATGACCCCATTTTCTTTGTCAAGTAAAACTAGCAGTCAAAGGGATATATAACAAAGGGTAGCACCTTACATTTACCATCATGTTTCCGCCACTGTCAAGCCTGATATAGGAAAAAGAACTGATTTATATCTTTGTGACAGCAATTTTGTTGATATAACCAAATGTGTTTTTTCTAGGCATTTCAGTACGGAATACTATAGAGTCGCTATTAGTTCTGATGGATCAAAGGAGAAGCAACTTATTTCAATGAGAATATGAAAACGCACTCTTTCTAGCAGTATTACAGCAATAATGAGACACGTGTCCCCTCACCAAGGTCTCAGCCAACAGCTTAACCCCCTTCTCCACTATACCATGAACAGAGCAAATGCTGACATTTTCTTCAAAGAACTGATCATGAAACCTGCTCTTGAAATAACTTCTCAGTACGTTTACAGAACTATACAAAGACAAAGTTGTTTGTGTTCTATTCATGGTAGTCCAAATTGCAAAAAATGTGAGGAAGGATGAAATTTTGAGCTGAAAATAAAAACCAGCAGAATTCCTGCTGACTTCCTGGGGGCTGGAAACTTCACAATCACTCTCTAAATATGTAATCTATGGTCACAATAAAAGAGTGGGGTGTTTAAGTAATAGAATTCTTAAAATGATTGCCACAAAAATAGAGACTGGCCATGTATCATCATGACCAGCTCTCTTTCAGAAAAATTACGTAGCAAGATCAACGTGAAGTCTTAACTGATGCCCTAATTTGGTAGTAGTACAAGAAATGAAACATCCTTCAAAGTTCACTCAGCAAAAACACTTGTTTCTCCCTTTGCTAAAGGGCCTCCTACCGTTACACTGTAGAGTGGATCAGTTAAGACAAGCTTCTTTTTAAACTTAGAGAGGTGCAAATCCCTTTGCCTTTTGTGAGAAGAAAAAATCTTTTAACTGGAAGAAAGAGAATGAATGTCGATGACGTGTCATCTGATGGTGATCTATATCTATTGATACAGATTTATTACCAAATTCCGCCCCCCCCCCAAAAGATAAATTTGTAGCGTTCCACTGATAATTGTATTTTTGGGATATGTGTATTAATAAACATCTAATTTTTTCACTAGTATTCACTGTCAAACTCTTTAAAAATGACATCTGAAAAAAGTAGAAGAGTCTGAGTGTTTATTCAATAACACTTTCTTTGTGTACTGCATTATCCATGCTGGACAATGGAAAGCATTTAAAAAATGCTGGTTTTGTAAGTCTGAAATGTGAGGAATCACAGGGAATATAAACAAACATGAATCTCTGACGCATATTAAAATTATAATTACACAGCATGTAACACGTGGATAAAATACTGACACCACAGCTATCACAGGAAATTATTGTTATTGTTATTATCACAGGATAATAATAATTATTATTATCAAAGGAATGTCATATCACTTAAAGGTGATACAAGTTTAAAATACACACCATACAGTAAACAAGATCAATAAAAAAAAAAATTAATCATCTTTATTTTGTGTTGCTAAATACTGTGCTGTCACCAGCACCTACAGTTGACTGTCACCACTTTCAGGACATTTCTACAGGTCTTTACAATATAACGCTAGCAACGCTTCCCACAGAAATGTGAACACCATAACCTACCACGTGGCATGTGGTAAACGGCATAAAGCAAGACTGACCTTTTGCTCCACGTATGAGGGAGCTTGATGAGGGCGTTTTTAGCCACTCCATCACCATGGCAAGTGAACTGCTTAGGTAATGTCTACAAGGAGAAGTCTACACATCTCAGTGCCTTCCTTTAACTAAGGAAGCATACGCTTTCAAAGGCAAATACAAACTTGAGCCAAACAGAGTGCAACTCAGAAGGTTCCCCCGTCATGTTCAACTGTTCGACTGTGACCTTCATTCAGCAACAGTATTATTAGCTTTATGTAGGCTTAAAAATTAATAAAGAAATTTGTGCTTAAGCTATACTAGCAGGTAAGCCATCGATTCTTCAAGCCTTAGAAGAACAATATTCTTGGACAGATCACAGAAAAGAAAACATTTGTTTCATCAGCTCCTACAAACACATTGAATTGAATTGAAGGCCCAAATTATACCCATGTAAAAAATGTTTTCCAGACCAAGGTTTCTTTGGCACATTTATAACCCATTGCTGAAAAAGGAACGTCACATATGTTATAAAATCTTTATAGACAGTTTTTAGAATGGCCACGTAAAAATTTTTAAAACGAACTTGTACACAGGTTAGTCACTCCTGCAAGTGAGTTTACAGTACCTAAATTAGTTGAAGGAACTATGTATTTCAGGTAGCTCAGTGCAGGCTGCGATGCAGCTGGGGAAGCAGTAAGATGTATATGGCTAGTTAGACCATGCTGTGCTCTATGTTTTAACTCCCACACATCTGGCATCAAGAAAGCTAACTAGCTGCAATACAGATTGGGTGAGCCCCAGTCTAGCTCATTTTACATTTGCACTAAGTCTATTTGATAACTGCACTGACGCTATACATGATCTGAAAGCGATAATAAATTCTATCTGTCCCCTTGATGAACAATTTTTATCCGTGGCTATTCCTGCTAGGAAACAAGATGAAATCTTATCACATGTTCCCTCTATCGAAGGGGATAGGAAAAAAATCTGTAAACTCAAATATGTGGACAGTGGAAGAGCAGGGTCTAGAGTTTCAGTATGAACAGGAATTAGGTCATTAAGGTCATGTCTACATATATCACAGAATCACAGAATCACAGAATGGTAGGGGTTGGAAGGGACCTCTGGAGATCATCTAGTCCAACCCCCTGCCACAGCAGGGTCACCTAGAGCAGGTTGCACAGGAATGTGTCCAGGCGGGTTTTGAATGTCTCCAGAGACGGAGACGCCAGCACCTCTCTGGGCAGCCTGTTCCAGTGCTCTGCCACCCTCAAAGGAAAGAAGTTCCTCCTCATGTTTAGGTGGAACTTCCTATGCTCAAGTTTGTGCCCATTACCTCTTGTCCTGTCCCTGGGAACCACTGAAAAGAGCCTGGCCCCATCCTCCTGACACCCACCCTTTAAGTATTTTTAAGTGTTGATAAGATCCCCCCTCAGTCGTCTTTTTTCCAGACTGAAAAGACCCAAGTCCCTCAGCCTTTCTGCATAAGAGAGATGTTCCAGTCCCCTCATCATCTTTGCTGTACCCCTAGCCCTTTACCCCCTAGCCCTTTGCTGTCCCCTCTCCAGCAGTTCCCTGTCCTTCTTGAACCGGGGAGCCCAGAACTGGACCCAGTGCTCCAGATGCAGCCTCACCAAGGCAGAGTAGAGGGGGAGGATGACCTCCCTCGACCTGCTGGCCACACTCTTCCTGATGCACCCCAGGATGCCATTGGCCTTCTTGGCCACAAGGGCACATTGCTGGCTCATGGTCATCCTGTTGTCCACCAGGACTCCCAGGTCTCTTTCCACACAGCTGCTCTCCAGCAGGTCAGCCCCCAACCTGTACTGGTGCATGGGGTTATTCCTCCCCAGGTGCAGCACCCTACACTTGCCCTTGTTGAATTTCATAAGGTTTCTCTCTGCCCAGCTCTCCAGCCTGTCCAGGTCTCGCTGTATGGCGGCACAGCCTTCCGGTGTGTCAGCCACCCCTCCCAGCTTTGTGTCATCGGCAAACTTGCTGAGGGTGCACTCTATCCCTTCATCCAGGTCATTGATGTATATATTGAAGAGGACTGGGCCCAGTACTGACCCCTGGGGAACACCACTTGTCACTGACCTCCAACTAGACTCTGTGCCCCTAATCACGACCCTCTGAGCTCCGTCTTTCAACCAATTTTCTATCCATCCCACTGTCCATTCATTCACCCACACTTCCTAAGCTTCCCTATGAGGATGCTGTGGGAGACCGTGTCAAAAGCCTTGCTGAAGGTAAGACAACATCCACTGCCTTCCCCTCATCTATCCATGAGTCATGCCACTGTAGAAGGCTATCAGATTAGTCAGACATGATTTCCCCTTGGTGAATATGTGTCAAACAGAATTAACATTGTCATTTACTGAGCTGGTAGGACATGAGGCAATATTTGATCAGGCACCAATGTAAAAAGATGCACAAAAATCTCAAAACACTAATGCGATCTCAGCCTCTGGAATGACTACTGCTTTTCCTTTGTTCTGCCTTCTTATGATGGAGTAAAGGAGTTAAATGCTTCAAGGAATTCAAGTGTCATTTGTCAATGAGATTCTTAGAGCAAGGCAAAAATTCAAATATTCCCATATTTCAGCTATAGACTGCATACAAAATGTGTGTAGCAAATGATGGTCTTCTTATTTGTTAACTTAGTCTCAGAGCTAATCTAGAATTTGGTAATGGAAGCAGATACGGAGTCAACAGTAACATACACGGATACATCACAAATGTGTAGGACTGTACGATAGCACAATATTTAGTACTAACTTAGTAAACTATTAGTTACAAATCCCACTGTTCCAGACCATCAGGTAGAAGTGTTAAAATAGAATGAGCCTGATTGACACCAATGAAAGATGCCATTACATAAACTGGATCTACTGTTACTCCGTCTTTTAGGTAACTTTTAATACACACAACCGATTGTTTAAAACACATCTTTACATAACAATATTTATGGTTTATTTGTAATATAAAGGATATAATCATATATATATATTAAACATGTATATTATATGAGCTTTGGTGATGTTCTAGACTGCAGACTCAGTAGCTTGAACATTTTAGTTCTTGCAATTTGATTCTGAGGATTAGTTATAGGGCTTCTTGTTCCTCCCATTACATATAATAATATAAAGAGAATGATTAATATTACATACACTCTCAGTATATAAATGGGTTTAGTCGCAGGGTGGGTACTCGTGATGACTGCTTGGGAAGGTGCGAAATCACCGGGTAGTAGAAAGTAACTTGTGTCACTATTATTTTTGTTATTATTATTGTTATTTTCCATTATTGTTCTATTAAACTACCTTTATCTCAGCCCACAAGTTTTTTTCCTTTCCTCTCCTTTTCTCCCTCTTTGCCCTTCCCTTCCTAGGGAAGAAAGGGGGGATGAGTGAGCTGCCAGCTGGGGTTAAACCATGGACAACATCTATGTTGTCATATTTGGTGCAGCTGACAAAGATAAGAATTTCACTGGCTTAGGAATGATAAGTAAGTGACTCATTTACACTATTTTTTTCTGTCTGCTATAAGAAATGGAAATTGATCAGTTAATCAAGAAATACCAAAAAGAAGACTGTATTTTCACCCATTTGTAGGGTGAGGCCATCATCTGGTAAAACCAGCATTATTTACTTCTTCAGTGAAATTTTGCATACAGAAGAAAAATCCCTTGGTTTTGATTCCAAAAATGAAGCAGAGAAAAATATTAAAATAAAATGCTAAACTCTCTGCAATACATATTTCACACTGCCAAAGACATATGCAACCATTTGCTGTTTCCTTACTGCTATAAAAAAGCAATTTATGAAAAATGACTGCTGACGCAAAAAAAAAAAGGCCAAATAAAAAAACCCAACCACCACTGAATAACAAGAACTACCGTAAAAGATGCCCAAAAAGTCCCCCACTGAATCACAAGCTCACCATAAGAGATATCATTCTCGGTTTATTTACATTTCTAAGCATGAACATTCATATTTCTTTATTCCATTCAGAACTTTTTTATAACTAAGGCCCCAAATCTACAACCAATAGAGTGCAGACACAGAAATTCCACTCCCTGCTGCCATTAGCAAGACTAGAAAGACCTATGACTCGATCCAAAGCCCAACAGTATCAGTGGGAAGTTTTTCTGCTTCCTTCAATGAGTTTAGAAAGGGCATCTGAGGTCAGCAAGCTGCACTCCTTATTCTGTCAGAAATTCCACTGAAGCAGTGCAGTATCAGCCTCCACATAATTACATACATCTTCTTCCTGGAACTGAGGTCAGTCACATTAATCGTATTTTCATGAGAAAACAACTTTTGGAATCAAGCTAGCTTTTAAAACAGAAACAAAATACATACTATACATTGGTTATGGCAATGTTTTGCACTACTCTAAAAAGATGCGCCGTTCAGTTTTTAAACTTTTCTATTACTACAGATGGAGTTTATAAAAATGCTTGTAAATTCTCACGTATCAGTTCTGATTCTTTTGTTATACATCAAAAGCACTAAGAAATAATAACGTCCTCAGGCTCACCTGAGGCAATGCACTTGGGCATACATTTTGGAAATAGAGACGGATTTATATCTATAGTCAATTAAGTGTTTTTCTCCATTTTTTAAAAGATCAAAAATATTGATAAATTACATCAACACATGATGCTGCATTTAAAACAGACATAACAGGGAAACATTTTCATCACTGCTGCAATTATCTAGAACTTCAATCATGGGCTACTAGAAAATATAATGAAAGGAAAATCATAAATAAAAACATTTTTTTCCAGGGTTTTTTTTGCTTCCCATATTTGTATTCTGATAATAGTGATAAAATAAATAAATAAATAAAAGAACATCATCGACAAATACTTCTACCAAGCATAGTATCCAGTCAATCTTGAATCAATGATACAATCCCAATATTAGAATATATTCATCATTTGTCGGACTGAGATTTGCAGCTTCACAAATCACGCTGTATCAGCAGTATTGAGAATGTCAGTCTCTCTCTTTTCCTCTGTAGTGGTTGGCTCTTCTTTTAATAAAACACTTAATTGTTTCTGTGCACATGAGAGGAAAAGTTCCAAACTATATAGGTTTCTCTGACGGACAACTTGATCAAGCTGTTGAAAAAAAAAAAAAAAGACAGATCAACTTTAAGAAAACCTGGAAATAAATGCCAGGGCTTGTCAGCAAAAACTCAATCATATTCAACAGAAAAATTCAACAACCAAATGTGACAACAACAAAAGAATCTAAGTAACTTCCATGTGTGCAATTTATTAATACCTTTTTAATGAAGCATTTGAGTTACTTCAAACTAAACTGTACATAAGGCTAAAAGTAACTTTCCAAGAGCTGTCAAATTCTGCACAAGTAATTTGAAAAAGCTAAAGTCCAGCTGCCACACTAGATAAATCCCCACAGCATCTTTTAAAATTGCAGCTGTTCCTTGTATAAAAGATACTGCTTCTGCTTTAAAATGAACACCACATACTATTATATATTCAAAAATTCAAACTCTACTGTTAATTTACGTGGCAGCATGTTTAAATAGTTCCCAGAGGAAAAGTGGTAATATTTTCTGCCTACTTTATTTATTCCAATGTTTTATTGGAGTCCCCTACTGTCAAACAATGTGATCTATATACTTACTTGTAGTAAAGACAATGGGCCTTTCTTCCCCACCAGAAAAGATAAGAACACAATAACAAGACGTGGCAGGTTATGTCATACAAGTGATATAAAAATACAGTTTGCCAAAAGATATTTGATTTTTCTTAATATCATAACGTTAATAAATAAAATGCACTGCAGAATTCCTTTCATTTGAATTTTCAAGTTCAAATGTCAAACAAATAATGTCACAATTGGGAGATGTTCTCAACTGGACTATCCTTCAATCAGCCACAAATTCAACTAAATACGCGCATAACAATGACATAGGGTGAGACTGAAAGGTAGTGGTACAAGACTAATAAGACATAAAAGTTATGCCACTCAAGAGAAAGGAAGTAATGGAATTTGGACCAAGTCCAGCTCCACGCTGTTGTGCATGAGTCCATAAGCAACATCTCAAGCTCTGTAACACCAGCAAAATCCTAATGTGAGGCCACATGGCCCTAGCAGACGAGAGCAACTAGTCTAGCAGACTGTTGGCAACCATCTGCAAATGGTGATATTTTTTCAAAAAACATACTGTACCTCATATGTCTGGCACTCACAGCTTTAATTATAGCGTGCAACAAAAACTCTGATGCTATGGTATCTCTCTGCACGTATACGCTCATCATTCAGCAGCCCAGTTAGTTGCTCTAACAATCACTTGAATGGACATATTGTTTTATAACAGATAAACTTTTTAAAAAATATCAATACAGAATGCAAGGCAAAGTTAGAGATACCTTCCCACTTCACTTTGAAAATGCACTCGGGGTACAGTTGCAGTGCTGTGACTGAGTACACAAAGGCAAACATTTTTATGACCCTGTGCTTTGCTGCTCTCCAAGTTCCTCTAACATGCAAAACCAGGCTCCGATAGTTCGAATATTTTGACGTTTTGTTTCGACAGAGATGAATGTGTAAAGCCTAGTCACAAGGGGAATACACACATATTTTTACTAGAAGCCACACAATTATAAAACTATCCTTCAGTAATGTCTGCTTGCACTTCTTTTTGCCCTACAAATTTCCACCTGTTGTGCAAATTTTTGCATCTCTTAGCAAAAGCAGAGATTACTACACCATACATTGCCTGATGTGAACCTAGCCCACTGAGCTACAACAGATTTTAAAGCAGATCTAGTTAAAAAAAAATTCTGAAAAGTCTGCTCTTGGAATATTTAAGTACAGCTGCTACTAACAAGAAAATGAAAGATTTAGAAACGTGAAGCTAAGCTCTGAAGAAGCTGTATCTAGAAAAGACAGCCTAGAAGAAACGAACAACATAAACACACTGTTGTGATCGTGTATTTCTTCTGATTTGAAAGGTATCTTGCCTCCTTCCTCGTCTCTGGTCCAAAATATAAAGAACATTTTGCACGGGGAAGCTTGCAGATGTTTTTGTGCTGTGACCCGTATTTCTCTGGGGAATGGGCAGATATAGTGCAATTCACATAAAATCATCTGCTACGTCTTCAGAAAGAACATGAGAAACCTCTTTCTCTAAACATATTATGTCATCAAATTCTGCTGCTTCTGGTAGACGTATCAGTTGGAGGAGCTTAGCGTAAAACTGATTTTCAATGGTTTCTTTTTATTGCATATTATACCATCTACACTCCTAGATAGTTCTTTATTGAGCTTTACCCAAGAGCTTTGCCTAAACTCTCCATTTTCTTTTCTTGCAGATTCTACTTTAAAGAGATCAAAGTAGCTCGCCAGATGTGTGTTCTGATATACTGCTGTTAACTTTCTTTACCAAGGCAGCAATCTCAAATTGTATACTGTTAAATTTATTTCACCAAGTACTAATGTAAATGTTGAACAGGTGTAGTGATTGGCTGCAATAGGAACAAAACAGAATTTCTTCAGGCTTGAGAGAGATTTTATAAGTTTCAAACAAATTAAGTACACGTTTGGGGAGTCTTTGTTGAACTCAAGTGGTTACTTGGTAGTCTCCCTTTGTCAATAAGAAACGTTTATTGCTTGCATAAGGTTTATGTGAATTCAATAACACGAAAGTTCAGAATTCAGTTGCCCCTTGTCTCCTCAGTTTATGTATAAGCTTTACCTTGAGCAGCACTTTTTAAAATTCTTCCATGCTACAGTAAGTGACAAAACACTCTGAAAAGACTTGGGATCTTCACATAACGCAAAACGAGAAGCAGTGAAATTATGCTGGCTTTGAAAATGGTACATTTGAATGTATTCAGAAGGAGAACGTTCCCATTAATGGAGAAATTGACTGGGAAATAGAAACAAATCCAATGAAGCCTTGTTATATAATATATTGTTTAATGAAGTGTTACCAACAGACACTTTCTTTGAACGGTGCTTCAACATTGCTGTGCTTCTGCTTGCATAACATACCATGAGATGTGAAAATATATAAGTAATGCATTTTAAATTTTGTTTTTCTAAACAGTCTTCCCTCTGTATTTTTAGACCCTGTTCACTTCATGGAATGATGTCATTATTTAAGCAGACAGAAATGGACATCTGGCAAATTCAAACTGAACATGACTCATATGCAAACGTCATCAGTATGAATATTATATTAGGGATGGAGCATTCGCACAACCAACCCAACCCAACTGTTCTAATTCTGGAGGTTCTGAAAAATACACCGTGTTGGTCCAGATCTACCACATGGGAGGGCAATTTTCTACATCACACCATCACTTGTTGTTAGTACTAATCAATGTTCTCTTCCACCATATGAAATCTATCCAGTTCAAAGTTCCCAATTCTGCACAGCTTTAATTAGCTCAAAAATTTAATATTCCTGAACTTCATTATTTTAAGTTAGTCAACAGTATCTTTTTAACTCTGTACCAATCTTTTTTTTTTTTTTAAGAGCCACAGGTTAATTCTCTATGTTCTTGTATATAACCTACTAAGGAACTGGCTATACAAGATTTGCAAAAGCAGTTCCTGAACTCCATAGGGTCTACACCACTCCCAAAATTCTCACAATCACTGAGAGACATTCATTTTCCAAAAATGAGCTGATTCTTGCAGGACATTCTAACACATTCACTGATGCTTTTTCCCTTCTCTTTAATCCTCCAGTCCACTTTTGAGGTCTAAGTGTGATTCCACCATCCTTCTGGCCAAAGATGACAGCATGAGACTCCCTGTGGGGTCCCGCCTCAGTCATATCCTTAGACCACCCAGAATGATGTGCCTTTGAGCCACACAAGGCATGCCCTGAAGGGAGGCATAGGCCTCAGCAGAACTCCTGTCACTGGATGCAAGAATTTGACTTGGGAAATAAAAAGAAGGGCTCAAACATAACTGTGCAGAATACTGCCACGGGGTGACTACTTTCATCCCAGGCTCCTCTGTTTTACTTAAGTTGATCCATCTTCCCCTGCATTGCTTCATAAACCCATAGCTCAAATCAAAGTTAACAATTATTCTTAGCTCTACATTTTCTTAGCTTTTATCATACAGCTCAAATTTTCTGCAAAATGGAATGGAAGTCTACATGGCCAATGTCTAAAGTAGAAAATAGTTTCTTACACAAATAACTGAGCATGCACATCCTCCATATTTTACCCTTGTAACATCTACCTGCAAATAGATATATTTTCATGGTATACGTGCTTAGCATCCTCTACTGACTATTCTCCAACGCATTACACATTTCAAATTGCTATAAGAGAAACACAGTAAGAATTCTATAAATAACTACTACTTCAGAATTACATTATCCATTACTAGTAACTAATAAAATATCTTATGGAAAATATAATTTTAGGTTTAGCACTGAAGATTTAAGGATGCAATTCTGATTTCCCCATAGTAAAGATATGTTTTGTTATTAATCTCACTGTGGGCTGAAGTTCACACAGAAAAGGGAAGAAAGCAAATTTAATGTTAAATGTGGTTCTTCAGTCTTCCCTTTTGTATAAACTTTAAGATGTTTAAAAGTTTATTTTTCAAAACTATTTCTCAGACAATACTGTTTTCCAATACCAAAAATATTTGTAGCTGTAGAAAATGGTAGCTTCATTTATACAAATACATATTGAACAGTTTAACTGTACTTCAAATGACAGTATGATGATTAATGATCAAAGTATTCAAATGCAGTTCAGCTCACTATTCTAGGCCTGTAATATTAACAGAAGTAAAAGTTGCAATCTTCTTTTTATTATGAGATTCAACAAATACAACGGCCAAAGATTAAAAAAGAACACAGATGTTGAGTAAAAACTTTTTAATTTTACTTTTATTACTGGTATTTTTTGTAGTTGTTCACACATATGTACACTGTAAAATAAATAAAAAATAATCATGCCATTATAACTTAATGAAGCAGAGCTATTTCCCTTAAAGATCGTAAAATAAGAAATCAGCTTTTGAGTCCTGCTGATTTCTTATGAAACTCATGCAAAGAAGTACACCGAGAAAAAAATCCAGCACGGTGATATATGTGTTTGTATTTGTTCATAAAGGATGGGGGTTGAGAGGAAGCTTTCAAATCCTGAAAAGCATCCTTGTCACTCAGTCAAAGAAAATCACGTTCATGCAAAGACAGGAAATTTCAAATGCAAAATGAATGTTTAGGGGAATTGAAAACACAGAGATTGATGTGATGTAAGAGTACGTGTTCTAAAGATTGAGTTTGGCAGGTCTAGATTAGTGAGGCTGATATAAAGGTTTTCTATTTATTTAGTGTTTATAACTAGGTGCTTGTTAGCTGCTGAATAGGATTCATTGCTAAGGTAATTCTTTGAAGTTGAATATTGATTCACCACAAGTCATTATTTACAGACATCATCATTGCATCATTAGATTTTTTTCAAAGGACTAGTAATATGAGCAATCCTACATATTTCCTATCTCCTTTCTAAGTAATGTTCAGTAGAAAGGGGACCTTTTAACATTGTAGGTAAAAGCAATCAAGATTTTGTTGTAATATTTGTCAAAGTTTATCTTCTTTTATTTAGGCTTCATTTCCCTACGTATTTTCATTACCGATAAATGTACCAAAGCTTTTTCTATTCGCTGTTTGCAAACTAATTCCTATTTCTTATTTTTCTATATGGTTTTGTATTACACGAATTTAATAACTAAAACCCTTTTTTTCTAAATAACCCAGTAAATATAAATTAAAGAATGATGATAAACCTACTTCAGATTATGATTTTTTGATAAGTTCATTAAATGTCCTCATTTTGCAGAAAACTAATATAAGCCTAAATTAACAATAAAGTCAACTTACATGAAAAGACTCTGAAATAATTTTTCATTTTATTCTATAGTTTTAACTTAGCATTTTTTGATCAACGCTTAGATGGATGTGTCCATGGAAAACAGAATACTTAAAGACAAGGAGAAAAAAATTCAAGTCCTTTTGAAAACAGTGGAATCACGAATATACTTTAGTTAACTATAAGGAAGAATTTATTATGACTCTTTAATTTTTTCATAAATGTAAATAATTTACTAAAAAATTCTGTCAGTGGCACTCTTTCCTCTTTGCAGGGACTCACCCCACAGAGCCAATGTGATGTTAAAAATATACTGGGCTGCTCATGGAGCAGTTAATCAAGATGTAAAACAACTGCTTGCTCAGAATCAACCACTGATGTTGCCATTGAATTCACATTTAGGTATTTCTCTTTGGCCTAATTATACGTACATCTGTAATAATATGTAATATTTTCTTTAAAACATTTTAGCATGTCTGCCTTATAAAATACAGTTATGGTCTTTCTGAACAATTGTTTGAACCTCAGTGCTAAGAGGATAAGTGACTGCATTTCAAACCTGTAGCCATTTTTTAAACATTTTTAAAGAAAAATTATTTCTGAAAAATTATGGGTTTTCTTGTATGATTAAAATCTTAGTTTTTGCAGACTCCTTCTGCCCCCATTCGTGGTGCACAATAATCCATTGAAATGGAGTATTGCAACTTTGTGTGACGATTCTTCGCATGTCCTGTACTGCATATCAGTGTTCAGCAGAGCATTACAGTGTAATTACAGACTCATAAGCATCTTCTCACATTTTGATCGGTAGATGTCCCTCTTTGAGGAAAAGTCAAAGATGAGGGGTTTGTTTTCTACAATTTTTATGATGTGTAGGGTTTTTTTCAGTTTGCCCCACCCCCACCCCCAAATAATTCACACTAGTGAATGAGCCTGACATGATTCTGAAAAATCTTGTATTTGCAGGCGTTCAGCTATGTGATTATATTTCCTAGTAAAACTATGGGTTTAGAAAGCTTTCCCAGCGCACTAACATGAACTTCTCCCCACAGATTCAACAGAAGGCTTTAAAAAATTCCCTAGCACATTAAATAGGCCATATAAAAAAATATTGCCTCGAGGAACCTGCAAATCTGAGAGCTGGATGAGGAAACAATGAACTACTTCCTCTCATTTCTATAATGGATGAGAAGGAAAACAGATCCATATGGTGCATATGTGTAGCAGAGCTTATTTTAGAGTTAATCCCAGAACAGGACATTTTTGTCTGTCCACCTGTGAATTTCTACTATTGATAACACTTACTAAGTATATAAAAACAAGCTTCTTCATGGCTGTAATTTATACAGTATCTGCTACACATTAGAAAGCCATCAGTGTTCAAGACTGAACCTCTAGGAAAGAGTGATGTTTAATAAATTATATTGCCATGTGAAAATGTTTCTTTCTCCTTAAATAAATAATGCTGCAACTTCTAAACCTTAAGGATTTTATGCTCTGAACTTGATCAGTCAAACCATTAAAATAATACCATATGTTGGACACATCTTTAAAACAGATTTGCCTAGTCTGCCGAAGGTGGTGGGAAAACTCCCTGTCAAGCCTCCCAGAATCTCCACTGTCTCCCAGTTGGACACAGGAATGTAAGAAAATACTAACCTTCCTTCATATAAATAAGAGAAGGAAATTTGCTTTCAATCAAGGGAACTCAATTGAGTGCATAAAGGAACTAAAAATGATTGCAGCACCTGCTCAGACTACTGCAGAAGGTGAAAAATGGGCATTATTTAAACCCACAAAAATAAAAATGGAAATATTTAAGTGTAGAAACACATGAGCAACTTCTGGGCTAACCTATATACTTAACAGATTGGGAACATAGGATTCCTCAACCAAGTTATTTATGGCAATAACTTGGTCTGTTGCCATACACTAAATATATGGAGTTACCATAACGGCTACTATAATTGCCGATTGATCTAGCAATCAGATTCAACATACTTAAGACACACATACATATATATATGCAAACAGTATTTAAGCATCTTATATAGTGAAATGGACTTGTCTAATCTTACAAATTGACGCCCTGAAGCTGCAAACTTTTGGATGCAGGTAAAACTTTGACCACAGTAGGGCCTCTCCCACTATTAAAGGCACCCATGTATATTATGTAGACAGAAATCTCATTGATTTTTAAAGGTTTCCAAAACAAAAGCTTTTGAAAAAACTTGTTGAACTAGTAGAAGAGTGTCTTCCTTATGGCTTAATTTAAGATGCATGGAAAATGCTGATTAAATTAAAGGCGGAAGTCAGAATTTTTTTATACTGATTCCTTCCTCCTCAGTGTTGAGGAGTGATATGCCACTGTGCATCTACTGATATGCACAGCCTTTGACTGTTCTTTCCAAAATCACAGGATTTTATAATGCTAACATGAAAGCTGCAGGGAATTGCAAAGTTGTTAAAATTCACTTCTATTTACAGGCATTGAAAGAAAGTGCAGTCTGCCATTTCTGGTTCCCCCTTATGAAGAAATTTCTACTAAAACACACACACTATCTTCAGTGTCAATACATCCTGCTTCTCTTTCTAAATAAAAAACCCAACCAACCTATATCACCACCTTGTAGCCTTCTCTTGCTTAATGACTGAAGAGTATTAAGTAGACTACTTAAAACTTAGGAAAGCAAAAATCAGTTCCACTACTAAAATAAATAACAAAGCAATTAAATTTGGTACCTGTACATTAAAGCAAAAATGCATATATTTGAATTAATAAAAGTAGAGCAGGGAATTATTTTGCAGGCTGCTTGTAATGATTTATAGACTACAGGCTGAGTAACACTGGCTTAGACTGGGCTGGTTTCAAATAAACCCAACTTCCCACATGTTACGCCACACAGGACCAATTTATATTTTCCTCTAGGCAAGGTATTTTCTACTGGTTGTGAGAATAAAAAAAAAAAAGGCAAGAAATTATTTAAGCCGGACACAAATCATAGAGATACTGGTCATCCCCTATTTATTCAAAATACGTTTATGCTATCCCTGTTGATACTCAGCATCTTAACTCTCATCATAAGTCTGTGAATGCTATTATGATTGTTTTACAAATGAAGCCATGCGAGTGAATCTATACTGCATGTCTTCCTCAGCAAGATCTGATTCTACCTAGCATGGAACTCACCCTTGTCTGGAAAATCTCTGAATGATAATTGGTTAGCATTTGGCTTTGGTAAGTGAATGTATAGCTTCTGATATACATTAGATTACAGTCCCCACAAGGTAAGTGCAAAGCAGAAGACTAATTACAATGTAACTAAGGGCCATATTAATTACATCACTTCCTCTGATATGGAAGAAGGAACCAGAGATATACAACAGCACCTAAATAAAGGATTTGTAAGTGACTCAGTCTGCTTTCTATCCAGGCTTGTCAGATCCTTAGGCTTCATAGAGGGTAGAAGTCCTTACTAGCTCTTCTTTGATCTTGAACTGCTTTAAGTATCCAAGTCAGTCGTAGACACCACCACAGGCTGTTTTAATATGGCTACAAATGACTTGGCAGAGAATGCATGAGGCTTCTGTGGAGCTTCATAACTGTAAACTACCATCTCCCCAGCAAAGTCCATAAAGACTATTCGACTATGCTTCTGCAAAAGCCCTCAGTGCAGGGCTGGGTGCTGGATTTGGTACCAAAAATCTGCTTCATTTTTCAGTATGCATATATGTGTGTTCCAAACTAATCCAGGGTAAGCATATTTGGTTAAAAGCAACAGCAATCTTCCTACATATAAAAATTGTTATGGTTATCAAACCAAATAAAAACATCTTATCTGATGGGCTCATGGTGAATCATGCTCACAGAATTGCCTTGCAGTATTAAGATGGTATCTACAGAACTGGATTAATTAAGCCTAACTGAAAAGTAAACAGCAAATAAAGGCATTAATAACAACAGTATTTTTTATTACTGTCAGAGTGTATTTTACACTATAGGGAATAAGTATGTAAAATAAAAATAATCATTGCATCCTAAGTGTTTGCAGTGGATACAAACTGAAAAAACTACACTAATAATGTGCACAACTGGGTAACCATAGGGTAAATCTTTCCACAGTTGTATAACTGGTATTCCATTGCTATGAGTTCTCTCTAAATAACTACATCTAACACGATTCCTCACTAATAGGAGTTTCATGAGCACAATTTCCTTGCTTCTAAGAAGAAATAACATGTGGTTAATAATACACATCACAGAGAATCACTGTTTCAGACTGGGAGGTGAAAAACAATGTTATATACAAAGCTGAAACTACAGATAACATAAGGAGTCAAACTGTAGTTATTCTATTTAGATATCAAGGAGACTGCGGTTATATAACAATTATCTGAAAGTTCTTGTAAAATTGTGATACTATATGCCACTAGCTATCTCTAAAGCAAAGTGTCCCCTAACAACACATTGGAGTCTGGTACATACTGAAGTAGCATGAGAAAAATCCTACCTCAGCTTTGAGGAACACTTGATTTAACAGTCACATTTTCTGTTTTCATTTTAATGAAACTTTAAGATGTGACAGGATGAAACAGTATATACTTGAAGGCATAGGCAAAGATGGTATCACATGAAATACAGGTATCTTTCTAAAATTATTATTGTAGATTAAAGATGATGGATTCATATGAAGAAATTCAACAAGGAAAACCATTCTGCAGTGAATCTGTGATAAGTTCAGTGTTAAGTCAGTGGTAAGCATATATATGGACTTGCTTAGCTTTAATTAAGTTGATCATATTGAACTGATTAAACTTTGCATCTAGTACAAAGTAATGTGGATTACACTAACTTAAAAAAAAATTTACTTCTGCTGTGTTACCAAAACACCTAAATATACATACTCAAAAATGATGAATTAAGAAATGTCAGTGAAATACAAATCATTGGAATACAAATTTTACTAAAACATATAGGTGAATTTGAAAGGATAAGACAGAAAAATGAATAAAAGTTTTATTCTGTCAGGAATGACAAAATCTTCACCAAGTCTTCATCTTCAAAGCATTAACTTTTTCAGTCTAATAGACTATTAAATGTTTAACGTCCAAAATTCAGCTGACCCGCCTAAATTTCCCACTAGGATAGTAAAATAAGGGTATTCATGTCCATTCATACACATGGATCCACAGTTTTTTTCTACTATTTTTTTTTTATTAGCTTCTCTTAATCAATATAAAGCTCTGAATAAAATGCCTATGGGCAAGTCACGAGTTGCAGTAATAACGAGTAATCCCACACGTCTAATTGAGAACTTTGATTTTATTTTTTTTTTCTCTACTTAATCTCAAAACAGATTTTGACAAGCTGTACAGAATGCAAAATAACCAATCTCAAAACAAATGGTCTGGTTATAATTCTCAGATTTCCAGAAGCACAGTATAAAATACTGTTCAATTGTAACACTGAAGGATATATCAGGAATGATACAGGAGAGCCTCACTTACAGGGGACAGGAGGTGTGTAAAGATTCATCGCTTCCTCCTGTCACACACAGCTTTGCTAATGGACAACAGGAAGAAATATGGAAGTCTCTTCTGTTTCCTTATCAAATACTTGCAGAATAGAGGGACCCTGGATGACAAATGTTACGTTTCCCTGGACCTCAGGTGTTGCTGAATCACCTGATGATGTGAAAAACAACGCCACTGTCCACTGACGGATATATCTGTGTGTCATTAGTACAGCGTACACTGCAAATGTTTATCAATGTGAACAGTCTATATCCACAGAGCAAGTTGACTGATTGTGTGATTGCAGACCAAATCCAAAGTTGACATACCTCTTACAGTCATTATAATGATGCACACTGGATTAAAAACATGATACATCTAAATCACAAGAATAGTTCTGAAATAGTGTAGTAACCAGTCATCACACTGTTGAACATTATAGTTCAACCTGTTATTTTTTTCCCCTTTTGGCTTTGATAGCACAATATTTTCTCAGCAATAACACCACTTGATTTCAGTTTCAACTGGCATCTCGCCTGACTAAAGAGTAGAGGCATAATCTCAGTCTTTGTAGATTTATACAGTGAGGCACAAAAGGATATATGAACCAGTTTTAACTTAAGTAAAGAATCTCAAGCTCTGGCAATTTTACTCCAACGTAATTGCAAAAAACATACAATAGGTTATGTATGTAGTTTCAACTAAATTGCTTTCATCAGCATAATGATTACACAAGGAGTTTGAAAATTATAATTTCAGTTATTTAACAATTTCCTTTGGATTTTAATGAACCTAAGTAAGTGGCAGAGAACTGTATTTTCCCCCTTTCAAGGAAGAGTACTAAAATTTCCAGGAAATTAAAAATTCTCTTAAATGCATGATATTTCAGTACAGAGAAGTGGCAGAAAAATGCCTTAAGACCCTCTGAAGAAAAACGTCCAGTAGGATCTATAGATTGAAATACTACATTCCTCCATCAGAAACTATTTCATTTTAATATTTAGAAAGAACAATTTCAAAGTTTATGAACACTTAAAAGTTCAGGGAAAAACATCAGGCTCACTTCTGTATCACACGCAGTACACTGCTTCAGTATGCCTTATTCACAGAGGAGAAAAAGGAGAGCCAGGTGCACCAACTCATCTTACACTACAACTTTACATAAATCCCGTACTTAATCCTTTGGATTTATACCGCTCTTTGAGTTGGGTAGAGCAGCAGTGTGAAAATGCTCCTAAAGCCTCAATGTAAATGTTTCTTTAATCCTATTAAAGCCACAAAACAGGCCCAGCTGAAGGAGCGGGAAACTGAGCTAAAGAACTCTCAATGACCCCACCACTACTGTCTCTCTTGGCACTGACCTGTTGGTCACAAGTTCATCCTAGGCATGGCACAGATGTTCTGACATCAGTTTGATTCAGGACATCAATACGTGGACCCCTATAACACATACGTACAGACCAGATGGTGGTGTGTTTTGTAGTAACATGAAATCTTGCATTGGTAACTTAAAGCTGAATTATTAAAATAGTTGATACAGAAATTGAAGACAGGACTAAATGTTTTTAAATGCGACTTTGTTGCATTACACAGAACTTTGTGTTCCCCAAACATGGCATTGAATTCAGCCAAAAATGATACAGCTTTATTGCTTTTCTTTTAAAGTCAGAAGAAGGGGAGAAAAGTTAAAAGAAAAATGCTCAAGGTGACACCACACTTTAAAAACTGGGAAACTGGTCTGTTAAAATGTGTTGGTGGTAACATTTAGGGTTTGGACTCTCATTAATGTGGCCCCAGGGAAAATATAAACACTCTTTCTGAAATTAAACCTTGAGTTTGCCCACCGCAGTCTTGTTTTCAGCTTCGGCTGCTGGCACTTCAGCCTGCAATTGAGGCCTTGCATCAAATGCCAAGCTAAACATTCAGGAACAAGAATGGTAACGACACCCTATTTTGTTCTAAGTCATATTAAAATAGAGCAAGTATTAAAAAAAAGAAAAATTACTCATTTGAGATTATTAACTTAAAAGAAACTGATTTTCATAACCTCTCCCACTTGCACTTGTCTTCAAATAATAAACTTTCAGAAGAAAGCTGTGCTGGACGCTTGAAATCAAGCACGCTTGCAAAACAATAACATATATCAAAATTCTGATAATAACTGGCTCACATTGAAGGGCATAATTTTTACCTACAGGAACTGAAAAATAAATATTCTGGTTTTGATGCATGATTTTGCAAGTGACAACACAAATGGATCAACAAATGAAAGTCATCAATCTGTAACACAAGTTTTTCAAGAAGAGTTCTTCCTGTTTACAGTGATAAGATATAATAATATCAGAACCCTGCTACTGAAACATTTCATACCAGCATTTTTTTAAGTTCTCTCTCTTATTCCCACACACTGCATTCAAGGTGAGAGTTTGCTGGTCCAGCTATTAGTTTTTCCCTCTCTCTCTCTTCTGAGACTCTAGCAGTAGCCTTCTGTAATCTCTCAATGTAGACGGATTGAGAGCACCAGATAAAATGTAAGATACACCTTCTGTCCCAGGTAAGGAACAGGGATCTCTTGCCCAAGAAGGGAATGGTCAGCCCTGGCTATCCCACCCCCAGTTTCTGTAATGTCACATGACGCTTAGGTACTATCCCCTATATGGAAAACTGCAGTCTGGATCTATATGGGATGTATGGAGCATATTATATAGCCACTGCTCCAACACAATTCTCCTAGATGGGAATCTGGGTTGCAGATTAATCTGACTGAAAGTGTAGACTGTAACTGTGACTCAAAGCAGTGATTAAAGATAGCTTATCTGCCCCTGGAGAAATGGTAAATTTGAAGAACGTGAAGTTACCAGTATAGCAAGGAGACAGAGGAAAGGGTGCACCAGGACCTCTACCAGGTCTCCTGAGGAAATGTTCCACTACCAATGCACAGTGGTCACTTGAAGAATATGAGATTAAGATATACTCTAGACTTCTACCCAATATACTGAGTGAATTCCATTTTTTTTTTGTCTTTATTTTGAAAAGTAATCATTAAAATCAGCTCCACATTATGAATGACAAAGTGTGACCAAGTAGGTGCCAATTCATGGCCTAGCTTACATCACTCTGTAGACACCTCCCACCTTTATTTGCAGACTTGTTTGATTTTGGTCTGAAAGCATTAGATAAGCAGACACTGTGTGCTTGTCCTGGCTTTTCTGAAGTAATTGGAAAAAAGGCAGAGTACTGGATTCTTAAACTGCTCTAAGGTATGGCTGAAAAGGTTAACAGCAAACACCTTTTAACCATGCAAGCACATCAGTACTCAACATGAACTACATCAGCAGTCTTCTTGGGACCATAAAGTCAACTATATATTTTGAAAACCTGCAGATTATACGTGTACAGACTAGTTACTATACACTGAAGATATCATACTAGTTTCTAGTAACAGTTATTTCGTGTTCAATCTAAGACATTAGTAGGTATTTCAGAAGCCTTTCAAAGCATAACATTTCACATTCACATGCAGTACACTTCCAAAAGGCAAGTAAGGGGTTTCTTTTACTTCCACTCATCCTCATGCCAATTAGTTGTATAAATATATACTTTATTAGAAATAGTGAATAATTTTGCAAGTTTACTTAAGGAAAAAAAAAAAACAAACCTGGATGGGCACAGTTGAGAAGTTTAGGCAATATAAATAAAGAATTAATTTAAAATCTAAATATGATTATCACCCCAAGAATCTGACCTCTTATAGTTTACTTATGGATTTAAAGCTACATTAGGATTCAAGTTCCAAGAGGAGATTTTGCTGAGTTGCAATGGCTACTGCCAATAGATGTATCACAAAAGTAGGTACCATCATGCATGTACAGAAGCACGGAAAGGAAAGCAAAGGTGCAGTCAATGAGAGAAGGTGAAGGAATTGTCAGCTAAATAAAGCTGAAAACTGTTACTTCTATAATAAATGTCTAGAAGGCAACCAATTTAATAATTTCAGAACAGACAAAATATAGATAAGCAATAGCTGAACTCTATGTCAACTCTTACTTAGATAGAAAGCCAAAATGCTATAAAAATTGCTTTAATTGCAATGTGCCACAATTACGGTAATAAGCTTGAAGACTGATGTATGGGTAAGATGAAAATTGTTCCAGCCTTGTGACATTTCCTCAGTGTCAGAAACACCAATTACATAGACAGATTTTTCTACAGAGATAATGTCACCTTCGAAAGTAGAAAATTAACAGAAATAGCAAGGAAAAAAAACACAGACTTTCATCTGTCTGATAACAGGGGCCAATAAGCTATTGCAATTTTCTATTTAAGTGATGTTTGGAAGTGTTTTCTGGTAATAATAGTGTCTTCAAATGACTTTTTACAATCACAGCCAGTTTAAGCTACTGGACAGACATCTTATTTCTCTTCTACTGTGCTGATCTTCCCCATTAATTTGACCTAATCCTTAATATAAAAAGGGTTATAAACAAGGTCGTTATGAAGACTATATGACCTATAAGTGAACTATGACATTTTTGCCAATATTGTAAAGACCTAAAATATTATTTTAACTGCAGCACTAAAATATGTAAAGGGACGACTTTTAGTCTGATTTGTTTAAGAAAAGCTTCATTGACCATTTTCTGGGATAGTTTTGATGGATGAATAGCAGGACAACTATGTAGAGGTACACATATCTTCTCACAAGGTCAGTCTTTAGGAGTGAATTGCAGACAGTTCCTCAGACAATTTGAACAAACCAAAGGAATTTGTTGCCTCTCCTCAACAGGGTGGATAAATCTAATTAAAGTGAACATTCACCCTGAGCTTCAAGCCTTCTTTTGCAGTCTTTACCTTGACTAATTTAATGCAAGATATTACTTTTCATCACAAAATCTTAACCACAAAATCACAAAAATATTAAAGAATGATGAACCTTGTACACAGAGGCATCTTTCACCATGTCTTCCAAAACTATCTCTTTCTGAAAAAGTTTTGAGATGTCTTGTCAAAAATGTTGCCATCACTACTATCTCAAATTATTATTTTTTTAAACTGATGAATGTTATTTCAAAAAACAGCTTAGCCCTTAGAATATTCCCTAACAAATCCTCGCCGGTGCCAGTATCAGAAAAATGTGCTGATAAGGAAGACCCACTGTTCCCCGGGGAATATGAACTGAGAAGGTAAGCAAATCTGAAAATCTAATTTACAAATGGAGAATGAGTGGGCATTTATACTTAATGCCTCTACAGATTATTTTGAGAGTGATCTTTATGTAAGGTATCATTTGGTTAGTATCAGTAGAAATATCAGCACTTCTTTCCAGTTTTAAGTCCTTTAATTACCTTTTTCCATTTCTATTATTTTACTTTACTAATAAAAGTTAATTAACATTGTTTAATTCTTTGTTCTTGAAGGTAAACAAAGCTAAAAATGCAAAATCAGAATTGAAAATGCTTGTAATAACTTGTTTCATAGTAAAAAGGAACCCCAAAGATATTCAAATTTTACATAATAAAGGCACAAAAATACCCACTGCCCTGCTTTGTTGGACAAGTTCACAATTGTTAATTAAAAGCCAGATACAGTAATTCCAACCCACACAGTAAGCTACTTTTTGCAACAGTCAAAAGCATAAACCTAAACCAAGATTATGTTTGACATAACCATGACAATATCTGGCCATTCATATTGGACTTTAGAGACTTTATATGTTCTTTAGCACATCACTACCCTTAATAGGCCACGCTTTTCTGAACTGACTGATGATTCAGGATACCAACCAACGTCACCTTTAAAAAAAAAAAAAAAAAAAAAGGCCTGATTTTGTTTTGTTAACTGAACATTTAATAAAGTAAAATGTTTCAGTTTCTAAAGTCAGAAACTGAAGTCTCAACTGGAAATCTTAGTCTAAACACTAAATACATGATAACTTCTCTGCATGGAATGTTTACCCTTGTCCATTTCTATGGTTTTTATTGCTCTTACTTAGCCTGTTTCCTTTACTGCTTTTGTAAAGAAATCCTCTTCCTTCTTGTTCACTCTCCTTTCTGGGCTGTTAGACAATTTTATTTATTGGGGAAATTCTGTGTGCTAAGCAGTAAAAATAAGGCTTTTAGTTCCAGACACATTATTAATAGGATCATCTGCCTATAATTACTTTACTCAGATTTTAGAACAGTTATGTGATGTTGACAGTACACATGGAGAGTCATTAATAAAAACATAATTGATCCTTCATTTTAGGTTTGGTTTTGTTGTGGTTTTTTTTTGGTTGGTTGTTTTTTTTTTTTATAGAATACTTCCGTTTTGTTTTGAAAATACTAGATACTTCTCAATACTAGACTCCTCTAGAACCCTAGGTCTTTTAAATTTTCTCTGGTCTAGAAGCAATAAAAACAATTATCTGTGGTGCCAGTAAACAAGTATTGAACATAAACTACTATTACACTCTCTTTTATAAGCGTATGACTCAAATAATAGCCAGGTGATGGGATTTGAGAAAGCAGATAGCTTTGAAGAATATCCAGCCACTCATGTATTTCTATTTTGAAAGGATACAATAAAGACATTTTCTGTGAAAACTGCAAAGAAAATACTTCATATATTAGGGAAAAAATCTACATAGACAAGGCTTACAGCAATCGTAACATAGATCATCTTCCACAACCTATATTTGTAAAGGTGCTTTCAAGATAGATTTTATAGGCTTTATAGCTGAACTAAAAAATCAAAGGTAAAAAAAAAAATCAATTCTAGAAGCGCATTCATGATAAATCAAATCTGTAGGAATATATGTAATTACGAAATGTAACACATGGAACTTCAAAGAAACTGAAATGGGATTTTGTACCATAAACAAACCCAAAAAATAGTGTACAAGATAGAAGAATACTCAGAAGGCCAAAACAAAGTCTAGTTGTTTTCTTCAGACAAAATAAACATACAAAATACACTCCACAAATCTAGTACATTATTAAAAATAAACCTGATACAGAAGAATGGCCATGCAGAAAATTAGGTGTGTTAATCTGATTTACTCCTAGATGTTTCCTGCTGTCCTGGGTATAACTTGGTCACTATTTTTCTTCCCTTAAAAAGCATTGAGATGCCAATTCATCTGTGCACAGAATGAAATGCACAATTCCCTTTCCAGTGTTAAATTTTGTTTCTTTCCAGAATAATCCCACTGAAGCTGGGAAAGTGTATGACTTGCACTTTAAAGTACAGCCCAAGATGAGCTGACCCGCTATAAATGTGTGTTAATAGGGTAAACTGTCGTATTTTCCAAATATTCCAAGTCTTTTTCAGAAAAGAGCAAAAATATTTCCACTTCTTCTAGTTACATGGTAAATAGCTAAGCTGACTGTCCCAGCACATACCAAGAACCCATAGAGGTAACCTCCCACGCATCTCACTGGCTGGACAAAACTGCACAGAAAGCACCTGGTCAGGGAGGCAGGAAATGGGCCTGAAATTCTAGTTTCCAAAAGTAGTTGTATTATTACCAAACTAAAGGAATAATTTCTCTATACAAAGCCAGGGGAGAAGCTTGCCAGCTTTTTCTTCACTTTACAGTAAGACAGACATAGCTTATACCAGCTTGCCAGTGATTCTTAAATATAAATAAAATACTGTTGTTGAAATAGGCCCTTAGTTTCCATAATATGGAAAAATATGATCTATTAAATACTAAACCCAAAAAATATCTCATTTGGATATTTGCAATTCTGAAGTGTGCACTTATATTTTGGTAAATATTAGTCAGAGAAACGCAATGTTTAGTTATGCTTTCTTCTAAAGGTTATGAAGCACAGCTGCACAAATCATATGGGAACACACAGTAGTACACTGAATTTCATTACAATGGTTACATCTTTGCTCACAGCTTCTGTCCCTTTAATTAAGATGGGAGTAAGTTTGTGAGAAGTGTCTTTCAGGGAAACATGGGCCACATAAAAACAAGTCTGCCATTCAAATGATTACTTCAGTCCTAACACGTAAGCTTTCCCTTGTAGGCCAAAATATGCCCTTTCAAGTCCATGAGAGCTATGGACAGTGTAGCAGACAAAATCTGACTGCTTAATACAATTAGTTTTGTTGTCAGAAAACAAGCAGTAAGTTTTCCTGAAGGAAGATGAATGTCAATGTAAATAGGAAAAATTAAAATTTGCTTGCTGGCTGGTAGTAGTTCAGTAGCTACAAATATAAGAAATGTTTACCCTAAGCACTTATCTCATGAAGTAAATCTTTGCCATTTAGAAAATGTCTTCAAATAACCTATTCAGCACAGATTTATTTGGTAGAAAACGTTCTCTCTTGTGGCTTACTTTCCCCTGTGTATGCCAACTACAAGAATTCATTTTTTTTCTCTGTACAGCTAATAGTCACAAAAAGTAAAAAGTACATAAATGATTGGCACAACATTACAGTACTGCATTTTTGTCTGCTATAAACATGCAGACTGTGACATATGGAATGAATCTTTTTTGAAGCACTCAATAGCAATGAATAGGCAGTAAATTACTCAACTATGAGATTTATAAACAACTTTCAATCTGTAGCACTGACAATAAAAATACTGGAACTGGACAACAGAATACTTTTGTAGACCTTCATTCCACAAGAATTCCTAACATTTGTGTGATTTTAAGAGTTAACTATGCCTATTTTTTATCAAAAGGCAAATGGCATTTGCAGATTATGTAGAAGAAGTCTGAACACTGTCCAAGTCTGAATAAATATGAAGCAAAGAATTTCCTGACCTTTCTAACAACAAATAACTGAAAACAGATCTTAGTTTGAAGTACAGTAGTGACCAATTAACTGCTTTGATCATTAGAATTTTTATAAGACACCTGGAAATATTTTGTTTTTACTTCTATTGACTTCAGCTTTACTCAGTTTCTGGATAGTTTACAAGGACAGCGTCAACATGAAAAATCACATTTCTGCCTGAAAGTTTCATATCTACTTGTAAATAACCCCTAAGGGTGACTAAAAGTGAAATGCATTTGTAAAAACAACTCAAAACACTGTGCTACTTCTCTCAGTTTGCCTACTTTTCAGTTAACTGAACATAAGTGAAGGAACAACAGGAGACTGGAAGATGACTTGTCTGACTTTCCTCAGTTCAGCGTCGGTCAAGAGAGTGGCTAACTGCTGCACAATATACGAGCTGAATTCTTCCATTCCCAGCTCTACATCTCCACTGATGAGGCAAGTATTTTAGAAGTTGTGAGGCCTTACCTGCCCTGAGGTAGCCACTGGCAGAGAAGCAGGCATACAGAGAACAGGTAGGAAGCAAGTATGTTGGTGATATTCTTGAACTTTCTCATGCAAGAATGGTAGACATTAGGAGGAACTAAGACTCAGCCTGCACTCTCTGGGTGGCATTCTAGTTTGCATAGATGTCTCCTCTGACAGACATATACTTGCTTAATTCAATATTTCACAGCAGCCTAAAACTGGTAACATTTAAATGATCTGATATCTTGCGTTAGGAGCCTAGAAGAGCAGATTCTTTGACCGCTCTCCAGGGGGAAGAAATCCTTTCACAGCATAAATATGCCTTGAGTCCACCTCCTGCTGTCATAATAAAACAATTTCAATTTTTTCTTTTTTTTTTTCTTTTCTTTTTTTCTTTTTCTTCCTAAGGAAAGCTCAATGCAGTACTCTATATTTTCCTCTGAGTAAGGCTGCCTTCTGTGCAACTTTTGGATCTCAGAAAGCAACTGTATTTTTTTCAGTCGTGGCACTAAGAATATAATGAAAGTAATTTTGAAAATGGCTCCTGGGAGGTACTGTTTACCCTAAAAAAATCCTCATTATTTTCCACCAAAAAAAATGGTGTAACGCACGACAGCTACATAGCCTAGGGGATCCACAGCATGGGTAGCATGAACAGGGAATCAAAGAGGAATAACTACAGCAAGCTCTACTTGTTGCTGCAGCTGCTGACCATAAAGGAAGAGAGCAGTGAGGCTAATAACTTGGAATAATACCAAGTGCATTTATTCATCTAATCTTGCTATGGCTCTGTATCTTCCACGGAAAATACACAGAGTATATAGAGAGTAAAATTACTGAATACATAGGAACACCAATTCTAACCCTCCCAAACACAGGTTCATAGAGTTCGTCAGAGATGTTATCTTCTTTTTCTAAGTAAATCTCATTTACATTGCCTAACAAGATGTATGTTTCATGAACAAACGCATTCCAGGGAAATACAATATCTAAAACAGGCTGTCAAACTGATAAGCTTTTGCCATCATTATTTGTTTTCATTCCTGAAAATGTTTACAGAAATGCATTAAAGTAACATTTGACTCTCCTGGCCTGGATGATGTGCATATTACAAGTAGTTTTTACTTCTAAGTACCTGGTTTTAATTTCATCATTTCATTTAAAAAAAATTCTTAATGAAGGCCATGTACGTATTACTTCATGACATGAAAGCATAATGGATTTATTAAAAGCTCGGTTCTCCAAGATTCCTGAGAAAATTAAAAGCAGAAATATTTTGAATTAGACCTTGAATCATAATTTAATTTTTAGCATCCTACCACTTTCCACAAATCCTTCTTCTTTTTTTTTTTTTCTTTTCTGGTAGACAGAGAAGAGTTGATTCCATATATGCCAAAATAAGAACTCAAATTGGAAATGTCCATATTTAGTACTGAGGCAACAAATAGTACATGAACCACAGGTAGGTCCTACAAATGCGGTAGCTGCTGCTATTACACTGGTCCCCTTGAGGAAATGGAAAAAAAACAAGTGTCTCCTTTTGTACATCCCCATGATGTAGCTACAGCCACTGGATTTGGCATTTCTTACAGATGTTACCTTGTTTTGTTTTGTTTTTTAAAGATGTAAATTATTTTTACTCTCTTATTAACTTTGTTTTCATAACAAGAAAGCAAGAATAGGTTGTATGCCACATGTCAGTACATGTCAGCCCAATGTCCATCTAGTTCAGCATCTATCTTTACCAGAGGCAAACAGCAAGCACCTAGAAAAGAGTGTAACAGGAGAAGCGTCCACTGACACAGCTACTACCACACCCAGAGCAAAATATGTATGCATTTAAAAAATGGTCTTGATTGGAATCTTCTTCCAAAAAATTTGTTGGTTTTTTTTTTTTTTTTAAATAAAAATATCATTTTGATGCTAAGCATCTACAACATCTGGTGGCAAGGAGTTCAATGTTACGGGAAGAAGTATATCTACCTGCTTGTTTTGCAGGTGACATCTAACTGTATTTACTAGACCACTTTATATGACGTTATAAATGTCATATTTGAAGTATTGTTAATTGCAAGATTTCATGAATTTATTGTATGTTCAAATGCAAATGTGTTTGCATGCAAACAGAATGAACTGTGTGATCAGAAGACTCATTTGTATTGACCAAGTTAGAAGATAGCACTTTTCAGGCTTCCAGAGAAATAAGATCATAGGAATCTCTTGGAACAGACATAATGCAGCACTTCGCTTAAGAGACAAACATTTCTGAATGTTTGTATTTTTCCTTGGTTTTTATAAAGAATACTTTTACAATATGACAGCTAAACAAAAATCATCACCATGATAAAGCAAAATTCTACCATGTCCACAAAGCAAGTAAAAAAAATGTATAACTTTTATGTGTTTCAATTGCACAAAAGATCAAGTCAAATACAAAGTAGGGAGTAAACCCAAAACATGCTCTTGTGTACTGCTTTGTCCTGAAATATGCAAAAACCAAAACCATATGATACATTTTTTAAGAAGAAATTCCAATAAAATTGAAATGAATGGAAAATATTAACTTGCATCTTTGCATGTGTCAAACATCTATTTCAGAGAAACCCCCCTCTTAAGTATTTAAACAATGTCTTTCAATTAAGATGACAAAAAGTTATAAAAGTACCGAGAAAGTAGCAAGAGTTACGAGTTATCAATACAACAATGGTAATTTTGATAGTGTATCTTTAAATGTAAAAGTAAATATCAAGCAATAATTGCTTTATTAACACTTTATAAAGAAACTGAGACATAACTCGTATTTCCATACTTTAAGAAACAGAAGTGGTAGCAATTAATTTTCAACCTGTCTTAAATAATTCATATTCTAGTTTCAGTGATTTTTTTTTTCTTTTGTACTGCACTCCTCATGTTTGTGTTTATTCTGCTCTGCAGCAGCCATGTTGATTCAAATGATCCGACAGGTACAAAAATAAAGCAAATGAGAATTTGGACGTATTGAATATTAAATACAACTAAATCAAGCACCTCTTGCAACCTAGAAAAGGAGGAAATAGATCAAAACATCCAAAAAAAATATATGCTGCAAATTTGTAAGTAATACTAAGCTCCTTAATATATGGTTGGTATGTTGAAGGCAAGGAAGAGATTAAAAATCATTCACAGTTAACTTAATGCTAAAATGTAATTTAATGAATTTTCTACTTGAACCTTCTCTGAAAAGCAGCTTTATCCATTAAGTTGGGGACTGAAATTGTTGAAGGACTAAATGATGGGGACTAAACAACTGTTGAGGACTAAATTAATTGAAGGACAGGATCTGTTACTATTTTTGAGATTGGCTTCAGTTACCTTAAATATTTAACATTGTTGCTCTAGTTCAGTGTTTATAAAACTAGCTCTATATGGTTCTGGCAAATATTGATATTTTAAAGATTAATCAATTGTATTTTAAATCTTAACCACAAACAACTAAGTATCAGTCAAAGATTAAAAAACATAGTTGTAAAAACAAAAAAGGTGTGAAGCAGTGACCTACAGAGAGGACTACCTGGTTCCTACTGAAAGATCTTTTTTTAAACATTAAAGAATTAAAACAGAATAATGATGTATAACTAGAAATAAAAAATAGAAGGGCATTTCAGATGACGCGTGGAGAATAAATTGTAATTTACCTTCAATATAAAAAAGAAAAAAAAAATGTACTCTCACCTCAACAGAACTGAGATGAAACTAAGCATGCGATTGACAGATACTCAGTGCAACACACCTTCATGTTTCTGCTTCTACTTATTTCAACCTTTATTCTCTAAGATAGTATTCAGTAGATCTATATACCCATTCTAATTAGTCAAATTTATCTCACCAAACTTTCCTACAAAATTTATTGGAAACAGATTATATTGGAACAGAAAATTCTAGGCTAAAAATAGTTTTTTTTCAGTAGTTTTCCAGTGTTTTGGAAGCAGGAAGAATATGAATTAGAATCTCCTCCTCCTCTTTCCTTAAAATAAAAAAAAAAAAGTTTTATACACTTTATAAATTAAAAGTTGTTAGAAAAGATGTCACTAAAGAAATTCAGAAAACTACGGGAAATAAATATTTCTGTACCAAGATATTATTTCAGATCACCCTGGATCTAATCTATTCCAAATTAGTGTGAAGTCACCCTTTCAGAACCCAGTTCAATTATTTGACACTACTGGACATAATTATTTTAAAACACAAAATGCACAGTACTGTAGACATTAAAGAGTCAACCACAGGAATGGAAAAAAAAAAAAAGCTCAAAGAGAAAACAGTGCATAAATGTCTAGTACAAAATCTAGTATGAATAAATAACCAGCAAGAGAAAAAAAAAATCCAAGTAATTAAATAATTCAAAATGTCAAACGACCCCACAGTAAAAACACAGTAAAAACTGAAAGAGTAAGAATTACTGTAAAATAACTAGGAAAATTCAATTCAAGTTCTACGTTCCAGGATAAAGCTGACATTTTTGGCACGATTGTATTCCGATTAAAACTGAATGGGACTTTTACTGTTCATTTAAAGGAGTACTTGATAAAAGCTCCCTAAGCAAAAAGGGTCATAAAACACTTCATTGATGATTACAGAAAGAATTTCCAAACAATTCCATATGCAAAAATAATGAACAATGACACTAAGGCCACATTACAGAAGAGAACAAAACCTAGAAGAGCTAAAACCTCCCAACTTTGTGACCATGTTTTAATTGCTCTGTATGGATGCAGAACAAATGATCAGAAAATTATTACTACACTATTAGTTTGTCTCCTAAGGCTTTTACAGATATATACAATGGACATAAACACCAACTATCGGGAAAGTAATAACTGCACTGCTAGGACTCAATGATCCTCTGCTGAAGAAAGCAGTAAAGAAGCAGAAGTTAGAAGTGGTTGACCTTGTTACCAGAGGACTAGGGTAGAAAACATGTTAGGCAAAAAAAAGGCCCACACTGCCAAGGACTATTCTGGCCCCTACAGTATCTCCATCTAACAATAAATTCATGAACTGACTGATTCCTAATACAGCTCATTGGAAAAGGATTACTCTAAGTGCTTCAAAATGACACTTCTATGACCATTTGCGAAAGGAATTACATACAACAGCAAAAGATGGGTTTGATAACCCAAGAAGTCCATTCCAGTCTTATAACCTTCCTATTCTAGAAAATCTAGTTATAAGTAAAAGTATTTTCAGAAGCCAATGTGCAAAATCAGAGAATCTGACACAGAATAAACAGAACCCCCAGAACCATCACTGCATGTTTTTTTAAACTAACCGTGGACTTGTGAAATATCATATTTTAGTCAATAATTACTAAATTGCTGGGGCGATTTTTGTATGATGTATGTATGTATGATGTATGGCTAAGCTACGCATTCTTGCTTCAGTTCTCACTTATAAAAGACTAATGAGAGACGGTGATAGAAACTTTAAATTCTCTTTTGAATCCTGAGATGCAGTAGGTTACATGATTTCAGAACATGTCCTTTATAACTGTCAGAATAAAGACAATTTGAATTTGACCTTAAAAATCAAACTCTGTATTTCCTACTGTTCCTCCACTCCCCTACAAGATTTTAAGTTTACTAATCTTCATCAGCAATGTGTAGTAAAAAAAATAAAATAATTAAAACAAAAAAATTAGTAGACTTATACTGGCAACAGCTTTATCACATATTTTTTTACTGGACTCATTTGGTACTTTCTGATTTTGCGAAACAACTAAATTGGTCATCTTATTTTGTTTGCTTTTTAAATACGCAATACTGACAGAAAAAGGAAACCTGCTTGCATTTCAGTTGTCAATCTTAAAATGTAATACACCCTCCTTATAATTTATAAATTTAACAATAATTGTACCATACCTGCGTACAAAACCAAAACTGGTCCTTGCCTGGAATTCACCAAGTTTACATTCACAGTTTGAAACTTGAACTGAAAGTAGCAACTTAAACATTAACTATACAGCAGTGAATTGAGCATGAGACCACTTCTAGATTTTCTTTGTCTGATACTGAAATAGTTTTTACGGCAAAATTGTACAGTTCATGCCATCTGAAGTAAACAGGATCAATTACAGTGCATAAAATAAAGTATGCACGCATATTTTTGCAGGATCAGGTCTACAAGGATATTTTCCACTGGATAGTCCATTTTGACAACTAGATCAAAAGGTAATAGGTAATTTACTTTTCTTTCATATTTATTGCAGGGGAATTTTTTGCCTAGCTACGGTACAGCAGACCTTTGGCTCACAATAAGTTTAATGATACTAGCATATGCAACCAACAGGAAAGAAAAACAAAAAATACACATAAGCTAATTAAGTATAAATATTAATAATATACCGAATGGCCATCTTTTTCTTTATTCTATATGCAGTTATGGTATATAAAGCCTCACAGAGATTAGTAAAGGAATGTATAGGCAGTTGGACTAGAGGCAGTTGGACTAAATGGTCATTGTAGGTCCCTTCCAACTGAAGTATTCTATAATTCATATGGAAATATTTACTTCCCAGTACATTTCACTGCTGCAATGCTATTGGATCCAAGCACCATTTCACCTGCCAGAAACACAAAATGTTGCTTCACTACCTAGCTAAAATATTTTTTAAAAAATTAAAAAATAATCCCCACTAATTACTTGTTGGCATTGAAGATCTCAACTATTTCATTTGAAAACCCTGAACAGACCAAAATTCACTGAATTCAATCTTTTTACACTTTTTGAATTATTTAAAAATTGTTTTTATTAAGTTGCTTTTCTTGCTTTGTATCTGCAAATTAATTAAAAATAATCATCTCAGCCAGGCATATAAAACGCAAACATCTTTCAGGAATTGTCTTCACAGAACAGCAAGTACTAAACTCAACTGCATAAGAAGAAAAATCTGTAGATCCACATGGTGAATACAAAGGAAAAGCCAAAAAAACAACCTTTAGGAATGCTTTCATTACTTCAAAATAAGATTAAAAAGCAGGGTAGATTAATATACTGCAATACTGACTTTATTTTATTCAGATACTACCTTCCCTGCTATTTTACGTTTTATTTTCAAGCTTATATCCTATTCAGAAATTAACCGTTACTCCTGTAAATCAGCTGGCTTGGCTTCTCTCAAACCAATGGATTCTGAAAATTTACCTTTACTACCTTACAACAGTTCCTGTCTTCCTTCCACTCTACAGCTTCATGGACTGATGCATCTGGTACAGGCTGCACCTTGATTTCTTCACATCTTGGATCAGTGAAAGGAGACAGAGTGTGAGCAAACGACTCGGGCAAAGGTGTTGTCCAAACATTACTTTACACAGGAAGCTAACATACTTCTCTCATTCTTCCACTCACATATTTGGAATGCTTTTAACATACCTACAGAATTTCAGTCAATCTCGTAATTACATTGCACACAGGAGCAAACAACAAATGTGAAAGTTCCTTGGAACTTTGGGCCAAGCTATGTTTATATTCACTTGATTCAGCGCTAGCAAGCTGAAGCAGAGTGTTCAGTGAATGGGCCAAAGCCCCACATGAAGTTCATACGAACTGGAGCAGGGACAGGCCTAGCCTGTCTTTATATTCCTAGGAAAGCATCATTAACCCATTAATCAAGTCTTTAACCAAAAATATTACAAAAGCAATACAGTTCTACAGATCGGTGGTAGGAGACTGCTATGCCTCTGGCTCATAGTCCAGGGATCGCAGTTTGGGAATTGTAATACTAGGCCATAGCTTACATGCCATTAGACTCTACTTCTTGCCCTGATCTCCAGCAAACGCATGCTACCACATCAGCATGATGTATTAGCAAAACAAAACCATTAACCCTTAAAAAAACCCCAGAGTTAATAATGTGGAACCCCTTCATTCACACTCAGTATAAGAACAAACACTAGAATTTTTAAAGAATTAATGCAAAGACCTGGTAAATGCTTCCCAGTCCAATCAGTAACACAGGCACAGTGAGCCTCAATGGCTGGCCTATCTCATCTATTGTATCTTGGGCACTTCACGCGCCGAGGCCTGCCACAGTACTGCACGTTTTCAGAGCAGTCAGATGACTGAAGAACACAATGCAGGGCCAGAGGTTATAGGATTATGAACATCAGGCAACAAAAGACAATACTGACAAATGAGTTCGTGAATCTTCAGCTTACATCAAAACAGACAGACTTGGGATACTCATGGACAAGTGCTTCCTTACTCTTTACTCAACTCGCTCTAAGCAAACTGAAAGATTTTGCTTCCCTCTACATCCATGTCTCCTGGATATAGGAGGCACACATTACTGTGCTGTATCCATGCACTGGATACAAACCAAGAATAAACTTTAGTTTTATGACAAAAGTGAAAGTAGTGGATTGACATTTAATCGTACTTCAGTGCCTATCTCCCTTTTACCTGTGTGCTACAATTCACCTCTCATTTCCCACCCCACTAGCAGGAAGGTTTGCATATACCTATCAGCCTTCCTGATACTTGTATGCAAACAAGGACATATCAATACTACGAAGTCAAATACACATTTAGCAATTCATAAAGCTATTTTTCTGGACATAATGTTGATTTCACCTGTGCTGGAGAAAGCAAGTCTGGGTAAGAGTTGTAGCAAGTGTATTCAAATTTGACTCAGAAGAGTTCTTCAAGGTGTTATGAATGTCTATATAAGCCTCCACAAGTTTGATAGCTACAGGTGTCTTTGAACAGATATGACAGTCTTACTCTATTTCAGTTTTGAAGCTTGCTCCAGAATGGTGGTTGGTATGAAATAATTATGAAAAAATAAAGAGTCAAATTCCTGACTGAAGTTTCCTTCACATCTTAGCTATCCAAATTCTTAAGTTGCTATCTGTGGCAACATAAAAAAAATAATAATCTAGTATAAAATTTTAATTTAATACAGCACAGAGAAAATAAAACTGAGATTACAGTGCAGTGCTACATATCTTTAAAAAATTGGGATTGTATTTGGAATATGAAAAAGGCATAACTGCAATGTATTGCCCATCTTCCATTTATTGTGTGAAAATATATGTTGCCATCACAGCTTCTTTTTATTTGTTGTTTTAGCTTGCAGTGTCCTTTAATCAAAGGTGGAGAATTGCCAACAAATTCTCCACTAGCTTTAGTGACTTTGGTTGGCTTGAATACAGAGCAAGTTACATTTATTCTTGTCTTATGTTTGGCATTTTAGCATGATGATATCGTTGCATTACTTTCCATTTCCCCCTCTTAATTTTATTCTTACTAACCACTCATTTTTACGATTAAAAAAATGCATTAAACTACGCTTGTTTGTGCTTAAGAAAATATGAACAAAGAGCCTATATATCACTTTTTGTTTGACTGATACTGAATGTGACTCATTTGTAGGTAACAATGTCACAACGTGTAAGACTTCTAGTTTAACTCTGAGCTATTTATCTGTGAAAGTCTTTGAAATATGATGGATCCATAAACACCCTAGGAATGGAAAAAAATTATGCTTATGACATTAAATTATTTAGATAATAACTTTATCAAAGGCAGGAAATTTAGTTTCCTCAGCTCTAAAGAATACCCATTGAAAGATTACTGATCAGGAAAGAAAATGGTTGAAAAGTGCTGTGTAAGGACAAAGGAACACCAACTACTTGCTTTTTAATAAGTAACTTTCTACTAATTCAAATAATTCCACGCATATGTGCCATATGATAAGTGGTGTTAAATTTTACATAGGTTTCTGATATGCTGGATTCATGGCTGGTAAGTCTCTGAACACCTAAATCATACAGCGTCTTGGCTCTCAAAAGTAACTACTATTTTACCGCTGGCATGGCTAGAATATAACTGAAGTCGGTTTTGGAACTGTAACAGGAGATTTCTATGGTTTATTTTCAATGTATATGTTATGTTGACACAACTGACTTCTACAAATAATTATCAGATCAATCTATTTTTAAAAATACTCATTCACAATCAATTCTTTCTAATGCAAAGTAAATATTTAGTACTATATATAGTACAGTATAATGCTGGAATACATTTATAATGTACTGCAAAACTTGTGGGATTGCCAGATCCAACTTTTATAAACTGTAACGTAAATTCTAAGAATCCAAGCACAAATACAACTGTAAATGGTCATTAATATTTTAAAATATCTGTAGCCAATATGAAACTGGCCAAATATGAAATTTATTTTCTTCAACTGATATAACAATTATTATACTTTTACTAAGAGAAAGCTTTAATGGAATAAATGACTAAGTGAGTTACAGGATACTTTGAAAACTGGTAGATGCTACATTTACCATGAGGGACAAAACGTACTTTGTACTATTACAAAATAAGCTGGATAAGAGTCTGTTTATGAGCCTTTTCCTGAAGTACTTTAACCACTGCTAACCAAGTACAAATACTGTTGTGCCCATGTCCCGTGGTTTGAAGCATTATGCAAACTTATTTTCAAAACAATGATGAAACATATACGGTGAACACGAGCTTTGCAAGTGTGTAACTGGGACTCCTCCCATTTTCACTCAAAGAAAAAAAAAATCTCATCGCTGAATCTCAGCCAGGAAAGTGAGGCATTGTCGTTGACTTCTTTCTAGGATTTCTTTCCATAAGCTGCTACTTTTTAGTATCGTTCATAAAGTATATCTATTACTCTAACAGGTGCCTGGGCTTTGACCAAGATCCATTTGCTCTGACTCTTATGTAACCACATAAAAGCTATTATGCCAAATGATTTGGAGTTAAAAACATCTTCCAACCCTCAGCTTAAATACAGACAAATTTATAAATCATATGCCAGAAAAAAATAGCTGTCCTTACATATGATTTTTTTAAAATGAATGGAAATATGTGTCAGTTGATCAATAAGGGAAAAAGGTTGACTGAAATACTTTGATACTCAAGAGCTCTATGGAATGAATGGAAACGATGCTCCTACTAGGTAAACTAAAGAGGATTTTGTTTCTTTGAAGATGATACTTTCATTGTTTTTTTTTTAAACAAAACAAAACAAAACCAAACCAAAAAAAACCCAAAACCAATTTAATTTGTTTTTTTGATTTGTGAAAACTTCACAAGGACAAGACAGACTAACAGTAGTCAGACAATGCAATAACAGTAGTGACATCCAATTGTGTGTCAGTGGAAAGAAAATGGAAGAAAGTCTCCATTCCTGATGCAAATGGAAATCTGAGAGATTAAAGACAGATGAATTGCTATTGAAGCGCCTGCAGGAAATTACTGACAATTCAAAATGGTGTGATCTAGCTGTCAACAGTGAGGAGTCTGCATTATATAGACTAGATGGTCTGGACTAATAGTCCTATTGACCATATTATTTATGATACAATCTATTTTAAAACAATAGACCTATTTTCAATTTCCCCACAGCTTATCCTTTGTAAATGACAAACTTCAGAGATAAATAAGCTCAAACTTCCTTATGCATCGTTTTCCCCAGACATCTGTTTAAATGCTTGCCAATTTGACCCACGCTGCTAAACGTAAAACTTCTCCACTCACAGCATAATGGAAGACAACTCATCCAATACTAATGTTAACTAGTAGTAGAGTGAAACTTTGGAAGTTAAATCCTATTTCCCACAATACTATTCAGCCCATAAAAGCAGGAAATAGAAGAGGCCAAACACATTCTTTCTACTTCCTTCTCAGGACAACATTATCCATTAGATTCAAGATTAGTGCTTTGGAGAAAACTGAAATAAATTAATTTGATCTTGGTCTGGTACCGCCATATGAGACAGGATTTCTTTACTTATTTTTTTTTTGTTTTTATTTTTATAAAGAGCCTCAAAGGGGAGAATTGTTTTAATTTTTTTCCTTGTACCACAAGCAAACTAAAACTGTCTTTTAAGTTACATTTTACTGTTTATATACAGCATTAAACTGCAAGTATATAGCATTAACAGGACGCCAGAAACCAAGTTTCAGAACATTACGACACTCCATAACAAGACCAGTGCACTGCCTATAAATCATGCCCAATAGAATACCAATACATTTTTCAGGCTGTCATATAATATGGGTTGAGAGGGAAAGTTAATAACCTTTGTGTGCATGCTAACTGCACAATAAAGTTAATTTATAAGCATAAAATAGCATCTGTTATTGATAATGAAATGCTTTCCATGAACTGAACTCAGATCACAATTTGAATTTGACAGACTGCATTTATGCCCCATCTTTAAGTTACTGTAATAAGAAAGACTATAAATTTCAACCAATGTATTCTTTTCTGCTTTTAGGCTTGGGATAAACTTAAAATTCTATAAATATACACGAAGAAGTATATCATAGTAACAAATTGTTTGAAAAAAGCACTGACAAATCTGAAGACGTAACTCCTGATTCTGTTTTCTTGTGCATTTTAAGACAGATTTCAGAATTAATAAACTTCACCAGTTTCTCACTGCATGTCCTGAAACCCGTTAACCACTGGTAACTCACCCTTTTCTGCTCTTTAATGTATTCCATCAGTTCCTCTCTTGTCCTTTTCACTGCTTCTTCAATTGCCTTTTCATTTCGTTTTTGCTCCTCCATTAATGCTTCCTTGACAATTTCCTTTTAAAAAAAGGAAAACATGTAAGTTGTTAAAAGTAGTTCAAAAATGTAATACACGTCATCCCTTTCTTTCCTAATAAAATTTTAACATGAGCACGCTCCTTTCTCAATTATAGTTATCCTAAATGTATGCAATACCTTTACAAAAATTTATAAATTCAGTACTTTAATCACTAAAGGGTCTAAAGAAGAGTGAAATAATCACCTTAAATCTGTATTAATAGATATATTATGTTCCCTAAGAGCAGAAGAAAAGGAAGAAATAGAGGTATTACATTCCAACAGAAGCAGGGATGTACTAGTTGCTATGAGTAAATAGAATAGAATAGAATAGAATAGTTCCAGTTGGAAGGGACCTACAACAATCACATGGTCCAACTGCCTGAGCAGTTGGGCTCACCAAAAGTTAAAGCATATTATTAAGGGTGTTGTCCAAATGCCTCTGAAACACTGACAGGCTTGGGGCATCGGCCACCTCTCTAGGAAGCCTGTTCCAGTGTTTGACCATCCTCTTGGTTGATATGCTTGAGGGTAGGAAGGCTCTACAGAGGGATCTGGACAGGCTGGATCAATGGGCTGAGGCCAACAGTATGAGGTTTAAGAAGGCCAAGTGCTGGGTCCTACACTTCGGTCCCAACAGCCGCCTGTAGCATTACAAGCTTGGGGAAGACTGGATGGAAAGCTGCTTGGCAGAAAAGGACCTGGGGGTGTTGGTTGACAGCCAGCTGAATTATGAGCTGGCAGTGTGCCCAGGTGGCCAAGAAGGCCAACAGCATCCTGGCCTGTATCAGGAACAGTGTGGCCAGCAGGACTAGGGAAGTCCCCCAAGCACCGGTGAGGCCCCACCTCAAATACTGTGTTCAGTTTTGGGCCCCTCAATACAGGAAAGACATTGAGGTGCTGGGGCATGTCCAAAGAGCAACGAAGCTGTTGAGGGATCTAGAAAACAAGTCTTATGAGGAGAGGCTGAGGGAACTGGGTTTGTTTAGTCTGGAGAAAAGGAGGCTGAGGGGAGACCTTATCACTCTCTACAACTACCTGAAAGGAGGCTGTAGCGAGGTGGGGGTCAGTCTCTTTTCCAAGTAACAAGTGACAAGATGAGAGGAAATGTCCTCAAGTTGCACCAAAGGAGGTTTAGATCGGATATCAGGATCTGATTCCTCTACCAAAAAGGTTATCAAGCATTGCAACAGTCTGCTCAGGGAAGTGGCTGAGTCACCATCCCTGGAGGTATTTAAAAGATGTGTAGATGTGGCACTTAAGGACATGGTTTAGTAGTGGACTTGGCAGTGCTAGGTTAACAGTTGCCTCTGTGGTCTTAAAAGACTTTTCAAACCTAGACAATTCTATGGTTCATCTACCGTGTTCTAGTTAACCAAAAGAAGTACTGATGTATCTTCCAAATAAATAAACATTTCTTATTTTTGGCGATTAAACTTCACCAACCATACTCTAAGAGGAATCATATGGTTCTATTTGTCTGTGATTTGAATGTTTCTCAACTGAGTTTAAACATTATCCTGCTTGCTAAATTCAGGAGACATGAAACAGTACAAGAAAGCACACAGCGTTCTTCCCAGGCTTATGTCTTAAAAAACAGACACTGCAACCACTAACAATATTACTGAATTGGCTGATTTAGGTTGCACTGTCCCTTACTTGCAGCTCACAATGGGTGAACATAGAATTCTGTGTAACAATGACAGACCACTCAAGATTATCAAAAGACAGCTTTGCTGTGGTATTATCAATGAACTGGGAAGAAAACTCTTCTATCCTTTCCATCCAGTTTTCAGAAGGCTTCAAAGAGGAAACATCATATGACACCCAGTCCCCTAGCCAACTCTGTCATGTATTTTTCCCCTGTTGTTCAAATTAATCAGTGATATCAGTTTTTCCTTCTGTGAAATAATCTTCACTCCTCCCTCTATATGACCTTTCACAAAGTGCTCTCCTCTAAGTTCTCAAAGTCACTGGCTGTCGTCGCTCTATTTTTGTCAGTCATTACAGGAAATTATCAACTGATATGAAGATTATTTAAATTCTGATATTACCTATTACTACTATTTAACAAAGTCTTCGCTGCATGTGCATCATGTACTTTTCCTTCATATCTTTCTTTTCTCTTTCCCATTATGCTATATCTACCTTTAGATTTTATGCTAATTTAAATTTTGGTTGCAAAGGTAAAAATGGGCCCTTATTTCATCTTTAGCTAAAAAGGGTACAGCACTATTTGAAGCTCTTAGTGTTATTGTAATAGATTCAAGAAAATGGGAAAACCCGGGTTCCCATAAGAAGCTGATGAAGAGCACTCCACAAATTGCACTTGAGGTGCAACTCTTCCCCACCTTCTCCCTCTTTTTTTTCTAAATATCTGATCAGAGGCTGGAGCGCTACATTATAGTCACAGAGTTAGCTTCTTTTACAGGACTTCAAATATGTGTGCTTGACACCAGTTATAAGATTTGAATACTAAATAAAAAAAAATAAAATGAAGTCATTAAAGTACTCAATTGACAATTCATATTCAACCATATATTGGGAATCACAATCACGTAATCATAATGTATCTATCATCTGCTGGAAGACAGAAAGAAAAAACAGTGTACTGTATATACCACAGAACTCCAGCTAGTGTTTAAAAAAAAACCCCACAAAACACAGCCATATGATGGTTTGCAATTTTATAGGAAAATTCTTTTGTTTCCACACAAGGATCAGGTGGCAGTACTAAATTTTATCTAGGAAATGCAACCACAGACTGCAATGTTAGTGGTTTCTCAGAAAATAGTAACCCTCAAATTATAACGTCTGTGGTTATAAACTACTACAAACTACTTCTGAAGTCAGACATGGTTAAAGTCTGCAGGCAGTGGCCTACTTGTCTTCCAGACTTTGCAAGCATATTAAAAATAAACTGATCTAATGGCAGGAATCTCTTTCCACGCAGTGCTATTAAGTTGTGTGCTTCCTCCCACAGTCAAAATTATACAACTTTTTTTTCCCCCCATGAAAAATACTTTTCTGTATCCTTACGGAATCACCATGGTCTCCATAAACATTGGACATACTAATATTTCTGCAAGAAGGTGGAAAAGCAAGAAGAAAATGAAACTGAAAATATTGGTTGGATATCCTTTTGAGAGAAATGTAAGTAAACACTCCCACTGAAAGTTGAACAATATAGTAAAGACAACAGAAATTGGAGATATCCTTTGAAGAGCAAGTTCTTCTCCAGGACATTACGTGATACTATATTATCAGTAGCCTATTTAGGTAGGAATCATGACACTGCGAAAAAAAACCCCCAACAACTTCTTGTATGAATCCACAAGATATTGAACATGAACAACAATGTTATGATAGTCCAAGCCTGCTGAAAAAATATCTTTTTTTCTTCCAAAGATTAACACTCTCCCACCCAATCAAAATCTACAAAGTCTAACAAAATTTTTCCTGGAACTGCAATACCAAATATGCTGTTTTGCTGGGAACTTCAGAAACCCAGAACATATGGAGTATTTCAAACCCTGCCTTCCAATAGTTCTTTTAATAAATTAAAGGCTGGGTTTTTTTCTTATTATTTGCAGCCTTCAGATCATTGGAGTCTCTAATGTATCTGCTGTGTGGATAATGGCAATGATGAACTCAGGCTCTTTTTCCTTTGAGAATTTGGGTAAACTACAGTAGATTATACACAGTCTTTTAAATTTAAGCCTCCAGGAAGTGACAAAGGTTATTCTTTACTTTGAGTGCTTTAGAAGAGTTATTAATTTCAAGCTATGACATGGACCTAAATTTTCCGGGGTTCACCCTGCAGCTGACAGCTTTCATTTTATTTTTAATGAATTTTCTTTAAAACAAAAATTGTGGTGCATAAATTCTCTTTAGCTTCTTTTGCTACTTTTCTCCTCTTCCTACCCCCCTAACCTCTCCCCGCCTCCCTCTCCATGTGATTTCACCTCATTTATGTAATTGAGTATTTAGCTTTGTCAATTGATAACAACTACCATGCAGAGAGCTCTGTGCACAATAGCATTATAGCTATGGTAGCTACTGCTCTAGCTACTCTGCATTGCCCACTACTTATAAATACAATATATCATTCTTCTATTTTATCCAAAATTGTATGGGTCTCATCATCCTATATCCTCAAAGAATTTTTGGATTTTATTTTTTTCAGAGAGTAAAAACAGGCGGAAAGAAGATGACAAAGGAGAGCACTGTCCACTGTTTTTTCACTGAAGTTTATAGTTGTACCGCAGGAGCTTCATTGCAATTTTGAATTCTGGGGAAAAGGCGTCTGCTTCAGTCAAATTACCTGTTATCTTTCTCCTTATCTAGAAGGCAATCCACTTTGTTATTTAAATAGGCATTCTAGAGAAAACATTCTAGTGGAAGAATCTCACCAAACATTCCTCTTAACACTGACAACTACCAGTTATATTAAACTCTACTTGCAGGGAAGTTGCCACTGTAAAAAATGCCATACAATGTATCAAAAAGAGAAAAAAATAAATACTGGAGACATGCCAAGCCTGCTCAATACATGAGTTTCTCATCTATAATGACTTTTCAATGTGTTGTAAAAGGATCATGAGGTTACTGAGCAAATGAACATTATCTTTAATCAAAAGACTATTCACTCCTTTCAAGAAGAGCTTATTCTCCCTGATTTAAAATGCAAGCCCACCCTCCCCAAAACTAAGAATCCTCTTCTGAATAAAAAAAAAAAAAATATCTCTTTCATAAAAGCACTAAGCACCTGGATAATGCATGTATAAATCCTGAAGACGCTGCCAGCCTCAACCAAAAGAAAAGGCTTTTGGACTTCTAATACCTTACAGCCGCTTGAGACAGTGCTCTAGAAAAAAAACCACTTCCTTGGTGATGTAATACATCTCATTTACCCCTTCAGTGTTATAAGGCTTCAAAGAATAATATATTCAACTTAATTAAAAATTCCATGTCTCTAAGTAAAGACCCCAAGTCACTGGAACAGTCAAAGCTTTCGTGAAAACAAATGCAATACTCGTGTTACTTTAATCCTTTAATTTCTTTTAAAAAAAGGAAGAGATGGTACATCAAGGTTGCTCCATCAGTTCAAAACATTAATTCAGTATGTCTTAGTTCATACTTTCACTGTAAGTTCTTCTTTACTCTGCTGTTTCATATTTGGTAACAAAATATTTGATATTAATTATGAGGTATTTATTAAACTGTCCCCAAGTCCCCAGATTTTTCTCTGGCAATGTTAAATTAATAAAATAAATCTTATATTGAAGTAGCATCTCCTTATCTGCAAGCTCAACATCTTTCTGACTGAGGACAAACAATTTTTTAGGAAAAAGTTTTGTCAAGCATGAATATCTAACAAGTAGAAGCAATCTGCATAAAGCTTTCAGATTTGCATGCACTATGGCTCTCCTTCCTGGCCACTCCACAACAACGACAAAAGTCTAAAAAAAATACCCGTCTCATCCCTGCACAGTAAACATTCATCCTTTCTTCTTTTAAACAAATTATTTAGAAGATGAAGGGAAGTCTCACCACCTGATCCAGCAGAACTGTGATCTTCAAAGCTTTACTGCTCTTATGTGAAAATTGCCTGACTGAAGAAACATTAACTAGCATACTTTAACGTTTTTTACAATTGCTTTCTCTTATATAATCAAGTTCTACAAGGTTCTTCTAGTGCATTGTTTAAAAAACATGAAAAAAATAACTTCTTTTATTTTATAAACAAAATTAGTGGACAGTAAATTCCTCCTTTAAAACAAAGAATCAAAACTCCTAAAATATTTTCTGGTCTAGGAGGCAAAGGAGAAGCCAACAAAATCGTACCATTATGACACAGAAATTTATTTTTCCTCATTTTTGTCATTGAAACATTTTACAGATACACAATGGTGCTGCAGTTTTTAAAATATGTCTTTCCCATTTAGTTTATCAACTTTTGTCCTTTTCCCTAATGGCTTGTCTAGTTTTACTTTCCAGTTTTTCACATTGATGTGCATCTTCTCTATTCTTAACTTACAGCCATTTAGCAGAAATTCTTTTGAGGACAGATAATAGGAGAACTTTCTTCACAGAAAGGGTTATCAAGCATTGGAACAGGCTGCCCAGAAAAGTGGTTGGGTCACCATCTCTGGAGGTATTTAAAAGATGGGTAGACGTGGTGGTGCTCAGGGACATGGTTTAGTGGTGGACTTGGCAGTTTTAGGTTAATGGTTGGACTCGATGATTTTAAAGGTCCTTTTCAACCTAGACGATTCTAGGATTCTATGAAATTATTCTCAGTTTGAATTTAGCTTTGAAGTCAGCTACTTATCTTTTTGTTGCTTTTTGTTGTAAAGAAGAGCTTGAATGCCTGAAGGTTTATTGGTATAGTAAAATTGAAAACTGACATCTTACCACTTGATACCTTTACATTCAAAAGAACAACCTATATACAAAGTAAAATCATTCTATTTACACTAGAAATGTAAGCAACACAGTGAATAATAATGGCTTAGCACCAAAAAACCAACTTTCTGTGTAATTGATTAAGTATGAGGTTAATAATTCTGTTTAAGGCTGGAAAGGGAAATGGGGTTTGTTTCCAAAGAATTGATTTCTAAACTTCCATGATATGCTATTTAACTTCAAATTATAAAGGTTTTTTTTTTTTTTTTTTTTTTTTTTTGCTACTCAGGACATAAAAAAACCCCAGTAATATCAAATTCCAACACCTGAATGAAATATGTCTTGTTTAAAATTCTTCAGACTATAACATTCAAGTATGCCACCAAGAAATCAGTGAACTTACAAAGTTTCCCGAAAATACTTCCAGCACCAGAGACTACAAAATTCAACTTTTGGAAGAGTAATTTAACTGCTATAATAACATATTTAATTTGTAATTCCTACAATTGTTAAAAGCAATGTTGGGAATGACCCTCTCAACTTGTCTTAAGAGACGTACAATTATCCTTATAGAAGCACCTCTCTAAAAAGTAACTCTGGTTCATTACAGGTTTAGGTTTCCAATTTTCATAACCCTCTATTTTTTACCAATTCCATTTTTTGTCTTAGAAAAATATCTTTTTATTAAGAGAGACAATGGAATTCCAGCATAATAAGGGACAAATGTAACATCTTTTCTCCTCCATAGGTGTAAAAAAAAGTCACCTACACTGTCTACAACATAAATGCCAGTATCTGAGCTAGTCATCTTGGATTCCTTTTGAAGTCAGTAGACAAAAACAGGCACTTAAAGGGCATGATTCATCTCATTTCAATATACGTACCTGAAAAGGTCACAAGAATTTTGTTCTAAATGTGCCAACTTCTCTCCATACACATAATCTAGATGAAGATAAACTAACAAGATGGCTGTGTGCTGCAAGTATCCATTAGGCACAGTGATGAATGACAGATGTCATAAGAAAATCTACTACAACATTAGGAAGACATTCAAAAGAAAAAAATAAAATACACAAGCAGGTCTGTGGAAAGGTAAAATATACTCACTTGATTATGCTTTCTTTGATCTTCCATGGCTTCCCAAACAGCCTGGGCAATCTTCTCTTTATGTCTGTCACGTTCTGCTTCCCACATTTTTCTTTCTTCTGCATGAATCTTCTCCATATTTCTCCTCTCCTCCTCTACTGCTTTCAGTACAGCCTCCCGCACTACTTCTCTTTCAACCTTTGAAACAAATCAAGCACAAATAAATGACCAAAATACCCAATATGGTTGCCTAACTCATACATATTGCTTCTTCTAATGAGATCTAAGAGCTGACAAAATATGGGATATGAATATTTTCACTTCTGAACTATGATCTTAAATTTATTTTTTGGTGCAACTAAGCAGGTATTACCACTGAGCAATGACTTTGTAGTTATTGGAAGAAAAAGGAAGTTACAAGCGAGGATCATATATTCTGTTTTAAGTAGGTGGGAATTTACCATAACTAGTTTGCTTAATGCCAACACAACAAACATGCAGCAGGAGCCATGTAAGACTAGGTAGATCATGGGCCGCCCTACACTGATTGATATTCCCATATATGAGATATTCCTGCTGTTATCTATGGATATCTAAAGTCCGAACCCAGTCTGAGCGCTTTCTGTGGAAAAGTAGCCAACACATACTTAAAACAAATGTGTCTTTCCTCCCAAAGCTCCTTAGCTATGCATTCTACAAGAAGTTCTGTTCAACCTTTTTTTCCCCCCCAGTGTCTGTATTCAACCATTACATGAAATCATCAGAAGACACACACTGAATTTGAAGTAACAAGGACAGCTTTACGCATGCTGAGCCACATAAATATATTTAGCAGCAAGACAATCATTGGATAATATCTACAAATAAATAATGGCGGGCTGAAATTCAAAATAAACAAACATGGTCTGACAACCTGCCCCAACCCACCCCCCGAGATTCAATAAGCTTACCAGTCATCCCAATGCCCTTTGGTGGTGATTATGGAACTGGTCAACTGAAGTTACAAATGGCAAAAAATACTGGCTTCCTCAAATACCTACACTTATAAATCAAGCATTTTCTTGCAAGTCATTGGGACTTGTTTTTTTTTTATTTAGACATTTATAAAATATAATAAAAATATAAGTTAAAAAGTGCCCTATTAAATTATTTTATTATATACACATTTTCTGCTAGATATCAACCACATAACCGATGTTTCTTGTGTAACTGAACGATATTCAGAGACGTGCTCAGCTAGTGTGCATATACTACCTATGAAGATATACAGGAAATGATAATATAGCCTAACCAACTGTGTGAAGTAACATACATCACTAGTTTTCCCAGGTCATTACATGCAACTGAAATTTTCTACTGGATTCTACATCAGTATTAGAAATGAAAGATAGCTTAACATTTACAAAATTACTGTTCTAACCCCAATGCACTAACTAATGAAACAGACTGAAGAAATCATCTTAAAAAAAGTAAATACTCACTTTTAGTCAAATATCAACTTACATGAAATAATTGAAAACCTGTTAAAACACCCCAATTTTTATATGATTTGTAAAATAGTTCTGTCCTTATTGAAATAACCATATTTAACAAAAGTCAAATAAGACACAATGCTGTCTTATTAAGATCATTAGTTGACCCTGCTACCTATCTCTTCAAATCAAGATGTATTGATGTTGTTAACTGAAAAAACACAAAACCAGATATTTAGGTAACACCAATTGAACTGCAATATTATTTTTATAAACTAATTCAGAGGTTATCTTAGATAGAAATAGGTTACATACACTATCTGTATTAAGGCATAGGATATAGCAGATATGTTCATGAACTATCTTCTTTTAAACACAGATGAGAACATAGATTGACTAATTTAGTTACGAAATAAGAATGAGCTGGTGACCTTGGCATTTGTAATGACACACACAGAATCCACATTGCATGTCTACTACTTAACAAGAGATACCTTTGCAGCAGCTGCCACAGCTTCCTTACTTCTTTGTCTTTCTTCATCCAAACATTTGTCAAGCACTTCCTTTAAATGAAAAATGAAACTGCAGTACACAATCAAGGAGTGGCTAAAAACCATTTAAAACAGTCAAAGTGCTTGAGAAAGCTTCCTCTTCCTGTCAATGATTGTGACAGGATCATTCCCAATCAACTCCATAGTGAAGATCAGATCCCCCCCGCCTTTTTTTTTTCTTTTTAATAAATAAAAACAATACCTTGTTTTTTTTTGACTGCTGCATCAAAGCTTCTTCTATTTTTTCTGATAACACTTCCTTCTCTGCTTCCAAAATGTTGAGAAGTCGCTGATGCTATTGAGAGAAAACATCCATATTATTGTAAACCCTCTCTGCTAATAAAACAGACAAAAAGAAGTCATCCAGGACACTTTTTGTCAGGTGCTTACAAAATGACTTAAAATGTAGATTCAGTTAAATGACATCGAAAGGACTCCTTTAACTGATTTCATGACATGAAAAGAAATTTACAGTAATAAGAAATGTTTAGCTTCCTGACTATCTAGTATTTCCCCTGATTCTGAAGAGTATTAGGAAAGAAGTTAAAAAAAAGAAAACGCGGTATAAAAGCAACACTTACAAAATATATAAAGATGGTCTAAGGAACACCACACTTTAAACACTTCATTTAAACAGCTGCAGAATTTAAGTTATACTACTTCTGAGTTATATGTATACAGGGCAGAAGACAAATGTATTTTTTTCAACCATTTGTGACACTATGAACTTTCAAAGCCAGGAAATGACAACAAAAGAGAATGCTGCTTTCTTCTAATTTTCTTGTATTCCAAAACATTTTTTCAGGGAGAAAATGAACACTGAAATAAAGTGACCAATAGTCTATATGTAGATGCATAATCCACCCCTGTTTGTAATTATAACCAATTTATCTGTTTTTCACTAAACCAAGTAAAGCATTTGAAAGATGTGGGTTTTATCTGTAAGAGCTAAGCTGTTTTGCAAAACTAAAAATTGTTACTGGAAATTATTGATGTCGGGTATTTGTCATGAGATAATTGCTAGCATATCAGTACACTTCTTAACATGGTATTTAAGAGATGATATATTGTAACCTTAAAGTATAGTATCAGTACCTAATAATATTCTACAAGATCACCAGAAGTCTAACAGTAGAGTTTTATATTAATAAAAGTGTTTATAATGAATATAAAATTTTTACACAAACGTTTATGCAGGCAAATACTCCTTTCACCAGCATTTCTAAGAAACAGTCATCTGTTACGCGAATTTTATTATGTTTTAAATATAAATGTCTCTAATGGCAGCTAGAAATACATTACCAAATTGCAATACTATGTTCTGAAAAATATTTTTTCATTTGAAGAATAGAATACAAAACTTCTAGACTGCTTTATAAAATAAAACACCTATCTGCCTTTCCAGGATAAACATGTAAAGAGGCATTTCCTTGTGAATTTACTTAAAATAGGTCTGCATGGAGCAGACATATTCTAATGGAAAACACCTGTGGAAGGAGTGGTGAAATTCACATCATGGTTATACTTAATGATGTGTAACTAACTTTTCTTGGGGACTCGGGTATTTTCAGACATTAGCTTTAAATATCAGGGCACTTACAGAAATTATTTTTTCCCAGTAACTCAAGGGTGAAACAATAAATGGATTTTGTTAGTTAAATGATCTCCATGACTCTTCACTTGGCTGACTGCACAGACTACAAATCTGTTATTTCACTTTCATTTGAAAGAATGACACAATAGAAGACAAACATATGCAAATATTTTATCAGACATATGCCACAAATCAAAGCTTAGTAATGCCAATTATAAGACTGAAACTTTATTTGCTTCAGTCAAGAATCAGCGAGGGGCTTTCTAAAGAGAGCTCGTTAGAGAAAATCACCTCTATTTTTAAAACACCTACAATAGAATGGCAGTCAACTTGTTCAGCAAGATTAGAATATCTAATTTAAGACTTGCAGGCATTTAATTCTAGTTTGACTCTGACAATCAGATTTCTAGGTTAGACATGAAGACTGTGTACACATATTTCAAGTTGCCTTAATGGGCCAGCTACCAGATGTATTTTACAATGTTCTCCATGGGACTACAATTTTCAGCCTTTAAACTTCAGGGCAGTTTTAGAAATTTGATTTTACATATACATATATGATGACATTCAAGCCCATCCTGGAAGTCTTGAAACAACGCAGACACTTGCATTAATACAATACAGAATGTGGATGCATGGCCAATGGAGACAAGTAATGTCTGTTCTCACTGCAGACAAAATACTTTCACGACTATAGCCTTCTGCATGACCCCAACCACACAACACAGCAGTTTACTTTTCAAAAATCTGTGGTTGACTTAGAATCCTGAAAAATACAGATATTGGGACCAAAACTTTTTTGTCATATGGAAACCTGAAAAGTTCTGATCTTTAATACAGTTCTGAAGTAAAATATATATCTCCTTCATACAAAGAAGAGTGCACAACTAAAACCAGAGAGCAACTCTTTGTACAAAACAACACCTGGACATATCAGTTCCATGGAGATAAAGCATACCAAACAAATGGAAATATAGACAGCAGTATAAAATAAATTAGTTTACTACTTCTGTAAGCAGAAAGGGAAATCTTTAAAATACAATATACTGCTTTTGCTTGCCACTTTAACTACAAAAAAAAGGTTGCCTAAAAGTAAACAATTACCATAAAAGTGAAGGCTGCTGTGACTGCCATTTCCAGTATGATTACTTTAATTGAGCTTAGGATCTCCTGTTTCCTTGGTAGATCAGAAAATCTATATGATATTACATGTTAAGTTTTATGGAATTCACAGAAATTCAGTAAGAACTGTACTGAGAATTGTATCTGTGTATAAAAACACACTCCTATTTTTCAAGATACTAGAGGTAACTATTTGTGAGCACATTTAGAATGCTTTCAGAATAAAAGCTAATGACCTCTGACATATTTCAATGCAACTTGTTTTATATTACATAGCATCTCTATTTCTCATGGAAATGTAAAATTTATAATTTCAAGACTGTAAGCCTCTTGTGAACAGCTTGGCATGTCCTTTACTATTATAATGTAAATGTTTATTCATGTGGAATAATCCTCCCATAAATGGTTACCTTCATATCTGAACTTCCAAAAGTTCATATATCATCACAAATGTTGCAACAGCTGTCCATACAACCCAGTAAAGCAAATTCTCTTGTACTAGTCCTAGAGAAATAACTTGAAGAACTGTTTATTTGGCTTCAGAATTTATATTTGGCAAAATAGTTTTCTTTTTCAGAGAGAAACACACCTTAAGCTATTAAATTACCTAAATTGTATGGAAAGAAATAAGTAACTGGAAATAGACAAAGCAGAATAAGATATTACGTGAACTGCTACTCCCTGGAACAGGTCTTGAGTCCAGAAAGCCCATATTGCATTAGCATAGATACAGCAAAAAAGGATGAAAGCTTCCATTCTGCATGTAATTAATAAGCAATTTAATTACTTATCAAGAACTTGTATTTTTTCCAAGGTGATGTGCCCCAGAGTAGTAGTAGCCCTCATATGGATCCATGGAATCTCCTTGAAAGCTGTGCTTATTAAAATGATGTAAAGAGAGCTCAGTGGTATTATTAATCTATTTTATAGAAAAGAATGCACCACCTTGTCACCTGAATTCCTTTTTACAGAAGCACAGATCTTTCAAAGGCATACTCAGGTATCTAGGTAATGCATAACACATGAGCAAAAAATGTGAGAAGTTATGGATAGTAAAGGTTTCAGTTCATTCCCTCTTCTGACAGTGATCGAGGAAATGTTAGCTATTTCTATTTTATGACTGCATTCTGACGGATTTTCAAAAAAAAAAAAAAGCAGTAATGCAAAGGAAAGGATTTATGAATGTATGAATAGATTTCCAAGCTGTTAGTTTAAATGACAGCAAGCTATTGTAACCCCTCTGGAACTAGTCTTCAATTAGGGCAACTAGCTTTGTACTTCAGATTTACAAATAATCCATATACCTTCTAAGTAGAAGTTATTATATAGAAGAATTAGGTACATTAATTTTCTAGACATATATAGGATGAGTTCGCACTGTGGTACTAGATGGCCACGATGAACTTTATATGTGGTCAGTGCTTCCTCAGTGGTCTTTTAAATGAAGTTATTAAAGGGAGTTGAAGGTTAAAACATAAAAACATATAAAAGGTGACAGTTTCACTTCAGCACTTAGAGATCTGAGAGCTTTCAGGTGCTCTTGTATTTTCAGCAAACAGGAAATAACAGCATGTTTTAGGTTCGTTTACTTGGTCTGTAGATTTTTCTTCAACTGTAGTAAAGGTCTCTTATAAATACAGACCATTGCTGAATTAAAGATCACATATGCCGAGATAAATGCCTACAGCTAAGCAATATGATTTCATAAGGCCCTCCCCTTCTCAGCAGGAATAAAAGCTATAGTAAGGATGCGAGCCGAATGAATCTTATTCAGCATTTCCAGCCTCCACAGGTAAGAATTATGAACATGTTCCTCTCTCTGTCAGACAGTATTAAAGTAATAAAGGAAGAGCATTGAGACTTAAGGCACCATTATGATCTATCTATACAATGAATGTTGATTCCAAGCATTGTAGAGACCACTTTCTCTTAGGTTTATGTGGACGTCAAAGTTGGAGGCCTCCTGGCAATATCCAGTCAAGAGGATATTGCCCACTCTTCAACAAGGAAACCTAAAAAAGCCTTCAAGAAAGAGTTATCAGCCTCCTGTAAGCAGGCTAATGAGTTCATCAGACCAAAGAGTCCTATGAAAAATAATCAAGTCTATTCCACTTTTCCTGTAAAAGTTATGATGGAGACCTACTTATGGAGCGTTACATTTGGAAAAAAGCACCTAACCTGTGTAGACTATAAAACATTGTCCATGAAGTTCTTAAATGGAAGTTGAAGTGAAGATTTCCTTTAATAATCAACAATCCAAGAACCAGACAACAGGTAAGAAAATTCTAAACGTGTTGGAGCTTTGAATCTGTTATTATACAATATACCTTACTAACTCTCTGGACTAAAGTGCAAAAATGGAAACTGATGAAAAGTTATGACTACAGATAATCTTAAAAAAAAAAAAAAACCAAAACACCCCAACAAAAAACCTCCTGAACTGGAAATATGGTGGATGAATCAGTGTGAGGCCAAAATGAATCTCAGTGAAAACTCCACTTCAGTGCAATGAAAATTATTTCAGTCAGTGTAAGTTTGCTAGGCTGCACATTCCCATTGCGCATGTTATCTGTAAGGCACAGTAGACAGTAGAACACTATGGAGAGATACTCAGATCTAAAAACCTTAAGATTAGGTACAACAAATAGTATAGCTCTTTAATGCATCACTTTGCCTGAACTGATTTCCACAGCCCACCACCCCCACCTAACCCTCTTTCTGACAAATCTATGATTTGCTTCCTTTTATTCCTTAGACAGGGTAAGAGTGCAAAATTCTGATGTGTAAAAATTCTCAAGAGCAAATTGTAATGGGATGTGACGGCCCAATGTGAACACAACAAAGTGTCTTCCAATAAATGAAAAAAAGCAAAACTTTTTTAAAAAGTGGTATCCTGAAGTGGAGAGAAATACTAGTATTTCTACCCTACTCTCTGGAAAGTAGCAAGAGAGGGTCAAGCAGAGTCTTCTGAAAATCAACTTAAAACAAAAGGCATTCAAAGATAGGTTATAATGTTTTCCTCCCTGCAAGTTCTCTAGGCAATGGTTCCAAATGAAAATTGTTTGATGTAGATTCAAATATAAATACAGAGGTTCTGTGGTTTTTCTTGATTCCTGTAAAAAAGAAATCAAAAAAATCTTTCTTTTTTTCCTGGAATGTGAGTCACAGAAGAGATTGTAAACAGATTTAATCACAATAGCAACTAGTCAGTCTTTTTTTGTTATTTTTATATATTGAATTTATTTCTGAGGAATCATGACATTTTTCTTTCAGGTAAGCATCTTTTGAAGGATTACATAGTATATATTATAATAATTCATAGAGTGAATGAAATAATGCAGGATATGAGCTATTTTACAGCTAAAACACTGTATTACAGCTATCAATAAATAATTCTAATTCAGTACAGTTGTAATTCCTTGCATGTTCCTATTAATCCTAATCTGCAAATTTAAAGAAAAACAGAAAATAGGGTGTCTTACATGAACTGAAATGCTTTTAAAAAATATATAGTTTCTTCCTGGGCCCTGTACTGTTTCGTTTAAAAGGAAAGAAGTACAGGATTTCATCCACAACTGAGGATCCAATTCTTTTGCTATAACTAATAGGCATGCATTTTATGTTTCTGCTGATTGGTTCCTTCACAATACTGAGTAAATCATCATGTACGGATGACCAAATTCAGTATGGATAAATTAATTTTGTTACTTGCTATTCACAGCTTATGTAAGAGCAGTCAGTCAGATAATCATTCAGAAACAAAACACCAAACATTACAGAACAACCAAAGTTGATCTGAATATCGTAATACTAAACAGAAAAAAAAAAAAAGCTTGCATTATTTGTAGTATCACTGCAACAAAATAATGATATTTCAAACTTTCACAAATATTTAATCTGAGTAAAGAATTTTCACACACTAATGAGGTTACACTTGGAGCATTCTTTTAATGGCACCATTCTGAAAAACAGTATATTAAGACATGCGTATGTCTAATTCACCTTCAGTGAATGACCAATTTATCTTGTAACAAAAAACTACTGAATTTTTTAATCTTATGAAACTGCATTGTAGATAGTAGTTTAACAGAAAAAACACCGGCATAAGGCGACTTTGTCTCTCGTCTCCAATGTAAATACATGGGGTTTGTACCTTCATTACATATGGACATAGAACAATCCCTGTCCCTTGAGATTTGGAAAAAATTACCTTCATAAACCTTTAGCAAATGTTTCAGTACCACATTCATCAGCAGGAATAATAAAACACTGGATCAGGCTTTTTAAGAATTCACCAATTCAAATTTATTCACCCATTTTAACAAGAAACATTCTTAACCCACGAAGGTCTACTTTTATTTCTGTCTCTCATGAAGGAATCTAACAGTAGGAAGAAATAATAACACAGGTCATGGGAAACATTATCTCTATGATGGAGATGACATAGCAAAGATAAACAGTTATGGCATCATCATTTTGTAATGTTATCAAAATATGCCCATTTCTACATCCTATTCTAAATATTATCCTGAGGAAAAAGGCAACCTTATTAAAACATTAATAATAGTTCTCTGCTCCTGTAGAAAGGCTAGCTATATTTAACACCATATTCTTTCATACTGCACCTTTTCTTCATCACTGCTAAGCCACGCTCAAGTCAAATGACAAGATCTGGTAGTCATAACTGGTTTCCTACACTGTCCTCACTATCTGTGGCATCTGACTGTTTGGCAGCGCAAGGTGGAAAATCTGTCTGAAGAATTCCAACATCTGTTACATATTTCCACTTCCTCAAATTATAACTTATTACTGCATGGTTGAACTGTATCTTTTTGCCAGTTTGAGGTCCAAGTGGCTAACAAAGCAGGAAAACTTTTCTAAGAGAAAGCTCAGGAATCAGCAGAACATTACTGAACCAGAAAAGTTAAAACGATGCAAATATAAAGCAAAATTATAATACCGGTGATAAAATAACTAAGCCTAAACTTCTCCTTGGGGTTCCACTCAGCAGTAGACAGACAGTATGTAAACTGTATACTATGAGGCACATCGGAGGCTGAAATTAAGCTTAAAACATTCTGCTGCATATGTGCTTTATTATTTATAAATAAAGTAAGAAGCCAAAGTCATCTAATAATGAAAATATTTTTCTCGGTGTACATCGTAGTAGAGTCTATTAAAAGACCCCACAAACTTTGAGGTCTTAAGGATAGAGAGATAAGGCACTTCAGTAAAAATATGAAGAAAAAAAATGAAGTATTGATTATCCCTTCTGTTTTTGTGATCTAATTTATTTCACAGTCTGTATGAGTTCTCACAGAATTGCTCCATCAGGAAAAATGAAAGGAAATGAACTCCTAAAATACGAGCAATATAAAGAGCAAAATGTGCAGTAGCAGAAGATAGCAAAACGGAGGAAAAAAATAATTTTTCTGTTGAAAAGCTAACAGAAAAATAATCGAGGAGAAAAATCATAGTATATTACTTAGTTGTTCAGTATTGACGAGAGTTGATGATATACATTCATAACAAGTAATTAAGATTTTAAGGAAACTCGATATATAAGCAAAAGGCAGAAGGAAAAAAAAAAAATCACACTAAAATCTACTTTCAAGTGAAACTTGACAAATTCAAGGAAGCAAAAGAATTCCCAAATAAGATTTTTGGTTGATACTCTGAAAGTATCCTGGCTGAATTAACAGTGCAAAGGGACTGCAAAATCATCCTGTAACTAGCTTGTGACAGTATGCAGATTCAAATGAAGTTAGAAGACTCTGGTAAGGATTTACATTTTTTCAAAAAAACAGATATGCCCTTTTGGATCTTAGCAACGTAACTTTTACTTTGTGAGGTAAATACTAAGCAACACTGGATACAAAGTCAACACACACAAAACCAAAATGCAGAGTGAGGATAAATCAAACTTTTTCAGGATTTAAGGAAAAAAAAAAACCACCCCAACCAACAAAAAAAAAAAAAAAGAAAGCCTTCCCAGCACAGGAATAGCTGATTCTTGATCTTTTCACTCTAATTGTCTCTACATGTGCAGAAATCATGGAAGCATTACGAGTTTATGAATAAATGGCTCAGATTGGCAATTCTAATATATACTTTTTTTTCCCCCCTTTACATAATCAGGAACTACCAGAGAATAAAGAAGTTTTGAGAATGTCTAACTTCGCTTTTGGCAGAAGAGCAGCACACCTGAAATGCCACATTTAGATGAACTGTGTTTAAGGATTACAGGTTAGGTGCAAAGTGAATTAGATGAAAATGTAATGGGAATGACTGACAGGAAGTACTTAGTTCTGGAGGGAATGAACAAACAATTATTCCCACAGCAGTAAAATGCAAGATTTCTGAGAACTGAGAGGCAATGCCAAAAAAGGGGACGTAACAGAATTTCCAAACCTATCATAATTGGAATGAATGAATCAGAAAGGTTATGTCCACTTCATTCTTCATTTTTTCAGTCTGCAAATCTTCAGGACTATTCAATTAATTCAATTACCTACTACTTTCACTGCAAAAATTGGCTTATGTCTCCTAAAATGCAAATATTTAAAATTCTCTTAAGAAACTGGTTTGCATATGCTCCCTACTAGAGCAGGCATTAAACGGATTTCACAATTACTATCATTAGATGGGAAAAACATAGAATCTCTTGTTTACAAGAGGGGACAAATTTAAAAAAAAAAATCAAAGTTAATAAAATAAGCATTATTATATAAACATGCTGCAAATTATGAGTAGATGTAAAAACAAGATTTAAAATAATAGAAGATTGTACTTCCTGACTGTGGAACTAAGTTGCTGAATGAAACAAACATTTTCTCTAGCAAACAAACAATCACAAGACAAGACAAGTCCTTTGTACATTTGACGTTTTGGGAATTGTTGGGGAACTTACTAGTATTCTTCACAGAAGGCTATCAAAAGACATCAAAATGCATCATCCAAATATTGGAGAAGGTATCTATCACATTCCAGCAGCCCATTACTATTGTCACACCAGTTTCCTGCTTGTCCACAAGCTGTTCTTGGAAGCATCATACACGCCAAAAAAACTGAGTTCTAGCAAATGGAACTTCTATTCTGACTGACCTTTAAGCAAATTGTTTTCAAATTGAAGCTAAGCCAGTACTTTTTTGAGCATGTCTCAAAAAAAGGCCACAAGATTTCATGCACCATCCAACGGATTTTAAACTACTATTTATCATACAAATGACAACTAAGATCATGATAAAGTAGAGTGGAAAAAGAACTAAGGACACAGGGCTAACTCTCCTTATCTTAAATGTTGTTCCCTCTACAAATGCAAGATTTGTTTCATAGCTTCACATAAAATCAACACGAAAAATAATAATATGTCAAAGTGCAAGTGAAGCATTTAACTGAGTTCTTTCCTTTCTGTATGACACTTTTGTGTACTGTTCTCTCAGCAATTATACTAGCAGCTCCTCTGGCTTCTTAAACCTATGGAAAAAATTCAGCATAATATTCTCTATACAAAGGAAAACTGCAGGCTACACATCCTTATGACACATCCTCAAGGGTTCACTGAGTAGAAGAAAAGAAGTCCAGCCCAGGAAAGGAATATGCATGCAACTGAACTACAGAATTTCTTTATTCTTCTTTTACATGAATCAAAATGGAAAATATGCAGACTAACATGATTAAGGACCACAGTAAGACATATCCCCTTTAACTACATCCAAGCATGAAAAGAGTACACAAAATTTCCAGTTGTATCTCTTTGATTGATAGTGTTTCCTCAGGAAGACAGAGAAAAAGAGGAATAATGTCACGTCATAATTTAGAGAGGGAAATGTCTGATCTGAGCCTCGCTTCACATATATTTTAATCCCTCCCTATCCAAGAATGCATGTTTCACACTGTTTAGAAGACAGCAAGGAAGAAGACCATCAAGATAAGGAAAGTAAAGTGCAATATAAATAAATAGAGGGGAAATGATTTCTCATAAGTGAGAAGTGATTTGCTGCAGGTATTTAAAATTTTATTTTACCTTAATACACAGACCATTGACTGTTTTAAAAAGAATATAAAAATCAACCTCAATATAGTCTACCTTTTTAACACCATCTATTTTGATTGAATAGTGAGAGAAATTTCTGATACATCATAATTTCTAGGGCTTCCAGTGAAAACAGGTAATTCCTTTTACATTACCAGGGTCGTGATCTAGCAACCTTAATGAGAAAATTCCTTAGAATATCCTAGTCCTACATAGTAAATACTTTTAAACAATAGATGCTTGCTTACTTACTTCATCTTTTTATGGTGCCTTTTGTGATCCGTGCTTTTTAAAGTTACTCAGTCTCTGCATCTTCTCTGTGTTCAGAAGAAAAACCTACTTTGATGCTTGAACAGACTACTTCTGTTTCTCACACTGGAAAACAGAGAAAGCTGAAAGACACTCTATTCCACGTACTGAAGTACGGAACAGCAGAATATTGCCAGTGACACCTGCCTCTGTTAGCTGCAGCCAGCATCCATCCCAGGCAACTGCTTAGTTAAGAAGTCTCAGCAATGAAACCATATTTTTCCATAAGTATGACATATACTAAATGAATTTAAATTTTACATATATATATTGCTGCTCTTTCCCGCTAAAAATTGAAGTATGCATAGCCTGTAGACCTTTTCCATGCCTCATTGGTCATGAAAGATTGTTAGCAATCTACCTTCTCTCTACCTAGAGAAGGTAGAACTATGATCAAAATTTGTCAGTTATCTCATTAAGAGATAAATTTTACTGTCAGATGTCTGGTTTGGGGTTTTGTTTGAATTTGGTTTTGGTTTTTAATATTAATAATAATAATAATAATTAAGATACATATTGTTCTACCCCATGAGGCATCTCACTTCTAGCACTGACCAATACCTGACTATACTCAAGAACTTTTATTAACCTGCTGTTTTATGTGCCTTCATTTTCTGAGTATTAAAAATTTCTATTTGAAAATTTGTTAATCATGTTTTTCAATATGTATTTTCATACAGCACATGAATAAAACCACAAGATCTCAAAGTTGGTGTTCATTTTCAGAAGGCAACATCAAATATTCGTGTCTCGGAAAAAGGTAAGGATGAAATTTGTGATTTTCCAACTTGTAATAAACTGATGTGTTTTCCAATGACTTTTTCTCTGATATTCTCAAATGCTAGAAACATACAACTGACATGCATTGCTTTCCTAAATATTCACTAGATGATGTGACTGATTCCTGGCATAGAGGAGTTCTCATTGTCCTGTTCATTGATGAAGAACACCATGACCCCGGTGGCCCTGAATATGCCACGAGAATGCCTGGTTTGCTTTTTGAAATGTAGATATGAGTGTACTTCCTTAAAAAAAAAACAAACAACAAACAAAACAGCAACCCTAGAGATTGTTCCCCAGGAAGCATCCATTACAGTGGTCACAAATTTCTTTGAGGGAACTGGTCCTTTCAACACATTCCAGGAAAGGGGGAAGGTGATGCATAAGCTCCAGACCTCAGGGACATTTGAGATTGGATATTCAAAACAAGTGACATTAATGGACTAAGAAAAGGGTACATGTAGAAATACCTAGCATGTGTGGGCAGTAACTGAATAGTAACTGATATCACCAGCTCATCTCTCAAGTGTTCATTTCAAAGGCAGTGGATAGTAATAATGATTAATACAGAGGAACTCTTCACTGAGAGGCAGTTCAGCGGAGTATGTCTGAGAGTATACTGAACTTCAAGCAAATGAAGCTAAACTAGAAAATAAGACCAGGACTTTCTTACTTTAGGAAAGGTGGGGAAGACATCTGTCAGAAGGGCCAGAATAAAAAAATGTCTCTGAATTTTACTTTGGAGAAGTTTCTGCAATTTTAGCAATGTCCTAAAATGCAGACCTATGGAGTTAGATCTAGAAGAGTACAGTGAAAAGGTAGGTGACAGACCTGAAACAAGATACAGAACTGAAGACAATTTGTGATGATGGGCCGATTGTTCCCTCCTCTGCATGATGATGATGTTACCTATAGCTAGCCGGCATGCTGCAAAACCTCACATGTAATAATCAAAGATGAATTGCGGAAATTTGTCCAGCAGGAAACTGAGATACAACCATAAAACTATGCCTTCCACATCTTTCCCTACCCTGGAAGATATAGCCTTCCACATTGACCATATCAGCAGTATGGTACCTCTCTAGACAGACTTTTAACATGAATCTCCATCACAGGCACAACACCTTGACAAAATACAGTTTCAAAATCAGAAACTTAAACTTTAACAATAGGTTAAAAACAAGCAGAGAAAAACAGCCTTTCCTTCTTTTTAAAGAGACGTTTTTGAGAGGGAAGGGTACGGGAATTTAGAGGGAAAACGGGATTAGGATAAAGCATGAGGAAGGAGTTATTACATGAGATAATCTTGACTTCGTGGAACTGGAAATAAAACAGCAGAAAATTTAGAAGGAATGGCAAACAAGGACATAAAATTATCTGGGCTGACAAAGTTTTATGTGGGCTTAAAAATTTGAAGGCAAAATACTGCTTGTAAAGCAAGAATATCAGAAAGGAAAAAAAAGCAGCTGTATTGGTATACAGAACATACTTGCACTGTGTGATTACTAATGCGCCAAAAAAATTCTTTACAGTGATATAGATACTCACAACTCTCCATGTAAAGGTGGATATGCATATACAATCCCATAACATAGAATATTAATCAACTTGGTATATAATTATGAGTAATCATTTCAGCAATCTTAACAGCACAGAACAAAATCATTTGAATAAAAACAAATGTTAAAACAAACACCAAAGCATACATTTAAGAATAGCTGTATTGAAAAAGAATAAAAACATACTACACATCTCTCAGACCTCTTCCAACAAAGATTTATGAGCAAAGAAAATTTGCCAGTATAAATCTTATTTTATTAAACCTGGTACTTCTACCATAAGCACTCACATTTGGATACTTGATTGGGCTTCAAAATCCCAGTTTTATATTACAATTAAAGGTGGTAAACCTTGGTTGAGTTGAATGAGAAGTGACTTGGAAGTTTGTAAACAAAAGGTAAAACTTCTCTGGGATTCAAAGGGGGTGTTCAATTTAGATACGATGTGAACTAGGCACTGTTATGTCGCAAGTACTCTCCTGTCCTATGACCAAGAATAGGTCCCTTACATTGTTGGGTTCTCCCCAGGTAACTGAACCTCTCTTGAACATATTTTCAGGTTTCTGTCCCCACCTTTTGATTTGCGATGCAAGTGTAACAGATCATGGGAGCAATGTTTTTGTAATATTTTCTGTAAGTACACCCTCAAAAAATATTCCTATGCTGCTTCCAGATTTTATGAGATTCACTCCTTTTTAACATTCAGAAAATGATATTAAGTCAGTAAACAATATGCTCATTTCAGAAACAAAAATATTTTCTTAAAAATTCATTTTTACTTGCTTTTTAGAGCTTTATGGTAAACATTAAATAACTGTAGTTCAGTGCAATAAACTCCTCATTCATGATGGAACAGATTTCTCAAAAGTATTACATCTTTCCTTCATACTGTTTATACAGATGCTTATATATTTAATACGTTTGCACTAAGTGTTAATTGATACAGTCAGAACAGTGAAATGGTCATAAGATGTTGGAAATGGTGGAATACTTCAAGCGGACTTTTGATGTATTTAGATCCAGTATACCCCAAGAAAATTAAATAAACTATTATCCTTTGTATTCTTAGCAAACTGTTGCTAACAGTACTTAAAAGGTAACTGCTAATACTGTTAACTGCAATGTAAACAACTGCAGGATGCTATTAGCAAATTAGCTTTTTTTCTTTGTAAACTTATATACTAATGTTCATTATTATTTTGATTCAAGAGCTGTACTGAAGTCAAACCAAGATATTTTCAGTAATAAACCAGGTTTACACTGTTCAGATACTCATCAATAACTGATGTGATTCCAAATACTTGCTATGCAGTGTGCTTTTACTCATCACATTAAATGAGCCAATACAGGCCTATTTATGTATATATATTTCTGAGTATTATGTAATTCCTCATAGGTAGGTTTGGAGTCTTTTTTATGTAAGATTTCTATGAAATAAAAATAGGTTTGGACAACAACAGATGTTTGTGTCTACCATCTAAGAAGCATCAAAAAATTTGGACCAAAAGTTTGTGCATATCCCATACAATCAAATCCTGCATTTAACTACATAAATTAAAAATAATTGCATGTTTTCTCCAAGACTACAGAAGATGGCAGCTGTTAAAGGAGTAAGTATTAAGTTGCTCTGAGACTTTTTTCCAGTACTGCACTCTTCTTGAAGTTGTTCTAAGCGGGTTTAAATGTTATAAAACACCTTTGATCCCAACAAATCAAGAGTCATTATTTATTTTGCATTTTTAAATACTTGTGTTTACTGTTATGCTGAGAATATAAGATGAAAGATTGATTGTTTTCTTTGGTGATCATATATGTTAGTATTTTTTCAAACAGAAGAGAGTTGAAACTAAAAGAAAATCATGAAGATTTTTGCATCTGCACATCCATACCTGAGCGTTAAGAAGTTCTTCACATTTGTGAGAATGTTTTTCAATTGCTAGTATATACTGTTTTTCAATAGCTGCTTCTTGCTGTTGAACTGTAGATTGCAGCAGTGCCTGCAAAAAGAAAGCACAGAACATTCAAGAAAGATATAACTGGGATGTTTATTGGTAACTGCAGATCCACTAATACTTGTGTATTACCAGAATGTGGAATGCTGTTATAAATTTGGAATGTGCAACTATTAAAGTACCTTTCTATGTAACACTACCTTGTTTTCAGTCAGGACTGAAATTTTTTGGATCTCGGATTACTTATACATAGGCTGCTTAAAAGAGAGCAGCACACAGAAGATAGAGAGGGAGAGTATTTCTGTTGAATATACTCAGTTTAGTGGGACCACACAAGAAGAGAAGCATATGAAAGCTGCTGAAGAAAAAAAAAAAAAAAAGCCAGACATATTTCCCTGGCTGACAAAACTCCACATCCTCTCGGCACAGTGTAAGATCCCATGGGCCAAGCATGATCTTCACAACCACAAGTCAAGTAAAAGCAGATGGAAATTCTGAGTAATTTAAAACATAAAAGAACGCCCCCCCACCCCCCCAGGAAGTTCACACTCAAACGTGAAGCAGTGGAAGTCAAAGTACCAAGACAGTAACAAAAAGATGATAAAATTAGGAACTCTCTGTGTGTGAGCACATATGCATGCACGTCTATATTCACATGCACTTGACTGAACTCAGCAGAATTTCCAGCATCTGAATGCAGAAAGAGAAATAAAAAATTAAGATATGTGAAAAACCAAATTACCATTTGAGGAATTACACTCAGGGCTTCCTTAAACAATGATGGTATTTTAACGCAGGATTTACGTAACTCATGCTATGCAAGTCTTTTTCCCTAATATTATAAAATATTTATGTCACTTTCCAAATATTCATTGGACTATTTATACACAATGTAGCAAACTATTTTTAACTAGAAATCAATATAGTGAAGTAGCTGAAGTTACTATGTAAGTTAAAACAGACGTAAGTTTTATAGAAAACAGACCTTTGGCCCAAATGAAGACAAAGAAAAAAAAATACCATCTTTCAAATAATTTTTATTTTAGAGATATATTTACTTCGTGGAACATAACATACACATATTAAATACAATTTTGAACACTTTTTTAAAAAAAAATATACAAAAAAACCCACCTGACAATTTTTGAACTACCTTTCCAAATATTACGCTAATTAATCTCTTATGCCAAAATCAATGTTCTTCAGTAATGCTATAGTATGGTAGTAGTTTTCAGCACAGGTTCAGAAAGATTTAAAACGTAAAAAGTGGTGCTTAACATATAGTTTAATCAAAGTGTAAGAATACATTTGCTGGTGTTTGCAGGGGATTTAGCTAGCTATAAGTTTACTTTCATAAAAGTCAATTTATTTCCAACTAAATTTAGTTCTTTTATTGATATAAATTCAGGCAATCACAAAAACTTAACTCTCAAAGAAGTATAACTTCTGTATGTGAAACTTTATATACTAAATCCTACTGTGTATAAACTGAAATTGCCACATATCGCTGGCAAAAATTAAGTCCATACTTTGGGGTATGGAGTTTTTTGCCTATTGCAACCAAGAATTGTTTCATATAACTGGCACAAGAGAAAAAAAAATTCAAATTCTGATCTTAGGGAAAATAGTAAACAGAATGGTCATTAAGTTGAAATGCTGTTTCTCGGATAGATTCTTGCTCACGCCAAGGTTTGAGTCACTTTATGCAAACTTAACTTATGACTGTTAAATTCCTATTAAATATTATAAAGAACTTCCAGTATTCAAGGAAATAATTATTATTTATTGGATGGCATGTACAGATTGTTAAATTTTTAAATTCATTTTCTTATTATTATTTTCTTTAGAAAATACATGAAATTCCACATTCAGAAACAGAAGCCTTCCTTTTCTATCATACACACTACTAATATAGTTTAAGTAGTACCACAGAATTGATTCTGTATTTGACTATTCCACTAGGTGGCCAAGTAAGGAGACTGAGAGAAAAATGCCCCTATGTGGCACAGTACTTCAGCAATAGCTTCCATGTTGTGCCATAAAAAATTCTTTATTTTCTATGGAGAGATACAGCAGATCAGCCAGTCAAACAGGCCTTTAAAATACAGTATAATTTATTTATGCCAAGGCCTGAATCTTTTCAAGTCACTTAAAAGAAGATGAGGTGTGTCACACAATACCCTGAAATACCAATTACTCCGTAATATAAATATAAGACTTTTCATTTTCAAGAGGAATCTGAAGATTCTCAGAACCTTATGGTTTTAGGATATGCTTACAATCAAAATAGAATGCTAAGCTCCAATTTATTTTGAAGTGTAGAATGCTCTTATTCTTCTGTGAAAATTTTTATGCTCAGGACTTAACATTATTGTCAATACTGTCAGATAAGGCACTTCTATAAAACAAAGTATACTCTTCTGAAGTATGAACAGAAAAGTGTCATAGATAATTGGCATGACTAGACAAATGTATCTTGCCCTTTAAATTAAGACTTTCATTATTCTTAATTTATCATTGAAATCATGTCCCATATTTAATAAATTATCAGAAACAAGACGATTTTAGAAATAAAATAAAAGGCAAACTTGACAATTTCCTCTAATTCTAATCTAACATGCAGTTGTTGCCTAGGACACTACTTTGTTCACTGTGTATATCCTACAACTGCCTGGCTCCAGCTGACTATAAAAAGTAAATATGAACATAAAGATGTCATAAAACAATGTCTTTCCAAGATTCAAAAAAAAAAAAAAAACCCAAAAAAACACATACACACACACAAAAAAGAAAACAGAAAACATGGAGTTAAAAAATGATGTCATTTTCTTCGTCTGATCACAACCACCATTTAAGGTTTCTTGATAAGATAAATACAGCAGAGATGCATGATATCCATACAAAGCTTTTGCAAATTTCAAGATAATCAACTAATTTACTAAAATAAAACATACATTTAGCTACCTGACGATAGGCATCTCTAACTTACAGTTACATACTTCCTTCAGTACAATGACACTAAAAGTCTTTTGACTAATTGCTATTCTGGGCAACTACTTAGTGCTGCTGAAACATCACTTTCTTCCTTAATTAATTTCACAATTATCCTGGTGGACTGATGTTCCATAAATGTGTGTCCACTAACCCAATATCAAGCTGTCAGTCTTGAAGCAGTCTCCTCTAAATAGCTCATTGAATCACTTCAAAGAAGGTTACAGTAGAACGTACCCTATAGCATCTGTTGTGTGAAGCCAAAGGGTAGGATTTCAATATGGACGCTCTTGGTAATTCATTTCTCCTTCTATATATTGTGCAATGAACTTCCTTGACACAGGGTGGCCAGGATCATCCTGTACTAATAGCCAGTTTCATAACTGTGACAGCAAGAGGAATCAGTCTTCTTGTGGATCTCTTTCTACACTCCTATCATGTTTGTTGCCTCAGTCTACATTTGTTATAGTCATAGTCATATTTTCAAGATTTCTTTACATTTATCAACTAGTCCTTACTGCTTCTTGGCTTTTTTTTTTTCCTCCTTCCTTCTTCAGCCTAACAGACTTCAGAAGCCCTAACTATATCTGCCTTTAACCAAAAGAGAGGTCGCCTTTTAGATCTTTGCTAGAGCCAAATAAAGTCACTCTTTTCCCTTTTGCAATTTCCTGGGCTTTCAAAAATCCTCTGCCTCCCAACACCTTATGTAAATCATTGTATCAGGGAACAGTTTAAAGGACTGTGGTACCTTAGATAAACTATTACTTAAAGCAGTTTGCTTAAAATTCAAACAAAGCCATGCATGAATATAAGAATGAACTGCAGGCACTATAGTGGCTGCATAACCATAGTTATCATAAGAACATCATCATTTGAACTGATGCTTTTCCACTAATCAAAGACACAATTTACATGGCTTATGTATTAAATAATCAAAGTAAATTTAGGTACCATAAAATAAGAATAGTAACATCTTTCCCCTGAATTCTGAAAAGAAAGCAAACAATATCACCACAGCTCCTGAATCAGAAAAACATTTATACACTGCCTTTTAACATTTCCTGTATCTCATATTACACTTTTACCATTACTAAACTGGACAAAAAATACATTAACTGAGTAAACCAAGAATTAATGTCTACAATGACATTGTTTTACTAGGTTTGGTTCAGCTATAATTCTTTTTCAACTTGGCATAAGCTTCTTAGCTAACCAAAGCTAAAATTCAGTCAAGTTTAAGCCTCAAACTTTGTAGCCAAAATCACAGAAACAATTATTTTTTCAAACCATTATCAAAACCTTCATACATTTAAATGACAGTACGAAACATTTTTAAATTAGTTTGCAGAAAGATTAGAAGTTAATTCATCTTAATTTTATAAACTGGAATTTTACCAAAACAAAATAAAACTTTAAGTAAATTAGTCCAAACTCCTGTTTGAGCTCAGATCAAGAGCTAATCTTAGCTTTAAATTTCATACATTAGAGTAATTTTGGAAGACCCCAAGTTAAAACTACATCCAAACATCATAAGAACTTTATCCATAATGACCTTGGGGTGTCCTTAAGGGAGCACACATCTTTATTATATGCTTTAGCAACGGTCAGAGAATTAAGTAGTCCTGGAATGTAATTGACAACGCACTACACGTACCGGAGGAACACTAGGGAACTACATCACTGCATACAGAGTAGAGACTGAAAAACTGTACTGTACCCAATCTGAGGAGAAAAGTTTAAAGATCAGAAAAAGACAAGTGATCACAAAATTTTATCCTGTATTTATACAGGTTGTGTTATGTACAGAGTACTAGATGCTTTCTAAAATTTGTCTTCACCCTTGGAAAGGCAAAAGTGCGATCATTAAGGTTTTGCCAAAACCATAGCACAGACACTCCAGCCCATTTTTAATACAAACCTATTTGCCCAGCCCTAGTGCATATTTTCTTAATTCTACTGGCAATAGAAACCACAGCTGCTTGTCCAGAACAGGCCAAAAGCTAGAATTTATGAGAATCCTTCTCGAATTATATAGACAAAATACAGATTGTTACCCCCAAATTCATCCCAAATTCCCTAACAGTAACAAATTGCCAAATCTCTGCGAACTCCCTCTTTTTATAGGAGGGAAAAACTAGTCAGAAAAAGAAAAAAAGGGAGGAGGAAAAAAACCAGAATTTATTATCCCCTCTCATCTCTTCTGAAAAACGGTACAAAAGCAATTCCAATCTGCAAAAACCAGACTTCTCAGATGTGAGAAGTCTTTGAAAACATTAAACTCGCATAAAACATCAGTATGAAACATGCATCATGATATACAGGCTGCTGCATTATGTTCCACAATGTTACTTAAAAGCACTGCACCAAAACCCTTAGTCAATCAAAAAAAAAAAAAAAAAAAAAATCCTCTCTTGTTTCTTTTCCCTGCTCAAGCATCATTAGCTAACTAAAGTCAGTCCATCAAATACCTTCTGTACTTCAAAATTTCTGAGTCAGGATGTTCACAACAAGTAATCTTTAAAAATAAAGTTACCTAGTGAAAAGCAAAGTTACCATTCTACCTTAAATATATGAACTATATTAAATACCAGCATCAATTTCAGCAATAGTACATAAGAATTTCTATGCTTCAGAGCATTAGACAATGATTCACCCAATTCAACATCCTATCTCCACCACTAATTAATTTCTACCACTTTATTTAAGAGCAAAATACAACAAAACAATTTTTGAATGATAAAACAGCGAAGAGGACAGAATCAAAAATCTTTTCTGATCCTTGGAGAAGATACATTACCTCAATAAAACGTACTGTTTGTGTTATAACTCAGTTATTAGCTAGTAAACATACTACATATATAAAACTATTTAAAATATTTTTGAAAATGTCTTTTTCAACAGAATCCAACTTATCCACTTCAAGATCAAGATATTGCATATTTTTATGATCGGGCTATTTTCAGGTGAGCCTCCATTCAAGTGAAAATGAAACATGTACATTTAGGTGCTATGGAATACAGAGGTTTTTTGTACAAGCGAATATTAACCAAATGAAAGCAATTAAACTCCTGCTTAGGTCAGAGTCAACTTGTAGTTTACAATGAAGTAGGTTCTAAGTGAAATAAAACTAAACGTTGAGTTCAGTTTCCTGAATTGTTTCCACTCATAGTCATAGTGTGCTACCAAAGCTTTAAACAGACCTTGTACTGTGAAATTTCACATATCAAGTCACTAAGTATTTCCTGTGGAAAATTCTTCTCACAAGTTATTCTTTACAAAACATCAACACATTCTGATGTGCATCAGGGTATGAGGAAGATTCATGGTTTCTCCAGCCACTGTCCCGTTTGGAGTGTGAACTGGACTTTAGTCAGGTGTTTCAAAGACATAACATAGGAGACATTTGAATCAAATACAATAACACGGCAACACGGTTTTTCTAAAGTGGTATAACAACTTCAGTTTCATTTTCAGCTGCTTTTGGTATACCAGTAAGGATCAACAATTTACAGTTTGCATACTATGCTCAGTTTACCTAGATATGTCAGTTTTACTGGCATGTGAGTTTAAATGATTTATTTTCCACAAAACAGTGCTCCCCCAGACTCCTCCCAGAAAGAAACTGCAAACTCACTCTTAATCAAACCTTTCAATTATTATAATATTTAACAATGTATTTTTTTGTTTTATAGTCAGAACCATATATAAAAAGTCATTCTTACTAAAAAGGGAGGAAGAGATATCTTGTAATTTTTACAATTACTTTTAAAATACCAAGATGCTTTAATCAATAATAAAATATTGTTGATAGCCAGATCTTCAGAAGTTTGAGACTTGACTGTACCTTGCTTTTATCAGAATTCTGTAGAAAGATTTTTACAGTAGCATCACTGTTGTACATGAGTACTCCTATACAGTAAAAATGACAAGGAATATCTCCTTTTCTAGCCATCAGCTTTTCATGACAAAAACCAATATTGTATTACATTAAAGGCCCACTTGAATTCTAGTGCAACTTATGTATAGACAAGGATAGAAGTTGGAAGTGAAATGCAAGCCCTTGCAACAACTTTTGAATTTATCATTTTATTCATACGTCAGACTTTCCTGAGCCAGTACGTCATCTTGGGAACTTAATAAGCTAAGCTGGTATTCTAAAGAGCTGAGAACTGGCCACATTTCAAGAGTTCTCCCTCCTCACTATAGATAAACTATGTCTTAAAAAAAAAAAAAAAAAAAGATATTATGATTTCATGATTCTAGGTAATGAATGAAATATTTTAAATTTTTGCAACGAAATTTTTTAAATTTTCCTTTATTTATTAGAGAGAAACCTTTCAGTTCAGAGGTCTGTTGTTGACACAAAAAGTTTTTAAAGACAATCTGATGGCCCCCACATACTTGTACTTTGCAAACCTGTCTGCTCTTACATTCTGGAACACTGAAAAAAAACCAACCACCTAAAACCAAAAACTTAACAAAAATCTCACTATAGAAAGGGCTGGAAAGGACTTCGCATCTTGAAGTTAATTTCCATAAAAGGAAATATACATCTGATTCATGCGAGCCATCTTTTAGAAGCCCAGTAATTGCATAAAATAATCTAAGTATATAAATACCACCAAAAATACACCTGCCTGTAACTTCATATTCTTTAAAGCTTACATTAGAGGATATTTTATATGGTGAGAAATATAAACAAAACAGATTAAAATTCTTAACTCGTCTATTTACAGAACTATGACAATTTCAGAACAAAAGCTTGATTAAACAAGCAGAAGAAATATCCTTATGTTGCTTGTGGTAAATATCTTAAAATGTGACATGATCCCACAAGAATCATTTCCAAGATCTACATTTACTTTTCTTTACTGTAGTTAATTACCAGGGATAAGAGTTTAAAAAAATAATGACATGAAAGACAGAAATTAAACAAAATTAGGTAAACGTGAGAAGGGGAAACTTGGCCTACACAGAACACTAAGTTCATTTTTAATTTGCTTTCCCATGTTTTTTAACACAAATTTCATGACTATGTTGTAGATGGTTTATTTGTTGGAAGGAAGATAAAAATGTGAGATGCTTAACAATGGCCAAGGTTTTTGATGGTTTGTGCTACAAAGTGTCTAACGGTCTCTGTTAATGGATTTCCCAGCACTTTGGCAAGCTAATATTCCAAAGACAACTGCAATAATTCTAAGGGATGTGGTATATTCAGATCCTTGAAAATAAATCATTATTTGACTTCTTGTATAAGCTCCATTTTCAACACTGTTGCCATATTAAAAAGGACCAGTCACAACAGGTGTAGAATTGAGAAGGTTTGGTCTTAAACTTGAGTGTCTGGTCTACCTAGGTATTAATGAAAGATCAATGCGGAGAAATATTTTCCGTTTACAACAAATAATTCCCCGAAATACAGGGGAGTGATTATCAGAAAGTGTAACCCATTTTCAAGCATAGAAAGATAGAACAACAACAAGTCTGCTGCAGTATGTCTGCAAAGAGTAATAATTAGCTCTAAGTGTAAGAAAAATGTGAGCTTTTTGTTACTAACTTGGCAATCTTATAGACAGAAGTGAAAAAGTGGCAACTCTCTTTTCCTTTGTATGCCAAAAGAAAGGCACTTTCAAAATCTACCAGTAGGAAAGACTTATCTATGCCTGGAACGCAGAAAAGGCAAGTAGTCAACCCTTTTCCATTGTTCAACCCAGAGTTTCAATACCTAAGTTAGAGGATTTGGGTCTTGAGGGATTTGGGGGATTATTTTCTGGGGCTAATGATGAATGGTTCATATTTTTTACACTGCTATCCTTAAACAACCAATTACATTACACCATGATACGTGACATTCACCATGCTGCAACTCTGCTTGAAGTGGCATTACAAAATTATAATTGGCTGGTATCAGAGACAATTAGTCATAATTCCAACACTCATGACTGCAACAGAACCTAATTTGGGCCATAAACAAGCACTTGATTGGAATAAACTGCATCGATTTGTTTTATTAATACCCAAGGAATGCAAAATAGGACAGTATTCACCATAAGAAAGATTTTTCCTTCCTACACCTTTTAAACAATTCAGTAGACTTGCTTAGGTGAATTTCCACACCCAAGGTAATTTGGGGATCAGCCAACATGTCTGATAAATATAATAAATTCCCGAAGATGCGACCAGTTCCGAAGTCCCCAAAATGTTAAATATTACTTTTGTAATTACAAACCCACATTTGACTCATTTACTTAAGGAAAAAAAAAATCTTAACCCTGTTCCATATTGAAATATTAACCATTAATTAACATTTTAAAAGAATCCATGAGATTATTTCCTCTAACAAAACTACAGAACAGTTTATGCCTTCACTGAATTCTCTGATGATTCACTGTTATTCCTTTTTTTTTTTTAAGTACATGGCAAAGCATTAGTGAAAAAGTATTTAAGCTATAAACAAACAACCAAAAAAAGCTTGATTTTTTTTTTTTAAGCTTAACAAGTTGGTTGCAGTATTTTACTCAGAGGCTGGCATATCTGACGTTATTTCTCCTCAGAGTAGTGTGATCTCATTGACCAAAATATGGCAACTAACCACATGAGGCAACAGGAAGACTTGTATGAAGTACATTCATGCCATGGTTCCCTGGTATTAAAGAATGTCTTTATATAACTTGAATATAAATAGTCTATGAGAAATAATATGCTAAATATAAATATTGCTTAGATTCACAGTGTTCCATTAAATCCCTAATCTTTTGTGCCAAATCATAGAAACTGATAAACATAAATCTTCTTTTCCAGAAGGCATATCAGATCTTCCCAGCTGCTGTTGACTGGTAAAATAGTTTTCAAAAATCAATACAGCACATGAGCATGTTCCTTTACCCAACTATACATGAAGAAATTATTCCTGAAAAGGGACAATATCATCCATGCAAAACTCTCCTTTAGCTCACACAAAAGCATTAAAATGGTGAAAAATTATATCTAGAAAACATACAGAACTTTCATGCTATACTATAAAATTGTTGCATTTCACAAATTGTTTATATTTTCAGAAATAAAAAGGAGGAAACGTAAGTTCAGCAATTACCAATACCTCACTGGGTTTTTCAAAATATAAGTTCAAACAGAAACAGCCAGATATTTTATACAAATCTAGCACAAAACAGAAATGAAAAATGCTGATATGCAACATGTTCAGCAGCCCATCCAAAGTGGACAGTATGAAGAAAATTCCCGTTTGAGAACTTCCACTGCAAAGTGGTCCCAAAAAAAGTACAGGAAAAGAAACACAGTAATTCTCCTCCAGAAGTGAAATAAGGGAGGTGTGGAGAAATGGGACATCACCAGTGGCCATGCTTAACTTTTCTCAGGAATGGAAACTTTTGAAAATTTTTCCTGAATAGGTTCCCTGTAGGTGAAATTAGTATAAGTTGTATGGATGGAGACAGACATATTTCTATAGATAGTCCAATTTCAACATTAGCTAGAACACTAAGAGTTATTAGCAAAATTATTAAAAGGCTTACTATGAGTTGCTGCAAACATGTATGATGACTAGAATTCCTTTCTACTTTTCTGCAGTCTGTGACATGGGCTGTCTTCAAGCAGAGGGTCCTAAAAGCATCATCAGGTCCCCTACAGAATGGTGCTCTCTCAGACTCAGAGCTTGGTAGACCTACTTTACATGTGATTAACAGAGTCACACTCCTTGAGGCAAATTAAACATGTCTGTGCTTGTCCTGGTTTGAGGTAAAACAGAACCAGTTTTCTGATTTGTAATTTTACTTTCTAGCTGGGCCTCTTCTAACTGACTAAACTCTGAAATTAACAGCGTATTGTTCAGAAACTGTTCACTCTGAGTGATAAGACCTGATTATACAAAGGAATGGTACACAGAGAGGCTCTTGCTTATACTTATTGCTATAACAACCAAGGTCAGCTTCAAGTTATTTGCCCCATTAGAGGGTCTGAAGCGGAGAAGCGTAGAGGGGTCCCACCTGCAGGGAGCAGCGGACAGGACAGGTGACCTGATCAACAGCGTATTCCATCCCATCTGCATCACTCTCAGCATAAAAGCTGAGGGATCAAAAGGTCAAGTCTCTTTCTTCAATGGCAGACATCCGAGGAGGACCATGTCTGTTTGTCTGCCTTTGATCCTGATCTGAGTGTTCCTGACTCCAGATCCGGAATTCAGCTCCTGTCTGTCGCTGACTCCAGTCTGGGACTTTCCCTGTGTCTGGTGGTGATGTGACTGTCATCCTGGGAGCTGGATACGGTTTTGTATATGTTGTATACTTTTTTTAATATTTTATTATTATTTATTTCATTATTTATTAATATTTTCATTCAAGTAGTTTAGTTCTTTTTCTAAACTTGTAAATCTCCTTATCTCTTCCTCTCCTCTCTTTGGAGGGCGGGGGGGGAAGGAGCATCTGTCATTCTGATTGGCCAATCCAGCCAAACCACGACAGTGCTTAAACATAAAAAGATTTAATTAACAATGGATTGGATGGTTCTACCTCCATAAGCAGCTCTACAAAAAGTCTGCAAAGACACAACATGACACAATTCCCTATACACACTTGCATCAGCACTGATCATGTAAGCATCAGCATGAGGCACCTTAGCCTAGTGTTCAGTTCATGCTGCAGCATCAGCTCTGTTTACCAAAACTGGTCCCTGAGCACTAACATTCCAGGATGGACTGCTACAAGACAATGCTGTGACATTTCTTATCTCATCACCAAGGGAAACTCCCTTACACGGAGTTCTTCTGTCTCTGGCATTCCTCCTTCCAGAAAGTTTAAGCCACTCTGCAGTTGGGCCTTCTTGCCCTCCATGCTAATTCATTCCTTGGTCATGAATTACTGTTGCTGAGCACTTACAACTTGAATTTCCCCTTCACTACCTACATGGTCACAGTTGTCTACCAGCTCATTATTTTTCCCCCTGTCAGATCTTTTTTACCTCTTTAAGTCTAATTAGAATTCTTAGCTTTACCTACTTCTCCGAACTTGATTCAGTTTTTATCCTTTTACTAGAAAGTTTCCACAATAGTACAAAAGACACAGATTTATCCTCCATGGTAACATCCAGTTCTTTCTTCTTACCAACTGAGAGGAACTAGGAAGAACATGAGAGAAAAGTTACAGATTCAGTCTTATTTCATCCTTGACTCCTTCTCTTACTGCTGTGTAGATAAAAACCTGCTGAATTGCTCTGTGAGGCTGCTTTTGTGCAAGTGCAGTTTGTTGAGACTGAGGAAGTCCAAAATGTGGATATGTGATAAATAATCAAACCTGAAGTTTAGCACAATTGACTGAACATTTTTGTTTTGTTCTTATTTTAAGTTTCATTACTGAAAACAGCTAACCTACTTTATCTGAACTTTCCCAAAGTGCAGAGTGAGAAAAGACGTCATGCAAAATTTCAGGCCAAAGAGTCCAAGTTGGAAGCAACAGAAAAGACAGTGTTAAAATGAAAGAGGTTGAGCAACGAAAAAAAAAAAAAATAGGACCAAAGAAGACTGCCTGTAGTGCATACTTATTATATACAGTTACAATAATATTATTTGGAAATTGTCTTATCTTGGCAACTCATTTACCTTGAATTCTTCAACAATAATACTCAAGGCTTCATGTCCAGATTTTCTCATGTCTTCTAACTCCTGCTTATGCTTTTCCTGTACAAAAACGTGGAAAGATTATACACAACGTAGGCATCCAACGTAACAGTTTTAATTAGGAGAGTAAAGACCAATTATTTTCCTCATTTTGGTATCTTTCATGAAGAAATGCATACCTCTTGTCTCTTTACATATATGCTCACTTCAAGTTGGTCCTAATATTAAACTTATTTTTCTTTATTTCCTAATTCCTAATAGTCCTTTCCTAACTTTACTTATAGTCCCCAGATAATTCTAAATGGTTCTCCAAATGTTTTTAATATTTTCTTTGTTACTTTGATTTTTCTCGTTTCTTGGTACCTGTGGATGGCACGATTTGCAAATCATTCTCTTAGTAAATGCTATTTACTGCCTATATTCCTAAAAATGTTCAAATGGACTAGTATCAGATTCAGTTTCCTCAGAAGAGCACACCCTTCTCCTACTCAGTACATAGCTCCTTTTTAATCTTTTTTTTATTCTTAATGTTCTCAGGGAAAGTGTTCTTGCATAAGACAACCTGAATATGCTTTTCAAATAAAGCTCTACTGTTTACTATTTTTTCACTCACAGTATTATGTAAAAATAACCCAGATAGGAACATTCTAATATTTTTGTCTTCACATAAAAATTCTTGCCTGTGGTTTGCTATCTGAGTCTGCAATGTGAACACCTCATTAGATTCTCACCGGCATTTCATGCTTATCAATGAGGAGCACCACTTTTTCAAATCACGAATTATAAGAAGATGAAAAACTTTCCCCCCTCCCACATTCACTGCTTCAGGGATCTGTTCTTAAATCCACTAGTACAGCAGGTAATAGGTGTTTTAATCACCTCAGCAAAATGGTGCAGAAAGCAGAAAAACATTCATCACAGATGTTAGCTTGCAGTGATTACACAGCAAAACCATACACAACTTACACTACACATTTATTGCCTTTTGGATGGAATTCAAGTTGAAATTAATTAATACAATTCTATGTTTTTTAAGATCTGTATGTTTGAAGTAAGCAAAACCTAGTGTCTAAACAAAGCATGTTCAATTTTATCATGCAAGGCTATATAACACCATGAAAAAGAAATTGATCAGTCTTGAACTCTATATTTGATTAGAGGTTGCTCCTCTGCCATTCAGTTTCTTTTTCCTGAAAGGGCCATCTTACCAAAACGTTTGAAATTATAGCTATACAAGCTTCTTATTGTTCATCCAAATACAATGAGACATTCAGATTCTCTTGAATAGAACTGTTCTGTTTTTTTTTCTGAAGCTCTGCAAGAACAACTGATATGAAGCAGAAGAATTCAAGATGGAAATATTTTGACATGTAAATAAACTACTGCATCAGATAACAATGCACAGCATCTGTGTACAACAGTTCAATCACATTGTGATGCACAGGTATTGCTGAAACCACAAAGTAGTTAAACCCAGATGTTATATATGTAAAAAAAAACCAAACCAAGCCAAAACAACTGCTGAGCTAGAAATATTTTTACAGTACAAAACTACAGAATTGGTATAAGGAGGAAAAATATGATCCAGTGCTTAACTCCAAAACTTCACAAATCATTAACAAATATGTTCCCTGTGAAAAGTGAACATGGGGGAAAAACAAATGAGAAATGTAATTACTACAGTAGCATATCCTGGATTCACAAATATGAAAAAAAGAATTATATAGAAAGAGGAAGATAATGGTCATTAATTATTCTAGCTGAATAAACCCCACCAAAACAACAAAACCAAAACTGAAGAGAAAGCATTCCATGTTGAGAAAAGCCTTTAAATGAGAAGAGTTAAACCAGTAAGATTTCCATCTAAGATCTATGAGAATTACCTTGAATGCGACAATGAGATACAGCAGATCAAGTGTGTTGACCAAGGAAGTAAGGTGTTTCATTCTGGTAAAAAGTAGAGTGCCTCTCACTAGCATTACCAGGCAAATCAAGTGACAAAGCAAAAAATGCCTCAAGTTTTTCTGAATTAGTGACTTGTTCAAAGTCACGTACTAAATGCAAACCAGTAACACAAGTTGAAGCATCAACACCAAGGTATAACTACCAACATGAAGATTCCATCCAACACACTTTAGAGTACTTAATTTTCCTAAAATAGTTCCTAAAGTAGAGGGAAAAAGTCATTAGTGCAGAACTAATAGTAAGGCATCAGTTTGCTTGGGTCAGGTCTAGCAATCAGTTTCTACAACAGGGGTAGAAGAGAGAATGAAAGGCCATTATTACAAGCACACAGACAAAAACGCCCCCTCCAAGTAAGTTCTTCATTCAATCTGATGAACACTACACTGCCTTTTTTCTGTGTCTTGTAAAAGAGCATTTCAATTCTTTTGAGGATGGCTGGCCTTTTCTTCTGAAAAGTCTGTAAAATACTGTTTCAAAATCTTACAGATACATCACTCAAAGGAATGTGTGCTTGCTTGGTCCTTGTAATACAACCCAATAAGGAAAAGAACCAAAGTAACTTTAAGTAACACATTTTGGAAGCGTGTACATTGATTTAGTGGCTAACAGTGAAGATATATTAAAGTTCCCGAGTTTTTTGATTTGGCTATGAACACCACAGAAACACTCCAAGAACAGCAGCATACTCATTTGATGAGCAATGGTCATGTCAATTCTTCATAAATCCTCAATAAAATGTGTACTTTCCACAGGAAAATGAATTTAATGAATTGACATAACTACTCTTAGAATTATTGCTCTGATTGTAAGAAAGAAAAGGGAAGCTCTATGAAAATTTCTGAATGGTGCAGAACTGAAATTAAAATGTAATATTCAGATTTCCTATCAAAGAGCAAAGAATTTTGTGTTTTGGCTCTTGTAGAATTCTCCTGCATGGTTTGCATGACTTTGGAGAGGTTTTTAAAGAACGTTGTTGTTCCTTTCTTTTATTTAATAAATGCTTTTCAGAAAGGAATCAAACATGAGCTGAAAGTTTGAAAATTAAGTAAAATCATCCTCAGAGGACTTTTACCCCCTTCCCCTTGTACTTTGTGATGGACAGAATCTCACATCAGAACGCTGATAGTAATTAAACATAATCTTGGAACACATTTTGTTTTGTAATCAAAATCTTGACGATCACTCCAGAGAGCACGAGGCATTCTGTGTGGACACAGTATGAATGTAACAGGTAATTCATTGCTCAATGGTTATCAATGCTTCCATTTTTTCCATTTTGTGACTCATATAAAGAAATATATCCTTGCGAACAATTTATGCATAAGAATACAGGCTTTAATGCTACGAAATATACGTGCCTTCAGAAATTCAAACAAAACTTGAATGATAAGGATGAGAAAATGAGATTGAACTTTGAAAGTTTTCTTACAATCTAAAAGCCAGGTGACCCCAGACTCTCTTTTTTTTGTGTGTTAGGCCCCTATGAATCAAACCACTGTAGAGGCAAATGGATCCAAAAGCCTGGTGAGTTTCTGAGAGGTGTGGTTCCCAAGGATGCCGCTGGGCAGAGAAGTCTTCTGAAGTGGCTGTGACCGGAGAAATTGTTACTGACCACCCGCCATCCAGCTGCTTGTCTCTGCCTGCATATTGCATTAGCATTTCTTTTAGATCTTTCAGCTGAATTGCTTCCTAAATTATTTCAGTCTAAGTGAACCATTGTTAGCATAAACAATTTAAGCAGGGTTCTTTGTTAACATTCAACGTTTTGACAGAAATGCCGGGCATGTGTTTGAGAGGTGTTACCCTTACACTTCCCAATAAGCACAGAGTACTATGTAAGATACGCAATAAGAGGATTTGTGAGATCTGATGGGGTAAGAAGGGAAAGTAAAGACCTCAAGCTTATTTTATTTCATTATATTTACTTATCCTTAAGTTGATACATCTTTCTGCTACCTTTTTAAGAGGCAGACAGTCTTGAATTGTTGGGGAAAAGTTCGTGCCACCCATAGACTCTGCACAGATTCCCTACTAACCTTCCACTCTGGCATGCCTGCATGTCACACACATTGTAACAGCAATAAGTGATCAAAACGATGCTTAGTGGATACTTCGAAAAAATATTGTGTGTCAGTGCTCCTAGAACGTATCAAAAACAGCATCAAAAAAAAGAGACTTGATACTGCAAATTAGGGCCATGAAACACAGCCACATGAAAAGGAAGCAAATGGCTAAGTATCAAAGTATCTTTTGATAATAATCAGCACACATCAGTAAACATCATAATTTTTTCACAATCCCATTTCTATAGCAGGCATAACTAACACCAAAATAAACAAAGTTTTTAAAATAACGGAAGAAATTAATTTATATCATGCCTATTGAATTTATACATTTTCTCCACAGGTATTTTTTCTGATCAGAGCAAAAGAAATTTAATTTAATTCTTCCTCTTTTTTTTATTAGGTTATCAATAATCACAATTTATAACATTAAAAAAGATCAGAGCAGTAATACACAGATAAAGCAAAAGCCAGTACTGCAAAGAAGCACTATGAGATCATATATATATATATATGTGGGAAAAAATTACAGAAGAAATAAAATCAATTCAGGAAGAGATTCCAAATTTTTGCCTACTTTCACAAATAATCAAATGTGATCCATAAAGTAAAATCCTGTATTTTGGGGTCGACTGATATTATGTGATTTTTACATTTTATATCACTTATTCATAAACCCTGTTTAAAAAAAAAATCAGGAAAAACATGCCAACAAAATAGTAAGTTAACACAAAGCAACCACGTTCTAACTATATAAATGTTTCTGTAACACCTGTTAAGAGTCTTGTATTACATGCAAGCCAGTGATATGAGTTGATGTTGACTGCCTGTGTTCTGTAAGGCTGTGGTATCTTCATAATTAGCTGCAAGTCTGAGCCAACATCTTAGAAAGTGATGCACTCTCTTCCCTCCTAATTTCTTTACTACTGCAAAAAGGCAAACTGTAGTTCACTGTATGCAACTAAATTAAAAGCCAAATTTCAAATCCATCTTACCCAGTTTTGCTGTATGCAATTACATCATTAAGACTTTTCATGTTGGACTCAATTCCTCCATTACATCAAGATTTTCCTCTCCACAAAAATTATCAGCTCTTTTCTTTCTTTCAAAGCACCATTTAAAAAAATAATAAATAACATTTAGTATCATAATGATTCTGTTAGGAAACTCATAGCTTCTCATTTGAAGATACGCATTTCCTCCAATTCACCCAAGTGTAGAGAAAAAAAAATTATTTTACTGAATACAACAGAACTAAATCACTAAAAACTGAGTTAAACATGATAAGATTCAGTCCATAATGGCTAATTAATATACACACTAGAGTGTGCTATTGTATATAAAATACAGATTGGTCACTATTTCTGTTCATGTGAAATAATGTGAGCTCTCCAGAACTAAGACACAGGATTACCTCCAGGTCTATAACAAGGCAAGTATTTTCACTTTGGTCACATCATCAATAACCTAGTGAAAGATACAGCTGAGAACCTAAAGATAAGGACAAACACTTTTATAGGGAGGAAAGAAAGATTTCAGATTTCCCTATATAACCAAAAGAATATACAGTATGCACAACCCTAAGTTCACCACAGGAACCAAGGAGATGCTATGATTTATTTTAAACAAGTAAATATCATTGCTACCAGGAGTATACAACAACAGAAGACTTTGAAGTGAATAATGAAGTGAGGTAGCAAACAAACTTTCACCAGCAACTTCCTAATATAGTGGTGAGGACATTTCCTGCTGAGTTCAAACTGAGCTGAGCCAGAGCTGAGTGAGTGTGAATGGACCAGTCTGCCGGGAGATGTTATGACTGATTAAATGTGAAAAACTATGTAAAGGAAATAATATGGAAGAGCCTGTACATGCCCAAAACTGAAACATAATTATAGTTCCCATACCACATGTAACTAAACTCCTCAAGTATTTGCAGTGTATAACATGGATCTCTGCCCTGACACATTAAGACACTAATATTGTGTGAAAAACAACTACAGTTTATATCGGCTCATTTCTTCTACAGGATGTACATACAGAGACTCTCCACTGAGGACAACATTAAACAAGAAAAACAAGAGCTAACTCACATGCTGAACAATCTGTTAATTAATACTAAGTGTTCTCAGTATTAATAAACATTTTGCTAGCAAAACAGTATGATATAGTAAATAGCACAGTACATTTGGCTCAGGAAGCCTTCTCTGACTGCCTTCAGGTTTCTAAAACATTATATAGATAGTTACTTCTTTGGGACAGAGCTACAATTGAGCCAGGGCATCTTATGCCACTGATACTTTCCTACTTCTCCACATAATCTAAACGATGGGACATAGCAGCAAGAGAAAGCAAAGAAGAAAGAGCAAACAGGAGAACAATCCCAGGGAAGCTGACAAAAGAGAATACTTCCATTAAACAACGCAGTAAGCATGAAAGGAATTCTTATCTTCATTAGGACATTCTTATGTCTTTTATCTCAAGAGCATCAGTCTTCAGATTAAATTCCACCATTGTTCATAAAGAACAAAATATTAACTTGGAAAGCGTTGCCAGCTGTCATCAATAGCTACTGTTACTGTAGGTATAATACCCAAAACAATTTTATATACTACATGTATTTATAAATAGACTAGTATTTATTTCTCTACTATAGTATAGTATATTACTATATATAAGTATGTATGAAAAAACTACACAAGGAGAGTCTTCCTTTTTTCTCTAGATATAAAACTGACCTGCAGACTGCAAAGGGACAAAAAAAGACTGCAGAACATTATGTTAACCCAATGAATCATAGAATTGCCTAGGTTGGAAGGGACCTTTCAGATCATCAAGTCCAACCATCGACCTAACACTGACAAAACACTTCAATAAACCATATCTCTAAGCACTGCATCTACCCATCTTTTAAATGCCTCCAGGGATGACAACTCCACCACTTCCCTGGGCAGCCTGTTCCAATGCTTAATAACCTTTTCAGTGTAAAAAATTTTTCCTGGTATCTAATCTAAACCTCCCCTGGTGCAACTTGAGGCCATTTCTTCTTGTCCTATTGCCTGTTACTTGTGAGAAGAGACCCACCCCCACCTCTCCCCAACCTCCTTTCGGGTAGTTGTAGAGAGCGATAAGGTCTCCCCTCAGCCTCCTTCTCTCCAGGCTAAACAACCCCAGTTCCGTCAGCCACTCCTCATATGACTTGGTCTCCAGACCCCTCACCATCTTCGTTGCCCTTCTCTGGACTCGCTCCACAATCTCAGTGTCTTTCCTGTAGCGACTGGCCCAAAACCAAACACATTACTCGAGGTGGGGCCTCACCAGTGCGGCATACAGGGGGACAATCACTTCCCTGGTCCTACTCACCACACTATTCCTCATACAGGCCAGGCTGCTGTTGGTCTTCTTGGCCACCTGGGCACATTGCTGGCTTATATTCAGCCGGCAGTCGAACAACACCCCCAGCGTAGGAAGTCAAGCAAAACTACCAGGAGGCCTGCATGGATTAACAAGGAGCTCCTGGCAAAACTCAAAAACAAACATCAAACATACACAGGTTGGAAGCAAGGATGTGTAATCTGTGAGGAATACAGAGACATTGTCCCAGTACGCAGGGATGAGGTTAAGAAAGCCAAAGCCCAGCTGGAATTGAATTTGACAAGGAATGTCAAAGACAACAAGAACTGCTTCTATAAGTAGAGATGACAAACGGAAGGCTAGGAAATATGCGGTCCTGTGCTGAAGGAGATGGTGGACCTGGTCACAGAGGACACAGAAAAGGCTGAGGTACTGAATGCCTTTACTAGGAAGACCAGCCTTCAGGAATGCCAGAGACCAGGTCTGGAACAAGGACAACTTACCCTTAGTGGAAGAGGATCAGGTCAGGAAATACTTAAGCAAACTGGACATAATTAAGTCCATTAGGCCTGAGGGGATGCACCTGCAAGTGCTGAGGGAGCTGATTGATGCAAGGCCCCTTGCAATACTTTTACACTGATCATGGCGACAGGGAGAAGTGCCCAAGGACTGCAGGTAAGAAAATGTCACTTCTATCTTCAAGAAGGGCAGGAAGAAAAAACCATGGAACTACAGCCTGGTCAGCCTCACCTCAACACCTGTGAAGGTGATGGAGCAGCCAATCCTGGAAACTATCTCCAGGCACAGGAAGGACAAGAAAGTCACCAAGAGTGACAGCATGGCTTTGGCAAGGGGAAGTCATGCTTGACCAACTTCATCACCTTCTATGATGAAATGATTGGCTTGCTAGATGAGGGGAGAACAATGGATATTGTCTACCCAAATTCCAGTAAGGCCTTTGATACTGTGTTCCTTAAGATCCTTATTGAGAAGCTGTTGACTTGTGGACTGGATAAGCAGAAAGTGAGGTGGATTGAAAACTGGCTGAAGCACCAGGCCCAGAGGATGGCAATCAGTGGTCTGAAGTCTACAGCTGGAGGCCAGAAACTAGTGGTATACCCCAGGGGTAAATGCTGCGCCTGATCCTGCTTAATATCTTCATTAATGATCTGGATGATGAGGCAGAGTATACCCTCAGCAAATTTGCAGACAACACAGAACTGTGAGAAGCGGCAGATATGCCAGAGGGTGAAGCTGACATCCAGAGGGACTTGGCAGGCTGGAGAAACGGCCTAGCAGGAACCTTGTGAAATTCAGTAAGAGGAATTGCAAAGTCCTGCACCTTCTGAAGAACAACTCCATGCACCAGTATATGCTAGGGGCTACCCATTTGGAAAGCAGCTTTGCAGAAAAGAACCTGAGGGGTCTCAGTGGACAAAAAGCTGAACATGAGCCAGCAACATGCCTTTGCTGCCAAGAAGGCCAATGGTACCCTGGGCTGCATTGCCGCCAGGCTGAGCAAGCTGAGGGAGGTAATACTTCCCCTTTACTCAGCACTGATGAGGCCACACCAGGAGTCCTGTCTCAAGCTCTGGGCTCCCCAGTACAAAAAACACATGGACATACTGGAGAGAGTCCAAAAAACCATCACAAGGATGATGACAGGACTGGAGTATCTTTCACATGAGAAGAGACTTAGAGAGCTGGGATTGTTTAGCCTGGAGAAGAGAAGGCTTAGGAGGAGTCTTATCAAGGTATATAAATAACTGAAGGCAGGGTGCAAAGAGCACAGAGCCAAATTCTCTTCAGTCGTGCAAGGCAATAGGCACAAACTGAAACACAGGAGGCTCCATCTGAACATCAGGAAACACTTTTTTACTATGAAGTTGATCAAGTACTGGCACAGGTTGCCCAGAGAGGTGGTGGAGTCTCCCTTTTTGGAGACATTCAAAAGCTATCTGGACACAGTCCTGGGCAACTGGTAGCCCTGCCTGAGCAGGGGAATTGGAGTAGATGACCTCCAGAGGTCCCTTCCACCCTCAACCATTCTGTGATCCACAATCATATTTACCAAGCCCTAATCTACCAGGTATTAATCGTGAGGCTACTTATTTTTTCCCCTCAAAACGTTTCCACAGAAAGTACTAAAAAGAACTTGCTATTGTATTACAAAGCAAACAACAGTGGAGTGCTGGATATTTATGGACCTATCACAGGTGAACTCTTCCAAGAGATCCATTACCTGCAGTTCACTACAGCATATATGCTGTTTTCCAATATTTATTCTGGATATAACCTTTTATTCCGAGTTTCAAAATTACAAAACTTCAAAACCACCATTTATATTAACAAAACTAAAATTGAACTAAAGATACCTTCGGTGCCAAAAATTGGTAACATTTCCATTTAACCTTTCAGAAGTCATCAACATATGTTTTGGAAACATAACTATTTGAAATAATGTATATTGAATTTTCATAGAGTTACACTATTCATAACACATAATGATGTTCATAGCACATTCCTAGAGGATAGCTTTAGTCTTTTCATGTATGTTTAAAAACCCAAGACGACTACAAAGAAACTTGACGCTCAGTCCAATAGTTTCAAAAGCACTCAGGCAGAAATTCCACTTAAGCATGAATAAAAACTTCCTAAAATTTAATTCCAGAAGATATAAAGTAACAACTCACGGCAACATGGTATGTAAAGACTCTAAGATTAACATATATTTGAAATTTTTCCAAGGTAATAAAAGAACAAATTGTTTTCTTCCTTCCTTGTTTTTTTCAGTATAGAAAATACGTTGAAGTATAATGTAAACAATCCTATTTACTACAAAATCAACAGCAGAAGAACTTACATCTTTATATTTGAATCTCCTTTTCATTTTCAGCATCTTAGCTATTTCCTTTGGCCACCTGTGGATACAAAGCTTAGGAAGCAAACAATGGTGATAATATTTACCTCTTCTTCCAATCTTAACTAATTTTCTGATTTGTAAATATATTTTGGAACAGTTAAAACATTCCAAATCAGACATGCTATCTGAAAACCCGCTGATCAACACCTATTTTGCCATCAAAGTGCAAGCAAAGCAGCTACAACACAAAGTGGCTGCTGTATTTATTCAGAGCTACAAATGCTTTTTTGTTTGTCTGTTTTCTGGAGACAATGGATGAAGGGTATGATGTGCAAATTGAACAAAAATGACAGAGCTTGCTGGAGAACCAGAGAGACAAATAATCAGCTTTCAATCAAGCTGGTATATTGGTTCCATTAGAAAGGTAACAAAAATTTAGGACAAAAGATGAAATGAACAACAGCTTGGGAAACCGAGCATCAAATCAAGGAGTTTGGGATAATTCAAATGCCAAGAAAAATGGGTACTGAAGATGACAGCAAAGCCTGCAAAGAAGAAGACAAGTACCCAAAGATGGGTACTGAAGAAGATGACAGCAAAGATCTGCAAGCCAAGCTTCTTTTGGCCTTGTTGTTCATGAGAAAATAGGTTTATGAAATAAAAATCGAACACGTGTCAGTTACGCCATACTGCCCAACCCATAATACAAACTGCATCTGCAACTTACTCCAGTATTTTCCCTGCATCCAGAGAACTGCTATCAAATTTTAAACTTCCAGATTAAATCGTTGATTATTTGTTTTACATACCTGACAAATTCATAAATAATCTAAGCATGCAGGAAAAACAAACAAACAAACAAAAAACCACAATCCAAAGAGACACAAGTTACACCTTCACCAAAGACAACAAAAGAGTAAATCAAGAAAGCAAGAGAACTAACTTCTTATCCCTTATTTTAAGATTCAATATGGTTTCTGAAGGAAAAGTTCTGTTGTCTAACATCAGAAAAATTCCAACTAGGAAGCATCTCCCACAGTCCAGAAGAAGGTACCCAAATCACAGACACACAGATTTTATAAGACAACCTTCTCTTGTTATTGTGTATCTTAGGGAACTAGTCATGCAGTTCCACATTCTGTATGACTATATTTTGCTTACCGTAAAACCTCACACAGAACATAGCTAGGTTGCACCGTACTAGCTCCTATTCTAACAAAGCAGATATATTTAAAACCACCAAAAATGTTATATTCCATACAAGAGTGATTTAAATTTACAGTAACTGATATCCTAATTAGTGTAACATTTCAAATACTGTATTAATCAGATTTTTGGTTCAGGCTTTCCTGACCCTGCCCTTAATTGCTAATGTCTTTTTGCTGGCAATGAGGTAGGCCAGACTGCAGTAAAATAGTCCAAATAATTCACTCTGGGGAGTATCCCCTGGATTTGAGTTATGACCTTAGTGACTGGGAGTGGGCTATTTATTTTTCTCAGTTTATGACCAAAGTATTAAACCACAAAATCACACAATCATTCAGATTGGAAGGGAACTCTGGAGGTCATCTAGTTGAACCTCCTGCTGAAAGCAAGATCAACAGTGAATTCAGACCAGATTGTTCAGATTTTTGTCCAGTCAGACCTTGACAACCTCCAAGGATAGAGATTTCACAACTTTGCTGGCTAAAACATCCCAATTCTTACCTTCATCAGAAAAATATCTTTTTCCTTATACCAAGTTGCAACTTCCCATGTTTCAATTTATGACAATTTCCACTCATCCCCCTGCTATGCAGAGCCTGCCTGGCTCCATTTTTCTGACAACCTCGAACATCCACTATTAGGTTCTCCAAGTTGAGGTCAAGATATACAATGTCCACTGCATTCCTCTCATCCATAGTCTGGATGTTTCATCACAGAAAGCAATCAGGTTGGTCAGGCATAATTTATCTTCTGGTAAATCCATGTTGGCTATTCCCAATCACCTTCAGGTGCCCAAAAACAGCTGCCAAGAGCACTTGCGCCATGATTTTCCCAAAGACCAAAAGGCTGGCAAGCCTGTAGATCCATGCATCATCCTTCTTGTCTTTATTCAATAATCAGAGACTTTCCTCAGTCTCTGAGTTGATACAGAACTTTCTCATAGTGACAGCCAGCTCTCTCATCACCTAACTAAACCACTGTGCTCTCCTGAACTCTGTGGTCTGAAGCTGATCATTTTTATAAATAACAACCTTACCTCTTCTTCTTCCCTGCCTTTCTAATGAGCTCATATCCAACATCCATACTAAAGATCCAGCCACACAAAGTACCCCAACACATCACAGTTGTTTCAACAATGTCATAGTTCATCCTCTGCACATGACGCTCTAGCTCCTCCTGCTTGTTTCCCAGATTGCATGTATCTGTATATGCACATTTGACATGGGCCCCTGAAAATCAGTTCAATTTTTGTGCTGCTTGATGAGTGGGAGTCTGGTTTTGGTTATTTCTTTTACCACTTCCCACCTCTGAGGCAATTAAACTCATACTTCTTAAAAATAAATAGATGTTAAACTCATACATGAGAGAAGAAAGTCTTGCTTCCCTTCTTTGTAAGCAACACGTAAAATAGACAAAAACAGATGACTGTATTTTGTTCCTAAGTCTGTGTTTCATAACTTTGGCTTGATTAGCAAAGATGATCACAAGCTCTTAGTTGCCTGTCATCAATGAAGTTCCAGCTGTAAAGTATTTGGAACAACAAAACCCCAAACTCCACCACCAAAAAAAACCCCGGCAAAAACCCCCTCATACTCTGGAGCCTAGGTACAGATCTAGACACCTAAGGAGCATTCCCATGTGAAAACTGTAACATGTATTTATTTTTTAACTTGTGAGCTAATGGAAGGAGATACAAACCAAAGAAGAAAGAGATTTCTCTATTTTACTTACTGTGAAACACTGATGTCACAGAACTAAACGCAAACATACGTACTCCAGGGGAGAAGAGTTACATTTCTGGGGGTGTGTGGAAAATCTAATCAACCTATTAAAAGGATGATATATTTAATCTATTCTCCTTCTCTAAGCAAAGAAGTCTATTAAATCATCAAAAAACAACTTTTTTTTTTTTTAAGCCAGAACACATCAGATGTAAGTTTCTGAAAAATGTCAGCAATGATTGATACCACATTGTTACTTATAGGTAACTAAAAGCTACTATAATGTTGGAGTTTAATTGTTTGTTGGAGTTTTTTGTTTGTTTGTTTTGTGGTTTTTTTTAAATTGCAAATTGAGAAACACTGAGATCATTAAGCTATGTCATCTAGTTGATTTTTAAATAAATGTTACTACTGTAGAAACTGATTACAAATGGATTCATACAGATAAATATTCAAAATCATAAATCTATAGTGAAAACAACAAAAATAGACATATACCTGTGCTTTTCAAAAGATACTCTAAGAGGAATAGACCTCAAGATTCCAGACAGTGATGTGGCTATTTATTTTACACACTTCATTTACTTCTTGATCTTGATATCAACACTTAAAAAAAGAAATTGTGAGAAAGATTCTTTGAGAAACAATACCATTTCTTTTGTAACATAAGTCAGTCTTTTTGAAAGTAAAAGAGCAGAATATTAATTGAAGGATGAAACATGAAGTTGGGGACAGCATTAGAAAAAAAAATATTTAAGTCAAATCTGGCCTTCAGCTGAAATTTTTGTTTACTTCAGTTGAAGCTGCATGTGGATATACAAAGAAGAATTCTCCCACTATAGAAAGTCTTCAACAAGGAAAGAACTGACAAAAAACAACAAAACCTGCCTAGCAACTTGTCTCCTGCCCAAACAAGGAGCAGAGATAAAGTGACATGAACAGAATGAAGATGATCAGAGGGCTGGAGCACCTCTCCTATGAGGACAGGCTGAGAGAGCTGGGGTTGTTCAGCCTGGAGAAGAGAAGGCTCTGGGAAGACCTTATAGTGGCCTTCCAGTACCTAAAGGGGGCCCACAGGAAAGATGAGGAGGGACTCTTTATCAGGGAGTGTAGCTATAGGACACGGGGTAACGGTTTCAAACTGAAAGAGGGGAGATTTAGATTGGATATCAGGAAGAAATTCCTTACTATGAGGGTGGTGAGGCACTGGAACAGGCTGCCCAGGGAGGTTGTGGATGCCCCATCCCTAGAAATGTTCAAGGTCCTGCTGGGTGGGGCTTTGAGCAGCCTGGTCTAGTGGGAGGTATCCCTGCCCATGGCAGGGTGTTTGGAACTAGATGATCTTTAAGGTCCCTTCCAACCCAAATCATTCTATGATTCTGTAATTAACATGGATAAAATTTAGCTTTTGTCTTCTTAGAGTTTTCCCTTTTCCCATTGTCTCAGTATGAGAACTGCACTCCCATCCAAGCCTTGCACATGTATACCTTTGAGGCAGTGACTGACTTTTCCATTACTGTATCTAACACTCATTCATTCTCTAGATCCTTTTCACTTTGCCATTATATTGTTTCTAGAATGCATTCTTCCACCCCACTCTCTCCTTCCCTCCAATGATGGTAAAACCATGGTTCTCATCTTTGAATTATTTTTTTTTTTGGACAACATTAACTCTCTCCACAGTTCCCTTCTTTAATCTATTCAATATGCTGCAGTTTAAAACAAAAAAATAAAAGTAAAAACCACCAACAAAAACCACCAAAAAACTTCCCATCAAAAAAAAAAAAAAGATAGAACAGAAATCACACTTTTCTCCAAAAAGTCTAGAGTAGGACAGAATAATAACAGCAAGAACTCTCCTGTTGCTGACAAAGGGATTCTAATTTGGACACAAATATCACTTCTTCTAACTCTACAAAATAAGACAATACATACGCCGCCCCTTTCAAGAGTCCCTCAGCTCTGTTCTACAAGCCAGCTGGCAGGGGTGCAGAAACAAGTTCACGCTTTCTTTGTTGTATAAGACAAATTAAAATGTAAACAGATTTTAGAAGTCTGTAGCACTAGGAATGAATTTGACAGAAAGCTTTAGCTGTATTCTAACTTTGTTTGAAAATTCTTGGTATTTTACAATATGTCAGACCTCCCAGAAATTGGCTAATGCAGATGAGGAAAACATGATTAAGACACGTTCTTGTTCTGATCAGCTCCACTCTGCAGAGGGGTACAAACATTGCTTACAGTAAGGCTCTTGGCTAAAAGTCTTTTCAAAAAGTGAAAGCAAACCCTGATGGAATATAGCCTTCCTCAACTGGATACACACAGATTTATTAAGCATATGTAAAGGTATTTAAAAGACTGGAGGTCACATTTAACAACCTAAAGTAGTGCAGCAGAGATTAAAAATACAAAATATCAAAAAATGAATAAAAAATTGTTTCTTCCATAAAAAAAAAAATACTATGGTGTTTCTATTGTGCAACGGAAAATTCATCAGCTATGGCATAATTTAATCAGTGGTGACAGAACAGGAATGTGTTGAAAGTTTATGAAATATTGTGATGGGAACTGTAACATGTCTCAAAGAGCTGCTATTTTTATTTAATAAATATTCATTTCTCAAAAGAATGTGCAAGTAAAGACAGACAACCTTGATGTAAGAACAGGGGCAAGTGCCACTGGACCCTCAACCATGTGAGAACTATCTCATGAAAATATTATGTGAAATATGAGATATCTTCAGACTACTCGTGTAGTCTTTGTTACAGGATAGCTACAATATCCTCTTTCTCCTTGCATGCGAGATGTCCACTGTATTTTTGGCTGAATACCATAAAGCCCTGAATAATTTTCCTCAGATAACACAGTCACCATATTTTTAGTAAATAAAAACCATATAGGATAGGATATCTAAGACCTGCTTAATCTAGCTTAAAACAATAACCTTGATTGTGGTGAACTGACACATGGCTAAAAGGAATCTTTATAAGCAACAAGTCCAAGTCTCATTCACTGAAGCGACTTCTCACCACTCCAGCTGCATGCAGCTGCTTTCTGGCTGGTCATCAGGGGATTCTGTGCAGGTAATGGAATTCCCAGGTGGCAGAGGTATGATCAGACTCCATAGAAACCCAGGAATTGTTCTCCTCTAGTGAGCAAAATTACATTTGTCTCTGTTTTACAAGAGGGAAGTTCCCGAATGAGGCAGATCCAATGGAAAGGATAGCAATATTGAAAAGTATATGATAAACACTGGAAGACTCAAGACGGAAGAAAGGAGAGCAAAATCTCCCTAGAAGCAGCTAATTTCATCATAATCTAGTGCAGATTTTCTTGTGTTCAAGACAAAGTGTTTAGCACAACCCACAATAAAAACCGTCAGTAAAAATTGCAACTGTTACATAAAAAAAAAAAGCATGAGATTAAATACTCCTTAATGGAAACAAGCATCATGTGTTTTCTAACTTAGAAAAATAATTACAAAAATTACACTATCATAGTACTGTAATAATAAGAATATCTTCTCAGTAGTTTTAAATAGTAGTTATTAAATAGCACAAAAAGCTTTTTCTGGCTTGGGGGTTTTCTGGAGGTGCGTTGGTGTTTTTTTCTTTTTACACAAAATGTTTCACAAAACAGTGCCACAAAAGCAGGCAAACTGAGACACTGATGGAAATTTGGCTTAGTTAACGAGCATGGACATGGGTATCTCCTTTTCTTCTTTATCACTAACAAGAAATCTCTTCAATCATAAAAATTATTTTTCCAGTTACAGTTTGAATATAAGGGAAGTCCAGAATATTTTTCATTACTTCTTGCTTATGAGCTCAAACTATGTTTTTCCTTCTTAGCTTCCCTGAAGTGAATTGAAATTTATTTTTCAAGGACACACTCACTTCTCTCTGTATCCTTACCTCAAAACTCAGAGTATACTATCAGCCCTTTGAAAGCCTAGCACAGGTACTTGGAATGTTCTCCCTGCATAAAAAGGAACTACATAAAGTGCAGAATTACTAGCTGAAATTATTCTAAATATAAAGAAAAATATTACAATATATGAAGAAATTCAAAATTGTTCTCAGTCCTTTATCACAGTATCTTGGATTATTTTTTAAGCATTAAAATATGAAAATGCGAGTCTGATTAAGTTAAATTTCATTATGGTATTTATTGTTGATCATCCTAAACAATTATTTGCTCGAGGATGCTTAGATTTGTAATGTATATCCAAAATCGAAATATTGTCTGTCTAGCAAAACATTTAAGTAGTAGGTTTATTTTTAAGGAATTGCATACGACTAGGAATGTCTGTTTTATCTCAACATCCTTCAGGTTTAAGAACAGATGTTCTAGTTTTCATTAGTATCAGTTTTCTTTAAATGATAAAACTTTAGCCAAGACAAGTAAAAAAGTGTTCTCAGTAGTTTAAGTACGTGATTATTTTAAGTGTCACATGCTGTTCTGGACCTTTTGAACCTTTAATGAGGAAAAAAATTATACAAGTCTCAGCAGCAAAACTTTTTTTGAGAACAGTAACAGTGAACTAACTAAAAGTAATAGCGTCACTATGGTTATCTATAAGCAGAATCAAAAATAATCAGTGTAAACATACACTAGAAAATTGCTTTGACCTCATAAAAACATATTTTTATTTGAAGAAAAAAAATAAAGATGGAACAGCAATCTAGTTATGCTGATATATAATTAGAGCTGACTTTTACCTTCCCTTATCTTCTCCAGCTCCCAAGCATTAATTTTATCCTTTAAAGTTTCCCATAATCAGATGGTAGTTTTAAAATCTTGGTGATACAAAGTTGCTGCATTCTATCGTGACCACTGCAACAACTAATACTTTGCCACTGTAACTGCTTTCCCAATGTCAGGAGCTATACAGAAATTACATGATACACACCTTTGCAGTAGTTTACAACACTAGTTATTTGTTGAAATTAAGACGCTAAGCATTTTGCCTTCATATGTGGGCAATGTAAGTCTTTGACATGTAAGTCACATGTGTTTTTCTTCATTATGTACTAACTTCCAGTGTATGAGTTAGTTAGATTAGAATACTTTTATAGAAATTAAGTTGTTTAATATTTGACGAATGATACATTTCAACTGATCAAACTGCTCCAACATGAAGCGTGTACTATATATAAATAAAATTTAATACAGATTGAAGAAGTAAATTTAAAGGTGTTTAAATAATAGCTTAATTAGGCAATAGTTCATAGTTTATTAATGAACTATGAACCAAATAAGATGATTTAGAAATTAAAAGGCAATGAAGGGATAATTCTTCAAAATTCTCCCCAAAATACATCCTAATATTTCCTATGCATTTTATTTCTCCCAAGTAGATAAACATGAAATACAAAAATGCTGTTAAAAGTATTGACTCATTTTGACTAATATTGGCTAAGATTTAGCATTTTGATAGTGAGCAATGGTAAAGTACTAACAACACACTGTTTTAGATGCTTTACATTGAGCACAAACAGGACCAAGTGGATCCAGAGACATGTAGTTGCTTTGGTACTGTTCCCCACATTTTTTAAGAAAATGCATGCCAAGCAACAGATAATTGACCTAGAAGCAATGCCTTAACAGTACAATTATGCAAGTTCTGCTCTACATGGGCTTCTTAATTTTGAGTACATTTTGCACATTTCCATTATCCCCCCAATAATCCAAAAAGGTGCTATTTCTACAAAAGCTAGATTTGGTGAAAAACTTGACGAAACAAGCTTGGTGGTAAAGAACTCCACTTTATCAGTGATAAACATATTTGGACATTTCACAACCATCTCAATTAAAATTTCCACATTTAACAGAAAAAATAAAAAGATGAATCATCCTGAACACACTCACTGTGAATGCACATATGGAGATGTGCAGCAGTTGTGACGGACTTGTGACACACTGAACGTAAATTAATCAATGGATTCAAATAAATCTAGGATATGCTGGCATAAAACAGGTCAGGACAGTTAGAAAGCAGTCAGGATAGGAATTTTTTTAAAAACAAAAAAAAATTTTACTTCCACACACTAGAATAGGTTAGACACTTAGTTGTCTAAACACAATTTCTTGCATATCTTTAAAATCAGAGAGCCGAAGGAGGCACATGACTATAAAAGAATAAATGTTAGGCACGTTGTATGACTAACTGTACAAGACAACTGTACAGTACAAGGCAAGTTAGGAATTCAAAACTGTTAACTAACAGTAAAATAGCGTAATAGAGCTATATTTAAATACAGCATATTTAAAAACAAAATTAGCATGCTTAGTCTTATATCCACTCTTCTAATTAATCATTCTGAAACAAAACAATAAAATAATCCATAAAAAAAGAATTTAAGAGCAAAATATCAAGGCAAAGGAGCAGAATCTTTTCCTAACAAAAATAAAAAGTTATTTTTCCTCATACTGGTGAAAAATAATTTAGAGGAAAGACGACATCAAAACTGGGGGAAAAAAACAGGCCAAGAGATAAACAGCTCTGAAATTACTAATAAAATGGAGATTTTGAATAAAAATGAGTGTCTGAAAGACAAGTACACAGAGTAACATTAAAAAAAAAATTAAAAGGTGAAGAAATAAATGTGAGGGATTTGGCACACACTTGAAATAGAGGTGGGCAATAAATAAATACCTTTAACAGTTCAGCAAAAAGATGCATTGCTATCTGTGAAAGTGTCTTTTCTGAAATCCCCCATTTTCAGTGTTCCGTAATTTTAAACTCTACTATGACCTGTGAAATTTCCTGGAATCTCATTTATAAATTTAGTTGCAGGTACGCTAGATAACAAAAAATAGGTGTGAAAAGAAAGTTATTAGCATTCTGTCTCCTCTATGTCTGCACCTAAAACCAACCTAAATATTTTCTTAGAAGATGGTATTTAACAGGATGTAAGTTATATATTAGTTTTGTAAGAAAGCATACATTTTCTAGTACTCCAGTCACAAAAAGCACCTACCTCCAAGACCTGTTTCCAATCTCTTGCAGAACACCTTTTCCAGAATCATAAATGGACTCTTCTGGAAGGAAAAACCAGAAAGGTGACAACAGGATGTTGCCTTTTATGTGAGAGAGTGGTTGGAATGTATGGAGATCTGTTTTGGGATAGGTGATCAGGCAAGAACTTGTGGGGCAGGATTAGCAGGCAGACCAGTATAGCAGACATTGCTGGGTCTGTAGACCAGACGGTCTACAGGAAGATGATGCACATGAGGCCTTCTTCACACAATGGGAAGAAGCCTCACATTCACAGGCCCTGGTCCTCATGAGAGATGTTATCGACTCCAGTATTTGCTGGAGAAACAACACAGTAGGGTACAAGCAATCCAGGAGATTCCTGAGGCATACTGATAACAATTTCCTAACACAGGTGACTGAGGAACAATCTCTGAGGCACTCTGATGGATCTGATACTTAAAAACATGGAAGGACTCTCTGGAAACGTGAAGATCAGTGGCAGCCTGCCTTGGCTGCAGTGACCATGAGATGCTGGCGTTCAGAGGAGGGGAAGGAGCAGGGCAAAAAGCAGGATCACAACACTGGTCTTCAGGAGAGATGACTTTGGTCTCTTTGGGGGTCTGCTTGGAAGAATCTTATGGGATACAACCCTAGAAAGAGGGTCAGTATTCAAGGATTATCTCCTTCAAGCTCAAGAATGGTCCATCATAACAAGTAAAAGACAAGTAAGTAATCAAGCAAAGGCAGCAGGGGGCCTGCATGGATGAACAAGAAGCTCCTCACTAAACTCAGTCATAAAAAGGAAGCGTACAGGAGACGGAAGCAGGAACAGGTGACCCAGGAGGAACACAGACAGAGTTGCTTCCCAAGCACGTAGGAATGGAGTTAGGAAAACCAAAGCCCACCTGGTTTTGAATCTGGCTAGGGACATGGAGGGCTACAAGGACTCCGCAAGTGTATTAACAGCTGAAGGAAGACGGGAAAACGTGAACCTGCTGCTGAGTGGGGCAGGGGCCCTGGTGACAAAGGACATGAAAAATGCCTTCTTTGCCTCAGTTTTAAATGGTAAGACTGGTCTTCAGGAACCCCAGGCCCCTGAGACCCAAGGGAAAGTCTGAAGCAAGGAAGACTTAAACCCTCAGTGGAAGACGGTCAGGTTAGGGAACACTAAAACAAAGTGGACTTAAACAAGTCCATGGTGCCATAGCAGGATGCAGCCACAAGCACTGAGGGAGGCCACTCTCAATTATCTTTGAAAGATCATGGTGATCAGGTGAGGTTCCAAAGGACTGGAAGAAAGCAAATGTCATACCTGTCCTCAAGAAGGACAGGAAAAAGGATCTGAGGAACTACAGGCCCATCAGCCTCACCTCAGTCCCCAGAAAGGTGATGGAGCAACTGATCCTTGAAACCATTTCCAGACACGTTAAATACAAGAAGATGTAGTCAGCATGGATTTACTAGGGGAAAAAAACATGCTAAACCAACCTGACAGCCTTCTATGATGAGTGGTGGATGATGTTTATGTCTACTTTAGCAAGGCTTTTGACACTGTCTCCCATAACATCCTTATAGACCAGCTCACAAAGTATGGGTTAGACAAGTGGACAGTGAGGTGAACTTCAAATTGGCTGAATGCCTGCATCCAGAGGGTCCAGAGTGGCAGAAAGTCCACCTGGTGACAAGCTGTGTACCCCATAGGTCAATACTGGGGCCAATACTGTCTAACCTCTTCTTTAATGACCTGGATTGATGGGGCAGAATGCACCGTCAGCAAGTTTGCAGATGATACAAAACTATGAGGAGCTGGTGATACACCTGATCAGCCAGCCATTCAGTGAGTCCTTAACAGGCTGGAGTTTAACAAAAGGAAATGCTAAGTCCTGCATCTGGGCAGGAATAACCCCATGCACTAGAACACACTGAGGGTCAAATGGCAGAAAAGCAGTTTTGCAACGAAGAACCTGTGTGCAATAATGGGCAATTAGTCCACTAGTGTATTGATTATACCACTCAGCTTGGTGTCAACTGCAAGCTTGCTGAGGGTGTACTCAATCCCACTATGTCATTAATGAAGATATTAAATAGTATTGCTCCTAGTATGGACCCTTGAGGGGCAGCGACTTGTTACCGGTTTCCATTTGGACATTGACCTGCTGACTGTAACTCTTTGGATACAGCCATCCAGCCATTTCCATCTAATAGTCCATCCATCAAATCCATATACCATATATCTTCAAATTAGAGGCGAGAATGTTCTGGGAAACTGTATCTCAAGAGGTTCCTTTCAACTGCAATGATTCTGTGAATGAAATGTTTTAGATGGAATATCTCTACTTTATCACAATTATTTTTAGAACAGTATTTTTCAAACTAAGAACTGATAAATAGGGGAAGCAAAGAGCTCACTATAAAGCATCATAGCAAAAATGTAACATTGACATAATTGTCAAATATTGTCAGATGTTTTCTGTGAATCACTAACCTTTTGACTGATACTTATTAATTAAACAAAGTAGCATAAGCTTTCATACTTGCTTGACTGCTAATATTGCAATCAAAAGCAGCAGCCAGCCACAGCAATACTCCAGATATCATTTACTCCAGGCCAAGACTCTAAATCAACTGTAAGTCTCCAGTTTCCATTAAGAAATACAAGACATTTTCAAATATGAGAGATTTATGAAGATTCTTATGTGAATTAATTAATCAATTCCCATTTAAAATCCCATTAAAATTGCCTATGTTATTTCTTGTGTCCATGTGCGGCAAAACTGAAAGAGTCATTAAATTGGTCCAACACAGCTAGTGTGCAAGCACAGAAGCAGTTACATTTAACCTTTTTCAATAGTTAAGAAACGGAAAGACAGCAAAACAGTATGGTATTTTTGCTGTTTATGCTATCCAGATAACGTCAGTCATCCCTAAATCGCCAGAGCCAGCTCAAGAAGAGAAAATCTTTTTCACAACCTATAGTTGAGTCCATATTTTTAACCCTCCTTCCCCAATCTGAAGTTAAAGTGAAATTATTTGAAATTTATTTGAAACTGTAGCACAAAACAGGCTACAGCTATGCTTCTTTTGCAACACTATCACGTTTCAGTAAAGGAAAACAATAACTTTTCTCTTAAATTCATATAGAGATGTTGGGCGGGAAATATCTCAGAAAAGCATAAATAATTTCTTCCTTTCAATTACCAAGTTCACAGATTGATTTGTTGTAATAAACACATCAAGGTATACTTAGCTTGCAAACAGAAGTAAATTTATCAGCCCCTGCTTCATCAGTTTCTCTGGAATGGAGATAACCTTTGCAGCCAAAATAATACAAAATTCATTTCAAAGGTGAATTGTAGTTTGAAGGAAAAGCACGATTACTCATGCTGTACTTTATTTTATGTTCAGTATAATGGCAACAGACAAATTCTTGGATGTGATGTTCCATCCCTATCATTATTTTTTTTTCCCCCCCAAGAGCTATCCCCCCAAATAGAAAAATTGGTCGCTTTATCAAAAGAGGATAAAGACATATCTGTTTGCATGGGGGTATACTATATTAACTAGAGTGTAAACACACAGGGAATGCTTCCTCCAGAGAAAGTTGTCTCTTCCAATAATGCATACAAATTTTATTCATCATATGGCCAGCCAGTATTAGGAAACATGACCATTTCACCCTGTCACTTCAACTGCAAGTGCTTCCAAGAGCTTTTTGTTGCTGTACATCCAACTGCAAGATTGCTTTTTGAAATTACTTTAGGAAATGAATGTTCATACAAGGCCAAGACTGATTATGTCCTTTAAAAGCACAACACAGGGGTCTTCCAGAACAGGAAGCTTTCTCTCTGGGATCATCTGTGTTCATTCCAAATATGCAAACTTTGACACCTTCCTATTGTGAACATGAACAGGCCAATTATTCAAGGAAGATGTGCATTTCAGATTTCTCTCATGTATCCTCAGGGTTTCAGCCACTGAGACTCTTCACAATATGGACAGCTGATGGATCACAGGTCTAGCACTGGCTAGAAATGGACAGGATTCCTGTTTACCTCAAACCAGGACACAACAACAAATCAGAGGCTGAGGAAGTTAGAGAGGCCAGTTTGTTCTTCTCTCAAATGCTGGCAAGTACTCATATTAGAGGCAATATTATACTCCCCAGTTGTGAACGCTGGATAAGAAAGGAAGAGGTGAAGGCAGATGGAAGGCACAAAAGGGCTGAGTTTATTCATTAGGTAAGTAAGGGCAGAAACAAGTGGAGAAATAGAAGAAGGAATAAAGATAGAGAAACAGGAGGCGGCAAAAATCCAATAATGCAGAGAACTGGGAAGGAAGAGGTGCCTTAGGAAAGAGGCAAACCAGAAGAGTTACCCTTAACTCACAGCCATCCTGTGTCCAGATAAGTACCACATGGCATCACTCTTACAGGGACAAGGTCCCTTAGAAAAAGTACTAGCCCTTGGACAAGATCATACTGGGAGCAGTGAGGAGGGGTGATATCTAGAATTAACTTCCCACCCCTCAATCCCTCTTTTTGAGATAGTACTTTCTACTCACTTTTAACTGCTGTCCTCCTCCCTTTCTTGCAACACCACTGAACTTTCAGCGCTCAAAACCACAGCTCTCCAAAGCTGCTTAACCCTTCTCAGCAACCAACATCCCTACTCAATTCTGGAACACCTTCTGTCATCATTGCAAAACTGATTTTTGCCATCGTCAACACAAAATTAGTTTCCTTGTTTCTTGTTCTTGGAATTGCAAAACTCTCCACGAGAAATTCTTTTCATTATAGGAAGTTTAGCGTGTAACTACTAGAGACGGTATTTACTTATTCAGTCACGTATTTAATTAATATTGAGATTACTATGACATTATTTGAATCTAAAATCAAAGATTGTAAGATACATTATGAAATATTATGAGGCTTAATTCAATTCTGAAAGCAAGAAACTCCATGAAGTGTGATGGTGGGGCAACAGTTAAGACACATTATTTTAAATACTAAAAGAAAGAGAAAAAAAATCAAAAGGATCCATGCACATGAAGTCACGCATGATCAGATTAAGCCATATTATTTAACATTCCTTTTTCAACACCTTATGAAAACAAGCAAATTTTTACGTGTATTAGGTTTAATTTTTGAGATTCATGTTATGCTCAGTACTAAATTATATCAAAATCACTGTTTGTACAATTCTAATTTAAAAGCAAAACTGTATGATGAATCTAGCATTAATATAAAGTTTTAATTCTTATATACCTTACAAAGTATTTTAAAGTTTTGAAGCATCATGTCCAGAAACAAGGAGATAGACATAACAAAGTATGCATTCTATTTTATATGAATGGATTTGATATATAGGTCCAATATATATATATAAAAACATAAATTTAACAGACAATATTAATCAGAATAAAAATAAACTCATACCTCAGAATTAGGAGGGAAGAAACTAGCCCAAAATCTCAGCTTCATGTTTTATTGTCTTTCCTGATTTGCATGTAAAGTCTTTTCCTCATAATGTGAAGCTTTATAATTTAATGTGACATTTACACAGGTACTCAAATGAAAAATTCACCAAACATCAACAGTTACAGGAATAAATGAAACAACATCTAATACCAGCAATGATTGGACTTAGATTACTATGCCATTTAATTCCAGCTAGGTGTTACTGCATGACCTATTGAAGTTTCTTTGGATCATTATGCACCAATCTCTCAATGTTTTCTTCAGTACAAGCTTCCTTTCTTACCTTTCTAAAGCATCATTTAAACAGGGAGTCTATCTGACCTGCCTTTTTTTTTTTTTTTACACACAAAAATATTATTAAAAATTAAATTATAGTATTAAGCTAGTCCATTTTTAATCATGACTTTTTGCAACAGCAGAAGTATTGCTAAATAAAATAAGCACGTTGAAGTCACTTTTTCAATAAAAATTTAAAAGACAATCCCTAAAAAGATGGAGAACAGAAAAAAAGGATTCCAAAAGAAAACCTTTTTGGTGCTTTCAAAACAACTATAGATTAGTTAAGTTAGAAGAATAGATGTCAGTTGCCAAAAGAAAAAAGAATCTATTTCAAAAAGAAGGATCACACCACATCAACTATATTGGTCTTTAAAAAAACAGCCCACTTGACTTCCAGAAGGGTTGATGATGGGAAAAAATGTGTATAACCGCAACTAGAATTTTCCAGCAGCAATGCAGTATTACTTCAAATGCGACTGTGTGGTAAATCAAAGAAATAGCAAGGGAAAAGTATGATCCAGTTCTTAGTGAATCATCAAAAACAGTTGTCTGTAGATAGACCAGACATCAGAAGTTTTATCAGCTAAGTAATCTGTCCAAAGAATTAAGCTCCTATTCAAAGGCACTATTTTCCCTTCTCAAATTAAACATTCCTTCACCAAGTTGCACATAAGAGAACATCACCTACTAAACAGGAGTATTCATTTCGCTATTGATGGTTCTTCACTATATTACAAATTGGGGTTTGGTAGTCTTAAAATGCAGCATTTATTCATTTCTACAACATATTGCAATGGGGCTGCAGCAAATTTTTAGATTTATAGGATTAAAATGGCCACTAATTCTGCATTATAGTCAAAACACGTATTACCTGCTCGACCTAGATGTCTTGAAAATATGCAGCCCCTCACATTTAGAGAAGAGCTGAGGTGTTAAAAGTTGAGATGAATATAGATGACTATGTGATAAAAAAAAGAGGGAAAAAAAATAAGACTGACACACCACCAAAAAGAAAAAAATATAAAAGATACATACTTTTGAACTTATTTCCTTCCTGTCTAAATAAGCAAGGAATTATAAAGCTAAAGTTGCATAAATGCTATTGTGTGCATTTATGCAACTTTATGGTTGCAACACTGCACACAAGTCAAGAAAACTAAAATTACACTTCCCACAGCAATTTCAACCCAGCTACATTTTGCATGCAAAGAAGTTAGAATTACAATATGTTATTCTGTCTTTTAAACAGTACAAACACCAAAGCAGTAATTTGGGAATCATAACTCTAATTTTACCAGCTTGTATGAATTCAAGATCTCAAAGAGACCATTGTATTAAATATCTAAACAACACTAGAGCACTAGTTAATAGCAATTTGTTTATTCTATTTATGAACCCACTGCTGGCCCTTTACTGGCTCTGGTTGTTGTAGTAACATATGGAAACAACATTACGAACGTGAAAATACTACAAGCTCTGTTCAATCTTGATTTTTTTAAAGCTAGTTTTATTTAGACGAAACACAGAACTTTTTACTTTTCTCTTTTACACAAGCATAAATGTGGCAACATTCCATTGTCATTCATTAGTTAAATGCTAACACTACACCAAAGACTTCGAATTCTGCTTCCCCCCGATTAGGAGCAGTGATTATCACTCCCCTTCAGTTCCTCCATTTTCAGTACTACCAAATTAAGTACAAGAGTTTTTTTCACGCCTACGATGAATAAAGTTTGAGACTAGTCCAGAACACAATTCACTTCATCAGCATGCTAACCTAACTCAGAAAACATGTGTCATATTCTTTATGTTCCTACAATGGCTTTCAAATTTATTTATTTTTTTAATATCAAAAAATCTGAAAGCATATTTTATTGAAACAATTTTGTGACAACAAAACTGTGGTAACATAACTGTCACCTTTGAATGAGGCAGAAATCAGTAGTAAAAGATGGAGAAAAAAGAATTACTGGCTTCATTGAAAAAGATTAATGAAATCTCTTAGAACTAAGCACAATAACTTAACAAAAAAAAGAAGAGTCTAATCTGAGAATCACCTTGTTAAAGATCTAACTGATCGGCTCTATTACCTCCAAACCAGCTTTTGAGAATTCCCTATGTCACAAATGCTGGAAGTCAGTTAATTAGTAAATATAAAGGTGCATGAAATAATGCATGTTCATGTAAAAAGCAGTTAGAACCATCTCATGAGGCATTTGTTTTACATATTATACTCAAATATTAACATAGAAATTTAATTTAAGAGGAATTAAGTCAATGCACACCTACAGCTCAGGATGCCAGAATCAGTTCAGTTGGAAGTCTTATCCTGAGACTTCCCAAAGCTCTGCCAGAGTCACCACTACAGTCTGCTTTTAAGCTTTTCAAGTCAACGGCACTAATACCCAGCTGTTTCTACTGGAAAAAGAAATGCTAGCGAGACAGACATCTGTACTGTGTAGCTGCCAGATTTACTCAGTGTGTGGCCACAGGTGTTGACCCTAGCGTTGTAGGAGCCAATGGAGAAAGACAAAAAGAACTGGCATTAAAAGCTGTACTAACAGAAGGCATCCAATATTCAAGTTTCATGAAAGTCATTTTAACTGTCAGCTCTTAGAAGCATGACTCGCTTTTCTTTTCTGATTTGATTCTGGCTATATCCAGAAGACAACAAGAGCAAGTAGATGAGTTTTTCTACAAAGTAAGTTAAAGGTTATGACCCTTTCATTGCTGCTCTTGAAAACTGTAGTACCTGACTCGAAGAGGTATGATATAGACAGACGGATAATTGCAAACCTCAGTAACGTTTCCACTACTTAAATACTTCTGCTTGAAGAGCATCATGAAAGTATTAAAAAATAAAATCCACTAATTTTATTGTCAAGAGTATATGTGGATCATTAACTTTAGCTGGTATGATACTCCATAAATCAAGAGGTTTTTAAGCAAAACTTATTTTTATGACATAGCTAAGCAAACATTTCTTTCACCAAGTAGGATGTTACACACAAACAAGAAAAAAATAATTAGATTATTATATTACCGTAAGTTCTAGGCAGCACTGCAGTCATAAATTCAATCAAATTACTACAGAAACTCTTAAGTACAAGTGGGAAATAATGCAGTAGCTACTTTAAAAAACATCCACAGCAGCAAAAACATTAAGTGAAGCTGAATTTCCAAGAAGGAACCTTTGAAATGTTTTAAGTCTATAATATTTAGTTTGTGATGCTATAACACTGGAAGAAGACTGAGAACTTCAATGAAAAATTTGTCTTGTATGTGAAACTTCATACATGTATTTAATGAATGGTGTTGATTTTTGCCATGAAAGCAATATTAATTCCATTGTCTAGCACCTAATTACACTTCATAGATTTTTATTATGCAACACAAATTATTCCATATTCAACTGAACTGATATTTTACAAAGAATTGGCCATAGCAACTCTAGAACACGCAAAGTCATACTGTTAAACACACATCTACTATGCAAAGTGTTTTTCTTTTCATCTGCTCCATGAAGTGGATCATAATAAGCATGAGTGATCCAAGTTACAATAATGTACTTATGCAAGTCAGGCTTAGACCTAAAGACCTTAGAAATTCTTTAAATTCAAAAGGCTTTGAAGCAGGCCTGTAGATACTTAACAGAGTATTTGTTGGACATAAATATACTCCATACAAAATCCTCCTGAAAAACAGTAAGTAATACAAGAAAGAAATTACCTGGAGCGTCTTGTAATGATCTTGATGTGAAATTACTTTCTCTTTTTTTTCCTTCAAGAAATCCATTTCAGGAATACTATGTTTTTCCAGTAAATATTCTAATTCCTATAAAGTTTACAAATAAAATACATGAAGTTACAGACATTTGCAAATTGTGAAAATACAGATTCAGTTAATCATTCCAACTAATTTCATTTCTGAAGACTATGACATTTGCTATCATAATATACACATAGATAAAGAGTTGCGCAAGAAAATTCTGATTGCAGTTCTTAAATTGAGAAAAATTTTCAAGAAGTATAAAGTACTTAAAATCAAAGGCGCCTGGAAGGCGTGTCCTATGAGGAGCGGCTGAGGACTCTGGGTTTGTCTAGTTTGGAGGCTGATGTGTGACCTCATTGCTCTCTACAGCTTCCTAAGGAGAGGAAGTGGAGACAGAGGTGCTGATCTCTTCTCCCTGGGATCCAGTGACAGGATGCGCGGGAATGGTTCAAAGCTGTGACAGGGAAAGTTTAGGATGGACAGTAGGAAGCATTTCTTTACCGAGAGGATGGTCAAACACTGGAACAGGCTTCCTAGAGGTGGTCAATGCCCCAAGCCTGTCAGTGTTTCAGAGACATTTGGACAATGCCCTTGACAACGTGCTTTAACTTTTGGTGAGCCCTCAAGCAATCAGGCAGTTGGACCATATGATTGTTGCAGGTCCCTTTCAACTGGAACTATTTTATTCTAATTATTTCCACATTTTTAATAGCTTGTTCTGTCTTTTTGCATTTGAAAAGCAGCATATTAAATGTGCTTTTAGTAAATGGTTTCACTACAAAGGCAGAAATCCCATTACATACAGCCCTAATGATCTCTACCTACAACTCCAAAAGTGACTAAAATTTTAAAATATTCTGTCATCTTGCAGAGACCCCCTAGAAGCCTGCCCAACATGAAACAATAGAGAGGAAGGAGAATGACACTGCTGACAATAAACTTCAAAATTATTTGCTACACAAAGAGCTAAAGATTTTTTTTTTCTTAATGCAGCTGTTGCTCCTACCAAACTCATTCCTACTATATGTAAGCTGTTGGCACCCTTTCAGTTGCTCAAGAACAACTATTTCTGCAGCCACGCAGGAAGCCAGTATAGAAACAAATGACCTGCCAGATCACTGTACAGCTATTCAAACAAAGGCACAACTGAAAGGGTCATAAGAAGGACAGAAAGAGCAATTCTGCTTAGTTCAATCCTGCTTTTGGACACAATATAAAAACAGTTCTTGAGATTCAAAGCTCTGATTCAACTGCAGAGACAGAAACTGATCGTGCAACACCAATTCAGAGCCTAGCTCTCAACCTATCTCCTCTTATAGTCAGTATTCATGCTTCCCTTCCAGCCCTACTCTGTACACTTAATTCCTAGCAAAATCAATCAATTTCAGACCTCCTCATCTTTGGCTCTAGTTACTTATCCTCATCTTCATTTCCAACAAGCCATTTCCTCCTTCCCTAGCACACCTTGATAGCTATCAAGGATCAGTATTAAGAATAGCAGAAACTAAACTTACTCTCCCATGCCTCTGTGACCTTTCACTAAATCAGATGCATAATTACAGGCACAGCCCTGCTTGGTACTCTGTCATATTCAGGTCAGAAGCAATATGAAGAATTTAGCTAGCAGAGCTCCCAGGAGAGAAAAAAAAAAAAAAAAAAAGTGGTGTGTTATGTTCATAAAGACAGTCAAACACACTTTCAACTTCAGTGACCACACACTCACCCACAAAGCATGGGGAAATCACTATAGCTTCTAACCACATGGCTCAATGCTAAGAAAACTTGTCTTTTTTTTTTTCCCTGAAATTTTATAAAAATTCAGCCTAAAATAAACACTAGACATGAAAAAAAAAAAAAGTCTTTTGGCCAATTTGGCCCATTTCTCTGGAATTTTGCTGATTTCTACAAAAAATTCATCGCAAATCTTTGCCAGCTCCAACTATATTCAAATCCTACATAAATGTGAAACATTTTCATTAAAAAATCTATTCGTACCTTTTTAATTTTTAATTTTTCTTCTTCAGCAGTACAAAGCTTTATTTCTAGGTTTGCAACAGCTTGTTGAAGGTAGCTCTTTGTTTCATTTGTTCTCTGAGTCTCAGCATCAACCAAAGCAATGGCTGACGTAACTGAAGTCTTGTCTTCAATTACATTCAAAGAGGAAACTGGAATATCTGCTTGAATCTAATTCATAAGAGAAACAAAACGGTAAAGGGCATTTAACATTCCAGTCAAGTCAAATTTCATTTCCAGATGACATTACAAAACTTAAGAACTGTAAATACTAAGGTTACCTTTTTGAAACCACACTTCTCTGAAATTGGCCATGCACACACTCATATGTAGGATGTGCTAGCCAAAAAGGAAGCTCCAACAACGGAACAGTAGCTAGTAATTCTAGATGGATTCACATCAATCCTTCAGATCTCCTCAGCTGCTTTTCACGAATACTTTAGGAGAAGGCTTTAAGACAGAGGATGGCACAGAAACCTCAGTTTCCAATGAGGTCAAAACACTCAGAAGAGGTGAAAAGACACAGAAGTGAAACCAAATCATCTGTCTCAAAGCATCAGACTTACAGAGAAATAAACTCCCCTTGGATTAGTCACTGCATGTTTTCACCCAATGCAGACTGCAAACAGTAGCCATGGAAAGGGAATACAAATTTTTTGCGCTAAAATAAATATGTCATCTTGACTCTAGACCAACAGAACAAGAGTAATTGGGACACGTCTACAACATTTAGTTAATGCTATTTCAGTGAACTGTAAAAGTACAAAACTGAAATGGAGGCTTCTAGAGTAGACAACCCGAAACAGATGAAACACTGATAATATGCCCATATTTTCAGCAAAGCACAAAAATAAAATTAGGTGAGGTTTAAAATATTTGGTATAATTAACAAAAGCCAAAGTTGCCCCCCTCCCCCCCCCCGCCCTTAAAAAGAAAAAAGGCAAAAAACTTGTTTATATCACAGCAAAGAAACATCAAAGGAAAAAGCTGGTAAATTAATTTCAGCTGCCACTTTTTCAACAATTTGGAAGCCAAGAGCACTTGAGATTTGGGAAGGGGTGGTGAAAGGAACATCTCAATGTGTTTATTAAGGGAGGTTTGACTGACCTGATTTAATCCATTCCCTTAACACCTTTTATTCCAAACAGACACTCAAATAATAGATTGACTTTTCAATCAATAAGTATCTCTCAAAGGATTCAAAGAAACAAACAAACAAAAATAGCTGAGATCTTGATGGTACATGGATACATAAGATCCATGACAAAAATGGATCAAAAAAAAAAAAAAACAGAAAGGAAACTGCAGTTTGTGCTCTGAATTCCCCTTCTGTAAGAAGCAAAGAGAAGCTAGATGAGCTAATTCTACTTCTCAGTACTACTCAAGATTAGAGTCTGTCACTGCCAAAAATTGTGATGTTGGAACCTGAAACACTGAAGTTTTTTTTAACCTGAAACTTCAAGAGGCTCTGGAGATACAATTATAGAATCATAGAATTGTCAGGGTTGGAAGGGACCTTAAAGATCATCTAGTCCCAACCCCCCTGCCATGGGCAGGGACACCTCCCACTAGATCAGGTTGCTCAGAGCCCCATCCAGCCTGGCCTTAAAAGCATATAGTTCTCCTAACAGCCTCCTCCAAAAGGTGTAAGAATACTTTATTATAGTTTTATGCCTGCCATTTTCCTTTAGTTTTATCCAAAAGCACAAAGTCTGATCTCCATTTCAAAATGTTAAAGGTCCCTTTAGTAACACTTGCTAATGTTGTATTCTTTATTTTGTATTATTTGCTGCATTAAAAAGAGAGTTTATGGAATCACGGGTCTGTCAGTAGTTGACCAGAACAAGATGAGAAAAATTGAAACATGGCCTACATAGAATTTCCACACAAAATTATTCAGAAGTAATAAAGTGTATTTCTTATTTTTAGTAAGACTACCTAACCAAATGACTTTTTCTTTTTAAGAAATACATGTAAGCTTTAGTATTCTGAAATATCCGATGTGCTCTTTTCAGAAAACACACAAGCCAAAGTTGCTGGCCTAGTTCAAATAAGAAAGGATACAGGTTATTCACATTTCACTGTTAGCCAAAATCAAAAAGGGTAGGATCTGTTGTGGCTGAAGAAAAGCATATTTTGATAATTCTGCCAGTAATAGAAATTTACTTATCAAAACATTGTCAGAGAGGCAGATGAAGAGCTTTCAACACAGAAAATTACCCTGGCTGGCATCAGTGAAAAAAGAAAACAAGCACTTTCCCCCCTCAAGAAAAAACCCACAACTTCTGGATTTCTAAGAAAATTTCTTCAGTATCATTTGCATCTGGGCACATCTCTCTCCTTCCCTTTTTATAGACTTTCCCCAGACCATCAGTTTGGGAATAAATACAGAACAGTAACTAAGTCGTTAGTAAGACTGAACTGTTGGAGCTGTACGAGCCACAGTCTCCCTGGAAGTATGAACATACAGATACTGCTCAAAGGAAAAGCACTAAGAGTCAGTTTAATCAAAACAAGTATTTTGTACACGTTGTTTAAATATCTCTAGAGAAATGCTTTTAAATGGTCAGATTATGGAAATCTGACCTAACCATGAAATTAAACTTTCACCATGAGTAGCCCTAGGACTTGATGGGACTACTAGAAAAATAAGAAACCCAGTAAGTGCTGAAAACAGGAGAGTTGCAAACTAGCCCAAAATGTTGATTGGTTCAGAGAAAGACGAGAGCACTTTCCTATTCAAGTAAATACCACTATGCATCCTGAAACAAGGAACTTTACAACCAATAAACTTGTTCAAATAGGTGTCACCACAAACAATGGCAATAAAAATTCACCTGGGCAGGTAAATCTATTTAATTCTTGTCCTCAGCAATCTAGCATTCTTGTGCTAGTCTCCAGGCAGAATTTTTTTCCCCTCCCTTGCTCACCTAATTGTTTAGTTAAAAACTAAAAGGAAGCTAAGATCAGTTCTCAGCAGTATTGCAGTCACAAGGAGAGACCAAGATCACACAACTAGGACTGTGCCATATTACCAAAAATAAAAATAAAAAAAATCAACTTTAAAAGTAATGAGAGGGGGAAAATGAAGTAAAATATAATAAAATAAAAAATAAAGCTAAATTTAATTTAATTATAATTAAGTAAAGATTAAACATTAATTCTCTAATTCTAAAACAACTTGAGAAAACATACAAGTATGACATATACATACAATCTTTACAGCTTTAACAGTAACAAATTTTTTTAGAGAACCTTCCTGCTACTGTTTCCTACTTTCTTGTCTAGCACTATCAGCATGGCTTTAACTTTTAATAACTCTTTAACACACTTATCTCTCTTACAGATCATACCAAAGTAGTATGGTGTCTCCCAGTTAAAAGATTTAAACATAATTTTAAAATTATTTTGCTGCAAAGTCTGTATCATAGAAATCCAAGGACCTTTTACTCTTAAAAGGCAATTTAATCTAAATTTGCACAGAAAATATACAATTCTAAGACATTTAATACATCATGCTCCCATAGTGAAACATAAAAATTGTGGGTTTACCTGTTCTTCAATAACAGCTGGCTTTATAGCATTGTTGGCTGTTTGAATAGCCGTTGCCACATTATCACCTGATAAACTGAATGAATCAGAAGAAACCAGGCAGGAAGAAGGCACAGAGCGCTCCAGAAGAACATCAGGAGATATATGGACTTCAGATACTAGTACAAAAATAAAAACAGAAAACACACACACTTTATGAAGAAGCATTCAAAAGCTAATTCTGTTTCTGAAATCTATACCTAGCAAAACCTGTCACACGAGCAACAAGTATCGTCATACGTCAATCATAAGGTTACGTACCTCTTACAATCTAATTGCACTGAAGCGTAATTCCATACAAAGTTCCTGTATTTTCGAGTACTATCAACTTAGGGGCACTCAAAATCGTAGGTCACACTGAATTTAGACTTATACACAAGTTTCATAAGACAATGGCCATCAAAGGCAGCAGTTTTAGCTTTTTTCTCTTTCCATTCGCATAACTTCTCAGCTTCAGCAACATCTTTAATTGTCAGCTGTAAAACCATACTTAAAAGTCTCTCAAATTTCATAAATTTTAAAGGTAAAAAAATCCTCAACTGTCTTAGAAGATATATAAAACAGCTTACCAACACACATGATAGAAGCAGTTTTACATTTTATAAGAGATCAAAAGATAACAAAGTAAATAACTCTCTAGCTAATAAAACAATTTCCAGTTATGCCATAAAAATCCTGAACAGTGGATCATCGTTATCAACTCAGCACAATAGAAACTTGAGCACCTTTAAGGAAAATTCAGACATAAACTAAATAAAAAGAAAGGAGAAGAGAAAGCCATTTTTAATTTAACAGCAAAGTGCTGCAAACTTTGATATGGTTAGCTACGGGTATGCCTTTGCAGTAGACAAAAAAGTATAAACAATTGCTTTAGAAAAAGCAGCTCACATTATCATTACAAATCTGATAAAATGTGAAAGATGCCACCAGCCCAGAGCAAGGCTCAGTCTTTCAATATCACTGTTTAATACTGCACGAGTATGCATACACAGCGCAAACAAGTGCATATATTGGCCTAAAGACATTCAAAAGGACATGCTAATCCTTGAACCCAGGCGCTCTGTGTCCCATCTTCTTTACCTCCAAGTTCTGGGTTTCAGGTTAACACAGAGGAACATACAAATCTCATCTAACAAAAAGAAACAAAACAGACGACAAGACAGAAAAATATCAGGATGCTAATTGCAGCAACAGCAGATTTGGACATGTGGGAAAAAAAAAAAAAAAACAACAAAAACTCCCCAGCCGAGCATAAAATGGAAACTTGGATGAAAAGCCTAGAGGTTAGCACTTCAGCAAACGGAACAAGAATCAATTTAGGTAACCAGGACAAAACAAAGGACTGGGACACAACTGCATCTTTAACAGAAAACTCTTCTCCAGAATTGGAAATGGGACTTGTAAGGCTTCCTTTATGTACCATATTTCTGAAACACCCCTCCCCTTCCATATATCTGCTTACAAAGGCAGCTTCCTATAACCAATACCTACTCTGTTAGTTCAAATGATAGTAAGATGACAGATAATATGATCTTTTTGCTTCTAAAAAAACAGTAAAGTCTCTGTTTTATGCTATCACTTAATACCCTGAATTTCAGTTTGAAATAAGTTTCCAGCAGATGGAAAAGCAACCAAAATTCTGAGTAGACGAGCTGTTTCTCTTACTAAACAGTCAAGTAACAAGGAAAAACCTAGCACAACACTGATCCTTGTGGTGTTAGCGTTCATCCTTTGGTGATGTTAGCATTCATCCTTTGGTGATGTTCACCATAGTATAATCATAGTTCACATATAAATAATTTATCACAAAAGTGAAAACCAAAACTGAGTTTGGATACCAATGAGGAACGGAGACTCAGAGATTAAAGCTTAAGGTATTCTTATATTTTGGGGTATCCAATACTAGACATAAGAGTTCATTTTTCAAATTACAGTTTTATGTGGAACCTTCTAAAATCAAATCAAGCTTTCAGTGATTCCAGTTATAGTAATGAATGCTTAGAATTTGAGAGGGAAGAAAAAACAGAAACAAAAAACCCACCTCTTAAGTTGTCAAAATAAAGCCTAGGAAATGAGGAGAAACAACTGGTGACCACCTCTAAACGCTGTGGTTTAAAATTATTCAACTAAATACATGATGTTGCAGAAGACAAGAAGAGGCGGCAATTCTCCAAGGTATCACTCAAACATCTTTTTTTACAAAAACACTTGTTAGAGATTCATAAACTGAACATTCCTAGAATTACACGTGCTACGTCTGTAATTCAAGCCTCTTAATTCATTCCTCTTGTGAATATACTGGTGAAATTACATTAGCATTTTAGTTCAACTCAAAATTCGCTTATGAAGATGACCCCTCAATCATTCCTGCTTACCGTGCCTTGGCTATCATAATGGAACAGTTTCAGAACCTCAAACAAAAACTTGCCTCTGATAAAGCTACCTAACTGGACTCCAACAGCTAATGGATGTTCAAGTCCACAGGACCAGGTTAACGCTAATCTGAAGGTAAAACTCCTGAAGTACATCTAGTATGGATATTAGCTTTTCAGAACCACTTTACATATCCTCTCCTCTTCAACTGCTGCACCACCTGCTATGATACACAGCCATTCTGATAATAATGACAAAATATTCTTCCACACTATCCTGCCCTGATGCAACCTAGCTCTAACTTCTTCAGTAAGCAAGGCAGGAGTCCGATAGGCCTCATGACTTTCCAACAAAAATGTTATTGCTCATTGATCTGCTGCAGTGCTATAAAGAAAAGCAGGTATATCAAAAGTCATATGTCCAAGAAGGCTGAAATAAGATGCAGATGTAAGCTATTGCCAGAACTGTACGTCAAAAAAAAAAAAAATCTGATCGTTTTTGAACCCTTGGCTTCCCAATATTAAGGCTATTCTATCATAGGTTCGTATGTAAGAACTGAAAACCATGCAGTTTGTTAATAGAAGCAGAGATCAGTAACAGCCTGCCATCCTGCTCATGCAAGAAAAACTCTATTACCTTTATCCTACCAATGAAGCTCAAACAATTATTAAAATTACTGGGGGATCAGAACGTCTGAAAACAAAATCAAGTGGATGAACATGAACTGTTAAATCAACATTCTGTATGAGTTGTATACTTCATGCTGAGCTTCAGAATGAAGACATTAGATATCAAATACACCACTGAAAAAAATAAGCAAAAGTAACATTTACTAGTTGGATGTTATTTATATCCAGCAATTAAGACATCATATGTCAGCAGGGCTCTGAGGAAAAGACCATATAATAATTCTTTGGCGTACTTTTGTAGAACGCTGCAAACTACTTGCAGGTTAGTTCCCCTACATGTAGGTTTCACATGTTAAAAATAAAAAACCCAAGAAACAAAAACCAAATTTCCATCCTCAACTAACCATTTCTTCAATGATACAATTCAATGACCCTTTAAGTTATACTGTATACACCACAAAGTATATCACTGAACATTTTCAGTTAAAAGTAACATTCAGACAGAAAGTTTAAGACTATGTGTGTGCAAATTTCAGTGATCTGCTTAAATCCCAGCCTCACATGTGGTTGCTCAAGCACAACTGTAAGAGACAGGAAATTGTATTCCGCAAGGCAGGAATTTCTGTCAACTTGAACATCAGAGCTAGAACACAGGGTTCTACAGCCTTCATAATGCTTAATAAGCATCTTAGGGAAAAATAAACTGAAAACTACTGCATTGACAGACATCAACCAATTTCCTTTTGCCAATACACAACAAACTAGCACACAACAGAATATGTCAAATGCATTCCAAAATACATAAGTAACAAACACCCAATAAAATTGTCAGTGAAACTCAACTTGATTTATGAGAGAACAGAATCTGTTAAAAAAAAAAAAATCTTCTTTTCCCGCGAAACAAAAAGCAACAACTAATAAATTTAATTCAAAATAGACAAAGTATTTCCTGTACTTACACAACTTTTAGTTCAATGTAAATGGACAACTATCAGTAAGGGCTGAATTGCTTAAAGAATGAGTTTAGGGATACATTAATAGGTATTAATTGACACCCAATATACCCATAATAAATGTTGTAAGTCTCCGATGTTATATTAGTATTCTGCAGAAAAACAAAATGTATTATGAAAAGAAACAACTGAAAATAACCATTTTAACACAACATCTGCAAACGGCACCCTTCAAGCCATGCAGATGTCTGCTTACATGTCTGCACACTAGTACAGATCACCTCATCTCATACTGAATACACTTCAAAACATCTGTTCTTTCTACGCCACAAACAAGACTGCAATTCCAACCCACTCTAAGATGGGGATTCTGTCTTAATTTCACTGAAAAAGCATCTCTCACCCTGTTATGTTTTGCATTTTTTTTTTAAATAAAAACAGTTTGTTTTACTTAGAACAATCCATGACAGATAGAGTCGTGAGGCTCCATCACAGCCAAAACAGTCCTCCTCTGGTGAATATCTGATTAGTTTTCCCATCTGCTCCATCACATGAGCTCCTTATGATGTCCAGAGAAGAACTCCTCCCAAAATGAAACACTGACACAGCATGTAGAGACCCAGATCCTGTTCCTGCTGTTTACTATAAGCAACAGACGTATTAGTCATAACCTTAGGAAAGCAGAGATAAGACCAGAATCTGTTGACACGCAAGCACAGCGCTAAATTTTAAGATCCTCTTTACAGGCCTATAAGGATACAGAATATAAAAAAACCCACAGTTTGGGGGAAAATATAGTTTCCTTATTATTTGTTTTCCTTTATTTCAATCACAAATAAAACTAATTATTCTGTAATGGATGAAAGCCAGTAGCACCATAAATAAATAAAAACATTTGAAGAACATGATTTATGGAAAGCTCACATTGAGACAAATCCCCATCTTATATTTAAAACTATAATTAGTTTGCATAATTTATTCAGCATAATAATATAATGACAGGCATAAATCTTTAGTTCCTGACCAAAGAATAAAAGGTGGGTTGTTTTTTTTTCCTTATGCTGCTAGAATGATGTTTCTTTTTGTGAAAGCTATGAAATCTAGACTAAATTCCCACAACAAAATCAATTGTCAAACAGCAACACCTCCTTAATTTTCTAGTTCTACTGATATTGTACATTTATCCACTATCAATGAACTTTTATTTCTTAAAATCCAGACAGGCACCAGGCATTTGTATACATTAATAAAAGTAGCTACATAATGTTTCAGCCTCTGCTTGAGATAGAAAATAAATACGCATCCTCTAACTTTAAAAACTGCTTAAGTAAAAAAGATCATCCTCCCCAAAGCAACTAAAAAACTTTATCACAGTCAAAAAAACCTAACAGAGAAGAAAACAGGTCTTGAATATGCTGCAAGTTTCTTTTTGCATGTTTTCCCATCATTTACAACAGACTTTCCATACTCAAGAGTAAAAATATCCTTTGAGTGAAGAAGGTCCATTTCTTCTTCCCTTGAGATGCCAAACAACCTTTAAACTGGATAAACTCTACTTCACTTTCATTCATCAAGAAAGTTTAACTTTGAGCAGGGCAGCTTCCCAAAATAATTACTCAGGAACATTCTTATGCTAGGTTTTTCACTGCTGCCTATTTTTTTATTGTGTATGAACATCCTCTGGGTACTAATATTGACAGTGAATACAGAAGGACAGCAATATATTATTAAGAAATTTTAGAGTGATATTATCAATACCTGTAGGAAATGCTGCCCAAGCAATAGCAGGGGATGTAGTCTGCTTTTCACCATTTCCAAACTCATAACTCTCTGCTGCCTACAAATATGAAAAAATTATTGTTACATATTTTACAAAATGCTATAAATTCCTATAAAAGCAGTTGAAAATAGTTAAATTTAAAAATTACATCATCCAAATAACATACCTCAAATCCTCCAAAGTCATCGTCATCCATCTTTCAACTGGAACTAGAATATAGCAGAAATCTTGATTTAAAAAAAAAACCAAACAAACAAAAAAACCCACTAAAATGTTATATCCCCTTTACTCATAAAATAGCAATAAAAACTTTGTAAAACCAAATGTACAGTGTTCATTTTAAAGGACAGACTTGTGTAGAACAAGTCACTGTGGTCAAACCCTAACAGCCCAGCAGCATAAGTAACACAATGCTCTACACTCCAGGAAAATGGGTATATTTCATTGGCCAGTGTCATAAGAGAAATGTGCTGATTTTATGATCAAATAGGAGTCAAAAGACAAAATTAGTCATATATTTGCACTCCAGTTACATGGCAGATGAGTAGAGACCTTCACTTGGATACAACTGCTACCTAGCTTATCTATGTACTCTTAAAAACCTCATCACATTCTCATTTAGAAATGAGTATTCAGTCTTTCATCCAAGTACCCATCTCCACAGGTTAACTAAAGTCTTCCATACTTGTAAGTTCTACAAAAGATTAAGGGACCTAAATAAGAACTTTTTCACAGAAAGGATGAAAGGGTTGGAACTGCAAGATCTCTCTTAAGAAGCACTTTTTATTGATCAAGACAAATGAAGAAAATGGGTATTTTACAATGGAATTTTAATATCTTCAAGGGAAAAGATAAGCACTGCCCACCAATATTGTCAAACATCTTTTGAAAGCAAGAATGTAGAAAAAGCATTCCAAGATAGGAAAACAGAAAGATGATACTCTAAAAGCTGTATATATTGCTCTCAATTATAGCAGTCAAGTCCCAAGTACCTCAACAAATGGTACTGAAAACAGTAAATAACCTAGTCTGGATCTATATTAAAAAAAAAATAAAAAGGCCAGAAGTAGTATTTCTGACCATCAGATTCCAAAAGGAAGAACTTTCTCCATTAGTAATGAAGACGATCCAATTAAATGCAATCATGATCTACCATGTACTTTGTAGTTTCGTGTTTATGATTTAAAATATGAAAATATTTTTCATTGTTAAGTTGCTTTTCCAAATCAGCACTGTGATTAAATCCAAAAAGATTTCCTGCTTTTCCCATCTCTTCTTAGCTGTCTGGCAACATCAGCACAAACTACAACTTAGAAAAAGACTGTGGTGAATTTCTGGAAATTTTTCTGCTACCACAGAGGTCCTTCCCCTAGGTTTCATGGAGGGGCAGATTTAGATCTTACAAACTGATCAGCATTTTTGAGCCGTAGCCCTGAATTCTGTGGCATTTTGATATATTTATAGTTAAATTGCAATTCCTTTCACAAAACTGCAGGATAAGTTACTCAGCTAATGAAAGTAACCCAAGATATATATGGCTGTTCAAGAAGGGTATTATATGTATTCAAAAAAAATAAATCATTCTGATACGCAAATGAAGGATTACCCAAAAAAACCTTTTGGGTCTTTACAGAATGGGAAAATGTTTGAAAAGTTAATTGACTTCAGTTAAAATAGACTATAGTCTGGAGAAACTTTTATTACTGTGAAAGTACATGCTCAGAAACAGAAGAATTCAAAGGCTTTGGAGGAAGTCTCCAAATTAAAGTATTAGAATGTCAGAAGGAGACACCTTCATTTTATATCCACTGCTGAAAATCACTACCAGGAAAGACTTCAATTCAAACACACATCTTCCAGAGTTTAACAAATCAATTTCCAAGTTCTTATTGATGAACCGAGTTTAAAGCACCACTATCACAGTGTAAGCAAACAGATTCAGTTAAATTAAACAGTATTGTCCAATATTCCCATGTGGAATAAGAACTAAATATCTTTTTAGGGACTGCAGGACTGCAAGGGGTTTTGTTGGTTTTGTGTTGGTTGGAGTTCTGTGCTGTTTATTTTTAAGAGAGAAAGAAGGTAGTTGGGTATTTTTCCCAACAGTGTTAACCTTAACCAGTCACACATTCATGCATTGCATTAACATTCAGAGCTTTAATATATAACTGAAAAAAATAACACGCACACACAAATAATAGCGATGGAAGTTGTACAGATAGAACATCACTGCTGAAGCAGACAGCAATGCACAAACAGCTGAGAACGCCAACGTATTCATGCTACCTACTATTAAACGCCATCCAAAACAGACTGGTGATTTATATAGGTAGTGCAAAATGCAGCATTCAAGAAGCAATCAGAGCAGTCAGCTAGAGAAAGAGAGGCTTTAGAAAGGCAAATAGGTATTTTATCCATGCACAATATGTCACACAGTCCTCCACGCTCTACCCAAAGTTACTTTAAAGGACCACAGCAGATTTTCTCCTCCAAGAGCAAGAGACATTATTCCTTTTGTCACAGAACGGGTTATGCCTCAACTGGAGAAAGTATATTCCATACTCAGCTCCGTGTTTTAAAAAGACAAACTGGACCAAGTTCGGAGGAGTGCAACAGGAATTAAAGCAATTTTGGAAAGGCACACTAAAATTGAGAGGCTTTTTTTTTTTTAATTAAAAAAGGCAAACAAAAATAGCTATAAAGTACAAAAAATAATGTTCTAAGAAGTGATTAACTACTTTCATGTATCACCAAATGTAGCACTGACACAAGGCAGTAAAGGACAGAAGCCTCTGTAGGCAAAATGTGTATTAAATACTAGCGAGGCTTTCCAGGAAGGCAACATAACCCCCTACAAGAAACTGTATAAGAACCCGTGTATACATAAAACAGAAGTAATGTTTGATAGAGAAAAAGGATGTAGAGCAGAAGAAAAAAAAAAAATGGAGACCAACTTGTTACTGAATCCATCATCTCTGTTATTACATTTCATATAGAGTTTTCGTAAGTCTGGTAATGATCACAGGACTATTTTGACCTAAGATTACCTTACTCCAGAAATTTAACAGAGACATTTCATGGCTGTAACCGCCTGATTAATCTATGAATTATTCCACACACCATTTAAATGGAATAAAAGAGAAACAGACTCCAAGCAAGTCTCAGTAGTATCAATGGTGTTTTCATACCTAACTGCTAATCCTCCAATATCCAGTTCTTCAGAGATCCCACAGGAATTCTAGGCTAAGTGATTCTCAACCAGCTAGGAAGGACAGTTTGCTATTTGTCCTTGTATAATGTATACTCATACATGTATACACACCTCTGTTTTCAAAAACAAAGCTAAGTTTTTAGTCCATCAAAAAGAAATCATGATTTATGTGCTTTGCTGTATCCAAAACCAAAAAAAAAATCAGAATAAAACTGGCAAACTTAGCATATATAACAAGCAAGCGGGAAGCAAATTAGATACAAAGAGTGCATTAATTCTTGAGGGATGCTGGCATAAGGCACTTCAAAAACTCAAAGGCTGAGGTGCTCTTTTCAAAGAGTGCTAGTGCAAGAGCTCTTACTAGGAGAGGTCTTTCCAAAAAGATGTTTCTTCTTGCATATAAAGAAAGGGGTGCTTTCTGCAAGAAGAAGGGAACAGGGCCACACCAATGCTTTAGGAACTGTTTAGAAAAAAATTAAATCAAGCCTATTTTTAGCTAGGAGTCCTCAAAAGTACACATGCATTCAGCTCTAAAAAAAAAATGTTTAAAATGTTAAAATAATTCGTTATAAACTTAGTTGATAACAATGCTGAAAATATGACCAAATACACAACTTCTCAATTGCACCCCTTATTCTGGTGATGGAAATGCATTTCTGGTATAAATAAACAGCAGAACTAGCCTAACACTTCACACAAAACTGAAACAATTTTAGGAGCAGCATTTTTTAATCAATCAAGTATTCCAAAATGGGTAATCAGACTTTTCTTTTCTCACAGACTAGGAACATTATTTGTGGCACCGGAATAGGAAAGAATACATTAAGTGCTGACAATCTGCAGAAGGATTTAAAAAAATAACACAAAAAACCTAAACAACCCACACAGTCTCACCATGACTAAATGTGGTCTCTTAAAATATGCCTGATACTGGAATTAAGTAACTGTAAAATTGGGCAACAAGAAGTCAACCTCAAAATTACAGATTCATAGAAATTATGGTTGGAAAAGACACAGTAGGTCATCCAGCCCAGGTTGTTTCCAAAACATTACAGTTCTCAAGACAGTCATGTCCTAAAAGGCTTGAGAAGCTCTCCAGCACACTCCTGTGAAAAGAAGGAAACTTTTCATGGATCACGAATACATAAGTCACTGCTTTTCCAGTAGATTTTATCAACAAGTTTTTATTCCTCAAAATCATAAAATAATTTAGGCCAGAACTCAGACCAGCAGATCATACAATCCAAGCTCCTGCTCAAAGTAGGGTCAACACTGCATTCGGATCAGGTTGCCCAAGACTTCCTTCTCTATGACTAATAACAATGCATGATGAATATATTCAAACACAGACACTAAGATGCTTGCAAGCTTTCCTACATAAAATGCAGTCACCAAAGCCTGACCATCAGCTTAACATAGGTCACGAGAACTTTGGGAAATGCACTTAACTGACAGACGTACCACAATCATGATTTTATACACAGGAAGACCAGGAGTCATTCACAAGGAATAAGACAGAAAAATGTAAACTGGGAAAAAAGCCTCTCTTCCCCATTCCAACTGTTAGGAGGAGAAGGAATGCTGTAATCCCACCAGAAATCCCTTTATTCTTCATATCCAAAAGGCAAAAGTGGTAGAGAGACCAAGCAGTGAATTAAGAAGGATTCTTCATTCACTTAAAAGTCCACCTCAGGTTAGTAAGAACTCAAATTAATTAAGTCCTGATCTATTACTTGATAAATCAAGTATAAATTTGCCTCAGTAGCAAAGACAACTAATTTTGCCAGGTACATTCAACTGGACAATATACTACCTGGCCTGTAATTTTATGTAAGTAGCTAACTTACTTGCAGAACTTTGTACATTTTAAAGGAACAACTTACAGAGCATATTGTTGTCTGTTTTGTCAGAACAGCATGTGTGGAGCTGGCTGAGGGCAGGGCTGCTGCATTTGTATTTCTGGCAAACATTGTCAGTGGTTAATCCCTACCTATGACAACGTATGGGTTTTACTTGCGTGTTTATGCTTATTAAATGACTCATTCAGTGTGTTCAATCTAGGACAAGCTTATTAGCTGTTTCTTCACCGGACATAACATAGACCGCATTATTTGAAGAAGTAGTCTTTGGTCGAAACTGCAGGCTCCAAAAAGCCTATCCAAAATAAATACGAGATTAAAAAAACCCAAAAACAATAAAATGAAAAAGTAGTCATTTAGAAAGCATATATACTGGCAATACCTTTGTGATAAAGAGCAAAACAGATGATAAATTTCTGTATCACAAAGTTCTAATCAGCTCACGTGTACTTTTCCTCATGGCTCTTCTGCCAAAGCTCCCAGCACCTCTTAGCAATTTTAAAACACAAACTTTCTTCTTTTTACCCAGCTGATACAGACTTTTCTCCTGATCTACACCAACTGCAGCTGCAGGACAAACACGTGGCCTCTTAACAACTTATAGTAGCTACAAAGTCATTAATTATAAATTTTTGATTACAGAATACGCATATCCCAAAGGATACATAGCCCAAGAAAAACCAGAATATGGATGTAGAGCATAATCAAAACTAAAATAAGTTTAGAGCACCTGTAAAATTTTCTTAAAAAAAAAAATAATCTTACTTTTCTCACTTCACTCCTACTTGAGATCTCAGCACTAAAAGTAACTTGTTTAATAACACTTAGACCATAAGCAGAGGAATACTTTTCATTTATTACAGCCAGGAATTCAGTGGCATGAAAAACCAACATAAACATTACCAAAGACCACTGTCAAAAAAAAAATTAAACAATAGCTACTGACAGAGTTTTTATATTTTTTTTTTTTTTTTTTTTTTTTTTATGAGATTGAGGAATTCTAACTTCCCTTCCTAGCAGTAAAGCTAAATTCTTTTAGTCTATCTGTCAGGTATCGATTTCTAAAAATGGCAGCTGTAATCAGGTACTGAAATACAGGTGATTTGTCTTTTTTTTCTTCAAAAAGAATGAAACAATATGATGCAGTAATTCTGAATCCTTCAAAACAATGGAGAGTTCAATCCTTTTAGTGTTTTATTTTTATAACTTCCAATTCTGTAATTTACCTCAGCAATATCTTGTTTGCAATGAAAAGCTTCTCCAGACTTTTTTCCCCTCCCTTATTAAGTAGCTGACTGTACAGTAAAATTGAATGGAAAAATTTCCTACTGAGATAGCATGATCCATGTGGTTAGCATTCACTTAGTGGTTTGTTATCTAATGAACAGAATTCATAGTCTTGTTACCGAAAAAGTGTATTCTGTATTGGTTTTAACGGGAAAGCTCTTAACACCTCCTAAATTCTGCATTAAATTTTCAGTATTTATCATCTGCTTGTAACAAGGAAAGAATACAATTGAGCAGGGGCTAACATCACAAGACCATGAGGACATGAGACCAAAGGGAAATTTAGGACTGTCTTTCAATTTGGAAAATTAGACTGCATTCATAATTACAATAAACATGATTTTAAAAAAGTCTTGGAAGTAACAAAATTAACACAAGATTTACATAAGAAAGTAAGAGTTTGTGCCAAAAATATAATAAACTAGTTATATAAGAAGAAATTAGGCTAATTAGTTCCTCAGCGATACTTAAAATTCTTTGACTGTTAAGCAATATGCTCAAGTCCTCATTAATGAATTTTGGATAAGCTATAATTTTTCAATGAGATAGCTATAAGACTTCTGGCTAGAACCAAAGGTAAACATTAGGAAGACCTTTTAAGAAGAAATAGAAATACAAGCTTTCTATCATTTCAGAGAATGAAATGGCCAAATAAACTTGGAAATCCAATTAAGTTTTCTACTTTTAAAAAAGTGGGGGGGTTTATGGTTCTCAATTTTTGGTTTGGGCTGTTTTGGGGTTTTTTTTAACCACCATACAAGGCAAACACAGCTTCAAAATTTTAAGTAAAAGGAGAAAATCAACTACTTCGGAAAGTATCATTTAATATTATTTGAACCAATGAACTCTTGCCAAATGCATATAGCATCCACATCTCTCTCTATTAAGAGATGCAGAATTTGATTTCATGCTACATTAGAAAAAGAAAGCCTACTTCTCTTTTTTTTTTTTCTTGAAGTAAAGCATTTGAATCCCTGTAGGTATGCAAACTTGTCTGTCTGTACATACCAGTTGTTAAGGTGGTTAGATGAGGGGACTGAGAACCCGTAACATCTAAGATCCAAGGCTGAGACGGAAACAAGAGTATTTCTCTTCTTCACTCAAACAATTGCCCTTTTATCTTTCAATCAAACAGACGATACCAAGGCTGTATGCCCTACCCCTATCATGAGATAGTGAAAATCGGGTATCACCAAAATGCCAATGTTCTCCATCACGTTACAGTGTGTACTTAGGCATATCATGGGATAAGTAGAAAATCCCCACCACCGTGAAGCATTACACCTATAAGCTCCACAATGAAAGGCACAACAATATCATAGTTATTACCTGTATTTGAACATACAACAGAAGCATGCCCAATCTCATATTAAAGGAAGAGACTTCAAGGTTATGGGGAAAAAGAGACAACAACACAGAACACATCACAGCAATTTTCTCCTGGGAAGTGAGGCTGGTTCATTTCAATCCCAGTACTGACTTAATAAATACTTACTAAATAAAATATCTTTTTAATTAAAAAAAAAAAACAAAGCAAGCAGATGCGAAACATCACCTATTTTACAGTAGCGGTTGCTTATATTACAATTGATTCAACTGAAATCTATTGGACTTTTAAGACAAATAAATGCAACTCTGGTCCTTTGTAGCCAGTTCTTTTCCACAGCCCAAGTAAACCAATACAATTGCATATATTCAAGGAATCACGGAACAAATTTAGTTTGGGAAGCATCTCAGGAGGACACCTGATGCAACCCCACCTGAAATCAAGGCCACCTTAGACACTATATCAGGTTGTTTAAGGCCACATACAGTCAAGTTTAGAATTCCTGCAAGGACTCCAGTCTAACAAGGTGACAGCAGTCAAACACTACAGCAGATACCCAGAGAATTTTCTTTTCCTATTCACGTTTGTCATCTATTAATTTATCCATTTATTCCAAAGAGTCTCCAGAAAGTTTAAATGCTTAGAGATTAAGGAATTAATCTCATTAAGGAATGTGACAATAAAAGTCAAGGATTGATTTACACAGAATATGTAAAATAAATAAATAGCTAAAACTTTTCTATCAATTCCTACGGTGAATTTAAGAATTAATAAAACAAACAAACAAAACACAAAACCAAACCGCAACCACCCCCCAAAACAACCAATAACAAAATTTATTTTACCACTTAGTCCTTTTCTCAGGAGACACCCCCTGGACCACTTTTATTTTAAAGAAAAGCATTTTTAGAACAACAAACCACACCATGTGATTAAAAACCAATAAATATAGCTTTTATAAGCATCATAACGGTGGCAAAGTTTTCAACAACTGCATAAAAATCACAAAAGAACCCAAAATTTCCCCTTTCAATGGATAAAGTCCTTGTTAAAGAAATTACAATAAAAATATTATTTACAAATCATATTCTCATCTGAAAGGTACTGAGCTAATATGAGCAAAAAAAAAACCTGAAATTCCACAAAAATAGGTATAATCTGGAAAATCAATTCCACAAAAATTTGTGGTTTAGAACTTGTGGGTCCGCTTCTTCAGCATACACTTTTGGCTTTTTTAAACAGTGCTTAAGGCAGGAAAAAGCAATAAAGTGCAAATGCCAAGTCCATTTCACTTCTCTAGATCAGATACAGCTTTACAAGAAAGAAAGTGGGAGTTCCATTTTTACCCCCAAGAACAAAAAGGGCTCTTATATCTCCTACTGAGAAGGCAGGTACTGGTTTTAAAATTAACCTAAGACATGGGGGAGAAAAAAAACACCACAGCCTTGTGTGGAAAATGCATTCAAGGACTGGCAATTCCTCAGACATATCCTAGAAGAAACTAACGTCAGAAAACTACCGAAACCATGTTCTGTGAAATCTGATCTCTGAAAAGCTATTAAGAAATGTATTTGTAAAAGGTATGGTGCACTGAAGTAATTTAGAATGCTATTCTGTGAGTTACAAAGAACAAAAGGATATAGACTGTGAGCAAAAGAAAGTACTAGCAGGGAAAAAAAGGTGCAATATATAGATAGAAACTGCATGACTTTCACTCATTGTTCCTGAACTCTGCATATATATAAAATCACAAAATACATGGTGTGCATTTATGTATAGGAAAGAATGAATATAAATTGGGAGAGAAGTGCTTTCTCCTAGATCAATAAAAAGGTGCGAACCCTAGGCCAACATCTAAAATACTACTCTGCTTGTGATTCAGAAATAATTGCCGAGGTTGACTTCAGAGTATTTCCTGAGGTAGAGGTCTACCACATGCATGTAGCATTTTTGTTTCTATACCAGACCACAACCCAGGGACCACATGGGGATTCCATGGGTAACCATAAGTACTCAGAGGATAGCATCATGCAGAAGAAAAAACTTTACAAGTATCATAGTTGTTATTTTTAGCACATATTTTCAATTAAAAGGCTGAAGAGAGAAAAGGTCTGTATACTTTGGCTTCCAAATGTCTTGGTCACTGAGATCTATCTATGGCCAGGAAGAAAAAAAAAAAAAAAAAAACCAAATCGCTAACAAGACAAATATGGATTTAATTCCAAAGGGTTACCTATTGACATGAGTAATTATAATAACACATGTGCTTCTTGACTGAGGATCTTTTTTACATTTTTGCCCATGATTCCTTGCCAGCTTGTCCCAACTTTAAGAATTTTCCACTTAGAAAATATCAACATTTTCACTCTAGATATTCAAAGATGAGTTAAAAAAAACTTATCAACTCCAGCAGAAGTATCATATTACCATATTATTCAGCTTATTTCTTTGTCTCCAGAATCTACAGGCATTTTCCCAAGACTTAATTCTAACAACTTCAGTAACTCAAGACTTTATAAAAAGTCCTTCTAAGGTCTTTATTCTTCACCATAATTGGTTTCTTGTCACCAGAACATGACAAGACTATTGTTTTGTTTCATCAAAAAAATAACGAGTCACACAGCTAAGTTTTTAATTTCTCTAATGTCCCTCTATAAACTTTCTCTGTAACAAATATCTTTTTCCTTCAAAAGCCACACGCTTTTACAAAATGTACATAAACTGCTGTGAGAAGTCTGACAAAGCTGATACAATTCAAACATATTGTGCTTTCTGAAGGAAAAACCTCTCCCCTCACCAAGCCTTCTCCCCATCTGCCCTCAAAAAGTATCTTGAATTAGACTGAAATGAACATTTCTGTTATGCAAATCTAGGCAATACAATATATCTATAATTAATCAACATCAAGTCCAGATCAACAATCTCTGTAACCCTCATTCAGAATAATGATAATCAGAAGCCCTGGAAATTAGTTTGTACTCTGCAAAAAAAAGGTAAGAAAAATGTGACTTCTCATCTGCTAACTAGGTCACAAAGATCACACATCAACGGCCCTGCAAATGCCTAAGCAAAAGTGACCACAGTAGGCTAAAAACTAACTCCCATATATAAAGTATTCTTACTGTACTAGCGACCATAAAATTGGATACAGTTCTCTAAAAGACAAAGCCAGGATGTTCTCAGAGTTGCAGAGGGATCTAGGACAAGATCTATAGGACAAAAGTCAGAATAGTGAAAATTCTGACCAGATATCATAACAGGCTGCCCACAGACACCATAGACTCTTCATCCCTAAAGATATTCAGAACTCAACTGAACCAGGCTCTGAGCCACCTGCTCTAACCAGACCTGCCTTAAGCAGAGGTTTAGACTAGAAAACCTCCAGATGTCACTTCCATGCATGGTGTATGATTCAATGCTTTCAGTTTTATCCAGAATAGCATAGTTTAAAAATAAATAAATAAATAAAATCCAGAATCATAGAAGTAGAGACTGTAAAAAAAGTGAATCCATCTTTGAGACTGTTCTTCAGTTGAACTGTGCTACCAACCCAGGATCATTTTAGGACTGGATTTGCTAATGAACCAACTTCAAGAAAGATGCATGGAAGAAAGAGTACCTCTAGAAATCTTCACTATTGTAGGAGGGACAAAAGTAGTAGAAACCCAATGAAATATTTTCATCGTGAGTTCAAAGGAAACACGTCTTACATAAATCTCTCTACTCAACAGAGATGTTTCTTGAAGAAGGCTGAAGGAAACTTAGCATGTTTGATAAACTTAAGAAACAGAGGGTTTAAAAGTAGAATAGAAGGCTCATAGGTATTTCAAATGCATTTCCCCTTAAAATATTAGTAAGCTTCAAGAACTTAGACTAACAATTGAAATACTTTTGCTTCTCTATTCTTTTCTGTTAATATCCAATATTCCTAAATGCAATTGATTCTTTTTACTTGCAAATCACACTAATGTGTTTTACTAGAACTTAGAAAGAGGTGTCTGTATGATGAAGGGACAAGCTTTCCAAGAGTAAAAACCACCAAGTTCTGCCTCAAGGGAACTTCGTCACAGAATTCGATGTCTGAAAATAGAAGGTTTGACACAATCTTAGTAAGAGTTAGAGCATCATAGCAACAATTTAATATTGCAACACGTCAAATGAAAACATAAGTCTTTGAATATATGCTGATATGGATATGCAGTAACTTGTACAAATAAACATCATTAATGCTAATAGAAGAGTGCTCAAGTCGCTACATTTTAAGAAAGAATACATCCTTCACAGAAAAAAAAACGGGGGGGGGGGTATTTTTTGGTTGGTTTTTTTTTGTTTTTTTTTTTTTTTTTTTTTTTTTTTTTAAACCAAGAAACAGGATAGGACTAGGTTTTTGGCATGATCCACTGCCTAAGAAAATTCAGTGCTGAGCGAGTCACTGATTCTAAAAACCAACACTACTTCCACCAGAAAAAGAACTTTTCATGTAAAAAACAAGGCTTAACAATTCAGTAGATCACCTTGAAATTTAGTTACAATGCAACTTTTTCCCTTAATTAAAAATAAAATAAAATAAAATAGTAAAGGTCAAAATATAAAGGATGCTCAGTAAAACTGATAATTAAATATTATGAAAAGGATATTGTTTTCCTTTAACTTGTATATAGACAGTTTGCAAAAACTACAAAATTTCAGAGTTTACAGAATATTATTCTATCTTTATGTTAGAAAAGCTGACAGGTGACCATGGATACGTGAAAAAAAGATCTCTAGCACATGGTAACTCTATTATGAAAAACAGGATGTGATACCAATTATACTAAATAAAAATAAATAGCACTCCTTTATAATTACTGAACATCTCCTAATAGACAGAAAGACACACTTTTCCAATTAATAAAACTCCTTCCCTCAGCTTCCTCCAAACCCTGGAAGTACAGTAGTTCTCATAGGGACATGGTACTAATTTGAGGCAAGAAAAATATATTAACCCATTTCTCTGACATGAGATGATATTATCAAAAAGAATAAAAATGATGTCTCAGATATTCAAGTCTTAGTGATTTTACATGCCTCAGTTGCTAGTCTTGAAACAGAACACCTTAAATAACCATAGTAATATTCTTCCCCCTCCTCACCCGCAACCACCTACTGGAAATTCAGATTCTATGTAAGTTTAATCCAAACAGTGAAATAAAACATGACTGGTCATTCTAAAAACTTTTCATCCTTTGTTTTACAAGCTCTGGATATACTGTTAGAAGCAGAAAAGACCAGGCGTTATTCCCTTCCACGTGGAAAGAAGAGTGCATCATCATTGCACCCTTTTCTCCCTTTACTAATACTTGAAAAGAAGATTTGATGAATTTTTGCTCACACATGAAGCAGACGAATTTGACTTTTCATACTCTCCTAAAGAGAAGGCTCTGCTCATGGAGAAGCAACACAAGATGTAATTTTAAATTCATTTTCATGACTCTTGTAAAGCAAACTCAAAAGGTTTCACATTGTCCAAGTCCCAACCCTTGAACAAGTAAAACAAAAATGCTAATTTTCTTTCGAACAGAAAACACAGCTGCCAGAATGCCTGTGCATTCTCTCCTTTTTTTCTTCTTAATTTTCAGTCTACTCCTAAGCATGTAACACAACACTTTCATCACATGACCTTTGGCCAAATTGATATTATCATAATTGTACGTTCTCTGTTGCAATCAAGAAAAATGTGTTTACTTCTCAAGGAAAAGGTTGATTGCCATTGATGCTTTTGTAATATGATGAGGAAGCTGGGAGCAGAGATCACAGATCAGGCCAGAATGAAAATGGGATTAGGGCTCAACACCTAAGTCCTTTTCAATCAGAACACAACGCTTTGAAATAATTTCTTTCTCCAACTTGATTCTTTATACCAACTACACATTTCTAGAATATTCTTCTTTAGTCTCAAAGCTTTTGACAAAGATGGTCAGGCACTACCGTGCCCATTTCAGAAAGAGGAAGACTTTTTCTAAGAGGTCCCATATCCCGCAAGTTATCAGGACATTTAAGTAATTTAAGTACCAAGTATGTGATGAGAGCATTGATATCAACAATATTACTCATCAGTTAACTGTTAAGCAAAAATTGTTTCTCATTCAAGAGGAGTTAACCACCCCGCCCCAAAAACAAACAGACAACAAGAAACCTACGAGATTCTCCACCCATCCTATAATCCATTCAATTTTGTCTCCTTCCCTAGCTAGCCTACAAAGCTAGGCAGGGAGCATGCCAGGCATGTCCTATAAGCACAAACCCAATGATTTTCTTTTCCAAGATCTGCACAACTTCTCCTCAATTCTATTAGCAGCTAAAATATCATCATATATCAAGACTTAGCATGCAGATCCTTCCAGAAGTAGAAAAAAAAACCAACATATTCTGCTATGCCACTAGGCAGACGTTGATCACCTTCAAAACACCTCTGCCTTCTACAATACTTGCCTTTGCAGCAATGATGCCATTCATGGTAACGTGGTATCAGAGCAGTAAGGGATATGCATCCCTGTATTACACTAGCATGCATACACACAAAACCAGGTATTTCATAAAACATACATTGCCTCACCGCTAAGATGCAGAATAAATTGGATGCACAAAGTTTTTGAAGTATAGCTGATATATGCAGACAAGCCTCCATTCATCACAGTGTGCCTAATTCAAAATGCTCCACGTTTTCCCAGACTAAGAGAAACTAATTGTTCTTTCTCCCATGTAATTTATTTCAAATCACAATTTTGTATATCCTCCAAGACCTTTCCTAAACTGGAAATAAATGCATGCCCTTGGAAATAAATTCATACCTAACAGATATTCATCCTAAAGTATAAAACTACGATGCATATAGAATACATATACAAGAACAAAATAATAACAAACTGCAGTGAACTTATATATAATATACCTGAGAATTCATTGAATTATTTAAGTTAACAAGGACCTTATATATTCACAGAGCTTAATCTTAATAGCTTTTGAAACCAGCACTGTTTAAAGAGAACTACTGAAATTTATCCAAAAATTACTATGCAAAAGTGATCCCTTCTGGCAACACTGAGAAAACAGGCAGAACATTCAGGTTCCAAAGACTAAACTACATGTAGAGTGATATCTTTTAGCTACATTAATTACTGCACAATTACATAGTCTTTAGTCAGCAAAATTCCCAATGAAGACAAGTTTTGCTTGAATAAAGTCAGCAAGTAAAAGCTTGACTATTTTAACAATAACCATTAATACCGCATACTTACAGTCTATAATAATAATAAAAACAATGCATTTAACAATTAAAAGTTCCAGGTAATTGCTATAATTTTCTTTAGAGACTTTAAGAAAAAAAAGTGTATGTGAATGGGCAACTTCAGCTAACACAGTCATTTTCTAAAATATCAGACTGTTAAAAAAATATTAACAGAAAAATTGTAACTATTTTCCTTCACTCATAAGTAGTAAGCACATTAGGCTACTTCTATAATCAAACCACTATTTTCCCAGGACAAATATTGCTGAGTGCACAACTTCTATGGAAAATTATTATCATAAACATTTCACTAAATAAGAACAAAGAAAAATCCTTTTTTTAATCCGAAATGCCAAAATAATTTTAAGAAATTCAAGCCTAGTGCATTTAATGAGAGCAGCTCAGAACACAGCCTGGCTGTCTCTCACCAGAATAGTGAATGGGAGGTGCAGTCTGCCAGAAGACTATGACTAAATTCAACTCTGCAAACTCTTGGTCTTCTTTCACTCTTCCCTCACTTTTTTATTTAGCATGTGGTTCTATAATTCAAACCTAATGGAGGAATCAGGATTGGATTAATAAGCAAGAACTATACAGTAGCCTCTGCTGTAACAAAGATACTGCCAGTGTTCTGTCCTTCACCAGTTTTACCAACTCCAGATGTTCCATAGTCATTTATAGTTTAACCAGGTTAAATACAGATGTGTGCATTTTTCCATGGGATCCAATGCTGACATACCATTAAAAGCATTTTGATCTAGACTTATAACCTAGACACTGTAATCAAATCACACTGTATTTTACACTATGAGATTTGAACAATTTAACCATAACTGCTACCTGAAGACCATTTAAAATAAAAATGTGTTGGTTTTGCAACAACTTTGTTAACGTCTGTCTTTCTTTTTTTTAAGAAAAACAATTCAGATATGTTAGAAAGAGAAACACTTAATTTCTGAGTGTGTTTTACATATACCATGTAGATCAACAGTAATAAAAAGTGACTTAATTTTTTTATAACTATTTTTTGAGCACTTTTGCTACTCAGTATTCTTTATTCAACTTTGATATCCATCTATTTTACTAAAACGTGTCTTTAATACAATTCACATCACAATAACTGGATAAATTAACTTCCGAAATCCTTCTTAACCAGAGTCTGGAATACATTAAGGCAACCCAGCAGATCAGTATCTTTACCCTTGTAAAAACATTTTGAAACCTTTTACTGATAAATTCATTTTCTAACAGTATTATCTTGTCCCCTTTCAAATGGATGACAAAGGGGATTTACTTTTAAAAATGTGCACTGAAAATATTAAGGATTTATATTGCATATTTTCTGCTTGCTATAATAAAAAAAAACAATGAAAACAACCAAAAAAAGCCGACAAAAAAAACAAGTCATAACTTCGCTCAACTGTGCACATACCATTGGGGCAACATATGTGTTTCTGTATATATATATATATTTATATATATAAAAAAAGAGATAGTGCGCACTTATTTTCAGATAGTAAAACAAAAAGTATCTACGTACAAAGTCTTCAGGACATACAGTCAAATTAAAATTTAATAGTTTCCAAAAACAAATATAATTCCCTCTATTTTGAAATTTTCCAGCACATTAATTCCTGTCTCTTCAGCCCCAACAAAGGACAAGTCAGGCCTCTTTATAAACACTAAAGGCAGTTCATGCATGCATTTATAAAGACAACTACACCGAATCTCAAGTCCCTTCAACAGCAATAGTTAGATAGCTATATCACACACTTTTTAAGCACTAAGTAGAAAAAGGTATTCATAAAAATCCTAAAACAGAAACTATGTTTTATCTTCTAATAATAAAATGAATCTGATCCTGGAGTATCAATATCTCATTTTACCATTCATCATACAGTAATTAATATTAAATTTCTGTATGAATTGCTTTTAAGTGGACTGTAACTTTTAAACAAAAGTGTTTTTAAATTCAGTTTCTGAGACCCTTTCGACAGTCATTTTACAATGTTACTACACACTAGCGCTAATCAAGTGTGCAAGAACTTGATCGGGGGAAAAAAAAAAAAGAAAAAAAGTAGTAAATCACACAGGTTAAAGTTTCACGTGTAACATGAGAAAAACTTGAGAACCCAGCAGCCAAACATATCACAGGCCACAAGACTTGACTGAAAACGAGCATTTCAAACTAATTACAACTTTTCCTCAATCTATAGCTGATCAGGCCAAGACACTGATTTTCACTCCAGCAGCTTATAAACTAAAAGCAAGTTGACTGTGGCATGTATATCACATGGAAACCTCTTTAGAAGCTCTGCATTATTTCAAAAGTTGCACCCCAGGGAAAGTCCTTTTAAAAGCTTAACTGGCAAGTGTATGCTAAAATATTTTGTTTTCCATCTAAAACGACACTGAATTCCAATCCTCAGAGACAGGATTTCCAGTTTATTTCTCTCTATACACACACACTAAACGCAAGAACTGTAACATAGGAAAGTGTTGTTAAAGTTTTGCAAAAAGAGTAAGCCTAGTGCAAATAAGTTGACTGTAGGTCTCTTTTCCTCAGAAATTAAAAAAAAAAAATCACTGGCCTGTGTTCTGCGATAAATAAAAGATATTTAAGTGAAAACGTAGTATTTAATATAAAAGAATACTAAACTAAATTCAAATTAATGCAATTCCAATCTTTCCCTCAAGCCCCATCTCAAGATAAATGAAATAAATTCTAGCAGTGTATTCTGGCAAAGTATTTAATGAGAAAAAATTAAACTGTAAAGAACAACAATACCAAGTTTTGGCGACACTACATAGAATATTGGAGAGCTTTTACCTACATTCACATTATTCAAAAACCTTGAGACATGGAATGAACTTATAATTATTTAGTACGTTATTTAGTATATTTCTTTACAAGCTAACAGAACTTCAGAATCATGTACACAAAGAACTGTAAACAACAAAATCTTCTCATGGTACTAGATGACAGGTTTCAAACAGATATAACTCTATAATCAATACTTTCCTGATTACTTCGTATATATACTTATTGGTGTCCCCCAGTCTATGAAAACTTCAACTGTAATTAAAACGAGAGATGGTTCTTTCTTATTTGTTTCCTTACAATTTATTGTGTTCAAAACTAATTTACAGACAAATAATTCTTCTGATTAGAAGTAGGATCTTGCATTGGCAGCACGGTTCAACACCACCTTCTTAGTTCCCAAACAATCAATTCTGTGCAAGAAATTACACTGTAGCAAAACCTAAAGCAAATACAACCAAGAACAAGCACAGCATATAAGTAGTCTGCTGACTTTTTTGGCTCTGAAACAATTGAAAATAAACCATTCCATAGGACCTCTAATGGAAAGCAGAAGAGGAATGGCTTAAGAGTGAATTTAGCATTTGTCTTTACTTGTCAAGGGCATCTATACATACTTACATAGACAGCAAGACTATTTCAAACATATATTGTTAGCATGGACTTCTAAATCAATATTCAAAGCACTTCGGTTTTGGTTTAGCAGCTTGTACCTCAATCTAAGTCTGCTATTACCACCGCAAACTGAGCTAAGGACTCGTTGTCACATCCACTAAATAAACTCTAGGTGCAAAATGCCTCAGAAGTTTTTCAGAAATATTAACAGAAAAGCACAGCCTGTACTATTTTCCTTTGTATAAAAAACTACCTTTTCGCTGGTCTGGAAAAGAATTGACTAGCAACGAGTAAGTACTATTTACATGTGCCCTATTTGAAGTTCAAATTAGTTTGGTCCCTCAACTATCTACAACCACCTAGCATCACAAAACCTTTTCCAAACCTCTGGAAGTTTTGCATTTTGAATCTTTAAATCTTACCTGCAGCCTAGCTCAATTACTGTCATCTGTCACTATTATTACCTACGGTCTCACACATTAATTCTCACAGATAACACTTACTTAGCATCCAAATTCACTTCTCTGATCTAGATGGTACTCTGAATATGAATTTCACCAACTATTATACCAAGGGATGTTTTCTAACATAATCAGAACTGTTTATCTCTTCAGCACCTAAAAACTTTTTCTATCACTCAGTAACAGCGTCATGTAAATCCAAGCTACACTTCTTGCAGCAAGGCATGGCTTTCATGTGCCTTTCAATGGACTGTGATCAGACACAAACACCTGTAGGAAGTAGATGGTAAAGCATGATACACACATACTTCACATCTCATACTTTGCAGATGACATCACAACCAGAAGTACATTAAACCAGCAACCTTTTAGTCCCTTCCTCTACTGCAGGGGCCAGCAGTCAGAAAAATAATATACACATATTCAGCCGGAATACACAGAACTAAAAATGGAAAAGAAGTTTGCTTCTTGGACAAACTCCTCAAAGGAGAAAAGCATAAGAAAAAAAGTCGTAACTGCAGCAGTGATACTACCTGTTGACCAATGTCCTCTGTTCAGACCTGATGACACAACAATCTCCTGCCTAACTTAGCACAGACACACATCAACAAAAAACACTGACAGCCCCTTATATAAACCATTAGGAAACTGCTGTAAAGAAATATAACATGTAAACAAATGTGCTAAAAAAAAAAAAAATTGAGTGGTTCATCTCTGTCACCCCTCACCCCCAGCTCAGGTCACCAGCTATCTGTTTCTACCATATGCAGTTTTGGTTTATTTTATTTTCCTAGCAGGTCTATTATCATGCAATGTATTTAGATTCCTATGTTTCACTCATTAAAGCCAAAACTGATAGAAGATTAGGCTAGTTTTCTGACATCTCCTTTTCCCTTAACTTTACATCCCAGTAGAAAACAAAAAACTAAACAATGCACCAGTGCAACAAAGACTGTTTTATCTTGAATTATTTCAATTGAATATAAACGCCTGGGAAGGAGACAAAAAAAAATGCTTAAGAATTCTAATTTTACGGCTTGTAACACACTGTAACGGAGAATCTCTTCATAACCTTGTATATTGAGTTCAAATTGTTTATGAAGTTGCTGCAATGGGTTGCTAGTTTCTGCTTCCTCAGATGAAGGGATTTTACTTGTTTGTTTTTAAAATGTGAAGTAACTTTCAGGGCTTGGTTAAGCAACCTGTTTTGCTCTGCATTTAAATGGAGTAGGGGATTATATTCACTTTTCTCAATTGGCTTAAGAGAGTGGACACCATTAGCTGAAACAGAAGTTTGCTGCTGCTGCTTAGAGAGTAAAAGGCACAAAACACATTTTAAACGTACACCAATTGTCCTCATAGTTTTCTCTGGTCAGAGAAGACTATGCAATCTATTTCTTCCCTTACTTCTTAATTTAAGATGTTTGAGAACACAGGATCTTTATCTTACTGAAAAAAAAAAAAATCATTCAAAAAAACTCCCACCACCTTCCTTTTCTTTGTTAGAAGTTTCAGTTGCTTTTACATTCCAAGTACTACATCAGGTGTGCCTGGAGTTCTTCACCAAAGATATACATAAAAAGACAGTAAAAATACAGTCGTAGTCCCAGCTGCCATATCACATCTGCCCAAGTAAATGTGTACCCAACATTGAGATCTTGGCCATAAGGAAGTACCTACTTCAAATTATGCCCCACAACCCCCCTCTCCACCCACAAAAAAAAAAAAAAAAAAAACCACAAAAAACCCCACACCAAACCAACACAAAGATAAAAAAACACAGAACAGCCAGTCCTGAAATTTATCTTACAGCTATTGACCAACAGCAGTTTGATCTTAACACAAATGAAAATTGTAGGTGTGTTATGACCTGGTCAACTCCCCAGCTCCTTTTACACAAAATAATTTGTCTGCTAACAAGATGGACTAAATTTGGACCACTGGTTTTGAAGTGATAGATTTGGACCCCCACCACTGCATCCCCAAGGCTTTCTGATCTGCCCTACCCTTACTCCTTAAGAATGTAATTATAAACATATTTAGTGAAAACCATACAAGCTGCGACACTTCTAGAAAACTTCAGATGGACACCAAATAGAAATCAGTGGTTTGTGCTAACAGGTCAGAACACGTGTAGTCTGGTTTGTGGGGGGGGGGGGGTTTGTTTGTTTGTTTGGGGTTTTTTTTGTGTTTTTTTTTTGTTTTTTGTTTTTTGTTTTTTTTTTTTTTAATAAGGAACTGTATGTTCATTACCACTTAGAGATTTTGCCTGAAAACAAAAAAATAAGCAGCTGTCAGCAATGAAAATATTTTCTAAAGTCATTACTGTCTTAGAAAACACTTCTCTCTAAAGTCAGTCTGTAACTCCTCTAGAAGTGAGGCATAGAAATTTTTCCCTACCACACAAAAGATTATTTTTTTAACAGAACTCTGATTGGCCACAAGCTCCTACTACTTCACACATCAAACCCTCTCCATTTTCTTACTACTATTCATGCAGTAATCACAAACCTAATGTGAAAAAAGAACTGAAAAATGACTTTCAAAGACCTTAGGTAAACACACTGCCTTTCTGAAATCCAGGGATTCCAAAAAAGGGCTGCTGTCCCAAACAAGGCAAAAGGTATACCTACAAGATGATAAAGACCTATCTCAACAACAGATACAATCCAATCTGGAAACCTAATTATAAAATGGTATTATAATCTGTTCTCACCTTTGAATAAAATACACACACAAAATTCCGATATAAAATTATCTACTCTATTCCATAAAAAAGAACTTCCATTTGATAGAGAGATAATTACACTTTCTGCAGTAACATTTATCTCATTTTTAATATCGAGAACATTTTCATCACAACCATATTATAAAAACTCAATAAGCATCAGAAACACAAAAAAAAATCAACACCAAAGACTTAGAAAGACTTGAGTCCCTTCGCTGTTTTTTAGAACAAGACCTGCAGAAGCGCAATGACATGATCCTACAAATGCTTTTTTTCATGGACTGTTAAATGCATACTGCAGTCCATATCCTGTGCCTCTCTAACATGAGTGGTCCTATAAGTTTTAATGAGTTTGTCAATTGGCAAAACAGATTTAATTTTTTTTTTTTTTTTTTACTTTTAGTTAAAAAAAATTATTCTACAATAATAAACTGAAATCTGAAATCCATCAGACTCTCAGGGAACAACTACTAAATCTGTGGGACTTCACAAGCCGTTTCTAAAATGGGGTCAGCTCATCTCAGAATGAATTTGTGGGGAAAAAACCAAATACTTAAATATATTTCGCTTCCTTTACATTTTTCCTAATGCTTTGCCATATAACCTGAATCAAACTGGGATCAGTTTATATAATCACATACTGCAGAATCACATTGCCCCGATGTTCCCATTCCCTTTAGATGCTGACCTAAAGCCAGAAGAAACCCCATTTATCCATTGAAATGTCCAAAGCTTTAAGCTTTCTTCAGCATTAGAGAAGGTATGTCTCATGTAAATATGTGGACAGAGAATTCAGCAGCCCAATTCTTCATTTCTAGGAGGCACCTACACACCATAATCTTCAAGTATATACTTCCCCCAATGAAGGCACAGGGCAACCCCTGAGAAATTTCCCGTACTGCAAAAATAGCCTTTACAGATTGTAACAGTAACTCTCTGCAGCCACGCTCAGGAGGTATTACCTGACAGAGACACCTCTGGACATTATAAAAAGACCCAAATAGTATCAGGGAAACATGGACCCCCACCACTGCAAGGATTAATGACGAGATTTTCCCAGACAACAGGTACCCATTCCGGGTACGTAACAACAGATGAAGCCTCTCTAAACCTGTTCACCTTCTTACAGATTTTTCCTACCTTCGTTCAGTGTACCCAAAAGAACATCTGCAACTGCAATTATGTCTACAGCAGTTCTTTTCTTGAAAAGTCCGTAGCTTACAGCAAATACTTGTCATCGCTTTCAGCTCACATTTATTCAGTATCCTCACCAAGGGCTGCATCTCTTCCCCAGAGGGTTCATAGAATAGAATAGAGCATTTCAGTTGGAAGGGACCTACAATAATCATATGGTCCAACTGCCTGACCAATTCAGGGCTGACCAAAAGTTAAAGCATGCTGTTAAGGGCATTGTCCAAATGTCTCTTAAACACTGACAGGCTTGGGGTATTGACCACCTCTCTAGGAAGCCTGTTCCAGTCTTTGACCACCCTTTCAGTAAAGAAATGCTTCCTAACATCCAGTCTAAGCCTTCCCAGCAGTTTGGGACCATTCCCACATGTCCTGTCACTGGATACCTAGGAGAAAAGATCAGCACCTCTGTCTCCACTTCCCCTCCTCAGGAACCTGTAGAGAGCACTGAGGTGGCTCCTCAGCGTCCCCTTTTCCAAACTAAACAAGCCCAAAGTCCTTAGCCGCTCCTCACAGGACACACCCTTCAGCTCATATTATTCATATTGAAGTGAGTATGAAATTTTCATTACATTTGCATACACGTTTATCATCACTTGAAACAGATTATTGCAAAATGTATATTTTTCTGCTTCTATTCAGATCAAGACTACAGTGTCTTGGCATGGTTGTGTTGTCACACAACAGCTCTTAATTATGCAATACTTCATATCTTCAGTACATGCAAAAACTGAAACACAACCAATAAGTATACTCAAACATTGACATTCTCTGTGGTAATGTCACTGTGAACTACTTTTATAGAAATAACACATCACATTAAATCCCTTTTTAAGTCCTTTGTTGAAGTAAAAGCCACAGCTCTAGTAATAGATTCAGGGCTACAACCTTGAAATTAGTAGTTTTCCAACTGGAAGAATTTGGGTTTGGATGTTTTGTACCTTAACATGTGTTTGCACATCCTATATCCTTTGTTTCCAAATAAAATAGTTTTTAATATTGTCAGCCATTAGTACCAGCTTCCAGCTGGCATGTTGACGTATTCCATGAACTACAAGCAATCTGCTCTCCAGTACAGATTGCTTTGCCCTGTACAGTATCTGCTACAGCCTTATAATCCAACAGGAAGATGAACAGCAGCAAGAGCCACAATTTGGAATCACCCCTGCTACCAGTTTAATTATAACTACTTTTTTCTAAAACAAACAAGCAAAAAGCCCCATTATTGTTCCATAGTCACTTAAAATTAATTTACATATGTGCACAAAAACCTGCCACCTTGTCCAGAAGGAACACAATAAAATAAGAGAAGCAGCGTTCCTGGAGTCTGAAGGTGGAAGAATTGGACAAGACACGACTTACGTTTCACTGCACCGGAAAACTTGCCCAACTAGTTAATATTGGAGTATTATAATGCCATATGTTATCAGATAAGGAGATTCACAAAAATAGCTAAAACATTCAAATTCGGTTCTTTGATCAAGAAAAGTGCTGAACTGGTGAAAACTTTACATTCTAAAACTATTACTAGAGTTTCTAGTAGGAAACTTAAAAATCTGAATTTAATCTTGTATTTTTTACAGTAAGTGGAGATTTTTAAAGCCAGTGTTCCATAAACTGTCTGAGATTTTAGATCTTTTTGTACTAAGTGAGCACAACAGTTTGGACATGATTGATTTTTTTAAAACTAAAACTTAGACATTTGCACAAATATAACAGAAGACATATTTTATATCAACTGAAATTAGCAACTTTAAAGCCATTTCCAGATTCTTCTCTGAAAGACACAAAAAACTGAATTGTTATCACTTTAACAACAAATAGCCAAAACTTCTTTTCTTATACAGGCATTGTACAGGCATGAGAAACATTTTTCTTTCTGAGAATCCAAAACACCTTTATAAATATTTTTTCCATTCCTCTAGCTCTGCATCACAGACTTGAAAAGTAGTAGACAAAGGCTAGACAGTACCTGTAACAACGTGATCAACAGAAAATACTAGCTTCATGTGTGCAAAGGCAGGCAGATGCCACATCCAGCTGCTGAAAAACCGTGACCCCTAAAAATCTCTTTAGGAATATCCATCACCACTTTAACAAACAAGTACATGTAAAGTAATAAATTTATTTCACTTTCTTTTAATTCAAAAAGTCCAGGATTTACATTGTTAAGCCTTGGTTTCATCAAAAGAGTGGTCAGAACCCCCGGAATTCATTTCAGTCACTCCAAAACCAAATCTGTCAACTGAACAATGTAAAAGGAAAAAAGCCTACTATGTCAGAAAAGCAAAATTCTTCATATTGGTCAATCCCAACCTCTTCAGGAAGAAAGAACATGAATCTTATTGTACGTTAAAAAAGTCTAGATACTATGTTATTCTACATTAAGAACATTACAAGTCACTTGATTCTTTTCTGTAAAAATAGCACCACTTCTGGAGACTCAGGTCTGGAGAGCAGGTACCATTGCTTAAGGGACTCAAAGGGATAAAGGAAGATTAAGGTTCCAACAGGCCTTATCAGAAAAGCTAAATCCAACTTTAAAATGTGAAGTATTTATTTTTACTAACACAAGCAAGGGTTATTGCCACATAAGTCTTTAGAAGCATGAGATAACCGAAGTGGAAAAACAACCCCTGCCTTGAATTTCTGATGCATTCTTATTACTATATCAAAGTAACAAAGTAGCGAAATGTAACATATTAAAGTACCACGTCTGAAAGTCCCCTTGCAACACTTTAGATAATCTACCACTTAGGATGCATTTAAAGGCCGACTTAGTCTGCGGGACTTAAAATTTACACTGTCTGCAGACTGAGATCTCTAGTGTGCTAGGGAAAAAGCCCCACAAAAAAAGAAAAAACGTAACTGAGAAAGTATCATGATTGGTTTAACAAGAGTTTTTCCTTCATTACTATGATTAAGTTAGTTTTACATAAGCAAAAAGAACTTTCTTGCAAGGATATTTAAGCGTCAAAAACTGCACAGATGGACAATAGCAGATTATAAAAAACACAAGCAATCAGACCACTGCAGACTGAAACAACCACCCTGTGAATGTGAATGGACTCAAATGAACATAGGCAAGAAGGTATTGTGAATTTTAAATGTAAAGATTTACAAATAGCTTGTTTCCATCATACCACAAACTTTTTTCCATTTGGTGTTGCAAGCTTTCCTGGAAGTTAATTTTCAGTAAGCCAGGAGGAATCAAGCCAACTGCTCAGATACACACCATACTTAGATGTCTTAGCACTTCTGTAAACATTTAGAGAATGCCAGTTATTGCCCTTAAGATTGCAATCCGATTGTTCCTCTGGACCGGAAATATGCATTATAGCAGAATTGTATTTTGGCACCTATAAATCTATGTAGCTATCATCATCCTGAACATCAGCCTGACACCACATATGCAGCTAACATTGTCTAGACAACGTATTTTTCAACAAACTCTGGCAGTAGTTGTGTCACTTGGAAAGAAACACAAAGGAGTTGGTCTAACAGTTTATGGTATTTGAAGACATGCAGAAAACAATCAAGGCGCATGCAATTAAATGCAAAAGTACTTAAAAAGCATTGAGAGTTCTAGTGAGGCACTGACCAGTATGTCTCAGAATCCTTGGGGAGGTTTTTGAATATCATAGATGTAAACGTCTCACCACATATACTCAGTTTTCAGTCATATCTATCTCTACGTAGAACTAAACTGGAAGGAAACCTTGAATTTAATTATAGCAATGGTCAGAATAAAGATTATCTACTATTCATTGGAGCATCCAGGCACAACCTGTTTGAACACTGCTGTGATTTTTTTCTTTCAAATCCTATTGGCATGGAGTTCACTACTGCACTCGTTAACAGAAATTGTCTACCCTGCAAACTTTGTTTGAAAATGGTCAGCAGTCTGTTTACTGTCTGAGAAACTGACATCCCCAAAGAAAAAACAAGTACTAGAACACTAGCACCAACAGTTACTTAGACATTCAAGCCATCGATATGGAGGCACTCAGAACAAAGTCATAAGCTTAAGAAATGTATGCAGAAGAGCAAAATCTGAAGACTTAGGAGAAAACAAAACAGCCAAAAAGTGCTGAGAAAAAAACAGAAACAGGTGTTCAAGCACTGTGACAAAAACTACCCAAAGCTCCACTAAAATGCTGCAGTAAGATGGCAGAAAATGCATTCACAATGTGCAGTTGGTAAGCAAAAAGAATTGCTAAGACAGGAAAGGAAATTTGCTTATAAGATAAACTATAGTCTCCTGAGAATAACCAAGGCTGCAGAGAGAGTTCATCAAGGGAGTATCCCAGCGCAACAGGTTAAGCTCAGTTGCTGAGATATCAAGAGTAAATAGTTAACCCTATTCTATGTATAAGAAGCCTCAAAACCTAAAATGTTTAAAGACCAGATTTACAGAAAATGTTTTAGGTGCCTGAAGATTCAGATAGATTTTCAGAAATACTTCAACATCTAACTCCATTTATAGTAACAGATATTAGGCACACAAGCACCTCTGAAAAAATCAGACTAGGTATTTCGCCACAACTTCAGATTCCGGACAACGTTTGAAAATTTGGCCATGCACAGTTTGGCCTCAGAAGCAGAGAAGTCATAGCCAAGATTTCCAAACCTCTGGGCTAGAGAACTACTCACAAGGCTCTCCTTCCTGTTGACAGGGGTATCAATTTTCTGGTGGAAGAAAGGAAGGCTCCTGTTGTTCCTCTAAACTACTTTTAAGATACCCTTTTGTGGAAACCCTGAAGTCACATCACAAAGAGCGCCCACCACAGCACACGGATACCAACACTGGTGGGCCGCAGCTGTGGCACTGGTAGGGCCCGGACCTGGGGGCAGCACCGGGGGAGGAGTCAGGCCGATGAAGACAGGCCTCGCAGAGACAGTCACCTGCAGCAGCCCGGCTCTACCACCGCCGGCACCAGGCCAGTTTCCGCGCCCCGGAACCCCGCTGAGGGGAGGGCGGTGAACGAGCTGGGAACAGCGCCGGCTTCCCACCCTGTGCTACACTCACTGGGCGCGGTGGGCAGCCTCCACAGACAAGTGCGGGCGGCTCCTTTTGCCCTTCACGTCAGCCCGCCCCGCGGCCGCCGGAGCCGCTGCCGTTCCGAGCCCGCCGCCGCCATCATCTCTCCCCCCCCGCTCCCCGCCACGGAAAAAACGCCCCCGCTCGCGAGCCCCGGCCAGCGCGGCCTCACCCGGATGTGGATGTCGGGCCGTTCCCTCCCCCACCACCCCTTCCCCGGCACCCCGACAGTCACATGGTGTCGGCCCCGCGCGCGCGCGCGGGGAGCCGGCGGTCGTTGATTGGCTGCCGGCGGGGTGCGGGCGCCACCGCCTGAGGCGGGCGGAGGCGCGCTTCCGGTGCCGGGCCGCGGTAACGGCCGTCACCGCCGGCTCGGGGCGCCGGCGGGTGCGTGGGGGAAGTGGCTGGTCATCCTCGGACGGCTGCCTTGTCTTATCCTTACTTACCGGGCCGGTCACGGAAACCCGACGCCACTAGAATCACCGGCTGATGCCGGTCTCGGAGCAGCCCCGAGGGTGGAGCCTTTCCCTCTTGGCCTTTGGTTCTGCAGGCCAAATGAGGTCGCTCGACCTGCCTGCGTGGTGACCTTAGGCTCGGTGCTTCAGGCTGTGTCCTCAAATAGCAGCAGCGGTATGTTTAGTTGGCACCAATTGCCACTGTGCATCATCACAGAAAATGAATCGAGAACTGACTGGACAGTGAAAAATCAAACCACCCTCAGGTCTGGATAGAAGGAGAAGATAAGCTTTTGGGCAGTCCGCTCTGCAGTTGCTGTAAGCTGCTGAGAAGACATGGCGTAAAGTGGCAAAAACTAAGGCGGAGCATCCAAGTTGTGAATGACATACCATAGTGTGATGAACTGGGGAAACTTAACTGGTTATTTTCACTACTGAACCTATTCTGTGGACAAAACAGTTTGCGTATCTAATAGACTAGATACTTATTTAATGAACAGTGCATCAAAAGGCACAGAATGAAAAAGGTTTAGCATTATGGCACTGGAAAGTACACAGCAGTAATTTTCATATTCCATACTACATGAAGAAACAGAAAATATGATGGTTTAGGCTATATGTCCCATTACAACTGACTCCATAGGTGCCTGGAGAAGAGAAGACTGAGGGGGATCTCATCAATGCATATAAATATCTAAAGGCACGTGTCAAGAGGATGGGGCCAGGCTCTTTTTCAGTGGTGCCCAGCAACAGGACAAGGGGCAATGGACAGAGACTGGAACAGAGGAAATTTCATCTCAACATAACGCAAAACTTCTTTACTTTGAAGGTGGCAGAGCATTGGAACAGGTTGTGGAGCCTCCTCTGGAGGTATTCAAAACTCGCCTGGATGCATTCCTGTGCAACCTGCTCTAGGTGAACCTTCTTTAGCAGGGGAGTTGGACTAGGCGATGTCCAAAGGTCCCTTCCAACCCTACCGTTCTGTAATTAGGAAAAAAAAAAGGCTAAAAGGCTTGTGCGTGGATCACTGTAAAAGTTGAAAGTTTGATGGACATTTCTGAAATGTCCAACCTCAGCAGACAAAACCAGCAATTCTAAGGGCTCTTGTTTTCTGCATGAGCTAATCTTCCACTGCAGTATTATCCCAGCTGAAGACCATTATATAGGTCAGTCAGATGGTAGAGTTTCTTCTTGGATGTACAAGGGGAAAAAATATCTTCTTAAGAGAACCTTTTAAATATTTTGTATTAATATGTTGACATCCATAAAGTTCTATAAAGTTTTAGTCAGTAGTTATCTCATTGATTTCTGTAATGCTAAAAGTGAAAATTCACATTCTCAGGACTTCGGGAGATCCTTTCCGCAATGGTGTTCAAACATGCTCTCAGGCCAGGACTGCCTGCTCCTGTTTGGTCAATGAAATTTTTTGACTATCAAGGTATTATTCTCTTTGTACAGATTAATGCGAATTTTTATTACTGAGTACTGAAGGCAGCAATCCTTAAGCATGTTATGTTTATAATGAACATATTCCCTGCAACATGTTCCTTTTCTTTTTTAGAGTTTGCCATACTGTTTTTGCAGAAGAAATAATCATATTCTGGGCAAAAAGCCAAGAAAAAGTAGCTTTTACCAAGCTAAATTAGGTAATTACGTTTTCTCTGTGTTTTTAAAGCACAGCTGTATCTTTTGGGTTATGAGAATTAGTATATAATATACTTAACTTTATAGTTTTCTTGTTATGTAACGGAAAATGTCCCTTCAATATGCAGACTTGTCTAATTAGCTCATTTTCTCCATTTTGAAAATCAGTAAAAATAAATGCATTCCTTATTAGAATTTAAATATTTTTTATTTTTCCTGAGTTTAATGTTTTATAGTGACCATTATCTTATGCCTCTTACTTTTTTTCTCTGTCAGAACTTGGTAGATGAGAAAAAAATTAAATCACACTTGTTATGGTTTTCCACTGAAGTGATTACGTTAATACTGTATCTCAATACATTTCAATACTATTTTAATGACAGGTAATAATTGTAAATGAAAGATGACATATAGTTACTCAGTTTTCTCTATGATAACAAAATGACACCACTCATACCATTCTCTCAGTAACTGAAGAAGACTGATAAAAACTATGCTGTGTTTTTTTTAAGTAGATACACAGTAAGATTACAATAGCTCTCAGATTTCCTTGAAGGCTACAATTTACATAATCACTAATATTCTAAGACTTTTTTAGCGTCTGTAAAAATTGGGTATGTAACTTCTGTGTGCATGTATCGTAAATGAATACTGGTCTAGAAAACAAATTAATAAACTATTAAATGTATGTTTCCTTAATTTAAGTGCTCAAAAATTTCTTGAATCAGTATGCAAAGGTATATTCCATCCTTAATTCTTGTATCAGCATCACAAGAGAGGAAGGTGTCCCTAGTATATTAAAACAGTTCAAAAAAGAAATCAAATATTAAGGGTTTTCATGTACAATAATGTTTAGCTTGTCCAAAAATCAATTTCAACATCAGTTCTGCACGACTTAGATTTTTGTAACACAAGCCTCTATCTCTGGTTGTTTTGGTTTTTTTTCCCCAAATTAACTCAAGTGGGAAAAGTCCTTAAAATATATAATTTTCTAAATATCTGTATTTATGGTTTTCTTGGATTCTGATGTGGTTTTGTTTTGATAATCATCTTCCCTGCTGAGTTGCCACACTGTAGCCCTTGAAATATGCTGCTATTGGTGAATCTACTTCAACTTTTACTTCAGCTGACCTGTCTCAAGGCACTCGTCAGTTAATTTTGAAAATCTCCCTGAATAATGCCCCTTATATTTTAGGAGTATTTCCTATTGTTATGCATCCCAATGAAATAAAACAATAATTTTCTTACTGTCTAACACTGCAGTTCATTGAATACCCCGATTTGGACAGACCATCACTATAAATTGTTATAAATTCTTCCAGTACTGGTTCTTGACAGCCACCATATTTTGGGAAACTAAAGGATGAAGAAACAAAACGAAACAAGAAAATCCATAATCCATTTGTCGCATTCTCAGACCCATTCCCTGAAGCCTGAAATGTACACTTTAATAAATGTAAATTCAGCAATTAAACAAAAAGCAAGAGGAGAAAACACATTGCAAGCTATACACTGATTACAGTTTTTAAAAGGAATCAGGAAGTAGAAGCTGTACAGGAGGCTTATATTTTGACTTAAGATTGAATGCAGCAATTAGCAAAAGGTTGCTTGTTTATGTTTGGTAGCTGTATTCAACTTTAAACTATGTTTCTCTCTAGAGTTTTATAAAATATGAAAAAAGACCTTTCATAATACTTAGATTACTTAAAAACAGAAAGTCCGGTATAATTACACCCAAAATAGTTTGAACCAATCTAAGACCAAAAACTTCTTAATTTGGGCTGAATGTTATTGTTATGTCTCCTAGAGAGCAAAGTTTATAGAGATTCCTGTCAGTTCTGGAACTTTTTTTTTTTAATTGGTTCAGCCTTACATGGTAACATTAGGTGGTTATAAATAAGTGGGTAATACCACCCTTCAGTATAGCAGTTTGTGTGGTATGAAGCCAGTCATATTTGTGGGTCTTCCAAATCAAACAATGTTTGTAATGTTATTGGACTGGATGCTTTTTTAAATCTTTGTAGAGAAATAAGAAAAACTCTGTTGAACAAGCACAATTTATGAAGTAGATGATAGGAATTTATATACCACTATTAAATGCCATTTTTAACCTAAAGAGCTGACTTCCTTACTGAGGGAAATTGGTGATATAACTTACAACAAAATTAAGTATTTACTTTTCTTATTCTGAAGCGGATTGAGACAATGGAGTGTAGGACAGTGAGCTGCTTTGTAGGAAAGATTACCACTGTTTTAATACTGTGCCATTCAACATTTTCAAACACAGGCAAGTCTTATAGCATCTAAAGTCTTTATGAAGTTGTTTGGTGATCAGCAAGAAAGAATGGACCAAGTTCAGCCCGTTAGCAAGCTATCGTTTCCATAACACCCAACATACTCTCTTATTCTTCTGGTCAATACTAGGAGCGAGATCCGAGCAGTTAAACAGTTTGAATGGGCAGGAGAAGAAAATACTGTGTCAACCCTGAAACTAATCATCATGTGTAGAATAATTTAGTCTGTTTCATCAACTTAAATCTCTGATTTTTCCCATATTGAGGTCACTACTCCCATCACCACCTAGTTCAGTCCTCATTGGTATTACCACAATTGGCAATAAAGCAAAAAGCATATTTGTTGCTAGACCACAATCTGCCTGCTTAGAAAAACTGCCACCCTTTTCTACCCACTAAAACAACCCACAGTCAAAGCATACTATATACTTGTTTGCCTTTTAAGGTTTTATAGGAAAAATCATGGTATAGAAATCATTGCGATTTCCTTTCAAGAAAATTTGCTAAAAAGGAGACACTTAAAACTCCTGCTGTTAAACAAAAAGCCTAGAGTAACTTTCCCAACCTATTGTAATATATTTCTCCTTTTGGGTGACAGTAGCAGAACCCAGAGACAAAGTTCTAAAGTATTTTTTCCCATTTATAGACTTTGTCCATTGGCAAACTATTTAGGCAGTTATAGCCAGAAATGTAAAGTTTTCTCCAGGTTCATCAAGTAGGATTTCCAATAAAGTATTGTACTGTATCTGTCATGTCAAGTCATGCAATCCTGTGCGTGCAGTGAATTAGTAGTATCCACTTTACTAACATTCTCTAATTGTTACAGCTTTTGTGCATCTAAATAGACACTGTACTAGCCAACGTGGTGTTTTCCTGGACTGGGTGGTTTTCTTTTAAATATTTGGTCCTGCTGTTTTCTAAATTGTATGGAAGTACTTTTGAGTTTGCAATCAGTGATCTATTTTTCAGCTACCTTTTTCCAGGTTTAATTGATTTGTATGTTAAGTGCATTTGTGTAAGCAGCAATGCTACACTGGAGACCTCTTTGTGAAATCAAGTTAAAAGGTTTACGACATTTTTGATTCACAAGAGCAACTCTTTTTAAATCAGTTTTTGCATACATCTGCAAGAGCAATTTATGAACAGTGCTCTTACTTCAAGTGGTATTTTCCTACAGTATTTTAGTTTCCTTTATTTAATGTTAAAATAAATAAATATTTGAGTTCATAGAAATTCAAAAGAAAACAATATTGCACAAAGAAATCACCTAGTTAATCATGGAAAACTGCACAAGTGCTGGAAGTTTAGTTAAGCTCTGAGGGAAATGTCCAAGTAGTCCCTTTTAAAGCCATTACAAGCATACTTGCAGCACTTTAAATCAGTCAAACCTCGTGAACAAGAACTAGGGCTGTATTCTTCAGCTGGTAGCTTACGTACACAAATTTTGTGGGGATTTGAAAGAGCGGACAAACAAGGTCCATAAATTCTCTCAACACCAAGTTCAAGAACTCTGAACTTCACTCAAAACAAATAGTTTCTGAGGACAAAAGTATTGCCATTTGAAAATAATTCTACTTTTCCACTTGGCTTTCTTAGAACTTCAGTATTCAAGATTTCTATGGATTGTTCTGAAACATGATTTTTTTTCTGATGTAATCAGTACCTTCTCCGCAATGTTGCCACAGTATGTAAAGCGTATGTTGTGGGTTAACCCCGGGAGGAGATAAGTTCAATGGGGCAAAAGTTTTCCTAAAGCTTCTGGTCTTCTTCCTAAGCTTTTTCTGTGATTTTGTTTTTCTGTATTTATTTTTATTTTTAATAAATATATAAAAAGAAAATGCCAAGTTTTGCAACACTCCTGGATTTATCCCATCAACGTGGTTTTGTGGAGACTACCGCAAGCAATGACAGAGCAGTTAAATCATGCCACTTCACTTACTTTTAGTACCTCTACTCAGAGTACCAATATTTAAAAGGCAGAGCTTTATCATAAGGATTTTGTTTGTGTGTTTATATTTTGCTAAAATTACTGAAAAAATTCATATTAAGTTTGCTGTACTAATAGCAATGACTTGATACAGATGTTAAGTAATCTAGGAAGTCATGCAGTCAGTCCTAAGCTTCCCTTAAGCAGGAACTGGCACAGTTCTCTCTAAACTGTGGAAATCCAGGGTTGACAGTGTAAACACGTAAGTCCTAGGAGGCACCCGGGAGACTTAGTTTTGCTTGCAGTTTTACCATAGGTTTAAATTCTGGAATATGAAAAAATATAGCCTTCAGAATCATTCACATAACATGGTACAAGTATTCCTTTACAATATCAAGCACTTTGTTAAATGATGCTCAGTAACGTGTGCATCTAGCCTGTAATCATTGACGTTAGACTCTGGCAAGATTTGATATCTCACTGCCCCCCTAACATAGAAATGGTTTGTAAAATTATAATCCACAGAATTGCTGAAATCTCAGGTGGATAGTCAAACAACTAAAAAGTTAGGCGCAGAATTTTCCATATAACTTCAGTGAGCAACTGTCCCCAACTACTGAGTCAGGGGCTGAGCTGGAAGGCTACAAGTGAACAAAGACAGGATTCTGTAAACAAGATCATCATCTGAGCACCAAAGAAGGACAAATACTGTTGGTTTGGAACCGCTACTTGGAATTGTGTGTAGTGCAAAGCATGACTCTAGTACAGTAGTTGAACCGGATGCAGTAGCACATTAATCAGTCTTGGAATCATCTCTCACCAGATTTGCTGGAACCAGGTATTGCATCAGATTGGTCAGCATGTTAGCATATCATTCCTTATGAGTAATTTAATATCCATTCTTAAAAATAGCTTGCAGTAAGGCCTAATTGTATTGCAGATGAACTCCAAAAATTATTCCAAGAAAGTTCGGTACTATCTCACATTAAAATCTTCAGACTAGCCTCTCCGCAATCCTGGGTTTATTTATAATTGACTATAACTTTGCTATATCTGAGACAGATGCAGGCAAGCAGCCAGAAATGTTCTGGAATAAAAATTCCTCATTTATTTCTCTTTGTAAAAAGTGTGCATCCTTTTCTGGGTCCTGGACTTTGTCAGCAATGGTGGCTGCACCAATTATTGTTGGACAGCTATTACACAGGGAATGGCATTCTTTCCACTGGCAGTCAGAGGGGACTGACCATTCCTTTCTTCAGCAGTAATCCAACATGTCAGGCAATTGCACCAAATGGGAGCCCTGATGGAATTTCAGTCTGGGTTTATGTATCCATGTATAGATATAGTCAAAGATCAAAGATTTGAAATTTGAAATTACAATACTAAAAGGAATACAGACTTCTCTTCCACTTCTGCTTCCTGAATGAAGACATTTTTTTCCTGTCTCTTCAGGCTAAAGTTGAGGGACATTGATCTGTCTCTGGAATTAGAAGCAATCAATCATTTTTGCTGGTTGAACACTTGCAAAAGAGCTACTGTAGAGAGTCAATCATATTGGAGTGCAGAATAATTTATTTTAAAATGCAGACAGCTGAAATTTAACAATGGGCAATTACATTTCTCTTTCAGTCCTAGATAAATGAATCTCTATTTTATTAATTAAAGTGGCTTTAATGGTGCTAATTGAAGTGCTTTACTGCTTTACCCAAGAACTTATGTAACCCACGTAGTCGTGTTTCATTATGGAAGGGAAAAAATTGTGCAATGAACACCTGAAATAATAAGTATTTCTTATATTACTGCCTGATACAGAAAAAAATCATGACATGCACATAGCAAAAGTTTTGTATAAATTGCATCTTCTCATTGTGCAACCATGTGATAAGCCCTTTGGGACAGCGTTGTAGTAATAATCATCAAGCAAATAGGCGATTACTTTCCAAATCCTGATTATTTATCCATCTATTGGAGCTTGTTTTTCCATTAGAAGCACTCCCAAGTAATCCAGCTGCTACGCAAAAATTTAATTAAAAACATAAAGTGATAGTTTGACTAGATATTTTTAGTGAAAACAGATAATGCATCAAATGTTTGCTAATGTGAAAGCGCAGCAAAGAAACTGTCTGACAAGCACAGGAATACAAGTAGCATTGAAGACTTCTGACATTCATAAAATACATTATCACCTTGGGGAAATTATTACAATTAAATTATTTTCTTTTAAATAAAAAAGGTCATTTCTTTTAAATAAAAAGGGCCTGGGAATTTGATGACCAGGTTATAAGTGCTCCCAACTCTTACTACTTTCAGTGGAACAACTGTTAAACACATTAAGATCTGGTATTATCCTAGGTTTAATATTCTTATATTGATTTGCCCCTCTTTCCTCAAATCAAAGAATAGAATCATAGAATAGTTTGGGTTGGAAAGGACCTTAAAGACCATCTAGTTCCAACCCCCCTGCCGTGGGCAGGGACACCTTCCACTAGACCAGTGGCTCAAAGCCCCATCCAGCCTGGCCTTGAACACTTCCAGGGATGGGGCACCCACAACCTCCCTGGACAACCTGTTCCAGTGCCTCACCACCCTCACAGTAAAGAATTTCTTCCTAATGTCTAATCTAAATCCCTCTTTCAGCTTAAAACCGTTACCCCACATCCTGTTGCTACGCTCCCTCATAAAGAGTCCCTCCCCATCTTTCCTATAGCCCCCCTTTATGTACTGGAAGGCTGCTACAAGGTCTCCCCAGAGCCTTCTCTTCTCCAGGCTGAGCAACCCTGACCCCCTCAGCCTGTCTTCACAGGAGAGGTGCTCCAGCCCTCTGACCATCTTCATGGCCCTCTTCTGGACTGGCTCCAACAGGTCCATGTCCTTCTTATGTTGGGTGCCCCAGAGCTGAATACAGTTCTCCAGGTGGGGTCTCACAAGAAGTGAGTAGAGGGGGAGAATCACCTCCCTCAACTTGCTAGCCACGCTTCTTTTGATGCAGCTATCAAGCTATTGCCATTCCAAAAAACCTGTTGACCATTTATCAAGTATTTTAATTACAAAGACAAGATAAAATGTTTATTACACTATAAACTGAGAATACTTTCATTTATCCTAAAAAATGCCAATATAACGTTAGAAATAAATCTCTACTTCTAATCTGCCAACGGTACTTTAAAGGTTTGGCAATTACTTTTACCAAAACAAGCAGTTAAAAAAATGGACTGTTGGCTTTCTGATGAGATGTTTCAGTTGGCAAAATTTGATGGCCACTACTGTTGGTGGTTTTCATTAACCAACATTTTCATTTCATTAATAAGCAAAGGAACATTCACACTGCAAATACCTTCACAGCACCAGAAAGCAATATCCCAATATTTTGTATTATCGTACCCATTAAAATGACAACATTAGTTGCATAGAATTACTTTGGGCAATCAAGGAACTTAGGAGAAAGTGCTGAACACTTTGTATGACCTGAAATATTGCAGACTCTGAGAGTTTACTTGCAAGATGTTTGTGAAACAACTTATGCATGTATACAAAATTTGTGTTTCTCAGTTCCATGAACTAATATTAAACCTTTAAAGTAGTGGAAACATCTGTCTTTTGAAAATATGTATTAAGAAATGTGTCCAGATGTTGAAAAAATCAGATGAATATTTGCAAAATTACTCAGGAAGATTTTGACCTTAATCTGTTGATCCACATTTTAGTGTTCTATACACATTAAAAATAACATTATTTATTAGCATATTGTACTGGAATATCACAACAGTATATTATTTGCATGAATGAAGAAAGTGAAAACATAATTCCAAAACTGAAGATTTTCTGATTTATTGTGAGTTACTATGCATGAGGGAGAGTAATTGGTTTTACATTTAAAAAATTTAGACAAATATGTACATTTCTTAAACATGGAGAAATTCAGCCTGTATTGACTTTCTTTTCCAGATTGCATTATTTGTTTAGAAATGAACTTCTGCTTGGTAGAACAGTAAACTGACCTTAATATTCAATGTAAATAATGTAAAGCTATTGAAAAATTAATTTATATACTACAAGTATCTTTTTAAGATACTCATTTTGGAGAAACTCAAATAACAAAAGTACTTGGAGGACTGTACTCGTTAAAGCAAATTTACATAGTCTCAATACAATGTGACAGATTATTATGGCCAAGATTAAAAGGAAATTAGTTTTCAGTTTTCTAATTTTGTGTATTTTCTGGGCTTGTTAGAATTCCATACTTAATCATTTCTATTATCCTCAGTCATTCGTCTTGCTGTTTGCAGGGCTCTTTTACACAATGACCACCAAAGAAATATTTGTACAAAGAAACTAATAGTCTGGAAAAACTGGTAAACATGCTAAATTACATTTGTAACTCATTTTTAATCCATTTCATTGTCCAGATATCAGGATTTAAGATGACTGCTCCTGAATGATATTTTTCTCTTTTTGAAAGATTAAGACACTGTATTGCCATATCTTCTTTTCATGGCCTTGATGCAGATAGCTAGAATAGAAAAGTTCTAAACTATGGTCTGGTGATAACTGGTGTCATCCAATGCTAATTCAAATCAATCCAGTTGTTTTAAAATCAATTAAATCCTTTCCGTATGCTTCAGTGCACATGGAAATAACCTTAAACTGGAATATTTTGTTTATTTTATTAAAATGTAATAATTTAGATGGAAGATCTTGGAAAGCATTTTTAAATTGTATGATAGCCTGTATCATAGATATATTAAAGGAAGTTGTCATGTACATTAGGTACAAAAATTATCCCTTTGCTTCTTTCTGACAAGCTCTCTACAACTACTTGAAAGGAGTTTGTAACAAGGTGGGTGTTGGTCTCTTTTCCCAATTAACAAGTGATAGGACGAGAGAAAATGGCCTAAAGTTGTGCCAGGGGAGATTTAGAACCCCTTCACAGAAAGGGTTATCAAGTATTGGAACAGGCTGCACAGGGAAGTGGTTGAGTTGCCGTCCCTGGAGTTATTTAAAGGCATGTAGATGTGCACTTAGGGACACGGTTTAGTGGTGGACTTGGCAGTGCTAGGTTTATGGTTGAACTCGATGATCTTACGGGTCTCTTCCAACCTAAATGATTTTATGATTCTATTCTATGACATGGTTTTCAAAGATGAAATAATAAATTGAGGTGAAAAGAGTTTTCTAACTACTTCTTGGACCAAAAGTAGCAGATTAGTCTTGGACTGATACCTTTTATGAACAGTTGGAACAAGCACAAAGTATCTAGTAAAATTCTGTGTAATCTGTCTCTTGCTGTGTTGAGGAAATTGTTTGGCCAAGACAGTTTCCTACAATGTGGTAGGTACACACTCAAGATAGCAGCACAAAATTTTTTTAAATGTTTGAATAATAGAATGAATATGTTAACATTTTAGGAGAATGAGTCTCATGTGTTGCCAAAACCTAATTACTGGAAGTATTTTATGAATTTAACAATATAAAATATTTTAAGCAATTACCACATTTTATATTTATCTTTGTAGGGAAACCAAAATAACATGTGTAAGACAAAAATGCTTGTCAATAGGACACAAAAAAATTAACTCTAATTCCAGTTTAACTGAATAAGTAATGAATCCTAAATAATCCAAGTAGTGGCAAGTAATTTAGTTCTAAAACATTTTCAGTTTTGATCAATTCAAAGTCCCTGTAGTACAGATAAGGAAGGGTTTTTTGAGACATTATTTTGAGACAAATCTTGATAATGTTGTCTTCATTTAATAAGCAAAGACAGACCAACAGTTTCCATAACTGGAAAACTAGACCAGCTACACAGTAGGTAATATAGGAATCTTCTAACAAGTGTAGGTCATATACAGACATCATCTTTCAAACATATTGGTCAAAATGTCACTAAACAAGCCATGGCAGCTGTCACATCGTGTAGATTTCAGCCAGACCATGTTGCTACATGCCTTTTGTATTTGTATTTAATGCTTATACTTTTTAAATATTGCACTTTGTGTAATTTATTTATGTGACTAATTATTAGATGAGGTGCACAGTGAAGTGGGAATCATATGTACAAAATATGTGCTGAGCAACTTGTTTGATATCTGAATTGATATCTTCAGTATTTTCCCATCTGAATTTTGATTCTTTACCCACAGAGAGTGGAGTAGAGCATGAGCAAAACACCTTTCAGTGGCTACCATGGGTTTTAAATCGCTCTCAATTTTCTATCAGTTTGTCTTGGCTGTTATTCTGTACTGTGGACCAATTACTGTATCATTGCATAGCCTCAGGGAAATAAAACACATCATTTTATGCATCTGTGGTCCGGTCAAGAGTCATTCTTGTCACTGCACAACTTTGTTTGTAGCGAGGCTTATTGTCACCAGTATCATAGTCCCACTACTATCAATACATCATTCTAAATTGTCTACAAATCTGGCCTCTGTGGTGCTATGTGGGGAAAGCTAACTTACAGAAACTTTAGGAATTTTGCCTCATTTATTATCAGAATAATTGAGGTTGGAGAGGACCTCAGGAGATCACCTAGTCCAACCTCCTGCTCAGGTCAGGATTAACATCCATTTCAGAGGAAATAGCTCAGAATTTTATCAAATCTGACCTTGAAAACCTCCAAGGACAGAGACTGACAACATGTTCCAATGCTTATCTGTCCTCTCATTTTCTACTGTTCTGCTGTAAAGCTCCGGAAAAATATTTTCTCTTTTATTCTCATCTGTCTTGAAAATTATAGTCTTGAAAGCAGAAATCCTACTGGAGCAGATGGGCTTTTAAAAGAGATGCACCAGAGAAGATAAAATTATAAAGCAACTGAGGTAGAGTATTAGAACATAATGAACTGAGCTGCAGTCTCAGTTTTCTCCCTCTAGTGCAGTCTAAGATTAGTACATGCCACTCGTTACCTAGGAGAACAGAGAGAGTCCAATCCAATATATACTATGCCAAATCACAGCCTTCTTATGTAATGCCACATCACCAAAGATTTGGTTTGCTCCTGTGAGTACTGTAGAGGGTCCTTCTTACCCAAGAACAGCCAGGCAAGAGTAGGGGGAAGAAGCAGGAGGGGAGCCAGGAGTCTGCTGCACAAAAAAACTGAGGGGAAAGCAATGGAGCATTATGCAGGGATGTCACTCATGTTCTGAAACAGTAAAGTAGATTGACCACAAAATTCAAGAAGTCTTCTTCTCACTACACAATGGCATTAATCTGAGGACAAATTTACTTGCTGTGCGTTGTCCCTGCTACATCTCAAATGCAGGTGCAACAACCACTCTTCAAATATCAGTTTCCTTTGGGTTTTATATTTCTCTTAGATTCTTTTATTCTTCTCTCAGGATCCTTGCTCTTTTCTATTGTTTGATATTACTGTTATTTAAAGTTTTTGATCTCCATAACCAGATATTTCCATAGGAGTGGGCTTCAGTATTGGCAGATTACTTATACATATAAAAAATGCAAGTGCATGAGGCACAGGTAATGGTAACATAGTGACATGCTCAAGACTTCTAGAATGCTGAGGTGGAAGGGCAGGCTAAGAATTTCAGGATTCTCCCAGTATCACTTATATATTGGTTATACAGCTATGTATTGGTTATACAGCTATGTATTGGTTAAACAGCTTCTGTATCTCATACAAAACCATGTCTAAGACTGCCCAATATTAGTGAGATTGCTTCAAGGGAATCAGTGCTGCTTACTGTAGTATTAGTTTGTGCAATACGGACTTCCAGAGCACTAGTGACCATTCTGTTAACAATGATTCTGTCAGCATTTGCAGATGATATATTAAGTGACTGGAAAAAGGGAAGCATTGCACACATTCCTGCATTCAGCTCTGGGTCCCCCAGCAAACGAAGGACATGGAGCTATTCCAGAAGAGAACCACAAAGATGATCAGATGGATGGAACACCTCTCCTATGTGGACAGGTTGAGAGAGTTGAGGTTGTTAAACCTGGAGAAGAGAAGGCTCTGGGGACACCTTGTTGCAGACGTTCAGTACTTAAAGGGGACCTACAAGAAAGCTGAGGAGGGACTGTTTAGTAGGGCCTGTAGTGATAGAACAAGGGGCTATGATTTTAAACTAAACAAGGGTAGATTCAGACTAGATATAAGGAAGAATTTTTTTATTATGAGGTTAGTGAGACACTGGAACAGACTGGTTTAGATCTAAACCAGAGAGGTTTAGATACCCCATCCCTGGAAGCATTCGAGGTCAGGTTAGATGGGCTCTGAGCAACCCGATCTAGTTGAAGATGTCCCTGGTCATTGCAGGGATGTTGGACTAGATGACCTTTAAAGATCCCTTCCAACCCGAGCCATTCTATGATTCTATGCTTCTAAGTACTGCTGCTGTTGATACCTTGTGCAGAAGCCCATCAGTCATGGTACTTTAAACAGCTTTAGAGTCACCAGATTCTTATTTAGATTACCAAGATCCAGAATCTTTCTCTTGCCACTTCTCTGACTTGAATGGATTTTAGAGTCCTATCATTACAGAGACAAGTCCTTTTCTAGGGACAAAAATCATTGGGGTCTTCCATACCAGGCTCTGAGAACCTATTCATATTTTTCAGGCCTTAATGAGTCTCATGGAATGTATTTCAAGCATATGGGTTTGCTTCCAGTACCTGGTCAAGATCATAGGATTTCCATTCCCTTAAGGTTCTGAGAAGGATCCTATAAGTGTGTTGTGTCCATATTAGCATTTTAGTTTAAATCAGTAGTGTGCCTTTGAAATTAATATCTCAATTGTCCCCATTTACAGCACTTCAAGTCACATCGTGAAATAGTCTTGGAACACATGAGTTGAATACCTTTTGAATGAAACTAAACTGGAAGGTGCCTGCAAGGTAGTGTACCTCATATCCCCAATTGTTAATAGTTGTTTGTTGTGTAAGACCAGATAGAGCTAATCACAGAATCATAGAATTATTTAAGTTGGACAACACCCTTAAGATCATCGAGTTCAACCATAAACCTAGCGCTGCCAGATCCAACACCAAACCATGTCCCTTGGTGCCACATTTACATGGCTTTTAAATACCTCCAGGGACAGCGACTCAACCACTTCCCTGGGCAGCCTGTTCTAATGCTCGATAATCCTTTCAGTGAAGAAACTTTTCCTAAAAACCAATCTAAACCTCCCCTGCCACAGCCTGAGGTTGTTTCATCTTGTCCTATCACTTGTAACTTGGGAAAAGAGACCAACAGGTAGTTGTAAATGTGATAAGGTCTCCCCACAGCCTCCTTTTCTCCAGACTAAACAACCCCAGTTACTTCAGGCACTCCTCATAAGACTTGTTGTCTAGACCCTTCACCAGCTTCATTGCTCTTCCTTGGATGCTGTCCAGCACAAACACCCTGGTAGTAGTCTGAAGAAAAAAAAAAAAAACCATGGTTTTGCACTTTTTGACTCTACTCTTAAACAAGAATCTCACAGAAGCAGTTGTGCTGAAAAGGACCTGTGAGTTCTGGTGGACAACAAATTGAACATAAGCCAGCAGTAGTAGGCTCTTGTGCGAAAAAGGCCAGCTGTGTACCAGGCTGTATTAGCAAGCGTGTAGCTGGTAGATTGGGGCATACTTTTATACATATCTGATTTTATTAATTGGGATTAATGGAATCACTGAGAAGTTTCATATAATAGTGAACTCAGACCATGAAAAGGCTACGCTACCTGCCACTGTTGACGTTCAGTAGATACTTTTCTCTTATACAAATTATGAGCTAAGTATTAGGCCAACCCTAAAGTTTTCTTCATTGTGACAAAATGGCTCCACTAGTTTTTGCAGCTGTGGGTGGAAGATTTCTTTTTCCAATGCCCCTGAGCAAGTAATACAGCATAGTGGTTTTATGGCCTATAGCTGAGATGGAAACAGGACTTGAGTCTTAAGTACAACAGAATCAGATCTTGTAACACATAATCACCTCAAATATTTAGTTACTATCAAATGTCTATGTATTGCTAAAGGAAGGGGATTTCTGCTCATTTGTTAGAGAATGAATGAATGACTCTTTTGTTAATTAGAATCAGATTGCAAAAAGTGTTTGCATTTGTATGAAGAAACTTCAAATTGAAAAGTCACTGTTCAGTCTTGCCCACAGTTGTGTGCACATACTTTCTAAAATCAGCAAGTGTTGGCTAGCATTGTAGCAGATAAATGACACATAACACGTGTGTCTAAGGGCAAGATTGACCCCACAGGCTGTAAGACTTGCCACCACCTAACTTTTCACATTCCACAGACATGGTGTGGATAAAACTAATTCACACTAATAAGCATGCCTGTACATTTTAAAATTCTGATAACATTATTATAAGTGTTCTTCTACATAGCTTAAACACCTATGTATAAAGCAAAATGTGAATTCCATTTCTATGTACATTTTCCATTCACTCAGATTTACTTTGTGAGGGTTTTTATTTAATAATCATATTCTAGCCAGAATTATAGAAAATTCATTTTCAGGCACACGTCAGCGAAATTAACAAAGGTATGTAAGATAGGAATTTTCATCAGATGATAGTTGTTTAAATATCCATTTTCTATGCTATGATACCTATTCTCTTGTACTTTACCCTTCTAATATATCTATATTTTTGTGTGTTTCTCAGAGATATGAAAGATATGCAAAGGTACAACCTCTGGAGTTGTACAGAGACTGCCCCGAGAGCTTATGTTTAGACTTATCCGTGGCTCAAACAGACAATTTTCACAGTAGGAGCTTGGACTTGCCAGTTATTCCATATGTGCTGTGCCTTTCATGACAGACCCTCCATCTTTGCTTACTACTGCAAACATCTACATTATGCCCATGTAGTCAGCCAGATTTGATCTACAAGACCTTCAGTAATGATCTGCAACTGAAGCATGTATAAGATACACATCTGCAGCAAGGGGATTTCCAAAGTCAACCTTCTGGCCGGCAGGTTAGAGGCTGATGCCCTGTGGCCTCACGCTTTGAATGCATCATGGAGGCAGTGGCCTAACTTACCTGTTTCACTTGCAGTCATGCAAGTGAAGCACGGGTGCTCAAGAATTACATCATGTAGATTACATCCAGTCTGCTTGTCATGGAACAGGCAAGTGTGTCCCTGCAGAGCTAGATGAAGTTCCATATGCACAAGTATAAATTCTTTGGTTTTTAATCTTGTAGTTGTATTCTCCTGTTGCATTCAGATCAGAGTCATATTCCCTCTTTGGTCTTCTTTGTATGCTGGTTAGAGACTTGTTAGAAGGAAATATTTTCTTCCTTTAACTCTTTCCAAAAATTTTATTTTTCTCCTAGGCCCATATAGTTCCCTTCTATACTGTTATTTACTAACCCATTTCAGGTAATAGCTACTTAATTATATAAAGACTCCCCCAGGAAGCAAAGTCTGTTTCATGCCTAACAGATTTTTAGTAGAACACTGAGATTATGTTGGTATTGAGTCATGGAGGAAGCACATAGCAAGCTAATACACTTTTGGAGGACTGGAGCCAGGACAACTTAATTCAGCCATGCCCATTAACTTCAATAACAATAGAGCTGAAGCATAAGACAGATCTCAATTCTTTGCTCTTATTCCTTCTCCAGCACAGAGTTTCTCTGCCAGTGAGCAAGCTGGCATATGCTATTTTTGAGTTTGAACATGTGTTAACATGTAGATAATAGAGGTGTTACAGGAACTCAATTTTAAACCTGAGATTGTGCAAACATGACAGTGCAGATGTATCCTGAGGAACCAGGAAACTTTATGCTCCAGAACAGATGCTACTGACAGAAAACTTCCTTTATTTAGGGGATGACTGTCATTCTGAAGTCCACTGACACATTTCAGGTCTATTGCTTTGTTATAGCAGATATTGTAAGAAGCCACGAGAGTAATTATGTGGTATTGATAGAATCTATCCAGCTTCAGGAACACAGGATCAAACCTGTTCTTAGTTTTGGGAAGGGATTCGTTCTCAGGGATTCCATTTTGTTTAGGGTGGGTTGGTTTTGGCTTTTCTCCAATAAATATCCTGAGGTTTGACTGAAGTTTATCTTCAGTCAAAATTTAGGTTTTAAAAAAAAGGGCATTCATTAAGCACATTCTTTTGAAACAAATTATAAGACTACATCAACACTGCCAGTTATGATTCTTTGGTGAACCAAAAGATGAAATGAGAGTAGAAAACCTCCATGAATCATGTCTAAGTGTAGACAGTGTCTGGTTGTGGAAGATTGTCAGTGATAATCATGGCTCCTTGGTAAGGGCTTTTAAAGGAGGGTAAATATCAAGTGTGATAGCCCTGCCGTGGACATTCCCAGATAACTGTCAAAGGCATAAGGCAGGGTTTTTTTAGTGAGAAATTGCATACGATTTTCCAGAAATGGGTAATAATGTGACTCTACTGAAATGGAAGATTCTTTGAATTACTTATCTTCTGTATTGTTTGCGCTACTTGTCTACAATTTTTTTTTTTTTTCTTTTTTTAAAGATTCTAGTTGGTAGTTGAAAGAGGCCTTTGCCTGTACAGGAAAGTAAATAACCTGCCTACAATCTTTCAAAAGATGCTCTTCTTCTATGTGAGACTTATAGATACGGTAAAACATTTGTAAGACAGACAAGTGGTGGCTAATTACATTAGAACTGCTGTTTTTCTGTAATTAGTTTGTCTTTACAGCATGTAACCCAGATAACATTAATTATGATTAATTAGTGACCAGCTGATTATGCTGCCCTGATCAACTTGAACTGTCAGTGGTTTAGCAACAAATAACATAGTGCTGTAATAATGATTATATCTACATACACTTAAAAATGTGTCTTTACTGATAGATATGTTTCCCTTCTTAGAAATTACTTTAAAGCAGTGCTATTCTCCTAACCAGCTAGAAAAGCAAACATTTGATGCGTGAGTGTGCCATAATAAAGATATTTTATATTATTAGACCATTCTCTAGATAAACTCTAGGGGTTTTGAGCTTAATTAAAATAGATAATAAAATATGCTGCTGCAACACTAGTAAAATAACTTCATCTTTTCAAAGGGAAGGGAAAGGCTATTATACTAAAGAGGTATACTGTTATTCATAATGCCTTTAACGTTCATTTGTATGCAATTACTTTCTTTGATTGCTTCTACAAGTCTTTCAGGGAGCAGTAAAAGAGAAAAACTCTAACAAAACATGGTTATGAATCACTATATTTAAATACTAGGATTCCAAGTTCATTTTAGAAGCACATGAATTTCATTGGGTTTTGCAAATGGCACATTTAGCTTTGTGTTTCTCCTGGAAAACAAAATGATCAGGCAGTTTATGAAATGTTTTAAAATAAATCTGAATTGCAGTTTCCTTTTCTGAACCTGCTTTATATTTTCAGTGGGTGTGTTATCAAGTTACATTTCATTTTGGATGCATGGAAACAATTTTAGCAACTACTTTCTACCAAAATAAACAGCAGTAGAGATAATTTGCCACGGAATCATCTACTTAGCCCACCCTGTTATCTGTGTAGAAGATGTGTCTGAACGGCTTCTGTAGAGCTTGAGAATGCAGCATTTGTCTGCAAATATTTTAGTTGAGGTTTTAATTGCATATAAACATGAACTGCATGAACTTTGGCACTTGAAGTACTCCTGAGAAAAAGCTATCACCAGTATTATAGGACTGTAAGTACTCATATATTGTACGGATATTGCATCAAAGCTGTCACTTGGTAAGCATATCAGCCTTTCACTTCTGTCTTAGAAACCAACAGGATGCTATCTAAGTGTGTTTAGCCAGCTGAAAGCTATCAAAGAGTTCCTCCAAACAAACATTGTTTGAATTAATATGTTATTTCCAAACGAGTTACATTGGCAAGGTGTAAGGTAACATGTGGTTTAGAAAAATAAACCTAAATAAAATGAAAACAGAACCAGCAGAAACACTGAGTCTTGTATGAGCTCTATGTGGATTTTATCTATATGGTAAATTACTGAAAATTAGAAATAATATTCTAAGGAGAAAAGGTCAAGACACAAAGGAAAAATTTGAATATAGCGGAAGCACCCATTAAGTTTTAGTTACGTGTGGAAGTGAACATTTGGTAACAAGTCAGTGAAATTGCTATACCTTATTATATAGGTATTATTCAGTTCTGATAGTACTGCTGGCATCTGTTTAAACAAATCTCCTTTACATGCAGGACCTGATGCAGAGGCCAACAATGTCAATGGGCTAGTTATCAACTCTGTGATTTCTAAACAAAGGTGAAGACTGGAGAAGCTGGGAGTATCAGCTGATGATCAAGAATGACTGACTGAAGAGCTCATGGAAGAAAGCAAACCAAGCATTGCCGCACTCTAGTCACCTGCGTTCTCTGCAGGTTCTCCAGTCCTGCCTTTTCTGGTTTTATTTGATACGTGGTATTCTCTGATAAAGCGCTTTTTGATCAGAGACTACCCATGTTGGTAGCTTTGAGATATGAATAAAATAGGACTGTGATGATAACAGGACATTGCTTAGGTACAGATCAGAGATTCTTTGTTTTTTAGAAAGCTCATCATCATGTTCAAGATCTATTCTGAGAACATTCTGTAAGTTAAGAAAATGCTGCATGTATTTTTCAAATGAACTGATAAGGCTCATGAAAAAAAAGGAGAGCATGCTGATAGGTGAGGTTTAGGCATAACTGGGGAATGAACCTACAAGTCCACATCTCCTTCAAAGCATTTATTCTATGCAATTGCAACTAATTTAGAAAGACTTTGAGCTCTACTCTTTTGAGCTGCACCTTGCAGAATCAAATCAGTAAGTAGCGCAAGAAGTATAGGAGATGAAAAATATGACATATCTCCCTTTCTTATATAAAAATGCATTAATGTGGAAGAGGTTAATGAAATGAGATATTTCGCTGGACTTAACTGATTTTCTGTTTACTTGTGAACGCACATTGATGCTAAACATTCATTTTTAAAACCTATACAAATACTTAAATTTTGAAAGGTTCACTGAAAATCATTTAGGTTCTCTGAATGTCACTACTCACTTCTTTTTAAGAAAATTGTATTATTTACTATTTTTCATTTGGTGGAAACTATTGGTCAATGGCTAGATATTTTTAGCGTTCAATGTACATGCAGTGTTCAGTTGCTGATAAATACATAAAAGCATGTTTGTCAAGAACAAGACACAGCATGGTCTTCAGGACCTTTTTGGATTTTAATTATATTTAGTAAGACACAAAATTTTCCTCTTTTTCATTTCTTTATAAATTACATTTTTTTTGTGGCCATGAAAGTAGATAATGCAAATGCATCTTCAAAATTACTGGTAAGAAACCATCTGTTTAAAAAAAAAAAAAAGTAAAAAGTGTTTGGTTTTCTTAATTCACAAAACCATAGAGACCAAATGGATATTTGTCCTTTTTTAAAACACCTTTGATCTTCTCCACATAGCATCTCCTACCACAAATAGATGAAACTTAGATACAAAGTTGTTTCCAGAAATGATTAGGATCCCTGGATGAGAAATTGTGTTCTAACATTCTTAAGATATTAAAATCTGTTGTAATCTGTTTAATCTGTTGATTAAAATTGCTTCTTTCCTCTACCTAGAAATCAAATCAGTGAAAGTATGTTTTATTTTGATTTGGTTTGTTTTTTAAATAATATTCCTCCCTGTTTTGAAATTCCACAAACTGGTAAAGGATTAGTCAAAAAAGGTGGAGAGAGCAAGTTAAAATATATAAAGAAGAAAGAGGTGTAAAGTTGTGTAACCAAATTTCCTTAAAGTTGCTTAAACGCTGTTTAGGGCTATTTGGAGTTATACAGCAGGTACGAGAGAGGATTGACCCCTCAACTTCTGATTTACATTAATTTACACTTTAGTCTAAACTAAAGTCTAGAGGTAGCCCAAGTTTTGTTTAGACATAACCCTTGGTTGACCTTATCTGTATTTAACTAAAGAATATCTCATTGTCCAAGTTTTAGGCATGCCACTTCCTTTCCCTGCAACATTTTTCCCCCATGAAATCTTAGGTGCTCTAATTCACTGGATAGAAATGTAGGCTCACTAATTTTTCAGCAAAACTGGGAACAATCTTAATATAAATTACTATCAGAGGGATAAGAGAGCAGGTTTCCAGTGTCCCCTTATCCTAGCAGACAGTATCTTCATTAGTTTTGATACTTCCAGTCTTAAAATATCTCTCTCATGTACAGGCTAGATAGCCATGATCCGACTACTGAAGAAGCCAATTAAATACTTCAAAAGCTGAGAAAACACTATAGTTTCAGGTAATGACAAAGAAAGTTGTTCTCTGCCAATGCTGTAATTATTTATCCAGCCTTTATAGGCATGATTGTATGTCCACAGGAATTTTACATACCACTATTTTTCATACCATCTGTAACTTAGGAATTCTCTGGTAACTAATTGTAAACCATTTATCAAGAATAGCATGTTTATAACATCTTCTTCCATTCTAGTTCATATTTCGTATTCATTCACTTTCATCAGCTGTTAAAAAACAAATTTTGGAGACATTTAGGTCAACCAGGTAAATTCTATTAAAATTTCCAGCATCTTTTCACTCTAGATCATCTGTCTCACTTTAATACTGTTGCACATTATAATTTTCCTTCAGTTACTGTGGAAGGGGAAGTGCATAGGTAATTCTATGGCATCTAGTACATGTATTGTGGTAACAATGTGCATCTAATATTGAAGGAATAAAATGATTAGTCCTTTCCTGCATGTGCATGACTCCCCTGAAGATCTCTGGGAATTGCATATATGTAAGGCAAATTTTCATGTTAAATACTTATATCCCCACTGAAAGAGGTAAAAATGGCCTTGGAATGAATGACCAGAGTCATTAGAATTGTGTTCAGTAACTAAAATTGTAGCTGATCTTTATTTTGTAACCAAAAATTCGGAAAGCTTCAGTTTGAACATGATATTTGACTGCTGCAAGTCTTACTCTTCAGAACACTTGTTTGAGTCATACCTTTCTTCTTTAGAGAAGTTAAAAAAAATTGCATATTGGAATCCACATATTTAAGCATATTGCTGCCATCATATGGTTATATACTTATTTGACAGAATGGTATAATCAAAACAATTCTCCATTTTAAAAGAAACATTGCTATGTAAGGAAGTATAAAGTTGCACAGTGAAGTAGTAATGAGTGTAATAAAGTTTCTAATCCTTTTTCATGTTTAGGCTGTAACAGCTCTGCCTGTCTCTGACTACGAAACATACTGTCTCCTGAAGCTAAATGAGTAAGATGATGTTCTGTGTGATCCATTCAAGACAACACAAGGATAATGTGCTTAAATATTACTCAGAAAAAATACCGTGGGAGAGATGTTAGTGGGAGTTTTGCCTGGCTAAGGAGTGAATAAAAACCAGGAAAAGCTGTCAGAACGTATCCCAGGTGGTTACAAAAGTAATCATCTGAGTGTATTACAGTATGTTAAATCACATTCAGTCTTACTCATTTTGTCTCTGATCATCTACTTTTTAAAGGAGCTTCTCATGCAACCTTCATAAATTAATATGTTGGCTGTCCTTGCCTGATTTTTAAAAATGACATAAATTGTCTTTTCAATCTTAGGCTTATATTTGTGCTGGCAGGCATAAGTCATGTTGAAGCGAATGCTCTTTCCTTTCTGCTTATTTGTCCCATAGAGATCATAAGCCTAGCCAGTAACACACAGTAGCGATGTGGCTAGTAAGAAAAAAAAAAGAAAGAACAGGACAGGAAAGGAAGAATATAGAATCATAGAATCATAGACTCATAGGGTTGGAAGGGACCTCTGGAGATCATCTAATCCAACCCCTCTGCCACAGCAGGGTCACCTAGAACAGGTTGCACAGGAACACGTCCAGGCGGGTTTTGAATGTCTCCAGAGACAGAGACTCCACCACCTCTCTGGGCAGCCTGTTCCAGTGCTCTGCCACCCTCAAAGGAAAGAAGTTCCTCCTCATGTTTAGGTGGAACTTCCTATGCTCAAGTTTGTGCCCATTACCTCTTGTCCTGTTGCCGGGCACCACTGAAAAGAGCCTGGCCCCATCCTCCTGACACCCACCCTTTAAGTATTTATAAGTGTTGATAAGATCCCCCCTCAGTCGTCTTTTTTCCAGACTGAAAAGACCCAAATCCCTCAGCCTTTCCTCATAAGACAGGTGTTCCAGTCCCCTAATCATCTTCGTAGCCCTTTGCTGCACCCTCTCCAGCAGTTCCCTGTCCCTCTTGAACCAGGGAGCCCAGAACTGGACACAGTACTCCAGATGCAGCCTCACCAAGGCAGAGTAGAGGGGGAGGATGACCTCCCTCGACCTGCTGGCCACACTCTTCCTGATGCACCCCAGGATGCCATTGGCCTTCTTGGCCACAAGGGCACATTGCTGGCTCATGGTCATCCTGTTGTCCACCAGGACTCCCAGGCCTCTTTCCACTGAGCTGCTCTCCAGCAGGTCAGCCCCCAACCTGTACTGGTGCATGGGGTTATTCCTCCCCAGGTGCAGCACCCTACACTTGCCCTTGTTGAATTTCATAAGGTTTCTCTCTGCCCAGCTCTCCAGCCTGTCCAGGTCTCTCTGTATGGCGGCACAGCCTTCCGGTGTGTCAGCCACTCCTCCCAGCTTTGTGTCATCGGCAAACTTGCTGAGGGTGCACTCTGTCCCCTCATCCAGGTCACTGATGAATATATTGAAGAGGACTGGGCCCAGTACTGACCCCTGGGGAACACCACTCGTCACTGACCTCCAATTAGACTCTGTGCCCCTAATCACGACCCTCTGAGCTCTGTCTTTCAACCAGTTATGTATCCACCTTACTGTCCTTTCCTCTAGCCCACTCTTCCTAAGCTTCCCTATGAGGATGCTGTGGGAGACCGTGTCGAATGCCTTGCTTAAGTCAAGGTAGACCACATCGACTGCCCTCCCCTCATCTATCCATCCAGTCATGCCACTGTAGAAGGCTATCAGATTAGTCAGACATGATTTCCCCTTGGTGAATCCATGTTGAGTACTTCTGATAGCTTTCTTTTCCTCCACATGCCTTGAGATGACACCCAGAACAAGCTGTTCCATCATCTCTCCAGGGATGGAGGTGAGGCTGACCGGCCTGTAGTTGTAATATAGCCATATAAATATATTATTTAAAAACTTTACTTGGGTGGAGAATACTAGTGCTAAAATTAATGCAATTTTTGAACATTTTTGGAAGTAGGAACCATCAGTATGATGAAAACTGTCAGTATTTGAAGAAAAAAATGCTTTTTTTCTTTTTAACTTTCAGTAGTATAAAATCTCACATGATCAGACCTGTTCGATTTACCTCGGATCATTCAGCCTGTGTTAATTTCTACAACATGTTATTTACTCTGAAATAATTCTACAGGAAGTGACAAATCTGTACTTAAACATTTTTACAAGGTTAACTTGGGGTTAAAATAGCTGATTCATAGTTTTGTAGGAAATATAGTTAAGACAGCTTACTCAGCCACCATAAAATGGATTCTGACCCTATAATCATAATGGAGGAAAACAGCATAAGAAAAAGGGGTAGGAAGGACGATTCTGGTCAACGTAATGAACTTATACTAAGTTCAAAAAGTTGTGTGTCTTCCTCAGCTATAAAACAAGGATGTATCATTTCCAGGTGAGCTTCATTGTATTGGTCCAAAATTTCAGAGCAGATGAGCAAAACAGTATATTTAACAGAGATTTTAATCTTAAGTAAAACTGCCAGACTGCACTAGACAACAAAGATAAACCTAGTTCTCATGTGTATTGGAAACAGATGTTAAGGGGATGTAACAGTTTCATAAACATGAGTTTGGAATTACTGCATTGCTCATAAGTGATGAAATAACAAGTGCAAGTTCTCATAACGATGCAGGGCTTTATTGATCCAAAGGAAGAAATGACAGAAGCAAAAAAAATCTCTACTGTGGTGTTATGTCCCTGTAGAGGGATTTCTTTCACTTCTTTTTTTTTTTTTTTTTTTTTTTAAATCCATGGGGTTGCACTATGAAGATGGTTTTGCACCTTCCATTACCCGAGGATGCTCATGTAATGGCACAGGCCAGAAGTCTGTTTCACAGGTATCTTTAACATATGTGTTTAATAAGACATAGAAAAGCAGAAGAGGAAAACTCTAAAGTCTCTTGCTATCCCTGCCATATATTATACATACAAAAGTGAAGTCCCAAACCTCCCTCAAAATTCCACTCCCGTAGCAGCCAGCTGCATACTACTTCTAGCATACAATGGACATCAGTAGGAGAAAATAGGTCATTCCAAAGGTGAAGCATGCTAACAGAAGACACTGGTGGCTAGCCTTCTGTCTTTAAAGTCAAGAAGGATTAAGTTAGAGTATTTGCACTGAGACAATCTTTAGTGACTTGGCACAAAGAGACAATATGTTTAGTCAGGCCACAAGAACCCAGGCACTCGGGGCTCACTACCAGTACCTTAGAGCCAAACCCAATTTTGTATTTTTCAATTAGGAACCTTTCCACAGCACAGAATACCAGGGGCATATGTTGCTGCTAACAACAGCAGCTCTTCTTTTGGTATTCTGTGTTTTGTAGGATTTTGGATTGCACCCTGTATGGTTCACTTTGAAGTAATCCAGTCCTGAAGTATGAAAGCAAGAATCCTAACAGCAAATTTCATGGTCAAAGGTAATATTTCAAGCACAGACAATAAAGCATTTTGGTAGCTTCTGCTATGTGATCAGAGAGCAGCTGGTGTCCAACATAACTGCAGATTTGCTGTTTGCAGTAAGTAAGAAAATAGTGAAACAATGAAGGATTTAGTGGTTTTACAATTCACTTACTATGCCCAACCGTGCCCTCAGTTTAATCCCAGTTGCACTGGATGAATCAACAAGATTTCATCCTTCTGCAGTTTCCCCCAGCTTTTGGCAAGACACTACTGCACTCATTGTTAGAGGAGTGATAAAATTGTGATAACATCCTAGAAACAATACTTGGATCCTATTACTCCCACTCACCCAACAGTCTCAAATGCACATTGAACAGGAAAGATGACAAGGCAGATCTCCAATGTAGTCCCCCATCACAGTGCCTTAAGGGGGAGGAAGTGAATTTCACAGAAGACATTCTGGGAAAAGCAAGCTAGGAGAGAAAACAGCAATTCAAAAGCAGTGTTCATGTCTGTTGTGTAATACAAAAGTCAGCAAAACTTGGAAGAGAACTCTAGCAGTATTACCGTAGACATACAGTCGTAATTCTTGCTCAGATGGATGGAACCAGTGCAATTTCCATCCCATACCCATGCAAATAAAGGGACTAAGAAGGATCAAGGAGCTCTGAGAGAAGTAGATCTTTGGGAATTTTTTTTTCCACAGGCTCTGCTGTGATTTTAATGAAAAGTAGAATGGAAATAGTAGGTTGATAGTTAACCAAGTCACTCAGCATCAAGTGTCCATTGTTCTTTGTTACAAACACCCAGTTATTACATATATCTCACACATGTAAAATTGAGTTAAAAGGCCTAAAAGATCATGTAGGATTGTGAAATCATAAAGTACTCAAACTAAGGGACTGAGAGAATTTTGGGTCGCCTTTTGTATATCTGTTGAGGTCATGAAATTAAAGACCGTATCGTTTTTTATCTTCTCCAGGGGAATCTCTGTCTCAGTGAGCGCACAGGGTGGACAGTCTTCAGTTAATGAACAGGCATGGACCATCTATAATAGGGATTTTTTTCAGTATGTGATTTCATGCCCTGCTCATTGCAAACTGATGGATCTATAATATAAAAGCAGAATTGCTCATTTCTCTCTGGATTTTTGTTTAATATTCATGTCTACAGTTTATGAATGCTTCACAAACATTTGTGGCATTATTTTCACAAGGCAATCTCAGGAAACACAGTATTATCAGTAGAAAACAGAAGCACAAAGATGTCAAAGTCAAAAGTTTTCACTGATTGTGTCAGTCAGATCTTGCATGCCTGTGAATAGATCTTTTCAGAACATACAGAATCATCTATCACTTAATGTGCTCCAAGCACAGGTCCCATACATGTCAAATATGGTCCTGAGCTTTAGGCGTTTCTATAAATCAGGCCTAAGGCAGACAACTCAAAAATGGAGAATATGCTTACTGATCATCTGGGAAAGACAGATTTAAGTCAGCTGTCTGTTCTTACACAGCAAGTTGAGTCCAGAAGAAAATCCTCCAAGTCGATATCTGATAGCTGTGAGGACATTCTGTCTCTTACATTGTGTTCCCTGCCTTGTGACTCCCTTTGCCTTGGACTTCTGCTATAGCTAAAGTTTTCTTCGTTATCCTGAAAAAAACTGGGATCTTCTGTATAAATAACTCTTTGACTATGTAATTAAAGTAGATATTATGACTATGTATGTGGTGGCCAAATTAAGGTTGCATAGATAATTCTAGTTTGGGCTTCTCATAAATGTTAACATTTGACTTTATGACCATAATGCATAATTCTCATGTAATGTTTTATTTCTTCTTAACTTTTTAAGAAATGAACTGGAAAAAAAGTACTGTATTCTGGCAGCATGTGAAATGTCAGCAGGATTGGAATTTAGATCCCTGCACTGCTTTGCCCTACATAAACTGACAGAGTAATTGATTGCAGAATGACTAACCATTGTCTAGGTGAACCAGCACAACCAGAAATAATACATTTTTCTATGTAAGTAACAACATGATGCCTGGTAATTCCTGGTTCCTCTCAGGACTGCATTCTGCAGTTTCCTCTCTCCAGGCCCAGTGTCTTTGCCTTCCCCTGGGACTTTTTTATCCCAGACTTGATTTCCCTGTACGACTACTGAAACGCCCAGCTGATATTCACTAGAGAGTTGTCCAGCTCTTCTTTCTCCCCTCACTCTTGCTTGTCGACATGCAGGACAGGGAATGCCTAAGCCCAGCTTTCCTGGTAAGCACTTTAGTTGTAGCTTCAGGCAGTTCCAGTTACAAGTTGATGAGAATGACTGCTTAATAATTTCTTCTTCTTCTATGCCCAGACCTCACCAATATCTCCCAGTGTCTCTTTCCTTCCTGTCAAAGGCCAATTCAATTCTACTTCTTCCTCCAACCTCTCACAACTTAACCCCTGTTCTTCTCCTCCCCATATATTCAAACATCCTCTTTCCTCCTCCCTGCCCTTCCTTGCTAAAGGGATAAAATATTTCAGAGTGCCTCTCCAGATACCTAAACCTGACCTGTACAGCTAGTACAAATGAAAGAATCTGGACACTGGTTTTCTTTCCAGTGCATCTCTGTTTTCCCACAAGATCTGTAAATAGATAATCTTAGGTTTGGGGTGGTTTTTTCCCCCCCAATGCATTTTGATCACCTGCTTTCTTGTTTTACCACAGTTCAGCACTATTTTCATTTGTCTGTTTTCAGACATGTACAAAACACTTACTATGCTTGAAGTGGATTATGAAAGGAATAAAAATGCATTCTCAACTAGATATAATCAATGTTTGATTTCTGCCTCATGCTGTAAGTTTGAGCAAGGCTGGTTCTATCATCCTTCTGGTCCCCACCCTGTATCACTTTACTGCAAAGAGAATAAGATTTTACATGCTGAATAATAGTGTGTTAAGTTAGAGGCAAAGGAATGTTTTGCCATTATGGGATTATGTTTATACAGAGTTGCAAGGAACTCCCACACACAAAATCTGGTGATTAATTGGGTATTGTGGGTGCTTGATGTTTTTAATTTAGGCTTTTAGAGATTAGCAAGTCCTGCCGCCCTGTGGTAAATAATCTTTCTTCATCACAAAATAGTAAGTATTCCTAGCTTTTGAGACTATATACTGCTTAATTATGATTTCATTTGAGAATTAAAACAAAAGAAATGTTGGACACTGTAATTGGAAGCATTAGCTATTGCGTTTAGACCAATTTTCAACACAATTGAACTGAATAACTAACTCTCCTTGGCTGATTTTTTTTTATTTTTTATTTTTAAGTGAATGTAATGTTATTCACCTGTTTTGAAGTGCTGTCTGTTGTTAAATGACTACATTTCAGTGGGCTTGCTTTATGAACTCAGTTTCTTTTCAGTAGAAAAAGTCTATGAGCAGCTGGTTCTCAGCAACAGGAAGGCCTTTTGGAGAAAGCTGGGGGCAGAGAACAGAGAGCGATGTCAAAGGTACTCAACACTTTCCTCTCCTCCAGGGCATCAGCCAACTCATCCTAGAAACTGTGCAGCATAGTGAGAAAGTGTACTGATTCACTCTACGTCCTGGGCAGTCTTGGCCAGAGCAGGTTCTGTGGGACCCCACCCCTTTCTTTATTCGTGGTAAGATTTCGTTCGCTTTTGATTGCCTTTCCACATTAAGCAGATGTTTTTATTAAGTGCTCCAAGGTGACACACAGGTCATTTTCTTGGGTGGTTACTGTTAATTCAAAATGCAACAATGCATATTAGTAATATCCTCCCAACACACCTTATTTTGTATTTTCCATCATGAACTTCCTCTGCCATTGTACTGCATAATTGCCTAGGTTTGTCTTGACTAACTTAAATAATCGCTCAGTTAATTAATTGTTACTTGTTAAAAAAATAATTCCATGGCAGATCTTGCCATCATGCTGATTAAGCCCTTTTCCAGAACATTAACAAATATAGTGAAGCTTTGTTAGTCTTACAGTGTCCTGCTGCTAAACACTGCCATATTGAAAACTGACCATTTTATTCTATTCTGTTTTCTTTTAGACATTTTGTGATCAGAACACAACTATACCTCCCACCTTACAACTTCTTAGTTTCCTTACTAGCCTCTTGTGAGGTATACTGTCAAAAGTGCTTTAAAAATCCAAATAATTTATGTTAAAAAAAGAACTATTGTTCCTCGTCCAGCTGAATTCTGTGAAATATTCTCTGAAAACTCTCAGAATATACTAATTTAATTCAGAAAAAGACAGTCAGGAATACTAGAAATTGTGTTTGATTTATTTGTTTTCAGTAGTTGGCAATAATGGTATTGATGCTGTGACTGGCCCTACGCCATTTATATTCATGTCAGAAAAATTAGTAGCGTTAATTGTTACTCTGGGATTCCAATGAATTCCAAACAGTTTCCGGTACCAAAGGGAGGCAAAAAGCTCTCATTGCGCACCTGGTCTGTCTGGGAACTGTGTGTTCAGAAGTTCTGGGCAGTAGTAGCAATGGAGATGCTGGGCTGGAGGTCAAAGAGCACTTTTAGAAACTGGATGAGGTCAAAACTCTGTGTGAAGTGAGTCCCATCACATCCCACAGTGTCTGCCTTCCTGCTGCCAGAAAGCTTTAATTGATTCCATGGAAATCCTCTCACAGCCGACCCAACCTCTTCACTGCCAGTTTTATATGTCTGGGGGACAGGAAGTATTTTTGGCAAGGAGAAGACAGAGAACACGCTGAAGGTAGTAGAGAGAAAGCACAATCACAAAGGGCTGAAATTATTTTATTGGAGTTTGTAAATTAACTAGGGGGGAGGGGAAGTAACCTGATTCTGCAAAAGATAACATGTTAGATAAAGATGATATTTATTGCTAAGAGATACAGTAATCTTTATGGAGAATACCTCTTACTGTCTACAGGATTAAGTTCCATTGAGCCTGTCAGCTTCCAGTATTATTGACGTTGCACATCTCACCTCAAGGATCTGGCCTGGAATACCAGCATCATATCAAAGTGATCTGAAGAAACAGTCACAGTTTTTTTATCTTAAAATTTCACTGTCACCCCGCAGTTTGCACATTTGCTTAATAAACTTTCCTAGCAAACACACCAAACACATACATCCTAAGCAAACCTCAAAAGGGAATAACTTAATGTCATGGAAATAATTACCAGCAAGTCATGTTATGCTTCCTGCCAATTCACAAGAATCCTTTTTTCCAAAATGTGAATGTTATATTGCTGCTTAATAGAGTCTAAACTTCAAAAGAAACAGTGAAAATCTCTCTTTTGTCTTGGCAGGGGTGAACAGCAGCACTGCCATACTCCCAAGCTACAATCTAGAAATGCTTTAAACCAAAGTGTATGATCCAAACACTGTTAAAGACTGTAAAGTGAAAACTGGCTAGACTGGGAACCTCTTTTCACATATCTGTAATTTTGGTGATACCAGGAAACACCTGCTCTCACATTTCATATGTTTGCAGTTCATATTAAGCAAATTTCCCTGCAGGTGGAAAATTATCTTTTATTTAAAGTAAATTTGGATGCTAGACTAGTCAAGTTTCATCTCTTTTAGTTTCATCTATCACATCACTGAATGGCTCATGGAAGCAGTTTAAAACGTGTGGGTTAAAGCCTGGCCTCATTTATGCTAAGGGGAATTGCACCATCGATTTCTTTTGAAACAGTATTTATCAGGGGATCAGACTTTGAGTGATTCTTCTGCGATGATGTCAAGCCGGAGCAATTCCACTGAAGTTCTTAAATTAATGCCAAAGCAAAGTGAATGAAAACCACTGTAAAGCACAGCTGTTGACTCAGTGGCATTTCTTTTTTTGACTAAGGCATCTGTAGCTTTGTCAATAAGAAGCAGGATAAATTAGCATTTGTTGAAATATTTGTTTCTCTGTGTTACACATTGCTGGCACAGAAACTGAAGTGCCACTAGTTCCTACAGCCAGGCAGTTTAAAAACAGCTTGGGAACATCTATGTCATGCTGCAAGCAATGGTTACGACGGATTGTCGAATGTCCTTTATCTCTTTTATTCTTGTTTTAACATAGACATATTTCATAGAACGCATGGCCCACAGATGGCACCTGAAAGTACAGTATCTGTTCCAAAAGAAATTCCAGGCTCCTTTTTTTCCCTCATCTTCTTCCAAGAGAAAAAACACGCATACTTTCTGTGTGTTATGGCCTTATGTAGGACACCACCCACAACCTCACCCTTTTTTCCCCTTCCACGGATAATCTTTTCACAGGGTGGAGAGGGGATGGGATGGGATGGGATGGGAAAAAAAGAGTTGCTTTCATGTTTTCTAGCAATGATTTTGTCTACAACTATTTCCTTCTTGACTTCTTACTCACTGTTTATGAAATTTCCCTGTACTTTAACAATAGTATTGTTGCCACAGCTGCACTGATTATATTTCCCTAACTTCTCTCATTCTGGGGCTTGGAATCAGCGTGGTTTGTTTTCATACATGGTAACTTGGAACAGGCTATAATAACATTACAGAAAGCCTTGATAATATAACTGTAATGTGCACACACACTACTTTCTCTGCTCTTTTGTCTCCATAATCAAATACCTAATTTGTTGGGTTTTTTTTTTTTTAATACTCTGTGTACAACAAAAAGTGAAGAGCTGATTCCAGATAGGAATATCACAAAATGTCAATCTTTAATAAACATATTAATAAAGGGCCAGTGAACATTTTAAGTATTTCACTGCACAGGCACATATCTCTCCCTGTTTTGGGTTTTTTTAACCTGCTATATCCATTCTCTTCTTTAAAGTAAAACAAAAGTAGCAAGAAAACAATTCAAAAAGTGTAACATATTTTGTTTAGTTTTATTTTAGGTTATCAAAAATCTCGTGCTTTTCTTAGCTGATACTCAAAATAAACATTTGGTTCTTATTTATGCTAAAGCCTGTGTGAGAATTTTTGCAAGGCAAAGGATCCCGACAGTTCAAGGTTCATCCCCACTCTGCTGAAGTTCACCCTTTGAACTTCAGGGCAGGTCCCCCTTTGCTGGAACACTACTCCATATTCTTGGTGTCCTTAAATAAGAAGGATGTGTGTCAGTTTAAAAAGTCCTTCATTTGCTGGATTATCACCTGGAGAAATATAGGTGTTTATAATGAACAGATAATGCAATCAGCAGTTCCCCAGCATAAAAATATGGGTTATGGGACATTCATTTAGACATATTAGGTAATGCAACAGGACTGTCTCACATTTAGATTGCATCAGATACCTGTGCAAGTCTTAACACACTGTATACTTTCCATTGTTTCCATGGCTGATTAGTGCTGACAAAAGATGGCTCACTGACAGTCAGGGACAGAAAAATTCCCTTAACCTGCAAAGCCCAGACGGGATGAAATGTGGAAGTCAGGACATCACCCTCCTGTCCTGCTTTGCTGCACAGATACTCTCGGTGAGTTTTAAGGTGTTGGGGCAGGGCATAAGTGATAGTGCACATGTTCTGGGTTGCCCTGCTGCAAGCCAGCCGCTGAGAGATGCACTCTGTGACAAAAATCTTGAGCAAGCTGGGCAGGCCCCTTGTTGACTATAAGCAAGACAGAAGAAAACATCTTCCAGTGTTGTTCTCCACTAAAAAGCTCTCTCGACAAAGACCTGTACACTAACGTCACATAGAAAAGTAAAAGGAATTGGACACTAATAGTATTCCGTTGTTACCACTAAATCAACCAGTCTCAAATATCTTAGAATCAAAGCAGACTGTTGGTTTTTTTTTTTTTAATTATTCCATTAATTATTCCATTCCTCATGTTCTACATAATCCATCCCAATTACAATATTTTTCCTAGCATGTGGGATATTAATAAGGTAGTTATTAAATCCAGAGTTGATGAGCAGCCTTGGCTGTTTGCTTGGCACCGTTTGCTTTTATAGATGTTCCTTATATGATGACTTCTAATGAACTAGAATTGCAGCATTCACGGTTTCTTTTTCTCGTATCACTGCATATATTTAACTGATAAGAAGCAGGAGGCAGCATGCTCAGATTCCTAATACATTAAAGAAGAAAGTGAATTTAAAATCCAAAATGTGAGGTTTTTTGCAGCTCCCTAGTAATTACTTTTTGGCAAATTATGTTTGAAAGGAGAGCCAAAAACCCTTCAGAACCAAGCCTGGGAACCAGATTATATGTTTCAAGGTTAATCAATGCTCTCATCATCAAATGCTCTCATGCATTGTCTAGCAGATGCAAAAAAACCTTAACACAATTAAAAAGCAGGGTTGTCTGCACAGGCCACAATAGATTTTTCTCTCAAATAAGTAGATGGTTAAAAAAAATAAGTGTCTGATGTTGAAAGAAAGTGTTTGCACCAAACAAATTAGAGAGGTCATCAGTCAAGACTGTTTAATACTAGTCAAAGTAGCACCCTTGCAATAAACTGGGAAACTGAACAACAGTTTAAGTGATCTTTTGTTGTAAGCATACAAGTTATATATGCCTAAGGGAGTCTGTTGTAACTTGCATATACTTAAATCAGTTTCAAATGATGTTTTCATTTTATTTTATGAACAGAGTTTTCTATTTCTCTTCTTTTCACAGATTAGATTGCCTCTTACCTTATTGAACACATTTGTAAGCTACCAGATGCAGGTCTGAAAAGAAAGGCATGCTGGTGACTGTGAGCTAAGGCCAAATGATAAACCTCTTGAGAAACTGGTGCAATTTTAAGGTATACCTTATACAAGTTGCTCAGTTTTTATTGAGGTCAAAAGCTTTCTCTTAATATGGCATCATTTTTTTCAACTGTCCTTTGAATGCACTAGTATTTGTACTCCAGTAGAAAAAATCCCGAGAGCCACATGCATGTTAAACTTGTAATTTGAGTATCAACCAATTGTCATGAGGTTTGAGCACAATTCTCCTATGAGCTCTGAGCAATTCATTTCAGTATTTCTCTTGTTGATCTCTATTTTTGCAAGCATCCATGCTTCCTGGTTTCATTTAATATTAGAAGCAGAAATACTGAAACATCTCAGAGGAAATCATACAGGTTTGTTTGAAAATATTACTATTGGGGTTTTTTTCTCCAAAATTTCAAAGCTGCATGCCAAAGAAATATGGGACATGTGTACTTGCTTAAGTACTTTCCTGAACCTAAACTACCAAACTCTCTGATATTGACCAAATGGAATAATGTAAGAGAATTCATCGAGTAGAGAAGTTCTTGCAGAGGTTAATATTTAGGTCAAGGGGCATGAAGATCTCATTCCTGTTTCTTCCTCTTCTGATGAACTGAAGAGAAAACCATGTGACCTCTCTAGGCTATATTCTATAACCCTCATGTTGAGAAGTCAAGGGAACTATTGCAAAATCAGGTATGGCTCAGTGTGAATGAAAGGGCATCAGGAAGTTTCTCTTTACCACTACATTTTTAAAGGCATTCCAACGCTTTGATTCAGTGGAAGTTAGGTACCTTGGTCCCTTTTGTACTCCGCACCATGTGTCTCTGAATTTTTGGGTAATTACACCACTTACTTAAAAGAAAACGCTGATATCTTAGACTTTGGGGCTGTAAATATTTCTGCATGTGCTCAGCTTTTTGATTCATTTATGTTACTTGATCCCAGATCTAGCAACTTAGAAGTTTATGCAAAGATATAGATATTTACAGATCAGGAGTCTTATTTTCCCCAAATCAAATAATATTTGAGGGACGGGGGCAGGAGGGGGGAAGTTATGGATTAATTTGCAGCCTTCTTAAAGCGTGGTGTGATCCTCACACACAGAAGCAATATTATTTGGTGTAGCTCTTACAAACTGGGTTCAAATTGGAATTCAAAGGTTCTACATAAAAAGATAACAACTCCTGCTATTCTGTGCTTCTGCTTAATGTTAAGCAATTAGTTTTATTATTTTTTATCCGTAAGAGGTCACTTGATGAGGAATACCCTGCTTGCTAGTCAGCCTGAAAGGAATATCCTCTGTGTTTGTCTCTTTTGACAGTTGAACGTATTAAAGTAGTTACCACATGATAACAGGATTGCTAGTTTTAGAATGAAAATATCTACTACAAGGCAAGGAAAAAAAGGTCTTTTTAAATCTATATTAGCACTCAGTCTAATCTATGGCACAAGATGGCTCTTATGCTCATATAAGTGACTTGACTAGGGAAATATCTTCCCCCTCACATTACAAATGTCTATCAACAAGAAAAGAAAAGGGTTCCTAACATGTCATTCAAAGATCAAGTCAAGATGTTCCAAGTATTTTGGTTTTTTCCACTGAAAATGGATTCTGAGTTACTAGATCTTTATCTCTTCCTACGTTGCTTTGGCATTCTATCCAACATTAAATGTACATTTTGTTTTCTTCAGAAAAATATATTAATAAATTTTAAATCTCTTTTCTTTATAGATGTAAAAATTGCACAATTTGGCTTTGCAAAACAGTGAATTAGCGCTTTGCATCTTTGAGTGCTTCACCTCCGTACCTGAAGATATCCTTAGGAAAGACAATTGTGCAGTCTACGTTCCTGCAATTACTGTATATTACATTTAATTGGAAAGAAGCAACCTACTGCTTATTTAAATAGACATAACACATTTTGACAGATTATTTTGAAGCACAGACACAGAGAGGTTGTAATTTTTTTTATAAATTGTAAAGACAGAGAATGGCATTTTCATGAAAAGATAGGTTTAAGTTTCCTAGGAGGACTGTGAAATGTGAAAATTGCTAGCAAAAACTAGCCTTAAGAAATAGTCACAACAATCAACATGTCTTTTGCTTTGCAAAACACGGGGAAGCAGGTGACGTTCACACAACTTAGCAAAGAGGAATTAAAAGTGGAACATCCCTCTGTGAGAGAGGATAATTACATTTTAGAGAAGTTGGTGCAGAGAAAAGAAAGATCTGAACTGACTTCGTTGGATGCTTTTGGGAGGCTACTATAGCTACTGCTGGCAGGCTGTGGGAAGCTTGACAGTCACCTTAATCAACGTTCCTCTGTATTTCACCATTCAGGCATCCGGGCTTCGTCAGGAGAATGTTATGACTCCTTTGCTCCATCGTTACCATTTACCTTTGCCAGACTTTCCTCTATCAAACTATCTGTCTTCTATTTTACACTGAAGGAAGACAAAAGCCAGAGATGAGTCTAGTCACTAGAAATCTATCTTATTAATCTCTAGCTTGTTTGAACAGGAATCTGCTTTCCAATAATGTTACCACTGGGTCTGTTTTTTTCATGTCATTTATCTCGCCTGTAGCAAAGAATATACTAGAATTTAGACATACCACAGAGGTAGGTCTCTCAGAGCAGCTTGCAACACACTAAGTCACAAAATAATCTTGAGCGATTACTTCAGAGCATGCATCTTTTTGGAGAAAAGCATCATTCATCTGTGCTGTCATTATCAAGCTAAGGACTGTAGAGTCTACTCATATTTTGATAGCTATATTTTTTCCTTCTTGGTCCAAAACAATGTGATTAATAGTTCCACCTTTCTCCCGTCTTTCATTCACTGATGATAAAAGAGCACTGGGGATTCTAGGGTGGTCAGACAAGACAGTGATTATATTTTCATATGCCATCAATAAACATTAGCTCTTTTTCTGGAAAAAGAAAGATGGTGAAAATTGGAGATGTTAAGAAAACTTAAACAGTTTTGTAGAACTGAAAGTCTCCTCAGACACACTCCACGTTGGATATAAAAAAAATATGGAGAGAGGGCATTACTCAGCCCAAACATTGCCAGACTATCTGCTGCCTTGCAGAGGGCTAGCTCACAATCAATAAGTGAGGGCTTACCTTTCTTCTGAAGCTGTCAGTTGCTATTACATATGAACATGAATGTAACTTAGTAAATGGGCTTATCTATTTTTTTTCCTACCTGAAGAAATATATATTAAGAAGAATAAGTCTCTTTGAGAATTTATGGCACCTACCCCAAATGAGTCTGACAAGAACCATTGAGAGAAAAGAACTCTTCCACATGCGCATCCTTTCTACTTCATGTCTGGTAGAGATCTCTCCATGGCCACATCAGGCAGATGTAAGATGCAAGAAGGCACAAGACTGTACCTCCTTCACTAATTATTTGTGTTCTAGTCTTACTGGCTACCCCAATGAAAGGATGACTTGCAGAAGAGCCATGAGCACGGGCCTTCTCCAGGTCTTGGCTATTTTCCAGCCACATGGCTACCTCACAGAGAGCCAGCATCAGTTGGCAAATTAATATATTTGTGTATTTGGACATGGGATATAGAAAGGGGTCTCACATGCTCTAGAGGACTTGCTTTGGACATACTTAAGGCTGTGATTTCAAGGGGGAAATAATGAATAGGTGATTTTAGTTTGAGGAAGGAGATTTTCTTAAGAAGCAATGCAAGCAATGCAGTGCAGTGATTTCTGGTTTTTTTTTATTTTTAACTCCAAATCTAGTTCAGATATATTTATAATAGTGATGGAGTAGGATGATATCTGGGTAAGAAAGAGACTCACCTTTCTTTCCACATCTCCTGGCATGGATCAGGTTTTCAAGAGTTCCTGTTCCAGCACTGTCAACACTGGCCTCATCTTCAAGTTTTTTTTCGTCCTTGTTTTCCTTTCATTGTGATCATGGAATATACTACCCGCTCTATCTTAGCTCTGTGGGAGGAAGAGTGAAATCAGAACAATGAAGTCTGAGGAGATATAGTAACAGAGACATAATGCTAGGATAGAGTGAGGAGAAAAAGTAGAGCAAATGTTGGATGCAAGAAACCTTCACAGTAGAGTGGAAAGGTCTGTGGAATCACAAGAAAGAACTTCAAAAATAAATAAATTTGGAATTTTCAAAGACATAACAAATTATATTGTAATAATTAACCTAAGGAAAACAAGCCCAAATGGGGAAAAAAAAACCCAACACCAAAACCAAAAAACCCACACTCTCCTCCCCTACCAAAAAAAAAGGAAGGACCAATAGTGCAGTGAGGGTAGGTTATTTGTAGCTGTCATGCCATGTAGGTCATGCTGCATACCTTAATTTGCATTTAATATTCAAGGAATAGTGCTAGTCACTAACCCACAATAATTTCCTCCTTTGCTTGGAGGGGATGCGTGTTGTATGGCCACTCATCACCTAAAATGTGAATACTTTCTGAACAGAATCAGAAGCAATCGCGAAATTTAGAGATTTTCTGACATTTGCTTAGACTCCTGAGGTAACCTAAACCACTTTTTTTGGGGGGTAGAAATTTTAATTTTCCCACACAACTTCTAAATTTAAGTGAGGAGAATAACATCCCTTAAAATCATCAAATCATAGAATGACCTTCAAGATCATTTAGTTCCAACCCCCGTCCCGTGGGCAGGGACACCTTCCACTAGACCTCACCTCCTTTTTTGCTTGCAGATATTATTATTGTTCATTAGTTATTCTATTACAGCAGCTCTCTGGTGGCCCTTTCTATGAGATACTTCATGAACACAGAGCCCTTGTCCTAGACAGCTTCCAGTCACTGGATATTTGGACTAACCCCAAGTAACAAGGAAATAAAACCACCACTTAGAACATTGGTGAAATTCAGGGTGGAAGCATTGGTATAGAGTCATTATCAGATTTTTGCCCCCAAGTCTGCACACATATCCACGGTTACATTTAAATACTTTTAAATGAGATAAACTTTTATGAAATAAAATCAGGCAGAAGCTTTTTTTAAATGGAATTGGGAACCATCCAATAGTGAAACGCCTAGCATCTCTGTATCTTGACAAGTCTTCTTTCATGATTGGCATACAAAAAAAGAGCTTTAATGTTACTCAGAGCATCTTAAACAGGAGGGACATCAGAAAATAATAGTAGACTTGTTCATAATAGGGCAGAATATATAAACCACAGTATCTCTATGAGGAAACAGACTTCCTGTCTGCTGGTTTTTGTGTCTAATTAAGTACAGATTTTTTGGCTACTAAAACATTTTTCCAGAGCTACCAAGAAATAAAACCTAAGCAAGTCAAGTAAAGCCATGAATGGATAAGTACTGTGGTACTCTTTCACAGTAAACCTGGAAACCTCCATATGCAGGTAAGCCCAGCTCTTCTAACATGTCTATTTTTCATCCATGCTATTTCTAACAAGCTCTTACTTAGCTGTCCTGGAAAGATCATCTCTAAGTAAGTGTTGTTTTCATTTTCATGTGCTCAAGAAAATGACTGTAAATCACCTTTTGATCTTGTAACTGGCTCCATTTAAAAAGAAATGTTTGTACCAAGCAGATGAACATGCAAGTGTCTCCCAAGCCACCTAGCTGCTAAAAATGACAGAAGGGATAGAAAGAGGAAGATAGAATGAATGGAGGAGAGAGTTGGGATCCACGGTACTGAAGACTGAGGTTCTGCCCCCACTTCGTGAATTCCCAGTCAGGGCTCCATGACGGAAACTAGACTTAAGTTTGTCTCTTAAATTGGCTGACATCACATGGTAGGCTGTACTCTATGACTCCTACAAAGAGCTATGAAGCGTGAAATCTTGCCTGGTAGATCCACACAAATTCCTGTGCACTTTTGACAGTGGGACACCACATTCCCGCAGCACTTCTGCACATATATTTTGATCCATAAGTAAGGAGGATCACATAACTTACGGCAGAATTTTCTGCAAGCCTGCTCCTTCCCTGGAGCTTTGCCTATGGCGCTCTAGGCACATCTGACTTACAGATGAAGCTGGGGAATATACACAGAGATTTTCAGTGAAGAGGAAACAACAGTGTTTCTTCAAGGAGATGTGGGAAGCAGTGGGGTTTCCAAGAGGGCATGCTATATACTAATAGCTTACATAAATTGAAGGAAACAATTTACACACATTTTAATGGTACTGTAAAACTTGGGAACTCTGCTACCACTCCTGACCACCATCTACTGGCAACTTATCTATTTCATTTGTATAGACATAGAGTACTCATGCAACACACAGAGGCTCTTTTTCTGGCTAACAAGTAACCACCTTCATTCCCTTCAAAATGTTTGAAATGCTTTTTTTTACTGTTTTCCTTGCCCTCACACTGTGCAACAAGGACACCCTAAGGTAACAAAAACTCAGTGAATAGGTGTCCAGAAGATGATTACCACCTTTGGCTGATGGAAGTATTTCTTATGGAAGGAAATGAAGCAGCACACTGGCTCGGAAAACATCTGAACTGACCAGTACCTTTTCCAGGAACTCACACAGAACCCAAAGCAAAAAAGCTTAAAATACTGGAAATGGCAGTAGAAAGCAAATCTTGCAAGATTCTCACTGACATTTCTGAAAAAAAGAGGGTTACCAGTGAGGCTGGACTTGGTTTTGCAGAGGAATGTGTGAAGTGAAACACACAGAACCTCAGACAGGAGACAGATTTTTTTAATCCAAACAATATAATGACGATTTTGAGAGTTTATGCAAACTGGCAGGTCAGGGAGACACTTAGTGCTTATGTTAAGAAATCAAAGGATGCCATCATAAAGAGGGAAATGATATCAAGGTCCTTTTCTTGCTAGTTAACCACCTTGCAATGTTCTGGGACATCCTTGCAGACCTTGCTACAGCAGCAGAGGGCTTTGTCCTGTTACACAGTTTCGCAAGCATCAGTTACTACTGTTGCTCCTTAATGAAATGTATTAAGTAGCTGCTTCTTGACTCTTCCATTTCCAAATCCAATTTCTTTAGAATACGATGTGCTTTTAAGGCAATGAGGCAATTTCTAACTTTTACAAGACTTTCACAACTGGCTAGAAAACAAGTTCTTAGAGGAAGGTTTGCCTTGCTTGCTCTATCGATGGACTGAGAACTTCATCATATCTACAGCTCTCAGTTTTTACAAATAGCAAAACTGTAAATAAATACCTTATCCTGAAATTTGGAATTTATATGTTCTGCATCCAGACAACATAAATAGGAGAGTAGTCATAACAGTCAAGCTACTAATTTCATTTTCAGATAGGAGTAAATTGAGAAGTTGGATACAAAAACATGGGATTTTGAATATGTGTGGTTAGTGCAACAGTGAAATAAGATGAAAGGGTCATCTTATTCATCTTAATAAACACAGGGAAAGCCACAAGTAGTATTCTCATATTCTTTTATTTTTGAGCCACGGGTCTTAAGGGTATTTTTAATGCAGAGGAACTAAATCATGCTTGTCCAATGTATTTTCCATCAGCTTGCAGTTATATATCACTGTGCACACTTAGATGTATTGAATCTTACTGCAACCTTTAGGGCTGATAGCCAGTGGGCTTAATGGAATGTGTGAAATACCAGAGAAACTGTGTAGGTTGAATCCCTTAAAACAAAAGCTAGAAAGCAGGGTGGTCGTCTGAGTTTAGTTTTCACTTAATCTACTGAGTCGTTTGGTAACCTTGGACAAGCAATCTGACCTTCTGGCACTTTGGTGAGGCCAACTGTAAAGCAGTGTAAAACCAAACATGGGAGATTAATTGCTGCAAAAAGAGCTGAGGTAAAAGATATTACCCGCTAAGCACTCCCTCTGCTCATCAGAAAAATCCTAGATAAAGCAATACGCTGATGTGCGTTTGCTTGTGTCTGTAGTGATCAAACTTGGAAGAATGGTTATTCTTTGAAGATATTTGCCAAGCCTTACTGAGCTACTTCCTCTCTCTGCAGTGTTTCTTTTGTAGACTTCTCCATTGCCAGACTGAGTTATAGGCTCAATGAAAAAAATACATATCTGCCACCAGGCCTTTCAGTGATTCCAATTTTTCTAAGCTTGGGAATCAGAAAAGCTATTTCAGAGGAAGCTAATCACTAGGTTCTGAGCCTATTCTCAAAGCAAAATTTTGAGGTTTGAAGGGTCCCTCTGGTTTTACTTTATTTTTTGTTTTTGTTTTTTAATGTCTGTGAGGTGAGCCCAAGGCCAGACTGGGGATTGCATCAGGAAAATGGAAAGACGAAGAGAAGAGAAGAGAGAGAGAATGGCCTCAGCCCTAAAATAGCACTGTAAAGGGCGTTTTACTTGGAACTTTCTTTCAGCTGACATCAGTCAGGGTAAGAAAATGATTTTAGTTCAAAAGTGTAGAACTAAAACAGAGCATTTAAGGCCGGATGTAACACTCAGATCTATTTGGTGTCTTGAAAAAAAATGAAGTTCCACCTGGACCAGAAGTTTAATGTTTTTTTCGACTTCAGAAACATTTAGTTTGTTTTGATGACTTTGACCTTGGGTAAGACAAAGGCAGCACACAACTCAAGACACACTCAGAAAAATAAAAGGAACTGAAGTGCAAGAGCAGCTACTGGGTTCTTTTATTCCCAGTGAGTTGGAAATTTCAGGAAAAGCTAGTTCAGAAGCGTGGGTTTTTAAGCCAGGCTTCTGGTAATATCTGATGTCCAAAGCCAGGACCACTGGGAATTTTCTAGGAAAGCCAACAACACTGAAATTTTTAAGTATAATGTATAGGAAAGAGACCATCCCCTTTTTGTCTAAAAGGTACAGTTTCATCAATGGAGCTTGAAAAACAAAGTAGGTTTTTATGTGTATTTTCACTAAGCGAGACAACATAGCAAGCCTTGAAGCCACATAACTATGGCTGTGCTCTTCAGTAGGAAATACATTTGTCTGAATCAATACTTGCAATGATGCATCTTAGGTCTATCCTGTGCTCGGAAAATTCAGTGAAACTATTATGTTACCCAGACCAAGTAATCACCTTTTTTCCACCAAATATTGTCTGTCATGGATCCAGAGTGTAGTACATAAAATTGTCAGTAAGGAACTTGCAGATGAACATCCTTCTTCCACATGCAGACATGGGTGGGGAAAACAATGCCAGCATCAAGTACATAATGGGAAGAATATAAGCAGGGTCTTGGACCAAGTGATAAGACCACTCAGTGATGAGGAACAGGAGGATTTTTTACTTATTCATTCCAGTTGTGTGTGTTTCTCATATGGTTTTATGCAACTAGAGGTGTTTTTCGGCTCTAAATAACTCTCCCATAGACTAACTAGCATTCAGGAATGCTGAAACAAGTGTTCTCGAAACAGTATCAGACATATACCACAGTTCCTTATAAAAATTAATGCTATCTCCAAGAGATTGGCTTCTTTAATTAAGATGATTTGTGTGGATGAAGTGGTCCACTGGCAAGCAAACAGATTGATGATCTGCTAGTCACTTTCCTAATTCCTAATTCTAAACACTATGCTACTTAAACCGTGTTTCATCTTTGTACTAGCATTAAATGGAAAAGAAGGGGTGAGGGAAAAGGAAAAACAAGTCTTTTCATCAGGCAGGTTTGTACATGCTTAGCCAGCTCTTCTATTCTGGTTTTAAGGCAGAAGAAAAAAAACACTGAAACATAAAGCAGTGTGGATTGTATGGAAAACTTGACTCAGATCAAGTGCCTGGCCAACACCACAAAATGGACTGGAGACAAATCTGATAATTAGAAAAAGCAGTGAATAACAAAATATTTTTGACTCATGCCATATCAGGCAGACTCCGAAAATTCTCCGAGGCAACAAAACAAGATTTCGTTCCCCACAGCTTACTACAGTTTTGTACTAGAGCAATGCCACTGATTTCAGAGGCACTATAGTGGTGCTATACTGGAGTCAGGAATTAAGCCCAAGCTCACCTTATTCTTCCATGGCGGTTCATTTTCACAGATATTTACTCAAATTGCACAAATAACCAGGTAAACCAGGAGTGACCACATTTACGTCAGTTTTGTACAACTGACATAAACAAGATTAGAAACACTCCTATTGTATTAATCTGATTTACAATGCCTGGGGTTTGTTTATGTTTTCTTTTTAGACCAGTTGGCCAGGGTAAACACATATGCTGAGCAGTCCACAGCAAGGGTGGGATAAACATCATGACCATCACAGAAGGGATACCATATAGGGGTAAGTATGTCAGATGCCTGTTTTTCATCTACTTCTGCTGCTGCCACTGCCAAGCTGAGCAGGTAGGGGAGGCTGGAAGGCACAGTGATAAGGGCTGGAAAAGAAAAAAGATCTGCCAGAAAGTAGTCAAATAAGAGCAAGAGAAGAATAATGCCTATGAAGGAGCCAGAGCACAAACCAAGGACGATACCAGGTAAAAGAGCCCAGGAAACAGCTGGACCAAGAAGTAAAGTGGAGAGATGAGGAAAGATTCCAGAAGAAGCCAGAGCTGAAAAGAGATGAAGCAGGAGGTGTTATGAAATGGGAAAACAAGTACCTGAACAAGAATGTGAAACGAGGTAAGAGGATGCACAACCTCTTGTCACAGCTGCTGCTTAGTATATTTAACTCCATTCAGAGAAGCAAGATGACAGTAGTCATAATGAATATAAATACCTTCACTTTTCTTACCTGGATGCTTTAAATGGCTACAGAAGATTAAGATTTCTTCAGAATGCAGTTCTATTACACCCTTTTTACACATAGCATGATTGCTGTCTCTGCTTAAAGAGAGTCTGAGGACTTATTGGAAACATCCAGTGTGGTCTTACATGGCTCCATTTTACATGGCTCCATTTTTTCTTTGGAGGTATATAAGGTGTGTCAGTTGAGCAGAAAGTCAGGTTGTGCTGTCCCTCTCCCAAGAATGTTTGATTCTCATGTGATTTTCAACTAAATTTTCTCTTATTCCTGAATATTAATGAACAGCAAAGATGGTTCAGGTAACAATTCTGGCTGGAAGTTTCTTCGGCTGTGACAGTGTATAATGACCACCCTCTCAAAGGTCTCTGTTGGCTTATGCCTTCCTGCCTCTCTCCTTCTGGTACTTCACTTGTAGAACAATACATGAATGATCCAGAGGAATGGAGAAGTGCACTGTGAGGGTGAATTGTAACCTCTGGCTTAGAAGGAAGCTTCCCACTTGTAACTTGCAAGGAGGAAAACTGGGGCTGAGTGAGAAACCCCACCTTTTCTAAGCTACAGGGAGCTTTCCTTGTCTCTGTAATTGCATTGGGTTTACATGGCAAAATTTTGGTGACAGCAGAGGTGCAGGAGAGGTCTCTGTGGGAAGAGACCAGGGGCTACCCACCACAGTACACAGCTGACCACACCAGTCAAGCTGGTGGCACCTCTGTAAAAATGTATTTTAAAAAGGCAAAAATTCACTCACAGCAGTGAGATGAGTAAGGAAAATAAATATGAGATACAACCCTGTGAATATCAAGGTCGGAGAAGAAGGAGGAGGAGGAGGTGCTCTAGGCATCAGAGCAGAGATCCACTATAGCCTGTGGAAGAGAACACAGTGGAGCAGAAATTCCCTTGCTGCCTATGCAGAGGACCACGTCAGAGCAGATTTCCACACTGCAGCTTGTGGAGGATGCCATGCTGGTGCAGGTTTATCCTGAAGTACGACAGCCTGTGGAGAGGACTCATGGGAATATTCTGAGGAGGAAGGAGCAGCAGGAAGGAGCAGCAGAAAGGAACTGTTATGGATTGGCCCCATAACCCGCCAGTCCCCAATCCCTTCGCAACATCCTGGGGGGTGAGGGGGAGGATGTAGAGGAGCTGGGACTGAAGGAGTGAAGTTGAGCCTGGGAATAAAAAGGGAGGTGGGGGATGTGTTTTAATTTTTTTCTTTGTTTCTCACCATCCAGCTTGATTTTTATTTGCAATAAATTAAATTAATTTTCTCCAAGTTGAGTCTGTTTTGCCTATTGACAATAACTGGGAAGTGCTTTCTCTGTGTTTATCTCGACCCACAAGCTTTTTCATCTTATTTACTCCCCCTGTCTGCTGAGGATGGGTGGTGAGAGAGTGGCTGGGTGGGCATCTGGCAGCCAGCCAAGGTCAACCCACCACAATAATACACATTTTTATTTTGCCACTCCCTTCTTCATCTCATTTCCTTTAACTTCCTCCCTCTCTAGGAATACTAATGCCCAATAAATAAAAAAAGGTACCTCATGATGTCACACACAATGACTCTGCTCTAAGCAGCAGGTTAGCTGAACCAAATACCCCAGTATGTAAAAGCTAATGGAGATTTTGAAGAAGAGGAACAATATCAAAAATAAAACATAAAGCAGAAAATGAGGAACACCAAATAAAACTTTTGTCCTGCTGTGATTCATGTGCTGCAGTTGCTGGATAAAAGGGAAAGTCTTGTTTCCAAATGAGCCATAACTAAACATTTACCTGCAAAAAGCTAAGTACTTACTACTCGTGTATGCTCATTTGCATAGCAAATTAAGCAGGTGTAGCAATGCTCTCAACTTTCACACTTTCACGTGCTATTCTGCCATCTGCATCATACATAGAAGAAGCAATGCCAAATTTGAACAGAGTTTTGGCTCAGAATTAAAAAAAAAAAAAAATAGAAAGCTTTGTATGGAATTCAGCAGCATGGCATTGGAGCCTTTTGAAGCTCTACCTCAGCTGCCAATGCTGAAGTCTTTCTATGACCAGTATTCTCTCGAAAGTGTCAGTAATGCTGAGAAAGTACCCACAAGAATCACAAAATTCTCTCATTTTAAACCCTTTGGTTGTTGGATTTCTCCATGGCACTGAAGCTGCTGTCAGAGGCCAAGCCCACTGAAGGCATCTAGAGGTTGACTCTAGGATCAACCCTGTGGGAGTTTCATTTGTCCTACATATTCAGATTCTGATCCATGACTCTTTCAAGATTTCAGTTCAGAGTGTGATAGGCCTACAGACATGTTAGGTTTCTTCTACCTGCAGTAGCCTAAAGTAGGTATTTCTACCAACTTAACTAATGACTGAATTGTTACCTTTAAAAAAATCAACATTTTTTATCAGCTGCCATAAAAGGACATCAGAAATGCATTTTTATTCCTACTTCCAATTATTCTTTGTTGGATGACAATGCTGTGGTAACTATTTTATTGCTGTAGGATCTCTAATAATAATTAAGGTAATGACTACAGAATACTGAACCATAAATTGAGAGAATTAAAACCATTCAGACCTCCATTTATGAAGATCATTCCCATTTCTTGGTGATACTATCATCTACTAACTTGCTTAAATTGCACAAAGACTTATGGCTGAAAAACTGATTACCAGAATAAGCCTATGGTTCCTTATTGCTAGAAGGACCTCCTCAAATGTAGTAAGCGTTTTCTGAAATCTTTAAATTTACTGTCCAGAAGCTGTACTAATGCAGGCATATTCTAAAACAACTTTTTTTTCATGCCAGTCTGTGTAACTAGAGAGTTTACTTAGAAATGCTTAACAAGCTAGAAGGATTTGCATCTGCAAAAGACACACTGTTTATTAAAATACTTTTAACAATTAAAATAATTTGAAAACTGTTTAGCAAACAGTTCAGCTATTCCATTTAAATAAAATCAATTAACTCCAAAATTAATCTGGAGTTTTGTCCTCATTTGTGCTTCTGCCCTTTTTTGAATCTTTATTGACTCTTCTATAATATATTATCAAAATAAGTAAATTTAAATTAACATCAAGAAGTCTAATGATCACGTGCTTGTATTCTCTATAATTTTGATGTAGAAATTCATATATATTTACACACATATTCCTATAGAAGAATTATACATACACAGTATTAAAAAATACGACTTTCATCTGTGAGTGAAATGCAATGTCTTACAAAAAATAGGGAAACTATAGAGCCATAATTTTAATCTCTCCAGTGACTGAATCTTGGATTACCTTGGTTTCTTGACATGTATTAGTTCTACATGGCAGACATTGACAAATATTATTAGTGTCATGAAATTATCAAAGCTGTTTGACTTTATTCTAATTTGGATCAGAAACTAAACGTGAAAATTCTCCATGAAACAGAAACAATTACAAAAACAATTACTGGAAAAAAGTAAAGTCTGAAATCTAAAAATGCTCTCTGAATGAAAGCTGTCCAGATTTATGCAATGAACGTTACTCATGTAACATCCAAAACTTGCTAGTCATTGAAATGGTGGGAGTTTTTTCACTTATGTCACTAAAATTTGGATGACACCCATAACACTCTATTAGCGTCTATAAAATGCTATAAAAATAGATGATGTAAAGAAAATGGTCAATTATGGAGCTTTTTTTCCTCATTCTTTGTGTCAGAAGCAAAGAATGTATTTCTATGTCAAGAAGTGCTTTATTAACATATGTGAGGGGTAGATGGAAGCAAAGTGTTTAAAAAGCAAAGACGTACTATTCTGGAATCAGGGATCACAGTACAGAAAGTGGTTTCTTTGTGGCTGGATGCACAAGTTGTACTAAATGGTATAAAATAAGGTCCATTTCACTATGAAGAACAGTTGCAAAATTAGATAATTACCATTTGTGATTTGGCACTATGGCACATTTCAGGATCATAGGAGCTTCTGAAAGAGGAAGCATTTTGCAAATATTACTCTACTATTCAGATTCTTGAAATGTTACAGTCTTTTATATGTTAGGTGGTGTATTCCCAATGCAGGAAGAGAACTTTGAATCTACAGCTACTGGTAGGTCAAAGGTAAACCAGGAGGTAGAAAAAGATGGCTTTTGTAGACCACTTAGCCTCAGAAATACACAGCTTTCTGCTATGCATCTCAATGCTGAAAGGAATGCATCTAAATACCTGCAAAAGAGTTTCTCTGGATTTAAAGCCAACAAAGAGGCTAGCAGAAATACTGAAGACCTTTCCTTGTCCTCGGCTCCTGATTTCTTCATCTGTCAGCTTTCATCCTCAATATAGCTGCCTGTCAGCCAGTGAAGTATTTCATCCAGTCTGTGAGCTCCTTATATCAGCTAATGACTAGATACACTACAATGTCAGCCCACATTCTAGGGTAGATAGTACTTCTTGATCCTGGTCATATGGTCACCGAAACTGAAGCACAGCGTTTATAATAACCTCTACAGTAGTTGCTTTAAATAAACTAAGAAAAATAAAATCAGTAATCCTGCCCTGAATCTACACTTAATATAGAGTTAACACTTAAATAAATAATACAGAGTATACACTTAAACAGAGTCAAGACTTTCCAGAAACTTTATTCTTGGGGCAGTTTTATGCCATGCAGATTTTCAGTGCTTTTTAGAGACCAGATTTAATAAGGTCAAGAATATTTTGGCTTTTAAAGATCTGTCTAGTACATAAAGAAGCTGCTGAATTCTGGTCTGTGACACTTCTGCTATTCTAATCTTTAATCCTCACATGGCTTTGCTAGAGCATCGTAATTTTACCCAGCAGATACATTAGCTGCCATTGAAGAGTCAGATACTACCCGTTGATTCTCAGATGGCTCTTCCTTACATTATAAAGCAAAACCATGCACCAACTGTATACACGTGCCACTCATGTTGCTACTGCTTTTTTCCACGTTTTGGTTTTTTTTTTTTTTTTTTTGGCTGATTCCTGCCATTTGGGCCATGATTCAGTGAACTGCTTTAAGTGGATGTTTTTTCTGTGCCCAGCTGTGGCTCGGCTAATCTCAGCAGAGCTTTGTGTTGCCATGAAGACCTGTCCATCTAGATCATCTTAGAGGAGACAGGGCTGAGAAGTATGCAATCACTCTGCAAGAAGATGTATCTTTTCCCAGAAGTTTGTAAAACACAAAGCAAGTTGACATCCTACTTCTGCAGGGCTTCTCTAGAAGATGCAAAACCCAAGAGTTATGGAAATGGAACCATATATCTGTCCAAATAGTTAAAACTATTGGGCATGATTTTATTTTATTTTTTAATACTAGATGTTTGCAGAAAGTCAAAACAAAACACTTTCCTAAAAAAATTCACAACTGTCAACTTTCAAAAAGTTGCCAGAAGGTGGAGACATGGAAAAAACACTCTAAGGTCTGTGTCACCTGAGACAGGGAGATTTATGAGAGTAAGATAATAGAGTCAAGATGTTCCAAGTTCACCTTTCTCACTCCTTTAGCTACCATTCTATTTGTATGTGTTTAGCTACCATTCTATTTGCCCAGCATTAACAGAATATGTTAGAAACATTTTCTAATTACACCATACAAAATCTTAACATTATTTACATTGCATTGTTTACAGATGGTAACTTGACTGGAAAGGATAGTTATGACGATGTATAAAACCAAAGCTAGTAAAATGAGAAATGAAAAGCTGAATGTTTTTGATATATGTTTGCACAACCTTTCTTCCTACCAGTTGTTTCCAAGTTCTGGTTAAAGCACCTATTTTTATTTCAGCTTAAGACTGGCCTTTTTTTTTTTTCTGTACAGAGATTGCCAAATGTGACAAACCATAAACTGTTTGTCAGCAATTTAGAGCATGGTGAACACAGTGCTCCACGCTGAGTTTATGGATGAGTTATGCTGACTGCTCTATTAAAGAAGTCTGTACTTAATCATTTAATCAATTGAAAAGAGAAACACTTTCAATTTTCATGTGATCAAGCCCACAGTTATGTCAGACTGACAGCAGTATTTGGCAAGTAACGGTTGCTTCTCTTTGGAGAACTGTAAAGGAAAAATGAAGTAAGTTAAAGAGCAGGGTTTTTTTCATTGTCAGTGAACAATGGAAAAACAAGGGTGAATTCTACGTCTGAGATACAAGAATGACCACAAGGGAGTTCTAGATAAAGATACTCTGTTTGCCTCAGCTAAGATTGGAAACAAATTCTTAAATAATAGATTAAAAATCTATTTCTGGCATAGGGCATAGCGAGATCACAGGAGATGCCATTCATAAAGGATCACCCTGCAGTTTTTATAATGGCACTGTAGGGACAGGTCTCTAGTCGCAGTTTGTGACCACTTGGCACAGACACTCTCAGTGGCATTTAGACCTCAAATCTTTGTGTGCTGGTTTAAAAAAACTTTGCCAACTACTACCATGCAAACAGCCTCAGTTCCTTTACTGATACAATACTGTAGCCTGCTCGATTGCGTAAGTAAGTACAGATGTTTTACTGTAAAGCAAAAAAAAGTCTGGAAAAGTCTTGGAATAAAACACCCTGGAACTGAAAATCTTTCATAGGTTAGTAGTAATATTTTATACTGATATTCTTAAAGTATTTTTGTTTACCTATCCGGTTCTTCACACTACTCCAGAATACCCTTACAATTGACTTTCATTTTATGTTTCCAGTTATACTTTGAGGTCAGAGTCTGATTTATTAGCTTGTCCTAAATATAAATTGAAAACGTTTGGTGGCTGGAGCCTTTCGTATTTATCCTCCACGATTATGGAATCAACTTCTTATTTATATTCGGAAATCAGAATCCAATTTGGTTTTTGAATCAAAACTGAAGAGGCATAATTTGATGCTGGTTTTAATTAGGTCAGATCTGTGAAGTTTACTGGGACTTTTTCTGAATGATGATGTAGAAAAACTGTTATGAAAGATTATTACCTTCTTTTTATGATCAGTGCATTGTCAGACCTTTGAAAACATACAGCAATCCGGAAATCTCAAGCATTTATTTGCATAAAGCTTATTTTATGCGGGAGGAGGTAGTGAAATGAGATACAAGAATGCTAATACATAAAAATTGCATGAAATATAGCCCCTTAGTACATAGATGGAAAAGTCTCTGTAATTCTGGGTCATTCTGACACAAAATTAGCCTGTCTTTACAAATAAAACCAATACATCAAACCTTAGCAAAACCTTGCCCTAGATTCTTATCTTCTTGTTAGCTACCTCCGCCCCTACTGACTTCTCTCGCCTCAGAAGATTTCCTGGCCTCTTGTTTTTCTCCTCAACTTTCCTGGTTTTCTGTTGGTACAGAAATTGAATATAATTTCTGTTGGTACAGAATTGAATTGTATTGACAGTCTGGCGTGTGAACCTAATCTGCTCCAGTACTGACTTGCAATTTCAGCATAACATTTTTATCTTAGAGTTTAGTACACGTGTCATTAGGGTTAACTTTTTTTTTCCCCTGAGAATTATTCCGTCCTTACTGGTTGATGATCCTCTGTGTGGGAGTTGGTGGGCTTTCAGGGGCACAGAAAAGAGAGAAAGAACAGTGGCAACTCACATGACCCCAATTCATGCCACTGGGGAGAAACAGTTGTAAAATAGATGTCCAAAGGCTAATTAAAAAGGCTCAAGTAATGATAGTGAATAATTGCTCATTCTGCTGTGGAAGGGAATCCCCACCCAACTTTGCAACTGCTGCCAGGGACTTGCCTCAAGCCTTCTGCCTTCATGTAAGAGGGGAAGTGGAGAGGCTAATGACTAATTTCAATAAGGTATTTACCTCCATTTCTGCTACCCCATTTCCAGGCATTAAAGCCAAAACAAAATTTGCTTTCAGGGTAATATATTCTCTCTAGCTCTTTTTCAATGCATTTTTTTTTAGCCTGGAGAATAAATTCTTTAGCCCCTTTCAGAAAGCAGCCCCTCAAAAGAAAAGAGCGATTAGACCTGACAGAGAGCAATGTTAAATAGAAATGTAACATATAAAAAAAGAGATGATGAAAGAAACAGCTGTCACTGGGCTAGACTAACTAAGCCCTTGCAAAATGGCCCCAGGCAGGCATTACTGGGAGTATATGAGGGTATAAACTCAGCTCGCTGAATTCTCTGAATTTCCCTTTCCTTCTTCATGAGAAGGTGTAATTACCCATTGCAATCATCATCCAACGGCAGCTGATGGTAGCAGTGGGGAAGAGGCAGAATGGGGAAGGAGCTCCTTCAGAGGGTGCATGATGTACTTTGCTAAGATCAAGACTTCAGTTTTTCACCCCAGTGCTTTTTTCTTCAGCTGAAGAGAGTAAGCCTCATTGTTCTCCGGCTCTTGTTTAGGTTTGGTGTAACTCAAAGACTGAAATTTGTGTTTTCAAAGAATATTCAAAGTGTGTTTTGTAGACTGTGAAATAAAAAATGACCCTTGAACACCGATGTCCTCTCCTTATGTAGAAGGCAATTGCTACATATGCAACAGAAATCTAGCCAGAACTGAAAACAGCGAAGAAGAAATCTCTTACATCCTACTCCAAATTTCCAAGACATCCACTCACCCACCAGAAACGTGTTTATTTTCACCCTCCTGCCTCAACAAGACCTATAGGAAAAAGCTGAATGAGACCATAGGAATGCTGAAAACGTTTACTCATGGAAGAACATTGTCAGTAACAGTTCCCAAAGAGAAAATTTTAAAAAGAGAAGAGCCCAAGGGAAATGCTCTAGACTGAACTGTGTTTTGTTTTTGCTAAGCTCTACATGCAGTTAGACCCCTCTGATAAGGTCACAGAACGAAATGGTGTGCCGTGTTGTTCCAAGCTGCCAAGGGCAATGACAAAAGTACATTTTCCTTCTAAGAAGCCATGATAGATGGGTGTTTATGAAAGATTTTTGGGTGCAACGTGTACGCCCTGTTTCTTAATAGCTTAGTGCTGCCAGTCGTTCAAGTACAGCAAAGAGGTCAGTGAAAGGGCAACAACATCTTTTCAGAAAAGTCTACTGAGCTTTGTCTTCCTTGCTATCATTTTGTGACATAAGCTTTTGGGAAGGGAACAGGCAGCTTTCTCCAGCAGCTTACTTGCAGCAATGGCAACTCACTCCCTTGCAGTCATACAGCGGTGTTCCTTGTAACAACTAGTCACACGTCTGAGATATGCAAGCAGTGTTGAAACCATGGAAGTTAGTATGTATATATCATTTCTATAACTATGTGTGTCTATAACTATGTAAATATATGTAATAATTACATACTTAAATATATATTAAAACTACTGACACTGAAGTCATGGACTGGAGTGAGCCGTGGCAAAAAGCAGAGATCCAAAAAGCAGGAGGCAGGTCTTTGATTTGGCCTCTTGAGGAAGGAGACAACAGAGTACTTAATCCCTTTGCCCCTTCTTGCCCTGAGCTCACTGCAGTCAGAAGGGTGTGCAGACTCAGGCATGTTATGATTCATTCTGTATGTGTCATCTGGTAGAACTTAGCTGTAAATGCAGCAGTCCAAATTACCACATGGTTTATAACATGGCCTAAAATGCTGATCTATACTATTCTTGCTCCCTTCTTTTCCTCCTTACAGCATGTTGCAGAAGTTCTCAGGACCGTGAGGAAGACAGATGATCATTAAGCCTATCGGAAGTAGGTATGCAACCTAAGCTACAGGTATTATCCCACTCGTGACTTCCTGACAAAGGCTCGGGTTGTTTCCCATCAAGGACAGCTAAGATATAAAACCAGATCAACGATTTCTCAAAGGAACAAATGAATGCCCAGCCCTAATTAATCACAGGAAAATTACCCTGTCTAATACTTACTTCCTTTCACTCGGTTTCTCAAGACCTTTGAAAAACAACAGCACTCAGACTGCCAAAGTAGAGGATGTACCTGTAGGATAAGAAAGAAAATGATTCACGATCACCCAACAAACTGAGCTCCTAAAGCCCTCATGAATCTGATCCAAAGTCCATGGAAAGGAACAAAATCCTTTCCATGACTTGCTGGATGGGGAGCACTGAACTGGTATTCACATTCTCTTCAATATCTGGTTCTTACCAGAGAAACAGAATAGCAAAATACTTGAACAGAATACTGCTCAAAGCACAGTGCAACTGTCTAGCCATTGAGTCAGCCTCTCAAATTCTGCAGTTTACCTCAAATGCTGGATTAAGTTATGCCTTTAAACTAGGAGCCTGCTCTACTGTGCCTGGGTTTCAGGTATCTGTGTTTGGCCTCATTTCTCACTAGCTGGGGTTCATTAGCCAGGATCAAAGAACTGCTCTTTTCAGCTTGAGGTTTGGTAACCACAGCCTAACCACAGGTAACATTTGGAGCAGTCCACATTGTTCCCTAGCTAGCTGGTGCTTCAAGCCTTCATCTGTAGCTTTTGGCTCCTCGCATACTTTCAGACTTTGTCTTTTGACACCAGACTTAGGTGCTTTCTGACTCCTGCTTAATTTTTTCCATTTCCTATTTCTGCTTTGACTCTAACCCTAAATACTGTGAATTAAAGGGTTCTTCTTCCTGTCAGGACTTATTTCTGCTGTCTTCATTTCAGGTGACGCCAGTATGCAAGGGTTTTAATATTTCAAATCCAGTTCTTCAGTGTTTGCCAGGAGCCTTGGAGAAGAACTCCATTTCAGTGGTAGAAGACTTTTCATTAACAATGGGCTGAAGCACGCTGGCACAGCAGTGGTAACAGGCTCAGGCTGTTTTTATTGATTGACAGAATACCCCTTGAGCAGAGAAGCCGTGGGACAGGGCCTCAGAGTGCCTTAGGGAGAATCTTTCAGCAATACTATTTGCTTTAGGGAGCAGAGATTGGCAATTTAAGCACTGATATTTCCATGGTTTTCTCTAAAGAAAAATAAAGCTGATTCCCAGTTAAAGAAGACAATCTGGGAAGTCCCAACAGTGAACATATCTATTTGTTCACAGGAGGTGTGTGACATGGGGAGCAGAAGCACACGCTCCCTCACCATTATTTTGGCGATGCACCTGAAATTTACCATGACAGACCACATCCAAAGATTAAAAGAATCATTTATTCCCCTGACTCATTAAATCATTGTTTTGCCTGAGGCTGCCTGTGGAGAAACTAGCCAATTTCAGCATGGATCATTTTATCTATGGTACAGACAACCTTGTACTAGAACTTTAATAACTTCTTGCAAGCTCCGAAACAGTTACAAAGCAGTGCTTAGTATGAGGAAGGAAGCATCAAAACAGAGGTGAAAGCTCTCTGATCTTTTGATAGATGTAATAATACATCATTTTCTAATAGGGGCCTTTAAATGCTGTTTTAGATTCCTTTCCTCCTTGAATTTCCAATCCCACCGCTATTTTTTTAAATTAGATTGATTTCTAAGTCAGATTGTCCAAATACGATATCTTCTTTAAGTGTCCAGTACTCAGCATCTTTGCAATGGTTTCGTGAGCTTCTAGAAAATTGATTTGAATCAGTTGCCTGCTTTTATTTACCTTTATTTAAGGAAAGAAAAGTCAAGTTGTTTACAATAAGTAAGTTATGGCCAAGCACTAGTGTAACTGGTCTGCAGCTAGTTAGATCTGTCTGCGCTTCGATGTGACATAAACTTGAGCATTGCCATTTACAAGGTACAATTCGGAGTTTATAAAAATGCTGGTTCAAAAGGGTAACATTGGAAAATCCTCCTTGCTTTATCTTGACGTGTGATCTTCTAGACATATGGCTTCTGAGAGAAGTGAGGCACACTCATTCTTGAAAAATTGATGCTTATGTTCATTCCAACAGGGGGAAGTTGGGGATGACATATATCTCCAGAAGCTGTGGTAGAAGCTTTCAACTGGTAGGACTAACCACAACTTTGTAAACAGGCGTTCTTTCCTCTCTCATAAAACCTATTATTCTTCCATTCCCTCTCAAACCGTAGTACATAGCAAACTTGGTATTTCTGATTGCACACATAAATTTGCCCTTCCCTATTAAGTCTTTCTATTGACTCTCTGCAGACATTTTTGCAGCAGTATTTATTATGGATTCAGTATAAAATTAAAATGTATTTTTTTAGTATTCTTAGCTTTAACCTCAAATCATTCTGTAATGATATTATGGGTTAACGTGAATAGGCAAATCCAGCCATAATTGTTTCTGCTGTTGACAATAGTGTGTAGTTTATACATCCTGAAATAAAATGGTATATATTGTTTCAAGGACTCATGCCAACGACAAAAGTAAATTGTGTCACCCCTTGAGCAACAGTGGTTCCAAGAAAGCACTTTTATGGATTTAAGTTATGTGTCTAATTACCAGAAAAGGGCCCTGAAGGCCTGTGTGTTTAATAAAACCCAACCATTCTGTTTCAAAACCAAGAGTACCATAAAAACGGAACAATATCCCATGCCTAGCATAGATTGTACTTAAAGAATTATTTCATTTACGCTTATTTCATATTAGAAACCTACCTCATGCAAAATAATAATAATAAAAAATCACTGATATTTCTTTCAAAGTAAAAGTCCTGAAAGGTCTATTAAGTTTTACGTACATTGAAGGTTTATGGGTAGGTCTTGCTCCTGAAAACCTCTGCCCACAGGTAGTACTACTCAACCACAGAGATTCAGTAAGGTAAAAAGAGCAGATCCAGCAGCAAGTTAAATCATTTTCCACATTATAAGCACAGACATAATTTCTTGAAATTCCCACAAATGACGACACAGTGAAAGGAAGTGTGGGCAATAAGAGCAAAAGTTGTTTAGAGGACTCCATTAGGTGCTGCCTTACTAGCCTGGGACAGGGATTCCTTCCCAAGTTTCCAGGCACACGTGGGAATGACAAATTCACTGCTCTGACTGATCTTTGCGTGCAGCTTATTTGTCAAACTATAACAGGACTAGCTCCGCAAACTGACTCAAAAGACAAGCCTGATCAGAGCCACCTCTCTTCTGACCTTCTCTGACTTTCCCCCAAGGATATTAATTCCTCACAAAGCAGTCTTGCATTGATTACATCCTTTACAGCAACCTCCTTCCTTCCGTGCAAAAAAATGAAACACAATGTGGTCCATGTGACTACATTATTTTTTGAAAGATTAGAAAAACTATATAGACTGTAGGACTGGGTAAAGTGTTGGTGTAGTGACAGTCTATGAATAGCTAGAAATTTGTGAGTAAGGTCAAAGATATAGCTCCCATTTCTAGAATCTGAATGGTGCATGACTTCTAATCTCTTGACTTGTATTTGTCCTCTCCAAATGTGAGGTTGTTTTAATTAGGAGAAAGAGGGGAGAGGAAGATTCTAAATTTGGGAAATGTGAAGATAAAGAAGAGAAGATAGAGAAATGCCCAAAGAACTGTGTGGCAGTAACCCATATCCACTTCCATAGAGACATAGGACAGTTGAGATTGGAAAGAACCTCTGGAAGTCTGTAGACTAACCTCCTGCTCAAAGCAGGGCATGTTTTGAAGATAGATCCAGTTGCTCAGGACCTCATCTAACTGAGTTTTAAAAATTTAAGGAAATCAAACAGCCTTTGTGGGTACCTTTTCCAGTGGTGTGCTTCTCTCAAGTGAATACATTTTTCTTATATCTAAGCAGAACATCCTTTGCTGAGATCCACTGCGTTTCACTGCACAAGTTTGAGAAGAGTCTAGTTTTGTTTTCTCTATAATCCTCTTTTGGGTAATTGAAGACAAAAATGAGGTTCCCTCCTGTCCTCCACTTAACCTTTTCTTCTCCAAGGTGAAAAAATCCAGCGCTCTCAGTTGCTCTCATACATCATGTGCTCCATGGACTAACTGCAACATACCAACATTTTTCTTGCACAGGAAGCCCATAATGGCACACGGTACTGCAGAAGCAGCTTCACAGGGGCAAGGCAGAAGAGAGGAATCACTTCTGTTGGCCCACTGGCAATACTCTTGCTAATACAGCTCTGGTTGTGCTTGGCCTTCATCAACACAAGGACACACTGTTGACTCAGGTTCAACTTACTCACCACCAGGACATCTCAGACCTTTTCTGGAGAGCAGCTTCCAGCCAATTGAGCCCCAGCCTGTACTGGTGCATGGAGTCATCCTGTCCCATGTGCAAGTCTCTGCGTTTGTCTTTGTTGGGCTTCATCGGGTTTCTGTCTGCCATTTTCTCCAGCCTGTTGACATGGTGCTGAGTGGCAGCCCTCCCCTCCAGCATGTTACCCACTCCTCCAGTTTGGTGCTATCTGTGGACTTCCGGTGGGCACACTCCATCCTGTCAGCCTGGTTGTTGATGTGTTGATGTGGAACAATATCAGTCCCAGTAACCAGCCACCAGTTGATCTTCAAACCTCCCACCACTGTCCTTCGAGCATAACAGTCCAGGCAGATTTTCACCCATGTTCTAGTCAATACATCCAGTCCCTTCTGCTGAGTTTACTAACAAGCCTGCTATGGGAGGCTGTATGGAAAGCCTTGCTGAATTCAGGGTTTCACCTTTTGTTGTTTCAGTGGTTTTGAGTTCCCTGTGGGAGCTCAACCACAGCAATACCACCCAAAATTTGGTATGGAGGTGGGAGGAAGTGGTTAGATAAACATATGTATGAGATAAACATTTGACTATTCTATTGTTTAGAAAATTTGAGACATGAAGAATAACTAACGGCAGCATTGTTACCTTTCTTTTGTATGGCAGAAATATCAATTTTGCCAGTCAAGCCAAACTGTACAGCAGTGAAGACAGATGCCCTCTCTGGACACACATAGGCATGTCTTTCTTCTGAGACAGAGGTTCCTCTCCAGTCTTAGGAGGTAACAGTTAAGTTCATTAATTCCCTGCATGAGTTCCCTTTCCCCCATCCAGCTGCACATGAATTATTTGTGCCGAGTCTTATTATTCCATCCAAGTGTAAACCTTAAATTAGAATAACTGAAACTCAGGAAGGATGATAATCTCAGGCCACAAAAATAAACATTTCCAGCTTTTTTGTTTTCAAACTTACTCTAAGCTTTTTAAACACAAACACAATAGCCCTGAGAGGCCATATCTGACCTATAAACTAAAGGCTGTAGTGAATTAAGCGTATTTGCTTTGTTCTGCAGATGTTAGAAGAATTGCCCACAAAATATGACAGGTTCAGTTAATTTTATCTTAGACAAATGTAATGAGCATCTGTTTTGATTTTTCTCAGTCATTGATATGATTTCCTTTTAAACTTGATACCAGCTGGTTTATACAAGTGTGCAAAAGTTGTAAACAGCCAAAGATGAAGCTATTCCAATGCCAAGGAAAATTTATTCATTGCACTGTTGTCTTTATACTAATAACGACAAGAAAGTCAGGAGTATTTCAAAACACAGCAGGATATTTATGTATAAATAGGTTCCTATTTACAGAAGCATTTTATGTGTTATGTGAATATTATATACAGCATACACATAAATATATGGATGGTGTTATCCTCACGGTAAGCTTAGAATCATAAGATAAACTGCAGAACCATGCACTAAATAATATTTATTACATGGCTTCACAATTTATTATGTGCTTCTGAACACCTCATCTGGCCTTTCCCTACTAACCTGCCTCTTCTGGGACTATTTCTACCACTCCATACTTCTCAGCACCTTCAAACAGCTGTTCCTTTCTCTCTGGGCAATGCACCACAGCAAAAAAGGTTTTTTTTTTCTCAGAAGATGCATCTGTAAAATTCTCATTCTTGCCTCTCAGCAAACTGAGGTGAGATAGGCAGGCGGCACCACTAACCTCTTCAAGAGGTTTCTGAGCCCAAGTGCCAGCACAGCCTCCTTCCCTCATCACTCTTCCCCTCACACACCAAGATGGAAACTCAGTGTCATCTCTACTGCTGAATGCTTGTCAGCACTCGGCAGCGCATACACACAGAAGGAAATGGAGGGGTCGTTTTTCATGTAGCCACAGAGTCTGGACTCTGCTAAGATGGGGATGTGAAACACCACAATAGGGCATGCTTAGTGCTACTGAACATAGCACAGAAGGGTTTTAACATGTTTCCAATCCCCTCCCTAAAAAAAAAAAAACAAAAACCCAAACCCAAACCTCCTATACTATTCAAACTGTGGGCTGAAAAATGCCTGTTCCACAATTATAAATCAACCAAATGTAAACTGACATTTTTGGAACCCACAAAAGGCACCTCCCTAAGTCCAGATTTATCCTTCCAGGAAATTTTCAATCATACTGTGAAAGATAGAAATATTAGGGTAATAAAAAAAGGATGAGTTTATGTGTGCTTGCATGCATGAAGATGTATCAGTAAATACCACTCTTCTAACAACAAATACAGTGAAAAAAAAACAACCCACTAAATAGCTTCCCAATGACTTGTGATGCAACATCAGCTCTGGCATTAGATACTGCATTTGTTTGCCTAGCATTTCAAAAGCTCCTGGCTAGAAATCCTGACCACATGGCCATTTTCAAGTTTCTTTTTTCCATGTCTTTGGGGTAAGGAAGGCTCATTCTGCTCACTTGAATGCACTCAGCTCTTGTGAAGAGGTACCATTTTTTTCTGATTTAAATTTCAGTGGATCTTGAGTATAGCTCAGAAGTAAAATCAAAGATGAAGAGAAGACAGGGAGATAGACAGGCAGTAGGAAGATGGACAGAACTAAATTCATAATTCGGCAATGTTGCCTACTAAACTCCTGGATCTTGTAGAAAACATGGATGACAAAATATTCTTGCTTAACATTAGTGGAAATACATAATAAAGCCACTGGTCTTCAGGGAATGTATCTATACCTGTAAAGGTCTTATCATTCTTATTGTGATAAAGCCAAAGGAGACCCTCAGTGGATGAAAAGCCACCATGCTTGATTTCTGCTTATAAAACAATAGACATAAACCCAAACTGCATTGCAAACAAAATTTTTCTGATATGTTATCAGATGTCTTAAAAAGCCAATTGAAAGTGTTTCTTTGTATTTAGTTGTGCACTAAACCTCTCTTTTAAAGGTGCTGCTTGCTGTCCTTGCTGAAACAACAACAAAATAATGGGTTAGGATTGTTTTTAAAATTGTCTAGTAATTTGCTTTCTCCTTTGATGCTAATAGGCATAATTGAGACATTATTTATTTAGTGAAATAGCTTTCAGCATACTCTCAGTTTTCTTCAGTTGAGGTAGGTTTTCTTCAACATGTTTATGGCATATGGCATGGATTTTGTTTATTTGGTGCAAGTACAGTCTCGCATAGGGAGGCAATCTGAATCGGAATTGGGTCAAAGGGAAAAGATTGTGTAGTATTTATTCATGTATTTCTTAGGTTGAATTACTTTGGCATTACTTTTCATCTGCATGGTTTTTTTCTTTATATTAAACTCAGTGTGTAATAACTGCCATCTATACCAGCCACAATTTGGTCCAGTAATTACACTTATTGTTGTGGAATGGGAAAAATATGGGTTGAAAGATCAACAGATTGACTGGCACAGATTAACTACCTGAAAAGGCTGTCACTCTTTCTTCTGCTTTAAGCACATAGGGGACAACAGAAACATATAATAGAATCCTATGTAATATACAATACATAATCCTCTCCATGTAGTACAACACAAACAGTAACAGTCACTACACTTGATTTTATGTGTCAACATAACCAATTTAAATTCCCAAGGGGAAAACTAGTACTTGTTTGTGATTATGTCCCAGATGATAATTCCTCAGAAGTTTTATAGGAATGGTAAAACTATTTCATTCCTCCCTACCTACAATGCCTTTTTTTCATTAACTGGGGAAGTCTGGTAACTGGTCTGAAGTAATTACAGGCTGATATACCTATTAACTGGTTGTATACTCAACAGGAGTTTGAAAACTCTGGAATGTGAAATAATGAATCTTCATTTTAGTAAAAACATAAATACAAGTAGCTGAACCAACTCCTGCAATCAGATCTATGCAGGTGGTCAAGTGCTCTTGATATGCCCCCATGGGGAAAAAAAAAGAAGTGGCTTTGCCATTCAAGTTAATAGGGCTCTCCAGACAAAGAAAACACTTGATAAAGAATGCAATCATATGATCAGATCTTCTCATAAGAAGCAAGACAATTTTTCAATGTGTTTCATGTCATATCTCACTAGTCTGTGGATAAGATATGGAACATAAGAATATATCTTGATTCTACTTGGACCACTATTAAGATTAATAAATGTTACTTTGATGGAAAAGCCTATCATGTGTCATCTAGGTGCATAATCCTTCACTGTTACAGAAAGTAAGCAGTTTGAAACAGTTCTGACTAATCAAAATTTTCAAGGTAACAATCAGATTAGTGATTGTAGTGGTATTATAACATTTTCTGGTTGAATCACTGGCAAATGTTACCTGTAAACACTGTAAAATCCAACAGATGTTAGAGCAGACCAGTGCTACTACGGCTTTTTATGATTTATAATTGTAACAGTGCCATTCCCAGAACAGCCAACTTGTTTTAATGAAATGTAGCTTTCAGTTTCATACTGTAAAGCAATCAGCCTCTTCTATAAATTATAAATTTTTTGGAGTAGAGACTTAAATTTCCTACAGGGGGTGTACTGAAGGAAACATATCTGGAAAAGGCATTCTCTTCCCATTAGTGGCACTGCTTATGTGAAGTTAATAAGACCGTAAATCTTTATACAAGTTTAGGAAGCAGATTCCACTGCTTTGTATTGAACTTCAGAGGTTGATGAGAACAGAGATATAATATTGGTATTTCAAATAGCCATGTGGAATGAGAGCAATATCCAGCTCTCTGCCTCTTTGTAAGGACTTTTGACTGACTGTTATCTGATGATTTACACAATTTCACCTGCAGAAGTCTGATATGCTGTTTCCAAAATTCACACTCAATTTCCAAACTTCATTCATATTCAACTTCATCACATTAAAATGTTATCTTCAGGAGTGTGTTCTCTATATCAGCAAATTTCTTTGCTCCATGTAGGTGCGTATAATCTGTTAACAAGTCTTTCCGTATCATTTTTTTTGTTAAACTGAGTAATATGAGTTCCTTTCTATTTACTGTTCATCATTCTCCTGGCTCGTCTCTGAACCACCTGATTTATCAGCATGGTTTTTGATTTATGGACCATAGTGGCTGTGTCTGGCCTCCTCTGCTAGAATTGCCTTAGTGAATGTTTCCAACCTGCCTCTGGTGGCCTCTGTCCCTCAGCAAGCCTCAGGCATGACAGCACTGCATCAAAGCTGAGTTGCCCTTGGGAGGACCTACTGCCCTGTAAACTCTTGCAATACACAGAACACAGACCTCCTGGCACCCATAACCTACTAGTCTACTTTGACTTCAGCTGCTAGATCTACTGCATAGCCCTTTATAAGAAGTCCCATCCAGTGCTGTCCTTCAGCATTCACACTGCTCTTGTTACCTCAGTATACTGAATGAGGACACTGGCACTGAGAAAGCCAAAGAAGTTAGAAGCTTCACAGAAGGTCAAACAGGGGTACAAGCATCTCAGAAACTGTGCTGCCATGGCTCTTTCATATGTCAAAAGCACAACAAGGTTGTTCAAGGTGCTACCACCAAGCGGACATCCACTGTGACACAGTGGTTGCGGTTAAATATCTGGCACGTGGATATAACCCCACAGGCATGCTCATACGGATCAGAGGTAGGGCAGCTGGGCATTGCCAATCCATTTTGCTATAATCATTATGGACGTCTTGGTGATCATATGCTGTCAGGACTGCCTGTGAGTGTCCGTTCATGCAGAGAGCATCCTGCCATTCAGCACACTCAGCTCTGCAGCAACCGTAAAGAATTCCTATTTGATGTACGTCAGAAGGGTCCCCAGTGTATTCTAACTATTCTAGTGATGTTATCTTACTTCAGAGTCAGAGTCTATCCATCTCAACAATCTATGGTTCTCAACTGCAGCAAATTGGATCACCTTTTACATGGCATTTTTTCACCCCCAAATACAATATATATTTTACAAGAAAATCCAGCCCCCATATGATCCATCCTGTATCATGTTTTAAACATGTGGTTAGAGGTACCTGTATGCCTGCCAATCCCCTGCTGCTTTTTGTTTGGGGGCTTACTGTGACAAACCTGACACCAATACGCAGTACAGCTTGGTCCTCAGCTTCTGTCTATTGACCTCTGAAGTACACCTGTGGAATCTTCAAGGATAGCTGTTGCTTCCTACTTCATCAGCTGGACATCAGCATGGAGAGCACTGGTAGGATCAGAGTGACCTGTTTACCTTCTCTCTATCATCTGCATGAGGATAGCAGCAAACCTGTCCAAGCTGAGCAAATACTGCAAGTCTGAGTGCTTTGGAGACCTTCTATCCTACTGGCAGAGCCCCTGGGTATGTTGTTCTCAGTAGATGTAGCTCTGCTCAAGAACGGGTTTTGCAACAGGTCCCATATGTGCTGGTGGATTTACCTCTACCTTTCTGTCATGACGGCGTAACAAGGTTCTGCATCATCTCTAGAGTCTTTTCTCTCCTCCTTCTCCCTCCCTCCAGCAAATTTCCCTAAACTTCCCCATACTCCCTCCTCCATTGCCATGATGTTCAAAAGCAGGTTAGTTGCACTGGTCATGCCAGAGTTTCGTTGACTCCTCCATCAAAATTCTTCCTGGTTTGAAAAATGCTTGCCACCTCCTGGACTCTTTATTACTTGAATAAAACTGGAGAAAAAGATTTGGTTACTATTGCCATCCCCAGCTTAGAGAACATGCTTAGAGAATACACCACATTGACAAACACAAAATTTGGCTATACCTTCAGTGTAATTCTTTCAGACATGCCTTCTTGCAAGTCCTAACCATGGCTAAGAGAAGGAAGAGCTATGGTTCTGCTTTGTGTTCAACAAAGCACAAGGTAGGTATCACCTTAAGTATAATAAAATCATCCCAGAAGATGTTGCCTTCATAGAACTTGAATATTAATTAACTTCTTATTTGAAAGCAAAGTGGTAAACATGAATATTTTTAATGTATTTTCAATTGTGCAGTTAGACCTGCATTTGTGTTTATTGTTTTTTTTCATGAAAACTGTTACCTTAAAATCAACTTATTTCCCCTGAGAGAAAGTACATAGTCTCTAGAGGCATCCGCTGCCTGGCAGGTCCTTGACATCAGAGGGAACAGCCACTAGCGGCAGGCACACCTACCTCAACCAGTCCTCAAGTGAGTTTCCAAAAGACCTGGACTCCTGAGTTCCTAGTTTTCATGTGCCTCAAATTCAAACAACTAATGGGGTCCTCCTTTTGTCAGCTCAGTGTTGGGGGTGACTGCATCAGACTTCATAGTTTATTAGTGTAGATGCCCACAGCTTAAATAATATGGGTGAAGAAAGTTTCCTAAGGCTTCTAGAATACTTTCATTCTCAGTAGAGCTAGTGTATAGGATAGAGTGAAAAGGACTGTGAAAGTGCTGCATGGAAGTGTGACAGTGAAAAGTGCTGTGAACTCAGCAATCCACACTACCATTCCTTAATAGGGACATCTCATTGGATTTCATAAGAAAGCCCATGATATGTCTGTAAATTTAGTTAAGATCCATTTTAAAAACTTTCCCTAAATAACACCTGCAGCCTCAGGGATTCACATGTTTATCTCACTCAGCAGTTGTTAAATTCTTTGAGTTGCAGTAAGTAATTCCACAGATCAGTGGAACTTCTATTTATGGTCTGATGAAACCACTAGCAAGACAAGGTCACGTGCTCCGTAAAAGTCCCTTCCATGAAAACTACTTTTGTAGTTGCTACTAGTTACTTGACAAGAATAACAGGTTAATTTGCTCCTAGGCCAGTCTTATACTGTATTACATATATATGAAGTCTTGCTCTCACTTCATATTGTGGGTCACCAACCAATATGGAAGTGTCAAGGACACTTTTTATTTACACAGCCATTGTAGACCATAGCTATGGAGTTCAGGTTCAGGAATTTCCACTCTGAAGATCTGCTTCACTTATGTGCTTAGAGATGACATTTGTATTATTTTACCTTTTTGTTTTCTTATTTGAAACAAGGTGTGATGAAAGCGGCTACATTAAATTTCTTTTGCTATTGTACAATTAAATTTACAATAATGTGTATATTGTTTTATAATGCATACAATTGTGCTGTTTTATACACTGATGCTGCACATTAAAGTCTAAGAAATTCTAAGAACTGTGGCAAACCCCTTTCTGGATGACAATATAAACATTTCCAAAGAAAAAAACATTTTGTAAGAGTCAATACTATTCAGTTGCCATTAAGCAACACAATAATTATTATAATAAAGAGTATCTTACACCAAGTGATCTTGTGGTTCTTAAATGTCTCAGTCTTGCTTTAGAAGTTAGAGCCAAATTCTGCTTCCACTGAAATCAATGGGGAATTCTACAGACTTCAATGAGAAGGAGACTAGATCCTTCAGCAGCTGCAAAAGCTATTTCTTTATGTATGGTAACTCTTCAAGTACCATCCCTTTCAATTATACATGTATGCAAACCTGTAGCTTTCCTAACCTTAGTGAAGCAGAAAACACTACCTCAGAGGACTTAAGGATGTCTAGTAATTATCTTCACTGTATTTTACTGCTGAAGCAAATCTGAACCCCTCCATGGCTCATAATATGGTTTTGAGGCCTTTTATTGTGTGTCAATGAAAAACAGCAACATCTAACATTTGGTTCTTCTGTGCTGCATTTTGCTGATTACTTTTCTAACATGCAATTATTCATTGAAAGAATTAAACTTTTATAGTCTACCTGATGTAAAACAGAGAAGACTTTATGTCTGGAGAGATGGACTAAATTCAACGATCTCAGAAGCAGCTCCTCTCTGCTGCCCTCCCTAAGGAATGGTGATGAAACGCACTTCTGCTTGTCAGCGTTGAGTTACACAACAGAAGCCCGATAAACCTTTCTACATTCTATGATTTTCATACGTTAATGAGAGGGTGATGATAAGGTATTACAACATGCGTGTGCAAGACTGGGCACTGTTTGTTACGACAGAAGGACTAACTATGTTTGTTGGAAACGATCTAACCTCTCCCCACAAGAAGAGCAAGCACTTAATTAGCACGATGTGCCCAAGTATCAGTCACCACCTTGTAGATTTACAGAGCCTGATGCTTGTGCAGGTACAGGAGTAATTAAAGAGCCAGGCTCGCAAGCTGGGTAATGCAACATAGCAATGCCACCTGTGTATTGGACAAAAAAGGAAATATGTAGTACAAAATTACCAGAATTGCTTAGAGATCCATTTTTTTAATCATCTGGAAGTGGAGTTTGTCTGTCCATATGCTTGCCTGTGAGTTTGACAAGAGACAAAAAATGAACTGGAATGTATCTCAGCTGGAATAAGAAGTGTGGGCGGGCTAGGGAACTTTGTTGTCTCTTACGCTTCACAGTATTCAACAGACGGTTGGTAGCATCAGATCCAGCTGTATTACTGTCCTTGGAGCTGGCTTTTCAAAAACCGGTATTAACCAACAGGTGCTACTTTGGAGATGTATTAGACCTATGATGGTAAAGTTGCTCTGTTTTCTCACCGTGATTAGCTTTGCCAAACATCTGACTCCTTAATGCCAATCAGCATATTTACACTGTTTTCAGAGGGCTGATTAACCCTTTTATGGACATGAAACTAGATTCAAAAGCAGCTTTAGTCATCAGGAAGTCTAAGCAGACAACTAGCATTTAGCACACTGGAATCTTATGAGGTACCCTAAAGGCTCTTTCTTCTCTGGTGGAGGTGCTGCCATGGGTCCACAAAGTCACATCAGAAAAATTTACATCTGCTCCTTCTGCAGGTGCATTGGTGGTGTTCATTGTGTCCAAGCAAAAAGAAATGGAAGCTCACTCGAGAATAAGAAATCTCATGAGGAGGAGGGACTAGGCTTGTTGCTGAGCTAAGAAGCTTTTGTGTGAAAGAGGAAGCAGGGAGAAATGGAGGGGAGGGGCATCAAATCCAGACATTACTTCAGGCATTAATGCCCTAAGGGCTAGCTAGAGATATGTTACTATGTTTATAGAAACAGATTAAAATTGGATTTTACACATAGATATCTAGCACACCAAGGGTTATGAAAATCCTCCTTGACTGGTGAAAGCACAATAGCATAGTCGTCGGTTGCCCAGCAAACCTGAGGAAGCTTGGCTCTGATTCATGCCAACAGACAATAAAGAAACCACACAATGAACAATTGCTTTCATACCCAACTCAGATCTCTTCCCCTCTGAGGAAATCTTCTCAAGTGAAGAAGGACAAGATCTAAAGGGTAAGCTTGTAGTTACACAAATTCACCCTATCTTTTAGGTGCACCTCAGTAAACTATTACTCAGACTGTGAAACCATGTGTTTACCTTCTGTGCCTTTTCATGGCAAGCGTTAGATACAGTCAATCACTTCTTTAAGCCTTTGAGCAATTTTTTTTTTTTTTTTTTTTTTCCCAGTGCCCTAGCCTAACATGGTGGGAATGCAGACATGACATTTAGTATGCAGACAAGAGCCAGGATTGCATGTGCCTTGACCAACCGCCAGCCCAGCCTGCTTGCTCTCTGAGCTGCCCAGACCAGAAGCAGTCAGTGACCAGAATGTGGTCAGTGCTGAGCTGGAGCTAACATCGCTGTGCCAAAGCTAATAACGCTTCTCTCCCAGCTGAGCTAATGGAAGCTTCATGGTGGCTCACAGAGCAGCCCAAGAAGACTCTCGTCAGCCTGGAAATTACCACGTAGATAAACCCAGTGTAGCTTTCAAAGAAGGCAAGAAACGTGTTTATAGGCAGAAGAACAGGGCATTTACATGCTGCCTGTATCTCCAAAGAATTTAGCTCGTGTGATGCAAACCAAGTCACTCCAGCGATCTGAATTCTGTCTTGCTCCAGTAGTCATGCATTTCCTATTATTGACTGCATTTAAAACACTCCAGCATGCAGATCTGGGCACTCTCGGTGAACCAGTGAATCAGTAATTTTTTTGCAGTCTGGATCTCAGTTATGCAGGCTATCTACACTCTGTGGGACTCCGGTAAGACATCATACCAGAAGGACATTCTCACATTAAAAATTCAGGAAACAAAGAGGTTTTAGTATCTCTCCTTGCTCCCATAGTACAAGAGTTGAAGCCATACATGCTTATTTTTCAATCCTAGAAGCTCGTTAGCCAAAACTAGGTATTTCAATGCTGTCTCCCAAAGGAACGCTTTTGGATGTTTTCCATTAAATAAAATGAAAAGGTAATATTTCTCCTTTATATTTTTCTGTCATTCCAGCTCAAGGAAACTCATAATCATGAGTCTCACTGGGGCCAAAAAGCAGGTATGACAATATCTTGGGCTGTAGGGACAATATTCACGTCCCATAGGCAAGAAAAAAGAGCATGTTACTATCAAATTACTGAGTGTTAACAAAACCATGCATACATGAAGGCGTATTTACAGACAGTCGTATCACAAAGCTTAACTCAGCTGAAGCTTAGGGGAGCATCAGTGAAGACAATGGAAGCCCTTATGTATGGTTAGATGCATGGGAACACTGTATTATAGCTATAAACTATCTGACTATACTTTAGCCAAAGTTTTATTATTAAGACAGCATCTTAGCTGACTTGCCCTCTTGTTTTTGTAATCTGAATAAGCATGTTTATTAAACCCATTCTATACTGTCTTCAAGTACACTGAATCTTCTCTAAAGAAAATATAATAGGTCTGTGCATGGAAATTTGCGTAGCTCTGGCATATTAAAAATTAGTCATAAATGTGTGACTCACCATAGGCCCCTTTCACTACCTGGGACAAATTCACTTTATAGAATTTGTAGAATTGTCAGGGGATTACACATCAATATGTTGGTAAAATCACACAAAAATAATCCTGGAAGAGGCTTCATGGGGTTATACAGGCTATCCTGCTGCCCAAGACAAAACCAACGAACTTGACTGAGTGCCTTCAATCTCTTCTCATAGTCTGTAACCTCCACAAGTAAGTCTTCTTAATATTGAAAGATTTTTCCTAGTACCCAGATTAAACACTCCTCGCTCCAGCTTGGCCCATTACTTTTAGTCCTATCTGTCATAGACATAAGAAAATAAATTATTCCCTTTGTCTTGGCAGCAGCCTTTTTATATATCTAGATTAGCTCCCTCAATTTTTTTTTTTTGTGTAGACTATTCATCCACAATTCATTCAATTTTTCTTAACATGACATTTTTTCTAAACCTCCGATCATTTTTGCTGCTGTCCTGTTGCCTTTCTCTGCCTGTGCAGAGTCAAAGAGAGCGGGTGATGCAACACACTGGTTCACATAACCTAGTAGGACTTTTGCCTTTTTTGCAAGTAGATTATTATTGATTTATTTTCAATCTATAACCTATTATCTATAGCGCGTCTGTAATCCTTTCAAGCGCCAACTTTATTTCATTCTTCAGAAAATATTCTGAAGAGTTTTCTCCTTTATTTTGAAAGGCGTTGCAATAGATATACTAATTTAATTTCAGCCACATAATTTGCTCCCAACACACTAACCCATCTTCCTTAATATAAGAGATGGAAACCACAAAAAATTCTGATATTCTTGCAGGAGGCTCAGCTTGGGCAAGGTTCTGTCACAGGCCACAGTTTTTGTACCTACATGTACATATATATATACATATAAACATTTAATTATCTTAAAGTTTGATAAATTAAAGCCCTCCAGGGTTAGATAAGGGAACTTTATATCTTTTGGAAGAGGGAATTTCCCAGCATCCCAGTGAAACACACAACTGTTGCTTCTAGCTATGTAAGGGCCCAAAATAAAACTAATTAAAGACCAAGACCAATGTAAGTAAAATTCCTCTGAAAATAACCAAAAATAGCCTAGCCTGAAAGAGCTCTGTTACTTTATTCTGCTCTTGAGTTTCACATGTATTTACAATAGCTAGGGTACTACATGCTCAAAATTAAAGAAAAAAAAATATGTTTCAAAGGTTTTTAAAAATTCATTTTTGTAATTTGTGCACATATTTAAAAAATTAATTACTCAGCTGAGATTATCTATGCACATACTATTTATTATCCCTGATCCGACCTAAGAGTTGCCTATGTACTTTATTATAATATATATGCAAATATTTTACATAGATATTCATACATACAATGGATTTACAGGAAACTGATGTGCTATGGGTGTAATTCTTGAAGTGCTGAAAAATGAAACTTTGAGTATTTTGAAAACATAATCCAATAAATTTCAACATGTGCAAACTCAAGTAGCCTTTCTCTGAGGACCGGTTCTTCTGGAAACACTACAACTAAATGCATATACATTTCAATTTGCCTCTTGCCATTTCCCACACCATCTTCAAAACTGCCATTTGCAAGCCTGCAATTCAGTATGGTCTGTGTCACTTTTGCATGAGCACTTCTTATTCATCTGTATACGAAAATAATTAACAATTGCATTGTAACTTAGTACTGATCTGATCTTTTCCTCAGTGGCATTTTAGGTCTTTATTTTCTACGTCTCTTTCCTACGTGGTAATATTATCAATTTATACAGTAGAACTGAGAATTTCCAGCTGCATTGCATTAATATCAGTTATTAACTTATACTAAAGAATGATGTTCTTTAAACAACAAAAGATTTCTTTAGAACAGTGAATCTCCAGCTTTGAAAGCACAGAATATATCAGGGTATCTGTGTAGTAATTTCACGTTCCAACTATTTAGTGCCCACAGGTTTCAATGTGCAACTGAACGTATTCCACAATCCTGTAAGAAATATTCGTGGACTGTAACTCAGGCAACTGGTTAGTCTCTTTTTCTTTTTTTTTTTTTTTCTTCTTTTTATACACGAGTTGGAAAGGATGTGAGGAGAAAGCAGAAGAGATGACAGTAAAATCAGACCTTCAGCATGAGAAGAATGTACTGAATTGCTTCTAACTTTTAATGACAAAACAAAGATATACACTAAAATGCAGAGCAGGATCATAGCAAATATTACTAAACTCTGATGTCTCTGCTTCCTGCATTTGATGAGCAGGACTGAAGTTATTAAGGTCTTTCCATTCAGTACCTCATTTCAGAGACTGGAAAAACTGTTAGCCTCGTTCTTTTGGTTTGAGATTACTTTCAGAGAAAGGTGAAAATAGAAAAAAAAAAAAGCAAACCAAGTATTTATCTGAACCTTGGCCAATACCAGTGATGCAAATCAGCTGTTCTGTCTTAAAACTCTTTTAGTATAATGCTGTTAAATGGGTTCCATAACGGTTTGCTCCTTTCAGTACAAAGGACATTAAGAGAAAGGGTTAATTATGGTAGATCAAGTTTAGCAAATAGTTGTTCAAATGCATCTCCAGAAATCTTTCAGACGGAAAAGAAGTGCCCAACAGAAACATACTGCCTTACTTTTATCTATCCTGACATACATTGTGTTTGAGGTGTAGCTTCATTCACTGCTAGAAAAGAGACTTGACCTCAGAAGATGATTTGAAAGGTGAGAGAAGTGGGACTCAAGAAGGTTTACTTTGGACAGAGACCTGTCACACACATTATGTTTCCAAGCTTAAATTCTTACTGAAAGATATTTGCATAGAAATCAAGTAGGGTAGGAAACACCTAATCTGTTATGCATATCAATCGATCTTCCCTCTTCCTTCCCTCCCTTATTCTCTCCTTTTCTTCCTTTCTTGTTCCAGGTTTCAATAGGGTAGAACTTGGAACTTCTCCAGTATGATTTGAAAACAAACCACTTTTTGCTCAGTGATCATGAATTTCACATGGTGACCGCAAGATCCAGGAGCAGATCCCTGCTTTGACTACTTCAGGTCAAGCTCTTGAGCCTGGATCATCTATCTCTGGTAGAAACCATGTGGTCCAAGGGGTCTCATTCTTCCAATCCATTTTTCTATTCCTCTTTCAATTTCTGAGGATTTTTTCCTGACTCAGATTTTCTCACAACTGATATAGTTTCATGGAAAGATTAACTTCAGCAGGTCAGCATTTTCCATAAACTATAAAATAAGTAGTGTCCGATAATTTTTCTCTACCTCTGTATGTGTTTCTCTGAAATCCCATCTTGGATAATAGGTATTCTCCCTGTGATTCTTTGGAGAGAAGCTTTGTGCTTACTTCATGTAGTTAGTTGGGGTATGGAAGCAGAATTTTGCCCATGCAGCTGAGTGGAAAGGAAGTTTTCAGCAAAGTACTTGCTCCTCTCGAATAATATTGCTACAGTTCAGAATTAACAGTGTCTCTGCTAACTAACTGGTTAAGCTCCAAAATTTGTTCTTTCTCATCAGACTTAAACACTGCCATAAGGAAACATCCCTTCTTTTCTTCTGCCTGCAAATGCCCTGCAGAAAGGTGAGGTAGCAATAAATGTTGAATATAAGGGTGAAAATAAGTTTTTTTTTTTTTTTTTGATGGACAGGCTGACAAGAGGCAGGGGCAGTGTCAGAAGAGGAAGAAGGGCAGGAAATCTGGTAAGGACACCAAATCCTTGAGATTGTATTCATGCAGTTCCGAGCAGGATTTACCTAATAGTACAGGAAATGTATTATCTAGAATCCCATTTATTGCACATACCAAAGTGAAGTTGCGTCAGTTATGAAATTTCCCATACCACTATCCTGTACTCATTCAGAATAGCAATGACTTCAGCCATGTCTTAAGAAATAGCCACCGCAACATTTAAAAACTGGCAGAAGATTTTTGAAGTCTACTTTCACAGTGGCAAATTTAAAGGGGAACTGGATTACTTCAAAACGTGCTAACCCTTCAATCTGTATTACAGCCACTGGAGCACTGAGCAAGCTGGAGAATAAAAACAGTTTTCAAGCTTTTGTTTTAAAGGGTGCTCTAATGCCTGGCCACAGCTTTAGTTGTGTTCTCCCAGTTATCAGTCCCCAGGAAATACCCATATAGATTGTTACTCAGTTCTGTATCCCAGTTACGTAGCTTGCTAAACCTTTTACTACAGAAAAAAAAAAAAAAAATATATGCTCTAAGTTTCAGTTCCTACAGTTGGCACTTTATCAACCCATCCTCATAAGATAAAAAGATAGAGGGTGTGATACAAAAATAAGTTTTCTACTGTTTATTTACACCACACTGTACAGTCTTTTGTTTTAAGGAATTAAAAGGTTAAGCAATATATTTAATACATAAGGAAATAACTTATTTGACTGAGCTCCCTTGAAATATGATAGATGGCAATTAGGTGTATTCTAGCCTACAGGACGATATGTTCTATTCATTCTCTACCAAACAAACTCAAGAGTTGAAAAGATATGAAAGAATACATTTCGCAAAGCTAGCACAATCCTATGTGAAGCTAGTCTTTTCTAACAGCCTAAAAATGTTATCCAAATTGCCTAAGGTAAAAAATGAATATAAAGGGAGAATGCACATTATGTTTCACTAAAGAGAATAAATGTTAATTTAATTAAATAAAAAGGCTTCATAGTGCTTTCAAAGTAACCACAAACGTAAACACGTTTAATCCCTGGGAAAGTGTCTATTATAGTGGATGGTACATCTCAGCTAGTGAACCTGCAATGGAAACATGACTGGAGCCCTCACATGGAAGCAATACTGGCCCAAATCCTTCTTTGCAAAGTAAGACTTGTTTTGACCCCCGCTTCTGGAGTTTAAAATGACTGCACCCATGTCTCTGCCATGACCATGGCATACTGCAATTGTAATGCTCGACAGGATCAAAGTCTCTTCTTAGTTATATAAAGCAATACCCAGGCTTTTAAAAGTTATTTTGAATTAGCCCTTATGTATCTGAAAGCCAAATATGACCATATATCTGTAACACAGTAATGATATTTTTTTATGTCGCAGAGCCAAAATAATACCCACTGGTTCTAGAAACCTAGTAAATGTCCTTCAAATTATATTCCAGTTTAGCAAAAATGATCCAATAAAACTTGGGTTAAATGTATGCCTGTGCAGTGAGCCAACATAATCCATTTAAGTTCCATTAAATATTCAAATGCAGTGTGAAAAGAAATTATACCTTTACTTAATGTGCCCTCTATGTAGGGATTTAAATGAGAATTGCTAAGGCAAACCAATAGAGGAAACATAAACTTGACTTGGACATCAGACACAATTTTTTCTTTGTTCTCGCTTTCCTTTCTTTTCCAAAATATTTTACAGTGATTAGCAAGGACTAGATTTCATTATCTTTACCACTGCTATCTCTAATTTTGTGGGTACTACTGATTCACTCAACTGTAGAAAATAAGTATTCCACAAGGCGCTCTGTACACCTCTAGAGTCATAAATGTAACACTACGCCCCTCTACAACCTTGCAGAAAGCCTTCAAAGAAGAGGGTGAAAGTGCGTGTGGACTTGTCTATGCACACACATGTGAACACATACATGAGTGAACAATGCTTGTTCCCATTGTCATAGCAGGCTACAAGACAAAGACTTATATTTCCATCACTTCTTTAAGTTAAATCAGGGAAGTCATATGTGTCTATGGCATCTTAGGATCAAATACATCCTGGATGAAGAAAAAAATATTAATTTAAAATGTTTGAGAATTAAACCAATAAAACTGAAAGCTGACAACTAAAAAGGCTCTTTAGAAAAAAACCCAAACATTAAGAGTTAATTAGTAAAAAAACATATTGAAATTTCTAGGACCTTCTGAAATGCAAACAATGAAAGGCAGTTGTATATGACCTTCAGCACTTTCCCTCACACACAGACATGTATCATTTCACTAATGTCCCTTGACTACTATTAAAAGTAAACAGTTTTCAAAATGAATGCAGACCTTATCTGGTGGACAGAAAAATGTCATTACTGATTTCTGCATTCTATAGCTTACAATGGGCATCTTATGCAGAAGGACTTTAAAGGGTAGTGGACAGATCCCTTTTGTACCCTCAATAAATCTGCTCCTGGTTATCCAACAGCGCATGGGGCTATCAAATATACATTCTTTCTAATGCCTTTACTTTCTAATGGAATAGAATCGTTTGGGTTGGAAAAGACCCTTAAAATCATAAAGTACAACCGTTAACAAAACACTACCAAGTCCACCACTAAATCGTGTCCCTAAGCGCCATGTCTACATGTCTTTTAAATGCCTCTAGGGACAGTGACTCAACCACTTCCCTGGACAGCCTGTTCCAATTCTTGCCAATCCTTTCAGTGAAGAAATTTTTTCCTAGTATCCCGTCTAAACCTCCCCTGATGCAACTTGAGTCCGTTTCCTCTCATCATATCACTTGTAACATGGGAGAAGAGACCAACACCCACCTCACTGCAACCTCCTTTCACATAGTTCTAGAGAGCAATAAGGTCTCCCCTCAGCCTCCTTTTCTCCAGATTGAACAACCACAGTTCCCTCAGCCACTCCTCATAAGTCTTGTTCTCTAGACTCCTCACCAGCTTCATTGCTCTTCTCTGGACCCGCTCCAGCACCTCAATGTCTTTCCTGTAGCGAGGGGCCCAAAACTGGACACAGTACTCCAGGTGGGGCCTCACCAGTGCCGAGTACAGGGGGATGATCACTTCCCTAGTCCTGCTCACCACACTATTCCTGATACAAACCAGGATGCTGTTGGCCTTCTTGGCCACCTGGGCACACTGCTGGCTCACATTCATCCGGCAGTCAACTAACACGCCCAGGTGCTTTTCCACCAGGCAGCTTTCCATCCACTCTTCCCCAAGCCTGTAGCGCTGCATGAGGTTGTTGTGACCCAAGTGCAGGACCCGGCACTTGGCCTTGTTAAACCTCATACCATTGGCCTCAGCCCATCGATCCAGCCTGTCCAGATCCCTCTGCAGAACCTTCCTACCCCCAAGCAGATCAACACTGCTACCAAACTTGGTGTCGACTGCAAACTTACTGAGGGTGCACTCAACCCCATCTTCCAGATCATTGCTAAAGATATTAAATGGAACTAGCCCCAATACTGAGCCCTGGGGAACACCACTGGTGATAAGCCACCAACTGGATTTAACTCCATTCACTGCAGCTCTGGGCTTGTCTATCCAGCCAGTTTTTTACCTGTCCAAACCATGAGCAGAGAGTCTCTCCAAAAGAATGCTGTAGGCAACAGTGTCAAAGGCTTTACTAAAATCAAGGTAAACAAGCCTTTCCCTCATCCACTAAGTGGGTCATCTTGTTATAGAAGGAGATCAGGTTAGTCAAGCAGGACCTGCTTTTCATAAACCTATGCTAACTGAACCTGATCACCTGGTGGTCCTGTACGTGCTGTGTGATGGCACTCAAGATGATCTGCTCCATAATGTGGTGTTTTGGACTCCCTCATTGTCATAAGTTGTGTCACAGACACATACTGGGGTACTTTTTCAGCACTACAGATAAACAGCAGTGAAAGTCTTTGCTTCCAAAAATTTCTCTGCTTTATCTTCTAGGCTCAAAATAGGCCACACCTTTTCACAGAAGATACTTGGCCGCTCAGTGATGTTCCATGCTCACTGAAAAGGCTGAAGCTCAGCAGTGGCAAACTTTTTCTAGGAACCAAGAAAACCGAGCAGGATGCTTTTCCATCATCCTAAATTTTGCATTTCATCATGCACTGAATGAAACATGACTGCTCCACCCTTCCCCTGAGACAGAGAACTAAATGCTTCGTTTTGTCAAGTTTGTTAATATGTCCATATAAATCAGAGTGGGTGCCGTCACCTTCAGGGAAGTATTTACTGTCCATTTCCTTTGAATTCTGACATTTTGCACACTGCAGCAAATGCAGTAAGGCATTATTAGTGGAAGGGGGAAATAGGCACAGTTTCCTGAGGACTTGAGAGAACTGAAGTGGTCTGAAGTCACTCTGAATTTAAAAAAAAATGTGAAAAGGGAAAGAAAAAAGGGGATGAAAAAAGGAAAATTATAAAAAAAAAAATTTATAAATTATAAAAAGAGGAGAAAGTGGGGAAAGGGAGATTAAGGTAGGGAAAGGGATGAAGGGTGATAAAAAGTGCGCAAAAGGGGTGAAAAGAAAAGGGTGAAAAGGAGAGAGGGGGAAGCAAGAAAGAGAAAAAAGAAGAAAAGTGGGAGGGGAAAGTAAAGGGAGAGGAGCGAAAAGCAAAGGAAGCAGAAAGACTGGGGAAGTGAACGCATCTTGATCCAGTCAAGATGAGATGTAGATCTGTACAGCTTCAGGCATCACCTGTTTTAATGTTTATGTTTATCTATTCGTAGATCCTAACTGCTCTTTTCTCTAGTGCACCAGTTTCTTATCCTTTTAAAATCAGTGCACATACTAACGCATTGCACTGTCTGAGAGTCAAAATGAAACATAAAGCCGTTTTCAGTCACCAAGGAAAGAGGAATCTTCCTGCTGCAAAAACAAGATGCCATTTTGATAGCAGAGCTTCTGCCTAGAATTCAAATAGCATGTAGGCACTTTCTTCATTTTTCCTCAGTCAACTAAGTATCGTGTGTAAATTTACCAGTGAAGGCCGGTCATTGGGAGGAGTCCTCATTTAGCCTTCCATGATGTTGAAGAAGAAATAATTTCTTTCATCACATATTTCTACAAAGTGTTGGCTTAGAATATGACCTGCCAGGAAGCTTAGAATTAATTCTGATTAGCCAAGCACAACTAATTGCAAGCAAGGAAATATCTCTGTATTTTTATTATATATTTATATTGTTAAATCTCACTTAAACTCTACCTTAAGCCTATTTTTTGAGATTCAAGTGTTGCATGAGCATCATTCTGATTTTCAGTACAGATATTAATTCCCTTCTCAGCCCTAGCAGTTCAATTCAGTGCACTTTAAATATATTATTTATAAAACGGTTTCCTTCATATATTTATGTTCATATACACATGCAAATGCACACACATTTATAACTTTAGCAAATAGCAAACATTAAAAGAAATATGCATTGATTAATTCTTAGGTGTGGCAACAAAGCAGAGTTTCAAGACCAATTAGTTGATGCAAAGACTAAGGCTTAAGAAGACAAAAGCAGAATCCAGAAGAGGTGTGGTGAACAGGAATAAATAAAATAATTCTCTCAGACTTTCATGTGGGTGGACCATGGCCAGAGGCACCCCATTTCCACCTCAAAAAAAAAAAAAAAAAGTCTCTTCTAAAAGGAAATAAATACCTTAACAGAAATCAAGACTCAGCATGTATCCATTGACCTAGCCATGAAAACTTTAGCAATAACATTGTTTAACAAGACTATCACATACTGGTTTTCTTTTTCTGTTAATAAAGTTTGATAAATTTTATTCAAATTATGCAACAGTTAAAAGAAGTTATGATTGACATTTCAAGAGAATTCTTCACAAATAGACCATATAAAGAAATGAGATGACAGGAAGGAGACAAGTAAGTGAGAATTGTACAACTAAGACCTAGGATTTACTATCTCCTGCTCCTACTAATTTTCTTTTGTTCAAAGTGTGGTGAACAGTGATCATACCAAAAATAAATGAAGCTAGCAACTGGCGTGTACGTCTGTGTTGAAATGGTCGTGGCAGCATTCAGTAGAGTACTATAATTCCCCATTGTTTTAAGAAGGCGTAAAATAATAGTGCAGACCTGGCATAATTATGACAACTGTGTTTTTTCAGTCAAGTATTAACTCTCAGGCTTTTCATAAGGTGCTTTTTTTTAATTATTATTTTTAACAGTGAGTAATCTCCCACACCACACAAATCCTCTGTCTCCATCATCTCTTTAGATCAAGATTTCTATTAGGACACAATTTATATTTAGCAATAGAGATGTATATAGTCACAGGTATCCATGAATGAACATGGGCAGACAAAGTTTTCCTCTACAATCATGCTTGCCTGGGCAAAGAACCTGAATGTAGTAGAGCTAAGTAAAATTCTCGTGCTACATGTTGCTTGAAAGTCGTTTTTTTTCAGCATAAAGAAGATGGCATGCATAGATAGATATTTTCAAACATACCCTCATTAAAACACCAAGAGTTGGTTGGACATGGTTTCCCTCCCCTCACTCACCATCTATTATCACAGCATTACCATAACCTAAAACCCAGCAGACTGAGGAGTACTGCTGGAAAATTCCCCTCCCCTTGAAGGTGTAGATTTCTCCCCCTGCCAAATAAAATAAAATAAAAAACCAAAAAAAAGCAGCTTCAGACCTCACCCTGTACGTCTGGATTGAGGATATTGGCAGATACTTCATAGTGATGCAGAGCACCAGTAGCCTGCTATTACATTCATAACAGCTGGAATTGCAGACCCTAATTTGGAGTAATAATATAATACCATAAAGGCAAATGCTTACTTGGGTTTGGTTACAGCACTTCAGCTTTCACAACATAAGACCCCACCCACACAGAGACAGTTTCATCTTACAGAAATGGGGATAAGCCCTATTACCTGTATAATTGTGTCTGTAGACATCTGCATGGCTTACATTTCCAGATTACGTTCTGGCCATAGTCCTTCTAGACGAAGCCCAGTCCCCTCCAAGGCTTAACTGTAACTTCAGCAACTTGCTTGTCAACTTAGACAGTCCACCTTCTTCTGAGATCAGTGCATTTCCTTGGTATCACTCCTTCTCTGTGGCCCCAAGCCCGTTTCAATATTTTACTTTGCTACCCTCCCTGATGGCCCTCCAGTACTAACTCATTCCTCAGTAACAGCGGACAGTACAGTCCTCCAGCGTGGGGACCATGTTTAATATGACAGAGCAAGCCCTTCCGATCTCACCATCACTTTCTTAACAAGGGGCCCTTTAGCACTTGAAAAACACCCTAACATTAAAAGCAAAAAAACAAATATCTTCCTTGAAATTTTAAGAGCTCGCTTAGTGGTGGTGACAGACGTCAGATTGACATGACTGGAGAAGAGAGTTTTCAGTGATGCATATGCAGGTTCTGGTTAGGCACTGATAGTCCTTTTTGCCTCCTCTGCCACCCCCCAGACCTCCCCTCATGAACAACATGGTGCTGAAGCCATCACCTGGAGAGACCACCTCAAAGAACAGTGTAATCCCCATGCCAAAGTAATGCTTGGGTTCCTAGCTGACACTGCCAAGAGAGGTGCCAGTCTTGATGGTCTTAGCAATATAGATACCTGCCACCCACTGAGACCCAGACTGAGAGACCATCAATTCATAAATTTATTCTATTTATTTTATGACATCACATCAATTAAACTTCTATTCCAAAACCTTACGTTGTAGCTGAAAATACCTCCAGGCAATACCTTCACATTTAAATTAAAAAAATATCTCACTTCATCTGGCTTCTTCTGTTCCTCCTTCCCCCTCATCGTAGCTCGGAAATGACATGCAACAGATGGAGGAGTATGGAAACAAACTTAAAATCACCATTTTAGACATTATCCCAGCAGGTGTGCACGTTTTACTTGCAATTTATGAGAAGTAGTAAATATTGCTAACTCAGCTCTGCCCATCTTGCCGCAAACTCTTTCTGACCAATTTATATGCAGCATCCTGTTGCCACTGGTGGCAGTGGACGTGGCTATCAGAACCCACTACAGCACACTGTAAAGAGCTAACACTTTCTAGTATTGCCTCCCAGTAAAGCTTTAAAATTGTCATAAAAGCTTTTATATGTTTGAATGTGTATTAGCAACCAGCAGAAAAAATCTCTTGGTAAAGTAATCGTTTGGGCCTCTTCCTGTTCAGATGCAAATCACTTGGCCTAAATAAGCAGCCTGACACTGCTGAATTTCATTACTCGTTTCCTGTCATTAACTTAGATGAGATTAATAAATAGAAACTGAAAGACAGTCACCAAATTCAGCTGTCCAGTGAAACTCATCCTCAAACAAAACTGTGAAGAGACCCTAGTCATTCACCATATCTATTATGGGGTCTTTTTTTTTTTCATTGTGTAGATGCTCAAGTATAGTGGGATTACTTTTCCTGATCTCTTTTCTTAACCCCGTTGGTCCCAGACAGTCATCTCAGTCTTATACCTGATAGGAAGTACTCCAAGGCACCAGACAGGTTTTGAAATAAATGAGAAGAGAATCCAGTCACACAGCAAAAGGGAGATAAATTGAGACCTCAATGAAACACGATAGTCACCCTGTCCTAATAAGGCCAGAGAGGAAAGACCTTAACAAGGAGAAGCACCAAGCAGCCTGCACAGTCTTTGAAGCTGTTTTCTCTGCAAGGGTATCCTATTCCACGTGCCCCACTGGTGCCCATTCTTCTGAAGTTCTGACCTGAAGCTGTCCCCCACATCACTATCTCCCCACTCTCCTCCACAAGATTAGACCGCTCGGTTAAGCAAAGTGAGCATGTGAGAAAAGCTGAAAGGGAAATAGAAATCAGACTGCAATTGACACTTTGCCCTGAACCTGATCCTGTAGTGCCTGAGCATGGTGAGACAGAGGAGACTGTTATTGTAGTGGGAGCTGGCACCAGCCTCTGTATGTAAGTTGCCTAATGCTTTCCATTATAAGATTATTGCAATCAATTTTTGAATAATGTTAACACCTCTATTGTTTGTCTTTGAAATCTGGCAGAAGCAGGGATTGCCTAAGGGCCAGTGTCATGCCTTTCACTCTACTGTTAATAAATTCAGATTTGGACAAGTAATAGAGGTGTTGAAAATCACCATTTTCTTTACTGTAATTTCCAGAACCTAGAGTTATTTTGGCAAGTAGCTAAAACCCCAAGAGATTTGATGCATCTACCTTCATGCTGCACCTACAACATGTCCATGAATGGCTATATCTTGGGCTGGTACAGACAAAATGGCTCTGCCAGTCCACCAAGGTGACTCAGTGTAATAGGCACGGGATTACAATGGCCAGTGTGGGGACAGGGTATGGTGGCAGCTACAACAGGAAACAGGAAAGAACAAGTCACTGGGATGAGAGATCCAGAACTGGGAGCAGCTGACTAAAAAAAGAGATTGAAATGAAAGGAAAAGGTAGGGTTATGGGCAAAAATGTGATGAAGACAATACTTTAAAGGAAAATTTACTCAAAGAAATAGAACTCACTGTACATCTCCCTCAAATGTCCTGTTCACACAGGACACCTTTTTTTAATGAACTGAATAACCTGTTTCTGTTTGATGACGCTCAATCGGAAATTGCTTGTGTTGTTATGCCTGGAGGTCAAATTTTATCAATGGAGAACGATAAATGACTGCTGGAGTAGAGCTTTTTTTTGTGTGTTTATTAATTAAAAGCCTGCGACTAATATGAAATTACATACACAATGATAGAAGGCCATTATTTCAGTTGCCATCTGAAGGCTTTCAAAGGTAGAGAAATGACAAATATATAATTGCCTTGTGTAAACCTATGTATTGCAAACCTTAATAACAGGAAAATATTTCTATTTTCTCAAAGGAACCCTGTGTCAACCTGGAAAACATGTTAGCTCCTAGTCACCCTGAGGAGGTGGCAACTTGAACCTAATGCACCAAATGAACTTGGACCTAATACACTAAATGCTGACAAAAAAAAAAAAAAAAAAAGAAAGAAAGAAAGAAAAAAAGGAAAATGGATTAAGGAAATACAGCATGTCTTTTGTCACAGTTCCCTTCATTGGTTTACATTTTTGTGCTTAAAGTTAGACCCCGTAGCAGCAACAGAGGTGATGGGAAGGGAGAGGGGAGCACAAGTTTACTAGATAGCAGTGAGGCGGTCACATACACTGATGGGAGGTGGAGGCAGTGGCAAACCCTCAGGGAATCGCGAACTAGCCACAACGCCTACGGTCAAGAAAATGGGAAGCAGGGTTGAAATCTGGTCTGCCCTGAACTAGTCAGAACTGCTGCTTTTAGCACAATTAGCCATGTAGCTGAGCATTCTAGCACAGCCCTGGGGACTCATATCCACCTTCAGCCTAGCCTACATGCAGTTTTCTAGCCTTTGTCTTCCCAACGCCCGAACAAGCACTGCGGTTGTGCTTAGAGTGCTCCCAGGGCCAGCAGTCTGGCACACACTGCTTGTCTGCTACTGTCTTCAAAACTTGGGAGCTCCAGCACTTCAACTGTATGTTTCCAACTGCAGAGTCAGTTATGGAGTTGTTATACCAGAAGTTATAGTAATTGAGTGCTACATCTGGCTTAGTTAAGACTTCTAGATATGATGATAGCCTGCAGTAAGATTTTGCAGTTGTTCAGCAGGGGTTGAACACAAAGCATTCCAACCAGGCAGAAGTAACAGTGGCCTGCTTTGGCAGGGGCGGGGGAAACTCTATTCCTATGGTTTCCATGTCATCTCTAGACCCATTTTTATAAAAATCCCAAACTCAGCATGCTGTATAAGCACATATTCAAAAAAATATTGCAAGGCCTTCTGAATTTCATCCATCTACCTAACAAAAGGGAAGAATTCTGCAAAGAAGAGCGTGGAAACTAAGAATTCCCATTCTGGCTGAGGCTATTAGGATTACCTCTGGGATTACTGTTTACTCCTTTCCCAGCAATGCTTACATATTATTATTTCAAGGCCATTTTCCAAACTTTTTTCCCAAGGGGGCATATTAATATAACCTTCCTGAACTATTCTTTAAGTCAGTACATGCCAAACAAAGGCTGCACAAAGATTTGACCATGTAGAGGTAAGCTCTTTTGCTATATAAAGTTGCACAGCATTTGTAAGTAGACTAGGAGAAGATAATGTTCATGTCCCATTCAAACTTCTCTTAAGGTATTGTGTTTTAATTGCACTGCAGCTTTTGCTGGGTGTTATATACATATATGTAAAATAAATATATTCTTTTTCTGTGTGTATTTTCTTTAAGTATTGCTGAGTACCGCCATGCAGCATTGAAATAATTTTCTATTCCATCCCATTTTAGAAATGGGTGAAGTTGTAGTATCTGAGACAGAGTCATCAAAGCTAATGGAAGTAATTCCTTGGAATTTAAATCACAATCGTGTTAAGATTTGCAAGTCATATCTTAAGTCTGCACAGTATTTTGAAAGTTTCTGGAAGAAGGGTGTTCTGGAAAGAGGAAAAATCATTGTAAGGTGTAACTTTTCCTACAGGATAAATTATTCTTCAAGAATAGAATATATAACATAACTCTTATAGACTTGTGTACAAAAAAATAAAAGAAACCCCAAACCCACCAAATCCAAATCCAAAAGAAACAATTTGTTAAAATACACATTAATCATAGTTTCACAAAACAACAAAACAGTTGTTTTTATAATTTCAAATTAATTCTTTCCGTTTGGCAGGCAGAGCATAGTGTGAGAACTGAATCAATTATGACATGGAAATAATACTCAAGAAAATATATTTAACTTTAGGGAAAAGGTTTGTTCATCTCTTCATTAAATGTAGAATGATTAATACTTCAGCTATTGTTTTAATACCTAAAGGGCAACAACTACTATTTTCCCATTAAACGTTACCACTGACTCAGCGTGCGGTTATATGAGGTGTTCCTCTTTGGCTGTGTCAACTGAAAGGGGAGCCTATTGCAATTGCAGTGCAACTCTGAAGTCAACAGAAAGAGGCACGTAGGCAGAATTTGATGATGAAGATAAAAGTCTTTTTTTTTTTCCTGTTAGTCTACCTAGCTTTTAAATGGCATTTTTGTTTTAAGATTTTATTATTTAATCATACATTATAGTCACACCTGTTAATCTTCTCGCGCACCGGTACTACGCACTGCTAGGTGTGTGGTATACTGGGAGAAACCAGGAAAACTTCACAATGGATGCTTTCTAGGTGCAGACGTGCAGTTTACATAAGTAGGGTTTAGCATTTTGGGTAGTAAAACTAAAGTTCATTTTAAGTGGATTTACTGAGAGAAAGGAGAGAAGGGGAAAGAACTTTCAGCTCCCTCCAGTACACATTGGTTGGTGTGGTAAATGTTTCCCTACCACAAGATGCAGTCCCAGACATGAGGTTTCATAACCTCTTGCCAACCCTTTCTCCCTAACCAGATCAGTCCTGAGTCCTCTCCTTCTACACACATTTTTAATCTTGGCTTTTCAGTTGCTTAAAATTTTCCCAAACCAATTGACTTTGGGATGAAGCACCCTGTGCCCACTTTCTACCAGAAGTCGGTTTCTTTTTTAGTCTGAGCAAATCTCATTTATGAATAGCTGCACTCTCAACTCACATGCTTCCCATATGTTCAAAGTCTTGCATTCACATAACTAAAAATCACAACCAGAGCTGTAACTTCTGCATGTGGATACATGTAGAGTTCCTGCATCTCCTACTGACATGAATAATGCTATCAAATAAAGCTACAAATTTCTTGGGACAACTGAAGTAAAATGTTGTAACTGATATCCACCCTAATGAGCCAGAAGCTAGGAACAAAAGAATACCCTAAATTAGGGGGGGGTGGGGGTGGGGGAGGAACCAAACCCAAACCTAAAGAGAGACAGTCCAGGACTGTAAGGCACTCGGCACCAAACCACAACTCTCTTGAGCAATATGTGAATTTATGTCAGGTTCTGCAAAGTGGAGTTTCACATGAACATAAACACTATACCCCAGTTGTTTAACTCCAAGAGGGTCTCCCTAGATGGAAGAGCTTCCTATTACTCCCCAGACTTACTGCTGTTTACAAATAGATAGGTCTACATATACATACATAAATAATGTATATATCAAGTATAGGAATATGTGCACATATGCATATGTATACTATAAACATGTGAAATACATATTAAACATATTTTTTGTATTATATATAAAGCACAGCCTATCTAGACACATGTGTATATATATGTATGTCTGAATAATCACATTTTCTTTTTTTATATATTGGTCCCATAAATTCATAGGATTAGGACTGAGCGACCTGAAGTATAGCACTTCATTCTGTGCCCAGTTCTCTCTGTGTTAAGTGGGCTCCTCAAGAAAGTTGAGCTTTTACCCAGCAAGAGACAGCTTAAAATGCTGAACATGGCTTTTTTTCTCTAGCCAGACCACAAAACCCTTTCTCAAGAAAGAATGACCTCATATCTTATTAACCCGAGCACAAAATGAATGAGCTCACACACACACCAGCATTCACGCCCACATACACACATACTTGCACACATACACACATGCAACCAAACAGACAAGCAAAAGCTGAGATACAGACTTTTAGGAACAAGACTTCCAAGGAAGGTAACTATATATGGGTTTTGGAATCTAAGTTTTTTCTAAAGGTAGTGCCACATGATGGTTCTTCAAGAGCTTTGAAAATTACATAAAGAATTTACAGACTTATTTTATATTTCGGGGGGGGTTCCGTGTCTTATTTGAATCTAACAGACAAATAAACAACAACAAAAAATGCATATTTGGCATCTCTTTGGGTTGCTTAGAGGGGAAAAGCAATTTGACATTTTCTTTACAAATACTCCAGTAGGACAGAATATGAAGTAACCACTCAGGACAAGAAACACTGAAGCTGCGTATGTAATTGGCCACTACTGTGGAAATTAAATACTATAAATGTGTGAGGGAAAAGCAACCTGAGTTCTGCATATTCATACATGGGTGTTTGTACACTTCTGAGTTTCATAATTATGATTGTCTTTTGTTGATAATGAAACAGTAGAAGTGGAGAAGATACAGAGCATAACTATTCCGAGAAAAACAACTTGAATTAAGGAAAGGCTTGCACAGGAAGAGAAACACAGTGGACTACAGCTTCCCCCCTGGAAAAAGAGATGACAGGGGAGAAATATAATAGGGTCTACAAAATTATGAATGGCAAAGAGAAGATGAGCAGAAAATGACTATTCCCTATTTCTCATAACACAAAAAATTAGGGAGAATTCAGTTCCCTCCGCATTAAAAACAAACAAAAGGAAGTACTTTTTCGCACAACATAATAATTAAACTGTGGAAGTCCGCCACAGGATGTTGTGGAGGCCAGCACTGAAACCGAGGTCAGAAAAGGTTTTAGTAAAACTTGGGAAGAACAAGTCTATTGGTGGTTATTCAAAATGATGGTACAAATGCATCCTCCAGTCACCCTCTAAATCAGTGATTACTGAGAGACAGGAGAACTTAACTGGAGATGATTCACTTTATATCGGCCTGTGTGTCTGCAACTGGCCCCTGCTACAGGCAATCCAATGGGCTAGCTGCACCTTGATTCTGACCTAATATGGTTATTCTTAGCCTCTCAGAAACCTTTAGATATCAAGGTCTGTATAAGTGTAGGTCCTATGAAATAATATGCATAAGCAGAGAACTATGACATTTTCCTTTAATTTTCATTGCAATGTAATATCCTCAAATTGATGAAGAGATGAAACCATCGTACGTATTACCATGAATCAGCAAAAGAATTCCCAATATATGATAGGGGTTCATTTTCCCCTTAATCTCCATGTAGTTTCACAGTGTCCTTACTTTTGATATGTGTGCATGTTTCAACGCGTGAATGCAGGTTTAAAAATGACTAGTTGCAGGCGTATGCTTAGGTTGGTTTGTATCATTGATTTCATAACTGTAACATCACCAAAGAGTTGGCTTCTTTATAAAATTAACAAATATACAGTATAGATTGATGCAGGGCATTGTGTGACCTTAATGTTCATTGAAGAGGCTAATGCTGTCTGAGGCCAGGCATGCACTAGAATTTTTCCATGTAGCCCCTCAAAGCCTGTCGGTCCTGACATAGGTTCTAGCCCTCTTCGTATTTTAGGCCCTGTTGTGCTTGGTTCTGAACCAGAAAAGCTCAGCAGCCTGTCCTTAGCTTAAGCACTTTGGTAGTCTCTGTGAAGTCAGTTTGGCTATTTGTTACTTCCTGCGTGCTTTGTTTTCTCATAGGTCTCATGCACAAATCTGGCTTTCAGCACACTTTCTGTTCCATTTCTCTGGACTACTTCAAAGTACGGATTTTGTAGCAGCTGTATCTTTATTATTCATTAGGTATCAAGATGAAGAAACCAAACTCATGTCAACTTATTCAGGATGTTAGCCCAAGTCTCATGAGATAAAAAGTCAGTCAGGGCATAACTAAAAGGACACTGTCCCAAATTCATAATTTATTCCTAACAAATCCTACAGCAGCTTTCTTAGGATTGCCATAAATTTTCAAGGACCAACATTACTTCTGGAGTGCAGACTACCTAAGCAAGGATCTTATATGAGAACCAGGAGGGATAAGTGGTAATTTTAAAATTGGTTTCCTTTCAACTTCTGCAAGCATGTTATTCTGTTTACGTTCTTTCCTTTTGCATTGTTATGTGAGATGTTAGTGAGTTTTCTGCCAGCATGTTGTCCATAGTAGCTGCTCATATTTAAAGCATGTCACACTCCTGACATGTTGGGAAGTATCACAGCCCAGTATAATATTTGGCTTTCAAATTTTTGTTTTGCAACAAGAGGACCAACAGTCTAGATCGGCAAAAGCAACTTTGGTTATTAGAGTTCGGACATGAACTTGGCTCACTAACACCAGAGAAATACAAGAGCCTCCTTTCATGCTCTTAATGAAATCATTAATTATGTCAGCAGCTCAAACGATACATCTCCAAACACTTTACATTACTTTGCAAACGGGTAGTCACATAGAAGTCTTAGAAAAAATACTCTTCAATTCTAAATTCATAAATTCTAATCATAAATAGATTTCTGGTTGCAGGGATTTGTACAGTCATTTTCTCTCATCCTCTTATTCTGCCATGCAGTGACTGAAGATTGTTATTGCTTGTTAAAAAAGAGTAAACTGAAAATATATCTATATATCGTTGCCTTGTTGCAACCTGAATGAATTTCCTGAGCCTGAAAATTTGTCATGTTTCTGATTAGCAAGGAAACCGTGTCAATAGATTTCTTTATTTTTAGCTAGGCGTTTACTGTGCATGTGACCCTTGCTATATTTCCTATCAGTACTAAATAGCCTGTTTTGATTAAATAACCAACCTGTTGATAATACTATAAATAATAATTACATGATTTGTCTTTCTTAAGTATGCATAGCTTCATCTTTTAAAACAGCCTCCATTACAGAAATGAGCTTTTATATATGATAAATAAAAACAGATTTCAGCTGTCAAAATCAGAAGCAGTGTTGGGGAAAACTCTTTCTAATCACAGAGCTAGAATAATGCTGTCTGTGCTTTCTGCTGTACTACACTCAGGGAGACAGACAACTTGTGAAGTAAATCAAGGACCAACATTCAGATTGCTTTTGTTAATCTTTCACATAAAATATATGATCTAATGCTCTATTCCAAGCAGGCCAACTCTACTGTTACTGTTTGCTTCAGTAAACAGCCAGTCTTTGCCTTACCCACATCACTGAAAGATGGAGTTTATCTGCTCTGTGATGGCATAAAAAGAATGAAAATATATAGTAGCATGACAAATAAAGCAAAATAAACATGATGATATAAATAAATCAAAATTAATACATTTTCTTACAAAGTCTGTCATTATGTTTATGGCCGAGCACTGTATTCACGTGCCTTGTCACAACATAATGAAACTTATAATGAAAGTTCTGCAAAAGAGACTGGAATAAAACCCCAGTATTTCTTCACACAGCAGTGTTGTCATGGAATTCTGTAAGTGGAACTTTCAGACTTAAAAGCGTGATTCCTTAATTTATAAAGTGCTTCCAGCAAGACCCTGGAAATAATGACAGAAATGCAGGAAAATTTCAGGTATGTCCCCTGGCCAATATTCTTAGGGACCCTTCCAGTACAGAGGATAAATTAAGCAATCAGCTATAACTGGGATTTGGGAGGTCAGTGAACTGGCCATCTTGGTTTGGTTCTTTGGAGCAACTTGAAAGACTCAGTATCTTCCATAAGAATTACTTAAGGAGGTAAAGTGAACCTTAAGATGTTTCTAAACCAGCTATGATAGCTGGGGGGTATAATGAAACTACACAAAAATAAATGAGGACAGAAAAGCTTGGGGATCAGGGTATAAACCAACTGTAAGAGGCAAACTTATTACAAGAGTGAGACATCCACAAAGGACAATGATGGACCTGAGGAATTTTCAAAAAGAGAGAAAAGACATACTTTTCACACTAAGCTAAAAGTTCAGGAACAGGAAAACAGAAAAGTGCTGTGTTGTAACACAACTGAAGTTGATTGAAGTTCCTTATAAGAATTACGCTATACAAGCAAAATTACATACCTGTGAACTTTGCACTTGGCAAAATATTCCTGTCCTACACTAATGGGACGAAAGAAGACAGAGAAAGCCACAGCATTACTTTAAACACACTGTAGTTATTCCTGTCTTTAAACAACCCATACTTGACAACATTCCCATTTTTTTTCTCCCCTCAAATGTGGAGACATGCCTTTTGCAACACCCCCCCCAAATCCTTCTCACTAATACTATTCACAGCTGTCTCTAGTTTGACTTCTAGCCTCTTTTGACTAATGCAGCTCTCAGATAAGTTTCCAACCTCTTTCAATTGGCTAAGTCCCAAATCTCCTCCTCTATCCACATCCTCATAAACTGTTCAATTTTTCTGTTCAGAAACACCCTGTTTAAATTCCACGTTGCACTGGGCATTGTGTTTCATTATGGTTCTTTACTTGGTCATTTAGAACCTTATCCAGATGGTCTTTCCTCTTTTTCCCTCTCCCCTTTCTTTGGGCTTTACACTGTGCTGTCATTGAACCCTTCCTTTATGATTATTATATGTTTGCATTACCATAACAGCTAAGAGCTGAACTATGGACCGAGACCCACAGCATGAGGCCTCCCTAAACACAGAACCTTTATTCACTCTCAAACTGTTTTTTGGATGATGACACATTAAATTACCTCCATCCAGTTCCATTCTTTATTCCATCTCTCATTTGTATAGTCTTGAGCTTAAGCTAATCAAGGTTAAGATCTCAGCAGAGCTCTTCTCCAAACCCATACTCTTTTTTTACTATTTCTCCCTGTTGATAAGAGTCTTATCAAACATGCAGTCCCTTGGGTCCATGGTTATGGATTTTTATTTGGCGGGGGGGTAGTTTGAGGCATTTTGATGCTTCCAACACTTGGCTTATACTCAAATATTTTCCTCTTTCAATATCTCTAGAATGTACCCTGAATACAAAAACTTTCACCTGGGTGCTTTACCTTCTGCATCTTAACCCTCAGCCATTGCAAGCTGTTCACCACTTGGTCCACTCAAAGAATTGCCCAAATCATCCTCTATGGTAGTTATTTCAGTCCTACAATCTGTACCATTCATGGCCTTCTGCTACCTACCCCCCTCTAAAATGACAAAAAAACTCTCCACCTTTTATCCCTCCCTCTAAATCCTTTCACAACTGAACTGCACCTTACCTGGATGTTCATTTCTTGCAGCATTGCCATCTTCGCTAGCACCACCAGCTTTCCCTGCCTGTTCATCCACTTCTACCCCGCACCCCTCTGTGCTTTGCCTCCTTTTGTCCCTTACGCCATTAAGCCACATCCTTACACACCTTTAAATTCTGCCTGACGCTTTACTTCTGCCGTGATGTTTGGCACTTACTCCCTTATAGACAGTGGGCTGGACTGATACAAAGCTAACTGAAATGGATTTGGGTTTATTGTTATCCCATTTGTCCTCTCCCTATTTGCTTGGTTTGTTTCCCTGTTGCAGCTTGTGCTTAAAATGGGTTGTTAAGCAGAATCTATTTTTGGTACCACAGAACGATATAGCACCAAATACAACAGAGCCCTTATGCTCATTTGCAGTCTGTAGATACTATCTACCGTGCAAAAGCTCTGTAGAACATACATGGGATCTCGGAGGCCCCCATGCTTGGCAAATCTTAACAAGACTGTCTTAGTTCAGCTTTTATGTGTTTTTGGAAAAAGGTGCCTAAAATTTAACAAAGACACTGTTTTATGCATTCTTACATACATGTTTTTTCTTTTTTTTCCAGTAAATGTATTTTGAGATATAACAAGTAAACATCTTGCACAAGCCTGGGCCTGAAGCTGAGCACCTGCAACTTAAATAAGATCATCATTGTTTGAGTAGGGTTTAAATAATTTAGTACAAATTGGCTTTCCTATAGGTGTTGACAAGCATATCATCACTACTTACTAATGAGTACAGGATTCCAGAGGACTGCACAGATATCACACTCCTCCTCAGACTGCGCATGTGTCCCTCGAGTCAAAGTATTTCATAAACAAGCACCTGGAGACCTTGATTAAAAAACACCTGCTCTGAAGCTGTTGGGAGGACAGATTGCACAGCGTGCAGATGGCCTCCACAGCATGGGTTGCTGATATTTCTGATATCCATAGTCACTGGAAATAAAGTTTTTTTCCCTTCCTCCCCACACCGACCCAACCCTTTATGCTGGCTGCACAGTGGTTGGTTTCATGAAAGGAGTTTATGACCATGTCCTCAAAGAAGTGGTTGAGGGAGAGTCTGCCATGGTCTGACAGTAAGTGCAGCCATAGAAATGATGAGTATAACAAACCCTGCCTTTGTGACAGGCCAGGCTGTTGTTATCACTGATTACCTTTTGGCCTGATATTGCAAAAATTGTGATATTTGGTGAAAAGAGGATAAAGGCATCTCAGAGGTAATAAGTGATAAGCAACCATCTGATAAGCCTCACCACCTGTTGCACAATTTTTCCCTATTCATGCCTGTGACTCCATGGATTGTTAACAAAAAAACATAAAGATTTAATCAGGTCTGACATTCCCCCCTGGGTCCTGCAAGCTCCTTCTCTCCATACAAATGGGATAGCTCAATTTTAACATCAGTTTTTCTGTTCTACTGGTCCTGGCACAAGGTTCTTGTAGGAGTTTTAGTGCTGTGCTTTCAAAGATGGAAAATAATAAAGCAAGGAAGGGCTCTGTCAGGTCTGGGCACGTGTGAAGAATTTCTGCAATGACTAGGGTCTAAGAGGGTCTCTGAAAAGGACTGAAATAGCCACATGCCCTTCTTTGTGGGAAGCCCAGGAGCCTTCTCTATCTGTGTGTATTAATAATTTCAAAACAGACAATTGACTCAGGGCTGGAAGCAAGAAGTTTGTCACATTTCCATGCTCAGCTGCTGGCCCTTCCCAAAAGGCAATATCAAGCAGACACCTTTTGGTTACCTTAGGCATGCTTGTTATACTTCAGGGGCAAGGCTTATTCAAGAGAGTCCAGTTAGCTGGACAGCAAGTCCAATACTCTGACAGGACAAAGATAGGAAAACGTCTTAAAGATTTTGTTTCTAATCTGGTATTCTGCAAAGCAAATGAGAAATTTAAATATTTCCAATAAAATAGAAGCCAAGCCCTTGCTGCTATTCTGATCTACAGGTTGAAATGATGTATACAGCCTCCTTTTGTCAGGGCTGTGTATTACAATCTTGGATGTCAGTCCTGCCAACATAGCAACCTACAGATCCTTCCTAGAGCTGTCCTCAGCCAGCACTAAGTATAGCTTGCTTTGTTTTCACATGTGCTATGACTACAGAGGCCACCCCTGAGTCATACGGGCTGCTCTTAGAAAACTCCAATGTGTCATTCCCTCATTTGCCAGCTTGAGAACCTGTATAAGATACAAGTCATCTCAAGGGCTTGGAAGGTAGAGTTGTTTCAATAAGGGCAGCAGAACCCAGGAACTCTGACTGTCAATGTCCAGTCCTGCTCAGACCCAAAACTCAAACTACTTCTTGATTTTTAGCAGAAAATTAGACCTTGCCACCTTGGCTTGCTAAAGCCAAATATTGTTTTATTGACTTTTTGCCACCTTTATACTTCCATCTCCCACAGCCACTGAAATTGCTTCAAGCCTTTTATAGAGATAAAATAGTCAATATTCCTAAGAAACAAAGATCAGCTTTTAGACCAATTTGGAGGGCACCAGTGGTCACACCAAACACACAGATTATTGTTTCTGGTTTTAAAATAGATGAAAACTGGAGATGAAGGAGCAATTAACTTAACCTCAGTGTAAAACAAGGTGTTAGAATGATGTAAGGAGCAGTTTAATCAACTTGGGACAAACAAATAACAACTAATATATAACTTTTGTAGTTGACCCTTATTTATTCCTTCAGGTTAATTGAATTCCATATTTCATAAACCAGTAAATTTAGACCCCTAACCTGCAAGGGTTAATTGAAGCTCCTCTAAAAATGTGCTTGCTCCAAGCTGATTATGCAGCGTGTCATGGGCAACTCTACAAGCTACATTTCACTGTGCATAGCCTGTTTAAAGCAAGTCAGGTGGTCATTATACTTTGCTGATTACAGCTTGGGCTTCACACCCTATGGGACATCAGGCTGACCACCATCCAAATTAAGAGAATGAAGAGAATCAGTTTGGCTTGAGTGAGAGCTGGACCAGATCCCATGACTTCTGGGAAAAGTTTAAAGATGCAGTTTGTTCAGTTCAGTTCAGTTCCATATCCACTGAATTAGGAATATGAAAATGGATAATTAATGTGATATGAAAGGAGGTTACAAAAATAATTAGATTAATAAAAAATAAAATGCATAAAACAAAGATATGTATTTAAGAAATGGTAGCAAATGAAGGCTATGCTCATGGTAGAGCATGTTACGGTTCCTTGCTGTCCAGATTCATAGGCATGATTTCAAGCTTCATACAAACAAGTTATTTCCATGAGCCCAGGTGTGAAAAGGCAGCCTGCCTTCTGAGCTAGGAAGTCAAGTGAGGCTAGATGAGATCCTAGATGCAACTTTCTCTTGTGTTCCATTTGCTAAAGAAATAGAAAAAAAAAAAAAATCAAACAGAACTATATCTAAGGAAAGCATACCTTAACCATACTAGTCCTGTGTGCCCATGGGGATGGACAGAGTCCTCTTTTTTTCAAAGTAATCTGCAAACCTAAAGCTAAAGAAAGCATGCCTTAACCACACTAGCCCAGTGAAGAAGGAGACTCCTTATTTTTTCCTAGCACACCACTTATTTTCACAAATTGCAATTCCCTTCCATTGTTGTGTGATGGCAGTCTGGACTTCTCCTTGTTTAATCAAAAATCCCAGGCTGCTCAGCATAACTGTTAGATGGGAATTTTTCCTTAACTAAACATTCATTTTTCACCCATTGGAAAATACAAATTCATCACAAATGTCATTGGAAAGGGCTTTAGGTCTCAGATGAAACTGAGAGAAGCCAACAGTCCAGGGATTAGGGCTCTGAATCAGAGAAGGGAAGGACTTGAACTCTGGTCCCACATCCCAGATGAGTACAGTAACAACTAAGCTATTCCAAGACAGGAGGTGAGTCTGTCTCCTCTCAGAAAAACGTCTAAAGGGCTGGATTTTGTTCCAACATAGCACAAAAACAAATCGCAATCCTTCTACCCCCACCCCCCTCCTTTAAATTGAATTCTTGTTCTCCAGCCAGCCCAGCTTGGTAATGGTTTTGTGTAAGTTAAATAGACCAGACATGTTTGTTCCTGTTGGTACTTAATAGATATTCAGTCACAAAAATGTGGCAAATGAAACAGCCCAATCTATATTAAGAGACATTTAAAGATGAAGTCAAGACCAGACCTAGACGGGGCAGCTTAACAGCTTAAGGTTCCAGAGGACTAAATGAAAATACATGCGTCATTGAAAGCATGGTTAGTATTGGCATTTCAAGCACTATGAACACTTGGAGTGGGTACGTTTGCTAAGTCTCCCTTCAACAGGGGTCTGCAATAGCTGCCTCTTTCTTTGGGGTTGACCACACCCCACAGCTTAGGATTCAAGTATGAGTGCATTTATGAGTAGAAACAGCGCTCATCGGCTGGGTGGATCGCTGCACCTTAAAGGCAAGGGTCAGGGAGACGGTAACGCGGGACGTGTCGGCCTGCGACCTCACTCCTCACCCAGCCGGGGCCGGGACCGGGACCGGGGCCGGAGCCGGTGCCGGTGCCGGGGCGGGCGGCGGGGGCTGCCCGGGGCGGACGGAACGGAGCGGAGCGGAGCGGAGCGGGGCGGGCGGCCGGTCCCGCACCACCATGGACAGCTCACTGGGGCGCACCGGCCCCGCCGCCGCCGCCGCCGCCCGCTGGAGCCCGCCCCGCCGCCGCGGGGTGCCAGCCGCCGGCACCGCGGGGCTATAGATAGTAAGGACAGGCTTGATGAATTAATAACCGACTCCTTGCCCTCAAATTTGAAAATTATTCCCTTTCGGTGTCTACTGGATTCTAGGAACCAGACAGAAGATTTGGCAAAACCCTCCTCAGTCCCACACAACTTTTTTTTTTTTTTTTTTTTTTCCCCTTTCTCGAGCGCATTAAATTAAATGCATATTGTCTGAATAAACCGCGCGTTGTGTCAACAGCTGAAGTTGGGGAGCTCCGGCTGCCTCTCGAGTGGGAGAGGCAGCTCTGCTCAGCTACTCTATCATTGTTTAATAAAGGAGATCAGTGTGCGCTGATGGGAGTGCCACGACATGTCTGGGTCTTGCTGATGGGGAGGAAAAAACCGGTTTTCTCTTTCTCCCCAGGCAATCTTTTCACCCAGTTAGAAGATTACACCACGTCAGACGTGGACTGAGGAGTTTCTCACCCCTGACAGCCGCGGGAGAGTCACAGGGGAGGAAGGCAACCCTTACGGGAGCTGGGGACAGCAGAACGCAGGAAGGCTAGGTTGCGGGCAAGAATGAGTATATGCTAGAAAGTGTGCCTAAATCTGCAAGCAATTGCGTTTGCTACTTGCTGCATAACAGCCATGCCCTCAAGACCACCCTGGGAGCTTTGAGAAAAAAAAAAAAACCAAACCACTGGGACTTCGCACCTCGCCTGCGGAGAGCTGTGTTCGCTGGCTTTGAACCTTCCCAGATCACAGGGGTTGTGCAAGTCTCAGGGGTTTTCTGGTGCTCGCAGGACGAGTCCAGCAATCGCTGTTCTGCCGCCCCCTTCCCTTCCCCACCAGACTCTCAAGCAGTCTGCACGCCTCTTTGGGGTTTTTTGTATTTTTTTTTCTTTTTTTGATAAACACCATCTTTTCCACCCTGGGAAGACTGAGGAGGTTAAACTCCCCGTCTGAACCGAAGCCCTGGACGAGTGCAACTGAGGTTATAGAAAACCGGGAGGGGAAATGACGAAAATGTTTTATTGTGAATAAAACAAGAGGGAGGAGGGAGAGGCGGAACTTCACAAAGGTGAAGGATGGGAAGTTTGTAGAACTGAGGATTTAGCACCGGGCGGGGGGTTAGTCATTATTTCCTTCTGTCTCTCTGAGGCTACAATGTCACCTCCTCCCCAATTAGCTGAACTGGTCACACTTGTCTGCTTTTGTTTCAAGAGAAGGTTTCGCTACTGAGCGGCTTTGGGGGGGAACTTGGTCACCCACCCGCCCGCAGCCCCCGGCCCTATTCCCCGCTCGGGAATTATGTGCCAAACCTGGAACAGGGACTTATCTTCGTAGCCAAGCTCCCAGGTCAACTTCCTCGTAGGAAAGCTGATTTATGCCTGTTTATACGTATGGAAAAAGGAGGCAGAAGCCAAGCGCGGCATCCCTCCAAAATCTCATTGTCTTTGAGGCGAGAAGAGGGGAGAAAGGGGAGGAAGAAAACCTAAAATGATAAGGTTTGCCTTGTCGCGGCAGGGAGAACTTGACCAGAAAGGCAAACACGGGGTTTTGCCTCACCTCCCCGCGGCTGAAGCCTTTTCCAGGTCCGACAAAACGACCGGACCCTCCGTGTACCCAGGCTGGGAAAACAACCAGCCTCCGCAAGCGCCTCGCCTTGGCGGGGAACCTTGCCATAACCGAGGCCCCGGCAGGTGAAAGCCGGACAAAATTGTGCCTTTTCCCCGCTCCTAGACACAGTCGTGCCCGGGGGTGCCCCAAGCGCGGAGCGATGCTTTGGAGCAGGTGGGGGGACGCCGGATGGCGCGATTCCCGTCCCCACACCTGCGCCAAAGCATCGCTCCGCCGGTCCTTCGTCTCGTCCAGCCTCATCCTCTCACCCCCACCGCCCCCGAGGGCAGGGAACACCCGGAGCTGTCAGGGAGAAGCGGCGATGACCGACGGGCTGAGATGATGCAGGTGGCGGTGGGTCCCTCCCGGGAGCCGCTTCCCCGGGAGGGCATCCCCCGCACCGGAGGGGAAAAGAGGGGTTTAAGCCCTTTCCACTGTGCTACGGGTTTAAAGAGGGGATTTTTCGCCCCGTCCCGCCACGGAGGAGGGCTCAGGCTTGCGTGAAGCTAGGTACCAGGAGGAGTTTTCTCACGGGTTAAGCATTTGTGTAGGTGGCAGGAGAAAAAGCGCTGTGCCGGTTGTTGCAGATGACAAACAGACTTGGGGGGGGGGAGAAAGGGGGGAGTAGGGGGAGGGGGAAGGGCATGGTATCATGGTATGATAGTAAGTCTCCTAAACGGGTTTGGCACTGCTCAGTTCCTACCATATTAGCAAAGCCATAGTCGGGTTGTATTTTTTTCCTTTTTTTTTTTTTTTTTTTTTCCAAGCCCACTGAGGCAGAGATGAGGCAAACTCAGCCATAGGAAGGTGGTTAGTGATGTCACAAGTTTGGTCTTTTCAATAAAAGCAATAGAGAAGGGTCTCCCTCACTATATATATTAGGAGAAGCTTCTGTTCTTCATAATAAAAAGAGCAGCAAGGGAGAAAAGCACCTGCTTTTAACACCCTTTATTTAGCACTAATCTGTTACAGGCAGAATAAAAACTCTGTAGGGCTGGATTTCTTTTGAAAAAGTATTACTTTTTTGATTTATTTCACTTTTTTTTCCTTTTTCTTAAGGATAGGACATAGTTTTGGAAGCGATTGCTGAGAAGATCAACCACTGTTGGCCAGGGTGATCTCTGAGAGGCACAGAGGGCTGTAACTCAAGGAAAAGGTGAAGTAATAAATTGTGAAGAAACTGCAGTATTCCAAGTTTATAAAGACTATTTATTTTTCCTGAGTCTGTAAGGGTTGGGGTGGTTGGGTTTTTTAAAATTTATTTATTTATGGAAGAAAGGAAATTCTAAAAATATTTGATGGACGTTTTACCTTTAACATCAGCAACAGACGTATGAGTGTGTGGGGGCTGTTTTCAGGGGATGTCACAATTATTTTTAATTAGTCGAAAGGGCAGTGTAAATCAAAGAAGCCTATTAGCTATACATTTTAATTTATAGCCTACCAGGTGTTCAGGGAATTTATTTACAGCATAAACGATTTAATGTTTTCAGTATGATTTCTATTTCAGCTCTTAGGTTTTCGATTTTATTTGCCTATGTGGTATGAAATTTGGCTAAGGAGTTGGGCTTTTAAATTGTGGCAGCAAGTGTCGTTGCACGCAAAAATAACCTGCAGGTAGAAAAATTGTTTGCTTTGCGCCTAAACTTTCTCCAGAAAGCGTTCCTTAATAGGGGGAGAGGATGGGAAGGAGCAACCAGCCGGCACACCTCGGTGTTTTGTTGCGGCTTGGGAGGGTGTTGGGAAAGCTTTTGCTGTAGATCAGGCTGTCAGTGGCAGAAACCAGAGAACCCTCCGTACCTGGGGGCAGCGGCGGTGCCCGCGGGCAGGTCGCTCCGGGGAGGTTTCGGCGGGGCGCGGAGCGGAGCCGCACGGAGGGTGCGCGGCCACGGTGGAATGCGGGGTCCCGGGATGCTACAGGGACGGTGCCGGCGTCCCCAGGTGGTTTTTGCTGCCCGCCTGGGCAGGGCCACAGCGTGCCCATCCTTTGCCGTCAAACAGGAGATTGGCTTGCAAAGCATTTCCCTTTGGAAGAGCCGCCGGCGGTGGGGGCAAGGGGCGCACCAAAACCCCCGGGCTTTCTCCCGGTACTTTCCTTCGGAATACCCGGGGGCAGTTTCTTGCGCAAGCGGGCTGTATAAAGGGGCGGATTGTGTTACCTTTGGGTTTTACATAAGTGTTTTCCTGTGATGGAATAATTTGGTCCCTCCGTCGGGGCGGGGGTGCGGGGCTGCCGGCGGGGCGCAGGGGCGGCGGTCGGTCTCGGCGGGGCGCGGGGGGGTGGTCGGTGCCCGGCGGGGGGCTGTCGGTGCCCGGCGGGGCGCAGGGGTGGGAGAGGCTGGTCGCGCTCCCGCCGCTCCGGGCGCCGCCACCGGTGCCGCCGCCGCCGCTGCCTCCGCCGCCGCCGCTGCCTCCGCAGCCCCGCGCCGCTGCCCGCCTCGCACGGCAGCCCGACCTGACACAGATATTTGCAACGCCCTGGCCAGATTGACGGAGGGAGAAGTGGAAGGCGAAAGAGGGAGAGGAGGAGAAAACTTTCCACTAATCTACTTTTTTGGCCAGGAGAGCCTGTGTTCATAGACTGCGAGTCCTTCCCCCAGCCCTCCCCCTTAGCCCCCCCCTCCCCTTTCACTAGCGTACAATTAACATCATTAGGAATCAACCCTCCAGCTAATAGGGGAACCGCGACGAACAACGGTAGGTGTGTGAAAGGAGAGGCGGCAACTATCGCAGGCTGGGCTTTCGGGATTGATCTAAAAAGCGTCCCCCACCGACGGGGGGATCGCCCTTTCCACTGTGCTACGGCAGGGGAGGCGCTGACCTAGGGGTAAACACAGAAAGGGAGAGCTGGAGGGCGAGAGAGAGAGGTGCAGAAGATGCGAAGAGCTTGGCCGGAGTCCTTAGGGTCTCCTGAGTGCATGTGCTGTCTGTCGGGTGTTTCCCTTTCTTCGCTTCTTTTTGATTCCGGTCCCGGGAAGCGCTGATTTCTAAGTCTCCTTTTTGGCTGCGGGTATCCCGCCCGGGCCCTCGCTCTCTCCGCACATGTTCCTAGGGCGCCATCTCTTTGCAAAAACCCTCCGTCCTCCCGCAGGTCTCCCAGAAGCTGCTTCGGAGCGTGTGAACATCGCAGGCTCCAGCCCAATCCAACCTGCGGAGCCAAGCACGACTCCCAGCCCCTGAGCCTCCCCGGGCTACCGCTCCTCCCGGACCGCTCGGGGTCTCCAGCTTGGGCAGCGCTCCCTGCTTGAGTTCACGTTCCTTGTCACAGTTCTGGACTCAACTTTCCGGAAGCAGAGGACGTGAACCTGACTTCTTTTTTTTTTTTTTTCCAGAGGTATACCTCAAGACAGATGTATAGATGCACCCCCCACCCCCTGCCCCCCCGCCCCCCGACACCCCGACGAATCTGTGTGTGTTTGTGTGTGTGTGTGTGTCCGCGCGTGTGTTTACAGAGAAGAGGGCAGCTGAGTTGACTTTTGGGAATCTTTCCTTATCTGCAAAGAGGGCTTAGCTTGCAACTTAAATCCCTGAGACAGCCGCTTAGCGGACTAGAATTGAACAGGGCTCGGGGAGACAAACGGATGCTTTCTCTAACCCGACTCAAATATGAGCTAGATGATTTTTGAACTAATATTGAGAGAGATCTTGCCTCCGGGCAAAAGAGACGGAGAAGGAGGGAGGGCAGGGAGGGAGGAGGGAAAGGCAGACGGCAAGGGAGAGAGACGGAGCGAAGTTTGGAAGAAGTGAGCCGCTGCCGAGGGCTCAGACAGTTTGTTTTTCCTTCACAACCTCGGAGCTGGTAGAGCCGAAAGCAGGGACTGCTTGGGGACGGCGCTGGCGCATGTGTCCCTCGGGACTGACCTCCCTTTCCTTGCAGGTTTTAGGACCCAGAGGATACAATGTTCACTAAACTCTTCCAGCAGTGGAGTTTCGCAGTGTTTCTGCTGAGTTATTCCGTGCCCTCTTACGGGAGATCGGTAGAGGGGATCAGCCGCAGACTGTGAGTTCCTCATTTATTTTTTTTAACTCTTTCTGGCTTTCTTCTTCTCTGGGTGCGGGTGGGGAGGGAAGCGGCCGGCCCCCCCGCGCCGGCAGCGCCGGGGCCGGCGGCGGGAGCAGCCCGGGGAGGGGGGTTTGCAGCTTCCAGCAGCGGAGCGGCTCCGGGTTACCTGCCCCAGGTGCTCGCTGCGGGGTGTCCAAGCTACGGGCAGAGGGCGTTTGGGGCAGGGAAAGGGCACTTTTCAGCTTTTGGGAAATCTCTTTGGAGGGAGATGTTAGAAGCTGAGGGTCTCCCGAGGGGAGCAGCAGTGCAGCTGGCTGCTTGTCCAGCATGCGCTGCTCCCCCTGCACCTTTCTGCGCCCTGGGAAGGTCCAGGTAGAGCATCCCATTTTTATCAAAGCGCTGTATGTTACACTAAGTACCGTGTACTTTTTCAGTCCTGGCATGCAGCCAATATTGATAAGGGTAGGGAAAAGGTGCAGTAGTGAGGGCTGTCATGTAAGTGAAGTACTGAACAATTTCTTTGGATTTCTGCCACTTCAGGGGAAAAAAAAATCCAAAGAGAGTCCAGTATCTGACTTGGACGCAGATGCTTTTTTTTTTTTTTTTTTTTGATAAATGATAATGTAACTTAAGAGAGTCTGTTCAGGAAATGACCTTTTTGCTCTTTCCAAAATAATCAACATGGTTTATACTAATACCGCTATGCAAAGTGCAGAAGAGAAGCCACTGGGCTGATGTAGGAGCAGCTGTCTCACACATCTAACTCACTGGCTTTCACTGGACTTGCGTCAGATTTTCTAACGAAGAAACACTTCAGTCATACTGTGGAGGCCTGTATTGTTACTGAGTTCAAAAGGAAGTCAGGTTGGAGAAAGAGGATTGGAAAATCCAATCACAACTTATTGGGAAACATGACACAGCAAACTGAATTTCAGATGGGTTTCCTTGTAACTGATTACATACAGAAGGACAAGATCTCCAAATAGCACTTCCTCTGCCATTTAAGCAACAAAAAATATCCCCCAGGTGAACTGACTTCAGACACACCTAAACCTTGGCACCAGGCAGGCAGCTATTACAAATCTCCTACAGCAAATTGTGTAGACCGTGTTATTACTGATAATTCCTCCCAGTCCATTAATGCTTAGCTATTTTGTACTCCTGCAAACTACTGTTGAGCTATTTATTTCATTTGAGACTGTTTTCTTCTTTGGGATACAGAGGAACCAAACTTCAGTTTCAGAAATAAAAAAAAATGAAAATAATTGAAGTACAGTCAAATGCTGTATTTTCTTGGCTAGGAAACTCTGAATTGGACCTAAGCCAAATCTGTTTTTAAAAAAGTTAGATTTGCTAAGAAATTCTCTTTTTGAAGCTAGTGTTATTCTAACACTTGCTTTTAAAGGTCAGGATTAGAGGTCTTCCCAACATCCCCATTCCGTCCTGATAGGGGGGAAAAAAAAGTGGAAGCTAAACAGTCAAAATGCATTTCTCAGCTCCCTCTTTGCTATGGCATGTAAAACACACAGAAGAAACCAGTTAGCTGTCAGTTAGTGGCATTCACGTAGTTTTGTTTGTGGGTACAGCACAAACACAGACACCACACTCAAACATGTATCCTGTTTTAATATCACCACAAACCATTCCTAGAGTTAATGGTTAATAACTCACTTAAGCCTAGAGATATTTTTTTTTCAGTCGAAGGCTTAAACCAGTAATGGATGAAAATACTGAAGCACGTTATTATAGCCGTGCAAAAATAATCAAAATGACATAGGCCTAGCTCTACAGACTTTACTGAGGAAAATCTCCCATGGAAAGCAATAGCAAATTAACCCAAGAAAAGAATGCCAGGCATATTATCTGTTATAGAAATGCTTTAGCTGCTAAAGAACTTCTGAGAAACGCAGTAATGCCTCAAAATGAAATTAGATATTTTTATCAGCATGCCCAGACATTGCAGCATCATGTCCCCAGATCTGTTCAAAATATTTTTCCTAACCCTGAGATAGGTTGAGCAGCTTTCACTCCCTTTGGAGACAGTGGCAAGGGCACTTGGTCTTGCAAAATCCAGAGAGAGAGCTGACTGAATCCTTTCCAGTTATTTTGCTGAACTTATGATCAGACCCAATGTGAATAGTTAAGGATAACAATCGTTAAATAAGAGCAACTCTGAGACAGAAAGTTGTTGCTTGAAGAATGTTACCTCTGAGTGACAGCCAGTGAAAAAAAATGAAGGCATGTGGCTGGAAAGAACAGCTTACCTGGAAGTACATGAAGTCAGAATAGCCACAAGTCTTGGATTTCTACTCTTTTCCCCATAATGAGACACTAAATCCCGTATGTGCATAATGTACTTGGGTACAGTAATTAGTTTGGACACCCCGGTGACATACAAACCATCAACATCTTTCTCTCAAAAGTGCCTACCACATGTAAGCTTAGCATTTACTGCACTTGGTTTGGGGTCAGACTTCTTCCTTGAATGAGAGGCACATTTTATAGAAGGATGGAAGGGACCTCTAGCGGGTCATCTTAACCCTAACAGCCTAATATTTTTTTACATACCGTACCCAATATGTGAATGCAATCATTCCAGTTTCCATTGCCTTCCTACTCTGAGTGTGTGGGTGAGATATTGTTGATATCTCCATTATGAAGCACTTCTTACATCATCCTTCTTGGGCAAGTATTTTTCCCTGATTTACAAACACAGGAGTTGTTTGAATAACTGAGGCAGAAGGAGGCAGAAGGTCAAAGAGATATGTATCTACCACATCTTCTTTGTTTTAAGAAGATTTTTGATCTAGAGCATACAAAGGAAACTGGTAGGCAAAATGTAATCCTTAAGTCTGGCTGAGTAATAAAAGTCATGTGAAATATAACACTACGTAATGTTATACAATCATCTGGAATAGCAGAATGTTATTTGGGGCCAGACTTGACTCTAAATATCATACAGACATTTAAACAGAAACCCACCCTCTTTGGCACGCTAACCCCTCACACGTCAATCCCTGCATTATTTTGGAAATGCACACTCACATAAGATGTAGATCTTGTAATGCTCTTTGACTGCCTTGTGTGTACTGGAACCAAATCTTTAGGTTTCGGGTCTGTAAAATGGAATAGCTTTTCAATCAAGAGGACTTTAATAACAGGCCTTAGAGATTCAAGATTTTGTCACAGTGGGTAAATTGACCAAATACACATTACAGGATTAAGGCAGCTTTAGGTTGTCTGTGATAAAAGGAATTATCCTTGGTAGTTTACAAGACGCAGTAGGAAAGCTTTGCTCATCACATATGAGATGTACTGTTTTAAACTCAGTAAAGCACTAAGATTTTGTATGCTTTTTATAAGCTAGAAGAGTGAAAGGAGAACTGCATTTCCCATGCAAATATCCTGGGAAAATAGATTACTGAAGCTAGGAGTGCAATGTGAGCCGCAGTGGACAGCTTGACAAGCAGCAGAGAAGTATGCCACTCAGAGGAGTCCGAGGTATGCTAGTTTTGTAGCATACCTGCAAATCAGACTGACCTTAGTGAGAAGGTTGTTAGAGATGGCTATTGGAGAGCTTCAAGGAGTGCACTGGTCAAAAAAGTTCTCCTGGGGGAGATCTTGAGCTTGCATTAGTGGTCACAGCTGCGCTGAAGATAATGAAACAATATGGGTTCAACACAGCAGTATCATGTTGCATTTTTGCTTAGGGACATTGAGTTGAAGGGCACAAAACACTTGTCCTAAAATCTGAAGTCACCCAAAACTGATTTGGGGGTGCTTAAAACATAGACAATGTTTGGTCAAATGTGTGCTCACAAACCCGAGTATAGCTAGGCCTGATTTTGAACAAGTATCCCTACTGTATCACTTCATGCAAAAACAACAGTCATCTTGTAGTCTCACTGTAGAATGGGAGAAAGCTGCTGTTTGAATTTTACACTTAGTAGTAGAGATGTAGTATCACTTGAACCCAGTACTCAAAAAGTGCAGCCCTACAAAGACAAAAAGTGAAGGGGATGCTCTGCAGCCAAAGCTACTTGAAGTTGCCAGTTTCAAATAGCTCTACTGTTGATCCCACCACAAATCTAAAGTGTTTGGCTGAAGGGAATGGCAAAGATAAATTACAGAACACTCCCAGTCATTTAGCATACTATCTTTGTCCACTACATTTTGAAACCTGGTAACGTAGCAGGATAATTAGGGGCGGAAGGAAGGTATATTCACTCACAGTTCTGTGTCTTCTCCCATTTCACCCACATGCAAAAACAACTTCTTATCCAGATAACTGACCAAATGCTTATACGACAGGCAAGGCAGTGAATTCATTTTCTTTGGCCAGTAAGAATCCAGTCACATGTAGTACCCTGATGCAAGATGAGAGGATACATAGCCAATCTCAGCACACTGAGGTAGGGCAATTGGAAGGATAAACTGTATTATAGCATTCATGGGAACATAGCTAAAATCCCAGCTTGTGCTTTCTGTGGTTCACAGTGCAGCTGTGCGTCTATCCTACATCAAGGAAAAAGCATGTATTTTCTCATGGTTATTTATTACCCAGGTGCCACTTGTATCTTCTTTCCTCAGATGTTTCATACCTTCTTTGCCAGTACAGCATCTATCTCTAAAAGACAGATAGCTAACCATCTCCCAGTTCCTCGAAAACAGGACAGAGATTAGTGAACCAAAAGGTCATGAACTCTGGAAAAGTATCAGAGACCCACTCAAACAAACCAGGATGCTCTTGAAGAAGGTCCAGTGAAGAGGGCTAGCATAAAACTCAAAGAGCACAGCAGACAAGAAATTTGGCCCCAAAAGTTCTTGCTTAATGGAATACTAGAAAGGCATCTAAAACTATAATTAGACACAAGTGGCCAAGCAGTAAAATCAACAGGAGTGGTTGAGGCTCATCACTGCTGATGCTCAGGCTGCTGCCTCTCTGGATAGCTCATTATGGACTCAACTGCCTACGTTTAAGGCGCCCAAATTTGAACATTTTTCCATTACGCTCCTGCAATTGCACTCATTTAAATTTAGAAATGAAATGCACTTTTATGTATTTATTTATGTTTTTGAAGCACATTACTGAGCAGAAGAAAATTATTAGAATGATGCTGTATAAACACTGCTTCCGGCTTCAGTACAAAGCACGTGTTATTCTTTCTCTTGCTTGGCTGCAGTGCTCCATTATCTGGCCCTTTAGTTTTCCTATCTTTGACAACTGTCTTCCTGCTTTTACTGCCTGAAGTGTGATATATTAAGAGATGTAGTGCTTTCCTAGAACAGAGCAGTGACTAATCCAACTCCAGGTCCAGTGGTGTATGATCGGTCAGCTGAGAATTATTACCCGCTTAGGTCTTTCCCTTCTCTGTAGGGAGCAGCTACTCTGAGAAGCAGGACTTGCTCCAGCAGTCTGAGTTAACTGGATGTCTCCAAGCCTGAAAGCTGGTACACAGTCACTGTGGCTGCCACTGCCAGTGGAGAGAAGAGCTCTGCCAAGTACTGGGCAATAACCAAATCCTAAAAGTTTTTTTTCCCCTCTTCTCTTCTCTTTCTTTAGCAAACGGGCTGTATCAGAGCACCAGCTGTTGCATGACAAGGGCAAGTCAATCCAAGACTTACGAAGAAGAATATTCCTTCAAAATTTAATTGAAGGTGTCAACACTGCAGAAATCCGTGCAACTTCAGAGGTTTCACCTAACCCTAAGCCTGCTACCAACACGAAGAACTACCCTGTCCGATTTGGTAGTGAAGATGAGGGCAGATACCTAACTCAGGAGACAAACAAATCACAGACCTACAAGGAGCAGCCTCTGAAGGCATCGGGGAAGAAAAAGAAAGCAAAGCCTGGAAAACGTAAGGAACAAGAGAAGAAAAAGAGAAGAGCCCGCTCGACTTGGCTAAATTCTGGCATGTATGGAAGTAGCATGACCGAGAGCCCACTCTTGGACAACTCTGTTACTACACATAATCACACTTTAAGGTAATCCTGCTACATGCTTTTGGGGGGCATACCATATATTTGTTGAAATTGTTATCCTTTGGTGTGTTAGGCTGAGGTCTCACCCAAGCCTGGAGTAATAGCATACTTTTATGCTCATAACTGGGCAGTGGCTTTTCAAGCAGTGCACAGTCTCAAGGTGCTTTCTGGAGGTAAGTACCCTTTCCACTTTGCACTGGTGACAAAGTCGTTCTTTCCCATGACAAAATGAGCTTCCTGAAGCTGAGTGAGTAGTAAGTAAAGATATTTCTGCAGAAAGAAAGCACATCATGGCCATTAAAATTTCCTTTCCTGTTTAAACCGTGGTGTCTCTCACTTCAGATCTTGGTCCCACACTCGGGCCTCAGCAGATTGAAAGCTTTGAGTTTTATTTAAGGCACTGCATCTATAAAATGGCGAAGTTTTCTTTCCTCCCTCTCAACGCCTCCCCTTTTTGGCAACTTTCCTACCCTCACTTTACAGTTTTTCATTTTACTGTTTAACCTTAGGGGAGAACAGGGAAAATTTCTCTCTTAGTAATATCTGCAAACAATGCAGACCAGCCTTTCGCCATAAAATTTTCCCTGCCATTAGGACTTTTTAATTCAGCTCCATCTTTTTACCAGCTCGTGAAACAATTACGTTGGTGCTGAAAAATGTTGAGCACTGCTTTTGGAGAGAGACGTGCTTCCCTCATGTGTGACAATGAGGGGTTTTCAGGGCAGTGGCGAGCTGGAGACTTCAGCCCAGGTGCCCCAAGTGACTCATCCACTTGCAGCCATCTCAGCTTGAGTGGGAATCTGCACACTTGCAGACAAAGCGAAGGAGTCCACCCCTCAGTTCTCCTTAAATGTTTGCATTTACAACAGCGGAAACTCCACCATTTTCTCTTCTCCTCCCCTTCATTTTGGAAGAATAGGAACATAAGAGAAGTGCCACCTGCTCACTGTAAATCCCTTAGAAGAAGACACCAGCTGTGGGATTTACTAAAACCCAGCCTTGGGTTAAGCTTTACGGACCACAGTTCGCAACGTACTCCATCGCCTCAACTTCTCCTGGCATTGACAGGAGCTACGGGCATTTAGGTCTAGGCATTCTGCGTCCCACACCACAAACCAGTTAGCATGGCTGTAGCAGTTAGTAGTGAAGTATGAGAGGTTGGTTTGTCTCAGTGCCTCAGGAAAAGGCACGCTGCAGTCAGGAGTCACCTGATGTTTCAACAGGTGTTAACGAACTGCAGTGGCCAATAAATAGCACTTGTCTTTGGCACATAGATATCTTGAATGCAGGGAAAACACATCCTACAGCATTTTGGCTGTTATTTCTTTTTCTTACTACTCTGTCTTTGGTTGTATATACAATTGGATATGTAAAAGAATGACTGGTACAACCCTGTTGATTTTCCTAGTTCAGCCTTTCTGTTTCAAGTATGGCTGGATGGCTGAAGGCAGTCAGCCTTACTGTGGAACCCAGATGCTGAAGGCAATCTCCAACTTTACCTTACTGATGTTATTGCCCGAGACGCAGTATTTCTCCAGGGCAAGAAACAGATTCCTAAAGAGGATCTATATTTTACATAATTAATTGAAGATGATTAAACAAAGAGGAGCAATAAAACAGGAAAACAAAATTCATCCTTCACAAGGACAGAGCATAATGTGCTGGCTCAGCTTTTAAGAACTGCTAGTATATGAGCTTGTAGTTATCCCAGTAGGCGGATAAAAGATATAATTACTAAACTTTAAATGAAAGCAAGTCCCAACTCCCTGGCATGTACTTTAGGGGGAGCCAGGTTCAACGCAGTTGTCTATGCGGTTGTTGGCACAAGGTGGGCAAGCACATTTTAGATGGAGGGATGACCACATCTGAGAGAGGTTGGATCCTCAGCTGTCCTGAGCTGAATCAGGAACTTCTGCTCTGTCTGCAGATGGGGGACAAGGAAGGTGTGTGCAGACAGGATTTCCACATGCTACACCAATAGCAGCTGCTTTTGTAGCACCCCTAAGGCTAGCTGCAGCTTAGCAGAACCATCATTACTTTCTAGTGAGGGAGTGGATATACATAATGCAGTAGGGCAAATGTCAAGGAAGTACAAAGATAAAGTTTAAGCTTGCTTTTCACTTTGCTTCTTTTCTGCTCAACACACTGAACTAAAATCCTCATGCCAATTCCCTCTGCATAAGATCAATCTCAAAATTTTGGGTTTAGGTCAGAAAAAAAGACAAAAAATAATGTGCTCTCTAGATCTTTTGACTTACAACAGGATGTATCTCATAAAAGAAGGCGATCTTGCAAAATCTGAGACCAAATCACAGAAAGCAGCTTGCAAGTAGTCATTAGTACAGAGCCCATTGTCAAGATGTGGCTTAGCTTAAACTCTAAAACAAAGCCTAAAATCCAAGCCAAAATGAAAATGTCAACCTCTTAAAAATAGGCCTGTGTAATGCAGACCCACATATACAGTCACACTGTATGAACTGTGTGCCATTATTATACGTATTGTAATGTAGCTTGAATACACCCTAATATTACTAGCTAATTATTAAGGAGCTTCATGCTAGCCTTTCCATTCCCGGCACTTAAAAAAGACTTTCTCATGGACATTCCAGCTGTATTACCATTCCAATTCAATTAAGCTGTTATTACTTAATTTCCTAAGAAATCTTTCGAATGAGTAGACTCCCTAATGCTAAATTTAGTTTCACATTCAATGGGCACATAAAAAAAAAAACCCTCTTAAACTCTCAAGGATTTGCTTTTTGTGTGTGTCTCACGCCCACACACGTCTGCCATGTGGAACGCTACCCACAGCTTTGGTGATCAGTCCAGCAACAGAGCGAATCACGCTCCATCCTATAGCTTCGCATTCCACCCTATATCTGTTTCCCAGGGAACCAACGTGCATTACAGAAATGTGCTGTTCACAGGGACAGAAGGGAAAAAAGTCCAACCCTTCAGCATTTTCTGCAGCACCGCTAAGAAGCAACTTAATATTGTAGTATAAGAAATACACTGCCAGGACAGAAGCACGCTCTGCTTTTTTTTCTCCTGCATTCACAAGGAAGGCAGGAGTGCAGAACTCACACCAGGCTGCCAGCATCCCTTCGAAAACTCCCAAATGTTAGAATTGTATACATCTGACTTTCAGCTTTGACTGAATGCAACAGGAGTCAGAGCTTAACAGGACGAGATGCTCGTTTTCTTTCAGGACCCAGCTCTTTGGCTTGTGGAGGGATTTCTAGTCTTTCAGGACTAGAAAGTTTCAGGATTCTAGTCTTTAAATTCAATCAAGCACTTAAAGAGACACACTATCAAGGGGCTGTTCGCTTCAAGACCTGAGTAGCCTTTACTGTACGAGTACTGCATTTACTCATATTCATCTCTACAATAAAAAGACCCTTGTCTAACAGGTGGTCTATCAGTGGGAAAGATAGACCAAATAAACCCTGGGAGACTGTTGTAATCCCAGCAAAAAACCCAACACCACACCCAAGCAGTTAACAGAGCAGGGGCATGACTGACACAGTGCTCAATAAGGACCTTCTTTTTCTTACCTTCAAAACAAATTTCTTGTTTCTCCAACTGTACTTTTTTTGGTGTGTTTATTATAGGTTGATACAGTTTTTCTACCTGTAGCACTTTGGAATCTTCTTGCATAAACCCCTTCCTGTTTCTCTGAGTGTACAGTAGAGAGGAATAGATGGCCTCAGTGTCATGACAAACTGCAGGTCTTCGTATAGCTAGCTGAGTTGCATCAAAGGAAATATAGTAGAGGTCTTGAAAAGGTGTCTAAAACTGTAGCACTGTTGCCCTATTATTGCACATGTTTACGAGCAGTGTACACTCATTGTAGTCTGTGTCACGCTTGCTATTAATTTTGTGTCTCTGTATTTGAAGTGAAAATTAATTTTCATATTTTTTCTGTCCTTTTTTTCTTTGCAGGAGGCGCTGACATTTTCAGCAAGAGATTTTTTGGAAGACATATTGCAGTATTCTGTAATAGTGAACATATGGGAAGTATTAAAATATTTATTACTTGTAAATATTGTAAATGCTCAGAATAAAACCTTTTTCCCCCATTGCTCTCTGAAACTGCACATTTGGTTATTGTGAATTTTCCCCTTTTTTTTTTTTTTTTTTTGCTAAGGCTAAGACAGTTATTATTGTCACATTTACCATAATTTATTTTGTTGACTGGTGTATTTATTTTGTGAAAGTATCTTGGTGCTGCTGACTTTCTATATTTTTTGTAACATAATGCACTTTAGATATACATATCAAGTACATTGATAACTGACATAAAATGTTCCTGTTTTGTGGTTGACTTCAATGAATGCCTACATATAATTGTTCAAACTGATTTTCCTTTGTGCATGTATAATAGCAGTATTTTAAAATTTGTAAAGAATGTCTAATAAAATATAATCTAATTAAATCATGACTCAGAAGGAAAAATGTGTCCTTTAGGAATTTCAAGAGCAGGAAAGCTATTTTTTTCTTTACTACATTTGAAAATCATTTTAAATTTAATGTGTTTACATTGGTTCAAGCTCCCACATTTTCACATTACCTTTTACTTAAAAATCACTCAGAACGTATTTTGTTCCAGTGCTCTATTTCAAGTCAGCTAAGTTGCTGAACTACCTGGGGGTACTGTCACATAGCCCCCGCTGCAGGGAAAGCATGATTCCCAACCTTTCCAGCCCCCAGCCCTGCAAAGGCCGAAGCATTACACTCTCCGAATGAGAGGATGTGAAAAACAGCCCCAGGGGACGCATCACTTACTACACTCTTGGAAGGTGCTCACGTGTCACACCCCATAGTCTTGTTCAAAAATAGGCAGATGCTCAGTGTCCTCGACTCCCGCCAACTTTTCTCAAAGATGAAAATATCAACCACATGAGTAGAGTCTCAGGTCTTTGTACTTCGGGACCAACTTATGTTAATGTGGGGGGGGGGGCGGGGAGCAGGGAAAGAGTGTTTACTGGGTGAATATATAAAGGAAAAAAAAACATGGAAACTGCAGTGAGTGACACATCACTAGGTACTGTTGGATGGCTTGAATAACTTTTCCCACCACAAAGATGCCTCACATGGCTCTGTTTCTGAAAAAACATCTGCATTAATTTTACTTCTGCCTTATACCCATAGATAATTGCAGTTAAGGGGGAGACCATCTTCATCACTTCATGGTCACTGGCTGCAGAAAACAAGAGAAAAAAATTATCTCCTATCACTTTTTTTAAAGTGAACATATGAGTCCTGCTTCCTATCCCTTTTGCTACCACCCACATGTTAATCACAGCAGCTGCTGTGGGGGCAACCTGAATAAAGGAGATTGTTTCACGGAGATATCTGTACTTTGTAAAATCCTACTGAATTTCCTCTGTCTCACTCCTTTAACATCAGCAACATCAGAAAAATGCAAGCGTGGAAAAATAAATTACAAATCCTGGGAATTTTAAGATAGTTCTTGTAATTGTTGCTCCATTCTGTAGTTGCCAAGCTTTTCTTTTTTATTCTTCTTTCCTTTTTTTTCAAGTGCCATCTTTTTCCATTGCCGAAGTACAGCCATCATATAATATAAAACAGATGTATTTAGGCTCACTACCCAATCTTTCAGAAAGCTACCTCCAAGAAAGGACTAAAAGCAACAAAATTTGACAAAAACTTACCCATCCTCACCTGACCACTTCTCCGAAGTGTGAAATTTAACGCTTCATTATGTCCAGTTAATTACTACAGCCACAAAGCACATGTGTATGATTTCCTTTTCAGGTGAAAAATATTATACATGATGAAATGTAGCACAACTTCAGGGTTGCATTGAAGAGGAAAAGCATGGTTCCTGCACATTTTCAACTTGGCCTCCTTGCACATCCTGCCTATTTATAGTATCCAGCTAATGCTTGGATTTATACAACTGAAGTTAACTGCAATATATTCAGAAGATGATTTTGTACCTCAGGATTACCAGCATATCCCAGCTGTAACTAAAACCTAAAGCTACAGTGGGCAAGGGCAATTTATCTTTGTCAGAGAGAACGATCCTCGGCAGAGAGGGACTGCCCAAAGAGCATAAAACAAAACCATACACCCAAATGCTAAACTTTGCCTCTGTAGAACTGGCCACTTCATAAGAGGAGGCCTGATTTTGAAGTGCCTCTGGTCTCATCTTTACACTGTTCATTAAGGACTTGCAGATTTTTGCTACTTTCTGTGTGTAAAATTTGTGATTGTAGTGAATTCAAACAAAAGTCCTGTTTTTCTTACAGGCATTTACAGAGGCCTTATAAAAGCTGTCTATAGATCCTGTGGTTCACAGACTATGGTTTGAAAGTCACTGCTGCAGACCATTGGATTTAACTCTGCAAAGCCGAATGCAAGTTTTTTTGACCTCTCAGCTTTGCAGGAAAATAAACCCTGAAGACCCCTATTTCTGAGCCAAACTGCAGCAGCTTTGCCTTCCTAACTGCACAGGTCTAAAATCTTACAGACACTTCAGTTTTTCAGACAGTTTAACCTTAATGATTCAACTTGTCTCAGAGACCTTGCAGTAATCAGGACTTATCCTGATATTTTCTGATACACATGATGTCAAATCTGAGGTATGATTATTGCAGAGGCGTAAAAAAAATAGTTCTAGAGCTTCAACCTGCACATTGTATGATCTCTTGGAAGATTGTACTTTCACATTCGTGTATGTCTGCCCACCTGATGTTCTACATGACATATGCGCACACCTAAACATTCCTAAAAGGGACAGCATTATGGATAAGGAGGCACTCCAAGAGTTTGGAAGGACCAGAAGAAAGGTGGCTCACGCAACTTTCATTTGGCCTCTTTGTTCCCACATTACAGTCAGATGTTACAGTTCTTATTTCTGCCACCTGTCTTCTCTTGCCTCTCCCGCCCTCCACCTCCGCCTGCCCATCCATGTCTCAGTCCTTTTCCTCTGTTGAAACCAAAATCCAGCTCTTGTCTTTTCATCTGATGTCAGCTGCCCTGCGCTCTCCTTGGCTCACTGTCTCTGTTCCCACCATTTATGTCACCATCCCTTTCCTCACTTCTCCTTCCCTCCCCACACCCCACCAAGTCCTTTCAGTTGTGTTTCGCCTGGTCTCCACCATCCCCAGCAACACTGCAGCTTTCCTCCTCTTCGGCCAGCTAATCCCAGACCTCACATCACATATGTCAGCTTCCTTCACCAGTCTCTTGGCTCAGCAAGTCCCTCTCTTGCATCCTGGCTCACAGTCACTAATCTTGTGTTTCTCCAACCTCTTCATCTCAGCTTTTCTCCACACCAGTTTCCTCTAGCTCTCTACCTACCTGCCAGCAGGAAAACCAACCAGAGTAGCATGGGGAGGTGTCTTCCTCACTGTTGCTTTACATTGCCCTATCCCAGTGCCTTTTCCCAACCTCCTGGCTAAGCAGGCATTGTGAGAATAGTCTGCCTTTGCCCTCATAGCCTCTGAGCACAGGCCTGCTCACATGGCAGGGTCTGTGCTCCTGGTGCAGCATGGGAGCTGGAGGGTGGTGGGGTACCTTTGGCTGTTCAGTAAGGGATGTGCACTCAAAGTCCAGTCACGCACAGGAGTTGGACCATGCTCAGAGATGAAAGCTTTTGCTGATAAAGGAGCCTTCATTCAATGAGTGTGATTTTTCAGAGGGTTACAACATGGCCAGGTGTTCTTTAAGGTGATAAAAGAGCATTTCTAATGCAGAGGATACACTTCCAATTTTCCATGTTTTCCTCTGAGCCACAAAGGTGCTACGGCTTCTCAGAAAGAATTCCAGAATATTTTTAACATGGATAATACGATACGTTTTCCTTGTTCTGCATTTAAAAATAGTATGACTATTTTCGCTGAATTTTTCTAAAAGACAGTTTACAAGTTTTCATCTTGAGAGGTCAAAGATGAGTCAGAATTACAAAGAAATGAAGCCAGGGTGTCATACTAGGAGATGGTTGACTACCTCAGAAGTGCACTGAACAGCTGCACTCAGATCCAGCTAACACATTCAGAAATGTTGTTGCTGCCCAAGACCTCCAAGGGGAACCTACATTTGGCACCCTACTGCTGCTCTGGTTTTAAAGCAGTCACCATGTTTACTACAGAACTTAAAAGCTGTTAAGAGACACCAAATGATGACAGTTCTTCACAGCGGCTACACTGTGCTGGACCTCAAAAACAGACCTTTTTAGGCCCTGAGCACTTGGCAGTGGTAACTCACCAACAGTGGAGTTCCAGTGGAGTTTGTTTCGTGGTACTTTGTAAATACAGACATTCATTTGGCTTTCAAGAAACACACAAAAAAACCCCAATGTAGTTTACACCTATACTATGAAATGACTCTATGCTCTCAAGGAAGGGATTTCAGGCACAGGAGTTATTTGGCTTAGTTTTAGGCATTCACCATCTCAACATGTGGACAGCACTATTCCCAATACAATGCACCTACAGTGTAGTAAGCATGCATGTTCACTTATGAGTAAGTGCCCTTGATCTCCTGAGCCACCACAGAGAATTTGGCTTTTGCAGTAATTCAAAAAGTAGGGAAATGCTGGATGCATTTAGTTACAGTCGTTGAGAGTTTAAAACATTTTGTTATTTGGACATAATTTACTGCAGAGAAAAGGTGCTGGAATAGTTTCTCTGGAGTTTGAAGGTCTTTACTTAATTACAAAACAGATACAAGTAGAGGAAGCACAAACTACCTTTAAGCACCACACCAGGATACCTCCCATAATAGAATGGAAACCATCACCATGAGGAGATGGGCCAAGTGAGCAACAAACTCAATTAAGAAGTATACATTTTGTGCTCTACTGAGACCACCACCAGTTTCTTCTAAGGGCTTCAACAACAAAGCAGAGGAAGAGGCATGTGCATTCACCCCTAATTTTAACAACAGGAGCACTGGGGCTCTTTGGAGAGGTCATTTTATTTTTTCATTCCATTTATTATTCAAAATGGGGTCAGACTTGCCCACTTTTCTAAAATGTTCTGAGCTCTACTGAAAGCTTGGTGCAGAAAGGCAAAACATTCTTGTATAGCCTACCCCTCCCCTTCCGCCCTCCCCTTTTCCTCCCCCGTTCCCCCTTGGTTTTGGTTGGTTGATTTTGGGGTTTTTTTTCACACTTGTTTATCCTAGTTCTTTCACTCAGGCTATGAATACAGTCATTAGATAATTACTCATAGGCTTCAGCATTCACCCAGATAAAGGTGACCACGCTTAAAGACGGTTTCTCATCACCCATCCACCACAATGCTCCTCTAGACATTGACTTCAGTGGAAGTTATGCACACAACTTCCCACACAATTCTTTGAATATATACCCCCTAGAGTCCTCTCTTTTAATCGGTTTCCTGGACTCTTCTCCTCACAACTGCAATAATTTTTTCCTATAGTTGTTAACTAATTTACTGTGGAAAATATCTATGAACTAACCCTCTCCATGCCCCTCCTGAATGAGTGAGTGATCCAACGGAGTGGTTTGCATTGCATATGCCATGGACTGACCTTTTCCAACAGCTGGATCCTGTTCTCTGACAATGCAGGTGAGGAGCCTCTGCACCTTACTGAGTGCACTGCTACACTAGAATATATGCTTGGACTTTAGAGAGCACGTTTAAGACCACACTGTGTATTGTGGACAAGTTTCCCTTAGGAAAACTTCAGAAAATTTGAAGAGATTTTTTTCCCCAGGGGAACTGCAAGGTAAGCTGTGTGTACGCACTAATTAAAGTCCTTCATTAGCAGCAAGATACTGGAACGGCCTTTCTTGCCATGACTGTGCATGTACAAGCATGTTAAAGGCTGGAGGGATTTGTGTGGATTAGTGCCATTAGAACTACATTTTATAAAATCTGGATCACTCAAGTAGAAAACAAGGGCACAACAAAAGGGAAAAATATCCCACCTTGTAACCTGAGTTTTCCAATACATATCCAAATTTTCCATTTTGTTGCTACACTAGAGGAGTGGAGAAGACCTACTCTGACACATTTCAAGTTTTCACACTGTTAGCCACTTTAGTTGTGTTCAGAAACTAATTCTTGGTCTCTCTGACCCTCAAGTAGCTGAAAGGATGTGGAAACACACACGCATGTCAGAGTAAATCACTGGTGCAGCTAAACTCTGGCCTAAATACGACCAATTCTTTTCCCAAGAAGAAGAAAATGTGTCTGTATAGCACTTTGTCAGTGGTTCAGTACTGCAACCAGATCAGCCCTCGGTGTGAAATATGAACTGCCCAAAGGCTCCTCTAATCCAGGCTGGGGCTCATAGGAGTGGAGACCCATCCACACGAGAACTGGTGGTATTAGTAACCAGTTCCTCAGTCAGGCTTTTAGGCCAGCCTGCTTTTGCAATTCTGAGACAAAACAGGGAAGATTTAGTGCTTTGCTGTACCCACTTAAAACATCTACAGTTTTCAATGCCAGCAGCCAAGAAGATTCTTTTCCTTTCTACCTTTTGCATCGCTCCAGTTCCTGTTCCAATAATAACCAAGAGAGATTTACCAGGAAAGCACATAGACTTAATAAATTTTTCATAAGACAGAATGGGCTTATCATGCTTTTGGGGCTAATTAAGAGTCTTCTCATTGTATAGTGATGACATTCCGCTCACACATATGAAATCACAAGAGATGAAGGACAAGGCTCCTTGTAACTCACCGACTATACTGAGAAGTTAGCTTCAATTTACCTTGGGTTGACAGGATTGCTTTGCAGCCTCAAGCAGTTTGAGTCCAATACACCAATACAAGTCCCACATGATTGCTCACAATCAATCAGTAAGCCAGGACTGCATGGTCTCCTTGACCACAGAGGGGTGGTTTACATACAGGACTGCTTGGTATTGCAAGAATGGATCACAGAGAGGTCCTACATGTTTGCTGGATGTAGAATCTATCAGTCGCACACAGTGAAAGCGTGGCCATGCACGGACTCTGCAAAGTTGATGAACTCCTGGGAAGAACCGGGGCAGAGCCACCAGCAGCGACTGGAAAGATCTGAAGGCTCATCTCTCGGTACAACTGTGCAGCACAGGGCAGCATTACTGACAGCCGCTTGGGTGACAGTCAGTTCCAAATGATATGCTGTGAGGAACTGGCACCAGTGTAAAAACTTGACAAAACCCTGGGTTTCTTTACGTGTGAAAGATACAGAGAGGCTGTTCTTTAAAAGGCCTCTTCTCAAGTAGCCTAGCTGTTGTGCAATGGCTACAGGAAGTTCCTTACCGGACAGAGTAGATTTGTTTATATTTGAAACACCAGATCATGAAATAAGATACAGAAAATGCTATCTGCATTAATGAAATGCAGATGACATCCACTTAATTTTTTTTATTTTTTTTTTTTTTTACATTTCACTTACTCTCACGTCAGGACTCCATAGGGCTAAGCAGATCCAGAGCTCTCAGCTTTGCTCAGTTTCAGAGGCTCGATATTGGCAGGAGAATGAAAACTTTAAATAAATATATCACAATCACTATGACTGTATTCGAGTTATTCAGATAATGATAAGATGACATGGGATAAATACTTGGAGTTAAGAGCAGCTCTAGTGACAGATGATCTGTCATTTATATTTAATCCATTTAAGAGACGGTTTTATCAGACAAAGATCAACCCACGGGGACCATTAATAGTTACACTTACAAAAAAAGCCAGCAGCCAGAGACCAACAGAGACAGACATAACAAGAGTTAGTCTCACAGTCCAAAATCACCAGTAAATTTAGAACACACTAACATGAACAATTTGCTGTGCATGTTATTATTTAAACAGCATTGTAGTAAGAACATATGCATGCATAATAAAAAACAACTACATGGATCTAATTAAAACTTTCTGAAAAAAAAAGACCTCAGGAAAACGTGCAGCTCATCCTAGGTAATTTTAACATATTAAGAGGAAAGAGAGCACGCTGGCAAGTTGCCTGGAGCTGGGAAAGAGCAGGCCGTGATGTGGTGTTATTTGTCAGAGCCTAGGTAGGGTTATATGGAACAATCTACGGTGGTATATACAATGTCTGTTAGGTATTGTGAAAGGAATGCTTGTCTGGGTGCACTATAAACACCCCACAGAGCTTTTGTTGATGTTAGCAGGAGCGATCCCCGGGACCAGGGCACATGCATCAAACGTCGTGCTGCAGGCTGCCCTCACCCACTCGTCATCTGCCTCATGCGTACAGGCAGACTCGGCTTGTCTGAGAGCAGGCTCTTCATCCAACTGGAAAAAAAATATCAGTAGCTAGCACATAATCCAGAGGCTGATCTCACACTGGATTCTTGAGAGTCATCCTGTACTTCATCAGTATTTTCCCTTCTGCCACTAGACAGGGCTAGCAAGAATGAGGAAGATCTCACAGCAGATGAGATGCGTAGCTACCTCCAAACTAAAGTGAACACTGTAGGCACTTCCAAGCAGCAAAATTTATGTGTAATTTTTTCCTGATACTGTTTTCAACAACAGGCTATGAATTCATTCTTGGTCATTTTCTTGAACACCCAGACTTCTCCTTCTTTTTTGTTGGGCCTGGGCAGGCGGGAGGAGGGATGCTCTAGGACTATATTCAACCACCCTTAATCAGGCAAACCTTCCATTAAGTTCACTCGTAGTTTTGCCTGCATAAAAAATATTCCCAAGGCCCCTCAGAGTTTGAAAGTATTATTTGACTTGTTTTCGACACAATTCCTTTTCCAGTCTATAATGATTTGTCTCTTCTTTGCACACAGAGGTGTCTCAGTCCTAGCCTCTGATGCCCTTCCCTTTCACTCCCATTTTCCAGGACTGTCCCATCATCCCTCTTTAAGAGTATGAATTTATATGCTGTACATATAAGGTGAACAGGCTTATAGCTTCAGAACTTCTGGCACAAAGTACAAAGTAATAGCAACAAAAACACTGACATATGCAGCTGTTTCTTTAAATAAGAGAAGGCCAAGCAAGGTGACCGCTGCCAGCCAAGTCTGAATGTATAAAGAGAACCACTTCCAGAAAGAGGGCTCACAAAGTTCTTGAAAGTGGGACCACCTCAGAGATGAAGTTAGTCCCTTCCCCTCCCCCAGTCTTCCCTGATCTGCTTCAAACTTGAGCAGAACGTTTTTTCCAAGCCTCTCAACCCCTCGCTCCCCTTGAGCAGTCTGATTTTTCTATGTGAACATTTTGGCAGATCTCAGAACAGTTTTACTCATTCATTTAATAGTCACAAATAATGGTTCTGTTTCACCAGCTAATTATTTCACCAGTCTCACAGATGCATGCCTTTCCTGCATGTTCAGCGAGGAGGAATCCAGTGCCCGAATGAACAACAGTAATAACGTGGTTAAAAAACCTGATGCATTCTCATTTCTTCCCTTCAACAGGTTTTGTTCTGTGGAGGTTTAAAAGAAAAGGAAAAAAAAAAGGAAAAAAACAGCCAAATTTCTTTAGAAGGACACAGCATGCAGGACATAAATGAAGAGAACCACTGGAGGTCACTGTGACAGAAAACGAGAATGAGTCAGATGAAAGCAGGACCTCCAATGCACCAGCCACCCGTTTGAGGTGGTGGTGGTGGCGGCGGCGGGGACTGAAAGGGCGAGAGAAGAGACTACATCTCCAGTCTGACTTTTCTGGAACTTGGAGGCACTGGCTACAGAAGCAAGGCAGGAGATGAGGCTCGTGTCCACATCAAAAGCTTGAATTCTGACCAGGTTTCTCTCCAGAGAATCTCAAAGTTTTATCTCCTGTATGTGTTTACTGTCTTCAATCTGACTGTGAAGTGTCCTGCCCTGCTCAGAGCCTCCCAGGTCTACACCACGCTTAACAGCAGCTTTTGTAAAAAACAAAGTTACGTTATATCTTACATATACAATACCATTTTGCTTTCAGAAATAGTGTTCTTCCCAGCACTGGGGAAACGTTAACCAAAGACTCCAGATGCTTCGCCTCTGCCTGGGCTGGCAGCGAGGCTTTTGCACCCCAGCCCTGTGCATGGCACATGGGACTCGTTCCTAAAAGGAGAATCACACATCAGTTACAACGCCGACGGCTCTCCAACCTATTTCCAAGAACTGCATAGCTTGAAATCCTTATTCGCTTTATTAATGCATGTGTAGGAGGGAGGGAAGGAAGTGCGGTGGGGGCGAGGGGGACAAGGCAAGAAACATCACGCCTTTCAAATGTAGGGGGTCATTTTCTGCTTTTTTCCACCCTTCCCCCCGCCAGCTGTTAAATCCCACGTTTCTCCAGCGATGCCTGCTGCCTCTGCGACAGAGGTATGCACAGCAGTCACCACTTGCAATGGCTGAAATCACTTGGCTGGACCCACAGGAGAAGAGGTTTGCAAGTTCATTCGGAATTAGAATCCGAAAAGCTATGCAAGCTTTTTTTTTTTTGCCCTTTAGAGGCCCCTTCTTTAGCTGGCAGCTTCCTTTCTACCCCATACTCTCTTTCTCAGATCAATTTCTGATGTGCCCTTAATCCACCCTGTTACCCTCCACAAGCCTCTGGTAACTTCATACTCAGCACAGAATACCTTATAAAAGCAAGAGAAACATGAAATATCTGCTATCAAATAAAAGAACAAAAATGAAGCTGTAAAGGCTACAACTTGCAAATAATGTTCTTTCAAGAGCAGCTTTTCTTTCTGCCTTGTTTTTTGTGTATGTTTGCATGTGTCTTTGACTAATAACTATGCATACATGCACATGCACGTACGAGTGTGTGTGGGAGTGAGAGCCAGAGAGCATATAAAGGGTATTTGGGGATTCTTTGGTTTTGGACTCCCACACACAGTTGGGGGAGGCAAGTTATAAACATATAGGTAGATCCAAGACTGAATACTTTAATATTTGCAGATCTTGATGGCTGCCAAATGCTAGCATTTCAGGGATGCATATTCACATGCAGCTGGCGACACACGTTGGAAAATACCCAACATTTTGCCAGTTAGGTTCCAGACTAGAAATATCTCTGCAGACCCATATGTATATCTTAACACCAAGTAGAGAATGTTTCCCCTTATTCTCCATACTCATCAACTAATAAGCAAGCAAAATCGTTTGCTGAGAATAGGACAATGGAAATAAATGCTTTACTGGAAATCCTGGCCTTTTAGAAAGAGCAAGTTATCCTTCCCAGGGCCTCCAAGTCAACCTGTTAGCTCTCCAACCCGGAGAAAGACACCAAAGCTTATTAGGCTCAATAAAAATCAGCCCACAGCCATCCCCCTTTGGGATGCCTCACCTTCATGATACTTTCTAGGTATTTGTGCTAAACAGTTCATTGCAGCTGGGCTTTTTATTTCATTTCATTTTCTTAAGGCTATCACACAGCTCCAACATTCCCCAGCTTGTTTACTGCTAGTCTTACCAGTAAGCCGGGTGCCAGTTTTATTTAATTTGTTTTTCCAGTGGCAGCAACAATCTGTGTGGAAAGCATAAACAGAGGGGAAGAATCTGGAATCAGCAAATGGTGTGCACAGCTGCACACCATAATTTCTGCTAGTGAAAGTTTTAATTCAGTCAGAAGAAGAGCAGAAGAGTTGGAGGCAAAGAAGAGGTGGAGTAGTGGAAGAAATATAGCAAGAGGAAATAGTAAAATCCAAGGCAGCTGGAGAATCTTGGAGTCATTATAATTAAGGCCCAACAGGTTACAATTTCTCCAAAAAAGAAGTCAAAACCAGAAACCAGCCAACAGGTCTTCAGGGGGGATTGCTCAAAGATGTGATTCTAAAATACCTTGTAAGGGAAACAGGAAAACTGCATTCTGCCTTTATTTCTCTTGCAGATGAGAACCTTTCACAAAGACACAAAATGAGGGACAAAAAAATTAATAAGAGGAAGAAAACTACAGCAATCCAGAAAAGGAAGTAAATAAATTTAAAAACCCCCAGAAGTTAAGAAGCATTACTATTGGAGGTGAAATGTCCAAAATGACATTTCAAACCCCTCTTTAATGACAATATAACAAATAAATGGTAAAGTTGGAAACCATGGCAAAAAGCAAGTGTAAATATAGAAATGACAAGAAAACATACCCATCACCTGCTCCTTGAAGGCACCTCACAGCAGCCATTTTTGGCTGTAGAAGCAAGTTAGGTAGTGAACAGACTGAATTGCTAGTATCTACACTTCCAAGTAATTAGGAGAGGTAATGGAAAAAAAGTATATAATCAATAGTGCTATTTAAACAGAGAGGAAGGAAGGAAGAACATCGCCAATTAACAGTCAGGAAATACAATTTCAGGCCATAATTAGAACAAAATTTCAAATGCTCAGAAAAGCATCTTCAGCATTTAAACGCGGGTAGGTGAGTCAGGAGTAAGCAGTATGGTTCCTAGCTTGTTTCTGGTTAAGTGTCTTCTGATGTCAAGTCTTTCCCTTTAAAGGGAAAGCAGTTTTTGTACTTTCTAGACCACCACATTATAATCAATGCATTCATCCAGATGGATTCTGTCACTTGCCTTGCTGAAAGGTTTTTGTAGGCCATGTTCATGCCTCCACAGTCACAACTGCCTTTTATGCCCTTATTCATGAGATATTATTAACTGTCCCATGTTCAGAGGCAGGGGATGATCATGACTATTGCTATTATTGTTAAGACTGAGTTCAACAGAGTAATTTAATCCTCTGTGGGCTTGGATGATTCCTTTCCCCCCCCACACCCCAGCAGATGTATTTCACAGGAGCATGTAGGCTTTACAACGTCACCTGTCTTGTAATTTTCTTAATGTATGAGTTTGTGTGAGCTTAGGGAGGCTTCTACAATGCTTTGGGCTGCATTTGAATGCCCAGTACATCTAACCATTGTTTCTGGGTAGGATTTAGTCGTGTCACTGCTTCCAGATGAGGGGGTCAAAAATAAAGCTCTTACACCAAGCTGGAGATGACACCGGTGGAAAGATTTGGAGTTGCCACCAGGGGCCATGTTTCATCCTTCCTTTGCGAGAGACTGCGCTTTGGTTCGAGGAGCTAACAGCAGCAGCAGTCCTGCTCTTCTCCTGCTGGGTCGTGAATTAGCACCAGTGTCTGGACGGACCTCCTCTTCCTCACAGTCCTTGCTTTCCTCTGGCTGATAAACCTACTGAGAGGTCACTACTCCTTTTTCTTCCCTGGTGAGCATTTATTAACAGTTAGCAGAAGTCAAGGAGAAGAGAAGAGAGAAGGCGATGGCCCATAGCTATAATCTCCCAGTACAGCATGTGCTAGGAGGCCTTCACTTTCTGCCCTCATTCATCCCCTTTCCAGATAACAGCTGCAACTAGCCTTGTCAGGCTCAAATTATGGTCCAAATAATGCTCCTTGGCAGACATTTAAGTGGTTAATTGTCTGCAGATATCAGCAAATTGCTTGTTTTGGTGATGGCATTAGTACAGAAGCTCAGTATGCTTGTGCTGCACGTACTCCACAGCTACCCTGCTGCCTGTGGGGTAACTGGAGACCAGCTTAACCTCGGCTTGGGACAGGTACTATGAGGCTGGTTCCCATTCATATTTTAAAGCCTGCCTCCTCCCCTGTGTAACCTTCCTCATCTGAAACAGAAACAACCCAGATAAAACATTCAGCACACAATACTTGATGGAAAAGCCAAGGGCTGGGGTCACGGTTACATGCCCACTTTAATTAGACACTGATTTGTGCTGGGCCAGAGGAACAGTCCTGCCCACACTCATCCTTGTTCCACTGCAAGAGTTTATGCAGCCATGTGCTAGAAAGATCAGGCTGAAGAACAGTGCTAGTGACAGCACAGGAGAGGCAGAGAAAGACAGTAGAGTGCGATGGAGGGGAGGAAGGCAGAAATACCCCTTTTGGCTGTATAGATTTATGTCAAATCAAGTGACCATGCAATAAGTGGGTGAGATCTCAAAATCTGTGATTATTGATATTTTTCATGAACTGACATATTCTCAAGCTTTTTACAAAAGTTGACAGCCCTTGCAATTTTCTTTTAATCTACCATCACACAGTTGATTGAAGACTTCCCCTTTTAGCAGTGGTTGACATTCGTATTAACGTATTTAAAAGAAAGGATGTTAGAATATTTATGTATAAATACCTGAGTACCAGAGATGCAAAAAGAACTCTTAGAACCACAAATAAATACAATAAATACATATAAAAAATAAGGCTTTTCAGGAAAACAATGCCTATTTTTCTTTTATTATTCTGTACTTTAAAAGAGCTACAGAGGAAGCGAACCGAGTGAAAACTGTAGCTGAGTTTTAGCAAAGATTTCAAGGTGCTGATATTGAACTTTATTCATTTATTTGAAAATTGACTTGAACTTCTATACTGTCAGACTGGAAATTGGCTGAAAGACCATAAACAAAAGGGGAGTAAGAAAGACTGCATTTTTGTCACAGCTGTCATGTGAGTCATGGATTTTCATGTGCTTTCAAAGTATCCGTGACTTTTGATATTTAGAGATTTTGCATGTGGGCTGGTAAACGTGATGGTTAAAGAGCTGAACCAATTTCTCTGAAAACCTTGAGTTCTGCCAAGTTAAACCCTAGACTGCACGGGAGGCTAATAGAGAGCAGGAGCTCAGCAACAACACTGTGGTTACACAAAGGATCAGGCCAGTGAATTCTCACCGAGAGCTTTAATTCCTCCAGGGATAGAGAGGTTTCTCTTTCCCCACAACATTTGCAATTAGGTAGAATTTGCAAAGGCCAGCTTTGCCAAAACAATGACTGAAGCTAAATGGTTTCTCAGAGCAAAAACGTAGCATATTAATTACTTGAAAAAAAAAAAAGAAAGGGAAAAAAAAAAAACTGAAAGAAAGAAAAAAGAAAAGAAAGAAAAGGGAAAAAAAAAAGAGTTACCTATAACAAAAAAGCACCTCTTCACCTGCATCCCGGCATCTGTCACGTCTCTCTCATGACACTTCCATAAAATTGTATTGGTACTGAGTCAGACCAAAGATCCGTCTGGCTCAGTACCCTGTCTCCAATGCTGGCCAAAAGCAGATGCCCAGGGAAAATTATAAGCAAAAGATACAGTGATACTTCCTTGGAACAGTCTTCCAACTTCCAGCAATTTGCAGTTTAGGGACTTTCTGGTTTTATATTTAACAGCCTTAGTAGATTTTTCTGCCATGAATTTGCCCACACACTTTTTGAAGCTGTGTAATTTTTTTTTGAAGTTACTGTCACTGAAGATTAATCAGAGCATTCAGTGCTAAACAATAATACTAAATAAGTATTCAGAAAGCACAGGAAAACTTTGCAAAGGAGCTGCCCTTGTCCTGTGGTGAACATTCCTTTTAAAAAATGAAATTAGGAGAAAGAAATCTTTCTAGTGTTCCATCAATCGCCTGGTCACATAACTAGTATGAAAAAGTGGATGAGCATCTGAGGATACACTACAGTTAATTATATACCAGAACTTCTATATATACAAAATATACGAACGAGAAATAAAGATGGAAAAATAGTGCTTACAGTAAGAGATGCTGTTAATAGCTATTACAGCATGGAGAGAGATTTCAGACAGACAGATGATGGTTTCCTTAAAGAGCAATGATCAGTCTATTCATCCCTTTCCAACCGCACTTGTTCAAGTAGAAGATGCATTTTGCGAAGGGGCACTTAGTTATCTTCCCTGCATTTTTTTATTTTTATTTTTATTCATCCAGGGCACCCAAGGCTTAATTGATCCAGCCAAAAGTCTTAGGACCTGTTGTTCCTCCTTTACTTTCTGTGCTATAAACAAAATAGCAGGAGATGGAATATGCTTGATCAACTGTGTGCTTTTGAAAACTCCAATTCTGAAAGGCCTTGCCACAATAATTCATTCATTTATCATAACACTGAAAAAAAAGGCCCTGTATCTTCCTCGTAAAGCTCTCCCATTTTGTCAGAAGTGGAATCCTGTGCATGTGCATCTGTACATAAAGGTGTCATGTCTGCTCTGACATGCCAAGTTCCTTGGGGTACAGATTATGTTCTCCACTAGCAAACACACCAACTCTGATGTCAAACCAGTTAGAAACAAAGTAAGATTTTTTTTTTTTAAGTTTAAATTCCATTTTTATAAGCACAAATAAGGAAAAAGTCATGGCAATCAAAAAATCAAGCTACAGAAAAGATTCTTATGGACGTTGTAGGAAATCTGTTGTATAGGCCTTTAAGAACAGATTGATTACACTAAGCAAATTAAAATTCTGCACTGAACCTTAGTTTTTGAAGATGCCTGGGCAATTACGTGTCCTTGATTTGCATGCACAATTATAGCATTCATGCATACAAGGGAACATTTATAAGGGGAATTATTGCAATGACATACCGAAATAAGGCACTCGGTAGGGCATTGGGTATTATGAAAAAGCCAAGCTCACACAGCTTCCTTATTCCCTGTATCTACTAGTCACTGTGGATGCAACAAAACTCAGAAATAATCATGTGCATTGAGCCAGACCTGTGGTGTGGATATTGCCCATTGAAATTGTTGCAATTCAATAAATTCAAAGTCCACTGAAAGTGGGGTCTTACACCAACAGGCAGTGCTGCCAGCTCTGTCTTAGCTCTCTAAACTGTACTTTTCATACTAGACTTTGGAGAGCTCTACTGTCTTGCAGGTGATGTTTCCTTGGGCTCCAGAACCCCATAGTATCCAGATTGCAGTGTTGTGACAGAATTGGAAATCCATTATGGTGTAGTTTTGCCTAGCTGCCTGCTCCTGCCGTTTGAAAATCATTAGTCAAAATAAAGAAAAGATCTTATTTTTTTAGTGCTGCTTTCTGAATCTATTTGTGTTTTGATCTGAATTACAATATATTCATTTTCTGTTCCATAGACAAACTGCTGGGACCCATAAAGTGTCTTTTGTGCCTATATGATAGACAAAAAAATCTGCTTCCCATTCAGTTTCTTGTTTTAAGGCTACTGCCCTTTAATTTTTTTTTTTGGGGGGGGGGAGGTTGTAGGGTTTTTTTAGTTAAAGTACATATTTTCTATATTGTTCTCTATCAACTCTTATTAGGTTAAATTTACTTTTAATGTCCTTGATCACATCCCTTGAAGAGGAAAAGAAAAATTTTTAAATTACTTCTGCTTCAATCTCATAATCCATAGTGGCCCACGGGAATTCCACAGTGCCATCTACTGCAAGGGACTAGAATAACTGATAATGCAGCACATTTTTTTTCAAGTTTATCTTACTCTTGACTTTTTCCAAGGTCTCTTCTCCTTCTGCACAGATCCCAGCACATTCTGTTTCCATGCCAGTTTCTCTGGCTCTCTTTTGTGCTGTCCTTGTGGTCATAGCATTGCACTACTTATTTCCAACCCTAATTTTACCATTCATATTATTATTTTTTTTTTTTGTGGGTAGGTGTGGTAGAGCCACGTTGGTTTCTGAGGCACGACTATGCCTCTTTGCCAGATCACTGGCATCATCTTTACTTCAAGAAGACCTCGAGAAAATTCCCTTCAGAGTCTGCCCATGATGACTCTTCATTGGCTAGAGGGTGAGGTGAGAGATTCAAACCAAACAAAGCACTAACATCCTTCCGGAGCGAGGCAAATGTGCCGTCTCTGCAGCTTCTGCTGGCCTCGGAAGCAAGAAATCAGGAGAGAGAAATATACCACTGCCCGGCTGGAGAGCAATAGAGTAGAGCCCGCATTGACTGACAATTCGAGCCCAGCCTGGCACGGGTCATTGCTTAGCAAGGATCAAAGCAACTGAGGTTCACAAGGTGATGCTTTTTCCTTTGACACTGTGAGTTCTTCCATTCAGGTTAGATTTGGAAGCCCAGTGCTTAAGTGGGATATAAGTGGGTTGTAGAAGCCTTGGGCTGGCACTCTGTGTTAGTCTGATTTTTCAGGCTTTGTCTTTGTTTTAGGAAAACTTTAGGGTGCAGTGAGACACAGTAAGAAATATTTATCAGCTAACATGATTACCAGCTGACAACATAAACCCATATTTGGAATAAAAGTTGCTTCAGTATCTCAATAGTTTTTTAGCTTTAATATGTTTTAGAATAAAAACAATAATTTTAAAAAAATGAATATTTGATGTCATCAGGCTCCACTACACTCAGGCAATTGTTCTATCCTGCATAGTTCTGCTGCTGGGTAGACCAAGGCAACTTAATCTTTGACCATGGAGTATGTAGCCATTGAGACACTTACCTAGCACTTGCCTGCAATCTACTTAGATCATATTAAACTGAATGGTCTTCGCTCCAGCTGCCGAAACTGTAGTCTAAAAATCCCTGTAGAATAACAAAAAGGAAACGGAATGGAACGGAATGGGGAAAATATTAGGCTGCAAATCACAATATCCCTCCAAGCCAAAGTAGACATGTTTATTCCCCAGACCAGTTCTCACCTCAGATTTGATTGATTACTGTCACGTTCTGACCAGATTTGAGAGATAATAATGAATTACGCATATTATGGAAACACAGAAAAGAGAATGAGGTATGATTAACAATTTACATGTTTCTTTAAATTATAGGCTTTTGTGTACACTGTTCATATACAAATGTTTGAACACTAGTGTATTTTCAACAGTTCCAGGCAGGAAGATTTCCTTCATTACTATAAATAGATCGGTAGCCTGTTAAGCACTAGCACAGTCATTAACAAGTTATGCTTATTCTCCGATCAGAAAATAGATCTACCTAGCCATGCCAAAGAGACATAGGTGTTTCTAAAATTAGGGAGGGGAGGTCAATAGTCTTTTAATAGCCCTGTTAAAAACTGGCATCCTAATTAAGTTATGAATTACAAAAGGCTTTTTAAGCTGGAGCTACTGGCTCAAAGACCAAATAGATATATAAGGAGAAGTTCCTCGTCAAGTCTCAGTTCCTTTCTATGTAAGTAATTCCCAGGAATCTTGAGTAAGGATTGATGCCGGCTACATAAGTGTCTTGAGAGCTGGTTAGCTGGTTAATAGGTGATCTAAGGAAAGGGTAATTGTAAGTGTGGTTTTGTTTATTTTTGTGTGTCTGTTTTGTTAATCTTGGAGTAAGAAGAAATTAATTTTTTACTTTCGCTTGGTTTTTTTTTTTGTTTTTGGTTTGTTCCATGGAAAGGGCAGTTGGCAAACCACTCAGGAATTTCAGCAGAATTAGAGTATTCCTCAAGAGGGGGGACAGGACCACAGCTGTAATCATCAGCATTTCCAAGGAATACTCGAGGTTACTGAGGAGGTAACGAGGTGGTTCCTTGCTAAGCAGTATGGAGGCAAGTCGGGCACTGCTGCTATTAGGAATTGCTGTGGAAGCGGGGGCCTTACCAGGGTGTCTCCAGCACCTGAGCCTTGATGGTCACCCACAGATTTCTAGCACACACAGAGGAAACTGGACAGTGTGACCCTGTTTACCACGGTCCTAAAATGTTTTTTTAAAAATATTAAATTACAGCTCTTCTACCCCAAAACAAAGGATCCCCTTGCAGTGCTGATGGTCCACCCCTGCAATTCACTCTAAATGACCAAAAGGGCCCCTCAACCTCTCCCCTCTGCTGAGGAGTGCAACTTTTCATTGGGATGGGGGCTGTTTTCCCATACAGAAACGACCCCCTGGGCATTATAGCATATGCTCAGTTCATATTTACCTGATCTATTAGAGGCAAAAGCAGTTCTGACAAGAACAGTAATTACAAGAATGTAATGTTCATTTCTACAGAAGGCACGGTGTCTGCATGCCTGGGAAGGGCCCAAGATGCTTACAGCATTTCTATTTTCCATGCTGTGGTGAATTTGGAACCTTTACACAGCTTAAGACAGAATAAATTTCACTCCAGCACAAATCTCTTGATCATTTCTCCTTCAAATGTGGGAAAACAACACTGAGAATGTGGAAAGTGTAGAGCACATCATAAATCCACGGACACAGGAACTCAGAAAGCTGCATAAGGCACATAAGGTCTGCTATAAAGGAAGCACTGTGCTTTCATATTATTTTCTGTTTAAAATCTACATGTGTGGTTTGGGACAAAGGTCTTTTAGTGTGGAAGAAAGAAGGTTCAGTGTTTTTCTTCTTTTTTTTTTTCTTTTTTTTTTTTTTCCTAAAGAGAGGTACGTCTCTGGAGAGACAGTGAAGAGATGTGCTCCAGTCTCCAGCACACACTGCTGCATGAAAGGTGAAATTTTTGAAACCACAGAAATAATAATGAGGAGAACTCAGCACCCAGGATGTCGTTCATGTCTGAATAACCAACAGGTGTTTAAGCAAAGATAAAGGTTTGCATGCTGGCTGTCATTTGGTGAGTTTCATTACGGATTTCTGCTCCTAAAATTGGGGTGTCTCGAGGAAGTCTTCTTCCACCACCTGATCCCATCAGAAAGCATACATGTTCTTTCCCTCTCTCTTCTCAGGAAGGCAGAGTGATCCTGACAGACTCACTCTGTAGCTGCTTCCCTCTCAGCAGCAGTACTAGAAATGGCACCTGCATATTCCTACTGTTGCTTCAGAAAACAGATCCCTGACACCAAAAAAGAGTTTCTATATCTGTGTCACCTGGTTTCTTAGGGCATCTGACTCTGTTTCACAAAGCCTGGGAAACTTTCAGGTTTCCTTTTTGCCTCCATATGCTCAAACATGCCTACTCTTTTACTTGTCACAGGTGACATGCAGAATTAAAATCCCCAAAGGACTTTAAGTACACATAATATAGACAATCTAAAAACAAATTGTAGATGAGTCACCTATATAATGGAAGTCAAATCATCAGCATCATCTGTCACAATGAATGCTATCAACTCTACATTTGCTAGCATATGCTCTATATTAGGGAGAGACACAGAAGCTGAATTTTGCAATTCACATTCACTGTGCCTATCAATGGCAGTGGAGTTTAGGTGGGGCTCACCTCCCTTTGTTTTCAGTCTTTACAGCATAGATTTCATTCTATAGCCAAATGAGTCATTCTGAGCTCCCTTGATAAATAGTGAAGAGAAAGTGGCACTTTTAGAAACCCATTCAGTTGGACTAGATGATCTTTGTAGGTCCCTTCCAACTGAAATATTTCATTCCATTTCTATTCTATTCTATTCTATTCTATTCTATTCTATTCTATTCTATTCTATTCTATTCTATTCTAATCTTACTGTGCCAGTATAATTTTAGTTGTCAAGCTTTGGATGGGATAGATTATAATCTAGGCACCACTAATTATACTGACTTGATCCTGACTAAATGGAGCCCAGTGTGACCAGTTCAGATATGGTACACCTGGATCAGCTCACCCTTCCGTGCTTGAAGCAAGGGAGATTTAGTTCTCATAGCATTGCTGGCTGAAGACTCACACAACTTCTACTCTCTTTGTTGTACAGTTAATTGAGAGGTAACTGGAGTTTCATGCATGACGAAGCCCAAGTTTTGCCCTCATTTACGCCGATGAAACCTCAGAGATGGTTCCCAAGACAACCATGGAACAACCTCCAATGGAAAAAAGTGGTCATGCTGTGGAAATGCAGTGGGACAACATTATGCTAAGAGGTTTCTAGCTCCTTTCCTGAAAACACACATCAGGATATAGTCTCACCTACCCTATGAAACTGTCAAAGGAGTATCGGTAGGACAGTTATAATCACAGTGTGGGGTAAGCTGGAACATCTGAGACCCCACAGACCTCCAGAAGGACAAAACAGACTGAAGCTCAGGTTATTTTAGGAGGAATATGGCCTGACTTCTTTGAAAGAAATCATAAGCTTCACATTATCTGTGGCATCTTAAAACATTTTTTCATAATTCAGCCTAATTTTTGTTATATGACATTTTCCTCCTTTCCTTACATAAATGTACTTTTTGCTCATTCAAGGAAGTATTTTAAAAACTACATGCCTCACAAGCAAGATTTCTAATCCAAATAAATCTGTACAGTATACATACTTGTTTGCAAATCTTTGTTAAATTGTGTGGTGGAAAGGAAAAGCAAGACAATATTTTCCTCAAGGGAAACTTTTCTAGGTGCAATGAATTTCAGAAGTTATTATGGCTTTAGGAAAAACGATTTTTGCTTGTGGCACAAACATGCAGAAACGTCAGAGTGCAATTAGAACTAAAACTACGTGAAAGATTATCAAATTCTTGGAGATCACAAAGACTGTTTCACTGTTCTTTATGCAGATATTCTACAGCACTGCAAATTGCAGAGCAGTGAGGTGGCTTGTATTTGGCTACTGCTGCTCCCGTGGGCTGCCGTGGGAGAACAATCACTCTTCTCTGCTCCATAAACGTGGGTTTTGACAAATTGGGGGACTGTAGAAAATCTAGGTTCCTTATTCAAAGAGGTTTGTCTGTGCTGTCTTTTATGCCCAACCATTTATGATTCAGAGCTACAGCCACCCCAACAGCACCTCCCGTTGTGAGAAGCAAAGTCTTCAGTAGGCTCCACAGAGAATCAATGAGAAGCCCTCATGTATGTGGGATTTTGATACCAGTAGCAGCCATTGTACTACCTGATCCCATGCACCCAGTTCAGTTCCCCTGGGTCCTTCTACAGGTGCTGCTGGGGGCAGTTATGACCCCCTTGAGTCAGCCTCAGAACCCTGTCATCCTTGTCTGTACAAGGATTCCAGGGACCCAGCTAACTTAGACAGCTCAGCTCAGTTCCTAAAACTGGATGCTAAAACTGGACTCTCCTAAATAATTTAATTTGACTTCTCAGCAAAGAACAGAACAAAAGTTGATGCAGAGCTGTGAGAGAGGTACCAATTTTCTGGAGCTCTGCAAGGATCTGACTGGTCACCACAGTGACATTTCGTCTCTGTTTGTAGTAGGGAGCGATGAAGGATGGCAAGATCTCACTCCAAATTGCTACATGTCTCTGAATTCTGAAAAAAAAAGCACAGTGGTGGTGCAGGTACCAGGATTAAATGGATTTATTCATCCTTCTTGATATTGGACTGGATAGCACTTGTAGAAACATTAAAATTCACTGTTAAGGTGATGACAATGTTCGGTTACAGGTAAAAAGCTATAGCCACAGAACAGATAATGAAAGCAGTAAGAACATTTGTGATATCAATCTCTTTATAATACCTGTGCCTACACATAGACTTTCGCCTACACATGTACAGTACCTTCTGGGACAAAGTATCTTTAATTCTGCAGAAAGTCAACACAGGAGTCTGGGTCAAACAAATGTCATGGTCTCTCACACATGCAGAATTTTCTAAACGTTAGTGCAAGCTTTTATTGCATTGTGTGAAAGAGGGAAACAGATAGCGTTTTTAAAATTCTGCCTTAAAATCCAGGCAGACTCCAGCAGGCACCACAAACCTGTGTTAGCACTACAAGCTGCAGGAGACAGGGGGTTGTATTGAAAAATTTTGTTCTACCATACCATGTAATAAACAGCTCTTTAAAAAACCTCTTCTGGTTACTGGCAGTGTAGGTAGGAGAGCTAACCTCCCACCTACTGGAACTCTCTCAAATCCATGGAAAGAATATCAGTGATTTTACTTTGCAACTGGCTATAAAAGCGAGCATATCTCACATAAAATCAAAGAACTTGTCTGTCTGTGAAACAAGAGTACACATATTGTCAAACTTTTCCGAGTAGAGCTGGCTTATTGGCCATTGACATTGTACCCATCAAATATCTGAAGACATTTGTTCCCGTGATGAACTTTGTTATCCCTAGGATTCACAGTTAACCCCTACTGAGAATTGCTATATTTCCTATAAATTCTCAAAAGTAAATATGTTTTTTCCTAAAAGTGTTACCATGTTATCACAGACTGTCCTCTGCGGTTTTCCAAGGAATCTTTGGGATCCTGTATGGAAAAGTACGGTGTGTTACATATGGAAACATGTTTGCAGTACGTACTGGGCTTGGAAACTTCCATGGCTTGGAAATTTCATGACACTGAAGGATTTATTCTATCATCAATAGAAATATTAGATCTTTCTGAGAATCTTTCTTCAGCTGAAACCCTGAAATAAGCATGGATATAGGCTCTTTGGATCTATAAAGAGAGTGAATTTTCAGCTCAAACAAGTGCCCAGCATTAAAATCTGCATCTTGAAAGGACAGAGTGAGTTTTAATAGGCATTTCAGTGCCAAAACATGTCAGTCAAATTATTATTGGCTCTAGCTGCACTCTCACAAGCTGTTACATTCTTTACCTGCAGCAGAGTGGCACTCAAAAAGGTGCAAAATTCTTCTTTGCTTTTGAAAACACCAATGAAAGCAAAAAAAAAAAAAAAAAAGACCAACAAAAAAAAAAGCAAACCAACAACCCAAACCCTTCGATCTAATTCACACAACTGAAAACCTCTGATCGACATACAAGAAGGGTAGACCCACAAAATTCAGTAGGAACTGTCCTTTGAGAGATAGAAGTAAGCCCACAAACCCAAAATATTTAATAATTAATGTGAAATCCATAAAAAGATCTGATTCCTGACATAACTGAAATGGACAAGAATTCTAGCCTAATTACTCCTGTTACCACACATGCATGTGTGTGCGGGTATGTGCAGCATTACACCAAGCTGCACGAGTCACAATAGTCTCAGGCTTGCTTTTATCCCAGTTCCCAATTTTTTAAATCATGAGTGCACATTGCAAATAAAATCAATATCTCACTGAAGTGTTACATGGTTCATACATTCCCAGGATCCAAATTTTCTTAAGAGAAAATTAATTACATTGAGAATAAGGGGAAAGGGGTGAGAAAGAGAGGGAAGGGGAAATCATAACTGTTATTTTTAGACCACAATGTTTTGAAACGTGATCTGCCCTTTAGTCAAAGATTTCCCAGCTGCCCTGTCTTCTTTTTTTTCACTCTTTTTTTTTTTTTTTTTTTTTTGTGAGGGAAGGGTTGAGACGGGAGGGAAAGTCACATATACACAAAATAGCTTTGTCTAGAAACTCTGAAAGTGTGTTTGGCCTTGCAGAAAAAAGTCCTGAATGGATTTGAGGAGTGGAGGCTAGGGGGTGTTTTGTGGGGAATCACACTGCTAGGCAATTACAGATCTTGTATACATATAAACAAACTCCACCTTAAGATCTGCAGAGAAAAGACTTGCTTACTTGTCTGATGGCCAAGAAAAATCAAACTAGAGCAGGCTATAAATAGAATGATGAAGAAAACTGAGAAAAAATGCCCTGATGGCTTCCTCACGAAAGGGTTAGAGCTCTGCTTCCAAGTTTTGCTAGACCTGGTATGAGCCCCTTTTTCTTCAGACTTCATAAGAGCTATCATGACACAAATCTTTCCTGTATACCTTTTAGACCATCCCTTGGGCATGCCTCCAAATGAGTGTCAAAAAGCTTAATTTCAAGACAAGGCTCAAAGTGCATTTCAGATGACATGAAAGGACAACAGCAAGAAATTCCACAAACAAAAATTTGAAACCATTCCTTGCCTGTGTCCTTTTTTTCCAGGTAAGAAAAGTACAGCCTGTTATTGTTCCCAATTTTCTACAGCTCCGGACTCAGCTCACTGTGCTGATCCACGCTTGCTGTGAGAGTCTCTAAGGGGTGATCTGCCACCTGAGAACTTCCAGACACAACTACATCATCTGCTCACAGCTCTCCTGCCTCCCGACATAAGTGCTGGAGCTGGAGCCAGGCAGCAGGAAGCACCTGTAAGTATTTTACATCCACCAGGGACAACACCTCCCAACTTGCAGACTTCTCATCTGGCTGAGTACAGTCAGGGACCTACCCCCTCCTTCTCAGGTAGCCAGAAACCTGGCCAAGGAGCTCATAAGCGGCCACAGCTCATGGGATGAAGGCATTTCCGCTCCGCCATAAAATGCATCATTTACTATCACAGCCTTTTTCTCCATCGGGAAAGGCTGGCAATGGATATTTGCTCCTCTCACCCTTCCTCCTCTTCTCCCTCCCTTTTTCCACAACCCCCGCACATGCTAAGCCCCAGGAGGTTTCACAGGAAGGAAGAAGGAGGTTGTACGTTGTCTGAGAAGGGTTTATAAGCTGCCCTTCTGGCACAGAACTAGAATCAGGACATTGTTTAGCTACATGTCTGAACTAGAGGAATAAGCACAACGAAGCTAGATGCCATTGGGTGGTTCATGACAAGTAAATTAGTCTACAGTACATTAACCAGCACATCACCACAGCTGCAATTCTCTCTCCCTTCCTCTCGGATTTTGACTATGCCAGGTAATATCCTCACAGCTACAGTGCAATGGCAAATGTACTTTGGATTATTCTACGTTTACTGCATAACACAACAGTCTCTGGAGACAGAGCTGGGGACAAGGCTACCTACACGGTCTGGGGTCTATCCAGGAAGTCGAGTCATCTAGTCAAGTAGGAGGAGACAGAACCAGAGACAAGACTACCAACAACGTAACTCAGACCACAGACAGGATCAGAAACAGGGCTACAACACAAGCTGGGTGTCCATCCTAGAAATCCAATCAGCAACTCAGGACAGCAAGAGACAGGCACATCCTCAACATCATTCAGGCATTTGTGGGGCGACTAGAACTGAGCTTAATGGAACTCGTGGACCACTGGGCATGGTCTGCATGGGTGGAGGCCCTCGGTAACATTGCTCAGGGGAACTAAGATCTTTTGGTGCAGTCAAGGCCCTGACCACTGTAGCTTGGCAGCAGATCTTGTAACATGATGGAATTACTGTACTTTAGTAATCTAGTAGTGCTCCATCCCATTGATCAACGCACCTCAGCACACAGAATCTTAAAGGGATAGTCCCTCAAGGGGTTGGTAAGGTCAGTACATCCATATATTAAATTTCCAGATAGTAGTTGTCATGCAGATAACTAGTGCTTGTCCAGCTACCTCTACCCAAGATCCAGTAGTTCACCTAGCAATAGGGAGATACAGCGCATTTCATGGCATCTCCAACACCTTGCCCTCCTTAAGAAATAAGGAAATAGGGAAATAAAAGCAGCATTTAAATTGTGTTCTCCAACCCTTTATCCTGGTCTTAGAGATCAGCATTTCTAGCACTTCGACTGGCTCCTTGAAGCCAACTGGAGCAAAAGCATCATTTGCTTTTGTTTGGGTTCAGCTAGACCTCTCAGTAACACTTGGTTACATTCAAGGCAGTCAGAATGTTCTCCCTTTTTTTTTAAACTCTGAGATAACACCAGCAGATGCTCTTGTGAGCCTATCTGAGGACACCGTATCTCTGCCTGAAAGAGTGTCTCTTAACCCTGTTTTCTAATGTAACATCTTTACCAACAATACTGTCTCTCTTCTCTCCTGCAGCCTAAACATAGTTTTGCAGTCTAAATCTAAAGTTCCACTTCGGTACAACCAGGCATTTAAAGTTTTAATCTTAATCTTCAAGTCTGAGAACAAAACCCCTCATCTAACTGCTGCCATTTCCAGTCAGAACCACCCTTGCTGTAAAGTGTTCCATTTTATAAACCCCAGTCCTTGAGGGCAAACAGCTAATTGTTTAAATGGTGTTGTGCAAATATTCTAGAGGTGAACAATCCCCCAAACACCTGCTGCAGTAGTTAATGCCTGTGCATTTACTTCTAGCCATAACATGCATATGTATAATCTCTGTCTGTGAAGAGATGTTACGGAGAAAGTTTTAAAAAGGCAGGAATGTTCAAGCCACCTTCTTCTAGCTTTTCTTTACCAAAAAGACAGAAAGAGAATGTGTGATCTCAGACCAAATGGCAAAAGGATTTAATTCCTTTTAATATATTCATGTGTCAGAAGGCATGCATACGTAATGAAGGGCTTCTCTTTTGTATGGAAAAGTGGCCATGCAGTGACTGGACGATAAATCACCTCCCAGCCTTGACAATTTTCTGTGAACGAGATTTAATATAAGGCAGCCCACTGGCTGTGCTGCTTGCCTCCCACATGGGCTGTGGAATCCCTCAGAAGTGGGCCGGAGAACCCGGGAGGGGCGGGGGGGATCAAAACCAGCGCAGCAGTCCCTGTGCCACAGGAGGTCTATTGACCTGGCCGTTCTGGTTTGCTGTCCTCCCCTCCAGCACCAGCTTACTCAGGTGCCCCACACCCTGTGAAAGCATCCCATGAACAGCTCGGAGCAATAAGCGAGAGCAGAAACGAGTTCTTTCACAAGCTGAGATGGCAGTTTATGGCCAGAAGCAAAAGAACTGATAAACCTCATAATACTTTAACCTCACAAGTTAACTGCAGGTATTATTCCTATTCAAGTGCTTAATCCTGTCCTGACTCTCAAACTGTTTGCCTCCATGTCCCACAGCAAAAAATTCCACAGGTCGATTAGATGCCACTTTAAAGTTTACTGCCTTTCAAGTGCTTTAAACACACAGTCTTCATTTTACTGTGTTGATCTGGCATGAAGAGATAAATGGAAGTGTCCAGTTAATTACAACCCAGTCAGCTCCCATCCTAGTAGAACAAGAGCTGGTCAGGTAACCCAGAGCTTCTAATGGCAAGGATGTTCTTAAACTAAGGAGGTAAGTGTTGAGGTTCCAGACATCTTAGATGGATGCGAGAAATGACAAGGAACATGAGGCCTTGTCTTCTGAAGTGGCCTACCCTTGTTCCCAGATAAATTTTATAATTTAGTTTAGTGGGAACACAGTGATATATTGGAAGAATCCTTACTTAAATTAACAGCTGAAATCCAAAAGTTTATTCCGTCTATCAAAAACAAGTTAGGATACTATCATAAGCGCACTTTTCTTTCAGAGGCAAATCAGCTGCCACAATAATCAGTATAGCTGTACATATTTGACTAAGAAGGAGCATTACAATGGTAGTTTGAAAACTTAGAATCAGCATGTGAATTTCTTCAGTACAACAACTCTTGCTCCTTCTTTGCTTGAGTTAGGATGTTCACCTTGCACGAGTCTGCAGAAAAACACAAACATCCATTAGTATGCTTTTTACCATACATTTTAATGTCAGAAATACCCGTTCCATAAAACCAGAATTCTTAACATGAACATGTTAATTTAGAATAACTTCGTATCACAAAATCACCTCTAAATTTTAATAGAATTTTCTGCAAAGTTTAGTTTCAGTAATTTGACGCTCATCTGGAATATAGAACAAAACCTTGCTTCATTGAAAAAATACTTATTTAAATAAGTGGAACTGATCTGAGATGACAGAAAGATTAAGCTACAGATCTTCCAATAGACTCACAGCCAGCAATCATCCAAAATAAACTGTAACTATCGAAGTCTCAATAAAACAGAACAAAGAACTCTGGTGGAGTGTTAGGACTAGCCAGCCACTGTATAGTCAGGACCTGGGGAGAGCCTGAAAAAGATTAAAATTACTCCATTTTAAAGCTTGGTAGAACTTATATTTTCTTTGTGCAAAAGAATTAACATGGAAATCCTCTTACCATGTGTCAGAGATCAGACTGCCTGGAAGGAGGAAAACCAAGGACCACATTGATATGAGACAGAAGAGAGACACACAAGAGGCTGACCAAATAACTTCAGTGTAGGTGATGGCCTACTGATTGGGGCTGTCAGACGGGATATAAAAAACTGGATTTAAACCCCTGCTAAGTCATTCTCTGCCAACCCACACAAGTGCCCTAAGTAGACAGCCCTTAGCTGTCCCAAGGTATCCTTGCACATGTGTGTGAAAATATTTTACAAGGTCTTTTAGTTTTCCTTGGCCTTGCCACTATACAAGAACCTTTCTTGAACCTCAAACACTTTCATGAGGTGAAGCACTCATCTTTCTGCTGTTGAAAGCTGTGCACTTTTAAAGTTCAACCTTCTGAAATTTTTGACACAAGGAACTGGCTGTGTTAGTTCTGTGGAGGATTCTGCTATGCAAATGGGCACTGAAGTAATAAAATCATCAAAGCAATGCTAGCTATTCAACAATGAGCTGCCATTTGTTGCCAGAGAAACATTGTGTTGAATGAAACGCATTTAGAAAAACATTACTACAAAGGGAAAATATGAGTAATCAACCTAAAGCAATGAGCCATGGAAGCTTGTTTTATGAAATGTCTTCCGGACTGTCTCAAAACATTAGACATGCTGACAGAGATACCAGAGAGGTTTTCTGTTACTTCTTATAGAGGTGGTTTCAATTTTAGATTCATCACCCCAAAATTATACCATCTTGGTCTACCTGTCATGTTAAGTTTTTAAATAGAGGAGACTGAAAGTCTGAATGTCATGAAAGAACCAGAAAGAATTTTATTCCAATCAACATACTCATGGTTACGCCTTTTTTGGGGGTTATTTTTGTGTGTATGTGTGAATGTCCTTCTCTAGTTCTTCCATATGACTGCCTCCCCCTTCCTCGAAGATAGAGAATCAAATCCTACATCTTGAACTGTAAAATACAGGCAAAGAAACTCTCATATGAGTAGAGAGGGAAAACTACATTTCAGGGACTTAAGCTGAGCTTTCCAGAATGACTCCAATCTTGAAGTCTCTTGTTTTATTAAATCCATAGACTTGAAATATAACGTAGCATAACTGACTTATGATGAACCAAACATTCAGTTTGCACATAAAGAGCTTTCTTTATGGCATGCCATAGTCTGCATGGAGGGTTGCAAAGTAATCTGCTGATAATGTGGGCCAATACAAAAGTAGTGCTTTCTCCACCAGGAACAAGAAGACAGCACAAAAGGAACTATGCCTCTTTAAAGAATGGATTTTCTTTTTTTCCCCTCAGGTGCTCCAGGAGTTACACAACTTTGATTTTGCTTAGGTTGAGAAAATATACTGGGAATGACATAGAAACACACTGTATACTTCATTAGCCTGCTGGGTGATTTTAATAACCTGCAAATATTTGATTAGGAAAAAATTATCTCCTTACAAGTAAAATTAAGGAGATATATAAGCAGGTGTGGTCATATCGGCATTCCATATATTGTCATAGAGATGTGATTTTGGTCATCTGCACAGAATAAGCAATTGCCATATTCTTTATCCTGTACAGATAAGCAATGCCTACAATATCAACACCAAGAGGCCAAGAGACATGGAAGCTTGAATCCATTGCATTTGTCTTTTTTGTTTCAAAGGTATAGCATGAATTAAGCGTTTAACAAAGTACATTTTCAAGTAAAACATGGAGTCAAAGAGAAATCACAAGTGGGTATGAACTCCCACCTGGGCCTGGAGCTTTCTTGATTAGACAGTTAACAGACCAGGAAGGCAGAATAAAACAAACAAGACCTAATCCACTTACCCTTTGTGTCTTAATTGGCTGTGAAAACACAGACTGCAAAACACTCACCAAATAATAAAAACACTGACTCATAGCAAATCTTTTTCTTTCCTTTTAATTTTATTTTTTTTCCATCTTGTTTCAAGCCTTCTTAGCTAATTTAGGTGTCAACCTACCTTGTAGAAATGCTGTCAACTTATGACATTGTTTCCATTAGAGTGTGTACTTTTCCACTTTGGCGACTCTCCTTAATAAGAAGTGCCATTAGAATTAAAACACTTGAGGGTAGGATTATGTCTAAATATATCCATTACTTTTTCTCAAGGAAAATAAACTGCTGTTGTCACTTGATAGGTACTTAATCTGTTACAACAGGATTTTTTTTTCTTTCATTCTACTTTTACTGACTGATGCATATTCTCCTATGACAATTCCCTGGAGAATTTTTCCTCTGGCCACATATATTGGTCATCAGCGAAGAAAATAACCTGCCAGGCATGCATCTGGTTCTAACACATTGCAGGCACAATATTTGAGCCCTTACCAAGCCGTCACGCCTGTTCTGTAGTGCCATCATACCTCAAGGACCTACCTGGTCTACCTCCTCTGAAGTAACCCAGATGCTAATCCAGATAGGTCTGAGGTCAGATGAGTAGCCTATCAAAACAAAGTGAAACAAGACGATACATTCATCTGACCAAATCTTACTGCCTAAATACTCTTGGTGGAGAGCACACAAAAAGTCAAGCAATTCTAGATGTGATCTTTCTCCTGCACTTGGAGTGCATCTGAAAAAAAGGCTTGAGGGTGCCCTTGCCATTACTGCCCACCTAGTTGAACGCTGCAGCCCAGGGAAAGGTTGGTGACACATTTGACAATGCCCAGAGGGGAATGACAGAATCGTGCAACAAAGGAGAGCAGCAGGGCGAGATGGAGATCCACTAGTCAGTTCTTTCATTGTTTTTATCTCATTCTCCAAAACCCTTCGTTAGAGTTACCTTCATGCTTAGCAATGATGTGGCAAGTTTGCTGGTATCCCAACAATCCACTGAAAGCACTTCACTTCCTTGTTCCTGAGTGGAGCCCAGCCCAAAATTCAGTTATGCCAGATGAAGAATTTTCTCCCAAGCGTCTCTGAATGGATTTAGGCAACTGAGGGAGAGGGATTATTCCAGTAGCACTCAGGGACATTTAGTGCCGCATGGTCAGCCTCAGGCATGCAAGAACTATGAGTAAGCACTCCACTGCCACGCAAAATGGCGAGATTTAGTTTCTTTGAAAACAGAAAACAATAACAGCTGGTTTTGTCCACCTTCAGTTTTTAACTCCCACTAGCTCGCTTGTGACATTTAGTTTTGTCAGGTCTTGCAAATTTGTATAAAGTGATCTTTGGCCTCATATGAATTAATTACACACTTCTGCCCTATGGCAGTTCTTCAGTGCCCAAAGAAATCTGCCCTTTGAGTCCACTACACATCTGCTGCTTATGCATCTGCAACAGATCTTCACCTTCTGACCAAACCTGGGAATGGTAGTTTCCAGAAGATTTCTCTAAACCTCACTCAATGCCAAGGCAGAAGTGATTTCTCGAGAGGTATTTTGTCCCATTTATTTCCTGGAATGGAAATTACAGGAGGATGGAGAGGAGGGAAGGGAGAACCAGAGTGTAAACTGACTCATTTTTTTGTATAGTGATGGAGCCAGCTCAGCCATCCTAAAATGACGGGTAGTTTCTGTTCCACTCCCATCCCAGGAAAATAACATGAGATGCTGTCTCTCCTTTAGATTCTCTGGTAGCCTGAGCAAAATGAACAGAGGAAGGGATGGCTTAGCCTCCTGCGGAAACCCTCACTGACTGTTCTTCCCCACAAGGCAGCCAGTCAGAAGCGTCCTGTGAAAAAGCCAGCTGTGGACTGCAGCTTGGCACAGCTACCTGACTGCTAGCAGCAGGGGTCAAAGACATATGATTAAGGTGAGAGGTTCACCAGCTGGCGCTGCTGCTAGAATGATCTCAGAGACCAGGGTGGCTCCACATGGAAGTAGTTGCCGATGGTATTAATAAATCCTGTGCTTTCTGTCCAACCCTCCAGCTCCACTCTACTCCCGAAATATCCAGCTAGACTAAAAAGTAGATTTGGGCTTCTTTGCACAACTCCAATGACAGAAAGCAAGAGGAGCCAACCCCGCAGAGTGTTCTTGGCCTAAGGAACTTTCTTGAATGGCCAAGGGAGGGCATCACCACCCAAGGTTCTCCCAGCCTTGGCATGACAGGCATGGCTGAGGAAGGGTCAAGTGCCTTGGGCTGAGGCAAATTAATTTAGTCTTGTGGCTGTTTCAGTTCACCCTGAGCCAAGTGGGGATCTGGCCTAGCTGGGAGTATCAGCATGTGGCATAAAGCCAGCTGTGCCATCCCTTTCCACAGGGCTCCAAAGTTGGAATTCAGATTTTATTCAGCTGGGTTGCTGTGCTCCAGCATCGCTAGGCTGGACATCTTTTTAAAGATTACATTTTACATGTATGTTTTAAATAAATAGCCTGTATTTTAGGAGCACTTAGCCATAAGTATATAAACTGCTCTGAGGTTTACCCCATTGGAATTAGAATGAACCTAATTCATAATTCAGACATCAGGCTAGAAACAGCTCAGCTTCACTCCACGGACCTATAGCTTGATGTCTGAACTGCCCACGAGACGCCCTCTAATCCCAATAGCTGTAACCTAACCTCAGAGTGGTTTCTAAACTTACTAAATAAATATACTTTTTAAAGAGGAATGCACCATATTTATTAGGGTTTTTGCTCCGTTCAGGCAGACTATCATTTTAGTGCTGTTCTTATGAGAGAGGCTGTGGAGAGACACAACTATATTCAAGAAAAATTTCAGATCATGCTTCTTTTTTTTTGAAAAAGGAAAAATCCAGACTACTCTATTTAGCTGAATACAGAAAGTATCCGAAGATACAAATTCTTAAGCTATAGAGAGCTACCTCCCATAAGCACTTACCCATGCAAAAATTTTTCTTGCGTGGGTAGCCATACTGAACTCACTATGACTGCCCACATCGAAGCTTAGCAAAGAATGGGCCTAAGCTGTCTACTCTTGTGTTTATTCTTCAATCAGCATTTTTTTGCATGCTCACACATGGTACTCAGGTTAATAAAAATGTCTTCCCAGTTAAAACGGAGTGACCACATGTGGTTTTTCATTAAAGTGTGCATTCAAGCCTCACTCCAACTTTGTATCAAAATCTTGTTCATTACCAAGAATTATTTTATAAGCATCAATGTATGAAGACAGAAAAGCTGAATTTTCAAAACAGCGTTTTTCCAGGAGGAAGGAATACATTAATAGCACGAAAGTCTGGCTGTCAGATCAGATCATGGATTTCAAATTTGATCTTCATTGATAATTTTTCAACTTCACTCAACACTTCGTACGCTGGAAAAGGGCTGTGCAGCAGGGACTTTTCTAAATGCCTTAATACCACAAACTGTATCTGGTCAGTCTGTCTGCTCTCCATGTGTGCCTGGCTTCACAGCAAATAAATGCCAGAAATAGCATTCCTACAGGATTTCCAGTTCAAAAGCCACAAGAATGCTCTTTCTCATGGTATGGCACCGTGCAATAAAATGGTGTCATCTGGAAAATTACAGTCTTGGAAACAAATGTTTTTCCCTCTTCGCTGATTTAAATCATCTAAAAATAGATGGGTTGTCACATAACTTTTGTATTTGTCAGGGGAGCCCCTCATTTCATCTTGTGACAGTACAAGAAACGTATCCCATAACAAGACAGAGTGATCTTCCTAGGGAATCCCCTAGGAATATCTTTTTTCTTGAATTGCGTAAAATCCTCTGAAATAAAACTTGAAAGCAATTCATCAAAGTCTGAAAACCCATTCAAGGTCACTCCAAGCAATGATTTCAGGGAATATTTATATAGTACAAATTTAGGGGGAGAAGGAAGGAAATGTCACGGACTAAACTTCTCTTCAGTTCTTCTTTCTGTTTTCTTAAGTAAGACTTCTTAAAATTGACTCCATATAAAAACAGACTGTCACATTTGTTGGCTGAGAGAAACATCATCTTAATCCGTCTCCCTGATCAGCACTGCTGAGCCACTCTTGAATGATGTTTATCTCTTGACTTCAAAAAACAGGAAAACCTTGCAGGTGAGAAGTCACGGAAGAATTCAACATGAGAAAACAAGGCATCTCAATGTTCAACCTATATAGGAAGAATCCTCTTGGTTTTTAACTAGGTTAACAGCTCAAAATTATTAGGATGGATTATTTGTTGTTTAAGCATGGTCACCAAACTATCAAAGCCACAGGTATTTTCTTCCCTATCCAATATTTCTGACTTCCTTCCTCAAGCTTCCCATAAAAAAAAAGCCTCTCATCACTTTTGTCACCATTTGAAGCCAGCGTAAGCACAGATGTTTTTGAAGGGATTTCAAAACATCACCTGCTCTCCCTGAAATCAACTAGTCATGAACCAGCAATAGTTCCAATCTCCATGTACTTGCTGACTTCTGCAAAAGCTCAAAGAAAAAGCATGATCCCCATTTTGAGAGTGTTTTACTCCCATCTTTTTTTAACCATTTTTGCATGATCAGGAAAAAAGCTTGACCTATAAACTACCTCATTACAAGTCTAGCTCTTTATTTCCATCTGACATGCTTTCACTATTAAGAGTTCAAGGGTTCAGCCCACACTGATGGTCTGAAGCTGCACAGACACAGAAACTCTGGCAGTCTCTTGAATACTACATTTGCAATTCTATATATAATCTATATCACATCAAGGATCAGAGATTCCTTATAAGCAAAGTAAGCAATAAATTGCAGTGTCTGAATGTGTCTTTGCAGTTTTCAGTGACTCACTTCTGAGCAATGTTGATGATGGAGAAAAGAACAAGTTTACAGGTAGAGAACAGAATATCAGTTATCATAACTGGCATGCTAAATTTCAGGTAATGAAAGCACATTGCAACAATTAAAAAGAGTGTACACCAATTAAAGGCTAAATTGTTTTTCTTCTGGTGATGATCCTCTTATTACCTCTTAATACCCTACAAAACTGATAGATGCAAAGCAAAACTCCAATGCACCTTACAAAACTTTTAGCCTCTCTTTTTCTTAGAAAAGGATGCTGTTTTCTTCATTGGCATCTAGCTTTCGATAGCAGCTCTACACTAGTTAGTAATAATGTACACTACAAATTGCCCTATAAACTCTAGAACCAAAAGACATATTAAGAATTAATTTTTCTAAGCGGGGAAACCTGCCATTCCTCAGAGTAAGTCCTCTGCTGAAAGTACTTCCTTGCTCAGCCCCAATAACTAACATCTCCTGGGCTGAAAACAAAACACCTCTACTTGGCACACACAGAAGAGAGATTTGCATGCAAGCCTTCTTCCACATACTTTTGTTCAACAGCTGTATACAAGATAAGCCAGGACAGGCACATGACATGCTCTCACATGAAATACACATGTGAGCCATAAGCCTGCTAGAAATTCCCAGAACCACAACATTTCACTTGTCATATTACTTGGCTTCATTCCTACACCGATGGAGTATCAGCTTCAGAGCCTCACTAGGAAAACCAGGCATCTTGCATTTTGGTTTCAGGCGTTTGGTCATTCACATCAATAGCAATATTGTAGCCATGTTTTATCCATATATCATTATTTTTCTTCATCTTTACTTACGCTTTCTGAAAGTTTATCTGGCAATCATGAGCAGCGGACATATCCTTCTGTCACAGGTGACAGAAAAACAATGGCTGGTGACAGTTTCAACACAGAAAAAATTGCCCCAAAAACTGTATTGAAAGTAAGTTGTGATGGCCAGATTTTAAAAAGTAATTAAGCACCTGAATAAGCAGGGAGATATCTACCAGGATATTTAAATGACTGGATTTTTAATCATCTAAAAGCTAGTTCCCTTTAAGAAATGGAAGCTATCATTAAATAAGCCTCAGAGATGGCTTCCTTTTTGTGAATATTCTTTTCTAAATTCATGGTAGTTTGCTTTCTGTTTCACTGGGTTTCTTCTGTGCAGACCATCTGTAATTGTGCCTTGGGACATGTCCACTCATTTGGGAAAGACTGAGGTCAACGAAGGAATGAGGAAAAACTGCGGGCAATGAAGGAATGAGGAAAAACTGTGTTGCCAAAAGCTTGTGAAGGTCAAAGCACTTTCACCACAGCTTCCCACCCTCCCAAGGCAAAACTCAAGAGTATTCGTGTGCAAAACCAACACTATTTGCAAAAGCAGTAGACTCAACTTCTTGGCCTCTCAGAGCAGCATAGCTTTGGAGTAGAGGGCTAGGTATGACAGGGAGAAGAAGACACACTGAGCCATTCCCTGCTCCTTGACCTGCAGCACAGAGCAGGTCTGTGCTGCAGCTTACAAACTCGAAATCATCCAAGTTTGGTTTCACTGGCTGGTTTCATTGCCAGATCCCACCTCTTCCTTGAGCTCCTGCAAGGTCACCTCTTGGCTTTCTGCCTTTCAGTCACTGTGACCCAAGGACTCACCATCCACATGAGGCTTAAGTAGCAGCTGGGCTGGTAACTAATCAATAGGAGGATGAAGCTCCAAGCTGACAGACAACATCAGCGTCTCCTACAGGGCAAAAAGGAAGAAATCATGAGAAAGAAAAGAAGGTCTCTGCCACTCTGAGCTATTTTCATCACGGGAAGGAAATATCTGCAGTGGAGTAAACTTAGCAGGTTGCATAAATTAGCATCAAAGAAGCTGTGTGTCCAGGTGGACTTTAAGTGGCTGGAGTACCTTTGTGAGGGGCCCTTCCATGAAGATGAAGAGTTGGATTTAGTTGGGATTTTTCTGGTCAGAGCATGGAAATATCTCAAATGTGGGTGTTACATAGTGCCAGTCACAGAATGATATTGTGCTAGATGGAATTTGTGAGCATTTCTTAGAGTAGCCACACACACAGCATTTCTCCCAGTTGCAAGCAGCTCCCTGATAACAAATGTTAGCCTGAGAGCTTTCTGCAGGGAAAAAAGGAACATAAAGTTTGTATCAGCATCAGGAGGGAAGCTGCTGTTGTCCATGTAAGTGTCTAAGCATTAAATGGTTAGACTAAGCTTGTGTCTTTATTTTATTCCAAGTCGGACTATAATGAGCGCAAGTCTCGCAGCACTGAATTGCCACTTCATTTCCTAATACAGGTTACGTTAACCATCACGACATGCTGTGTCAGCACTAAGCATGCTCAAGCCGTTACTATTACTTGGAAAAAAATACATCAAAAATGTATTTTAATTATGGGGGCGTTGCATCTGCTTCACAAGAATGGCTGTACTCTGAGTATACTTTGTATACTATGCAAACTAAGTGCTCCTAATCAGAAGTATTGCTACCTCAGAAAATGCTGGACTCTATTTATTGGAAAGCAGGCCCCAGTCTACTCAAGAAAGTGAGTAATTACCTTATCATAACTTCCTACTGGGCCGACATAATTTTGTTTTCATGCAGACGTCGTTGTTCAATCACAGTGCTTGCTACCAAATTTAAGATTAAATATACATTCAGCTCATGTCCACACACATCCTGTCAATGTGAAAAAACGTGTACTCTAGAAAAAAAGCAGAAGGAAAGAGCATTAAGCAGCAGGAAGAATCTTTGACCAAAATAAATGTTTTGCTCATTAGGTTGTATTTTTGTCCATGTTACTGAAAAATGGAAACAGCAAAATGCAGCTTGTTACAACACTTTAAAGCTTTCTGCGTGACTAGATCTCCGTGAAGAGAGGTATGTTAGTGAAGAAATGGCTGAAATTTTCAAAGCATTTTCAGAAAGGTAGACATAAGTGGTGGGGTGGTTTGTCTAAAGAATCTGAATTTATCAGAAATGTCAATCAATAGCTTATGATTTTGTAAATTTTAAGTAATAATAACTGTTGTTACGGACAGACCGGAGTCCACTTCAGCTTTCAGTGATGACGGCAAAGGATTTAATGCCATTTAGTGAGAACATGACTAGGCCCTAAGGGCCACATTCAGACTGTCTATAACGCACTTAAGTCCCTACGCTTACTCAGCGGACAAAGCCAAGCACCTCTGAAGGCCCCTGAAGTATGGTTCAGAGGACTGAAGTAAGCTAAGGATGGAGACGTTGAAAAACAGCCGACAGTAACCACTAGGCACAGGCACTCATGGGACTTAGGCTGCTTGATTATGGCCTTAGTGTGTAGGCACCTTGCCATTTAGTTTGTGTGCATGTATCCGCAGACGGCCAGTGCTCGACAGAAGTCTTCTTTTAAGTGTCAGGGACCTCTGCTTCGGAGCTGCAGTAGCAGAGTTGTAGTCCTGGTCTTCCAGGTACCTGGGTTGTCACTTGCTTCCTCATAGTTATAGAAAAGTTAATCATTTTCATAACTTACTTAAAAATAGGAGAAGTGTGCACTCCCACACTCAGTGCACTCTCACCAACCACTTGAATGTTTTCTGAATATTTGCAATAGGCTCTTTTTAAATTAAGAGTTCATATAATTGCTTTTAACACATACTTGGGTCCCTTCTTCTGTTTATCTAATAAAGATCTTTTGGACTAAAAATTTGTGAACAAAGACAGACCAGGGAGGTTTTTAAGAGTAGAAAGCATAAAATGTAAACAAAATTTACATCACTGGAAAAAGAGGCAATTCTCTTAAGGACTGCGATGGAGACATTCATTGTTGGTCTCAGAACTGAATTGGCTAACCTTCAGGAATCAAAAGAGACTCCAAATCTGGTAAAGAAACTCCTCATCCTGCATTCCCCCAACAAAATGCCCCCCTGAATTCAAAGGAATTTTCCAAAGGAAGGAGCAGAGGAAGAGAAAGTTTGCCAGAAGTTACACAGGGAATTTGCAGCACAGCCAGGAATGGAGTTAGCTGCTTGCTAAGGAGTTAGATGCAGGTTCTATCCATCAGACCACAGCAATCTCCATATTTAGTTAGACCAAGAGTAAAAGCAGAGAAATAACATCCATCTCCTCACTTTCCTAAAGGCGCTGAGATTTCCAGATGAAAAGTATGACATGTGCTCAAAACATTACTTGCCATTGTTTTCAGAGATGAAACTGTGCAGCTTTCTGCCCCAGCTAAGGATTAAAAACACAGTACACCATCGTTTCAGCTGCATTGTATTTTACTGAGTTTTATGCACACCTTTTCGCTGTGTTAGGTAGACCTCCTGTCTTCTCGTCGCACTGCCACGTATCTGTAATGGAAACCAGAAGCCATAATCTGACAGCCTAAGGCCCGCCTTAGCCTAATGATCCCCATCGGCTTGTGCCACTAAATATTTAGAGCCAGCCAATAGTGAACACTATGGAGAGGGATTTAGGTGGAATTTAAGGCTGTATGAACATGGTCTCAAGTGGTGATCTGAAAGAAAAAGTTAAAAAAATATGTCTCCTGCTGCAGTGAAGATAGCTGCGGAGGCCTGAACCCATGCCATCATTTTGAAACAAAACTAAGTCAGTGATAGCAATAAAAAGGGGTTAAAAAGAGCTAAGCTCTTCCAAACCTGTATGTAACTTTAAACCAAATATTAACAGAAAAAAACCCTGGCATTTAAGTTGGCGCTTAACTCTAGTTAATGAGGAGTTCAGATTTCCATTCTAACCCTCTTTTTCTGTTGCTTGTAATTTTCTCAAATAAACTCCATTTTGGGCTGAAATTTTCCATGCTTGAGATTTTTTTTGGAAAGTTTATACAAAATCAGTTAAACAGTTTATTTATGTTAGCACTGAAAACAAAAAAAGCCACACAAAAAAATTTTCCGTGTATGTTCTGATGAGACATTTTCTGCTCAATGAACTCAAAATCAGCCACAGTAAGGAATTTCCAAATTTTGCTTGTGTCTATCATTGATCTCAATAAGTTTAGGAAAGAAAAAACAACAAACAAACACAAAAACCTCAAGCCAAATATGGACATTAACAAATTCAGTGTTATAAAACTTTAAAATTGCATGTTCAGGATGTAACTTAGGTACCTTCTGTCTTTCAAGATATAGTTTGAAAACTTATTAATGCTTAGAGTGGAATCATCACCGCTAGCCTAACGATGCTCATTGGATACGTTCACAGAGCTCTGAAAGGCAGTTTTAAAAGTGTCTATTAGCATAACATGCTTTATAACCTGCCTCTATGGCTATATCATGGACTGCATATTTTTTTTTAAACCAATTGAGTTAAACTTATCTGAGAGTGTGCCAACCAGCCTTATGGATCTAGGCAAACTGAAATCCACTTGTAGAGGATGTGCTTTGGCTGCACCAGTCTGCGAGTTGTCTTGTAAGTCCATGAATCTAGTTTTAATTATCTTAAAGCCACTGATTTCAATGGGAAAAGATAAGGTCCAGTACTGCAAGTTCTCTGAAGTCCCACTCTCAGAAGCAACAAATCCTTCCATCTGTCAATAATTTATCCTTGAAGGTTGTATACAAAGTCAGTGTATACATAGTTCAGTGTGGTCCTTTTTAGAGCAGCAAATAAGTTTTTTAGTCCAATTCATCGAAATATCTAAACACTATATATATATACACACACGTATGTGTGTATATATATATAAAGTATATACATTAACTGGCTAAACATACTTCATTGAAAGTAGTTGTTTCCTTGCTTATAGTCTAGCAGAGATTTTGGTATGGCAAAACACAAGACAGTAGCTATGCAAAATACTTCGAATATGTAGGACATTTCTTAATGTAGACAACAAACCAGAGCAAGATAAATCAATTTTACCCCACTGGCAATGCATAATATCCATTGTTTTATTCACCGCTAACAATTTTGTTATTAATGGCTGGGTATGTTCACCATGCTTGTGAAGAATGTATTTCATTCCCACTGATGAACTATCTATACATAGACTAAATAGCTTATTTCCACTGGGAAACCTTGCTAGTTGGTAACAACAAGAAAAGAAAAAAGTGGGGGGGGGCGGTGTGGAAAAAAGAAGAGGTCATTACTTACAACCTCCAGCAGTCAGGATGAGTTCACTTCCTTTGTAGTGTACTTTCTTACTGCAGGCATTTCATTTCTGGGAGAAAAAAGTTACAAACGACATTCTCATGAATGAAAATTCTGTACTTCATTGTAGACTAGTCTGTACGAAGCTTCTCTCTTTCTCTCACATGATTAAAGCCTTCTTTTACCAGTGGGAATATTGAACAAAAATATCACACTGGACAAAATTCACAAATGAAGTTACTGGGTCACAGTTACACAGATCACACCAGTGGCAATATTTCTGCTGTAAAAACTCACAACCTTGGCACTAGGTCAGCTAAATAGTTAAGCACACATGCAGCATAAGCACAGGCATTTTTGCTCAACTTTTCTGCTCACGCTGGTATTCTGTTGTTTTTAACTGGGAGTCTTATTACAATATGTCTCTGAGCAGTTTGGAAGAAGAGAAAACAACAGGGAATGGTGCTGCCTTTGGGTAACCTGCTTTCACTGTACTAGTAAGTAAATGATGTTTGGCAAGATCTGATGCGAGGGAAATGTATTAACTCAAAACACAAAAAGCTCCTGTAAAAAAATCCATATCAACATATTTTGCTGCCTGCAGAAAAAAAAAAAAAAGAAAAAAAACAGGCAGACTGTCTGAACCACAGACTCCCCTCAGTCTCTGAAGCCCAGAGACACACACTTTGTACAAATATATGATCTTATATACAGACACACAGATACTCCCCCCCCTTCCCCTACTACATTGCTGCCATACTTACTCAGAAAGGCGGTATGTACGCAGTACATAGTAAATACAGACACTATAACGTATCTTGGCACACACAATATTGAGTGTTGGCACAGACACATGAGGATGTGCACGTTATTTCTGAAGCCAAGAAGTGAATAACACATTAAGACGAAGCAAAAAACCACCGTATTCTCTTTACACTAATACTACTTGACACTTCCAAAGGGACCTCGAATCCAAGAAACCAAAGCTTTCTCCAAACACAACGAAGACTTCAAGTCAGTCATGTTTTCTTGATAAGCACCACCAGCTCCATTGTAAAGACAGGAAAGCTGAGGAGCATGGAGTAACTGTTTCCCTCTCAGTGCAAGCAAGCAAGCCAATGGCAGGGCTGGAAATAGAATATTGGTCTACTAATTCTCCATTCAGTCTGATCCCTACAAGACCATCTCACATGACTAGCTGATGGCAGATCTGAAGCAGTGTAGTGCACAATGGTTACCTTCTGTGTCACAGGGCATACCCAAACAGGTGGCAAATACCACAGGCAGCAGCAGGAGTAGTGAGTAGGAGGGCATAGGAATTTTGCCAAGGAATTGGCCAGTTCCAGATCCACTAAGCTTCCTTTATTCTGCAGTTCCTCCCACTCCATGTCAGCCTCTACCAGGGTCTGAATTAGAAGAGGAAACATCTCTCTTAAAGGGTTGCAAGAAGCTCAAAGGACCAGAGACGGGGGTGGGGAAGAAATGTACCCTGCAAGCAGGGACCACTTTGCTCAACTCTGCCCATCTAAACTGCACGGCTTCTTGATAGTTCACCGTAACCATACTCTGCTTTCTCCCCTCACATTGCACCAACTTCTATCCGTCCACTTAGCTTCTTGCACGTCCAGCAACAAAATATGAACAATTTTCTTTCTCTCTTGATCAGTTTTATTTTGTATCACAACTTACAGGCTGTAAAATACAGTAACATATCTAAATGGATGTTTAAAATTCGTTATTGACCCACTCCGGTTGATATCAGCAACTTCCTTCTTTACTTCACTTCCTTTCCTGCCAAAGTGTCTCAGCATTGCAGCCTGAATCAGGGGCGGGAGAGGCAAAACTGCCAGCTCAGCATTTACTGCAATGGCAGAAACAGTGGGCTGGTAGCAAAGATGGTATTAGAAGAGCAGGAGTTCAGGCGAAAGAAGGTTAGTATTTTTCATGGGGAACAATTGCCTTGCGTTTCTCTGCACAATTTTGAAAAATATTGCCCTATTGAAAAGTCACAAATTTCAGTACATAGTACTTAATTTACAAGAAGTCATTCTGCTTGCATAAGAGAAAAGCTTTTTTCTCCTCCCATCCTTTTTAGGGATACATTTCTACGCACGTACCAGCGAGACGGCTGTACCTCTAGTGGTGGCGGTGGTAGGCTGTTATCAAAATGTGGTGCCTGTACATGTACTGATATAAAAATTACTTCATTCTGGAGATGAGGAATGGCTGCCTAACTCTGAGCATGGGAATGGTCCAGCATGGAGCAGGTGCTGCTGGTGGGCCACCATGCTACAACACAATTCCTTTTGTACAGTGGTGGTTTCACGGAGATTAAGATAGGTCCTCACCCCGGGTATAACATCTAGTCTACTTGAAAGGATTACATGTCTGTTTGGGTGTGAGACAAACCATAAATTGGGCACTGAGGCACCAGTTCTCTTAAGCAAAAAGAAATTTGCTGCTGAAGTCACTTTATATTGGTGGGTTTCTACAGTACTTGAAAACTGAGAAAGCCAGATAGCATCTAAGGCCCCAAACATGATAAACACAGTATATGGATGCCAAACTTTATGAGTGGTTAGTTTATTAAAGTTAACATGCTTGTTCACAAGATGTAAAGTTTAGCGTATGTCTAGGTCTCTGAAGGACCAGGACTAAGCTGCTGCATTTCGATCAAAGCCAAGGGGTCAACCTGGGCCACAGCAGAGCTATTGAAATCCAAGAACAACAAAGAAATCTCCTAGTACTTGGGGATCCTCACTGAAGTCAGTGGTCTGATGCCATCAGATGCAGATTTAGCCCAGAAGAACCCTGACACTGGGATAAGACCATAACACAAGAATCTCTATTAAGTTGATGTTGTTTTTAATTTGTTCAGGGATGAAAATCTACAGTGTCACAGAGAACCTCGATGTCCCTTGGTGGAGCAGGCGGTTAATTCCACATTACAAGAGGTCTGCTTGGCAACTTGAGGTCAAAAGGGCTCCTAAAAGGATTTTGAAATTTTCTCGTAAATGCTGAATGTTTAAGTTATGATTAAGTCATGTTTACCCGTTAATTGTGCAGTAAATAAAGCTGTGGCTTTAACCTTCCAGTCATAGCATGGCAGCATGTTAATTAGGACTGAGAGACTGGCAGCCTGCCAAAGTTATACTGTATGGGAGGTTGAGAGGTACAATTTGGTTATCAGTTATGTTGACATGTGCTGAGCGTTATGTGGTCACACTGCATACCCAACAGATCTAGTGCTAGCTCTCCCAGTTATGAAAGGGCTGCTGTTCGAAATATTTGGCTCTCAGTCAAAGTCTCTGAGTCTGAAGATCAAGAGTTGGTTGGGTTTTTTTTTTCCCCTCTCATTTCTATTAGTTTTTATAGATCCACTTTCCCACTTAGAGGGGGGTTGCAGAGGGAGAAACAGACTGACTCATACAACAACAGTGCATGAGGCAAGGTTGTGGGGAGAGGGAAAAGAAAGGGTGTAAAATTTTGACTTGCAGCTCTGCATCTATTTGCTCTTTTCCCACTATTTCTAACCTCAGCCATTTAACAATACTTGGAGCTTACTCCTAAGATGGGACTTGAAACTTTCCCACGGGTTGAACCTCCCTGGATTCAGAAGTCTGCACATGAGCCATTGCTAATAACCAAAACCGTCTACTTTAGAGCTCCCAAGATGTTTCTAGGGCATTACACGAAGATACAGGATAAGGAGATAATCAGGAAGTGTGAGGAGGAGAAAGGTGAGAAAAAAAAAGTCACACATAGACACACTCTTGCAAAAATGCTTCCTAGATAGAAAATAGAAATCTAAAGATTCTCATGCGAACTTTGTCATTTGCATCTGCATCTCAAATTTCCACCACTCATGCAAGTACCTTTTCTTTGCACCCATATTCCTTCTCCATCGCATATTTCTTATGAACTTGTCAGGATACAAACACATAAAAATCCTATGATCTGTTACAGCAGTAAGTCAGTTCTTCAGTCCCGATTCACCAACCCAACTCACAGACAAACTGCACAATCAAAATCCAAGGAAATTCTGAAAGAAAAAGGAAGAGATGTCAGTGGCTGAGCGATTATTATCTGGTGGGGAGAACTGGATGGATGTTGAAACAATTCAATATTCGGTGTTTGATATTTTTTTATGGTACAGTAGAATTTTTCTAAAAGAAAAAATCGTACCTGTGATGTCACAGTCCTGCAAACACAGCTCTAGATTGGGACCCAGGAAATACAGATTTTGTTGTCTCCTCTGATCCATTATGTCACTTTCTGCCTGCTGTCCCACATTTTTTTGTCTGTCAGCAATATTTGTTACGATAACAATCAATATTTTATTATAAGCCTGTTCAAGAACAGATTATCTCTTGCTATTTTGTTTGCAGAATAAGCAAAATGAAAACATTAGATCCTAGTATAGCAGAGAGTCATTTTTTTCCACAATGACATGGTCTCTGTCAAAAAACACAGCTCATCTAATTTTTATTCTCTACTTACATGGAAATAATAGATTTGCTTTCTCATTCCTCCAACAACAAATTATCGTTATATGCACACTGTTTGCAGAGTAATGAATGGGATTCTACCCGGATGACCCACAAGAAACAAAAAATGTGGATGTAACTTGTTCCAGTATGAAAGCCATCATGTTATTTATAAGGCATTTCCACCCAAGCTGATTCTCCCAAAACCTACAAAATTCACTCAAAAATGCTTGCTATGCCATTCAGATGAGAACATCCACACTAGGTATGTGGTAATACCAGCAACCCCATAACAACACAGATATATTTCCAATTCATTCAAAGTAGAAATCAGCCAAAGTGAGGTTAAACACCTTGCTTGGTCAAACAACAGGTTATTGGCATAGATTGAATTAGAATAGAAAATTCTCCGATCCTCAGATTTTTCCTTAATCCATTCCGTTCTTTTGGCCCAGAAATTGCAAACTGGATGCAAAGCAATTACTTTTATGCTTCTCACTTTTTAATCAGCCATAATAGGGGAGTTTTGGTCTCTTTCAAGTTGTTTGAAATAAAGGACAATCTCTCTTGCTATTGTTTGTCTGTCACGGATATAATTTTTGGAAGACAAATTCCATGGACCATTTTGACAGTGCAAATTACTGTAGGATCTATGCAAAGAATGAAAATCAATTTCTCATTCCTCAAGGGTGTCTCCACACACGGGCATATTAAATTAAAAGGCTTGAAGCAAAAGGTCCCTTTTACTTCATCTTGGTACAACTCTTATTACTTGAAAGAGATATTTTGAAATAACTCACGCTTACATGCAGTTATGCATGAGGGTTGCAGACACAGCTTTAATTGGTCCCCAGGACCTTGCTTTGAAGTGATGACTCACAAAGAGTATTTTGTCAAGCCAACTGTGCCGTAAAAATATTAAGTGTGGCTTAAAACAGTAAAGGTTTTATTATCCTGTTCACTTCCTGTCATGAAGCATTGCATTAAATTGTACTTTTAAGGGATTAATGACCTATTTGCTTCATTCCATGCTGCATTTGTGGTTATAAGAGCTATTAAAAGCCATGTTATCAACACCAGTGTTAATGAAGATATTGGAAAATCAGTCAAGCACAAATATATTCTAATCCATAGCATTAATCCAATTGCCTTTCCCTAGGAGACTTTTTTAGTGTTCCCTGGTGACCTTGCAGCATTGTCGTCATTTTGTGGGCACAGTCAAGAAAGTTAAATGCTTGAGAAAGAGAAAACATGGAAGCAAAACCCGAACCTGTGTTATATAAGCCTAAAGCCCTCTCAATTATGAAGGACTGTACAGAAGCGTAGAAAATGTCCACATCAACACAGACAACAAAAAACATGATGTGTCATTACCACAGCTGAAAACAAATTCAAAACTATGAGAAACATTCAGGATTTTTGCGTTTGTTATTTTGAACAGACACACTAGAAGGCTGAAAATTAATCCAATTTATTCCATAAGAGATAAGGCTGCAAAGAAATGATGAATTCTTAAAATTTTTGTTTATAAATACAACGAAGGAGATGATTGATTTCTTTGCTTTTTGGGAAGTAGCTTATTCACAGAACTATGCAGCTCTGGGAAGGCTGAAGCCATTCATGGAGTTGTGCTGAATTTCACAAATACTTTTGACTAAAAAAGATTAAAATGCAGGAAAGATGAAAGATTTTGCACTGACACTAATTGAAACATTGCAAAGTTTTATTTCAAAACAATTGTTTTCACTTTCTAAAAAGGTAGAATTTGATAAAAAGAAGTTAAAAGTAGAACATTTCAGGCAGTCCTAAAACTGGATCACATTTTCAGTATCACAGCAAACAACAACCCCCACCATTATTTGTATAGCTTAACACACACCCAACTTTTTTTTTAGCTATCAAAATGTCAGCCCTAAAAAACAGCAACAGACTGCTTCATGCTGGTATACTGACTGTCATCTCAGTGGATCTCACACCAAATAATCACCACCCACAGTAACAAGGACACTAGGAAATTAGTACAGTACACTTATAAACCGATACACTGATGAGACACCATTGAAAAACACTGTATTCAACATCAGCAGAAACTGCACAGCAGAGGAAAGTCGGGGAGAAAAAAAAATTAAAAACAAACAAACAAACAAAAAAACCCCAGAAAAGTAGAAATCAAAAAAAAACCCCAAATTTTCTTGTACAGTGATATAGGAGGACACGTCACTCAGTCATTGACACCCTCCATATGTGATGACTTTTACCTCTGCACCCTCAAGTGCGTTACTGGAGGAGAGAAGCTGTCACAAATGAGCTTCAAGGCTCACCAACTTTCCTAACCCCACACAGACACTCAGAGAGAGAACCTACAAGAGAACCCAGCGCAGCCAATTCCAAGTCTAGTCCCTCATCAATGGAACTATTATCTACACAATGCAGTTTTTAACATCTTATATGAAAGACCCATACATATTAAGACGCGTGGCACTCAATTTATTTACCTCAGAAAGGTGAAGAGATTCAAAAATTCTGACTAGTGAGTAATTTCTGCCAAAGTAAGGAAATAAATGTGAGCTTTTCTTCCTTCTAGGTTATCTTGTTATTTTTACTGACAGCATGCACAGTTACTGACAGAAGAAAATTTGAATGTGACTCTGCAAAATACTCAAAAACATTTGAAGACCCGGCTCTCATGAGCTGAATTGTAAAACCATCTCTAACGTGAAGTGTATATTGAGTAGATCATTGCTTGTGCATTGTAAATTAAGTAAGTTCTTTCTTTACTTCACCATTTCATTGTAAAAGCACTGGTGTTGCAGCGAAACTCACGACAAGCTTTCCTTCACGTCTGTGTTGAGAAAGCAAGCAGGGGCTGTACTCACTGGGCTCTCTCTTGTGAATGAGGGGGGGTGGGAGTGCATGAGCACCCATAGGGGGAACCGCCCTCTCCCCTTTGGGACACCAAAAGCTCAGAGAAACAGGGGTCCCTCTGTCTCCACTGTGGCTGCTATCATCCTCACACTGAACCCAGCTAGCCCAACATGGGCAAAAGTTGACCTAGAAGATGCAGTGGGCAATGAAAGCCTCTGCTCCTCTGCTATGCTTTCTTCTGTTCTTGACTCTTTCCTGTTGGGAGGTTTCCATAAGATCTATTGTGTTTCAGCATAAGTGACACTCCTCTCTCACAAGAGAACAACACCACGTAAATGTAGGTACACCCCCAACAATCCTTTTATGAGACTGGCTCCATCAGACATAAGATCTCGTAGCCAAATTCATTGCAGCGAACCAGGAAAGGTTTGCAAACTCTTGACTTTCTGTAGGTTTTTGACTGATTTTACCCTAGAAGTAATGGGTATAGGCTACTTAAGAATGCCTGCACAGGCACAAAACTTTGTTTAATATTCCATTAGCAGCAAAAAAAAAAAGAGTGAGAAGCATTTTCAAAACTATTTCCAAGGTGGTGCGATTTATTATCAGCTGTGTGTGGCTTAAGAGCAGGTTGATACCTGAGGGCTGTTAGAATCATAGGTACAACTGAACTGGTTACTTGCTTTTTGTACGTCCCTTTTATTTCTTTGATTCCTCTGCTCTTTTTTCCTTCTTTTTTATTCCTCTCTCTCTCTCTCTCTTTCTCTTTTTCTCTCTTTTTTTTTTCTCTGGTTTCCTTGGTAATCAATGACCATTGCTCATCTGTTTCTCCCTCCTTTCTGGACAGTCGTGCCCTCTTAGTGTACATTTCAGAACACAGAAGAAATCTGTAGTTTGCTTGGACCAAGAATTTTGGGATAGGCAGGTCGTCCATCATGCAATCATATCCTTAGAAAGCACTGACTGCCAAAGAGGAGCAGGCTTCAGTAGACAGCACAGTTAACAGCATATTGAACACACACACACGCCATACCCGTTTCCAAAGCTTAGATGTAGACCATCCATCAAGCGATACCAAATATTATTGATGCAAATGTTGATACAGGTTGACAGTAATTTGCCAGAAGTTTTGGCTCTGTATAATTTGAGTTGACTGTACACAACTCGGAAAACTATTGGAAACAGAAATCTATATATACATTACAGGTTTAAAACAAAGCCAACGGTTTATGAGGGAATGCTCTGCATTAAGGAGCTTTCAGAGATGTTGTTAAAGAAAGGTTTTTATCTCAGATTTCTAGGGAGAAGCTAGGGATATATTTTTTTATATGTTGTTTTCTATAAATTTCATGTGCTATATCCCTAAAAATCCCAAGTGACCATGAACTTCTAAAGTTTTCAGTCAAGACAGAGGTGGGGAGACAAAAAATACATGCCCAGAGCCACGCACACACTTTGGGAAATGCATATAGAGCATAAGCCATAGCACTAAAAAATCCATACCAGATCAGCTCATCTAATGACAATGAAACTAAAGTACATCAAGATTTATTATTTGATTAAAAGCACTCAGGGAGCAAATGCTTGTATCTAAGATTACATTTCTCAATGACTGTGATATATTTGATATTTATAAAAATGAAATAATTCCACATTCAGGGAAAACAGAGGTAAATATAGGCTAATATAATACTGGCTGTTGATTCTGATTGACAGCTGTGAAGCAAGGCCACATATGGTGCTTGAAGTTTAAAAGGATTTTAAAATTAGAAGTAGCGTTTCTGAGCCTAGCGCTGAAAAACCCTGACATTTGCAGTGCTGGGAGCAGGCTGTGAGAGGGATTTCTATCCTGGTTTCCCACCCAGAAGAATATATTTACTGTTCAAACATTTTGAGGCAGGCACCCATGGAAATCAACGGGAACTCTGCCATTGGTTTTAATGGGAGCAGAATCTGTCCCTATGTGTAAATATGCAGCAATATTTTTTTTCCTCTAACTGCTAAAAACCACCATCACAACTGGATGGAACCTGGTTTTAAACACTCAGACATGGGGCCTCTTTACCGCAGGAGTCTCCAACGATGTCCATCCTTAACACCACACCAGCTGCCAGCTGAAGGCTCTGAAATGCTGAATTTAATCAAAATCTTTCCTTTCAAATCTAGCTTACAGTTTACTCATAGCGCAAAAGTGCTTCTCAGCACTGGAATTTTCAGGATGCGATGCTGAGCCAAATACTGCAGGCACAGCTTGCTCATAAGACAGCAATCTTGTGGCCCACCTTGGAGGTTGTAATAGGGCTACTGTACTCAGCCTCCCACCCTTGGTGAAGCCCACTAATAACATCTGTTTTATAGCATTCACTCCTGCAACCTGCTAGTTCCTTGGCTCTACTGCTGTCATAGAGAGGATGTGCTTTACTATGCTGCAGGTCTGGTGGAAAGTTGTCAGACTTCAAGCCAAATGTAAAAGCAGCCAGTGCTGAATAAATGACTTGAAGTGCTTTCTCCAGGGACCCCTTCCAGGTCCCAGATAGGCAGATTTGGCCAGTGTTTGTAGACAGTCTTGCTCAGAGGCAAATTAAAAATCAAAATACAGACACCGTTTGAAAAACATCGAAAGCTAGACTCAAACATCCACCATGTATTAAGACATTCTTATATAAAAATAACCACAAGGTTGCAAATTCATACTTTCCTACTTGGTGAGACCAACTGCAACCAGGAATAAACCTGGAAATGTGTGGGGCAGACTGCGGCACTGCCTTCAGAGAAAGCATAAAACTGGAGGCAGAAAGCTGGAGCGAGAAAAACAAGACACTGTGAACCGGGCAATTGACTCGAGCAGTGGGTGGCACAAAGGGTAGGACCCTCGTCTGTACCAGAGCCGCCCACAGGAGCTGCCCCACTCGAGTCAATGGAGGCAAAGCAGGACACTCACCAACTGAATGCTCAGGCTTTAACTGGGTAAGTCCATGCTGTGCTCGATGCCTGACTCAGAAACACTAGCGAGGCACACTCCTCACCTATTGCACTGGCTTTGCTGTGACCGAAGCCCCCGCCGCAGTTTAGGAATCTGCATACTGACCCAGCGAGCAGTATCTGGGTCAGCAAGCCATCCTGCTCCTGCTGCGCAGGGGGGAGAAACGCGAAGGGAAGGTTGGCCAGCAGACTGGCAGGATCCCGAGACTCAAGTCAGGAGCAGAAGCAAGGTACGGCTTCTGCGCGCAGCACGTACCGATAGGACAGAGATCTCCGATTGTCATGGGGTTTGACAGGAAAGACTGGCGCCTTTTGTTCCAATGGGGAGACATTCACAAATGTCAATTTTCTCAGTTCATTACTGTTTTTTTGTACATCCAGAGCACTAAGAAAGCCCGCACTCCAGCTGGCAGGCTTGGCTGCGTGAACAGCTCTGCTGACACAACCGAGGGGACCGGGCACCACAGAATGGGTACCAAAGAGCTGTAAGGTGGGAAAAGTGGAGAGGTGAAAAACTTCAAGCCAGTTTTGCTGTCAGACTTTATCTCAGAGAACTACAACCCCAGACAAAACTGGCTAGCCATCTTTCAACTCATCAGCCCCTTCACATGCCCCTTTTTCTTCGCAGTTTCTCGTTAAGATTATCTGACCGGGTTTATGGCACGGCTACGCAAGTGAGTTATTGGCACAGCCAAATGGGTAGTGCACTATGGCAGAGAGGTGGGAACATGCGGTGAGGGCTGGAAGCCAGCACTGCCACCAAAATCTTGATACTGTCAGACCACAGGCTGTGGTTGCACGATTTTGGTAGCAGCCCTGGCCTCTGGAGACCACACTCTGAAGCACCCAGTCATACCCCAGCATCACACCCTTTCTTGTGCTGGCAACCCGGCACTTTCCAAATGTGAACTGAGTCATGACACCATGAGAATGGTGACAGTCAGGGATGACTTCGAAGCAACCATGCAATCCTTACTGCAAAAGCATATTTATAGCTATCACTTTCCACAACACGGTAAGAGTAAGCTCAGCACATATCTCCATGAACCTCCTCTTCCACCCTTCTGCTCTCCTTCACTGGTCATCTTGCCCTATAGCAGGACCGTATATTACAAGTCATCTCTCTTCTCACAAGCCTGGTTACCATTGCTAATCTTTAGAGATCCAGGAATTGGTAATTCTGCCTCTTCGTGTTACTTCTGTTGCTATATGTGACTCCTCTTGCTGTATGGGACAGCCAGAATCATTGTGAAACCTTACAATGGTCCCATAAGTGCCACTTATGACAGTACCACTGTCTTGATGATGACTGTGGCTTGGGCATAGCTTGGTCATCAGCTTATCATTGCGAATCCATGTCACAACTGAAACAGAACACCCTGCCAGTCAGTGCTCTATCAGCATCACCATCTGATTCTTCTTACGCGGCTTATTCTCCATTTGATCCCAGCCATGGTGGTTACTTGCAGCTACATCTGGCTAGTTCTCTTCCTGCACAAAAGTCCAGTGATGTCCTCACTGAGTTACAGAAACACTCAAAGAGCCTCTCTAATGAAGCTGCTGCTACTTTCTCAGTGTGCTGACTTCCACTGTATATGCTAGAGCTATGTATCTACTTCAGAATCTACTATCATGATGATGCTTGGGATAGTTTTCATTTTGTCTGCACTGTTATTCTATATTTTCATTCGTTCATAAATCTTTTTTTGTACGTGTTCCTGTCCCAATAATACAGAAGCAGAAAAACAAAGAGAAGCCCATGCTTTCTTCAAAATAATGTCCATCCTCATATCCGTATCTTAACAGAATCTCTCTAAAATACTTTATATCTCAAGGTTAAAATCTTAAATAGGTTATTGCAGGATGTTATTGCAGGATGTTATTGCAGGATGTACTCTTTGTAGAGTTATCATAAATGTTCTTGTATTAACTGGATTTGGGAATAATTTGAAATGTGTTAAAAATGCCAGTTAAAAAAAAATCCCCTAGGAAATAAGGAGATCAGAATTTGGGGCATGTTTCCAAAATCATATTTAACATAATCTCCAGCCAACTTGCATCCCCCTGTGAGACAATATTCGCCTGCTATAAAGGGTTTGCTTATGCTTATGGCGAAAGTTAAATTCTGCCAAACATCACAGCTTCACTACAACGTAGTGGTGGCAGGAAATGTTGTTCGCAGCAACTTATTTTAATTATTGTCTTCATAAGAAAATTGTGAAAAAATGAGTTAGGAGACAAAAGGAAGAAATAGCCTGGAATTAACCACATTCTCCAGCTGATCAGCATTGCAGATCTTTCCAGGTTAGGCAAGCCCTTTGAGGTGTTTAAGAGACCAAATTTCTACTTCAAAAAATAATATCAGTCTTGTTTTGTTTGTATTTGTTAGGCATTGATAGTGCTCTTCATAGTGTATCTGAGTGTTTTTGTCGGTGGGTGAGTTAAGAGTAAATTTCTGTAACCATTGGGGAAGGAGATGGAAAGAAATCTCTTTTTTAAAACTGAACTGAGAAAGTGAAGATAATTTGTCTGTGATGCCTCAGTTAACCATGCACTGTTACTAGACATCAACTAATTAGTCAATATGGTGATGTTTTTAGCTTTCTTGAAAGTTTTTCTAAATTTGAAAAAAATAAAGCAAAGCTTCTCAAGCCCTTTAATGCATAAAAGAACCTGAAAGCCCCAGAAGATGCAAAGAGAATTTCTTAACATGCTCACTCATGGACAAATTGCTTTAAAAGGTTACACATGAAAGTCCTTTCTTCAAGAAACTGATAGGACCTCATGTCAGTTCTGGGATACCTTTATTATTGAAAAGAGCTGCCAATGTTTATTATTTCACATCCAATTTGTTGTTATAAACAGTTCAAAAGAAGGTGATTAACTTCACATTAAAGGGACTCCGCCTGCCAGCCGTAAGGGAACACAGAGCGGCAGGGACGCCAGAGCCTGGGGCTTTGCTCTTGCCCCATTGGGAATGCTTTCAAACCAGGCAGCATCAGACAGAAGAAGTGCTAGAAGCAAAAGCAAAAGAAACTTAAAAGTTGAACAGAGTGTCACCACGTGTATGTGTGTTATTATTGTGTCTTACTGGAGTGCTGTTATTGCAAGCTTATGGTGACATCATGATAAAGCCACAGGCAAATGCATCATATTTTTGTAAGTGATCTCTAGTCTCTGGAATATTTTGACTAGAGGGGAAAGCAAAGTTGACCTCCCATCTTCCACAGCTAACAAGAACTGACCTTCTCTGCACTTCCTTTGAAGACTGTACAGTCCAGCAATAAACACGTTCCATGCAATACGTGTATCTTTAGTTGAGGAAAATCAGAGTCCTAACTTTGAGAGGTGAAATAGAAGCATAGGATAGGGAGAATACGGTTCTCCCGGGACACAGTCAGAGCACTGCTAACACAAGTGCCAGAAGTACCAGCAACATATTGCCTTGTGAACATGGGATCTGAGAGGCCAAGTCACACTGTTCAGCAAATCTGTGCCTTCTAACCCTGTTGGTGTGTTTTAGTGCAGTTTGGTTCTCTCCTTAAACAGGGAATTATTACTGTTACTGAAAAGCCGAAGAAAAGAGATTTTCATCACCATCAAGAGCTGCATAAACATACAATTAAAATAAGCCTCCACTCACTGAAGCTTTTTATTTTATACAAATAATCTTTTAAAAGAGTCATACCCATGTATTTATTCTAGATAACAGATGCACTGTGATTGCAAAAGCTGGTTGTGCACTTGGTATAGCACTTAGTATAGCAGCACCTAGCAACAACTTCTTCTCCCCCGAACCATGGGGAACTCTACATCTGTGTTGGAATAGGTTAGATAGATAGCTACTTAAATATTTACTAAAGGAAATGTATTATATGATAAATGTTTATAGAATGCATGGTATGCTCCTCAAAAGCAATATATTAAAACCATGGAATAAGTCCATCAGGTTTATCCTAGGTGTATAAGTTTTATTTTTTGAAATGGTCTTAAACAATGCAAAGTATGACATTTTTATAACATTTGACAAAAGGGAGTTTGTGTTGAAACCATGTTTGGAATTGTAAGTTTGTGTGGTGCAGAGTACACGCACCATTAAGAAGTCATTAAATCCATCTTGCCTAGGATGTAGATCCATATAAAATTTGAGAATTTAGAAGTTTATAATTCAATATATTTTATAATTTCAATATAATTTCAATTTATAAATTCAAATTTCTAATTCAAATGATAAGATTATTTTAGCTTCTCTGTATTTTTATGTGCTGGAAGTGTTAGATTTGCAATTAAACATTCAAAATCAGCTCAAGCGAGGGTGACTGTGGAAACAGATCTCTTTTAGGTTTAACTTCCCATAAAGTTGAAGGAAAAGCTTTGCGGAGATAACGGTGTAAGAAAGATTTTTTGGAGCAAGGGCCTGGATGAATGTGTACACAGACTCATTTATACACATACACAGAGACCAAACGCAATGAAACCACAACTTTCCTATATACTCTTACCAGCTGGACAGCTGAAGATGTCACAGACTGACACAAAAAGAACCCTGGTGCCATGGCCAAGCAGAGCTGGTTGAAACACACACGGAAAAGAAAACTTTCACTCCTAACTTGACTGGGCTGCTTCCACTGAGGCAGATTAATTCCTGTCTGAGCCTGCTGAGTAACGTTTCTTCATACCAAAAAACCCTGAACACTATGCAACCCATTTGACCCAGCACGGATTAAACTGTCAACTACCTGGAACAAGTCCACTGTGAAAAAATTAAAGGGTTATAGGAAAGGAAATAGATCTTTGTCTCCTCCATCCAGCCACCACTTGCTGCTTTAAAAAACACTCTGTGGTGCAAATCAACATGGTTCAGCCTGAGACTTCTGCTGTGGGCCCTCTGTACTGGCTCCTTGTTCATATAGCTCACCTGCGAACCATGGAGACCTGTGACGGCCAAGCCTGGGAAATGGCTTTCTGAGGTCACCAAAAAAAGACTCTTCAACAGCCTACAAGCCTGCCAGGTCTTGGTAGCAAACTATTAGCTAAGTAATTTTCACAGCTGTTGGCAATTCTAGGATTCCATCAGCGTCATGACATACAACATCAAAACTGATATTTGTTCTGCAGATTTGAATCACGAATTAATAGATTACTTTTTCCAACAGAATGGCAGATTTAAAATTAATCATGCTAAAAACTGCAGTAATAAACTTTGAGTCCTACATATTCCCTAATGGCTGCTTCTGTCAGAAAATAATGGAGAGAAAGAAGTGCAAGGCTGCCCCCTCTTCCCAAAATCATCTATAACACGCACGCAATTTCCCTGCCACAGAGAATACAGGAGATGAGAGAGGAAAATGAAGGGTGAAAAAAGAAAAGACACTTCTCAGAATTTGACAAAACAAACTCTGGCTTAAAGGAAGTTAAAAAATGGGTGGATGGGTAAACAGACCCCTGCACAAAAGCAGTGTGTATCCAAGACCAAAAGTCTATTTATTACTTTGTTGTATAGATAAAGACCCTTTATTTCAAGGTACTTCGGTTTCTCTCTCTGTCTCTTCCTTCACGTACGCACTCCCTCTCTGTTGCTTAGCTTAATGCTTAACTAAATCAACGATGAGTGGTTTTCCTGCGTCATGCTATTCTTGTTTACTGATCGCTGTTCAATACCTCTTAATGGACAGTACAAATACGATATATCTTGCCATATCTTATCTAGAATATATTGCACAAAAACCGTGGAGATTTTAACTGGAAGAACAGCACTTCCCAACTGGAAGTGAGGCAAATGCCTTGCTATTTCTGTCCAGATAACACGGCTTGAGGGAAGCTCATCCAATTTAATTCGCACCATTGAGCAAATAGTGTTTTCAAAGTTGCAAAGCATTCAGAAGAGGAAGATACAGAGAGCTGCTTAGTAAAATTTACAGAAACAACTCAGAGAGATTGACTTTAACTTCTAAATGCCTATTTAGAAACACCTGAGAAAGCACTTGTGTTGAACATATGAAACATCAGAGGCCATTCTGAAGTGCCTGAAATTTAATGCCCCAATGCTTCAGGCATTGTAAACCATGCTGAAAAACCTTTGGCCCTTTTTTCTAAGTCCACATCTGTGTCTACTGGGTTGCCATTACTGTAAATACCTGTGGACACTGCAATTACCAGTGTACTCTGTACCCCAGTTCACATTTTCTTGACCTTTGCCTTCATTTGCTTTTAAAGCACAAGTGCATTTTAATGCTGATAAAAAGACAGATTTTAATATTACTATTACAGAGGGTGGAACTCAAATCCCAAACTTACTGCCTCTGAAGAAAATCTTGAGCTTCTGTTAAGACCTCCCACAGAAATCAGGAAAGAATTAATGGGCTGCTGAGTTCCTAATATGTCCCACCCTACAGCACCTGAAGGAAGTAGGTGTTAGACTGGCAGGGAAGAGCTTGACAGGGTGAGTATCCAGCTATTAATGGTGACTAACCGAGAGGCCTGGAGCCAAGCAAGACTGCTCTCTATTAAAGCCTCCCTTTGGTGAAGAAGGTCTGGCAGAAAATGAGTGATTTTTCTGGCTGCCAGTGACTTAGGGGGTCCCTGATTCCAGGTGGGACAGAAGTGTTTGCTTTTTTTTTTTGACTTCTATTGACCATTGGAGGGGTAAGGAGTCCACTGAGTGCTGGACCCAGAAGGGGTGAAAGAGTTTATGTTCCTGTATGTTTATTTTGGACTTCAGGGGCCACAGAGAGAATGGAACTTCTTATGCAACGCAGCTGGCAGAAGATCACTCTGATTTGAAGGTGTTGGAGGGTAGATGGATCAATCCAAAATCCAGAGGGAAACAATGTTGGAGTTATTATTACATTATGCTGCCTGGAAAGGGGATGTTCTAGGGGCATTATGGCCACACTGGTCAATAAAAATCACCCCTCAAAATCGCAGGCAGTCTTTACAACTACTCTTGAATAGCAGGTTCAAGACACTCTGACCAACTGCTCTAAACTGCTCTAACCAGAGTTCCAGTAAAGCCCATGCCCCGTTCCCCATAGACAGGTATGATTATACCCCATTGAAGGACAGAGCGACACTCTTGTTTCATGAGCTCTTTTGCAAATACTCAGGCGATACAGCTTTAACAAGATTCATTTAAATACTCCAGTAGCTGAAACAGATTTAGAGAAAAAGCAAGGGAATTAATACATAGGAAATGCAAACATGAACACCTTGATTTGGGTGTGTTATATATAGACAGCTTTGGGTAAACAGTTCATTTTCTGAAAAAAACAGAGTTTGATTATCCCAAACAAAGCCTGAAAAAAATTTTGGCTTAAGCAAGTAATAAAAACCAGTCACACAAGAGAGAAGGGACTATGTTTACTGAGGAATTTGCCAAGACATAAGAGATTTGGGGTCAAGTCTATCCTCTTCCTCAAGGATTTCAGCTCACTACTTGAGACACATCCTTATTTTTCCTATAAAGGTGTAGCCCTGAGGTGGTTTTCAGCTTGCATGGAATATCAGCCAAAGTTCCAATCCTTGTGCAAATAAATCCCTTGTATTTTTTATATATTGACAACGTAAAACAGGAATGATGCCTGTCTGTTCCACATGAACATACTGTGCATTTTTTGGGGTATGGCATCATTATAGCATGTGAGAGAAGGATCCAAATGCCTTTATACACTTTTAATTTTTTTTTGAGGGGACATTGTGGAAAGAAAGAAACAAACAAAATCTCATAGCACCGTGATCTAAAATAAAACATTTCAACCTTGGTACAAGAAAATGTAAACCAGGACACGCAGCAGTGCTTTGCTGTTCAGAATCATGAAGTATCAGCAATGTTTTCTCAGTGACTCTCCAACAGCGTAACTCAGAGATGTTCAACTTTCCCCAGATACTTTTAGGAAAACATCATTCCCCTGACTGCTTTTAGAGCCAGTATATTTGAAAGACTGTTGTTAACAGAAATGGACAACTTCACATTGAAATTCAACACAAAAAACACAGGTGGGGCATATCAGAGATCATATTGTATCAAGGTTCTCGAGGTCTTCAGTCTGTTTCTTCTTTCATCAGCCAATTGTACAGTTAACATCTCTTCAGATTCTTTCAGAATTAACTAATTCACTGAAGTATGTACCTAATTCAAAGCTAGTTCTTTTTATTAACATCAAAAGGCTTCAGATCAGGCCCTAATGGAAAAAAAAAAAGGCTCTCTACGGGCCCATTGTGCATTTGCTATTAGGTATACAATAGGGCTTCTGTGATTCCTCTCCCTGCCTCACCTATCATTATACATACGTTAGCAGATAACATGTCATTAAAGAGTCATAAATGTCAGTCAGAGAGTCATCCAGAAAAGCTGAAGGAAGGTTTCTTGGTCTGCCAAGTAGCAGTTCTGATAAGGGATCACCTGCCCAAGCAGTGCATTCCTCCCTCACCACTAACATTTTCTTCCAAATGCACAGATGCCTTGCCACAAATTATTGTGGTTGAAAGGGTTTGAGTTGCAGGGGGAGAGATGGGAAGAGGGAAAATGGAGTTGTTATTTTAAAACCATTTAAAACTTCTGCCTGCTTCTGCATTTGAAAATTGCTTATGCCTGGAGGTTAGAGTGGCTGTTCCTAAGCATCTGTTTTCTGACTTTATCTCCACCCTACCACCCAAAATCATGTTTTTATGGGCTTCAGAGCAGTTATCATCAATTGATAATTTACAACTGCAAAATACACATTCTCAAATGACACAGCTCTGGTCTTCACAGTAAATCAAGGCCCTACCTGTAAAAGGGCAAAATTTCCCTTACAACCAACTAAAAAGGCAATAAAATGTGATACCAGACATTTATAATATCCCTAGTAGAAAAAGATTGTAATAACAATACCCAAGAATGAAAATGGAGCCCTTCTAACATCACCTCCCAAAACACTGTTCAGTTACAAGCTTTTCAACCTCAGTGAATAGTGTAAATCTTGAAATTAGTCTAAGTTTCAAAGGAGACAAGTGACGCCACTTTTTATATCTCAAACCTTGCATCGCGGAAGTCGCATCCTTGAAGAGCTACAGCTAAGATTCCCCTACCCTTACACAGCATAAATCCCTTATATTGTGAATACTCACTAAGTACAAGAAAGTGCTCAAAATTCTACAGAATCAGTTTTTAAAGCATGACCAATAAAAGCAAACCAGAAAGTTTATAGGCTAAGTCATTTCAGAGATGTGAGAACTTATAATTAGGAAGATTCTTGGAAAGAGGATTTTAGTTTTTTCTGATTATAGAAGGTGAACGGAGAAAAAAAGATATCTTTCCTTGGAAAACACTATCTGAGGGAAAAAGAGCACACAGAAGACATGGATGGATCCGTGTATCTTTGGATAAGTTGACAGGGTATCACAAAGGGGAGGAATGGGAAGTTCAAAACCTACATAGCAGTTAATTTTAATTTTGAAGTGTAATATTCCCAGGAATTCCCTACAGTAGGGGTCTTTATTACTTGACTTGCACTTGTTTACAGCAATCTTGGACAACAAAGGTTGGGTATTACTCCAAAAGAGACAGACAGCTTCCAGCATAGAGGAGGTTGACAGTTGCATTAGAAATCAGATTTCTGCAGTGATTTGTGGATGGATAGCATCTCATAAGTCAAAGCTGAACTACCGTACAGTAGAAGCAGTGTGTTAAAGGTTTGTTCTGGGAAAGGAATTTGGGACTTGCAGTACAACACAAGCTCTTATATGATCAGCTTAGCCTCATCCAAGAGTGCTGCCAGTTTGGGGTACTCATAGAGGATAAAACGGTGATCAGGGCAAACGTGGGGCAGCATTAGAGCAGCAGCAGCATGCTGGCAGAAAAATGACAGACCTGCGGCTGAGTAAAATCTTCATAGGCAAAAGACGGTGAGTTAGAGTAAACTATTTAAGTTTCTGAAAATTATGCATAAAGGGTGTCTTATCACAAGGCACAGCCTTGAAAACATCTGGAAAATGTCAGAGAGTGGAAAATCAACAACAGATCAAATAATCATAAATTTCAGCTGCAAAAATGGAGCGAGGGAAGGAGGATTCAGAGAGTTTGCGTTCACTGTTGCATCTTAAAGAATGGTGTAAGTGCCAACAGACAGGAAATATCTGTGCTCAGGTGCTGAACATCTTTCTCTCCTATTGAAGCATATATGAGCTGAAGATGTGCAGCACACCGTATAACTGGATACTCTAAAACTGGACACTGTCTAATCTCCCTTTCACTAGAAAAATACAGTAATTGCAGTGATTCCTATTCTTTTATAAGACACAGTTTGTATTTCAGAAACAAAACAGGTTTCACTCTTCTAATTACAATAAAGAAACTGAAACTTACTTTAGAAAATACTGATATTCATAGGACATAACAAAATACATTTACTGGTAGTGTCAATGCTCTTAGAAAAAAAATCCACGTACCATATAAATTGAGATAGCAGTTTTAAAGCTGTGAATGCATGATCCCTATCAGTTCACAAAATCCAGACTCCTTTTCCAAATACCACTTCCCTTTCTGGGACAAAAGACAGCGATTACACTGAAATAGGCTCGAAGTTGATTAGACAGAAAACATACTCCAAGAATGGCAGCGTTAATGTTGTAGAGAAAGAAGTTTAAACTTCTGTGTCTTACAGCGTTTGTTCTGGCTCCTAAGACTTACTGTGGGGATGGGGAGCCACCCTTTGGTCATTATTGTAAATGCAAAATCAATATAACATACCACAGCTGCTGACGGTTTCTGCCCTCTGAGGAGGGATCTTGGTAACCACTTGTAAATTCATTGGTAATACTGACAGTTACTCCAAGGATCGTCTCTGCTTTAACGCCACTTACAGTATATATCTTACCTTTCAGGGACGAATGGGATGAGTAATCTCTGCTTATATAGGGCTTTGAGCGTGTTATGTGCTAAATGTTGTCATTACACTCTGTGCCTTCTGCTCTCTATCGTGTTACTGACGCAGATCAATTTCCACAAGCTGAATGTCTGTAGTATCATTTCTCACTAAAATGAGGATTAAATGAAACAAAACATTTGTATCTTTGTAGGCTTCTCTTTCAAAAGCCCAAAATTGAATAAATGAAAAGGTTCAACCTGAATTACAAATAACTTTACTTTTTCACCACGGTGACTGACAGACACGGATCAGTGTGAAAAGCAGACTAACAAATAGAAATGACCAACAGACCAAAAGACCAACAGACTGCTACCATATAATTTCAGCAAAAGAGGCTGGACACTGATGTAGAAAGGCAAAATCCTCCAAGAATGGAAAACAGATATTAAGCCCAAGAAAGGTCAGCCGACAGGGCAGAAAGGGAAACCTGTGGAAACTGGCCAGGGAGTTTGAACTTAAGCCCCACACAACTCTTATTTCACACTGAGAACCACAAACCATTCCCGGAAAGGAAGAAATTATTATGCTCTCTCTTAGCCTTGATGTGAGCAACCTTCTTAAACGCTTCTCTGTTTTATGAGAAGAGACTAAAGTTTCCAGAGTTTTCCATTTACTCCTCCCTCAGGGCTTTGGAGGTTGTTGTTCTCTCTGTTGTTCTTTCTTTCAACTTGGGATCATCCTCTACCATGGTCAGCTTTTGCTGGTCAGTGTCAAGTGGAATCGGTCCATGAGACAGAAAAGATGAATAGCAGATATGTAAGCACTGGATAACCCAGACACAGCAGGAAAGTAGCAGTTTTGAATTTGGATACAGACTTGAGAACACCAAGACTAAGAAACTTAGATGAACTAAAGGCTATTAGGTACAGAAAAAAAAAAAGAAAAGAGAGAAAGAGAGAAAGAGAGAAAAAGGAAAGGAAAGGAAAGGAAAGGAAAGGAAAGGAAAGGAAAGGAAAGGAAAGGAAAGGAAAGGAAAGGAAAGGAAAGGAAAGGAAAGGAAAGGAAAGGAAAGGAAAGGAAAGGGGAAAGGAAAGAGGGAAGGGAAGGGAAGGGAAGGGAAGGGAAGGGAAGGGAAGGGAAGGGAAGGGAAGGGAAGGGAAGGGAAGGAAAGGAAAGGAAAGGAAATGAAAGGAAAGGAAAGGAAAGGAAAGGAAAGGAAAGGAAAGGAAAGGAAAGGAAAGGAAAGGAAAGGAAAGGAAAGGAAAGGAAAGGAAAGGAAAGGAAAGGAAAGGAAAGGAAAGGAAAGGAAAGGAAAAGGGGAAAAAAGGGAAAGGGAAGGGAAGGGAAGGGAAGGGAAGGGAAGGGAAGGGAAGGGAAGGGAAGGGAAGGGGAAAGGGAAAGGGAAGGGAAGGGAAGGGGAAGGGAAGGAAGGGAAAGGAAGGAAGGAAAGGAAAGGAAAAAGAAAGGAAAAGGAAAGGAAAGGAAAGGAAAGGAAAGGAAAGGAAAGGAAAGGAAAGGAAAGGGGGAAAGGAAGGAAAGGAAAGGAAAGGAAAGGAAAGGGGGAAAGGGAAGAGGGAAGGGAAGGGAAGGAAGGGAAAGGGAAGGGAAGGGAAGGGAAGGGAAGGGAAGGGAAGGGAAGGAGGGAAGGAAGGGGAAGGGAAGGGAAGGGAAGGGAAGGGAAGGGAAGGGAAGGGAAGGGAAGGGAAGGAAGGAAGGGAAGGGAAGGGAAGGGAAGGAAGGGAAGGGAAGGGAAGGGAAGGGAAGGGAAGGGAAGGGAAGGGAAGGGAAGGGAAGGAAGGGAAGGGAAGGAAGGGAAGGAAAGGGAAGGAAGGAAAGGAAAGGGAAAGGAAAAGGAAAGAAAGGAAAGGAAAAGGAAAGGAAAGGAAAGGAAAGGAAAGGAAAGGAAAGGAAAGGAAAGGAAAGGAAAGGAAAGGAAAGGAAGGAAAGGAAAGGAAAGGAAAGGAAAGGAGCAAACAAACAAACAGACAGACTGGAAATAGACATAAGTTCAAAATAAAGGTAATTAGCAGAGACCAAAATGAGATTACTGGCTGCCTTCTATCCTGCCACTTGCCATGAAGCAGTTTTAATAACCAAGTAAACAGTTAAAACAATGAGAATATACATATTTCTTCACATGCTCAAGATGCCTTACAAACACTACACTGCTACATCAGACAAACCATTTGTGTTCCCACACGATAAACATTCCTACTCACGTGTTACACTTGGGGATGAAGATGCAAGAAGGTTGAGTGATCTCTCCAAGCTAACATGGTAAGTTAGAAGCATTATCAGGATAACACAGGAATTCCCAGTTGATTGGACTGCAAGGCCCCTTAGTCTATGCTTGTATCGTTGTCATTCAAAAGAAGCTTGTTTGTCCTTAAGTTAAGGACCTTTTCCCTCCCACCACCAAAGAAAAGAGAGCACACTGAATTACTGAACATTTTCACTGGCTAAAAACCAGCTATTTAATTATTCTCTGCTAGTGACTCTCAACCAGTTTTCCTTGCCCCAAGGTGCAGAAACTGTCCAACAGTGCCTTATGTGAAATATTAAAGTGACAGAAAGAAAATGAAAAGGGCATGGGACAGTCATTACAGTGTTTGGGTTTTTTCCTGAGGTATGAGGGCCACCCACATTGCATACTTTTCTGCAACGAATTTTGTCTAAAAAAATTGTATTTATTTCAGCCTGTAGTAACACAGTCCATTTCAATTATTATAGTCTGGTGCTACCACTAAATTCAACGCCAGTTTTGATTTGTGATTGTAGTATTAGTAGATGTTAGTATATGAGGAATTTGCACTACAGATTGACAAAAGGGACTGATATTTGCAGTCTGAGCTGTCTTTCTCTTCTACATTTGAGTAGGTTCTCCAGATTTCCCACTTGATCACTGGAAGCTGAAACCAACACGTAGATAAAACCAGTGTGGAAACACCTCATGTGAAAAAGAGTGATCACACCTAAAAGATGATACCATAGCTTTTGAAATGATGACTGCACTAAGAAACGAACGGGTTTGAAAGGACTTGATTAGATATACCACACTGCAAATCTGGGAGTGATGGGTTTTCACAGCTGATTTGCTAGGCAAGAGAATGCCACAACTCAGATGTGACTCCCTACACCAGTATTGATCTGCGTTGACTTGCGGATGACTGTAGGGTACTGAATCTGGAACTGAAAAGAAATGAAGGAAAGCAGGTAAAATAATGTGACTGGGATGATTTATCACTGGACATTGACACACTGCTTCTAGTTATTCTAAAACACTTCTGAAAGAAGAATCTTATGAAAGTCAGTTAATTTCTTCATTGCAGAAGAGCCATTGTTTGGTCTGATGCTGCTGTCAGAACACAGAACACATTGTGCTTTCAAAGGAATAACCACAGGCTTAACTCAGTAAATTCATGCATACAGCTGAATGGTAGACACTAGTTTGGGCCTAAGCATAATATACTCTGCCAGGCTGCAAAAATTCCACCCAAAAGGTAAATCTTGGATATCCAAAATACTTGTATCCTAAAAGTGTTCAAACCCAAATGCCCTCATGCCGGACCAAAGAGTTTCCTGGGACTTTCTGTTTGGGTTGCTATGCATGATCAGAAGCACCAAAATTATGCATCTAAGCACTGAATGTGTGAGAAGTGCTTGAAGTGCACTTTGAGTCTGATGGCTCTTTTAGTCAGCACTGATTTCATGCAAATCCATGGAGAAGCAGGGAGTTAAAAAAACCTTGCGCAAATCATCGCTGCCTCCTCCTCCTCTGTACAACAGGTGCCTATCTCTAAAAGAAGATTGAGATTCCTGCATTCCAAGTTAAAAAAAGAAGACAACTCCACATATTAGGAACCTGTTCAGGTAAATTAAATCTCTTCTCATATGGAGAAACAGCTGGTGCAGAATCAGCATCCCTGCAATATGTTCAGCACATGCCTAATGTGGTTATCTCTTCCCTAAAGGCAGCAGCAGTGAAACCTTCGCATGGTGACCAAGACCTTCTCCTTTTCCTGTTGTGAGGACACACATTGCACACATGGGCAGGTGCCTTCAGAAGATGCTTATGAACGTGTCATCTACAAAAAGAAAAGGGGCCAGTCATGATTGTAATTCTCTCGGGCAAGAGGCAGGAACTGGGAAAAGCACCCAGAGTATCTATTCCCGAATCCCCACATAGCAGGATTTATGGTGACCAGGGAGACTAACAACTTTGGGTGGCAAACTTGAGGTAATCTCTATCAAGCTCCTGGTAACACAAGAAAGAGACAACATTCATGTGCGCCTGCTTTGAGTGGTGTTGGCAGGAAGTCATTTACATGAATCAGCCCTTCCATACGAAGTGATGGCTGTCCTGGATGACTGTTATCAAGCAGGATGCACCTGGTGCAGAATCACCATCGCATGTGCTCATGCACGTTTTCCTAACGTGCAGCTTGTTGCCAACTGTAATTTGATCTTTAACACTCAGTACTACAGAATACAACAGGGTAACTAAAACTTAAAACCTTTCTGAAGAAGAGCAAACTTTCCCTTTTGAATTTGCAGCCTTTTTACCTCTATCTTAATGGCAGCAATAAATTCTGCCAGCTTCCATTAAAGGAGCATCTAGTATCCAAACAGCAACCATAAGCCTCTAGGGAATTCCTCCCAGTCACTGGCAAAGCATTTCATTAGAAATAACTGAGGGGATGTTCTTATTTCTTGATGGTACCCCAATTGCCGGCACATTTGAGAATCTCGTTTGCTACTGTAGAAGAGATACAAACGTGAGAGTATAAGCAATTTTAAACATCATGCATTTGACAGGACATAGTTTGAGTAGAAACTTTATTTTAAAAGAAATAATTCTCTTTGTGATTTTTCTTATACTTATTTACTTTATTGAATTATTTCCAATTTTACCATATATACTTCTTGCTCATCTTCTACGCTGTCTATTAAGATGGAGAATAAAACTAGACTGATCAGTTTTGCCTTTGGAATTCCTTTATCAGTTACCAACACAATAATTTTATGCTTAAATTGCAGACAATACTTGGTAAAATTTTATTCCAAAACAATGAAATTTTTAAACTGAAATCTTAAAACTGTTTCTGGAAGCATTTCTCTTATTATTGGATTTTGCAACTTTTTTAAAGAACAGAATCAGTATTTTATGCCTACGTTATGCAACCACATGACGTTCTGAAACTGGAATTATTTAGAGGGAGCAATGTTTCTTCCAAGAGTGATTAATGAGCTGAAAAGAAAAACCTGATGCTGTTACACTTCTCGCACATTAGGCAAATACATAGAACAGATCAGCATGTTTTGTCCGAAGGCTGGAAAGCGTCTTAGTGACTCCCAGCTGTCCGTAAATATATTATACTTCAGAAAAACACGGTGCTCCAAGCTTGTAGATAAAGTAATATCCCTACTCAAGATATAGACTCCATCATTGTGGAGAGTGCAAGTCAAGTTAAGACCCGATTTTGATGTGTTCTCTTTGAGGTAGAGCCATTCTTTGGTAGCAATGTTGTAAGACTGCACAGTTAACGCGTCCTCACTTTGGCTGGATTTTTGGTTTGGTCCAAGTTCATGAATACAACCCCCTACCAGATATATAGTTTCTTCAACAGAGAGCATCTGTTGTTTGCGAACATGGACATCACAAAGTTCAAAGTTGGTCCAGGAGTCAGAAGTGGGACAGTACTGCAAAATGTTCATATTCCTATCTGAAACAGAGGAGAGATATTTACAAATAAATAAATATATTAGAAGGTACTCATGGACGAGGATTCTTCCCCCCTACAGACTGTATCAGTCATTATTACTGATTGCTAATGTATTACAGTGCAAAAGCACAGCAGGCCAGGGAAGAAATACTGAATATTGAGAACTGCAACTCTTTGCCCTTGACAACAAAGTTTGAACGTTCGGTTCCTTTGCAGAGGAAAAAATTAAGCTACTTCTGCCATATTACATGATGTGAATGGTCTGGGGACAAAGAGTTTAGCAGAATAATCCCTATCTTTTAATTTAGGCTTTTAATTTTGTCTCCGATTGATATGCAACAATTTTTTATGAAAAGGGAAATGGAGCAATATTCTGCTTTCCAACAGTGATCACAGATGAATCAAATTATCATGAAGACAGTATGCTTCATTAATGGCTGTCAAGTAACGATTTATCATCCAAGCTTAACTTTGATACTTTTCATTTCATCCCATAAATCAAAGTTTTATGGAATAAAATTCATAAATCTAGTTACATTTCAGCAAGTGGCATGGATGACCTAAGGGCACACGTTCAGTGCCTTATAAAGAAAGAAACACACATTGTCAAAATCATTTAAGAACCAGGAATTCCATGCTCCAGCATCAGACAGACACAGAAAAAAACCTGAAGCCATTCTATACTTCAGAGGATGCATGTGTTTGCAATACTGTTATTCTATGGAATTGTTATGATGCTGCCCTGATTTATGGTGCAGTGGAGACCCTGGCTGTGTCCAAGGCTTCACTAAATTAACACAGAATGCACAGGACTCGTTAGCTAGTAAATTCAGTTTCAGTCTCTGGAGACTTGAGCTTAAATCCAAACTCAAGTGACAAGCGGCAACAGGTTTGCAGACTCCAGGCTGGTCTTTTAATAAAATCTGCTCCATCTTACAAGTCTATCCTGCGTGACGATCTCCAGATGAGCTCCCAAGTGGAACAGCAGATGGTGACATACTGACAAGTTATGTAAGGGCACAGGTATAAATAGCCATAAATATAACTGGATTGTCATGAATGAAGTGCATTAGCAGCACAATGATGGAGATGCTCCTATAGCATTTGCTTGCACTCTGATGATTTCCAGTCATTGTTCATTACTTTACACTGCCTTCTAGTAAACCTAATCCACTGTAAATAAAGGAAAAAAAAGAGGGAAGAGATCATGGCAATGCCCTATGACATTGCTGATCAAAGCTCTACATACAGATGATCTTTGTCTACAAAAAATGTATCATTCTCTGACTCACTGGGGGCAGGAATCCCAATTAAGTTTCTATGTCTACCTATAGCAGTAATCTTCCCTGGAAAAAAGTGCTATGGTTCAAGAGGTGGCATACGAAATGGAAGTCTTGTGGTATGGCCCTCATTTGCTCAGTCCAGAGCCTGGATCTTTTATATCCACTGAAAAAAAAAACCAAGCCCAATACAAAACATCAACATTATAGTGTCTGACATGAAGTTTCTATTAGGATCTAGGTTCACAAGTGAGTGCTGAGAACTGGGAGGAGGTTCTTTATTCAAGAAGTGCCATTATAATTTACAGTGGGAAATTCCAGATCCTACCATCTTCTGGAAAGTGCAGCTTCAGGAGAAAGCTCTACAGGATCAAAAAAATAGCCCTCAAAACCTACTGAAATGGAGGTATATGCAGAAATACTAAAAAAATTAAAAAATTAAAATTTACATATTAATGGCTGCTTGACTTTTACTGTAGTAAATGTAGTGAAATAGCAAATGAATCTCAGCGTCTCTCAGATAGATAGGCCTTAACACTCTCCGACATTTGCATAAATTGGAAGGTGAATCACCCACGTAATTGTGGCAATTCTGGTTTCTAAGTCTGATAGCTGTCCAAGGCATCACAGAAAAACTGACTATAGACCCTTGCTCAGGAAAGGATCTTTACTTATTACAAGCACAGGCATTTGTTGTCCTGAATGGTCTTGGATTTAAACATAGGACTAAATGTGCTAGTTATCCACTGCTCACAAGTTTATACTATTTTACTATCCTGTTTCCATTAAAAACAGCTTTTAGGGAAAGACCTAGGAAAAGATCTAGGAAAAGACACTGAAGGTCAGTGGCAATCCCCTGGGGCGTGGAAGAAGCAGGAGGTAACTCACTGACTATCCTCCTTCAGTTGAAACCACAGGTAATTAGTACCGAATAAGGAGCTCGACACAGGGCAGCAATCCTGCCCACACAGGCTTTGTTAATGAACTGTAAGGGAAAACAACCTGCATCAGCAACATGCTGATGTTCCTATCCATGACACCAGGAGCAGGCAGCCTGAAGAAAGAACAGCACAAGAACCAGAAAGGGAACTTGCAAACTGCAGGGGATGTAGGAGAAAAGCTTGTACTCCCATAATCTTGTAGCACTATTAACTAAATCAGAGCTTTTTCTTCTTAGTGACTTTCTTCTCTTTCTCTAGATCAAAATGACAAAACCCTCACTCTGGTCTCTAGAGACAAGTCTTCCCATTACTCTGTTTCAGTCCCTTCTCCTTGTTCTTTGCTCTCTTGTCTCAAAGGATATTTCCCCTTGGGTCTGACTTTTCGGCACAGCAAGTGGTGTTTGCCAGACATCTTTCAGTCCTAGTGCTGGACATCAGGGAGCACAATGCACCCCAACAGGTCCTTTAGAGGGGATGACCAGAGAACTGGGACTGCAGAGCACACCACTGCATCACCCTCTGTATGGACACAAGCACCTCGATATACTTTTGTTTATCTCAGTGAAGCCACCAGGTTCTGGGTCAGAATGGACCGGACAAAATGCCTTTGAGGGTTATCATTACCACAAGGACCATGAGGGCTGGAAGTGCACCTTTTACAAACTTTATAGTGGTTCAGAGCTAAAATCAGCTCAGACACTACAAGGGACAGCTTGCTCTAATGTCATTTTAGGTTTTCCACTGGATAAAGAAAAAGAAATTGTCAGGAGAGAATGCAACTTCAAAACTTTCCCTCCCTATAGTATCCTCAGAAAACAGGGTACAGAAAGGAAGTTAAGTCAAAAATGTTGGCTCCTGCTTACGCTTTTGATTAATTATTTAATTAAGTTATTTCATACTGAAAATCTTACCTATAGCTTGAATTTGCCTGTGAAACACTGAAATGCTATAGTGAAAGGACCATGACATCTATTAATACATGAGAAATACTAATGCAGGCAGTTATTTTCTTTGGATTTTTTTCCTTCTGACAGTCTAAAACAAGTATTTAAAAAGTAAACAAAGTGTACCTGTTGAGACCTCTCTTTCTACTGTATGATCAAAATATAAAAAAAGGAGGGCTAAGCTGTGTGCTGAAGTCTGTTCCCTCATAATGACAGAGCCCTGAAAAAACCTCAATATCTGATTCCTGTATGACAGAGCTAATTGTCTTGTTTAATTTGTCAATTATTTTCTACTAGTGATTTATTTCGACATGTTTTAATGAGTATTATGCAGCTTCCTATATCAGTTTAAAAGATTTCCTGAAAAAGAAAAGAAAATCATCTGGGCCTTAGAAGCAATCAGGTTAAAACAAAAAAAAAAAACAACAAAACAACAGAAAAAGTAAAACCAAGCTTTCTACCTCGTGTAGTGTAACCTCCAATAACGTAGATCTTGCCCTTGCACTCGCAAGCTGAGAATTCTGCTAGAGGGTTTGGCATAGACGCTACGAAATTCCACCAGTCATTTTCTGGGTTATAGCACTCCACGTTGGCAAGGGATTGACCACCAATGGCATAGAGCTTTCCATTTACAGCTAAAAGCTTAAAATTGGACCTGCAAGAAAAGATTGCAGCATTGAAAGAGGTTCCATAGATGTAAAGAAAAATATAGGAAAAAAAGTTCATCCTATCCAGGCTCGAACATACTCATCATCACTTACAACTTGTACCATCACTTCACATATTACACCATCTGAACTCTCTCATGCAAGGCCAAAATTCTGTAATTACACTAAAATTACTTAGGACAGTAACCCGTGACATTCTGGACGTTAACGATGTTGATGTTGAGACTGATGAGTATTTTATTTTGCATTTCAATCTGTCACAGTTTGAGTTTGAAATGTTCAGTTAACTAATGTGTTCAGTAGATGTTTCATTTTCACTAAGCTTTTAGTAAACTACCTTTAGTAGAGAAAAACGTATTACATATACACACAGTCAGGGATACTATTTTAGTTAAAATTGCAGAAATTTCAAATAAGACTTGATGAATGCCTAAGAATGTGTACTCATCTTAGTCAATAATACAAAGTGTCTTTAATAACCCTAATAAACAGAAATTTGAAGCAGCACACATTGAATCGTGTACTGCAGAAGAGGGAAGAGAGAAGCTCCTGTACCTTATTCAGCATTAGTTTAAACTAGTAAACACACCCTCCATCCCACTGAAGCATGATATGCCTGTAAATTAATGTTCCAACCACAGTTGAACAAAATACATCGCACTCCACAGGCAATGCCATATTCTTTTATTTCTTATTCTGTTCCATTATGCGTGGCAAAGGGCAACTTTCTAACTACTGAAGTGCAAGAAGCCTTTCATTTAACACTTTTAAGACAATACGGGCAAAACCAAATGGTCTGTGGATGTTAAAGGTGCAAATCTGTAGGAAAAAAATGGAGGGGGTGAAGTCAGAGGGCTTGTGTGCTCAGCTATTCCTCCCAGCTACGGCAGCTGCTCTAATAAAGGATGAGCTCTTCCTCTCAGAAACGGTCTCCTTGCCTAGAAAGATTGTTCCTTCTCGGCTGCTGAGCCAAATCGAGATTTTACCAGGCAGTATCCCAGTTAACTAAATGTGTGAAAGTCACTGGAGTGCACCAGCTAAGCATAAAGCCAAACGGGGAACTGTGTTGTGTCTGTAAAAGCGCGGCGGTGCTTTAGACTTGCATTGGGCTGCCGAGCAGTGAAGTGAGTTTTACTCTGCATGAATCCAAGATTCAAAACTTACCGCTAAGTAGTTTTGCAGGGTTTTGTCTGGACAAAATGAACCCTGCCTAGCAGCAGACTGCCCTGCAATTTCTTTTTATTAAATATATTTGGAAAAATAATTTGTTTCCAGATGGAATCATTTTGTTCTTGTCATCCTGATATAGCCTTGGAAACTAAAATGCTCCTTTGAAGGAATTAATTGCTTTTTATTCATTTTTTTTGCTGACATTTACGATTAGGTCACTCTGTTCATCTCCTCTCTACAGCAATTATGTTTTCCATCTTAGAGAATCCAGAATAACATGGCAATCAATAGCGGGTATGAAATGAGGATAATTACTTGCAAAATGCTACGATTTTCAGAGTAATGTACCTGTTCTAAAAGTTATGGAGAAAAAAAAAAAGCCACAAATTAACAGAGGGACAAAACCACAAAATGTAAATGCATTTTCCAAGCAATCTTTTAAAATTCAAAGTATGTTAGAAAGTCTGTAACTCTGTGCCCATGGGGGAGATGGAGCAGGATTTTTGGCTTATAGAATAAGTTCACATGCACACAGATAGCGTTTCCCTATTCTAAGATCTTCTAGCCACTTTTTAAACATGCTAAAAGTTTGGCCACAGAGGACATGAATTAACTAAACAAGTGTGTAGTGTCAGGACATTAAAGAATTCAGGTTTCCTAATTCACACGTGCTTCTCTAGTTACCCTCTAATTGTAGCCTCTTACTATTTTATCTGAATAGAGGTAATTTATCCAGTTTTTGCTTGATGGCCTTCATATCACTGAATTGTTTCTTGCAGCACAGGGAAAACTATCTAGTGAAAGATGTAAGGCACAACTTTCAACTTCAATTATTCTAGAAGGAGGCCACGTACATTTGTGCGAGTCATTTAACCACTTCCAACACTTGTTAAAATGGATGGCATTCAGTGGAAGTATCTCAGATTTATGGAACACATTAACTATAAGGTTCATTTTACTCAAAAGTAGCCGTAAGTATCCATCAGCACGCTTCATATGAAAGTTTGGACAATGGCTCAATATGTTATGAAAAACTTCTGCCATTCACCTTTCCATGCCAGTAACAGCAGGTGTTTTTATGGAGAGTGAACATTAGGAAATATTTAGTGTATTTTTACACTCTTTTAATGTGTTGGAACAGCTGGAAACAAGGAAAGCAAACACTGAGCAACCAGCCAGCTCTCCACAACTAACAACTGTTCCATGGACTACAGCTTGGAAACAACGGAGATGAAGAGTCCGTCAGATTCAACTGCAGTATAACTCCACTCGCATCAACGGGTTTTCTAAACTTGGGGGATCAAAAGCACTTTCAAATTCCAGGCTTAGTGAGAACCCTTCTTGCTGGGACAAGAGCAGGTATGAGCTGTCTTCTCATGTTTCTCGTTTCCTCTGAAAGGACCCCAGGAACACAAGCAAGAGCGAACTGTGGGGTTTTACCCTACTTCAAAATACAACATTTTTCATTTAATAAAGACAAGTGCAAAGCACTATATGCAGGAAGGAAGAAAAATTAATGCACAAATGCATAGGATGTGGGGGTCAGAGTGGATAGCTTTCTGAATGCAAGACAACATTCAACAACTTGCAAAAAACCCCACACTGTTCTGGATTCCATTAACAGCCATAGATATATCTATAGGAGACCACTATGAACGTGGCTATAAAGAGGACAGCAAGCATTCTTCTTGTTCACTGGCAGGTAATCATTCGTTTAGCGTACAATAAAAACTTAGCATAGATATTAGAGAGGACTTCCTGTCTGAGGGGAAGCTAAACATGGGAACAAGTTACCTGGGAGGAAGAAGGTTGGAATCCACGTTGCCAGAGGGCTTCAAGAACAAGTCAGACACATGTTTGCAAGGTAAGCTTGGTCCTGCTGTAGAGCAGGAGGGTCAGACTAAGCAAGCTGTGGTTCCCACCTGCCAAATGATCAACTTTAACCTTAAAATTTCTCAAGAGTCAGATTACTTCTTTATTCTAGAGTTAAAGCATTTACAACAGAGAATAAGAACCATGAAAGCACAGTTACGAAGGCAATTCCAAAGCATTTTACACTTTTTGCATTAACCACTTTTTTTTTTTTTTTATATTCCCTATATGATTCTGCAGAGCACGCTGCATCCAGCCTTTAGCTTTGGAAGCATGTGACACATTTGTGATAAATGTGACATGAATATTTCTAAGTTAAACATTTTTGAAAAGTCTATTTCCCCTGACACAGAGGAATTTTGAGTGAAAAAAAAATATTAAAAAATGGGGAAAGAGAAGGTCTCATAAACCACCACTATTCCCCAGGAGCATCCTCTCCTATATTCCTGCAAAAGTCCTGAGAGTGGCAGCAGTTCAGGCACAGATTGCTCACAAAAACCATGTTCCACATGCATGTGTATAATCCCAGCCAGGGGCTTACAAGGGTCTTCCAAGCCTGGAAGATTTACCTGCCATGAGTGTTCTGAAGGAAAATAGAAGTGGAATATACAGCTGTAACTGGCACATGCAGCAGAAATCCTATGAGTACATTATTTTTAAATAGCAAATTTCAACTGACAGCATCAATTTAAAGAAAAGTATGGAAAGGTATTGAAGGGCATTACTTGAACAGTCCCCAAAGCACCTTGTTACCTTCCTGTCCCCAAACACCACAAGTGGTCTCGGGCAACATTTACATGAAGTTTCTTCCATGAAAAAGCCCAGGTAGTTCTCTGAAGACACTATTCCAAGTACAGCAATATCTCCAGAATTAAAAGATCTTGAAACTGTGATCTGTTATGAACTATTTGTGACCGGCACCAGATTTAGCCCTCAGATGATGAGAACTTCCAGGCTCAATCACAGGCTTCCTATATGAGCCTGAGCAAATTATTTTGTGTACCTTGTGTACGCATAAATAGGGAATAACGCTTTCTCAAGCTTACGTAGGCATCACAAGAATAAGGTAACAGGAGATGCCTATGGTGAATAAATTTGAAACTAGAGTAATAAGACCTCTACATCTAGAAAGAAAGCCAACAGCTATAACCTAAACCAGAATGACTGACTGCTACGTATTCAGTATACATCTGACGGCTTTTGTCTTCCACTTCGAAGTTAGTTGGGACTATTTCATCTATGCGCGTGCATAGATGAAATAGCAGCACCCTGTGATTCTGTATAATAATAATGGAAATAACTAAAGATAAAAATATCATAGAATTTACAAGGTATGTTGAGGGAAAAGAACTTGTTATATTAGCAGCAAATCAGCACAATTATTTCCATAACTCCTCAGCCTTCTCTTGAGGCCAACATATGCATCCATTCATATAGGCCAGATCCAGATACTCTTAAAACGTTGCCTGAAGTCAAACCAGCTTCAGTGGGAACTGGAACCCTCTCTCACGGTATGTGAAAAATGCATCCATGGGATGTAATTAAATCAGCTGACATAAATTCATTCAGCAGACAGTCACACGACAGTAATTTCTAGGCAACACGCTGGGCAACGGCCCTGCTTATTTTACTACAGCATAACAAACTAAAAATACAATGCCGACCAAAGTGCAGATCTATTTGCAGCACATCTGTGCGGCAGACAGGCATCAGCGCTCTTCCTGTTGAACGCAAACTCCCTGATCCTACGAATCTCCCTGCTCTTGGCTCCTACAGCACAGGCCATCCCTTCCTGTGTTCTGGCCACTAAATGTCAAGCCGGTCATCAAAGAGCTGGAACGTTATGTCAGATAGAAAAAATAATAATTAATAACTTCAGAGTTGAGGATCCACGAGGATGTTAAAGTCAAAAGCATGTTTTGTGAAGGGGTCAGCAGAGTTTCCATGAAAAAAACCAAACCCTGCTTATCATTCAGAGAGCAACATACACACTTGCAACCTTGCAATCTAGAGGCAGATGTAATTCGGGGTTCTTTTCGACCTGAAATAACTACCATGAAATGTAAGAATAGAGACTATTCCAAAAATATCCATTCGCATACTACTTTTCTGCCATAAATGGCCAATGTGAAATTCTATGCTAAGGAATACCTTGCTGTCACCCACGATGGGCTTCAAGATTAAGTTGGTGCAGTGCAGTTGAAAACTGTACTATAAGGAGAAAATACCCAAGTGCTTATTTCAGATATGATGACTATATATCCTAGAAAAAAGGGAAAGTGTGGATGGGAAAAGGCTGATCTGGAGTTTGCACATTTTTCAAAAAGCCCTCATTCGCCATGCTGCAGAATCATCGGACATAATAATATCTCTCTTGCTATACACATCACACAAACCAAGGCCAAAACCTCATAACTTGATCAACGTGGGACTTCCGTGTTTAAGCTAATTTCCATAGGAGACTCTGCGTGGGCTGACCCCATCATCCTTTCCTATCGAGGCCAGTGTGCTCTCAATCATGCTCATATAGGCAGGACTGCTGAAGCAAGGCTGGCTAAAACACCTCAGTTCCCATATGCACCTTTGTATAGACTGCTTACAGGCTCAGGCTCTAAGAAATATGTCTGCAAGAAAAGGTGTTTGCAGTGTTTAAATGCTAAACTCTCATTTTACAGATGCTATTTTTCACAACCCCTTTCCAAGAAGCCAGGAATATCCCAGGTTTCCGATCAATTCCTATGACTGATTATGGAGGCAATCATTTCAGTGGAATTCTCACAATGACACAGGAAGTAAAAAAAAAAAAAAAAAGAAAAAAAAAGTGAAATGGGAAAGAACAAATTTTATGTCAAACCCCTGTTTTGAGGGGTTTTAGCTGGCAAGCTCACTGGAATAGAGATTGCAGTTTTACTACCCAGATACAAAACATTTATGCCAATGGTTGGGGTCTCTGGATGATCCTTGAATTTACTGGATGGAGAAGAGAATTTCCATTCTACAGTGAATTTTGGTGTCCTTACTTGTTTTAGTTCTGATCCAGGCAGAGAAGATAGAAATTTAAGCACTTTTTCTAAAATGAAAACAATGAAGAAATTCACATGGGATAAACAGAACAATTTTGTTTCAATGAAGTAAAAGGCTTTATTTTGATAACTCTGCAGCATGATTAAGGTGGAGCAGTCACAATCTTGGCCAGGGAGATGGACTCTCTTCTTGGGTCCCCCTCAAGGCTAGGTCTCCATTATTCTTTCAAATGTAAATTATACAAGTGTTTCTGAATACTAACTTAAATGACAAACAAACAATTAAAAAAGACAAAGGAAAAAGCAAAAGTATCAAAACGATGAACGATTTCCAGACCCAAGTATTCTCATAAAGTGAGAAATTTCTCGCAAACTTCCTGACATTTTTCTGGTGAATATTTCACTGAAATGCAGGCCTACAAAGCATTCAGATTTTTATGAAAGTACAAACCAATAAAAAATTGCTCCAACTAAAATTTTTCAGCCGCTTCTAGCTCTGATGGACTCTGTACATCCCCACTAAGAGCAGGAAAACTTGTCACTTACAGTACCGGAGCTAAAATATACCACAAAGAAAGGAAGAGAAGAATTTTATCTTTTTTCTTTTTTAAACTTTGTTATTTGGGGGAGAATTTCTACTACTGGCAAGACAGCTGTTCGGAGGGACCGGCTCCTTGTATACTGCAATTTAAATGAAAAGTCCACCACCGTTTCACACCGAGGTGAATGGCCACACGTGGTGGAGAGCTGTAGCACAGTCGTCCTCTGCAGATGCCTGGCTCATGTTCTCCTCCAGCTGAGGCCTTCACCACCAGCATTTAGGTAACAAAGTCCCGTCCTCCTCACCCTTCCCTTGCCACTGCAGCTCCCCGCGCCATGCAGAGGGCCCCCCTAAGGAGACGGGAGGCTGCAGCGTTGTGCTGCGGTGGGATGACTGCTGCCGGTAAAGACAAAGTTTGCCAGGCCTGTCCAGCGGCATGCTGCCAAGCCATTGCCAAGCACTGCGGTCCTTCCCACCACAGGATGCAAAAGACACGGGTGATTCATGGCACAGGGACAGGTCTGAATCACTTCTCGTAACGCTGAGTCCAGTCAACACCACGTGACTCAAGAGGGTCTACTTTGACAATATACATGGACACACGTGTATTTCAGAGAGCAAGGATTACCTCTTCTGGTTCATTGAAGCCAGCTGACTCCATTCGTTTAGGCAAGGGTTGTAACAATGGGCAGCTGAAATCTCCTGGCTGGTGATCCTGTAGCCCCCAACGATGAACAGGTAGTTGTCCAGCATCGCCGACCCGTAGCCTCGGACGTTCACCAGATCAGGGGGCAGGTTGTTGGCCAGGGGCAGCCACCTCTGCGCTTCCTCATCGTACCTCAGCATAGACCAGGGGGCTTCCATCTGTGGGTGACAGCTCGGAGGCAGGCCCAGGGAGGAGGAACCCATGAAGTCCCCAATAGCCACGAGGGTGGCAGTGCCCCTCATCCGCCTCTCCTTCAAGTGCTGCTGGAGAGCATGGGGCAGGAGGAGATGTGGCCGGGCATCGGGCCTCCGCAGCACCTGATGGTAATGGGTGGCCATGAAGTCTAGACAGGCATCGTGCAAGTCCTGGAGACCATAGACCTGAGCCAGGCGGTGCAGCTCGAAGCAGTTGCCCAACCTCACCTGGGAGAGGAGCAGGCGGAGCAAGGGGGTGACCTGCAGGTAGGAAGCGGCCTCCACCAGCTCCTCCAGCAAGGGGGGCTCCTCATCGCCCCCCTCCTCCTGCTCCAGCCTGGCCAGGCAGGAGGTGTTGATGAAGTCCAGCACCAGCTCCAGCCCCAGAGCGCTCAAACCCCCGCGCAGCAGCTGCTCCTCCTGGCCCTGCCCTGCCTCCCGCATGCCCGAGCGGTAGAGGGCTCGGAAATAGTCACTCTGCTCGATCAGCTTCCTCTTGCACACCGGGTAGCACTTGTCCCCCAGCCGGATCTGCACCACCTCCTCCCCCGCACCGGCCCCATCCCCTTCTTCCCCTTCCCCCTCCTCTTCCTCCTGCCGCCGCCGCCCCGCCAGGGACATCGCTCACCCCCTCCCCTGGCTGCGCTTCAGCCCGGCCGTGCCGGCTGCGGCCAGGCTCCTCCTCCGCGGCCCGCCGGCCGCTGCCGGGGTGGGAGGAGCGGAGCGCAGCGGAGCGGAGCGGGAGCGGCGCCGGGCCCGGGCGGGCCCCGCGGGGGGAGGCGGGACGGGAGGGAGGGAGGGAGGCGCCGCAGCCCCGCCGGCTCCGTCCCTGCAAGGAGAGAAGAAGGGGAAAAAAAAAAAAACAAACCCAAAACAAAAAAAGCCGCCAAAGCATGGAGAGGAACGAAAAAAAAGCCCTAAAAAGGCAATGTTGAGCGCTCAGGGATGGCCGGGCCTCTCCGCGCTGCCCGGCTGCCCGCCGGGGCCGGCAGTGGCCATCGGCACTGCCGGGCGCCCGGCCCCTGGGCTGGGGAAGGGGTGAGGGGTTGGGGGGGCGCCGATTTCGCAGCCCCTGTGCGGGTCAGGGAGGGCGATGCCCGGACCGGGGCGCAGTCGCCCACCCCCCCCCCCACCCCCCGCCTCCGCCTCGGGCGCTGCCAGGATTGAGCCGGGATGGCGGGTCCCGCCGGCAGCTCCTCCAACCCCTTTGCCATAAATGTACTTCTGTATCCCCGGAGAGGCGGAATATTCTCGAACCATGGGGGAAAACAAAACAAAACAAAACAAAACAAACAACCCTATGGTATGTGTACGTATGTCCGTGGCCAGAGAGGAGGCGGGAGCGCTGCAGTCAGCCCGATGCCACCACGGCAGCTCGACACCGTGGCACCCACATACCAGCGACGACAAGGATCATCTTGCACATCTGGTGCAGCAGTAGGATTTAGGAAGGGTACATAGTTCTGCTATGACCTTCCAGATTCCTCCTGCACAAGTCGCTCCGTTGTCTCAGCTCTTGGGTTTGGTGTATAAAGATACTATATAAGCTGTTCCCCTACTCTATCCTATCTATTTAAACAAAGTTCCTGGAATAGGACGCCTGTGTTATTCATGAGACTCATCTACATACCAGGGCCCTGGCTTTGTTTGACATGAACAACGAAAGAGCAAATTAACAACTGAGCATCTTGGGCACAGATAAAGTGACCGTTTTGCTGTTTGCCTTGTTACATTCTTGAAACATGATGACAGTCCTTTTTATTAATAAAAAAAAACCCAACCCAAACCAAACCAAACACGAAACTGCTGAAAAAGATGAGGAAGTCTGCCATCCTGTGTATTCTCATATGATGATGCTTAATATAAAGACATTAAAATATATTTTATATTTTTTACCTTTATAAAGGTATTTCTTTCACCCTGTGTATTGCAGACCATAGAAAATTTTTGCCTTTAGCAGTAATATGTGACTCATCTCCAGTTTTCAGGCAAATCCCTACTTCCACTGCTCAGAAGGGATCATTTCGCCCAACTATTAAAACCTTCAGAGTGCTATTAGGCTTATTTATTTATTTATTTATTTATTTATTTATTTTTAAGGAAGACAGGGTTGCTTTTTAGCATTTCCTCTGTGAAATGATCCTCTCACTGTTTTGTTATTTTGAGCTTCTTAGCTCTAGTCCATACAGATGACATGAATGTCAATCTCAGAGTTACAGGTGTTCTTTTCTGCTGACATTTATGAAAGCATTTGTTGAGGTGGGGTAGATTTCTGTGCATTTTTATTTTCCACCTCACTTCAAAGCATTTTCATCTTCAAAAGCAAGTTCCTTTTGAAAGGCTCATTTCATGTTCTGAATTCCTTTTATATAGGATTTCAACCAGTTCCGAAGAGCCCTCTTCGGCAGTCTTCAGTCCCTAGCTACCTAGCTAGGTCACTATCACCTCTTGTTTTCTCTTTCCTACGAATGAGTTTCACTGTTTGCTTGTTTTACATTCATCTTTCATTCTCCCTGAATATTTAATCAGTTTTAAAATTCCACTTTCCTGTCTTCGGTTCTTGATGAAGCACTGCATTGTTTGGCTTTTCAAGTTTCTTACGCTTAGCTGAAGCTTGACTCTGAGCACTGCCCGGATTTTTCTCTGCCTGAGGTTCAGCCTTGAAAAGATCATCACACACAACAAGCGTTTTACCACTTCAGTAGGAGTCCAACCCATAATTCCTTCTTGTGCTTTAATTCCCATAGGCAGACATTTCAAGCAATTGTAATCATTCATACTTCAGAGATAAACAGAGAGCTTGTGTTTGTCGTGGCCATTAAGCTCCCCTGTTGGAATACAGTATGATTGCCAACACAGTGGTATGATTGCCATCTTTAGACATCTGTTTTGGAGTCTCATATGTTTGATGTATTGGTAAGTTAGCTCCTAACTGGTGAGGGATTTTTTCCATGTAGTCAGTTATGATAAGTTCTGTTCCCTCAAAGTGTTGACACTGCGGCCGGGACAGATGGAATATTTCTTCTGTTACCTCTGTGCCTGCACCTGCCACTCTGCCAGGGTTTTCAAGTCCATCTTCCTCACAGTCCATGAGGTTTTTAATAAACTGCATCAATTCTGTTATGTACTAATAAGTATTTTCTTCCTGCTGGCAATTTCGAGAGCACGGACTTCTACAGCTTTCATCAGGAGCTGTGATACGCACGAGGGGTCAGTGGTACTCTCTGTTGAATGGCCACTTTTGTAAAAAGCCTAACTCTGTTTCCTTAAACAATTGTTTTTACTAGGCCGATTGTCAGCAATCTGTGCTTTATCCAGGCTTAGGACTGGGCAATTGCGTGAAGTCAGAGCATGCTGACAGGGCAGTTCCCTTGGATTTTTACTATGCTAATCAGTCAGTCTGTATGGTGTGTTTACATAGTACTTACACAGCAAATGCACCAAGGTAAGGTCTATCTTTTGTTTCATGTTTGTACAGATAATAATCTGTCTCACAGCCTACAGCTATACTGTTTTATGCTAAGATCAATAATACATATTATTATTCCGGAATAAAAGAAAAGGCCTTGCTGTTTCACCAGAAATCACCTTGGTTGATCTTAAGAGAGTAAGAAATGTATTTTCCAGAGTTAAAAAATGGAACCCTAGAGCTACAAAGTCAAAATCTGTAGTTAAGAGCCATAAAAGACTAACACTGGACACTTTTAAGACTCATCTGGACAGGGTGCTGGGCCATCTTGTCTAGACTGTGCTTTTGACAAGAAAGGTTGGACCAGATGATCCTTGGGGTCCCTTCCAACCTGGTATTCTATGATTTTATGATTCTGATCTTTTCTGATCTTTGAAACAAATAAGAAGGACCATCTATCACTGTTTAAGAACATGCTTAAGCATGAAACAACACAAAACCAAGTTTGCATCATGGTAGATATTAAATGACTGCATGATAAAAGAACATACCCTGAAGACCAAGACATTTACAGAGAGGAAGACAAGGTTAACTGTGCTCAGCTTTTCAATACCTAGCTTTTAGAGTTTGGCTTCTAGAGCGAAATCTTCAAGCCTGCTTTAGATACTTCAGGTCTCTCTCTACAGTGTCTGAGAGACAAATTTATCCGGAGGAAAAGGATTCTCAAGTGCCAACAAATGGAGCAGGAAGGCATCAGAGAGTGTCAGTAATGGCCCTCTAGAGTTGAGATGGCCATTTCTGCTTGGGATTCACAGTCTAGACACTTTTTCCTGTGCTTGGTGCCTGAACTATTTTCTTGTAGTTAACGCCTGAATTATTTCCAAGGCTGAAGAGAGATCACTCTTTTCTTTTAGAAAGACTTGGAAATGGAAGAAGCTCTTTTATACAGCAGCTACATTGTAATAGACTATTCAACCATGATACGGAAAACCTGAGCTTCTGACTCTTTCTCTGCCTGGCCACACATTTCTATAGCCCTCTGACTTTTCTAGCTCAATAAAAGCAAGGGACACAGAAAGTCAGGAGGACCTACGTCTACAAAGACAGGAAAAGCAAAGCCAGAGATAACTGGACAGAAGTAGCACTTTTTCTGTTTTGCGTGGAACTCGGCTCATGCTTCCGGACTGGCAAGGGATGTGCATAGGGCTGGTGCAAGACTGCTCAGATTTACTTAGAAAACCATGGCCCTTTGTTTTTCCTCCGTGAACCACTCAATAGCTTTGTGTGGTAAGCTGGATGGGTCTCCAGTCTGGTAAGGTCAGAAGACGCAGCAAAGGGGGGGGTAACAGAAGTACCAGTGACTGGGAATCAGAAGGGCAAATGCTTTTCTTGGCAGGAAACCTGCTTTACATATACATGAAATATAGCCTGAATTTCTTTGTGGGTCTAACCCAAGATCACACAAAAAATCTGCAGCAGAGCAGAACCAAACCCTTAAGCACCCGTACAGTGCCTAAAGGAAGACTGCAGTGGTTTTGTGTCTGTTTTAGGCAAACCTTCTCTTGATTCAACAGAGAGACGCTGGATAATACATGAGAACCAGAAAGTAACGCCAACCTGATTGCTCTAAGGAAAGGACCACATAGAGGGCAAAAAACAAAGGAAAAATTCAATTCCTTTCAGCCCTATTAGTCTAAAATGTGAACTGGAACCCAATCAGGGGATATTTAAAATATACATGCTATCTAACATAAAATATAAAGTGCCACATTCTTCCCTCTGAGACGCCAGGGAATTGTACAGTACTGCCAGGGAACTGTGTAATGAGTAATAGTGGAATTACTCAAGAGAGGAATTAGTCTTTTGGAAATGATTCACCAGCTGCTGCCATTGTTTAGTATTTTCCTTGTCACAGGATACAAAGTAAGCATCTGTGGAACACAGGAAATATCCTGCAGTATTTCAGCATTAAAAATATCAGTGTTCTAAAGGATCTTGGCATTTCTGAGAGGAACTGACTGGAGCATAATTTTATTTCAACTGAAATCTCTATCGTTTGTGAAGGATGAGCTGCTAAATAAAGGTAATTTCTTTTTTTCAGATTCGCAGCCAAACAAAGCACTTCTTACCCAATGTTATTTAAAAAAAAAAAAAAAAAGCACTCCTATTTCAAATAGCACTTGTTTAGACTTTATTCCCTATTATTTTCTGTTTAGTTTTTCTGCTTTTGATGTACTATTTAATATTTATTCCTTGAAACAAATGTATATTGCTAGTGGGCATTCTCTGCGGATCATGAGAAGAGTTCGGTCACCAGACAGCAGAATGGAGGCATGAGCGTGTAAATTGTTACAATGGCGTTCATCTGTTAAGTTTTTTACACCAAAGATCCAGTAAGGAATTCCCTTGAAATTCTCTCAGGTGAAATAAGTGACAAAACCTGAACGGGGGTCAGGCTGCTGGAGTGCTCTGCCTGCTGCTTAACTTCCTTCTGCACAAACGCATCGTGCATCCCCAGACAGAATTTTCTTGTGTAGCTCTGTCTAGATTAGAGTATATTGGGTGCTTTTAAAACAGCATATATTTTTAAATCCTGGTACAGAAAGGCAGAGCTGCATTTTAGTACATAACAACTAGGTAAGATGAATGGTAACCCACATGGAAGACTTTCACTAAGTATCCAGCCATATAAAATTCATCACAATATTGAAACTCTATCCCTTTTGCCTAGTTTCAAGTTCTGTCGTAAATCAGCATTCATTCATTAGAGTGTTTGCTAAACATTGTGCCTTTTGTCATAAACCTTGGCTCAAGTTTATATGTATGCCAGTAGATTTATATTTGTATAAATCTAACCTGGTTTAGACTTCTGTTGCTCTTTGTTTTGAACACACAGATTCCAGCCTTCGTGCAGAGGTTTTACCAGGAATAGTTTGAAGCCAAGCTCCGAGAGGATCTCAGGACCTGGCAGCCCCTTTGAAACAAGGGTTTAAAAACTGGTTTGCACAAAGTCCCAGGAACAGAAACTGTAATATTTCACCTCTTTTAACCACGTTGCTGGGATGGGGCTGACACCAGAATCTTGGACCTAACTGTCCCAAACCTCGCAGAAGGTCAGATTCATTAAAAACCTGATACATTGCTCCAAACCAAAATCTGACCACTAATAGCTGTTTTTGACAAAACGGTTCTCTCAAAAAATGCTGTTCGGTTGGACTTAAGACATTTTGCAAGAATGTTTTGATTTCAAGGAAATTTTAAAGGAGAAAGTGAGCGCAGTATTTCAGCGATGTCAAAAAGATTTGCTTTGATATTTGTTTCAAAATACTTACATTTCATTATTTCATGATTCATTACATTAGTACTCTATAACCTTTATACTATAAGAGAGTTACAGTGACATATTCTGGCATTATCAAAATACTTAACTTAGGTAAAATTTTGACCTTATCACTGCTGTAATAAAGGGAAAGGACATGTACATATCTAAGAAAAACAAGATAAGGACGACTTCAACACAGGCCTGCAATTCAATTTATTCACATGGAGCGCAACACAGGCACAGAGCTCCACTGACTTCAGCAGAGGTTATTAGGGCTGACATTGCATGGGATTATGCTGAACATTTGATTAAATAAACTTACTGATGTTGCAAGGAGGACATAGGCAGGTTCATAACTCACATGGGAAACTGCAGGCGCTTCTCCTTAGCTGGTAGTTGTCATCTTTCAACTCCTCTGTCAGAGATAATCTAACACACAGATGATTTAAGCTAACATGTTTGACTTCAAGCGTAGCAGAGAAGTACTTTACACAGTTAGCACTGGTCTCTTCTCATGCCTGAGACAGGCTGGGTCTTGTGCTAGCAGCAATCATTCCCTGCGTACTTCTGCATCATCATGGCAGCATCAAGGAGTGGTGCATTGCCACATCTGGGCTTCAGGGAGTATCTCTCCCTTCTCTCCTATTTTCTACTTGGGAAAGGGAAAACACAGGCAGGAGGCCCAACTGTCCCCTCTTGCCTAGCCTGTATTTAGGTGAGGGATGTGTCCTTCCCTCTGATCATACTGGCTTAACCACCACTGACAGAGCAGGAGAAGGGAGAAACTATCAAAGATGGGTACTAGCCTTGGCTGGGACATCGCAACTAACACCACTGTCTCCCATAGCTGTTCAAACAGCATAAATGCCTGAACTTCAGCTTGACCCAGGACATCGACTGTCCTCCCCACTCAGCACAGGGAGGGGACTTCAAGATATTCAGCAGAGAAGCACGGGGCAATAACAGTGTAGACACCAGATGACCCACGAACAAAGCCAATGTGCAATGTAGTTTTAGACAGGCTGATCTGACTACAGAATCACAGCCATGGCATTTTTAGTCCTTTTCGTGACTGCTTTCCTGTACTATATAGATCTTTCTGGTTTTTACATATTCTGAGTACTAGAACCTTGTACTCCGTATAAGCTAAATGTAGTTCCAAATATCAATATATATCCGTTACTTTATATGGAGAAGGTGTCTGCTTCTCTTTATATTTGGCAAAAAAAGAGTTAATGCCTGGTGATGAATCCTTTGTGCTAGGAAGCTCTTGGATTGTGCCATTATCACTGCCAGCCCAGGTGGAAAACTTCAGGTACTGTTTCTGTTTATAACAAGAATCATTAAAAAGATTATTCTCTTCTTTTGTGGCAGGTCCGTTTATGTCTTTTTTACTGAAAGGTCTGCAAAGACATCCATGTTCTCACAGTAAACAGGCAAGTGCCTTTTTGTTTTCCAGGAAGAAATCTGAGAAGACCAATGAAAAGAATTACTAAATAACATGAAGTGCTGGTCTGACACTGGTCAGAGACTCCTTACTAACAGTAAAAGTCTCTTGATCCCTCCTTACAGAGCACATGGAACAGTCGGTCACTGGTTTGCAGGTAAGACTCGGGTACTTCCTTCTTGCAAAATGTTTTGTGATTTAACACTTCAGCATTAAATTTTATATATGCATTTCCCATAGAAAGGTCAAAGTGAAATTACGGGGAAGCTGGCAGAAGACTCTGAAATTTAAGAGACAGAAGTTTTCAATTTTTAAAGGAAATTGCCTAAAGCAGCCATTTATTTATTTCAATCTCTTTATATTTCATTAAATAAAAAGTTTCCCTGCAGCTATTCCTGCTTTTATAATTTATTTAGAAACAGAGAAGGGAGAAAGAATGACAAGTAACGAAAAGAAAAAAAGTCTGCTCGGTTGAAGCACACAGCAGCAGAACAGAATAAAAACATGAAGGTGCTGAGACAGACTAGCGACATGTCTATTGACAAACAGTGGCAAACAAAAAAGAGATTTAAAATATACATTGAAAACATATAGATCTGTACAAAATGTGACTTGTTACCCAAGTCCAATTTTGCAAACACATAATTAAACATTATGCACAGTGATTACTCACACTTACTGAGTTTGGTGACTGCCTCGATGGAAGTTAAGAATTTGTTACTATATTCAAAGCAGAGTAAAACTTACTGAATGGTCTGAAAGACGTTTAAGACGCTCAGATGTGTTCACACCCAGTCTCACACTTCATCTTATTGTCTGGACAGAGCGCGACTGAAATACAAATAAATTGTATGGTATTTCAGGTCCATGTAACTGAAGAGGAGGTCACAGGGCTAGTCCTTTATTATTTTTTTTTTTTCCTGGAAAGGAAGAAGTAAACATATTTGTTATTCACACATACATTTTGCAATGCATCAAATGTATAAAAACAGAGGAGCCGAGACAGTGTAATCTTTATGCAACTACAAATACATATACTATTAAAGCTACCTATTATATCTAATTTTTTGTTCATGCAAATAATCTATTTATTTCAATGGACTAAAGACATACTCAGCTTTATCCAATATAAATACTTGTTTTGTATCCATTTAATCTTCTCATTCCATGCTTCCCCAAGTTATTCAAAACCTTCTAGATTTCTCTTCTTGGAGATATGGGAAAAGTAGGAGTGAGGAAAGCAATCAGGAATCAACATTTTTGCATGCAAGTCTTACAGAACAAAATAGATCCAAAATTCATACTAAATGCTGGAGGTAATGCCAAAATACAGGTATATCTGAAAATTCTAAGTGTGTCCCATATCAAGTGATGCCTTGGAATATTTGGAAAGCTGAAACAAAAATTTTAGAAAAATACACTTTCAATAGCACCTATAGCGATGGTAGATAAATGCCTAAAAACATCCCTGTGCAGTTCACTGAATGCAAACTAACAGCTGTACTGAAACATGTTTAAAGTTTTAAGTAGTGGTTTTCACACAGAGATGGAAATAAAAATAAAGCACAGCAAACTACCAAAACTATATAAAACAACACAAGCATCAAGAGCTGGTTTTCAGGACAGAGGCCCACTTTTGCTCTTTCTTACAATTTTATCCAAATTATAGCCAGCATTTCCACTGAATAAATGAATGCCTTGGTCTTGCTGTTGGATCAACAGCAGTTAACCTGCTCTGAGCTCTATTACCTTCTAAGGAGCTCTTCTAAGGAACAAAATTATATGCACGTCATCTCACTTCCAAACTGGTAGCCTTGTTTTGCAAAATAAACACCAGCTACAATGACTAAAGAATTAAAATGAGTTTTAGGCTTCCTCCTCTCCCCATGTCGCTGATCTATACTTCATGTAGGACTGGGGAAACTCCTTGATTCTAATCTTAAGGAAAAAAATGCCGTCTAAAGTATTTTTATATATTCAACATACAATTTTTATTGCACACAACTGTATTTCTACCAAATTCTCTCAACCTCACTGCAGAGTCCATTACATTTAGATGTACTCATGTATTGTAATATTTTAAAGCTTTTGTGTATGAAAGGCACACATAAGTGGGAACTGGAGATCACACTGGGTCCTTTTAAGAAAGAAAAGACTTGGGAGTTTCAGATTTCAGACCAGGTGCTTGAAAAATTGCCTGCCTATACACCAACTATATTTTCTTTCTTGCACTCTCACAGGCCTTCTCCAAGCTTAACCATAAGTGGAAGGACCCATACAGACTGTTCAATATTCTTAAACTTACAGAAGATTAGGGGCAGGACTGTGATCACCTAGTCCGGAGATGAATGTAGGTCACAGCTTTCTCCAGTCGTATTCATCTATTCCTAGATCTTCGCAAATAAAATCATATTATTTTTGCAACCAAAACAGAGTAGGGAAGAGGAACACATTTCCACCTCTGGCTGGCAGACAGATAATTCAGTTTGTAAGTAAAGAAGGAAACTATATTTTCAGACACCAGATAATTCAAAAAGCGTTATGAAACTAAACTGAGCTGTTTCTTCTGTGTTGAGTGTAATAGTGTGCCTGAACAAAGTGGCAGACCTACCTGCCCTCAAGTGACTGTACCACATACTTTCAGGGTGGAGGTGAAACAATATGCTGAGATTACCGTTATTCATCACATGTTAAGGCTGTCTGCCTAGTTTGGTCTCAGAAGAACAAGAAACACAAACTTGGGACTACAGAAACAAGTTCTCGGAATGACTAAAAGCAACCCGTGCCTGCTGCCTCTCAAAAACGGTCTCCAAATATTGAGTTAGAGAACAACAATAGTAAGTATTATAACCGTATGTAGCTCATAAAATGGCTGCTTCCTTCCAGCAGCTGCCCAAACAGCACCATGGGAATTGTTTGGAAAAAACATCCCCTGGCTCATGTCCCTGGCAGAATTGGCAGTATCCTCACCACTCAAGAAATTGTCTCTTAAAATGCTGGTCCAAACTTTAGTGCATCTGTGGAGGAGAAAGCGTGCTGACTAAGCACTCAGAAAGTGCTGACTTTCATCGTTACATTGACGAGATGGTTCTGCCGGTGGCAATAGCAGAAGTGCTGTTGGTCCTGGGTTTGGCCATGGAGTCAGACTCTCTCTGCTCACCCACTACCTTTTACAAGAACTGCTGGATCCGACGCTTCCCAGGTCTTCTGGTTGACCTGCAGGAATCGCAGAAGAGGGGAGCCCAAGTGCTGAAGATTTATGCCGAAGTCTCACCTCAACAGTGCAGCAGAACCTGCTGCCTTCTGAGGAATGGTGAGTGTTCACTATCAAGATTGTGGCATACATTAAAATTTGCATCACAACATATGAGGAAAAACATTTTGGGTAATTTTTAAATAAACATTCCTTTATTTGCAGAAGAAATAATGCAAAAACCTGGGATATATGTATATTTTGAGGCAGGAAAGCATAGGCACATTGTAACTGTTCCCCCATCTTCAGTCCCATAGAAAGGAACTTGATAATCTGAATTTTTTAGAAGACTACATTAGAAACACATGAAAATCTTAGGGTCTGCTTTGAAAATTTAGATCTCTGCCATCAAGTTTGTAGGCAATTCTAACATTAAAACAATTAACTCTTCAGTATCCATCACTATCTAGTCCCATGGAGAAAAATCAGTGACACTGATTTCAACAGGACTCCTCTTCATGGACTACGGTACTAGACTAGGACATGGTGAGGGGAAAAGGGGACGGAACACAAAATTTAGCCTTCTCAGAGATACAACAATATTCATTTTCTTGGAGAGAGCCCTCTCTTGTTCTGTGCTTACACCATGTTTCTGGTACAACCAAGGTATAACATTAACGTGAGCAATAAAGTAATAAATAGCAGTTACTCAGCTGGCAACACCTTTCCCCTGCCTTGTAAAATCAGACTTGGAATAAAAATAAGAAAAATCATTGCTTGTCTTAAGCCCAAGACTACATGAAGTGTGTATCTGTGGTGCCTAAATTTGACTGCAAAACTCACAAGACTTGAAAGGTTTTTGGATATGGAGGATGAAAGTGAGCTACCAGTTACTAAAACCAGTCAAGATAAATTTTGATGAAATTTTGAATTATGAGCAAAAATATGACCTTGACAACCTGACACTGAGATAACTAACATAGCTGCCAGCAGCATTCCTAGGAGGAGTCAACTTCTTTCTTAAAGATAAAATACAGAGTCGTCAGATGGCATTTCAAAGATACCCTTTAAATTAGCTTGCGGTTTCCATATAATCCCAAAGAGACAGATGTAGTCACTAACAAATACTATTGCTAATGAATATCCTAATTAAGATTTCAAGAAGTGTTGATAAGTTTGATTTGCTGGATTCTCAGTAACAGCACAGTTACTGAAAGCTAATCTTACAAGATAAAAAGAAGTTTTGAAATAATTTAAAGGCATGCAATAAAATATGTTGCTTGTATCTCCTCAAACCAATGCAAAATACATTATAGCATGCTTTTAAAGGATTCTTCGTGACCGAAGAACTATCCTCCCTTACCAACAAATAGGTTTGTTACTTATTTTTCTTAACCAATTTTATGCAATAAAATCCGTCACAGATCCCAAAGAGAATATATCCACAGAAGCCAAGTTCTTCAGACGAGTTTTTTTCTACTATTTAATGTTTTCATGAAGCATACAAAGTGATCATTAAAATAAAAAAAAAATATAATTATGTTGTGCTAAAAACCAGAGTCTCTAATGACAACTAAACTTTGCACAAAATTGGAAGATTGGAAAGGTTTCAAAGATTTCACTCCCCCCTTCAAACAAATACATGTATTTCCAGGGGTTTCATATATTCTTAAATAGGATAGTGTCTATATCAGAAACCTGCATAGTTTTCATGTATCACACTAAAAAACAAACATAAAGTACACTATTAGCACAGAACATCCATTCTTTGATAAAATCCAGAACATTGTATACCTGGGTCTGAAGGCAAGGGTACACACTGCTACAACACGTGATGCAAGTGAAGAACAGCTTTCTGTTGGAAGAAAAATCATCAACAAGCAAATATCTGAAAACTGTGATTTTTCAAACAATGACTTCAATAATACCAGACTGTCAGTGTTTGCAGAGTGTTTAAGAATCCTTGAACAAAATATATCACTACATAGATATTTCATAGAAATATTTGAAGGGCTTTGTCTTTTAAACTGTGAACTTATGCTAAAAGTGATGCAAAATGTTTACTGATGCCTAGAACTATTTCTACATTCAGAATTATTTTCTTTAAAATAGTCATTGGATTTTAAATTCCTTTAGCTGTAGAAGCCGATGTTTTTCATACGTTGCCTGTAGAAATGCCTTTAGTCCTCATGCAGTATATCAAAATAGTTATGTACTGGCTAAAGATGCGTCTCTAACACTGCATACTGTTTCTAATCTTTTAGAGAAAAATGTAAACCAATTGATATATAGGGCAGGGCTTTGCATAATCCCTGTAAGGTTATGATTCTGTCTTTCACAAGTTACGATCTTCTATGGTTCTGATAATCATAACCTTCTCTGTACCAGTCTTACTTTCATAAATATCTACTCTGAACTCAAGTTCCTATGACACAGAACTGGAAACTGATGAAGCCTAACTAGAGGTAGATATAGGACATGGAAATTATATCAGCGAAAGAAAAAATGCTAATTATCATCTTTGATTTAGCTTTCATGACAAATTGTATCTTTACCTTGCTATCATTAGAGTTTAGGATCCCAGTTTTACTTGTAAATATTACTGGTTCTGTTTCAGCTGGGCAGACAACCTTGATCTTTGTGTAAGTAGCTAAAAAACACAAGACAATACAAATTCTGTAACAGCACTTCTGCCATGTATTTTTTCTTTCATAGAGCTGCTGAATGTGTATTGTTCAGACAGAGTGCATTTTCAGTGCAAATTTTTATTTTATTAATCATATACACCTTTTGAAAATAATGCTTCTCTTTTAGGGCAGATAAGTTCATGACAGTGGAAAAAAACATCTTCGAGGTGTGTTTTTCCTGTGTTAAATCTATGATGCAGTATTGAGGCTACCAGATGAAAAAATACAAATAACACAGAAAAGATAGTAAGCACAGCTTTAGTGTATTTTCTTCTTTTTCTCATTTATAGATAGGTTAAGGATTTATTTCTTTTTTTAGATAGGTTAGAGATTTATTTATTTTTTAGTTACACATAAAATGGAAAGAGCTGCATGACTTTTTCTGTTGTTCATTGCAGAAGTATTACAAATGGTTTTCATTACTCATAAATTTTCATTACTTATAAATGTGAGAAAAATGTTTGGAATAAATACCTAAGTAAATAGAATACATTTATAAAGCTAGGTAGCTTCCTAACAATTTATGTAAAAGAAAGCTTTATCATAAGGGTGTTACATTAATATACTGTAACTAAAATGCTTTTCCAATATTTAAAAAAAAAATAAAAATTACAACTCTTCAGCAGCTCTTCAGCCCTACTAATTCACGTTCTAGACAGTTACATTAACAAATACAGATTTTATCTTAAAAAGCTGATTCAGACGCAAATTGTCCAATTTAGAGTCAGAAGGTATGCTAAAATTTTCTGAATTGCAAAGCTTGAGACTCAGAATCAATATCAGAAAAGTTCTCCTTAGCTGTTTTAAATAATTTACAGTATTTTCTGCTATTGAGTGTGCCCCCTGCCCTGCCAATACTTTTTTTAATTGCAGGTAGCCATTCAGGTTACTAGTCCAGGCATGCAGGTTACATTCAAGGCAGGTAAAATAAAATAACCCCCCCAAAACTTCATGCAATTGAAACAAAAACTAGCATTAATCCTGCTCCAAACACATTGATATAAAATAAAATTAACTTTTGACTTGCTATTTCGACTTGAAATTTTGATGTCCTGTGAGACTCTGAAAGAAGAATCTTAGTGTGACTCTAACCATAAATATTGTAGCATATATTTTCAATCTAAATCTTAACCCACTAGTATTCGGGCATCTATATACTGTTGAAAATTGGGTTTCAGTGACAAGTTGTTCAGGCATTTTTTCATTATTACTTTCGCCCTGATTTCCAATGTGGGAAGACAGAACTGAAACTCCAAACATAAATAAAGAATTGTGTGAACTACTCTATTCACAGAAATTCAATAGCCCAAAGGCAAACAAGAAAAACAATCAGGAACTGGCAGCAGGGCAGGATGTCACTTACTTATTGCAGTTCAGGATGTTTTTTTAATAATCTGAATTAAATGAAAGGTTGCGGTCCAGTTTTAAGTAGACAGGTATATTATACACGAGCAAACATCTCAAAGTTGTCTTCCTTGATAACTTTACTTTTAGAAATGGTCCACTCACTGCAGCTGAGATGTGAAGGAAGGCAACTGTTAGGAAGACTACAGTCTAAAGCATATGATTTTATTTTATCAGGGACACACTTTGAATTCAGATGGCTAATCTATTCCTTCTTCTTAAAAGAAGAACATAGCTGTTAAGGAGTTCTACTTTACTGACCAGCTGGTTAATTAGTTTGCAGGGTAATTAGAGAACCACAGATTTAAAGTAGTATGGAGCTGCCCAGTATTACTGATCTTCTGGTATTAAATAATGTAATAACATGCACAATGCAATGTTCATTATGCTGATAAGCTCAACTTTATATTCTTTTTGTGTTATAGTTTCCTGCAATCTGGCAGTGTTCTACCACGGAGCTATTAATGAGAATATGAATTGCCTGCACATGTCTTGCCCAGCACTGGAAAGTTGCATACTAAAGGCTAGAATCAATGTCATTTTGTACAACATCACAACAGGTAACCAAGCATTTAATTTATAAAGGCTGAAAACATAGCAACGATAGGAAATGTTAAAATTATACTAGGTCATTTACTGTGCTAAAAGGTCTTCTGAAGTAATATGCAATGCTAAGAAAGGGTAAGACTTTTCTCCTTTTTCATTAATGCACCTACTTCTGAGAATACTTCCCCCTTTTCTTCCATCCAGTATTAGAGAAAGGACCTTGAAGATACACCGTGCTTTCCAGATTCATGTGACTCCGATACCTAATCAACACTATGCTTGAGAAAAATACCATACCAGATCTGAGAGACTTGAGAGGCGAGGCTGCCCACTGCTCCCTGTCCCCAGATCCAACCAGCAGCAAGGCTGAAAACGTATTCCCATTAGGCACATGCACAAAGAGCACACACACATACCACAGGTACCCACAGCTCCACAGCCAGCCACACAGGTTACACAGACATATGCATAAAGGAGACACGAGAACGCAGGCAGCACCAAGAGCTGCATCCTCCTCTCCCTGGGTGCATAAGGTTGCAGATCTGCTAGTGAAGTATGTAACTACACATATGTTCAATGCGAATCCCCCCCCCCCCAGCAGCTGGGCTTAGATGCTCAGTCTCCTTGGTAGCTACCCCTGGACCCCAGTCTCCCTTGTTGCTGTCGCCCAGACGTACAAGCCCCTGAGGGTGCAGCCACCCCCTCGCCAGCTGCTGGTACAGACACACACACCTAGAGCTGGCCAGGACTCCATTACTCCCCAGGAGCCTAGATCCCTCCCTTTCCTCACCTTTGGTTCCTGCCCTAAGCATTCCATAGTAAGTCCTGTGCAATCCCAAAATGCACTTCCTTCACTGCCTTTGCACCCCATAAGGTGTCCCATAATCCTAGGCAGTGACACCCCCAGTCCAGAAGGTGTTGATGGGTATTATTTGGGCTCCCTGACCTACCATTGTCTCCCCGTGCTCCTTTTGTGGGTGTGCAGATGAGCTTCTGTCACATAAACTAACATTGTTTATGATTTAATAGGGATTGATCCAGATCTTCTTATTTTTGAAAAACTGACATCCAAAGAATCAAATACTCATCCCTCACCGAATAAATATGAAAGGCAAAACAGCACAAAGGCCACCGAGTGGGAAAGATGCCAGCAACATAATGCCACATCAAGTTCTCTTCTGCTCCAAGCTCCATCTTCTACCACTAGCCACAGCTTAACAGCAAACACTTACACATCCAGTACAAGCCTGATGGCCAAAAAGCCTGAAACCACCACTTATTCCAGGGAAGAAACTTTTCCACTGGATGATCAGTTTCCTAAGAGGACAAGCACAGCTTCAGTAAGCACTAAATCAATCACCAGCTTGGACAAAAAGACTGTGCCCTCAACTTTGATATCCAAGTCTGATGAGGTAGCATCCCACATGCCCACTCCTCCTCGCTTGAACAGCAGTAAACAACACTTAAACGAAACCAAAGGCTACAGTGGTAGGAATTATACTTCGGATAATGAGGCACCTGCTTGGGAAGCTGCAGCTTTGGGTGTCTGGTTGATTCCTGTTGTTCTTTGCTCTTCTCTCATCTTCCTTTGCTGTTGTACCGTTGCTTTCACAGCAGGGCGTTGCAGAAATAGGACAGGTCAGTATAAGCCCATAAGGAGAAGAAAAATGTCGAGACAATTCATAAAATATACTTACTGTCAAAAGTAATTTGTAAAATACTGTCACCATGCTTGTTTTGGAACAAACAGCTTTTTAAAAAAAAATTTTACAGAATCAAAGATAATTTTTTCACTGATGGTTTCAGAATATTTCGATTGTAATTTAATTCTTGACAGATGAAGCACAATTCCCCTGTCTCTTTGGGGAAGAGGTACACACTTACAGCTCCCACTGCATGCTTAGAGGTGTTAGAACACATTTTGGTTCATAATCTGACCCAGACTAATGCCCAAAAAACAGCGAACACTTTCCCTAACTTAAGAAAGCAGATTCACTGCAGCTGTACGTATTCTTTCCCCTGACTTAGAACTAACCTCAGAAAACTAAGTGTAAGTGCAATCAGTAAAACTGACTGAAGCTTTACAGTATCATAAAATCATTTAACTGTAATCATCCTTTGTCCCAGATCTAGTTGTTCCTATAAAAACTGTCCATTTCTCTCCAACTAAGTTCTCGATTGACCTTTTTTCCCCATTTAACCCTAATATTGAGATAAAACAATTTAGTCAGCACTCTCTACTTCTTCAAAGAAAAACACCAAAAACAACCCAAGTTCCCAAAACCACTGAATTGCATTAAATCATACCCAAACATCTGATCATTCAATCTTTATGCTTTACCTTCCCCCCACTTCTCACTTCACTCTTCTGATGATAATCACTTCAAATGTTTTTCAAGACCCTCCAGTGGCACCTTCAGAATTCAACTGCTTTTGTAAACTTACTTGCTCTGCAATGCATTAACCATTTCGTTACTGGCTAAGGAAGGCACAAATGTGGCTAGCATTTGTTCATGCCTTGCAATTAGCATCAACGTTGTCCACCTTGACTTGCTTTTTCTTGCCTACTCATATTCATCCTTTACGTCATTAGCTTTTTAAAATAGGAATAGTCACTTTTAATGTATGTTGCAGAGGAATAGACAAAATGTTTTGAAAGCTCTAGAAGTTACCTTTATAATAAAAAATGATTTTTTTTTTTTGGTTCCTCATCCTGTATACTCTATTCATAAAAGTGCTCCTCCTGAACATAAATCAAGCGCCTAGATCAACAAGGTAGCAAGGTATTTCCTTGCCTTACCTTACTCAGGAAGTTTGCTTAGCAAAGCAAACATTTTCAACACTAACCAGGATTGTTCTTCTGCTTTTAAACTTGTTGAAGCCTCAGAATTTCTCACTTTCTTCACTTGCTGCAAGAAGTTTCTATTTCCCAGACAAGTGTAAATGTTATAAAAGGAAACAATAAAAAATAAAACTGTCACATGCCTATGTGGCAGAAAATTAATTTAAAACTAGTAAGATCCATGCAATATTCAAAGACTACAGTGATGAGGTTGTAAGGCCACATGAATACGTAATTATAGTTGAGCAGGTTGGTTTCAGAGAAAAAGACCTCTAAAATTATATTTTAACCCACATTAATCAGGACTGTAGTTTAGAAAACTGAAATTTAAAAAACCTGCTTGTTTATGCTATTTGATTGACCTTGTATGGTAATTTATATGTAATAGAAGAGAGGCTGACACAGCATAAGAACATTTTAAAGGAGTGGGGTTATTTAATCAGTTGAAATAACACAAAAGAAATTCCTTCTATTTTAGCTAGAAAAATTAAGATTAGGTATGATTTGTTTGTAAGGGTAGTGCTATGCTTATATGTAAAGTAATACAAACTCTAGATAGATACATCACTGCATGATGTACTTTAAATTTTAACAAGCTGACTTTTATCATCAAATCGCACTTTTCTAATTCATCATGTGACTGAATCTAGCACAGTTTAACTATCACTAAAAATTTCAACTAAGAATGATGAGGCCCCAAGGGCTCTTCTGAGTTAGAGGAAGTTGACATGTATTCTTTTCCAGGTTTTTAAGATCAAAAGGAAAGGAACTAGGAGTAAAGGAACCAAGATATATTGTATCAAAGGATGAATGCGGTGATACTGCAAATAAAGAACATATTTCTCATCTTACAGTAATGTTCATGGTTCTGACCCTGAAATGGAAAAGTCTCAGGTCTGATTTACTTAATTAGGAAACAGGCACACATATGTCAGAGGAGGAACTCAAGTTTCTCAACCTGTAGATTACTGTGATGTGCTTTATATCCTTTCACCACAACTTGCACTGGAAATGGTGATGTGCGCTGAGACTGTCAGTATGATCTTTTTTAGACTAGGAGCTGCAGACCAAGTGGTTCAGGATTCTCTTTGTACAGTTCTCTAGCAACCAAATTCTGAAGGAAATGTTCATGGCTCAGTGAAACACCTTTTCGTTGAAGACACAAGCAGGCATAACCAATTCCCATCTACAAGGTCTTAACCAGAAAACTGAAAGTTTGCAAACTTCACATTTTGATCTCCACCACTGTTAACATTCAGATGCTTCACACATCATGACAAGCTGATCAAATATATTAAATAAACAAATTGATCAACCACGTGCTCCAAGTTGTCATACTTTTCATCTCGCTTAGTACTGATGTCAATAGTGCTATACTTCTTCCAGCCTGTGTAACCCTTCCTTTGCTATAAACGATCCTCCATAGCAGACTGAATCAAGAAAAAAGAAGAAAAGCTAGTTGTAAGGGACGAATGCTACTAGCAGAATGGATTTTTTAAAAAAATAAACTACTGAAAAAGTGAGAACTTGCTATTCTTACATCAGAGATGTTGTGTACCTACAAATGAAAAGACTAGCAAAGAAATCCTTTCACTGGACATGATACACTCCAACATGCCCAAAACACAAATCTCTGCAAGAAGGCATTAGTTTTAATAGAAATAAGCCGTAGGTAATATACTATTTATTTTAAAACAGGTGTTTTTTCACCTCCTTTTCCTCTCAGAAAAGTAACTTCTATCCAACCTATCAGTTGTGTGATCTGCAGCAAGTCACAGTCGTCCTTGGCGTCAGTGGTTTCCTCATCTTCAGAATAGTGACTGTACAGTGCACTTAATAGCACCTTGATGCTCCTCTGATACTCACCCTTAACATTATGTTGTGCAGAAATCTATAATGGAACTAGGACCCCAATACTCACAAGAAAAAACAAATGAGACAGAAGTGAAAATTTCTATGTCCCATGCACAAACACTTCCGGGGCAGGATGGAATGACTAGAATATGTAAGATCACCTTCCGTGGAGTATTCTCAATTTGTTGGCATATAGAAGAAAAAAGTAGGCAGGAAAAGGGTTATATAAAGCACAGTAGCAGAACTAATTTATTAAAGACTAAGAGAGTCACAAGAAAATAAATACATACATTTTAAGTATGAGGGAAAGCAAGAAATGGGTAGAAGGATGGTTTGTCCAGACAGCACATCCCTTTTTAGGCAACCATCCTTTTATCCTTTACTTGTGCTTGTAGAATGCTATGCCTGAAAACAGGGCAAAAAGTGCCAACTCCAGTCAGGAGTATAAACTGGTTCTCTGAGGACCATGAGATTATCTGTAGGGGTTTACCAACTCTTCACACACAGCCAGGTCTTAGGGCTTGGTAAAGTTACAAGTAGTTGTAACATCTACTCTCCTTGCCAAAGACTGAATTATGTCTCTGTACAGGCCTTCTCGTCTAATCTGAGCAAGAGATTATGCTTAGTGTCCGATAACCCTTCTTTAAAGGGCAAAAGTGCGATAGAACAGACAAACAACCTCAAGAAACTATTTAGTGACACCAAACGTTTCAATTCACAACTCTTGGCACACTGTTTACTAAAGACATCTTATGCCAGTGAGTACAGTAGTTTCTAGATGCAAAAAATTAGCCAGAATACTGACAAAGCAAGTTCTTTTCCAGTTTGACCAAACGCTAGATCTCAACCTTTCTTTGGAATGTTTATATGGGAGATAAAAGAAAGGTTAGTCTTCTCAACAGCACCAGCGAAACTATGCATCACAACTATTCCAGATGGCCAAGAACTTAATTTGTGTGAGTTTTTTTCCATTGGAGGCAGCTTATTTTTCCCTGCCGTAAGGAACTTACTTTTCCAGTTTGCGGGGGCAAGTGTTTGGATTTGAAATGAGACATCTGCTACTTGGAGGTCAGAACAGTGACCGCAAAGAAGCACATCTAGTAGCCTTCCTGCTCAAGTTTCAAACCATGATGGACAGGGTTGCCTGAGGTCAAGGCTGTCATGAACTAGCTCCATGTTCCTCTTCGCCAGTAAACACCAGTGAAAGAACTACCTACGGAGACAGCCAGTGCCTCTAGATATTATGTGTGGTTTTTTGCTCCTCCTTCTTTCTGAATTAATGCACCCGGGGGGCCTAGCCTGTTCCTTGATTTCAGTGTTATCCATCTACATTTCTATTTAAAAGTAATACGAGCGCCTCCATGTAAGAGAAGAATGTACATACACACAGGTATGTATAGAGAGATACATGTTAAAGACATACATTTACATTATAATGTACATGATACATTAATAAGTGACCATTCCTAAGGATGCACTTATTACTGTGCTGTAGAGTTGCTTCATCTGTAAGGCTATTACTCTTTAACTCTTCACAGTTTTTAAACTTCAGTGCAGGTTTCCAGTGAGATAGTCTGCAAGAGTATTATATAGGAAAATAAAGATGTGCAGTTTAGTTCATAAAAACATGTGCTATATTATAATCATAAGGCTGGGAAGACTCCCACTGGAGTGCTCTAGGTATTCTACACAATCATAGAGAAACACTGCCACCCTCAAACACAAACAGTTTGGAGGGAGAAGCAGAAAAACAGAAACATCCAAGATGACAAAGAACTCAAAATATAATCCAGGCTACCTTTGATCCAGTCCACTGCGTTACACAAATCCTGTACTGTAAAATATAAACCATTAGTAAAAATCAAAAGTGTAACTCTGAATTTTATACTGACTTTGATCCTAGCAGCTTAATTGGGCACTTACAGGTTTATAAAGCTTTGAATTTTGCTCTTATGTTTCTTAGCAAGGAGAGGCAGTGAAGACGACATTGAAAACCAAGGTTGGAGGTCAATCTTGCAGATTTCTAAGGCCAGCTGGCCAAGTGTTGTATAGCCATAGGGTCATTACGCCAGGTAACACTGGAAAACTGGTATCTTTAATTACTTTCTGATGGTAAGTGGTGGATATGATTAGGGACCACAGTGAATTAGTCACATTTTTCTTGTCCAGGAGGTATAATCTATTGTTGGTAGAGACACTCGCATGTCCTGGTACTCAGGAGAGAGCCACCTTTTATCCTGACTGTACTTCTTGAAACATCTGTAGAATGTATATAAGCTAGGCTTGAACACTTCAGAGGGAACTCCGTGCCTTTTAGGTTTTCCATGCATTAGCTGTGAAATGCTAATGTAATAAAATGAAAAAATCTGTTGTTCTTTCTAGCAGCCATTATTATGAGTAAAGTCAAATAGTTATTTTAACTACAACTTTCATACAGAGTTCTGCTTAGGTCCATTTAAAGTCTATGAAGACCAAAGGAAAACTGAATTGTCTACTGTTGTAGAGAGGATTTTATCAGGTAGCTCATATGCCTTGTAAGGACAACTTTATAGAGGAAAGCAAGTTTATGGGGGTTTAGGCTTCTTAAAACATTTAAGGGCATTACTCATGACGGTCTCGTACAAGACATGCCACTGCAAAACAGAAGTTAGTTACATATGCTTGCTAGTACACCAGTCCTTATGCAAGCACTGACAAAGCTAATTAAGGAAACAAATTTGTGTACATACTAGAACCAAACCCTCTTTGGAATAAAGCCAAGCACAACTCCACCGTACCATTCTCTGAGTCAAACTGTAGTTACTTCCTCAGTAATTTTGGTTTCATGGCTGTTCAAAAAAGATTAGGAATTACAAAGATGTACTATTTCAAATGAGAATTTTAAACATTACCCCCACTGTCCCTGAATAAAGGGACAACCTGATAACCATCAAAACCTTCCCCATATTAAGCCTCTGCTAAAACTTCACACTAATACAAACTGAAGAGGAAGGACCACTAATCAACCAAGCTGGTAAGTGCAAAATTGGGATTATTGGACAAGCATTTTTCAAATTCAGCTGCAGCTCTGGAGAAAAAAGCTGCTACATGAAAACAATCTCTACCTAAGAATAACCCTTCCAAAACTGATAAATGTTTTGGAAATGGGAATACATACACTCTTTAGCTGAATGTAAACACAAAACAAACAATGAGAAACCTAGCAGTGAGTGAGTTGAGCCACATAAAACACTGCAGAAATCAATTCGTCTTCAGTTTTCAGTGTCCTTATTCTTTTGCTGTTTCCTCTCAACAAGTTGCTGGCAGGGGCACGTGCTAGGTTCTTTTATAGGCATGCAGAATCCTTAAGTCTGATGAATAAGAACTCCCTCTGCCCTTTCCAGAAAATGAAGACTTTCTCTCTGAACTGAAATGTTAGTAAACCAGGAAGGTACAATAAAAGCAAGAACAGAGTTATTTACGTCCTTCCTAGCTGATATTTTTAAGTTGCTTTTGTGTTTTTTTTTTTCTTAACATTGAGAAGGCAATAAAAAAGCTGCCTGTGATTCCAGAGTTTCAAATCAATTCCTTCCAAATACTAATTACCAAATATAAGATCAACATCCATATAATTTCTTTCTCTATGCTTCACAGCAGTAAGCTGGATACTATAAACGTTTTTTTCCTTGAAGAGCCTGGGTACATTCAAGGGACACCTCTGCAGGCCTCAGGGTACCAAGACTCAGCCCATTCCTAGTTAAGCTATATACTTGCCTCACTACTCACCAGCTCTCCCTTGCAGGAACTCTCATCCTTCTTCCTTTCCCATGTACTTTGGTATCCTGTAAATAACTGCTAGTTCACCTTCCAACTACCATCCCATTTTATTTTATTCTATCATTTTAGAGACAGGTATTTTTACACAGGGTATTTTGTAGCCCTTATGATGACAACTGAGAGCCTCACACTGCTCAGCGTGCTTCAACACCTCTCCAAAAGTTAAACTACTCAGGCAACATTATTTTACAGATAGTACTGATAAAGAAAAATCTGAGTGACATTTGAAAAGCATTTAGAAAGCTTAGAGCTCTTAACTTTCAGACTTTTCATTAATACAACTCAGAGCCTAAGTCATTCCATTATTTTTGACATTGCTGCTCTAAGTTATATGCCAAAAGAAGTTGTGTGAGAAGCCAGAATGTGATCAAGCAGAGAACTGAACCAGGATCTCCCAGGCTAAGAAAGCACAGAATAGAATGTTCAGGTCACCAATATGACTCAAAATACACTTTATTCAAAGAACAAGATTCATGGACAGGAAAATCATGTTTACAAGAAAATCCAGCAGTAAAGAAAAATCTGATTACTATTTAAATTAATTCATCAAGTTTCATATTTTTGGTTAAGGTTCTGAATAATTATACATCCATATCATATAGAAATATTAACATAGTAGTTTAATATTTCTGTACCTGCAGAGTCTGCTTTCATGGTCATGCTTGTATATTTAGTAGTTTCTTCACGGATTCCTTATACTGAGACATGTTATTTTCTGTTTCACCTTCATTTTTAAGTGCAATTACAGAGTTTCTGTAATTCTTAACTACTTCAGATGCAAGAAGCTCTTCCTTAGTTACATTACTGATATTCTCTGAGGCTTTTATTCGAAGTAGTGTATCCAGTGCATTTTTCTGAGAGCGGCTATTTTCCCAGATATACTCTTCCATGTCTTCCTCACTCTTCTCACTCTCCCACATCTCAGTTTTCTGAAAGAAAATATATATCATCTTAAAAAACTACTCAAGACTGAAACAAAGCTACAATAATTTGAAGAAACTTCTATCTCATACCAATTCACTTAAAAATTACTTTCCTCGTGGAAGATATTTCCCCTCCTCTAAAGTCCAAGGCTTGTAACTTAAGCCTCAAACAGAGTTTAAAAGGTGCCGGTATGCCATACATTTTCTGTGCAGAATGCATTTCTTTCCTCCCACTTACCAAGTTCTTTATGTATCTGGCAGGTATAACTAGATGAGTCAAAACGGGAAGAAAAGCTTATGTACTATACATAATGAATAACAAAAAACCTTGTCAAAATAGTCATTTTAAATAAACCTAAATGCTCAAGCATTGGAAGTAGTCACCTAGCTATTATGTCCCTAGCAGATGATTTTAGTGTGCTTACATTGGCTACAGGAAGCAAAGTGAGACAGCTCATACCAAGTGACCTATGATGAGAGACAGCAATCCTCCACCATTTGGGAAATGTTTTAATTGTGACTCATAAGGAAAAGGACAACCAATTAATCCATTTCATTTTCCTGCAAAACAAGTTGTTCCTCAAAAGAATCTCTATCCCCAAGGTGCTAATTTTTACCTAATTGCTGTTGCAAGATTAGACAGGATCAAAATTTGAGTCCAGACGGAAGACATCATCCCTGTGCATGTAAATACTTGGCTTGTGCAGGTTTTTTTATAAATTTTGTATTTGAATATTTCTCCGATTCAGTACACCTTCCTCTAGCTTCACAGACTATTTAAGGGATATTTTGAATCTTACAACCTGCTATTTTTGTGTATTTAATTTTTATTGTACTTTTGTAAATATATATTCTTCGTAGATATATTTGTATTTTTAGATAGAATTTCTATTTATTTATATACTTATAATTATTTAGTACTTTACTGATGTAAACAATACATTGCATCCTTATATTATTTCAACTATATAAGAATCGCAATTTGAAGTATTTTTGGCTGTGATGCTTTTCTCACAAGTGTTGTAGAAGTCATGTTTAAATAAAACTTAGATTTCTTGGGAGTAAGTTCAAAAAGACACTATAGTAAAGCATTTACATCATATGGATTTTATTTTTTTTCTAGATCTCTTGCCAGAAAGAGCTCTTCAGTAAACTTTTAGCTATGCTATGCAGAATCCAAATAAACTTGGCATTTATGAGAGGGTTAGGGGGTTTTGGTGGGTTGTTTTTTTTTGGTTTTTTTGTTTTTTGTTTTTTTTTTTTTTTTTTTTTTTTTGGGTTTTTTTTGGTTTTTTTTTTGGGGGGGGGGGGCGGGGCGGCAGATGGTAATGGTGGTGGTGGTTTTCTGTTCGTTTATTTTACAGTATTCTGTCCACTAGGCAACAAGGTTGCTGCAGTCAAACTATAATATTTAATAACCTTTAATTAAGACCCAAGATTCTCCCCCCAACTTTGTATGCTTACGTTTCTCTATCTGAATTTAAAAATACTTTGACAAACGCTGCATCCTGCACCTGGTAAATGGAATCTCTTGTCTTTTAAATCTCTGAGTCCAAATGTTTAGTCAGAAACAGTGATTAACACCGCTAAAAGGCTCATATGACTGACATTAAAACCTGGACACAATACAAACACAGAAGTAAAAGAACCTCATTCAATTTCTGGGGGGGGGGGGGGGGGGGCGCGCGGGGAAGGACATTCTGTAGCCCATATTGCTGAAACAGTAGCAAACAGGTGGGTATAGTAAAGTATTCCTTGAATGTTTGAAAAATACTGCAATTCAATGTGGAGATTTACATAGTTTTAAATTAACAACACCATCCTGTTTTACAAATCCCTTGTTTATCTGCATAATAGCTATCCAAGACATTTTTTTTTCCTAAACTCCAAAAGAATTTTAAAGCAAAAGCTTCTCTCACAGGTATAGAGTTTCTCAAGAGTAAGGGAATATGGGTATCATTCCTGGTAACTCCCTGGACCAAACTCACATTTTAAGTTCAAACAAAAGATCTCTGTGGGACTGATTTTAAACACCTTTAAGTTATAGCAGAAACAATAAGAACTAATTACAGTTACTACATTTATTTCTTCAGGAAAATCCTTCTCTGCACTTAACAGGATTTCAGAGATGCACACTGATAAACAGATTAAGATTTCCCTATCTCTTTTGAGCTATACAGAGCAATAAGATTTTACAGGAGGCCAAAGAAACTGTTAAGTATTTCTTTCTTGGAATGCTTTCCAGCAGAATAGTGTGTCAAAATGGATTTTAAAATAAAAATCTGACTTCTGGGGGGGGAGGGAGGCAGGAAGCGAGATCTGACAGTGGGGGGAGATTTCAAAATCCATTCCTCAGTCCTACTACAAGCAGCCAGTATACATTGCTGCAATGTTGGTGGCCATGCCTCAAAATGAAAAGTTATCCTACTGTACACAGGTCCAGACATACATCACAAACAGGAAACTGAACAGAAACCAGATTTTTGCAAACTGACTATATTGAGTGAAACTTAAATACCTTTCCAGACAGATTTATTGCAAGAGAAAAAGTGAATCTGGAATTTTATTTTCATTTGAAAAAGCACCCTGGGTAGACAAGCACCCATGAATTCCGAATACTGGAAATGATACAAGTATTGTAGCCTCAGTTTAAAGTGTTATAAAGAAAACTAATGAGACAGTGAATGAAACTTCAAAAATTAGGTCTTCATCACTCAGAGGTTTTGTTGATTATTTTTGTCCCCTGCAAATTTAAAATGTTAGTAATCACTGCAGTAAGTCTTACAAACAAGAATAAAACTGTGAAAACTGCAATATAAAGTGTGGCATTATGTACATTTTCTTAGAATCCCCATTTAGTGAAAGAGGTTAAAAATCAAGAATGTATGTTTCTTCAATGAATTCACTGAAAATGATTGCTTCATTCTATCACACCTGAAACACAATCTCAGTAAGTACTAAGCAGCCTGGCAGAAGATGCACTCAGATGATAATTTCAACTGCTTCTCTTACCAAAACTTCCAATAAGAACCAAAAAGGAAAAAAAAAAAAAATCACCAGAAAGCAACTTTTCATACAGAGTCAAAGGACATAAGCCTATTACTAAAGAGGCACAGAAGAGTCAGTAATTGTTTTGTTACACCTCCTAATGCAAATATATAGAATTATCTTTTTATTGCTATAAACAGAATAAGGATTTGTTTCTAAACAAATCTTTTATGTGACTGTTTAAGCCAGTATTTTGGGAGGTTTATAAGCCTTTACAGTGCTTAATCTGAAGTGCTGACACGGTATAAATACTAAAATAGTACTTTGGCCAGTTAAATTGCTTTTTACATACAAGTAATTAACAAAAAGCTTCAATATATATTGTACCCTTAAGCACAGAGAAAAAGAAAGCATTTCACACCTATTTTTCTTTGATTTTTTTCCAGTTTAACCTTCATAATTTTGCTGTCACGGCCAGGATTAGAATTGTCAGTTGTCTGGTGTTTCTTTTAGGGAAGACATTTTAACTAAAATTCATAAGTGGCACACAAAAGTCTTCAAGGTAATTAAAAACACAAATCATGTTAGTCAATTTTCTTGTCAATGGTTTGAACAGTCAAAAATTTATTGCTGTTTAGCAAAGACCAAGTATTTTAGTGGGAGTTTCTTGGAGGGGAAGGAAAGTTTTCTAAATTGTGAGTCAAATTTCAAACTCTGCATAGCCTGCAATAAGTCCATTTATTTCATAGTACTGCACTGAAATAAAAGATACTCTGTGTGGTACAATAATCACAGATTTTCAGGTAATAAGTGACAGCTATGCTAGCATGTTCCAAATTATCGAGTACCTTCAAGACAAAGAGGAGCTGCCAAAACAATTAGTTACTTATCTCTTTGGATATAGTACACCTTTGAACTGTACTATTTAATTAGCAACTTAAAAAGAAATATCAATATAAATTTGGAAATAGACAAAACATATTTGTAACTGATGAGATTGGATACAAAAAGTTTTAATTGCTTGGTGATGCAGAATAGGTTAAAATACATTCTCCTCAATGAGCAGAACATTATTTTCTAGAACATCGCAATGGCGCAGGGCAGATAAGACCACCAGAGCACAAAGGAAAGTCAAGAGAAAGACCGTGAGGACTACACATTCCAGTAAGGTACAAGTGTAAGGCAGTAAAGAACAAACAGAGAAGAAAGAACAGAACTTTGTCTCAAAAAATAATATAGATTTAAGAGATACTCTCATAATTGATACTCACAGGCTTAATCTCTGGTTCTGTCACTAACTTATATGAGTCCTCAGCAGTCACCATGATCTAGATCGCCTCTTTCAAAAATGAGGATAACACCTAATTTTTCTGGGCTGATGTGGCTGCATGTATTTTCTGGAAAATCAAGGCTTCTGAAAGGGTCATTTGAAAGGTATTTATCTAACTGTTTTCTGAACGCCAATCAGGTAAGATTCTGACTTCCACAAAGATCATTAAGGGTCCAAATCTTTTATGATTTTCTGTTCACTGTGTTAATATCTACGCCCCACAAGATTTCAGTTCACTCTGACATGTAGACTGAAAATTAAACAGCTGTAATAATTATATTTATGCATTAAAAAGGAGCCTTGTTTCTCCAGCAACTAGAAACACAGGGCTAAAACACAAGGTATTGCAAAAAGCCTACTACAGTCTGAAATAGCACAAAACCAATTTTTAATTCAACCTTTTGTCTGAATGTTCATCCTTTGTGGTTCCAAGAAAGAGGTACAAAAAAGCTTAACTTCAGAGAAAGTTTATTAGATTTAATGTCTACCATGCCACTTAGCTTTATCTTTTCTGAATCACATCAATAACGAAGGGTCTTTCGGGTTGTTAGATCCTGAGCACAGGTGAGTTCACAATGAAATGTAATGCATATATATGACAACATTTAGAGACCACCCTTACTTCAGCCCCAGTTTGCGTTACTTAGACCATATATAATGACATATTGAGAAAGAACACTGTTGTAGGAAGGTCACAATTATATCACACTTAATTATTCTAAGATCTCAAAGTCAGGAGATTTTCACTAAGCAGTCTTCAGTTACACTAAAAGGTACCCAGAGCTCTAAGTCTGTATCTCCCAGGTACATGCTCTAATCGCAAGTCTATGGCCATCCTTTTCAGATCATTCAGTCTTGAATTTTCTTCTGCCCAGGGAGAGAGCTTCAGCAAGACTTAGGAGTGTCTCCCTCCACCTCCCATTTTAATCCTACAACCCTCGGATCATAACATCCTGAGTGTTCAGAACATGAAGTTAAAGCATACTTTTGAAATCCAAGTTGCCAGACACCTGCTCAAGTTTCAAAAGTGGATTCATACCTTTTCACGTATTTCAGGCTAAATGACAAGGTAAATTCCTACTACGAAAACTGCAAAATTCCATTAAGTTCTACTGGCATAACCTGAAGTGATAAAAATTACACCTAGTTGCAAAGGCTTAAAGTAACTGTAGATGAGAAAAAGTCAATATAATCTAAGTGCTAACTGAAGTTTAGAGAAAAGTTATACAATGGATTTTAGGATTATGTAGGTTATGTAAAAATATTCATTCAGCTGCATGCATACACAGAATCCCCACCCCACCAGTGCCTTGCAGCTGGATGCTCTACTGAAAAATGAATATAAAAGCAATGAGAGACACTTTCCTCACATTCAAACTACACAGCTTCGGTGTTCATAGATAAATTTTAGTTAAGTCTCTAGTTTCACAGTGTCTGTCTATTCTGCAGGTTTTTTTCCTTCCCTCACCTTTCTGCTTCAACTTCCCTGTACTTTCATTTCAAGTATCATTAACTTCTACTATCCAAGCACATTGCAAACAGATGCACCCAGAAGACCATTTGGCTATTACTGTATATATTCAGTAGCCACTTTTCACTTATCTCTAATTCTATGTTCCTCCTTCCTTACTGCTCTTTTTAAGCCTTGAATCTATTTTATCAGACTCCTGCAACCACACTACAAGAAAAAGCAAGACAGTTTTCAAAAGTGTATACAGCATTACTTTATTGTCATTCTTAGTATATCAGATTAGACCGTGTATTGTAAGAAATACACTGCAGAACAGAAAATGCAAGGGGAAATTTTCACTAATCATATTGCAAGATCTCAGCTGTGTAATGCAGAATGATATCCACCACTGTCTATCATCTTGCATTTGTGTATGTTGAAAATCACGTGGAATTGGACCAAGCAAAATTGCTGCACATTTTGTAGTCTTGACTGCTTTAAAATAACTGTGAGTTATTTCCTCCTCATTCTGTCTGTTTCAGATTACCCTCCTTTACAATGACTATGAAAGTTTTGCCTTACTGGAAAATTAACTTCCTGCTCCACTTGTTTCTCCTTACTGCTTTCAACTCATAACAGAACTTTACTTTTTAGTGATAAACGATTAATTCAAACAGAGTGTGAAGAAAGTAGTTTATGATCTTTTTAACCACTTGAGGGCAGCAAACACTTACTCTTTAAAAACCACTTAATACCATAAAAATACATTCAGTTTTTAGAGCTGCTGTTACAGCATTCAAGAAACACTATCATGTAAAGGTAGCAGAAATACAACTGACTAAGCTGCTGTTTAACAAAATACCTAATCTTTCTCACCGTTTCATTGATTAATTCAATCCTGGTGCAATCCTAGGGGATAATTTGAAAGGAACCACAGAAAAATTCCAAAGAAGGTAAGTTCAGTTCTCGCCAAGGTGGTGCAAGTCAGGTATCTACTGAATACATTCTAAAAGCTAATAAAACACAAACATTTTATTAATAAAACCTGAAAATTATTAAAAATGCAGCAAAAGATCTCCAAGTATTTCAAAATAATAAAATAAATTAGCATCCTTAAGTTTTAAAATCTTAATGTTTTGAAGATAACTGAACTCATGTGCCTGACATCTATCTGCATTTATCAAAACTAAGCTGCCAAATGCATCAGTCTGGGATCTTAAGGTACACTTCTTGCTTCTTATGCATCTCTAAGTAACAGACTACAACTAAATTGAGCTCTTCATTAGATTTAGGCACACCTTAATTAATACCACTCCCATCATTCAGACCCATCTCAACAAACAGCAGAGTCTTACCGAGCAACTACTATCAATCCACCAATATGATGCCAATATTCTGAACAGCTTCCCACTGTTGTTGTGCTTTACCGTGTATCTCATTTGAACTTGTGATAACAGAGGGTGGATCAAGAATCAGAACATGAGTTCACATTTTTCCTCTCTCTTCCTTCACTTCCTCTATTCAAACAAACAAGCAAGATTCTTTCTTTTTTTTTTTTGCCAGAAAATAACAAGCACTATAGATTCCCTTTGTCAAAATGAAGGGGTAGCATTACCCACTATGGGAATGCATTCTAGAAGATGAAAGAAAATCATCACATTTGTTTCTTCAAAATTAAGGGGCTTTCTTTAAATACAGATCAAGTACCAACTGGTAATACTACACTGTGTTTTGGTAAATTCTAACACAATCCTGAAATGGCCTGAGCGCCCTCAGCTTTTGCAGGATTTTGCATGGTCAAGTCCACTGATGGCATTTCTGTGTGAACATCAGAAGACAGGAAAGAGAGGACAATTTCAGATGCAATGCTACTTTTAACTACCAATCCTCCAGGGTTATGTAGTCCACAAAAGGCTACTCAGTAGTATCCTAGTAGCAGTATCCCACTTCTACAAGTAATCAAATAGCTTCATCTACTCTCTCCATTCCAAAGCCACCTTCATCAGCTTCTTCATCTTTACTCTTTATTCTGACTATCTGTTAACAGTCTGATGGTTCTTTTCCCCTGTCCCTCCCCCAGCACGGAAACTCTGTTTCTTCTGCTAATACTCACAAAACTAAAACAAAACAGATACTCATTTAGTCCTTCCACAAAAAAAAAAAAAAAATCAGGTAAAATTGCTTCTTCCTTCCAATTCCATCGCTTTTTCTTACCTCCCCATGCTTTCAAAAAAGGGAGCTCTCTTACACATGTGACTATAAAAACCACTTCTCGGAAAGCTTTTCTACACCAGGTTCAATCCTCCAACATATCTTCAAAGCCTCTCACAATTTGGCTAGCCTGTCTTCTTGCATCATCCATTGAGCGCTAGCAGGTCAGAGGAGACAAAAATGCTAGTTTCAGTGCACTAACCCATCAATATGCTTCCCTCACTTTGGCTGTGGTACCTCTCAGAAACCAGTTTGTCAAATTTGATTTGGATAACTTTTTATTCATTTATTTAAATGCAAACAAGTTCTCTTCCCCACATCACAACTCAAGAAAAATAAAAAATCTATTCTTAAAAATATACTTGGAGCCTTGAGGCAGAGCAATACCTGTATCAATTGCTGGTAATCTTCCCCTCTTTCCTTTCTATTTTATCTGCCCAATTGTTGCATATTTCAACTGTAACTCCATTACAACAAGGATTCTTGCAAACCAATCCGACCTGAGCCCTCTAATTGCAAGAGCAATAGAATTACTGAGCTGTGGATGCCCTGAGTTTTTATTGAAGCCAGGATTGGAAAAGCATACAAGAAAATTTGTACCACAGATGCTACTGTTGACACAGTGATAAATTTTGTCTTCTAAGCAAGTATACAAAGAGACAGATGAGCCAGAAGTGAATCCTTTGTACTCATTACCTTAGGAATAACTTTCTGCTGAAAATGCATCCCTACACAATGGAGCTTCATAGCACATACCCAACAAAAACACAAAGAACAGTCATTCTTTTAAAAAGGTTTCAGATTCCTAAACTATGTGGATGCTCTAGTTCACAACTGTAATAAAAATTATGCATCACTGGCAATTAAAATATAATTACACTTCAAATTACGTTTCCTGATTTATATCTGCATACAATTTTTCCTTTTATATATTCACAGGCTTGCTGGCACACCAAGTTCAGTAATACAGTTATAACATAAGTTACAGAGTTATGCCATGTTTAGAGAGATAGTAGGCAAAAGGATTGAGGGCAAAGTTTACATGCAGCCAGCTTTCCCTTCACTTAGAAAGAATGGAACACTGCCCTCATCTTTGTATTGAATTGCATCACACACATGCATGAAAACAGTGTGGCACTACTCTGCTGGAAAAGTCATCAAATCTTGCAATTAGTTCTGTAAACAGGATTGATGCTACTGTCTACATGAAAGGCCAGTCCCCATCCATCCCCCTCCAACTTCGTACAAATTAAGGTAATCCATGCATTGTTTCCTTATGGTTTACAAAACTTATCCAAACTATCTTTCAGTGAGTTATTAAAAGGCATTACCACTGATCACGGAAAAAAAAAAAATCCGAACACAAAACAAAACATGTCACACAAAATAAAAAATATGTCTCAGGAGACCATTAATTTTTCATGAAAATCAAAGACAATTACAAGTGATTGATGAACTCATCAAATATTAACATGGAAGTTGAAAGGTAATAAAAGGTCAATAGACTTGTGTGTACTCAATACACACTGAACACTCATGTAGGAATATCGTATAGCCCTGCCTTCCATCACTAAGTAATGCTAGAGCAAAGGACAGATGTGGTGTTCGACTGGAATTAATAGTGAGCAGTGTCTAGCTCTCTTGTCATTGCTTAAGACTGGAAACTGATCTGTCATTAATTTAAGATTTGTAATGCAATGTAATGCTGTTCGGGAAAAAAATATCCGTATGTACAAAGCACTTGAAATCTAAAGTAAATCTAAAGAAATGTAAAGTAAATGTCAGTATAATCTGAATTTAATTTCATGCACTCTACAATTACAGAATTGACCCTTCAAGGCAACTTCCAGTGAAAGGGAAGTACAGGTCATCATCGTTGTTATGTCTTTTTATACCATCACTGCAATGTTCAAAATCAAGAGCACTGAAATTCATAAAAATGCTAAATATGGAGATTTAATTTAAATACTATAGAACAACTGAAAACAGTAAGTGTGACTTTTGGTAGCTAACCAACTACAACTTATTTAAAAGAGGACATCTATGGAAATATAGTGACGATGACGGCTTTCACCATCTGTCTCAATGTGACTAATAACATTAAACAAAGTTAAGTTATTCAAAACATAACTATGGGTTTTCAACAATAATTTAATTTCAGACTGCTAGCTTATTTTCTGTAAAAAACGGCTGTAAAACTGTTGAAGGCAATACTTGTAACCAGTATGATTAAACACAAAAATACAGGAGACAAGTCTGAAGAATACTCTGTAAAAGAAAGATCTGTGGTCTGAAGATATTTTATTATATTTAGAGGACTACTTAAGAATTGTAGTAAATTATCAATAAATTGGAATAGTATCTTTAATACATTTACACTGGATATTTCACATGTATAAGAAACCGGGTAGAATTCCAAATATGCCATATCCTGAATGATTATGAAGAAGTTTACATTATATTTGCTTTGATAGAAATAGTTACATCTCTTTGATAGAAAAGAGTTACAATAATTTTATATATTTCTCAGGACGCTAACTCTGATGTAACGAAATCCTAAAACTAACAGAAAGTGGGGAGGATGTCCCTTTGCTTAACAAAAGCAGCCTAAGACCCTACTTCTTCCAGATTGAGGCAAGATTTAAGAGCATTTAAGAAGCGGAATATTTCCAAATTACAGTCATGGTTTACCACACCCCAGGAAGAGCCCAAGAGAAGACAGATTCTAAGTAACAGATAAGAGTTTGGAATCAGGCAAAATGTAGACACGGTGCTGTATGTTAGTTTGCATAGCTTTATAGCCAGTAACACACCCCTCTGCTGTTTTGGAATAGACTTGTTTTCATCTTTCAACAAGGTCACTGTTAAAAATGCATAGATAACAGGTGATAATCACAGAGTACACCATTTCTCTGGATGCACACAATTCATATTTGAATACTGTGCATAGGCAGCCCAGCATGCCAGCATGCTGCCAAACTAAAAGTACATTTAGGAATCCCGAGAATTAAGGTATTTTCTGCTAGGCTCAGGGTCAATTTTAGGCTCATTACTGCGCAAAACAAAGCATTGGCAAAGAATCTCTTATTAAGGTCAAAAACTAGAGAACTTCTGAAAAGAGGCAAACTATATATACAAACAGAATAGCACTTGTGAAGTTAAAGAAATGCACTCAAAGTTGACTGAGGAATAGGATTCAAACATAAGCAACTTACCTTGGTTGAATTTGAAGAAAAGTAAGGTAGAAGAGGGAAAGAATCTAAGGTGATTTACTTTAAGTTGCGCACAGTCATGGAACTTCATATTAAGTTACGAGAGAGCACATTAGCATGCATGTATTAGCATAAGTTATTCACAATTGCTTACCCAAGATTCATGGTACAAAACTGTGAGGAGGTGTATGCCATAATCATAGTTCTGTCTTCTCAGCGGACACCTGAAAATTCAGAAACAAAGTTAGTCTTTTTGAAATAAAGCCATTGTAATATCCATTTGAATAAAATGTTAAACTTACCATCAAAATTTCTAATGTAGGGAATCTTATGGAAATGTGTGTTTGATTTACACAATCAAGAATAACATCATGAAAGCAGGAGTACTAAGAACATGGAGGAATGGGCATCTGCAAGTCAGTAGGAAAATGTACGTAAGGTAAGAATTTACAGATCTTCGTGAAACATGAAAAACTTCTTTGCCCTCTGTGCCAAAGGGGAATCCAACATAATTTAGTCTGAAGTCGCTTAAAACCTTATTTTATTTTTTTTCCCCAGACCTGAAGAGAGGAGGATGACTGGTAAAAACAGCCACGAAATACAGCGCAGAAAAGATGATGTAGGCAACAATTTAACACGAAAAGTTTATGTCAATATAGGTGTAGGTCAAAACATGATCACCAGTAAAATTTGTTGGGATAAGACACAGTCCTGCAAAACCAGAGCATTTCTTAAAACTAGTCATCAAAACCTTCTGCTGAGAATTTAATGACATTAGTCTCTTTCTCATGCTGATCACCCATAACCTCTTTCTGACACCTCTTTCTCAAGCTCACCTCTTCCTGCAGGCTCCTTCACCCCCCTTTTTGATGCAGAAGGGATTGAATCATGTGAGACTACATCTAAGATACCATAAAAACACTCATTTGAATGACTATGGACTATGACTATTCTATCAAATAAACTTTAAAAAACAACTCAAGCTTTTGACTTGTATTTCTTTCACAGTGAAAGAGCCTCAGCTTAAAACTAATCTAAATACCTGCCTGGAAAACCCTGTATTAAGGAAATGGATATCGCTCAGAGCTTAGGCCTTAGAATTTACCAAAAATAAAGTGAAATATCAACAGACACATTAAGAGTTTCTTCTAGAGCACAGCATGGGACAATTCACAGATGGTCTAGAGGGTAAGCTCCTTTCAGCTATCCTAATGTTTTAGCCACCAAATAAGTCTTGCTAGGAAAATGAAAACTGTTAGTAGCACAAGTGGTCCCAGTAAAGTACCCAGACTTCCAAGTCTAGTTGAAAAAGATACACACAATTCATCCATTTTTTATTTATTTTACATAGAAATAAAACAGTATTTCCTATCGAAGGACAGGAAATTTAAGAGGGGAAAATGAATTCTAATAAAAACATGCAAACAGAAAAGACTATCAATAATGGTTTTCCGACTACTGAAAGCAGCTGTGAATTAAAGCATATTGTGAATTTATGAATACATATGTATTGTCTTTAACTCTTCAGAATTCAACACAGAAAACATGTTTCTCCCATGTAGCCTTCTGAACACAACTGTAAAAAACTACAGTGATTTTTATCTAGAACATCAAAACATTGAGAAATGTCTGGACACCTGTGTCCCCATTTTTCGTGCCTGAAACTCTTGCAGTCGTCGTTAAAACTAACAGAACCCATTTGGTAAACATGACAACTACTTTAAAATAACAACTGAGACTTCTAAATACAGAGCTTCAATATCTAGCAATATTTAACAAGTATTAGGTTTGACGTTATGCAATTTGTCCATTACAGTTTTAATAGTTAATAACAGGAGTACTCGTATGTTTATCTTAAGTAATATTTTAGCCTTAAAAGTACAATAATTTACTTAGACAATAATTGATGCTACTTGAAGACATCCAGCCCTTTCTATACTGTTACCATTGATACAGGCATTTTTTTTTTTCCTTCTTGTAATCGTACCTGTCCGTTGTAATGGTGAGCATATCTGTCTCCTTACAGTACCGCTCACCTACAAGTTTAATGAGCTTCTTCTTTGCATGGTCATCCAAATTCAGGTTGGAAAGTTTAACCTTCAAGTACAAGAGAAAACACCTTTAATTACTTGGATAAATCCAATCTCTGCACCCTGAAAGTATTTTGAGATAGTTAGGCATATCTTTTAATCAAGAATTAAAAGGATAGCTATTAAGTATGCATTTGCAGAATTTCTCCTGACTGTCTCGCATGTCAGAAGTCTTAACACAGGCAAGTATAATCTGAATATTCAAACAATAAATTTCTTTTCATCCAAATACCAGAGGGGCCAGGGGAGACTATTTCTACTCAAATTTTTTTTCAGAAGAAAAATGAGCTGTGAGTTTAGGTTGTGGCTGTACTTCATATTCACTTGTACTTCATATGCAAAACCAAATTTTTTTTAGATTTTTTTTTAAATAGAGATCAGTAAGCTTAATACAGAGATATATAAAAGATATTTATGACAAGCATCCAAAAGAGGCGGAAAGACCTCAGTTCAAGAGATATCAAATCAGAATTCTCAAAGTCATCACTGGGAGACTAACAGAACTGTGCAAAGACGCACACATAACAATATAATGGACCAGAACTGTCTGATCTCACATAATTGATCAAACAATAGTGTGAATGGCTTGTCTTCCGTTCCAATACCAGAAAAACCACAAACATAAGATATACAACAAATAACTAGTATTTACTGAAAAAAAAAAAAACAACACTAAGATGTTAGTCTGAAGCTAGTTTCTATACGCAATAACAAGTACGAAAAGTAAAGCAATCTGATTTTAGCTATCTGTTTACACAACGGCAAATAAGAAGGCTGTGAACCTTAGCAGTCTAAAGATATATGGTGTTAAAAACATAAGTTCCTATTAAGTGAGAGTTGCTGAGGAATATTAAAAACCTGAAGACATAATAGTAGTCTCCTACTAATTTGTCCATCATTTTTTTCCTCTATGTTCTTTCTAGTGTGTCATTGCTGTACTAAAGAACTGTTAAAAAAAAGAACAAACCAAAAAACCCCCATCATAAGAACTAACAAAAGTTGAAGGACTAAAAGAAATTAGAAGTTCCAGTAAATACCATGAAAAAAATGCTACCTGATAAACCTAGATATGACAAGGGAGGAGACAACAGGGTTTCAATACTGAAACTTCTAATTTTGAAAAAAAACCTTTAACATTTACTACTCCACAGATATATGAAAAATGTTTCCTTTTTAAGGAATTACAGGCTTACTTACTACTCATGCGTGTAATACTGGTGAACAGGAGCTCACCTAGCTTTGTTCCCTAGCTCACATGTCATCAAGTCTAATTCTAACAGACCTACTAGGTGCATCCAGTCTTTAAGGTAATGGTCAAGCTGCAAGAAAAGAGCTTTATTTTTAGCATGGCCTAAACCCACCACGAACAATCACTTTTGAAGGCACTATACTCCAAGGTCCCTACGCACACAGCAATGCCTTCTAAGGGTCTGTCAGCTTGCATTCAGGGCTACCTTGCACACAGTGCCCTCCCATACATTGCAGTCACACAGCCTTGAATCAGTGGTGACAAAAAAAGAAGCTATGAGAAGGTGGGTGTACCCCAGCTTTACTGAGAGGCTGCATCTAAGCTGAGGTGCTCAGCCTCAGTCTCTGCCTCTGCCACAGCACAGCGATGTTAGAGCCTAGCCATGGCCCACACTGACCCACAGCCTTGGCTTCACCTACTGCATCACTATGGCTTGGCTTGACAATCACCAGACCATTCACTGATCTTAGTTACTGTCACCAGACCTAATCCCGATCCACTGACTTGTCTTCCCGCTTCGACCTCAACCTTGCCTTATCATTATAAACTTGTCAGGTGATTAACGACTGTTGGATGGGCAAGGTTACTGTTACCACACCTGCCTTGCTCACCTTGCTCGGGTAGTAGCTGCACCCTTTTTGCGGAGGTCGCTGCCCCTGCCTGCCTTGCTGCCCCTGTATCATCTGCCCTGACAGAACAGCCTACCCACACCACTGCCTGGCAATGCTCACCCAAACTGATGAGAAACACCTTTTTGCAAAACACACTTTCTTAAGTGTGGGGTTTTTTTTTTTTGTCTTTTCTGTCTTTCTCTAACATTCACAGAAAAAAAGAACACTCCAAACTCTAAAAGGTTTTAGACACAACTCACTGGCAAGCATACAGCTGCTACTGCATGTAAGCACTTTATGACCATGGCTACCTAAAACTTAATGGGATACTCTAGCCCCGATGTCCAGCATTAGCTTGCTTTAACTAACAATGCAAACCAACTTCATTGAGTGTTACTTTTTGCAGTGTCTTAAAAGGATGGCATTATCGTAGTTGTATCATGCTGCCTTCATACAGTGTGATCAACTGAAATTTACTGTTAAAAGAGCTATGATTTTATTCCACAACTTGCTTTTCTTATAAAAACTAAAAAGCTATCTAGTCTGCTGCCTATATTACCAGATGACAAAAAAATATGTTCTTCTTATTGATCCAAAGCCACTTTGAAGTGACAAATATTTATATGGCTACTTGCTTCAAAATGGGATAGCAATTCGACCACTTATAATTCTTAGCTGGAACACTGCAAACTATTTTAAGTTGAATTTTAGAAAAGTTAGCGCTCCAAAAAGAACAGCAGTTGATTTTAAAAAAAAAAAGTCTCATTTTACATCCTATAGTACTATGTTGTCTAGCACAATGTGGACAATTCCACTTGGGAAAAGACTAGGATAAATTTAATGACCAGAAATACTGGCATTAGGCTACAAGAGATGAAAAATTACCATCTCCAGTACGATACCTGGTAGAAAAAAGGCATATTTTTTCATTAAGATTGAAAAGGTTTAACTTTTATACAATATTTAAAAACGGAAATCTTATCATGAAGATCCACCAGAGAGTTTATCACAGCTTGTAACATAGCACACAGCAAGGAGATTCAAGGCTTTTTGTCTGAGCAGCTGAGGTCTTCCCCCTGCCTGTGACACCATGCCCAGCACTGACTTGCAAATGTCAGTATTACTCCATCTGAGACAACTAAATATGGGAGGCAAGGGGGAGCCCAATGCGTGCGTCCTCCACACACATTCACAACCCAGCATGAAGTCAGGGGCTTCTATTCTCACAGATACACTCCATTTCCTTTCATTTCTAATGCGTACAAATTTGTGTAAACTTGCTCTTGACCATGGATCTGAATTAGGAAACAAAAGGCTAAACTCTAGTATGCAATGACTACAAGGGGGTGGCGAAGTTACTGCTAATAGTGGTGTGAACTGGCTTATTAATAGTGCTGCAGTCATACGACCTGTTTTTCAGTATTTGTGCACTTCTAGGGTCTATAAATTAGCAACGAGAGTCTAACCAAGGCATTGAGTACAAAGGCACTTACAGGCTTTTCTATAAGTAGATTCTTCAGAAGGTACACTATTTTGTCTGTATCAGAGCTTAGTTTTCATTTATAAATACATACCCATAACCCTACAACCTCAGTTTTAACAGGCTACAATATACTTAAAGAAATCCACTGCTTTTTATACAGACATTCAGTAAACCATTTCCTTACAACATATCATACTTGCACATGTTTTGAAATGAAAGCCAAGCATTTGGGTTTTTGAAACAAAGACTGTTTACCAAAAAAATACTACTTACTTTTAAAGTCACCACTCTCGCTTTGGGATTACGAATAGATGTCCCTGAAGAAACATAATCTACTGTTTCAATTTCAATAGGAAAATGCTGTTCACATTTCTCATCACTGTCCAAAGCACTTGGCCATTCAGTGCAGAAATCTGTATAATAAAGAGAGAGCACTCCAAGTAATAACTGATGGTTTGTGTTTTGTGTTGTTTTTTGTTGTTGGTTTTTTTTTTTCAAATTTATTGCAATGTATCTTTTTATACAACCTAAGTACTATTTATAGAAACCATACTCATTTAGGTAATGGCAGGGTCTCTGCTAGCCTTGCTCCAGTATTTCAATGTCTTTTTTGTACTGGGTTCCCCAAAACAGGATACAGTACTCCACATGCAGCCTCACAACTGCCAAACAGAATCACAGAATGGTCTGGGCTGGAAGGGTCCTTCAAACCTAGACCAATCACCTTGCCATGGACATGGACATCTTTCATTAGATCAAGCTGCTCAAAGCACCATCTAACCTGACCTTGAATACATCCAATGATGGGGCATCCACAGCTTCTCTGGGCAAGCTCTTCCAGTGTTTCACCACCCTTGTCATAAAAAATGTCTTCCTTATGTCCAATCTAAATATCTACCCTTTTCCAGTTTAAAACCGCTGCCCCCTGTCCTGTCACTACAGGCTTTGGTAAAAAGCCTCTCCCTGACTTTCTTATAAGCCCCCTTTACATACTGAAACGCAACAGTAAGGTCCCCCTGGAGCCTTCTCTTCTCCAGGCTGAACAACCCCAACTTTCTCAGCCTTTCTTCACAGGAGAGGCGTTCCAGCCCTCTGGTCATTTGTGTGGTCCTCCTCTAACAGGTCCATGTCTTTCTTAAACTGGTGACCCCAGAACTGGATGCAATACTCAATAGGAAGAAAGTAATTATTTTCCTGAATGTGGTGGCTACAATCTTGCTGATACAACCCAGTATGCAGTTAGCCTTCCTGGCCACAAGGGCACACTGCTGACTCACATTCAACTTTCAAATACCCACCTGGCTCCACATGGCCTTTTCTGCAAAGCTTCTTTCTACCTGTTTGCACCCACCCCCTAATCCCCCTCCCCCGATCCCATGCTTGCACTACTGCATGGGTTATTCTACCCCAGATGAAGGGCTTCGCAGTTGCCTTTGTTTAACTTCATGAGGGTCCTTGCAGTGGATTTTTTTCCTGCCTGTTGACACCCCTCTGAATGGCAGCTCTGCTCCCCAGTATATCACTTGTTCCCCCACAATTCATTACTATCTGAAGACCTGCTGAGGTTGTGCTTTCTACCATTATCCAGGTTGTTCTATAGCATGTTTTTTTGTGCTTGGAAATGGCTTCCAGAAAGGTTTGCTTCATAATCTTCCACGGAACGTGGTGAGGCTGACTGACCTGCAATTCCCTGCATCTTCTTTCTTACTCTTCCTAAAGATGGTCAGGCAGAAATCTCCTGCTGCTCCCGGGCAGTCTTTAGCTGCTTCCACTTTCTGCATACTTCCTTTTTGCATCTGAGGTCACTCAGTAGTTCCTTGCGCACCGATGCTGTCCTTCTGCCATACCTGCTCAACTTTCTGCATAATGGAGTGGACCACTCTTGCTCTTTTAAGGAGGTTGAACTTAAACATCCACCAGCTCTCATGGGCCACCTTGCTCCCCAGCAGAGTCTCCCATGACTTCACCCAAGCAGATTCCTCAATAAATCAAAATCACTCTCCTGAAGTCCAGACTGTAGTTCCACTGTCTGTCTTGCTCACTTCTCTCAGGATTTTAAACACCAGTTTCATGATCACTTACCAGGGATGCACCTAACCTTCACATACTTGACCAGTTCTTCCTTGTTTCTGAACAACAAATCCAACAGAGCATGTCTCCTAGTCAACTCATTCATTATCTGCGTCAAGAAATTGCCTTTGATACACTACTTTGCCTTCCTTACTTCTCTCAAGATCTTAAACGCCACGATCTTCTTTTCGCAGCCAAGGCTGCCAGCAACCTTGACCTCTCCAAATAGTTCTTCCATACTTGCGGGTAGCATGTGCAACACAGCACCTTCCATAGACAGTTTGTCCAGTATCTGCATCAAAAAACACACTCCAGAAATCTCCTAGATTGCTTTCATTCCATCCTGTTACCCTTCCAGCAGACGTTGAGGTGGCTGCAGTTCTCCATGAAAACCAAAGCATGCAGTTGTGAGGCATTTTTCAGCTGTTCATCCACTTCCTCTTCTCAACCAGGCAGTCTGTGGCAGATGCCCACCCAGACATCCTTTTCGGCTTCTCCTCTGATCCCAACTCTCAAATTATTAACCAGTTTACTATGCATCTCATCACAAAGCTCTGCATCTGAGCTGTTCTTTTGGGTACAGGTTAGCTCCTCCTCCACATCATCCCTGACTGCACCTCAATCATAAAAGCTTTTGCTCTGCATTTCTGTGACTCCTCAGACATCTGATTCCTCCTGTTTCCTATGCTGCATGCATTTGTATACAGGCAACTGAAGACAGGCCTCATATCATACAGGCTGAGGGGAGACTTATCACTCTCTACGACTACCTGAAAGGAGGTTGTAGCAAGGTGGGTGTTGGTCTCTTTTCCCAAGTAACAAGTGATAGGATGAGAGGAACAGCCTTAAGTTGTGCCAGCAGAGGTTTAGATTGGATATTAGGAAAAATTTCTTCATCAAAATGGTTGTCAAGCATTGGAACAGATTGCCCAGGGAAGTGGTTGAGTTTAATCCCTGGACGTATTTAAAAGATGTGTAGATGTGGCACTTAGGGACTTCTGTCCTTTACATTTAGTGGTGGACTTGGTAGTGTTTGGTTAACAGTTGGACTTGATGATCTTCAGGGTCTTTTAACCTAAATGATTCCATAATTCTACCTCCTCCCAGTCCCCTTGTGCCACTTCTCTTTGGGCTAACCTCCTCATTCAGTTCTCCTTATTGGCTTGCTGGCTGGCAGAGATGCTCTCGATCTTCATTAGACACTGTATCTCCCGAGCAGACCTTGATCTCAGAGGGTTTTGAAAAAAATCATGCAGGAATGACTACTGATGTAATCCTGGTTTAATCACAGATAATCTTCTGAGAACTGAGTCACATTCATCACTCATCTTTCTTAAGACACTGTAACTATAAATTCTCCAGTACAAGCAGGGCCTAATGGAAAGGTAAAATTAAAGTCTTACCGGTGTGCTAAAAACCTCCTAAGACACATCTCCCTACCACCCGTATGACTCAATGCAGCAACAAGAAAGCATATAATACTAGCCAAAGCCTGAAAAATAACCAGCTTCAGAGGTGGACCATGTCTCACTTCCTAATTCATCACGCAAAGTTACATTTTGCATTATCTTAAAACTCCAAGAGAGATGGTTTTTAAAAGCAGAAAGAAAAGAAAAAACAAACCCAAAAAAACCCCTCACCTTTAAGAGCTGCACAGTGTTTCTTGATTGCAGGAGGAGTAAGATGCAAAAAATTGGGAATCTGAAACAGACATACTAGGAGTTACCAAAATAATAGCTTTTTGTCTGTTCATAAATAAAGTGGTATTACTGAAATCTGATTACACTTTTAACACGTTAAGGTAGTACAATATGCTTAATAAAATATTCAGATAAGAAGACTCTTCTCAAGTCTGATTTAGCAAAAGACTTAAGTTAGTCCCATTACAAAAGTCATAGGCATGATAATCCTAAAAAAAGTCTCCTGATTTGGTTTGTTTGTTACTAACATATGTATTTGTTACCATTTGATTTAGAAATTAGTATTATCCTATTCAATAATAGAAAACAGTACCCAATATAAATATTCCAATCAAAGCAGTGCACTCTTCGTGAATAATAATTTCAAAAGGTACCACAACCATGGCATGTGTCTTACCTTCATAAGTTCTAAGTTGCCTTCTTTTGGTGGAGGTACCCCTCTCTTCACTGGGTAACCCATTCGAATTGGGAGAGGCACAGAGGAAGGTTTAAACACAGCTGCTGTGGGATAAACACTGCTCCACTCCTGATCAACAGCCATCCTCTCAGTTCTGGGAGGTGCATGCTAAAAAATTGAAAATTATTAAAGTTTAATGGGAGACACGCTGTTTTCCAAGACAAAGCTGGAGCAACACACACAACAGGTTATTTCAGGAATAAATTCCCACAGCTAGAAATTTCAAGACACTTTTACATCAAAAGTTAGTGCTCATTTATAAAGGAATTTTTAAAAGATAGCCTCTAAAAGCTTGAGCAGCAGGCCTTTCCTAATCTTCAATTGCATTTGGTTTCAGAAATACTTAGAAAGAAGAACTTACTACCTTCTTGTGTTGTGATAAATCAGCATGGGGAGTAAGGGGAATCAAAGCAGTATTTAATTGCAATCTATTTCCTAAAGTGCCTAAGCATTTGGTGGGGGGCAAGAAAATAAGTTTTAAAATTCTGGAATTCTGAAAGTCTGGACAAGTTCATATTAAAAGATATAGATATTAATAATTCTGAAATTACTTGCTATATAAATTCCAGTATAAGATGTATTACTATATTGCAGAAATAGCTTACATCCTCCAATAACTGTCCAAGGTTTCAGTCAAATGCTCTTAAATAAAAGCCAAAAACCAACAACTCACTGTTTCTTTCCCCAAAACCTTAATTTTTAATTTAGAAGGGTAAAAGGCAAATGGATATATGCAGTCAGCTGGTCTGGCTGCTTTGGTGTATCATTAATTCTGCTCTTAGAAGTTAAACAAAAATTTAATACATGACAGGTTCACTATTACTATTTGCCTTTAAAAATCATAACACATAATATACTACTTTCAAAATTTACGTGTAGAATAAAGAAAAATTTCAGTGATTAAATGGTTAGATACCAGTTTTCATTCTACTGTCCCAAGAACAATTTCACTTACGCACAACATCAGATTTTTTAATTATACCAGAAAGCAACCACTACAAATCCTGTAAAGTCATAGCGAAAACATTAAAATGTCTGTTTTTATTTTAAAAGCAACTTTAAGTTACTTTTAAGACCTGCAGCACATAGTGTGAATACAAGCTAACTGTTAGCTTGCTATTCTTGATGTTTTTGTCTTTATGAGAATACAGACTGAAAACAGCTGGGACATTAAAGAAGCTAAGTGCTGGTTTGGGAATAGTCACAATGGATTGTTTCACCAGGTTTTGTCTGCAGAAGGGATTCCTCAACAAACTGTTAAGACATATGGCTTAGAAAACTTTTTCAAACACCTGTGAGTTAATCAAATAGTTTCAGTACTTACAAACTGTGGTGTCCTCCCTCTTCTCCTTGTTGAAGCTGAAAGAAAAAGAAATATTTTCAATGCAAACTATTAAATGATTTTGTGGAAAAAAACAATGCAGCATAATCCTGTAGGCTTTTTTTCCTTTTACAAAGACAATATAAACTAATACTTCCCAGTCTTTATGTGGAAGAAGAGGAAGGTCAGATACTCACACTGCAGACTGCTCATTTATTTTTTGAGACTTAAGACAAAAAAAGCTTGGAAGCCATTTTGCCTATGTCTAACCTAGAAACACGTTAACAATAATTTAGTCGTTACGTGCCTAAAAGCATTCTTCTAGCATCATTTAGTCCAGCCTGATGCAGGAGGGGGGAAAAAAAAAAAAAAAAAAGAAGAGAGATGTGCGAAAGTAGACTTTTGTCTTTGTTACTGTGCTTCCATTTCTCTTTCCCGCATGGCTGTTAAGTCACAAATCACTCTCCACCAGCAGTACAAGACAGCTAAAGCTAACAATTCACTATTACCAACAGGAGAATCCCATGGCTCCATCCCTTCCTTCTGACAGCACATCTTCAACACCCTGTTCGGTGCCACTCTCAAGCTCATCCAACCTCTGTATACAAAGTTAGCACACCAAACTGGGGATGGGGAACAAACTGACGGGTTTGCTATTTTACCATGTTTATCTGGCAGTCCAGGAGAAGATGCAACAGAAAGTGAAAGCTTTTACTCCCTTTTAGCATGCCTGAGACACCATTTGGCTCAACATTTTAGTCCACTGACTTCAGTTGGAAGTGTGGTGAGGAACTCATAGGCATACATGAAGATACCAAATACCACTAGATTTTCAACCTAAATGGAGATCTGCACTTTCTTGTCTTCCTCGCTCTCCTCAAACTCTAATTTAATCACTTTCACACCCCACCCCCCCCCCAAAAAAAACCCCAAAACACCAAAACCAATATGGCCTTTGAATTGTCAGATATAGGAAAGTGAATCTGATGACATTTATTTTCAAGTGTCTGTTCGAGCTTGGGGGGGGTAGAGGGGCAAGTTGTTCATTTGTTTTTTAATTGTTGCCACATTATGATGAAGTGTGCATATAGCAGAAAACACTGAGTGGGATTTAGGAGTGGATGTTTGGGTTCTATTTGCCTCATTCATTTGTTTTACAACCCTACCCTACATAAAACTTGAAAAGACTTTTGAATTTCACAGTTCTTTTGTTTTCCTTATCTTTTATGGATCCAATTCTGTTCTTCCTCTTCTTGCTATGTAAAAATTTAAACTGAAGAATACGTATCCAGCTCTGCAACAGCATTCTTTCATCCCTTGATCGGCCATTTTTGTGGTACTTTCAAGAAGACATCTGTACTTCCAAAACCAAACATCTGTAATTTCAGGTCAGGGCACCTTTTACTCCTGCCAGGGGAGGAGTAAAATCTGCTGCAATATCAGACATCACTTAAAGTCCCTTTCAGCAACCTAGCCTGCTCCTGAACCTGTAGATGAGAAATGCCCACCCAGCCTTTGGAAAAACGTTGGTCCAAGCCTGAACAACAGTTTCTGTTTGCACTTGGAACTGCCTGAACAGCTCAGCTTGAGGCCAGGCACAACATCGAATGTTTAATATGAGCACATGACATCAAATGCTTAACATAAGCGCACATCCCTTCAGAAATGACAAAATTCTCATTTGGAATACCTAAAACCAGGCAATGCACGTCAAGTCCACTGTACCACTGTAATCCTGAGCTGAAAATCTCTCTAGCAAACACCAACTTGCTCGCTTCTTTACTACTCAGAGTATTTACGATGCTAAAATCTGTATCCTCCACCGTAAAGACTGACTTTATTATTATTACCAAAAGCTCTCCAGCAAACAGCTGCAAACCAAAACGTTTTTCAGAGCCGCCTGCAGCCAGGAAGGGAGCACGGACATAGGCCTGAGGTCCTCGCCCGCCCCCAGGGCCCCGCCAGCCGGGAGGCAGGAGCAGCCCCAGCCCGAGCCCTGAGCCCCCCGCCCCCGGGCGGCCGCACGCCTGCCCCCGCCACCACTGCAGGGCGGGCCGAGCCTCTCTCACCTTCCCTCTGCTGGCCTTCCACCGCAGGCACGGAGGAGTAAGCCGCGGTCCCGAAGAGAGGAGCCACCACGACCCTGCCGCAGCACCGGGAGAGCACGGCCCAGTAACCCGCACCGGCCAGCGCCGCCCCGCCGACGGGCGCCATCTTCCCAGCCCGCGCGCGCAGCCTCCCGCCCTCACACAGCCTCCCGGCGGGACGGCAGCCGGCTCGGACCAAGCCAGTTGGAAAGGCGAAGGGTCGCGGCTCCCCGCCCAGAAGCGGGAGGGGAGGTGCGGAGCCGACGGAGGGGCCTAGGGCAGGACAAATCCCCGGCGGTGATCTTACCGCCCCCGGGGAGAGGGGCGGAGAGCGGCGCAGGGGCGGAGAGCGGCGCAGGATCGTGCCTCAGAAAGTGCCTTGCGCTTGCGCCCTGATGCCGCTATCTTAGCGTCCGTGGCTCCTGAGTCGGCCTCGGGAGCGCAGCCGGGCTTCGGGAGTGGCCGGGTCCTGAGGGGTAGGGTGGGGTGGGGTCGGGATTTCTACCGGTGGCCTCTTCGCGAAGTCAGTTTCTTCCTCTCACAAGTGAAAAATATAACTTCGGCCCTGCATGCTCTTTGTATCCCCAAAACGGGGACAGGCTCTTCCAGCTACCCCTGTAAGCAAAGCTCCGAGGAGTTCTTCAGCAAAACTCAAATGGATTCAGCCCTGTCATATGGAAATAAAATGGTTATGTTGTCATGTCTGTAAATCTGGAGGAGATAGTGCTGCTTTTCTTAATCTTTTTTCCTGCTTCTCAGAACCTGTTAGGTGCAGGTGTTAGGGATTTCATAGCAATATACTTGTATCTTTTGCCACGCTCAAGAGTTCCTGGCTTTCACAGAATCACAGAATGGTAGGGGTTGGAAGGGACCTTCAGAGATCACCTAGTCCAGCCCCCTGCTAAAGCAGGTTCACCTAGAGAAGGTTGGACATCCATGCAGGTTTTGAATATCTCCAGAGAAGGAGACTCCACAACCTCTCTGGGCAGCCTGTTACGGTGTTCTGTCACCCTCAAGCTTTTCCTCATGTTGAGATGGAATTTCCAGTGGTCCAGTTTGTGCGTGTTGCCCCTTGTCTTGTTGTTGGACACCACTGAAAAGAGTCTGGCCACATCTCTTGACACCTGCCCTTTAGATACAAGCATTGATGAGGTGCCCTCTCAGCCTTTTCCAGGCTAAGCAGACCCAGATCTCTCAGCCTTTCCTCATAAGTGAGATGCTCCAGTCCCTTGATCATCTTCATAGCCCTCCACTGGACTCTCTCCAGTAGTTCCTTGTCTTTCTCGAACTGAGGAGCCCAGAACTGGACACAGTACTCCACATGTGGCCTCACTAGGAGGACTAGGATAACCTCCCTCGACCTGCTGGCCACGTTCTTTTCATGCACCCCAGGAGACCATCGGCCTTCTTGGCCACAAGAGTATATTGTTGTCTCATGGTCATCCTGTTGTCCACCAGGACTCCCAAGTCCCTCTCTGCAGAGCTGCTTTCCAGCAGGTCAGCCCCCAACCTGTACTGGTGCATGGGGTTATTCCTCCTCAGGTGCAGGACCGTATACTTGCCCTTGTTGAAGCTCATTAGGTTCCTCTCCGCCCAATTCTCCAGCCTCTCCCGCTCTCGCTGAACATCAAGCACAGCCTTCTGGTGTGTCAGCCACCCCTCCCAGTTTTGTGTCGTCAGCAAACTTGCTGAGGGTATGCTCTGTCCCCTCATCCAGGTCACTGATGAATATATTGAACAAGACCAGACCCAGTACTGACCTCTAGGGAACACTGCTAGCTATAGGCCTCCAACTGGACCCGGCACCACTGATCACAACCCTCTGAGCTCTGCCATTCAGCCAGTTCTCAATCTCTCTCACTGTCCACTCATCTGACTCACACTTCCTAAGCTTACCTATGAAGATGTTATGGGTGATAGTGTCAAGAGCCTTGCTGAAGTCAAGGTAGACAACATCCACTGCTCTCCCCTCATCCACCCAGACAGTCATGCTGTCATAGAAGGCTATCAAATTTGTCAAACATGATTTCCCCTTGGTGAATCCATGTTGACCACTCCCGATAACCTTCTTTTCCTCCATATGCTTAGAGATGATGCTCAGAATGAGCTGTTCGATCACCTTTACAGGGATGGAGGTGAGGCTGACAGGCCTGTAGTTTCCAGGGTCCTTCTTGCCCCTTCTGAAGACTGAAGTGACACTGGCTTTCCTCCTGTCTTCAGGCACCTCTCCTGTTCTCCATGACCTTTTAAAGACAATGGAGAGTGGCTTAGCAATAACATCTGCCAGCTCCCTCAGCACTTGTGGGTGCACCCCATCAGGGCCCATGGATTTGTGGGTGTTGAGTTTGCTTATATGATCTCTAACCGGATCCTCCTTGATCAAGGAAGAGTCTTCCTTTCTCCAGACTTTTTCTCTTATGTCTAGGGTCTGTGATTCCTGGGGACTGGCCTTAGCAGTAAAGACTGAAGCAAAGAAGGCATTTGGTAACTTCACGTTCTCTGCATCCTCCGTCACCAGGGCACCCAGCTCATTCAGCAGCGAGCCCACGTTTTCCCTAGTCTTCCTTTTGCTACTGATGTACTTGAAGCCCTTCTTACTGTCCTTGACATCCCTTGCCAGGTTTAATTCCAAGTGGGCCTTAGCCTTCCTTGTTGCATCCCTGCATACTCTGACAATGTTTCTATATTCCTCCCAAGTGGCCAGTCCCTTTTTTCACATTCTGTAAACTTCCTTTTTCCATTTGAGTTTTTCCAGAAGCTCCTTGCTCGTCCATGCAGGTCTCCTGCCTCCTTTGCTTGATTTCTTACTCATAGAAAGGTATGCAGCAATCCTGAGCTTTGAGGAGGTGGTCCTTGAATATTAACCAGCTCTCTTGGACTGCCCTGCCTTCTAGAGCCCTAACCCATGAGATTCCTCCAAGTAGGTCTTTGAAGAGGCCAAAGTCAGCTCTCCTCACGTCCAGGGTTTTTTCTGCTTTTTGCCCTGCTTCTTCCGTGCAGGATCCTGAACTCCACTCCATGGTCACTGCAGCCAAGGCTACCCCCAGCTTTCAAATCCCCAACTAGTCCTTCTTTGTTAGTGCAAGGTCCAGCAGCACACCTATCCTCATTGGCTCCTCCACCACCTGTGTCAAAGAGTTATCATCAATGTGCTGCAGAAACCTCCTGGACTATGTGTGCCTGGCTGTGTTGCCTTTCCAGCAAATATCAGTGTGGTTGAAGTCCCCCATGAGAACCCGGGCTTGTGATCATGGGGCTATTTCCAGCTGTCTGTTGAAGGCCTCATTGACTTCCTCTTCCGGCTTCAGTGGTCTGTAATAAACCCCCACAACAGTGTCACCCATATTAGCCTGCCCTTTAATTCTTACCTATAAGCTCTCAACATGTTCTTCATCCACCCTTAGGCAGAGCTCAGGACATTTCAACTGCTCTCTCACATAGACACCTCACCCTGCTGGCCTGTCTTTCCTAAAAAGTACATAGCCATCCATGACAGCATTCCAGTCATGCGAGCTATCCCACCATGTCTCTGTAATTGCAATGAGATCATGGCCCTGGGACTGCACACAGACCTCTAGTTCTTCCTGCTTATTCCCCATGCTGCGTGCTTTGGTGTACAGGCATTTCAGAGAGGTAATTGAGCATGCGGGTTTCCCTGGAGGGGTGCAAGAGAATCTACCACAGCCATTCAAACCCTTGAGGTGGCTGGCCTTCTGGTTCTCATCTTGGGAGTCAGCTAAGGAACATTTTTCCTGCTGTGGTTGGCCTGGTTTATTCCCCCATTGGATGTGATGTGATGGTATGAGCATTGTTGTTTTGGACCCCACCGCCCAAGTCCTTCAGTTTAAAGCCCACCTCACCAAGTTGGTCAGCCTGCTTCCAAAGATTCCCTTGCCTCCTCTAGACAGGTGGAGGCAAGGCTTTCTTCTATTTTTTTTTTAAATTACAACATACCCGCAATGTATTTTACCCTTCATTATTAATATACCATCTCACAATGACTTCATTCACTTTAACACAATATTAGTTGGAATGCATTCTTATGAATTATGAATAATGCTTAATTACTAGTGCTAATTACGATATAAACCTTTCAATTACAGATTTCCACAAGATTTTTGTTAATTTTACAAATTTTGAATTATGGAATATCCATCCCGTTGTTAACAGTGGGTGGAAAGAAGACAAAACAAAATGTGCCAAAATTCTTAATAGCAGTATCTGATAAATGCTCCAAACTAAGATTAATTAACTGAATTCTATATCTATATCATCTATATCTATATTCTCATGTCAGAAACCTTGCAAGTCAGCTTATGCACATGAAGACGAAACGGAGAATGCTGTTAATATGTAAAGTTTGATAAATCTTTGGTTTATATTACTGCTTACTATCTTTAGTGTATTTTACAAATACTAAGCCTTACTGACTTTCTGATGTGTATTATCACTACAACATTCTTACTTAGAAGACACTCCGAATTTTATCTTATTTTCCACATTAGGGTAACATGAGATCTTTTGTTGTTGAAAGCATATAGTGCCAGTACCTGATCAAGATCCAGCTGCAGGTGTTTTGTGTTAGCTAGGAGTTCCTGTTTCATGACTTCAGCATGAGTCATTTGCACGTTTGGTTGCAGTATCAGAAGTTATTAATTTATTTTAAAATCCTCTCCAAATTTTTCATGCTTTTCTGAAAAAAAGAATCTAGTTAGTCATAAGTATTCTTTAAATGTCAGCTTTCTGAAGAATGGTCCCTGTTCAACACACTGCTGCTTATATAAGATTTTACTCAAGAAAGTGAACATCAAATGGTCTATTTCAGAAGGGTTTTTAAAAGAAACATTTATGGGATATTCTAGTTGCTAGAATAAACAGTTTTCAAGTATTCCAACTTCCTCCAGAATACTTACTGTCAAGGCAGCCTCTTTTCTACAGCTACTTTTAAACAAAGCAAATTGTGTCTTATCACAGATTTCTTTGTTTACATTTCCTTGTCTCAGTCAAGCTAAACACAGTCCCAGATTTCCAAGAGGTGGACAAAACTGGACTGAAGTTTCTCAGATCCAGAGTGTCTTTGCTGAACTCATCATATTCAGCTAATTCATCACCATCTGCTATCACTTGTTTGTATTAGTGATACTGTAAAAACTGCTGATGTTACAGTAATTGAGAATTATATGAATAGGCTGGGAAGTGCACCAGAATGAGAAGGATCTCTACAGCCACTGAGGTTTGCTCAAAATTTTCTGTCAGGACTCTTTCTCCATTCCATCTCGTCTGGCTTCTCCAACAGATGTATACCTGAAGAAATCCAGTCCTCGTAGTCAGAGCTGACTTCCTAGAAAAGAAAAGCAGAGAAAAGCCTGCCAGCACTAATATTGGTATGTGCAAAGGAAACTGTTTAAAATAACATATTTCCTATTCTTTCCTGGATTTGAATATTATGTTGTTTGCATGACAAGATATTTTAGTTATTCAGTGTGTCCTCTGCTCTTTTTGATTATTTCTGTGTGAGGACATAAGTACATCATTATTAGCCCCAGAATACATGGGAAAGTAATGTTATTTTTTAAATTGCAGAGTAAAAGAAAAAAAGGGGAAATAGAGAAATAGAAATAAAGTTTTCCTACAAATGACGATGAGACAAAATGAAAAATGCAATACAAATACAGTATTTTTCATTTTTTCGGGCATTATCACTAGTTATTAGAAATTGCTACACAAATAAAATACTTTGTTTCTATTTATTATAGCTGCTACTTAATACTAGTGTAATCTCTATTTTTGTAACTAAACACTTAATCTGAATGGCTTTTTCATGAGCAATAACTTAATTCTATCACAAACTAGTTGAGATTAAACAGATAGTCCTAACACTACTGCTATAGTGATCCACTTTTAAAAGTATATTAACTTTAAAACACTAGACCTAGACTAGCCTTACAAATTTATCTTGGGATACATTCTTTGTATATTTCCTTAGCATACAAGTGTTTTTCCTTTATTTTGAGACACACACACATTTTGAAAAGTTGCCGTACAAATGAAGCCACTTCATTTTTATTCAAAACTATGATTTTGCATGAAAATTGTATATGGCGAAGAAGAATCATAGAATCATAGAATTATAGAAGGGTTAGTGTTGAAAGGGACCTTAAAGATCATCTAGGTCCAGCCCCCCTGCCATGGGCAGGGACACCTCCCATTAGACCAGGTTGCTCAAAGTCCCATCCAGCCTGGTCTTAAGCATCCACAGCTTCTCTGGGCAACCTGTTCCAGTGTCTCACCACCCTCATAAAGAATTTCATCCTCATATCTAATCTAAATCTCCTCTCTTTCAGTTTAAAATCGTTACCCCTTGTTCTATCGCTCCACTCCCTGATAAAGAGTCCCTCCCCATCTCTCCTGTAGGCCCCCTTTAGGTACTGGAAGGCCGCTATAAGGTCTCCCCGGAGCCTTCTCTTCTCCAGGCTGAACACACCCAACTCTTTCAGCCTGTCTTCACCGGAGAGGTGCTCCAGCCCTCTGATCATCTTCATGGCCCTCCTCTGGACCCGCTCCAACAGGTCCTTGTTCCTTCTTATGTTGGGGGCCCCAGAGCTGGATGCAGTACTCCAGGTGGGGTCTCGTGAGAGTGGAGTAGAGGGGCAGAATCACCTCCCTTGACCTGCTGGCCACGCTGGCTGCCACTGAGCTTCACATTCCCCACTAGCCCCTCCTTGTTGGTGAGAAAAAGGTCCAGCATGGCACCTCTCCTCATTGACTCCTCTGTCACTTGGAGAAGGAAGAACAGACATGTTATTTAGAAACTCAGATGAGCAGAAACATGTTGGAGATGTAAGATACATAGGTGTTTACTGTATATAGTTTAATGATAGGCTATGTTACTAGTATTTTCCTTCCTCTTTCCATTTTTGTGATTTCTTTTCCCATCCATGACTAGCATGACTTTAGTGAAAAAGCCAACATTTACAAGGGCTCTGTCATCCATTAATTGTGGCTAAGATATTATGGGTCCTCTTTAATTTTCCCAGTCAGATTCAATTTCACATTGATCATTCAGAAAGCAAAAATTGTCTGGTGAATGATGGAATTTGCTTCTATGATTGAAACCCACCCCTGGTTAACATTCTGAGTGCACAAAGCAGCGTCACAGTAATTGCCAAGTAGCTATATACCCTTCTGTCTGTACTAAATCTAAGTCAACCTGGGTTAATTTGATTGCTTGGAACACAGTAGGAAGGCACTTGGCCAGTCTGTCTGTGATTGTGCTCTTCAAATCTATGCAGAATAGATTATGAATACTGAAGCCTGACTTTCTGGTCATGATGCACATGTGCACTGCATGCTACATACTCTAGAAGCTGTAAAGAATTTAGAACTACCAAAGAGAGTAATAGACACTTGTATTAAAAAAATTACAGGAGATGGAAGTAAGAAATAGGAGATTTGTCACTGAGGATATTCTCTGTTTTGGGAATGAGGTGTATATCAGAAGAATTACTGCCTCAGACTCCAGATTAGTACAGAAAGAGAAGGCAACGTGGATCTGTTACATTATGAGCTTCAAGTCTAGTTTACGTGTCTTTAATATCAGCTGTAGTGATCACATTACTAATTTACACTGCAGTTTCCTTAAGAAGATTACTGGGGCCTTGATAATCAATTACAGGTTGTATAAAAGAGCCTACAGCCTGCAGAAAAAAGCTTTATGGAAATCTTTAACTAAAATTAATGGAATGTCTTAATTGGCTTTTTAAACTCATACATGTAAATGGAAAAATGTTCAACTGTACTTATCCTTAAAGGATCACTGTCATCTTTCCAAACTCTCTTCAGTTAAAACGCACAGCTTCTGTGCAAAAAGTCTCTCCTGAAGCTATAGTTATATTTTGATCAGTCTATTCAAATATACTTGTAATAAGCATCCACTTTTAATGGCATTCTGTACCAATAACAGTATCCTTCTCCTCCAATGCATCACTAATGATTTAAACTAGCACAATAAAACAATGCTAGGACACTTAGTATAATTGAAGTTAGGAATCAAGTAACAGTTGAGGTTCACTGTACAAGAATTTATATTGTCTCTTATTATTTGAAGGCTCTCCATGACTGATAACTGATACCTCTTCATCAATTAGAACAGGTACAGTATTTCAAGCACTAATTTTTTCTTCATTTTATGCAACATAAGCATATCAACAGTTTGCCCTATGTGGTAGTGAGGTTTTTTTGTTCATACAATTTATTTAGTGTTTTTATTCTTATTTATCTGTGTATTAAAAATACTGTGGCTTTCTATGAAGATATACTATGGTTATAATTAGCATTAGAATTCTGCTGACCTAGTAAAGAGCACTAAACTTAAAGACCAAGCACACTTTAAACTGCACACCAAGCCGTTCTCTATTGTCCAGGTAGAATAACATCAGATCAGCAGAATTTGGCTTCAGCGTTGTATGGAATGCATTATAATTATTGCTTGATTTACAATAGTGCTTAATATGGCAAACAGCATCAGGACCCTATGATGCTGGCTTCCAATAAACAAAATTTTCTTAATCAGCATATAATGACAAGTTAGAAAATGCACTTTCATGAAATAAACTTTGCCTTATTCTCAATATTTCAATGTAACAATTCCACTCTTTCCAAAAGCCTACTGAAATGACAGTATAATTAGCAAGGTTGCATAATTTGTCCCCTTTGTTTCGTCACAGTGCATGATTATTGCTGTGCTCAGTGAGGTCTAGAACAATGATGCCTGAAGCCGTGACATCCCAGAATTATTTCCTTTCTGCTATGGATCTCTGGAACTCTTGAATATCAGATCTTGTTTTACTGGGCCCAGCATTGTCTTTACCATACAACTATTAACCAAAGAGATCACTGCTCTGTGCAAGTGAGAGTGGCGTACAGCCTACAACGGCATTGGCACAGCATCTGTCTGATAGAAATTTTTGCACTTGAAACTTGACTGAATTATGGGGCGAAAGTCATGGAAATGAATACTTTTCACGGTTCCTTCCTACAGAGGAAAATATACTCCTTTATCAACTCTTTGTCCTGATGCTCCAGTTTATGTCTCCTCCCTCCTTGTAGTGGGAGACAATATAAAGTACCAACAGGATACCAAGCTAAGAGGCTGAGGCACACAATATATGGGGGGCAGGTGGCAAACTGCCTGATACAGAAGGATGATACTCTTCCCATAGTGGCAATCAATATCCCACAGAGGCACTCACCTGTATGAGGACACACTAGCCCATACCTCTTGATTTGAGGGTAAATAGAAATAAGGACGGGAGCTCACTAGGGTTACACAGATGCTCACAGATGCTGTCCCAGTTTCCCAAGCAACCTAATTTGAAGAACCATTTTGAAAACAAGAAGTCCCGTCTTTTACTGTCACTAACTGAAGAAAACTTTATACGTGCACCTTGCTCACTTGTGGGGGGCATGATCTGGGAGCTCTTCTGCATGTCAAATGCCTTGTACGTTTCTGTGGGAGTTTAACATGATTAAGGTTCCCTCTTAGTTAAGAGGTGGTGGGTGTATGGAGTTTTCGGAGGGTGCCGGGGGTGGGGAGGGGAGGTGGGGGCTCGACTGGGCAGGATCCTTTGACTCTCTCCATGGTGCTGAATCTCCTCCGTGCCATCGAGCGTGCTCTGGGAGGGAATCAATCCAAGCGTGCTCTTAACATAAAAACCATTGCGCTTTCCTCCTCTTGTCATTCCTATTGGCCGAGGACAGCCACAGGAACTGCATTTGTGGGCAATACCATTGGGTGTATACAGTGGTCTTACTGTTTCCAGACTGAAAACTGCATCCTTCAGATGAAGGGACTCTTCTCGTCAACAGATATGTGGCATTGGTATCCTTCTCACGCTTCCCTTTGGGTTGCATCTTCGCCACGTTGCCCAGTGCTTTAGCATGAAACATTTAGTAGCATTATTGTACCTGCCACTGCAACTAGCACTTCTTCCCTTTTCATTGCACAAAACAGAAGAGTTTGCCTGGATACAGTGGATGGTTGGGGTAACAGAAAAGGTGAATGAAACAGAATAAGCAAAAGATGAAATATCATATCGTTGGTTTCAGTTTGGGATTGCTATATGTCTGTTGCCAGTGGTATTTTTCCTGTCTTTATGGTCAAAGGTTGCCGAATAGCTTTTTAACCAGTCAAAACCGGAATAAGACAGAGACTTCCAAAAGAAAATTTCAGTCCTTATGCTTGCAATTTTGATGAAATTTCAAAAAATGAAAAGGATTAGTTTGGTGAGGACAGACAAAAACTGATCTGGATGTTGGTACTAGTTCCCCCTATAATGATCATGTGAATTAATTAATTAATATTTCCACCAGGTGGATAGAATTTGTTTCATTCGAGTCAGCGTAACAGCCATGTTTTAAAGTATAAGATCTAGCTTAGTTTATAGGAGACTGACATTTTCTTCACATGACAGGTGCTACTAATGTCAGGCATTTCTTGAAGAATTTGCATTTTATGTCCAGTAACTTTTTTTTTTTTGAGTTTGAATGGATAAAACAATCTGCATAACTGAAGGAATCAATCTTAATTTCTTACAGTGATTCCATATGGAATTGAGAGATTTACAGAATTGGTAGATACTACTCTGGGTCAAGCAGTCAGGCTTGTAGACTATCTATATTGATAATAATGGAGCAGTGCCTACATGCATAAAAGGCAATTTAGCATTTCAGCTCATCCCCCATGTAATGAAATGATATTTCACTTGTCAAGCTTTTGGGAGTGAAACAGTGTCACAATCTGCTATCCAGTTTCACAGTACAGAAGTCCTAATAGTCTTAATTCATCTTCAGTGTGTCCTTGTGAAAAAGAAAAATGGTATTTGTGGTGCACATTAAATGGATTGCAAAATGCTCTACAGACAAATGAACTATCTAAAATATTTGCAACAAAGGTATTCTCACATCTTCAATCTGCAGTCCAGAATTGAAAAGTGAGAGAGTACTGTTCCGTGAACTTGGGGCGTTAGCTTATACCCCATTCCGAGATCCCTGATTACCCACAGTAGGCTTTGGTTTACAGTCCGCTGTAAGACTGTTGGCTCACCAGGCTGGGAAGCTCAAGCAGAAAGCAGGAACTGGCATTTTGCCCCTTACAGACCACCTGGCACAACCAGTTCAAGCCACGCAACATGGTGAATTTGTATGTCAACATGTTCATTGCTAGAAAAATGTTCTATAGTTAAACCAGAATGGTACATGGCACTCAACAGTGTATTAACTTTTAGGCAAGCAGTACTGGAAGTGGATTCACAAATGTTTAAGAGCATTGTATGCAGAAAACGTAGGTCCTCGGAATAGAATTTGAAATGAACAGAGGAGTGTGGGAATGTTTCTCAGATCTCATCTATTATTTACCATTCAAAATATTTTCTAGCATTTGGGTTCCATATTATTCCTTTATGTTTCTTGCATGACTGATTAACACTTTTCTTCTAAAATACAGCTCCTGGAGGAGACAGTGATGGTGATACCAATGGAAAATGGCTTTGGTCTTGTGTTTAGGCTGGTTTCTTGAGAAGTGTCTCCTTGTCAACAAAGGGTTCAAATCTGCATCTCAAAACCGGACATTTCTCTGTGCCTCCCCATCCTGGCCTTTTGGTTATAAGTTATCACGCTTGCTGGGCCTAGTGCTAAATACAGTGCTGTCAGTGTTGGGTAGATACGCTCTGAGCACATGGGCTGCATCAGGCACATCAAGATTAAATGTGAGATAAGCGAGGCCAGCCATAAATAAAAGCCACACTTTTGTATACATGCAGTTGCAAGGCATTATATGCTTATATAATTTTACTGGTGAAAACTTTAGCAGTTAGGTATTCCTGAAATCATGCGTTTCCTTTTCACGTAAGTCATAAATTAGTTAGGTGACTAATTGCCTTTTGAGTGTTTGACCCAAAGACGTGATATACTATATTTGGGGGGTGGGGTGAGTGAAGGAATGAGTTCATGTCTTCCACAGTTGATGAAGAAATAGGAGTCAGATGCTCTGGGTTATATTTCTGCAGTGGTTTCAGACCCGCTGCTATTATATTGCGTTTCTGTGTTTGCAGTGAAGCTGGGTACAACTTTTCTCTCAAAGTAAATTGATTTTAAACCCTAAAATACCCAAGATAATGATTTTTATATTTTTTTTAAATGCTTTTTTCCTGTACGTTTTGGCTAGTTATTTAGAGCTTGAATGGTTATATTCAGGAGAGGTCATAGGTGAGAACAGACAATTTTTGCATTTAGGAAATTACTATCTGGAAAAGTTAATACAGCAAAGAAAGCATTAATTGATGCAGAAGGCCTTTCAAGGAAGAAGCATGAGCAAAAACCTGGAGAAGGATTTCTATGTCTCTAATCAGGTATTAGTCCTTCTCAATGGCTCACCTACAGTACTGTCTGGAATACTGTATTCGGTTCTGTGCACAGTGTAACCTGAGAGGCACACAGCATCCAAGGACAATGTTCTGGAGGGGTTGATTTTTAGAGAGGTAAAAATGTCAGACTGATCAGACTGTAAGAAAAAGAAAGGAAGAACATTTATTTCTTTAATGGCATGGAAATATTACTGGGAAACTAAGAATGTAACTTTCTGGGATAATCTTCCCAAGGAATGAAAGGTCTCAGCCCCATGAACAATTATGATAAAAGTTGAAGACCATGTAAAATAGCAACATTCCCCCACTGCCAAAACAAAAGATGAGATGGTTACCTCTGTTTCATTCTTGGCTGTGTGACTGTGGAAGAGAGGGAAACAAGCCATGTTCAGAATGCTGGCCTTTTGGACAATAGTCTATTTTCTGTTACAAAAGGGAGAAAAAGAGAGAAATAGTAGTATTCACTTTCTCCTTCCTGATTAGAAAGTTCAACAATAAAATGAGGAATTTGATGCTGGAATGGTTGTTTAGGATTCTCTTCCTCCCCAAATTAGTTTAAAAAAAAAAAAAAAGAGCTGTAGTTCAGAAAGGCAACAACAATAGAGAACTCTGATTTTCCATTACTTAATGTAACATAATGAAGTGCTGCTTTTGGTTTTGCCAGAACTTAGATGGAAAAAAATAAACAACTGAAGATGCCTGTTTAGACTTACCCAATATAAAAGCCTGCTGCAGAGCCGCCAGCTAGCTACAAGCAGCACCTAATTCAAATTTCTAAAAGATGTGAAGTAAGGAAATGCCATTCTTAACCCATTGCAATTAAGTGTATGCAGATAAGAAAAGGACTGGGAGGGAAAGGAGGATGATCCTCACCAAAATTAAGCTGTTGCTTGTGATTGCCGGTTTTGACAGCAGGAAGAAGCGGAAGTAACTTCTCTCTGAAGTTGTCAAAACTGTTCCCCAGTTCTTTCTCTGCCTTTCCCCAGGGCAGCCATATAAGGCAGATAGAAGGGAGGGACCCTGCCTTACACAGGGTGGGACTTGATAAGCTGCGGGCAGAGTCAGGACGCAGCTCTTCTCCCTGCACCTATCCAGGGAGGCTGCTGTGCAGAGCTGGGGGAGCAGCAGCAAAGAGAGAAGAAGGGCACACGACGAGAGAAAGAAGGTACTGTTTGCCAGCTGCTTTCAGGTTTTTCTGTGCTTCATGTCTTACTGGGGGGTCCCCTGTTTTGATTAAGCAGGCTAGCAAATGTGATTTAGGTAGCTTTGTTGGCAACTGCTAGGTAGCCAGCCTTTGCTACAAGCGCTTGTCTAGGTAGCCTCTGCATCCTGACATGAAAGATATGGAGGGGTTGTACTTCTCGTAGGTGTTTCTTATGTTCTTGTTGTAGATTGACTGGGATGAAGGGCTTTGTGTTTTAACTTTAATGTTTGGTCCCTCCAGCTTTTCGCTGTTAAGAGAACTGATGAGGGAACAGTCCTATCTGTTATAAGACTAATGTAGAAATGCATCAGCCCACCTTACCATGACCAGCGTTAAGAAATGAGCACATTGCAACAAGTCCACTACTCCATGTAAATATTTTGTGGAATAACTTAGAGGACTCTGTTCAGATGTACTACACTGGAAGTTCGTCTACTACACATGAGGATCTTTAAGCAACAACAAAAAATAAGCTCTATTTAAAAAGAAGGGGTGAAGGCTGTCTCTCTAAATTACTCTATTCTGCTGAGGCTAAAGTAACTCAAAATGTGGTGTGAGTCTCTTCTGACAGAGAAGCAGTCAGCGGCAACTCCTAGGAATGTGGGATTTATATTGCAGTACGTTACAATATGACATTACAGACATAATTTTGACATTAACATCAGCAGTGCTTTGAAGTTGAAGCCACCTCTTATGATACTTTTCGTATTCTCATATTTTCATAATACTTTCGTATTTTCATTTTAGCTGAGTATTTTAAATAAGGAAGCTTTTCATGGTAGTGTGTAAGAAATGAGGCAGTACAAAAAATGACACTTCAGAAAGCCAGCTGCACTCAGTCTTACAAAATGATTATTATTGCTGCTAAGTATCTATTAGCAGCAATTTAGGTCTGTCCCATGAAATATATATTGATCTATAAGAGCCTTATTTTCTATTCTGTTTTCTCTAGGTACTTGCTTGAGAGTAACAAAGTTAGCAGCGCACGTTAAATGCCTTAGAAAAAATCAAGAATCAGTCCTGAAGTCTTTGATCTTTTCCCTTGTAACAATATTAACCTCCCAGTGACAGTTATCATTAATGGCATCCTCCCTTTTACACTTGAGAAAAATTGTTCCTGAGTACCATGGACTGCAAGATCAGATCCCATGAGGTGACTGAAAAAATTTATTCAAGTCTTAAAATATTTCTGTAACATTGGCACTCTAGATAAGATGTTTTGAGGTGTAGGTGTTGAAGTTCAAAACCGCAACCTATTGTGTTTCAGGCAACAGCAAGTTTATAAACTGCAGGAGATTTTCACAGTTCCATCTCTAATCAGGAAACTTCAAGAACTGCTCAGCTTAAAATAATATTATAGGATCAGCTCTCAAGATAACTCTGCTGCTGTACTAGTGTTGCACTATGCAAATAGTTTTAAGCTTTCTTCTTAACAAATGTAACTTTGAATCTTAATTTTCTTTATTCCTCCAGGAATCATAGCCTTTTTCCTTTCCCAGCCTTCTGTTACTTCTGATGTCTAGCATGTGTTGTTGGCTAATATGTTTTTCTGATTTAATTTCAGAAGCTGTGAGTGACAGCAGGTGACAGGCTGACAGCTCACACTCCTGTCATGGGGAAGCTCCGTGATAGCAGCAGAAAGTCATCCTGTCAGCTGCTGGAGAACACCCTGGGCAGGGAGGACATACAATACCTTCTTTATAATTTTAAATATTGATCAGGTTTACTAATACCTGTGCATTGTTACAGAATGTCCTGCGATAGTGGAGAAACTGCTGGGCACCCGATGTATAACCTCTGTGGACAGGTTCAAGGCACCACTTCCCAGCTTAGCAGTCTGAATGGAAATAGGAAATCTGCGGCATTGCTGGAAGTCAGGGGGAATTTAAGCAGTATGCAGTATTCTTCCGTGGCGCTGGATCCCGATACCCCAGTGAACAATGGATCCGGGATTCCCCGCAACTCAGAGGAAGGCACAAAGGCTGCAGCCTTGACAGAAAGTGACATCCACAAGGCCTGTGCAACAAAGTGTTTCCATAGCCGTTATTTAACTAAAACCAGCACGCAGAGAGATGTCTACAACTTCCTGGAGAGGCCCAGTGGATGGAAGTGTTTTATCTATCATTTTACTGTGTAAGTACCTACATTTTCACATAATCTTTGGTGTAAGAAAAATTTGAAACTGTCCACTTAATCAGCCATAAATTATAGTACTTGAGCTCTCAGGCTGAAAACCTGTTGCATGGATAGTCCCATTGAAAGCAATGGAAAAGCTGATTTCTCAAAGGATCAGCTGCTATATCGATTGACATTTCCAGAGGAGGGCTTTTTATTCTTCACTTGATATTTGTCTTCAAAGATGTACACTGTATATTTGATATTTCCGAGGGGAATTCCTATGTGCTTATGGCGTTTTTTATTTCTGCCTTAGCTGCTTCACATTGTTCTAACTTCAGACACTGCAGGTTTTAGCATGTGACATGGAAGGTTTAGCTTTTATCAGACAAGTCACATTTTTATAAGTCCATTTTGCTCATTCTGAAGTGCCAGAACAATTAATTTGTTGGGCAAACATTTAATCATAACATTACTAATTTGAATTTACAGTCATGAACACATAATGAGTACAAATTTAGCAAGAAGATTTTCATTATACAGTGCATATAGTACACGCAAGGAGGAAATTAAGACTTCCATTTACTCTTCTAAAACAGTGGTTAATATATTAATACAGCTGTTACTCTTTTCTGTTAGCTGTTTATAGTATCTGTCAAGTTTAGCAAGACCTCAGTTGCTATTTCGAATGCTTTTAACAGAATGATAATTTGTCATCTTAGCTGTAGAAGGGGTCCAGTTGTGCTCTCACTGAGGCAAAAGGAAGTTTTACTGGCTATAATGATTGCAAACTGAGCCAAAAGTCTGTGCTTTTATTATAAAATTAGCATATGTCCTAAAGAAATGCGGAGTGTTGAAATTATTCTCTTTGTCTCAGCTGAACTTTTCTATGGCTTGACTGAATTTTGGAAAAAACATTATCTGCAGCCAGGGACTGCCCAGAGAAATATATGGTAATTATAAGAACAAATCAATGCTTTTATTTATCATAAAATAGACAGTCTTACTAATACTTGCTTCCTTCCACCCCTCAAAATCATATATGGGTTTTTTAAAAGGATCTTTTGATTCATGAAATTTTGTCAAGTGAAAGGATAGGGCCTCTTTCAAAGATTATGCTTATGTATATAATAATTCCTGAAGCTTAAACAGTTGTAATTTGTGTAGATTTAAATATGTGAATAGTCATGGTTTAAACCTATTTGAGGTTAGGATTTATTAATCTTGCTAAAATGCATTTGTTTCATCATCTGTGTTGCTTTTATCTGAAGGCTGGCCTTTAATATGTACTTATATTCTGCAATGGGTATTAAAATAAAAAAAAAAAAAAAAAACAGCAAAAAATCTACACACCCCCCACTAGAAAATTGGAGAAAATATTGGTATTACTAACAGAAAACTCTTATTTTTAACAGTACTAGGATTCCTAATGTAAATGAGAGAATATGTAAATTGACCTCTTTTAAAGGTTTTTTATTTGAAATTTCTTGAAAGGAAACTTTTTAAACATAGTTTTTGGACAGCATTTGTCTTAAGTATATATGTCCTAATAATTATCCCAATAACTACATGGTCTGTTCATTTACATATAGAACATTAAATATCATTAAGTGTTGTTAAATCAATAAATTGCTAATCTAAGATAGATTTAATTTTAAAATGAGAACAATCTGTAATTTATTTTTTTTTAAAAAGTTTCCCATGCTATATCTGTGACTTTGGGGTAATTTATGTAGAGTTCATCTGATGATGACTATTTTCATAACAAATCCAGTCTTCCAAGTATGTAGCTGATATTTGTGTAGCCTGGAGGAGCTTGATGTGCAGCATCCCTTCGTTGTCCTTTTGTCCTTCATATGCCACAAAGAACACATAACTCATGTACAAACTTGTGGGAAGTTTCTATCCAAGAGGGACTGGATTCTGTTCTGATCTGGAGCCAGTTCTGTTAGAAAGAACCTAACAGGCAAGGCGAGGGAACAGCAAGTGCTCCAGGAGATGACCTTCTCTTGCATTCTGAAATTACCAAAATAATCTCATCTTGTGTAGCATTTGTTGTGTGCCTGATACTTCAAGTTTCTTTTAAGGGAGTAAACTCGGGCTTCTTAAGGAACTTCATATTATATGTTAGAAACGTGAATTATTTTTGCCCAATTAAATCTGGAATTTGTGTTATTTTAGTGAATTTATTCCGCTAATATTGTGTTTTCAAAACAAAATGCTTGAAGAGGTGAGTGGGTTAGCTTGAGAATTCTCCTTCCCAGTCCTGAAAACCTTCTCACTTAGATAATTTTCAGCTTCACTGGAAGTACTGTGAAATACTTAACTCCCAAGAACAGGCTAGAGGACAAGTTAGAAAGAGGTGATGGCTGGAGAAACAGCTGTGACATGCAATAGCCATACATTGATCCTAACCAACTGCTTCTTGTGGCCTCAAGGTACTTGATATCAATATATGTTGGAGTCCAGCTGTTTGCCACATTGTCCTCAGTCCAGAAAAAGAAGCGCGTGCCTGGTTTGAATTTGATTTCTAAACTCAGGCATGCACTTGCTTAATTCACATCTGCATGTTAAGATATTAGGGTATAATCCACATATTTTATCCTTTGAATGAAAAGCACAATATGTATTGGTGATGAGTTACGTATGGTAATGCAGTTACTTGGCAAATCCACACATTTAAATCATTTAATTGTAAGCGGAGCCTTATTCATTTGATGAGTTTACATTTCTGAAACATATATAGATTTAGTTACAACTAGGATGGCTCAATTATAGTCTAGAATAGTGTATTCATTTGGATAAAATATCATGTTCGCATATATGTGAACAGAGTGGGGAGGTGTAAAGCCAGACAGTTTTCCTGGTAATAAGATTATTGACCCCCATTTAGATGCCAGATAGCAATGATCATAAATCAAAACCAGAATCCAATGTATGTCCTCAAAATGCTAGAATGTAGTTGTGGTGGGGAATGCTATGCTGCCAAGTCTTTGTGTGCCACCTTGGTCATAGGCAAAGGGTGGAGATGGTCCAGCTTCTCTGCCACATTTGTAGAGGCACAGAACCAGAAGTAGGAAGCTGCAACTCAAGCCTATTGAAAGAAAAGGATCGCTATATGTGCCCCCATGTGTACTCACACATGTAAGTGGTGATTGATAACAGGAGAACAGTATGGTTTCACTTGTGTTCAGGGAGAACAGGTAACTGCTTGCTGTTATACGTTAATTTGTTCTGAGTGTCAGTGATAGAGGCCACCTTGTGTCAGCCTAAGGCTGTGTCTGCGTTACAGTGGAGCCCTGTACTGCACAGCTCCATTGGCTCAGGTCCGGCAAGAAAACAACTCAGTTTGCACAAATTTGCATTGAGGCTAACTGGCCATATATCTCAGCAAGCAAGGTGGATCCATAGTACCTTTTCCCCTCAGATATGCCCTGTTGTTTTTTACTCACTGCAGTCCAACCTCCTTGTCCTGTCTTTTCCATTTCTGTGGAATACCCAGCAACTTCTAATTTTTGCCTTTTCAGCTGATGTTGGCTGGGTAGCTGATTTTTTTAGTCAAAAACCCGAAACTTATAGGGAACCTGGGTGGGCAGCACTTGGACTAAGAACTGATGAAGCAGAACAAATGGCTACACTGAGTTTGGTGAAACAGAGACAGAGGAGAACCTGGGACCAAGAGACAGAAAGCTAGATTGGAGTGTCATAGAAATTGAGACTGGTGCCAGTGATGCTGAAACTGGAGAAAAAGTGATACAAGAGCAGGCTAGCTCAAGAACAAAGAGAAGTAGACTTAAGCAGGAAGGACAAAGAAACAAGGACTAGCAGCTTTTGGAGATTAGAAGGATTGATAGGCACAAGGAGCTGGAGCTGCAGGACAGCTGAAAATGGTCAAGAAGCTCAGAGAGCACCACTGGGAGGAAGAAGGGGTAGGAGATGACAGCTGGAAGCTGGGGTAAAGAGGGAGCGTGGAATTCATGACAGGAGAAGGAACCTTTCACCCATAGGCAACTGGTTTGAATCTCGTCCAAGTCAATAGTAAAGAAGTAATGACTGTGGGGAGATACAAAAGGAGCTGTTGGTCTCAGTCCAGTTCTTAGTGAACGGATGTCAGCATCACCGCTGGAGTTAGCACAGCTGGAAGGCTTGCTGGCAGTCATTAGAGAAACCACAGGCTGGTTGAAAAGGGAGGCAAGTCTAAGGCAAGAGGGAGGCCCATGAGAGGGACTCTTAGATTGTGTTCTCAGACCTGCCACTTCCTTGTCGTGTAACACTGCGAAAGTTTGAGAACTTGCAGCTGTTCCAGGTTACTTCGTGCTGGTTTGGCCATTTGTTGAATGAGTGTTAGACCTTGTTCTCATTTAAAAGTTAGACCAATCTTTATATTCCATAACTTCCTGTGGGATGGGGTGAGCTGATCTAACAGCCCATTGCTAACAGACCACCTCCAGTTCTGCTCCCCTTATCTGCCTTATCCATTCAGCTTGCTCCTGCCAACTCTAGTTGTCCTAGGATATCCTTGGATCACTGAGCCAGTTCAATTTATTAAGCCAGCAGAAATCTAGCCCAGCAGGAAAAAGTGGATAGTCTTCTGTCAGGTTAGTAATACACATTCAGCATCTTGGAGTACTGTCCACTGTTGTTCTCTTAGTGCTCCTAGTGGATCATAATCACCTGTTAAATTTCATATAAAATTGTATGGAATAATTGCGAAGTAACACTGCAAATAATCTGGCAAGTACTGCAGACCACCTGGTTTGACTGCAAAACATTTCACAAATGCAGAGTTTGCCTAGCAACAAAGTCTACTCTCCAGGCTCCGTTATAATTTATGGGGAAACAACTCCTCCAAATGGTGACTCAGAGAGAATAATAGCTATTGCTTTGAATCCTTCCTAGGGGATGCTGTCTGACTCTCTGTTGACTGCATGGGAAAGATAAGGAGAATGTCCTCCTTAGAGTGTGGTTTCACAAGAGCTGTCATAATGGATTACCAGTACCAAAAGGGGAAGGTTCCCTCTTTCACCTTCCCGTTTTCTCTCCTGGACACATGTTTCTCCTGCATAATGTGTGCTACTTCTGTCACTCGCTATAGCCCTCCTAAGCTAAGCCAACTCACTGTAATGGCAGAAGTCTAGCCCACCAAGAAAGTGAGCAGCTTTGGTATCAAAAGCTGGAACCAGTACTAACCAGTTTGCCAAGACTGGAATGGGATGGGTGAGAGCTCTCCTTTTTGCCACCAGAGAACTGTGGTGATGGCTCAGTTGCCTATGAAAACATGCCCTAAGTTTGCTTTGTTACCCACCTCCTCCTTCATACTGACTCCCGCAGCTTCTTCATAGAGAGGCACACACACATACATGTTCCTGGCAACTTGTTGAAAACAACTCATCTAAGGAATTACTGTTGAGTAATTTAAAAGTGCATGATCCTTACAAAAATATGAACAATATCATTAATGTCACTAACTTATAACTTTGGGAGGAAAGTACAGAAGATCAAGAACATGATTGGAAAATGGGGGCTGGCTAGCTAAGGGTTTTTCCCTTTAGAAAAGATTCTATGTCAAGAAGTCTATGTCACCATGAGTAATACAAAAAGAAGAGAGTTCAGATTATGGGAACAAATTAAAAATTGCAATTTTCTCTTAATGTTCCACTGAAACTTTGCTTTCTCATTTCTTTTTACTTCCCTCAACTTCATGTAAGAAATGCTGTAGTTGTGTTCTGTTAATGCAGTTGAAGAAATTAAGAGTCACCATTCTGGCTGATATTCCATTTTTGTTTGGCATACAGCTGCTGCTGATGTAAAGAACATTAAAAGGCAAAAATATAAGGGTCTAGTGGTTCCCTTTAATGACTGTGGGGCACTTGCCTGTATATCTTTTGGTTCTTCGACTGTAGCAGCTCTCAGTGAAACTAAATATATATATAGCAAGTAAGTTAGCATAGTGTTCTCCGGCTTCTGTTTTTGTCTGTAAATGGAGCCTATAGCCCATTATTTATAACTGTTTATCTCAAAGGGATCGTCAAATTCCCATTTCTATTCCTTCCCACAATTATCTCTAGAATGCAAGCAGATACTTTGCTTTTTCCAATGATGTGATTGTAATATGACCAACATGAGCAACAACTAAAGTTCAGAGTAATTATAAGCATATGACTGCTTTCGAGATTCTGGTTTTGACCTTGATGTCATAGCTTAGGTCTGGACATGATGTGCTTTCATAAGGGTAAGTTAGGGCTTTTTAAAATTGTTTTTATTGGATTCAGGGTGTTTCTTGCTAGTTACATTAACAGTTACTTATTTGGACATTTTATACAGAAATTAAACTGATGAGTTTTACAGTTTAGAACTGCAGTAGTTACCTTTCATCTATATACAAGCTACTAAGTTGATGTATTGTCTATGATGATAAACTTTGGGTACCAAAAGATGAGCAGTATTAAAGGGAAGAAATTCAAGAACTATTAGTTTTATTGAAGTGGAATGTCCTTTTTACTGCTGAGGCTTGCATGTTCAACTGGATGGTATGATGGAACAGCTTAATTTGCTAATGGAGGTGCACTAATATTAAACAGAATTATCTTTAGGATTTGGTGAACTCCCAAAATTGGGCTGTTCTAAAAATACATGGGGACAGTTACTAATTTTTAGCCTCTTTTCCTAAGGAAATGAGGTTTATGCAACCACACTGTCTGAGTGCGTCTGTCTGAAAGCGCCTTACCAACAACTTTTCAGCCAGTTGGCAAGTTTCAACTAATATTGACAGAGGATGAGACATGTCAGAGATATTAAGTTTCTTCACGTTTTGTTAAAGTAAGCATTTGGATAGAGGAGAGATAAATTAATAACCCCAAAGATGAAAACAATTCATTTTGAGCTCAATTAGATTGTTTGGCACTAAAGAGTCTTTTCAGGAGAAAGATGTTATGAAAGTTCTTAAGGAAGAACTTTCATCTGAGCGTACTTCGCTTTAGGCAAAGAATAACCTAACCACAGGGCCCAGAGCCACAGGCTACATAAGTTTTATTTTCGTTTTTTTGAAATTATTGATGACTTTTTCCATCATTTATGAAAGAAATTCAATACATCTTATTCTAGAAGCTCAACTTTGTAATAGACTGTGCAATGAATATGCATTAATGTCCCCACAGGCTAATGTTGTTTCTATAGTGAAACCATTTGTTTCTATAGTGAAAACAAATACTGTAGTGTGACGTTGATATGCTGCTATTGATGGAATTTGGTTATGCTTTTGTGGAAAAACCCTCTGTTCTTACAGAAACGAGCAAAATAAAAAGATGTTCCTTGATGTTAACATTACAATTGCTCATTAATTTGTGGACTCCACATGGTAAAAAATTCAAGAAAAATGTTTCAGATGTCTTCATAATAACCAAGCTGGCATTAACTTCTTACTGAATGTATTTGCACAGCATCATTATATGCATTCATTCTTTCCCTTTTTTGATACTGAAGCTAAGAAACAATAACTAATGTGAGCATTACAAGAAGGTTGGTGTTACTTTGTAAGTGGTGGTAGTAATTTCCTGTCCCTGTGAAGAAGAGTCATAGATTGCATGCCCAAACCTACTGATATTTTTGTGTCACAGTCAAGGTCGATGATAAATGTATCAGAATCATGAACACTGATGGTGAAGTCATGATGATGAACTGTTTCTGTCAATGTTTAAAGAACTGATTAGGTCTCTTCTAGAAAGTCTTAGTGATACAGAATCAAAATGTAGGCTTGATTCCTGTGCCCAGGAAACGAGAGGACATCTGGACATTCTGGTAACAAGGCATATGGAGATAAAAGCAAAAAAGACAAACACAGCAGCAGAGATGTTAGTGGAAGGTGCGGGCACAGGGGCTTAAAATGGCAGGGCGCTGAAAAAAGGTTTCTGTAAGATCAGAGCTTCTGGTGATTGGAATGGATGCATGAATGTAATTTGTCAGTTCTGGACTACTGCCAGCTAAACTTGGAGAAAAGGCAAAATCCAAATCTTAGTGCTCTTTAAAGAGCAAAAAATATGTTAGACTGTTAAATGCTTTTAAAATGTGAAGTGCTTATTACCAATAAGAGCTGTGGATGTTTTAAAAATAACATGTCTTTGGGCAGTTGATTCAGAAAGTTGGTTTGAAGTGGGAGATCTTTTTGTATGATGTGTGGCTCATGCTGTGATTTGAACAGCATTGGTATTTGCTGTTGATTCAAACTAGTTTGTGATAATATATACATATGCAGGTGAAAGGTCTCAAGAAAAATATTGAACAGTAGTGTGTATTTGTAAATTACTTTTTGAATTTTCTAGGTCTTGTAGAAATATTAGCCAGCTGAACAACTTCAAGTTATGTGCAATTGGGCTATTAGGCATTTCTGGATGCAACCTAGAACGAGCTGAAGAAAAAGCTGAAAACAGATATCCTCAGTATACCCATGTTATAGGTGGAATTTTCCTTTGGTTGAGCACCTCAAATCCCTGCAAATATTTTATTCTGAGGCAAAACAGAAAGTCAGATATGCCCAAACTGCCTGCCAGGCAGGCTGCCTGTTAGTAGAGTCCAAAACTAAGCAAGCTTCCATTAAAACCTGTCTGGTCTCCTTCTCCAGTTCTGCTGAAATGAACACATTCCCAGACTACTTTCTAATTCTAACATATTGGTATTTTCAATAGAAAAATTGTTCCTTTACCAAAATTTCCAACCAACTTTAATTTATGTATGGTCACATATGTATAAGCACAAGACATTTTGACAAAACATCAAGCCTCAGGAGCCTGGAAATAGATCTATGAGAGAACTGAAGGACATCAAACCTTGCCTACAAAGGCACATGGACAACCACCTCTCTATGAATTAGTCAGAAACTCCTTTGGACAACAAAAATATGCAAGCACCAGGAATGAGGTTTTATTCAGACTAGCAGGAATGTTTTACAGATGCATATTCAACATAAGACAGTATAATCCCATTTAGAAGACAGTGAAGTGCTTCATGCACTCAGGAATGAGAATATTTTGCACTTTTATATCATGAAATAATGGAAATGCTTTCCTTAATTTTCCTGCCACAAAATAACCACTTAAAATAAGAAGCAGCCCATGCCTCTGGAGCCCTTCAAAGAACTTTCTGTTGATTAAACTCATTTATTCTCCCTAACAACAGGCTGTCTTAAAGGTATTGATCTCTGTCGGACAGCTCTGTAGTCTATCATCAAGAAAAAACCTGAAGCTCCAATGGGTGTAGTTGCACACGGATTTAGCCTCAATCCAAGCATCTCTCTTTCTTGTAATTTAACTCCAGCTGAAGCAACTGGATTTCTTCTGACCTAGTGTGTTAGTAGAGCAGAACATTTTGGCTTCACATGTCGCTGGAGCAAACAGTAGATAGGATAAAAAAAAATATGTAAGAAATTTTTAAAAAATATTTTTTGGATATAATTTGAACTGGAGACATATAAGCCATTTGCGATGAAGGGCTTTCATATAGTGAAGTCGGTCATAGCAGCTTAGTTTTGATGAAGGAGCACAGCAGAGGAAAAACATGTCTGGTTGTGTTAAAAACATCAGTGACCCATGATCAAGGCATCTAAATACTACAGATGTAGTCTTTAGGTTTCGGTAGCTTTTCTATAATTATTTTTGTTGATTTTCTTCTACTATAGCGCTTGCATTTTTCTAAAAATGTTTTCTTCTCTAAACACAACTTTGCAGAGTCAATTAAGTTTGGCAAGCCCAAAAGGCCACAAAGCTACTATTTTGTATTTGGTTGCCAAGGAGTATATCTCTGTCTACCAGTTTATAAGTTTGTCCCCTCCTCACCCATCCCTTTTTTGTTGTTCAGGAGATAACGTTCCCACAAGCATCTCATATATCAACACTTCAAGTACGCTTATCTGCAGTAGATAAACACAAAAAACATGTGCACAGATAGTCTTTGCTAGAAATGGCATTATTTGATGCAAAACTTAAAAGGAGGAATGATTATTACTTCTCCTCTGAGAGCTTTCATTAGGCTTGTCTTCCATGGAAAATGAGATTGTTATAGCACGACCTTGAAAGAGTTCACCCTTGATAAAGTACTTGACATCATTTTGCTCTCACTGTTGTAGTTAACTTACTAGTTCCAAGTGTTTGTAGGCTTCAGTAGAGCATGCTTATAGCCAATTAGTTTATTAAACATAATTTGTCCCTAACAACAGAAACGTGTTTACAGTTGCGCTATCTACTCTCCAAAATGAAGCAATGTTTGGGAAAATTGGGACACAGAGAATCAATCATTTGTAATCTTTAACCCTACTTGATCAACTGTCCAATGCTCCAGTACTGCTTATTTACATTTGTTAATGCATGAAACAGGTTTAAGAATGATAGTTTAAAAATATTGATGAAAAAGCAGTTGTATTTTGTTGTATGCATGAGGCTTAAGGAATTTAGGAGAAATCAAGAAACACTGAAATTTAGTGTACATTAGCAAGACTTCTCTTGGAAAAACATAGCACTTCCATCTTCTGTTGGTGTGAGCTCTGTTAAGTGAGAATCCAAAACCAAATGAGAAATTCTCAGATTATCCTCTTTCCTCTGATAAGTAAAAACCTTTTTTTTTTCTTTTTCCTGTTCAAAGAGAGAGCAAGGAAAAGTCTGCAAATAGGTGATTGAGGGTAAGTTATTGTCTTCAGAAAAGTAAAAACTTGAAGGAAAAGCAAGTCAGGTGTTTCGAGAGGAAATACTTCTCTATTTTTAGCAACTATATGGTAGAAAAAGAAGACAGTATTTGCTGAAGTAATAGCTCAGACTATGGCTTGACATCCTTGGGAATCACAGAAAGACTCAAAGAGGACTACAAAATACTGGAAAGCAGCTCCTTGGTTATTTTAAGATAGGAAAGAGCAGACCAGCTCTACTAGTTTGGAATTATTTATGCTTTCTCCTTATTAGCTCCTTCCCTTTAGGAACTTGAACAACCACCACCAAGTGAGTAACTACCTGCAAGTAGTGAGTAACTACTTGCAAGCAGTTAAACAATCACAAGCTGTTTTCAACCCCTTGCAGCACAGAGAACTGCCCATTGCAGGAGAGAGTATGGGTAGCAGGCAACCAGAGAAAGCCAAACTGGCAGCTGTTGGGGAAAGAGAAATTGCCACATGACAAGCTTTAAGTACTTTCATCCCAAGCCAACAATATTGAACTCACACCCATCCACTTATCCTTCCTATAAGTATCCCAGAAATCTAATCAGAAATATTTAGGGAGAACCCAGGTCCTGGTAGTCACTTGTTGACAAGTTCATTCTGGTAGACTTTGCCATTGCATTTTGAGGAGCAGTTTGTTTCTCAAACCAAAACATGAAGTGAGACTTAAAGACAAACCAGTGGTATTAGCGGTGAGTCTTGCTAAAGGTTTGTATGTGGTACCACATATTCAACTACTGTCCTGCTCTTTATAGGGGATTTGGCGCTCAATCAAGATTTTTTTCTCCAGTATGTTTGAAAAGGTCATTGGTTAGAGCTATGTTTAGCATCCCAGAGGCTGTTAGGAGCAATCCACAGGGAGGTTTCCTGATTGTCTAAGAGGCAACAGAGTTGTAGCTTGTTGAATTCTGCAGATCAGTTGGCATTTAATTAAGCCATTTATCTTTATAGTTAGACTTTTCAAAACTGACCTGCATTCTGGTGCATAGCTCAGTGACAGAGATAGTAACCTTAAAATATGAAGGCAGTATGTGCTGACTGCTGGTTTAAAGAAATCAGAGGGAGAATTAAATGCTGATCCACTATATTAGAGAAAAAGGTGCAAAAGGATTATTTGTTTCTGTGGGAGTGGATTTACTTGGGGAGCAGGGAGGACTTGACCTTTGTTTCCGCTACTTGTCTCCAGCACTTTTGTCATAACACAGATACCATTTGCTCACCCATCTCAACCCCATGGCTTCTTTCCAATGGACTGTGATGTGCACTGAGAGTATAAACAACTCCAACGCTATGGCAGGGGTGTTGCCAGCAATGGCTAAAACCTGTCTCTGCTGTGTAAACCATGGGTCCTGAATGGCACCTCGATGGTCTCAGTTTCAGCTCTTTCTGCTTCCCCCTCTAGAAAACACATAGCCAGTGGGAGGGGAGAGCAGTCCCAGCTTCTTCATGCTGAGGTTGTGCCCACCCAGGAACCTGTTTTAAGTGAAAGGGAAATGATACACTGTAAGATCGCTGCCTGGAACAGCACCATTTTGGGGTTTGTATATGGTTTTATACCTACCTTAAAATGCTCCTGTTACTTTTGCCATCTTCAGTCTATCTGACTCTGGCTGATAATACCAGAAACTGTCCCTTATCTGTTTCAAGTTCAATGTCTAAACACTTCAAGTAAAGAATGGGAAGATCCACTTCATGTTGGTTGTGAGGAGTAGTAATTAGGTACTTGCCATTTCCTCTCACTTCAGCAGGCTTTTCTATCCTCGTGGAGATGACAGGCTGCAGCAGCTCATGGACTGTACAGCAAGATTATTAGAGCATCTCAGGTCTAGGTCCTCTGTTTGGGATTACTTGGAAAAAAGGAAGAACAGATGTGTTGGAAATGTAAAGCGTCTCCAGTGGGGGAGGTTTCCAGCAATTCGGGCTGTCATGATCAAAAACGAGCTGTTAGTATTGGGAAGGCCTTGGTTTGAGGCACCTCTTGCACTCAGAGGAACCTGTCTTCTGGGATTCAAAACTGCATTGTGTAAGACTGTCACAGAGCTTGGAGGAAGCTGACAGAAAATTATCATGTTAAGTGCATACCTGAGCAGTAGAACTGAGAGTCTTGATTTATTCCCTACTTTCAGCTGAACGGTAGTACTGGAAAGGCAGAGCTTTTTACTGAGATTATAGATGCTAGAAAAAAAAAATTGCTTCTGTATTCTGGATCTTCAATATAATAACTAATGCTGCTTATGCTCGTTGAACATTTTTTTTTCATGTTATTCATATAATGAATGAAATGTAGAAAGTCTTGAACGGTGTTTCCCAGTGACACTTGGAATGTAACGGACAGTAAAATATAGTTTTTGTCAACACAAAGTGGTTTGTTCCACCTACAAAGGACTATGGAACACAGCTGCAAAAATGGCACTGTTGCTGAAACTTTTAATTTCCATACAATTAGGAATTTTTTTTGTACGGTTCTGTGGGATAGCACAGAGAACATAGACTACAAGAGATGTGCTGGTCAGGTGGCGGTAGGGAAGACACAGAGCAGGATGCAGCTGCAGGCAGATAGCAGCAGAAGATGTGGAAGGGGATGCTAGGTGCAAAGAGAAACTTGAGAGCAGAAATGCTGCTATTGGACTGCAGGTTTCCTGATATTCTCCCTGAGGACATGTTGTTCCAGGACACGACAGCATACACGCACTCACTTTAAACCAGTTAGACCAGATACTGCTACCACAGCAGACCAGAACACACCTAGCGTTTTAGGCAGCTAACCTGTGCTGAAATAGTCTGCCAACAGCCGTTCCCAGGCTAACCAGTTAAAAGCTAGCTCAGGTTCACCTGTTTCAGCTCCAGTAACATTTGTCTAGACATGCCCATGTCAGTGTACCAAAGGGCTGACCAGAGAAAACAGAGTATGTTGATGCACTGAGAGCCCTGAGAGCAACCCTCTTCCTATCAGAGTGTGTCCCTACACTTTGCAAAGGTCTGATTTTGGGGGGGGACTAGTAAAAAGCCCTTGTTTTAGCTTCATGCACGTTGTCCACCGTTTCCCAGGAATGTTAATCTGATCCAGAGCTCTGCCAGTTGATGAGGTACTGAAGCTTTCCACAAAGTAGTCAAGTCCCATGGGTTTGGCCCAATTGGCCAATGGCTGGCGACAGATGCTCTTCCCCCCACCTCTCGCACACTGAGAGGAGGAGGAGAGATAGAGATTTACAAGTTTAGGAGAAACTAAGCTACTTTAATGAAAAGATATCAAAATATGTTAGTATTGGCAATAGTGAATTTAATAGTTTATCCTATAATCTTAATTTTTAGGACTAATGACCATTTATGGTTATAATGGCAATTAAAGTGAGCTGCAGGTATTACCTGCAAAGCAGGTTCTTGTTGTCTCCTGTTTGGCATCTAAAATGGTGTCCAGAATTCGCGGTCTAAAAGTCAGGCATTTTAGCTGCAAAAACTGTGGAAGGAAATGAGATGAGAAAATATATCATGAACAGAAGAGAATCTTTATCATCAAAACAAGACAACAGAATCACAAGAAAATAAATGAGCAAAACCCAGTACACCGCTTGAGGCACTCAGAGATTTTATTTTGCCACATTAGCTTCCCCCCTCATCATAGCCCTTTGCCAGAGTTTGTGGAATTACTCTCCCTTCATGTAGAGGAAAATATAGCACTCCAGCCCTTTGACCAAGCGTATATTACAGGCATCAACTAACAGTTCCGAATGGAAATTCTTGTATATAGGAAGACCATCTTAAACAGGTTTCAAAGATTAAAACTGGCATATCTCTTCTTTTCCTTTTTGCCTTTTTTCTCATCATAATGAACAAACTGAGATCTGAGCAGTCTCCAGCTGCTTTCTTCAGTCTGAGCACCACTCTTAATTTCTTAAGAATCTTAAAGCAGGCTTGATTTCAAACATATTTGTTTGTCTCATACTCCCCAAAATATTCTCATTTTGAATGATAGTCACATGCTAGTAGTCATTCAGTACTGGCAAAACTGGGTCATATCATGGGATTTGTGCTTTCTCTCACTAATACATCAGGAAGCAAAATGATCTTTAGCAGTCTGGGTGATCTGCTGGTAATATGTCCCCTAATTCTGCTCAAGAGGTACATGTGCTGCAGTCACTAAGTTAGGTTTTGCGTGTGAAGGGAAATACATTCCTGCTGTGGGCTACAACCTATTTTAGAAATGCCTGAACCCAGTGGTAGCTAAAGCAGCAGTATTTTTATAAACATTTTCATGAGATTACTATGTAATTTTGATAACCTTTTTATTTGTAGAACTTTTCTCTCCTGTGTGTGCATATTGATTTCTATTTATTCTTTTTTTATTAGAAAGGGTTGCATATACTCCTCAGATGTTTTTTTAAAAATACTAAATCATTAGGTACCAGTACAGTTAATAGAGTCAACAGTTGAAACAGCTGTTCAGCAAGGAAAACCTTAGACTAACCTACACCATGGTAAAATCACAGCTGTGAGAAATGATTTGTATGCTCTGGTATCTAATAATACAGATCCTACCAGGCAACCTAGGGAGAGGCTCCTCATTAATCCAAGAGATATTTTGGAACTGGGAGGACATGATCAGCCTCAAGTCTTGCCTTGACTTTTGTAGCATTTTTTTGTTACTCACTTAGGAAAACTCGATTCATAGAATCATAGAATGGTTTAGGTTGGAAGGGACCTTAAAGATCATCTAGTTCCAACCCCCCTGGTGTGGGCAGGGACACCTCCCACTAGACCAGGTTGCTCAAAGCCCCATCCAGCCTGGCCTTGAACACTTCCAGGGATGGGGCATCCACAGTTTCCCCGTGCAACCTGTTCCACTGTCTCACCACCCTCACAGTAAAGAATTTCTTCCTAATATCTAATGTAAGTCAATGGTCTTTCACTTTAAAACCATTACGCTTTGTCCTATCACTCCACTCCCTGATAAAGAGTCCCTCCACATCCCCTTTACACCTTTGGGGTAATAAATAGCAGCTGCAGCCTAAAACAGCAGGTGGGCATTCCATAAACACAGTTTCATATCTCACTGAAAGGCTTCAGTATAGGACAGTGGATTTAAAAACAATTCTACAAAAGTGCCCATTTCAGTGCAATTTGAAAGCTTCACATAGAAGTGGTAACATAATGTTACAGCGCTGTGGCAGTGTGTCCCCGTGTCCTTTCCCCCCCCCTGCTTAAGCCATAACCACCAGTGGGGGTTGTGATGGCTGCTGGACTTTGGAGGATGGATGCCAGCATGGTAGCTAAAGGCTATTTGGTACAGGGACCCAGATCTCTTGCTGGTATGCAAATATAGGTCAATCATCTCACTTTATAAGTAGTGGAGAGCCCAGGACCTGTTCAGCTCTCCTGCATGGCAGCGGGCTCCACACCAGGATCTCCCCTTGAGTAGGAGCACCTCTCAAGGTTACTCCTCGAGGCTGAGAGATTGCTTGCCACAACAGATCCTCAGTAAGTGACTAATAGCATGCTAAACTCTGAAGCTTCACTAAGATTATATCTTAGATTGATTGTGCATATATAATCCTTTAGACATAAACCATTGACTAAGTCTGGGACTAGGATTGGATCCAGCCATACCTAGACTCCTCTCTGAGAAGGAGTTCTTTCTGAACCTCGACTCAGTGGAAGGGTCTCCCTGACAGTTTTGTCTGACCCTGTCCTCTATGCAGTAAATAAATGAGTGTATCTTGCCATCGAATCTTGTTAAACCACTGTCACATCTACCATTGAACTTTATTAACTCACTGTTTTATATCAGTAAAGTATATTGCTGCTTCTCTCTTATGACTGAAGAGCATGACTCCATCTGCGACAAGTGCAGAAAGGAGATTAGTAAGATCAGTTAGTCATCCCCTGCCTGGCCAGGGAAGGTTGGATGCTGGCAGTTCCCCAAGGACTGGAGACTGGGAGTGTGGGGGGCTCCCAACCGCCAGCTGGGCAGGACCTTGCAGCCAGACCCCATCACACCACATGAGCTAGGGATCAGGGAAAGACAGGGGGCAGCCAGGGCAGTGCCTAGATGCATTAGGCATCTCCCTGGGGACTGGGACGGACTGAGGTCAGGCCCTGACAAGGCCCTGACAATTGTCTGGGTAATTATAAGCAGTTTTAATGTCTATTAACGCTTTTATTCTCCCCATATAAATTGCCTATCTGGAAAATAAATACAAGCTTCCCATAGGATAAAAGCAAAAAATCATTAAGATTGTTTTAGGATTTAGGACACTGGCTGATTTTGTCTTTCAGCCAAGGTGGGCTACATAAGAAGAGAACTTTGACATAAGAAAAGAACTTTGTTTTTATAAAACACAGCTTTCTCTGGAAGCGAACTACGTGCAAGAATGCTGCCGCTGCAGTTTGCTGCTGAGCTGTGCAACAAACTGATACCTGCTCTCCCCTCCTACAGCACGTGTCCCTAATTCCATACAAATTATTGTATAGTGTTCTTTTCTAAACCTGTTGTCTCTGTGCTACAGCTTTGCTGTGGTTAGAGATTACTAGAATAACATCTTTACTACCAGTTCATGGCATTCTGGTTGACTAGATGAACTGCTTTTGAAATGAGCTTTCTTTCTTTTGGTGTTTTTTCTTTTGTTGCTGTTCTTGCTATGGGTAATTGTAGGTTTCTTTACTCACTGATTAGTCTGTGGTTATCTTTGACTTTGTCCTCGTGCAACTTAGTCTGTGCCCACCTCATGTGAGCTGCCCTCATGCTTATGGTTCATTCGCTTTTATCAATGCTTAGCGTGGCTTTTTATCACTTGGACCAAGAAAACACTCATTTCCCCATCATGATGTTAGTTGCTAAAGTCTCCTGGTGCTTTCTGGCATTCAGGTTGAATATCAGGCTTTCTGACATTACCTAGCTGTTTCTGTGCCAGGCTTGTTATTCTTCCAGGTTCCAATAAACAGGCTGTAATAATTTCTCATTTTTTGGAATCAGGGTCAAGAATCTCAAGGCCATTCGTCCCTACTTTGACCTGTCTCAGAATAGCACAGTATGGTACTCTAGTACTGCTTAGAGCTGATACTGTCCTTGCCTGCCTTGCTCTGGATGCCAGTCTCAGGTGTGTCTTCATCAATAGCTTTAACTTTCATGTGCTGTGTGGGTATCATTGTGTTGTGTCACGCGGAAGTGACAAACATGGTCACTAGATGTGGGCACTTCAGTGCTTGAAGTTGTTAATAGTGTAGTGTAGAAAGAGAAAAACTTTCTGCTTGATATTACCAGGAGGGTTCCAATTTGGATTTGGCAAAGGAGATTATTGCAACTGGAATATATCCAGGTGCTCTGAAGCAAACCCTTCCCCTCTTACAAAAAGCAAGTCTTAAACCTTTTATGACCAAAAGTGATCAGCAGTAATTCTTCATTTCAAATAAATGCATTTTATATGAGGACATGACATATCCGTAGAATATCCAGCCTATCCTATGCTAGTAAAATGGTGCCTTTGTTATTCACTGGGAAGGAGTGACACTCACTGGCCAGAATACATAGTGCCATAAATTAACTGCATTTAAGGGGTCCTATGAATGGTTTTAATGTGTGTATTGGAAATGGACAACGGGGGAGAGGGGGAGAGACAGGGAGAGAGTCTCAACAAATAAACACAGGAGGGGAGCAACAATTACCTGGAAATTACAAAACTTGCAGTCTGTATTAGCAGCCTTTGGATAGTTCTAGTTCCCTTAGTAAATAAATGGCACCAATTGTTCCTCCCTCATACATCCTTATGCACATACACATTTGCACTGTGTATCACCTTTTTCTTGCTTTATCCCTTTTTTTTGAGGCTTACAAATCTGGTTACTTTTTCTGAGGCCTAATAGGAGATGTGGCTGAAGATATAGTGATGATACCTGCAGGGTACATAAGAATATCCAATTCTTCTCTTTGCATAACTTAGAATGGAAAGGAAGAAAAGGTGTAAAGTGCACTGTCATCCTCAGTAACTTGATAGACAATACATAGAATGTGAATTACCCCTGGCTTTTTATTTATTGCTAGTGATGACAGTAAAAGAAGGCAAAGGGATTTTGAAAGGAAGTAACTGAAACGGCAGGGATCTGGAAGAAAGTAAAGGGCCGTACTCAGAGGAAGCTTTCCATATCTTTATATATGCATTTTGCCTAGAAATAAGATCTGTAACAATGGTAGGAGTGGAACAGCAGTCTCATAAGGAGGATGAGAACAAACAGACTGGCTAGTTCCAAGAAGTGTTTGGTAACTGTATGCTTGAATGGTTTACGTGGTTATCTGTGGTTATTTCAGGGACGAGCCATGTTCCTGTGTTCCCGTAACTATTGACTAGACGATGGTCTGTGCTTTAAGAGATCCAAGTTCTTTAGGCTTTTGACACTGTCCTTATGGACAAGTCTGTTCACCTCTTTGTGTCTTTCTCCATTTATCCATCACTGGGATTGCTAATTGGAAGTAAAAGCTGTCAGGATGAAGAAACAGCCTGGTGGAGCACAGCATCTGATAGAGTGGGGTACTCAGTGCCAGTGAACGCTTCTGTGTGCTAAAGTACTCCTATCATATTAAATGTAATAAGAAAAGGAGAATCTTATAACCCTGTGTACCTTAATTTTATCTCTGTATTTTCTTTACATGTAAAGCAGTTCTACTGTGTTTAGGAAAGCCTAAAGATTTGCATATTCCCATGCCTACACTCTTTTACTATTGGACGCTGGCAATACACTTGTGCTGTGAACTCCTTATCAGCTCGCTCTTTTCCATTTGACAAAGGCTGGCGTGTGTTTCAGAGTCTCTTGTTCTCAACGCTTTGCTCTGGTTTTCTTTTTTTAGAGTATCACCCTCCAGCAATAATCCCTACAGGAAGAAAGTGGGACTTTTGCCCCCTCTGCTGGCTGGCTTATCTTTGATCAGCATAGTGGCTCATTAAAGCAATGATCTCTCTACCCCCTATAACACTTTCATTTTCAAAGAGATAAACATTTGGGGCTGGAAATAAAACTGCTGAATAATATGCTCACAACATATGTATGTTGAAGCGAAAGAACTAGCAGGATGGGGCGATGGTCATGAGACGGTGGCTAAGATCTGTCCTGTGCTAAAAGCACTGATAGCCCTTACTAAGATGTGTTATCTAGATCTCTTTTCCCTTTCACTTTTTTTTTTTTCTAAAGACATTTCAGCCCCAGGTATTTGCCAGTAATGAAGAACTAGAAATCATTAAGATGCCCACCACAAACACATTTTTCTTTGTTAATACCATAAAAAATGGTGAAACAGCTTCCTGAATATGAGACTCAGAGAAATCAGATTTTAATTTTCAGTAAGCATGATAAACATGTTGCCTATTTGGCTCCTTCTCTCCTTTACTCCTGTCAGCACAGGTTTGGCTTGGTCTCTTACACGGTGCTGCTGAATCTTATGCCTTTACCAGCTGGCTCTCAGCTAAGATGTATCCAATGTGCAAGGGCTGCTTTCCCTGGGACTCTTCCTGTGGACCATTTTCCTTGCCAGAGAGAAAGGCTGCACCTGCATCATGGGAAGTGCAGGCCATGTGTTCCAGGCATGGCCCCTTCCTGGGGACCTCTGCCAGAGTAGATCCCTGGTGTCCCTGCCTGTAGGCACTGAGGAGCCCAAACTAGATCCCAGCCCTCCCAGCACAGCCCCCATTAGTGCTGAGCAGAGGAGAGGGCTCACTTCCCTCAACCTGCTGGCCATGCTCGAATGCCTTGGGAAATATTGAAACATTAAATATGAATGTGCTGATTTAGCTGCTTGATACTGTTGAACCAAAGACTCATTCATATTCTTCAGTTTGCAAAAGTGTATAGTTTTGCTTCATGTAATGACTGATTCTCCAATTTTATTAAAAAGGGTCATATGCTGGATTTGGACTCTATGTTGGTTTCAGGAAACAACTACATAAAAAAGATGCAGATTTTATGTTTTTCTTTCTTTTTTTAACTAACCCTTTTGATAAGAGAACTTGTTTGCTTCACTTTCTCTCGCATCATGCTTTCCCTTTGACTTTAGATATTAAAGCTCTTATTCTGCTAATTCTCAGCTCCCTTTTTCTTCTGAGTTTACAAAGTGTACTGTGTTAATTGTGTGGCTTTCTTAATGTGTTCTGCTGTGAATCTAGAGAAGAGTAAGTGAAAAATCCTGGTATTTGTAGAGATGAAGGAGGGAGTTTCAACACCATACAGGAGAGTGCAGCACTGAAAATTCTGGGTTAATGAGAGCTGACTTAGTGTACCTATACATGGAAGTGTTAGATACCATATGCAGGGAATAGTTTGGGACTAAAAAGTAGTGTAGTCCAATTAACAGAGCATTGCACCAGATCAAATCATAAAATATTCCCTAAAAGCTAATAGTTAGTTCAGATATTGAGCTGTGTTAACACAATTATGTTTCATTTATGCTATATGAAAAGCCTGAACATGGATGGTTCCACTATAGTGCTGGTGTAGTTGGTTTTGTCTTGAAAGTTTCTTCAGTAATCTCCACTATGGGAAAGTCCAGTGACTTCCACCAGCATAGCTTTACCATATTATTTCAAATTTGCATTGTGCCTCTCTGACTGGCGTTCAAATAAATAAATCCTAGACTGCAATTAATATTCCTCCAGCTTCACAGTTACAAACACTTGATAATAGCACACGTTTGCTACTATTTTAGAAACTCTGTATTTGTATCCCGTATCTCTTCTATCTTTTCATTTGAATTACAATTACACTCATACATGAATTATAACTACATTACAAATAAGCCTTTTAGAGCCTCTCAAAGTACACAAGAAATTTTTCAAAAACTTATTTGTGTACTTCTATATTAATCAGGTTATACCATTTAAGTGCAAGAATGCACAACAGCAGATATCAAATGGAGCAGTTACCTAACCAGCTATCAGATACTGTTCACCTGCCTTCAGCTCAAAAGGAACTAGAAATGGGTGCTGGATCAGGATAGGTAAATACTGAATAAATGCAAATTTGATTCAGAGACAGTTGTACGTGTCAAGATCTAACTACTACTTAAGAAATTTGGTTATTAATGGTGGCCCAAATCTTCTCAGATCTCTACTTGTGCGTAATAGTGACAGAGCTCTTCCAGAGCCATACGAATGGAAGCAGGATTTTTTTTATATCCTCAAATCCCATTTTAGGCTTGAACAAAGTCGGCTGTTGTCTGTGTGGCAGCTGAGAAACAACTGTCTCTCTTTGTCTGTCTTAGCATGTGCATGCAGTTGACTTGCAGCATGTGAAAGACCAGACCAAGCATGCCAGTTATGTGAATGAGAATTGTTTTCAGTGTTGATTATCCTCTGTTCAGTGTTCCCGGGAATCCTGAGGCAGCCTAAAAATCTGAAGCATTCCTACAAGAGAAAAAGGAAAGCTGAAGGGCCCTTGTGTGCCTGTAGATATCCTCATTCTCCTGTTTCCCCTAGTTCTAGTCATGGTTTGAATGTGCTGCATAAAGAATATTGGCTCAGTCTGCCATCCATCTGAGGCAAACTTGTTCTGGGTCTTTCCGTATCCAAGTAGTTCTTTGCAAGTGCTAAACTTGCATCTATGTTGTAGGTAGCTTTGTCTCCAGTCTTGCACCATTCCCTGTCTGTTGGACAGACCTTGAACCTATGTTACAGTCATGTCCCTTGCTGTTCTTGCCTGGGCTTCTGCAATGGACGCTGGGCCTGCCTCCCTGTTGTCCCTAAATGAGGGTTCTTCACCCGGTGTGCAAGAGCCAACCAATACACTGAGTTGAGATATTTGGTTTTATTTCAGTTCTGCGGAATTGGGTGCCAGGCATTTAACAACAGCTAGTACACCTCACATTTCAAACTGCCCAATATTTATAATGATAAAATACAGCTGATGATTGGTCGATAATGATTCATTCACCACTCCTAACTATACGTATGCATCTAAGCTCACGTTTAAAACATTTTGGGAGGTTACCTGATTAGCATGCTCATTATTCACAAAGGGGTGTGTATTTAAGCATTACAATTACCCAAGGTTAGTCTGGGATACAGTCTTGGCTCGAATTTGGTCCAGAAGTTATATTTTGCTGTCTTAGGTCTAAGTCAGCAACTGCAAAAGAACATGTAAGTCACATTGTTTCATTTCACATCCTGTTCAAGCTCAGGTACATTCCTTGATGCCTCAGCCATGTCCCACATGAAACTTCTTGATAAACTTTTAACTTTGTTTTATAGATGTCACCCCTACCTCCCCTTGTACGACAAATCACTGAAAGGCTGATGGAGCTGATTGCTCTCGCCACCTCGGCCCCCCTTAGGTATTGCAAATCTGCCTGCTGGTAAGCTGGGGGATGGCGTTGCCTGTGCCGTTGTCACCCTTGGTGCCTGACTTCAATGGAATAGCCTCACTCTCACTGCTGCCTGTGTGTATATACACACATACAAATACATGTACTCTTTACTCTGTGTGTGTGTATATATATATATATACACACATACATATATATATATATAAAGTGCATGTGTGAGTAAATAAGTAACATATTATGCCTATTTGTATACTCCTTTATGTCCATATTTATACATGTATTTATTTTTCTGTATTCTATATTCCATATTATATATTCTGGTACTGGGTTTTGGTGCCCCGGCATTGGCAGTGGGGGCTGTGGGGGCGGCCCCTGTGAGGAGCGTCTGGGGCTGCCCTGTGCTGGATACAACGGGTTCCAACCGGCTCCAACTGACCCACCGCAGGGCACGGCCCAGCCCCTCCGCCACGGGTGGGTTGCCTCGGGGAAAACACATTTAGGGAAGGCCAAAACCACAGCATAGGCTGTGAGGGGAGAGGGGAAAAAAAAATATGAGAAACATCCCTGGGAACACGGAGGTGAGAGGAGCAGCAGGAGGGGGAGGAGGTGCTCCAGGCACCCGAGCAGAGGTTCCCCTGCAGCCCCTGGAGAGCCCAGGCTGGAGCAGGCTTATCCTGAAGGACCGCAGCCCGTGGAAGGGCCCATGATGGAACATCGGAACAGTGTGAGGACAAGGAAGGAGGGGCAGAGACAGTGTTATGGACTGACCACAATCCCACATTCCCCGTCCCTCTGTGTGGCTTGGGCTGTGTGTGAGGGAGGGAGGTAGAAGAGCTGGGAATCATAGAATTATAGAATGGTTTGGGTTGGAAGGGACCTTAAAGATCACCTAGTTCCACCCCCCCTGCCATGGACAGGGACACCTCCCACTAGACCAGGCTGCTCAAAGCCTCATCCAGCCTGGCCTTGAACAAAGGAGTATAGCCTGGGAAAGGAAGCTGGGGGGGAGATGATTTAGTTTTCTTTGTTTCTCCCTATCCAAATCTATTTTAACTGGCAATAATTTAAGTTAATTTTTCCCAAGTTGTATCTGTTTTGCCCATGACAGTAATTGGCAAGTGGTATCCCTGTCTTTATCTTGACCCATGAACCTTTTCACCTTATTTTCTCCCCTTGTCCTGATGAGGAGGGGGAGAGAGAGAGCGGGCGTCTGGCAGCCGGACAGGGTCAACCCACCACAATTCTATAGTCTATATAGTCTTTATATTATGTATATCTATTTCTATATATATAAACATATGTATATACAAAAATGTGCGTGTGTATATATTGATATGAGCACTTCCTGGTCCAAATGAAATGAGCAGCCCAGTCAGAGGGTGGTCTGAGATCATGTGGGTATGACAGTTTCAAAAAAATGGCAGCCATCCAATCACAGAGAAGTATGAAAACATGTGGGGCATGACATAAAAAAACATGGGTCTTCGCATATATCATGGGCAGGAGCATCCCTCTCTGATGCCTTTCTCATGTAGACAGGCAGCGGGTCCTATCAGGCAGTCACAGAGCAGCCTGTGAACAAGTGGTGTGTGATGTTTTGTTACAAAATGGCAACTCCTGGGGGCAGAAAGAGGTGAAGGGAACAGACGAGGCGACTGGAAGATGTACAGGACTTTGGGGCAAGTGGGACACATGGTGGACAGTAGGGGCAGGGCTTCCACCACCATTAATGTGGTGGCACCTGTCCCCGCTCATGCTGGGTAAGGGTTGTCCTCATGCTGCTTTTGCCCTGTGTCAAGGTCCCTCTGGTCTGTCACCTCTGTGCTGTACCCTGGGGTCCCATCTGTGTGCACTGTCCCAGATGTAGTCTGGCAAAAGGGAACCATCCCTGCCCTTCACATGCTGGCAGGGCTACAGGGGATGCAGCCCAAGATATGGGCAGTCTTCATCCAATGTGGGTTTAAGCCTGCCCCATACCATGTGCAGGACTTGACATTTGTTTATGTTGAGTTTTATGAGATTCCTGTTGGCTTGTTCTTTTGCCTGTCCTGGCACCTCTAAGCAGTGGCTCTGCCCTCAGGCTTATTGACTGAACCCCTGGGTTGGTGTCATGTGTGGACTTGATGAGATGCATTTCTTCTCCCCTTCTGGAACACTGATGAATATTTTGACCAGGGCAAGTCCCTGGTTAGACTCCTAAGGAATTCTTCTTGTCACTGGTCTCTAGGTTGAATGTGAATTTTTTCCCTTCCTGATAAGCTCTTCCTACTATATTTTTCATGTAAAAGTCACCAAAAGCACACTAAGCATAGTTAGCGTGTTTATATCTGTTTTCTGACATTGCAAAATTTTAATAGTAGAGCCACCGGGGCTGTTAGTCTGTCATTTGTTTCGAAGTTCTTGAGCTAGCCTTGTCAGTAGTGTTTATCTTCTTCAGAAGGGTTTCTCATTGGAAAAATGTCTCATTACATGCAGGATTGTTAAGGTTTTAATTGCTGGTTTGGGAGTTTAGGAGTTTAGATACAGCCTCTTGGCATGGAATCAGAGGAAATGACAGCTGGACTAGCTGGTACACAAGATGGAATGTTTCTGGATGTTAGTGGAAGAAATTTCAGTTTTCTTATTTTTTTCTTGTTTTCTGCATGACCTTAAGAGATGGTGAAAACTGTAGTGCAAACATATCAGAAGTCTGTCTTTCTGGTCTGTCTAACAGAGTTTCTCATACCTCATTTATTTTCACCAGTTGTTTAAATGTTTAACGTTGCCAATGGTGGAAAGACGGCTGGGGCATTGTACACTTTGAAGTAATGGGTATTCTGCCAGTATTTAAGCATTTAATCAACTAAGATTGATTCAATTGTACATTTTGTTTTCCAATTCTCATGACTTTTTAAAACTATTTTGCTTTTTAAAATTATTTTTGGGGGCAGGAGTTAATATTTTGAGACTTCTAAATTTTTTTCTTGGTCTGAATAGTCGTACTAGAAATACTGTGGTAGTAGCTGTTTCTTCTGCATTTATGTATGCTTTGAATTTATGGAATGCATTTAATGGAACATTTTTCAATGAAGTTATTGTTCCTCACTCCAGTCATATGTCTAATTCTACTTTAATTAATGTCTATCAAGTATGATACCTTTCTACTGCAGCACATAAGTTGTATAGCATGAAACATTCACTATGGCAAGCTATGGGAAATTATCATAGAATCATAGAATGGTTAGAGTGGGAAGGGACCTAAAAGATCATCTAGTTCCAACCCTCCTGCCATGGGCAGGGACACCTTCCACTAGACCAAGTTGCTCAAAGCCCCATCCAACCTGACCTTGAACACTTCCAGGGATGGGGCATCCACAACCTCCCTGGACAACCTGTTCCAGTGTCTCACCACCCTCACGGTAAAGAATTTCTTCCTAATATTTAATGTAAGTCAAGAGTCTTTCACTTTAAAACCATTACCCCTTGTCCTGTCACTACTCCCCCTGATAAAGAGTCCCTCCCCATCTTTCCTGTAGGCCCCCTTTAGGTACTGGAAGGCTGCTACAAGGTCTCCCCAGAGCCTTCTCTTCTCCAGGCTGAGCAACCCTGACCCCCTCAGCCTGTCCTCATAGGAGAGGTGCTCCAGCCCTCTGATCATCTTTGTGACCCTCCTTTGGACTTGCTGCAACAAGTCTATGTCCTTCTTATGTTGGGGGCACCAGAGCTGGACACAATACCCCAGGTGGGTCTCACCAGAGCAGAGTAAAGGCACAGAATCACCTCCCTCGACATACTGGCCACACTTGATGCAGCCCAGAATGCGGTTGGCTTTCTGGGCTGCAAGCGCACATTGCCAGCTCATGTTGAGCTTCTCATCCACCAACACCCCCAAGTCCTTCTCCTCAGGTCTGCTCTCAGTCCATTCTCCACCCAGCCTGTGTTTGTGCTTGGGATAGCCCCGACCCACATGCAGGACCTTGCACTTGGCCTCGTTGAACTTCATGAGGTTTGCACAGACCCACATCTCAAGCCTGTCAAAGTCCCTCTGGCTGGCATCCCTCCCCTCCAGCGTGTCAATTGCGCCACACAGCTTGGTGTCATTAGCAAACTTGCTGAGGATGCGCTCAATCCCACTGTCCATGTACTTGGTAATGTGAGTTTTAGCTATTGATGTAACTGTGTTCAGCTGTCCTGTCATTTTTATTCCATGTTTCTTAAAAGTTATTGAATGCAAAATGATGATATTCACTTGACTAGCAAGAATGAACTGGTTAAACACAAAGTACTTGTGATGAAAAAAGTTATGTGAATGAGAGAGCTAAAACTAGATCTAGATTTGCAGTTCAACTTGACAAGTCACTAAACACTGTTTTCATTTTACAGATTTCTCTTGGTGCTGATCTGTTTAATATTCAGTGTACTGTCTACTATAGAGCATTATTCTGAATTTGCCACTGGAACCCTTTTCTGGATGGTAAGTGACCATTTTTGGGAAAGACTCTAGTCAGTTTGACTAAATCTAAATTGCTTTAGGTGAACAAGGGAGATAACAGTTAAAAATCCTCATGCTACCAGGATATTTAAAATATTACCTGCTTTCATTAAAGGAAGTTCATAGTTTAATGAGGACGATTATTTTCTAGATCTGTAAACTATGAGGGTATCTGGTAGATTAACAGTTTCTATATACTTGCTTTTCATAAGCTATGAAACTGTAGCTCTTATAGTGGACAACTAGTGTTCATCAGTCTTACACAGTGTGGAACTGCATATCCTATAGGCAGGAATGTATTTTTAAAACATATCTCTTCTTAGTCGTATGGTAAAAAATTGGCCAAGAACCATGGTCTTCAGAAGTATCTGAATCTTGGGGTAAGTTATTTCCGTTGGCCTAGTTTGCTGGTATGTAGAACAGGAAGGAAGAGCTCCTATCGCATTTTTATGCCTCAGTGATTTGGCTTTGAAGTTGGTGCTTGTTAACTGTTGTGGCTGTTAGCAATCCACTAGGGTGTCCGGTTCTTCTTGAGCATACATGAAGTTTTGTACTTGGTATTTTGCAAAAGCATAAATACACTGTGAGGCTTATCAAATATCCTTTTCTTGCTATTAGAATCTTTAGTAATTTAAACAACAGGTGTTGTGATAGAGAAATCTGCTCACCTGGAGGTACACAGAGGTTGTGTATTGTTTTCACAGTAGCCAGGGACCAATTCTTTTATCACTGGACTGAGCGTTTAATTTACAGATGAAATGTACCTGAACTGTGCTACTAGTCCTGAGCTATTAAGTCTCTTAAAAATGTGAAATCACATCCAGCAGCCATCTGTAAACTCTTGCAACATACGTACAATATTTTTAAGTGTTAATTTGAAGTAGGTGTGAAATAGAAGTACAAATAATTTCCATGAGGACTCTTGACAATGTTCCTTCTCTGTTCTCCCCTCTCCCTCATCACCTTAAGAGGTGAAGAATGGTGATGAACCATTCTTGATAAAAATGGAATAAATCACTTTTAAACAGAGCTCACAATATCTGTAATTTTAGCCACTCAAATCTTCTGATCTCGATGTGTGATAATCTCAGTATTAGTGTAATTTCTTTTTGCTGAGTGGTGACTTCTAATGTGATGGATTTTGGTTTTCCATCTGGTTTGAAAATAAAAATCAGTTACTTATTTGTTTTCTTGTGGCTTAGACTACATTAGTATATGCAGCTTTTACCTGCAATTGACTAAGCCATCATTAGGATCCCTGAGTTATTTTGGGATTTTGATTAATGTTAATCCTGTAACAAATGTTGCTTGGCCTTTAAGCCATGTTCAGTGTCAAGCGAACTGCAGTATTCTGCCTGTGATATGTAGTCTTATACTCACTGAAGGATAACCACCATCCAGAACAATAATACTGGCAAGGATTCAATGCTTAGTTGATTGTTTTTGTGTAGATGATATGTACACATTCAGACACATATTATTGTTGGACAAAAAAAACCTAGATGAAGACAGATGTGTTGTTCACATAGTGCCCACATAGCACTGACATGTATTTTTAAGTGATGTTATCACCTAACAGATGAATCATGCATAATCAGTGGCAGTGCTGGAACAATTTCTTGGTCTTACCCCGCAGGGTACCTCTCCTGAATTTGTTTTCCTCCCTGCTGTTTCCTGAGCTTCCTTCCTAGAAATGGCCAGCACAGAGGTTAGCTGTTCTGCTGGCTACAATAAGTTCACTCGCCTAGAAAGCATTTGCCTTAAAACTGTGGGTCTTAGAGTTTCTTCTGAAATAAATTCACTTCAATTACAACACTTGAAAGACTGCTTTTAGGGCAAATTATGTCAGTTCTTTTTCATAGACTTGCGACATTTCTGTGTCATTGAAGTAGATATGGCACATTAGTAACAGATGTAACTGCAGATGTATCCTAAGCCACTGAAGTCTTCTGTTTTAAAGACTAAATTTTGTAATGTTCTTAATACATCTGGTTGGTGCAAGATAATTTCTTGTCAAGTGTGAAACCTGTCCTCATTCAGACAAGTTATGTGAATACAGCAAGGAGAGAATATCATATCAAGAAGGCCCGCCAAAGCAGCGTTTGTAGTTTGAATGGGAAAAGGGGCCTGAAGAAGCAGTTGCTGGAACTTAAAGTAAAAAAAGCCCCAAACCCTTATTTCCCCCCCTCCCCGCCAAGCATATGTTGTCAAGTCTCTGAAAATTCAAGTGAATTCTGGAGGAAAAAAACATCTTTGCCCCTGCATTTGAATGTTAAGGCCAATCTGTCATCTTTGAGACTACTGAAGACGTTGCACAGCCACAGCTTCTGATACAGGCTAATGGTAGGCCTCTCCAAATGCTGTAAATTGCTCTATTTGATGTCCTTGCTTGGGCTTAAAGAAAACTTTTGTTCTTTGCATTTATGAAGAAAAGACAACATGTAAATTTCCATTCGATCATCATTGTGGTAAAATCAGTTTACTTCTGTGGTAGTAGGACTGGTAAAATTGCTTGTCTTGAGCTTGCAAATCCTGTCATTTGAAGAAGGATTTTGTTCTCATACTACCAAACACTTTGTGTATTCACTGCCACTCTTGGAAGGGTTTTTGCCAGCTCTGTCTGAGATAATCCAATTTACTTTTTCCATGTACTTACATACATTGTATGATCTTTGGTAATTCCTGGTTGTGTTTTTTTTTTCTCCTCTGACTATTGAGCAAGCCAGCAAATGAGGGAAGTGATGGTGTCATTGGCACAATGAATCATGCTGATAAACACCAACAGAATAGATAGTGAAGAACATAATTCCTCCTGATTATTTTTTTTTTACTTGCAGAGATAAGCTTAGCATTTCAAATACTGTTTAAAATGGATCACAAGACTTCTAGGTAGAACAGCAATATACATGTTTTTTCACAATCCACAAAGCTTAAATGCACTTGCAGTTGTTTTTTATTCAGATTGCTACATGTAGTGTGGTATGATAAGGAATCTCTAGTTTCCTCTGCTTTCCTTGTTCCTGGACCTGTACTGTTGGGAGCTTTTTCACTTGTCTATCCATCAGTATTTAAGAACTGCTGCATGAGAAAGTTCTTATACAATGGCTGGGGAAGTTAAGGCAATACAACATTACCATCTGCCTTCTAAATTTGCACTGCCTGCCACTTTCTTCAGCTCCTGCAGATGCTGGAATTTTCCAAACAGGAAGGACAAATAGGATTTTCCAAAATAACTGTGGCCACTCTAGTTACAGATTGCATAATGGGAGTGAATAGCACCTCCAGTTGTCATAGCATGCAAATGCTGGATCTCACAGAATTCTGGAACCATATGCCTTGGTGGTTTCCTCTTTTCATATGGTCATAGAATAATTTGGGTTGGAAGGGACCTCAGGAGGTCTCTTCAATCTCCTGATCAAAGCAGGGTCAGTGATGAGATGAGATCAGACCAGGTTACTCAGGACATTATCCTGTCAGGTCTTGAAAAACTCCCAGGATGGAGACTGCATAGCCTTTCAGGGCAGCCTTTCCAATGTCAGACCAACCTTGTTTCAGCTTTGGTTTGTTTTCTTTCATCCTTCTGCCATGGTCTGTTTTCTTTCATCTTCCTGCCATGCACTGCTGTTAAGAACCTGGCTCCATCTTCTCAGTAACTTCCTTTTACGTATTGATAGGCAGCTCAGAGGTCCCCCATGCATTCACTTCTCCAGGCTGAACAAGTCCAGTTCCCTCAGCCTCTCCTCACAGGGCATGTGGTCCAACACCCTGACCTATGGTGTTGATGGCCCTATGCTGAACTTCCTCCAGTTTATCAAAGTCTTTCTTGTAGTGGTGGAAAAAAAGCAGGTGCAGTATTCTAGATACAGTCTAATGAATGATAAGTAAAGGGGGATAATTACTTCCCTTGTTCTCTTGTTGTTAGCTTTTACCATTTCCTTACACATGGAGGAGATTGTCTTTAAAGACCTGTTAGCTATCCTGAGCTTGTTGACCCTTCAGAGCTGCCTCTCACGGCATCCCAACTATCAGTTCCCTGAATAACCGGAAGTTTGCTCTCCTGAAGTGTAGGGTCTTTACTCCCTTCAGGATCTTGAATTACATTATTTCTTGGATGATACATCCAAGGTCCTGTCTGTCTCCGACTAATTTTTCCTTGTATATCTGAACAGCAGACCCAGCTGTGTTTCATTCCCAGTTTCATTCCCCATTCCCATATTCCCGCTCAATACCTATATCTAAAAGTCCCGAAACACTCCAGAAATCTCTCAGATTGCTTGCATCTCACTGTGTTGCTCTTCAAATAGGTGCTAGCTGAATTAAAGTCCTCTGTAAGAACCAGGGCATGATCTAGAAACTTTCTTGAGCTGTTTAAAGAAGACTTTGCCTGCCTTCTTATCCTGATCATTTGGTCCGTGACAAACTTCCACCATGATGTCACCTTTAGCGGCCTGTTGTCAGGTCCTGATTTGGTGCACTAAGTGCTTAACACCGACTTCTGCAAAAAACCTGTCATGCCTCTTTTATGTCCCCTGTCTGATGTCTCTGCGCATTTCTTCCAGTATCTCATGCCCTAAATATTGGAGCAGGTACCATTTTAAGAAATCCTCCACTTTTTGATCATCAGAACAAATTGGCAAAACTGAGCAGCGTACTGAGCCAAAAGAGCAGTGTGAGCAATGACTATGTGCAGTTCTGTAGCTGGGACTGCTGAAAAGAGGGAACTTATTCTATTGTATACTAAGAACAAGTTTCTGAAATAGTCCTGCCCAGGATGGTGTTTATGAATTTGGGATACACTCTCCCAAATTATCATGCCATGCCCGAGTACCAGTACCTGGGTAGCTAAGGTATACGGTATGTTCTAAGAGTGACAATTTGAGGGTAGGGGAAGGGGAGGGAATGTGGCTTTCTTGCCTTTTTGTGGACCACGTGGTAAAGCCTGGCATGTGAGCATCAGAATTTGGGAACTGGTTTAAATTTTTTTTTTTTTAAAAAATGGATTAATACTTTTGGCAAAAACAGGGGGGAAAAACCCTGTTAAATAGCTGTCTTTTTTTCCCCCCCCTACTTAATTACTATGTAGACACTTTTGGCACTCATGGAGATATTTTTCAGGGTTCACTTGCCTTTTTAATAGCTTCTTCCAAATACAAGTCAAGAGCAGTGATTATGGGATTTCCTACAGTCAGTCTTGAGTCAACACTGTTCACTTTGTGCCTTTGATAGAATTGGCTGCTAATTATTATTTGTGTTTATTTGCTACCTTCCCAATGGTTTTCATAAGTGCTCCTTAAATACCATGTGACTGAGTGCAGAATGAGTTTGTGATTCCTGCCTGATCTGCAGCACTGTGTCCCCATGCACTTTTCTGACAGGAACAAAGCTCTTGAATGGTGTTGCTCTTGAAGATGGTAAAGCCTGACAGCTGTCTTTTTGTTCCATCATCCTTACCTGTTGCTTGCTATTCTTTTTTTAATGTCAATTTTTTCCAACATGCATATTCTGAGAAATCAAGAGAACAGGCATAGTATTATTTCTTTTTAATTGGAAACCCTACCTGCTTGAAGTAATTTCATACTTCGGTTCTTCACTTATATATTTACAACTGGTTTGGTAAAAATTAAGAGAAGTCGTCTCTTAAAAATTAAGAGAAGTTAGTCTTTAAATACTAGAGTTGGTTTTAATCTACTTGTTCTTAAAATAAATATATGCACTTTTATCATTACTGTGGATTCCTGCCATGGGTCAACTCTATTTCCATTGACCATATTTCCCAGACTTTTTAACCATTTTACTTCTTTTTGGTTTCACTTGTTGAAATTTCCCCTGTGAGTTCAACAGATCAATCAAATCAGTGCTGATTGCTTATGATGTCTTTCATTAAAAAATTTTTGCTTGCTTGACTGTTCTTTTTAACTTTTAATATTTGTAACTTGCATGTAAGTCTTCCTTTTATACTCCTTGTTCTAAGCATGATCCTTTAAACTCTTACTTACCGTAGTGTTTAAAGTCATGCTTCCTCTTCAGCCACTTTCTTCTGTGGGAGATCATCAATCTTACATGGAGATGTCTGCTTCTTGATGTATAAAGCTTTCTTTCAGATGTCTGTGTATATTATTAAAAATATATATATATATATTTTCACAAGTTAGTTTTCTTGGTTGGTTGTTCAAAACAAAGAATGTCTTGAGCTATTCTCAAAGAGTTGCTGATGTATTAGCACAGACTTTTTGCTTCACCATAGGCAAACCTTGAAGTTGTCTGAGTGCAAGATCGCAGTAGCTAAGTGACTGAGATTAAAAATAAATAAAGTGTTTAGGAGTACTTTTACTTAAATTTCACATGGAAATTATTGTTTTTATTTAAAAAGTTTATGCCACAAAAGGAAAAAACCCTATCTTTTCAGCAAACCAGACATATGCTTATGTCCATCTATTTTTCCAGACTTCCTTCATTGTCCCTTTTAGGTAACATTTTATCCTTCCACTTTGTCCCAGATTTTAATCCCCTAATATATACAGTTATGCTTTTGTCTTAATGTGAGATGATCCTATTGAAAAATTTAAAAAGTTGCCAAAGCCTCTTGTATGGGCTTTTGCCTATACAGTAGGAAGCTGTAATGTTTTCTTCATGATCTAGTAGTTTGTTTGTCAGTTTTGATTTGTAAATGGCATCTAGATCTTTAAGGATATGGCATGAAAAAACAAACTGTGAAGTGGGCCAGGTGTAATACCTCCTTTGAGAATTAATCTAATTGAGTGTTTTCACGGTTAGAGGTCATATATTTTTCTACCAGGAGAGGTCACCGTGGTAGTTTACAAAAGACAGATTTTTATTTTTATTGTAAAAGATCTTGCAAAAAGAGAGTTTCTTAGCTTGTGGGAGTAATTTCACTAAATGTGCTGTTCTAAAAACAAGAACAAAATATTATTTTTATCATACATGTGGTGTTTTTACACACTACGAGCAACAGAATAGAATAAATCATCAATTTGTATAATGACAGTGTTGTAGGTGAAAGGGAAATTTTTCACTGCGTTAATATCTTGATGTTAATTACTTTTTAATTTCAGAATACCAAGAGTGTTCTTGATTTTGAGAAAATAGAATATTCTCCTATAAATCATATTGATTCACCTTTGTTAATTTAATTTCTACTTGTGTGCCATGATGTATTTAATGTTGTGGTCATTGCAATTGGAATGAAGGACAGAGAGGAAATATTGTTTGTCTTAATGTGCTTTCCAATTCATAGCACACAATCCAAATGTGAAATCACTACAACATTTTCAGGGTAAGTGGTAACGGCAAAACTGTGTAGGAATTGATATACTGGATTGGACCAAAAGCTTCATTACTTCAGTGTTGTATTTCTGATAGTGGTCTGTTTTCAATGCAAAAAAAAAAAAAAGGAAGTATTTCTTAGAAAACTATTATCTATTAAAATAGGTAAAAATCTTCTGAACTGTTCCTTTTGCTTTCAGCAGGGGTCACTACATTCTAGTCATATTCTCCTGATGAGTGGTTTCCTACTGCAGTTTTCTTGGGTTTATGGGATAAGACTTCAAAGGGCATGTGCTGTCCTAGGAGCTTTCTGCAGCAGAGCCACAAACAAGGTAGATAGTCTTAGTGTCTCAGCTGGGATCACCTTCCCTGTTTCAGCAGGGCTGGATACTGGATTCCAGTGGTTTTTCTAGATGACCTCAGCTCCTGTGGTACCTCTTCCTCTGGGAGACAGACTTTACACATCCGCTTTCCTCTGACGTGTTTCTTTGCTGGAAAAAGCAACAGCATATCTTCCAAACACATTAACACCTGTAGTTCATAGCGGTACAGTAGTAGAGGATACACAATACCTTTAAAGACTCTGTTTTCAGGATCCTCACTTGTTGCCTCTAATGTAGGCCCTCACTGCCCTCTCACATTGCTTGGTTGCTAGCAATCCTGATGTAGTGACTACATTTAGCATGTAGCTTTTATTAACATCCCTGTGTTTGCAAATCCTGTTGGAGAAAAGGCTGAGATGTAAGATTAGGAGCTCCCTCATCAGCTGCTGCTTGAGCTTTTTGGGAGAGAGGCTCATGCTGTGGCTTTATTTAGGAGTCAGAGCTTAAGGGGAGGATCTCATGAAACAGTTCTAGGCTGCAGATGGGTCGCATTGTTCTGTGTCTTTCCTGAAGCCACTGCTTGGTTTTGCCTTTATATAATGGTTTCTTCTGCATCTTATGCCGTGAACACACTCTCCTGCTGTATACATAGGCTAGGCTTCCCAGAGTACACAAACTTCAGACTACCAAGTGATAGTTGGTTTATGTAAGCCAGCTAAGGCATGTGTGTTTTTAACTGCTCTGTTTCTGAACTGGACCTCAGAATGGCTTTTCTTTTTTGAAAGTAGTGAGTTGATGACACTATTTTCAAAGAGTGTGTTTTTAAAAGAGGACATGCTCTTCCTGTCTGCAGTGGAGGAGCTCTCCTTTTCCTTTATTTTTGCCTCTGCTTTTATCCCTTCTCCCATTTAAGCTATGTAGTCATGTCATAAAATGCCGTGTCATCTTTAATCTGTTACCAGAGTAGAAATAGGGTTGCGTGGTATGTAAACTTACTTTAGTCTTTTCTATGATTTATGGTGAAGTGTATGTATTCTAATAGGTTTTGGGGCATTTTCTCCATCTCATCAAAGCAATTAGTGTTAGAAAGAAAAATGGTGGATATTTTAACCATTTCCTGCTTTTGTGCCAATTTATAACTCTAAATCTGTGCTTTGCCACATGGCATTAGCACTTAAGGCCTTTTCCAGGTCTGTTTAATAAAGTGGTATGTTGATAATCTAATATGTGAAGTTCACAGGTACTCCTGCTGGCCTCACCAGATCATTTCTTACAGATGATAATAGATTTCTTAAAGATTACAGCACGCAGAGTAGGTCCCGTAATATTTAGTGGCATTTTGTGATATTTGTGTAGTGTATATTATGCCTGTGTAACAGTAGGTGTTAATGAGGTGTCCAATCCCTTGATGGAACTGACAGGTAAACTGCTTCAGTAGAAAAATACACTATTTCTTCTAAACTATAGAAGAGTTAGACTATTAGCGTAAAATACATATGAATTAATGACTCAAAATCTTTTGCTTTATTCTTTTATTCCTTGTAAACCTGTGAGAGAGAAAACAAGGAGAATCCTTGTTTCTTTCTGAATTTCGTGTTTGTCTGTAAGAAGAGGAAAAAACAGATCAGGAATATTATATTATTACCATATAAAACATTATTAAAATAGATATGGAATATTGTTTCATACATTAAATATATGAGGAAAAATAATTGAGTCCACAAGTCTTTCACCACATTCCATAAGCTTAAGTTGTCTGCTAAGTAATCTTGCTGAGTTGCCATAGTCTTTCTGGAATCAAATGTAACTGTCAAGCCTCTCGATGTGAATTATGATACAGTTATTCTTGTGGCTTTTATTACCTTGTGGGTTGCTCTAATGAAGTACAGAACATGTTGTGCTGGATGATTGCTGTGTGCTTTTCAGCTATGTAAAATAGAAATCGTTGTGCAGTAAGTATGGCTGAGACGAATTAACAAAGGGCCAACTCATAATGTCTGTAGTAAAATTTTACTCACTTCTTTCTATAGGTCTGTAGAGTTTTCTGTGCAAAGTGGTTTCAGAATGTGGCCCAAGAGACCAGAGAAACATTTCTTACTTGGGAGTGAGAGGAAGGTGGAGAGGAACATGCAGGATTTTTCCAATTCCTCCCCTTGAAATTTTGAGACCCTCCCAAATCAAAAGGTTAAGAAACATGGATATGATTATTTACAGTTCTGAAGTGGATATTCACATTAGATACATTCCACTCCAGGAGCAAAGCTAAACCCTTCACGTCCTACCAGAGGCGGTGCTTTGAGGTCAGGCTTCAAGACATGCTGTTGGGGAACTGGAAGGCTCTGGGGTACTGGTGGATCTGTAGAGAAATTAAGAACTTCAGGCATTAACTTCCTGAATCTTTTTGATTCACTATTTGGTTGTGTTTGCCCTAGCAATATCTTTCTGAATTAAGCAATTCTAGAAAAAAGTACTGCTCAAAAATAATTGAGACTGTAAAAATATTGCTGCCTAAATAGAATTAGAAAGTAAATCTTCCCATCTGACTCGCACAACTCGCTTGAACGGTAGTTGTCTTTTTAAGAAATGTTAGGCAAATCCATTCGTATCCAAATGACAGACTTTCGAACATTAAGTGCATTTGTTTCATCTAAGAGATGTAAGTCTGAAAAAGTTAATGATACTATAGCATACTTAGCAGTGTTTGACATCTTTTCTTCCATATACTGGATATTATATTTTCACATATGAAGTCTGTCATCTTTATAAGAGCAAGCATGATGGTAGAAATAAGCATTTTCAGTATCAGTAGGTTTTCGTAGCATTTGAGTAACTATTAAGCTAAACAGGTCACTAAATTGACATTTTCAACTCTAAGGACTGGAAAACCTTGAAGCCAGGTTATCAGATTAAATTTTGGACATAAGTACACGTGTGCAAACATTTGGACTATTAAACCTTTATGCCTGCTTCTGAGGCTTCATTGTTTTGAGCTGCCATTCCTTGATTGAATCTTCGTGAGCACACACTATTCATTTAGCCATCCCACTTCCTCCTTTTACCCGAGCACCTAAATATTCCAATAAAAAAAGTGAAGAGAGCCTTGTGTGTGCTCTCCACCTAAAACACAGCTGCAGCTGAGAAAATACTCGTCTTTTTCATGTGTGGACTTTAATCACTCCAGCCGAACTCCTTCCCTTCTCCTGCTTCCCCTGTGCAGTTATCCATAACTGTACTGGAACATATTGTAAATTCCAGGCTATATATTTCATTTACACATGCTCCTGTATAAAATACTGATTTTCTGTGTTAATGTGAGCATTTTTCTATTTTGTCATCAGTGACATTCTTGGGTAAAAGTTGATGGCTTTTCCACAAGAGTTTGTTATTGAATTAGATATGGATGGAAGTTATTTGCATACATACTTCTCCTTAAGCTTATTTTTTCATATTTTTAATAAAATTAATAAAATGGAGCTATACTAAGAATAGCATAAAAATGATTATGTATTAGTTTATGATTTATTTTGTGGGGAAGAAAAAAAGACTTATGCAGTGGCTAGACTTACGAGGAAGAAAAAAAATACAGAGATGAAATGAGTTTAAGGGCTTCCACCTGACTGGGCAAAGAATATTATAGGTGTGTGTTTTGTATTTTTTTTTCCCCAGACAACAGGGACAAGCACAGAAGGATGGAATGCTGCTACTGACTTTAGCGGAGATATTAGATAGTACAAGCCCAGTTTAACATCTGTAATTATATTATAGGTCAGTTCTTTACAGTGGACAGGCAGTTGCTACATGTTAAATGCTTTCCCTAGTGTTACCATGCCAAGTTGAATTGACAAGAGTATCCTTTACCACTAACAAAACAGGAAAAGACTAACATGTGAGTGTGAAGAATCTGGTCTGCACTGTTGTTTCCTTACTCTGTGCTCCACTTCCTGGAAGATAATTCGAGTTGCAGCACTGTCTAAAGACCCTCTCAACGGGTACCTTTGTCAATACAGTGTGCCTCTGGCTGTGCTTCTGGAGCAGGTTCAGTGCCCTGGACAAAGGATGCTGCTCTGTGTTTTTCCACACCTGTCTTGTGATCCTTCAGTGGGTCATGGCAAGTGTCCTGACAGTTTATGGCAGGTGTTCTGTTCAAAGAATATGCATCTTTGCTTTCCCTTTCTTTCCTTATAGGAGTTCAGAGAAGGGTTGCTGAGAAAAATGGAAGGCTGACACTGAAAGCTGACTGCTAGATAGAGTAGCCAAGGACATGTATTAGCTCTACTTTTTTCAAGCTTGATGTGGCTCTGATTTTTTTGAAGTAATGGTTTGTTCCTACTTGTTATTTTTGGTTTTGATTTCATTAGAGGAGTTCATCCCTGGGTTTTTGTTAATGCCAAATGGCTTTCCAAGTTTATGAAATCTTCTGAGAATCCTCCATTATGTATTTCTTTTTTCACCACTTGCAGAAGAAGGGGAAAAATACTACTGGGAGCCTAAATAAAAAAGTTTTGCAGGATCCTTGTGAGTGTAATACCATTTTGAAAGCAAGGGCTCTGGAAAATTTCAGAAAGCTGGAGAAAGATCTCAAACAGACACACAGATGGATTGCTAATCCAGAACATATTTGGCATACTGTTTAATTTGCAGATTATTTTTTGCAGGTTGTTTTCTGGTTCATGTTTTGTCCACAACAGCTCCTTACCATCTTTTGTTCCCGTTTTGGTGAGAACAAGTGTTTTTTCTGACTTTCCAGAAAACTGCTGGGTTTTTTTCTTTACCAGAAGGTAAATGTGAAGTAATAAATTTAAGGTTCTGAAAAGTGTTTATGTGTATAGCAGGAAAAGGAGGCAGGTTGGGGCTTTTTTAGAGGAGAACTTGGTGAGGTGAAGCTTGATCAGCCTTGACAGCCCTGGAAAAGGATGTCTTCTATCTTTCATTAGAAGTGTACACAACACCAGTGTAAGTTTCATAACCTTCCTTCTTTTTCTTTTATTTATTTGGAGGGACCACCTATAGAGCTATGATGTTTGTCCAGTTTCCATGCTGTTTTGGTCTTTGGCCTGTCTGAGGTTGCCAACAAACGTGTTAATTGCTGTGGTTCTGGTAATGTGGACACCTGTCCAGGACAAAATGAGCTGAGATCAGCAATTAATTTCAAATTTATTGAAGATGTAGGTTCCTCGTTCTTCCTTCTTCCTGTCAACAATTTATTTGTCTTTTCATAGACTGTGCAATCTTTTTGACTTCAGCAGGATTTCCCAGATGTAACTAAGATGGCTTCTTGTTGGTAGCTGAAATAAATTCATAGGTTCTGGAATTTGCCTTGAGAATAAAATATCTTCAGGCCAGATATAGTTTTAATTTCAGCTTTTAGAAGTACCCTCAGAGGATCATCAAGGAATAGCCTAAGTCTAAGAAGTTTTTGCTTCCTCAGCACTTATTGCTTGTCTCCTTTCTACACAACTACACAATTTTTTACCTGACCCATTGATTTTAATATGCAGTTTCTGTAGAAATGATTCTTCCACTGCCATTAGTGTTGTCTTTTAGGACCTACATTGAATAAATTGCCACTGAGTGGCAGAAGCATGCTTTTGAGGCAGTTGGATGGCACATTTGTTTTCATTTAAATTGCTATGGATATCTTCCCTTGTCAAAGGGTAAGTTACCAACACTGTCAACAAAATCACATAAGCTATGCTTTCTAGTTGTGTTTCTTCCTCTAAGACTGTGTATTTTCTTGTGTTTCTGCCTTGAAAATGTGCTGTAAGCTTTCTTGACTTTCCACTAATCCTTGATTTTAGTCAGGCTGAAAGTGCCATGAAAACAGAGGAAGACTGTGCGTATTTTCTTTGTTCTCATTCCAGGCAAAACAAGGAGGTAAAAGTGAATACAGAAATGTTAACTTTGTTAAACATCAGAATTGACATGAAGTTTTGCATATTAGTGTTGAGGTTTTCTTATCTGTTTTTCAGCTTTGAAATATTTTGGTCCCTTTTTAACCATTCAGAATGTCAGTTTTAAAGACATGTTGGCATTTTTATTCGGTGAAAATTGTGATTTAAGTGTGTTCACTCTTTGGGTGCTTTAGAATTCCCCAGACGCAGATTGCAAGCATGTTTAAGTTAAAATACAAATATTTTCCAAAGCTGTAATTTATATAGTAGGTGTTTGGTGACTCTGAGTTATGGGATACAGTTTGGATTGGAACAAATCCTAGAAGCTGTATTTCGGTTGTGCTAGAATATTGCAATGGCGGAAGAAAACAAGGACAGAATGAACCAAGTTCTCAACAAATCTGTTCACGTTCTGATCCTTTACTAATCTGCTTTCTTTAGAAGTATCTCAAAGCATACCAATCCCTGTTTACGTAAAAGTGCTTTACAATATAGTGCTATAGAGGGAAGCAATATTAAAATATTGACCATTCATTTATTTTATATGCTGTATACATCCAGCTCCAGTGCTGGAACGATCTGATCAGCAGTGGAATGCCCTAGCGTGGTGTACGGGGGGTTCCTAGATTTGTTGTTTGTAAACAGAGAGGGACTTGTGGGCGAAACGGTGATTGGTGGCTGTCTTGGTCACAGTGATCATGAAGTAGTTGAGTTTCAAACGGTTGGTGATAGGAGAAAAACTGCCAGCAAAACTTCAACCCTAAATATGGGGAGAGCGACTTCGGGCTGCTAAAGTTAGTAAGATCCCCTGGGAATCTGCTTTTGAAGGGTTTGGGGTCCATGAATGCCGGTCACTTTTTAAGAGCTGTCTCATAAGAGCACAGGAGAAAGCAATTCCAAAGTGTCAGAAGTCAAGCAAGCAGGGTAGAAGGCCGGCTTGGCTGAGCAGGGATCTTCTTCTATAACTTAGGTGGAAAAGGAAAGTGTATGGATACTGTAAACAAGGGCAGGTGACACGGGAGAACTACAGAGATGCTGTTTGCCACTGTAGGGAGAAAACTCATGCGGCCAAAGCTCAATCAGAGTTTAAGCTGGCCAGCACTGTGAAGGACAACAAAAAGGGCATTTTTAAATACGTTAATAGCAAAAGGAGAATAAGAGGTATCATTGGGCCATTGCTTGATGAGGCTGGTTACCTCACAAATAGGGACATAGAAAAAGCAGAGGTGTTTAATGCCTTCTTTGCCTCTGTCTTCAACACTGATGATGGGCCCTGGGACCCCTGGAGCCCTATCTTGGAAGACTATGACTGGGGGAATGATAAACTTGCAGCCAACCTTGAACTTGTTCGAGAATTGCTGCTCCAGCTGGATGCATATAAATCTATGGGGCCCAATGGGATTCATACCAGGGTACTGAAAGAGCTGTCCGATGTCATCGCGGGACCTCTCTCTATTATTTTTCAATGGTCTTGGGAGTCTGGAGAGGTCCCAGTGAACTGGAAGCTAGCAAATGTTGTCCCAATTTTCAAGAAGGGAAAGAAGGAAGACTCTGGTAATTACAGGCCTGTCAGTCTCACTTTAGTGCCTGGTAAAATTATGGAGAAGGCTATTCTGGGAGTTATTGAAAAACACTTAAGAGACAATATACTCATTGGTCATAGCCAGCACAGGTTCACGAGGGGAAGGTCCTGCTTAGCCAACCTTATTTCCTTTTATGACAAGGTCATCCATCTAGTTGACCAAGGGAAACCAGTAGATGAGGTGGTGTTGGATTTTAGCAGAGCTTTTCATACTGTCTCTCACAGTATCCTTCTGGATAAACTGTCCAGCACACAGCTAGACAAGTCCATAATATGTTGGGTGAGTAATTGGCTGGTGAATTGGGGTAAATGGGGTCACATCAGGCTGGTGGCCAGTCACCATTGGGGTTCCCCAGGGCTCAATTTTAGGGACAGTGCTCTTTAATGTATTAATAAATGATCTGGATGATGCAGGAATCAAATGTACATTGAGTAAGTTTGACAATGATACTAAACTGGGAGGAGCTGTGGACTCCCTTGAGGGTAGAGAGGCCTTACAGAGAGGTCTGGATAGACTAGAGAACTGGGCAAATGCCAGCTGTATGAAATTTAACAAGAGCAAGTGCCATATTCTCCACCTGGGATGGGGCAATCCTGGTTATACATACAAACTGTGGGATGAGAGGCTAGAGAACAGCCCTGCGGAAAGAGATCCAGGGATTTGGGTTGATGGCTCAACAAGGCTAAGTGCTGGGTCCTGCACTTGGGTCACAATAACCCCATTCAACGCTACAGGCTTGGAGAAGAGTGGCTAGAAAGCTGCCCAGCAGAAAAGAACCTGGGGGTGTTGTCTGACAGCCAGCTGAATCTAAGCTGACAGTGTGCCCAGGTGGCCAAGAAGCCAAATAACATCCTGGCTTGTATCAGAAATAATGTGGCCAGCAGGACTATGGAAGTGATCATCCCCCTGTATTCAGCACTAGTGAGGCCTCATCTTGAATACTGTGTTGAGTTTTGGGCCCCAAACTACAAGAAAGATACTGAGGTGCTGGAGTGTGTGTGAAGAAGAGCAATGAAGCTGCTGAAGGGTCTAGAGCACAGGTTGTATGAGGAGTGGCTGAGGGAACTGGCGTTGTTTAGTCTGGAGAAAAGGAGGCTGAGGGGAGACTTTATCGCTCTCTACAACTACCTGAAAGGTGGTAACGAGGTGGGTGTCGGTCTCTTTTCCCAAGTAACAAGTGGTAGGATGAGAGGAAATGGCCTCAAGTTGCACCAGGGAAGGTTTAGGTTGGATATTAGGAAATTTTTTTTCACCAAAAGGCTTGTCAAGCATGGGAACAGGCTGCCCAGGGAAGTGGTTGAGTCACCATCCTTGGAGATATTTAAGAAACGTGTAGATGTGGCACTTAAGGACATGGCTTAGTGGTGGACTTTGCAGTGTTAGGTTTACGGTTGTACTCTATGATCTTAAAGGTCTTTTCCAACCTAAACAATTCTGTGAGTCCATAATTCTATGGCAAGTTGAATATGAGTCAACAGTGTGCCTGGGCAGCCAAAAGGGACAATTGTGTCCTGCAGTGCATCAAGCACAGCATAGCTAGCCGGTCAAGGGAGTTGACTGTTCCACTCTATGCTGCACTGGTGCAGCCCCACCTCAAGTACTGTGTGCAGTTTTGGGAGCCTCATTATAAGAAGGAAATCACACTATTACAGTGTGTCCAGAGGAGGGCAACCAGGATGGTGAAAAGCCTCGATCACAAGACTTACAAGGAGCATTTGAGGTCATTTGGTTTGTTCAGCTTGGAGAAGAGAAGGCTGAGGGGTCACCTCATCACAGTCTACAACTTCCTTAAGGCAGGTAGAGGACTGGAAGGTGCTGATGTCCTCTCTCTAAGGTTACGTATCACGTAACAAGTGATACGACATCAATTAAGTAAGCTCAATTAAGTAAACTGGATATCCACAAGTCCATGGGTCCTGATAGGATGCACCCAAGAGTGCCGAGGGAGCTGGTGGAAGTCATTGCTGGGCCACTCTCAATCATCTTTGCAAGGTCCTGGAGAACAGGTGAGGTCCCTGAGGACGGGAGGAAAGCCAGTGTCACTCCAGTCTTCAAAAAGTGCAAGAAGGAAGACCCAGGAAACTACAGGCTGGTCAGCCTCACCTCCATCCCTGGAAAGATGATGGAACAGCTCATTCTGAGCATCATCTCTAAGCATCTGGAGGAAAAGAAAGCTATCGGAAGTAGTCAACATGGATTCACCAAGGGGAGATCATGTCTGACTAATCTGATAGCCTTCTACGGTGGCATGACTGTCTGGGTGGATGAGGGGAGAGCAGTGAATGTTGTCTACCTTGACTTCAGCAAGGCGTTCAACACGGTCTCCCACAGCATCCTCATAGGGAAATGGGGTTAGATGAACGGACAGTGGGGTGGACTGAAAGCTGGTTGAAAGACAGAGCTCAGAGGGTTGTGATTAGGGGCACAGAGTCTAGTTGGAGGTCAGTGACGAGTGGTGTTCCCCAGGGGTCAGTACTGGGCCCAGTCCTATTCAATATATTCATCAGTGACCTGGATGAAGGGATAGAGTGCACCCTCAGCAAGTTTGCTGATGACACAAAGCTGGGAGGGGTGGCTGACACAGCAGAAGGCTGTGCCGCCATACAGAGAGACCTGGACAGGCTGGAGAGTTGGGCAGAGAGGAACCTTATGAAATTCAACAAGGGCAAGTGTAGGGTGCTGCACCTGGGGAGGAATAGCCCCATGCACCAGTACAGGTTGGGGGCTGACCTGGTGGAGAGCAGCTGTGTGGAAAGAGACCTGTGACTCCTGGTGGGCAACGGGATGACCGTGAGCCAGCAATGTGCCCTTGTGGCCAAAAAGGCCAATGGCATGCTGGGGTGCATCAATAAGAGTGTGGCAAGCAAATCCAGGGAGATTATCCTTCCCCTCTACTCTGCCCTGATGAGGTCGCACCTGGAGTGCTCCAGTTCTGGACTCCCCAGTTCAAGAAGGACAGGGAACTGCTGGAGATGGTACAGCAAAGGGCTACCAAGATGATTAGGGGACTGGAACATCTCTCTTATGCAGAAAGGCTGTGGGATTTGGGTCTTTTTAGTCTGGAATAAAGATGACTGAGGGGGGATCTTATCAACACTTATAAATACTTAAAGGGTGGGTGTCAGGAGGATGGGGCCAGGCTCTTTTCAGTGGTGCCTGGCAACAGAACAAGAGGTAATGGGCACAAACTTGAGCATAGGAAGTTCCATCCAAACATGAGGAGGAACTTCTTTACTTTGAGGGTGGCTGAGCACTGGAACAGGCTGCCCAGAGAGGTGGTGGAGTCTCCATCTCTGGAGACATTCAAAACCCCCCTGGACATGTTCCTGTGCAACCTGCTCTAACGTGACCCTGCTCTGGCAGGGGGTTGGACTAGATGATCTCCAGAGGTCCCTTCCAACCCCTACCATTGATTCTGTGATTCTGTGACATGAGGAAATGGAATGATGAAGCTTCATCAGGGGAAGTTCAAATTGGACAATGGGAAAAAGTTCTTCACTGAGAGGGTAGTCAGTCACTGGAACAGGCTCCCCGGAGTAGTGGTCACGACACCAACCCTGTTCAGGGAGCATCTGGACAACACTGTTAATCATATGTTTTAGGTAGTCCTGCAGGAAGCAGGGAGTTGGTCTTCATGATCCTTATGGGTCCCTTCCAATTTGAGCTATTCTATGATACTGTGATTCTATTTTGAATACACAGAAAAGTTGACATTACACTTTCTGGTTTTATATTTATAAATTTTGTTTCATATACTTGTTAGTTTTAGGAATTATATGCTTCTAGCCTATATTCCTTATTTTTAAAAATTGTAAGTTTTGGCAATAAACAAAACAAAAAGAATACTGTGGTTTTCCCTATGATATACTGATGGAATGAAGCTTAAACCATCCTTTTATACATGCAAATCACATTCAGGAACAGATTACATCTCCCTTTTACGTACTGGCTGACATATATGTATAAAAATTGAACAGATTAGGCACAATCCTTTTAATTGCATATTTCATCTCAACAAGTTTATTTGTATAAATAGGAAAAAAAATTGTATAAATAGTCATAGGAAGAAATTAGGTGTGTAAACTGTAGCCTTTTAAAGAAAGAAAACTGATATTTTGTCCTTTTAATTCTGACAGGAAATAGTTCTGGTTGTGTTTTTCGGTGCTGAATATGTGGTCCGATTGTGGTCTGCAGGCTGCAGAAGTAAGTATGTTGGCTTCCAGGGAAGAATACGGTTTGCCAGAAAGCCAATTTCAATTATCGGTAAGATTTAAACCCCCCCCACCTTTTTTTTTTTCTTAACTTTGCTATTGACATCCATTTTAAAGTAAAGATGTAAACTACTGCAGAGCCCATATTGCAATTCTGAGCTATGTCTATCACTCAAACATTTATCTATCATCTGCCTTGTGAACCTATGCAATTATTTCTTCTTTTGGATTGCTAGAAATGAACATTTAAGATATGGCTGTGAGACACAGGCAGACCTCAGTTTAAGAAAGGCAAAATTATAAAGTGAAGAAAAATTCCCCTGCGTGGTACTAAAGTTGAGCAGTTTTAGATCATTTGAGGGACTATTGGAGGTAGCATCTCTGGACTATGAGAGAGTTTAAGGGGAGAGATGACTAATAGAACCCGTGGAACAGTGAGGGATTAATAAAAGGTGATCATAGAATCATAGAATCACTTAGGTTGGAAGAGACCCTTGGGATTATCGAGTCCAACCATCAACTCCACTCTACAAAGTTCTCCCTTACGTCATATCCCTTAACACCACATCTAAACGAGCCTTAAACACATTCAGGGATGGTGACTCCACCACCTCCCTGGGCAGCCTATTCCAGTGTCTGACCACTCTTTCTGTGAAGAATTTTTTCCCAATGTCCAGCCTAAACCTACCCTGCTGCAGCTTGAACCCATTCCCTCTTGTTCTATCGCTAATTACCTGCGAGAAGAGACCAGCACCAACCTCTCTACAATGTCCTTTCAGGTAGTTGTAGAGAGTGATGAGGTCTCCCCTCAGCCTCCTCTTCCTCAAACTAAACAGTCCCAGGTGATGTTCAGACAAAATTGTAGTAGGCCATAAAATCAGTGTTTCTGTTTTAAGCCCATGATTTTATATAGAATCCAGTAGAGCTGTGAATTTTAGGCTACTCAAACACCAACTCATTGAATTTTAAATAGAGCAAATTAGGAGAGGTGAAAAGGGGAGAGAATGAGCTGATGTTTCCCTTAACTATCTCTGATTTTATGAAACAGTGCGAAAACTCAGGAAACAACATATTCTATTATACATCTGGATGTGGGTAGTGAATAATGTGATGAGATATTGTACTCAGTTTTGGGTTATTGAGAAAGAACTCTTTCATTACATACAAACAAATTCTTCAGCTGCTTCTGGAGCTGATCTAGTTTCATGATCTATCCATGAAGCCTATGGGTAACTTTTTTTTCTCCTAATCATATTCTTGACTTCTCTTTCAATTAAGAATTGCTTCTTAGGTAGGTATATTAGAGTACATAGCTGCAGGAGAAAATGTGTCCATCCCATTAAACTGTGATTTCAACTTCATAATGGTTCTAGATACTGGTATTGTGCATCTGCCACAGTAAACATGAATGTTTGTATACCCCTTGGAGAAGATACAGTGTTTTTTGTTTAGAAGAGCTAAGAATGACTACAGTTGGTTGTGCATTCAAAGGTATCAGTACTGTTTTTACATTTAAAATTTCCCTAAGAATACAATACATTTAAAGATTTGTTTTTACATATTAAATGCAGATGGAACTGTGTCTACAAGCTAAACATGGGAAATACCTTTGCTGTGAATGAAGAAATCATACTCACTCATCATTTTCAAAGCAACAATCAAATGCAAACAACAGAAAAAGAAAGTAAAGGATTAGAATAGAATGTAAAAAAATAAAGTATTTTTTTACTTTTGCATTAATACAAAAGTCTTTATTTTAAAATTAGAAAATATAATTGAAATGTCTCTGATATCAGAGAGATTTCGCATATGGGTTTTTCTCCACACAATTGGATTAATTCTTAGAAAATTCAACTTGGGCATCAATTTTTAACTTCTTTAATTTCTCCCATTCTCCTTCCTTTTTTCCCCTCTCTAATTTTAAATAAAAATAATTTTGGTGCTTATTACCAGAAAGTGGTTCAGTAGTCAAGCCTAGTTATTACTTTCTTGAATAAACTTGTTTAATATTATTGCATTCCGTGCTGCATAAAATAGTATTTTAGCATGCAACTTCTATCTTCTATAACTGGGCATCTTTGCGGACAGATTATAGGTGATTACATGTAAGTGAGAAAAGACAATTCTGTAATTAAAGAACCTGTTAGGAGACTTAGATTGAATTCATTCCCAGCATACCAAGAATACGTAGAAAAATCACTTTGTCTCTCCATGCTTCTTCATTCCTTAGTTCACATAATGAACGTGTTTAAAGAGTGTACAGTGCTCATATACTATGTCAGCAACAGTAATAGTGATACCTTTCCTAAATATTGATTTAACACTTCCATTACTTACTATTCCAATAGGGTTAGAGGGTTAGCAGCTAAATGCTTCTGAAAATCCCAGCTAATTAGGCTTTCATGAAAGGCAGGTACCAAGCACAGGCAAAATCAAGAGAATGTTCTTTCACAACCTCTTCTATCCTTTTCTTGTTGTTGTGGAAACTGTCACAAAGAACCAAATTATGAATTAACTTTTGTTGCTCCTGGTTTTGACAGCATACAGTTTGAAAGATGTAAGGGGAACATAAGTTACTGGTGTAAAGACCCGAGTACACATTTGTGTGTCCATCTCATATTGTCCTTAAGCAAAGCATAATATAACTTTATTCATGAGCACTTTTAATTGGTTGTGTATGCAGCTCTGATAAAGCGTCAGCACGTGCTACATAAAGCTCCAATAACCTTGAATAAAGCTAATTTATGAAGTGCCGATAGAACACAAAAGTTCAGCAAAAAAGATTGTGATGTAAATCAAATTCAAATATGTATATGTTCAAATATAATCTGTTTAATTGGATGTCATATTATCTCCAGACTGCTAACAACACACCTCCAAGCTAACAGCTATTTCCATTCTGTAAAATACTATGGCAACTAAAAATTAAAATACAAATGCAAATATTTTTACTGTTTTAAATTTAAAAATGATTAATGCTTTTAATCAAAAAGCTGAGAATTGCATACTACAAAGTAAACTTGTGAGAATATTACAAGTACAATTACCTCAGTACTGAGGTAAGCTGCATTATAGGTTGCTATGTGCTATGCTGAAGTTTATGCATAATTAAGTAATATTTCTTTGACAAGCTGATTTTTAGATGGCAGCTGTTTGGAATTTCTCAAGGATTCAGAGGATAAGAGTAAGCCACAGGGACAGTGGACTAGCAGTGGACTGGGTTTTCAAATGTGTGTACTACACATGCTAAACTGCAGGGAGCGTGATTTATGTAGGTCTGTCATCTATATTATATAGAAGACACTGTGACATTTTTGTCTCTCTGCACCTCTTGTGTGTGTGCCGACATGTTTGCCAACATGTAAGTAGGTAGAAGGTTTGAGAAGGATATCCACATGTCATTGTTTCTAAATTACTGGAATTCAATTTTTAAAATTACCAGGGCTTCCTGACACGTCCTTATTTAAAAACTAACATAAATACTAATGTAATGCTGATCTAAATCCTAATGCTTGTTATGGTTGAAAAAGTTATTTAAACAAACATTGGCTCTTTATCTTGATATTTTTCATGCCAACTGTCTGCTTCGGTTTGAGTCTTGTGGAGACATTTCATGCAAAATGTTTAAGCTGTTCCTGAAAAAGGTTGTTTAGCCTGGAGAAAAGGATGCTGAGGGGAGACGTTATCACTCTCTACAACTACCTGAAAGGAGGCTGTAAAGAGGTGGGAGTTGGTGGGCGTTCCTCTCTTCCAAGAGGAAATGGCCTCAAGTTGCATCAGGGGAGGATTAGATTGGATATTAGGAAAAAATTTTACACTGAAAAGGTTATTAAGCATTGGAACAGGCTGCCCAGGGAAGTGGTTGAGTGACCATCCCTGGAGGTATTTTAAAGATGGGTCGATGTAGTGCTTAGCGATATGGTTTAGTGATGTTTTTTTGTCAGTGTTAGGTTGATGATTGGACTCTATGATCTGAAAGATCCTTTCCAACCTAGGCAATTCTATGATTCTATGATAGTATGAAATGAAAAATCTATGTTACTGTCACTACCTGATTGAAACTCATTTCCTAAGTGCCAGTCTTTTCTTCCTTCAGTGATAGTCATTGGATGGATATGTATACGTCTGCTAGTTTAGTAAGGACTGTTTGCTTGGAGCAAAGATCTGGGGCAAAGATCTGTATTATGATGCAATGGGAAGAAAACCCCCTCTAAATTCTGAGTGTTTACAAATGTGTGTTCACACAGGCACATGATAAAGAACCAGCATAAAAAAGGTCAGGTACTCAAAAGTTAGCTTATCCCCAAATGGAAGCTCTTTCTGTAGCCTTAACTTATCCCTCCCTACATGTATTTTCTTTTTTATAAGTGTACAATTATTGTAGTACAGTCTTTAAACTGATTGAGGGCTATCTCCTGTGGAGGAATCCTGCTTTTACAGCAAAACTCATACTGTTGCTGGAAAATAATCCAAGTCAGAGAGTGAAGGATACTGTTAGTTACAGATTTGCTGCAATATTTGTTGCAGGAACTACATGGTTGTGAATGAGGCAGGAGAATTTTTAAAGGAGAGGAAAAAAAAGTTACTCTTGTTGAAGGCACCTGTTATTGCCTCTGAAGTTGGATTCTATCCTGCATCTTGCCCAGGCATTACATGGAAACTCTGTGGCAGTCATTGAAATCAGTTTTCACAAGTGTGCCTCATTTTCTGGATGTCCAAATGAAGACTTTGAAGTCAGGTTACAGAGGTTCTGAGCTCTCACAGCTGCAAGTGAAGTCAGCAGGCAATGTTTTTTTTGAAGTGCTATATAACGTTAAATGGTCAGAAGAATAAGGTACTGCTTGTTTAAAACTGGCAAGGAAAATTTACCAAAACTTTTCCTCATTCTGTCTATATTTGCTACCCATTTATAATACTGTCCTTTATTTTCTGGTTAGAATTTGGAAGTGAAGCATTTAGATACTCTAAAGAGGATTACCACAGAAATGCCTGTGAGGAAATTAGAAAAAAAGTTTTCTCAGAATAAAGTAAGAGTAGGGTTCAATAATAAGAAGCAATAGACCTGTTAACTGAACTAGGACAAGAGAAAATAAGGGATGCTGGCACTGTGAACACAATCCATCATTTGCTTTGTATAATGCTGGAACTGTGTAAACTGTGGAGTTGTGGAAAAAAAGGGAACTCACTCTGGAAACAATTATTTTTTCATACCATTAAAGACTGTATCACAAAGTAAACCAACAACTCTGATTCCTTTTAAGCAACATTTGTTCTGACAGTTCTCTAAAGTTTGAAAGTTTGGCTTTCCAGCTATGATACAATTTTTAAACTAAGTATATGTGTGTGTATTTGCGTATGATGCTTGTCCGTATGCCTGTCATTACTGATGGAAGCAAAGCCTAACTTTCCCCCTTAAATTAAGACCCTTGGGCCAAAATGTACATTAATTTCCAGGGTGTGCATGTGCCATTGCCATTTTTGGTTTTGTGGCAAGCTGCCTGATCTGTCAGGATCTTTAAAATTTCTATTATTAAATTCATCATGGAAGAAACTGTAGTCATTGGTTTTTTGTTGTGAAACTATTACATTAACTTAGTGCCCACCAAATTTCACCTAACTTAATTTCTTTTTTAAAGTGCTTTCCTCAGTCTGTATTTGTTGTATGTTTCAGTGCTGAGAGCTAACATTTAATACGTTCTTTCTTTCCTTTTTTTTAAAAAAAAACAGATCTAATTGTGGTAGTAGCCTCAATTATTGTTCTGAGCATAGGATCTAATGGACAGGTGTTTGCCACCTCTGCAATAAGGTATGTTCTTCTAGTGACTGTAGCTTTTCACAACCACAGAGCTATATTAGATGTATATCTAATTGCCCAATTTCTGAGTTAGATGTATATGTAATTTTCCTAATATAGAAAAAGTTATTATACTGAAACATTGAACAGTGGAAGACTGTGTGTTACTGTGCTTGGTCACTGGCTGGGAAACAAGAGTGCAGAAACAAGCATACGAAGAATGTTGTGAATGCTGAATCCAAGAGGAAAAAGCTAAAGAAACATTTTGTCCTATATAAAACATCAAACAGCTCTTCGACAAAAGAGTATTACAGAACATCACTTTATTTAAGAAATAATCCAAACAGCATTTAACTTGGTACTTTTTGAGTACAAGTAATTACTTTGTTTAAAGAGTAATTAGGCTTTGGTGGATTTGTTTGGCACAAGTAACTCATACCATACATGAACCAGAAACTTTTGATGTCTACAGTGTTTGTTCAGCTTGCATCAAGTACTGCAAGCTTGTTTTGGGAAGTAAAGTGGGTAAATAGAAGAAAGGAATAATAAGCAGAGTAGGTGTACTTCCCACTCCTTCTAACTTAACTTGCAGGATGGGCTGCATGTTCTGTTATAAGCCTCTGATTTCCAATGCAGTCTAATCACTGGGAAGTGAGAATGCACAGTACTGTCTAAACTGTCTAGCTGTGTAGACAAACACTGGAGAGAACTACAAATATAAAGTATTTTTAAGGTAACTGTTACTATTGAACATTAATCCTTGCAGGATGATAAAGACTCACACAGGCAGCATGAATGTGATTTATCATAGGAGAAGAGGAGGGTGAATATCAAAATTCCCGAGATTGTACCTAATTTAACTAGAAGTGTAGGAAGGACTTTAATGAAGAGGCCTGCTGTGTGTTTATTTGTGAACCCACGTGGCGTTGGGCTCAGTGCAGCCCTTGCTGGTGTTAAATTATACATTCACCGTCCTACAGCTCAGAATGCTTTCTGCCAGGGAAACTTAACGCACGTCTCTGCGGCGTTGTTATTGCCCCATTGAAAAACCATCTGGGTCAGGCAAATCTTAGTCTCATCAGGTTTCCTCAGAACTGTGATGTGAGTGACTGTTTTTGAATTAAGAAGGAATTAATCTCATATCCTTGCCTTTGCATTTTTTGCCTTTAAGTTGTACTGTTATGGTGCTCTTTGGATGGACCTCCCTTAAATCCCAGCAATCCCAGAAAGCAGTTAGGTTGTTTTCTCGTAGAATGAAGTTGCAAGCTCCACACCTATCAGGTATGACAGGTTGACATTTTCATCCCTGCAGCAACCAGTGAGACTGAAACCTAGTAGCACCGCACAGTTCACAGCAGAGTCCTACAGCCTTCTGTCCTTACTGTTTCAAGTTCACCAAATCGATAAAAATGGTCTTCTTTCCAAACAATTCCTTCTGTCTTTTCAGAGGAAAGGGGTTGTGCATGTTCAGAGGTTGTGTATCTGGATTTTCTTGTTCACTATTTTGATTTTTAAATCTTGTAAAACTGCCAGCCTATAGCATGCATGTCAGCACTTTGCAGTAACATAGCTGTAACCATCTTGGATACAGCAGAGACAGGAAAATCAAGAACTGCCAGTGGATCAAGGCATCAAGAAGTCTGTCTAATAATTGTACAGGGTAGCTACATGTAACTCTCACCTGTCCTGACATAAGGCAATAAGCTGTTACATTACGTAAGTCTATTGGTGTTCATGCATTTGGTAGTCTTGTAATTCTTCTTGGACTCATGTTTTAATTAACAGGTTTTTAAGTGGATATTTTTAAGTTTCCGGCTAATTAAAATTATTATTCCAATGGCATATCAAAGAAATAAGAAAACCTGGTGTTCATATACCCAGTCACTGGTATGTGATTTGATAGTCAGGATTAGTGTAGACTTTCCAAAAAAACGACAAGCATTTGATCCTTTGACTGTCAGCTGTGAAAGCTCAGAAAACCTGCTTTCTGAATGACGGAAAAGTTGGGTCTTTCTGAAGACAGTATGCCTTCCCAGAGACTGAGGATGGCAACATTCTGAGTTTCCTACCTGTTGGTGCAACCCAGAAAAATGCAGCCACAGTGGAATTGAATTAAGATGATTGAATTAAAAAACAAAAACAACAACAACAACAAAATTTTAAGGTTAGCTAAAAAGAGCTAAAAGTACTTCTAGTGAAAAATTTTCAGATAGTTGATTCAACATTCATCCTTTCCTGCTCTTCACTGTTTTGTTGCAGTGATAAGATAGTAAGATGAGTGTAGGCAAACGAAGTTCATTGTTGAAAGGGTGACTAGAATGAAATATTTCCATTGAATAAAATTCTGCTGAAGAACCATATGGATAATTATTTCTCTTTAGTTGAAAATATTTGGAGTTTATGATTCAGTTATTATCCTAAAGTCACGTCGGACTGTATCTATTTCCAATTAGATGATTTCTATAACTTACACAAAAAGGACTTCACTAATACCATATTCAATTCACTTTCTGCTTTTGGCAAACAGAGAAAAAAGGTTGCTCATATTTATGTTAGCAAAGCTTGAAGCACTGGTTTTGCTTGGAAAGAAAGCATTTGAGAATCATAATCAGGTAAAATATGCAAGTATCCTCTGAGTTTGAAAGCACATGAATTAGAATATTTTTTTTTCCTTTTAACTAATTGGTGTCCTCATCAATATTTCTGAATATATTTGAATATAATGAAATGTGATCTAAACATACCGTCTACTGAGATGTCTCAAGTCTAAGATGCAACTCTAGCCAGAGGCAATGATATCACTGTTATCTAATATGGCAGAATGTTAGTGAACATAGTGATCTGTGTATAGATAGAGCAGTATTGTTCTCAAACATTAGTTTTGTTTAATGTCCTGTTTTTCTTACAGGGGGATCCGGTTTCTCCAGATACTTCGCATGCTTCATGTAGATCGACAGGGTGGCACCTGGCGACTATTAGGATCAGTTGTTTTCATACATCGTCAGGTACTAGATCTTTAAAGATCCCCAGCATTTTTTTTTACTTTATTATATTCTTTTCATAGACTTCAAATCTTAGTCTGGTTTAAAAGAAAAGTTACTATTGCAAGAGAAAAAATACTTTAACAGTCCATCATGTGTTTCTTTCTACTTTTAAAAAGGGAACGCTCTTCTTTACTTCTGGTCAGCGTCTAACAGGGTATCAGCATCAGTAGTTTTTTGAAAATTAACTGTTGTACTCTTTGATATTATCCTTCAATATAGTTTATTAAATGCAGTTATGTGAGCTGCCTTTCATATTGCAAATACTGTCCACTATCCTCATGAAGATGTGTTCCTAGCTTGGTTGATCTGTGGAAAAACAAATACTAGTGGAAAAACCTTGACAGAACAGGTCAATTATTTAAATAATTTTATATTCTCTGTCTGAATAAGGAGTTTTCTAATCTATTCTATAAATAAAAACACTAACTATGTTATGATAATATAGTTACTTATAGTTATAATAACTTATAAGTTATAGCTGCTATAGTTATAATAAAGTTACTTTTTCAGGGGTGTCATCACAAAAATAAACTTGGATGTAAATAGTGATACATCTGTTAAAGCTTTGAAACAGTTGTTCTGTATAAAAGTTCATGAAGCAGGAAAAGCTTAAATGTTTTAGTGCAGACTTTTAAAAATTTATAGCTGAAGGCTTCTTTTTGGGACGTCATGGGATCTGTTGATGAAAAGCTGACTTAGCTTTATGAACATAATAATAACCTCTTATCATTAGCCTTTAAATCTTGCATATCATACCATGCTGTGGAGGGCTAATACTGTGCTGTGAATCTTTACATCAGACTTGTAAGAGTGGTTCTTTAACCTACTCTTTATGAGTGTAGATTTGTTCTCCAGATATTGACAAATGGTCATAGATTTCCACACAGACATTGTTTCATTTGCTATTTAGAAAAATGTTGTTCTGGGACAGAGAATGGGAGGTTCTTAATCCAAAAGGTTAATTTAATATTAAAGGTTACTTTTCCTTCCTTTATTTTTCTCCCCCAGTACTGAAGGAAATTTTCTGTCACGATGACTGTGCAGCATTGATGCACACCGAAGTTCCAATTTGAAATAAATCTCTCAAAAGTGCTCTAGTATAAAGCCTACTTTCATCCTGTACAGCAGGATGACTTTTAATGCTCCAACTCTGTGTGGTCTTCATTTATTATGGTCGCATTACATGGATATCTATCTAGGGCAGAGCTGGTATCCAAATACACTTTCTCAACATTTGCAAACCTTACTGACAGAGGTGTTTGAGAGAATTTTTTCCTGTGGGTGTTCAGAGTTTTAGTCAAGAATCTGGAAATACTATCTCCAAAATATAACACTTAAATCTTAAATGTCACAAACGTAAATAAGTTCAGTGATTTAAAAGGAAAAAAAATACCCTTGAATTTATGAATAAATGCACCTGAAGTTCTAATCCAAAGAAATGATTATGATGATACATAAAACTCTACAGATCTGTAGTACTTGTCAATGCAGATCACCCACTAACACATTCATTAAAAAAAAAAAGTCAAACACACAGTTCTGTATTGACATTGGACAAGTGTAGCTGAAACCCTAGCATGGGACCAAACAGAAGGGAAAATGGAACCTTTATTCCTGTCCAGTCTCTTAAAGAAATTTTTGTTTAAAAAATAAAAGAAAACAAAAACACCTCAGCTGCTTTCACTTTACAGGCAAGAGTACAAGGTCTTCATTTATTTGTTGATTTTGGTACTCTCAGAAAAAACGGGACCCTAAACCCTTAAACAATGTGAAAAAATAAATTCACATCTTTGTGACCTGTGAAAATAACAAGCACTCGGACCTCTGTGGGTCCAGAAGAGCTTACTAAAGTTGTCACCAATGATTTCCATGTGTTTTGGAATTTTACATATAGCTGTATTAGCTCACTCAGGCCTGAGTTGGCTAGGATGCTCTTCTATTTTCAGCAGGTTGAGCTTATACAAGCATTTCTTGCCAAAAGCAACAAAACATGAGTCATGTGGTAATGGAAAGACATGGAAAAATCATGCAGCTTACTGAAAAACTGAGTTAGCCAATACAGCTCCAGTTTGTAAGCCTCTCAATTAGTTTTACTTATTCGTCACCTTGCTTTCTGAGGTCTCCTACTGCTTAGAGAAGGGAGTTACTGATGAGTTGTGGATTTGGGGTTTTCTTCAATTTTTCCTCAGTGTTGAATTTTATATTGTGTGGTCCTTATTGTTGCTGAAAATATAAATCTGTCTAAGTTAAAAAAAAACATGTTGACTCAAGTCTCTCAATACTCAAATTTACTTTTGTGCATATTTGTTTTTTGTTCTTGATGTTTCCTTTGCATATATATATCTGAAAGTCCTTGCTGAAAACAGTCATTTGGTTTAAACAGCACTCTCTATTCTTAAGCTTTTATCTATTAAAAATTCATATCAATGTGAAGTTTTAGAGCCTAGTTTCTGCAAAATGCTGTTCACTTTGAGACTGTGTATCAGTTCATAATATTTGACATTGCTAGACACTACTCTCCGTCTTTCTTGAAGCATGTATTATTTTAAAATTTTATGTGCTATCTCTTAAATGCAGTATGTATTAGATTGCTGCCATTGTTCTTAATTAAATATAGGCATGTAGTATTTTGTCTCTCTATACATATTTAACATAGAGTGACATTTAGAATAAATCTAAGGCAATTACATTTGCGTCTGGGCTTTACTTAACACGAGTTCAGTCTTTAGATGAATAGGACGAGTGGAGAGGTGCCAATGGTGAAATAACCTGAGTAGTTCTGTTGCTATTTCAACCTGTTTGATAGCGTCTCATAAGACCATGCATAGCACTTCTCAAAAACATGTTTTTCTGCCCACTTCTCAAAAAGCCATCACTTCACGCTCTCTAATTCTGTCCTCTGAGACAAAATTAAAAGAAAGCAGTGATGGCCATTCCTCTATAACATGTGAAATCTATTAATATCTGAGATGTAAGCAACATACCAAGTGGAAGTAAAAGATTCCTGTTGGTGTGGAAGGAAGTCACAAATTTATTAGAGATGAAAGTAGAGTGTTTTCTTTGTAAGCAGGCAACAAGAATTAGTCTCCATTTCTGTTGTAGTTTTCTGTGGATCACTGAGGAGTTAAATAGTTTTGTCTTGCATTGAAAAAATATTGTGTAGGCAAACCAAAAAGTATGAAATAATTAGAGAAATGCAAATAGTCAACTATAAATGTAACCATAAGGAACTTTTCAGAGCAATCAAGTCATACCTACAAATACAGAGTTAGTTATCATTAGAGGAAAAGATCAGAAAAGAATGGTGACCAGCGTAGAAATCTGAACTACTGAAAACCCAAGTTTTATTTCCTCTTTCAGCCACCTTGTTTAGCAAACGGGCCTGCAAAAAGTTAAGGCTTAGATTAAACAACTTGCCCATGGGCAAAACTGACTACTATCAAAATTCATTATTTAGGTCATTATAATAATTATTAAATGATTAGAGAAAAAAACACCTACTTTGATTTGTGCCAAGATTGCTTAAAAACTTGCTGAAGCTAGATTTTAATTAATGCTATAATAGAAGGAAGAGTATAGTTTCCGCTGCTGAATGCAGTTCCTAGCTACTAGGGCTACATTTTCACAGGAAGCTATTATACGGAAATGAAAAAGAGAAGAAAAAAAATCTGAAGGAAGTTTGGTGGTAAAACCTGAACCTTCCCTCACAAACCTTTTAAGAAACATGGGTAGACTGTTAGCTAAAATCTGTGAAAACCTGACATACTTTATAAGTAGAGGCAATCCTTCTTAGACAGGTTTTAATTTTAAATTTATCTTATGGGAATATTTTAATTCCTGTGTTGGTTTGGATCCAAGGACAGAAAAATAAATCTGTCAAGAATTTAAGGAAGACGCCAATGAAGATGTAGTACTACAATGTTTCATAATAAAGATGGCTAAATATGTGCAAAGAATCTAAAGGAATAGTATGTGTTAACGATTGAAGCATAGTAAACTTTAATAAATTAAAATAAGCTGTTTTCCCTCTTAACTAGGTATTGGATTTTGCTGAGGGGTGGGTGAATATCTCATTTTATTATGAAGCAGTGGTGTTTTTATAAGCTTTACACATTTTTGCATCTGTGACACCACACATTTTGGCTTGTTTAAATGCATAGGCACATTTTTCCTGAAGACTCTAACTGTCCTGTATCTAAGTTGCGTCAGTTCTGATACAACTTTCCTATCCAAAAATCTATAGAGAAACTGATACATTCACAAGCACTGATCATGCCCTAACAAAAGTCCCTTGTAATAAAGTGGCCTAGTCTCAAACGGTCTTTGTTTTTCAGGACTGAAGTAGAGGTTACACCTACCTAACATATTGTATTTTAAGATTTTATTTTATCTTAACATGAAACTGTTAAGGCATCAATATTCAGTCTTAAGCAATCTGAGATACCTGAGTTTATTACTTAGATATGGTCATAATCACAAGACATGGTTGGTTATTTCTTAACTGTATTTTAGCATACTGTTCATAACATGCATTTCTAAAGCTGTTTTACTATTTTTACAATGTACGAACATTTGGTATTTTGAGTGGACAGTTAAATGGAGTGATTCCCATTTGTAAGACATAAAACAGGAGAGATGTCCCACCCTACATTTAGCTGTCCAAATGATTTTGTATAAATGATGGCTTCTTGATTTCTTTACTCTGATATGAATAGAAAACAAGTCACTGAAGTACCTGTTCTAGAGGAAGCAAAATTCATACCTGAAATATAACTTATTAATTTTTCTACTGTGATGCAAAAAAACCCTTATATATTTAGAATGTTTTGCAATGATATGATATATACATGATGTAAACCTTATGTAATTTTTTGCTTTCTCTCTTAATAGGAACTCATAACCACGTTGTACATTGGATTCTTGGGATTAATTTTTTCATCCTATTTTGTTTATCTTGCTGAGAAAGATGCAGTTGATGGGGATGGAAAGACGGGTTTCTCCAGCTATGCTGATGCCCTTTGGTGGGGTGTGGTAAGTCTTTACCAGCAAAATGTCTGGGCCCAACTTAGTGGACAAGATTTTCTGTTAAAGTTGTGATCTTGTTAAAAACTGGCATTTCTTTCTTTGTAGAATGTATGTCTGTAGGGAAGCTTGACAACCTTTTAAAAAGAATCCAGGAAAAAATATAATAAATACAATTAAATTATTTTGGTATTAAACTTTATTGCAAAAGCATGATAGCAAGTCCTTAGCAAAGAACATTGAATGTTTACAGATACAAAAAGTCCACATTGAAATCCATATTTAAAACGAGTATAAATGCCCTCCAAGACCTATACCACTTCTTTTAAAATCTACTTAATTATCTGCAAAAGGTGCATAACTTTAAAAGTATATCCCAAGGAGATTCATCACATCAGTGTTAGTGACAGAGAAAAATGAGAGGACTAGAACAGATGCAGAGCCACCAACTTCCAGAGAGAGAAGAATATATTTCAAGAGTGATTTGAAACACAATAAACTGGATTTGTTCTTAGATGATAGACTTGAAAAATGCCAATATAGTTAACATGAACAAGCCTGTACAACAGTCACTTGTTAAAGTCCTCAATAGACATATGATACAATTTTCAGAACATAAAACCTCACGGTTATAGACATGAGAGAACCTCTAGCTAGTGGAGGAAAGGAATAAATATCCCAGAAGCACAGATTGTGCTATATTTTAAAAGCAAAAGTAAAACAATTAGGGTGTAATTAACATTATGAAAGACACCCCATGTCTACTTTAAGAAAACAAACCAGTACAGAGGTTCACTTATTCTGCTATTATTTGAGTGGTTCAGCTTGAATACCAGTGCTGAAGTGACTGAATGCAGTGGAAGGCAGCTACTGTTTCTGTTTTTACTAATGCCCTAGCTACTAATAGTCTGTGAAGTACATTTAATTTAAAGTGGGCCTGCTTGTGGGAACTTCAGTAGCATTAGGGGCTCCCATAAAAGTTTGCGCTAGTTCAGCTATATCTATGAGAAATATGTCATAAATTTTTCTAGCATAGTAAAGTTCCAAAGAGGTTTGTAGCACCATGTGAATTAGAATGACACCAGTGAAAGAAATGGAAAGCATCTAGTTTATTAATAAGGAGGTCTTAATTTAATATGTTATCATTAAAGGGTGGTGATTCATGTTTGTTCTGCACAATGCCTTTGGTGTTTCATAAAGTAATTCCTAGACCTGTAAATGCAAAAGGACAGAAATGCTCAAATTCAGACCTGAATGGGAGGGAAGATGAACCCCTTATCAAACTGAGGGGAGCAAGATACGGTGGAAAGCAAAAAAGGATTTTCAGCAATCAGTTTGGGAACTAGCGATGGTTTTTAGCATCTGGTTCTGTCCATGTATATTCATGCATAGGTTATTCCTACATGTAATAAAAGTTCCATGTGAAGCCAATGTACTTTTTCTACCTTTCCTTCTTATTTTATTATTTTATCTGTAGTTATCCAGAGCTTGCTTTATAAGTTGCATTGAATGTTTAGATATGGATTATGAAATATTCTTAAATCCTAGAAGCTACAGCCTTGATTTAAGTCGAGCGTAAAAAATTAAGGACAAAAAAGTCAGGATATGTTTATACAGGCATATTTTGTTAATATTTTCAACTTAATTTGAAAGGAGTTTAAAAGGAATTTAAAAGGAGTTCCCATTATGAAAACCAACAAATAAATTTAAAATACGCATTACTTTACCTTGTTGAGATAGATGATTTGGAATCTGTATTTCAAAGTGTATGTATATGTCTTGCAAAGTGTTCAATGGGTTTTGTTGTTGTTTCCCCAAACTTGTTTTGTGTAAAAGCAAGATAAAATCAGCTTTGTCTTTCTCTAGCTGCGTGAGGCACATGAAGAACACTGATTAAATTGTTGTTTAAGCTTTCCAGCCGTCTAGGCCCCCTCAGCATTAGTGAGTCACGGTGCAGGTGCAGTTCACAGCTGGGAACAGTGACAAAGGACAAAGTGAATCAGTTTCTTTTTCTTTTCAAATCTTCTGTAACATAGAAACACAGATGTGGAGTTACTAGGGAGTGAAATTTGATTTCACTTTTGCCTTTCAAAATTGAACCATAGGAAAAAAGTCTTGGTAGTAAGTATTTGAAAATCCTATGCGTCTGACAAAAACCACAGAGTGTATTATGGGTAACATTTTGCTCTGAGTAGAAAATGCAAGCTTGCTGAACTTGATACAAATGACCTGAAAGGTTAAAATATAAAGAAAAGGCAAAATAAAGAATGAATGAGAGCTGGAATTAAATGCTAACTATGTTCACTTGCTACAGTTAAATGCAAGGTTGTTTCACCTAGATTTGGCCCGGCATACAGATTAAATGGCAAAGACATATCAAAGGCTTGTGAAATTTTATATGAAGCCACTTCCAGAAGTTATAGCATGTTAGAACACGTGCAAAAGCATTTCCAACAGCACTGTCAGTCTGCCAGAATTGCAATCCATGTCACAGCAGTTTTTCTGTCCTTTCTGAGTATTTTTCCTTTAGGAAAGAAGAAGGGCATGGAGGAGGCTTCTTTTCTGTCGGCTTTTCCGTGCTCATCTCTTGCTGTTGGTAATGCTTGTTGTTTTTGCTGCAAGGTGGACTATTCTGTTCCATTGAACTTGAGTTAAATAGTCCCTCCAGTAAATGGGTGTTAACTGGCAGAAGTACTTGGGATCAATTGCTCAGAACTTTCAGCAATGAATTTCCATGCCAGAGGTAGCAGTTTGACTCCCTATATATTTAACATGTTTTCTGAGGTGTGCAGTTCTGACTCTTCAAACTTCAGGACTCCTGCCTATCTTAAAGCATGTGAGAAACCCTGTTCACTTCTACAAAATTAGAGTTCTTTCTTTTTTGAAGTGCGTTTTCAGAGCCTACGTTAAAGCGTGTGCCTACCAGCTGGAATATGCCATAGTAAATCTGTGTCAAGAAGGAGGTGTAATTTTTCAAAGCCTAGTTATTAAACATCTCTGAGCAGACAACTAATAACTTTTGGATCTACAAGTAGAAAAAGATTCTGGTTGTGATTAAGAAAGCCAAAGAATTACATTATTTATAATCCTTTCCACGTACTTCAATGCACTAATTAGATTACCCAGAAGGAACCCTCCTAAGGTAGCCAGGGAGAAACTTTCTGAGACATGTTCAGGCACCTGCAGGAATCTGCCAGCCAAATGCCTGCTGTAGAGATGGAAAATCGTCTTTTCTGTGGTTACAGCTTTCATGCTGTCTTCCATAGTAACACTAAGGCAACTCAACATTACTGCAGTTTGTTTTTAAGTCCCGAGTGCTGGAGAACTCAAAAAAAAAAAACCCACCAAAAAACAAACCCACAAAAAAACCAAGAAGCCTTTCATAAGAAAAAAAGAGAGGAAAAGGAAGGAAAAATCCCAGACTTTAAGGGGTCATCTGGGTGCACTGAGGGGCTGAAGTGGTGTTAAAGAAACACTGCTTTAACTTCCTCCACTCCCCCCTAACATATACTGCATTTCAAAGTTGAATTTTGGGGGGGTCTGGTTTAATTTTGGGGGCTGGCAAACACGGCTGTTTGTACTGCTGGCAGTACACAGCACCTGAGTCACTTCATGGGCAAGCCACATTAAATCTGGACAAACACCTGGCAAGACAGAGCTCCTGCTGAGACCAGTTTGCAGTTCAAAATAACAATATTCATTAGAGGATATAGATACTGCAAAGCTGACTTCATCAAGTGAGAAATTAATGATGAATAAACACAAGCCTAATTTTTTTTGAAGTTGGAAAAACTCAATTTGATAGTAGTTGGTAGTTTTTTCCCTTCAAATCTTCCTTCCACCTCTTCATAGAACTGCTCAGAGAAGAGGAGGAAATGTATTCTTCCCATGCCTTTATTGCTGATAGTTTCTTCTGAGAAGCCTATTTTTGCATAATATCTAAGTATTTGGCAGCAACTTTTCCCATAAAAGGCAGTATTGTCATATCCTCTTTTGTAGTCAGTGTAAATTTACATATTCTTTTAAGTCTGTTTTGGCTGCATTTCTGCTACCATTCAAGGCAAAGTGAAGGGAGAGGGACTGGGTTTAGGGCTGGTGCTCCCAAGCAGAAGTACATTTTTTCTATTTAAAGCTCTCCCCAGTGGTTGGTACTGGTGACAGAATTCTTCATTTCCTCATCAGAAGCTTTCCACTTCCCAGGGGTGCAAGTCATCTTTGTCATACCATTTTATGGCAGTGTCAGGACTCTGAATAGGCTAAAAAGCCTCAATGGCCCTGACCAGCCACACCTGGGACCACCTGAATGCCAACGGCCCAGGGCCTCTATTTAGGCTCAGCCTGGGTGACGTTAACCTTGGCCCATGGATGGACTTCTTGGCTTGATGTCAGATGTGCATCCTTGCCTTATAATCTGGATTCTTGATTAGACCTGGCTACTCTTTCTGTATCTATTTTGCTTGGGTGCTGTGGGATTGGGTCCTGACTTAGGGAGGTATTACCCTGCTTGGCTGTGTTATCCCTCTTGACTCTGGGCTCCCCATCCCTTAGGAAGTACCTGGCCCTTGCTGCACCTTGATAGGCAATGAGCAGGTCCAGGTACAGTAGTAAGATGCATCCTATGTCTGAAACACAATTTTGAGTAGCAAAGAACTGTATTTGGGGGGGAAGAAAAGGAGTTTAGCATGGGGCTCATCTGTATTTAGGTCTCGGTCTATTCACTTGTTTACTTTGGGAGATAAAGTGTCATGGAATGGTTGCGCATTCCTCCTCCTGCTATGAAGATTCAGCTGAGTTGGTGTTAGTCCTGTCCCTTTCCCTTTCTGCCAGCACAGTGCATGGCTTACCCTACGGCAGCTAGCGTCTCTGCCTGACTACGGAGTTTGGCCAATGCCTGTGCATTGGTTGTGTGCAAGTCAGTGCTTTCGAGGCACTCTCCTCAGCCCTGTGGAACTACATTTTTAAAAGCAAAAGCAGGAAAAACTGCAAGTCTACAGTTTCAAGAACACAGGGCCAATCCTTCCAGTTTGGAAGGGTGGAAGCAGCCAGATACAAACTGTGAGAACAGTTATCCTGAGTCCAGCAGTTAAGTTTAGCGTAGTCTTGTGGTTTCCTTACACACAAATACAAACACTGTTGATCCATATGTATCTCCTTATACTTCCCTACTTTTTTTTTCTTCCTTTTATTTTTGCATTTGGGGAAAAATGGTATGGCATTGCAGTGAATCAGGTGTTTGTTTCTGGCCTAGGTAACGGTCACGACAATTGGTTATGGAGACAAAGTTCCTCAGACATGGATTGGGAAGACAATAGCTTCCTGTTTTTCAGTATTTGCTATATCTTTCTTTGCTCTGCCAGCGGTAAGTAGAACTTGGTTCCCTTTTTTAACTGTCTATCTGACTTGGGCTCACAATTAGGTAGTTTTAAATCAGTGCCTTTGATAGGAAATAATAGGGTTGTGTGTTGCTTCAGTATGTTTGTGGCCACACACATCCTCAAGTGTATGTTTGTGTATCTGTGCACACATACATGAATGAATGAAACTGCTACATCTTTACTGCAGTCATTTCAGAGAGATGTGGCCTAGGAAGGAGATAAGAATGACTTTATTCAAAGAAATTAAACTATTCGGTGAGGTAAAGAGAAAGAGAGCTTTTTATCAGCGTGTCAATGACAGAAGTCAAACTTCCTTTGTTTCTGTTATTTTATGACTATATTGGAAAAATCTGGGATCCTGTGAGGAGAGGAGCACTACCAAAAAGAAGAGGTCTAGGAAACTGCATCTCCTTTCCTTCATGGTACTATAAAGCATCTTTGGGCTCTTTGGATCTTCAAATAACTGAATGGGGGGAAAGCAAAGACAGCAACATCCAAATAATTAGAACACACAATGCATTTCTTCAGTAACTGTCAGTTTTAACAGAAATGCTGAAATTATAAAGCATATCTTTGGCTTCTTTGCTCAATTTGCCTGGAAAATCAAACTAGATTCTGGCTTTAGTAGTGGAGATTTTTTTGTGGCAAAGAATTAAAGACAAGTGCAAAGAACAGCTGTAGATCAGTCACGTGACATTAATATTTGCTTCTCCCACCATTGTGTAGGGTTGCCTTTGGAACATGACCACCTCTGGGAATGCCTCTGACTGATGTTACCTGTAGATCACAGCAATAAACACATGCTGGTTTTTAGAGTTACGTGATGCCAATATCAATGTGCTCAATTTCAGATTTCTTTGTTGGAATAAATAGATTTCTGTCACTGTGGACATTTGAAAATTCAGAACTTTTCTTTTTCTAGGAAAGTCTTTTATAAATTGTCTGTTTATTTTGTATGTTAAGTAAGTAGTTGGTTTAAGCATGTGAATCCATGTTGGAGTCTGACTAGTAATTTTGCTTATATTTAGGGTATTCTGGGGTCTGGTTTTGCCTTGAAAGTACAGCAGAAGCAACGTCAGAAGCATTTCAACAGACAAATCCCAGCTGCAGCTTCTCTAATTCAGGTAAAGCCCCGAACAGTGAAATGCTTAGGAGAGTATTAGAGAGGGAGCATGGCCTAGTAGTTAAAGTCCTGAGAATCACAGTTACTGGACTCTATTATAAATCTATAATTTGTGTTTAACCACTTTGTCTTTTTGATCCACTTCAGTCACTAGAGGGAATTAGAACTAGCCTATTCCCCCTCTTACGAGTGAGCACAGGAGGCTTTACTAAGCTGATATTCACAAGCATAATGACCTTAATTGGATGCAATGAGTCTATTTGACAAAATAGTAAAAACTCTTTGTTATAATCTTTAATTCTGAACTTCTTTTTACATTCCCTTAGGTCCTCTGCATCTGCCAAATGCTGAGGTGATGAATGTGTATACACACACCTCAGTTTAGAAAAATGTCCCTGCATAGCGTTCTATATAATAATGTAAAGAATGCAATAGCATGGTGCACAAATACTAAAATGTGGCACACTGCAGAAAAAGGGAAACAGCAGTATTAGGTGACAGTCATGGGCATTCACTTTTATGGGGGTTGTTTGAATTTTTTTTTATTTTTAATTTTTTTTTTACTGTGGGCAAGGTTAGACCCCCGCTCTTAGGGAGATCACTACAAAGAGCATACTTAAGATCACTGTGTGCCAAGTGTACGTTTCCTGGTGCAAATTATACTCAACACAGTTATACGCAGGGAAGAGTGTATTTTATTAGGCATGTTGTTGTGTGGTATAGCACAGCAATTGCAGTCAGAACTCTTTGCAGTATTTTTACATTGATAGAGGATTGTTGTCAGTTTGATTTGAAGCAAAATCTAACTTAGCTGTCCTGCAGCACAACAGTGACTGCTTATTCACCGAAATTATTGGTTTTGGGGTTTATTATAGACTCTGTGGCGGTGCTACGCAGCAGAGAAATCCTGCAGTTCTACAGCAACATGGAAGATCTATGTTACATCACCAGCGCAAAATCCAAAAAAACCACCAGCGCCATCTAGCCCTAGTCTGAGAAAACAGGTAATGGAGAGTTGGCAGAGCTCTGTTCTGTTCTTGCTTTTAATTTGATCGGGATAACTTGCAAAAATCCTTGTGAAGTGCCCAAAGAACTTGGAGACCTGAAAGCTGTTTGTAATGGGACATGTGATTTTCCTCATGCCACAGTGCGATTAATTTTCCTTGAAATATTCCTGAGGGACAGTAAAACTTAAATTTGACCTGGTGGTCTGGCAGGTGCTGATTCTTCATTGTTTTATGACTTTGAAGTCTTCTTTACCTTCTCAAATGGCAGTGTAAGTCACTGACGACACAACCATTTTGCATAGTATTTCATACAGGAAGAATGGAGAAAGCTAGTTTAAAAATTTATGTTTGCCTTCAACATGTGGCTGACAGTATCTACGCTTGTCTTGCTCAAGTACTTCTCTCCATGGTGCTTTTCTTCGGGGCTGTGTGTAGAAATTTGGACAAATTCCTGAGCTGTGGCTGCAGAAGAGTGAACTAGTGTTTGTCAGGTGGGATTGCTTAAACCCCTTCTGGGTTTACCCCCCTTCTGGGGGGTAAAACACCCCTTCTGGAAAGGCCCAGGTCTGCAGCAGGTCTAGCTCAAATACCCAGGGTTTCTAAAGTGAGATGTTAGAGGCCTGGTTTTAGGCAGTGAAGTCCCACTGATGCCTATTGCCCAGCGGAGAATTGCAGTATGAGTTCCACACAGCACGTGTAGAAAGCTTTATCAGTGTGATCTGTGTACATGTATATAGAATCATAGAATCGCCGAGGTTGGAAGGGACCTTTCAGATCATCTAGTCCAACCATCAACCTAACACTGACAAAATGTTTTGGTGTTACAGCAGTACAACCTACTCAGTGCTGAGCAGAGGGTCTCATAGCAAAGTTACAATATCTCGTTCATAACTAGAGGCAGATAAACTGTGAAGAAAGGGGTGAAGCTGAAGTAAGGCTGGGTAGTATATGTTGCTGAACAGCAAAAAAACCATGATGGGAGAGCTGAAAAAAATTTCTAGCTTTTAGTGCCCTTAGTATTTTCCCTCTGTTTTCTCTAGTGAGAGAGACTTCCCTAATATATTATTAAACCTGAACTTCCCTGTGAACTGCTAACCCTAATTCAAGAACATATTAATGGCTTTTTCATCTCTTACCAATGAACCATCTTCTCTTGCTAAAGGAGACTAGTTTGTTCTTTCTCTACCTAGCCTCTTATTTTAAAGACTTAACTGTGTATTGATCATGTTGTGCATGTTGCAGCTTTTTATTGTCCAGAGAATTCCTAGTTTCTTTTCCTGCTATGAGAGCCCATAATCTTTCCTTTAGAAGCATTTTGAGGCATGGTAGTACATCCACTGTCTACAATAAATGCCCATTTCTACTATTTTTCATGCCCTGTTTGATTAATTTTGAACACGCTTTTGTTTAATTGCTGCAGAACTGAACACAAGAATGAATTCCAAAAGACTGAATACAGGCTGTAATAAATTAGAATTGGTTTACTTAGACCAAGTAGCATTGTCCCATTTGTGAATATGTTGACTCTGCAGCTGTTTGTGTTGATATGTGCAAATGCTCTCTCTCTGATGCTGATCTCAGCTAACTGCTTAGTGGTCACCTCAGAGGCCAGAGTACTTTGCAGAATTGATTGCAGTAGCCCTAGATCTCAGCTCCTTGTCAGAAGGTTACTGGAGCATCAGGCAAGTTAAAGTATGCTTCTTATCTCTGTTTTGAGATGTTAGAGTAGTAGAACCAGGTGGGACTAGAGCCAAAGGGTAGGCAGTCATGAAGACTGGAAATAAATGCTACGTTGTGAGAAGCAGTATTTATATAGCTAGACGGTGGCATCATTCAGGAGGTAGACAACACAGGCTGTGTAGTCAGAATGTGGGCTGTTTTGTTGGTCACTTCTAGTCACAAGGGCAAATGGAGACCAGCCTTGCTTGGAACCAGTTAAATTCAAACCTTCATTTTTCATTCTTATGTACCAACTGTAGGGTGTTTAATAAACACTGCCTCTTAGGCTTCCAAAATCAGGAGAACTTCAATTTTTGAGGCAGGAGGAAGGATTTATCTTCTCCTGGTGTGCCTAATTCAGCCTTTTTGGTAAAAAGTGAAATCTTCTGTAGTTGAAAAGACTGCACAGTGCCTAGCTCTTAATTCAAAGTCTATGGTTATGTTTAATTAGAACTTCAGAAAGATGTTACAGCCAAGCTGTTGTGTACTCAAGCGATTAATATTTTGAGTGCCTTGAGTTTTGGACCCAGTTTGAGAAATTTTACTTGAGACCTGATTTTCAGAATGCGTTAGACATTTTCTCCTGAGAATGAAATCAGATTTAAGTTGATAATTCAGAATCAGCCACTTTTTGAAACATTAACCAAGGATGTAACCCTTTTACTGAATTTCAATTGCATTCTTTAAAAAATGATAAAATAAAATACAAACTCAAATGAATTTACTGTATAGCGAAATTCATAAGTGTACTTTTCTGTTTTTGATAATTATCTTCTGATACCATCCCATTTCTGCTACCATAGGCAAGAAGATACAAAAGAAAAGGGAAACTAGGCTGTGGTAATGGTTCTGCGCCTGTGATAAACCCTGGAGAGAATGCCTTGTCTATTCCTCAGATCACTTATGATCACATTGATGAACAAGAAGACAAAAAAGATGTGTCTTTCTACATTGATGAACCAGGAGGTAATTTACTTTCACTTATGTTCAGTTTGGCATTTTTTAAGCGAAAATGTTAAAGTGACTTGAACTGATGAAGGGAAAATGTCTGTGAAAAAATAATTTAAAACTAATCAGTAATGCAAGATACCTCAAACCAAGGGCAATTACATAGCAAAAACAGGGAGACACAAATTAAAGGAAATCTGTAGATTTGTATGGTGTGAACACCGAAAGAGCTGTCTTTGTTTACCAAAGTTAACTCAATTAAGATTTTGGACATAGCATTAATTTTACTTTTTTGAACTATCTTAGAGCTGGATGGAAAGCTTTCTCAGATCTACCCCACCTTTAAACTTCACCTCACGTAGAGCCTGAAGGAAGGAAAACAAACAGAAAACATATCTTTACATTTTTACAGCACTGGCTTAAACATTGTGCAAATAAATTGTGATAGGAACAGCTAAATATTTTTATGCTTACGTCAACCAAGAGGCTTTGGGAAGTGGGGGTTTTTTCTTGCTTCATTTGAAGTATTGTGTGTTGCTATAAATGGCTGTTGTATTTCAACCTGGAAACTGGCTGAATTTCATTGCTGAGCTGAGATACTGCTTTGTTTGTATTTTTTTTTCTTTTAATTTTATAGTGGAAATGTGGGTATGAAATAGTATTGTTTACTATAAAGTGAGGTTTTTTTTGCAAAGCTAATTTTTCTGCCTTTGTGTTGATATCCTTTGTCTGACGGGGTTGGGGAAACTTGTGCTTGTTCTGGATCTGCTAAATCTTTAGCTCAAGGGGAGATGATTGTTTTCTCGTAGTCTGAGGAGTTATGTTCCATACCCAGAGGCATGCAAAGCCTTGCCAAGTTAACTGAGGTATCCAAAGATGCTGGCTCTAGTCAAAGGTATGTTATCATGTGGTGCTTTGACTTAGGTTTTCATCTGTCTTTGATAAACCTAAACCTGAACATCAACTCTGTATAAAATTGCAACTTTTATGTGACATTGAAGCTGACACACAATTTCAGCCTGGAGAGAGTATGGCTGTAGTCTTGACGTGATGGTTTCTTTATTAAAAAGTACTTTAAATATTTTTGCTCCCAGAGGGAATATGTAGCATCTTCTGTGTTGAACACAATCAACAGTAGGAGTTTCACTCAGTTGTTCTGACTTTACAGACTTGCTAGATTGTATTGTCAATGCAATCAATGTCATCCATGCTAGAGCAGTCAGTCAGATGTGGAATAGCAGGGAGCTGAGAGCTGTGGCATGTTGAGGTGCATCTGTAAGGGATAGGAGCATCTGGCTCCCATAGGGATTTAGAAAGACCTTCAAGCCTCTGCTTCATGCAACAGATAGCCATGAACTGCCATTGTGGGAGGAAGAGTTTCTTGCACTGATGGAGGTTTTCATTACCCCTCAGGTTCTTTTTTATGTTTTATAATCTTGTGTAAATCATCTGTCTGTCTATTTGAGGTCAGAATGCTTTTCAGAAATGGTGGATTTTTAATTGTTGTTTCACATTCCCATTGCTTTTATAGGGTTCTGTGAAAGGGGACAAAAGGTGTGACTTTAATAAATAAAGTTGCTGCTTTAACTACATTTCTCTGAACGGAATTCTATGTTCATTCACAGCATGTTTATTAGAGCTCTGCAGTTTTCCTTGCTGACCATGTAATAGCAGATTTTGCTGAGTGTATTTTGATATTGTGGTATCAGTCAGTGATGGACAGAAGCAGCAAAGTGTTGTGTAGCTTCTAACAGTCCTGAAGACAGTTAAGATGTTGAAGACTATTGTTGTCTGTATTGATGACTCTGCCAGTGCACATTTATTCACTTAAGCTGTGTTCCTTGAACGTTCATAGTTAGTCTGAGCAAAGCTCTGTGCATCAGAGGAAAGAGATTGAAAAGACAAGCCTGTATCTTTTTCTGCCTGATGGCTTGGTAACAGAGGAAAAGAAAAGAATTTTTTTCACTTTTTCTGAAAATGATTTCTTGTACTTTTATTGTAGCTGGTCTAATTTATTCTAGTTCTGAGAGAAAGCCATGCATATTATTCCCTTGCCAATTAAGTTTTATCTATTTTTCATTTTCTTTCACGTTTGCTTTTAGCCAGTGTCAGGCGTAAGTCACACTTAATTTGATTGTCTGATTTATTCCTTCTGTTGCAAAGCTTCCAGGAATGTAGTTGGCTAACTCGATTGCTCAATTGACTGAACATTCTTGACACCTCTCAAAAGTTTAAACCTGATTTCTCTCAGTGAAGCTCTCCTTGCCAGAACTAATATGCTTCTATTCTTGGGAAGTGGAAGTACGAGGCTTCAAGCTTGTAAATGGTGGTATTTTTTTCCTCTCTTAAAAAGCTGAAAGTAGAAAAGGCAGAGAAAATAATTTAAAAAGGCAATTGAAAAGGGCCATGCCAACTTCTATTTCAGTATTGCTAGCGTGGAATACTTTATTCATTGGTTGTGGAGCTGGATGTTTTACAGATTATGGCAAACTTCAAGATTGAATTAGATCACTTTTCATAGGCCTGACCTAGGAGGAGCAGAGCTGTGGCTTTAACACCATTCTTCTAGTTGGCTGCTCCAGTCAGATGTGAGAGAGACTGTAAGGAGACCTGAAACAAATGCCTGGCAAGTGCAGAAATAGACTGAAATTAAGTTAAAATTTCCTTGATAAAGGAGATATTTACCTTAATTCAGGAACTGCATTGTGTGAGCACATCTTTTTTTTCCCATGAAAACAGGGTTTTTCTTAGGATATCCTGTTAATGTATCTATGCCTACCTGGTATCCTTAAAACTTGCATAGGAGACATATCTTTCAAAGTTAGACAAAAATGCTTTCCTTTTCTATATGAAGGTTTGAGAAAGGGGAAGCCTTATAAAGCCTGTAGATATGATCAACATTAATTATTGAAATAAGATAAACTGAGATAAAAATGAGATAATTGTGTATGTGTAATAAAAACCATGTATTGGATAGTGCATAATGTAGAAACTAAATCTGTACGTGCCAGAAATAATGGAATCTTGAAGCAAACACTTGATAATCTAAAAGCAAAACAGTTCCCACTTGGTTCTGCACCATGCATGGGGTTTAGGGTCTGACTAACTCCATCTTCTGTAACCATAAGAACTTGACCATCCTTGCAGAAATGGAAAGGCCGAAAGTTTTCCGCAACAATAGATTCCTTGTTTGAAGTCAAACTTCTCAAAATGAGGAAGCTATTTAGAAAGACGTTAAAAAGGAACAGCTAAAGCAAACATGGATTTAAGAAAAACAGTTCTGGAAAATAACTGTAATGCTGAAGATATACTCTAGTACAGCATATTCTTTTCATGGATATCTGTTGCTTCTACTGAGGAACTCTTTCATACCAGGGTGTATGGTTTAATTTTTTCCTGTAGTGATTTAAAGCCCTCAGTGATTTCATTCTCACCTGAGATTATAGCCATAATTGTTCTCTATAGTCTTGAAATTGATCTTTACCTGTACTTCTGTCAACCATGGTGTACATACTCCCCTACAACAGGGTCTGTTATCAGAATGACAAGACATGTATGAACTCTCTGGCATTGTTAATATTCCTGTAAGATTTAAGGAAGGCACTTAAGTATCAAGATGGTAGTTATTATGATAGCAAGAGTGAGTGGCAGGTCATAAAGATGGATCTAAAAAGAAGAAAAACAAATAACACTTGAGTGTAACTGAAATCTTTTACATGCACTTGAGTTTCATCTTCAAATAACAGCTATTCACTGCGATGTATGCTTCTCAAAATGAACTGAATAGATGTTTCATAATGTATTTTATTAGGGAGGAAAAAATTATAAAAATGTGAAAGTTTTTTGGACCCTGAGGGTCAGCCTTCTGGGACATCTCCAGCAGATGGAATATATTATTCTCTGTCAGTTATTTTAGGTTGTATACACAACTCATTATTGTAAAATTTGTCAAAGTCACAAGACTCTCACAGTGATAAATCTTTGCTGGAGTAAAAACAAAACTCCCTATTTATCACTATGCTTTTCTGTTTGCTTTTTGGAGTTTCTTACATGCTGATAATTCCCCCCCACCCCCGCTATTTAAAGCAAAACTGCACAAAAGTAACTTTTCACCAGGAGTAGGGAGAGAACTGTAATTTTCTATGACCCTCAGAATACCTTTGTAAACTCTCTTATATAAAGTGTGTAACAGTGTTAATGTTGATTTACTCTCTCTGTAATGCTAATTTGGATGCTGACATTCCAGAATTCACCTATCTAGTAATGGGTTGGTTGTTCCTGGAAACCGGTTGCATTTCCATTGGGAAAAAGGGCTGCTTTCCTTCAGTGGTGTAGATGGATTACAATCTGCAGTACATATAAAGAAGCAAACATATTAAATGAAGTGGCTTCATAGATTCCAGTGCTGACAAGCTGAGTGAAAGATGAGAAAAAACATGGGGCTAAAATTAACAGAATAAAGCAAACACCAAAGCTTTTGAGGGTCTGCATAACTGTCAGTAAGTCAGAAAAGCATAAATACAAAATATACTCCAAATTAGCAAGAGAAAGTATCCAGATACCATGCTTCTGAAAAACGTCATGCTCTTAAGTAGGTGACTTTAGCAGATGCTGGTGGTTTTGCCATGAGAATCTACATTCAGCATAGGGCTGTTTAGCTTCTGCATTTGTCAGTCAGTTCAGGACTTGTAGGTACTAATGGTACTTGGCTGTGAGTAAGAATTGTGGAAACATATTTGTACACCTTTACTAGAAAGTTTTCAGTTTTTACTATTTCAGCCCTGGCTGTTCTGAGTGAGAACGTTCAGTGAATTCTGTGGTAGAACTGGGGGTGGTGGGTGATGTAAGGGGAGATGGAGGCTGAGAGGAAGAGAACAGCTGCCTCTGCCAAACCCACTCTTACTGCTGATTAAATCAGACAGCTTTTGAGGTTTAAAAATTTATTTTTGTTCTGCATTTATTCAGCTCCCTGTTCTGCCTGATTTAGGACCAGAGTTTAGATCACCAGTCCCACCGGACTAGGGCAGGGACTTCGTACCAGATGGTCCCAGAGACCATGGGAGTGCGTAGTGAGAGATGGTATTTGCAGCTCTCTCAAACTTTTTCTGATTGGTAATATCAATAAAACTGAGTTTAGAGTTTTTTATCCAGAAAACATTTTTGCTTCATCAAAGACAGTACGTTTAGATGAAACTTCATTCTGTTCAAAATGTTTCAACTACCTTCAGTTGTGATGTAAGACTGAATTTAGCTGTTCAATAGCAAAAGAAAACTTCTCAGTTATGGCAGGGAGACTTTATGATGAAGTTGGCTTAGAATAAGCACATGGTGAATGACAAGTTTGCGCTATAGAGTTAAAAAACCCAAATGAACAACAGAAGTCCTGTCCACTATGGACTAGTGGCAGTGGTGTTTCTGGTGAAGCTGACTATTAGAACTGGAAAAAAAGACACTACCAGCACAGCAGTGGGGAAAAAAATAATTGTGAATTGAAAAGGAGGGCATACCCCAGAATAGGATGTTTTGTTGACAAAAGTTAATATTTCAGATTACTGATAAAATCATAAAAATGTAGAAAATTAGAGAAGCGAATAAATTATATTTGAGTCAACATGTTGCCTAATAATGAAAAAAAGGCAGCTTTAAAAAGTGAGATTAAATGTAACTAATAAATTGTATAGTTTTGGTAAGCTGTTTCACGGTACTGATGTGGTCCTGATAATTTTTGCTCTCTGATCCACAATATACATTGTGATGGTCTTGCTGAGTAAGTCTCTGGGCAACAGAAGGAAGGAAGAAAATCCAAGACACTGTCATGACAGTGTCAAGGGAGAACTGAGCTGTTGACCATAAAGACAGAAAGTCAGTTTTTCTTTTATGTTTGAGCAACCAGCAGAATGTTCTCATAATACAGGACCTTGTGGGGTTTTCCTGACATCTGTGTCAGAAGGAATGCACTGGAAAAAAATATCATTCAGATAGGTCTTCAGTAGCCTTGGTACAGAAGGTGGAAAGTGGAACTAGAGGAGAGCCTGCTGTACCTTTGAGTTGTACTGAGATTTGATTAAAAATATGAAAGGCATGTTGGAGAGTAACCATAAAATGATAGACTTAGCCAGCCTTGGGAAGAAGAGAGAAATGAAATAGTTACTGGACTTCAAGAATGGAAACTCAGAATTAATAGATAAGGTATGGTAGGAAGCAAGACTAAGAAGTGTTATGCTCAAAGTCCTCTTTATAAGAAAGAGGAAGCACACATTATAGAAGTAAAACTAGAATTTAGGGGTAGTATAACTGAAATTTTTAAATCTAATTACTATTGATCCAGATGTAATTGTTAACCAAAAAATCAAATAACAGTATTTTTTTTCATATTTAAAAAGTTACAGTAATAGTAAAAATACAATTTAAACTCTAACATATTCTTCTTAATTTCTACCTATTTTCCTGGCATTTATGCTCATCCTTCCACTGCTCCTCTGGGTCCTAACGTTTCATTTGCTGCAGGGGCAGAAGGGGAAGTGTTACAATGAGTTGTTGAAATCTGGTGTCCTTCATAGGGAGGAGTATGATGTTTGTGGTGATAGCTGCTTCTTCCTCTCTGGGGATCCACTTGGGATCACTTATGTTTCCTAACACACTTTTACCTATTTCCTCATTGGTGTGCAGCTCCAGGTTTCGTCTGAATTCACTGTATATGTTCCCCTTTACATATGTGAAATAGTATTTCTTTGTTCTCTGTTACCCTTAAAAACAGTTTTGTCCTGCTCCAGGACTGCGTTTTTCTTTAACTGACCATTAGTTAATTGCTTATAGCTGTGGGTTCTCCGATGCCAAGCTTGTGCCCCATCTCTTATCTCATGCCTGTACTCCTATACACTGCATCCCACGTTTCCGTTTCTCAAGGCCTGAGATTCTACCCAGCCTGTATTTCTATGAACTGTGCCATTATTTCATTGTAAATACCTCATGCTACTAGAATAATTGCTTTTACTGCTGTAGATATGAAATGATGGTTGTACAACACAATTATGAAGAGAAGTAAAACAAGTTAGATATAGATACCTGGTCAATTAGAGAAATTGCTGTCACAGCTAAATCAAAGTCAGGCCAAGAAAAGTTTGGACAGAACAGGCCTGAGAAGCCTTATTTGTTAGGACTCAGTACGAAGCTTAGGCCCAGTTACCTAATATGGGACAACACAGAAGAATTCAGGAGACATGGGAACTCCTTAGTGAATTCACATGCATATCCTAAGCTGTCACTTTTCCAAAATGTAGGAAAGATAGAAACAATCTGGGTAAACTGTGATCTTCTTTTAATGATGTAAACTTCAGATGAAAACCTATGCAGAATGGAAGTTTGACCCCATTATTAAACATAAAGTGTAAAGAAAGTAATGATGTCAGGAAATAGTTAATGCTTTTTTCTTTGCGCTGAAGATTAACACTGAATTTGCTAAAAATGACATTACGAATTGTGTCACTTGCTATTATTTGGCTAATGGCTTAGTAAGCAGCAAATCAAGTCAGAACAGAGGATAAAAGATTGGGAAAGATACACTGAAATCAGATTGCTTTTAGTTATTTGGGCTTGCAAAGTAAATATCTGAGGAGCAAGGGAATGATCAGAAACAACCTGAGAGCCACTAAGAGGACTCATAGAGCCATGCATCTCACGAACCTCCTATAAAAGAGCACATAATGCATGCTTTGAAAGGGAGGGAAGGAGGAATTTGCATCTCTAGGAAAGTCCATTTCATAGAAGAACGCTGGAGTGGTCAAAATATTTGTAAAAACCACAGCAGGAAGGAAATAAGCAATAGTTAACATGAATTGTTATGTCAAGAGCAATTGCATCAGATAGTGTGAGGCATTTTTCTGTGATGTAGCAATATACGTTGTAGATAGAGAGAGAGAGAAGCCAGTTTACATACTGGTTTTAATCACTCTTTTCTGTCTTATCCTTATATGTTCATAAACACGGGATCTGGATTATGACCTAGAAAATTAGCTTAGGCTACTGTAAGAGGGGTGAAAACTTATTGGAATATGATACTTAACAAAATAGTTACCTGGCGTTCACTGTTCAAATGAGAAATGCGTTTAGAGAGGTTTCATAGAATCATAGAATGGTTTGGGTTAGAAGGGACCATCTAGTCCATCCCCTCTTCCATGGACACCTCCCACTAGACCAGGCTGCCCATCCAGCTTGGCCTTGAACATTTCCAGGGATGGGGCATCCACAGCTTCTCTGGGCAACCTGTTCCAGTGCCTCACCACCCTCAGTGTAAATAATTTCTTCCTAATATCTAATCTAAATCTACCCTCTTTCAGTTTAAAAATGTTATCCCTCATCCTATCATTACACTCCCTGATAAAGAGTCCCGCCCCATCTCTCCTGTAGGCCCCCTTTAGGTACTGGAAGGCCGCTATAAGGTCTCCCTGGAGCCTTCTCTTCTCCAGGCTGAACAGCCCCAACTCCCTCAGCCTGTCTTCGTAGGAGAGGTGCTCCAGCCCCCTGATCATCTTCATGGCCCTCCTCTGGACACGTTCCAATAGGTCCATGTCCTTCTTATGTTGGGGGTCCCAGAGTTGGATGCAGTACTCCAGGTGGGGTCTCATGAGAGCAAAGTAGAGGGGCAGAATTACCTCCCTCGACATACTGGCCACACTTCTTTTGATGCAGCCCAGAATGCAGTTGGCTTCCTGGGCTGCGAGTGCACATTGTTGGCTCATGTTGAGCTTCTCATCAACATTTCTGAGCCTGGTGCTATCAAATTAGCCCATCAACGGGTCAGTTCATGGACTAGAGTGGAATTTTTATTCAATATGCAGTTGGTGTCAACTCAGAAGTGGCTGAGAGCACTTCAGAAGACAGCCAGTGGGCTGTGAGCCTCCCACAGAGGCAGCAATGATCATGCAATTAGCTCATGTCTCATGTTCTTGGGCTGATCCTGTGTCTCACTAATTCAGTCATCTGTCTCCACAGTTTTGATATCAAGTACAAAAGCAGCTGTTTGACCTGATCTCTGGTCTATTAACCAGCTGTTTATGGTACATGATGCCACAGCATGGAAAAGGTAACCTTCTCACTGCATAGCACTGGGGGATGTGTTGCGCTCAAATGAGCCCTTGTAGGCAGTGCCTTTTCCAGTACAGCATAGCACTGCAGCACATGCCCTTCTTGACGTCATGTGATATAAATTATTTTGGGGAGGTGACGGCAACCTCTGAGAGATGAAAAGAAAAAGCAATTAGGGATTTAAGGCTTCTCTTTTTATGGAGGGCTTAAACTCTAGACGACCATGATTTTCTAATTCTGTTCAATTATTCAAGTAACTTAAATATTAAAAATTATAATGCAGATTGTGCATGGGGAAATGGGAAACTAATATACAAATCGGAGTTGCCTGGGGAAACAGTCTATGAAATTTACCTTTAAAAGCGCAAATAAGTATGTGCTACACAATTTGGATTTTTCTGACCACTACTGCTTTAGAATCTCATCTTTCTGATAAATGTTTCAATGAGGTAGCAGCAGTCTCATTCCAGTGCAGCGCAGAATACAGAATATGGGGGTCTAACGTGCCAAAGTCCAAACAACAGTAACTTAATTTCAAAATTCAATGTACGGCTTCATGTGATGCAGTGGATGAGAAAAGGGAAAGGGATAAAAAACCCCAACCAGCACTTAGGCCAGTAGTGACATACAAAGCCGTTGTAGTACTGTAGACTGTGAGGTTTTCCGTTGCAGTTCGCTAGTGACTGTATGGAAGTGAAGGCCTTTTTGAGGTACATCGGAGCCTTCTCACTGAAGGTGATGAGCAGGTAGTTCATCTTATAAATGGGAATAAGGGCAACTTTTTGCATTTCTTTTTTTTTTTGTGTATGTGTGTTTTGTAAAAAGCCAAGGATCATCAGCTTTTACCTCAAACTCTTTTCCACAAAAGAAGCAGAAGCAGCTAGAGACTATTAAAATGAGAATGGAAGACAATGACAAAACTCCAGCACATAGTATTGGGCTGTTAGACTGCAATGGAAACCCTGTTTTGGTGTTGAGGCTGTATGTAAAAGGCTTGTCTCCTCTTGAGGAGGGAGAGATGCATGAGTCAGTGTTCCTGGATTCTGTTCCTAGCGCTGTTACTGATTTGCTATGTGACCTCGGGCAGACAATTAACTTACTGTGCTTCAGTTGCGTCATCTGTTAAATGAGTATGTCTTGTCTCTGTCACAGAGATATTGTGAGTCTTAATTGTTTATGAAGTGTTTTTAGACTGACAGCGCTACAGAAGTGAAGAATGCTATTAGCCAATGTAATATTAAACATAGGCCTACTCGTTTATTTATTGTTAGCATAAACAAGGAGGAGTGGTAATTGGGCATGTCAGCTTTTGCAAGAAGAGAAGCTGATTTTGCAGAAAATGTAGTGAATGCTCTGTGAGGAAAATAAGATGTGATTTAATCCAGAATGTAAAGCTACTTTTTAGCTACAAAAATTTGTTCTTTCTGATGGGAATGACATTATTGTGGGAGATCAGGGGACCCCGTTAAAAAACATTCATGGCTTTTTTGACTAGGTCTACTTAAATGGAGGAGTAGGTGCCAGTAAATATACTTTTCATGTTGAATAAGTGACTAAATATGGCTTGAAAAGCACGTATTTTACATATTTTTCATTGTATGTCAACTGGGAAAGCTGAAAAGATTCCAGAATTAGAAGTAAAATAAACTCTGGTTCTTTTGGGGGTGTGTGTTTATGTACATATGCAACACTGATCATTACTTTAAAAATGGAGAAGAAAAAACTTTAAGTGTTTTCTTTTTTTGGTTTTGCTCTGTGTTTAGATACCCAGGTGTTAGACACTTTCTAAATAATTTTAGTTTGCTTGATATGTATCTTTACATAGCATGCTGTTTGCAGTCTTACAGAAGATGCTTGGAAAATAATTTTTTTATATACAGGGATGCATGATGTTCTTTCAAGATTTTCCCAATCACAAAACCATGAGAATCTTTGCTTTTACTTCTGTGCATTGGAAATGCTTCCATGCACTGCCAGGAATAAGTGCTGTGATGGAAAATCTGGCCTGTCAATTTGCCTAAAGATACATGCACAAGGAACTTTTTATACCTTTCTATGAGTTTAATCCTATCAGGTGTAAAAAACACTGTATGTCTAAGTAGGAGAAAAGTCTAAGAAATAAAGCTTTGTTTCAACCTCTGCACATGGTAAAAACTGTCACATTCCAGTCAATGATCTTTGGTTTTTTGCAAGTAAAAGTTCAAGAACTCTTAGAGAGGAATAGCTAGGCAATCCCTGCTTTTAAAGTGGTCTTGTTTGCTATTACATTGTGAATTTTCACACTTGAATAACTTTGAATTTATACCTGCTGCACCTATTGCTGGCTATGATTTTCTTTCTGCTGTTGTCATGTTATGTGCAAGAACCTGAAATCAGTGCACTTTGCTTTCTTATTTGAGGTGGAGTGATCGTTAGGGTGACACCAGGATTGCACAGAGCTATAAGCTGGTCTAGCGACACTTTAACATTTTGCTATTTTATTTCTACTCACTCCAGTAGAAAGTAGTATATACAATGAGACTTGCTGTGTCTTAGGCATGTGTATAATTGAGTTATTCCAAAGAGATATGATTTTTTTGTTGTTGTTGAGTTTCTTCTTGTCAATTCTGATCTGCATAAAATCTGGCAGACTGGGAGTGAAAAGAATGTTGCTCTGAAGACTGTCCACAGTCTCTGTTAGTCATGAAAACCTAGGAAAACAGGTACTGTACCATGTGTCTGTCAGTTAGAGGTAGTCAGAACTCTAAGAGCATTTTTCATGACTATTGCAAAAAAGAAAAGCAGTTGCTTGTCATTTACTTAACCTTGCTTGTGCTAAATTTAATCAGTGGAAAACATCTGGAACTGATTCCCATTCAATTTGGAGTGTCCACTAATCTGCTGTGTACATACAACTGGTGCACCTTTAGCATTAGAATACTTGGCTAAACAATCTTTTGCAATATTATTATCTTTTGGAAAGAAAAGAGGAAGCAACAGTAATTTCCTAATGAACAAACATTTGCAATGTTCTGTATAGGTTGCATTGTTCATTGATTTTGTGCAGCTGTTGTATGAAATCTATTGATCAGAGTTAATAAATTTCTAAGTGAGTAAGACTGCTTATTTGTATTGATTAAAATTGGGCCAAATTCTGAACTCTTTAGCATTGCTTGACTACAACTGATGAAACAATTTGACCTTGTTACTGTTTTTGACAGAATGCAGTGTTGAATTATGAGCAAACTTTGAGCATGTAAAAAGTTTCTGCCTATGATCTATGAGTGGTTTTGCTTAAAATTCTTAGTCTTTCTTGCAGAATTAGGATGTTGGACTTTTATAGTGAGCTATTGTTATCTGCTTTTCAGCTGACTTTTCTGTTAAATAGTACTACAGGAATCACTGAATTGGTTAGCATTTTATCCAGTACTACTATCCATTGTTAAAAAGCCACTTGGTGGGAGATATATGGAAAAAGAACTGATGCATTTAAGCAGTGTTTTGTGTGAACAATGCATTCCTTCTTCACAAGAGAAGTTGGCAAAACTGGGATATATACTCTTTTTTAATATAAATCCTGTTCACTTGGATGGGAACATATATTTTTAAAGGAACCTCTTTGGAAACTGAAAATGAGTAAATCTATCTCTGGGAAAAGCTCTTCCTCCTCAGTGTTCTCCTGCAGAGAAATTTGCCGTGAATATCCCAGCTGACTTGGCAATAATTTCTATGGGAATTCCTCTGGGGTGAGGCCCACAGAGACTGGGGGGGGAAGAGTGTTAATTTACCTTGGACATCCCTTCCTCTCTCCTTTGCCCCCTGTATTAGGGAGTTCTCTTCCTTTTTCTCCCCATGCCCATGTGGGTAAGACACCTATATTGCACCTTCCTGTCTTGTATTATAAAAAAATACAGATGTGATCAGTGCTACTCAGTGCAGCAGAAAAGTACCTAGCTTGGAAATATAAAGCAACCCTGATGGCTTTTTAAATTATGTATTATTTTAATAATGTGTTGTTTCTGTATTAAGCATCTTCCAGCAGTGGCAATCCATCATCAAGGAAAAAATCTCCTGGGTTTCCTCTCTTTCATTCTTGCTATGGTCTGTAGCATGTGGTCTCACCAACAAGAGAATTGTGTGTAGTTTGCATGGACTTAAAAACTCCTCTGTAAAAGGAGAGGAATATTTTTTTTCATCTTTGAATAAGGTGAATTAAGGGGAGAGCATCTGTAATACCATTCTGATAACTAATTCCAGGAATTCTGGCTTGCACACGACCTGGTCCTGAATCTGCCTCATGGGTATGTAAACTGTGACCATGTTCTGACCCTTTGGATCCATTTGTGTTCCTTTAAGTATTATATTATGCTGAGTTCTCAGAAATCGATTCCAGTTTTCAAAAAAATCTTAAGCAGCATAATGCCAGTATTTGTTGCTAGTGGCTTTTTCATTCTGTTTTTAATGGGGTGAATCAGACCATGGCAATGGGATACTCTAGACCTGGTTGTACTAACTCAATTAAGATCCATTTCAGGTCAGGTTGACCTGAATCTATCCTAGATTAGTTTGTGCTGAGTGAGCCATCATGAAGCAAGTGTGTGCCGGCAGCCCTAGGTAGAAGTCTACAAGTTTCTCTTGCTGTTTATTTGAAGGGCTCAGATTGGCTGCTGTTTCTGTAACCTTGTAAAAGAGAGAGAGAGAATGTGCGCTAGTTTTTGGTGTACACAGGGGCCCATCAGCTTAAGGTTTGCAGGGATGAATTTAGACAGCCTGCTGAGCAGAAAGTATATGCAAAAGTGCACACAAACTTGCTTTAGCATAATAAAATGTCAGTGTTAAATAGGATTTTTCCATTTTTTGCTGGAGAAATGTTATATCTCTGGAAGTTCTGTGGTTGCACCATTTCTAATAAGGTAAAATCACATTTATAAACCAGTAGGCCTGTTTATATGTCACACAAATGACAAATTTTAACTGATAGAGGTCTACTTGGGTAAGATAGTGATATGTTTTGACGGGGAATTACTTTGCCTGGTAAACATCCTCAATTTACAGTTACAGTCTCCTTAAAGGGGTAAAGATGTTCTTTGCTAGCTAAATAAATGCATTAGTATATACCAAACTCAAACATGGACTGGCTGGAGTCAAAACAATCTGGGGGGAAAATACTTCTTGAGTCCTCTTACAGACAGCAAGGCAGTTTAGGTTGCAGTCCATAAAGCCTGTGTCAGTAGCAATTTCTAAAAACAGGTTAATTTGAACAAGTTTGGTGTTTAGTATTTTACAGCATTTAATTCAGAATAAAGCTTATTTAGGAGACCTCTTCTACCTCCTTCATCTCTATATCTGCCTTCCCCAGCATTGAGTGGACCTTAGTTTGTTCCCACTTCATAGGATGCAATCACTCATGAACAGTCTTCTATCTCCCTCCCTTCATTTAGAGGCTGCTGCTATGGGGTCATGCAATTCTTCTCTGTGTGAGATAGAATTGTCCAAGAAATTTTTCCAATGTTTATCTTGTGGCATTCTTCTTGTGGCAGCTTCTCTGCCAACCGTCTGAAAATCTATGCTGCAGGGAGATAAGACTTCTTAGCTGTGTACATCCTCCCTTGTGTAGCACAGATGTGTCCCACCTCAAATGCTGAAATGTGGCTTTTTTCCATGAGACTGTCTCCAATGGAATCGGTCATAGCCATGAAAAATGAAAGAAGTGTTGTAGAAAGGCACTCTTGAATTTCAATGATCTCATCTAAGCAGTTGCTTTTGCAACTGAACAACTGCTTCAGGGTAAATAATGTTGCTGAATTGTCTCCGTCCTGCCAGCTTTCCTTTAACCTGTTGAACTGCAAGTAACCGAGTACGTTGTGCTGACTGCCCATCAGCTGACTTTGGAGTGGAACAGGACAGAGCTAAGGTTTCAGTTGTGAATCCCTTGTAATCTCAGATGACAGTGATGATTAGACGTAGGCATAAGATGTCAAGCAGGTTCTTCTGTGGCATGCTAGCAAATATCATCATTATAATAACCTTTGCAAACCTGGAAATGCTTTGAACCAAGCGGCAAGATCTTCCCTTCACTTGTGCCTTCAGCCTTATTTAAATCTGTTCTCAAATGGAAAAAAGACCATATCCAAATCTGGATAAGAGAACACTAAAGTATTTATAGCTTGAAAGCCAGCTTGTAAGGCATGGGTTTTGGGGGTGCTTCTCCAGTAGAGAAACATAGTCATGAAGAAGTAACTGCACAATGGGAAGTAAATGCACAAGAGCATCAATGAAAAGGAAGGGGGGAGGGGAAGGTAGATCAGGAACAAGGTCTTAATTTCTCCCTACAGGTCTGAAAGCAAATCTCCAAAAGCTTTGTGTACAGCAGTCAGTAGCGTTTATGATGACAGGAGTCCAAATGGCAATGAAAATCTTTGGTCTTAATGCTTTAGAAATGTAATGAGTCTTCTCTCACAAGAAGTAATTTGCCTCTTGGCCTATGCCTTTATTTCCTGAGTCTGTAATACCTCTGTCTAAAGATTTATTGGAATAAAATTCATTTTACTTATATCCTACCTTTCTAGGGTTTTGACATAGTGCTTCACTAGTGTTGCATTTTTCCCCATAGCAATATTAACAGTGTCTGAGACCACTGCATGAATTTTCCATTCATTGGGCAAGTGCTTGTTCAGAACTGTACTAAAATCTGTGTAAACAAATTTTGATGTATTCTCAACTCCATGTGAATGAATTTACTGAATAAGAAAACCCCATCAACAACTCTTGGATACCACCTCAGACTTGGAAGGTCTTACAGCTGCGAACCACAGGAAGTTCTCTGTGAAGCTAGCACTGTATATTTGTCCTGTCTTTCTGCATCTGCTCTTTACCTCTGTTGAAGACAAGGCACTGCACAATACAGTTCTTTGTCCTGATCTCTTGTTATCTGATATTAGGAAAATCCAGCTGTTTTGTCTGTTGCAGCAGTTATTCAAAAAGTTATTCAAAAGTGCAAACCATTGCAGGACGGTATGTGTATGTTTGCATTTGAATGACCATGGAATCCTGCTGCCCCACCCCTTACACTTACCGAAAATATATATAGTGAATCATTCATTTTGTCCACATCTAGTGGATGAAAAAAAATGGTTATTAGTTCAAACTGTTGCTGGGTGAACACTTGAGAAGTCTTAAATATTCTTGATGTAGGCTGCATACCGGCTGTTTGCCCAAGGCGAAGTTAGAGGCAGGATTACCTGTTCTATTCTAACGTAGTCTTTGAATGCAACAGAAATTGTTTGGGAACGAAGTGCCTTTATTTGTCTTCAAAACCCAGCCTCCCTATATGAACGAGCTAGTAGCCATGCTCAGAATACAGACTCAAGTCAGGTGTGCTCTTGGCTCTGTCCACTGGACACAGGCATAGTAAGTAATACGGTGCTTTCCTCAAAGGTCCTTCTTAGCACTTAGGCAACAGCAAAGGCTTGTGAAATCTACTGTGAGCAAAATCAAGCTGAAGTGATTGAGGAAGAACCCTTCAAGGTAGTGATGACACTGTCAAGTATTTGACATTCTCTCAAAAGGAAATGGTACTCCTTATCTGTCTAAAATGTATTACAAAACAGTGTTTCTGGTTCAAATGTTTGTCAGGGCTCGTGGAGTTCAGTCTTGAGCAATCTCTTGTTTCAGCTAAAAATGTATTTTCCAGTTTACTTAAAAAGTCACATTAACAATTTTCCGTGAGGTTTTTACTAACTTAAAAAATTTACCAGAGGACTCTAACAAAGTCATTCTAGAGACACTTTTATTCCAGTCATTGTATGATCCTAGCATATATGATAAGCCAGAGGATGGATGTTGGGAATCACTGTTTGGATTCTTCAACGAGTTAAGACACTGAGTGGTATCTGAATCTCCTATGCCACAGAAAACTGACGGGAATATTCTGCAAGGGTAGTCTGAGGCTTGCCTACCAACAAATAGCAGAACTTCTTTAGTCAGTCAGTGGCACACAGAAAATTGTCCTAATCACATTTGCCGTTTAGGTCCACTTGACAATGTCTCTGAAACCATTAGTGATGTTTAGAAAACAAATTGTACTTGCCTTTTTTTTTTAGTTAAAAAATATTTGATTGGAAAGACAGTAGCGTGGAAGCTGTTTTTTCCTCTGATGCCTGTTAGGGCTCAACATCTGTAGCCATGTGTGTATGTATAAAAATGTTGACTCTGATAAACCATGAGATTAAAGGCAGTAAGACTGATAATTGAGCCATGTCACTTTCACATATGGCAAAGTTGAATTTATGTCTCGGTCCTCAGCAATGTGGCAAAGATCAATAGCTTAAAGAAGCACAGAAGGAACCGCAGCCTTGTGAAGGGACTGATAGGGTAAGAAAATAAATATCTGTTGAGATTTGTATAGTATTTACTTTCTCTGAAGATGCTGATCCCAGTCAAGTCACTGCTCAAATTCAGCATTCATCCAGATTTCTCTTTGGGATTGGCCAAGTTCTACAGCCAGTTCATAATGTACTGACCGTTGTATTCGGCAATCTTGGCACTAGCAGCAATCTCTCAGTTCTTTGCTTTTCAGGGCTTCATTGCACATCTCTTAAAGAGGAACGTTCTTTGCTCTGTGGAGATGCATTTTATGGGGAGAGTGGGTCAGTCAAACTGAGAAGCACAAGGTGAGCTTAAGAGTGAGCTTTTTCACCCTCTTCCACGCAGGTTCTTTGGTGGAGGGAAGGGTGAGGCACACGATAAAGCTGTATGTCTCATCACATCTGTCAGTGGTTCTCGCTGTCACTGTGATTTTTTTCAAGTAAAATCTGGGCCTGATGCCAGAGGACAATCAAGGTCACCCTATGCCTCAAGAGCTACAGGACACATGCAAATGTGTTTCCACAATGTCATCATTAAAGAAAGACTTTGGCCTCTGACTGAGGGCATGTGTCAACTTAAAGTTGTATCATCTCAGTTACAAACATTGCTGTTCCCCTGTCATTTACAATTTTTTGGTTGCTATTAGGAGTGTAGAATACTAACTATGCTGGGTCTTCTAAAGCTAATAATTTGAGTCTCAAAAAATTGATTTGAAGCCATATTTTAATTGTAGAAGCAAAAGCTCATCAGCTTCTTTGCAATTACAATAAATTTAAGACAAGCTTAAAAATATTCTAAATATTTCCTAATGGAAATTCTGAATAAGCAATATGAGAAAGTGGGAGTGTAGTATTAATAGTGAATGCATGTACTGATTGAGCTCTGAAGTACATGACTGAAGACCTTGCGAGTTAAATTTTAAATAAAACGTGATCTGTTGGTTTGCAGCATTTCTCGGAAGATAACTTATGAGGGGGGCTTGTGCTTATAAAATGTTACAGTTCAAATTCTATGATCTGAAGATCTGTCTTTCAAAATCTGTGTAGTATTTGGTGCATAAAACAATGGCTATTTTTAATTCCTTTTTAATAGTTGTAATTTAGACTTTTCCTCAAATTACTGCCCTACCTAAAAATCTTCACATTCCACACTTAGCAAATAAGTATTCAGAGCAAAAGTATTTGAAATAGGGCAGGAACACTACCATTAAATGTTCGTTCTTTTCACCTGGAACTTAGAGGATAATAACAGCTGGACTTTAGGTAGGAAAAGTTTTGATTTAGTGCAGTCAATAGCTACAGATTATTTTGCTGAACGTGCTTTGAGTTTCAGGATAAATACAGCAGTTATTTCCTGTAGTATTAAGATTTACTTTACTTTACAGCATTTTTCCAGTCAGTACAGAATAAGCAGATTGATAACAATGTTGTATGTCTTGAATTAATGATTAACTGCTAGTAAATGGGAAATTGTTCTGTAAGGATTCAATTGTGTAATGCAAAGAACTGCAGTAGATGAGCAAATAATGGTGGGATATTTCACTGTAATTATAATAATTGGGGGGTTGTGTCCTTGTGAGTCAAAACATTGACGACAATTCGGAAGATGTTTCTAGCAATTTGTATGCTTTGACCATTAACAGTCATGAAAAATAAAAACGTTTTCAGACTGGTTTATTTTTTTTAATAGCGACACTAAAACTGTACTTCCTTTTTAAAACAAACTTTTTTACTATAATGGCAGTTCTGAATCCCATAATGGAAAGTAACTCTATATATTTATATTACATGATACATTCCCTATGTGTAATTCTAAGAGTTTGTATGTGTTAAGAGCTCTCCCTGCAGAGCTCACAAGCTGCCAAATTACCTTTCACTGCCTAGTAATTGTTTCATTTTAAGGTCAAGTTCTTCTTGTCCTTTAAAAAAAAAGACAAGCCATGGAGAAGGATCCTTTTCAAAGCTATTTTTGTCTTATTTTTCTTGACTGTTCTTACTGTATGTTTTGTTCTTCAGAATAACTGAACGAACAGTCAAGTACTGCTAGCCTTAAAAAGTCAAATGCATTAGTATTGGTGACTTGAATTTAGTCACGGAGAGCAGATCTCTGAACATATTCACAAGCTGTAGATGGTATCTCCACCTCTGAAAACATGTTCAAAATATCTGTGGGCACAAGGATTGTGTCAGATAAACAAAAGAAACAGTATAAGGCTTCAGTTAAGAGAAAAAGAGATGTTTTTCAAAGTTGAAATGAGTCAAAATACTTTCTTGTAGTGTAGAATATTGAGAAACACAGTTTTCTTGACATCATTCAAATACAACTTGTCTTGTTATATGCTTTCCCAAAGGTGTCCAGTTCATGTTCCTCCTGGGCTAGTTGTGGCAGCATTTAGGCCTAACATATGCAGGAAAAGTAGCTCACTGCTGACAATAGATGTCAGCAACTTATTCTGTGTTGTTTCAGCCACCAGGTGTTAATGGCAAACGTAAACTACTGTGGCAGAATTGGAGCTACTCTGCAGAAGGCTGTGACTGCAGATGTGCCCAGTCATTGAAATGTTTAATGCAAGGCTATTCAGTATTAAGCTCGTAAACCAGCAAAGAAAGAGAAACAGGAGAGGAAGGATATAGGGATTTCTTGTTCATCATGAAGCTGAGTTGGCAACATCAACATGCTGAAATATTTCCCAAGACAGATTTTTGCTGGGAGATATTTGAGGAGATGAGGTACCTGCTTTCCTCACTTGAAGGAGGATAACCTCAAGGGCTGGGAAGTCCTTAGGTAAGATAAGTAGGTAGATGCTTTAGACAAATGTTCTTTTTCCTATTGAAGTCACTTAGTGTATTTTTCCTGCTGTCACAATCCTCATGCTACTGTCATGTGGCACAACTTAATAGCTGAACTCTATCTTCTGTGCATTTCATTCTGTGGGTTTCTCTGAATGCTCCTCTTCCCTAACCAACGAGGAAAATCTGTTTTCCAACCTTTTTTGCCAGACCTTACCCCTTATTACCATCCATATCAACCACATACATTTGACAGAGTTTAGAAGCCTGCTTTTTTTTTTACGTTTAGGAGAAATACCTTTCATAAGGAAAAAAAGCATTACTTTTTTCAGGAATAGAGCCCACAAGAGAAGAAATGTTAAAACAAATATGTCAACGTTCACCTCTATATCCACATATAAACCTGGGAAGGGCTAACTACCGGAGGTAGACAAGTAGAGACCCTGGGTCTCAAAAGATGGGAGATTTCTATGGATGATTCAGGTTGAGAATGAGAAACCCCTCTAGGGTTCCGTGTAGGTCTTTTGTTTCTCTGACTTCCGTATCTTTGGGGTCTTCTAATCTGTTTGGCTCAGTAAGACAGAGGATAAAAGTCCGTAGAGATAAATTTTGTTGTAACAAGTAGAGACTCTAAGGGCACATTATGCATACTTATGGAAAAAGGTATCCGGTTGGTGGAGTTATATATATCTGAAATGCCGTTTCCTTTCTCCTGTGAAAGTCAAGGAGGCCAGAGCATCCACGCACTTGGACCACATACCTAACCATGTTGTAAATATCTATATTACTGTCCAGTATGCAGTATGAGTAAATGGCGATAGTGGATGACTACAGCTCATTCACAGCTAGATGCATTTAGCACTATTTAAAAAAAATAATCACACCTGATGTTGTTTTGGAACAAATTTTAGCTTGCTATTCTGGCAAGGAACTGAAAACAGCTTCCTCTAGCTTTCTATTGTGGGTCATTCCCATGAGGAAAACTGTAAAACTATCCTGACAATAATGCAACCAGAAATATAAAAGTTAAAATAGGTAGATTAGTAGCTCTTCTTTGTCACTTATCTCCACATTCTCATGGTTTTAGTTGATCATTATGGCTTTTATCACAGCACAATAAAGAGACATTTAAAAATAATTAATTTGCTCAGATTAAATTGGCCAAGGAAAATCCTTTCTTAATGCTTGTGAAAAGGACTGAACTGAGTGCAATGGAAATCATAACTTGCTATCTGAAGAGATAGTGAGTGGCACCAACACTGCATGCTTCTCTACTATGCTCCACTAATCTCCAGTTCTCTTCTGACAGGTCATATCTGTGTATGAGGAGGTACTTACAACTCCTTGTGCAATTGGTCCCTGACCACTTTTCTGAATCTATCAACAAACCTGCTTGTCACTTAATGCCAAACATTACACAGGTTCAGCAGTACGGATGTTAGCTCACTCTGCAAGTTATTTTGAACAAAATATTCAGCTAAATATTTTAAGCCAGCATGTTTCATTTAACGAAAAGAAATTGATTTTGTGCTGAATGTACTTTTTCTTAAGTAGATCTATGTTTATGATGCTGTAGAAAATTTTTGGTGGGTTTTTTTTGTGAATATGTTGCATCCTTCTTGTTTGCTAGGTCTTACAAGTATGTTGAGGCAGTGGGGTAGGTGACAGCATCTTCATACACATTCAAAAGCATGTTTCATTGTTTTCTCTCTGCATGTTTCCCAGTACTACATGCCTTTGTGATTCTGAATTATGTGTTGGTATTCATTTACATCTCCATGCTGTCCCATTAGACATGTAATGAGTGATTGTGGTTCCATGGGGTGTCAGTCAGTATGTAATTTGGCCTGCGGGCTTATCTAAACAAAAGAATGTACAACAAATAAAGTCAGCATTAGTGCATTTTGAGTGCTGATTATTTCAAATCAGATACACAAGAAACCTGATGTTGAAGTTTATCTAAAACACTTGCAGCCGAACCTGTAACTAAGTACAGCAGCAATTCCGCATGGCACTTTTTGCATATACTCAACAATATGTTTGCAACAAATACAAATTTAGTCTTATCCTCAATTAGCTTTTTCAGATGCTGTTTTATTTCTATTCTGCTAGAAAACTACTGTTTAATTCATTTTGGTCTGATTCTGTGGGTCTTCTGGGAGCAAAATAAAGTTCAGGGAGAATGTACAAGAACTGCAGTATCAGCCATGTCTCTAATGACAATAAATTTAGATGCCTAAAATTAGGTATATGAAGTGGCTTGGCTTTTTTGAATTGTACTGGGCACTTGCAGCTCTTAGAGTTGTGTATGGGACAATCTGAGTATTTGGCATTTGCAGATGGCTTACATTTGAGTACCTAGTAAGGATTTAAAATCCCAGCTTCAGATGCTCAGGTTTTTAACACTTATACAGGAAACTAAAATAAAAATAGCTCTTTCTTATTTAGACTGGTACTGAGTACACTCCTGACACTTTAGTTCCACAATAGTAATGAAGAAAAGCTCTTATAATAGAACTTTCATAAGGAAGTTATTCAGTCTATGCTAATGATACGTTTTGCCATATTCTTCCAATATGACTGCTCAGATGAGCTTGAATACCATTTGGCTGCTGAGATGAATAACAATAGCAAGTCGAAGAGGTTTTTAAAGGCAGGCTGGTGGTCAAGTGTCGGACAGTTATAGGCACCTTGGCTTTCATAAGCCATTAAGTTTCCTTTTTTCCCCAAGGAAAGCATTTGAAAGTGCCTTAGTCTAGGCCCCAAACCAGTTTGCCTCTCTACACAGCTTTAAAAATACTGCGTTTTGAGCAGTGAGGTGATAGGAGTTCCTGCCACAAGAAAGAAGACAGGAAATAATGCTATGATCTCACAGGTAGTTCCTCCCGGTGGATAAAGGAACCATAGTCATCCCATGGATTTTCTGTCAAGGTGCAGCCTTACATATAAAATTAAACAAATCATGTGTTTACTTCATAGACGTCTGTTACACTGAGTAGTGGAGCCTGGTGTTATGAGAGTGTGTTTTAACAACTTCTGATCTGAAAGTCAGTAAGCAGTCAACTGATAGTGTCAAATTTTAGGCTGGATTGATCCCACCTACCTTGCACATGGATTCAAGATACATGCATTATAAGTATAATGGCATTGTCTGAGATTAGACTGACAGTCATTCTTCAGAGATGCCTCCTTTTCCTTTTCTCCATTGCCTGCAAAGAAAGCAAAGGTTTTTGGCTCAGATGTGCCACAGAGTGGAAATGAACAAAAATTAAGAGGTTTTCCTTTTTTTTCCTAGTGCTGTGTCACCCACAGTGCATATTGTGCACATACAGTCTTTTAAACTGATAATTGCTATGGAAATAGTTCGATCAAACAGTGAAATGTGCTGTCAATGAAGTGCGCAGAGCAGATTTTTTTTTAAATGCATATGGAATTTAGGAAATTAAATCTTATTGAACGTCTCACACTGGAAAATTTCGTTTAGGCACCTTGAAAAATATCTAGTCAGTTGGTCTTACTGTAAATAAGCTGATAAACTTGCTTTGTTTCCCATCATTAAACATAAAGTTACAGATGAAATTGGGTCTTTATTTTAATATTTCATTTGATTTTGTTAACAAAGAAAAATTTTATTATAACTTAAAGTGTGCTACGTGGTATAATAATTTTGATGATGTGTCTGATCTAACTGAATTCAGTAAAAAATAAAAATTGGGAGTATATTTCCATTTTAACTGTGTATATTATGAAGAAGCCTATTATGGATTTATTGTTTCTGTTGTCAATTTACGGTTCATACTAAGTTCTTGCTAAGCATATAAGAGTGATATAAACATATCTCTCAAAATGCTGTCTCATTACTTTTATCTCACAGGTTATTTCACTTAAGAGTTTTTCTATATATGATAGCTTTACTAGCACTAATAAGGAGTCCTTGTTCTAAGAAAGAAAAAGAATAATTGAAATGGATTAAAGTGATTAAAAGACAGTGGCGCTAAAGGAACAGGTTGGAATTTACTTTTGGTCTCTTAAGCCTGTCTTTTATAATGTTCTGTTTTAAAAACAACCAACCAAACAAGCAAAACCCCCAGACAAACAGGAAAAATCCCCACCCTCACTAGCATCTAGTAGAGGACACTTTATCCTCATCAGCATTCTCTGTATGTTAATCTTTTTACTGCTTTGGGCACTGATTTAGCTTACCTTTTACTTCTTCAGCCCTATGTTTTTGCATGCAGCTCTACAACTTTCCTGGTTGTCTTTATCCATCTGGTCTGTGAGCTCTCCCCTGTCACCAGGTACTTGCTATTGTCTTCACAGAATCTATTACTTACAATTTGAGGAATAAATATTCATGCAACAGGAACTGTTTTATGTTAAATTGTCTCAAATTTACCGTCCATTTCTATCCATGTGTCTATATTTTGCCAGTTTAATTTTCCAAGTATTTCTTTTCATTCAAGGTGCTTGTATTCCTAGAAGTAGCAGCTGCTGGTTCCCTTCTATATAGTGTAAGCAACCACTGCAATTCTCTGCAGACTTTTGTGAAGTAGACTATGTGGGAATGGTATGAATTATCTTTAAATTTGTGTTTGGGTTTTTTTTGGTGCATGTGAAAAAGACTCCTAATAAAAACAGTAAGTTGGAATTATTTGCAATAGAAGACACCTGCTTTTCTTTCTCCCCCCCCCCCCCCCCCCCCCCCCCCCCCCCTCCCCCATTCTTTATCTGAGAAGAGAATAGTGCAAAATCTTCCTGGTTATTTTGTCCTGGTATTGGTAGGCGTTGCCTGTTTGAGGATGACCATGGTAATGGGAACCATGTGCAATTGTATTTTCTACTGCAGTTGTAAATTGAGCTCACTTTTTCCTCATACTACAAAGACAGAAGTTACTGTAATATAGATAAGGAGTCTGAGGTTAGATAAAGCTAATCAGCATTACAAAGATATCTCTGGGTTACATTTTGATGTGTTTATTATATATTCTCACCATTTTGGAAACTGATACTGAAGGAAAAAATAGAGATATATGAAACTTAACTTTTCTTTTGCTGTTTCATTTAATGAGTTGATCTGTTTCATGGATTCCTAGGTCTATGGCATTCACTGGTATTTGTTGTACTGTGGTAGCTACTATTCTGTATTTTAAACTTGCTCCTTCCAACTTTTCATGCTCAGAAAATGTTATATATTTTATAACTGAATAGGTACAGCTTCTTCATATTGTGAGTAGTAGCACGTGGAAAGGAAGGATAGCTTCTCTTCTCTTTCCCCTTCATATTTCTTTGCCTCCGCTCCTTGCTACTCTGCAACAACAAAAATTAGGCATTCATTCCCATAAAGTCAGCTTGGAAAAGGAAAGCTTATTAAAATAAATATAGAGAGGGAAGATATAGTTGTTCTGGCCTGAGATGCAGATGTTATAAACTTACCATATGTAGTAGCTGGACCTTACAACTTTGAGTTTTATTTCTGGAAAGCATCACTGCCATGTGTTGAATGTATTTTAATGCTCCACGTTTCCTCAAAATGAAAGCATTATCATGAATGATTATTATGAATTACTTCATTGCACAGAAGCTTACGGCTCCCTGACATTAAAAAAAAAAAAATATTGTTCCTTTTTGTGTGATTTTAGGAATTTTTGATTTAGGACTGAGCATGGCTGTCTAAATGAGTTTTGGAAGTTCACTCGGGGAAAGTGACAGTTAACTTCAGAAACTGAGTTGGTTCCAGAAAGGGTGTTTCAAATAAGATAACTGCTCACGACTCTTAACAGTCACCTTAAAGAAAGAAAATGTTTAGAACAGAGGACATGTTACTTGCGTTTAATGTTGACATTAATGTTTGGATGTGTGGTCCAAAAGACATTATTAATGGGTTAATATTTTAAAGCAGGAACACAGAATTAATGGGTGATAAAAGCATAAAGAGATCTAGTATTAAGTTGCTTTTATTAAAGGGCTATAATGATAAAACAGGTATTCTCTTATGATGGCTTAGTACTTCACAAAACACGAACCTGAACGGAGTCAAGTGGCTCTGAGAGTAGTAGGGAATCTTACAATATCACCACCCACATACTATGAACCTCAGAGCTGTGATTTCTGCTTTAACTTAATATTTAAGAGCAGCACTTCTAGGAGAGCTTTTCTTTCTCTTAAAACTTGTGTACTCTAGAGGCAGGTTTTTGAGATAAATATAGTCTGTAACCAAACTGGCAAAAATTGTTCTATCCACAGACCTGACCCTGTGGGAAGTGTGGGAGGAGAGAGGGGAAGCAGGGAGTCAATCTTTGAGACATGACCCAAATCCTTATTTCTGTGGTGCTAAGTGCACATATTCAATTCACGTAGTAAAATGAACTATGGAGTACATGTTACAGGACTCCTGTTTGTATAAAGTACATAATCCCATCATTGTCTTTTTCAAAATGCTTGAAGGAATGAAATGCATGTGTACTGCTTGTGGGATGAGGCTGTCGCAGATGATCGTAGTAAAGTGTTCACCAAACAGAAAATTTTCATGCTTTTCATAGAATCATAGAATCTGTTAGGTTGGAAGGGACCTTTAAAGGTCATCTAGTCCAACCCCTCTGCAGTAAGCAGGGACATCTTCAACTAGATCAGGTTGCTCAGAGCCTCATCAAGCCTGGCCTTGAATGTCTCCAGGGATGGGGCCTGCACCACCTCTCTGGGCAACCTGTTCCAGTGACTCACAACCCTCATCAACCTGCCCTGCTCTAGTTTAAAACCATTGCCCCTCATCCTATCGCTACATGCCCTCACAAACAGCCCCTCCCCAGCTTTCTTATAGGCTCCCTTCAGATACTGGTATATTGGTACCCTGTATAAAGGGGGAACAGAAGCTTGCCATGCTTGTGTAGGTAGCCAAGCATGGGTTGAGGGCATTATGCCCAGGATTATATTCTACATGTCTCTGCAGAAGGTCCATGGTGAGAGAAGCAGAGGTTCCAGGTGCACCCTGCAGTAACAGCAGAGCTACTCCGCAAAACTCAGGACAGCAGCTGCACATGAGAATAATGAGAAAGTGAAGGTTTCAGAACTGGCGTGCTACTGTTGTCCCTCTTTTCTCATAACTATCCTGTTATGGAGCAAAGAGCCATTGTAGTAGTCAACACTTCTGAGAAAAGGAACTAGCAAGGGAAATGTAAACAATTAGGGGTTTGTGTGGTTTTGTTTTGTTTTGCCTTTTTGTTAAGTTTTGTTTTTTTACCCATGGATTCAGATTGCAAACAGCAGTGTGACGAGACAGAGATAACTTTGATAAGGCAATATGGACCAAACCTTTAAAATGACAGAAATGACAAATGCATTGCAATAATATTAATATCTATTCTGTGCTATAAAGGAGGCAAAATCCCATGAATTAACTACGTCCTTCTCTTACCATTTCAGCAGTCCATTGTGTAGTAGGAATTGATAGAAATGTTTCCCTTTTAACGGGCACAATGACTTAACTGTGCCTTTGGCCGACTCTCAAATTCTGCTAGGCTTCTATGAGGAAAATCTTACTGAAGTTGAAGCCACAGCTCCCTCAGGTTAATTTTGCAGATGTGATCATATGAGATGTTACTTCTTTAGAGATTGAAGGATTCCTAAATCTGTGTGTGCTTCTGTCCTGGATCCAGTGGGGACAGGGTTAATTCTACCCAGGCTCTGGCAGGGACACAGGTATTCCATCCCATGGGAGCCATGCCCACTCAGAGCTGCCGGGGGTGGGGGGCAGGAAGTCACGGCTTGGAGCGGGCTGGGGTGTCCTGGGTCCGGTTGGTGAGCGGCGGTTCCGTAACCGTGTTTGGATATTCCTCTATCTATGTTATTGTTGTTGTTTTCTTGTTACCTTTGCTGTTCTGTTAAACTGCCTTTGACTCAACCCACAAGTTCTGCCTTTTTCTTCTGATTCTTCCCCGTATTGGGAAAGCTCGAGAGAGCAGCACATGGTTCTTTGTTGCCATCTGACACCAAACCATGACAGCTTCCCAAAGCAATACTTCAAATATTGGATCTGTGTATCTCAAGCCTTTGTCCAGAAATAAAACTACATATTTCTATTACAGAAAAAAATGTCCGGCCAGAACAAGTGCAGAACTGGCAGGTCTCACAAAATAATGCTCCTCTAAGAGCGACCCAAGTGTTTCAGTAGTGCTGGAAGAGCACAGAAGTTCCATGTTCCCAGTGCCAGGAGGATTTGATTTTCTCCTGGAAACATAGTTTAATTGTGATTGAATGCAGCAGATGTGAATAAAATAGCTTTGTAATTTTATGTCCTTTAGCAATGTTCAGTTGTGCCATTTTATAATTATATGCCATAGACTTCATTTTCACTCCTTGCCGTTTATGCTGTGGCTCTTCCAGTAGTAAGCTCTGATGTTGTATGCTTTTTAGGATTTAGCTGGAATGTAGTCCAGCCAAAGTGGTGCTGTAGTATTAACTTGAGATTTCAATAATTTAGTTTTCTAGGAGGCAAGCTTTCTCATTTTTGTCATGTAGGTTGTTTTTGTCTACTTACCCATCACAAAGTATGCAAGTGACATTACTTAGTCTTTTACTTGTTTTGTTTGAAACTTAATTTTAGTGATTTTTCCCTCCCACCCCACAAACACTTATTTTCTTTTTTTTTTCTCCCTTGAATTTACATGCATCATCCTATGCATTTTCCAAGCCATTTCACTCTGCCAGCTCATAACTGTATATGCCAAGTTTTCAAGAATGATCAGAATTAAAATATATCACTGGTAGTCATGAAAAAAATTGTTATTTCAGATCACAGCAATTTAAGCTAGAGGCACTTCTTTGCTTTTGAAAAAAAATAAATATAGGAAAAGATGTTCAAAAGACCTTAAAGCAGAAATTTTTTATGAATATTGATGCAGCTAAACTCAGAAAGGCAGGTACATGTATACTTCACATTTTTAGAGGAAGAAGTCAGCCTTATACTTGATGGAAATGAGCATTGAAGCTAGAGCTTTTTCAAACAACAGTTTTTATCAGTTACAGGGCTAGCTGCAGTTCTCTGTTTTTTGCAGTCTGTGAGTGAACTCCTTCATTCATGGGTCATCATATGTCTTCCCAATCCGTAATGAAATTTGTAGCTTTCGTATGGTTGGAACATTAAGCTGAGCTACAGTACGGCTTTGCATCCATCATGGTCACCCTGCTGAGCTGACGGCATTCAAGCACCTGAGGCTTTTCCCTGCTCCGGGGGAGAATTTTTGAACACTGGTGAATACAGTGACCAAATAGAATGCCTGAAACAAAAATGCTGTATATATGATAATAGCAATAAAATTTGTGAGAAGGGTTTTAGAGAAATTAAAGTGTACGTATCAAATAGTATTCATTGAGGAAATTCTATCATCATGACCACATTGAAATTATGGGTATGGTGAATTTCTGCTTACAGGGAGACAGTCCTTGAGAAGACAAGCCTTTCTTGTAAGAGGTTCCTTTGTATTTGAACTATGTATGTGCATATACATATTTTTGTATGGCATATAAGTGTCAGCTTCACAGATTCTGATAAAAAGAAAGCCATGTCTCATATTAGAACTGTTGACTTAATCTACTGCACAGTATCTTAAGCAAGGAAAAGGGCTTTTATATATTGTCTCCCTAATGTATTATGCTTTCTTTGAATTATTTATGTAGTGAAAAGACGTTTAGAAGGGAATACGCAAGAAATGTCACGAGCCAACAGCTTCACTGATGACATTGACCTTATATCAGAAGAGTCACCGCTGCCAGCTGTATCCGACGTGGCACAGTAAGTGGAAAACCAACTTTTTAATTGATAATGTAAATGCCCGTTAATGGTGAGGGAGACTTATCACCGAATAAAACTATTATTCTTTGGCTAGCTGCACTTGAAGTGATTATGGGCTTGATCTTACTTAACTATATGTGACCATTCCTACAAAATACAAGTCTAGCTTTAAGTTTAATGGAAGTAGTCAGACACCTGGAAAGAAGCATTGCTCTGTGAGCGGTGGCTCGCAGTGTCAGTGTATTTGTTGTTTTAAATTTGATGGCAGCTGACACAGTTCCTGAGATAGATTGAGTTTTACAGATAGGTTTATACTTTGTAGAATTATGAATTAGTTTGAGCTCTAAAGCACTCCTAATATGAATAATGTATGAATTGATTGAAAACATAAATGAATAGTCATTTATACATACAGCCTGGAAATAGAAAGGCTACATTATGCGTAATATTTTGATAAAGCCAGCATACTTGTGAAGAAATGATGTTCCAAAAAAATGAAAGTGACATTATTAAGGAGATGTTGAAGGTGTCTGGATTGACCAGGACAGAAAATCCCCATTATCAGTGGGTTCACTGCAGTTGTTGAATGATCTCTCCTGTTGCTTGTATTTGGTTTATCAAATGTCTGTTTCTTTAAATAAGCATAATAGTATCTTCATGCAGGACACTTCCATATTGTGTTTTGACAGAATCATGTGTAATCTTTAAGCTTTTGTCTTATAATGTACAATTCCAGTGTTGGGAATGGGGATTCTGGAATAAATTTCAAATGTGCAGCAGAGCATTAAAGCATACAGTAAGGCCTGGATGGACCAGAGCATCCAGGCATCATATTAAGGCTTTATCTTATGTGCAGAAACTGGTACAAACAATGCTGGTGAATAGAAGTCTTGAGTTATCAGTGATATATGGCCTAAAGGCTACGGCACAGCTGGCACAAGTTCATGAAGGTCTAACTAGTCATTTGGGTGTTATGTTAATGTTGGTAAAAAAACTCACCTGAGTTCACTCATGCTTGCAAGAAAAAAATACGGAGTTGTCAGTGGAAAAACCCTTTAGTAGATATCTGAGATGGAAAAGAAGAATGAAAATTGTTGCTTGCCTTCAGATAGGGAAAAGTATAGACAATGGCGTTCAGGATGAATTTGAAAGCAATGTACACACTAATCTATAGTGTGATTTCTTGTAAGATGTTTCCTTTCACATCGTATGGTTATTTTCTGTCCAGGTAACTCATACAGATGATGTGTCTACTAAATCTGTAGTAACTATACTATGCTTTTATACAAGATATCCTGGCTCTTATGTTTTCCCAACATGCTATATTTTGGACCTTCTTTCAAAGCAGATAATTATAAGTTGTTCCATTCAAATTGGGCTTTTTTAAAAATCAGCACAGGATTTTGCATTTGGAAAGAAACCGTTCTAATCTTATTTCTACTATTTAGTGCATGAAAAACGGTGGTATTGTATGTTATTCTGTATAGTGCACCTTGCAAAACTGTACCTGCGTTTCAAGCTCATATTAGAGTTTAAATGCATTTGTCTTATGTGTGGAAAGTAAGAAAAGGAATAGTAGAAAGCTAACCAAATATACAAATGAAAAAAATTTAAAATATGGAGAGAATTTGACATAATATGTTACATGGTTTAAAGTAATATACTATCAGTTTATTAATTCCTCTTGATGTGGATGTCAAGTGCATATAAACAGAATGATCTTGCAACTAAATATCAATAAATTAATTATTATTGAATTATAAGACCCATTATATATAATTTATTTATAAATTTTAGCTTCTGAATATTTGTAATGAACTTCAAATGTACAGAAAACATGAGGTCAAAAGTTATAGTGTAATATAAAATGATAAAGGTACTACATAAAACAAAACCAAAACACCATTTCATGTAGTTTTATGCTTCTAAAGTCAAGCATGCCAGTTTTCACATTTATCACTGATAATCTCATTTTGTATGTGTGTAATTTTACTTAGTAGGATGCATTCATTTAAGACTTGTCCTGACTTGAGTAGCAATGTAGTATCTCGTTATTCAAATTGTGAACTTCATTGGACAAACCCAGAACATGATGCATTTATGGATCTTGCTTTTCAACTGCCGTTTTTAATGCAAACAATAAGATATTAACACTGTATGTGCCTTACATACATATGTGTTCTACATGAATGTTAGATATACTTAGTGTGATTATTTGTCTTGTCTTTTAGCAGAAGTATAAGCAGGTAAGTCTTCATGTGTGCTATACTTGCTTTGGTGTGTGAGCTTTCCAAAATAGCATGGCTTTTGCTTTGCACTTAGTAGTGTATTCCCTACACTAGTGTGCCTTGGAATTTATCATAGGGGAAATAATTATATTTTTTTTCTGTTAAAAGTCCCACTTCTATTCTCCTTGTTTACCTGGCTGGAATACACAGTTATTCTGTTTGTTCACACAGATCTTGTTTCATGCTGTGAAATTATGTACCAGTCAGATTCGCCCCACACCCACCCTCCGTCTTTGGAGTGAACTACGTAATGGAAAGTGGTTTTATCTCATTTGGGAATAACATGTATTTGATAACTAGTGCGACAAGTCTTCATCCTGGAGTCACAGTGCAGTCAATGAATTAGACAAATTCTTCTAAGAGGAGAATTCAGCCAAAGGTGTGTGTGTGTGTGTGTGTATATATATATATATATGCAATGAACCGTCTCAGTTTGCAAAATAAGTGAAAACATTGCTTTCATGTAACAGTTAATGATAGTATGCTATGATGATGGCAGTTTCACTTCTTTGTGAAGTCAGGCTTGACTTTGTCAAGCAGCCAAATGGCAAAGTTTTCCTTGCCTTCGACAAGCATTATGGAGTACGAAATCAATTTTACAGTATACCTTTATTCCAAAGCTGGTAACTGGTCATTTTTTAAACTTTGTAAGCTGCTATATTGATTATTGAACATGAAATGTCAGGTCTACAACTGTAATATTTTGAGGTTTTCTTTCTGTAATGTGAACGGTAGATTCTTCTGAAATCCTCTCTGCGAGACAGATGATAGGAGAGATCTTCTCTGATAAGAGTAACCTTTACTTTTGGCCATACTCTCTTCAAAACTCCCTTCATTGTGTGGGAAGGCAGATACTGTCCCAGGAGAATAGAGTTCCAACCCTTGAGCCATGCTACCTTGCACAAACATCTGTTGCACCGATCTGCACATGTGCATTAGTCTCACAGTCACTGAAGTGGTTGCTCGTCAAAACCTATCACCAGGCTGGTTGGAAACTGGTGATACCACCATTTAAGAATTGAGTCTTGAGTGAAGGCAAACTAGTTCAGTGGGTTGCAGCAATGCCCAGGTTTCAGTGGTTAATACAACCAGTATTGGATTTCTGATGTTAGTGATCCATGCAAGCTTAAAGAAGGTATGCTGTCCTGGTAGGAGGTGTCAGTAAAAACAATTTGCAAGCTTGCTATTTGGTTTTGAGCTTGAGATACCTTTCCATAGAAATATAGCTGCTTTAGATACTTCAGGTAGTTGGGATGATGTTTGTTTCCATTGATCTTGGCAAAATTGTGGAAAAATGCAACCTCCAGAGCTAGGGAACAAAAGCATCATATTGAAAATGTAATTCTGTAGTTGTCTGAAGGTTCTTGCTGAATATCTCTGGCCCAGGCTCTCAGGGGTAAAAATCTGATGTGGTTGCTGACCTGAGTGGAGCTGTTGTGTTGTATACTGGCTGCTTTTGGGGTGTCCAAAGTGGAATAAGAATGATGTTGTTAGCGATTAATCAAATATGACAGATGAAATAAATATGTTAATTTCAATCAGTTAATGAGTAGCTTTTAACAATAAATGCTTAGATTACCTTATTGCCTGATGTGTTTACCCACCCAATTTTTAAAATTCTCGACTAAGCAGTCAGAAGATGACTCCATCAATGCATAGAGAGACTGCAAAATGATTTTTTCTCTGTGCTTTGAAACCTAGAAATAAACTACTGATTATATTTGTCTCATTATAGCACATTTGCTTGGTCCTTAGGGTTAGTCTTCTACATATGTTGATAACTGTCTAAAATTAATTATACATTAGGGAAGATCTAAACTTTGAGAATGTTACTTCTAGACCTGGAAAGTTAATTTTTATCACTTTGCTCTTTCTTGCTAACCTTAGCACTTTCTTTATATCACCTGATTTTTTGGGTTCAAGATATAAAAGCAAGCAATTTGAAGATGGATCCATCATCCAACTTGATTCAACATAATGCATCATGCCACTTCTTTCTCCATGATTTTATGTCTTGAAGCCGCTCTTTCTTCCTAATTTCCTACTATATGCACACAGATGTTCCGACAGAAGGACAGAGGACCTGGTACAGAATTAAGCATGCTTGTAGAAATAATAAATGGTAAATTCCCGTATCTCTGTTACAGATTGTTTACGAATGAAAGAGGCAAGATATTACTCCAAATGGCACTGATTAAGCAAGTGGCAGTCTGTGATTTGTGCTTTTTTTGAAGTCTTTTCTCCTGTCCATTGTTGCCAGGACCGTTTTATCTGTCTGATGCAGCCTATCATGTGTATCATAAGGTCTTTGAGGAAAAGAGCTGTTGCTATTGAGGTCTGTAAGATGAGTAAGCTTGCTAATTCTTGAACTGTGTTCATAAGCAACAAAAATGCAAATAAAACCTCTCAAAGTGCGTATGGATTTGGTAAGTGACAAAGAAGAAAGGAGAAATACACATCAGAATGAGAGCAGGGACAAACCTTAGTGGATTTTTGATCCTTCTTCTTAGTCCAAACATTTAAGGCCAGCCACTCCCAACAGCTGGTTCAAGCCATAAATTATAGTTGTGGTGTACCTGTATTAAGTGACACAGCCTTTGGGGATGGGTATGTGCCTTGATTGACAAGCAAGGATGTGAAGGTCCTTGAATATGTCCAGAGGAGGGCAACAAAGCTGGTAAAAGGTTGGAAGGCATGTCCTATGAGGAGTGGCTAAGGACTCTGGGCTTGTCTAGTTTGGAGAAGAGGAGGCTGAGGGTTGACCTCTCTACAGCTTCCTGAGGAGGGGAAGTGGAGAGGGAGGTGCTGATCTCCTCTCCCTGGGATCTAGTGATAGGATGCATGGGAATGGTTCAAAGCTGTGCCAGGGAAGGTTTAGACTGGACATTAGGAAGCATTTCTTTACCGAGAGGGTGGTCAAACAGGGGAACAGGCTTCCTAGAGAGGTGGTCAATGCCTCAAGCCTGTCAGTGTTTAAGAGGCATTGGGACAATGCCCTAAATAATGTGCTTTAACTGCCCCGAAGTGGTCAGGCAGTTGGATGACATGATCGTTTTAGGTCCTTTTCAACTGAAATAGTCTATTCAATTACAAGTCCTGCAGACCTGCACTAACATACTCTTGCAGTATCAAAACCCACTCTTGAGGAAGAAGAAGATACAATAGCATTGTTCCCACGTTGAATTGTGCAAATGGTGTTTGGTGCTTTCTGGATTCTTCTTGGCTGCACTGGAGCTTTGCAAGAGTAAAGGAAATCACTGTACATAACTTTAAGCCTTTTTTTTTTTTTTTTAAATCTCCACCTGGTCCTATTGTTATGCAGATTGTGATGACAACAACCCTTGGCCATGAAAATATTTTCTGTCATACACACCAGAGTTAACCTTCCAGCAGGAAAGAGAGAATTTGGCCAATAGACTGTATTGAAAGATTACACCAACCTGGCCCCAGATAGCACAGTCTCAGGAAAAATATACACAGCACCAGCTTTAGAGGCAGACATCCTGTTTTTGTTTTTCAGAGGTATGTGGTTTAAAGCTGTGGTGTTTAACGCTCTTTACACTGTAAGGAAAAGCAAAAGTTAGAAATTCTATATGTCAGCACGGTTAAGCAACTGTGGTTGAGCATGCATTTTGTAGCTCACTAAGGTCATGTAAAGGTAAATGTCAGTTAGTTTCTTAGCAGAAAGCAGTGTAATGCTGCAGTTCAGCAGTCATCACGTCAGCTCCCTTGGGAGGAAACCTTTAGGAGGTGAGATCCACATACAGTGACCATCGTCAGTGGTAATTGCCGTCAGCTGAACAGCTGTAGTAATAACTCTTCAGCTGGAACAGGCTGCCAGGGAAGTGATAGCTACACCTGTTCCCCACGGGGAAAGTGGGGTTCTTAATTACTTTTCATGGGTCGAGAGTGAGACCAACAGTTGCTCTTCTTTCTGAGGCCCTGTCCACAGCAGAGTCAAATCATGTTAAGGAACTGTGGGTTTAATACAGTTTCGGGGTAAAACAATTCTATGTAAAAATTTAGAAAGCATTTTTATACTTCTGCTACATTCCTATGTGTCAATCTATGTGTGAAAATGGCTCATTATTTCAGTTTGAGGTCTTAAAACGGTGTAATAGAAGCACAGAGCTCTGAATGTGGAAGCAACCAGATATCCACCATTCCTACCTCTAATTTTTTCTTTAAAGCTCACAGTATGAAAAACAGCTCTTAAATTTTATGAGGGAGATCTTATCTGCAAAATGATTAGCAGAAAAACTCAGCATTACTATGTGGTAATTGCACAATCAAAGGAAGTGAGGATACCTGCTAAAAAAAAAAAAAATGGAAATGGCTAATTGCCATAAGCAATATAAGAACCCCGAGGAGGGGTGAAAAGATAGATCTGAGAGGTAAGGTAATGGTTACAAAACCTCAGGGCCTACAATGTAGCACTCCTTTCTAACAGGGCAAGCTGAGACTCCAAGGGTGAGGATGACTGAATGCCTTGTTCTGTGTCATCATGGGTGAATCCTGATACAAAAGGATTATCACAAATTAATCTTCAACGAGGATCAGAACTTTCTGTGATGACTGAGGCTTAATGAGGCAAAGAAGTTATTCTTGTCTGTTTGTGCTTGCTCCAGGCTGCCTGGATGAACAGAGCACCAAAGCTGCTCCCCTCTTTGACAGAACTGGGGTCTACAGAAACCTTTTTAGAGGGTGGGACAGGACATTTCGCACTGCTGTTCACTGGAGTGGAAAATCCCACCATTGTTAATGATCCATGGAACCATATACAAAGGAAGGTGCTTCATTATTAGCCTTGGCATTAATCTTTTCTCCTCAAAAACAAGTTTAGGAACAGTGTTTTTTCTTTTTTTTTTTTTAGTGGAAGTAGTTTATCATAGGATTGGAAGATATGAAATATGACTAGCTTCCTCCATTGCCCACTAACACAGAAATTTTATGCAAAGTGAATGGAACAAACTGTAAAACTTAGGCTAGGTCTTATAGCTTACTTTTGTTGTCTTCAAATAAAATGGTGCTAAAGTTATTGGTCAGCACTTGAAAAAAGGGATGTTAAATCCATCTTTCAGCCTTATCTTAGCCTTCCAGTTGTTCCCTCCATCTGTACATGGCAGTGAAGGTTTTATGAGGGATTTAAGAATATTTTTGTGTTCTTCTTTGCCTCTGAAAAATCCAGCAGTGTGCAACTCTTGACACAAAGCATATTTTCAGTCTTTCTATGGTTTTTGGTCTATCTGTGCAAACACCATTTATCTCTGTGTTTTTATCATAAATTCCTCCTATAGCTTCTTGCTTTTAGTCTTAGTAAAGAAACAGTTCACCTTGTCACCAGCAAACCCTTAGCACGTTAGATCTAGTAATTAGGTAGTAATCTTGTATAGGATAATTGAATCTACTGAAAGCTAATTAATAACTCTTTTATTATTAAGATAGTGTCCCTAGGGTCCTTAATCATCATCTTGATCTGTTGTACCACCTGTTGTCCTTTTGCACATGTTCATGGATAATTTTAAAATATTATTGTTGTTAATTTTGGAAAGCACGATCAGGCACTTGATGTATCATGTAAATATTGCCCATAGTGTCACTGTGGTAATACAGGTATTGGAGAAAGTTGTGAAGCAATCCTGGCCATCAACCAGCCAGAGAAGGGAATGGTACTACAAGAGTATTGTATCACCCAAGAGGAGTGGGTTAGCCAAATGACAGCAGCAAGGTTGCTCGGAGTACAGAATATTCCTGAAGATATACAGTTTGCCTGCCATCACCACATTTACATTTCATCCATGTTTTTGAAACAAACATAAAATGAAGTGAGAAGGAGAGATGAAAAACTAGTAAGCGGGCAACTCACAGTAACATGAAGGGATGGCGTTTATATGGTATCGTTTCCAGCTTTGTCATTGTGCTGTTGGATCTTGACGCTTATTAATCCTCACTCTCCGGTACATCTAATATAGGTAGTGCTGATGCAACTAGTTCTGTCCGCTGCACTCAAAAGCATTATTAATTGCTTCAAAGAGAAGTTTAGATGAGGGCCTGTCATTTCTGAACTGAAGAAGGTAAAATAGTGAAAATTCAACAGACAGCAGTAATTGCTAAACGCTTTTCGCTGTTATAAGACCTCGTGTTAAGTTACACTTTTTAGTACCACCTGTTTTTGTATTGTCACTTCTAATTTCTAGCTCTTTAAAAAGGCTGCTTCAGGATTTATTTCAGCACCCAAAGTAAAGTATTCTTATTACCATGTAATATGAAAGCAAGGCTGGCATTAGTATAAATTGGTGCCTTTATGTAGTAACTTTTTCTAAGAATTTGACACTGCTTCTGAGGGGTTTTGGACGTTTTTTCTTGGTTCTAGTATGAAGAGTAACTTTTCAGAGAACTTTTGCTCTTTTAAGTGAGTACGTTTGGCCAGTGGAGGGCACTGCACTATAATGCAATGAGAGACAGAAACGCCCGTTTCAGTTTTCAAAATCCGATTTGTCATTTCAACAAACTTACTTATAAACTTAATTTATAAGCATCTGAATTTCCTTAATGTTAAATGTGGCAAGTTGCCACACTAAGGAAAAATGCTACATGTGCTTGAACATCGTTTTAATGAGAAATTTAACCAACCCCCAAAGGCTCAGCTTGGTGGTGTGGTTATACTTTCTTTTCTGGAAAACAGGCTATTGTAACAGCCCACTGAAAGTTGTCAAAATATAACTAAGTGCATATATCATGTAAGCCTCTGTGCAACAAATGGTTCAGATTTGATGGAAAACTCTGAAATAAAATATTGTTTCGGAAACAGAAACTTCTACAAAACCATGACATTTCATATAATTATTTTTTTCTTAATAAGTTTTCTAATCATTTCACAGAATTTTAGCGTAGGGATAGAAGGGGGTGAGATGACTTGGGGCTGTGTGTCTGCAAATGTTGTATGAGAAATAGTTTACAAAGAATGTCTCTGTTTTCAGATCAAAGTAAAAGACTCACATTTGTGGCTTTGTTTTACTAGAAGTTATTATTTATCTCAGTAGCAAGTTAGAGAATGGAAATAAGGCAACTCTTTCATTTGTTATTGAAAAGGGTGCAAAGAGCTAGGACTGGATTCCTAGTCTTCAGCATTGTCTTGTTTTGTCTGTATGTGCAAGGATGAAACCAGTAAAGGGAGGAATCATTTTATAAGGCTTTATTTGGGCTCCATAATTTGTTGATGTTTTCAGTCAAAGATTGGTATTGCAATGCACATAATTGGTCCCATCAAGCTCCATGACGCTTGACAATATGGATAACTGCATTTATATGCATCTGTGATGAAAATTTGAAAGACATAACATTAAAGTATGTTCTTTGCTGAAGATGACAGTACAACCCTTCTTCTCAGATCACTTCGGTCTCTCATTGTTATACAAAATAATGTGCTAATCATGGTACTCATTTTTCTGGGGCATGGGGTGGAAACTGGTAGAAAAACATGATGGTTGCAATGCAGAGAGAAGTATGACTTTGTCCTTTACCATGGCATAGGCAGACATAAATAAGCACACATTTTCTTTTAGCCTTGGTCTTGTGGTTTTGCAGTAGTTTCAACTTTAACACTTTTTATGTGAGACTAAATTTGATGTATATGAATCATGCATATACCTATTCTAGTAACAGGCACTTCATTGCATTCATTGTGTCCATTTGTGTAAAATAGATTGAGGGAAAGGAAAAGCACAGTGATAGGACTTCATGATGTCTGCAACTAAAATACATAGGCCATTATTTTGGTCTAGCTCCATCCACAAGCCACGTCACATCTTGTGTTTTGTATTGGCAGCATTCAACAGAAAAAATACTTTAGAAATTGCATTTACCAGTTGTCCTTCCTTTTTCTTTCTGCAGTTGCTTCCCTAGGCTGCTCCTGTGACAGAAAGTGAGGCAGCCCAACCTATCAAATCAAGATCCCACCTCTGCTGGTGGGGAGTGTATGAGCAGTTAGGGGGGAAAAAAGGTGGAGAAAAGCTTGAAGGCATGAAGACAACATTTGTTTTCCTGGAAGTTATGGCAGTGGAGGGGAGAGCTGGGATAAAAAAAAAAATAACATTATCTCGAAGGCAGGGGGTATAAATTTTACCTTAATAATATCTGAGTGTTATACTGCTGTCCTTCTGAGCGTTGTGTTGACAGTACATCCTTGTGAGCCAGAATCCTGCCTACTAGTTGAAAGAGTGACTTTTCATCTCCATAGCCTCCTCTCTTAAGAAGTGATATTGGCTGTCTCATGTGTTGCTCTTACAGACATTATTTCTGGGGCAGTACCAAGCAGAGAAAAATGCAAAAACTGGAAGTGAAAGTTAAGGGAGCTCAGTGCTGTTCACTTATAGGTTGTGGTGAATGGATTAGAGGAAGAAAAGAGATAGGAAAGAAAACTTTATTACAGATGTGGATAACAGTTGTGTAGTTAGGGAATGCTATTTATGGTTGATTTCTTCAGTATTTCATAATTACCAATACTATTAAAATCTATTTAAAAACCTTCAAAATAATATATCAGTCCTAAATTAAAATAGCATAATTTGGTTATGGTGTTTCATAGTGGAGTTGGAACCCAAAAAAATAAAATTGGAGTTTCTAATTTATTTCTACATAGAAAGCAGGTAGACTGTCCACTTACCCTGAGATAAAAGAACAAAGACTTTGTGGTTTTAAGTGTTAATTTGATGTTTATCGAGGAGTGTTGCAGTCTTGCCTTATTTGCTAATCTCCGTACAATCTTATTCTGGAATTACTAGTAAAGTGCTTTTCCTTACTGAAATATAAATAATTTTTCATTTAATTCAGGTGGCTTTTATAGGCTTTTGTATACTACAACATAGTACACAATGGAGCAAGACATATGCCTACTTTCAAGGCATTAAATTACATTGGAGTTCAGATGACGTGGCTGAGTTGTTGAAGCTGCTCCTGTTATGTGGGTTGGAGTTAAGACTATGGATCATTTATGACAGCTCCAAAACCACCTCTCATATAAATGTTTGAATTACGTATCTTTCAAAATGTCTTTTTTATTTTTTAAAATATATCTCAAAGAAAACTCTTACAAGGAAAAACAAGTTCTTTAATAAAAAAATGTATGCATTTAATTTCATTACGCAATTAAAAACAATACCAGTTTTGTTCCTTAGGTGAACACTATGAGACCGCTGGTTGTTCAGCTGCAGTAAAAGTACAATGCGCATTATCTCTTCCATATTGCATTTTTTTCCACTAAAATAAAATTTAGATATTTTGCAATGAGCAGGCATCTTCATCTAATAAAACTATCCTTTTATATGCAACAGGAGTGTTCACAATGACAAAATTTAGTATTAATTTGAGAGATGTTTTTACATCTGCTTATGGCTATTTTCTTGGGTAACCCTAACCAAATTGAAGGAATGTGTTCTAGACCTGATATTTCACTGATTTCTAAATGTGCATAACATTCTTTTTTACGTTGGTAGCATTTTGTGCAATGTTCTAAAGGAATAACCAAATGCTCATTGCTAAATCAAGACACAATTTAGGTTAAATCCTGGTTACCTCTATTACTGTGCCTGGGAGGTAATAGACATTGTTGCAGCCAATGTTCTGCATGGCAGCTGATGTACATCTGTGTTTGACTCTCTAAATAGGGCTGATTCATAAAAGCTAACAGATAAAATTGTTGCTTTGGGCATGCTACTGTGTTAACCTCAGTGCTTGGAAACTTTATTTTAATAAGTTACTTTAAGGAAATTTAAGTGATAGAAATTATTTAAAACCTTGTGGTTCCTCATGGATTTCTCAGCTCTGACACTTTCACAGCTGCACATGTAAAAATCTTTCTTTTTATAGGCAAAACTTGATTAACTCCAAATGGGACAATGAAAGTTACTTTTCAGGTTGGATACACTGAAATAGATGCCAGACAAATACCAGTGCCAGTTGCTTGTCTACTTTTCTTTTTAGTGCACTGTAATTTGGAGAAGCAATTATACTCTCTCTTTTACTTCAGATTAAACCCCCTATCTCCAGGGCTGTTTTTCCCCATCACCCAACAATGCTTTTAGATGTTATCACTATGTTCTCCAAAAACTTTGCCCTAATTGCTTAGCTGTTTGTTTGTATTGCTAAGACAATTTATCTCTGGTCTCTGGGTCAAAATGAATGTATCAGACCATTACAGTACAGAAAGCTTAGTATGTGGGCACTGAAGCTTACAGTCATTGCACGCTATATTGAGTTCTGTTCCTCTCATTTCACATCGCTGTTTTGCTTCTAGCATGCTGTAATGGCATTTTTCATAAGTTACTGATACTTATCTCCTCTGGTTTACGTTAGTTAGGCTGCCTACACCCAAGGACTAGCAAGAATAGATAATCTTGATGGCCTTTTTTATTTAGTCAGCTGTCTACAATATATGCGGTGTTCATTAGTATTAAAATATGTTTTAAAACAAAGCTCAAAGAGCTCATAAAGCTGTTCTTATGCTGATTTCTCTTACTTCAGCAGTTGCTACTGAAGGATCCCCTCCAATGGGTTCTGTGACTTGTCCCTGTAGTAATGCAAATCCAATAATATAACGTAATTGGTATTTGTTTTCTTGGACACAAATTTACTAGAGGTTTCCACATGTTCCTGTGCTTACTTAGCTATTTTGTTATTTTAAAAAAATTACTTCTAAATGGAAATATGTGGAACTTGCAGCATTCACCAGGCATTTCAGATAAGCAAAGCGTGTATTCTTCCTGTATTTAGTTCTTTTCTTACTCTTTCTGGGCTGTGGCTGCAGTAAATTTTATACGTCTTCATCTCAGAATTTCATTATTTGTGGAAGTGCACATGCTTTCTCATCTTGACAAAGAACTTAGAGTTGTTTTTTAATGTAGGAAAAGTTTCAGTTTGCTTTGTATGCATAATCTTTCATGTCCAACTTTGAGTGAAAGGCTGTTTTTAATCTCACATTATCCACCTGCCAAGCTCTGCTTAAATTTTAATTTAGAAAATGAGCCTGTTTTAGTGTTTAAGTTAAACAAGCACTGGGCAAGGAGAACTTGCTAGCCAAGGTACTGCTGTGGTACCTTGAGGGTTTTGACTGCAAGCCCTTTATTTGGCCCCTCTTGCCGGGAAACCTAAGGTCAGATCTAAATAAAATAAGGTACAATTTATTAAGCTAGTGTCATGGTTTAGCCCCTGCCAGCAACCAAGCACTACGCGGCTGCTCTCCCACTCACCCCATGTCAGGATGGGGGAGAAAATCAGAACAGTAAAAGTGAGAAAAAAAGCCTCATGGGTTGAGATAAAGACAGTTTATAGGTAAAGCAAAAGCTGTGCATGCAAGCAAAGCAAAACAAGGAATTAATTCACCGCTTCCCATTGGCAGGCAGGTGTTCAGCCATCTCCAGGAAAGCAGGGCTCCATCACATGTAACGGTTACTTGGGAAGACAAATGCCATCATTTCAAACATCCTCCCCTTCTTTCTTCTTCCTCTAGCTTTATAGGCTGAGCATGACGCGATAGGGTACGGAATATCCCTTTGATCAGTTGAGGTTAGCTGTCCTGGCTGTGTCCCCTCCCAACTTCTTGTGCACTTCTAGCCAACTCACTGGTGGGTTGGTGTGAGGAGCATAAAAGGCCTTGACTTCTTAGCAACGACTAAAAACACCAGTGTGCTATCAAAGTATTTCTCATCCCAAATCCAAAACATAGCACTATACCAGCTACTAGTAAAAAAGTCCACTCTTTCCCATCCGAAACCATGACAGCTAGTTGTCCCCGCTGCTTCCATACAGCACTGCTGCTGTCAGAGAGGGAGAATTGCTTTGTGACATGACCTTTGATGTCTCAGCAGCAGGAATGAGCTGACCCTGTGCCCTCTTCTGCTGTTTCCCCTTTTCCCCCAAACAACACTGGAGGCACAGGAATAATGGCTGTTCCTGAGGATGAGGGATCGGTTAGGTGCAGTGTTAGGTGATGAGTGCAGATTCTGTCGATTGTGGTAGAGAGGTGGGCAGGACATGGGGAGATCATGCCTGAAAAGAGAGTAGAATAGATGCAGCAAGACTGTGGATGAAGATTAAAGGGAGCCTCACTCTTACCCAGAGCTCCCTTCCACATCTTGCTGACCACTTCAGAGCTTGCTCTGGCTCCTCTCAGCTCTCTTCATCATCCATAACCATCTCAACATCTCACTGATCCCTCCGTTTTCTCCTCTTGTTTGTGGGGTGGGAGTAATGTGTGTGCATATCTGGGGAAAGCCATGGACCACCATGCTCACCCTGCTGAGAAATCTTGATTGAGCTCTGACTTCTATTTAAATGTTCAAGCATCTGAGTTTTATCTCTCTAGCTGGTCAAGAATCTGAGTTTATGCATCCTCAGAGGGCCTTAAACTTTTCCCAGGAAGAATGTCTTGCATCTGGAAAATTGGGAGAAAAGTCTTTATCTTTTCTTATCAACACATCTCTACAGCAACATCGCAGCAGGTCCCTGCTGTGCAGATGTAATCAATAAGGTAAGATGCAGGGGGTATCCCCATTCCCTTCAAATTTTACTCATTTGCTACAATGAGTAGTCAGCCCTGTATGTAGTTGATTAAATATAGGTTTAGAGGCATAATCATGTACGTAGCTATTGGATTTCTGTGACTCTGTCTTACAGAGGTCTCTCTTTTCTACGATATTATGTTTCACCTTTTTATATTTCTTTTGTTGTTTGTTTGCCCAGTTGTGAAAGCTCTTAACCAACCTGTGTGCTTGAAGCCCTGCATATTTACTTGGAGTCCAGATTTAATTTTATCACTCATGCATAGTATTAAAACCTGAAAATTAAGTCAGAATTATCCTCCTGTTTACTTTACAGCAAGTCTGTGTGTGTGATGAGTAAACACACTGTGGGTGGCCTAGGGTAAAATAAAATTTAAGTGCTTGTTCGCAAGGGCAGCTTTCTTCACCTTCAATAGATAAACACCTAGCCATGGTTTAGCAGATTTTACTAGTTGGTTTATTTGACATGGGAAGCAAATACCCCACAGATGAATGTAGAACCTTTTTAATTATTATTTTCGTCTTTTCATAGGCATATTGTAAAGTTTTCTGAGTCCTCTAGTGCTCAAAACATAAGTCTTATTTTTGGTGTTTGGTTTAAAGATTTTGCCACAGCCTAGATCCTAGACTCTGTAATTAAACTGGAAATAACAAAACCAAAATATATGCCGTACCTTACCCATTCAGTCTTTATCTCAGATAAGGATTACACAACAAAATAATAGCAATTGAGGAAAAAAAATAATAATAGAAAAGTCCTCATAGTATCACAAAGTAGTCCTCTTTTTGAATTGAATCATTTGAGCATCAGTAATGAATATTTCTAAAATCTCTGATTTCAGCAGAGGAATTGTGATGCTTTAGTGCATGAGATAATGAAGAACTGGAGCTGTGACCAAGGTTATTTAATCTTATCTTTGCCTATTCCTTGTTCAGTAAGTGCTTATCTCCTTCACAAATAGAAGAGGCATGAGCTCATTACAGAGTTTACTATTCAAGACATTACCATTCCCCTTACTACTTATTGTCTGAGATGGCTTTTCCTATTCTAGCACTGTCTGAGCAAGGTTAACATAAGTATTAAAGTTCGACAGCAGTTATACTTCTCCCTGGGTAAGGGGTTTCTGCTTGTTCATTGGTTTCAGTATTCTTGTTTGGTAGCAAAGAAATAGCATAGAAGTGTCTGACAGTTCATGTGGGTGACTTCACCTTTATTTCAGAAATATCCTTCACAGTAGTAGCCACAGACTCCTTATCTACCTGTTTTAAAATGCCTCAGTTTATTGGGGGGTAGGAAAGTGAAGGAAGCAATTTAAGTTCAAGGTCTTTTGGTTTACACTGTTAGTTCTCATTTGAGTTCTTTTGTTTAAACACAGCTGGCCTGTCTCGGACTAGCAACCAGCTGTGGTCTGGCAGGTGAAATCTGTAGTCATGCTGCCAAAGCCAGCAATGAAAGTCTATGGAGTCGGGGGGAAATCTGAGGAACTCCTTGACATGGGATATGAGATTGACTCGTTCTCAGAGTACAGTGGAGTAACTTCCACGTGCAGGCTCTGGACCCAGATTATTAATTGGGTTGTAAACCATGATGTTTGCACATGAGCTTGTGCTGAGTGACTGTGAGTGCAGTCCATGAGCTGTCTGGTTGCTCTTACTACGTAGGCAGCCTCCGAAGGTCACGTGCTTGTCTGTGTCTGCTACAAAGGTATGACTTCAAAGAGGACTGGCTGTGGAAAGGGATTGTGTCTACTGCACAGCAACCTGTGGAAAGACACCTTTTGTACAAATACAATCCACAAAGTCCAAATCACAAATGGGAAACAGGTTTTGGGTCTTGTAGTTTCTCCTTTGATATTATTGGAGTATATAAACTCTGTAATCCTCAGTGATACTGAGATCTGTGACTATATATTTTTCTATCAATGAGATATTGTGATAGTCAAGTTTAATCTTCCCTCTCTTAAAAACTGTCCGTTAGTTTTTGAATAACAAACTAACAGACCTTATCTTCATTTCCTTCAAATGATCATGTACATATAAACTCAATGCTTGATCACTACTTGACTATCTTAATATTTATCATGTTTGTTGTAAAGTTCTGTCAGCTTGCATTTTCTGCAGATCACATCTTTTTTCCTCTTTTGCACATGCCATTTTGCATAATTTCTATGGAGCAAAGTGAAAGGGAATTTGTGCCTTTAACAGCAAAGGACAGTAAAAATTGTTCTGGTATTAATCTTAGCTATAGGACCCTTAGCATTTTATTTTTTAACTTTAATCACCTGACTTTTCTTATGTTTCTTGGTGGCAATCATGTACGAAAATGTTTGACATATAAACCGAGGTAAAATTTTGGCTAAAGGAATTACTAGATTGAGACAACAAGAAAAGACAAAAACTGGCATAAGAAAGTGTTATAAAAATAGTTTTTCTACTTTTCTGTTTGTAGGTTGAAGTCAAGAAAACTTTCAAACACTGATGTATTAAGAAATTTTTGAGTTGCAAGGCTAGATGACTGTGGGTTTACCCAGACTTGTACCTTTATTCAGTAAAATCTTTTATGATTATTAAGACAAGAAATGAACATTATCTTAAGGAAGGTTCTTGTTTATGTCTGTCTGTTCTTAGTCAGTAGCACATATTTTAAAACAGTATCTGGCATGAAAAAGCTTTTATTGTCTCACTGCTACAGGGAACGATGTTTTCCAAAAGCACAATTGTCAAAAGTATGCATGTAATGTTGTGCTGTAAGTATTTTTAGGGGGAGTGTAGTAAATGATGCTGGCGATGTGTTTTCTTTTGGGGAAAAAATGCCTTAATGCATTGGCAAAAATTCAAGTGAATAACGGTAGAAGGGTAGAAGTTTGTTTTTGATTTGCTAACAAAAGTGACATGTGAACTTTGTGAACTAAAGGAACATGTGGCCACCGGACTGAAAATTTGAGTCTGGTTTTGTTTGTTTTCTCCTTTTCCTATACCAAGAAATGCCCTATAGGCATTGCATATCTTTAGTCAGTTCTTTAAGTTCCTTAAAGAAAAGAATTAAGCTAATTAGTGAGATTCTCAGCTATACTATGTATTTACCTTAGCAATGCTAAAGGAAGAATGTCAGTTCTTACAATCTGTCACAGTGGTTAATGTTTCTTCTCTACTTATGTCCAAACTTATTATGCTCATTTAAACAAGCGCTATCTCATGATCACGTCAAATATTTTTAGAAGTACAATTGCTGTAACACTTGTAAAGGAGTAGCATACTTTCTGATCTTCATTTAATATACTACTGAGCTTGATTATTCCATGGTTGGGAAGTTCAGCCTCAGCTTCATTTCACGCATTCATAGAAGTACGAAGTATGTACCTCAGAATTGGAATGAGATTGCTGCAAGCTCCCAGAATTCTGCAACGTACTCTGAGGTTTTCAGATGAAAAGTGACACTTTGAAAAAATCACTAGGTAATACTCCTGAGAAATTGCAAACGAGCACTTTTTTACCAGTCATATACAAATGGCCATTTATCTGTGTGAAGATGAATTCCTTCCATTGCAAAGGAAGATTGATAATGCAAACTATTCTGTCCTTGGGAGCAGAAGCTTACTCTTCCTTTGGAATTTTTAATTAACAATGATAACTCTTGAAATAAAACACAGGCCAGTTTAGCTTCCAAATACTCCTAAATATTGCTTCTTTCTTTTTAGAACTGAATTAAGAAGCATGATGCAAGAGAACTAAAATGGGAATAGAGAAAGGAAGTAAAATGACGTGTTAAAAATCAGCTGTTCAGTAACAGGTAACAAAACAGATTTTAAAGAAAATTCTGTTGAGCCTCAATAAACAGGAGTAGAGAGTGCAATTACTGGTGAACCATGGTAGAGATAAATGAAAGGTATGACACTTTGGACAAATAATAATAAAAAGCCACAGGTGTGCTTGTTTTGGGGGGGGGGGTTGTTTCTTGTGTTTTTTTGAGCTCACACAGGTTCCTTACACAACTCACATGAGAAGGATGAAACAGAAGTTTTTCTGTTTCCTTTTTATCCTTCAAAGAAAAAATGATACGTGATGCTTTCTCTAGGTCTAGTTTTGTGGAAGGTGTGGCTCAAGAAAATGAATTCCTCCAGGTAAGTGAGCTGTCTTGTTGGGGAGTCTCCAAAAGCACTTGAATAACTTAGGGCAGCAAATTGTTGGGAACTTTGATGTAGTTATTAAAAAAAAAAATCACATCAAAAAGTGGAAGCAATATTTAAACCACAAATGTACCATCAAGACTCCTTCTCAAAGTTATGAGTAGACCTCTCTGTTTCTTACCAAGTGCTTAATTTTCTTTCAATAGTTCCTTTCGAGGTTTTCTTACTGATATGTTACAGAAATGTTCTCACTTTCACGATTGCGGTTTCACAATCAATTTAAAGTGATCTAAGACTATGCTGCCTCCAAAAAGGTTTGTCTAGCTCTTTCATCTGTGCTCCTGCCTCTCTGCTTCCACTTTTTCCCCTTTTCTCAGCACTGGATATTATACAGGTCTCTGATTAAATACCTACAAAAGACCCACTAGAAGAGACTGAGTATAAAAGGGGAAAAGAAATCCTTCATTAGCTTGGGACAATTCATCACTTTGAGAATATAATGAAGACAGAATTTTTTACCATGTGGGTTTTCAAGGTTTATGGAGCTGCTCTTCTTAACTTCAACTTTTAAAACTCTCGTCCCTCTTCTTTTACTTTACATATGGGCACATTAATGGTATGGTCAGCCTTCTATTTGTCTATCTGAAGCTGAGCCAGGTCACACTACACTGATTAATAGATGCTACTGAGATGACCTACAAAAGTATGTGAAATTTAAGCTGATATATTTTTCTATTTCTTATTTACAAAATTCTGTTTAAGGACGGTAACGTGAAAATACGTAGTTGCATTTGAAGCATGTATCCCAAAACATCTTGTTGTATTTTCACTTAAACTTCAGCAGATGTTCAAGTACAGTGCATGCTTTAAGGGAAATAACTTTATATCCACTGAGGGAGTGGGAGACAAAGAAGCAACAAAATAATACATTCAGCTACAGTATCCTGCATCTGATTTATCTTCATTCAAGAATGATAAGACCATTTTATAAATTCACCAAAAAAGAGAAACAGAAACAGAAAAGAGAAAAATCCAGAATAAAAAAGTTCCATTTCACAGAGTTTGGCCAAAATGGAAACACTGCTCAAAAGAGAGAGTGAACAAATAGCCATGTGCCAGGATTGACTAGACAAGGAGCCTAGGCTGCGGGAATAGTATGTGTGCAGGAGGAGGGTCAGGGGTTAGGAAGAAGACCCATTCAACAATGCGCTGAGTGACAAGGAGTAATCTGCATGTTTATTAGATTTAAAGTACCCTCCTTTCCCTACACCCTCCTTTTAAGTAGCAGTGGGAGAGAAGCTGTTTTCCAAGGCAATGTCAAGGTACTTCAGTCCTGCCTCAGAAAGTATTAACTTTCTTCTTCAGTTCCTGTTTATTTTCTACACAGCTTTAAGGTGGAGTTTTGATCTGCCACAGTTTTTTTGGATCTTGAAAGGCCTGGGCAGTTCCACACTTCTTGACAACCCACTTGGACTTGCTACCTGGCCCTGTTAATGCTTTCTTTGTGCCATCTGCTTCTCATTATTTATGATAGAGGCTGCAGTATAGCAAGCGTTCCTTTTTAGGATGATTGTGATTTCAGGACTGTAAGAAGGATCCGTTACTCTTGCAGTAAACAGGTATTTTTAAAGGTCAGGTAGAATTAAAACCTCTTATTTTCCTCCTGTACCTCCCTACTATACCTCAGCAATATGAAATTCTCCAGTCCCATCTATGACTCTCTCCAGGGATGAAAAACAACATTTGGATTTTTTAATGACTTAATGTGGCATTGGCCATGACCAGTGCAACAGTGGAAAATCCTCTGTTTCCTCTGGCAACAGAAGAAAATCATTCATGTTTACTAATTGTATCATGCACTTCCCATATCTGCAGATAGTTGTTGGCACGGAGGCATGTCACTGAGTAGTGTCAGGCCTTATTTTTTCTTCTAATTATAATCTGCTTGCATGTATGTGCATAGACACATTTTGAAAACTGAATACATTGCTAATAGTGGAGAGCTGTGTTTTCTATGTTAGGACTTTGGTAGAACTTGCTCTGCTTGTTCCAAGTCCTACACTGCGGATGGGTACCTGTACCTCCTCTGCAGAACTTCTGCAAAAGTTCTCAAGCTAAAATATGAGTGCATGCTGAAAATTGACAAGAAAATGGCATCACATTAAGTTCAAAGATCTTGCAGATCAGGTATGAGCATTTTGAAAGAAAACTTCCAAGTATCAGCCTTTCTAAGTTAACTAGACTTTTGGAAGTAAAAATGAGTGATTCCTGGTTAGAGTAGCTGGTTACAAATTTTGCAGAATAAGTTTGTAGATCATTCTTGTAAATGATTCATAAAGAAAAAGTCAATAAGATCATATTTTGCCTAGTTATATTCAGTGATGCAACAGCAAATTCTTTCTTTACCCAAAGTAGGTATGTCTGAAAAAATGGAATGGGAAATTGTATATCTTTTTTTGTGTGTGTTATTAAACAAGTACACTTTAAAGATACTTGCCCTGTAAATTCAATTGACTTGGATATGGTGATAAAATTACATATTTTGTCAATATTTTACTACTGCTGTCTCTACAAGGTAACACTTTGTTCTTCCTTTTCCTCTGCTATTCATTTTGATCTTGAAATGCAAGATGGCTTGCAGCTGAACAACCACAACAACCACAACTCAGTGAAGCTGTAATCGCTGCATCCCCACTGTATTCATGTTCAATGAAACATCTGAAAAAGCTGCTACTTCATGTATTTTAATTTGTAATACGGAACAGAGCAATCGCGTTACTGGGGGATGGCAGGAAGAACAAGCTATTCCTTCTCAAGGAGAAGCACAGATTCACTTCAAGGTTAGGTTTGGAACATTTTGAAAAGCACATTGTGGCCCCAGTTAGAATAACTGTGCGAGGAGTGGCTATGAGAGGCTGGAGTTCATGAACTTAAATGCTTCCAGCTCAGTCAGTGTAAGAAGCCTGGAATGTGGTGATATCATGGGCAGTTTTGCCAAGTGACTTACAGAAGTAACTTTTTGGGTTTTGATGAATATTGTTTTCAGAAATCCTTTCATACTTTGTGACATTGCCTTTAGATGTGTTCAGCACAGAGGTATCTCAAGATTTCATTTGTAGAACATGCAGAAGCTGCCACTCTGGTACTCTTTCCTAAGGTCTAAGCTGGTATGCTAGATTTGCTGTAGGCCATTGCCTATGACTTTCAGTCTGAATTTTTTGAAAGATCTAGAAACAGAGGAAAAACAAATAAATCTGACAACTGCCAGAAGTATCCTAATTGAAGTACAATATTCAAAACCACCTTCTTTTTTTAAATACCACCTTTCAATGATCCCTAAAGACATACCTCCTACCTGTGGACCATTTTGGTGCTAGGCAATCTGTGTCTCTTGCTGGATTCCTTAGAGCTTATCTGCTTTCTTTTGGCAGGTGACTGTGTATGTCACAGTCACTAGTCTTGTTAAACTTTGAAAATTAGACTTTCATTTTAAATGTAGCACCATTTTTTTTCGTGGTACATCTTTCTCCTGCATTCCCCAAATATGTTTCAAAATCTACAGGTTTTTTTTTAATATTTCCAGTCACTCTGATGCTTCATTTCTCTGTTACAGCAAGCTAGCCAACAGCTGTGATTTGGATCACGTTGTGAGGTAACTTGAAACCAGAAGTCTGTGTACTGCCAGCAATGCTTCAGTAGTACCATAAAGGTCAATGTAGCTACCTGCCCAGGTGTCCTCATCTTCCTGAGCTGAGTATGCAGGTCCTAAAAATGTTTATTGCGCCTACATCACTGCCTCCACCCTAAGCAAATGCAGAGGGTGCTTGGGATGAGCAGTTAGCATGGAACAGACAAAACTAGGAAAAAAGGTCAGTCGCCAGATACGCTGGGGCTATGCTCCTGGTATCATTACTCATCTTGTCTCTCTATACATCTCAATCATGATCCAATGACTCATACTAGCATGCCTAAACCATCTGAAGATATTGTTGAAGTTTTTTGTTCTTTTTAATTTAACCACCACGTTTTCTCTAAGATGTGGTAGAAGACTACAACCTTTCCTGGTGCATGCAATGTGTATTTCATTTTGAAAGTACGTTTTTCAGCCTAAGGACTGACGTTGTTTTTTCAAGAACCTAACTTTTCAGGGTACTTGCATGTAGACAAAACAGTCTGAAGTGCTCATCCCTAACCATGCCAGGTGCTGAGAGATTTCTGCTTTGGTTGTAACTAGTGTGAGTTTTTCTGAAAATCTGACTTGAACCCAGTTGCTACATAAGCAGTTAACCCAACAATTAACATCTTATTTTCATGATTGGAATTATAGGAATGAAATTCATGAAACGCAATACTGACCTGAACTTTCCCTCTGCACTAGACTGAGCACAAAAGCCTTCCCACTGCCCAGAAGTAGCTACACCCACTGCACTTCACAGAATAAGCCACAGACGTTGAAATGCTTCTCGTGGGCCTGTGTTCACAGTGAGCTAATCAGGTATGTCTAACACAAATTGGAGAAAGAAGCACTGGAGATCGTGGAAATAAATGTTGCGGCAAGATTTCCAGCCTAGCCCAGACAAAGTGTCTCCCACTGATTATTGGTTGCAATGATATTTTAAATTTAGTAACGATTTTTACATGGTTAGAAACATTCAAAGTAGGAAAAAAACCCGCTTAAGCACAGATACTGCAGCCTGATAGAACCTGTGTATTTCAGTGTTGCTCATCACAAGAAATGGCAAAGCGCTTTTGGGGAAAAAAGCTCCGGCTTGCAAATAAAATATGCTAGTATTAACTTGGATGTTAAGAAAGTTTTCTTCTTCATTTGCCACAGATGTTGCTAAATTTTAGCCAACTTGGAATTTTATGGACAGCAAAAAGCTTTCTTTTTTTCTTTTTCTAACATGGTACTAGTTAAATCAGCCCTGGCAAAGATAAAGCAAAACATTGACACACAAGCTTGGAATGAACATATTCAGTCCCTTCTCGTGCAAAACCCAGCAGAAACCCCAAAAGAGTTATTTTTAGCTTTTGTTTTCTCCCAGGATAGATAAATGGAATCAGCTGTCACAGAGACATGATTCACCAGCATGAAAAAGAGACTGATAAAATCCAGAACAAAAAAAAACAAAAGCAGAAAAGGGTTTCAGGGAAAAGGGAGAAATGGATTTATTTTTAGTTTGAGTCCATAGGTTTTGCAGAGGTAGGATTCCTCTTTCTCCCACCTCTGCCCTGAAAGTTGAACAACTTTTAGACTACTAAGCAATAGGCAGGAGCAAGATCTGTTTATGCTAGTAGAAGTCTGAAATGTACCAGAACCCTTATTATTTCTTTTTCTTAGCCCTGGCAAATATAAATTAAAGCACAGCAGGTTTTCAAAGGTATCTGTCAATGATACAGAATTTTCTAACATGACTGCAGAAAATTGTTTCCTCCTTTGCATCAGCGATCAAAATGTTACAGTTAGGGTATCTTTCCAGTAACAGAAACTTGTGTTTCTTATAAGGCAGAAAGGACATTGGGCTGGTGACCAGTAGTTACATAATTCATTTTTTTCAGTATCTTAAAGATATGCAGCTCTGATACGTTTTGAGTTTAGTACAGATGGTTGGTATTAAAACCAGAGATATTGCATGAGTCTTGAACCAGAAGCTATTAGAAAACAGTGTGCAGTGTTAACTTCTCTTTAAAGTACAAATCCCTCCAGCTCCCATATTTCACCAGACGTTCAACCACCATCACTAGCAGTTTCTGTTTACTGTAGTTCAGTGCGTCTGTGTGTAAGCTCAAATTGTTGCTTTGTTTTGACGTTCGAGTGTGTGCGTATTTCTTTCTTGTTTATTCCTTTTTTTCTGTGGATAGGATTTTTCTTGTGTTAGGGTATGATGAATTTCAAGTGAACTCAAGCACTTTAAGGTGTTTGCATGCAACTTTGCAGAATATATTGGTGTCTGAAGATTTGTAAAGCTTTCAGGGCAAAACTGTGTTAAATTCTGAATCTGCTGCCTTTGTGTGAAAGCATAGTGCTCCCAGACAAGTTTCCCATGTCAGATTTTGCAGAAGTTGTCCATTTTGCAGTTTTGTGTGGCTGTGAGACAAATGCCTTTTCCTTTTTCCTCTCTATCCCTCCCCACTCTCACCCCCATCCCCCATTTTCCCATTTTCCTCTCTTTTTCTTACTTGAAATTACCAGTATGGAATTGGTGCTGGTGCATGATAAACCTCGCCCTCTGTGGGCAGGACTCTCACAGGAAAGCCATTTTGAGTACTTCTCTGAGGGAGAGGCTACAACACTTTATGAGCTGGGGGAACAAGAGAGATTTCTGCAGACAATGCAGAGAGGTACTGAGCTTGTGTGCAGAGAAGGCAATTTGACTCTGTAGACCCACAATGGTAACAAAAATTCTAGGCATGACTTCCTTGCATTTTCTCCAGAAGGAGTAGAGTGAACTTCCCAGCAAAAAATAGCCAGTAACTGGCTACTGGTCTATTCAAAAAGCAGGGAGCCAAACAATACAAACAGTAAGTGAAGTAAATCATGCTCTGTATTTAGTGACCATAGAAACTATAGGCATTTGAAGGCTTTAGAATAAGGAGTGGTCATATCAAAGGAGAATCTCCCTCTCGAAAGACTATATTGTTAGAATTTGAACATGTTTTCCTGACACACTTTATGTAGTGATTGTGGGCCTTGTTATGTACTGTAAAAATGTCAGTGCTGTTGTGCTTCCTAAACATTAGGTACTGGTTTAATGAGAGCTTACCTGTATGCACGTTTCAGGACTCTGTGGGTGGTAAGTGCAGCATCTGCAGATTTATGTTGCTTGATCCTGGTAATAAATGAACAGCTTGTTTTCTCTCGAGTAGGTGACACTCAAGTTAACTGTAACTTTATAAACAAAAAAGGGAACAAAATGTGGAGTTTCTTGTGGGAATCAGAATACTACAGGAGTGTTGTGTGTAGAATCTCTATTTCTGGTTTCTTGGTAGTGGCAAATAAGCATAGGGAAGTTTATTTTATGCACTCATTTTACCTCTTCGAATTATCTGGTTGTGAGGGTTTTCTCTTTCAAGCTCATGTGAATTTTGGGAAAAAAAAAAAAAAACACTAGTTCAGAAACTTGACAATTTTCACAGTGAAGCTCTGTGTTCAGTGAGTAGGTAGGGAAAAGAGACATAGCCTGGACGGTGTGTCTGTCACAGCTAGGGTGCAAGCATAGTCTTCCTTATGTCATAAAACTGGGTGTACTGAATATGAGTAATTTTTTATCCTCTGTCAATATTGGTAGGGTTTATATACCATAGAGTAGGAAAATAGGAATAAATTTTTAAGAGACAGATTGGTAAAAGAAAGTTAGACAGACGAGCTCAGTTAATGCAGTCATTGACTGTCATTATAATTTCAAGTGTATTAGTTATTCTTGTATGTGAGTCTTGATTTCTCATAAACTATTTTGTTTTTTCCTTGTTCATGGCTTCATGTCTTAAACGTGATTTCATGGTTCTTTCTTTGGCTAGTTGGAGCTGTAGAGTATTAACAACTGATACTTGACAGAGACTTGCCTTCATGCTTACTGCTGTGGCTGGAGGATATTGTCTTCTTGGGAGCATTCCTATGGGAGGATGGTTTTATACTGAGGCCATTTCTTCCTCTCCCCCTCTCTGAAAGTACCTGTTAAAGATCCCTTGGTTTTTTTTAGCTTTCTCAAGCATGAACTTGGTAGCCTGGTCTAAAAAAGCTTTAAAAAAATGGGTCCTGTGTATCAGCAATGGGATCATATGAATAGATTATTCAGAGCATTTCTTTTTATTTATGTAGCATTTTCTGTAAGCACGTATTAGCATATTTAAGAGCTCTATTAAAAACAGGCTGTGAAAAGTGTTCTGTGATACTCAGGTGCCATCCTGTGTACAGTCAGCCTATGTAATAATCTTCAAATCAACTTTGTTAGGTAACGAAAATTTCTATTGAAGACTTGTAACAAATCCTATTCAAGCATTTGCTGAGGATTGAGAAAAGTATGGTACAGTACAATGTGTACTCTGCAAGAAGGCTATGTCAGAAGATTTTGAGATTTTCTATGATCCATGTGTGACCAAATCTTTGGTCTGTATCAGCTATCTCTTTGTCTTACAGTGATACTTACTCATGTCTGACGTAGCGTGTCAGTGTCTTTCCTTAAATGAAATTCTGACACTTTCAGTTTTGCTTTTGTGAGTTGAATTCTAGAAAGTTTTCTTTCTCCCTCCCTCTTCTCCCCTCTGCAAATAAAATTATTTTTCAGAATTTAATGCTTTTTCTCTCTCATTTCTCGTAACTTGATTGTTGCAGTTTGTTTAAAATTTGTTCCTGAAATGTCTTTTTACCAGTAGATAGCTGTACCCCCTGGCCAGGAGCCTGTTTTACAAAAAATAGCTGTTTCATTTATAAATATGCATATTCTGACTTAAAGCAGTAAAAAAAAGCACACTGAAATCTGTCTTGCAATCTAGTCTCATGCTTCCATGGTGTCCATGAAATCCTTTTTTAATAAGATGAGCACGTTAAAGTTCTACTCACACTGCTATTGTAATTTAAAAACATAAAAAAGTCCTACTACAGATTGTTGCAGTTCTTGCAAGATAACAAATACCATATGAGTTTCCATTCTGCTCAGCTGAATAAAATGGATCAAGTTTAAGGCAGAACTTTAAGGCATATAGTAGATCACAAGTTGTTATATCATGGTACTAGTAATTAAACATTGAGATTATTCTTTTTTAAAACCATAAATGGCAGTCATTTGAAAGGCTCATGATAATATTTGTTTAAAAATCTGTGAAGGCAGTAATACTCGAAAGGTTTTATTTCTCCAGTGACAGTACCAGCTAAAACCCCTTGTTGGTAAAAATCTTTCTATCATGTAGATCACATCTGCTGCCACAAATCAGAGAGACTTTTCTGAAATAAGAAGAGAAGACAAAATAAACACAGGAAATTGCTGTTTTTTCAAGAAAGCTTTAAAAAGAAGCTGCATTATGTCACTTCAGAAACTGCGAGTAAAATTAGCAGACTGAATATGTTTGTTTTGGTGACTTTTCACTTCCTTCAGTAATTAGAACTGTTATAATGTTACACAATAAACCAACTCATTTTGTGGGACACGATTCTGTACAAATTGATAAAGAGCTTCTAGCAGGAAAAAAAATGGGTGAGGGAAGATTTTTATCCTAGAGTTTACATTTTCTGTATTGTTCTTGATAACTGCAGTGAAGTGACAGTGATAGAGAAATATGCAAGAAACATAAGACCCCTCTTTTTCTTTCTTGTTTCTAAAGGCCATATAGATCAGAATGTCTGCCTTTGGAGTGAATGATACAGTAAGCCTTCTGTACCTGATAGGTTCCCCTGCACACACTTAAAATATCTGCATATTGATTCATGCAATAAATCACTCAAATGCTCTATACAGACCATTTTATTTCATCTTTAGGAATTGTCTTCACTGGAAAGTTAACTTGTGTTTTCACCTTGGGTTCATTCTTAATGTGCCCTACTCTGTGTAGGTAGTAGGTAATAACTCTCTTCACCCATCTAAATTTCAGTTTGTTTTTCTACTTTCTTCTCTGTTATGGTATTGTGGATACAGATATTGCATTTAAAATTCAACAAACAATAAAAGCAGTATAGGCCATGGTGCTGAGTATTATCTTTTTATAGACCTGTTGCAGCTAGCAAATACTGCCGTAAAACTGACTTGGAGCAGTAAAAAGTTCCCATGGCCAAACACAAGCCTTTTTTACTGGCTTGATTCCTAAAGGGGAGTAAAAGCTAATTTTCAGTTTGAGAAGTGTTTCCTCTTCCGGTTAGAGCACAAAAAAGGCTGCTCAGTTTCTGGGTTCTGTTCCTGACTTTGACTCTGATTTGTAGCTCAGCCTGAGCTTTCTGTTTACTCAAAGGTGAGGGCAGCATGAAAAGAGCTTGTAATGAAAATAACATCAACTGTCTTTTCTGTAAAGTGTTTTGAGATCCATTGGTGAAAAAAACAACAGAGAAGTTGTGCAAATAAACTAGTTGCTGCTTTAGTTCACCTTGGCCAGGTAGAATAATAATACTGTAACCAACTACAAAGAGTGTTCAGGATGACACTGATGAAGTTTAGAAGCACTGTTCTCATGAAACTCAAATGAAGCAACTAATTTTTTATGGTTTGGTTTTTTGGTTGTTGGGTTATTTTTCACCAGTAGATCTCAAAACACTTTACAGATGAGACTGCTGATGTTATTTCTATTTTGCAGGTGGTATCTGGTGCACAAAGAGGGGACATGTCCTGTGTAATTCACCCAGTGGAAGGACTGTAAAGGGAATGCTGTCCTTCTGGCCTTCCCAGCTCACAGAGGTTGTGATACAGGGCCATATTCACTCAACATGCTCATGTTTCCCTTATGTTCATTCTTTCTATTTTTCTCCCTGCTCTGATAAGACAGCCATTAAGCAGTGGAAAAAAATTGTAAGGGAGCTTGCTGCCTTTCTATTTTTCAAAAGTAGACCTGTATCTTTTCCCTTTGCTGGTAAATTAATCTAAAAGTGCTGGCAGTAAAAGTAACTAGACTCATATGTCAAAGAATCTGAAGAGTGGTTTGGGTTGGAAGGGACCTTTAAAGGTCATCTAGTCCAACTCCTCTGCAATGAGCAGGGACATCTTCAGCTAGATCAGGTTGCTCACAGCCCTGCCCAACCTGACCTTGAATGTTTCCAGGGATGGGGCATTCACAACCTCTCTGGGCAACGTGTGCCAGTGTTTCACCACCCTCATCATAAAAAAATTCTTCCTTATATCTAGTCTGAATCTACCCTCTTTTAGTTTAAAACCATTACCCATGTCCTATTCCAACAGGCCCTACTAAAATGTCTGTCCCCAGTCATCTACATATTATCTTGGTCCCCCTTTGTCCTATGTATGTTGTCCAAGTAACATTCTTACCAGATAGGGTCATACCAGCTCAGGAAGACCAATTATTTTCTTTTCACATGGCCTTTCAGACTACTTAAGTAGTCCTGTGGGAAATTCAAAATTCATTTACAAAAACAATGGACCAGATTCCTGAAGATGCTGCAGTGAAGTAGAATGCTTGCCTTCACTGTCCACCACATTTGCTTTTTCCCCCTTTTGTTTTCTTTGCTGAAATCTGCCAATACTCCTACAAATGTAAGAAGGACCAAACAGTACTTCCAAATTCTTCACAGAGAATACTGCTATGGTGTTACGTTGTCATAGCACCGTTGCGCACAGTTCAGCTGCACAGTAGCCCTGCCTGTTTTTCCTGTTGCTTACCTAGCCTCTCCGTGCCAGCAGCAGGGAGGAGGAGTGCAGCTGCGGATGCAAGGCCAACAAGAATCTGTCACATCTGGGAAGGGGCTGTACTGGGCACCAGGGCAGGATAGGGAAGAGAAGGTGGTACCAAACCAAGTACCTTTTTGCACTACAGCAATTTCCAGATAGTAAAGCATTCTGGAACCTATTCTTAGCAACAGAAAGTGTGCTGAGAAGTGGGATTAACTGGAAGAAGGCTTGCTCTATCTTCAAGTTTTTCAAAGTCCTACATTCTCATTTTCCCAAAGTGCAAGACGGTCTATGGTACTTGGTGATATTGTAGTCCTTTTTTTTAGTTGGAACTGTGAAAAATTTCATATCCCTCAGCATAAGCTTCTCCAGAAATTTACAATCAGAATTCAGGATAAGTAGCATTATCCACTCAAATTACCAGTGTTGATGAATGCACAATGCTGCCAGTTTTCCAACACAAAGTGTTGTATACATATGGTGGAAGAACAGGCACCAATAGCATCATTAATATGGCCTGGATCTACAGTCAGGCAACAGGAGGGAAGTCTTTGTACAGCCTGTAGATTGTCTCTTAAGAAGCGATCCTGGAGATGGAGCTCTGATAAATATGCACCCTGGGTGCAGTTCAACACCACAATGTCATGTTTAAACTGTGACCCAAGTAGCTTGATGCAGGTGTTTGGGCTGTGGATGTGTGTTCTGTTGATTTTGTGGAAGGGAGCCATGAGAAATCTTATTTATAATACATGAGATGCACTCAGCCTGAACACAGGCCAGAGTGTTTCATCCGTAATTATTGCAGAGGAGTTGCTTACTGTTGTGTATTCAGTGGTCCAAAAATCTGTCACAGATTCTCAACTGGTGTAAATTAATACATCTCTATTAAGTTTGCGAGTGCTGCATTAATTTACACCAGCTGGTCCAGTGTGTGAATGAGTGACGGCTTACATCCATAGCACTCTGTTAGCAGTAGCAGCGGTTGACGCTGCTTTGTACCTCAGCCTTTGCAATCAAGTCGCTTCTGCTTTTTTTCTTTCCTTGCTTTGCTCAAGGGAGCAATATTGTAGACATGCACGTCATAAATGCAATTAAGGCGAGGATGATAAATATAGAAAAAAGTCACTATGGTAAAAAAGCTAATTGAATTTGATCTGAGAATATCCAAGTTTCTTTTCATTTCTAGAGAGATGGTCTCTGGTGTAAAATTTGGAAAGGAAATTAACCTTCTTATATGTTTTCTATTTCCTTCTCAGTTTGAGTGTATAATTGCTAGTACAACTATAATGTCTTAATTATTTGTAAGTTTTCAGAGTAATCGTGGACATGAGTACAAATAACTTTGCAAACATCGTGATTTTACATTTTTAAAGAAACAGAAAACGTTCTGACAATACATTACGTTTGACTACCAGAATAATTTATACTGGTTGTATAATTTTTTGAAAGGGTGAGTAGTGAGACAAGGAGGCTAAGATCATAATGTTTATATAGTAAGTCAACTAAAGAAAAAAAGAAACACAAAAGAAGCAGCCATTTGAGCAAAGACCACCATGCTGAACAACAAATACCCACACTGGCTGCTCTTTGAAGTCAGACACTTAATGCCTTTTATGTCAACGGAAATCAAAGGGAAAACTGAAGAACTGAACTAGAAAGGTTAAGTTGCACATTGGTCATGGCATAGTCCAGTATACATTGCAACTGTACGAAAAATGCAGAAAAGTTTTGAAGCTTTTTTTCCTTAATGAAACGCTTTTGCTGAGTGGCTGCATGAGCAGAGATTCTTAGCAAGAGTAGGCTACAACTTAGTGCTTCCTTTTTCATTTCCGATTTCATGTCAGAGAAACTGATCCCCAGTGCTAAAGGGTCAGGAACTATTCACAGGCTAATGTATAACTCCGTGTGAGTAAGGGAGGCACAGATTTTCTTAAAGCTGTTACGTGAAAAGCAGTGGAATACCCAGAGGTGGGGATGTGCTCTCCTGAAAAGATGCCATTGCCGTTCTCCTACACTTTGGAGTCATCAGTACTTTTTGTGTTCAAAATACAGGCTGATGCAGTCAGTCATCATTCGCCCATATTCTTTGCTTAAAATGCAAGCTTTGTTTTCTTGAGGAGAGTAACGAAGGATGTTTCTGATGCTACCAGATGCCATATAACAAATGACAGAACTCTAAATAGGAAAAGAAAATTACAAAATGGGATAGTTGAGATTTTGAATTTGCTGTGTTGCAGCCTGTATACATGTCTTCTAGATAAAATTTTGGAAGCATATATAGTTCAGAGAGGAAGGAGGGAAGTACCGTAGTTAGTTTTGCCTGTAAATTAAACCAAGTTGATGAAATTATGAAACAAGTTAAAAATGCAGGATTTTTATGATTTACAAGGGATATAAAAAGACATAACGTTTACATTCTTAATGATTTTTTTTTAAACAATTACTGACTGTCCACTCAGAGAAATCATGTTTTCATATGCTTTATTCCTGCATAAAACAGTGCTGGAAATAAAAATTGGTTTCTTTCTGAAATGTATTTATATGGCTAATTTGACCACCTATTTTTTTGGCAATGAAATTTTGTGCTTTAAGAATGCAGTTGTTAAAAGAAGAAACATAGCATGCAGCCAATACAAGGTGTGTAGTTAAAGCTTGTTTTAGTTTCTCCCAAGCTATCATAAACAATCACTAACAAAGAGAAATGGAGTATACTTAATAACTGAATAAAGTTCTGTAAATGTGCATGCGTACTGAGGCACACACACGCTTGAGTGCAAGCATTTAGAATTTGATAGTGTTTAAAAACTTAACCAAGCTGTCTCTTGCTTTTGAAAAGAACCTAAACAATACATTTGTGCCAAAATTAAGGTATCAGTTTCAATATTTGTGTTGAATCAGATCCATTTGTTAAATGTCAGCTCAGCAGTTATTGACAAGAGAATCATCACAGGACCCACTTTCCTGGACACGAAGTGTCAGCCTGAAAGTATTAAGTAACATCTGGCAGTGACCTGCACTTTGTAAACCATATTTTTGAAATCAGCTTAACATATTTTGTCTAAACAAACCAAGAAATTAACATGCAGAGGAAAGAAAAACATTCCAGCTGCAGATAAAAATAATTGCCGAAGTATTATCAGGAGACACCGAGTAATTGCAGAAGTGTGATTGAGCGGAGGCACCAAGTATTTTGTATTTTAACTGTGAAACAGGACATCAGAAAAGAAAACAGAAGGTCTTTAATATGGTACTATCATTAAAAAAAGGTTCGGTTAAGCAAGTATATTGTACACAGAGAAGTGCTATGTTTGTTAGAATGTGTGTGGAAGGAACTGAGTATAATTAGACTCATAATAGGAGTTTTTGGCTCTGGTTCCGCTCTGTTTCAAAGCCTACACTGTTCTTGAATCCTTAATAAGTTAAGGAATGGGTACAGCAGAGGAGAGAGCAGGCAGAATCTGTTGTAGCAGCTTGCCTACACCAGTTTGCCAAAATCTAAATAGCCCTTTAAAAAAGGGCTTATTTTTTGCTGATGACATCATTCCTGCCACTGTCAACGTGTGACAAGCTTTGGCTTGCCTAAAGAAGAAGAAAAACCTTTCTAAAATTGACACTGCACAGATTTAAAACACTTAGAAGGACTACTATAAATGTAAGATATTTATACGCTCTTTCCGTGCTATGAGATTTCATTCAAGGATGCTTTTTTCTCAAGCATTTTGACTTTGTAAATCTTTGAACAATGCATTTTAAACATCCAGTTCGTTCTTTGTGATTTTATTATGGCTGCCTTTCCTTAGATATTGGACTGTTTTGATACCGGTGGTTACAACCTGCCTTTTTTCCATTGTAGTTAATCTTGAGATAGCTGGAACTGTCTGTATAAACACAGGAAAGCCACAGGTGTTTCTGGAGGTGATCTTAGTGCATGCTTTCCACAGTACCATACTGATCTTATCTCTTTTTTTCTTCTCATTTCTTATTTCTTCTCATCTGCAACTTTATGGAGAAGTTGCTTTATGAGTGTATTTTTGAACATGCATATTATTTGCCATTTTAAGCGTCATCACCAGCTGTGAATTGTACAATGAATAATTAATGTTGAATGGCGACCTTGAACCTCATAAAGCTGATTAGTAAGACAATGCATCTGGGAGAACAACTTTAAGACTGTGCTTGTAAAAGAATATCAAAACAGCTTAACACAGTAGGGAAAAGCCCCCTGGAGCCCTTTTAAAACCAATTGCCTACAAACACTTCTAAAAAGAACAACTCCACAGTGGAAAAAAAGCATGTATAAAAATCCTATGAAGTTCAGAAAATAAAACGGCCTTTATACTTAATTGTAACAGAGATATTTGCAGTTAAACACTGCATAACATTATATAGAGGGTATGGTCACCCAGAATAGAGCATATTTGTCTTCTTTCTAGTTCAGATTGTTACGGCACAGTTGTTTTCTAGTTCACTGGATTCTAAACTCATTCATAAACAGGGACAGTGCACGGCTTCACTGATACTTCAAAGCAGAAAATATTTGCCCTGGTTCCCTGTTGACAAACTGCTTATAAACCCAGGCAGAACTCTGGGTTATTATTGCATACTGGCAAAGCCTAAGTGTGATGGAAATTTCAGAAATAACTAATGTGGTTTTTTTTTTTTTTTTCCTGAAAAAATGAATGTGCAATTTTGAGAAATGGATTTTTTTGTTGTTGTTGTTTGTTTTTGCACATTCACTAAATGGCATTCGTTGCTGTTAGTTCTAGCGCTGTAGCTGGGAGAGAGTTCAGTTTGTCTGAAAGGACTGGGTAGGTATAAAAGATAAGAGAAAGGAAGCACTATCTCTTTGAAAAGCAAGAGAGAGACAGTTCAAAGTCTGAGATGCAAAGATATTAAGGAGCTTGCCTGAGATTATGAAGGAGCCGTGTGACAACAGGTCTGAATTTACCCAGAACTGAAGGATTTAAGCTTCTGAATTAGACCAGCTGGCATGGAATGGGCCCCTGTGTTACGTGACAGAGGAGTGGGTGGGTGCAACTCCTTCAGTTGACCAGGAGTACATCTGTCCATGTCTGGAAGCCGGACTGGTCTCAGGCAAAATGGTTTTAATCACAAGATCAGTCCTTCATCTGAGTATCTGTACTGAGTGAGTGAATGGAGGGAGAATATTGGTTTTATGGTTGAATTTAATCTGTAATGGTATTTATGAAAACATGGCATGGTTCAGTTGTGACTTACAGCAGCTTTAAATCAAGCAAATCTACTCTTCATTTTGCTTTTCTAAAACATGTTATAAGCCCTGAAATATAGACTACATAACTCATACATTAACTTCGTTTTTCTTCACAGATTGTTGAATCTGTTAATATTTAAAAGGACCATCTTTTTGTTAAATGGTTTGATTTAGTTCAGGAACCAAATTCCAGTTTTTATTTGATGATTTTTGAGTTAAATATTTTAAAAGATTGTAAACAAATTTAAATTAAAATACTCATCGTATAAACAAAATATTCTGATTTTTTTCCACTTATGGTTCACAGCACTTCCGGAGATTTTATTCCAATTTTGGATGATTTCAAAATAAAACTATCGAAAAATTTTACAGTTTAGAAAAATATCTGCTACTCAACCTTAGCCTCTAAGTAATCTGGACTGCTTTCTTAGAAAACTGGAAAAAAATCCCTACACCTTAAGTGCAACCAAAAGTATGCCCAAATTTGGCCTGGATTAGGCAAGCAGTTTGTCAGTGATGAGGATTCATTACATAAACTTGTTCAAAATTTGTAATATTCATTTATTCTTTCTAAAAATCACTACAAAAATAGTTAATCTGAAACTGATGCAAAATTTAGATTGGGATCGATCTAATTAATTTTGTTTTATACTATAGCTTATAACAGTATAGTGTTGAATCACTTTCAGGTAGACTTTCTTATTTTTACTAAATTGGTCTCATTATGGAGGTAAAAGCAGGTCACGTTCACTAAAACCATATGAGTTCTGCACTGCAGAATTAACAAGTTTTAAAAATCTTTGTATGATTTTAAAACATGCTGGGTAATTTTGCCAGTATAGGGAAACTTTCAGTGGTTCATCCTAATACAGTCACTAATCATATACAGCTATACTTTCTAAAACAGCAATTTGCTGAAGTTACTATGGATTAGCCACAAATGGATTCAATGTTTTTCGTGTGAACTTATTTTCTATAAACAAAGATAAAATAATTTTAAAAGCACAAATAATTATGAATCTGTCATCAAATCTAAACTAAATTATTGAAGGTATTTAACATTTGGTCTGTTTTAGTTTTATGCTTCCAGGGCAAAGCCATTCAAAATTTTTTTAACTGGTCTCTGAAACACGTGAAGATTCAGCTTACCTTATATTTGAACTAAATTACATTCAAGCTATTTATTTTAATTATTAATAGAAGAATCTATAGATGGATTCACAAGGAATTGCGTCCTCTTAAATAAATGATTTGTCTGTCTTTGTAGTGTGAAACTAGAAACGACCCTCAGATTTGTGCAAGTTGTGCTCGTACTTTTGTGCCTCACATCTCTGGACAAAATCTGAGAAGTTTTCTAGGACTTAATCCTGTTTGCTTTTTGTGACATGACACAGGGAATGCAGGATGTTGAAGACTTGCACCTGTATGTTTGGCACATGCTAAGCCCCCAAAATCTTAATGTATTATATTCTGAATATAGGAGAAATAAATTGGTAATAGGTAGGATGAAATTCCTATGTGCTGCTCCAGTTTTGTTTTGAAGGCTTGAGTGAGGCTTAGAGGAGATTGGTGGCTCTCTTACCCCACATGGGTAAGTTTCATTCTGCTTGAATGTTAGCTGCACCCCTTTTTTTATTGTGTTGGGTTTTGGTTTTGTTTTGTTTTGTGTTTTTTTTTCTCCCTCAAATACTGTACTGTCAGCCAAAAATAACTTGAGGCTGAATTCAGGACTGCTTTTTAATGCTTTCAAAACATTATAGGAATGTATCTGATGCTTTTTCATGCTAGATTCAATTAATTTTTTTAAGGCACTTAGTAAAACCAACAACTCCCTGAAAGCAACAGCGTGCTCGCGCTGGAGCTGCACAGAACAAAGGTCCTGAACCCAAAAATGAAATGCTGGGCTATGGGAGAAGCTGCCTGGCAACTCTCTGGCTTCGGGCCTGTTGCCATATAGAAAGTTTATTGTGTAAATGTAGGCAAGTTTTGTTCCACTTGTATTGTCAAAAATCTTATAAATATCAGAGTCCTTTGCTTTTCCTGCCCCGAGCTTTCTGTGTATTTATCAGAGCTCTTCATCTCCTTTTTCTTATTATTTATTTGACTCCTCTTCTGACACATGGACTTTTTATGAATGACATCATCTTTGCACGTATAAGAATGGGTAACAGTTTTCTCTTGTAATTTATTGGATGGAAATGTATGTATTTTCACATATATTTTTTACTATTGCTTTTTCTTATGCATTAAGCAATATTTTATGAGCAGGTTTCAGGTGAAGTGAGAGAGAAAAGAGAGAGCTACTAGGCTAATATCTCAATTCTATCCTGGCTCTTAGGCTAACACTGTTCCCACAGAAGGCCATAGCACGGGCTGAGAGAAGAGTCCTGTTTGGGCACTCACTGGGTTACAGTGACATTAAAGGATATTAATGGCCTTGCACATCTCATGATTAGTATCTATTATCATGAATCGGCAGATAGAGAGGATTCCCCACTTCAACTTTATGAAATTCAATACCTCTCCTTAGTAAGTTTATTAGGGGTGAATATGGGGAAGCTTTTACATTCCATCTACAGCCCAGATAGGTCTGTGCATGATTTCAAATTTTCCCTTGTGTGGTGCAATTTGATCACTGTGCTGTGCCACCAACTGTTTGTCCAGCTGGTGAAACACATTGTCCTGAAGGGTTTCGGCCTCTCGGGTATCTGCTGGTTGGAGTTGAAGTGTAGGAGAAATGTGTTACACTTTGCAGCCTGTTCTGAGCTCTCTGCATTGCCTCATCTCATACCAGTTCCTCTTCCTTGTGGGGCCAAGCCCTGTGTGAAGAGCTTTGTCTAAGACTGTGAGTAGCCACACTCTAAAATGGCTAAAACCATTTTGAAATCTGATTATGTATTTTCCAAGGGATGTCTGTGCACGTTCTTTGCCACATACCTTAGTGTGGTCAAACACCAAAATGTACTTGGAAAGTGGGAAAGCATGAAAGCTTGTCTCCTCTCATCCAGCCTGGCAAGGTACTGCTCAAAACTCCTTCCCTTCTCTTATTCTTCAGTCCCTCAGCTTGAACCAGAAGTCATCCTGGTTACGTATGGCCAGTGTAAACAGATAGCTGCACTCCTGTGTTAAAGTGGTAGGAAATCTGAATGTAGAATTATTGAGCTAGGTATGTCAGACTTCATGAAATTTTAGAACCTGTGCTGTTTGACAGCGTGATACAAGCGTGGCCCCTTATAATGGTGTTTTATTGTGAATAATCTATTGAGAGCTGATATATGATCACACTGCTTCTTTTACACAGATCATTAAGCAACTATGAGATCAGCCTTGCACTGGAATAGTTTCCCATTTCAATTACCACAGCTGCGTGTTTATTCTGAAATATCCAGATTCTGAAAATTAAGCTGGCAGCTTAGGTCTACCACTTGCCACCTTAGTGAAGTAGGAAATTCTGTGCTTTCGGACTCTGTGTTGTGACTTGTGTTTTATTTTTTACATAAATTGATGACCGTCACAACTCATATGGGTCATTTATGGTAGCTGGTTATGTTACGTTGCTGTCACTTTTTCTTTGCTGTCTTGGAAAAGTCATCAGAGTTTGGTTTGGGATGAGTCACGTGTCTGAGTCAACACTATCTATTTATATTCTTGCATTATTTCCAATTAGAAAGAAATGGAAATCAATATTTGAAAACTATTAGATAATAGCTCTACTGTTTAATGTTAGAATGAATGCAATCTTTCATACCAGATTGTTTGATTTCCTAAGAGATAAAATAAAAATAACTTTAATTTCTTAGAAAAAGAAATTTCTTAAAAGGAGTATGCATCATACACTTCAGCTGTTACATCACAAAATTTATATAACTCTCATAGATGAAAGATTAAAAATTAGCCTTGTATGGTGATATTCTACCAAACTGGGCAGAATTGTGGAGTAAAAAACAAGAGTAGAAAAAATTGTTTAAGTTTAATGTGAACTCATTACAAGGCTTTTGCAACATAAAAACTGAAATAAAAGATGGCATGCTGGGGTTTTTTTTCTGTTTCCAGAATATAATTTTCCTTATAAATGATATTATGACTTTAGTATTGAAAAAAAACCGTTTGTATTCATTCTGTCTACGTGAAGATTTATTGCCTTTTTTATTCTTTTACCTTTATGTGTTCAGCTTTCATTTCCAGTTAACTGTACTGTCCTTTTAAATATAATGGAAGTACATAATTTATATGGACAAGTGTTTTCTTGTTTATAGTTTTATAAGATAATTGCAAAGCAGTTTCTCAGAAGACTTTATCATGGATTTACAAGGAGGAGCTAGGATACAGTGGTGATGATTTGACAAGAGGTGTATTACATACTGTTGTATGCAGAGATAAAAATGCTCATCTTCGCTGAGAGGTAATGAAATGGGCTTTCAGATGAATATTGTTCTGACAAGGCAAATAGTCAGTGGATTTCATTGCTGAAAGCCCCAGTCTTTCCCCTCAGCAATGCAAAGTGCAGAGGTGACAGAGAAGTATCCAGGCAATGGGAGGTACTGAAACTACAGAACAGCTTTTGTACTCCAAATAAAAATAAAAGTGGGTTCTTTTCACAGTCCAGCCTGATGCATATGCTGGCAAAATAAATCAAGTGCTGGCCAGCTACAGATAGCTGGAATACTTTCCAGAGAACTCCATTTACCAGGAGTATTGTAACAATCCAGACTATCAAAAGAGAGGTTTCCTATGAAACTGCATATGGCACGGGAAACAAATTAACGGGTGGTTTTATTAACAAAGATTATCTGATACTATATATTATCATGTTATTGTTATTCTAAAAATTACTACCCACTAAGTGAAAAACGTCAGAAGAGATTGGCAAGGAATGTCTTGTGAGTATGAATGAACTTAGCATGTGCCAGCCATGGGTAGGTGGAATGTGCCACTTAACAAATTATTCTATTTTTAGCACCGTAACCTTCTTCATATGCTTTCAATCAGGAGACGAGCCTTATGTACGCAAGGCGGCCAAAACAAGCTGCCAGTTGTGGCCTTTCCATTAGCTTTCCATGGTTTTAGTTTGCAGACCAAACGCCGAAAAATCCTGCAGCAGCTGGCTGCGGAGTGCTGGCCCGTTTGCTGTAGCCATGGTGTGGAATTTCTCTGTGTTGAGTATATTTAGACAGCAGCACACTTACAAATGTGTTGTAAAATTGGACGCCTGCCGGGGGAGGCTTGGGCCTCCTTGGTTTACTTACTAAGCCTATGTTTCAATGGAGAAGCAAATTTGATTTTTCTCCCCCCTCCCTCTCCTCTTCTTTCTCTTTTCCCTCCTCCCCCAGCCCTCCTTTGCTAAAGAGGCATCAGTGACTGGTGAGAAGAACTGACCAACTTGACCTCCTCTCCCACTGGTGGTCATGAGAATAATACGGGAGGAGGTCAAAGGTTAGCTTTTGAATACTCTTAGGAGCTAATTTATTACAAGGAGGGAGTTTCACATTGGCTGAATTATTTTCTTGAAGAGAAGACCACACTTGAGTTTGTTTATGCCTTGTGTTCATTGGGAGTTCTCTTTAGGAGCCTTTCTATGCACCTGTGCAGAGCACAATAACAGCTCTTTTCTGCAGGGCGGGATAGCCGACAGCCGGAGGAAAAAAAATGGGCTAGCCTGGAGCAGAACCTGGAGGCTATTTGATTACAGAATGTAGTCCGGAGGGTTTTTTTCATTGTAACTCCTTTTCCCCCTGGCTCTTTTGCCCTTATCCTGTTGCTGGATATTTTTTGGCTGGTGGAACACGGAGAAGCTGGGATGGGGGAGGAGGGAAGGAAGGAGAGCACATTTGCACAGGCATCTTGCTGAGAAATAAAGGCATGGATCCTTCAGGAAATAAGGATCTGGCTTACTTGGAAGTCAGAGATAGTAAAAGCTGCCGTTCTCTCAGTTAATGCTTCTATTTGCTGTTAGGATGCAAGAAAAGAATATATTCTGTTTGCATTTCTAGTTGCCTTAGCTGCCTAGAACACTGTGATACCTTATGAGTTTGGAAATTAGTTGCCTAGATTTAAGTGTCCTGGCTACACTTAGTCTCTCTGCTGCTCAGCTACAGCCCAGCAACCTGCTCTCTCAGTCATTCCTCCTGGTTTTGTACAGTGTCTACTGATATGTCAAACCACTTACATGCAGACAAGGCAGCTGTGGCTGCATATTCTTTAGAGACTCCCATTATCCAGAAAATCTTGACCTATTGCAGGGATTTTTCTTTTTACAGAACAACCCCGAGCCTTTGTTTGCAGTTTAAAGAGCCTCTGTTGTGTGGTAGGAGATGCTGTATGTTAGGCTTTCTGTGTACTGAAATCTGTAACTTTGCCTGAATGCTCTGCTGATTTAGATTTGTCCAGATTGTTGGTGAAAAACTCTGAAAGCCAAATTTATGAAAACAAAGCAAGTTTTGAATGCAGTGGGATTAGGAGGCTGAGCCTGCTCAGCACGGGAGCCTGGTTTTTTGGGGGGAAGTATTCCACATTTCCAAGCACTGGGAGTAGGTATGTTCAAACTTTAAATGTGCTCATTAACTTTGTCTGTGCAGGCAAGGGGGCTGAAGCCACTTTGGGGAGCTAGAGAAGGGATTATGTAGTTCCTGAAGCTGTGATCAAATATAAGGAAAGCAGACTTTCTGCCCACAACATTTCTCCTTCCCTCTGCAGTTTGCAATTTGTCTTAAATATTAAGACATTTGCCTGTTACAATTTTGCAGGGATATTTACAGCCATTTAGCAGATATTGCTGGTAAACATTTATACCTGTTAGGTTATGTGATAAAAGGCTCATGTCCACATGAAGAGGTACAACGGTGGGCAGGGGCACCCCTATAACCGGCAGAGGAAGGAGCCCCCCGCCTGGGCCCTCCCAGGGCTGTCACAGGGGAGCGTCAGCCCCATGGTCCAGCATGACCCATCAAGGTGAGTCAACGGGAACATCTCTCCGGGTAACCTCGCAGACTGAGGGGTCACTGCCTGGGGGTATGGGACCCATGATGGGGTTGCAGGGGAAGAGCATCATGGGATTGTACAGTATTTACTGTGGGATATTTAGTAGAGGAAATGAAGGTGGAGAAAGGGAGAGCTTAAGGTGGTTTGGGAAGGAAGAGGTGTGGAAAATAGAGGGAAAAGGAGAGAAAAGGGGCTGGTCACATGTAAACAGTTCATTGTCAGTACTTGCCTAGTCATGCCTTCTGCCTGATCCGCACAGTCTGTCTTGTCTTCTTATTAAAATCCACTCTTTTTGGAGGGACTCTTTATTCTGTGTGCAAGTGTGTGTATAGAGGTCAGCAACTGGAGTCAGTCCACAAATCGCAGGGACTGTACATCTGTGGAGCCTCCAACTGGTGTGAATGAGGGATTGCAGGTCAGTGGGTGATCTCTAGCCAATATGAAGCCAGAGGAGCTGGAGAGTGGAAAGCCAGACAGAGGCCAGAGGGTCTGTGAAGCTGGCAGCTGTAGGGACCAACCCATTTATGAGGGAGACCGCAGGGCTTGAGGGTCAAGTGAGTGTATACATGTGTGCCTCTGTGAGTGAGACAACTGGAGATTAGAAGGTCCAAGGACCAATTACTGAGTAGACTGAATGTCTAACACCATTTACTGGAGCAATCTATAGTGTGTTTGTCGGTGCATCTGTTGGTGTGTGCAGGGGTGACCTCCAAGCCAGCAGCCTGGAGCGGGCTGTGGGCCTCAAGGGCTTGTATGTCCAGGCCAGCTACTGGAGCAATCCATATTGTATACATACTTATATGTTTTCCTGTAATGGACATTCATCCTGATCAGCTAGCACGAGGAAGAAGTTGAGGCTTTTGGTGCTGTTTGCATGAGTGCTGAGTGTTTCTGTCTGTGTTGATCTGTGTGGCTGGCCATGTGTATACGTATATATTTGTTACATATATGTGTGTGCCTGCCGACTGGGAATACACCCTTACCAGTTGAGCCCGCTGGCATGGAGCTGCAGCAGCCTTGCCTGTCTCAGGCTTCTGGATTCAACAGCTGAGGAGTTTGTTTAATATCACCTGAAGGGGGAGTGAATTGCATTGCTGGGTGCCTGGCGCTGATAGTACTAAAAAGTCTTATTTTAGGCAGAACGTTATCACAGTCTGAGCTGTGATGATAAAACCACAGACCATGGTGATGAGACTGAAAGGAAATATGTACATTTTTCTGTAGATTGGGAGGGAAGAAAAAAAAAAAAGTCATTCTTCCATGCTGTTTGAACATGTGGAGTTAGTCATGAGTCCTGCAGACTTCAGAAGACGAGCATCATCCTGGCAAAGGGGTGGACCCACTGGTGATCTAGTAACAGGAGAAGTTAGATCTTCTAATTTCCGCCACTGCATCTGACCAGTGTCCTGAGCCAACTGCTTTTCATTCTAGCTACATTGCCCTGTGAAATAGGAAGACATCTGAGAAATGATGCTGTCTGTGCTTAATGAAAAGTTGTAACTGAGCATGTGCTAACCATTGCCCTGGTGGTGCTCATTCCACATTGTAATGCTTAGGCCTGCCCTTTGTTCTCCCTCTTTTGTCCTTCAAGTTATAAGATCTGCAGGCCAGAAACTGTCATCTCTTCCATTTGGACTGTGTCCACATCTCATACAGCAGTATAAACGATAGCATCTATCTGCCAGCTGAGGTTACCGTTCTGTGAGACCAGTTGAGACTTTGTGGGACATTACTGGAGTGTAAAAGGGAGATCAGGAACTGCATCACTGTTGCAGGCAGCAGCCTGGTACCGACACCCAAGCCTGTATTAAAAGTGTGACTCTGCTTTATTTATAGATTTTTCTCTGCTGTTTCACATGCTGTTGGTCTCACTGTGTGAAGTGCTGTCTTTTGTGTCACTACAGAACAATCATCACTGGTTCTTTGGGGTTCAAAAACACGCTGATAAACATAATCAATGTAAGCAAAGCTAAGCAAACTTGTTCTAAGTGCAAACTGGCATTTAGCAAACAGGTTCAACATGGTGCCCACATCACTGCTGTTGGGGAGATGGGTCTTGGTGTAGCTTAAGGTTTTGACTTCAGGATAATTTCTGTCTGTTGGAACGGATGAAGTTTGCTACATGACAAACTTGCTTCCATTTTCTTCAGAGGAAGGAATTTTTATGCTAATCCAATTCAAAAGCCAAAATTATACCATGTTAATAGATTATGTTAATATATAAATTTTGTGGCGTGAAGCAGCACTTTCATTACTGCTTACACTAAGTGGAGCCTGGCCTGCTTCAAAGTGTTGATGTGTAGGAAGTAAAATGATATCTAAAGTTTCAGCTGCTTCCTCAGAGAGTTGTCAAACAAGCATCCTACAGTGTTCTCCAGCATTTCTTTTCTGATCAGCAAGGACATACGTACAAACGTACTCCCTGCATTTCCTTTCCTTAGAGATACAAAGCACAGGCTTAGTAAACTCAAAAGTTTAAAATTAAATCGGTTGCAATTTATATAAGTGTTTAATATATAAAAGCTCTACTTCTATACAGAATTAAATCTTAACTAACCAGCAAATAATTACATCATCTCATGAGCACACTTAACATTTTTCTTGTTCACGTGTAACTGCAGTCTGCTTTATTCCCTCCTGCGAAGAATTTCTTTCTTTTTCTTCCCTGTCAAAATACAGACACTTCAACAACTTAGCTGAATTAAGTGATAATGAATATCAAGTAAATATGATAATCTGTGGGGTTTTTTCTCTTATATGTTAGTGACTGCTCACATCACTTTTCTCTTTCGATTTCCTTTATATTCCACTCAAGGAAATCTTGATTTCTAGGCATGAACTTACAGCTTATGATTGACAAAAACTTTTTTTAGTGCTTCAGTGTTACGATGTTTTGCTGACACACTATGAAGTCTGGTAGACAGTAAGATTCTTCATGTCTATTCTACTTTGAAAAGTCACATTCTTTATTTTGATTTACAATCCCTTACCTATTTTTAGAATAAGCAATCTGTCTGACTGAAAACTGTGAGCAACAAAGGTCAAGATAGATTTTATGATGGCTAAAAGCTGTGTAAAAAGAGTGAACACGGTCATTTTATAGTGTGTGATCTACCCTATATGACCAAAAAGCTTTAACTTGGGTAGTTCTAACTGTAATCCAGAAGCTGATAATTAAATTATTCTTCCTGGAATTTTGTTCCTTCACAAATAAGCGATGTCACACCGCCTTATTCTCAAACTAAGCACTCATAATACTTGACAACATAGGAAAAAATAACTATTGTTACATTTATTTATGTTTGGTTTTTTTCTTAATTCTTTTAACGACTGCTTTTTGTAAATGTATAAAGAAAAAGCAGCAACTCAATGAGCAGGTTTTTAGTTATTTATTTACTACTAAAGCTTTTAGAAGAGAGGACTGTACATGAGTAAACACTGTCTATATGCACACACAATCACCAACCCTGTAAAAAAAATTTTTTTTACCCTCTTCTAAGGGAAAAAGATGCATTTATGCAATAAAGAGTCAGTAAAGTGGAAGAGGTTCAAAATTGTAACTTCTCTACAGGACTACTAGTTGCTTAGCTGATGTGTCCCTAGATTGTATGCTGAAAATATCATAGTTCTAGCAGCCCCCTTTGGTCCGGCAGAGATAGCTGAAATTAAGGCTTTGAGTGGGTGAAGGCTATTTGCAAGATCTCCTGCTGAGCCTGCGAAGACATATATTGTGGGTAATTTCTGGAGTTTTGCCAGGTGCAAACAGGGGGCCCCCAACAAGCCTATTAAGGTAGGAATGAGGTTGGAATGCCACACTTTGCTGCGCTCTGTTTTCCACTGTCCCTGCTCTGCTGACCACCAAAGTAAAAATAAATTAGGGGAATTTTTTTTTCACTATAGTGTCTGCCATCCCTTATTACATGTTGTAATTTATAAATAGTTCATCTGATTAACTGTGATTTATTTATTTTTTTTTAATACTTATGAATAAGAAATATTTTCCCATGGACCTCCCTCCTTGTCTCTGCAAGTAGCAGGACAAGATGACATACATGCACTTTATTTTGTTATGAAGCCATAAATCTTTATTAGCCTTTTGTTGATGTAGTTTAGGAGGACCAGAACTAAAATGCAGTTTTTACATACCATTTTAATGTTTTTAAGAATGCTGTCATTGGAAAGTCCTGTCAGTCTAACTCATTTATGGTTCAGTAAAGTGTTGTATCTTCGTTCCCAGGCCTCAACTACCTGTTGGGAGACTGATTTTCACGTGCTACTGTATGGTGGAAAGTGGGGCTTATGACAGAAAGAGTTGTTTCCTTCAAATTGGGAAAGGCTACTGACTTGCTATAATACTCACTGACAGTAAGGGATTTTGGAGGTTGGATGTGGGTGTCCAATAAGGAGGTTTTCTGAAGAGAAATGTTCTTGGATTTATTAAAACAATAACTTGATAGGTCTGGAGCAAGCTCCTTGCAATGTGGTATAAAGCATGAGATGCAGAAGTTTGGAAAGAGATTTCTTTTCTTTTTTTTTTGTACAGGTTGTTCATCTTGGAATCATTTAGCATTAAAGTACTCTACTGTATGTTGCACACAGATGTGGTTTAACGCACTCGCCTCTCGCTCTTTTCTTCAATGTTTCAGAACTAGATTTAGCCTCTCGCTCTTTTCTTCAATGTTTCAGAACTAGATTTTATAGTTTTTGGCAGTCTGTACCTAGAAGTTTCAAAATTGTTCTATAAGCAATATCTTGTGGTCATAAATTATCAATCACAACCATTTTAGGCATGTAAAAACCCTACATAAATCTCCATGTAAGCACAACAATAAAAAGTGCAAATGTGTTTAGTAATGTTTCTTGGGTCACCATTGCTCTGAGTTGTGTGTAACAGTACCCTAAAATCTACAACTGGAAACCTATCTTATTACCTATTTGTTAACTCCCACCATAACATACTGCAGTAGTAAAATCACTAAGCTTTACTGTTTATTGCCCTTTTGATATGTGGCAACATAAGTGGACCACAGGCACTCTAAGATAAAACAGAGGGAGGCTTTTTTCAATATTAATAGTGCAGATGTCAGATCTTTGCCTCCTTGGAGCCAACAAACCAAATTTGATTGTTGTGGGCCTTCTGGGAAGTTGACTTCATGCAGCCTCTGGGTTCCTTATTTACTGGTAGAGGGAGCATTGCTCAACACATGGCTGGCATCACTCTCAGTCATTTTGGAAGAATATTATCTAAATGACTGAACTAGTTATTGGAAACATCCCTGCGAGTTCAGCTGTACGATGTGCTTTATGAACTTATAGGAAAACATGGTTCTTGCTTCAAAGAGCTTATAATGAGGTTCAAAATGAGGCCCACCACATCAAAAGAGAGATATAGTGTAGGAGGGAAGGAAGACAGAAGGAACTGAGGTGCTTTTGTCCAGTGGGACATACCAGAATCATGCCTTTAGTTCCTAACTGGTTTAAGTAGCTCAGTTTAAGAGTTTTAATTGTGGCTGCTCCACCCAGTCCCCCTTTCCATGTGTGTGCCCCAGTTTGCAACGGAACTTGATCTGAATCCAAAACTTGCTCTGCTTTCCTTAGCAGAACCATGACCCAGATATGTTAGCAGCTGAACAGCTGCAGAGCACCAGACTCTGCTGGTGAAGGAAGGCTCCAAAGCAAGCAATCTGGAAGTGCAAGCAACTGGATAAGATTTCTGTTGTGCACCTGATCTACTGCTGCAATTACATTTCATATTGCAGCTGCAAATAAGTTTTTAATGTTAATCATCATCATCATCTCCACACATGCATTTTTTTCACACTTCTCTAGTCACCTTTTAACTTTGCATAAATGTTATATTGTGAGGAGTATGGCAGGGTTTACCCAGAGGATTCTCATTTTCCACTTGGTTAAACAAAATGTAACATTGTGTTCTTCAGTTAATGACGGTGCCAGGATCTCCTTGCAATAAATGGACTATGATCTGCAGAGTAGGTAGGCCAGATGATTGACAGGATATGCTGCAGGAAAGAGTGAATCTTTAATGTATCTTGGCTTTTAAGATTGATAAGAAATACAGAAAACACTGACTCAAAGGGAAAGAGAACTTTGGATGACTGAAAAAGGTGCAGTAGGACTGTTGGTTAGAAAAGCGTCTATGTGTGATTATTTTTTTTCTGAACAAGGAATGTTATTCTATATGACTGTTGGAACCTGAGTTCCAAGTTCTTCCACCATAATCAGCAGGGCACGCAGCTGAACCTGGGTCTCCCATTACATACTCAGCAAATGACATAGCAAGTAATGTATTAAAGCAGACACATTCTCATTTTTATCAGTGATTTCTTCCTGAGACTGAGAAGCTTCCCATATCACAACTACTGTGAACATAACCTTTAGAGATTTTGGGCCTCCACTCATGATGGTTTCTCACCAAACCACTGCAAAACATATTTTTTGAAGCTCTATTCCAAAGGTGGTGGTTGTGGAACATAGGTCAGTGTATATATACTATGGATGCATCTCAGAATAGAAAGAATTGGTGCATCAACCTTAAGCAGCTCAGAGTAACTATTTCTTTTCCTCAGTCTCTAGACTTGGAGGCTGCACGTCCTAGAATAAATGACGGTTAGCAATTGGTGTAAAGTAAAATTCACTGAGACATAGATCAAAATCATCCCAGCTGTCCATTTTGTTCTGCTGTTGACAGTAGGCAAACCCGTTGCTCTATGATCCCAACACCCTCATATTTCTTATTCCTTGAACTTTGGTGAAACCCTGCATGCTCAAAGTCTCACGCTGTCAGTGGCCCTTTAAGGCTAGCTAAAACCTGTTTGAGAACACCTGAGCCTGTTCCTATGGGATTTACTGTGTCCTCGCTGGCGGATGATCTTTCATCCTTGTCTGTGTTTCAGTGCTTCTGAAACTGTAGTTGCTGCAATACTGTTTAGTAAAAGCAGGCCTGGAATAGAGCTTTTCAGATAGCACAAAAAAACTCAACCTCTTGCGTAAACAGCTCACTGACTGCTGAAAGAGTTTGCAAGCAGTGTATACTGCAGGTGCTTTTCTGCTGTTCTAGCTCTTTCTAATGTAGAGAATTACTCAATGTAGATAATTGTCTTGCAAAAAGTAAAATAAAATTGCCAAACCTTCCAGCTAATACTAGCTAGTAGTTGTTCTCTCGCACAGTTTGGTTTGAAACAGGACCCAGGAGGTAAAAACAGCCAGCAACTTTACTGCACGGACAGCTTCTGTTTCCATGTTGAGGTGAAAACTCTGGCTGTCCTGTACCTCTGCCCTGCCCGGTTCTAGGCTTGGCCGTTCAGTGGGAGAGTTTGTGGGTTAAGTTCAGCCATTGCCATAACACAGTGTCACAGACCCCCACGAGGTCACTTTACAGATGTCACTCTGTCTGGAAGGGCTAAGGAGAGAATTAAAACTCACCCTTCCATTCTCTTGTCCCCTGCACTGACTGACAACTTTCATGCCCAGGTAAAGCAAGCAGATGAATTCCCTGCTTTGCACTACTTCTCAAAAGAGAGAAAGGAAAATTATGTCTAGGAGTGGCTGGCAAGAAGGAAAAAAAGTAGTTTGGAGTATGTTTAAAGTAGAAATTTAAACCAATAGGCACCTCAAAAGATGCAGAGGGTGCTTAGACACCATTAGAATATGTGCTGCATTGAACTTCTCTTTTTTAATTTGTGTCCATGGCATTTTGTAAACTGTCTTGTATTTTATATTTAAAATTACTAAATAAGTGATTACACCTTCAAACAAAGGTGTATATCCAATCAAGTGAAAATCCTTTTTTTCTTATGTTGCATAAGACATGTTGCATATCTTGTCATATGTTGGACCTGGGGGTGTTGGTGGACAGCCGGCTGAATATGAGCCAGCAGTGTGCCCAGGTGGCCAAGAAGGCCAACAGCATCCTAGCCTGTATCAGGAATAGTGTGGTGAGCTGGACTAGGGAAGTGATCATCCCCCTGTACTTGGCACTGGTGAGGCCCCACCTGGAGTACTGCGTTCAGTTTTGGGCCCCTCACTACAAGAAGGACATTGAGGTGTTGGAGCGTGTCCAGAGAAGGGCAACGAAGCTGGTGAGGGGTCTGGAGGACAAACCTTATGAAGAACAACTGAGGGAACTGGGGTTGTTTAGCTTGGAGAAGAGGAGGCTGAGGGGAGACCTTATCACCCTCTACAACTACCTGAAAGGAGGCTGTAGAGAGATGGGGGCTGACCTCTTCTCCCTGGTGACAAGTGATAGGACGAGAGGAAACGGGTTCAAGTTATGTCAGGGGAGGTTTAGATTGGATATTAGGAAACATTTTTTCACTGAAAGGGTTATTAAACATTGGAATAGGCTGCCCAGGGAGGTGGTGGATTCACCATCCCTGGAGGTGTTTAAAAAAAGAGTAGATGTGGTGCTTAGGGACGTGGTTTAGAAGTGGTTTTTGTCAGGGTAGGTTAATGGTTGGACTTGATGATCTTGAAGGTCCCTTCCAACCTCAGCAATTCTATGATTCTATGATTCTATAAATTCCAGACAGGATGCAAATGGTGTTTCTAGGGTTTGTTTGCATTTGGGGAGGGGAGAGTGTGTTTTTTGTTGTTTTTACAAGAAGAAAGCTGCTCAAAGTAATATGTAAGGTGATACGCTTTCTTGGAATCTCGAAATGGCAATAGTAGTTGAATGGTATTTTAAGGATGAAAGCCAACACACATTTTATACAAAATATTCTGTTCTTTCCTAGTTATCTAAAATTATGACAGTGTTATCCCTGGAAATGTAAATTATCCCTTTGATAAAATATTTAAAAGGACACAAGTTTGTGCATTTGGATACATAAAGACAAAATTCGGCTCTAGTATTAATACTTGGCCTAAGATTTTCTGACAACTGTCTGCAGTACCTCAACATCCCCATGTAATAATCAAAACTGTCTTTTTCCTTTCTTTTACATTCAGGCTTCAAAACCTGGCTTGATCAAAATAGAGGTATCTTGGCTTTCTTACTTCTTTGTCTCTTATGTTTATTTAAGCCAGATTTTCAGATGTGATCAGCAGCCAGCACTAAGAGATCTGTTGTTTTCGGTTCACTAGGCATAGAATTGTTATCCAAAGTGTTATCTCTGGTTACCTGTGCTGAGTTTCTTCTTGTTGTTTGTCAGCTTTTTTTAAAATTTGTCTTTGAATATACTTGCATAATTCGAGATGGTATATGGAGCAATGCCTAGAGTGAAGAGGGATTCAATTCTCACTCTCATTTTCATTTTTGTAAATGTTTATATCTTTGCAAAATGTTTTAATTTAGACTGAAACTATCCACTTCTGTTGCTATGTGGCAGAAGGATTTTCCCCACACTTAAGCCTGTTTAAATTGTTTTTTCTCTCTGAGAAAAGTACTTTGCCATATTATGCATACATAGAAATACACATATGTAGTATATTTTAAGTTGCCAGCTTTTTACTTTTTTTTTTTTTTTTCTAATTTATTTTGAATCTCTTTCACCCCACAGGATTTTGGTGCTTTGGAAGGGTCATAATCCCAAGTCATACATCTTAAGAAAGTCTGTTTTGATATGACTACATTATAGGGGTTTGATGAAAACAGTTTGTGCGTGCACACCGGCCTTTCTTATACTTTTCCCCTCTTTGATCTTTGTCTTTGCAAAGATCACTCACCATTCCATTGATCCAGTGCATGTAAGTGTAAGTAAGCTGAGTTGATTTTCATTTGTGTTTGTTGAGCTGACAGATATGGTCTGCAAGGTGAGAGCGGACTGCTTTTGTGCTCTGCAGCCCATATGTATATATTCTAGTTACTAACGTTTATTTCGTAGTTTTTCTAGAAGCTATAGTAAGGATTTTGTTTAAATAAATATTCAATATTTGTGGCATGTGAAAGGATGAGGAAAAGGCATTACTCTAATCCAGCTCTTATGTTTTACAGTTGAACTTACCGATCGCACTTTCATGGTTTCACAAGGAGACAAAGTTTATGAGATCATCCTCTGTGTTTCATTTTCTGTCAGTCTCCTTTTTTCTCCCTCTCCCTCTTTCTCCCTCAGTCCTCACCGACAACTTTTGAACCTACTGGCCAAGTTCAGTCACATTTGCTAGAGGAGAAGTCTGAAATACGTTAAATTCCTAGAGGTATCATGAATACTGGCAGTCAGGTAGTGGAGAGAAACTCAAAGGAGTTGCCCTCCAAGGAGGAAAAGGCTTACAGTGTAAATATAATGCTCATTAGAGGGCAGATAATCCACACAGGCGCAGCTCGAAACAAAGACATTGCTTCATGAGTTCTACTGTTTGCAGACATGTTTGGGTTTAGAGTACTAAAAGTTTTACTGGGCATCAAGATTAATCACCGAAGTGCTATTTTATGGAAAATTTATGGGAATGTTTTGCAGTCAGACATCAGTTTATTTTCTTTACTTATTTGCACGCTTCCTATGTATGATGTGACACCGACCCAACTGGTGGATGTATAATACACCCCCCCCCCCCCCCCCCCCATCAGCCATTCAGGCTGAGCTTTGAGAGATCAGCTCTCAGCTGTCTTTGCCTCCTGTTTCTACTTACAAACAGTAAGGTGTATTAACATGAAAAATAGATACTTTTTACAAAGCTGCATAGTAGGATGTATTGAAAAGGTGAAACAGTTTCACTATGAATCTCTCCTGGGAATATAATTACGGTACTGAATGCTCCCGCAGTCCAAACCTATCTTCTGTGGATATAATGTATTGCTGGTATGCTACGTTTCCCTCTTTTCTCTCAGATGGGAGGAAAACTTGCCTCTTCTCCTATGTAAGTCATTGATAACACCCCAGGTGATTCTGTGATGGCAAGCATAGGCCCTGGCTGTGGGTGAGCTCTGTTCCCACTTGCAAATGTCATGGGCTCTGGGCATCGGTGGACACATCCAGGGTGGCTCCACTGACACCACTGCAAAGTGGAGTCACTCAGGCTGTATGCAGTAGCCATTTGCCCAGAGATTTTGAATATCCTGCAACGTGGGCTTGTAGACATCCAGAACTATTAAGGATGGTGATAGTATGCAAAGCAATGCAGAAGAAATGGTAGACTTGAAATAGGGAAAAATTAGACACATTTACATGGTTTTCAAAGGCCCGTATTTAGGATTATCTTCCCAGGTAGGATTAAACAATAACAACTACTGTTTGTATGTATAGGCACACATGTATATATGTTATATTTTTTATTTTAATGAACAAGCTACATAGAATACCCTAATTGTCGCTGTCTAGTGTTAAAGTTTTCTCTTTTCTTGTGTTGTCTGTATACCACCAAAGTGTAATAAAAATGCCTGGTTATGTGGTCGTGACTCACTAGCAGCTGATCTCAGCAACTATGCAGTCTGTTTTTTATCTCAGAGTTAAAGGAGCATTTTTATGCACAGAGCTGTACTTTTTGATATTTAATATTTCAGGTCTCATTCCCACTGACAGTCTGGAGCAGACAGGGGTCATGACTTAACTTGTCCATGAAGTAAATAGAACATTACTGATGCTATAAAGATAAGTAATATTCATTACAAAGACCACATTAAAGTCATGTACTTGAAGAGGCAAGTGTTTGGAAACCAGGGCATGCCAGATTTATTATTGTCTTTGTGATATTAATTCAGTCACTACACACATAAGCATAATGATCAGAGCTGGTTGATAATTCAGTAACAAATGGGGTTTTATGCTTTAGGATGCATTAAATATTATAGAATTCCGTAGTGACACATTTAATGAAATATAAAATATCTTGGCAAAAAAATTAAAAAAAGACATCTGTTTTCCTGTCAAAGTGATACCTTGGCAAGACTGAAACAACACTATTTGTTTCAGTAAGCTGCTTATTTCAAATTGGTAACAATTTGGAACGCATTCTTTAATTGTCTGGCTACAGTTTCATTAATGTGTATGGAGTAGATGCACAAGAAAGCTGTTTGCATGATGAACTTTGTAGTCCTCTCACTCAGGGTGGGATTTGGTTACCTAAATGTAAGTATCTGTTGTCATTTGAGACACTAAGGTATCCCACCTGGCTCCTGGCTGCTATTTCTGGAGGGTGCAAGGCCCTAATCTATCTTTTCTCCTGACTGTAAGCCCTGTGCAAACATTTCATATGCCTTACAGTGTCTTAAATGGCACCAGTGCTTACATATAAACAGTTAACTGACTTTGCAAGCTGGAAAATATTTTTAAAATAGAGTTCTATGTATAATAATGCTAATATGCAGATTCTTTCACATTAATGTTAATCCAAATAAGAACGGATCACTTGTATATCGTATATCAACATCTTTAAGAAGTCTAGCAGTGCAAAATTTTGTTAAATGGAACAAGACATGTGCAGCAGGAAGAGGAAAACACAGTACATAAATGTATGTAACTGGACTCTCTGCTCCCAGGGAGGTGTGCGGGCTCATACGTAGTGAAATAATGTAGGGCAACAGCCTTGTGAACAGAACGGTGTCAATACTGTTATAAACCAAAGGCCTATCCAGCTTCTGCGTCCATCTGTGGTCAGCAGCAGATGCTTAGAGAGGATCATAATCAAAACAGGATAAGTGTACAGTGCTTTGTACTTAAAAGCCCTGACTAGGATTCTGAATCATCAGGAATATGTATAGTTACTTTGAATTCATGCGGCCACTTTTTAAATCATTATCCCATTTACTCACCACTATCTACTTTGCAATCAAATATATAGGCATCCCTGATTTGCTAATGAACTTCTTAGGAGGATAATGGCATATTAGTCCCATTTCTGGTTTCAGGTTTTGGACCTACAATGAATTCATAATAATTTGCCCAAAAACATTTGTCACAGTATTTCTTGATTTACCATCAGACATGGAGCTAGTCTAATTTTCCAACACTAAAAAAAAAAGCAATACTTTTTTTTTGGTGAAAGGAGAAGTCTCTTTAAAAGGCTGTGAAAAGATTTCAAAGCTTTCTTTTCAATCTCTTTTTTTTTTACTTCCTCTATTCACCATTTAATGCCCAAGCAATGGCATAAAATGCTACCTCAAAATCTCTAGGTCTTAGCTATGTCAAAATACATTCCTTGGAGTGTTACCACATGAGATGTATTTATTGCAGAGTGATATCCAAACACAGATTTTCTTGAAATCTGTGAATCACAATTATTGACCTCTTGGATATAGGATGAGTTGAGTTTGCATGTTTGTATTCTTCTCAGAAGTACTGTTCTAATTTGAAGGCAAGGAGTTATGGCATCTCTAACTTGCTTATCTGGTATTTGGGAGATGAGAGTTTTACGCAAGTTCATCACCTTCATCCTTCTGGATAAGATTTTTGTGAGGTCTGTTGTTCCTTGATCTCTAAACTTCTTATTTTTGAAATCACTGGACTTCGGGAGTTGACTGATCAGCAGATTGTAAAGACAAGTATAGCAGGCCACAGACCTTTGGGAGGCCTTCAGCTCACAAGCATTATGTTGGATTTGATTTCAAATCTCAAGGCCTCTTTGAAGTCATTAATGCAGCAGCACTAGCATGCAGCATTGAGGTCAAGACATGGAAAACTCTTCATTATTGGCTACAGAATTTTGTCTTCCCCGCAGGGACAAGTTGCTCTGAGCTAGCTAGTTACTTGACCTTATCTCTTTGGCCTTCTGGTACAGATGTCTTTGTGTGCTGGTCTGAAGCTGAGCTGCTAAGCTGGTTAGTTCAGCTAATTAGTTACCAATATTTGAAATAGGTTCAATAGCAGAGGGAATACACAGGAGGGGTGAGAGGTCACCCTCTCATTGGGTATAAGGTCATGTTATTGTTCAATAATTTTTTTATTTTGCAACCATGTCTGCCTCAGGTCACTGAGTGAGAGAAAAAATTAATTTGCAAAAAATCAGTGCCTCTAAAGAGGGACAGACATAATCCATGAAGTTCTTAAATGATGTTTTACATGTACCCAGAGAGGGAAAAACTCAACACAAAAACAGGGAACATGAACCACCTAGAAGTTTCTGCAAAAGAAAGTATGTAGTATGGTGATTCTGTGCTTGGTAATTCAGCTGCTGCTGTTATATTGCCTTTCAGCAGATGGAGTTTTGCCTACTTCAGATGTCTTCTCTTTAAAACTAATGTGTCTCTTTTTCCCCACCCTTGTTGACATAAAAAAAGGGAAAGGGTAAGGGAGCTCTCCATCTCTGCTCTTTTCTAATCCAGAACATCAGTATTTGCTGTTATGTTTTCCTTAATTCTTGCAATAAAATGTAAAGCCTTTGATAAAGTAGAGGCTTTCTGTATTCTTCTAAGATGATTGGCATACGTTTTCCTGTTATATAGTATTCTATTATTTTAAATACTCGCGTTTGTCTCAAAGGATTTCTAACTTTCAGACCTATCTTTGGTGTGGGTGAAGGGCAATAGAAAGTATAGATATGCGCATAACTTAACAACTGAGAAGAGGAAAGATTGGGGGGGCAAGTATACAAGAAAAAGAGTGCTCCTTTTATGGTTTGTTGCCAGGACCAACATACAATTTATTTCGCTAGTTTAAATTTCCCTATTTAAAAAAATTATCAACAAAAGGTCAATGTGTATCTTTTCTCATTAAATTTTAGGAAGAGTTTGCCTGAGCACGCCACAGTATTTAGTAATCAAATAGTCATTAGTAATTCTTCTTTTTTGGAATTCATGGAATTCTGACCCAATAGATTTTATACAGATTTTGTTATCCATGTTTAGATGACTTAAAAATAAAATATTTAAATAAATAAAACACAATTTTAATTGAAAACAATTGGTTAAGATCTAAGCATTTGTAGGAAAATATTTTAACTGACATTAGTTGTTGTCCACAAGTGTGAATGTTTAACTTCCCTGGAAGGAAATTCAAGTAGGCAACTGTAGAGATGGCTCTTCCTCTTGCCTTTTCCTCTCCTTCCCTTTTTCCTCATTTCATGTTGTTGAGGAACTGGATTCTTCAAAGCTGTTTTAAATCCTGGATTGTGTAATTATAGAAGTTTGAACAACTTCAGGGTTGTGGCTAGAAGATTCAGCTTTTGCTTCTGTGCTATCTAGCAGAGATTGTTGCACTGCACAAGAATTATAGGGGTGGAAGAAGACGACATTAGGAAAGTTGAGTTTTGTGTCTGATTTATTAGGAAATTGTTTAATTTTTGGATGTTCCTGTGTCAGTGCTACTTCTTGGACTCCCCATATCTTAATTACCGACTCCCAGTCTTCATTTAGTTAAGCAACAAATCTTAATGACTAGCTAAAAGTTAAAATGTTTTGTCACAGCCAGAGCTTGTCAGCTGTGTGTCTGTCATCTCCTGGCTAGATGACGACATTGTGTGTTCTACAAATGGGAGACTTTGGAGAGTGCAGCAGGAATACGTAAAAGTCATTTTCCAGTGGCTACCCAAGCTATCCACTGCTTGTGGTACTTTGTTTTCTGTACTGCTTTTGTTTTATAAATCCTTCTGCATCCTTGCAGAATTCCTGCATCTGAAAGGACAACCTCAAAAAGCAACAAAAAAACCAAAAAAAACCCAGATAAAGTCAGAGCAGCTGAGCTATACAAAGGTTGATAAGCCAAGTGGACTCTGCTTACAATGTTTATGTTTATTTAGAGAGTAGGTAGTTCAAGTGACCAGTGACCATAGATTGACATATTGTTTACTTTCCTCCAGAAAGCAATATCTTGTCCTAGTATTTAACATCAGCTGTTAGCAGAAATTGGTTTCAGACATGCGAATTTAGGATTGGCCTAACCCTGCTTCCGTCTGTGTATATTCAGTCAACATTTCTAAAATCCCTCCCTAATGCAGCATACTTATTTCTATAGTCTTAACTGAGGGCAGGGAAAGAGTTCATTTATATGGAGTACACACACTATTGTCTATTGTAGGTGTGACTGAGAGACTACCCAAGGCGAGCTTTGTAAGGGAAGGGTAATTTCTTTGTTTAGGCTAACTCATACAATTAAAACAGGGCAAAAAGTCCCCAAAACTTTCCGATACAGCAGTATCATCTGTTTCCAGTATTTCTATTGGTCAAATCAAAACGTGAAATCTCTGTAAATCCTTGTCTTGTTTATATGGAATCAAATTGTGCATACTATTTTTATCCAACAGCTTGCAATACTTAATAGGTGAGTAGTAAGGAACATAATTTTTTTTCCATTGAGCTGTCCCTTGTCTTGTTCCAAGTTTTGTTTTTATTTGACAGGAAGCAAATCAGAAACATATAATTTTTTTTTTGAGTACAGCAGTGTTTCTCTGTGTTGAGCAGTTAATGAAAACTTGTCTGAACACAGTGACTTTTTTGAGGCACACACAGAGCATTTTAGTATTTGACCTCATTGACAGTAAGAAGAAACAAAAAGATGTCTGAATTGAATATAATGCTTGGACATTATTAAATAATTTTATCGTCTAGAAGTTTAATAAGTTAAAAGCACTTTGTAAAATATTGGGATTTTAATCTGATTTGTAAATTTACCTCTTCAGAGTTCCCTCCAGACTCTCCTGCAAATTCTCATACAGTCTTTTCCCAACCCCACCCTGACCAATTTTCTCCAAAGGACTCAAAACCAAACTCACAAAACCCTGTCAATGTTGGTTTTTTAGAACTTAAAAGTTTCCATTTGAAAATATCCAGTTTTGTGCAGACGGTTCACAAAATGTCCAGAGGAGACTCTAGAAAAGTAAAATTTTTTTCCACTGATTTTGTAAATGTGTATACAGTTAGAAACAGAGTTTTGATTTAGTAGGCCTTTAAAATTACAATAACATGCATTCTGCAAAATTAAGTTCCAGTACAGTATTCATACTGGGCATTTGCTGTTCCCTACAAATCCGTACCCACTAGGATGCACTGTTCAGTGTGTTTACAAAAGGAAAAACATTGCTAGTTGTGAAAGAGAAATGATGTCTCAAGAGTTAGACAAATCACTGCATAATTTGCCTTCTGAAGGGGTAAAGGTGACTTATACATTGCAAGAACAGAGAAGCAGCAGTGGTCTATTTTTGCACAAGGTCTACAGATGGCCACAGCATGTGTATTAGAGAAGAGGAAAGGATGACATTGTGACTGGAGCTGTGGCTGCATTTCTCAGCTCTGCTACAGGCTTCCTAAAATCAAGTCACTTAGAACTGTGCTGAGACTGCAGGGTATCTTACTTCTAGACCATGACCCACAGCTGCCATGGGCTTGGATATTTTATATGGCCAATCAAGAGAAGTCATTGAGGCCTTAAACCACTCCTTTTCACCAACCATGTATGTGCTTTTGAGTCTGGGTAGCATGCTGGGTTGATTATTGCTTTCCTATATTTAAGCGTACCAGAAGAGTCTATAAATATTGGAATGAATATGTATGATATTTGAACTCATGTTATGATCTCATTGTTCAGTGTGAACAGAGTTGCTGTAGGGCTTATTTTTGTCCTTTTCAGCCATGCATATGTAGCAGGGTTGGACAAGGCATGCTTTGACCTAGCTTGCATACACATCAAACCACAGGCTTGGTCCAGAGGACTTTTGTTTGTTTGTTTGATGGGGGGGGCTTATTCTTTTAGATTTCTGTGTACATTTTTTTAAACACTGGAATCTTTATTTTTCTTTAACTCAGCAAACAGAGAGACATTAAACCCCAACCTATGTATAAATTGGCATGGGTGTGAATCATCAAGACATTGGGCTTAGACCTATGTGGGGAGTTATTTTGTAAACAAACTTGCAAAATAGAAAGGTAAATTCCACAGGGAAAGTTAAAAGTAAAATAGAATAATGTTGTTTTGCCTCAGTTTTCCTGAAACAGAATATGTGCCTGTGTGCTATTAAATAATAAACCTAGTTTCAAGTGTAATGCCATAGAGAGTGTTCATAGACGTTGTTCTGAGCCGATTTATCCTTTAAATCACGGCTGTCTTACTGCCTGCCTTCATCTGATCCTAAAAGTATAAATGAACTCCAAGGCTTTGATCTGGAAGGTTCAAAACTCAAAGGAGATTTTCAAGGGCTTTGAAGTTGAGCTCTAGAAGGGACAATGCACTGTGCACTTATTCTCTGGGGGAGTGCTGTCATCGTACAACCAAGCCTTTACCAGTGTAAATTCATCACAGTGTTTGATGTAGCATTATTGCATTAGTATTCATTTTGGTTTACAGTTAGAATACAGAAAAAAAAGGATCATCTTTTGCTGTTTGACTCTTGATATTTGATAATTGAGATAAATATACATTAATTTTCTTCTGACAGAATTTTTCAGAATTAAAAAGAAGTGTCTCCTAGTATCACCTTTTCCACTGTTAAAGTTCTGAGAAACTGTTCAGAGGGATTGGTATTTCTATCAGCAGTTTTCACAAAATGACAGCAGGCAAGAAAAACTGATGTAGACGTTAAAAAAATGCCTTATGAAGGCCTTTTCCAAATTTGGGAAATGCCCTGTGCCTTTCACTTGTGATCACACAGGCAACATCCTGTGCCTGCAAAAGTTGTGATTAAAGTTACAGAGGCTGTGTGATTACATGGTGTCACGGGGTGGCATTTGTAGAGTCCAATGAGCAATTGATGCCTAAAATGACAATCAGAATTCTATGACTTTCTTCTGACATAAATTTCTGAATTAGAAATACGGGTTACAGCCCATGGAGATACAAAGTGACTCATGTGGCTGAGCCTTTACCATTAAATCACAGGCACTGAAGGTATCTCTGAATCTGAAGCTACTATCAGAAGCACAGAGTAGTATACAAAAACACTATGTGAATTTTCCCAGATAACTTGATAAACACATTTTTGTTATTCTGTAAAAAACTTTGGTGTTTTAGTTTTCGGTCTGTGCCTTTTAGGTTGAGCTGTATGGTACCTCATTGATAAGAATATGTGATTGAAACCATTAAGTTCATATCTTTCGTGACCTGGACCAGATTAAAATAGAAGCTTTTGCAGATAAAAGGCTGGTAGGTTTATCTTTTCTACTACCTACTCAAAAGAGCTGCAAACTTCTTTCTGTAATTTCATGGTCCTTTTGTTGGAAATGAGTATCATGAGACTGGGGATAATGGCATGCTGTGACTGGCTGTTTCAATAAAGACAGGATTATGATGATGAGGCTTCCTCCCCCACCCCCTCTGTTCTTGTCAGTTGGTACGATAAATAAACAAAAGTCAGCTGGCATGTTCATCTCGATATTTCAAATTGATACTGCCTTCTTCTCAGTCCTTGTTCATAAGTTAGCTATTCTCCAGCATCTGTAGCTGGGAAGTACTTGTTTTGTTATCAGTTCATCAAACAATTCAAAAATTTGCCTAAACTAACTCAATGATCACTAGTCCTTATTATGGAACAATTTCCTGGTCTTTGCATGCAATTGTTTCCTAGGCTTTTATATTCTTCCTTTCAGAATTTCTGCTTGCTCACATCATAACCCAATGGGTTAAATTTAATCATTTGGTTCCCATTGCATAAAGACTTGTAGCATAGCCACCATCTTCCTATGTGGTAAGTGGACTGGATCCTCGGCTTGCTCCTGTGCTACTGAACTTACTTGGAGCAATGGGTTGTCAGCCCTCAATCAGAAGATATAAGTGCTTTTGGGAGTGTCTATGGTGCTTTATCCTGTCATTTTGGGGAGACATGAAAGTCTAGAAGGAAGAATAATATTTCACATCTGGTATTTCATTCCTCTTTTGCAGCTTTCCTTACCTGTCACACAGAGTGAGTGAACTTAAAGCTTATTGGCAACTGCCTTAATTGCAATTCCCTATACATCTTATGTCAGTAACCCAATTAGTGTACATGGATGTGGTCTACATAAACAGATTAATGAATTAGCTAGTAGTCAACAGGTGCTTAAGGATGATAATTCTTAAAAAATATGGTGATGTTGTTTGGATGCCTAAGAAAGATGCTGACCCAGAGAGAGTGCAATCAATAATATTGCAGATTTAACCAGTCGCATGCCTCGTAGTTCTGTGGGATGCTCTGCCTGTAAGAAAAGGTGTTTCTGCATTAGCATTTCAGTTCAGGTTAGGAGTGCAATCTGAACTGCCCCCATTTGCTGCACTTTAGTATGTATTGTACAACATTGTCTGAGCATGCAAATGGATTTATTTTGATGAAGTTAAACAAGAAGATGCATCCTAGCTGTGATCAGACCTTTAGAACACAAATCTAGACTAGACTTAGCCAGAGGTAAAAACTCAACATGTATATATCACACAAGTCAGTTCCCTAGCAGAAAATCTCTTTACAGATCTAATCCTTTTTTGCTGCCCTACTTGCTAATGTAAATATAGCTAAAGTGTAGCAGGGTAGAACACTTTTCCTAACATATTAATCACTGGAAGTGATTGAATTTTCAGTTTAAACCATTTGTGTCCAGAAGTTTAGCTGAACATTTGTAATGCTGAAGGAGAGCCTACAGAAATGTTTATCTCAGCATTTCTCAGGACGTTAACGCACAGGACAATGTGCCAGATGCAGGCCTTTTATTCTAATACTAGTTTTGATAAGTAGCAAAAAATAGCTGTCTGAAAGTCCTGCCTCCTTGTGCTAGTTCAGTAACTAAGAAAAATGTAACAGTGTGAATAAACACGCAAAATGTTATTATCACATGTGATTGCTATGTGATATTTAATGTATGATGCTTACACATATAGGTGCATGTGTGTATTTCAAAATGAAGCTTACATGTCCTCCTACATCACACTACAAGCCCGTTTTTTTCTTTCTAAGGCAGATTTTGAGTTTCTAAACATGAAAGCTTTCCTATCAATGTCAGAATTTACCGGTTTATCAAAGCAGATGTTCCTCATTTGACATTGTGCCTAAGTGTAGATTATTCTGATGCAGGATGGATGAAAAGAGGGTTTAGGCCTCATTTTCTGGGATACTGGCAGAACGTAGCCTTCCAGCTGCTATGCAGCTCTACAGTTTCTCTCTGGCTCTTCCCAAACCAAGGAAAGACTGCAGAGAGGAGATATAGTCAGGCTGCAAGTGGACAATGAGCTGTGCTCTCTCTTCCCTACCCAGGCATCTCCACACTGGGGGAACAGTCCCACATCATGAGATCTGACACAGGGATGCTTAAACCAGAGGGGATAGGAGAGGGCTCATCGCTCCTTGTGCCACCCCTTTTATCAATGCTATACCCAAATCCTAGCGGCATTATGAACCTGCAGGGGTACTGTTGCAGTTTTATTCTGCAGGATCCTAGGAGCCACGGACTGGATGCATATGCTGGCTGCAGACATTTCCATGTTGGAAAGACAGACATGGAGGATGCAAAGCCATAACTTTACTGAATATTTTTTCAAAAAAAAAATTATTGTCACCTCTGTTATGCTCCTACATTTTTTCTTTACCTTTGTTTCTTTTTTGCATTATAAATTTTCCTGTATTATTCCATCTTTTAATTAATAGTATTTTTGTAACTCTGAGCTGAATACTTTCTCTATAAAGATTTTGTTATCTGTCTTCTATACGCGTACTGGCCAAGAAGTAGGGATGTCTGTAATGTTAGATTTTATTCTCCCCAGGGTGTAGCAGTTGTGAGTAAAAGAAAGTAGAACTGTCTTTAAACTGTAAATAGATCACTACAGGTCATCACTGTGGTTGAAAGTAGATATACTGTAATCCTCTGACAGATTATTTATTTGTCCTTCATGAGGAAAAGAAACAATTTCAGGAAAAAAAGAAGTTTTCTTATTGTATCCAAGGAAGATGACTGGTGATTTGGGAATGAATATAGTGAATTAGAAGGAAATTAGATAAAGTGTTAACTGTGCAATTGTCTAATCTGTATGAAAATAGACAAAAAGTGGTGTGTTGGTGGGGGTGGATTGGTGTGCAGTATTTGCCTAAAGGGTGCATCTCTGGTGCACTGTCAGTGTGTACTGGTAATCAGACTATCATATTTGTGATTATGAAAGCCTAAAATATGTATTTGAACATACAATGAAACCTTTGGGTACATTTCCTAAATCTAATTGAAGTTTATGTGGTTGTTCAGTTCAGAGGCTAGTGTGTGTGCAAGCTGTATGGAAAAAGAAGGTAAGGGTTTGTAGAAATGTTAATGTTCATGTTAAACTGGGATTTTTCTTTCGGATTGCAAATGTTCTGTGCTTGAATATTAGCTTGCCAAAGGTTGAGTCCTAAAGGCTGGAAAGACTGTTACAACATTTAGTTTAGCGTAAAAGATAACCTTTAAAGCCACTGCGCATATTTTCTGAAGTAAATTGCACAGAATTTTCTGCATAGCACTGATTAATGATGTGGTTTGTTTTGCAATAATGCTCAGCTGTCTCAACCGAAGATCGGGTGCAATTGCATTGGAACATTTCTTCCTCCTTAATTCCATGAGGATCTCTCCTGGATAGTGCCTGCATGTGGATTTAATTATACAGATGTTAAGTAATGATAATATTGACATTGAAACACAAAGAATTTTTTCCAAACTTTTCCGTCTTTTCATACTTCGAGGTCCAAATCACATCTACAGAATTGTACTCATGATTTTCATCAAATTTCAATGTCTGCTAATTACCTCCTCAGGATAGAGATTAATCCTCAATATCTTCCAAAAGAAGTTTCAGTCAGATTCCAAAACTCGTTAGGTTTCATATAACAGCAGGGCAATCCGCGTGAGTAAACAGACGCCTTGGACATTCCTATCTGTGCCTGGAATTATTCTCAATAAACTACTCCTGAATAAGCTCCCTTTGCAGGCACTTCAGCTTACTACTACTTTTCTTCTGTGAATGAATTCAGGAAATCTCGACCATTTTACTGTAAAATTAGAAATAAATTGAAGTGCAAAACAGATTCCTCTCTGCTGAACTTAGCATTCCTTAATAAGTGTATCTGACGATTTGGTGTTTCACTCGTCACTCAGGCAATACACTACTGTTCCTAAATGTCAAAGCCTGAGTTAAATTTTTAATTTACTAGTTTAACTTGGAAATAGCTTTCCAACATCAAGTGTGGAAGTGTTTCCATATGTAACTTACCAGCTTTTAAATATCAATGGAATGTTTTTCAATAACTTACATGAAACAATCCAGAAAGAAGCAAATAAAATATTAGTATTATAATAAAAGATTTATTTTTCTAGTTCATTTCAATAGTTTTTGTACAACAATGTGTCATATAAGATTGTTGAAGTTAATTCCTGAAGCAAAAGTAAATAAACTAAAGCCAACACAAACAAATAACTTTAGTGTATTTCACTAAAGACTGGGTTATGCAGAACCTCTTTTACCTCTTTTTCTTTCCCTTTTTTTTTTTAATAGAATCTGATCTCCATTAAACCAGAAACTCATTTTTGCTTGAGTTTTAAGATGAGTGTTATTGAAAACTTGATTTGAAAATATGATTTAGGTCTCTATCCTTATTAGGTTCCAATTCAAAAATGGGATTTATGCACCTAAGTATTGTCCTTTGTTTGAGTTATGGTGAGAAAAGATGTTTTCCAGAGTTTAATTTTCTCATATGGTCAAGTTATTTTCACAAGTGGCCCGCTAATGTACATGTGATTTAACATGTTCTTCTAACTAAAGGTTGCACATTTAGGCTCTTACATAGCAAAAACCTCTTCCAATTTTTGAATCAGCTACTTGAGAAGGAAGTCGGGAAACATCAGGCAACCCTGAAAGTATTCTTTCTGAGATGATCTGTTTCCTCCCTCTCTTCCCCATCTACTTCAGATTAATAGATTTTCTGAAGTAACAACAGATGGGCTGTTGCAGAAAATATTTCAGAAACCAACAAAGCAAGCTTACAATAACTTATTGAGAGTTTACAACGTGAGCAAGTTACTTGTAAATGGTTAAATAGAAATGTCCTGTAATAACTAATTCTCTTACATTGTTTTTGATGCACTCTGTATGGTTGAAGGGTTGAACTTATGCTATTTTATGATAAGCAAATAAAGTCACTAATATTTAGAGTAAGTAAAACAAAATTGTTGTCTGTTTAAGCCAAGACAGATGCAAAAGTTTAAATATTTTTGGTTGCTTTAACTATAGGATTTTTGATCAGAGGTGCATATTAAGAGTCTTGTTTTTAGAAAGCTGTGATGTCTATGCTTTGAAAATTATAAGCTTTTTCAAAATTAGTGTGCCAAGGTTGCATGCAAGTCCAGAATGACCATGCTATTGTGAATGTTGTCATTAGTACACTGAAATATATGGAGCTTTCACAAAGAACGTGTTTCAAACTGTTCAACACATTACCTGTGTTTACAAGGCACCTCATGCTTTGTATTGCCGAGCTTAAAGTAGGCTCCTTTTTAGGTTGGGATTGCTGGTGGCTGGCAGGGAGCTAGAGACTGGCTCACTTTTTTCTGTGCCAAATGAAGTCTGCTTTAGAATTTTTGAGTTTTCTTGGAAATTTTCAGATTTCCACTTAGGCATGTCATCAAAATTTGCCTGCTCTTCTGCTAGATTAGTTGAGTTTATTCCCTTTCAGTTCAACTTGGCTAAAGTGAAATCAATTGCCGCAGCTAGTTTTGTTTTTACACAAGTTGTAATTTTCAAGTACCCATGAGTACATGTGAACACACACAGATGCACAAGGCTTGAGTTGTAAAGCATTGCTAGAGACTGTTCAGGCTGTCATTCCTGGACTTCCACCATACTGCTGTGTCAGATGACAGCTTTGGTTCTTGTGTGTGCTGAGATTTCTCAGTCTTGATAGGTTATGTTAGCGATTATGCCCCTTTGAGCAAGTTTCCTAGAGTTAGGCACTCCATGTGTTACACCTTTCAAAAGGCAGCCCTACAGCCTAAAGTTTCTTTGGGATCGATGCAGAATCTCAAGATAATGCAGAACTTTTCTGAGAAGTTTCTGTGTGGGATATTAGCCTTCTGGCTTTCAGTTTGCAGAAAAACTGTTCAGAAAGCAGGTGATGGAAAGCAGCATGTTGCGTACTTCATCCCACAAATATGTGTACTTCCCATAGATTCGAAGTCAACATAGTTATTGAGTCAGTGGAAATGTGTTATTTGTTCTTCTTCCCTTTAGTAGTTTTGTCACCAATCTAGAGTCTTTTTTAGGTGGATTCAGGTTTTTGAGGTTTTCCAGCATCATTGTTCCGAAGGCTATAGTTTGTCTTCTGCATTATTGAATCCTGCCAGCTTACCTCGTATTCTCACAGTTGGAATAGATCCACAGTCACACCAGTAACTGGTAAACCAAAACCTGGTTGTTTCTTCCCCTCTCCTCTCCTGAGGTTCTTAGTCACCCAAGGAATTGATTTCTGAATCCATTCTCTGCCCCCCACCCTGCCCTTTGAAAAAGTTTTGTCTCCCATTGACATCTATCATTGGTATCTAATTTGGGCTCCCTGTGACTACCGGCCAAAATTTACTGGGCTGCTACTGAGAGAAGTGATCTTGTCCTGGCCCCATCTATTAGTTCCTATTCTTTTCCTTAAGTTGACTGTGATACTCATGCAGCCATCTGGTGAGCCCAGAACATACAATGGATACAACTGAAAACTCCTCCCCCTCTCAAAAAATAAGCTGATCGGTTTTCTGTCTTACTTAAATAATAACTTTGTAATACTAACCAGTATGTATAAATGGTACAGAGGCAGATTCCATAGCTCTGGAAAGGAATCTGAATTTGTGTCTGAAATGGACACAAAATTGACATTTTTATAGTAAAAATGGGATTTATTTTTCTCCCATTACAACAGGAATTGAAGATACTAAGGGAATCCAAACACTAATTTCCTTTTTAGTTTGCAGTGAGCTAACGCTTTGATGTTAGTTATTTGGCTAATAGGGGAATTTAACCATTTGGCTGTTAGGGCCAATAAGAATGAATAAGAAACTTAAAATTTATCTTGTTTTTTATGTTATTTTACTCTCATATGAATGATACATGCACGGATCTTTTCATTGTTCATACATGTATTATAGCTAACAGAGCTATTGCTATATACACTGTTGGAAAGACATGGAAAATAACATTATTTCAGTGAATCAATGAAAATAGGCATAGATATTTTTTATGTCTGAATTATGCTAGTAAAATAGAGGTGAAAAAAATATGTATATCCAACTTCTGTTTTGGTGTGCAGCTCTCCTTTAACTCTTCTTCTACTTGTTTTTCTGTCCACTATTTGTTTAACCTAGACTTCTTAACTTCACAAGGGAGTTGTACTTTTACCTTTTCATTTAAATGAAAATAAAACATTCAAAATATAAACTTGTAAACAAAACAATGTCACTATTTTCCACCAATACTATGAAAGTCAAGTACACATTAAATATCTGCTATCTTGAAATGCTACATATTTCACTATGATAATAGACATATCTTTTAAATAGAAATGTTAGGCTTCTGAACTGTCGTGTAAGAATGTACTTCCATGGAAGTCCTGCTTACAGTTACTTTTTGGTAGGATACTTATCATAGCTCATAATATAGCAACAAATTCTCTATTCCCATCGCTACCATGGGTTCATCTAACAATCTGCAAAAAAGTGAAAATGTGTTAACATCAACTTGAAATGGAATGTCTTGGTTTTCTATTACTATCACTTTCATTTTTATGATAGTATTTATAAAAATTGTGATTTCAGGTTTCAGTTTCTCTCAGTAAAGTAGTTCATCACCTCTTTTATCTAAACTAAGTTTTGCGTCTACGGTTTAGTTGCCGAATAAGTATTGTAATTTTTTTTGGAGAGACGGTAATCGGAAAATGCTGCCTGCTACAAAGTTGATAAGGCATTATCTACAGCAGCCTTAATAAAAGCTTAAAACATTGACTGATAAGTTGTTAAACAATTCCAGCATTGTCCTCTTTGGAGTACTTTTAGCCCATTACATTTCATGTATAGTTAATTTATCCTATTCAGTCTATATTAAAATGTCAGTTTTACACTGAATTCTGAGGTCATGGTTATGCATGACCTTCTCAAAAAACAACAATGGAAGTGATTCAGGATGAACAAGTGTGGAAAATGCTGTTCAGTGGATTTTCAGTTCTCTGTATTTTCTGTAGGTTTTATGACTTTATGAATGTATAGAGTGCTGTCCATTTAAAAGAACTTTTATTAGGTCTGCGAGAACACAAATTTGATATGGTATTCCTGGCATTATGTTGTTTGGCGATTCCTTGACATTTCTGATGAGTTTTTCAAAGGATTGAGTTGTAAAGTGTTTTTGGAAAGTGTGAAGAGTTCCTTGCACGCTGTCATTCTGTTTGGACGTGAAACACTAGACATAAAAAGGATACGTGTGAATGATACACGTGTTTTGGTGAGTGCCTTCTCCTGTAACTTAAAAAGAGGGCATTAAATTTTGCTATCAAACGTGTTGTGTTGTAAAGGAAAAATGCAGCTCTTAGAGTATTTTAAAACTAGACTACAGCAAGTGATGTGGTGTGCAGGGGAGGGGAGGAGAGCACAGGGCAAGAAGCTAAAACCAAGAGCCATTAATCATGCACTGGACTTCAGAGAAATTTTTTTTGCAAGTAAAGTGAGCTCTCCAGTAAACCAGCTGTAGAAATGAGTTTAAAGTCCGTGAAGACCAAGACCTACAAATCTGCCTCTGTCCCATAGGGTCAAAGGGCACTTCTCCTGCAGGCAGAGCTGCAGACGGTCCCGTAAATGCAGGACTGTTGCCATGACACAGAAAGATTGTCATACAGAGCAGGATGGCAAATGAGTGAAACTTTCTTCAAGCCTACACAAGGGAGCTGGGAAGAAAAGCTTGAAGGGGATAAGTGTTCTCTCTGAAAGCATATACATCTAAGACACTTCTTCACAGTAATTTTTCAAAGCAGTATGTCAGATATTGTTTTATCTGGTCTGCTAGATGATGTGACTTGAAGAATTTAACAAATTGGACTGAGATTCTGCTCTTGGCCTGTGGAGACAGGCACAGAAGTTTGGTTACATGAATCCAATTTTACTTTCAGAGAGAGTAACAAAGAGAACAAATTAGTTGCCAATAGGACTAGCAGACTGATATTTGATAATATTTAGATTTATGATTTTTTTTGCATTGAATTTTCTTTAATAAGTGTACTAAGCCACATTCCAGTGATCCTATCTAAATGAGTAGTGATACTTCCTGTAGGCAACGACTGAAATGTACCTGGTTTTCTTTATATTTTATGCAGCATATCATAAGCACTTGTCTCATATTATCATTTTTAGTGGTGATAATAGATTGTAGAGTTGATTCTCAAATTTTTTGAATGATCACTTAGGAACTCATAAATTAAGTGTTATAACAAATGCAGATATATAGGCTCTCCTCCCTCCGCTCAGTACCAGGCATATTTTAGATTAGATTGAGAAAAACTAAAAATATTTAGGCAACAGATAAACTAGCTATGCTCACAGTGGGAACCATCAACAGTGAAGGCATGTGTGTGAACCAACACATGAAACATATTAGGGAAGAATGGTATATGGACAGTCGTATCAGTCTTGCCTAAATGTGTTATATAGAGATAGATTAAATAACTCATTAGAGGGCCAAAACTTCCAAATAAGTCTAATGAAATATGGACATGTTTTAGCAGGTTGTCAGTTGATTGAGATTTAATTCCAATGAAACGATTGCATGTGGAGCAAAGATCAGCCAATGTTTGAGTTAAATGCTCTTTCTGCTACTGTCCCATTCTGTGTGGAAGGCCACACAGTTGAAGGCTCAGCTGCCCAGCATGCCGCACCATTGCATTCCTGTGTCACCCATAGCGTGGTGCTCTCCCTGTCAAGAGCACGCACTTGATTTGCCAACGAATGATATGGGAAGTGGAAAGGATATTCCTCTTCTCTGAGTTTCAAAATAGCCTTTTGTTGTGGGATGAAACTTATTAAGAACCTTGTTATTTTAGAACGTAGGAATGGTTGTGATGGATCAGACCAAAGGCCTCACTAGCCCAGTGTTCTGTCTCCAAATATGACCAGGAACTGGCCTTCAGGAAAACAAAGAAGAAGCAGGGAAAGTTAAAAGTTGTCCTTCCCCCCATACTGGTTCTGGCATCAGCAATTTATGGCTCACTGCCTGAGCCAGAGTTTGTATCTGGGTATTATGTAATGTTTGATGTTACTAATGGAGTTATTTTCTGAAATTCGCCCTTTTAGTTCCATTTCAGTTTGGGCCTCCCCAAAAACATTCATGGCAATGGCTTCCACAATCCTGTTGAACCATTGCTTGACAATTTCACTGACTGCTTCTTGATCCTGTCATGTGCATAACACTGAATAATTTTCAGTGTTCTACTTTGTCAAGACTGTCTGTGATTTTATATACACCTATCATATACCCCTTATAATCTTTCTTTCCAAGTAAGGAAGTGCATTTTTTTTCTAGTCTCTGTTTTTACTTTTTATACACAAAAAAAAATCCATTGTCTGTTATACTCCTTATCTTGCCATTCAGTTCCTTTTCTAGTTCTCCTGCATTCTTTTCATAGAGCTGTAGAATGTGTTGGGTTGGAAGGGACGTTTAAAGGCAGTGAAGGCTGAAGCAAAAAAGTTTTTGAGAACCTCAGCCTTCTCCTCGTCTGTTGTTACCAGTTTGCCATTCTTGGTCATCAGGGAGGGTCCACTTTCTTTAACCTTCCTTTTCTGGTTGACATACCTGTAGAAGCCCTTCTTGTTATTCTTAGCATCACTTGCCAAGTTCAGCTCCAGCTGCGTCTTTGCCTTCCTGAACTCATCCCTACGTAACGGGGCAGTGTCCCTATACTCTTCCCAGGAGACCTGATCCTGTTTGAACTGCCTGTGCAGTTCCTTCTTGCCTTTTAGTTTGACCAGCAGGTCCCAACTCAGCCATGCCGGTCTCTTCCCATTCTTGCTTGATTTCTTACACCCAGGGATCGAGAGCTCTTGTGCTGTATGGAAAGTGTCCTTGAAGATCTGCCAGCTCTGTTCTGCCCCCTTGTCCCTGAGGACCATTTCCCAGGGGGTCCAATTGACTAACTCCTTGAAGAGCCAGAGGTTTGCTTTCCTAAATTTCAGGGTTCATACTACACTCCTCATCTGACATGTACCCCTTAGGACTGTGAACTCCACCAGTGCGTGTTCACTGCAGCTCAGGCTGCCTCCAATCTTGACACCCCCAATGAGCACACTTGCATTGGTGACTATCAGGTCTAGTATCACATCCCCTCACGTAGGGCTGTCTATTTCCTGTCTTAGGAAGTTATCGTCGAGGCACTCCAGGAACTTCCTGGATTGTCTACAGCTTGCCGTGTTAATTTTCCAGCAGATGTTGGGGTGGTTGAAATCACCAGCAGGACAAGAGCCTTCGAGCATGATGCCTCCTGTAGCTGGAGTAAGAAGGCTTCATCAATAGGCTGCCCTTGATCAGGAAGCCTGTAGTAGACACCAACCACAAGGTTCCTCTTGTTGCCTCTGTCTCTAATTCCAACCCATAAACTTTCGGCTTCCTCTTGGCTATTCTTCAGGGACATGTCTTCACACTCTATCCATTTCTTAACATAGAGGGCAACACCTCCGACATTATTTGACACTACTTGACATTATTTGGAATTACATATACATTTATTAAAGATCTTATGAAAGGATCACAAGATCCCTGTTTAAATACTGTCTCAAAATATTCTATTTCCTTCAGCACTTTTATTTGCTATATTTTTTTATTTAAGAAATAAAAAGCCAGGTAAATTTTTATGTTCCCACTGCAACATTCAATGATGTTCCTTTCCTTGGATGTTGAAAGTGTAGCTTTTTGTGTGATCCAGTCAAGGTAGGAAGGATATTTTAATTGCAAGTGAGCAATTGTTCCCATAAATTCAAAAATTCCTTCATGAAAAAAGTACAGTGCCTGTTGCCATCATTATTTGTGCTTTGTAACAGATATAATTCAAATCAGATTTTTCGGAATGAAGTGGAGAGGTGTCAGGTGGATTTAGCAAGAAGAGGATATACTGTTTAGTTTTGTATCACGTATCATACAAAGAAACAAAACCCCAAAATATCTTGATGTGAGAAGATTGAAAGAGTAATACATTTTCTTGGAGTGAACAGGGTTTAAAGCTTAGCATAAGAATAGTATATTTTTCTGGAAACTGAGTGGAAGACTGCTTTATATTTGAATTTTATTTTGTAAATGCTTCTTTTAACTTGAAATAAAATATCTCAGAAGAGGAGAGCCCTTCTAAACTCTGTGACTTTCAAAGGGTAGCTGGTAGGGATGTGTGTTCTCAGTATTGAGCAGTGCTTCATTTGCAGTGCTGTTGTTTGCTATGTTGAATGTTGAAATTCGCTACATTTCACGGTAGCACTTTTTGATTTCTAACATCTGTGGTTTTCTGATATAGAAGTTCTGTGTGATTTCTGCTCAGTAACCTGAAACAAGTAGTGAAATGCTAGTTTCGGACTTCGCAGTAGAGAGAAAGCAATCCTAACAATCTCACTTTGAGAAGACAGAATACCGGATCAAAAATCTTTAAAATTGCTATCGGGTAAATTCTTTGATTCTAAAGGAATAAGTTGCACACAGCTTTGTTTCGTAGCTTACTATAAACAGTGTTTGGAACTAAAAGGCTGGTATAAACACGACAAATGTATTAAATGAAAGAGGAGTATCTCTGACAAATCACCTTACTTTCACTTCAGGAATTGTCAACCAGTAATTCCTTCTGTATTTTAAGAGGTGTTCCGTGTGGAGCAGTTCTCAAGTACCAAATCTATTTTAAACTGCTATCCCTGAATACAAGCAAATGGGAAAACCTGAGTCAAGAAGAAAACTCAGCAAAAAGAGGAAGTGGCTTTTGATTAATTTACTAGCAGTTCAGTGTATGTCCTAGTGGGAAAGCAGAAAACATAAATAAATGTTTTATTTGGTCTGAGCAGGTCTGGGAACACAAGGTAGACATTTATTGGAAACAAAATCACAATGTGGTAGATTGTAATGTTTTAGTTACGTTTTCCGAAGTCTAACTCTTCTTGGTTGCCATGTATATATTTCTAAAAGAGTAGTAGTCCAGGAATAAGATATAACTGCAGTTTTGCAAGTGCTTAAGCATTAAGATTTAATTCCCATGTTGCTTGATGATCTCTATTAATTGAAAATGTTACTCTATAAGAGTTATACCACCTGTTGAAATTAGTTAAATCTGAAACCTGCAGCCTCTGTCATTGTAGCAGGGCTTATAATGCTCAACTTTCTTTTTTTTTTTTTTTTTTTTTTTGAGTGGGGAGGGTTGTTCTGGTTTTGGTGGAAATTCTCATCTTTCTTACCAAGCTTTTTGAATAAATGCACCTTGAGATTATAGGGGCTTTTTTCCCCTTTCCTTTTGTGTTTTTAAAGAACCTGGAGCATGTGGCTCTTTGTCCTGCATAACACTTGTGTTTGAGAACCAAATAGACCAGGAGGGGATGAGTGCAGAGGACTCCTGAAGGTTTGAAGAACTAAAAATTTGCTCAAAATGTAATAACTTTGGGTGGTCTTCTCTGGATGACACATGGGAATAAGCATTTGAAATGTGACTCATTTTCAAATCAATAAAAGGGGAAAGAAGGTGGCTCCACTTTATAAGTATTCTCAAGTTTTTCATTTTCAAAAGCAGCAGACAAGATTTTAATTTGCAGCAGATTTCTCTTCATAAGAGCACCAGTCCAACACAGAGTGTGCTGAGCTAAGGTTAAGCAGCTTGAAATAGTTAATTTTACAAAACAGTGGAGTAATAATACTTTTCCCTATCCTTTTCCAGGTTCTTCCTTCTCTTTCATCTACTGAATAATGAATGAAGGCTGTCAGAGATTTCCACATATATGGAATAGAATATTTTCTATCCATTTATATACAGTCCTTTTTGTATTTTGAGAGATGAGTCTTTACTTTTTTAGCTGCATTTAGATGCAGGAAAATCAAATGTAAAATTTATCTAAGCAATTTTATTTTATTTTATTGAACATGAAAAATTTAAGCTTATATAAAAACAAGCTTATATAATGTGGAAAGTCAGTTTCCAGTGAACTAAATAGATGTTGTATACGTAGCACTGGACAACAGAATGTATTGCAAATAGATCATAACCCCTGAAGGACAGTGTCATTGCATTGTTGGTGAAAAAAGTGCTGTGTTTTCCTTGTGGAGAAAACTGGTGCTTTAAAAAATAGTGCTTGCTTTCAAAAAATGCAAAGGAATAATTTCATGCTGTGGATAAATAAGTGAGTTTTGACTGAATTCTCCTTTGAAATGGTTGGGGAGGAAAGCAGTGGCAGTATTGAGGTCAGTAACTTCTGCCACGGAAGTCTCTTCTGTCCAAGCTTTGGTGTCTAGAGGAAATAGTTGCTGCCCTAGGGCTGGTGGCCAGCTCTACCACCACAGGAGAACTGTATGTTAGGTATCTGATCTCTCTTTCTAAAGCACAGGAGAAGTTTCGTGGCTGAAAATAAGATTCATAACATCCAGTCACCTTGAATGAACATTTGACTGAGCAAGGCAAGGCATAAACTTGTATCCCAAAGCCCTTTGTGCCTGACTCTGACCTAGAAGAATATATTAATTTTCAACCAGGCACAGTCTGGAATCATCTTTTACAATCAAATGCTAAAACAGGAGTTTTCAGAAGTATTTCTATTGAAAGAGAAAAAAACGGTACCCACTTTTTATGTGACAGACTACTGATTAAAACTTTCATGAAGTAGGACTGGTTAAGCCAGAACTTCAGCCTAATGTGAGAGCATATTAAAAAATATTAATAATACTTAAAATCAATCATGAGAAAACAGAATAGTGAGCAGTTGAGAAGGGGGTGTTTTCTTCTTTTTGAGAATGTTCAAAATCTGTTTGTGGGGAAGGGAAGGTATTTGAAAGATTTGCACGTAAGTGATACATGTATTTTTTAGTTAAATGGGCAGTTAAAGCTAACTCAGAAGCATTCAGAAGTGAATCAGTATACTAGAAATTTCATGAATACTGAAGCATGTCAGGTCACTCAGAGAGCACTAATCAGGGCTGTGAGTATATTGCAAAACAGTAGGAGTGAAATTAGATTGCATTCAGTTCATAGTGGTCATACCAAAAGTAACACTTGACACTTTCTGCAATTATTCATTAGTGTCACTTCTTACAAATGTTTGTGATTTGATATAATATAATATAAATTTGTGGGTGCAGTAAGGATTTTCCCAAAGGAGACCTTTCTTGATGTTATTGCAATGATTTCCTAGGGTACGTGTGCCTTGAATACATAACTTTAAATTCAATGCAACAGTGTTGGAAGCTGTTTTCCAACAGACCATTCTGGATTGACTCTCCCTTCCAGCTGCTAATCATATAGTACAGGTTGTACCCCCGGCCCCGTACTTTCTTCATTTTATTGCAAATAAGATTGCACATTCTTACAATAGTTACAGAGTTGCTATTTTCTTGGCTTCCTCTGCAAGTATTTTTTATTGGTTAGCCTTACCCTATCCCCATATCCAGCTCAAATAAAGAAGAAACATTTGCCTGAACTGCTGGAGTAAATGATGACCTGCTGGAGGCAGAAAAAAAGGGAGTGAACGTGTGCATGACAGATCAGAGATCATCTGTGCACAAATATGTCCTCTTGAATTGTTGATTGGGACATTTACTGTGCTTAATCCTTAAAGATTATTTTGCTTTGCTCACCATTAGGTGTAGAAAGTCATGGTAGGAAGCAGTAGCTAGGAGACAGTGAGCAAGGGGCAACGTCCAGGTACATGCAATTGGCTGAAGTCAGAATTTTCATGGATTTGTCAGATGTGATCTCCCGCTAAACAGCTTCTACAGTAGGGAAAAAAGACCTTCCGGTGCTAAGTCCTTCCCCTTGTCCACCTGAGCTTTACTACATCCTATTGGTGAGGGGAAGGAGAGGTGAATGGAGTTAAGAATGCTCTTCAGATGCTCTTTCAAAATCCCTAATAAAACTTCTTTCTCTTCTTCCCTAACTTCTTCCATCATCTACTGCCCCAGTAGATCACTAAAAGTTTTCATCCTTTAGTAAAGATATGGACCCATCCTTCCAACATTAGGATCTGCAGCTGCCGAGCTTTTCGCCCATCCAGCTAAACTGGATAACTAGGGCGGCTAGGTTTGCTCACCTATGTTTACCCAATTGTTGATTCACAGCTGGTGTAAAGACACCAATGTTTCTGAAGGCTGGTATCAAAAGACAAAGGAAGAATGGATATTTTTGTTACAACTTATGTTCAGTGCAGATAAAAGGTAAAGGCCACATTGTCATTGGCAATTCAGCCTTGGTTCTCTAAGGAGAAAGAGAAACCTGAAGTCTCCAAGGTGCCCTTTGCTATTCTGCTGCTCTCCCACGAAGGATGCCAGTGATGAGTACCTAACATTAGAAATTCCCTAGTAGGTCAAACCGTCCAGCCTAGCCTTGCATCTCCTGAGAAAGGCAAGGGCAACAGCAAGAGAGGCTGTTTAGACAGCACACAAGTATCTTGTCTACTTTCGGTGGTCCTTTGCCTTTGTGCTGGCCCACTATTCAGAACTGCTGTATTAAAAATGTTAGAAGAGTACATACAGGGTTTTCTTAAAGTGTCTTTTTTATCTGTTTATGAACCCATTCTCTATTTCATGTAATCTGTTTTCGAACTTGCTGATACTTTGGAAACCTCTACAGCCTCATAATGCAGCAAGTTTCAGGAGTTCACCTTCGTCTTCTAAGGAAGACTTTTAAAATTTCTTTTAAATTGTTCTCTGCTGGTTTCTGTGATTGCCCCCAGTTTTAGCATTGCAGGAATTTAGACAGTTGAACTCTGTATTCTTTGTTATGAGTTGGGAGTAATTTAGCATCTGTCATAATTAGCAGTCTTAAATCCTTTAAGAAAAAAAAAGTAAAAAATCAATCCATATATCCATGCAACTAGTATAATGAATAATAAATGAAATGCATCCCCTCTTCTTTTGCGGGGGCGGGGGGGGGGATAAATTCCAACATATTGCATTTGAGATATATGACTGTAAAGTTAAGACTGCCTCATACTCCATATGCACAAAAAGAGAGAATTAGGATGGTGTGATAAACTTATCTGTGACGTTTCCTGAGTTTTTAAATTCTCTAGTAGAATTATGTTTGCAAAAGAGGGAATGGAGTAAGAGTCTGAACAAAGAGACTGAACTCCACCTTCAAAGTTCTTCTGCAATTTGGAAATTTCAAATCAAAATTAATTCCCAAAGACTGAGGCCATGGATTGCTCCTTCAGTTAAGGCTATTTTCACACTAGATTATTAATTTCAAACATCTGTTGTTTAAGTCAAAATAGGCCAGAGAATTAAGTTCATTGGTAGTGCAGAAAATGGTGAATTGAGGGGTTTTGAGTTTTTTTGAACTACATCTGTCTGGAATCTAATTGTGATTTCAGCCAGCTCTCAACTGTTGCAATTTGATGTTAAGTGAATATGTGGTACAGTTAAGTCAGATATCAATATATGAACGTAGTCAGCATGCCAGCTGGATGAAAGAGGGACATGTGTCCAGAGAGAAAAGTGATCATTGGTTTTTTTGGTTTTTTTTTTTTTCACAGCTATATCTGTTTAAATTTTAAGGATCTTTTATCTTTTTCTGAGAAGGACAAATTGAATTTTCCTTTTAATTTTAAGCTGAGTCAAATAGGCATCTAAAGTTTTACCAACTTGCATGCTAAGTTGATGCACTTGAAAAATACATAACTCTGCATTTGAGCTTGCAAATAACAACTTAGGTGATTTTATTTTGACTTTTGCATTTAAAATGTGTGATCAAGTTTTTTTTTTAATTTCATTTAATTCACGTTTCTTAAAACTATGTACTGTGCAATACAAAGTTTCCTGATCATGATCATGATTTGGAGTTCAAAATAATTTTTAATACCAATGCCTTTGGTTTTGAACTCTATTTTTCCTTGCATTTATGACACGCAAAATGCTGATTAGTACAACTGATTTTAGGGGGAGATGTTGGGAATAATTAAACTCTCTTTTTCTTTAGTTTGTTTAGGTTTTTTACATTATTTGTGTCTTTTGTCTAGCTCCTGGACAGGCATTAGCAATGTGTCATCTTCAGTTTGGCTGTGGTATGCTATGGTTTGCTGCCTTGCAAAAATATCAGATCTCAAAAAACAAAAGTGTGTCTCTGTACATATTGGTTAAAAAATATGCTATGATTTCATTTCTGCTTTCACCAAAATTAAAGGTCTTTGTGGCCAGTTGTATTCAAGTGACAGCTCTATCATTAAAATGGAATAACCCTGGAGAGGTAGCAAAGGGGAAGATGTTTGAAAACTGAAACTTTATGATCAAATACAAGTTAGGAACACTGTCTAGGGATTCTTCATGCTACATATAGAAATACAGATTTCTATCTTTAGAATTGAAGCTGTCTGCTAGAATTCAGGTTTTGTCATCAGAGGTGACTTTTTATTACAGCTTTTATGCTACAGTATAGTTTTTATTCCAAGCGTGGCATTAGTGAATGATGGGTTTACCTTTCATACCCATACTTCTTTATTTAATTAGAAAAATGGTAATGTTTCCCGGGTAGTGAATGTCTTATTTAAGAATGGAATGCAGAAATATATTCCCACAGTTGCACTTACTTTACAATATCACATTTGGCTTCTTTTAAAAAAAATGACTGATTTTTACTTTCATAATTTTTTAATTCTAAAAGGTTTTGACTCTGCTGAAAATGGGCAAAAGAATGCAGAGCACTTATGCTATGTCAGTATGTGACTACTCAAACATTTGTCATTCTGCTTAAAAGTTCTTGTTTTTATTGAGAATGCTTTAGAAAAGGCTTCCAGCAGATACGTATATATTCATTTGTGTGACCATATATATTAAGAGAGAGTAACCTCTTTAAAATCCTAGTGTTAGCAGTGGAATAATAAATTACCCATTTACTTTACCTCCTGAAAAATAAATACATCATTTTCTTATGTATGCCCTCGGCCTCTGCTGAGTAAAAGCAGTGGGATGTGAATCCCGTCCAATTTTCTACCAACAATTATGTACTCTTTTGTTACACTTCTATCAGGTCTGAAATAAGCTTACCAGGTCTTTATATCGGTTCTTTGAAATTCAGGCCACTTTCATTTAGTGTTGTGTATGACATCAGGAGTTTAATTGAGGCAATGCAGTTAGATATGTGTGTCAGTGATCACAAAGCCATTGTTCATGACTGTCAGTGCTAATTAGTTTTAGTGGTGGAAAAAACTTTCATTCAAAGCTGAATTGCAATTTTTCAAAAGTGACAGTGGACAAATAGCAATAAGCATCCAGCAAAGTGAGTTAGGACTTTGTCAAAATGGCATTTCTCCTGGTGCCCAATGCAAATGTGCAAAGAAGAGCAATGGTGTGTGGCTTTTGCATCAGTAAAGGCAAATAGCAGTCTGCGATGATTCAAACTATTTAGGAGTCATCAAGGGAAGTTCACACCTCTTCAGAAAAAGACCCAGTGGTTTGCTTTCAACAGAAGGAAAAATGCAACCTTTTCCTGATCTTAGCCACACTTTCACATGACATTGTGTCTTGTGAGATAGATAAGCTCAGGAAATGGGATCTGTGGGAGGGTACTGTTGTGCAGATCTGCAAAACTGCTTGGGAAATCATTCTCTGAGAGTAGGCTGCTGTGGGTAGGGCAGACGGTGAGTTAAGATTGAATTATCTTGTAAAATGTGGAAAATTATTGAGAAAAAGAAACAAGATGAAAGTTATTAGGGGCAAGTTCACAGCAGTACACTTAAGCTCAAATGCAAAAAAGATAAAGTCCACAAGTTAAAGATGGGGAACAGGAGCAGCTTTATAGAAAAGGGTACTTCCGTTGTTTCAGCCTACAAGCGGAGCATTAGTCAGCAATGTCACGCTATTGCAAGAAAGCAAATACCATCTTGGGATGTATGAACAGGAATGTAACCTTCAAGACGCATAAAGTAATCCCATAAAGCCTCAGTGGGAGTACTGTGTCCAGTTTGGGGTGACATATTTCAAGAGAAAAATGAGCAGACTAAGACTCCAATGGAGAGGAACGAAAATGATCAGCAAGCTAGACAACATGACCTGTGAGAAACCTGTTTTTCTGCCTAGAGAAGGGAAGCTTGACAATGACTATGAGATTTTTAGAATGTACACAAAACTTGTATAAGGAGAAAGGAGCTGATGTACGCTGTATTTCCTCGATGGACAGGATTTAAAATATGGCATATAATATAGCAAGATGAATTTAGTAGAAATCTCATGAGAAACTCCCTAGTCATAGGAGATGCTCTAAAACAGGCTGTATTGAAGGTCTTTGAGAGGAAGCTGAGAGAGGCTATATATTAGAAATGCCATGCTCTATTTCCAGTGCCAGACTAGATTGTGTTTTACTCCAGCGACTGGGAGCCCTGTGGTAAGACACCCATCCACCCACCTACCCGCAGGAGCACATCAGTGTTACCCTAACACAACAGGGGCAGACAAAGATCACCCAGCAATATCTGGGTTTCAGGGTAGGGCCACTTCTAGTTTGATTCTTTCCCTTCAGTGTTCATTTTTAAAATGATACCAAATAATGTGTTGAACAAATCTCATCATGATGACCATGGAAGTGTTTGAGTCACCATCCCTGGAGGTATTTAAAAGATATGTAGATGTGGTGCTTAGGGATATGGTTAACTGATGGACTTGGCAGTGCTAGGTTAACAGTTGGACTTGATGATCTTAAAGGTCTTTTCCAATCTAAACGATTCGGTGATTCTATGATCCAGAAAAAGGTAAATGGTCCAGTTCTGAAGCCACATGGGAGTTTGTCTAGTAGAAATGGTTGAAATAAAACAGTCTGAACTTGGGGGGTTTTGCCTGTTTTAAGGGAAAAAATTTAGATGTGTATTTTCTACACTCTCCCATCTGGACTCTAATCTATTCCTGAACACCTCCTCCTTTTTATGTTTAGCTGTCACCTAACTTTTTACGCCTGAATTTTCCGATTGCATTTTGACACTTTTTCATTGCATCCTAGGACACCTGGTAAATTCTTGACTGGTGTTCTCTGTCAAAGACTAGCAAGTGCTAGTATCAGCTTCCCAAAAACCTGTAGCCTTACACTCCAGGAAGCTGGTCCAAAAAGTAAAAAAGGTACCTAATAGAGGAATATGAATGGAATACCTATGGTGTATGGTATACTTTCAGGACTGCCTTTTCTTCTCTTTCATTGTGTGTGCTGCATTCTCTGCAATGACGGTGATGGCTATATTAGTTTCATTGTAATGGAAATGCTTAAACATTTGCCACTTGCTATTTTTCTCCCACATTCTTTCTTCTGTTGTGAAGTGCTTCTTTATTAGAAACAATCCCATTGCTACCTGTTGTCTCCTGAGTGAGATATTACTTTATCCCAAGGGTAGCCAGTCTTCTTTCTGTAGCTGAGAACCATGAGATGTAGTCCATGTACCTTGGAAGTGTTGAAGACCATTTCATGGATCAGATATTTGCCACCCCAGGATTTCACTGCTGCACTGTAGGCCTGGGCTGGCTGGGTGTGCACCCAGGAGGTCAGTCTGAGCTTACAGTGGTGGCTCACCACTGAACACCCGAGGACTGTGGGTTACGTAGGAACCAGCACAGCTCCAGTACAGGAGGGATTGTTCAACTGCTCAACACCTTATGTGGCTCAAGGGTTAGAGACTGGCTGCCACTGTAGTGCATCAAGTTGCTGTGCTATGGGTTTAGACAAGGACTTCACAGGCTAAATCAAAGGAAAATGTAGCCATTCTGTCCTGAGGAGGTATCTACTGCCTGTTCAGACAACAGGTAATTAGGGAGAGATATCTGGTATATTTTATATTTGTATAGACAGCAGAGGTTTCATAGCAATTAAAATCACACAGAAGCAAACCATTTTTAAGTAACACTGAAGCAAGATCACACTGCAGCTGAAAATACTTTGGTAGAAGCCAAGAGCAGCTTGTTTTTTCACCAGTAGGTGTGTACTGATTTAAATCTCTAGCTGACTGCTAGTCTTTTAAGTTTGTTTTTGTCATCAGGCTTCGTTACACCACTCGATGTAATCCATACTGCATGCCAAATTGTTGGCTATCTGCAGAACAGCTGAAAAACTTTCAACTAGTTTTCTACCTTGATGAATCTGTTTGTACAGTATTGTTGCTTCCTGAAATGTGCACAAAAATATCCACAAAGAAAATATTAATGCCAGAAGATTTCCTGCCTCTTGTGGCTAAGCAGGGGTGAACTAGAACAGTTCAAGGTTAGACAAATAAGTATCTTGAAGTACGTGGGAATACACACTTCATTACCTACACAGTTTCCATACCTATATATATGTATATACACACAAATATATATATATATATATATATATATGTATTATTTTTCCTTTGTTTTAGGAAGTCATTTTTTCTTCCTCTCTTGGAGGACAAAACATGTAGTCTATCCGGTCTCATTTTCTTGTGGGTGAGAATGTTGTTGGCAGCTCTTTTAGCCTTCCTTTTCCCCACTCACTTCAGTAGATAGGTGTCAGATGTTTTTTCACTGGTGCCCACCCTCCCCACTGTGCTGTAAGTTAAGAACATGTGTCCTGGTAGAGAAAAGTAGTTTTTAGAGAAAACTAATTTTTAATGTAGAAGTCCGTTTATATAGTAACATGATTTCCATGCCATATGTGAATAATAAGTTTTGGCTTGGGTTTTTTTTTTTGTTTTGTTTTAGTTTTGTTTTTTTAAGGAAAAAGGTTTGAAAGAAAAGCTAAGACTTTTTAAAAAGAAACTGCTGGTTTTAGTTGACCAATATTCTTTATGTTATTGATGTTCTGTGGGTCATTTTTGGTTCATTTCAGCTTAGAAGATGGAATTAGCCTAGTGAGCTTCATATTTCTTCATTGTCTTTTGCTTGCTGAAAATCATGACTTAGCAATTAAGTATTGTTTCAGCTGCCAGGACATGAAGTAGACTTTAGAAATAAAATCTCTCAAGCTAGAATTTTGGGTACTTTTTTGGATTTTGGCCATTAGAACACTTCTGTCTGTATTTCACCTTACGATCCTTTTCTGTTTTACAGAACTAGATATAGTTTCTTTTGAGTGTTTTATATGTAATAGGTTACTTCACTTAATCAGTAACCAGCATAGACTTCTGTGTCTTATGTAACAAGTCAGTTTTTATGTCACTACGATTATTTGACTTTCTGTGTAGACTCAATAACCTTAATTTGGCCTCCTTTGGGGAGACAGATGATAAATCTCTTTTGTCTTCTGAACATACGGTTAACTTCCTTCAAATCTCCCTTTCTGACAATCAGTCAATCATTCTCCAGAGCTCCAGATAATGAGTTACTCCGAATAACAGAATCCAGTCACAGTTGTCTAGGATGAAAGGCAAACTATTTTTTCTCATGTAGGAAAAAACAGAGTTAGCAGTCTTCTCATACCTTTTCACAAAGGGACCACATCCTCTCCCCTGCTCTGTGTCACTGCATACGCATACGTAGGTGACTGGTGAATCCTTTCATTAACTCTGATGCCACATCTAGTCATGGAGCAGAGGAGAGTTGATGAGCTGGGACCGCAGTGGCAGTGGGTGCTGTTATTGAGTCCACAGCTCAAAGAAGTCATAGCTTTCTGCAACCCCATGCCATGCACTGGGTTTAAAGCTGAAACAGGTTGACTTGCATGTAGTTTGCAATATGAAAAAGGTGTCTCTGACACCTTGGAATCTGTCCTCTAATTCTTAGGGTTTCCAGCACAGAGTATGGCTGGCCAAATCTGCATATTTTTGTGTAATGTCTGATGAGATACCTGTTATTCTCCTGATTTTCTGCTTGCTTCATTTCATCTGTGGTGTTGCCTCAAGCTTCCTTGTTTGGGAAAAAAAAATAACTCGTAGTAATCTGTTTATTGATTTCTAAGATGAAAGATTTTAGTGGTGTATTTAAATTCATGTTTCTCCTCATATATCATGGCTATTTGTAACTCATACACAATTCTGGGCAAGCTGTTCAATATATTACTATTTGTTTCCTGTCTAGTTTCGTGACTTCTAATGAATAGGGAAAAGATACATTTTACACAGTCTGAATTACGTCCTGAATCTCAATATGAGATAGCAATCACATACGAAATGTATTTTATTTTAAACTGTACTTAAAGATATCGTAGGTTATTAGGAGTGTCTGTGGCCATTGTGAAGTATCATCATGAGCTGTGGACAGTAGCGTTACAAAACCTCCAATTAGATTTCCATGTGTGAAAAGATCATTGTTATGTGTCGTTGGTTTATAAAAGGGAACCTCTGTTCCTAAAGAAAAGTCTTATTCTTTTTAATCCAGTTAAATCATATTGCATAACAAAAAGGTGTTGAACTTGTATCTTAGCAAGCAAAGCACTTAGCTGTTTATAGCATTCTGGCCCCAAACCCATTAATAAGTGAGCCAACCTCTAGTCAGACTGTTAATAATTTGAAAAAGTAAAGAATAGGGGTTTAAACCTCTAAAAGCAAGCAATAGAAAGTTACGTTTGAAACCTTAGTTTCAGGCCATTGCAAAGTGCTTAAGACTGTAAGGCACATATAGTCATATATTGTACTGGGAGAAGTATTCTTCTCTTTATACTCTTTATACATACATAACTGTGCTATTGTACTTTACTGACAGAAAAAAAAAATGTTTAAAAATATTACTTTTTCTCAATCAGAACCTGAACCCAAATTCTTAAGACTGCAAAAAAGAACAATGACCCTCCCTGAAACTCACCTTCCTTTCATTTATTAGCACGTGTTGCCATCTCCCATCTCATCCCTCCCCAAGGTGTTTCTGCTCTGACATTTAGCAAGTGTAGTCCAGCATTTCATAAGAGAATCTTTTATTGAGACAACTTTAAACTCTGAATGCGTGGACAGATCAACAAAGCTCATAACTTAATATGGTTTTTTTGAACAAGCCTCCAGATTTTCTACTGCCACAGAGTCTATGGGTTGGTACTTTGTCTTTGGAAGTAAAGTTCCAAGGGCTGCAAATGTGTGATATGTAGTGTGTGTGATATGTAAAACTAAATCCATTTTTATTCAGGGTAATGAAAGCTTACTCAAGCTTAGTTGATACATTTGTTAATATTGCTACATTAATTTCCTAGCATTGATATGAAATGAAGGCTTCAGTTACTTATGCCAAGAACTAACTACGAATCTTGTAGCAAATGATCTGATCATCCAGCCATAGGCAATTTTTCACTTGCCACTTTCTGATTTACATTGTAGTGTGGTGATTTTTCTCTCTAAAGCATTTTATTGTGGTTGTTCCTTAAGGCCTTATCTCTCGTTCCAGACTTTTTTATGTTGGGATTAGTTCTCTCTTAATCCTGAGTTTTTTCCAGCACATTGGTCTGACATCCTAGAAGATTTTAAAGTTATCACTGAAGCCAAGTTTGTCTTAGCATGACTAGGTCTCTCTCTGCTTTCTAGGCAGCATCCTTCCACTCCAAGCAGGAACACCCTAGATTTATCTGTGCATTTTAGACATGTTCTTCATTTTCTTCAATACTTCCACATCTCAGCTGATACCTCCAGTGATATCTAACTGGCTATTAATTGCTTGCTTCTTCTAATTCTTAAGGCCACCAAATGCTATACTAAGGTGTTCTGGGAAAAGCAGGATACTATTCTTCTTTTTCAGCTGCAGATATTTTCCCCCATACACTTGATTAATAAGTAAGTATTTTAAAGCAGCAATTTAATGGTGAGCAATGTGCAATATAACCCTGAACTACAACTCACTGCAAAATCACCTGAATTCCATCTTCTCAGTGAAAAAGGCCTCATCTTCACTGTAAATGCTGGATGCAGGTATATTGTGAAGATCTACTTCTGACTTTGACCTTCAGAAGTGTAGACACCTTATTTAACAGTCTAGTTTGGGATTCTTGCTACAAAACAGCAAGGCATATTTGTCACGCTGGATGTGGATGTCTCATTCACACAGAGAAGCAGAAACTTTAGTTTTGTTTTAAAGTTCATTAAGATAACGCCCTAGACAAGCATCAATCTGACAAAATGGAGCTGTTTCATAGAAGGTAGCTGGAAGTCTTGGATCTCTTGGGATAAAAGTATATTGTTTGGAACATAATCAGCAATTTGTATTTTTCCCCATATCCTAACTCTCAGGGTGGAGTGTCAGTCTTGATGACAATATGTTCAATTTGATGGCCCGGGTGTATCAGCTTGTGCAGACTTACAGACATCTTGGTTTAGACTTTCATAAAGCCAACTGATGCCTTTGGTCAAGGTTATCTTTGTCTTGAAACTTCTGCTGTATCTAGTAGAGAGATGAATAAACAGCAAGGAAAGGAAGAAGGAAAACATTTTCAGTCTCTGGATTATAGACTGTAAAAAAAAAAAAAAGCTAAGCTTCCCACTGTTCAGTTTGTAGAGATTTTTTTTTAGATTGCACTGGCCAAACTTGTCTGTTGACAGAGAAAGGAAGAGAAAATAATCATCTGCCACTTTTAATTTTGGAATAAATCCTACGTATCAGAGGTTTGAGGAATAGCTGTCCCTGAAGTCACTTTTAATTTAAAACATAGTCTCATCGAGCTTCAGAAATCTTCATAGTTAGAAATAATAGACCAAAGATCCCTTTCAGAAGAATCATACTTGTTAAAAATGAGGCAGGTTATGTACTTTGTGATGAGTCTGCAATGTTAAGCAGTCTGTATTCCTGTGCCTTCAAAGTGTACTGAATGATTGTAGTAGAAACAGGGTCCTGGCAAGCATCTTGTAAAGAAACCCCTCCTTAACTTTCTAAGAAGTGTAAGGTAGGTTTATTAATTTACATGTACTGCACTATACATTAGAGAGGCACCTGTATCTTGAAATTCAGTATGACCTGCATGGAGTAGGCTAGAGCTAATCAGAGGACAGTAAAAACAGGACTTTGTAAAACTTAACTGGACATGCCCAGAAGTTGATTTAGTGCACACTGATACATGTGAGTCCATCTAAAGGGAAGAGGAGTCATATAGGGGTTGTTTGGTTTGGGGTTGTTTTTTCTGTAAAGAAGCAAAAGAGGATGGCAAAAGCCTGCAGCAAGTCACAGTATTTTTCCTTACGTGAGTGCAAGAACTCCTTTCCTCAGAGCTCTGCTTTTAACTAGCCACTAGAGTTTGCTGTAACAGTGGCACAAACCTCACAAATCTGTTATGAATAGAGTGTGCTGCGTACCATCATTGCCTTTGAATGAGAAACAGAGTTTAGGGTAAATGTGGATCAGTCAAATGGCATCACTTCATGCCAAGTTTCAATCCAGTGTGAATGTTTATGACCTCTGAAAATTCTGTTGTAACATAAAGGCTGCCAGATTCTTAAGTTCAGCAGTGTCATTGGGCTCCTAGTATAATACAACTGTTTTCTTTCTTCATATGATTTATGGGCCTGTCTCTGTATCTTTTATTTTTCTGGGATCTTGGGTAGTGAAGCAGAATCTTAAGCATGCCAAACGTCTAACTGACAGCTATCTCACTGGTACTAGAAGAAGGGAGATTTGTTGGTCAGAGTACCCAGCTGACCAAAGAAAATAGCTTGCAGTTGGCATTGACAAAGAAAAGTGCAGTAAAAATATCGTGAGTCCAAATACACAAACCACAGACAGCTGAAGCCAAACCTGGGACGCGTAAATGGTGCAACAGTTTGGACCAGCACTTTTTCCAAGCAGATAAAAGAATTTATATAAGGTAGAGTTGTTAATTTAATTTTCATGCTCTGTAAAAATTAGCAGATCTTGGAAAGAGAAGATTTTGGGTTTTTTTCCAAAGTGAAGTCATTGACAAAATGAAGTGCTTATTACTAAAGAAACGTGTGCCAGGATTTCTTAAACAGTGCCATTAGTAAGGCAGGGATGATTACCCTGCTGATACAACTAAGACATAAATATATTGAAGACATTAGGTCAGTTAGGAATTTGTAATACTATAACTTAATGTGTGTGCCAGGATACTGGAAGCAGTCTGCTGTTCGTGTTCTTAACTTATAAACTGTGAAATGCAATTTTGCTTTAACACTTGCGGTCCTGAGGAAGAGCTATTTTTTCTTAAACACATGCTACATATCCGAGATACTTGTCATTGCTTGTTAATACGGAGTAATTTCACAGTGTCGTCAATGGATGTATTATTTTTTTGTCCAGCTGGTCATTTTCAGATTTTATTCTTGAAGAAAGCACTTTTAGATGTTGTACAACTTCTCTCTCATATTTTCATGCCAGCTTAAACCTAGCTTGACCTGGCAGCGTTTCAGGACACACATTTTTATTCTCTGAGTTCTCGCTGCTGGAGCTGTTCAGGACTGAGGTTGCCAATTTACTGTCTGTTCACTAATCAGTTTGAGCCAAGTCTGACCCAGATGGTAGTTTTCTTTCCCCTCAGAAATAAAACTAAATTTGTTGAGGCATAAGAGCTGTGTCAGGTTTATAATGATGTATGATGGTGTCATCAGGGTCTTTGGAAGCTTGTAAAAAGGTATCCCCTATTCATAGATCTTCTGAACACAGAGCAGTTTGCAAAACCATGTGTCACGCTTTTATATATCGCAACACAAACAATATGAAACCACTGTGCTTTGAGTATCAGGTGTGAGCAGAGTGGAATATAGTTGGCTCTGTAAACAAAACTGCAGAAATGCAGCTTCCATTCTTCATGAGGTGTGTAACAGAACAGAAAGTATCTATTTACATGCCAAATACTGTAATATTTGGATAGAAGGAATCCTTTTGGAAAGTTATTTTACATTTAAAACTTTAAAGGGAGATGCAATGTTTCCATCAAAAATTACAGGTTTGTGCTGAATCTAATTATGTGCCTCTTTTAGTTTATGGTATATTTAAGTGACATCATAACAGCATCTTTAATTTGATTTCAGTCCTCGAATGTTATTTAGAAAGAAGTTGATTGTATCGTACTACTAACAAAAAAAGCTTAGTTTCAGGCTTTTAGTGGTGAGTTTTTCACAGATGTTCTTGGTTACCTAGTTAGGTGAGTGGAAGGCAGCAATTTGTAGCACACCTGAGTGGAACAGAGAAATATGGCTGTGTAACGTGATCCACTATCCCTGACCAGCTTGACAGTCCTTTTCTGTTGTTTTGTGAGGACTGCTCCAGTGAAGAATGATTGCTTTCTGGTGTTTTTCAAGCTTCTGCTTCCCCTGCATCTTGTCCATATTTCCACTGTTTGTGTAGAGTTTGGTGTAGGAAAGCACAGAACGATTTCAAGTCCAAAATTTTGGGAGAGAATAAGAAGTGCAAGACAAACTGACTGCAGGTGTGTAGGTGTAGTCTTCAAAAGATCAGCCCTGAGATCAATAAGGAAAAGTCTTGTCCCTCTAAACCATCAATTCCCAAATCGAGCTCTTAGAGCTTTCTTTTAGTGATGGTCGCCTAGAACCTATGTCAGTGACAGGTGATGGACTTTTCTGATGCCTTCTGAGAAATATCTTTTCAAAATGTTGTTACCATGGCCATTGAGAAAACCCAAATCTCCTGCCAGTGCTGAACCTGATGCTAGTGCCAGTAGCTTTCTCAACTTTCTAGGTCCCAACTACTACTAAGACTTCAGATTGATCTTATGGCTGGTTTAGTATACTTCACTGGCTTTAAATGTCATTTCTCTGAGGTCTGTTTACTGATCATTACCTGTTTTTTTGCCCCAAATGCTGATACAGCATCAAGAGGTATTTCCTTTATATGGACACATGAGTAGGGAACGCTGTTTTTTTTCTTGGCCCAACTCCTTCCCCTGACTGAAAAGAGCAGTCAACAAATCAGAATGCGAATACTTCACTACAGAGAAAAATATTCATTAAACAACAGATTGTTCTAAATAAACCTAATTTAAAACATAAGGAAATAATAAGGCATCCTGCATACCACTAGCAATTACTGTCCATCTAAATCACTCCTGCTTATTTACATCATATCTGTGCTTTCTGTCAAATATTTTACTTATATAATGTAAATAAAGTTTAAATGTATTTTTAAATGTGTGTGTAATTGTAATTCAAAAATGTATTGTTATGTAAATACTTCATTTACATTATGGGATAAATCTTCATTTGTTTTGAAACTTTATACTGTAGTTTACTGTCATGCTTGCCAGGCTGTTTGCTTTTAAAGTAGAGTAAATCTATGCCACTACAACATTAATGTGCATTTTAAATATTGTAGTTTTATGAAATTCTGTAGCTAAGGAGTAGCATAAACAGATGGCTGGAATTTAGTAACGACAGGAGTAAAATTGAACCCTACTCATTCCCATCCCTCTATCTTTAAACTTTAAATCCATACTCTCCCCAAAATGGAAGAGCAGTGAGAGAGAGGCTGAAAACTAGGATGTGCTGATGGATTTACTGTGACTTTTGTTGAAAGCTGGGTGTTTATTTTTATAAATTCCATTTAAGAAATAATTACAAATAGAAAACAATTGAGTATAACTGACTTATAGAACTTTCAGAAAAGCCTGTGAATTGCAAATGCTGCTTCCTACTTCTTTCATAAAATTGCTACTTTTGAGCCTGGAAACTTTGACTGTGTTTTATTTGTATTGCCAAGAAGTTTTGCAAAAATTGGTTTGCATTCCTCTTTGTGCAGTATTTCCTAGGCATGTGGAGGAGTGGGCCTGCAGCAGAAGTACTGTGGAAGAAAACTAGTTGTGGGGGTTTTGAGTACTTGGGAGAGGGATAAGGGGCTGGGAAAGTGTGGGAGATCCCAGTCTGGATAGCACTCATTTTATTCAGTGTGGTGTGGGAAAGTATGAAAAGGAAGAAGAGAAAAAGCAAAAATAGATATTCTGCAGTGCACTTAGTGGAAATTTTCAAAATAAAGCCATTTTCTGAACCTCATAAGAGGGATATGGGCAACTAATAGACTAGTATTCACTTATCAATAAGTGCTGGTAATAATCCATTTATTCCTACAATAGCTGCTGTGTTTTCATATTGAGTGCTCTTCTGGGGTTCTTCAATGTATTTCAAGAAAATCTGCCATTAATTTTTTAGGGTTTAATACTTACTTTTTTATTGTTATATTTTATTTATACTGCATTTACTCAGAGTTTCATTTCAGTTTTTGAATTCGTTCAGTTTGCAAAAAGTAATTTTGAAAAATGCTTTTGGGGTTCAAGTATAATGAGAACGAACATGATTCATATGTTATACTCCCATCAGAGTCAGAAATTCTTGAAACACACAGTAAAAGGAAAATCTACCCCAAATGGCTTACAGTTGAAGAAGAAAAGGAAAGCACATAACAATATGACCAGAGGAAGAACTGGCAAGATTCTTCTATAACAGGTGTTTCTTTCCTACTCGATTTCTTCCTTTGTAGTGGGGTCTGCTATGCAAACTGCATCACAGATTATTTTCTTTTTTTTATTTATTTCTCTCTTAAATCCATGCTTTAAATAACTCTTCTCACCAAGCTTTCTCCTCTCCATTTAAAACAATTAATGGTTGTTTTTAATCTCATGTGTGGCTGTACTATTGTATTTATGTCAAGGAAAAAGCTTTAGAAAACATACTGATAGTGCAGATCCAAAGTGACTGACATGAAACTAAGAGCATTTGGTTGCCATAAGAAGGCTCATCATCTTTTGTCTCCGTGTCCTTCCAAGGTTTCCCTCCTCCCTCTTCCCTCAGTCATATGCTAAGACAAATGTGGTGAGTTGAATTTGTGCTAAAGCTACTTATGGGGTTTTTTTCCTTTTCTTTTGTACAGCTAGTTTTCTTATTGAACCAAAAATGCTCCCATGCATGCTCTTTAGCTGACTGCATGTCATCAAGCTCCATTTTCAAACCAGCAGGTAGGAATCAGTTACAGGTATCAAGCTGAGTGTGATATTTCCCAACTCCAGCCCAAATTAGTCTTTTTCTCTCCTTGTAGTTTATATGTATCTAGAAGGGAGGAAATATTGGGCATGAGACAGAAGTAGGAGATATATCCTAAAGTTATTTTACTTTTAGGTGTTTCAAAATGTTGAAAGGTTTGTGCTGAACACCTTCATGCATCTTTGGATTCTCATAATCCAGTTTAGGACTTGATTGGTTTAGGATGGCTCTTTCGTTAGCTTTAGTTAGCTGCTGGTTTCGTTGTCTAAAATCCTTGGATACTCTGCTCCTTCCAAAACATTACATTTCTGTGAAGTGCACAAATGAAAAAGATGCAAGTCAATTCATCTCAGGCAGCAACAAATTGTTATCGTGTGCAGCAAGCACAATGGCTGCAATAAAACAGTAAGTGTACTGAATGGGAGAGACAAAGTATAATACTTCTTTCAGGGGGAGACAGAATTCTACAGACTTACGGATTTTATAGATTCATTGATCTTAAATAAATGTTTTTGATTGCTGCTCCCAGGAATTGTTGTCAATATGCTTTTGATATTGGGCAGTCTGCTGTGTTAGATCTGAATAACAGTACAAGCAGTTCAGTGTTCAACTCACAGCTTATTCAAATCCCCCTGGACTGTGCTAGGACTCACAAAATCAAAGGAAGGTCTCTCAGAGCTCCAACTCTCAGACCTCTGTAACCTAATGTGCAAGTCTCAAAGGCCAAGCGTAGCAAACAACACATGGCAGGTGATGGACAGGACTTTCCTTGCTAGGTCCTGGTATTTGAGTATCTCAGGATCGTGTTTTCCATCCACAGAGCAGTAACACAGCTTATCTCCTTTTTATAATCCCCCGGGGCAGAGTCAGCTGGTTGGTAAATCATGGCAGAGTTTGCAACATGATTTCACAGAAAAGACCAGTGAAAAGTAACTGAGGGACTGAGCAAGTCTCAAAGTTGGGGCTCGAGACTTTACAGACCTGGAGTCTTGGCTAGTGAAAAATAGTTATGCCTTCTTGTCCATTCTAACTTAGGAGAGCAGAAGTCTGGGATCAATTAGTAGTGCAGCTGCTACTCCCACTAGAGTGAGAAATGTCTGAGTCACTGTAGTGCAACTTTGGTTAAGATTCCTAAGTCTGGCAAAGAGGACACTAGGGATATCCTCAAAATCTGGCTGAGACAATCTGTCAATCCATTTTAATTTTAATGACAAATTTCTGAGGTGCGGTGTGCCAGGGAGTAATCTTTTTGTTTCACCTGCATGACTCAATTTTGCCACATTTCTAGGAGTGCGAAAAAAGACTGGAAAGAAGATTGTTCATTTTCAGATTAGGCAGGACAGAGGAGAAGGAAGGAGGTGCTAAATGCTACGTGGAGTTCCTCTTTTGCTAAGAAATGCCTAGAAAATGGGAAAACTAGCTCATGCTGTACACTGCATCAAACCAGTATCCAGTGATTTTGATGCATTCCTGGCTTTCCTCTCTAATATGATACATCGGCAACATGCACATGAATGCTGCAAATAGCTGTACTATTCTTGTGTGTGTGCATTAGTCCATACTTGTGCTTTCTAGTGAGTTCTTTGAGGCAGTGCCCATTTTCTCTTGTGTTTTCTTTTATCCATAATGTCTACATTGGACAAAACAAAAACTAAAATTCTTGGTGAAAGCAAGATAGAAAGTCCCCTTTGAGTTTAGTCATGCAACAAGCCTGCTGCATTAAGGAATGTGGAGGAGATTCTCTGAACATACATACCACTGTAGGGTGGAAAAAGCCCACAATAAATGCAATAACCTGTTCATTAGTTGCTACTGTGCATGAAAATCTCTTTGTTACCAATTCTTTTCCCACTGCCTAATTGTATTAACAAAGCACAGAATGTTGAAGGGACTGGAGTACATGTCCTGGATGCAATCTACAGCATACCTAAGAGTTTTCATCATCGTTTTATTCTGTGTATGAGCCCTGCCATAAAATGCAGCATAACTGGCATAAATTGAGCAGTCACGTTGTGTGCTGCCAGCAGATGACAGGGAAGGTGATTAATATCTGTGAACACTCATATAGCACTTTTCTCATTGCCCCTTTTACTCATGTGAAAGGAGGAATCAGCACAGCATCTGTCGTGCATCCTCCATCCTACATGGATCATGTAGCTATTACCCTGAATATACAATATACTCAGTTCCTGTTTGCTGGACATACAGATAGCAAAAACAGCAGCCAAACTTCCCAGGGACAATTCTGCTGTCAGTGCTCCGGCTAAAACAGCAGTGGCTCAGCACTTTTTCTCCCTCATCAGCGACCTCTCTTTTTCCCATGCATGCCCTGTCTTCATTTCTAATGTGAGGCTTCATCTGCGTCCACATGGTACAATTCTCACTGTTGCTTCTGCTGGTTCAGCAAAAGGGATCCTGTGTCAGGTAGTTTCCAGCATTTATGCTGCTATGTGTTGTATCATTTTGCCCACCATGAATGTAAACACTTCAAAGTCCTTTTATCCTGGGACAGATACTTAGAGATCACAGCTTCAAGTCAGCTTCACTGTCTTCTTTTGTATGCTATGTGTTTTGTTCTCTCATCTATATACCTGCGTGGTTATGTTGCAGAGACAGTAGGAATCATTTTATGTTTTTTGCCTCCTGATTGTGTTTCTTCTTGTTCTTTTCCTTTTTAAGGCACAAAGCAATAGTCAAACATGCTGCATTACTTCTGCTAACTTCTTAATGTGATGTCTTGCCCCATGGAATTCAGTGGCAATCAAGTAATTGGAGTCAGCAGGCAGTCTTTCTATGGGATCTGATAACTGCTTGTAACTTTTATATATTCCAGCAAGAAGTTTTCATCTAAAAATATTATATTTGTCAGAAAAAAGGTCTTATTACTATTCTTTGGTTTTAACGCACTACAAAAATAGGGCAGTCTGCATACTAGGCAAGAGCTCGGTCTATTAAACCTGCACAGGTATGGAAAATTATCTTCTGCTCTGAACGTAAAACCTACAAGAATGATGATATATGAGTGACACGTATACTGAATACTTATTGAATTGTTCAAAAGGAGGCTGTATGTACAGAGTAACCTTCCACTAACACACTCTAACTGGTTTTGCTAATGTTGTGCTTAGTGACTGATGTTGCATATCGCAGAAAGAAGTTAGACTATCTCAGCCCAGAAATGATTAGCCATGCAAACAAGGCAGAGACCAGAGAAAGGTTTCTGACATATAAGCAGTGTGACTGGTGTGACAGTTCTAAAAGTCTTATGTTTATACTTTGGTTAACTAAAATTTCCTGGTGATACAGATACTGGTTCCCAGTATCTTTTAATATATGTTCAGATTAACATCTTGCAGTGCCCAAAAGTATGCTAGTGGCTGAGCAGTCCAAATAAATAGCACAAAGTTGCTGCCATAAAATGCTGACTATCTAAGCCCCTGATCTTGCAGGCACCCAACCACATACATAGATTTGCTCCTGTGAATGGCTTCACTGATTGGAACCTCTCAGCTAGATAAAATTATACACTACTTAAATGTTTAAGAGTTCAGGAGCTAAGACTGAACATGGTATGACTTAGTGGGTAGAAGGAAAAAAAATACGGGGAACAGCAACGATATGGCTGTTATAAATCACCTTGTTAATTTTATTATTAATAAGATATGAAATTGAGATACATGGATACCTGAACATTTTTCTCTCTTTATGGTTTAAGCTTTTCCTCATCATGTAGAAAAGTCTTTAGTCTGGCAGATTTTCTTTTGTCTTCTAAAAGTTTTTGATAAAACTATTAATAAACCTATTATCAAGGGATTTATTTTATTTGTTATATTAAAATTAAACATCTTCCGTAACTTTATGAAAGCTAGCAGAAAAAAATAGGGAGGAAAGAATACACACGCCTGAGTAATATATCCTGGGACACTATTAATACAATTGTCTTTTAGCCTGCCTTCCTAGGGCAATGAGTCTTAGGTGAGATCACTGTCTTTTGTCTGTTAGTATTTTCTCCTCAAAACTTTGAACTCATGGTAAGTTTCAGTCAAAACTGATGGACTATGGTCTTGCATGTTTTGTGCAGATCTGCCATTGGTGGAAAAGGGACCTTGAAGTTAAGGCCTCCACTGAACGAAAAGCAAAATAGGGCTATTCACCAGTCTGTTTGATAGGAGCCATCCAGTCAAGTCAATACAGGCGTATGGTCCTCAAGAAACAGAGGCAGATCCAGATCAGCCACTATGGTAGTGTCTCTTGGCTGATGGAAAGCCCCGAAAGGTAAGAATTTGTTACAATGGAAAGGAGAATGTGGGAGCCAGAAGACAGGAATTGAGCCTTTATTAGAGACACCATCCATGAAACAGGTGGTTTTCATGTATTTATATGTAAGCTCCAGTTAAGGAGGAGTAGGTTACCTGCTTTACAAATAGATCATATACGGAGAGGTCATTTATTTGTTCCTCTGTTCACTTTCAATGATCTCAGGCCAGATGCAGCACCTTATTGTTCCTCTTCAGTGAAATGAGATGCTCTACACACACAAAAGGAAATGGAGAAATGCAGTGGTGATTGAACTCTAGTCATTTGCTCTGATCCAGCAATCTTTATTCAGGTAAAAGTTTTGTAGCCTCCTCATAGTAGTGGCAGCTGAGAGAAGGCCATGGGATTCAGTCCTTAGTTTGATCCTTTAAACACTAGCCCACATATTTCGTCCCTTTCTCTGCTCACACTCTGCAAATGAAATGCAAGTAGAATAATGTAACACAGTCTATTAAATCCTGGTGATACAAGTAGCTGGAGAACATGGTAGCTGCAGGGTGAGATAGACGGGTGAATCAACATTACTCCTAGTGCAAGTGAATGGGGGAAGAGGAGGGAAAGTAATTTGATACAACAGCAGCAGAGTAAGTCATTCAGGTTCAATAGATTACTTTTATCAGGGCCACATTCATAGGGATACCATATGGTGAGTTGCTGTAAAGAGTGACCCCACCCAGCTCTGCATATGGTACCCACCATTTATAATAGATGTTGCTAAATGTTTATTAAGCATTATTAAATAGCTAACATTACAGCATCCCTTCAGAGACACCAAAAGCCAGGGTAAGATTACAGAGATGGCATTATCCAGCTTTCAGCTGCTTTTTTTCATAAGCATTTATATAGTGTTATTTCTATAATAACATAAAAAGATCAAACTTGTGTAAGTATACATAAACGAAGATTTTTGTACTAACTCAGAAATTCTGGCAGCAGTACAGACATGAACAGGTGACATTTGTCATTTTAAATGCCTTTATCAGAAAAATACTTTTCATTCTTTCTTTGCTCTTTCCTTTGTGAATGAAGATTGTTTGATTTTAGCCAATCCTGGCTGACGATATAACTAGCTTACAGTGATAAAAGGGGGGATGTGAATGATAGTTTTTGTTACTTTAAAAAATAGCATGGCTCACTGAAACTTTTGGGTCAGTTTTTTGGGTTTTTTTTTTTTGTTTTGTTTTTTTTTTTTAAATGTTCAAATGTGCAATAGTACTCAGCCTTGAAAAAATTGAGAACTGGCTGCGTTGATTAAAAATGCTGAGTGTCACAAAGTGGTCACGGTCAGTCTGGCATCCTGATATCACGTTGCAGTGTTTGCTTTGTGGTGTTGTCTTGAGTAGATACAATGTGCTGACATTGCAATTTAAAACACGTCATGATGAGTCCAAAGGACTGGCTTTCCAAGAGAAGGAGAGGATCAGCCTGAGCTCTGAGCGATGTATAAATTTTAGTCTCTGGATTTTGACTCAGCTTCATCCTGCTTTCTCATTTTCTCACCCTTTCGTTATTTCTGACTCCTAAGAACAAGAGGAGGAGCTCTGTACTTGCAAGGAAGAAGCAAGTTTTTTTATCTCTTCTCCTGCTTTGTTCCTTATGTTCCTCCCGTGCCTTTCCAGGAAAATGAATGCCCTACTGAAACAGTGTTCTCACTTTCCAAGAGCTGGTTACCACCAGATTTCCAGAAAATGATGACATAAGTAGTGGTTTTTCAACATCTTTTAGTTTACAGATCCTAAACATTTTCAATTGGGTATGCAAACCTCTTCAGAAATTTCACAAATACACACAGCATAATTGAATTTGCTTTTCTTTGCAACATTTCCCAGCCTCTTATAAATAGCCTACGACTCCAGGTTTCTGCAGGCAACAGTTGGAAAACTAAGGAGCCATTATAATACCTCCATGTTTCATCTTGGACAATAATGGCTATGGATTTGAGTGTTCTGCTTGATTGAACTAAATCACCTTTCTCTTAAAACAGTGGCTTCTTAGAAATAGTTGTTCAAATCATATTATAACTGATAATCATGAGTTAAATTCTGGCTATATTCATGTAATTTCAGGTCTTCTTTGATATCTGGAAGTACATTTTTGTCATCATGTTGAAGATAGAGAGTGAAACCAGCTGGCAGAACAGTGGAAGTAATAATCTAGCAAGAGAGGCATCTTAAGAAAATCAGGACACTGCTTAATGACTACAATATCACCATTTGTGTATCTTGTAATATGAAAAAAGACCAGTTTTATAACTTAGTAGAGAAGAGCACCTGTGCTCTCGAAGGATACAGTTGATGCTGGGATGAACGTTTTTGAATGAGATGTAGTTTTGAAAGGTAAAGTATTAAGATAATATAAGTAATGTCTTAGACTTTTAATTAAGATAAACATCCAAATGGCTCACTCATTGCCTACCCTTTGAAGTGCTTTTTAGTGTTAACTGTATTTTTGTGATCTTTTTGGCACACGTGAAATAGTGTTTATACAAACATTTAAACAAATGATCTTTTGTTATTTTTTACAAATTAATGCACATGGTTTGTTTTACTTAGATGAGCATGGTTTATTTTTTTCTAGAGAGAGTACCATATTTCTTGTCTATGGGAAAGGCTGGCTTTTCTCATTTGATGAGCAAGCTCAGGTCCGTGCATTTTCAACAGCAGAAAAGAGGAAAAATTGAGCACACAGAAGACTTCTCTGTTGTCTGTTCCTACAGGGTATGTGTGCTTATACCCAGCTGTGACTCAAGGTCATTGTTAAAAGTGTCAGTTTGAAGAGATGGCCCTTAGTAGTCCCAGTTCATTCTCACCTTGAGCCTTATACATCATACATTTGCTGACCTTTTTCTTCCAGTTACTTGTCCAACAGCTTGCCAGAAGTCTGCTCCCACTGAAGTTTTCCATTCAGTCTCCCACATCAACTGCAGCTGCTAAGTACTTCTGCATCTTCCTGCTCAGTACCTGCTCCTGACATTTCCCCAATGCCATGCATCTGCCAGCTACTGATACACCTTCCCTTGGTCACTACAGTCAGCCTCTCCCACACCTTTTGGCCAGGTTTTTCTTGAAGAAACTACGTTCTCAGCATCCACTTCTCATAACAACTTAAGGATTTTGGGCAGAGGCCTATTCCCTCAGATTCTCCTCAAATGACACCTTCTTCCCACCCCCGTATCTAAGTGACGCTCTGCTAACCCACTCAAGTTTATCAAAGTTTTCCTTTTTGGGGGGGGGCCCAAAAAATTGATGCAGTACACATTCATACCTTTGGCTTCAAATCCCTATCTGGTATCACCCCCTTCCATGAGTCTCTTGATGCGTTTTACCCCCACATCTTCACAGGACACCCTCAGAGGGGTTCAAAGTCAATTGAAGCCAAAGCAGTTCTTGCCACTAAGTAGCAGACTTTGTGCCTTGCTTTCAGTAGAGACTGTTCAGCTGGGGAACACAGGTGATGCATCACACCAGCCTTCTTCATTTAGCACATGGCTTAACAAAGAGTCTTGATTCTTGAAAGACTTAAGGCAACCCTGAAATGCCCTTTGAAAAAGATTCATCAATGCTCTTGCAAACTGTTAGTAATTTTGACTTAGCTCTGTGTGAAACCTGTTTGAGACTTAGTAAACCTTCAAGACTCTGAAATAATCCAACAAATTTTAGGCCCTACTTCAAGTCTCTTCTGCCTAGTCAGACTGTTGTTACATAAGGATTTTCTTCAAATCTGTGACAGCTCTGACAACAACACATCTGCTGACACAGGTCTTCTTGACATGGTCTTACCTTACTATTTTATTAAATGTTCTCCTGTTTTTCTTTGTGTGGGACTTTGAAGGACAAGAGATGGGAGAGATTTCTGGGAATTTGTTTATTTTTTTATATTATCAGCTGAAGTGAAAGTCAAATTTTGCTTTCCAAAAGTATGTTTGGAAACCAGTCTTTAAAACTACCGATTTTTCATGGCTACAGCTAAAAGGTTCCTTATCAGTTCTACTTCAGGGCTGTCATTTTGTAGCAGCAGTGTAGGAAGTAGGTTTTGACACTTCTTACATTTTAACCAGTGTTTTCACTTGCTCAGTTTACAGTAAGAATGCTTCTTGTAACACATAAAAATGCACGCTATCATTATTCATGTTACTCATGACATCCTGAGATAGGTAAGTTCTAAACTGTTCTAAAGGAGTTGTGCTGTATTTAAATAGGAGATAACTGTTAAAGACTTGCTCTGCCATATTTTTCCTGAGTTTCTGTTGGGAAAGAGACAGAAATACTTGATGGTCTGATGGGATTTGAAGATTTTAGCCCATGACATTAGAAGCAAAGGTGAAGGTATTAGTGAACAGAGCTAGTGTTTTAGGGCAAAGGGCAACATATCAAGACATTACCTAACAAATAAAAATGGAATCTTTCACCTTATTTGTAAAAGAAAATGGTGAAGATTTACTTTTTAGAATGATTGTAACACACATGCAGTGCTGTTTTATGTCTCCAGCAAAGTATAACAGATGGACTGTGGGTTTATTGGGAAAAAAAATGTGCTGAAAGATTTTTATTATGTGAGAAAGAGAGAACAAAACCCAAGGAAACATCTGGACAATTAATCTCTCAAATCTTTGTATATAACATGAAGAAAATTACTCAAATATTTCAGAAGTCTCACTCAGAAACAAATTAACTATTGTTAGCAAAGCACAATAATTTACCGTCCTACATGTAAAAAGATCTTTGTAATTAATAATTAATTGATGCCACTTTGTTCTTCACCCATGGAAAAATAAAGAACAGGGAGAGCAGCATGTTCCTCATGAGGCTTCTACTTTGTCATTATGAAGTGATGAATCACTTTCACCAAAGCTGAACTGATCTGTCGTGTTTCAAGGAAGCATATGTTATTATGGGGAAAACGGTTCTTTACCTATTATTCAAGTCTGCATGGTGTCTGATTACTTAGATGGACCTAAACATCTGGTAATCATGCCACCTCTTCCTGACATGTGTACGCAATATGCAATTCTGCTTTGTGGGGTTTTGTGTGTGGAGGGTTTTGTTTTTTATTTTAAAGCTACACAATGACAGGTGAGCAAAGAAATAGGTACTTTTTGTCTGGGCTGGTGAAACATTATCTTCTCTGAGAGGGTAGATTACTGTTTAAACTAGTGTTTCTCAAAGTTGTTGTGCCATTAAGCTGTTCTAAATGAAAAAGTTGAGGCCTACCATCAACGCCTGCTGGCTGTTTCTCCACATGTTCTTCTCATGCGGTGCCTTTTCTGTGACAGCAGCGGTGGTACACTGCAGAGAACAGCCATAGATTAAACAATTCATATGCTCACTTTTGTGCTCTTAGTTGTGCTCTTAGTGTGTTGATTTCCTCTCCCTCAGCTTTACATATTTTAGGAAATGGGAAAGAGTTCCTTTCCTTGGTTTACCCGCCTATACCCTTTGAATTCTGGTTTTGGCTTCCCGTCCTAGCAACCCCGCTGTGGGTTTTCTAGTAGATGTTCATTCAGACTCTATTGAAAATGTATACTTTGGCCTTTCTCCTCTTCTCCCAGCCAAATCTGAATACAGATATTTTGCCACACAAGTTCAAAACAGTGGTCTCTCCGGGCTAGTGTCCCATTTCTGTCAGTAACCATGTGACTTCCAAAGCAGAAACACTAAGGAAAGCAGTCTGAGCGATAATCAAGCCCCAAGAACAAATCATTCTCAGTGTGCAGTCTGACTCATGACCAAAGCTGGAAAATCAATATTCTTTCTGAAACTCAGGCTCATTGTTTGTGTCTAACTCGTGCTACTGTATGTCTGAATGTTCGGTTGCATGTATTACTTGTCTTTAAATCTCCTTTGAAACTCATTAAACTCCTGAATTTGCTTTTATCATTTTTTAAGTGATGAATGAAGAAAACTGTCTACTTACGGATTGAAGGAAGAATGTAGGATTATTTTTCTTTCTTTCTTTCTTTTTAGTCAATCTAACAGATAGGAAAACCTCTAAATACGCAGGCTTTTAAAATAACGTGGTTCAATCCAGGCTCTTAAAAAATTTATTTCTGATATCCAGAGTTTAAATGCCTGGTATTTATATGGATCTTCCCCATCCAGTATCTCTGCTGCCAAAAAATGTCAAAAGATATTGAAAATTGAGTACCCTGATGGCAAAGTATTTTTAGTCAGACAATTTAAAATCTGGTTTTGGTATAACACCTATTTCATGTCAACTCCAATACTACTAGACATTGGCATTGCTGATTGAGGCTTCTTGAAATAAAATGATGACAGTTATATGTTAGCATAACATCCAGAGTCTGGTGCCAGCAAAAATGTTGAAACTTAATTAAAGGGTAATGGTTTTCAAAATGTCTTGGAAAAAAAGTTCTGTCATCATATTTAGCAATATATTTTACTTTGGTTTTGTCTTATATGAAGACACAAAACAAAATGCAAAATTATTCTAGAAAGATGTGCAGGGGAGCTTCCCTCTGGGAATGATTTGTTACTTTTTCAGTACTGCTGTGAATGATGATCTCAAAAGAATCAAAGAGGTTTTCCGATGTCCTCACCAGTGATTTAGAAAAAAAAAAAACAAGAAAATGCCTGAACTACTTTTATTGATTCAGTGTGTGTGTTTGTTTATTTGTTTTTCTTTCATGACTCATATTTTGAAATTACATTAGTAAATATATTTAAACAGACAGTGTCTTTTGATTTTTGGTATTTTATTTTTCAATGTGTACATACCAGATATGTCTGAAAAATTAATTAATATCAGCCAGCGAAGAATAAAGATTTAAGGCTCTAGATGTTTGTACTGACATCACCTTCTGTGCCTCACAGATCTGCAAATTAACTGAGATTAGCATAAGAGTTTTCATTTGAGATAAATTTGTTCAACAGTATTGTACTGTACTGAATATTATTCTCTACAATGCACTATTTAATATTTACTTCAGTTGTTGCTGTTCACCGAAATATTCTGAACTTCACCAGGAGTATATCTATCATCAGTGTTTCACCAATTCATGCCTCCCCAGGAATAATACTATAAACTAATTTTTCATATTAATATTATAAATTAACAACCTAGGATGAAGATAACTACTTTCCCTTAAAGATCTTGATTTAAGGAGCGTCAGACCTCAGAGACAGAAGATTATTTTTTTTCCCCTTGGATGATACTTGACTTGCTAGCTGAATCTTGGTGGTGCTTGTGGTATTTTACCAGGGAACTGTGGCAAAAAGAATTTTAATGGCCTGGAAGCACCAAAACAAAATACCTTGTTAGGGAAGAAGGAAAGTGATTATGTTCTTCCGGGCTTTGTTTCTTTTTTAATTGTTTAGGGTGTGGTAATGGTGTCATTAATTAGAAGAAGCAAAAGCAAAATTGTGGACAGCTTTTAAAAAAAATAACACGTTCAGAGAATGACCAAATTCCTCTCAAAAAGTAGCAAGAAAAGTAATAGAACTTAAAAGTCCAACCTTCGTGTTTTCTGAAGGATCGGTTCGATCCGGTTATTATATGTGAATCTAGTATATTTGCATGCCATAGCCATGGCCAACCATAATCAACTTGGAAAACTACAAGACCAAATTGCTTCACTTAGGTCATTCTCAATCCAAATAAAATTACATGTATTTGAATGCAAAATAGATTCCACAAATTAAGAGGTAAACTCTTTTTTTGCTTATACGTGCCTAATCCACATATGCTCTCATTGACGGTCAATTCAGTGAAAACTAAGAAGTGTAGGAAAACATGCAAAACTAAAATGACACAGCAAGTTGAGGGTCTCCAGGAATTGGGCATGGCAATTGCTTTCGTCAGAACCATCTCAAAACCCATCTTCTCCTTTAAAGTTTAAGTATGGTGGAGTCTCATTTGCGACACTGGTATTACACTTCGAAAACAGATGTTTCTCCTCCCCACCTAAGTTGTTATTTACTCTGTTGCAATAAAAGGCAAATTTCATCATTTATACTACCTAGAAATTCCAACTGGCAACTTCCAGCCTGCAGATTCATTGCGTCTGACCTAACAGTACAGAGACGAGTACTTTCTACTTACCTCAGTCAAGAGAACATAGCTCAGCAGAAGGTGCTACTATCTCAACAGGAATGGGTGGCCATGGCAGCTCAACAGTGTAGTTACTGCAAAGTGATTTTCATGGCAGCTCCAGCAGCTAAAATCCCATCCAGACAGAGCCTTTCAAACAATGTTTCTTAGGCAGCTACGGCTGACAGTGCTGGGACACTTGAGGGTAACTAGACACCAAGAAGCTATGGCCTCTCTCTTGTCCTGCTGCAGTCCCTTTGGTCACTCTCCCAAGCAAGTCCAGCAGTGAAGACTTGCAGAACCTCACACACTTCCCTGTGTCAGTCAGACATATCGCAAAGGAGTTTGGATAATTCACCCCCCTGTCCCCAGTATGTCCCCCCCCACCCTGGCCTGAGTAGGTGCCCTCAAACACAATCTTTCCAAAGGCACTAAAAAGGTTGAATTATCATGGGAGAGTTTTTCTTTCACGTGAATGTTGTTTGGGTTTGGCTAAATATGAGAATAAAAGAAAGTGGTGGGTCCTTTTCAGAGCTTTGTGTTTGTACTTTTGTAGTAACTCGGGCTTTTACCTTTGAATGCACAGTAAATGATGTACATCATCTTGTATGACTGTTCCTTTTCAAGGTGAAGCTGATACGGAGAGGCAAAGGCCTTGGAAAGGTCACATGTTAAGTCACCAATAGAGCCTGTTGTCACTGAGGAACAGTGGCTTCCACCGACCCACCCACCCCCAGCAATTTAGATGATGTCTTCCTTCTGAATTGAATTCCCCTTTATGTAATGTGTTATTTTCTTGACTTGTTAGGGACGTACATGAAACCTGGTGATACATTCTCAGTACCATGAGCGCTGAATCGGGCACTTTATTATTCACTGGTAGTAAACTCAGTCTCAGCCTGACAGTACTTCTAAGTCAAAACTGCTTATTTCACTGCCACGTGCTTTAGTCTTCAAATTCACGTTGTATAATCTAAGTTACAGGCATCTAGATGTAACGTTATCTAACATGTCAGTATAATTCTCTTGAGAACATGATAGACCATTTGTTGTAACACACATCTTGTATAATAAGGAGAGGGTGTCCAGTTCTGTGTATTAAGTAATGGCAGGGCTAAAGCAGCTATCACAGAACAGAAGTTTCTCTCGATGCTCAGTGAAACAATACAGTCCTGTCACAAGGACCTGATATCTTGCAGCCTGTGTCATGCCTTTTGTCCAAGCCGCTGAGAATTGCACTTGCAGACTGGGAGCAAAAACAAATGAAGGAATCTGAAGGAATTTCTATATATTCCACTTCAGTGCTTCTAAGTCATTCTTCCAGTACGCCACCTACTACTTTTCTCAGATAGATAAGCTTTCAGATCGTAGAAGCTCTGCAGAGACTCGAGAGAAATCAATTGTCTGTACTTGATTCTTCTTTTGTAGTGGTAGAGTGTGTCCTCCCAGAATTCTCAGCTTGTTCTCACAATTGCCATGGGATCTGATAGCATTTTTTTAAATGTAGTTTTGTGCTTATAAATACTGTGCATTTCTTTTCAGCATAGTGCCCAGAAATGCTATATTTGAAGTGAAAACATTGTATCTCTTGAGTACATTGTGTAATACAAAACATATTCAAGTCAGATATGATTTATTGTTTCTTTTATGTTCTATTGTTTCTGTGATTCCTTTTTGCTCTAACATTGGTGCACTGTACTCCAGTATGCATTGTAGTCAGAACTGAAGAAATATATAAAAATGCTACCTTTCTTAAAGAGCCTTTTTACATATACCTCATTTTTCAGAGACCCATTCTCTTGCATGAAGTGAACAAATTCTTTTAGTTTGAAATTCTTCCAGACACCTCTTTACTGCATGGACCTTAACTTTTTATTGGTGCGGTAAATCTGGGCAGCTGCATCAAACTAATGTTATTTGTGTGTGTTTTACAAATGTTTTCATACATATGTAGATGGAAAATGCATGATTATTACATATCAAAACTGGCATTAAAAGGACATTGGTGGTTCAAATATAAGGATTATTATGTGAAATGGAGTTTCACGTTATGTCCAACCTCATGTGCGTAACCCAGTCTTTAATTGCAGAATCACTTAATATTTTTCAATATGATGTTTGCCTCGGGTTGTATTACAGCACATATTCTCATTTCTGAAAGGCTTGGCTTTGACACCACAGTATTCCCTTGACAGAGTTTCTTTTATATAAGTGTGTGTTTTAAGATGTAATTCCCAGTAACTGTGATGTCCCAATCAATACTCTTTGAAGCTCATGATAAAATTCCCATTTACTTCAATGCTGCAGTTTCAGGTTCCTAACCAGTGTTGGTAATTGGGCAGGTTAAAAAAAAAAAAAAAAAAAAAACCACAAACAAACCAAGGCAACCCCCCCCCCCAAAACCAAACACACGCACAAAAACCCCACAAACAAACAAACAAACAAAAAAACCACAAAAAAACAACACCCCCCACCCCCCCCCCAAAAAACCCCAACAACCCACAAACCAACAGAGAGGTCGTCTGCTCATAACACATTCAACCTGAATGCCTTGTGGTACTGAGTATAGCCAGCCTGCCTGCCTGTTTGCTGGTGTCACCCAGGTGACACACAGGGAGGTCCCCAGTCTCACAAAGCAGGTGCGTGCATGGAAGCGTGCTTGAAGGAGGGATATATTCACAACTCTAGCCAGTGCAGTCCTGGCACCTTTGCATTCAAACTGATAAAGGATTTATTTGCACAAGACAGAAATGTAATGTTTCAACTCTTGTTGAAGCTCTTCTTCCATTAAGAGACAGGGAATAGATGGTAAAGAGCTTTTCTCCCCAGCTGAGTAGGAACATGTGGTTTGAATTGCCAGAGGGGAGGTTTCTTCCTGTTTCACACAGCTGAAGTTCAGAGTCATTTGAATCCTCTCTTGTGTTCCAGAAAGATAAAGACTGATTTCCAGGTGGTAGGTGCAAACTGTAGTTTACTTCTGTAGTGGCAAATGGGAACTGTTTGGTTTGCGTTGTGTTTCTACAAGCTAATGAGTATGTTGAAGTCTGAAAGTTCATGGGTCATGACAAGGGGGAGTTGTGGCAAGTGAGACTGGTCTCTACTTGGAGACAGATCGTGCTGGTGAACGAGGAGCAGATACTTGCTGTGGTGACCAATCTCCCTAATATTAGAGGGGACTGGGTAGAGTTTGCTGCCACTCAAAGCCACCAGTTTCATTAAACCCAGGAATGGAGCAAGAATACAGTAGATGGGGGAGAATATTTTTTGCTTCTCTCTTTTAGCTTAGCTATTTTGTGTTTCTATTTCACAAGTATCCCATTTTTGTTCCAAAGGATGTTAGTCTTTTTTTTTTTTTTTTTTTTAATTTTTTTATTTTAAAGTCTGTCAGACATTTGCTTGGGAAATTGTTGGCAGAACCACCTGAACACTGCTGTCTCTCCCTTGTGTATGTGGTTTTATTTAGCATAGCCACCCTGTGCCCAAAAAAGATATAAAGAACTTTTTCTTTCTGTCATATTACATAGTATTAATTGCCAGGTAGAGCTGTGCTTTAAGGCAAGTTACTTCAGAAGCATTCACATCTGTGTTGTAATGTGTCCTTGTTGTGCAGCTTCACAACCTTTAGGAACATGAAGATTTCAGATGCCATGCCATGTTTCGGGAGTATCCACATGAGCACTCAATAACCAAAATAACTCACAATCAGTGACGTTTTTAGAACCCTTGGGCATCATTTTCTCCTTTTCTCTGCCCATGGGCACTAACATGATGTAACTGCTTGTTTCTATGTGTACTGGTGTCAGTGGGACAATGTCAGGTGCGTTCCACTCAAAGGAGTATCTAAAAGCCTTTTAAATAACCTAAGCTGATTACTTTGTGCTGTGGTGTCTTGAGAGAGAAGATAATCTTCCACTCTCCCTTTTTAATGTGAAACATCTCACTCATGCAGTAATTATCCTGTAAATAGCTTGTTTGCAAGCTGTACTGGTATAATGTGCTGTTTCCACTTAGAGGACCAGCGCTTCCTCAGACAACTAAATCTGCTTTATAATTCCAGGCATAAGAGGTTTTTGGCACAATAGAGCTTAATTTTTTATTAAAATTTCCAAAAATCACAACTACTACTGCCAATTTATATCACTGGGAAACTGGGCTTCTCAACCATAATATTTTCATATAAAGACATTGGCTTAGGACATTTCTCCCTTGGGTTAGGCAAGATGGATATGAAGTCTAGTATTGAAGGTATTGAAGAAAAAGAAGTTTAAAAGGATGTTTAAGGTTAATTTGAGATGAAGCTTGAACTTCACTTTCGAGGAGGTAAAAAATTATTTAAAGGATTTTATGTGTCATTTCTGCCTGGAAGACTAGCATTCTAGCTAAATGTTAGATGTTTGTTGTTATGCTGTATTTGCCACCTCTTCTGAGTTGTTGTGTTGGAAAGAGTCAGCTGCCGTGTAATGGTCATCTGGGTAAAGCTCGAGGATTTTACTAGTAAGGAGATGCTAGTTGGTGCTTTAAACAGCCTGCGTGATAGGTGAGGCTGTTTTGATTCCATTGTGATTCTGTGATTTTTTAATTATTATTATTGATAGATTTTTGGTAATGTGAATGAGGTGAATCTCCTTTTTCTCTGCTGTTTATGAGCAACAGTTACTTTAAACCTCTGTATGGAAGTGGAGAAAGTGGAGGCACAGGGAAAAAGAAGTACAATTTCTTTTTTTCTTTACCTTAGCCTCTGTGTGCCAGATTGCTCCCATCCTTCCACCTGCAACCAGAGTTTTATGTGGGCAGTGAAACAGTTAATTCCACTGCTACAAATTGTCACCAGGATTTAGAGCCAGTGCTCTGGGAGCTGGGTATTTACTTAGACAGATGTCATGTAATCAATGGATGCAAGAACTAAACCTTGCAGTGACATTTGCATTTGCTTCATATTTTGAAGGCTATCTTACTGATTGGGAAGCTGAGCTTCCGATGCCCCATTATGCTGCAAATTAAAAGAATTAATAGTTTAGAGGTATGTAACCATGAGTACATTGTACTGTAATATTTGTACTTTCTGTGGGGTATTACATATATACGCATATACTAATGAGCTGGACTCAGTTAAGTTAGCACTTTATGAGCTGGTCAAGGCCAGATCCTCTCAACTCCCTTCAAGCAAAGGTTAATAGTAAACTGAAACTGATTAGCTCATTGGTCATGTTTCTTCATGGCCAACGGTATTTCCAGTTTTCAGGTTAACCTGTGGTATAGAGCTGCTGTATCTGAGATGTACAGAAAAAAAGACAACATTTCTAGGAGAAGAATAGATTCTGAGTGGGTGTCTGGTGAGTTTCCTTGGAGCCACAGCCTGGTGTGATGTATGATTGTTTAGGACCAGTCATTGTCTGAGTCTGCTAGGTAACTGAAGGAAGAAATTATGTGGGACCTTGAAAATAGAACTGAGATCCAAGGGAGCAATGTGATATCTGGTGTAATTTACATGACTCTTACCCTTACCTTTAGTCAGTATAGTCAGTATTGCTTTTTTTGCCTTTTTTTTGGGGAGGTGGGGAGGGAGAGGGGAGTGGGGAGTGTATTATATACGTTGAAATGACACTGAAATGCTTAATACATTTCAGTTACTGACAGGACCTGTTGGAGAATCATTGTCTGGTGGAAAATCCAATGTCTACAAAATTGACTTTTTCCATGTGAAAAGTCTGAAATATTGCCAAAACACAGCAGGAAACACAAATTGCAGTATATTGTTTCAGGTCAGTTTGGTGCACATCAGAATTTAGTTGAATGGATCGCAAACATTTAATTTTAAAACCACTTACAATACCTGCATTTTCCAACCAGCACATTTCCCTCTGAGGCCTGAAATTTAAGCTCCCTTTGTCTCCTGAAGTCTGAGATGACCAGAGGACTATTTCTGCCGTAAGATAACAGTTTCCCCTTTAACCAGTCTTCTTTGTAGTGCATCATGGGGTTACACAACTGGAATTTATTTTGAGAGATGCAGAAAGCCTAACATAAATAGGATCTGAACTGGACCTTCTATATGGAAATGGGAAATGTATTTTTAATGTTGAGATTAATTAATCTGAAGTGGTTTGTGTCAGCTCAATAAATTGAAATTAGATGCTTTTGTTTAAAAATTATTGAAATATATGAATGTTGATAGTGATAGAAATGCAAGTAAAACTGCCTTTGGCCTCCAGAAACTAACTGTGCAAACTTTTAATTCTTTCTGTTTTCCTTGGTGTCTAAGATCATGCTAAAAGTGTGAGATAAAATAAATAGATAAGCTTTACCTGACATAAGGAGACCTGACAGTCTCCTTAAGGTATATTGACGTAGGTTTGAAATATCAGAACTTCTCAATGCAGAAAGGAAGTTTGAATAATGACAATGGATGTTGAAATTTTGGTACAGCTTGGTTAGCATAGCTGTGATGTAGGGAGTCAGCTGAGGTTTTTCCGTCAGCCAATGATGCACCACTTACATTACAGCCTACTATTACACTCCTCCAATGAAATTCCTCTTCCTGTTTTGTACATGTGCTTAGTAGTTATGGTACTGACACAAAAACTGCAGTGTTTAGATGATGATGCCTGGGAGAACATACGTTCTCCCATGAACATGAACATGAATCCAGATGAGGAAATAACCGGAATTAGCTCACTAAGTCCTATCAGATAAAAATTAATTACATGTGGTCAAGTCAAAGCAGCAACTTTTGTGAAGAAAAACATAGCTGGATAAGATGAAATGTTAGTTTGTAAGCACTTCTGCACTACATTTATTTCCACCCAGATGGTCTCATATGGATACAGAAATCTGGAGACACTCCTGGAAAGAAGGGCAAAACAGTATATCTCTAATCGTGTTGTGGAAATTTAACACCATCTTGTTCCTCTCATCTTTCATCTTTTAGTGTGATTCCTTCAGTTCACTCATTTTGTATTAAAGTTCTATTGCTTTAGTAACATAATATTGGTTTCTGACTGCCAAAGAAAATGTAGGGTACAGATTTTCATTAGCTAGAGGTCTGGAGTCTTTTATTTGATTAATTATTCTAAGGCAACAGAAGTGAAAAAAGCTTTGCATGCTCCTTTTACTGCATGTGCTTACCAGAGAAACTTGGGGGTGTTATTTATATATTGTGTTAAAAAATTACATTAGCACTTGCTGCCCCAGCAGACTTCTTGGGTTTTGCTAAAATTGTCCTCTGATTATCTGTTGGCCCTGTGCAGTAAAATATAATGAAGGGCTTTGGGAACGTTTCAACACATCAATTATCAGTTTTATACAAAGAGCTATCAGTGGGCAGGGTGCTTACCCGTTACATTGGAAAGACTGTGGCTTTTGTTCACACGGTAATGATAGGCAATTCACGAATAGCCAACAATACAAAATCATAACATTAGCCTGGAATTGGGTATATACATTACCACTGCCAGAAAGAATAATTTTGATGAACTGTTAAAGTCATTATTCAGTTCCATTACTATGTCATAACATCCATTCAGCCCGTGTCTAGGTTATGTTTGGTTTGTTGTTATAACTTCTGTAGTGGAAGTCAGCTGCAGTGTAACCTTTGTCAATAAAAGACCAACACAAACAGTTGGGTTTTGTATGTTATTAGCCGTGTTGTCATGGACTTTTTGTTTTCCTCTCTGGTGGCTACTGAGGTCAGACGTCAGTCTCAGGGCAAACAGAAAAGCTCTATGATGGTGTAGAGATTACCTCATTAAATGACTATGCGCTATATTAATAGTGGCTTTGCCAGTGTTACTTTAGGTAAACCCTTGCTTTTTCTGTCATAGTCATAACACTGAAACACTTCCTGTTAATCATGAGCTTCCATCGACAGTGCCTATAGAACATGCAGACAAAGCAGACGTGCCACTAAGCCTATTTCCTGGCTTCTCGTTTGGTGTAGGTTATAAGTTGGTGTTACGATGATAGCAGAATGGTACAGAACTGTGCAAGAGAGAGGTGGAGTTTGAAAGCACAGAGGAAGGGAAATAGGAGCGAGTCGGCTGTTTTTCTCTTCCTGCCTCTTCCCACCCTGAAAGGGTTATGCTAACTAAAGAAACATGGTGTTATCCTTGACCACACCCTTCCCACGGAAAACCGTGTGTCAGTGCTGGAGAAATCCCTCTTTCAGCTGCGCAGTTTGCACAGACTTCACCCATGTGTATCCTGGGATGACCTCTCAAAGGCAGTGCATATGCCCTGGTGACCACAAGACTCCCTTATTGTAATTCTTTCTTAGTTGGGCTTGCAGCTCGGCTCCACCACTGCGCCGGAGAGAGCTGAGAATGCACGCCTACCTCACTGGGTTGAATAGCTGTGATCAGATTACCCCTCTGCCTTCTTTATGTTGGCTCCCTTAAAAAAAAAGCTAGTGGTTTGATTTTAAAATTGGCCTTTGAGAAAAGAGTCTTTAGCACAAAGAGATGTTTTAAGATATCCAAGACCTGCTTTTTTAGAGTTTTGAGATGGCATTCTTTTTAAAAGGGTTTGAGTCTTGCAGCTTTGATTGGCAGGGTAAAACTTTTGCTTTAGTGATTCTTGAGATGGAGAATTTATTCCTCTTGGACAGCTGCCTCAGCATATCCTTTAAGAAAACAATTCTGAAAATACTTTTTTTTTTTTTTAACAGAGTTATTTTCATCTGCCTCTTGTATAATTTTCTGCTCTTATACTAAAAGTTACCTATGTGGCTTTTAATATGTTTTTACACTTTTATAGTCTGTTAAACTGCATTGCATTTTAATTGGATAGGTCTCCTTACTGGGCTTGGAAAGGTTGGTAGAGAAAGGCATTCCAGACATAAAATGACTGAGCTTTGTAAAACTCCTGTTGTCACATTATGACTTTTGAAAGGATCACTTGCCAAAAACTTAAATATACCCCCTGCTGTAAGTCCCTTGCCTTACCTGGAAGTACTCCAGAGAAGAACTTTGACTACAGCTTTAACAAAAGAATAAGAAAAAAATGAAGTTGCAAAAACAAAGGTTTATGATGTAACTTATCCTTTTGTCAGTCTGTTTAAAAATGATACTGTTGTTATGTTGTTAGTTTAATGGTTCTTTATCATTAGCCTTTGGTAGTAGTTACTAGAGAACAATATTTATTGAACTCTGTTTTCCTTCTATTCTTTGACCTGGGTTATTTGTTCTTTTGTTGGTCATACAAGTTGCAAGATGCAGGCATTTTAAAATAATTTCCTTCTTTAGTAATAAGGGTCTTCATTATGTAAAAATTGTGAAGCATGACATTTATTAAGAAATGCAACAAAAGACACCATTTTAAGTGTTCATCTTGCCAGTACCTCACAGAAAAAAAACATAAAATTGTGTATTTCTTCTATCAAGTATTATCTAAGCATTAAAATTCAGTATGTTCTCAGAGTGAACACAGCATCACTCCTTTCACTCCAGTGTCCATCATTATTTGAATTTTATGTAGAACTCTTCTTGTCATTTGAAGCAGCGTGATCCATGCTGTCTTAAGGCATGAGCCAGTGAAGTGCAGTCCCTCGTTTGAAATGGGATTGTTGGTTACAGCCTTAAAACACAGTGGGCAGACGTGGGATGTAATAGATCTACTGTGTTGTGCATTGCACAGCAAAATCCCACGTGGAGTGAGTCCACATTCATGGCACATTAATGTCTCTGGTTTTGTGCGCATACTCTGGTTGTGCCTACATTCTCCCCAGGTTTTTCAGGATAGTGTTTTGTGAGAAGAGGAAAAGGAGAATTAATTTTATCACTAATTTAAAAATGAATGTGACCCCTGTATTTCTGTTTTTACCCATCTATATAGTGGTACCACAGCCCAATAACTGAATCAAGTCTATATGGCATTTCAAACTCTAAAGACTTTCTTCCTCACAGTGAGCTCTTCCCAATAGTTGACCGTGATGAAAGAAGGATGAAAAAAGGACATTTTGATAAATTGCCCTCACCAAGGAGAGTTTGAAAGTTCTTTTTGCCAGTTACATTGACTAATTTTTGAACTACATTTTGCTTGCATTTCAGTTACTCATTTGATCATTAAACTCCCAACTAAGGTAGGCCTTGGAAGACTTGATTATAGCAATACTGTTAAGAATCCAGACATAATCTCTCTTTAAAAAAAGAACTATAAGCCTTTGGCGAAGGAGTTAAGCTTTTGTTTTAGATCCAGGATGCATGTTGTAAGGAAGTTATGAACTCCACATAACAGATTCAATTTGAAAGTAAAATTATCTGCTTGCCTTTCCAACTTTCTCATTTTTTGCAAACTTTCTTTTGTTTGTAAGGATTTTTTGTAAGATATATGTAACTCAGATGGAACTATGGAGCAGCCTGAAACATCATTCCATCCCATAATATTCTCTGTTTCCAAGCTAAGCACCACTATTTTATTATAAATATGCAGTGGCACCAAGTAAGATTCAGTTTAGCTGCTGGATTTTGCAGGGCTTTGTTGAAGAGCAATTGATGGTTTAAGTCAAAACACTGAAAACACTATTTGCTTTCTTTTGCAACCTGACTCGTCTGTCATTTAAAACATGACTTGACTGGCTAGGTAATGTAGGGGTCGCATGATGTATCCTTCAAATAATTATACTCTTCTGGTGCATTCACCATGACCGTTGCCTTTTAACATAGACAATAAGTTTGCTTCGGATAACCTTTCTAGCTGGGTATAGCATGGTCTACTGAAATTATGTCAAATAAAATGAGTCCTTTTTCAGTCTGGAAACTGAAATGGGAAGCCCCATAGTTTCATAAATCAATTCTTTCATATACCTAGAGGGGGAAAAAAAAGGACCAGTAGCTTCTGACACACGCATCTGCAGCCTACAGATTTGTCTGCATCCTGGAGATGCGTGAGAAGAAATGTAAAGTGTATCCTTCTTTACTTTCATATACGAGAAAGTTACAAGATGGGGAGAATTGGCACCTTCCATTTATTTCAGCTGTTGCTGGAAAGAAGTGTGCCAGAAGTACAAATTTTAGGCTTAATGTGGCTTTGGGCCCACTAGACATCTCTTAAAATTTCTAACCAGTGCTTTTGGCCGTGGCAGCACAGGCAGCAATCCTCGTTCAACAAGATGCTGGTATCTAAAGTCATTTGAACTGCTGTTTTGTCAGAATATGCCAGTTCAAAAACTACCAGTTAATCTAGGAGGGGTGCCTCTGGCTGCCCACCAATCCATACGTACAAATCCTCAGCTTCCATTTTCTGGCTGTGTACAAGGCAGGACCAACTGCCCTGGTGACTGTCAGTAAATAAATGCCTCCCCAGATGCAGAAAGGATGCCACTGGCCACTGTGAGGCTGCTGCACACCTCCATAGAGAAGCTGAGGATGGAAATGGTGCCCAGAACAAGCTGTATCCTATCCCTATCTAGTAATGGTGGCTCTTTTAGTGTGCAAGGAGGAGGAGGAAGAAGGGGGAGGAAAGGAACTGGGTGGGAATGAGGGAAGTACAAGGGACTCTCAGGCTGGGACATGACAAACAAGGAGTCAAGAAGTGCATGGTTTGGAGAGACGGGGTCCTTGAGGCACTGAGAAGTGCCTTGAGGCTGTGGGATAGAGGGAATCTGGGCTTGGAGGATGTGAACTGCTGGAGATTAGTGCACCTGCAGTTGGTGGACATAAAGCAGTGGTGGACAAAACTGGATAGGAGGATCTTGGGATTCAGATATTCTGGCATAGAGGTCACCCAAGGGGGAAATCTGAGAGTGGGGAAAAGATTTTGTTGTTGCTGTTGGTTTTGGTTTTGTTTATTTGTTATTGGGTTTTTTTTGTATTTGAGAGGGGCCTTTTATAGCTGAAGAAGTTACTGTAGAAATAACAATGAGTGTTGTCATACAGACATCTGAGACTCAGGTGTGTTTGGTAGGAAAATGAGCAACGTCATATTAGCAGCATTCTCAAACTTCCTCTCTTTCATAGAGCACCTTTTAGCTGGGAATCAGAAAGTACTGTATAAACATAAACATATATGGATAAAGGAAGCTTGACCCATGGGAATGTTTGATTTTTTCCCGAGATCACACATTGAAGCCTGGTGAAAGAATCAGGAAGAGTGCCAAAGTTTCCTAATTTGTACTGCTTTGTTCTTGCAAACAGACGGTATCTCCTGCATGTAAACATGAGTGGGAATAAAATAGAATTAAATCTCTCTGATAAATCTCTATTTATTAACTCATTGTCTGTGAGTAGTGAAACTAATGAAGCCTGGTTTCCTATGGATTTCAGTTTCATGGTTGGACTCTGATGTCCAGTAAAATCCAAGTTCCAGTGGAAGCTTTTCCCACAGCTGGGATATTTACAGAGCCTCTTGTGTGCCTGGATTCTCCAGTGTCTAATAAAAAGGGGGCTTATATTGCAGTCTTTCCTGTTCATGGGGCACCGCTAATGGGGGCTCTTTTTTTTTGTCTTCTTTGCCTCATACTTTCATTAAGTTTATTAGAACAAAACATAATTGTCTTCTATCAAATTGATTTTAAAAGACCATCTCAGACATACAAAGATGGAAAACCAACAGGGATGTAAAATTAGGCAGAGCGTATGATCACTCTAATTTCCTTAGGACACAGGGCTAAAAATTGGGTTAGTCTTTCAGGCATCGTATTGTTTTCTTTCTAAGTAAAACATGAATAAGCACTGGTATTTACATGATGGTGTACAAAATGGAGATAATACTTTAATATGATAATATAGGTTGCCATCAAAGCCATAAAAAATGATTAGGCTGACTGATGATAATGGATACAAGTGCCTCAGGACTTCTATGAGAAGAACAAATCCAGTACCATCAGGGACAGCAAAGACAGGCAGAAATACTGGACATGAGAGAGTTGATATTATCCAGAAGTAAAAGCCATTGAACAGTCAATTACTTCTAGAAGTTGTTTGTTTAAACATTTAACCACTGCTAGCATTTAGAGTAAGTGCTCTAGCTATCCATCTGTGAACAAATAACAATGCTGCTGTATGTCCCACAGCCATTAACTGCGAACCCTTAGGACTGATTCCATTTTTACTCTCTTGAATCCACTTATTTTTTTACAAAATAGCAGTAATAATGTGGGTTGTAAATTGCACTTGGTTTAAAAAAATTAAACTGCAATTTAGCACAGCCAATGAAAACATTTGTTTCACAAGTTTAAACTTTCCCATGGGAATGCTGGAACAGCCCTTCTGATCTCTGTGTGTGTGTATTCAAAGGAAACATCTTTACAATACAGATGCTTGGGAAAACATACTGGAACGTAGACATTGCTTCTCAGGATAATCACAGAAACACAACAAACTGTCTGGTGTTTGTTTGTAGTTAAAGGTTTAAAAAAATAGAACAGCAGATTTTTTTAAAAAATTTTTTGTCTGTGGTCTTCATGCTAGGGGTCATGTATTTCATGCATTTTTTTCTAAACATGAGTAGGCATAAACAAATCCTTGTACACCAGAAGTGAAGTAAAGAGGTGAGCTTGATGTCTGTGCTGGCAGTGGATGTGGGATGTGGCTGCTGCTAAGTCACTGCTGGATCTGGGCCAGTTAGATCAATGTCACCTCCCACAGGTCTTATATGAGTAGCTCCAAAGAAACAATTGAGGAAACTTCTGTCCACTTGGTGCTTAGGTAATATGTCAATACCTAAGACATGACAAATCCATAAGAATTCTACTCCTGCATCTGTGATGGACATGTTTTTGAGTCTTTCCATTGTAAAACCTTCCCTTCTAAGATGAGTGGATAATACTTGACAAAAACCAGGTATCTTTCCCTTCAGGGCTTGGTCACTGATGGATTGTGTTTCTGCAATGAATGAGCTATGGTGTCTCTGTCGGGTAGATTGTGGTCCACTTCACATACATCTAAGCACCAATCAATCTGTCCTGCTTACTGGGGGAACTGGCAGGGGGACAAAGCTTTCATGTGCTATTCCTACCCAGACTGGTAGAACTAGCTGGCAGAAGTACCAATAATGATCATCTTCAGAACTTGCTGAAACTCTGGCATCAGCTCTCCTACCAAAATCAAACGGCTTGATGTCATTTTAAGAACTCGTGAGAATGAGCAGGTGTTTGAAGTAAGCGTTTGTCGTACAGGAAAGTGTAATAATCAGGTAAAGAATGTCCCATTCAGCATTGAGTGAGCTGCTAGGCTCAGCCCCTGTGGCAAATGACTGGAAAAGGTGATGAAATGTCTCCAGACTGTTTTGAGCATTTCTTTGAAATATCTTGCTGGGGCTGAGTGCCTAAATCTTGGTTGTCATGATACCTAAATTAATCACCTACATAAGGTGATATGAATGTAGTCTGAAGTATTTTTTTTTTTTTGTGATTCAGTCTTGAATTATGATTGCCATATCATGGTATCTTGGTCTTCTAACTTGTTATGGTGCTGAGATTCCTCAAGGGCCAATAGTTCAGACCTGTCTTTTACAAGGGCTCTCAGGATTGTCCTGCTAAAATTCCTTACGCTTCCATTCAATTCCACACATTTTGCATTGCTGAATAAAGCAAGTGGACTTTGATACTGTTTTCCTTCTGCACTGACCTCACTGTGGATTCTAATGAGTTCAGTGTCATGACTCCGTTTGGAAAAGGTCATGTTGAAATTGCATTGCACATCCATCCTAATGGCAATCTCAGAACATAACCTAATTAAACTGCTAGCCTTCTTCGTACATATTGTGTATGTGGTTTTGATATTTGATCTGTGACTATGATAGGAGAAAAATCTTAGACCATCTTAAGTCCTTAAGTGGATCATAAAGAGTGTGATCTTTCTCTCTCAAAATGTCAAAGCAAATTTCAGCTATGGCACAAAGCAGTAATGTAGTATAGTACCTTAACCACAGTTAAATACTGTGGTCTTGACATAGAAGTAGGCCTTGATGCTGACTTTAGGAAGTTGTTCAGTCACATCTAAGTAATGAAGTTGAATACACTGATTTCCACTGCCAAGTTCATCCCAGACAGAGTTACATAATCACACATTCGAAGAAGAATACTCTTGCAGTAATGGATTGCTCTTTGAGATGATGGAATCAAAATGGATCATCAACGTGTCTTTTGGTAGGCTTTAGGAGTAGAGGCTTAGAGTTATAACTCTGAGAGTTATGATGGAAATGTGCAAAATGGCTTTTGGACCTTTCTACAGGAACAATAAGGTATATGCATGATCCTTGTTAGCACTGCAGATCGGGAGACTACAATCTTGCCTGCTTTGTGTGCTCTTAGGCTAAGATATGCTGTGGCTACAGCGTTTCAAAGAGGACAATTACTATAGATAAACGGTGTTTGTTTTTGTCACTGCTGACTGGGTGCCTGATTTATAAGTATCTGGAAAATACCTGGTGTTCAAAACTAAATATAAATCTATATTCCTAAGAAAATTCCATCTGCTGTAGGAGACAGCAAGGTAGTTTGATTCCCCAGAAAACTTATTTGGATAGAATCAGAAAGAATACAATGTTCTTTTTTTTTTTTCTCTCTTTTGCTTCTAGGGTAACTAAGCATTCCTGAAGATAAACCGTACTGTAACCATTCATCATAGCCAGTTCTTGCTTAATCAAATTAACTATCATAGTTTATTATAATTTTGATTTTTTTTTTAACATTGACAGAAACCATTGTTTATTTAAAATAAAAATGAAGCAAATCTGGCATAGACTAGCTAAAGAGACTGAAATGTCTGGCTCAAACAGCTGTCCACAGGCATGTGTCTTTTCCAAATACCAGCTGCTTCCACTAATCCTCTTGCCAGCACACCTACACTGCAACAGCCTAATCACGACTCGTAAGAGTAGCTATCCATGTAAATTGATAAAAACATTGCTATACCATTCTTTTCCAGTAATAGTTCAGTTGAAAAGTTCCAGCTGTTGGAGGCAAAAATATTCTGATTAGGACAATGTGGTGTTTTTCTAGTTCCCCTCACTTAGCAGTTAAGGGTATGTTGCCTTTAGCAATATTTGCCTTTGTTCGAGGCCTCCTGACCTGAGGGTTCTGTTTTATAGCACACTCCCGACCTCTCATTACTACGTATACAAAACAAGACATGGATGGAATGATAGAAATACATCTGTTAAGTGAAAAAGCTAAAGGACATCTTACCGAAGACTTATGTATCCTAAAAATAAGCAAAAATTAATGGAAGGGACTGAAGATCAGCTAAAGTGAAGCTGACAGTGGGTCTGGCAGCCCTTACTGTGAATGAAGTTTTAGTTTTATATTCAGACTAGTACACTGGCAGTTCCTATTCTGAGGCATGCAAAAGCCACACTGCTGCTGTATCTGTCTACACAGTTGAAGTTCATAATAAATAGTTATGTCAGTTTTCAATTCCTATGGAAACTCCTATATCTTACTGTTCACACCCCTTGAGCACACACACATTTAGAAAGAGAGAGATATCTATATATGACCTCCACATACTCCTGTGTCAAAGGAAGTTATATTTAAGCAGAGTTACTTTTTTTACTGAGCTAATTTCACATTGTTTTATTAAAAAAAAAGCCTTTTGAGAAACTTAATTTAAAGGGCATGAGCTTTCAGTCCAAGTAGTGTCTGTATCCAGATATCAGAGTAACCTCATGGGTTGCAGCATCTGGGTTTCACAACTATAGTGCAAAAATCACTGAATATCACCTTTTATAGCATACATGTGTGTTGACTGCCTTGGTAGTAACTTAAACAGCATTAGATATGAAATGGCCATTTCTACTGCTGACCAGCAGTTGTTCAGGACACTAAGAAATCACTGCGTGTGTAGAGCCAAACACTTCTTGGAGGTGCACAACAAAAAAACAAGACGCAACAGACACAACTTGCAGCCAAGGGAATTTCTAAATATGTGCAAGGAAAAAGCTCTTTGAGATAGGTGTCCAAAGAAGACGTGTAATCTCCATCCCTAGAGATATTTGTATCTCAACTGAGGAAGGCCCCAAGTAACTCGATGTACTTTGAATGAGAGGTTGGACTGGGAAACCTCCAGAGGTCTCCTCTTTTCCAGCCTTTGGGGTGATTCTGCATATTGCAGCTCAGCGTGGCTGCTTGCCCACTGTTTTGGCTGTGTGGCAGGTATAGGTTGCCTCATCTAGAGGACTCGCTTTATTGCAATGCTGGAACCACACTTTCAACACAGTATTAACAGAAGTGGAACAGGCTCCTAGAAGTAACATGTTGTTTACCTCATACTTTCTTTTTGAAAACTCACCGTTTTCCAGCAAGGAAATTGGAGATTCTTATCATACTTCTAGGGGCAAGAAACCCCCAAATACTTCACATTCCATTCCCTAGAAAATCTGCAGTCTATGAGAACTAGATGCATTAGGAGTTGTGTGGCTGGACTATCTTTGATAAAGAGAAAAAAATACAAGAAAGGTACTGAATTGTGACCCCCACCAGGAAAAATTGCATTTGCAGTTTGACAAGCTTAAATGATTTTTCATTAAGAGCATGGTATTACTAAACGCATTAAAACTGCATGCAATAATTGACAAAATACTGAATTGTGAAAGGCTGAGCTGTTAAGCATTTAAGCTTCTTAAATGCATAATATTTCTCTATATCTTGGAAATTAACAGTAATATGAGCTAGCTCCTAATGGGCCAGGTAAAGTCATTGAAATGTATGGCCAAAAGTATTTGTATAAATGTAGCTGTTGGAAGTATTTTGTGTCCATGTCCTATGCAGCTAGAGAAAACAAATTCTGTTTGAATTTCTATAGGAAGCAATACACAGTCTTTTGACCTCAACATTTTAAAGCTGTATCAGAATTATTGGTAATGAATAAATAAATGGCTCTGGCATTTTCATTAAAATATGTATTTAGAGGAGAATTTTAAAATCAAATATTGATACCATTGAGTCTGTCTTATAATGCTGACCTCATTGTGACATTTGTCGTGCTGTAGCTGACAAATTACACCAGGTTGGAGGCGATCGTAAAAGGTTCAGCAAATGATTATAAATGCATAAATATGATCAAGCTCTAGATTTTTCTAAAACCTGAGACTAATTAAGCAACTGTGATCATTTTGTTAGAATCTTAAGACCAATTACCTAGGAGGAAGACAGGAATATAACAATGAACATTTTAGAGATCTAAAAGGCTCCAGGCTCTATCAAAGTACAGAAACACTTGGAAATGATCCAAGTCTCTCTGAGTGTCCCACTGTTAATTATTCATGTCCTGGGGAGATTCTGGTAACATAAAACAAGTGACCAAACTGCTAATAATGACCATTTTGTCTCCGTTCCACATAAACTAAAGTCTGGTTTAAATTCCAGAACTGCATTCGTATTTTAGAATAAAACAGGGATGGTTTCCCCAGTGGGGTTTTTTGGTTGTTTTGGTTTTTGTGTTTTTTGTTTTTGTTTTTTTTTTTTTTTTTTTTAAATGGAGGGCCCAATGTGTGGAACTCCTAAGGTCTTCAGCAACACACCTGCTAAATATGAATAATTCAAGGGAATATTATGAGATCTCATAGGAAGGTTAAACTACGAATGTCTATCTACAAAACAAGTTAGATAATTATTAATGGTAACGCAATGGATATGTTGTATTGTTATGACTGAGTGCACTACCTGAGCCATTAGTAGGTAGGTCATATTACTGTTAATTTCTGAGGCATGGTGCAGGGAATGGTTGCGTATTTAGGAAGTTTTGATGTGATTGAGCTGTCTGATTGTGTGTGGTTAAGCTCCATTAGTGAAGGTTAGGTTTGTGAGAGAAAGAGTAAAAGCAATAGAAAATAACTGGGTTTTTATAGACTCTCTGCATGTTTCTAAAATGATTCTCATATACCTGTATATCTATTGCTGTATCTATATACATCTGTATTTTGTCTTTGATAAATTCAAAACAGCGTAATGTACCATAAAAGATAAGTTTCTGCTGGATTAGGACGTTCCCCTTAAGTTACTTATGGATTCTGCATTTGCAGCTAGTGCTGCTTTTCTGATCTCATGCTGGATGCAGATTCACTTGCATGACCTGTGTGCCTCAGTTGCCTGCCCAAATGTAGGAAGTGTGTGTTGTTTGTGAGCTCGTTGTTCTAAGTATTGCAGCTTGTAATTTCTACTGTGTAACACTGAATAATGATGCCTTCTGAAAGGTGTTTCTGAGATCCAGCTGTGCCACTAAGTTATGCCACAGAAACACTTGTGATACACAAGTCATTTTGTAAGATATGAGAGCATTGAGGTATGATGAGCCCTTTACCTTGGTGAAATAATTTCTCTGTTCTTATTAGTTTGAAACTTTTACTTATTTTATACACAACCAGATTCTAATGGACTTTTGCACTTGGCATTTTAATCTGCAACTGTTCCCTCTGACTTCAGTTGAACTGGCAGAGTACCACCCAGATGCTCAGGGGACTGGAATACATGACATATAAGAAGGCACTGGGGGAACTGGGTTTGTTCAACCTTAAGAAGGCTCAGAGGAAACCTTATTGCTGTCTGCAACCACCTGATGGGAGGGTGTAGAGACAAGTTCATCTCAGAGGCAGAGAGTGACAGAAGAGGAAGTAACAGACTCAGGATGGACAATGGGAAATGCTGGATAGATATAGAGAAATGTTTTTTTATCATGAGGGTGATCAGACACTGGAACAGCTGGTCATAGAGAGTGTGGAGTCTCCAGCCTCAGAGATAAGCAAAACTTGATCAGACAAAGCCTTGAGCTATCTGGTCTAAGCAGGCCCTGCTTTGAACAGGAGGCTGGACTAGATGGCCTGTGTGTATGCCTTCCAAATATTAATTGTTCTGTGATTTACTGGAGGATTTCTGAAGCAGTGATTGTTTATGAAACAAAATCGGCAGTTAGCTGAATATGAGCCATTCAAACTTACTGAGGTGCTGTGGAGTAGGCTGTGCATGTTTTGGAAAGTGATTGTGCAGACGTTGCGAACTGGTACCATGTTTGACTGGGAGAAGTTCTTATAACAAAAGTCACGGATGGGACGGCTCTCCTGTAGCCATCGTAAGAGCCCTATAGCTTCCTTAATGTTCCAATACCTAGAACATTAGGTAGAAGTCAATGTATTTTTAGTTATAAAAAAATATCTAGTAGAATATTCTACTGCTTTATCTTTATTTTAGGGGGCAACAAGGAGATATTTATCGTATCAAATTGCCATGTTAATGTAAAAGCATTTGGCTATGGAATATAAATTAACTCGCATTTCTGTCTCATGCTGCCACATGTCCATGTAATTATAACAGTGTTACTGCACCCACGTTGCTCCGTGTTAGTTATTTTATGATTAGCCATCAGTAAAGGATGAATCTCTTAACAGCACCTGCAGATCATTCTGTGCTCGTATTGCTGATTCCCGGTATTGCAGCCCTTGCAAGTAACTGTAAGGAGCAATTGCAAAGAAACTCCCATTTCCACTTGTAGTCCTCGGCCTGAGCATGTCCCGTGTCTGTATAGACGTCATGTCAAGGCTCTGTAGAAATACTGTCTGCTTGGTAAAAATGGAATCATTAGATCATTGAGCTGTCAAGCTACAAGAAATTTCTGCTGAGCAACTGTAAACTCAGGTCTTTCAGAGACTTACAGTTGGGTCAAATTTGGGTGATTTCTTGGGAACAGCAAAAAACACGTTGCTGACAGAAATGTGAAGTTTTTGTCAAGCATTAGCTTTTGGCTTTAAAGCAGGGTACCGTTCGATCTTTTGACTGACAGTGTTAGTGACTGGACGGGGGGGTCTTTTTTTTTAAGTACTTTTGTTTGGTACATGGATATAAATGCTTGTTTTCTCCTGAAATTCTCAGAAACTATTGTATAATTTTTGCAAAGTTGGCGAAATTTCAAGGAAATAAAATTAGGATATTGTAATGGTAAACACCAGGCAGTCTTAATCATGACTTTTCTATCTGTATGCCAATTTTTTATGCTAATCATTTTGTGTTCTTTCTCATGATGAACTGGATTATAGCTAATTCTCTTTTTAATTAAAATAAATTTCTGCAAGAAATAATCTACTTGGTTATAATTGCAAAGACATTCCTAAATTTGAACAATTGTTTACATATTATAGTTAATCCAAATACATGCTTTGAAAGGACAGTTTAAAATAGCAAAATCATAACATCATAACTCACAAATTAGAACCGTCATAAGGAAATACCATAATCACAAGATTAGCTTGAAGATTTAAGTGAGGTCAGAGACTTGACTCACCAGCTGTACTCTGACATTTTCCGGAATTAAATGAGAGAACTGTGTATAGTAGCACAGAGGCAAATAAGCTCTATAAATTAATCTGTAATTTTTACCCCATTCTCATTTTTTGTGTGTGCTACTTTTTAGCATTTCTGGTTTGTGATAACAGTAGTCACTATCTCTCGCTATTAGTGCTATTTTGTGTTTATTACAAACCTGGTTGTTGTTAGCAGATAACTTTTCCAGAACAGAATGCTGGAGGTTAAGAGTTTCCATTCTCACTCAGCTGTAAAACACTTTCTGTTGCTTTTTTGCTCTTTTCTTATGCATCTGTTTATAAATTAAAAGAAAGGAAATCATTGCACCAAAAAGCATATGAAGAAAGGAAGAAGAGTTTCCTTATCTAACATCACTACTGTGCCATTGGCTGTGGCTTATCAGGTATCATAAATTAAGTAAAGCTGGGCCTGATCATTATTTGACTCAGGAATCATGAGGGAAATACTAATTGCTTCAGGAAGTAGCACAGATTTTTTGGTTGAAACAGCCGCCTTCTGAGTTGCACTTGTTCCATTACTGTGGTTGAGTCTTGGAAGTGCACTGGAAGTATTCAGATGAGTTTTGAAATACAAATCCAGTGAAAAAATTGGAAAGAACGCTTTATATATTTGTGTTAAGCATGGTAAAAATGCGGCGTTGGTTCCTGGCACTAAAAAATCTAGACATCTTTGCAAATGTGTTAGGTGTCTTTCTAGTCCAGCTGGCATCTCTTTCATCCAAAAAAGAAGTGTCACAGTCCAAAATGCAACACAACACACCCACAGTTTGGCATTGATTTTTCTAAATCAAAGGTTGAAGCAGATACTTGATATCCGTTATTCATTCTTATCATATCTTTCACAAGAAATGTGAAAGCTCTTAAATTGACTGCATTTTAAATGCCATCAGTCATGGCAATTACAAGGTTTATAAATAGATTTGTGCAAACCTTGGTATAATTTCTTAGTGATGGATGAAATCAGCATTTAATATGAGTCTCAGATGAAGACTTCATATAGGCATAGATATTTCCTGAAATGAAGTTCTCCCTCATAACATAAACAGCTAGCCACAGGAAAATGAGAACTTAGGCTTATAGGTTACAAAAAATACTCTTTCATGCTAGGAATAGTGTCTTTAGTAAGCATCCTCATTTGATTTAATGACCTTAGTATGAATGGTTGATTTCAAATATCTGGTGGTATTGGAAACAGAAGTATTTTGCCTAATAATTAGCACACGTGTTTCTAATGGAAGCACATACTCTTGCAGTCTCACTGCTATGAAACTTTTGATCCATAAAATCAGGCTCTTCAGCTATTTCTACTCACCTGCTTATTTAAAGATATATTTTATCCCATGCATAACTCAAACTGAAATCACGGGCTTCACTAAAAGGGAAAGAGAGGAGCGAGCACTACTTTTCCCTTTGGAAAGAAAGTCTCTGAAGGGTAATTAGTAGGGATCTGCAAAGGAAAACTTTAAACTCTGCTTGCTCCCCTGTCCTTCCTACCAAACCAGTCCTTCCAGTTGGCAATAATTAAGGTCCTTGTGGACAGATGCAGGGCAGACAAAAAGGGCTGAATGAGTGAGTCATGGTGATCACGCTTCTGTCTTCCCTGTAGTGGTGGACACGCAGGCAGAGTCCCGTTCTTATCCTCAATGTAAACATCCCTAAGCTCAGCATGGCACAGGGGTCTGCCTCCTTGAATTTCTCTTTATTTAGGCAAGAATAAGGATTTGGTCCGGGTATTGCCTGAGTGTTCAGAGGTCACCTAAGCCTTGGCACTTCAGAATTTTACATGATCATTACTCTACAAAAATCACAATGCGATCTGACCACTCATCCTCGTAAATAGTGGTAGAAGGTAGGACACTTTCGACGTGTGGTAAATGGGATTGCAAGAACAGTGTTGATCTCAGCCTGTGGGCCCTACCATGTTGCCAGGACTGTGCAGTCCTGTTCAGCATTACATTGGTCAAAGAGATTTTGGATCAGAGCTGACTTGCACCCTAACAGCTAGGAGGCTGGGCAGAATTAACTAGTATCCACGGGCATCCCCTTTCTGTGGCATGCACTTCACTGGCACATATGTAATTTGATCTTCAGCCTTTTTTAGTATTTCATGAAGGCAACTTTATGGTCTCAAGAACTGAAGTTTCAAGAAGAAACCAGACATGCAATAAAGTAGTAAGATCTGGAAACAGAAACAATACCGTATGTCAAAAAAGAATTTAGTACTATTTGTTTTGTTACATCTGTGCTACTGAAGGTATTCTCTGCTCTGTACTAGGCAACCTTTTAAAAATGTTGTCCAAACCCACAAATAAGATATCAGGTCAAATAACCCAGAAATTGTGTTACTTTTTTTGTTTTACTTCCTCCCTTGATAACTACCCATCACTTATCTGTTCAGAGTTCATGGATAAAAATCTGCATCCCCGTGCAGGACCTCCATCAAGTGCAGCTCCTATGATAAGAAGCAACCATGCAGTCGCATGTGGCTCACACATCAATGTGTCTCAGGAAACCTCTTGGTGCTCTCGGGCTCATGCTTCAGTTCCTGGGGTGTGATGGGTTGGGGTTCATATACAACCAGGGCCGTGTGGTTCCAGATTGGGGTCTGTGTATTCTCAGCCCTTTGTGTGAAATCTGTGAGTGCTTCTTGGATTTGAAAACTCTCAGGGTGCAAGTGAATTATACTTCAGAATGTGCAGAGTATCAAACATTTGAAGCCAGGAAGATTGAACTTTTTTTTTTTTCCCTTTTATAACAGGCACTTAAATACATTTTTTTTCATGAAGGTTTGGCAGGCACAATGTGTATAATGTAGGCCTCTGGTGAAATCAAAGTCAGCTGATCAAACTGCATCTTTAAAAATGCAGTCAAGTAATTTTTTGGAAAGGCAAGATTTTTAATTTGATTTAACACACATATAGCAAATCAAGTTACAGCACCCCAGGGCAAATAATTTGTTAATTCGTAGGTACCTCGTGTTTATGACAAGATAGGAAACTGGCATTCAGTCCTCTACCTTCAGAGCTTTTCTAGCACTTTTCTGTCACAGCCAGAACTCTCTTAAACTGTAACCTCCAACCTCTGGCAGAGCAGCAGAAGCTCGGCCAGGTAGCGTACTGGCTGCTTGCACGAGTGAGAAGAGTTGCTTTTAGCCTTCAAGCACCTTTTTTTTCTGTATATGAGAAATCATATACCATCTTCATCTTCAGAACAAGGCAATGTCCTGAAAAATTCCCGTGTTCCAGAAATTAGCTATGTTTTCAGCTGACTACTTTATTTGTGCCTTTGTGACAGCCTGGTAACAGAGTGATTGTTGAAGTATTTTGCATGGAAAAGGTAAAGTAAATACAACAGACGCTATCAAAGGGGAAAGCCTTGATTTTTGCATGTCAGCTAAGAAGTGAGGATGATGAAGGCAGTGTTACTTCAATTTGGGAAGGAGGGGGGAGTGGGTTTGGGGTTTCTTTTTTTTTTTTCCCCTCTTTCATTTTCCTGGATTCACTGCAAGTTTTCTGTGTCAGACTAATAACTTCTCTGACCTCAGGTTGTCTCTCTCCAATTTAGGCTTATTACAGATAACTATCAAGCCTTTTCTCCACATATATAAATCCATAATTAACTCTGGTTGCAGCACAGACTGTTAGAAGACTTCTGCCTTATAGGCCCATCAAAGAATTTGAAATCCCTTAGAAGACATTGTCCATTTAGTCCTTAACTTCTTATCAGTGGCATTTCCTGTTAGCCTAAATACATCCCCAATTAAATCACATGCCTCAGCCTTGAGCCTGTTTTACTTGGGTAGTTTGTTTCTACTGCTCAGTGAGCTTTATTTCTCCCTCCTTTTTGTTCGTTCTTTTTCAAGAAGGATTTTCATACCCAAGAAGTCTCTCAGACATGCCAGACATAAATCCTGGGTGCTGTGGGGTGATGCAGATCCGAGTGAAACTGCCTTGATTCCACAGAGAAGGGGTTGGAGGGATCCCGAGGAGGGACTCTGCCCTTTCCATCCTGTCTCTTGAGCTTGTTCCAAAAAGAAAAGACTTAATGAACAAAAAAATAGTGGGTAAAAGGGTGTCTCAGGTGCAAAGGGTGGTAGGTCCATGAAGTGCATGTTTCTGTGGAGATAAACCTTAAAGAAAGCAGAAGGATGAGTGTAGTGATAACTTCTGGGCAGCCCCAGCAATGGTGACTCCCCAGTTCCTGACTAGAAAGAAAATAATCTCTCCTCCCCATTACACATGATTAGTTTCCTGAAGGTCTGTTAACATGACAGCATCATTCTCTAAATAGAAATGATTTTGTTTGTTTGTTTTTTCTTCATCTGATTACTGAAAACTTCAGTGGGAACTTGGAGATCTCTTGCTTTTTGTGCTTTTCCACTTGATCCAGTTGTGACAATTCAGAATTGGTTCAACATCATTTGTACAGTTATTTTATGGGTAACAGATTCTAGTGTCTCAAATCAAGGACTGTTACTCAATGGCAGGATTAGGCAAAAGCAGGAGTTTGTAAATTGTAGGACTCAGCTGTCAACCAGGAATTAAGAAAAAAAGTAGGGGAAAGCATGATTTCCCTATTTTTATGTGGGTGCGAGGTTTTTTGTTTGTTTGTTTGTTTGTTTTTTAAATCAATTTGCTCAGCATCCAAAAGATTCAAAATAAACATGGGAAATGTCCTGGCAGACCATGTGCTATGCATATATCTAGCTATATTTCCTATTTACATATAGCATCACTTGGCATTCAGAATATTTTAGGTGAACTGTTACACCTTTCTGCTTTCTTTAGACTGTTGAAATATACATCACTCAACTCTAATAGATGATGATAGTATTTTATTAAAAATAGCGTAGTTTTCAAAGTATATTTATCTTAGTATGAGAAAAGCCACCAGCACTGCAAAAAAGGTACGTTTAAAAAGGCACTGATACTTTTGTCTCAGAGGATGCTTGAGTTGTCTGTGGCGGTGGATAGACATCCCAACCATAGACCTCTACCTGTAGTGCTCTTTCTGGGATATCTGTCCTCTCTGCTCTGCTGTGAGGACAGGAAGAATACTTGTATTTACAAGAATCCTCTTGACTACCTGCTCATGAGAGCGGAACACAGGGGCATGGATGACGTGATGTCTATTTTTCAGGTCTACAGTACCCGCTTCGACGTTGTCCTGTTAAATTTTTTTGAAATCTTAACAGGCACAATTCAAATGAACCTTTTGTTAGGTTTTCTTAGGACAGGATTGTCCATCTGGCTCTTTCCATATGACCACTGTTAAAACGCTGGGGTCAAGACACCCTGTTGTTCTTATCTTCCTTCTCCTGCATTTGAGTGAATGATCTCTTTTATACCAGGATTGTTTGTGAAGGTCTATAATTCTCAGGAGCCTTTTTCTTTATCCTGCTTTTCCTGAATTAAGGACACTCCATATGTTTTATCATCAGGAATAGATGCCATTCACATAACCATATCTTCCCATGAAACGAAAGGGAAATTTCCAACCATACAGAAGTTAATTACAACTGCTTACATATCTATTTGAAAAGAACTTTTCTTACTCCGTATTTTATTACGATTTTTATCATGGAACTGTAGTGAATTAGAATTCCTTGATGCTGGCCCACACCGTTGGGAGTATGGCTGACCTACAGTAACTTGGTCTGTGATCTGTTGCCGTCTGTGTGTTTTTCCCCACTAGGTTTGTAATACAGTGATAATAATGAGGTTTATTGCAATTAATGAAACATATCTCTGCAATTTATATCATTATAAAGGAATGACTTTTAATTTCAGGTGCACATATGGGATTTCTCTTACTGTTGTAATTTTCTTACTCATCTCTTATTCTTATTCTTGGAATTTTCTTATTATTGTGAACTTCTTAGATTATAAATGTGAAAATAGAAGCCCTGCTTTTTTGATCCCAGAATACATTATCTGAGCTATTTAAAGTTTCCCACAATCATTAATTTTCTTCAGTGCCTTTCTTTGCATCTTGTGCACAAATATGGCCCCTCATTTGGGCCTTGAAATATTAAATTATACATGGATAGGAGAAAGAAATGGGATTTTTTTTCCTGGATTTCAGTTTAAGACAGCTAGCAGGTCTGCCTCTTCTCCTCTTAAAACACAGTATTTACTGTCCTAGAATTTCATCCTCAAGGGATGTTTTCATTTAGGGGAGAACCCAATATTACCCTCAGTGAGGACACATAAAGCCCAGAGCAATTTATTATGCTAACTGTTTTTCTTACTGAATTTCAAATTGCAACATTGTTGGCGTTTTTCATTGGGGAGCGGGAATGCTAGAGATTTAGTTACAGGGTTTTGTTTGGTTTTTGCCCCTTAGGAAAATTCTAGGCTGAAACAGTCATTGCTTTCATATAGCAAGCCTAATAGGTGTTGCTTAAAAAAACCCTCTTATGTCAGTGTGTCTAAGATGAATTGGTAAATTTTCATAAGAACCTCCATTACCGCAATATGTTTCCTATTTGACTAGTGTAGTATGTGTAGATGGACAACTCGACGCTTAAAGGAGGCAGACTCTTTAATGTTGAAAGCATTACCATTCACAGTTTGGAAAAAAACAGAGTAAGCCTAACTTCTTGCAAGCTTTGCCTTTCAAGAGCAAACAACTACTCTTCATAAACACTCTATTTGCACTGCAGGGTGGCCGAGACAGCAGTAGTCGCAGGGATCAGAGCCTCACGCAGCTTAGACTAGCGGCATGCAATTTATGCAGTCTGCTCTGCTGGCTCACTTCGCTCTCTTTATCTCACATCTTTATTCTGCCTACAAAGATGTACAGTAGGTGGAATCTGTCAGGCATGAAGCCAGCAGGCAATGCGAAAGTGGAGAGACTGCTGGCGTCAGATTGATTAAGCCTGTGCACGTGTCTGTGGAAAGGAGACATCGGCTTTAATCACTCTGCCCGAATTTCTTTCTGTTCCTTTCTCTCGTAGATAAATGTCTTGTGAAATATCTTGTGCAGGTCGCAGTGGGAGCACTCCACTAAAGCAGAAAAGTAATCAAGGATAAAAACTTATTATCTTGCCCCTATTGTTTTTGTCATCAACAGAGGTGTATAAAGTGGGTACATCTTAAAATAAGAATTTCTAAGACATTTGCCAAACTTTATTTGATATTCATAGGGAGTAGTAAGTGTTACGTATGTCCTTAAGAACTACTCAATAGCAAATTTTTGGAAACGTAAGTCTCAGCATTTCTCAGTTTGTGACTTTGATTTTTGTTTTGTTTACTGGAGAGTATAAAGCAGGAAAGTATTTTGGTTATAAGTTCTTCTGAGAGCAACTGGATCCTTTTTTAAATACATGTATATTTATTTTTATTGGTTTACAAATGCAGAGCAATTCCCAAGTCTGGAAAGCCCTGAGGTTGCAGTAGAAAACACAGTGTATATTCATTCTGCAAACTGACAAGGAACTGCCAGATGCTGAATTTGCTACACATTTTATTGTTTAAAACATTTGGCCATCTTATTTGAATAGAAATATGAGGGGGAAAGACGATGAAGGCAAGAAAAAGCCTGAAAGAAGAAAAGGAATGTAAATAAAAAAGTGAAAGTAAAATTCACAGTTGATCTGTGATTGAAATTATTACCTCTAATGTCTTTCAGAGTTGTCTTCAGTAGTTACAGTGCATATAAGGGTTTTTAAGTGCTGGCCTATGCTACATAACATAAATTGTTTCCTTTCTATGTAGTAAAAATAACATACAAACACAGCAGTTGTTCAGTATTTCTAATCCCTTGGCTGAACAGGTATCTGAATCCCCTACATTTGTTATTTGAAGTAAGGGCTTAAACCAAAAAAAAAATTCTAAATTGGACCTTTCAGCCCTATGCTTTGTCTAAGGTGTTTTTTACTGTACTTAGGCATGCAGTATATAATGTGTTCCATGTATCTCCAAGGCTCTCTATCTTTGTCTGCTGGGCTTGTACATTGTCTCTTTTTTGCTTCTAAGGTCCTGAACAAAAGTTCTTTGGAGACTTAAAAGAACGTACAACTATTCCCAAATAGTTATACTATAGTATGTTTGGGTCTTTGTTAAGTAGAGGTTGCCACAAGTTAAAGGAGACTGGAGACAAAATACAGGCTCTGGATACAGCAGTAATAATGGAGTGTTTTACCCAAAGAGGAAGCGTGGGATAAGAACTGAAACAGACAGGCATGCAGGATTTTAATTTTGACTTGCAGATCCTATTAAGTCACAACTATTTGGCTGAATGCCAAAGGTTGCAAATTAAAAGGATTGAACTGGACTGAAACTGCTTTGATAACATCTAGGATTAACCGTTGCAACTCTTGTTTATTGGTCTTCTGGAAGACAGTATAGGTAAACTCATTTATTCAAAACTCTGCTGTTGACTCACAAAGTAGAATGTTTGCCCAAGAGATGAAAACAAAGCGCCGAGCACTTGTGGTTCTTAAAGTTCCCATGATGTATTTGCAGAAGCTGAAGGTGTTAATCGTGGTGGCCTGGCCAAACTGCTGCTTGAATGATTGCATTGTAGATTTTCCGTCACCTCTGCTGCAATTGCTTTTGGCTCTGAAATTCATTTCTAGCCTTGATAACTGTGTAATGTTCCTGAGTTTTGTAAAATACTGCATTGCTTTGCTCATTGTTCTCCATGTATTCAAGGCTCAGATACTCCAGCTTGGACCTGTAGATATGGCATAGTACCCATTCTTCCATACTTTCCTATACCAGTGGAGCTCTTTCACGGGGCTTGCCTTCCATTCTTTGGACTGATCTTCATGTGCAAATTCTAAATCACGTATACATCCTAGCGCTGCAAATATCAGAAACTGTATTTCAGTTATGTGTAGATAGGCCCTCCAGTCACAGAGAATCTCTCCTGTTCCTCACTGTGTGGGACTTGATGCTGAAGAAGTATTTTCTTCTCTCATAGGTTGGGAATTTACAGTCCCACTTAGCTAGGGAAATCAGTGTCCTTTGTTTAAAATGTAGTCACTGAACTTGATTACATTTTTCCAACTCTGTTTCCAGAGTTGAAAACTCACTTCCAGAGCAGTGAGTTACATCAGTACATAACTGGAATAACAGAGAACAAATAGTTTTGCCCATATGAAAGGAGCAGTTGTATTTATTAATCAGAAGGAACATCTTCAGCAACTAGATGTGGTTCCTTGATACTACAGGTACAAGGTCAGATGCTTTTATGAAATTGTTTGTGAACTTTTTTCCTCCTCTGCCTATCTCTATGCCTAAAAAAATATATTTTCTTAATGAAATGTGTTTCCATACATTAGCAAATACAATATTTTGGACAAACATAAAAATATTTAATCCTGCAATGATTGCTGCTTGCGGTTAAACTCCTCCTTTCCCTTTTTTTGAAAATGCTCAATTCCACTTACATTTTATTTGTTTGACTTCTCTGACCTGCACTGTCTACGTTTGACATCTTACTGTGCTGGAATTTAAATAACCTGTGCTGTCCTATGAAATTAAATCAAGACTTGCATTGGCAGGCACTCTCACTGAAGTAAACCTTTTCCCTGATTGTCTTCCATTGCTCTGCTACACGGCCTAGAAGACAGCCTGAAATAATGAGAGCTAATCATCACCTGCAGAAGGAGTCTGCCCAATTGTTTGTTCTCCCTTGGGCTAATTAAGCTCTGATTTTGGGGCATGATATTATTCTGTTTCAGCTCGGCATTTATAAGCCTCCATTTGTTTTGAGATATGGTGCAACATAAGATGCTATAAGGTTAAACATGACTGTTTTCATTAGGTAAAACTATCTCTTTTTTTTCTTCTTTTTTTTTTTTTTTTAGTGCTGACCTAGTGGAAAGCATTTTTTTACATTTTTCTTTTATGTTTTTTTTACACTTTAATGTCTTAACTACAAAGTGTAATACTTGATTAACCAAGACACCACACAGTTTTAATTAGGGAGCTGGGCTGCTCTAGTTAATGAAGGTAGTTTACGGATATAACTGAAAGTTTTAGTAGCAGCAGCCAAATGACCATCCACCAGAGTAATAATTTCAGGTTGGAATGATTAGTAAGAGGACTACATCACTGGAAGCAACTGGAAAGTGTTTACATTGCAATGTTAAGCACTTTGGGGATTATACACAGGTGTGCACAGTTACTCAGGGATATGGAGAGACTATTTTTTTCTCTGTGTCATTGTTAGAACCATTTGCACTCCATGCCAGCTATTTTTAGTTTGTCTGTTAGGCATAGTCCAAGGAGAGGAAGTTTTGATAAGTCGCCATTGCCTTCTTGCGGATGGGTATTTAGGAAACAAGGTTACTATTGATTGCAAGTGCATAATCAAAAATGAAATAAAGCATCATAATTCTGGTAAAGCTTTTTGACAGCAATGTATTCTAGTTATTTCTGCTATCTTCCTTTTTCCTTCAGAGAGCATAAATTAGGATTCAAGGCAATGATTTGTTCAATGTAATAATTGTGCTTTCATAAAAATCACATGGAATCTTCATTTCAAAGTTCACGACAAAGATGGTCCTGGTTCAGCTGGATTCAGGGAATTGGTTAAAGAGGATGAGTGAATGGCAACTCAGAAAGTCAGCACAAATTCAATGGCTTCAACAGTAAGCTTAAATTAGAAATATGAAAATATTGGAAAATAATGCCTTTTATAAAGAAACACTGATATTTTTCATTACAATGTTTAGCTTTTAGAGAGGCAGGAAGACTGAATTATTTATTTTATTATTGTGTCATTGTTTTCTACATTTATGCACACTCCTTTATTGAAACGTTATTCCTTCTTTGCTTTGATTCAAAAGGTTGGTAACTGTCAAGTGGGAACGGACTCCACAGAGGTTATAGAATAGAATCATAGAATCATAGAATGGTTTGGCTTGGAAAGGACCTTACAGATTATCTACTCCAACCCCCTTGCCCTGGGAAGGGAGACCTCCCACTAGATCGGGTTGCTCAAAGCCCTGTCCAACCTGGCCTTGAACACTCCCAGGGATGGGGCCCACGCAACTTCTCTGGGCAACCTGTTCCAGTGCCTCACCACCCTCAGTGTAAATAATTTCTTCCTAATATCTAATCTAAATCTACCCTCTTTCAGTTTAAAACTGTTATCCCTCATCCTATCATTACACTCCCTGATAGAGTCCCTCCCCAGCTTTCCTGTAGGCCCCCTTCAGGTACTGGAAGGGGCTATAAGGTCTCCCCAGAGCCTTCTCTTCTCCAGGCTGAACAACCCCAATTCTCTCAGCCTGTCCTCATAGAAGAGATGCTCCAGACCTATGATCATCTTTGCAGCCCTCCTCTGGACCCGCTCAAGGAAGTCTATGTCTTCCTTATGTTGGGGGCCCCAGAGTAGCCATGCATTACTTACAAGATAACTATCTCATAATGTTAACAAGGCTTGGTCCTGGATATACAGGCTTTGGAGTGTTTCCACGAGACACGGAGAGGTGGAGAGGTGCTGTGGAAACTGGGGGTTGAACGGTATGGAATGTTTTCTTTTGGTCAGGCAGCCCCCATTCACTAGGGTACTGGATGAAACAACCTGCTTAGATGCCTGTGTTGGATAGTTTCTGAATGGAGTCCTTGACTTTGTAGGGACTTTGATGGAAACGTCAAATTCAGCTGTCTCATCAGACTCCTATTTAAATAGTTACTTCAGATCCGCACTTCAGTCAGATATCACAAATCATTGTGGCTAGAAAAAAACCTCAGAAGATAATCTAGTCCAACACCCATTCAAAGCAGAGTCAGCTAGGGAGGCTGGTCAGGGCCTTCTCAACCTCTGCCACTGTTCAACAAGGCTCACGGTAAAAACGCTTTTCCTTGTGTTGAAATGGACTATCCTGTATTTCAGTTTGTGCCCATTGCCCATTCTCTTCACCGGAAACCACTGGGAAGGGTATGTCTCCATTTTCTTTATCCCTCCCGTCAGGTATGTATACAGATTGATAAGATCTTCCCGAGCCTTTCATTTTCAAAGCAGATTCCTCTTCAAATTTTCCCATGTTGTTTTACTAGTGTTGCGATGCAGTTGCAGTGTGGGCATTTTAGTACAAAAAGTGTGTTCTGTACCTGGTTTTCACTGTCCATGGTGTTCTAAAACCATCCCAAATAAAATGTAGAGTACAGTTGCCCTCTAGATACTGCTGGATTAACTTCACCAATACTTCTGAAATGTCTGTTAGATGTGCATTTACCAGATACTCTATCGAACTTCTCTGTTCCTGCTGGCCTTTGATAAATTATTTCTGGTCATCTGCCTCCCTCCCCCTGAACACACATGTGCTGAACATGCTTTGTCCTTTGGTTTATTTGTTCCTTCAGTGAGTCTGCACAGACGTCTACACTGAAGGATAATTTCTCTTTCCATCTCACATTTGTAGCAATATTTCTTCCAGCACAAGTTACTTCAGGTGTTCATCAGACTCTTAAGAAACTGCATGTTTTTATAATTCTAGCTTTTTGCATGTGCTTTATTTGCAAGAGCTTATGTGTGGCATTCTAATCATATGTGTTCCTTAGGCCTTCTAGGTGTAACTTACTTAGTCCTTCTTCCTGCTTGTTGCTTTTGGCTTTTACAATTAGCTCCATCACTTTATTTAAATAAAAATAAAAAATCAAATATTTAAAATGAATTCATTGTTTTCAGCAGTTTCTTTAGCATGTGTTTTTTGAGGAAAATTAAAATATTTCTCATTTGGATAGGTTCTCAGAAAATAGTTCCTGTAAAATATAATTGATTTTCAGTATTTTAACTAGTTCATAATCTGACTTGTCACAGGGCAGATCTATAAGTAGATGTACTAATGGCATCATCCGTCATCTTTGCCTGCGTAGGCATTCCCTGGTGGGAAAGTTTAAAAAGAAAACACATCTCATTGATCAGGGAGTCACAGCTCCTCCTATGATGAGTTTTTTTCAGAGAAATGTGAATTTGCTGTTGTACTTAATGCTGTTCTGAGTTTTATACATTCTTGACAGTATACATACTTCTGGATCTGTAGAAAATGGCATTACTGTGGTCAGGAGGTTGTATCACATGTAGACAGCTTACTTCTACATTTGACCTTGTTCTATCCCTGTTCTGGGTAAAATTTTTGTAACCTTTTTTTCACCTAACAAATTGAAATAATAACACTTACCAATTTTGTAAAGTTCCTTAATGTCTGCAGATAAGTATGATTATTGTTAGCTAGAACTAGAACTGAACTACTTTCTACAGGAAAATGAATGGTGGTGGTTTTATCTTGGCAGATCAGAATAGATCTGTAACTGAAACATAAATAAAAAGAAAATGATCTTGAAAGATGTTGGCCGCAATGTAGAGTCATGAATCAGTATGTTGAACCCCATATGAGGTGCAGTAACTTTCTTTGCAATTTTTACGTATTTGTGAACAGTGCTATATGTAATCACCGTGAGTTGTATATCACCTTACAGTTAATGGGCCAGACTGGGTTATGTTGATGGAGGTGCTCTCTGCTCACCCCAGTCCACCCTGCAGTAACCCCAAATGTGTTTTCAGCCATACAGGCTTACCTTCTGTTCTCTGTCACTGAACTTTAATGAAGTTCTCACTGCAGTTAATACACACACACACACACACATGCTCCCCTTTGGCAACAGCCAGACCATAGGTAATATAAATCACCGAGAACACAAGAACTGACTGAAATTCCACAACTAAAGGGATGACGTGGGAAGCTGAAATGCAAATTACTTGGTTGCTTTATTGCTCTTATTGCCATGACACTCCAGCCTCATTCTGGCAATTCCTCTGTGCTGGCTGTCACTTAGGGTAACCAAGCTCGAGGTGTCACCATCAGATGGCCCAATCTGCCATCTTTGCAGGGGGAGTGCTGTCGCATGGAGTATCTCCAAAAGTAAACACAAGTTCTATGGAAGGTAAATACTCTGATCTTTCTGGAGGAGGACACTAGATACATTTGCATTACCATATTCCTTTATGTTTTTAACTTGCCCTTGGGTTGTTCTCCAGCACATAAGCATGTAAGCGAAAGAGAAACTCATCGGTTTAAAATAGACCTGTCAATACTGGAGTGGTTCATTAGATGGCCTGCCAGAAATTCAAATATGAAGAAACACAAAGGATGCAAAATAAGATCATAAAATCATGAGCAGCATTGAATGAGCTAATATTTACAGAAACTTTGTGTTACAGGCCAGTGAACTATACTTAATCACTGTATCACAAACTGAAACTGAGGAATGATATTCTGACATTGTAGTCCGGTAAAACAGCATGCGCTGACTAACGGGAACCCTGACTCAGAAATTTATGGGATTCCTAGGCCAGCCAAGTGCTCATTTTCTAGAAGAGGAGGAATTTTCATTTTGGGACGTGGATTGCTTCAACTCCCAGCATGAGCAGGATGTGCTTGTTATTTGTTTGTCTTCTGAAAATGTTCCTCCCTCTGTCCTGATTCAAAGGGAACAAAGACTGCCACTGAGGTTATAATTCAGAGAAGCACAATTAGCATACAGCAGTGGCATTTCTGAGATTAAAGCAAGAGAGAAAGGGATTGGATGGCCAGTGGTAGTGGGTTATTATATTTCCACTGGTAGCATCCTGGTCTGAATCTGTCTTGTGTTGCCCGTTTACAACACACCTCCAGTTTACTTGAACAGATTATGATGTGTCCTGTCATGACATGATTCCAGTCCCTGTCTTCATTTTTGGATCTTATCCTCAGGGCCAAGCTACTGTAACAGACAGCCTTAGGGTCACTCTAAAGGGGAGATCAAGGACTGAGGTCAGTCACATGGAGATAAAATTATCCTATCACCACCTGCCTTAGTTGTGGTTCCTTCCAGTCCGAGCAGAGATTTTATGGGGGGAACTCCAGTCTCCAAAGCTATCAACACAGCACTTTTTACCAACAGGAAATCCCCGCTCTTTCTGACGGGTGCAGTTTTATCTGTGTCTGTGTCAGCATATGTTCCTGAATCTTCTATATGCCTTCCCTTAGCATCGTGTAGACTAGGTAGTGATGGCATTTTCTAAGGCTTATTTGAAGCTTGTGAAATCCATGCCCTTTAGGCAGGGGTTTAGTTAGCTCAGAGGTGGGCTTTTGTTTTTTATAATTAAGATTCAAGACTTGAAAAAATTGCTTTATCATGCTCGTTAGGAGGCCCTGTGTTGCAAAGATGTTATCAGGTTGTATGACATCTGTAATTACTCCGTAATATCAGCCTCTACAGCCCTGCTGAAGTATTCTATTTTTTTTCTCCTTCCCTCAGTCAGCTTCCTGGCTGTTCCACATTGTGCCACAAACAGCCTGTTGTTATAAACACTGCAGAAACAGCGCTGCGCACAGACAGCCTATTGACAACTGAGAGGCGACCCAGAACATAATTACTAACATTGCTTGCACAAAAAAAAAAGCATATCCAGACAAGGAAGGATATGTTTTTATGAAAGCAGACAGTCTTAATTCCAAAATTAATTGTGTCTCCAGCCACTGATAATTAAAGGGGGGAGGGAGGGATGAAGCAGTGCATTTCCCTTTTTTCTATAATTTACCTTATGGGAAAAACGTGCTCACGTGTAACAAGACAGGTTTGGAGGATGGATCATCTGGCTTTGTTTTGGAGATGTAAGCAGCAGTGAAGGAATGGTTTAGAACCGAATGACTGAGAGGAGATTTGTATCTGCTGAGCTTTAAATGGCTTTAGGTGACAAAGAAGCATCTTCCTGCATTCATTCCGAATAACGTTAAATGTGGTCATATCTCCAGAATAGCAGAGCTAAGTGCATGAAACCAGCTCCCTGCTGCATCAGCAGACAGGGCAAACCGTAACTTGTTAAGTCTGTCAGCGCCTAACCTCCAGACTGTGAAACAGCTTATGGAGACAAAGAGACCGTGCTATTTAAAGTGCAAAAGAGGCTGCCAAAAGGTTTCTAGTTTTGCTGAACCAAGTCAAAAGAAGGTGGTACTCAGGTGTAGAGCTGATAGCCTGAGGGTACATAGTTTTGAGTTTGCTCTTTGGCACATTGGGAAAATAACATCCTTTAAGACAAGGAACAAAACCCGAAAGATTCTGTAGTCAGTTTTGGAGAGCAGAATTATGCACCCGCTCTATCCCTTGCTTCACTGTTGCGTCCATTCTGTCTTCACACCAAAAGGGGACTGGTAGATGCTGCTGTGGAACAATACTTAGTGCTAGAGGGGGAGTTAATATGACTCCTGCAAGTTTCAAAATACCCAAAAGAGCTCTTGCTATTCCTCAGTTCAGAGACACAGCATAAGTCCCAGCTGCATTTTGAACCACTCACACTCATAAAATAGAGCTGGCAAAAGAATCAATCTGCGCATATATAATAGCTTTATTTTAAAAGAGAAAATGATGACCAATCATGACTTTTTGCTACATTTAAAATGTAGTGGACAGCATTAAGAAATTGCAACGTGCTAATTGTCGTTTCTGATAAATATAGATCTAAAAATTATTATTGGACAGTTAGTTGAGAAAAAGTCTGGAAGTGTTGGGGGGGAAAAGAAAAAAAAGGAGCCTATCATTCTGTATCTTTTTGTTCCTGATAGCTCTTTTTTCAGCTGGACTTTCCTGTAGTTGCAGAACATAAAATTCAGTTTTCCATTCTATACAGGTTTTCATATCGCATTCACTGCCAGATCGGCACTATGTAATGCGACTAACTTCTGTCACATGTTGTTTGTTAGCTTGGCATGTTAGCCCTGGCAATATTCTTGTCCATAGCTCTATAAATTGAGTTTAGTACAATAACACTAGTGCTTAAAGTCTGAAATGAAAAGCAGCCCAGTATCAGGACGATGTATTGAGTGCAGTACCACACATGTAAAAATAATCTGGAGGGGTGGAGGGGCAGTGCTCAAAACAGTCGTGAGAAGTTACATATGAATTAATTCTCTCACTCTCACGACTATTTAGTTTGATACTATGAAATTGGAGGAAACAATGGTCCCAATTCATACGGTCAAGTGGTTTAACTTGGCTGATATAGCAATTTAGTATAAGCAATCCTCATCTAGATTTAGAGAGATGTGCATGTTCGTAGACGTGTAAGGGAATTACCACTTTAACAGAACAAGGAACCTTTACAGTGGCATAATTATGCTTACGTGGAGGCTTATATGCATGTAAGTATTTCAGTAAAAATATTGGAACCTTAGCCACATTAGTTACGTTGTGAAAAGTAGTAAGAATGATCTCTCATGATATTCATCCCCAACAGAAATAAACGCCAGAATTACACAAGTGGTTTTTGCATTTTGGAGAAAAAGAATACAATCAGAGTTAGGAATAAATCAGAAGCAGTAAAAGGAAAGTGATATTTTATAACCATACCCTTTCTATTTCCTGTTTTTAATGCCTTAATTTTGGTATGAATTTCTATATTGAATTAGTTTAAAGAGTAGCTTACGTCTGCCATAATGCAATAGAACAGTATTTTTCCTCCAAGGACTGCTTGAAATTGAACTGCTTCCTTTCCACAAAAAAACTCGCTGTAAAGTTTCGATGATTTTAAACACAAAAAAGTGAAAGCAGTAATCGTGATTACAGAATTTGAATCAGGTGTGTTGAATAATTCATTTGGAAGGAGTGCAATCGTTATGATGCATGAACGCAAAGCCAAAAAACTTGTCTCAGATCACGAAGTCTGCTTTTCTGTTGTTGCAAGTAACACTGTCGAACAATCCAGTTTGTAGTGTTACCTCTCTAAACTCTGTGAAGTAGGAACTGTGCGTTTTTCAGCATGCGTGGCGTTCTCTCTTTTCTAGAGGCTGTAATATAGAAGCATATCAAAACTGCAACAGTTTTCGTCAGATCTTTTTCTTTAAATGCTAGATGACTGAAATGTCTCTTGGTTGGCTAATAAGGAATTATGATCCCTGTGGGGAAAGAAGGTCAAAGCATTACATTTTACTAAATGGATAAGCATTTGTTACACTTAGGAAGGTCAGGCCAGTATTCAATGTCATTACTGCAGAAGCACAGTGTATTTAATTTAAACAGGGAATCAGATTTCTTCCTGGGCGGACTCATCTACATCCAGTGCCACAGTGAAAAGGACTAACATTTTTAAAAATGACTAATGATGTTTGGTACCTAAGCTGACACCTTAAAGAAACTTCAAGTCTGGAAGCTGTGGGTCATCTGTCATTAGAAAAAATATCCTACTTCAGGTTTCCAAGAGATGGAAAGGACAAACATGTGTCACTGTTTTTTGGGAGAAGTGCTGTTTCAGCTGTGCATAGATACTCACGTGTTCACTTCTAAACAAACTCTACTGTGTACCCAGTGAAAAAATGAATATAGTAAATAAATGCCCTTAAATAGGGATCATATCAGATTGTTTATCATTTGGGTTACTGGACATCAAGGTGTCATTGCGCTAGGAATAATGGAAAACCAAAGAGTGTAAGTTTGATAAATGGCACAAGAGAGTAAATATTAACTCTGTTTCACTGCAAAGGAATTGAGTCATGAGTATATTACTGTTTTCTCAGAGCTGCCCGCTCTTATGACGTTAATTGTCTATCAAACTTATGCTGACCCAGACTCTGATAGAATTAAGGTGTTCAAAGCCTCACAGAACTGAGCCTTTTCCTGTTGAGTTTCTGTTGACATTGCAGTATTTGATCAAGATAAAATAAGGTCGCCTGTGATGCAGAACTCTCAGCTCCGCTGTAGAGAACGGAGGACATGCGTTACCATGTTGTCATGGCAAATTGCACACGTGGGATTATGCTCTTTTACCATGGCTGTGTCATTATTTTCATTCCTTTTCCTCAGTAGTGGGATACAGAATTTACACATCCTTTGGATCATTGTCAGGCCTTAAATTACTTGTAACAGCAGTAGAAAGTTAATGTTTTACATCTTTTGTAAGAAGATAGCAGCTATTTAGTACCAAATACCTTTCTAATATCCATGTTTAAAGTATACTTTGCTTTTATTCTAAGCTGTGTTCAATGTTCTTTTCAAAAGCCTTTCCTGGTTTACTTGCTAAAACTAAAGACACTTTTCTGAATCAGCATTTTAATCTCATGTCACCATGCAGTAGATTTTAGTTTGTAATGATTTGCTTTGACTGTAGGGACAGGTGTTTTAAGTTTGTAGAACTGAAACACCAGTTTTTTGAGCAAATATTTTGAACATGTGCTGTGACTTGTATCTATCAGAACTAATCCTCGGGGACTGGTGGCTCAGAGGAGTATGAATGTTATATTATCTAAGCAGAACTAATTGAAAGATTTGCAGTTATTCTTCGGTTGTTTGCACCATATTTCATTACTGTTTTATCATTAAAAAAGTAGTAATTAATACCGAGCTTCACTGACCTCAACAGTAGTTAATGGATTACTTACTCCAAGATGTACTGAAAAATCTTATCACACACTCTAAGAATAGCAGAATCTTGTCCTATGGAGGACTGGCCAAATCCTGCAAGCATTACTTCCATGCTGTGTGCTAGTCAAATAATGTAATCTGCTTCTGTGTCTGAGGTTTGACTGAGGGCAACTGAAGACACTACTCTTCTAAAATAGGAAATCTACTTATAAGACCTCCAAATAATTTGTTTCAAAGATATATGTCTTAATGGATTAGATTTACAGTCTCCAGATGAAGATTAAGAGTGCAAAGACGTGCATTAGTTTTCATTTCAGATCCAAATCTAATCTGGCACAGTAGTTTTCATTCCCAGTGGTTTTGCAGACACTGGAGAGTATGGGGTTTTGTTTGCTTGGCAGTTTGTTTTAGCAGAGAGGCAGAGCTCTGCATAAGGAATTCAAGTTTACTGATAATAGGCTTGCTTTCCTTTACAGATTCTTTAGAAGTAGTTCGGGGACAGTGAAGTGCTTGCATATCACTGGCTCAAAATTACTGATTTAAAAGGTTCCCCAGCTTAGGCTGTGTTGCACTGTGGTGCATGATTATTTTGTAATTTTATTATGGCCTGGGCAATATTTCATATTCTACTAAGGGAATACAGGGGTAGAAATTGGGAATACTGGGGATAAATAGGTTAGATTGTAGCTTCATTTCTTTGTCGTCTTTTCAAATATATTTCAGGTAAAATGACTGTAGGGAAAAAAAAATCCTGAAAAATGTGACAACAACTCAACAAGCCTAAATATAGAAGGCACAAAAATGAGTTCTAAATTAGTTAATTTTAAAACCGCTAATAGTGTCTATCTTCCTAGAATCCCAGGAAGGTTTCTTTGTAAGGCTTTGGATTGCTGATGGTGTGTGTATTAGTAGGAGGAACAAAGTTTCATGGGCTGGTAACCCGAACTATCTTGTAGATAAAATAGCTGTCCAAAGTATCGTAATACAATGCAAGTTAAGGAATCAGTGCATTAGAACAGTTCCAGGTATAATAGTATAGAAGGCAATGAATGAAAAAACTGTGACTGACTAGTTTTCAAGTGCAGTTGCCTAGCATACATGCATCAGCTCATTTCTGATGAAGTCCTCTATGTAAAGTTTGGAAATAACCTTGCTCCTCCTCAAAGCACATTTCACAGCATTCTGACACGATGTTGTAGGTGATGGAACATGTCTGTGCCCTTGATAATTGCTATTGCTAACAACTGGTTTGAAACACGTTTCAGATGTGACCTCTCAGTCTGCTTTTGAGCGTAAACCATTGACAGCACAAATGGGCCTAAAGTGAATAATTGTTGAGGATTATTTTTAAACATAATTTTGATGGATTTGGTTGCCTGCTCATTAAACACTTTTACTCACCGGTCAAAATGGGTCAATATAAAACAGGATGACAGGTGGACGTTTCTCAGAACATCAAGCATAGAGTAATAATATTTTTCAACATGTTGAAATAGGTTGGAAATCTAAAGTCTAAAAATCTAGTCTCATAAAATGACTTCTAAATTGACATTTTAACTATACCCTTTAATGAAATACGACGTGGTGGGACTGTTTTTTGGTTTGGATTCTAAACATAATTTGAAGTTGGTGCACAGAACCAGTAGATAAGTCAATAATTGCAGCTCTTCTGCCTCTCATAATTTGCTTACAGACCTCTTACTGTATCTAAGAAGCACAGCCAAAAGTTCAGCCAATATTGCCATGCCAAGACATTGCAAAACTGCAAGTCAGAAACCTCAAAAATCACAAAATATTACACTATTATGATTAATTTGAAATTCTTCCACATTTCGTTCCAACTTTTGAATCTCAGACACCACAAGTTTTTCTAGAGCTCTGGGAACTGTACGTTTCCCCTAATGAAAGCGTTAATTCTTACATAATCCCTTGCTGCCAGTGGCGTGGGGTTCTGAGAAGAAAGTCATAAAGTATCATCAGACTCTCCAAGAAGTCAGAAGAGTCAATGTTCATTAGTCACTTCAGAGGTCTAATCGCTCACCTATAAACAAGCATGTTCAGAATGAGGGCCCAAATTTGCTTTTTATCTGCAATATTATATATACTTCTGTATGTCGTGGGCAGCATGCAGACTACTTTTAAAATTTGGCGTATTCACCTCCCAGGAATTCTCTGAGGCATAATTGCTGTTTGAAAAAGGGTTTCATATCTCAATAAAAGATTTTCTGAGCAGACAATACGATTCTGACCATCAGTGCTGTGGTCCAAAATAATTTGTCCCATCTTTTGAATCAGTGTTTGTTGCCAGATAGCATGAATATACTTTTATGACTTTATTTTTATTATTCGTTGCTGGGTAACCTATTGTTTTGGAGCCTAGCAAGAATCCGGTCAAATCTGGATGCTAATCAAATCTGCTGCTAATGACCATTTTGTTAGACTATTGACCCCCCTCTGTTTCGTCTCTGCCTGTATTAATGACTAATTTTCAAGAGATTGCTTTTTAATTAATTCTGCCACATGATGATTAGCATAATCAAATATTTAATATCTGCTTTCAAATTGTAAGAACACCTAAATTTGTGGATTTTTGTTATTGCTTCCATAAGTTCAGTGAGTTCCTGACTTAAAGGTAATTCCGTTCTTTCTGTGGAGACCATGGGAATGTAATCACTTTCTGCAGGTGCTGCCTAAAATAGGTCCATGCATAAAATTTATTCTGTTCTTTGGAGGATTTTTTAATATGTTTTCCTGTTCCTTTAGGTAGAAAGGGACATTAAGTAGGCATCCATTGCAGTTGGCCCTCTGTTCCGCAAGACGAATATATATCAATAGTTAAATGATGAGAACACATTATGAACTTGTGGCATAAAGATTTTAAAGATCGATATTTTCCATTAGTCATTTCTTCCTGCTGCAAATAGACTCGTGGCTGGTCTACTAGGAAGAATATAAGGCAGATTTTAATTTTCTGCATATTTTTAGTTCGGTGTTCAACAGAAAGTCAGCCCATTTTAGGCACCTAGTTTTCCAGTTTCTTCAGTAATAATGGGGTTGCCAGAAGGAAAATGGTCATTCTGTTGCTCACAGCAGAGCTGTAGGGTTTTGAGAGCAAAGTGATCATGCCACTGTGGCTTATTTTCTGGGTTAAAATTAGTTAGAGCTGTGCGTTATGCAGCCTCTACAGATTTCCAGAGGAATTTTTTAAACTAATTGGCAGTATAGTTTGGCCATCTGAGCTTCTGCAGAGAAAGGATTTCATTTTTTAAACTGCTTTAGGTGTTTTAAATTCAGAAAGAAAATGGCCATGATGAACACCTTTGTTATGAAAAAGGCTGTAATACTGGTTTAATTAAGCTGCATTTCAGATTCCCGAAGAATAATCCAGGTTCTCAGCTTCTTTTTCCTGACCTGAGCACTTTCCTGACATGAGCTGCCATTTCATGCATGTGCTTTAGAATGAGCACTCTGCTGGGAAAAATCCCACTTTCTCTGCACATGCCTTTTGCTCTGAAATCTTAGCTCGGATGCGCTGATAGTTTTGTTTCTACATTTGCCAACAGAAGTAAACAACTGCCTGAAAAGCATAGAATATTAAGAAAGTAAAAAGTAAGAAAGCTGTACAGCTTTTTTGGTTTGCTGCTTTTTTTTTTTTTTTTTTTTAAAGAGAGGAGCAGAAAGGAACAAAATAATAACGTCTGTAACAGGAAATCCCGTCCTAAATGTTAGAGAAAAACAACTTCTTCCTCCCCTCAACCACTTTCCAAGGGAGGTTTCAGTCCCCTTCCATGTCAATGGCAGACATCGTTGGAGAAAGCACAGTCAGCAGTTTAGCATAAACCCCCTGAAACAAACCATTAAGTCACAGAGCATGCTGTCCCAAAGACTTGGAGGGCTGAGGTCACAGAGGTCATGGTCCTAATAAGGGAGCGTTTTAATTGGTTTCTACTTTTTCTCCCCTGACATCCCTCCTTTCCCTCCCTCCTCCCCTCCACCAACCTTCACACCTTTGATCCCTCAACTGCTGTGGTTCTGAAACTGTATGGAGAAAGCTGCAATTATACAAATATCACCATTACTGTGACACATTACAGATAGAGGGAGCATAGGGCCTCCACTACTAAGTAATCCTGTAAATTGCTTAAAATAACAATGAAGAGCACTATACACTTTTCTCATCCATTGTCAGACTGAAATAAATAGGTCTTTCTTTAACATGCCTAATCCTGCTAAACAGTACAAAATCCTATTACTCAATGAATTATAAATCCTGCTTCAGCACCTCATTTGTCCTGGAGTGTTTCATTGTGAAAACCAGAAATTCAATACCTTATTTTAGTCACACAATCCCTAGCACGACTGATTTTCCCCCTCCCTTCCCCCATCCTCTCCTCCCATGTCGATTGTGCTCAATAAGGTTTAAGTTACAGCAACTACAAATCCTGGTGAGGAAAGTAAAGATAGCATCAGCCTATTTAAAAAACAGCCAGCACACTTCTGTACCTACATTCTCACTGTTCACTTTTGGAAGGTAATGCAACACAGATTTAAGACCTTGCTAAGTTAATGTTGTGGTGAACATCTGTCAAATCACGTTTCTTCCTCAGGTGCACCTATAATAGTAGTATATCTTTATTGTTTTCCCCTTAGTTGTGTTATGAAACATAAGTCTCAAGAGATGCTTGCATTTTTCACCACTGAAGTCCTACATTCACCAAATTTCTGGGACCTTTGAAATGTATCAGATCTGCATAAAGCAGGTCAAGTTACTTAGGGTCTTGTCTTTGGTAATGTGGTAGCGCAGCCTGTAGAAACCACAGCTCCCAGTGGGCAATGACACTCTCCAGTCCCTACTGTGATCTGTGGATTTGTTACTGTTCCTGCAGCAGAAATGAGGTAGCACCATTTCAGAGGGTGTTGTGCAAATCAACAGTCAGCATCAAGCTCACGAGACCACCATTAAAAGATCATTATAGTGCTGAAGGAGAATGGGGGCAAAGAGGAAGAGTTTTGTAGCAAATATGACCTTGTGAAAACCATCTGAGTAAGAGCAGGGTTAAGTTTTATTCGTTTTCTTTGGTTTGCAAACTGTGGGCCAGGCAGTACCTGACAATACTGGAGGAGGGGAGGAGGAAACGTGAGAAACCATATTTCTTTGCCTCACACTGCAAGGATTTGATACAACCTAGGGTCAAGCTCCCTGAAACTGTCTCAGAAAGTTGATTAAATGTGCCTGGAGTTGCTGGGCATGATGTGGTAAGGGACAGCTTACATGACATCAGCAGCCAGGTCACTGGGGCTAGAAATCATCCATTCCTCCCAGAGGTATCTTAGCTGGCTTTGCTAGAGTTCCTTCTGGGCTCTCCTGCTGTAGCTTAGATCCTTGGTAGCCTGTCCTGGTTGGGTCTCTGGTTGTAAAATGAAAATCTAAACCTGTGAATTCGAAGGATTGTGTTTCACAATATATGCCACAAATATCTCATATCTGTCTGAGATCGGTTTTGTTTTCTTGCCATCTCTCTTGCCATCTCTAAATACTATTATAAATGTGGTAAGTATATTTAATTTAACTAGGCCTTTTTAGTGGAATTCATTTACAATGCATGACCACATTTGTGTCATGCCTGTCTCTGTATTTAATTTTTTTAGGGCTTTATGCAATAAAGAATTCAATTTCTTTTAATGAGTGTATTTTCCACTACCTACAATACGTTAAAAAAATAGTCTTTCTGCGTCAGTTTTGTTTTCCTTATAAAACCCAGTGCAAGCTGCTCAGGGATGTATTTTGCTCCATAAAAATAAACTCTTTGTCATGTATGGTAGTCGAAAACGAAACATGGAGGTTAGAAGTGATCAAGGTACAGTCAGAAAATCTCAGAAATTTTGCATAGGAAAACAGTCTTTTCCTATCATGTTTTAGTTTTATGGTGTTGCCCTTTGCCACTGATGGCCAGGGTTCAAACTGTTGCAACACTATATATTATTAAGTTCCCTTCTTCTTCATATGGCTGAGCATACATCTTTATATAGTTACCTGTCGAGATTGGCCGTGCTATGAACATCCCTCTCCTGAGTCTTCCTTGGGACAGACTGGAGGCTTCCCAGGTGCCACTGGATCACCATGGGACTGATCACACTAGGAAAGACGACCTGAGGTGTGGAGCACATGGGGAAAACAAATGCCTGCTGTCCCCAAGCAACCGCTGCAGACCAGGATTTGAGGGTGGAACAAATTAGTGTTCAGGAATGACTGGCAGAGGCCATTTTTTTCAGTCACGATTTATGTGGGACCCTGAGGTTTGAGTGCAGATCACCTATGAACTCAAAGTCAATCTAAGCCCGAGCTAGAATTACTGTCTAAGTACTGGAAAGATCACCTATAGCTGTGTCTGATTAAATATTTCAGATGACATGTCTTTTTGGTTGGACTTAAATTGTTCCTGAAATCACGTTTAACGTATTTCTTTTGGCCAAAGTAAAACCAAGTAAGATTATTTCTTTAAGGTTTGTATTAATTAATTTTATCAGTACTCACATGAACATTTTAACTTAAATTTTGAACAGGTTCCTATTTAGAAATGTATGTACATTTTATTTCAAAAAGTAATTTCACAGAGACATGAAGCATTTTTTTTTTTTGCTCAGCCCAGCAATATTCATACATGTCTAAAATGACTTTCCATCCAAAGCATTATGTTGTAGACTCTAGAGTTCTCCTAGAAATCCTTGAAATTTCTGAATAAACATTTTTGTCTCTAATGATTTGTAGCCGTTATCTAAACTATGAGATGATGCTTCCAGCAAGTCATCAAATAGACCAGTCAGCAAATGTGTCATAGCAATCTCAACCTACAGTCTTGACATAAATCTGGGAAGTACAAATATTTAATGAATTCTGAAATAACTCAAAACAAGTTACAACTTCCTAAATGTACACAGTTAAAGATTTAAAAACAAAACAAAACAAAACAAAACCAAAAAAGTGTGAGGGTGTGCAAATACTGCATCGTTTCAGAAACAAGAAAAGAGGATGGTACAGCTGTAAGAAGTTAGTACAAAATACTGCTACTGATCAGAGGAGAAAAAAATCCAGATTAAGAGAGCTAAGATTTTAAGATTGTAGGGAATGTATTTACAAAAGACAGGGAAAAAAAAAAAAAGCCACGTCTGCATCCTGAGCTATGGAGTAACAAGAGTTATCTCATTACTAAAAGCAGATTTATGCATTTAAAGTGTGACACCTTGTACATGAATATGATTGAAGACAGCATTACTATTGATGCGTCTTTATATATAAAAGTTCTACAGGCAAAACTTACAAATGCCTATCTCAAACACTTCATGGTTTGAGTCCTGAAAATTTGCCGGTCTTTCCACTCGTCAGTAATGTTAGATACGTGAACCAATCCTCTTGAGCTCAGTAAGACTCAGCACACATCAGCTTTTGCTGGGTTACAGCCCACGCGAGCAATGATATGAAAAGATGGGGGAGAGTAAAAATGCTGAATATGGGAAATCGGTAGCAAACGCTACAAGGAAGCAGAGCTGAGCTGTGCAGGGCTGCACCTCCAATTACGCACAAAGAAATTTACGTTTTTCTTTTGTCTGTCAGGATCTCTGATTGCTTCTGACTAATCCTTTCCTATGCGCTCTTTCCTTCTATTTCAGGCCATGTTGTGTTCCCACAAGTAGAAAAGTGTCATTTCATGTGCTTTTGCTGCAGTGAACCAGAGCAAAGCCTTTGTTTTCATAACATCTTAAACTGTATTCTTTAAATTCTTCATTGATTCTATTAAGCTTTAAAAACAGCCCTTTCCCTCTCCCTCCCTCTCTCCTCCCTACCCCCACCACAAAAAAAAAAAGAGAAAAGGAAGAAAATCCCTGCCCCAGTCCCCCGAGGCAGTGGTCTGGAGTGATTGGCAGGCTCAACTCAGAAGAGACCCCCGGATCCTAACAGCAAGGGTTCTGCAGGTCAGGATGGAGGCTTATTTACAGAGCTCCGGAGGGGCCCGGGACTGCAAAGATAGCAGGAGGTACAGCAGGGCACCGGAGTGGCCTTCACACAAAGCTGCATGATGGCCAGGGAGAGAGAAATAGCAGGGAACTCCATGCAGGTCAGAAAGGAGGTCTTGGCAGAACCTTTTGGGAGCCCCAGGACCTGAACAGAAAAGGGCGTCACAGGTCAGGACTGAGGTGTTTTGGCAGAGTTACGCAGAGGCCCAAGATTTGCAATAACAGGAGGTGAAACAGGTCACTGGCATTGGCAGGGATGCGTGGGAGAAAGTTGTGCAGAAGAGCCCGCCTTGCTTTAGCTGAAATGCTATTACTCCTACTCTTAACAAGCACTCTATTTGTGCCTAAATACAGGAATTATTTCTTTCGAAAGTCTGCTCCTCTACAGTCTAAAAATGGCATTTTACATATGGGAGAGAGGAGTCATCATAAACTACAACAGTGATCAGATTTTGTGTTGTTACATGATTACTAATTTAAAATCAAAGCAAAACTGAGTTTTCGAAGGATCTTGGGAGGTTTGGGTTTACCACACTCCCAGGCTAGAGAGACTCCACAGAGTCTGCAGGTGACAGGAGAAGAAGTCACTGTGTAGATTCTCTTGGGGCTCAGAGCAATAGCTAATGAACAGACTGAGGTCTTGGGTATCAGGCTGTAATCTGCTAACTCTTACAATAATGCATTTGCACTATTTATGAGGTTATCCACGTGTACTTAAATGAGGTCATTGTACTTTCCAGTAATATATGTTAAAGAGAGCACAAAGTTTACCTCTTCTCATAGGAAGATTTTCTTCCAGCAATACCAGGAGTTTGAGAAAATTTGTCTGAGCTGCTTATCAAAATAAAATGAGAAATTTGCTTCAGGGGAGAATGTAATTAAAAAGAAATAGAGTTAAGAATTGTATGGCTAGGTCTAGAGCTGGTTAAATCATTTCCCCCCTCTTCTCTTACCTCCTTTTCCCCCCTTCCCCTGAGAAAAACATTCAAGTTTTATAGTAAGCTCCTAGATTGTATTGATTCCATCTTTGTTCAGTAGCCAACACTTACCTCCAGGAACATTTAATTTCATGTGAATAATACGGAATAAAAAGGAAAAAGAACTGCACCTTCACAGTTGTTGTGTAAGTCTGCTGAAAACTACATATTTCACTACGTGTTAGGTACTTACTTATCCATTAATGGGTTAAAAGCATGTTGTTGCATGCTGTCATACTTAAAATACTGAAATCCAAGTTTCATGAGCAATAGGCACATTAAATATTTTGTGAACAATCATCTGCTATAAAAAATAATAGCATAACTGTAAAGTAGTAATGGCATCATTGGAGCAGTGAGAGGATACACTTGAGATTACTACTCTGTTGGAATAGGTACTGCAAAATATCCTCTGCCCATCTGTGGGAAAATCTAAATGTAGTATTTTATCTCAAGTTGCTAAATTGGTGTCCTTAGCACAAGGAATAAATTATTTCCCCAAATTTAGATTTAAAAAAAAAAAAAAGCTACAGAGAAAAGACTAGATTAATCTGATCTTTTGTCCTGTTTCAGGGATGTATCTGAGTTTTCATTCCATTAATTTTTTGGTTTGCATTGTGCACAGGGTGGAATTGTTTCCCTCCCTTCCCGTCCTACTCACTGCCATCAACAATAAACCCTTGCACTGCAAATGTCAGCGTGTGCATGTAAATGCATTACTAGAGACCACAAATTCCTCCAGCCCCCTGGCTGAAGTGCATCGCTGGACCCATTTTGTGACTGAGGGCTCCAGGTCCTGTTATAATATTCAATATAACAATATACAAGATCCTACAAAAATATTTCGTTGAGGTGGCAACTGAAGAAATGGGGTAGTCTGGTAGGTATTCCTTAACGCACTTCAAATGATCCTTTCCATCTAGAAATGTGAGTTGCTCCAGGAGCAGGCTTTTTCTTAGGCATAGCCATATGTCAAAAGTATACAGCTTGTTTCAGAAGTACTCCCGTTGCAGTTGTGTAATATGGTGACATATTCTTTGTAATTTACTTTGTTCCTTGCTTGTCAAAATGCTTTCAGTCCCCTCGTCTCTCATGGTTTGAGCCATGTGATAAATGCTTGAAGTTTGTGCTTCTGCTTTCCTGCACACCAGAGTATATACCTTCACCTTCAAGAGAAAAACATCTAAATAACATCTCTTCTGGCTTTTCTTGCTTTTCCCATCCTTGCTTATTTTATTTAGGAAAAAAAAAAAAACCCAAACCAAACCTCTTTTTGCATGATCCTTAGTGTCTTTTCAGTCTGTTTCATCTGCTTCTTTCCAGGGTGAGCACCTCCTTTCTATTCCATCATGCCCCCATCCTCCTCTCTTCACTTAACATCCATCCAGATCCCTTTGCTTCTCAGAATCCCTCTGGCAATAACTCACAGCAATAAAAATGCCATATCCCTCTTGCCCAGTACTGGATCTACTCTGAAGAGGCATGAGCCATACAGATTTGTCCTGGAGGGTATTTGGAATTTGAGCCCTGTCTTTACATGGGGCTCTTTCTCTTTTGCCCATGCACAATCGTGTACTTGCAAAAGGAATGCTTAAGCATGGCTTGATTAATCTCTCTTAAACAAGCACGGCTTAAGACTGTATGCAGGAGGTGAGATTGGATCCAAATAATTGGTACAGAATCTTTCACAGGGTGCAACTGTTGGTGAACTGTGGTGTTGGAAACTTCTCCCAAACCCAGAAGACTGAGTGCCTGGGTTGACACGTAGGATGGCAAAACTGACCATGTGACAAGAAGTAAGAGTGAAAATGAAAAGTCATTTGACTTCTCACCTCTCTTTCAAAGACAGACCTCTGTTCAGAAGACTGTAAGAGTAAAAAGAGGGACAATATGTGACGGAAATAAATTCTAACAGTACTGAAAGAGAAACATCAGCGTAGTTCTAATGCGTTCACGTTTTCACTAGGATGTGCAATTAAATACAAGGATTCTGGTTTTGAATGTGTGTTGTTAATGAGGGACTGGTTTAAATAAGCTAAATAGGCATTTATAATCATCAGGTTCACTACAGATGCTGTAAAATGCCTGCTTATAAACACAGCTGAAACATTAAGTGTCTCTCTGCATTTGAACGCACAAAATGGTGTACTGGGTTACAAATATATTTTCTTTCAATTGTTTGCATCTGCCATCACAGCACAGTTTATTGTGCTCACCATTCAGAAGAAAATAGAGCTGAGAAAACTAACCTGTTTTCTTCACAATTTTTCACCAACAGTTTTAACTACAGCTAAAGCTACGGGGTCATCCTTTAATTCCCTGATTGCCTAGGCAAGAAATACAATTAAACACAGTTTTAGCACCAGGTAATAATCATTCCATCCGTTTTCAGCATAATGCTCAACTGCATACTTAAATAAATTGCTTTGCTGAGTAACAAAGAGGTTATTCTTGTTCTTAAGTGCTTTGCTGAACTACAGACCATATCCATGGGCTATAGGTAGTCCCTGCAGCACAGACATCAACAGATTCTGGACTTTTTTTAGCAGGTCTAAGATGAAAACAGTAGAATGCAAACATACATATAAAAGGAAATAGTATAGAGCGTAGATAACTCATGCAAACTAAAACAAAGATATGGCAAATATGTGTCACTGCACGGTCAATTATGAACATTTTTTCTGGGGTTCCACTGTGTTACTGCACAGTTGTCAGATTGGTATAGAACCAGAACTCCAACGGATTGACATTTTAAATAAGTAATAATAAAAAGTGGATATGCAGTAAAATAAGGTCACACATCGTACATGGCTTTTGTAAAAAAATAAAAGTATTTTGTACATCTTTTATAATCTTTTCAACATTTAACAAGCATGTTTTGTAAAAGAACTGGTTATACCTGTTGGAATTATGCTTCTCAGTACAGTATTAATTATAAGAGCTATTCCATAGTTAAGACATTCATATAAAAAAAAGTATGTTTTAAAAAAGAGGAAAATATATTTGAATATACAGGATCCTTTTAATTTAATTTATTTATTTGTTTATTTTAACTCAGAAGACTTTTATTCTTATGAGTAGGGGATTTATAGTTACGAAACCTAGGCCTCTATCCATCAAACATCATCAGTCTAGGTTTGCAAGAAGTGCCGTTGAAGGCAATAATGTTATTCACGTGCATGAAACTGGGAGTGAGCAGGTCTGGATCTGAATAAGTGACTCCACATGATATATTTGTCTCTGGGAGCCCTCTCTTTCCTTTTTTTCCTTTGTAGGTGCATTTTTACACTATGTAAAAGTTCAGTGAAGTAGTTCAAACATGGGATGGGAAAGAGAAATCTCTGCAAACACGAATCAAAATTTAATCACTACTAAGGGGCGTGCAAGTGATTAATATTGGCAAAATATTAAGCCTCAGTGCTATATTTCAGTAGTGAGAGCTTGTCATGACCAGCTCTGCAAAGCATAAACCTAGGGCCAGTTTCACAGCAGGTGAAATGGCTCTTCTCTCTTTTGTCCAGCAATGGTGTATGTGGCATTGGTCACGTAGTGTGGCAGATACCTCTCTGTGCAGGCTGCACCAATATCGTGCTTAATTTCCACTCTGACATGTACATTGCCGGCAAGTTCTGGCAGAAAGGGACTCCTGGGCAAACTGACTTGCTGAATTACCAAACATCTCTACTGCCTTCAGTTTTAAGATTTCTTAATAATAAAGTCTGAAGCAGGTACTTAAATTTGACTGTTGGAAGTTTGATATATTTAAAAAATCTGAAGTCTTAGTTTTCTTCTCTGTTGTCATTCAAGAATAGACAACCCAAATTAGCCAGTTCTCTTCTTTATTCTCATTGTATGTCCATTTCTATTCCCAAGTATAATGTAGCACAGCCAGCTACTTATTTCCATTCCTTTGCAGAGGAATGTTTATTTACATACATATGCTGAATTTAAAAATTGCAAACTAAATTTCATGATATAGATGATGACATCCTTCCAGCTCATAACATTTTTTACAGCTTGCACGTTTGCCCGCAATTCAGTAAAACATGGTAATAAGGACTGATGATCACTAAGAACAAAAAAGTCTTAATTTCTACTTGGGAAAAAAACCTCTTCTCTCTCTTCATTAAGGTCAGGTGGAAACTATCCAGCCATTACAACATGTCACTCACTGCCTCTCTGATATGATATAAACCCTCAGAAAGACAGTCTCTGTTTCTTTTTCATTCCAGAGGCCGGAAATCTGGAATGTGAACAAAAAGGTAGTTAATATTGGCCGATATAACTGTGAGAGCAGGTGGGCCTACTCAGAATATTAGCAATCTTTAACATTTTGTCCTAAATATCACATTAATTCTAAGATTCCATATGGAATATTTGACAGTTGTTACTTGAGGAGAGAGAGAATTTCAGTCATCTATAAATTGTGCTTTATTCTTTCCCCTTTTCCTCCCCCTTTCCACCCCAGCCCAAATACATTGGCTCAAGAGATCCCCCAGCATCTGCTCCTTTTCCTTGATCTTCTCCAATGCCACAGAGATCCTGATTATTATTGTGCTTCCAAGTGTGTTATTTCTTTTTATTCCACACCCTGCACAAACAGTATATGACTGTCCTTTGTAGAATACTTCATTCTATATGAAATGGAAGCGAGTTTCAGCATCTCCCTTGGTTAGGAGCATCTTAAAATCTAGTCTACGCCTTTTGAATTTTTGGTATCGGGCTCTGGGAAGAACAACATGTGGGCAGGCTGTTCTTGTAATTAATTGTTTGCTTTCTCTGGCTGCTCTGGGAATCTGTTCTTTGTCCTACATATCTGATAACGTCATGACTCTAAGGTTCTTTATAGCCATAGTAGCTAATGTACCTTAATGCATTTATATTTTAGAGTCTTCAGCTGGGTTCCAAGCTGTGGCCTTATTAACAGAAACCAGAGCAGGGTGGAGGCAGCCTTCCTGATAACCACACATCCAAGGCCTCTCATTCTGACTCTTCTCCCATTCCACTCACAACCCAGTCATAGTCTAATCATCCTTATTAGAGCAACAAACATCTTGCATTCTGTAATCTATTGTTTCTAATCTCACAATTTGCGCTTGTCCAGAATGTCACATTTATAAACACAGACATAGTCCAGTGCCTTCTGTTCCCAAAGCACAGGCATCCAGCATGTGAGTGAATGAGGAATCCTCTTATGCTCTAGGACATTTAGGGTTCATGATTAAGATAACAATAACTTGCAGGTGTGAGGTGCTGGCTCTATATGTGGAGCAAGGGAGTGTTAAACTTAAAATTTAATACACAAACAGCAACATTAGATGCAGTCACTGTTATTTTTGCCCTTTTGAAATGCTTGGTTTAAAATCAAACAGACACAGACTCATTGTAGTAGCATCACAGCTAACAAAAAGTACCGCACAGACTGGCTGAAAAGCTAGACATCAGAGGGACCTAAGAGGATTTAGCCCTTCTATCACCGTTTCTCACCAGCACAATTCACACCAACAGACTGCCAAAGCCCTAAGAACATACTGGGTCAGAAGTCCGTCCAGCCTAGTCACCTAGCAGGGATGTGGATACTTTGAGAAAACTAAGAGAAGAGGCACACGGTGATACTTGCTCCGCTTCCCAGCACTTGTGGCTTAGAAGTTCCTCAGATCTCAAGCAAATATTCATTCTATAGGTGCAGTGAGTCAGATGCATCCAAATACACGTTGTGTAGTTAGTCTAGGCATGTTCAATTAAGTCTTTTGAGACCTAGAAATATCAGGTTTCCTGTATGTGTGCTGATATTCCTTGAAATGCTTACAAGTTAAATACTGCAGGTCTGCTGGATGCTCCGTGTGCCTGGCGCATGCACCAGTATTTCTTTCTAGAGGTCTAATATAGATAACAAACAAGACACACAGAACAAGAGAACAGAAGATCTCTCCACTTGAGGAAAGAACAAAGGTACTAACAAACAGCTGTGTCCGCTCCTGTCAAAGCAAGACTGTCAGAAGTTCACTCCTATCAAAACGACTCTCAGCACTGCAGGCAGCTGTTTGGTCTGCAGATGTCATTTTAGATACCTGGTCATCAACTATTACCAGAGGCATACCAGGAACTAGGGCTGTCTTGAGCCACAGCGATGTGTGGCATCTGAAGTCAAAGAGATCAAACAACTGTGACCACAGTCATCTTACCACCTTCTGTACAATCTAAAAGAACAGATTGATATTAACCGATAATTTGCAGCATCATGCATGCTCACTGAAAAGTCCTAATTGTCGGCTTCTTCTGCTTTAAGCAGATGAGAAGGACAGCAAGAAAGGGAAAGATACATTGCAAACATGCCAAATGAACAAGTTGAGGGTGTAGGAACAGTGATTTTCATGGAAGACTTAACAGTGCAATTTCACAGAACTAATTAATGAGAAATGTCAAAATAAAACTAGTGGGATATAAAAGGTCGTTAGGGGAAAAAGTAAGACAATGAAGAAGAGAATCCTTCAGGGCAGGTGAAAGTGAACAGATGATGGGGTGGAAGAGGAGGGGGTCTTAAGCAAGTGATCATTTGTCAGCAAAAGCAGAGAACATAAAACTAGAATGGCAGCTGGATGTCCTTATCACTCATAAATATTGCAGCTTTTAAAAGGGTGGAAAAAACCTAACTGAATAACCATTCCTCTTTTTTAATAAAGCATCTGACTTTCACATTTAGAGGTTTCATAATACCCTCTGGCAAATAAGTGCTAATGGGTTCAGTTTTCATGTCTGCACTTCAGAGTTAAAAAAGGGTCAGAAATGAGTTGCATTTTTCCTCGTTCTCATTTAAAAGAAGTGGCATTTTGACTTGTAAGAAGCCAAGTGCAGTTCACGTGCTTAGTTTCCTCTGTGCTGCACATAAAAACAGGAAAAGCCAGTCTTTTGGCTGTGCTTCTTTTTATTGTTGGTTGTTTGACATGTTTTTCTATTGCAATTCACAGCAGGGAGCGTTTATCTCCGTTATGAAAACCAGTTGGCCCATTGTTAGGAAAGAAAGCTGCACTTCCCCAATAGGAAGTCAAGTGTCTCTACAGTGTCGTAGAAAGGCATTCGGCAGTTGAAGTCAACATATGTTGGTGCTAGGAGACTTTGTGCACGCAGCACTAGTGCCCCTGTCTTTGATTAGAACAAGAAAGTTTCCCCTTGCACACATCGGGAAACGGTGCAAATCCAGGAGTAGTCCCACTTCCCGCCCGTTAGAGATGGGGGGAGGTTTTAGTAACGGTGCCTTTTGTGCAAAATCAGCTAGCAGAAGCTGTGAGGTTTCTTTCTTTCTTTTCCTGATGTTGGTCATTTTGAAGGAGGTGCTCAGCCACTCTCTGAGAAGTGTCTGCTCTGTTCACACAAAAATGCAAATATTACACCTTAGGTTTTTTCCTACTTCCTCTTTTCTTCCAAAACAGTAAGAAATATAATATTGCTTTCTGTTTCATTCATATTCTTTTTCTTACAGTCCTAACACTGAGAGCTCACTTTGCCATTTTTTTTTCCCAAACACAAATTCTTTCAACATTCATGTCTGATAGGGCCCAATTATTTGTGTGGGCATTTCTTAGAATTTACCTTCTTGTTCAGCAAACATGGTAAATATGGTATTTAGCTCAAGGGTGTTAAGTGTGGCAATTCCAAATTAAGACATGGGCTAGTTTGCTTCTATCGGTCAGTCTTCTGGCTAGTGCTTGGGTGACATTAGATCTTTGAGAAGACCTATTAGTTGCATTTAGTCCAGTTGAATAAATGTGACTTCATCTGTTTAGATCAAACAATAAAACGTATGTTAGATATCAACCAAATCATTCATCAAGGATGGACTTTAGTCAGAACTCAGTAGCTACTCTTTTCAGCAGAATTCAGATCTGAAGTCAAATTTTGTGTTTGCATAATGCTATAGTCAAAATCTGAATCAAGGACAGGGAAAGTCAGATCTTCATCTTGATGTATATTGTATGACTTGGTCATATATCCGGTAATGTTTAAAATACATAATTTAATTACTCTACTTTCTTTTTAAGTCATTATACACAGTGTATTGGATAGTTATAGTTTGTTTATTTATTGGATTAATCAAATTATTGTGTAATCCTGTATTTATTATTATTAATATTGCTCTTGGATGAGTATTTGTTATTATACATGGGTTACAAGCTAATAACAATAGCTTTAAGGCTAGAAAGCAAAACAAAGATAAAACATAACTGAATTCTCACCTTTTAGACTGCTAGTACAATGTACCTTTTGTGCACTTGCCTTTTGGGCTCAGTTTGACTTTTGTAAACTACATAAAAGTAGGAGACCAGACTTAAGAGTTCTTATTCTAGCATCTGCCTTGTGGGCTGTAATTGTTTTAATACAGTCTGGTTTTCACTGGTTCTTCAATGGATATGAAGCAATTGTTTCAGTGCAGGTATTTAATGTGCTGTCAATTGACTTTGAGATTTGCATTGTTCCTTATTGCTTTTGTTCTTTTATTAAGTCTTTCAAAATTCAATGTACTAGAATAAATCTGTGGGAAAAATATTTATACCAAGAGATCTTACAAAGATAAAAAGGTCACTGAATAGAGCTCTTTAGTTCTGCTTGTGTAAATACAGGCAAACCAGCAGTACAAGAAAAATAATTGGTTCTGATGAAAAAATACAAAGCAAACAAGTTCCAAAAAGAAGAGTATTTTTGAGTTTGTTTCCCTAAGATTTTAGAATTCCATGTAGCAAGGAACATAGACTTCCTCATCGAACTGTGTTAAAAGTCCAAAGTATTTCAGGCTTGACATTCCTCTGTGTTCTTGTTATTTTTATCTGAAATTATGCAGAACTTTGTCCATGGGTAAATCATCTAATAGTATTAAAAGGTACAGATATCCAGCATTTCAAATATCCACTCACATACACTCCATTGTACAAAACAATAAAAAAAATATATTGGTAACTTTTGACATGATGTACAGCATTTTTCTAAATTTTATACCCTGTTAATTGTGCAGTTTCTACATAGTTTGTTGTTTATAAAAGTTACATTGAGATAGAAGTGATGAACGTTAGGGACTGAAGCGCTCCTATTGATAACTCTCTGAATTAGAATAGAAAAGGACCTAGAAATCTTTGGAATATTTAGATGATGAAGGCATATTTGGGGACTGTATCAATACAAATCATATTGTAAGTCTATGATTTAGCATTTTTGGTCAAGAGGTATAATCAAGCCAAGGGTTCAGTGCTTTCCAGGAGAAGAAACTCATTCTCTGGCAATGGATAAATTCCAAAAACATTTTGAAAGGGAGATCAAAGTGATTTTGCTGCCTTGCTAGGTTTGCATCCATTAGCAGCGGTTACTTCTAAAGAGCAAATGCTTGCTTTTGAAATGGAGTAGACTGTCCCAGGTATAAGGTGTCTCCAAAAATGTTCCCCATCGAAAAATACCAAAGATATTCTTTACCTCTCATTTCAAGTGATATTAGTTTGTATACTAAATCATATCATCCTAAAATGTATTTTAGGAAGAAAGTATAAATAATTCCAGCAAAGCTGTTTAATCTGTTTGCTTACTATGTGCTGCCTCCTTCTGAGACTGCTTTTTTCCTTGACGTGAAAAAATAAATGAGTGGTTCTCCAGGCATCAGTAGATTCTTCCTTCTTCTCAGAAGCATCCCTGGGAAGAAACTAAAAATACTGCTGGAGCCAACAATAAAATTCTCATGGACTTCAGCAGATAAGAAGTTCATACAGGATTGAAATGAGAACCCCTTTTGAAAAGAAATCCAGGATAATGCTGAAAAGTCATTACACATATTTCCCTAGAGGTTGAAAAATAAAGAGGATCCTCTTGAAGATAAGTGTTAATAAAAAACAAGTTATTGGTGTGATTATGAGGGACAGCTGATTATGAGGGACAGCTGAGTGAAATTTCGCTAACAGACACAATCACTGATAACTGTTTTCTGTCTCTCAAATCTGTTAAACATCTTCCCATTTTGAAAATAATAAAAAAAAATCTGGTATATTACATATAACAAGAATCAGCCACAACAGGCTAACTGTAAGGTCCCTTTAACAGACCCAGAGTTGATCTTCAGCCTTCAGTTTGTCTAATTGTTCACCTACGTACACCTTTATTGTTGGTTTTGCCTGCTGTATTAACTGTGCATTAAAATTGACTGTCATAATAGACTCTTTAATAAAAGATCCAGTAAAGCTTCTCACAAGTAAATCTAATCCGTCCCATATTTGTCTAATTTGGTTACATCTTCCTTGTTATTATGGTTATTTTTTGTAATGCAATAGCATCTAGAGATCTCATGCTAGATCAGGGGCTCACTGTGCTAGACACTGTATAAATAGAAAGTGAGAGACAGTCCCTATCCCTAAAGCACTCCTAGTCTAAACAGACCCAGTAGGAAAGGAAGCAGAAGCATGGAGCACTAAAGTGATTTCGCCTGAGGTCACACAACAAACAGTTCTTAGTAGGTTTTGGGAAAGAAGCTGGTCTTTCTGCTGCCCTTCCAAAATCTCTTACATACACCTCTCATATGGTGATTGAAATTTTCTTAAACCTTTACAGTTGTAATGTTGCCCTTCCTTGGATTTGTGTGTAGTGTGCTGGTGATTTGTCTACCATAAAGCTGATCCCTGCTCTTATATATTAATGTTAACGAACTAAAAGGGACATTAGTTTTGTCATAAAAATCCAGCTTCATCAAAAGGGAAGCCTTTCCTTTGTAAATTACTGTTTCTCATAGATAATGTTTTGCCACTACTGGCGCCTGACGCACAATTGCCAGATAGTGCTGCTGACTGAGCTCCTATCCTTGCTCTGAATTCACTGCATACAGATGGGGCCAGTGGAACTGTTTTGGTCAGGTATAAGGGCTAATTGCTTTAGGATGTGCTGAACTGTGATAGACCTGAATATATCTAACTTGTAGTGCTAATTGATGTCACATATTATCTGATTTTGAACCATCTTCAATATCCCTTAGCATCCCTAGTAAGATTATGTTGTTCACGGGTACAATTTAATTAATTATTTTGTTGGTTCTCTAAAAGAATTCTAGTCAGGAATTAAGGAGAGTAATTTTTACATTTTATTTTTTTTTACTGGGATCATGTAGTGTGTTGCACAGACTGTAGATAATTTTGCCTGATGATTTTCAGCTCCTTTATGTGATGTTGGAATACAGCTTGCCAGCACGCTGGGCCTCTGGTATTATTATTATCTGACAACTGGAGATTCTGTACCAAAGATTTTCAAAACTTGAGCAACCTGACCTAACTTTAACATTAGCTCTGTACTAACAAGGGATTGAATTGTATTTCCAACCTGGATGAGTGTACGATTGTGTTTTTAGTGGTGACTAAGCCACTTCATTCTCACACTTTTTTTATAGCTTTGGCAGAACATCATCTAATTCTGAGGGAGTTTAATGTTACCCATTCTTTCAACGCAGCATCTACAAGCAGCTTAACCCATGTTTTTACTTTGCCCTTTTTGTCTATAAAAAATGCCTGGGAGATAGCTGCAAACTCAAGGCAAGTCCTTCAGCTTCACTTGCTGGAGAGACCCACAACTTTTTTTCTTTGGCAATTTAGAGAAAGCACTGACACTCTTCGCATTTCAAAGTTCTGGTAGGCTTACCAATGATGTTCCTCGCCTTGTCTTGAAGGACTTGAAAACACGTTGCATAAGAGGTGCCAATACCTATGTAGCAGATTTATTAGCCTGACACAGAGGGAGAAGAGGTAGAGGCTGTCTACCAGTTGCAGTCTTCCCCATTTGCTCACTTATGAGGTGTTGCTGGCATGGCAGCTTCCCTTGTAAGCAGGAAGTTTTCTGATTAAAAACTTCAGAAGAACATTTTCTTTAGAAACACTTCTGTCACTGCCATGTATTCTGTTCTCTTTTTTCCCCCCTCTCATTCTTTGTTCTCAAGAAAGTTCACATGAAAAGGAGACCTTTTTTTATCTGAAAAGTTCATCTTACTCTGGTTCCCCACCTGAAGCCCTTAATTGTGTCCACAATAGCCATTTGTGATGTCTCACACAGAGGATTATGGCTTCAGGTGAGCAACAAGCAGTGGGAGCAGATGGAATCCCAGGAAACAAAGATACCATTCTCATGCAAATCTGTCTCCAAAAAGAATGAAAAGAAAATACATTCAACGGAAACACTCCTTTAATGAAACCTTATGATCGAGAAGTCACAGGCACAAAAGTCAGAAGTTCCAGCAGTAGGGTTTCCACAGCAACTCTAAACTTGTCTGTCTTGTTGCATATTTCATGACGCTTTCAGCCTTTGTGTCTATCCCCTTTCCTGATTTGCTACTGTGGGTCTGACCCTTAACGTCTGAGAAAGTTAAAAGTTTATATTCTAAATTTCTGACACAAATCCATCTCTGTTTAGCACCATGGCTTAACTTTCCAAACTATGAGCATGTGTATGTAAAAAAAAAAAACCCTGAAGTTAAATTTCTCTGGGAACTCTGAGTTGAGCTATCTGAATTCTGCAGGTCTAAAAACCATGTATAATTATACTGCATGAAGAGACACCTTTTGTACTAAGTTTCTTCTTCAATGCTTTTGGCTTTTTATATAGTGGGAAAGTACATAATCTGTAGTTTGTTGAAACTTCTTTTGTTGTTCATTTAGTTTACGTTCAGTGTCTTGGACAAAAGTAAGGCGTTTGAGGGCAGAGTAAACCTAAAGTAGCCAGGATCACTGTGAAAGTTGTACATTTATTTATCTAAATTGCTAGCCTAACTGTCAATTTGGTACAAAGTTTACTCTTACACTGAATTTCCCATGGGCACATTAGTTCAGACGTTTCAAAAACAAAGTTTTCAGTTTTCTTGGAGCTGACTCTGTAATGTACTACCACGTGTGAAGAAAGGCACACGCTTAGTTGCTTCAGGTTTTCCTGCAGAGTTGAAGCCGGTTAGTGGTTGAACTATGTGGCTAGTCCATCTTTAAGTGTTTCAGTCTCCCACTTTTGTTAGTTCAACCCAGGCAGTTAATTTTCCCACCACCTTTCTTCAGCTGTGAGAACGGGCAGTCTATTTGTTTTAGGATTATTTTAATGGCTGTTCAGTGACCCAGATTTTAAATTAATAAAATAACTGAAGCTTCCCTACTGTGATGCTATTTTACTGCACTGTATTTTCTTTACATAACAAAACCATAAAAATTGCAATCACCTGAAATTTATTGCAAAAGGCAAGCTAAATGAGGTAAAGGAGACTGTATTAATGAATACATTGTAGCACGTGAACTTTCTCCATTCTCTGCTGAGTATAGTGCAGTAGGTAATACCTGAATATATTTTTCACTCATTCTGAAAATTCAAGGAATCCTATTATAATACATATGTGTAGTGGCTTAAACTAAGTTTGTGAAGGTTCCTAGCATTTCCTAATCTTTCTTGATTGATGCTACCACCCTAATATTATTTTTTTTAAATTTTATCAATAATTTTTATTTCTGGAATGTGTTTGATGTTCATAGAATCATAGAATGTGTTGGGTTGGAAGGGACCTTTAAAGGTCATCTAGTCTGTGTTGTTCAATAAACAAAAAAATACCCTAACAGTAATGACACAGTGTCATCTTATCCTTGATTTAAGACTTTGGTCATAAAACTGTTATGTGGGCCAGCACCAGGAGAGGTGCAGACACATACTATATAACAAACTTTTCTACCAGCTGTTTTCACTCCCCTTCCCCAGCTTCTGTCCCTGGATTTCCTCCAAATAGTTTGCATCTTCCCCATTGCTGGTTCCTTATCCCAGTCTACCGTCTGTACCTCAAACTTGGTCTAGTTTACTTTATCAGATGGCTCTAGCCACTCCTTCCTGACCTACATCTCTCTCTCTTTATGCCTTCACAGTCTCCCAACAGAGACGCTTCCCCACCCTATATTTCCCAGGGGCATAAATATAACAAAACAAATGAACAAACAAACAAAATCCCCTAACATCTATTGGGGGTGTGTGTGCAGGAAGTAGGTAAGCTTCATATAGCCCAAATCAGAAGTGGCTAAACATTTACTGCTGAATACATCATGGTCTTTTCTCTTTCCTGGCTTACCAGACTCCATTCTATTGGAAAACAGGGAACTTTATGTAGAGATCTATTATTTAGACATCTGTCTCAAAATCAGGCAATATAAGTGTGATCGCTGGTGTTCTTGATCCCTTTGTTTTAAGGAACTACTGAGATGATTCTTAGTTTGCTGTGTTTCCAGGTGACACACATGAACTACAAGAAAATAGTGTTAAATCTGAAAACAAGAACAAAAAGATGACACCCCCCCACCCCCCCAAAAAAAAAGAGTATTGTAAAATTGACATGAGCCCAATACTCATTGAGTTCTTGCTTGCTGCTGATATGTGAATGAGAGGAAGAAAAACTATTTCCATCTGCTGGGCAACATGCTAACGCTGTGAGGGGAAAAAGTATTTGGACACATCTAAAAGATTCATGGGGATTAGTAAATTGCTGGTGTAAATGCCTAAACCTGACTCTATGCCGACAGACCATGAATTTCTCTGTGCCGTTCCCCTGGCACCCATTATCTGAAACATCCACTCGCCACTGCGCGGCAAGTTACCGTCTGCACCACTGACACCTTTGAAGGGAGATTAGCCACCAGATGTGAGGGATTTCTGCAGAGCAGACCTGCAGAGAAGACTTAGGGGACAAGCTTTGGCAACTGGCATTTGGAGGTGGTGGAGGCCGGCCAACGCGCACAGGGTAGGGAGCAGGAGCTGCGGCCGTAGGGTGAGGACCGTACTCTCGTAGGAGCTGGGACCCAGCCAAGCGGAACAAAATGCTGCGAGTTAGGTGTGAGGTTTGCTGAAGAGGTGTCTGCAGGTATGCTGAGCATGTGCTAAAACTAAGTGTGAGCTGGTAGGGATTCAAGCTCACCTGACCGTAGGTGTTTTGGTGGGGATTAAGAGAAAGGCGGGGGGAGAGAGGGGCAGGAAAACAGCTTTTCATGAAGACACACAGGCTCTCACCCTGTGCACTGCCTAGGAAAACTGTTGATACTGTGCATATGATTTGGGGGCTGTTTGGAAGCTTCCTGAGGCAAAATTACGGACATTAAAGGGACTTTTGTGCAAGCAGAAGTGGTGGTGCAGAACAGGGCTCTTACTCAGCTACCCAGGAGGCTTCCACGGTGGGTGGTAAGCCATTGGGAGTCGCCAGATGGCCGCCGAGCTTGTGATTAAGGTGTTGGGACACCCGAAGGAGTATGTTCGAAAATATATCTCGGACCACACATCATTCTGAATACGGCATTAATTTTCTGTTTTGTGAGGAGTCAGATTTATTAACAATTTGTATACTTGAAGCTTTGTGTGCTGGGCAACACGCCCTGCTCTCATTATTGTTAATGGCAATAGGAAATATGCACATAACCCCCCGTGTACTGCCTAGGCAATTTGCCTTTAACGGTATAAGTTTCTAGAAAACAAAATTAAATCATATGTGTAAGAAAAGAAAATGCTTACATCTTGACTTTATTTCACCTTAAACCTCAGTGTTTAAAAAAATGTTAAACTACTTGGTATTAATCAAATCAAGCTGGTTAAATTTGCCTTTTAGATACCTGAAATGGAACCCTGTTTTATAGCTTGAAATATTGTTTTTTAGGAAGATAAAGTTGTGAGAACCTTTGACTGATCTGTAGTAAAATATTTTACTGCAATTTCATTTGCCTGAACAAATATTTTTAGAACATTAACAGAAATGTATGGCATACATTTCAAAGCCTATCGTATAATTTCATGTACAAATATTTATATACATGGTCCCAGGGAAGTTAAAAATGTAATGTTTTTATAGAAAATATACAATACAACGTATACTCTCCATACAGTATATAGTATCTAAAATGAGAGGAGAAGTTTCTTTCAGTATCCCCTAGAAAATAGCTTCCATTTAAAATGCAGCTGAAAAATGTTAGCAAACAGAAATTTTATTCTGTAGTGCTGATAAACCAAGAAACCCAGATACAGGATTTAGGAGATGCTGTTGATGGAGATTAGGTAACATCACAGTGATTGCAACTGTAGGAACTCTGTGTGTTACAGGAGAAGCCTTTGCCTTTACTCACTAAATCTTCTGTCCCACACATAATCCAGTCAAACCTATAGCTTTTCATGGTGAACAGTCATAGGCTGACTCTCACTGGGTATTTGAGGGGAGGTTTGCAATGCAAGTTAACCCCCGCTCCGAATCCTTGGTTCAAGCCTTCACCCGTCTCCTGCTCATGTTGTTAAAACCTAAACCTGAGTCTAAGTACCCCTGCCCCTCAACCAGGAGCTTGCCAGCAGCCGAGTTCAGCACAAGGAGATGAGTCCTACCTTACATTTTGTACGTAAGTAATGTAAATATACTTAGATGAGTGAGCTTACAGACTTGCCAGGTCAAGTACCCTCATTCTCAAATCAGTACAGGCTGTTTTCACTGTCTTCCTCCCCTGCCAGACGCAGTTACAAGACAACACTTTGTTCTCAAACCTGCCAAGCTTCACCTGTGTTTTCACAAGCTGTCAAGTGCCTGTTGTGGCATGCAGGGTTACCCGGTTGAAGTAACTGAGGCTGAGCCAACATAACAGCTCACCGCTGCTGACGGGGGCAGGTCCCGCTCCAGCTGCACACCTCTCTCCTCTGCTGATCATCGTGTGATATTGTTCTGAGCCAATTCAGATAGCTGTTTCAGCCCAAGAGCAGTCTGACAAAACCTATGAACTGTTTCTACCAGGTCAGTGCAATGAATTGGCTTAATGAGCCTGAAGAGGGGAGGGGCAACTGTCGGGTGAGAATCAGGCAATGGTAGGAAGGGGAAACAAAACGAGATAGTTCTGCTCCTTTCTACAGTAGCAGAATGTCAGTTTGATTTAGCTAAATCATTTAAACTTGCCTTCAAAGCAATTGTTTTTTCACCAGTGTTTAACTTTAGTCTTATTGTTTCTGCTTCAGATTTGAGGAAGTTCTTCTGTGTCCCAAACATCATCTGTTTTCTTCAGCTGTAATATGAATTAATCTTAACCAAAATCAATCCATCAGCTCCCTCTGTATCCTTTGCATTGATATTAACACCCATATGAGCCCAAAGTGATAAATCTAGGAGCTTGAACTGGAGCTGTGACATGTGCCTTTCTTAAAGGGGAAAAAAAAAAAGAAGTTTTGGTTGGTAGAGCTTTAGCATAACTCTAGTACATAACTGACAATGAACAGGACCATGGCTATATGCAAAAACAGTAAGAACAATGTGTTAACAAAGCCAAGCATAAAAATTTGCTCTCCTTCCATCTTAAAAGCCAATTAGGTTGTACTAGTAGAGCGTGTCACAGAGCCGCAAGGTCTGGCTGTTCCCTAAAGGAGGGCAAACTGGGATTCACAGGTGATTCCAGTGTGAGCAGTGCCCTCACCAGCAGGGTCCAAACAGTGGGCAGAGCTGGGAGATAGTGATGGGTCCATTGAGAGCCATAGTCAAGGCAAGAGCCAGGTCCAAATCCCAAATGAAACAGGGTCAGAGACAGAACTGGGAATAAAAAGGCTACAGCGGGGGTCCAAGGTCCATCCAGGAGACAGGACCAGAGACAAATGCACCTACAGCATAGCTCTGGCAGGGTCTGGTCTGAAACGGAGCTACTGGCCCCATGGGTAGGAGTGAGGGGAGGCCCAGGTGAGGCTAGTCAGGGCCACTAAGGCCTCCTAGTGTCCTCAAGGCCCTGAAACAGTGATGGCCTTCATAAAGTGATACTGATTAGGGCTAATCAGTCAGTTAGGAGGATTTTGCTATGTGCTAGCATTCTTTTTATTTAGTTACCCATTCTGGAAATGCACATTTGGACACAAAAAACCTTTGTCAGCAGACTTGGCAGGTGGACCCTGAGCACTAGGACAGTGTGTATGCATCTTTACAGCTTGAACCGGTCTACATCTGAGCTACTGCAAACCACCTCTTCCTCCTTCCCCTCTCTGTCCCCTACCACCTGCTGCTGTCACCTGCCCTGCAAAGGTGATTTTGCTCAGGGAACTAATCCAACAGAATTTATTTTTTTCCTCCACTCCAGGATTAGTTTTCAGACAAACCGGTGGCCTGACCTGACTCGGTGTGCAGCTGTGAGGTCCCGGGCACAAGCAGGCAGTGAGATCTGCTGCCCGTGCACGCCGGGAGTAAGTTCCTCTCAGGAACAGCATGGTCAAAGCTTGACCTAAGCTGATTGTGAAACACCCATCTGAATATTGGCTTGTATTTTTAATATCTATTAAAATCTGCTCAAAGGTCCCTTGAAGTTGCAAGAGAAAGGTTACTCTAATGCGTTCTGTGACATTCAGTGGTCTTTGGGTATGCTCCTGTGTTGTGCTATTTACTAGGCAGCTATGATTCCTTTTTTGCAAATTGGTTCCTACTGTGTGACCAGGTCAAATGCTGTCATCCATTGCAGTAAGAGCTGTTGCAGTTTTAATTCTGACACTGATATTTCTTTAACCTTGGTGTGTGTTTAGTGATCATTAATCTAACCAACTGCTGGATTTTTATACAGGAATTACTGAAAATGTAAAAGCATCCGGTGAAGTTAGTAGTCCTGCTAGGAATTTGAAAGCAGTGGAAGGAGATAGCCAAGGACTGTCCAGGACAAACATTTCCTGGTACTGAGTAGATACCAGGAGATATTCATATTCACATGAAATCTACAGCCTTAGAGGTGGGGGGAAACCTACTTCTAATTTTTCACAGAACTGCTCAAGGGTAACACTGGGTTATTCCTAATGATTTCAAGATTTCAGATTGTGATTACTGTTGAGTTTCTTTCAAATCAGAACTGAACAGGCTAATCTGAATATACCTCTTGCTAATGAGTTCAGGACTGTGATGCTGGGCAGAAGAAATAACCCTAAATGCTTTGAGGACCATTAACTTTAATGGTTGCCTGGTGACGAAAGAATAGTCCAGGCCGTGTGTCTGGGCTTTCCAGTGTATTTTTTTTTTAGTAGTGTGATGACTTTCATTGGGAAACATTGAAAGGTTCAAAATTAGTAAGTGCTGCTATAATACACACTTAAATCGTACATGGAAAAACATCTCAGTTTACTTGCCATCTCAGTTTTTCAATGGCAAATGTCAGAGGACAGAGCAGAGATTGCATTAAATGAGCAGCTGCTGATTTTTTTAATCCATTTATGCTTCTTACATAGTCTGTCAGAGTAGTTGCTGGTTTGTTTATTTTCCCCCCACGTAAGATATCAAGGTAATAGGTCTTGCTTCATAAACACAGGATTATCCCAAATAATGTTCATGCTGCAGTCTGATTTTGTTCCTGAAGTAAGATATCTACACCTTTTTACATTTATTTTATTTTTTCAATACCCTGTAGAAATTTGGCTTCTCGTAGCTTTATCATAGCTTTAGAACTGGTTTTTCTGTATCTCATTTTAAAATCCTGCATTTGAGCATACTCTTCTTTGAAAGGGTTAATTTCACCTCTGCTAATATTATATGACTCTTTTAGTTATTAATGCAGTCAACTCATAAACACAGTTTAGAGGGTACTGGCCTTGGAAGAACTTTCCAGGAGACCAATATATCAAATCAATTCTGAAGTCCCTTGACCTCAGGATAGAATTACAGGTTTATAATTTACTCAACACTTACATGACCCAGAGAACAAAGGATTGCCAAGTCAGTCAAAACTAAATTACTCTTGACCTTAAATTAGTCATTTTCATGCTATTAAAACTATAGCTAAATCACTGTTGAGATTATTTTGAGCTTATAAATCGGGTTTGTATTTTTCCATGTTTATGCTCACAACCTAGAACTATATATATATTTTAATGTGTATTTAATTATTTTCTGAAAGTTACCAAACAGTTCAGCTTAATTCATGGAAGTGTATTAGGTGTGTTTATTTATACACGTATATGTGTGTCTTCAAAATGTCCAGTTTTCTTGTGAATAAAATGGATATATGTAATATAGATCAGCAAGGTATAGCTGATAAGGTGGAGCGGTGAAAATCCTGTAGGATGATGCCAGCTGCCTATTACTGCTTGAGAGATTCTGCAGCCCTTACTCAGGTCCAGGATCAGCTCTACCTGGGTTCGGCAGCTGAGGCATGACAGAGCAGTACGTGTTGCTGACAACATACATTGTTGATGATATTTGTCCCACCTTGCAGATGTGCAAAAATAGTGAGGGTAAACAACTGAAGAACATTCCCTCAACACCACATTTAACTGCACAATTAGGGTACCATTTTGCAAACCTTCATTTTGAACATAGCTTGGTACCTGTCTGCAGCCCATGTAGTTCAGTGAAATAACTCATGTACAGAATTACTTAGTTGTGGGTTTGCAGAATCAAACCCTTCATTAATTCTGATCAGATCTTAGCCTATGCAGGTGTTTCTCATCAGTCATTTGGAAAGTTACCTAGTTCCTCCTTCTCTAGGCACTTACATTAAAAAGCTATTTTTGAAGGTGTAGGAGAGGTGTGTAGGTGCGTAAACACTTGTAGGGTTTAATGCTATGGCTGCCAGGAACAGAAAACTGCAGTTCCACAATATGACCTGAGATATTTGAGAAACAATATGTGGAGATACTATATTTTTTAAAACTTGTTGTGCATTTTCAGTATCTTGGTAATGCAAAAAGTGTTTTCAACAGCCTCCATTACAGTCTGGAATAACTGCGTCCCCAGACTGCCTCATATAGAAACTCAAGTTGATGGGAGTTGCTTTGGACAGAAATAATGTCTTCACTGCAGCTTTCTGAAAGCTTTCATGTCTGAAAACTTCCATCATGTCAGGCAGACGTGAATTCCTTCAGAGTCTCTAAGCCAGAAGGAAGCATCTCCCCACTGTGTTCATAAGCTCAACGTTTGAAGGCATTTCGGTTTTTTAGGCCACGTTAGGTCTTGACGAAACAGACTGGAGTTGCACTCTGATCAACCAGGAATACAGTCTTCAACAGGATGCTGCGGTCTTGATTTAAAGACTCTCCCAGGCAATTTATCACATAATTTAAATTACTCTAATGGTTAATTTGCATTTGCTTGGTAGAAATTGGTTTTGGTGACACTCGTTGACTTCCTAAGTCCACCAGAGCTCAGCTGAAAGTTGATTATTTTTTTTCCATTGAAGCTTTTGATCCAAATATTTGGGAAAAAAAATAGTCTGGTTTGAATGAAAATGGACTTTTTTTTCAGTTTTTTCACAAAACTAAAAATGTGTTTCCTGTTGGATTAAATTCTGTATTTGACTCAAAAAGAAACCTTTTTTTCCTGCAGACATGCAAAAATAGCAGAGGATTGGGATTATGAAGCTCCTAGAAAAGGTGTCCTTCTGTCATTTAACATCATCATGGATACACATTGTGAGAGGCATAAGTTCAATTCTTTCCTCAGTTTGAAGGGATCTGGGCATGTTGTTCCCCAGAAGCATGCCCTGACACCTGATCACAGAATATTCTGGGTTTGGAGGTCAAGGCCCAGCATCCCTTTCATGTTCTTCCACTCCGAAAGGAAACACCCACAGAGACAAGGAATTAAATAGCCTTCTCCCATCAGCCAGTAGATGCCTTAACGAGGCTGGAGAGCTGCTTACAGTTCTTTGGCTTGGTGAATATTTAGTTATTCCATGCAAAGTGGAACAAGCCTAGCTGAGAGGAGAATGCCAGAGCCTCAGGTGCCAAGGCTCTCTTCCTCATAAATAAGGAAAAAGTAGGAGAAAGAGGAAGGTGTTAGAAATAAGAGATTTAAAGGAGGACATTAAACAAATCCTACGTAGAAGGGTATTTTATGTGCTGGTTTATTAAATAAAAATAATCCTTTGATGACATCAAGCTATGTGGTGCAGTTGACACACTGGAGGGAAGGGATGCCATCCAGAGGGACCTGGACAGGCTTGAGAGGTGGGCCTGTGCAAACCTCATGAGGGTCAACATGACCAAGTGCAAGGTCCTGTACATGGGGCAAGGCAATCCCAGGCACAAATACAGGTTGGGCAGAGAATGGATTGAGAGCATCCCTGAAGAGAAGGACTTGTGGGTGTTGGTTGATGAGAAGTTCAACGTGAGCCAGCAATGTGTGCTCGCAGCCCAGATTCAGCCCCATTCTGGGCTGCATCAAAAGAAGCGTGACCAGCAGGTCAAGGGAGGTGATTCTTCCCCTCCAGTCCACTCTCGTGAGACCCCACCTGGAATACTGCATCCAGCTCTGGGACTCCCAACATAAGAAAGACATGGACCTGTTGAAGCAAGTCGAGAGGAGTGCCACAGAGATGATCAGAGGGCTGGAGCACCTCTCCTATGAAGACAGGCTGAGGAAGTTGGGGTTGTTCAGCCTGGAGAAGAGAAGGCTCCAGGGAGACCTTATAGCAGCCTTCCTGTACTTAAAGGGGGCCAGCAGGAAAGATGAGGAGGGACTCTTTGTCAGGGAGTGTAGTGACAGGACAAGGCGTAACAGTTTCAAACTGAAAGAGGGGAGATTTAGATTAGATATTAGGAAGAAATTCTTTACTGTGAGGGTGGTGAGGCACTGGAACAGGTTGCCCAGGGAAGCTGTGGATGCCCCATCCCTGGAAGTGTTCAAGGCCAGGCTGGATGGGGCTTTGAGCAGCCTGGTCTAGTGGGAGGTGTCCCTGCCCATGGCAGGGGATTGGATCTAGATGATCTTTAAGGTCCCTTCCAACCCAAACCGTTCTGTAATTCTCTGATCTTTCACAGTTCTGTGAATATTTTCCCCGCTATACCCCAGTTCCTTACATGCTGAATTTGCAAACAATTGTGTGCTCACCCATTTATAAAATTAACGATGCACTGAAAATATGCAATTCAATGTCCTGAGCAGAATATTGCTCATTCTGTCATGAATGGTTTTTAGAGCAAGAACACATAGGAGCTAATAACAGATGTAGCATAGACATATCCAAAAGTACAAGTATGTACGGATGCCAGTTTTGAAGAGCTGTTTTCTTATTTTACATTAATCTTTGAGAATACTAAAAATGAGTTCTTTATTCTGTCCTTAGCTCTCTGCACAGCATGCACAGGTTAAGAGGCCTGAGGAGTGTATGGTGTTGACGTGCACATGGCCAGTTTGGGTAGCCAAGAATGGAGTGGACTGTATCGTGCTGTGGATCAAACTGAACATTTCCCCTGATGTGCTGGGGAGAAAAGCGCTCTCCCTGTTTGTAACAGAAAAAGAGCTGCTTTAAAGCCTCTGTGCTTGAAACTGTTCCTCTCTTTGACCAAAAATTGCCACATAAAAAAAGAAGAAAAAACCCACCCTGATATTTATGAACTATTTGCCTGGATGTGTTCCCTCGAAGAAAGGTATTTTGCTTCAGATAAGTGATAGTATCAGGTTAAGTTGATTATCACTTGTGACACTATATAATTCACGGAAATCATCAGCTATTGCTCAGACTCAACTGGTTCACCAGGTTATTAGACACATGTGATTATTCTACTGAGAGCAAATTTAAAGATGTTTTTGGGTAGCATAAAATGGCTTTATTTCCCTTATAGTTCTCAAAGCACGAGGGTTGAAAATTTGAGAAAGATTGAAGCGATGATAATATGAATTTTAGGATGGAGAGAGGAGCTTAAAACTTGAAACTAGTAGGCCTTCATGGTTGAGAAGCCTGGTGATAGGAGAGATGAACTGTTGTTTTGCTAAACGCGAACAAAGTAGATTGTGTTCAAAAAAATGTTCCTGTCTGATTCCTGGTTTGTCAGCGTCTGCTTCATGTCATGTGAACTTAAGTATCTTTGATTCATGGAGTGTTGTGTAAACGTTTGTTGATTTCTATCTGTTCTGGTTTACACTTCTGCCCTGAGGTTTGCTTTGAGTTTCAGGTTTGGGCAAACTGAAATTGTCAAAGTAAATTCACTTCAAATTGCAGCGTTTCAAGTGGTTTTGCTTCGAATCCATGCCAAACCTCAGATTTTGCATAATTTCTTTTTGCGTAATTTCCAAGCAAAAAGATAAATTGTCTCAGGCTCCTCTGGAATGGAGTTGAAGTTTATAGGTTTACGAACTTTTAGAAAACTAAGCCTGTAATTCATTACCAAACCAGTTCAACATTGTGAGGACTTGTTGGAGTATGAGAGGATGCTGGGAAACGTCTGTATAACAGAAGGATATTGGAAGAGAAAAAACATTTCCCTATTTCAACTTCAAGTGGACAGATGGTCATGACCTATTCCACATTTTTGGCACTGAAATTTTGGGCTTGAGTACACGAATACTTGAGCTGCTGCCTCCTCTCTGCAGTTAAGTTCCTTCAGATCCAGAATAAAGCCAATTGTTCAAGGATAAGATAAAGCTAATTTGAGGCAACATCTATGTGTCTGTTCCTTGGATAAAAATATAAATTCTACTTCAGTGGGAGTCTTGATAGCATTGTTCCCAGTTTTTATTTCATTCTTACTCAGAACTTCCGCCAGGAGTTCTCAGGTTGTTGTCAGAGAACAGTGAAAATGTGTCAAATGAAATGAAGATCCCTTTGGTTTTTGGTGGATTTTTTTTTGGTTGAACATATTTCTGTATCTAGATCTTAAAAACAGCCTTCAGCATTGCTGACATAATTAATTGCTTGTATTAAGTGTTCTAATTACAGCAGTTCAGGTGGTTAGCCACCTAAATGAGTGAATAATTATTTAGAAACACTTTTGTTTGCAATACTGGCATCCTCAAGGGCCAATTAAAAAAAAAAAAAAACCTAAACAAAACCCCCCCCAAAAATCCCAAAACCTGAAAGCTTGAGACTTTGAAGCACTGATAGGAATAGCTATTATCCTGTTAATTAGATCACCTCATGTACTCTTAGATCTTCATTTGCTAATAACTTTCAGTGAGCACAGGGATGATGATTTTTCAAGTCAAAAAAAAATCTCAGAATGGAGCTTTTCCATGAGAAAACTTGAGGGGAGGTGGGTGGTGGTCGTGTGTATTGATTTGATTTTATAGCAGAAGGAGTTAAAACAAAGTTCATTTAATGCAGGCACAGTTCAGAACACCGTGATTAGTGGAAAACTGTCAAAGTTAAGTCTTTACCAATATTTGAACTGGATCTGCCCAGAATGGTCTGCTGTTTCACAGGATTCACAGCTTGGATGTACCGTTCCTTAATAGTACCCTGTAAACTAGTTTACATCTTCTCTAAGGCATGTGGTCTTCATTCTGCACCAGATGATGCCATGTAGAGTATATGTCTTCAAGTCTGAGTTACTGGGAGGAGAAAGGGCATAAACCAGATAAAATGCATTAATTTTATAAGTGGATTAAATATTTCCTTTTTGGAAACATAAATGTGTATTAAAATGGGACAAAATGAAACATATTATCATTTCAGGCTCAAACGCTTTCAGAATCTTTTGTTTCATAATGACTTTTAAAATATTTTTCCTGTGAGTTAGGATGGAAACAAAGACAGGAAAATCAGAATTCCCCAGAGCACAAAGACACAGATTTCCTCACTTACTTTGAAAAAAGAATTTTTCCTGTTCTTTAATAGTAAGTCAGGAGCAATTGGTATATGATCACTTTCCTTCTGTTCATCCACTGGCTGAGCTAAAGGTTTGCCAGAAAAAAAATAATAATGCAAAGAGATAACATCTTTTCCTGAAGGTAAAAAAAAAACGCACAATCTTTGAACAGAAAGTAGTTTCTCAATGAGCAAGTGAAATCTCTTGAAATAAGCAGCTCAGCAAAACTTCTGGTTTCAGTGATAGCACGGGTGATGCTTGCAACTTTTAGCAAGATTTTTTTCTGTAGTAAACTGTTGATAAGAACTGCATATTTTCAGTATTAGGCAAGTGAGGCCTGTAAGATTTTTATGCATGTTCTTACATGAAATGCAGGGTGGAAAAATAATAAGTGTCTGTGGCCACACTAAGTTCCCTGTGATGTTCTGTGAGTATGATTGCTATTGTCTGCAAAATAGTTTATGGACACTAAATTTTTTTAAGAAAGGAAGATCATGATTTTTGTCTGGTTTTGAAATGACAGTTCCTCCAATGGCAAAGTGATAGTCTTTCTTGGCACATGGGTTTGTAGATACTGGTGTTGGAGCTCCAAAGTGGACTGTGACTTGGTGGTGGTATTTCACAAGGCCATTCTGAGAAGAAATGTCTTTTTGACAAGACCTTTGACAGGCAAATTTGAAGGTGATCAGATAGTAAGTCAAATTTAGAGCTAGCTTTCGAGGATTTTTTCTGATGGTATAAACTGGTTGTTGTGTACCAAAACTCAGTACAAGACTTTAGGGCAAAGTGATTTTATTTTAAAACGGCTAGTTTCAGTGATTCACACTGTCATAATCGCATACTCACAAATACCAAGATGTGTGTACCAAGCAGTCTCTCCACCATGCCTGTATCCCAGCTGCACGGATTCAGGTGGGCTGCTCAGGATTTCTTTTAATTGTGCAGAAGGCCAAGTAATGCTCTACTGGGTCGTCATCGTGTTTGCTGGGATCTCCTCAGGAGGGCAACCAGGGACCAATGAACCTTTTTTGCCTTTGGGAGCTGACAGCGATCAGGGTCTTTTACCTTTCCATGCTCTCCCACCTCTGTGAATCGTTAGGATTTATTCTCTGTCCTCTGTCTCCTTACCAGGGTCTCTTAAGACTCCAGCCCTGCTCTGTGTTTTCCTACCATCATCTCTTAGCGGCCAGAGTCCTTTCTCAGTCTAGGTAGAGGCAGTTCTTGACTGTATGCTGTCCTTTGTGTTCCTGAATTGGATATTCTAAAAAGCTGCATATAAACGTGCCGTGATGTTGATGGTCTTGGTCCCACAAGCACCTGCTATCCTCATCGGGCTTTTTGTGCTGTTTTTCTGTTTCTGACGCTTTCACACGCAGACCTTCCCATTCATTGTCCACTCCTGCCAGTCTAAGCATTTCCGTTATGCATTTCTAGAATTACCGATAGCATGACTTAAACCACAGGCAGAAAAATAATGATAAAAATGTTTTAGGGTTTCAGTTTCTCCTTGCAATTCCCTAAAGAGCAGTAGTCTCTCTTCCCTACACCAGAGCCTCGTCTCCCTGCCGGGCCAGAGGCAATGCGTCTGGCACTGCTGAAGATCCCTGGGAGAAAGACAGGGCTGGAAAGGGCTAAAATTGCTACTACTCCAGTTGGAGAGAGGAGCCTAGAAGCTGAATACTGACAAATTTAAATAAAAAATAAGGCACTTTTTAGCAGTATATAAAGGTCTTTATATCAAGGCCAGATGCCTTTCTGGAAAGTTACTTTAGTCCTACACAAGGTTTTTGGCTCAGGGCAAGGGCAGCTGTGTGAAATGCAATCCCCTGCACTGTTGAGCAGGTCACGTTCATGATCTAATGGTCCTGTTTGGCTTCAGATGCTGTGGATGTCTTGCATTGCCGAGTATCTGGTGAACGGGGAGGTAATTCCCAAGAAGATTGCTCAGGTGCTCAGGAGAGGAGGAGCAGAGGTTGTGAAGGTGGAGAGCGAAGAACGCTTTGGAAAACAGCCTCTGCTTAAGGGGCAGTGGCATGGCAGTTTACCCCAAGCATGCAGATTAGTCTCCCTTTTTCCATATCAACATTAAAGGAAAAACATATTGTTACTACTTTTTTTTTCTGCCGAGTCATTCTATACATAAAATACGTCTTCATTTGGGACACTAATTGCCTTAAAATCTTCAGTGAAGTAAGCCTCGTGACACCTCCACAGCTTAGACAGGTTTTACACTTACTTTATAGACACATAAACTACAGTATAGCCAGGTAAAAGATCACCCAGAGAGACAGAGGCCAGTTAAATCAATCAATTCAAGAACCCAGGAGTTGTGTTTCCATAGCCCCTGCTGTAACTACTAAATCACAAGAGCTACTAAAGAAAGATCCTGCCAAAAGCCTCTGTTTTTTGTTTTTTAAAACCACAAGAAGCATTTCGCTCAGTTCCACAGGGTCTCTCCCTAGTACTTGGTGCAGATTAATTAATTACTTATTTTTTAAAAGAAATGTAAAGCATTGGACAGCCCAAAAGCCATTGAAGTTTTAATTCTCAGAACTATTCCCTGACTTGACTGTTATCCAGTTCCTATTCAGGCAAGATAGGAATTAAGATTAATGAACCCAAACAAACTGGTATTTCAGAGAATCAGTCTTTGCCAGGCATTATATTCTCATGACAGAAAATCATTGAGGCATAAATACAGCGCTCAGTCATTGGTGTATATTAACAACACCACGTTGTTCCCATAAATGCTGAATACAGTGAAGAGGAAAATGAAGTGTTAAAGTTCATTAATTTGGGTTGTGGCATTTTTTAAAGTGAGCAAACCAGAGCCCATCCAATAAGGCTGTACCGTTCTAGTTTCCCCTGCACCGCTGCGAAGGCTATTCAGATTCCAGAAAGGCATCTCCTCTGCTGGGAGGTTGTTTGGCTTGGTGATGGCTGTCTCTCCGGTGCCTGTTACTAGCTAGGCATTCAGTCCTGTTGGCATTTTTCAAAAGGCGAATTGATGAAGACCAAGTCTGAAGGAGAGAGAAGTGAAAAAATACCTTTATCTGCTAGGATCAGCGACTGTTGTAATATGTGGGCTAAAAACATGCCATTGTCTGTCAGCGTTCGTCCACCTCCCAAGAAGGTGATAGTGGCTAGAGTCTGTTTTCTAAGCAAATGAGAATTGGCATGGAGACAAGACCATTTCACCTAACCTGGGGACCAGAAGCAGTCATGGTAGAGTGCTAATACAGGAAGTTATTGTGGCAATTTCTAGAAGCTGTTTGCTCAGGGGAAAAAAAAAAAAAAAAAGAAAATCTTTCTGTGTTTGTATTTCCACACTGAAAAGACATCCCTATGACATCATCTTGTTTGTTCTGACACTGCAGTAAGAATGGAAGAAATAAAATGGCAGAAAAGAGACCAGGCACTTTTATTTTGCTGCCAACAAAACATAGAGGAAAGATGTAACCAAAATATCCAATGGTTACTTTAGTTCTCAGAGACAGTTCAGCAGATGAATTGTTGTTCAAGGGCAGTTGGGCTCCCAGACACAAGAGCATTCTGTAGTAAGCTTAATTACTCATTTTAATTATGCATTTTAATTAGCAAGGGACTAACACAGAGCTTTTCTCCCACTTTCTCAATAAACCCACTTTGTAATATTACAGAACAAACTTGTAACTGAAAACTCCAACTGTCTAGGGTTGAGAAAAACAACTCAAAAGTTCAAGGGGTTTTCTTCCTCATTAAATCACATTCAGTGAACAGGTTACATCTACCTCTGATTATTTTCAGGAGCTTTCTACTTTTTTTTATTCTGTTTGTGGACAACATCAAGAAAACGCCCTGCCCTGCTTCTTCTCCCAGTGGTGTTTGTTCTGCCAATACATTGTCTTGCCAGTTGCTCCCTATAAATGATGTCTTAGTTCTTCCTCTTCTAACAGTGTTTCTCCTCAGAGTTGTTCTTATTTCTCTGCCCCAATCCCTAGGAGCAGAGCTATAGGAAATCTGCTTTCTTTCTCGTTCACTTCAGGGAAGGCCAGGTTAGAGTCAAGTAGAAGCTGAGGGAATTGCAGCCTGGAATGAATTTGGAGAGGCAGTGGTGTATATGGTGATGGGTGGGTGGAGATAGTAAACCCCACAAAATGTTCAGCAAAATAACCAGATACCAAAATGCAGCCCCCCATGAACATGTCACTTCTGTATTCTTTTCCACTTTGCCTGGGACTGTACCTGCTGAGGAGGGATTTGCAGAATCTGCATCATTCCTTCATAAATTGAGGCTGTCAGCAGAGCTTGATGAAGCCAAATAGGCCTCCAGGCTGCTCTGTTTTGAGAGAAGCCAATCCTAGTTTATTTATAGTTTGGAGCCAAATGTGGGCTTGAAAATAAAAGGTTCAGGTAAGGATATGGTTAGAATAGAGATGAGGTAGGTTTATGGTACAATTGTGATTAGGAATAAAGGGCAAAATAAAGTTGTTCCAGCATTTTCTGAAATGTTCTCTTGGGTTTCAGCACAAACAGCATCTTATAAAGTTTCCATCATGTAAGTGGTGGAAATTCTACAGAAGTATCTGTTCTTCACGAGGCTTTGATGAAATGTTACAAGACTGGAAATCTCTTCTGTTATATTTATGTTGTACTTCTCTGCTGCTCCTGGCTTGGAGTGAGCTCTGGAATCAGAATCATCGCCTGACATTTCCAGGTGTTTGCATGTCAGATTCAAGCTGCAACCTTCTCTTCACTTGAGTGGTTTAAAAGGCTCGAAGCATTCTGTCTGGCTTTGCTTAGCTGAAGGCAATACTAAATTTATTTTCACTTATTGGTAGGAAGATTTTTTTTTTTCATTTGGATATTGTAATTTCCCTCAGTATTTAAAACACATTATATAAGCTGCTTTTCTTTACGGTTCTTGTGATGACAACCATCTCTCTCTACCATCTCTCTTTGGACTAACTGCTGCGCTTGTCTGTAATAAACTCTCTAATTTTATGTCCTTTATGAGTTCTGTTTTCCCACACTTCTCCCCCAACAACTTATTGGTGCATGCTGTCTGTATGACGGGATGATGACACAGTTTAGCTACATTTGAGTATTGGGGATATTTATCTCTGCTAAACGTTGCCCTTCAGTAACAGTGGGAATCTGCAGTTTAATGAAAAATCTCTGAACGTGAGCGGCCTGTGCTACGTGCATCTGGAGACAAAAAGTACCCTGTGATGCCAGCATTTCATGTTTTGTACTGATTTTGGTAATGTTTCAGTGCAAATAGGGCTTGCTTTATATTTTACCTACTAAAATATCAGCCCACTTGAGATAGTTGTAGATGAGAAAAATTAAAGTTATGATTACGAATCAAAGTTCTTTCCCAGAAACAGAGCCGGACAGTGAATACTCTTAATCAAATGTGATGGGAAAACAAAAAGGCAGATGGAGGGCTGAGCTTCTCAAATAACTTCTTTACATTTCGGTTGCCATCACTGACCTAGTCAGTGTTTGTGCTGGCTTAGAAACTAACGTCAAGTGAACAACTCCAGAATAGATGATGCTGTATGTTACTCTGGGCAGGAGTTACAACATTATCCAATGACCAGTATTAAAACAGAGTTAGTGTGACTTTATATGTGTTTTCCTGCTAAGCAATCAAAACGTAACAAATGAATGAAGCTCAGCAGTAATCCAAGTACTGTAAGCATGTATCCTCAAACCAGTTTCGCAAATTGGGACAGAGAGCTATAATTGACCTTGCTGAAATGGCCTTTATTTTCCACAGTTCATGATCAAAGTAGTTAACGTTACACTGAATAACTCTTCTAATTCATGACACCTGAATAAACGGCAGGAAAACCAGCCTGGAATGCACGTTCCACTATCTGCAGCCATCCTGCAGCACAGCCTGAATAAAGTCCTTCCCCTTGTCTCTACGCTGAAGTGAACTCTAATGATTAAAAACTACTTCTGGACTGAAAGGTGCATCACACGGATAACAGGCTTGTTTGGAGACTTGAGCTGTGCCTCAGCATAGCCTGGAATAGTTGTAACTTTGCCTGGGTTTAGGGTCCATTTCCATATCTGTTTTTCACTTAAAACATTCCCTGGCTGTTCCAAAGCACATTAAGCTGAAAGTGATCGGACTCCATACAAAAGAAGAAGAAAAAAAGTAGGTCTGAACTGGCCAACACCAGCTTTTAACAAACAGAGTGGTATATAAAAATAAAAGAAAAAGATCCCTGTGGATAGTTTCCAGAGTTGCTTTGGATTTGATCATCTGTCTTTCCTCCTCTGGTTCAATTATTTTCAACTGAAAATGTTTGGCTTATTTGGCTTAGGCTACCGCCTTTCTGCAGTTAAAAAAAAAAAAAAGAAAAAGAAAAGAAAAGGAAAAAGTGAAAAAAGCGCCTTAAATGTATCCAAGTGTTTTATGCTAAAAGTAGTGACTTTTCACAGCGCTCGCTCAGCCACGAGCAGAGGACCAAACCTGGGGCTGCAGTGCTTCCTTGGCACACAGCCGTCTCACCAGGCTCTGCAGCCACACAGGCATACTCAAAACCTGTGGAGGGGAAGGTGGAGGCAGCCAGCAAAGAGGGGCCCCTTTCCCCCTCATCCACTGGAATAACTGCTGGAGAGTTACCCAGCGTCGGGTCAGGGTGGGGACCGCTTGTTAACAAACACATTCCAGGCCCTCCACCCTCTCCTCCTGTCCGACCACAGGGATGTGACAGCCCAGGAGTCCATAAGCCGAACTAGGAAAGACTCGTTGTAATTAAGGATAGGTTTGACTGCTTTTAAAATTGAACACCTTGCTGAGCAATCAGTTAATGGAGAGGTAAGGAACACAAACTGTTTTGCAAATGGGTCCAAGGCTTGGGTCCTACTTGAAGACATAGTTATAGATGATGTCAGTATCATTTATGTATCCAAGTATATGTTATTTCAGGAGACATTTCATGGTATCCATTATAGTTACACATGTTACAAGCTTCCATTACTATTTTTTTTATGTGCTTATAACTCTCCAAACCCCTGATCACTTCCGTTCATATGTCATTTTGTTCTCCTTTACAGTCTTTTGGGGGAAGGTTTTAATAAAACCTTCTTACCTGTTGTTTCAGTTAGAAGATGGGAACGTATGCTGTTGTGTATCAATAAAACTCTAATCATATTCTTATGAGCAAAACATCCACAACAAACAACCTACCCAATAGTAACACCCCACCTCAGCATAGACCCCATCCTTACAAGGTCTAGCCTTTATGCTTGGTTTTATGGGTAAAGCTTTTAAACAATTTAAATATTTTTTTTAACGTACTGGAGAACATCTCCTAGTGTCTGTGTGTGCCACTGCCCTCTGCTGCACAGAGGCAAAAGAGCTTGGCGGCTTTCATTGGGGCAGAGGTGTGGTCACAGACCCAACCGTATTGCTACTTAGAGCAAGTGCTCAGGTCCTACTAGCTGCATTTGGGAGCCAGAGCTACGAAAGTAGTTAAACCTTTATCTCCATGGGAGTTAGGCACCATAACACCTGTGAAGAGCTGTCTGTTTCTGTCTTCTGTCAGTAGAAAACACCATGCGGAAGGAGTGTGCAAGTATGGTGTCCACCACAGCCCCTCTGGGTTTTTGTTTCATGAGTTGCGTATCTCAAAATATCAAGGAGATTCACTGCAAGCACTGTTGTGTTTCTATTGAGCATTACTAAAGCGTGACCTAAAGCATCTCTGGCCTTTTGTTCTCTCCTGTTGTATGCTTCTGGCATGTAACAGATTGACACCATCAAGGCTGAAAAGGTTTTGCCTAATCCAAGTTTTTGGGCTAAAATATAAGGCTTACGAGGATAAATGTATTGGGGTAAATACAGGGATAAATGAAACCTGGCCAGTAATAGGTGTAATTATCCACTTGACATCAGTGCTAGAAAAATATAAAAATCAGCTAAAAATCTCTGAAAAGGTTTAGAATCACAGTCAGCCACACTGCCACAACCCCCCATCAGGAGGATAGCTCTGTCTACTTCTCAGAGCAGGGAGTTTAACTCATCTGCCAGTTCATCTCTGTCGTCTAAAGCCACTATGCTCCTTATGGATTTATTGAGGCAATTAAGATAACACGTCCACATATCTCAGTCTATGGATTTGCACCTTTTCACACTCTGTTTTTTTTCTGTTAAAGCCAGGATTCATGTGTTCCTGTCCCTCAGTTTAATACTAGTGACAATTAAATCTGAACAGTAACTTACTCCTTTTTCAAAATTTGCTCCAGTTGAGATTGGTTTGGATTTTGCCAGTTGGAACAGGCCTATATCAAGTGCTTTTGGATTATAGTCAGGTGACTTTCTTTGCTATATTTCACAAATAAATAACTTTTCTCTCTCAAAATGAGGCCTGCTCAACTGTGCATCATGTTCCAAGAGTCAGCCTCATGGTTTTGGACACTTAGATTTGATAACATGTTGGAAAAAGTTTTTGTAGCCCTGATTTCTGCTGACAAAGGGGAATTAGGAGGAAATTACTGCCTTGATTTGTTTCCTTCTCTGACTTCTTTAAGTTTATCTATTTGAGACTGTTTAAACAATGCATGAACCATATCATATGGATTACCCCACCAAAAATAAAAACAAACCCTCTTAAGTATATACATGAAGTCTCACGTCATTTAGAGCTAGAGGATAATTTCAAGCTTTATCTTAACTGGCACATGAAGAAGGTAAACTAAACACTAAACCTTAAATTGTGATACTTCTCTAGTTCTAAAAAAAACCATACACACACACACACACACATATATATATATCTCGCTTGTACAGGCTGACAGACAAAGATTTCTCTATCAAGTATATGCCATTTACAAGCAGAATGTTGTCTCCATTCTAGTCACCAGCCACAGGAGCTCAGCTGGGCCCCTGAGTGTCAAGCTGAGAGCTTTTCTTTCACCATAATAAAGGTCCTGTAGGCTAAACTACTGGTAGGCCATCAGTGACACTTCTGAAATCCCTTTGATGGGCTTATACAAATGCAAAGATTCGTACTTTGCAAGGCTGTTGATGGTATACAACAATGATGGTTCTTGAATTGTGCTCACCCTGCTTTGTCTTCTGTGTGTTTGCATGTGTGAGTGTGTATATGTGGGTACGTGCACAGATATACATAGATATATGAAGTGTGAGGATTTATGTAGTATAGACATCTGAATTTCACACATATTTTTGCAGGTAGTTAATATTAAACTGGGACTTGAAAGAGAGCAAGAAAAAGCTAATGAAAACTTATTTTAAAAACCCTGTTCCTGTGGCTGTGGTATCTCACCCAATCCGAAGCACTAATTCTATCAAAGAGAAATTACAAAAATGTTCTTAAATACAGTGCCTGTTTGCTTAACTTTTATTTACTTCACTTTGAAATAATACACTGCGATCTCTCCATTTTTTTAAAGACTTTATCTCTAAACCGTGGCATCCAAGTAGGTGGCCTAGCCAATGCTTCCTTTTCCCCTGTCAGATACATTGGGAAGAGGTGGCGTATTGTGTTTTCAGGAGGTTTGAGAAACTTGCTGGCAAGCGTTCCTAGGGTTATCATCACATGTCAAAGATGATGTCTATACAGAACATGGACTTCTTAACAATGCAGCTTCCTCGGAAGGCAAATTTTGTTTTATTTCACTCATTTTGAATGAATGAAGTGGGGGAGGAGTCAGTTCTTAAATAAAATACTCGTTCTTTCTTACAATTACCATATTCCTGCTTCCTCTCTACCCCTCCAAAATTCACTGTAAATAAGAGGGTGTGGTAATTAATTGCCGGCCAAATGGACCAATTAATGTTCTGCAAATACAGTACCTTTTGGGTGAAGTGATATTGCTAAGTCACAATATGTTCAGTTCTGGTTTTGAATATCAGTACAGACAGCCACATGCACACACACGTGTGCCAAGAGGGTGTGTTGTGTTAATTTTATTTTTTTTAGATGTGACACTTCAATTTTTCTTGCCTTCCTAGAGAATTCAAAGTACTTTTTAAAGGACTTAATTTCTGTGCAACAGAGCTCATGGGCAAACACTCAATAAAAGCAAAATAAGGAATGCAGTCGTGATTCTAAAAACATTTCACATTCGTCAAACTGATGCCAGTTGTATGCATTGACAGTAATCCTGTCTAATCCCCTCCACACGTATTATCTTTGTACACCTGCTTTCATTGTCTCACTTATCAGTTTTTCATACTTAGAACCACAATCTACAAGAGGGTGAAGCAACACAACAAAATACACATGCACACACAGTGTGTTACGCTACAGTTTTGCACTGTAGCCATAAAACATATTTGTAGATTTTGGTGCTTGGAGTTAACATCTTCCATTAAGATATTTTTCCTGCTTCCCCCCCCAACCCGACCCCCCCACACTGTGCATGTCTGTGTTTGTCTTTCTTGGCAGATTAACAGAAGCACATCGAACAGCTGTAAAAGTCATCAGGAGAATGCAGTATTTTGTAGCCAGAAGAAAATTTCAGGTAAGCAGCACCATTAAACATAAGTAAAATTTGTAGGCTTAAGTACATGACATTGAAAGTGCTCTGAGAGTGAACTTGCCTTTGTGCATGTGGTTGTAATAAGTCAAAAGTACTGTTTAGATTTTCAGCCTTGTACTTACCCTATGTGGATTTTGTCATAGCACGAGCAAAACTATCAACTCTCCATGGGTATAGTACGATACAAAAACCTCCTGAATTTTTGGAGTCAGCATAGTTATTTTTCACTTTTCCTTTTTACTGCATTTGTTTTGTTGTGGTTCTGTTTGTTTTACTCTAATGACTAATATATGGACTACTTACCCATCTGCTAGAAGAGCTGAACAAAAGACTTCGTTGAAGTGTCTGCTAAAATACTATTGTGGTCTATACTGATCATCTGATGACTCGTTAGAGAATGTTCAACTAATTGTGTGCTATGCGTGGCTGACAGATCAATAGACCTTACTGATAAGCAATATGATGTGAAAAGTTGCTTTCACATTTGTGGCCCACATTTCCAAATTTGTTTCACAGAATGGGACATCATGGAGAGGCCCTATTTTACAAAATTGTGGAGCATCTGCCCTCTGGAAATTTGCTGTCTTTATGAAGTCTTAAGTTAAATTTCTCAATAAGGTTACAAAGTGCTCAAAGTAAATGTGCTGCATGGGAAAAACTGTCTTATTTTGCTTGTTTACTAAGGCCCATTGTGATAAAACTTGTTTGGAATGTGATTCTGGTATCATCATTCTCATCACCCATGTGCTGGTGGTACCATGGAAATGAATAATTAACTTCTGGCCTGATTTTCAAAGCCCCTGTTATTTCCATCTGAAGGTTAATGCTTTTTTGTCCAAGAGGGTCCACTGCAAGTTAATCAACTTTCATAATCCTTTTGAAGAGGTTTTAAAAAGATAAAGCAAGGACCTAAATTTCAAGCAAGTTTGATTAGAGCTGAGCACTTAATTGCAAGGGATAGAAGTCTGAGATAAGCTCACAGCACTGAGAAGGTTCTGAATTACGGCAGACAGAATAGCACATACATTTCCCAAGCTCATGCAGAAACCTGTCTTCAGATGACCTTACCTTAGGAAAGAAGACTAGGACAAGTCAGTTTGTTTAACTCATCAAACAACAGGAGAGCAGGATTATATTGTGAATACACCAGAGAGATAAACACTATGGGAAATTTAAAAAATAAATTAAAAAAGAAGATTAAAGATGCCATTCCTGGAAAATAAAATCAGTTTATAAATGAGTTAGGATAAAAATTAGGATATTTCAAACCACAAGACACCTAATGTTCTGGAGCTGTCAGCCAATAGCAGTCATGTCAAACCTTACAAACTGAACTTGATCAGTATATGGAGAGGATTCTGTGAGTTGGTGTTAGTGAAAAGGAAAAAAAAGTATCTTCTGGTTTTTTCTTTCTTGGGGCTGTGAAATACAGTTTATAGGACTCCCCATGCTAATTAGATTTTGGAAGTTCAAAGCCAGGTAGTATCATTTTGAGTTTTGCATTAGGAACTCTAAGCACACTGGATGGAGCATGCTGAGCCGAAATGGCTAGCATTTGGGATTACAGACAGAATGGACAGAAATGAAGGTTAAAGAAGTTCTTCAAGTTCTACATTTACCCAACCTCCCTGGATGCCCATTACCTCCCTCCTTAAGTTATATTGTACTAGCATTTCCTAATAAAAACATGACAAAGACTGTGCCAAAGTTTGGCAGGACATAAGATGCTCAGATCTAAAGCTTTATGGGAGAAAAGGAGAGAAAAATGGTGAAAGTTGGAAGGATATTTTTACTATGCTTTAGAGAGTACTCAGAGCTGATGATCTGGTAAAAGGAATAACAGATAGAGGACTTCTTTTGAGGGAGAAAAAAATTTCATTAGGAATGAGTAGAATTAATTATGCACATAGTAGGAGAGGGAGAGGGGAGGGAGGTGGGGAAAAATCCCCAGCACATCTAGGCTCTGCGCCATGCATCATGTTTAAATAGAGAGTGTCCAAACGAAAGGACAGAGGATTTAGCCAAAATGCTCTCAAAGCACCCCCGCTAGTCAATCTAAAGAGTGATACTGGCACTGTTTCTCTGGGTGAAGACAATAGGCTGCTTTTCTGGCCAGAAATACTGATGTGTCAGCGTCTGCAAAAAGTGAAGCTGGGGAAGGCAAAAAAAAAAAAAAAAGGCAATAAACTGAAAGCTGAAACCTCCCTCCCCCGCAAAGTATCTCTTCTCACAAATGCACACAAACGTACACGCACACTACCAAAGCCATGAGCTCTTCTGAAAGTAATAATGCAGGGAAGTGCTGATGGCTGAGCGCAAGGAAGGCGTTTTATCACGAAGAGCTTTTGCTTCTTCATTCATTTCCCAGGATTTGTTTCCATTCCAGTTCCATGCTTTCATGTGAAATTTCTAGGATCCTGTGGCTGCCTTCCAAGCATGACTCCAGCACATACTGTAGGTGTTCAATGCATGTGTGCAGTGGTGCATGCTAATGGCTCTGGCTGAAGCTGTGGCAGAGTGGAAACAGACAACAAGATGACTAATGAGCTGTTTTCAGTAATTTCCAATTACTAGATTTGCAGTTTACCTTTCTTTTTTTCTTCTTTTCTTGAATCGGAGCCAAAAAGGAGACATCTTGCCCCACATTTCCCGTACGGGTTGGTATGGCTCTGAAAATGCTGATATTTTCAAAAGGACGTCATTTGCATTTATTCCACCACACGCAGTCATTACTTTTACTTGATAAAATTTTACCGTGGTGCACTTTTTATAATCACATCACTTTATGCAAATTCTCTAGACTTGTTTCAAAATTCTGGCTTAGTAGTTACAGCAAGAAACAAGAGCTTGGCAGAAGCACCTGGATTCTCATTAGAATGGCAATAAAGCTGGGCAGATGACATTTTTTTAGGTCTCTCATTTTTTTTTATCTGTCTTTTTTATTTTTTTGAATTGCACCATTTTTTCTGACCTCATAGGTATCATTAAAGACAAAGAAGCACAAACGAAATCTCTGTGCAGCAGTCTTCAGACTTATGCAAAGCATCTGTCCTCCCAGTTCCTTAAGCAACAGTATTTCTGTCACCAGGGATCTTTAGTCTTTGGAGGCATTTTATTCTGGGTCCAAGTGTTATGAATTGGGTCTATCTCTGTCATTCAGTCCTCTGACATAATGATTAACATATGGTTTTGGAATGAGCCGAGAGATACCGCACGTGATAGTCTTAGAAAAATTATATATCTTTGTTTTGTGCTTTTTAAATACACTGTGAAGGGCTAATATTTTGCTCAGTATGAAGTAACATGAAGACATGGCTCTAACTGTAATGTAACTCTAACAGTAACAGGAATCATTTGGCTCCATCTCCACAATAAATACGCATTCTTACAATGCCTACATATTTTTTATTCATTGCAACAACCATTGCAAAATGGCAAGCAAATGACCTCTGGAAGTTAAAAAATAGAATGAAGGCCTGTGTGAAATAAAATTCAAGTTTAAACTATACTTACCTTTCAATCTCATGTATGACTTCTTTCACAGCAAGCTCGGAAACCGTATGACGTACGCGATGTGATTGAACAGTACTCACAAGGACACCTCAATATGATGGTTCGAATAAAAGAACTTCAAAGAAGGTAGGCCCTGTCTACCTCATGAAATATTTGATTTCTCTGGTGCCAGCTGGCTTTAGGAGAGATGTGTGCTTAATGAACAGTAATTGTCCAAAATTGCAAGCACAACAGGGAGCACAATATCTAGAGGATTTAACTTGGAGTCATTTTTAACCCTTTTAATGACTGAGTTTACAATTATCCTTTACCCTGCTCCTCTTCTCCTCCAAGTGAAATTAAAAGAAATTGTGGTGCATGCTGTGAAGTTTATAGTATGAAGTGAGCTTTTCTGCCCTTTTCTTAGAAAAGGAAAACTTTTCAAATAACGATCTGCCTTTCTATCCCCTCTCTGTGGTTCTCCGCAGTTGAGAGAAAGCTGATTCACTTCTGATCATCCCCTCTCTATCTGGAACTTTTCCCTTCCCACATTCCCACTTGCATATGCATTCTCTGAGTTTTGAGATTGCAGCTGAAATATTTTGCCACAATACTATTCTCTTCTGTTTCAGCACAAAGTGCTTTTCTCTACAAAATAACGCTGCGGACTGGGACACCAGACTGAACTCCTCTGTCCTGTAAATGAAATGAGAGAAAAAAATCCTATTGAATGGAATCTACTGTGTCAACATATATAGATATTAAATCCGCCTGCATGAGATTCGAGGAATAGTTGCAAATGTTATTAAGAAGCTATTCTGTTTGTATGCTCTTTCTTATTAGATTACATATGACACAGGAAAACTATATTTTAGTTACAACATAAAAGTCTAAGAAATAAAATATTAGTACTCATGAAAATAACAATAATAATATGGTTTGATTTTGGAAAATAAACTCTAAAGAACCCAACTGCTGACTGTATGTGCAGAAAATCATGCTAGTCTCATGTTTTACTTGGTTTTAGGTTTAAAGCTACCGTAAATTCTCATGTAAATTATGCTCCTATATTTTTCCTAGCAACAGAGTTTAAGTTGCTTAGTTAATTGCACTGCTGGTAATTCTCTGTTTGCTTTTCAGGTTGGATCATTCTTTGGGAAAGCCAGGTCTTTTCCTCCCAGGTATAGTGACTGTATTTTGTGTAAAATGGTTGGCTTCATAACTTTGTGAAAATACCTGTGGCTACAGTAATATGGATTTATAATCCAGCCAATTATGCATGAATATATATTTCTGTTAATAAGCCCTGGAATGATGGTTTCAAGATAAATACCTTGCACTCAGGTGGTAGTGGAGTAAATGGAAATTAAGAATAAATGATAAAATGTGTATCAGTGCACGATGAGTTGGAAACACGTTGCCAGAATTTTTTCCACAAAAATATTATTTCTAAATCTTTTGTGCTGGGGGTTAGAATGTATGTTGCTCCACTTAAAAAGATTTCTTCCTATGGATTTCAGTTTTGGAAAGCTCAAAGGAAGATCAAGGGTATCATTCAGGAAGAACTGGGGAAGCCCTCAAAGCTAGAGTGATAAGAGTGGTATGAAATTCAATCACAAAAAAATGCAAGATCAGGCACAGGAAAACCAATTAAAAAAAAATCTCCTCCGTGCTAATAGTGGTGAACAGTCTGGCATGTCTGGGAAAAAGAAAGGCTTGGTATGCTAATTAATTGTAAGCAAACACCAACTGAATATAAGAAAATGCTGTGACATATCCATGAAAAAGCTAGTCTGATCCTAGGATCAGGAGAGAGATTTTCAAGACGTACAGGAAAGCATACACGTCTTTGCACACAACTCAGGTATGGCCTTATGTGGCATATCGTGCGAAGATTTGATTCCACATCTTTAGGAAAGACTGAGTGCAACAAAAATAGGGAAGAAATACTAGGGTGACTAGGGAAAAGGAGAACCTATTCTATTAGTGGGAAATAGAAGTTTGCTCTTTGCTCTTTTTAACCTAGCAAAACAAAGGGCTGGAAAGGGTTGTCTGTTAATTCTGCAAGGGGAGTAATTACCTGTGAGGCAAAAGAACTACATAAGGGAAAAGACAGTGCAAGCCAAAGAAAAAATGATTGTGAACTGGCCATAAATACATTTAAGCTGAAAATGTGTAGCCAGGAGGGAAGTCCCTGGCCATGCACAGGGTGAGACTCTGGGAAAACCTCGTGGTGGGAATCATGGATATCAGAAACCTGAGTGTTTGTCTGGGAATCATGGAATCACAGAATTTCAGAGTTGGAAGGGACCTCTAGAGATAGAATCGTAGAATCATAGAATCATTTAGGTTGGAAGAGACCCTTGGGATCATCGAGTCCAACCATCAACTCCACTCTACAAAGTTCTCCCTTACACCATATCCCTTAACACCACATCTAAACGAGCCTTAAACACATTCAGGGATGGTGACTCCACCACCTCCCTGGGCAGCCTATTCCAGTGTCTGACCACTCTTTCTGTGAAGAATTTTTTCCTAATGTCCAGCCTAAACCTACCCTGCTGCAGCTACCTACCCTGCTGGAGCTAATCAGCAAGGTAGGTAGCTGCAGATCACCTAGTCCAACTGCCCTTAAGTGTTTATTTTTTATTGCAAGAGATTGATCTCAGATTTCCAGAGGCCCTGTCTCATTTGCTATCCCTAAAAGCTCAAAAGTGACTTAGGAACTGAAGTCACATATCTCCAAGTGACTTTGAGCAGTCATGGGCATAAGTGTAACTGAGGGTATCAAAGTTATTTCAGAGCCTTTAAAAAATGTCATATTATCAGTGGTCAAAATGGTTTATATTATCAGAATGAGGAGTCTCTCTCAAAACTGTCAATTTAAATACATCTATACATATTTATGCTTAGGAATTCATTCCACAATGTGCAAGTTAAACTGATGGAAAAACTGCTTACCTCCAAGAATGTATTATTTTATTTCAAATGTAACCGTACCAAATTAGAACTGTAATTTGTGCTTAAAACGACTGGTGCTAGAGGTACTTTTTCTGAAACAGCTTCTTGTTTTAGAGGTGAGGAATAATTAGAAGTGTTGGCTGCAAATAAGCTAATTGTGAAATAATGTTCTGAGCAGTTTGGGAAGCTGAAGGTGTTCAGGACGTTTAGTTTCACCAAATCTTGGGTTAAAATGGTCGTAGCAACCATTGGGAGGACCTTAGGTGGGTCTGTGGATTTGAACAAGTGTTCAGACTGTTTGAGTGTTGAAAAGAGTCTAAAGTACTGAGGAAGAGCCATGAGGTTGTGTGCTTGATTGATTCAGTCCTTGGCAACTCCTTTCTGGTTTACATTAGAACACTGGACAACAGAAGCAAGGTGAATGGTCTACCTGTAGGCCTGAAGTTACACAGCAACTTGCTATGCCAGACACATCTTGGAGAGATAGTCTGCCAAAACAGCCACAGGTGGCTAAGGGCAGGGAAGAAAAAGAAGCTCAAGTCAAAATCTGCCATGTTTTTTATCATTCATTACCATTTTTCTTTTTTAACAAAAATTCTTTCTTTGACTTAATATGTGGAAAAAAACCACTGACTTCTAGAGGTAAGATAAGTTATGTTAGGCTCATCTTCAGAATTCATGATGGATAGTCTTACTGTGGAGAGCATCATAGCACTTCACAGATATTTAGGAAAGCCATAATCTGTGCTCTGGAGAAGATTATGGCATCCATGTCCATGCAACTAGCTTCCCTTATTGGTCTTTTCTTGCAACATTACTACTAAATAGCTGCTTTGAGACAGCTCGCTCAGATGCAAAAGCATGGTGGCCCTGCTAAGAATGATGTCTGCCTCCGCAGCATGCCAACTCTACAAAGTCTCACCTTGTGCAAAGACATATGACTCTGCCCTCAAATGGACTGAATAAATACTGACTGGGAAAGGTAAAATGGTTGTTAGGGATGCAAAACCTGGTAAGCTCGGTTATGGATTTGCAAGACCAAAACCAAAAGTTATTTTGGTTCTAGTAGTAGATCTAGTAGTAGATCTAGTAGTTATTTTATCTAAACCCTCCACAAATCCAAAAATAAGATACGTGGTTCCAGATAAATGGTCTGCAGAACTAGAACAAGGGTTAGTTTATGATTATTCCCAGTATTATCCAACCTGCCAATAATCAAGTGATGAACAGTGATGAGTGGTTATAGTATTGGTCTGCTTTGGGTAGAAACAGACTCTTGCACTCTCCTCCTCCTCTGGAAAATAGACTTCTTCCTGAGTTTTCCTCAGAATGGATGGCTTATTCTACACCTAAGATGTATTTTCAATATTATATATTTTTCCAGTTCAAAGGCATTGCTAAAAACCTCATTTGTAAACAATATGGGTGTTTCCTCCAGATTGTGTTATTTTTGTATTGATGGCATGCAAAATGGCAGAGAAATGGCAATGCAAAGAGAACTGAACCACTAAGGAGAAAAACATGAGGAGAATTTTCCTTTCCAGCTCCCTTTTTTTCCCTGTTTCATTATACTCTCATTCAAAGAATCTTAAGGCCTGATTCCAAGCCTGTTGAAATGAATGGGAGTCTTTCCAGTGACCTCAGTGGGTTTTGGATCAGGCTGTTACTGAAACCCTGTTGTCAACTTTGATAATACTATATGAAGTAATTGCAGTGTGTCTATAGTATTATTACCTTTCAAAAGTGGATGATGTCATAAAAGATCCAGAATCTGAATTCACTGGAAGCAATTATTGTTATTTTTCAAGTTAGTTTCTCAAAGATAAAAGGCATCAAAAGCTGTGTTAAAACAAGATAAGGATACAAGAAAAGAATAAAAGCCGCGCTGGGTCAGACCAGTCCTGACTCCGACGGAGCCAAAAGCAAGGTGCTTTGGGAAATGTATAAAAAAAGGGCATGCATAAGCCTCTAACCTTCCTGTAGGCTTTCAGCCATTTACAGATCAGAGACTTCCTGACGTGGTTTCTATGTATTTAGTAGTTCTAACTGGTTTGTCCTCAACAAGCTTGCCTAGTTTCCCCTGTAAAGTTTTAACATCCGCAATATTTTGTGACAAGAATTTTTGTGATTTAAGTTTCACATACTCATATGTGAATCCTCCCCTTCTGCTTGCTTTGGTCTTGGCATCTACTAACTTTCTTTGAAACTCCTAGTTTCAGGAGTGGATTTAAAAACATTAAGATGATTAATAAATTTTCCAAAGACATGAATCCCATTTTTATGTGTATATCCAGAAGACTGTGTCTTAGTTTCATTGCAAGCCCATCTCAGTCCCAGGTAACGCAATTTTGAAGATGAAACAAAGATTTATGTAATGGTAAACTAACCCCTTAATAATTGAAAGTGTTGATATAGAGAGAAAGCACATGTTAATAAAATTTATTGAATTAACAAAGCAGACACTTATGTAATGATACAAATAAGAAGAGTGTAATACTTGACCTTGACTACACATGATGGAGTTAATTGCTTTTGAATGCAATTTTTGAGACTTACTATAGCTTTTCAGGGGCAAAGGTGAAGAATAATGCCAAGGTAAAACAAAAGATCCAGTGTTTGGGTTCAGAAAAATATGCAAAAGTCTGATGTTTATCTGCAGTTCATCTGAACCTCTTAGGTCTGCATAACACAGGTGGGAATCCTGGGAGAAAAAGGCTTTCTTGTAAAATTTTGACAGTTCCATTGTTTGCTTTTTTTCCCATTAAATGCCACCTAAGCTTTCTGATGCTATTTCCTTCCCAGATCTTAAGAAGAAATTGGATCACAATATCTTTTAAAGCATAATAAATACACTTAGTTTAATTTTTATCTTTTTAAGTCAATTAACATTTGAAATGAGAGATACCCATATTTCTGCAGGAACTGATTTATTTCACCGCTCCCGGAGACAAAATCCATGGGAACGTGGTCAAAAATAAAAACACTTAGGACGTTTTATGTAACTTTCTTATGTCAGGTGTTCACAATCTTGTCTCTAAAAGTTAATTTCATTTCTGGGGTTGATCTACCTCAATGCAAAGAGAAATATCACATGTATCCTACTTTGAGGGCTTAGAACCTGCAGCTAATTTACTTTTTGTCCAGGTCCTCCAGTGTTGAATTCCATTCTTAATAAAAATCTAACAAAGAAGCTTGCATTTAGTTTTGACCCATCGACACCTTCTGGAGGAAGGGCAGAAATGTGAAGTAATTCATAGCAGATAGAGTGTATATGGCTTCTCTCTAATAAATTGATTAAATTGTTCCTCATGAGCCACTTGAGGAAATTGTGCCATCTCAGAGGCTGGATAAATGAAACAGGTAGGCAGACAGACCTTTTGTTTAGGACTTTTTTGTTTGTTGAAAGGTGATTGCACGTCTTTAACCTGGCGAGTTACTCACTGCAGCTAGATATTTGCAACTTGAAAAAGCTAGAAAATTCTACTTTCAGTGTATACTGTTGAACCTTCACCATGGAACAGTTAGCTTTATCACAAACTTGGGGAAACAGTTGGGGACGGCCTTTCTTGTTTTCTCAACTGGTGTGGGGAATATAAAAAAAAAATTAATTCTGTTTTACAAGAGGCATCTCCCGTTGTTCGCTACAAAAAGATACATGCCACCTTTGTGAAAATACTGGGAAATAAATAGAGGATCATGTTGTTTGGGAAGTAGTATAGTATGCATACCCAGGAAGGCAAAGACTTTCAGGGAAGAGATTTGCATATTGATAAAGATGAGAAATGGACTAGAGGACACAAGAACCATTCAGTGTCCTCAAGTATAATGCGTATTGCTTATATACTAGTATTTTATCTGATTCAAGCCTAAGTATGTAAAATGATGGGTTTGTATCATACCAACCACGTGATACAAGCTTATTTCAATTTTTTTTTTCTTCTGAGCTAAAATTTGTCCATATGTATTTTCATCCAGTTATAAATAATTGTGCCTCCTTTCATGATGATCATGCACATTTCCTTCGTGTCTGTACCATTCACATATATATACACAGTTACTGGATCTGTTTTATTGCAGACCGACATAAAGAACAGACAACACTCAATCCTAAAAGAAAGTTACTTTTCATTACAAGGCAAAGAATGTAAGAATTAAGGCATTTCAGATTTATAGTTAGCCTTTTCAACTTTGTAAAAGCAAATAATCTAATGTAGGAAGTCTAAAATAGTATATCTTGAAAAGACTCAAGAGAGAAAGCATAAACATGAGATAGAAATCAAATGTACTAGAGTAATGTTATCTGAACTTCTGCCCACCCTTCTTACCACAATGCTCTGCTCATTGTATACACACCCCATTTACCTTTAAAGATGGTCTTTATTAGAGCAAAATGCTTGTAAATTAGAGCTGAATGCTGATTTAAATGGAGGCTAATAAGAAATGAGAAAGACCACAGCCTTTTGTGACTTACACAGCCTTCCTGCCAATAAAGGATTGGACATGACACAGCTATACGCATGTATATCATTCTTTTCTCTTCATCTGATAGGAGTGCCGCATGCCACAAAACAGCTTTTTACTGCTTATCTGCTTCCTATTTTGTTGTTTTCTGTTCCACACCACATTGGAGAATAACTAAAATAGGAAACAACATTAACGTGGTTTGGTTGTTTTGGGATGTCTTGGTGATTATATGAAGGATGTAATTAGAGCTGGTGAGGAAATTATTATTTTTCAAAAACAAAAAAAAAAAAACCTTTATCAGAATATTTCTTCAGGTTTGGGGTTTTTTTTGGTTTGAGACCTAAACAAAAACACTACCTACTCACTGCTGTTCAAATCATGTCCTGATTTAGAAATTCTTAAAGGCATGTTTTTTCTGGTGTGTACTTTGAAAAATAAGTGTCTGCAGATTTATTAACTAGAAAGTAGACTGCAAAGTCAATTATTTCATTTTAGGCAGAGATTAATACATAGAAAAACTTGAGCTTCAGCCTCTTATATTTTAAGAGGTTTCTGTGGTTGTGAACTAATGAATGACAAACAGCACGCATGTATGAACCAAACTGTGTCATTTATTTTCTGTCCCAACACAGCGTCCTTGAACAATCTTTGAATTTTCTCTCCATACTGTATTTACTCCTTCAGGTTCTCTGATAAAACATTTCTTCTTTCTAATGCCTGCTTGGAGCTGTCAAGGGTCCATGACCATTTAATACACTAAGTGGTCTGTAGAGGAAAAGGAAAGCAAAAAGTGTACTCTTGACAGCATTGCTTTTCACTTAAGTCTTCCTCTAAGGTTGTGGTGCATACAGTACGAGTTACCTTTGGATGAGTTGTGGTGCAAAAGTGTCACTAAACATATCGACATTAGCAAACATACACACTGCTGATGGTAATGGTAAAGCAAGTACCATTCACTGAGAAGTACAAGAATGTGAGTTCCCTGCAGAATGAGCACACGTACAGGCAGTTACAGCGGACACTGATGCGCTGTAAATTCACATCTCGGTTTGCCTTCCGGTAAGCCCTTCACATTGTGCTCATGCCCTGAGCAAAGTGAACTTAAATAGCTACAAATACCAAAGCTCCACCACTCATAAAAGTGGAATAATTTATGGAACAAACAAGGAGTATTTACTCCAGCCTGGAAAAATAGTTTAGTAGAGAAAAATGTGTCCAACTTCCATTGGCATAGGCTTCTGAGTTACCTTAATATTGGGGATTGTTTGTTTTTTCTTGTGAGTATTTTCTCCCAGCTCAGAATATATGTTTTTGTGCTTCATTTCCTGTGAAATAACACCCCCAAACTATGGGATTCCTTCGCAATTGGTGTAAACATAAAGAATAGAGCCCACTTTACACAGTTTTCAATCTTGGCTCCCAACCCCACTATTTGCAGTGTGCGAGTGAAACTAATTGCAGAACGGGGCTTAAATAACCAGATCTCATGAAGGCTAGGAGGGAAAATGCGGATGGAGATGCAAGGGCTTTTCCCAAGGTCACTCATTTGCAGAGAGGAGATAGGTCTCTGCCACTCTAGCCCTTGAAACCCTGGACAGTGCTGCCTCCTACGTCTGCAACCTCAGTTGAAAACTATTCTGATTTCATTATGTACAGAAAGTGTACATTGCTCATGTCAATGATATTCAAAATGGGGGGTATGCCTGGGGAGCATGCCTGTTCCGTCTAACTACATGCAGTTAATTGAGATAATTAAACAAGGAATCAAGTTACCTCAGACACTATCTATAGTCCTTCATGTCCACAGACTACCTCCACCAAGGTCCGGGTTGCCTTTTAGGCTAACTTAATCTTGTCAGTTAGACAAACTAACTCCCTTCTCTCCAGCTACCCTTTTTCACTTCTGTATATGATGAAGAAATTCTTTCTTGTTATGTTCATGTTATTTATACTGCCGTAACATTTTACCAGCTCCTTTTTTGTTTCAAATACCGTAGATATAATTCTTAGTCTGAGTTTATTCTCCACCTAATGAATGTCCCATTTTTATTCTTTTTTATTTAGAAAAAGGGGTAGACAAAGGATACTATACTGTAGGAGCCAGACTGATCCGGCTGGAGGATAAGGTAAGTGCATGAAAGCTTTTTTTTTTCCCTGAGTAATGATATCTGATCTACAGACATGCAAGATAGTATCTTGGCATGATTTACTTTAGAATTACAGGGCACTATAATAAAGAATAATATCCTAATTTTTGTAAGGGAGTTGATGAAGTATCATGTGCATGTTGTTCGGCATTAACCATTTACCTGCCATACAGATTACATTTTGATTTTAAAAGGGACTACTTTCATGTTGAAGCCAAATCACACATCTTGTAGATAAGTACTATGAACTGACAAGGTGTTTTTCATAACAGAATTAGTGAGTTAAACAGAAAAGCTGGTATCAGGAGCCTTTGTAAACAGCAACAGTTGATATCTCAGGCTAATCTTGAGGTTCTGTAATGTTTATTCCTTTTTTTCCCCTGTGCAGTTATCTTTGCATCAATTCTGCCCCTCCCCCACTGTCTTCTCTCCAAGAATATGTTCATCTTGGTTATTAATTAGTTTTACTTAGAAGTATGCCTAAAGGCCAAAGCTCACGGAGGCTCTATTGTTTTAGACCTATTCCAAACATCCTCAAGACCTTTTCCCACTCAAGTGATAACAAAAGTATAAGTCTGCTTAAAACTAAGAATCTATTTCTCTAATAGTTTTCTGGTCAGCTCTCTTACCTACCCCTAAAATCTGGTGTCCCTTGAACAGTGCTTTCTGTGGACAGTAGCAGCACAGTAGCTTTGGTATGTGGTATGATGTAACAGCTGAGACAAAAGTCCATTTGAATTTAACATATCCATTGCCCATTTGTATCCTTGTCTTACTCAAATTTCTCATGCAAATTTTCCTTTCACTTTTTTCTGGGGAAGTGAGGCGAGAAGGAAAGAGGAAGGAAACCTTTCATTATTCTTAAGAAGAATTGTGCATCTTGCCAAAAAGCAGAAATTGAAATTAAACAAATACAATTCCTCCCTTTATTGCCTAATATCTAACGATCATTGCTAGGAGAACATTGGAAATATGTGATGCTGTGATGTCAAAGGATAGATTTTCTTTGACTTTTAGCTTTCTTGGACAGCATCAGAGAATTAACTTCACAGATAAAGACAAATTATCTGAGTTAACTTTTAAAGTGGATTGGTCCCTTGTGGTTCTTTCACTCTCATTCAAAGTGAAAATGGCTTTCATTCAGATTATTTAATTCACTTCAAAAGAGATACATTGCTCTCTAGCCTCTTTATATTCTGTAAATTCACACCACTAGTTCATTCGGATTTCTTGAATACGCATATATAGAGAAACCCACAATACAGATTTGAAAATTTAGCAATAAAAGTATCTGGGATAACACTTAGATTACTTTGCGTGAGAAATATTGCTAGTATTGTAAATACTTCCGGAAGCAGTTGTTCACGGTCTCCTGACTGCTCCATATTTATGAAGAAGAGAGGTCAGAAAGTTATTAATGTGTCTGGCATTGGTCCAGCTTTAGCACAATATGCCATGGATTTGATAACTTTTTATTTCAGAGCCTTAACTAAAGTACTGCAGAGATAGCTTGGTCCAAGAAGAGGAACATTACAGGAGGTGCCAGTGTGCACAGCAAATGCTGCAGTGAATGATCTTTACAGCTTAAACCTGTTAGAAAACCAAACTCTAGCTGATTCAGAAAGGTTATAATTTTCATCAATACTGCCTCGATGTAAATGCTTAGAGAGGATGAAGCAACAAGGTTTGGCTTTCTCATGTTAAATGTCTATCGTAAGCATGTGGTAACCGGTCTGTAGCAGCGATTCACAACAATGTTCTCGGAAGAGCAGTCAAAGTTTAGAAAGTTTAAAAGAAGTTAAAAAACCCCAATGGTATAGACATCTTAACATAATTTAAGCATGATCTAAATATAGTTGTCACAAGCTCAAATGATTAGTGTGGGCAAGACCTAGCTGCTCTTTTGTTTGAAGAATTAAACTGTAGTGCTGTAACTGACCACATATTGTGTGGGAACTGGTGATTTCTGTCTCTCTACTTATTGTTCTGGAGAAAACAAATAGAAGGGAATAAAAATATGTCAAGATATTTTCATAAGATGACTCTATAAAAGATATTCAATTATTTCAGCTTCCTTTTTGTTCTCAGACCAAACTACAAATGTAAAATAAAATACCAGAGTCTAATGGAACCCAGGGCATTTGTTCTGTCAGTACAAATTAGCCTTCTTTTAGGTGTACAGGGCTTCATTCTTATATTCCTGCCAAGAAAGTAGACACAATGCACAAAAAGGGCAAACATTTGTTGTATTGGTTTGTTTGGGGTTTTGGTGGTGTGGGTTTGGTTGTTTTTTTTATTTTATTTTCATATTTTTGGCACATTAGGCTAAAATACATATGTTTACATAGTGAAAACAAAGTTAAGCTTCCCAGATATCTCTATTTTAATAGGACAATAGAAACGACCGCATCCTGCTGTCAAACCGCTTCCCCTAGACTATTTTCCCATGTCTCATGGGCTCTCCTGCTTTAATAGTTCACTGTGTAGTAGCTGCTCTGTGCCCAAATGTGAAACAATATTGGAGTCAGGAAGGACAAGCTGGGTTTTCACCTCTGAGGAGAATAAATGAAGCAAGGGCATGTCTGACATCAGGCTCCAGCTGGTGGTGAAAAATGATCTCCCCCTTGGAACTAGAAAACCTTTGGGATCAGCCTCTTCCCCCTAGAGAAATTATTTTAACATTCAGTCACCCAGTATAGTCATGGCAGCCTCCCAACCGAGTGACACATCTGATAAAATGACACATTTTTGGACAAAGGCCAGTTGGTGTAGATAAAAACACAGTGTGGATTTGAACGTTTCATCTGCTTAAAAATCTTTATCGATAAGTTATTAGTGCACCCCTAGCCCAGACTGATCTTTCCCACCAGCAGTTTCTGGTTCATTTGTTTTAGTTGTTTCTCTGAAAGGGAATCGGAATGTAATTCACCCATTCAGAGCTGTTCTACATAACTACTCTTTTTATAAATTTTGGGAGAGAGAGGGAGAGAGAAGTGTATATTTCTGATGGTTAAGGTGAACTTCATTCCCTTTAGAAATTTGCTACTATTTGAGTTAAAATGTGAGATTTGCTGTCTAGAAGGGCATAGGCACAGATTTCTGAAGTGGTTGCTTAGTGATAGATAAAAGCTTTGAGGCAAAAGTGTTTAAAAGATTCAGAGATAACAGCCTTCCATCCAAGTGGCAGGAGCAGCGCTGTCTGCAGCCGCTCTTTTGTGACCATCCAGGCTCCATACGTAAGTTTAATGTAACAAGGAACAGGTAAGAACAAGTTTGTGTCGGTTGAAGCACCATGTGAGTCCAGCATAAAGCGGAGTTGAAATACACTTGTGTAACTTTTCTTTTAAGTATTGCAAAGCTGACTGGAAACGGATAAAATGCATGGTGGCAGTTTCCAGACAATATGTAAAACCCTTTTTGGCAACATTAGTGCTGTGTAAGGCTTTAGTCCTTTCATTAACATGGCATGTTTCATAGTGTAAGTTTGCCCATAACACTCTTCAACCTGTTTTTCCCTGAGCAGGGTATAAAAACCTTATTTTGTTGTGGTCAGCGTAATAACCTATTGTGGTTCTTTTCATAAAAACAGTGAGATGTTTAGAGAAAGAATGGGGCTTCTTTCCCAACACGTGATGTGTGCCACTTGGCTGACCCTTTCTTGAGTTCGATGGCAGGGTTTAATTTTAAATTGCGGTATGTAGCCATTGACAGATTCTTTTGAAATGTATTAAGAGGGAGATTGGTTCCAAGATGATGTTCTAGAGCTGGCGCTAGTTTCTTTTCAAAATTGTTAACTAATGCTTCTTCATGATGAAATGAGTATTCTTTCTTTTTCTTTTCTTTTCAAAATTAGAAACAAAAATCGTGGTGTGCTATGTCAAACTGCACGGCAACCTATAAATAAAAACAGGAGAGAAAAGAATCTACAAATGAAAAGTTTGAAGGGACAGCTGTATTGTCTTTGAAAAAGAAATCTATTAGGTATTTTTATAATTATATGGCAGACTTCTTTGTGTGGTATTTACAGTTATGATTTACATCCATATTACCATAACTATTTCCATACTTATAGACAACATGTGATAATGCTGGGAGCCAAAAGCAGCCATTTGGTAGCATTTAAAAAATGCAGAAATACTAAGAGAAAACAGGGCAGTAAAGCAGAACCCTTCTGAGCTTTATCCATCTGAGTAATGCGAGCCAGAACAAAAATGTTGTCCAATATAAACAAATGTAGAGGTTGGATTGTGGTAGTAAACTCTCTCTTTACCAATTTAAACACTTGTTTTAAAGTTGGGAGCTAAAAAGATGGGCTCAGAGAAGAGTGGCGTTTCCCTACCATCTTATTCCTCCTCAATAACAATGGAGCGATGGATGTTAGTGAATCTGACTCCTGCTGTGATTACATCAGGAGTCATTAAATAGTAAATTATTTATCATGACAGTGCCTGCAAGCACCACCATAGTGAAGGCCCCGTCAGAATTTCCATTATAAACCCCTAATTTGTGGGTGAGGTGATGAGCATAACTGAACTGCATTAAAAAAAGGGAAAAGACTGAAAATTGGTGCACAATGAGTCAGTTGCAAAATGAGCGTGCTACATTTTTGAGGTTTCAAGAATATGCCTGAAATAAACCCAACAAATGCATTTTTTAACAAAAACATATTTTGGAGCTAAGGTGTCTGTGGGTTGTTTGCCCCCAGTTCCTAAAAGGTTGAGTCATTCCATAATGTAAAACTTTTCAGAAGGCTTTTTGCAAATGGACGTTATGTGGATTTTCTTAGCTACTAAAACAATTCTTAAAAGTAGCTATCAGAGATGCACTGCCATTCCTTCTTGTAAGTAGAAAATCATTCCACCCTGACCCTCTGTGCTTTGCTAGCACGCATGAACACTGCTGATTTTTGGAGAATATCTTCTTAAGACAAATGTGTGTAAGTCAATAATTAACATAGCTAATGTGATTTGCAGATGGTAGTATATCTTGTGAAGAAGGTGTACTGCCTGTTGGACATGTTCTTGGAGCATGCCACATTCAGTTCAAAGAGATCAACAGGAGGTGGACAGGGAGAGGTGCTTTGAATGTCTATTTGGAATGGGATGCCAGTAAATTCAGTCAAAGCCTGGTTTGCCTGGTTTCATTAACTCCATAGCAGTCCAGCACAAATCCATTGATTCTGCACCATACCCATGAGGTGAATAGATTTTTATTTTTAAGCTATTGCCTAACTGTAAAAAAGAAAATAAATGAGCCTGATGCTTCAAGCCAAATTGTGCTTTCATTTATGCCAGTGGAGTAACTCAGGATTTATGCAGGTGCAAAATGCCACAAATTTCTTACACGGCTTTTAACAAGATTCCAGCTCATGTCATCACATCCTGCTCAGTAGGAGTGAATTGACAGAGACGAGGTGACAGCAGAAATGGGGACTCAAATATTTCAGATTTAATCAGAGTGAAATCATGTTTTTCATCTATTACGTCTGAGTGAGTCTTTGTGTTATGCTGGGGATTTAAGATACTGTAGAACTGAAGTTCTGCATGCATTCTTGTACTGAAACATCGAGACAGGTTTTTAATCTGAAAACCAAGCAATGCTGATTTAACAGCTTAGATCTCAGCTGCACAGTTTTTCTGCTTTGCTAGCTGACTTCTCAATGCAGAGAGGAGCTATTGCAGCCCGGACTTCTTTTGACTGTCCAGGGTGGTTTTATGCTTCTCAGATAAACCTTGTTTAATAAGGTTGAGGGGGAAAGACTGGTTTTGAGCTGCCGACTAGTGATGGTAAAGTCTGAAGGTCCAGACAAAAATAAGACCTAACTCTGATAGGCCTATCAAGCAAAAGAAAAGAAGAGATAGATCATATATTCTGAAGCATATCTGAAAGAATCCTGCCTGAATTCCTCCCTTATGGTTCTTGTTATGGAGCCTTATCATATGTGGTAGTTGGTAGCACCCTTCTATTAAGGTTGTACACCACTTTCCATTATAAAACTATCCTCAGTTGCTTACATCTTTGCCAAATTGGGCTGAAGTTTTCCAAGGCAGATGTCTGCCTCAGGCTGAGATTTTTTGGAAAATTTGTATGTCAGTGTGGGTCATCCTTTCTATATCACAGTAACCTGACCCACTGTGAAGACTCTCCCAAAAGTAAACATAAAAATGTTGATGGAAAACACTTGAGCTTCTTCTAAATTTGAGCAAGAAAATTGGACAGAAATGGAATATTATCTGCCAGTCTTGAGACTCAGAGGCCTGATCCAAAAAACAGGGAACTCAGCAGGAGGCTTTCACATGGATCAGGCCCTGATTTTTAGTGGGTGAGGGAGCAAAGAGTTTTGCATAGTGAACATTTGCCAGGACGCAATTCACCACCATAAATCAAACGTTAAATGATTCCAAAGCCCAATAAATGAGCGTGCAGATGGCAGCATCTGCTCCCCAGTGACTGCACTGACTGTTGATTAGGATCCAGCTCGAATAGTTTGATCTCATTTATAGCCGTCTCAAGGATTGCTGTGATTAGGCAATTGGTAAAATCGAGCTGCTTTTCTGCTCTTTTGGCTGAAGCCGTTCTGGTGGAACCAAAACCACCTGGGAAATGCTGCCCTTGGAGCGTGCTGGGGTGGGGGGAGGCAGGGACTCACAGCCATATGCTGCGTAGCAGCCTGAAATCAGTCTGCAGCTACCTTGCATTTAACAAGAACCAAGGAGAGTCGCTTGCAGAAGATGTACTACTCTACGCTAGCACTCCTTGAGGAGAGCACACAGATTAACTGTGGATACCAAGGAAGATAGAAACAGTAAAGTGATTTAGGGCTGTGGGTGAATAACGGAGTCTTTGGGGAAGGGAATCATTCATGGGTTGTTACGATGATGGAAATCTAATCCATATTGATGCACCCAGGCTGTTTAACCTGCAGGGGAAAGGTCCTGGAAATAGCAGCGTTGACCACAAAGGCTGTGGTCAAGGCCCGTCTGTCTCTTCCTCTTCTCCACCAAAACCTTCTAAGCATCACAACAGGTTTGAACTGAAATTGAGGAAGGGGTCATGAGCTTAGAGATGTTGATTTCCTGTAAGTTTTAGAGAAAACAAGTGTCTGGTTAGAGGACAGACACTCTGTTAATCCCACTGCTCCCAGAAAAAAAGACTGCAGTGTGAGCGTGGCTCTTCTCAGGTGCCAGAGAGTCCAGCCACAAATGTATAGGAAACAAAACACTGTTGGTTCTGTTGCTTATGAAGCAATGAAGCAATTTATTTACAGTTGCTGGGTGAAAAAATATATTTTTACCTTAAGAGCATTTTGGAGATCTTGACTTTTTTTTTTTTATAAAATGTCAAATCCTCCTACAAAGAGCTTTGACCTGAACTTTCAAAGGATAACAGAAATCAGATTGGCTACAAGTATTTTGCTTTGACCTCCTATAATGTTTAATTTATTCTAAATTAACATAAAGTTCTAAATGATCGGTCATCCCAGTCCCCAAAACGAAATGCCTTTGTTTAGAAATGTGAAAATTAAGTATTTCAACACTTCTATTATGATCAAATAAAAAAATATAAAAATTATAAATTCATTAAACGTCTTTTCTTATGAACAGCTTTTTAAAAATTGTTATTTTCTGATGGTAATAGATTTCATTTGAACAGTTTTTATGACCTCCAATTGTTGCTGATGTTAAACAATTTAATTTAGAAAGCTATTTTCAAAAATAGATTTTGTAGCTGTTCTTAACTGGTTATGGCTGTATGCCGCAAGTGCTGCACTCCCTACAGACAAGTGGAGAATTTTCCTTTGGAATTTTTCTCCATCTGAAAATGACAATTTGTTTCCATTGGAACATTTTTTGAAAAGGTGTCACATTCTATGGAACTGTATTTTAAATCATATACTGTAAGAAAGTATTCACAATTTTCCACTTCAGAGCGACTTTCTGAAAATCAGAATCGGACTGAAATACTCTGATTTCTCTGAGCACTTAAGTTGAACCTATTTATTTCTAAATAATTTGTTAAAACTGTTATTATTTCATTCTGTTTCTGAATGAAAGACATTCCAGCATCATGAAGAATTCACAGAAAACACGGAGGAATTTTTCCTAAAGGAAAAAGAGTAATTTTCCTCTAGTACTCCTTACTTCAGAATTACTGTGTTTATTTCACCTACGACGTTTTTTCAGATCAGTAATTTAAAGGGCAGTTTTAATATTATTTGAATGCCGTGTAATACTGACCTCTAATTCCTCTTGATCAGGGGAAGTACAATGGAAAAACCCAGATTTATATGATTCAAATGGTTGCCGGACTAGCAGCTGGATTTATGTTTCATGCAAGAACTGTGATGCTGAGTCAGAGTGAACATCTGTTTAGTTCTGGAGCTATTCTGTTCCTGCTGATGGCCAGTATTGGATGCTGAGGGATGGACTAGAAGAATTGATTACTCTAAATTGCTATAGCCAGTCTCTGGGTGTTTGCAATGGATTATATATAATAAGGAGTATGAAGAATACTCCTGTACAAGGCAAGGTACAGGATGGCACTGCTCTGTAAAACAAAAAAAACCCAAACCAAACAAACAAACAAACAAACAAACAAAAAAAAACAAAAAAAGAAAAAAAACCAACAAAAACACCCACCAAGATGCAGTGGAGTACTGTAGCGACCTGCCCTGCCATGTTGACTGTATCTAAGGAAGAAAATTTTTGCTCAACAGTAAATTCATTTAAAGGACTTCATATAATGGCTTATGAGGTGAAGGAGAGAGACATAAAATGTCAAAAAAATGTGAACCTCTTTTCTCCCTATATTTACCACCAGGTTGTTATTTGCAACACATAGCTCTAAATTTTATGTCGCAGGAAAATAGTGAGCATATCAGTAATACCTACTGACTTCAACAATGCAATTACTTTTCCTACTAGTAAATAATGCTGATAAATTATGTTCGTATTTTTCTTGTTTAGAAGTTTGATTGTGATTTCAGTGCTGTGCTCTGGGCTGTTTTAGTGAAGCACATGTTAGTCATTGTGTCTGTTACACACCGCTGTCCTTCGAGACCAGGAGAAGGGGACTGGGTTCTGAGTCTGAGGAGGTGAGGTGGCGTAGAGTACCTCAGATCTCTTCTGATCATGCAGGTACAGTGCTTAGTTGATTACAAGCTTGATCCTGGAGTGCATTTTTACGCAATGTCAGAATACAATTTAATAATACTACATCACTAAGCAGCTTGTCTAGGGATTTATTCATGGTCTTGTAATTGAAGAACAGTGCTTTTTTCATTATCAGCAAGTGTTTTTCTGCAGGTTAAAATGACTGTGTGGGACAGTTATGACTCTGAATAGACTGAAAGAAAGGAAGCACGGTCTGTTGGCTCACGCACTGAGCTCCGGCTTCAGAAACCCAGAATGCTCTGCCAGAAAACCTCAGAGCAAATGCAAACAAGACGTAGTCTCCCTCTCTATAAAACAATACTTTGCTACTTCACTTACTGTAAGATACTCTGATACTGGCATGCACAGAGATGTACAAATACCTTACCTAGAAGTATATCACTCAGCATCTAGAGGTATTCCTCACAGTCTTAAATACTGCTTTCTTAAGCGCCCAATGCCCTTCTGTGGACTGAGCGATCCTAAACATCTCCCCTTTAATCTTTCTTTGAGCTTAAAATACCTGTCTCTGCCCACGAAGTAAACTATCTGCTGTCACATCAGGCCATAGCCAGTGTTCTCAATTCTATGGTTGTGGTACCATAAAATATCTTGGGATCACAGGATAATTCAGCTTGGAGGGGACCTCAGGAGGTTGTTTAGTCACTGCAGCACCCAGCAATCTCTACTGTGGGTCTGGCACGATTCTAGTATCATGTCGCATGTAGATGAAGAAATAATGACTAAAAACGTGCTGGCATGCTCTGCCCATGTTTAAGGGGCATCACTGAGTACCGAATTGGCAGGTCTGTGTTTGTTTCTGAGACCTGCAACCCGCAGTTAAAGTGCCCATATGGAACATGGCAGTGTTTTGGGCCTCAGTGTTTTCAAAACCTGACAGCTAAAAGCACTGAAAATTCTGCCATATTTTCTCTTCTGAAAAATGCTAACAAAAATAGGAGACTATAACTGACATTAAAAGGACTGGTTTTTTTCAGGAGGTGAAGCATACAGCAATGAATGTAAAGTTTAACAGGTACGGAAGGTGGCCAAAACAGTGTCACTTAAAATGTGAGCTAGTACAGGGCCATGCTGTCTGCTGCCAGCTCAGGTTAAATGTCTGATCAGATCTCCAGCTGGATTCAGGATCTGGCTCATACAGCTTCCCTGCCTCTTCAGGAGTAGAAAGTGCAGGCCATCAGCTCTGTGATAGTGTCGGAAATCTCTTACTACTTTGCCTGTTTCTTAAGGCTTTGGTATCTGGAGACATGCAGTTACGTGAGAAGTCTTAAAATTGCTCATTTCTAGCCCTCACTGTGGAAATACGCATGAAGAGTAGCAATCCTGAAGACTCAAAACTTAAAAGAGAAATAGGATGAACATAAAATATATAGTGTGGATTTAAAATGTCAGGCTTTTTAAGACAGTCTAGTTGTACTGATTGTAAACAGCTCTAGCAGACACTGATATAAATATTGCTACACACTGTCCAGGGGAGGCAGAAAAGCCAGCTGAAAAGCCAAGTAAATGCTCAGAACTAGAGCACCTTGGCCCCTCTGCCATGGTAAGTACATTGCCAGCTGCACTGCAGTTGGGAAGGAAATTCAGGTACCTCCCAAGCAGCAGGCACTGCCATGAGGACATACCCTAGGAGGCAGCAGAAGCCCATGTTCTTTTGCAGCAACTCAAGACACATCAATCGTCCTTAAATTTCATACTCTGCCTTCCCATGAGCTGCCTATCAATGTTAGTTTTCTTACTGCCTTTCAAGGTGCTTAGTGGCTGCCGCCTTTACATGCTTTGCACAGCTTGTTGCTCTATGTATCTGACGAGTTTCTAAAGCCACAAAGCAGCAAGTTTAAACCTGTAACCTATAACAAGATTGAGTGGGTGCCATGCAAAGAGCGTTAACGTCTTTGTGCAGTGTTCAGTTTGCCTCAGTATTTGCAAACAGAAGAAATAGCTGGTTTCTCTGCTCTTGTTTCAAAAATCTGTAGTACCATAGAAGGAGTATGGTACTTGATGAGGACCCAGAAGCTGAAGCACAGCAGCCTTTCCCCAGCACCACCACGCATACCTGAAACTAGAACTGGGCAAGCCACTTAGAAACCATTTTTTGAAGGGCAGAAGGACTCTAGCCAAAGAGCATGCTCACCACGAAGCCAAATTTATAAGTACGATTACCATATAAATGGGATATCCATCTTCAGAAATGAATGGCTAGGTAGGCAAGACACTAATGCCCTGAGGATACGCATTTCTGGGCCCCCCCTTAGCTCTGACCTGTCCATTCACCCTCATCATTAAATTAGTATAGTGGGGAACTGCCCCAGGGTAGCAGCCTGTGTGCGGTGTGAGGGAAGGCAGCCGTGAGGCTGGAGGGATGAGGTCCGGGCAGGAATATGAGGTTGGGGAAATGGTAGTTCGACAGGGAAGGATGGAGGTGAAACATGGAGTCACTGTTGCTGAATTTAGAAACTGCAAACAAATGAGATTTTCTTAGAGAATTTTGGAGCCTGACCTCCAAATCATGCTTCAGGCCAGATTTCATTTGAGCCTGACCCTGCAGCCTTGCATGACTCTACCTAAGTCAACATTTTTTTTTGGTGTACTTATTGTATATGTTAACTGGGTGTGCACTTATACAGATATATATACATATATTTTTTTTTCTTACTTATATTTTGTATTTTTGCATCTATATCTTCTTTTTTTTTTTTTTCTGGCTATCTTTTGCATTTTATCCATTTAGCCTCCATTTTTTAGACTCTAAAAATTGCTTTCAGCCCTCTGTGAATATGAAATGTTGTTACTACTTTTGACTGGAGCTTTTGCTGGGTACTCTCATCTCTCCTTCTGCAGCACATTCTGAACTCACTATCCAGTGGAAAACAAAACAAAACAAAGCAGTGTTTCCGATGTTGGGAGCAACATTTACTTCCAGCCCCAGCTACAGAGTAACTGTTACTGTAGGGATCACTGCAAGTGGGTCAGATCCTAGAGTCCCACTGAGGTTTTACCCTGAGTTGGGAGTGCAAAAATAGACTTCTGATCCTGTGGCAAAATACATCTGCTTGGGGGGTAAGATACTGCATGGTGACAGGAACTGCTATAAAGCTAACACAACCTTAATATGTAGGGAATAGAGTACTCCATACGCTGCGGTGTAATTTCCTTCTTTGGCTTGGAAGGCAAAAATAAACTGCTTGTATTTGGAAGGTAGTTTTCAATCCCCAAAATATCTTTTCTGCATTTACTTACTTTTGCTAGATGGTTGGGTAGGCTGGCCGTAGCTCAGGCTGATGGGAGTAACGGTTATGTCATTGAGCAGAAAACTCCCTTGTGTGAGCAGAATTTTGTTTCATTTTATTATTTTTTTTTCCTCCTCTCTCCTCCTCCTCCAAGGCTATACCTGCGGAGGGAAGTCACAAAATAGAAGTAACCTGTAGCCAGCAAAGTTCAGGTTTTAAAATAAAATTTAAAAAAAAACCCCTTTGAATACTTATTAGAATTTCTTGTTAATGAGATCATTTATGTCAGGGCAGGAAATGTACAAAATAGCACAGGATAGAAAAATCTAGACACTGTAAAACACGCCAACAAATTTGGCGCACACATTACTCCCTTAATATGCCCCCAATGTAATCTATAGATCCCACAAGTGACCACATTCTGTTTATGTATGTAAAAACCCCTATATATGTAACACTCATAAGAGTAGCAATTTTACAAGTGGGAAAAGATTATTGTGGTCTTTTTATATAGCATATAGGTTTACTTAGAATGAGTCCTTGTAGAAGAATGCAGAACTATGAAAAACTGTTAAAATGTCATGATTATATTAATTTCATATTTAAAGGAATACTTCACTTTAAGTTATGGCTCCAAAATTACACTGCTCATTCATGATTTTTTTTTAATGTATAATTGGCTGCCTCCAGAAATGTCACAGTAGGAGGAAAAAAAAGTTCATTTTCCTTGGCGTGTGTACTGTTGCTATTCCTGTGTTCATTTGGCTTGGCTCGGGTAATGAAATGCTGCAGTCTGAAATAACTTTTTATATGTTGACATGTGCGTTTAACTAGAATAAGCAGGCAGAGTGGACCAAGTTGGATTCCGCAATGAACAAAATATATCTTGTATTGCACCTTTTAATATATCAGCCTACATTTATGATTCTTTTTCATTTCTTCGTTGTAGCAGTGTATATGCACCTCCTAGCTGCACACAGCCCCAGCAGAAAGACTTTAAAGGTGCTAGGCAGCAAGTTAAGATTAATAGGGGGAGGAGGGGGAGGGTAAGAAGAAAGGAAGGAAACTGAGGGACACAATTTTATCTCTTGAAGATAAAGTTGAGAGGGGATTACTATTGATCTGTTGGAATTTATTTAGCCAAAAAAACCCCTGTTGTTTTCCAGAGCAAATAGATCTTTGCTTTGTTGACTGTCCCTTGGTCTGGGCTAGGGAGAGACCTCTCAAGTGTCACGTGTTGAGCTGGACTCTTAAAACCTCGTCTCACGTTCCCCCCTAACCTCCCTGAGTCTCGTCCCTTTATGGGACTGTTTTGAGGCTTCTGATGAGCTCCAGGTACCAGATTTGACCTGCCAGTCTGATCTCTAAATCACTGGCCATGGACATCTGTATTTGACATCAAGCAGCAGGAGAAGGGCCGTAGTCCTGCACTGCAGGTGTGGGTATGCTGCTGCATGGGGCCATGCCGAGCAGCACTCTTCTCCCCACCCTGTGTCATATCCGCTCCCCATTTCATCCCCAGCACATACCTTGGCACGCAGGTCTCACCTGCCAGGAGGCACCTGCAGGTGGCCAGAACTCACCAGCAGCGGCTCTGAAATACGGATTATGCTGATGTTCAAAAGCACAGGGCTGGTGTCTTCCTATGGCCAGCGTCCATGAGTGGTGGGTGTGGGCAGGTGGCAGTTTCGTTGCAAAGCCTTCCACTCTGGGGATGTAGGTACATGGCGCAGAAAAGTTTACCAGTTCATTGCACATCTCCTCCTCAGCTGGGGCTTCCCTGCAAGCCCAGCTCAGAGGGTTGTCCCAGAGTCTAATTTGTGGTTACGTGTCAGCATCTAGACCTTACACAGAGAAAATCCTGAATGCTCACAGGGGTTTAGCACAAGTGCTTAAAGGCAAGGAGTCAAATAAGAAGGATCCCAATGAAATTTTGTAGGCAGTCCCATGGTTCTGAATGTCTGTTTTGCTGCCTTAGCCGCTGTGGTCTCACACTTTGCTTTGCTTTCTGCGTTTTCACTGGTCATTACCTCTGGGGAGAAAAAAATTTCTTTTGTACCCACCTCCTTACGCTCACATGGCACTGACAAATAACCGCAGAAGAGCAGATAGCTGTGCAGTGTGACGAGTGTGACTGGGAAATGCACGTTAAAGATCAGCAGTGGGTTGTTCTGTGCTTTGCAAACTGGGCAAAAGACACCTTATTCGGTTATAAACAGGAAACCTGGGCCAAGTTTGTAGAGGTTCATGCCCAGGGCCACTCCCTAGAGGAGCTAAGGCTTGATGTACTTGTCGAGATGAAAATCATGACACACCCCATGATCTGCACATTGTTGGGACCTGCTCCTAACCACATCTCAGCAGGGCTTTCTAGTTTTTGTATGTTAGAATTTTGTGCACAAAGAACCAGGGGTCAGATAAAAAAAAAAAAAGGGTCAAAAATGAAGCATGGAGGAAACTTAAAAATGTGTTGTTCAAAGTCTACTGCACTGAATTCTACTGCACTGGTCGAAAAGCCTATGATAGAAGTACTGAAAGGGCTGGGGTATGTCGGCTTTTTGTATCGTGTCAGTCTTATGCCTCTGCAGCATTATCACAATGGAGTCGGAATAAAGCAAACACGATCTAAGAGGGAAAGAACAGAATTCAGCATCTGCTTTACAGATACGTCCTTTCTCATCTCTCATCCAGCTTTTTTTAGTCATAATCTTTTAGGTATCTATTATTGAGTACTGTACACATACCAAATTTGGTATTTTAAAAAAGAAAGTTTTTACACGTCAAGCAAGTGCTATTCAAATTATTTTCTTTTGTTTCTTTTCTCCGTATTCAACCATCTTGCTCTCATAAAGAATTATAGGTAGGATTCTGCTGAAAATTTTAGTAAAAATCTCAACCTGTATGGCTTACATGCATGAAATACCTACAGTGGAAGCTTGGAATGAACACATAATCATTCACTATAATTGCTAGGCTAGTAATGTGGAATAGCATTTATACAAAGTAATGCAGAATTTATGTGGAGATACTGTAATGCAGAATAGTGCAGTATAGGAAGTGAACTAATAAATTATAGATAAATCAAATGAAGCATAAATGGAGTGACCTTACATTTGTAGTTTCAGCGAGTTGATATTTGGAAATATATGTTCTATGTCACATCCGTTGATCTTACAAATGATGGTTTCTGTGTTTAAATCCTAAGGAGATATTTGTATTTGGGCCACAGTTACTCCTTTTAACTTTTTATGGAGTGGGAATAAAGATGAAAATATAAGCTGTTTTCCAGTATTTTTTGTTTCTTGTTTTTTTGCTAAGTTGTTATCTGTCCTGTGGTGGAGGACAAATATCTCATCACCAATATGAGCCATCTTTTAAAACAGCTTTACAGATTACAGCAAAATACATTTTGGCTTCTATGTCATTTGGAAGAACTGTTCAAGTGCAGTATTTATTAGCATTTAAATAATCTGAACTTTACATGTTTGCCTGCACACATGCATTTTGCTTCTAAACCCTCCCCACCCTGCACCCCCAAACCATTAATGAAGCTTGTTGTTCTTAAAATAGCAGTTCTGTTTGGCATATCTAATTGCTGGGTTTCTGTTGTCATTCCTGCCTCGGTACACTGGTCAAAAAAAAAGAAATGTAAAGAGCAGCCCGTGCCTCCCTCTGTTCAGTAGGTATCTGTGTTCCCCCTCTGGTAGTCTCGCAGCCTTCACCGTCCTGTGGCTGAGGAACTCAGCTCCCTGTTCCAGCCACGCTGCGTTTAGCCCTCTGCATTGCAAGCAGCAGAGACTCAACTGATGGGGACCGTAAAATGACTGCATTTCTTCTTGAGCTGAGTGATTTGTTTATTTATTGCTTCTATATTTATTTACTGCCAGTGTCAAAGAAAAGACTGTACTTACGGCCTTTTCATCTTCTCCCAAGTGTCGCCTGCACACTTCGCTGGCCCTGCACAGAAATATTTTCCCCCCTCTAAGTGCACTTGCTGATTGGAACGACATCCTCACAGGCAAACTGCAATGCTACTGGTACAGTGTCATAATATTTCATAGGTCATTTATAAATATTATTGCCAGGGCAAATAAATTTCTCCGGAGTACTTAGTCTACCTCTAATAAATAGTTTATTTAAGCTTGTAAGAATGGTGACATTTCACTTTGAATATCTTTGGCCTCTTACAGACTGTTAGTGCAGAGAGGAAAAAAGGGAAAAATAAACTGGAAAAAATATGCAGCAGATCTTTTGATATTTTTTTTCCTGCATTTCAGCTTGCTTAAATAGGCCCTCTTGTCAGACTGCATCTCTCTGTGTGAAGCTGGTTACAGTATTTGTTTAATGTGTCTTATTTAACATCTCATTTAGAATATCATTCCCTCTTTTTTTCTCTTCCATAACTGCATACAGCTGAAACTGTGTTCGAGCAGTTGCCTCTAATATCAATGGTGGTAATTAAATCCCCTTTTGCCACTTTTGCCTTTTGGGGTAAGAACTACGGATGTGGTAGCGGTGTTTTGTTTGTTCATATTTTTATGTTTTGGGGTTGGTTTAAATTTATCATTATTATTTTTCTTGCTTTTCAGTTGAAAAGTTGGTATTTAGTTGGATTTCTTTAATAGTGACATGGAGACAGAGACCAGAAGGAGCAGAGAATTTTCCAGCATCCCTGTAACCGTGTTAAACTTTTGTGGCAAATGCTAAAGAATAGAGGCACTGTACATATCTTTCGGAAAAAAGTGCAACCCACGAACAATGACTGATGGGGTGTCATGGCTGCCAGCACTGCATTTTGGACAATAGACAGGGTTCTCTTGGTTAAGTTTTTGCGGTGGGGGTTGTTGGGGTTTTTTTTTGACAGCTCAGCAAAGGTGTTAACTCCCAGCTCTATTCATACAACAACAGAATTCATGGCAAGAATAAATGCCAAAATATTCTTTCATGTGCTTCCCATAAGATATGTTATTTTGTGAAGGCTCAGGAGGAGGTATAAAGCAGATGATTTTATTTAAGCATGTATGGGAACATTGTATTTCCATTGCAATCATACAATATGGAAAAAAAAATATATCCATGAAAATCTCCAGTGATTTTGGGAAAAAAATCCCATTTAAAAATTACAGTCTCTGCAGCTCTAAAGATGGCAAATGACTCCATACCAGTCTCTGCCAGATGACAAGCCATGACCAGGCACTCTCCAGAAACTCTGGGAACAAGCAGGATAAAACCTCAGCAAACTCCAAACAGATACAGGAGGGGAAGCATTTTAAACGGAGGGAGTCAGATGCAACTTGGTCTTTGACCAAATATCCTGGAAGACGTTGTACATACCTCAACCAAATCCTACATAAGACTAGAGGGAAAGGAAGCAAGCCTCCCATGTGCTCTTTAGGTGACAAATGACAGGACTTCCAAGAGCAAAGCAGGAAATTCTCGGCACTTACTTACAAGTTTGTGACAACACAGGTGTACTCACTCTCCTGCAGAATTTGACTTGCACAAGATTTTGTCATTTAAAGAGATTGGGAGGAAAGGATAGCTCTTCTGACTTGGATTTCTTCATTGTGATGCTTGTGCTAAAAGATGGACTTCCCCTCCATTCATGGTTTTTATCTCAGAATACCATGAGCTTGTCTTTTTAGTTTCCTGTGTATAAGAGTTTTCATATTTTTTTTGTCTCTTGGAAAATATCAGTTGATTCTCTGAGCGGTGGTTTCATTCATTTCCTTCCAGAGGCATTTGCTCTGAGGTTCCCAGTTCTTTTAGGCTGTGGTATCTGCCCGTGACTGCTCTAGAACGTTAAACTTGACCCCCAAAGAGCAATGAGGATGAGGTCAAAAGGGAAAATAGGTTATTTCTCTGGTCTGTCTGAACTAAAAGACAATAGAAGAAGGGAAATAAATTCATTTTCAACCAGATTTATATAGATGGGTAAGAAAAATATGGTCTTCAGGTCCATATGGTCTTCAGTAGTCAGTAGGGCTGTGTCAATATAATCTGTCTGAATCACTTTAGAAGAACTTGTACTCGATAGCAAGCTTACTAGATAGAGGGCTATACTTTCTGATCTTCCATCTCTGGGATGGCATACAGAAGAGAAACAAAATGTCTCCAAAACATCAACATTGAAATAGCTTCAGTGGTAAAGCCTTAGGATGGATTTGCTGTGCAAAGACATGAGCAAGTCTGCGTCCCTGGGCTCCAAGGACAGATCTCAGGGTAACTGAGTGTCCAACCTGAGAAGCCTCTGTGCTGATTCCTGGCCATCCCGCTAACATTTTCCTCTGAAAATTTAAGTCTTTGTTCCTCATTCTTAAATGACCCCAAAGCTTCTGGAGGTGCCACAGTTCAGTCAACACTTCTCCTGCAACTGTATTCTTCATTCTCCAAGGAGGGAGGAGCCAGGGAGCATAAATGACTACTGAAAACAGCAGAATTATCTTCCAACAATATCTTCCATGTTTTCCAGGGGTTTTATTAAAACACCACCTTAGTCCCTTTCCTGACCATGCTTATGTATGATGGAGAGCCTTGCAGGAAGGCAGGATGCCTTCCAGCTGTTGATTTTTATCTTCTATATGGTCTTCAGGGCACGCAGCAAGTAGCATAAGGCTTTATCTGTGTTTAATATCAAAGGAGTATCTTAGTTTGGACTCTTTCCTTTATGGGCTGCATAAAGGCACATTTTGCAAGACTCTGATTTCACTCATAAACCCCTGTGCTGGTAGCAAGCTGCATTCTGCTCAGTAAAGCTGTCAAAATTGCCAGTTTCAGCTTTGATCATAGTAACAAATCTGTTTGACCCCAAAATTTCAGAAGTGGCCCTTAAACACAGGAGAAAAATTGTTGCCCTTTCCAAAGGCATACTCTAAAGCTTGGGGAAAATTATGCTCTTGTGTGTGAACATTTTAACCGTTACTGACCTTTGCCAAAAGAAGTAGTTTGAAATTTAACTGATTAGTGAGTATGACAGCCCCTGGAAAACAACTTTTGTTTTTGCAAAGGGTGTAGGGAGATCAGGTATAACTCCAAAATGACTGTTTAGTGTTTTTGCATACATGGAGCTAACTCTTTAGATTTCAATGGTGTAACTGAAAAAAGTTAGATTTTGGGATAAGTAGAAGTTACGTCTTGTGTGTATGATAGAAGTTATCAGTTTGCAAAATTACAGATATTCAAAATTGCTGAATGCCATTTCCAGATATTTAAATGTACTTCAGGGAAATGACCAATATAGAGCAGTTTACATCTGTGTGAGCCCCAGTGGGAGCTGGATCCTGGCTGTCACCTGTGTGAGGCCAGAGCCGAGAAGCCTGGCTGGTCTGGGGAGGCTCCTGTCCACAGCTGAGGGAGCCGAGCTCCTGTGAGCGGCTGTTCAAGGTTTCACAGCAAACTGTCAGAAGTCTCACTTAAACCAATTGATTGAGCAGGAGAGTTTCCTTGGAAATGCTGTTCAGCCTATCCAGAAGTGAATAAGGTGTCTCTCCCTTTGAGGTACCTCTCTTTCTATTAACTGCAGAAAAAGCTCAGATGACTGGTTTAAATTAGACACCCAGCTTTCACATAGCTGACATCAAATGGGATGCATCCTAACCACCTTGTCTGTAACCAAGCTCCAAACGGTGTTCGATGCCTTATTTTTTCATGTGTCCTAGCATGATGTCATTTTCTGGCCGAGACAGGTCCTGGGGAAAATATGGCTGTGTGTTTCCCCGCCAGGTGCGAGTCTGGTAGCACGCATGGTGCGCAGTGTTGTGTAACGCAACTCTTCACCTTCTTGGGTTTCAAATTCTATTAGTGCTGCAGCCAGCGGAGCTGTACCAGTGCTGAAAAGTATTAGCAGTTTTTCCTACAGAGGGAAAGAAATAGGACCGAGGCAGTACAGGGTCACAGGCAGGAACTGCAAAGAAAGTACACTCATCTCTCCTTAGCGGTCTTCAGGAAAAAACAGCAATGATATGTTAAGATCTGATGAGAACTGGGTGGAGGTAAAGTTCCCAAAATTGTTTTTGTTGTTTTTTTTTTTTTTTTTTTTTTTGCTAATTGTCTGTACATGTGGCTGGTCTAAGTGAAAAATACTCTGCTTCACCCAGAGAAGAGTAACATTTTTCATGATAGTAAACCAGCACTCTATAAATACCTATAATCCCAGGATTTTAACCTCAGGGAGAGCATGGCAAAGGCAGTTTGGAAATCTTATGCTCGGTACTTCGTCAGAACAGTACTTTCTTTCTCTGTCTCTGAGTTTTTAATAGACATCTCAAGTTGAGATGACTGTCAGCACTTTCTTCTGGTAAGACCCAATATATATTCTACGTGCGTATCTATAAATATATACAGACATAGAGTATATAATTTCTGTAGTAAGTCAAGTTCCATTTCTAGTTCATTTTCTGATTTAAATTGGTGTGTATATTGCTGTAGATGTTGCTTTATTTTTATTTGCATATGTCCAGTTGTGAGAAGTTTTGTGACAGGATTTCACACATGAGTACTTTTTCAGTTCCTCTGCCTCTGTAGCTGAAGAGTTCACTTCTGTAACTTGAATCTCTAGCTTGGTTAGGGCACAGCAGCAAGACTGAATTTTGTGTTTTTGAGAAGCAGACTTTTGAGCCTGGAAGCATAATTAAACGATCTTTGAAAAAAATCAGTCATACCCTATTGAGATAATTATTTGTGTGCTTTTATAGATTGAAGGGTTTACGCAGTGAAATGAAATAAGAAATAAAGTTAAAGGCAGTTTAAGGATATTCTTTATTTCCCCAGACAAACATACTCACATCTGTGGAAGTCAGTGTCCCATAGATTATCAGGTGGAAGGGTTTTGCAGGATTAGATACTTTATGGGTAGCTGGAACACATTATTTAGCATTTTCTCAAAATCAGATATATGACTCATGCCTCTCTATGCCTGAGAGCAGCAGCCTAACCACTACATGACAGATTTAGAAAGAAATTTCTGGTATAGCTAGGTCATCCCTTATAACTGTCCACCAACAATGCCATCACCTCTCTCTGAGACATCTTTTTATCTGACCCAGATGCTAGACCCTATTTTCCTTTGGAAAAAATGGCCCACAAGACAAACAACAACCCTTTAAATGCCATGAGACTAAAATTTCTCTTAAGTTCAGGATAAGCCTGTCAAAGACAAGGTAGTACCCCAGCTTTACACTCTGTAACTGAAAGCTGTCTCTGAACAACAGAACAATGAATGTAAACACATGGCAAAGGGTGAAGGAGCTCCAGTTGAGTTAGTATGGAGCTCAGCAGCTAAAGGAACTCCCTAAAGTAGAACCAGACCAGCATAATCAAAACAGCTCTTTGTGTTTTTTGTAATCCAGAAAACTGTCTGAAACTGAAAAAAAAAAAAAAAAAAAAAAGAAGATTCAGTTTAAAAAGATATTGTTGGCCTAGACTTTTTGTATTAGAGGACAATGCCCTAATCAAAAAGACAACTAACTTTAAGCCATTTTAACAAAATCATTAACCAGGTTGCAGATATGTTTAGTGATTCCTCATGCTTCTCTAAAGAATCAGATGACATATTCATGTGCGGCTTATGGGGATCTGGGGGATATAATGTCTGTAAATATCCTGTTCACAAAATATGCAGCTATCCCGAGTTCACAGTGAATATCTAAGATTTTTATGTATAAAACTGCAGTCCAGACATTGCTGAGATCCTCTCTACTCATGGATTTCTCCTCCTCCAGAAAAAGGAGTGGAAGGATGGATGAACGGGTACAGAAACCTGCAGTTGCACTTACCCACCCTGAACTCTTCTGCATATTATCTTTATCACACAGTTCAATCTCTAGTATTCTGCAGAGTGCTTCAGCCTGAGAGAATTTCCCACAGCAATGTAGTTTCCCCTCTGCAACTCCTCTCCGACACACACTCTGACACATTTAAAGCAAATCCTCTGTAAGCTAATTCAATGACCAAAAAAAATCTTTGTTAACACAGAGTTAAAATTGCCCAGTGGTTTCTCATGCCTTTCCAAAATGCCGTGCTCAGCAAAACTCAAACCTCTGAAAAAACAGAAAATGAGGAGTCCTGGCATATACCAACAGAACCTTGACTGTGACCCCCTGGAAAGTCACAGTCCCTGGGAATTACTGGCATGCTCACCAGATGAGTTCGCTGCAGTAGATTTTGCTGAGCCTGATGCTCCAGAACTGCATGTGCTATCAGCAGGCGAGCTTCAGTCTGCATTTGTTTTTGTTTTGCTTTGGGGTTTTGACAGTAAATTTCCTGTATTTTAAACAAGGTCAGAGGAGTATTTTGGTAGAATCTAGAAAAAGATGTTTTAGTCATCCCTCGCCTTTCATTGCAGTCAGCTCTCTGCCTGATGCAGGAGCATTGTATCTCCTATCTCGGCGTTTCTGGGAGTTCAGACCATTCTCCTTTTCCCTGTCATCTCTCTTAGATCTTAGCGCACTTAAAAGGGAAGAATACACCACTGGCAGGCTTCTTGCACTTGCTGACTTTGCCAACCACTTTGTCTTCCTCCAGTTTCTCTCCCACCACCTCTGTTTGCACTCCTTCTTTCCAACCCCAACAATCCCTCTGTAGGGCTACTTTCCTCTGTATTTTTACACCACTCTGTACCCTGCCTCCTCTCAGTTCCCCCACCCCAACAGTCTGCCAGTGAGCATTCACATATATACTTTACTTCTTCCATACGTATTACGTCTCCTTAGCAAAACCCCAGCTTCCCGAGCAGGAGTTGGTCGTAGCTATCTGCGTGAGGTTCATCACTTATGTCTTTTATTGAGCTTTCTGGGGCTGGCTACAGCTCACCTTCCAAGGACAGGGTATCTACACTTGAACCATGCGGGATCTGTCACAAAAGGCTGGCTGGCAATCTTACCCCAATGTTGTGTTTATATACATTGCAATCTGATTTAGACCAAGAGTGTTCACACACTAAGCGTCTCCCATAATAGCTTTGTCATTACTTTTCCAACAGCTGGGATCAATGAGGTCAGGTAAGGAACAGTCAAGCCATGATTTGAACTCCAGGAACATTCAGAATAATCCCAACACGAATCAAACCCTCCCCTTTGAAGACAGGACAAGAGAGAAACTGGCTTGGAGTGAAGACTGGAGTGTGGGAGCACCCTGCTCAGATTATTTTGACCTTGTCCATGATATCAGCAAATTGCAGTGTAAGATAAATAAGCCTCGAGGTTTTTTAGGCACTTAAAATTGATCCCAATTTCAGCCTAAATTTTAGGGCTTTCCCACTTTAATTGTAGCAAAACCAGAGCTCTGCTACAATCAGCATTTCTTCTGCAGTCTGCCTGTGTTAAAACATGAAGCAAGGAAGCGATACTGTTATTGTTATCTTTTCTGCAAAATTTTCAGTTGTTCATATACTGTGGTGAAGGAGGGCTTTAAATAACCTCAGTAGTAGATACCTCAGTGGGAACAGAGGTGCAAAATGCTTTGCAAAATCAGGCCTTGTCTTTGAGAACACTCAATTTCTCAGAAGACCAAAACAATTTCATGAATGAAAAAGTAAAAACTTTAAGACATCTCTATTTGATCTCAACTTCTTACATGTGGAGTTCTACAAGGAGCAGTATTCTCAGGCATAGTTGTGATGTTTCTTAAAGTAAGCATACAGCATCAGCTCTTCAGTTCCAAGATGGAGCACTGCCGGATCCTTGAGTTTTAATGCTGATGTTGGTAAGTAATGTACAGTTTTTGGCTAACCATACAGGTACAAATTTGTGGGTTAGGCCAAAAAAAGCAAGCACAGCACACTGACAGAAATTGATTCAAAGGTAGATTCTCTGATAGTTGTGCTCTTGTTCCAGCCTTTCAGTCACACAGAAGTGAAAGCTCTGTGCTCTTTTGCTTTGAAGCAGAGATCTATGGTTAATTATAGTATTTCCAGTGATTACATGTTTGTGCTTCAGTAACTGCTAGATGAGGAGGAAGGCTGAAATAACTTTAGGGATAGCATGTTGCTCTACCAGAAGATATACATTCAGATATCTCAGCATAGGCCTTTCCTTATTTCCTTATGAAGGAGAATACATGACAAAAGCTACACACCACTAGTTGTTCAGGAAGCTGGCAGCAGGAGATGATGATTTCCTCCACTGCTTCTGTCCCTCACCTTTTCTTCTATAGGCAAGTCATTCAACATCCCCATCTGAAAAATGACAACAATGGTCTAGGGTTAACAGGGAGTTCAACTCATCCAGAGCGTGAGTTCTGCAGAGGTGAGTAGACAATCCAATAGGGCAGACAAAATATTTTTCCATCAAAAGCACCTAGATTTGATTGTGAAAATGTACTCAGATTCCCAAAATTCTGCTACTGTATATGATTGACAGCAGTGCTGCCTTGGCCAGGCTGAACGTGTCCCTCAATTGCCTAAAACCACTTGGGATTCATGGAGGAAGAGGCTTCCCCATCCCTCAAGCCCCTGTGGTCTGTGCCAGCAGAGTCCTTGGAGAATACCTCCCACACAGCAACAACTCTGATCTCAATATGAACCAACAACCAGGGCCATTTTCTTTCAAGGCATAACTGGGGGAGGCAACACTCACATTTTGCAGATAACTTCAGGGCTTAGAGCTCTCAGGGAGAAGGTGCGAGACCCCTGGGCTCTGATCTAGGGAGAGGAAACCCGAACCTGACTGATACCCTAATAAGTGAGCCAGTGTGCAGGGACGCAGGAGTAGTGGACTCCAAAGAAAGGCAAGATGAGCAGGACTGTGACTCTCTGGCTCACTGATCATGACACCCAGACAGAAAGATGGAAGGTCTGACCCATAGGGCCAGCTCTATGTGTCATTTCTTCTTTTCAAGCTAATGAAAGTGCATTTAAAAAGCATATGTCCAACAGATATATTGCGAGATTTTGTATCAATAAAGTACTAACTAGTAAAATACTGGAGAGTCTCCAACAAAGCATTATCTAGTATTCTTTCTAAGTTTTTCTTTCAGAAATCTAAAATCCATTGCAATTATATTCATGTTTTAGTCCCCTTCAGTTCTTATCTTTCCATGCTACATTTAGTATCTTGGATAACAAAAGTCTATGTCTGTTCATACAAAATGCAAAGGAAATTTGAATGAAGTTCAGGCAGACAAACACGTTGCGTAGAACTGATCAGTCTTGGCTAAAAAGGGTAATGGCTTGTTTCTAAACAGGTTTCTTCAGATTTTCTGGTTTGGGGTGAAAATTCATACAAAATGACTGCTTGAGGTTTTGTATTTTACAGCCACAGCATGCAGTAGTTGAAACCAGTGTTATTTCCAAAGTATTTTCAGCATTCAGGGAAAATCTGAGTGACAGACCATGACACCAGGCATCCCATAAAGGCGCTGATCTTGGCTTTTACGGTAATTCTGCTGTTTATTCAAAATGTATGATTGTCCATTGCACAGTAAGTATAATGTTATTATGTTCCCATCCTTGTTTCATAATCTGCATTATAGTTGCCTGAGGAGCTATATTTAAAATAAGCTTTGTTTACTTTCTTAGCTGAAGGCTCCTATAAACAGTATATTTTTCTTTTAAATTTACACACAAGGAGAATATTAAAAAGCAAACTACTGTGCCAAATGTTCAAAGGCCTTTTCTCCCCCCTGCTTACTACTTTTATGACCGTGGAAACATTGCTTTTGTTTCAGTAGAAAAGCTAAAGTGAACCTTAATGAACTGAAAACTAACGAACACATCAGATTTTAGATATGGGGTAACTAAGTATAGCCGTAGCTCTACTGGAGATACAGCAATGAAATACAAGTATACTTTGGAGATACTCAGTAACTAAATTAGAAGATTAGGATCACAGAATCCCTTGTTGTGGTGGAATGCCCACTAAGTCAAAATGAAAAGGAAAGTCTTGTCAAAATTACAGAATTTATTAAAAAAAAAGAAAAAAGAAAAAAACAACAACTTCAAAGTGAAAGGAAAATGAGAACAACTTATGCCAAAGCTTTGAAACATATAGGATGTTTTATTAAATGTACTTACTAATATATGTTCCAAAGTAGCAAAAGTTTCAAAAGCATACATTAACCTGCACTTTATAGTAATTTTCCAGGTCTTGAAGATGGTTGGGGATTGCCAGTCTGGTGAGGAAAGAAGGCCATTCATTCTTCTGGGAATCACCATCTGGGACTGAAAGCAGGGGGTAGTAGGATCCAAAGAAAGGTGTACTTTAAAGACTGCACAAGTAATGTTCCTTTAAACCACTGACACCAGAAGGGAGGTGCAGAACCTGGGTTCTCTGCACCTATTATAACTAAGTAGAAGCTAGATTTCAGAGGCTATTGCAAGCGTGTGATCGGTTGCCTCAAGAGAGGAGGAACAGTTTTTCCCTCACCAACAAAACTGAAGGAGCAAGGTGAGGTGCGTTTCAGGTCCACACACAGAAGAGCCAGTGCAGTGACTGGGCTAGACTTCCACAATTAATGCAGAACAGGTGTTGATTTCATACATGCTCTGAGCACCTAATAAGTACAGATTATAGTGATTTTGCAGATGGTATCCTCTATTGGAGCCAGGCAGGGAATTAGCCAACCTAAGACAGAATTTATCAAATGTAAATTAAAGTCTGAGCTAGCTCCCTGTATTGTCAGTGTAGAAAAAAATCCATTTTTGAGGTATAACTCATCCTAAAGCATGTCTGACACAGGTCAGATGAGTCTTTCTCTGGAAGAGAATGTTTCTCTCCATTGACTGCTAAGGGAGCCTAGATGTCTAGCTTAAGTGTAAAGGAGATGAGATCAGTCCCATTCCTCATGCCTAGTGTTGAAAGGGATACACTTTCTCTCTCTTATTAGCAGAAGGTGATGTCTTCCCAGTGACAGCTGACACCTGGAGGGGAAGGGTGCCTGGGAGAGGGCAGTCTTTAGCCAGATGGAAATGGTTCAGAATACGGTCACAGCCTGTCCTGGGCAAGTTATTGCTGAGATGAATTCAAGAACATTGCAGTCTAATTAATCTTTCTGCCTTGGTTGCTCAGGACATTAAATTTAGTATTTTTCTGTTCCTAGATACATTTGATGCATGAAAATCTCACTATGAGCTGTAGGCAGTCCTCACAGGCTAGAATTTTGCTCTTGAGATGTGGTCCTCACTTGACAGTCCGATGATCTTCTCTATTTGCTTTAGGCTCCACACCAAGCTGTGGACTAAGAGCTTAGTTATTTTTGTTTCTGGTAAAAGATTGCTGGGCACCTTCATATGAAACTGCAAAACAGGATACAAAAAGCAAAGAGAATTATTTTAAGCTGACTTTAAAAAGAACCAAGTACTATTTTTAGTGTGTTTACTACTTGTCAAAGGGATTTTCTGTTGTCTGAAACCCAGACCGCTGAGGTTTACCACTGCTTGTATAACATTTTTTCAATAACGCTGTTCCTTTTTAAATAATTGGTATGGCTTCATATGGCTTTAGAAGCCCTCCTCTATCTGCGCAGCCTGGAAGGGAGGATTTACCCCATGGCGGGGGTGAGAGAGGGTGCAGTTTCTGGGTCTGGCTTTACGCTCAGCGAGGCGGGTGGAGCTCCTCTTGTCTTCATCCGTCTTGCTGGTGACAGAGTTAGGACTGTTTTGGTTTCACTGAAGCTTACTTAGTTTCCTGGTAAGGATACATTTCTAAATATAGCTCCTTACATTAGATGCAGGAATGTTTACCCATGCAAAGTCAGGCAAGGTAAACACTTTTTTTTTTTTTGGTCAGTATCTTTTTAATGGAAATGAGCCTTGAAGTATATTTGGCATCATCTTGGCATGCTGGAGCTAAATACAGGGTCTGTCTTCCTTTTTTGGTATCAGTTATTTCTAATTTTATTTTCACTCGGAAAGGGGTGATTTAGTGATCCTTCGTTATAGATGTGTCAGAGTGGACGTTGCAAGCTCTGTGAGTTTTGCATTCACCTTTTAAATAACTGGGCCCTGAATGAATCTGTTGACAGAAGCCGAGCAATTTAAAAATACATTTGAAAGTATGCAATGGGATTATGACAGGGGGCTGTGCCAGAAAAAATACAAGCTCTTACTATGTTGTTACAGTTGCTTAAGAACACATTAAATGCATACTTTGCACTCTCTCTTGCTCTCTTTCTCTGTCTTTCAAAGAAGAATGTATTGTGAAGTACATGTATTCAGGACTGTGCGATTTTGCTAATTCAGCTTTGATTCTACTGACAGATTTTTTTTTAATTCCTCCTGTTTATTTGTGATGAGCTCTGACTTGAAGTTTGATGTAAAGTTGCCATTTTATTAACATAAATGTGATTTAAAAGCTATTTATGAGAGTGTTTTAGTTGAATTATTTAAACAGGAGGATAAATTTCTGACCAGGCTGTTGTTTTCTTGTAGGTTACAATCACCTCATCAGCTAGTACTACTGTGCCTTTGAAAAGCAGTAGAGGCTGCCCTTTGCCAATCATACTGAAAAGGTTGTACCTTATCACTCTTTGTGGTATTTTCTACTTACTTTTGTGTAGGGAAACAATCTATTTTTTGGTACAAAGACGGGGGAAAAAAGAAAACCTTTAAAAGAAATTGTTGGCTTTTTAAAAATCAGTGTGCCTTCAGCAAGGTTTCTACATAGGACACACTACTGAAAACATTTCAACATTACCCAAAGGAAGAATACAATCATTTGGGGATACTGTGCCTCACTTACATCTTCTGTCTGCACTGAGATATGGGTTTCAGCAGCTGAGTCCCCAAGAAATGTGAATTAACAATACTGCTTTTTTGCTCATGACAGTTTAATGACTGGTTTTGTGCTGTAGAATCAGGGTGATTCAGTAAATTTCAGCACAAAGGACTCCTGGCCCAATATTTAGCCTTTTTTTCAGGGCTTGAGTTTCTCACTGTTACAGGTAGGCAGAGATTTCATTGAGTCAGCCCAAATTATGAGATTAAAGAAGAGCAATGCTGGTGGGAAAGGGGGGACCAAAGCACCACTCAGCAAAGCAACAAGTTGTGGTTGGCAAAGAGCAAGGTAAGAATATTGCAAAGAAGATGGAGTTCTTCCTCCCCAGAGAGCAGCAAGTGTCTCCCTGCTGTGGTGGGCTGGAGCTGCTGGTAGGGTTTCCCCAGCGAGGCCATCATCACTATGAGCAGGAGAGCAGCAGCTGCTGGTGCCTCGAAGAGGGAAGAAAGGCAACTCCCTGCCTGCAGCTGACTCGAAACACTTTTGCTGTTCCTCCCCAGCAGCAAACACACAGCCTTGGGCTTCCTCTCCGAGTCACACCTCGCAGGTGTCCTGCCCCACCACAAGGAGCCTCAGTCCCAGGGATGGGTGTGCCAGGAAACACCATCAGAGATAGCCAGGGCTGTGGTGTGAACACATACCCACACCCTTTATTTTAGCTCTAAGCACCCTCACGAGACATGGTGAGGTACGGGATTACTATGATCCGCATTTTCTAGCAACCGTCTCACAGGCAAACAGGGGTCAGCACTGGAGCAGTGATTTGGACCTGCACTCTCTTTGACACCGGTGCCCTGATCCACACCCCATCCTGTGGCCTCGCACTGGCTTATTTCTCTTCCTTTGAATGATGCATAATAATTCCTTTGAATTAGTATCGTAAGGGAAAATTAATATCTTGTGGTAAAAGCAGGTGGATTGTGACTAGAGAGAGATCTAGAAAGAGGGAAGGATACCATGAGCAGCTCTGATAATATCTCCATACACCAGTGCCACATCTATAAAGTGAGGGTCCCTTCCTTTAACTGCTGCACGCATGGCACAGGTGAAATTCTCAGTGCTGGCGAAGCACGTGTGCTTTGCAGTGATGATAGCCCTACACTACAAATTCCATGTAATTTGGTGTGACAGTTGCTTTTGCTCTTTTGTTTTGTTTTGTTTTGTTCTTTTCATAATAAATGTTTCCATTCAAACTGGTTTTCAGTTCCTGAAGCAGTGACCATCACTGGTATTCAGCTCCTGGGAAAGCAAATTGAAATGTAACGAGGGAGGAATAAAATTAGTTAGGATACAATTTTGCAGTTCAAGATTTCCAGACAGACTAAGAGATTAAAAATTCTTGTACATATGATCAGTGTATATCCCTGGCTAATAATGTATACCTCCAGGTGAGTTAAATGCAATCAAGGCGTTCTTTCAGGAGCAGACTTCAGCTTTAAATAATATAGTAGTGTCCGTGGTTGACAGGCACAACATATGAAAGTTGACTGTTGCAAGCAAGTTTTGATTTGCTTTTACTGTCCGTAATGTCAATATCTCCCTTATACAGAGGTCAGAAGCACCTTAGTATTTACTCTAGGATGTTGCTTCATTGTATAGCAGCAGTACGTCAGAGTCCCAGTTATGCAGCAAGGCACCCTACTGACATATGGCAAAATGCAAAAAGAAGTAGGTTCTTGTTGTGCTGTCCTTACTCTTGCTGAAGGTCCCCGTGCTCTACGAGGAGTCCCACAGTGGGACCTTCTGTTCCCACAAAGAGCTGAGGAGCTGAGCAGCACCAGACGCAGCCGGATGAGGGGGTGGGCAACGAGTATCTGAAACTTTGTCTGGTGCTCTAGAAAGTCATGTTAATGGGAGATCCTGGAAAGAAATTTGGTATTTTGAGTCATGCTGCTCATGCACGGTGAGTCATGGGGCTGGGAAGTCACAGATGGATGAACCTTGCCAAGTGTGGGTGGAGACGGGAGGAGCTCTGGATGAACTGGGCTCCCTGGGAAACACAGGCCAGCTCCAGTTTACATGTGGGGTAGGACCAGTGCTCCCTGCATCCATAAACCACAAATTCTCCTGGGCTCATTTGTGTGACATCCCAAATGGTCAGCGGCACAGACGTGACTCCAGTTTGATGCATATCCAATCTCACAAATAAATGCTCTACACCAGCACTCCTAACGGTGAGAGAGGAGAGGGTAACACTGCTTGAACTCCTGCTGCTGTCTCCACTTTCCTGCTAATCCTGGGCCCAGTGAGGGAGTTCTCATGGAACTCAGCAAGAGTTGGTGGCAAAGCGCACGGCATCGTCCTACGAGCACTCTGGAAGGAAGTGTAATATTGGAAATAAAAATAGAACAATTGATTTGTGAGCTGAGCTCTACATTGACACAAAAAGGGTCATTGAAAGGGCTTTGCAAAAAGCAAAGGAGGATATTTGAGAAAGTGCCCAAGTTGCAGAAATCCTAAACAATGGGGGTTTTACTGTAAAATACTTAAGCGAGCCTCTTGAATCATACATAGCGCCGTGACAATGCATGTCATCTGTTGACATACAGAGAAAAACTGAAACACATTCAGACTGGAGCTATTTTAGGCTATTTGTTATAAGCCCTCTGCTTGGCTCAGGCCCTGTGTCTGAATCACTGTAGACTGCCTTCTTCCCCAGTCAAGTAGCCGTGGGTTTGGCAATGACCTCCCTCCCACAGGGAGATAAGGCAGTTTGTACCATGTCAATGACCAGAGGCAGCCACAAAACATTAGGCAGGCTCCTGACTGTCGAGAAGTTGAAACTGCTTGAAAACAGCAGGGTCAGTCTGCTCCCAAACACACTGATATTATCTCATTAGTGGTGGCATTTACTGCACAGCACAAGGAGCAGAAAAGGGAGTTGTTAAAAAAAAGGCAAAAAGCAAACAAATAGTTACGGTATATGGAATCCTTTAGGCAGAGGGAATGTTCCTCACATGCGAGGTTTGTCTTTGTTAAAGAAAGTAGTATAGTAGTATGCATTGTGTACAAGCAGCAGATTATCACTTCCTTATCTTCTCTCCAAATAACATTCTCCTTCCAGCTGGCAGGGAATGATGACATTTTTACCTAAAGCTCAGTCCTGGTTTGCAAAACTTTTTTTTTTTTCTTTTTTACTTCTTTTTTTTTTTTTCTTCTTTTGGCAAGCCAAGAAATACAGTGTTGCTTGTAAGGTTCAGGTTAGGGAATGACGGGCAAGCAATATTTTGGAGCTCCTCTCCCCTCTCTCCATATTCACCTTCCTTACTTCCATCAGATAGTTTTTCTGTCTGCTCCTCTACTGCCAATTGAAACACCATAAATTTAGCATTGACTTTACTGTGGCATTACAGTATAAAGACTCCAGAGGAGACCGGCTAGGCGGATAAAAATACTAGACAATTAACTCTTGACATGCAGAAATCGCCTTTTTGCTCTTTATCTGTACAGCACCCATCCCGAGGGGTGCAGGGCTGGTGCCCCCCCAGCTACGGCCACACACATGAGTAATAACCAGGCGATCCCCAGGAGCCAGCAGGAGTGGCGAGAGATGCAAGAAGTGCACGGGAAGCTATTTTCTTCAGCGGCACACTGATATGTCCGGCAGATACATTTCCACCAGCCTGTAAACACAGTCACAAACATACGAATGTCTGAGATGTTTTCACGACAGGATCTCGAAATAGAGCTGCTTAACACCATCCCTGCTAAGTACTTCAGGATGGACTTTGACTTGCAGCAACCGGTGGCGGCCACGTGCACACCCGGCCCTGCAAGCTGTTGGCACGCCTGGTTCTCACAGGCCTTGGGGGACACTTGTCACACGAAGGCTTTGCAGGGTCTGATTTTTTCATTCCCACCAAAAGTGTGTGTTGGCATAACTTCCACAGAAACAAATCCTTCTTTTAGTCATAGATAAGTACTCTCTGCCGTCACAGTACTCTCAGTTGTGGCCAGCGGATCAGTAACTCACACAAAAAATCTGCTGGGAAAGTCATCAAAGGTACCCTTCCATAATAAATAAGCCCATGTGGTATCAGAGACAGAGGCAGAGGGGCCTTCGAGAGAGGAGAGAGCAGCTTATAGGAAATCAGGGACCAGGAGTGTATAGAGGAAGAGGAAGCTGGGGAAGGGGCACTAAACTTCCCTTTGTAGACATGCCTTGCAGCCATGTAGTGGGGGATTGTCCTTTAACAAATAAGTGATAGACATGAAAATATGTTTTTTAAAAAACAGAAGAAACTCCTCGGGTTTCCAGAACACAAAATAGTTCTTAATTGTGGTTTCCTAAGATGTGTTATTTGGCAGATATAGCTTGAAATCTGTGCATTTGCTCTGAAGGATTTTCTGTCTGAGCTGCACCCGTGAATTCTGCTTTCTTGAGCAGACTAAACGATATGATTTAGTTTCTTGCTTGTGTACAGGTGCAGTTCTGGCTCACATAAGTTCATACATACAAGTGCTAAAATTACAGTTTCCAAAAAATGTGAGGGGAAACCCCCCCCTACTCTTAAATTCTTGACTGTTTTGCTGAGGCTGTTTTCAGAAAACAAACCCAGGGAGGAGTATGCAGAGAACTAAAAAGAATGTGTTGAATGTGCAAATCCACACAGATACAAAAATATTCTGGGACTTGCTCACTCATATTGGAATCTATAAAAAGATACTGAGTTAATGTTAGAGCGGAATTTGATGCAACTAAATTGTCCAGACAGGTTTTTTTTCCTGAATTGCCAATTTAATCTGTTTTCTAGATGCACTTTTCATAAAATGCATAACAGTAACTTTAGAGGTTGTTATGTTAAAAAACCCTTTCAAGTAGTAGGGCCCATACTGTATTTGTTGTCATATATAGGCACGTTGCTTTAGGATTTAGTTTCAAAGAAACCAAAAGTGCTTCTAATTTAATAGAAACGGTACAGGCTAAGTTGTGAGCAAAGAAATTTATATTGAGAAAAGCACGGGACAGGAACTACACGAAATAACACCGTTTCAATTCAGTACCAATAGAAAAGGTTTAGCAGTATTTTTTGACTAAGGAGCGCACTCGGTCATAGCCTGGTAGGGCAAAAGGGATCTTTCAAATTTTTGTCCTGAAAGCCAGGAGATACATATGAGGAAAAAATAATGCAAGTTACAGCCTGTAATGTATTTTAAAAAGTATTATCCACTTTATCTCAGAGATGTTATTGGTGATATATAAATTGTTTACATTTGGCTTGTTTTCTTCTGTTTCTTACATTGGACTATATTTGAATAGATGTATATAGTATAGTTTAGGTCTTTTTCTTTTGTACAAGGTCACAACTACAAGTGTACAGAAATTTCAGTATGAACTTACTGGGAATACAACTTCTTAAATGATTTCAGACCTGACATCCTTATGAAGCACATTGTTGTTCTGGCCTCTGCACAAATCAATCTTTCTTTCCTTCTTTCTCTATTTATTTATCTATTTATTTTCTGCGCCTGGGACATCCTTACACTAGGCAGCTATTCTTGGCTCCATAAACAAAGTGAATGAGGCTTTTTCTAAAATCACTACTCAAGAAATTCCCTGGAATATAATCAGCTGTGTATCAGATCTTGATAATTAGAGACGCGTGCGGTTAGTTTGCAAGAAGGCTGCACATTTGTTGTTCTCATGTATTCCTATGCATACCTGGTAGTATGCCACCTGTACAAAACGTTAAGACTTGCACATGAAGGCATACTAAAGCATATGAGGAACGTGGTTTTCTCCTATTCTTGAGCAGTCATTTCTTGTTTTTATCAGTCAGTTTTATTTCTTGTCATATACCATATTTAGCTCACTGCTAAATTCATTCACTCTATCCCAGTTTTCCTTTATGATTTCTTTGGGAATGAAAGTGCAGACTGACACAGATATCAGTATAGCTCACTATACTGACCCTGTGTATTAAGCTGCCTCCAAACAGACCTGTAAAGTCAGTTAAAATGCATTGTTTACAGGTGAACCTAAGAGTGAATTTGATTGATCTTTCTTCACAATACTGTAAAGGGGTGCTTAGAGTGGTGAAAGAGTCTCAGCCTGTCTGGCAAATATCCTGCAATTTTAATTGTACTCAGACAGGAAAAAATACAAGGCATTTGCTGGAGCTGAGTGAACAATCCAAAGCGGACAATGTATTTAACATGTTAAGGTTAGGAGCCTGAGCTGCATCCGTGCCCCAAGAGTTCTACTCAGGACAGCTCGAAGAACAGAGACAGAAGTAGTATTAAGCCACCCTCACCAGCCTGTCCCTCAGCGCTTTCCGCAATCCTTGGCACAGCCCTTTTTCTTACCGAACGTCAGTGTGGGTGTGCTTTTTGCACAAGTAACAGGATGGAGGTGCACATAGGTAGCATTCAGGCTACCTGGGAATTCTCCCCAAAGCCTCCGGAGACTGAATCTTGCAGCCTGTAGCATTGCAATGAACTTCTCTGATCTTTTCCCACTTGTGTAGTTTATGGGAGTAAACAGTGATTTCTTTATATATACCTCCAGTCTTCTGATTTATCCTACAGTTGGCTTTTATAACTGTTTACTGTGCGGGTTGATCTTAAATAGCCCTTTTTTAAATTGGCATTTATTAGCTGAATCATCTGGCACGGTTTCCATTTTTCAGTTGGGTGAGAGTAAAAGCACTCACAGAACAGATTCTCAAATGCATTTCAGAGTTGTTTTTCTGTCATTCGTGGTGCTAGTGCAACACTGCCCGGAAATGAAGGAAAAAGAAGCACAAGTATTTTTTGTACCAATATTGTCACATTTATGTTATTCTGTCTCGCTGACACAAATCCAGCAGTTGAAGGGTGCAAGGGAAAAGACAAGCCTAATAGAGAGGCAGGAGTCGGTTGGTCCTTGGGAAGAGCAAGGTGTAGCTTGTTGTTATGTTCCTGTTGTTTCACTTCCACTCCAAGAAGTGTTATTAATCCACTCCAAGAGCAAAATTAAAACCAGAAAAAGGATACGTCAATGCCCAAGCTCATGTCCTTGAGAATACCATGTACAGTATGGGGTTTCTTTCCCACTCACCCACACTTTAAGAAGACAGAGGAGTGATAAAGACTGAAATTATTCAAAAGCAACTATTTGATTTTTCTACTTTTTATTTTGACATTTCTGTGTTGGAACTCCTTGACAGGAAAAAACATGTTCTAAAAATCAGACATCACGCAGATGTCTCAGAAAGAGAAGGCACCAGAACTGCCATTCATTTTTAAAATTAAACTCTTGAGCATCTCTGAAAGAGCACTTACTTCAGAACCAGAGTTGAATGTGATATTGGAAATCAGGCTTCTTCCTACTATGTATCCTGATATGAAGATAGTTCTAGATACTCACTAGTGAAATGCTGTTGTTAAATAATAAAACAGTTTGGTTTGTCTGATGACATTTCCCACTATATCCATAATATCCAGAGTACTTCTTTTTTTGCATTTAGAGAACAGATTTTTTACTTGAAGCTTATTATTCTATTTTATTATAAATCACAAGGAATTAGGGAAGAGTCTGGTTGTCTGAAATACATATGTATAAATAAGCGATGAAGGGCAAATTAATTGCCATATATTACAGAGGAGGAGGAGGTGAGGGAAGGTAATGCTCTGCTGCAACATGCATCATTTAAACTTTGCTGATAGGTGTATATACACAGAATATAAATAACAGAAAAATCTAACCTGACATCAGGCATAAGCTGGATATAATATACAGTGTTGTGTGCCATTAATAATAATAACGTTTCAAGTTAGAAAAGGTACAAAACAGAATGACGAAAACAGCCTGTGATAGGGAGAGGGGAAACGAATTATCAAGAAACATTAGCTCGAATTAGGCAGCATTGATAATAGGAGAGTCTCAAGAGATATGCTGAAGACAATACTGAAACAAAGAGAATGAATCACATTAATCTTTTTAAGATAGTCGCTAATTTGAAGAGTCTGGGATCTAGGATACAAGGGGGTGATTCAGAAATGCTAAGTATTTCCGGCACATTTATTTAGTGTTGTTGAAGTATTGAACAAATAGCTGAAGTCAGGACCAACAAGTCAGGGGTTTAAAAGGAGCTGGTTTGTTTTCTTTTTGTGAAGGATTTTTGAGATTACAACATTAGCTACATATTTGAAGTTACAATGATAAGTTCTAGGGTGATTTGTATTTATTGGGGTTAGAAGGGCAGGCCTCAGTGGACCATATGGTATTTTTACAGGGCTGTTTCCATAACAAAAATGGCACAAAACTGTATTAACTTTTCACGGATTGATAGAGAAACAAACTGTCTGAATAGACATGTTTGTTTACAGAAGGGTTTAAAAATGACTTGGGGTGGAGGGAATCCTTGCATGTTTTCTAATCAAATGTGTATCTATAGTTTTGGAGCTTTGAGTTAGTTTGTATTTCCATTCTCATAAGAAGTAGCTCAGAAAAGAGGCAGTGGGACTAAAAAGTACAATTAATGACAAGGAGCAAGAAGGAAGGAGAATAAGGAAAGAATAGGAAACAACCCAGTGAGAACCTCTGGGGAAAAAAAAAGAAAGAAAAAAAAAAAAAGAGAGAAAAATTATAATGTCCAGGGTAGGATTTTCTGCAGGGTAGGATGGGAGCAAATTCACAGCTTCCCTCACCTTGCCAGACTTGGTCATGTCTTTAGTTAAAGTTTCTTTTCCAGCTGAACCCTCTTTGTTCTTCCTGGGTACTGTAATTTGAATGGAATATTTCCAGCTTAATTCTCTGGAGCTGGCATAAGGATATACATTTGTGTCTAAAAATTAAACAAAATTTTAAAAAGTAGATACCATGATAAAATCAGATTGAGTGACTCAATGCACATGAACAGCAATTTAATTTTGATTCATTGGAGGCATTACATTTCTGTTATTACAGCACAACATTTTGGGTCTTTAAACCACTGAAGGTGGGAGGGTACAGCAGGGGAAAAGATCATTTTTATCTTCTTCTGCACTTTCCCCTATTAATCATGGTAACAAACAGGATACTGGATTACATGGAGCATGTGTTTGGCCCAGAATGGCCATTTTTATGACGTATGGTTTTATGAAGTGATGAATTCTAGAATGAAAGTTCCAGAGTGTTTATTTGTAATAACTGGTTTTATTTTAACATGCTTTTTCAGTTACAGTAATTATTCCAATTCAGAAAATTGAACAAATGAAAAATAAAAATGCAGAAAGTTGGTTTTACATGAAAGAGGGCTAAGCTGAATTTCATATTGTGAGTTAACATTAAGTCCTGCCTGTATTACAGACTTACTTAATTTTTGACAACCCGAGATTTGTTAACTAATATGAGCTACATTCTTAACTCAGACAACGCGAACTCTGGGTTTTGGTTAGCTCATCAAAGTGAACATGAGGGGATGGACAACTCCTATGTATTTTATTGGTTTTTAAACACATCTCTTGATATGTGAGTGTGTCCAAGCCAAGGAAGGCATAAAGTAGTAATTGACACCACCTATGGCATATTGACATCGTTAATCTTAAAATTTCGAGACCTGTATTCTCAGACATACGTCAGAAAAAAGGAAACAACTGAAAATGAAAATATCTTGCAGGTACTTATCTGTGTCTGCACAGTACCTTAAAAATGGCCTTCTAGATAAAACCTGCACTGTCTTCAGGGGCCCCAAACATCCTAGCCCAGCCCTAACCATCTCCAGTGGGATGCCCATGATGTGGTGGCAACCATTTCCCACCAAATAAGGATAACCTGAATTCAGAATGCCCCCAGACCTTGTTCATCCTTGTGACAAGTTCCAGAAGGGCTTCTGTGGTCACCCAGTACTATGGCCCTTTGGTGGCCCCAGTACCTCATTCCCTTCCTGTCTTCAGAATGCCATCAAACTCACTCCGTGGCTCGTGTCGTCAAACATGGATGTGGTCTGCCCTTGAAAAAGAACATGGACATCCGTCTCCACAGGCAGTGTAATAGGAGACTCTGCACCTTGACTGGGAGTAGATTAGTTTTCTGGTCCACCCATTATGAGTATAGTTTAAGACAGGTGCCTCTGCATTATCCCAGGGGAACTCAAACTGCTTAAACCCATCCTATGTTGTGCCAGCTGTCCTTGGTTGTGTTAACTAAGTTTGCTGTCTAGAGTTTTTGGTTGCAGTTATTAGAGGCAAAGGCCTAGTTAAGCGATTCTGTGGAATGGCTGTACTGCAGGCCATGGGCAGGATAGTAAAGGCCAAAGGCCCTGTGACAAGTCATGCCCCAGAAATATATTGCTGAGAGAGGACAGAAGTCATAAAAATGCAAGGTCATGCTCTGAGCCTTTCCCAATTATTACCAATAAAGTGTAATATCAAGTAGCTACCAATGAGAACGCTCTATTTGTGACTCAGGAGCTGAGATCATCATAGTCATCACATAGTCATCACTGCCCACCAAAGACCAGCCTTATGCAAGGCTTACACAAGCTGCTATCTGGACCTTTTTCATCAGATTTTGCAACATGCTTCAAAGTGCTTTGGGTTAGGATTTACAGACCAGGTTTCTCAAAGAGTTTTTTTGGCACCAACTTTCTAACAAAATAAATGAGCCCCCATTGATATTCCTAAATAGGCACATAAAAAGTGTCCCCCTGTTGTAAACCTTCATGCATTTTCTGAAGTGCCTGTGAAAACAGAATGGATGAAATGCAGACCAGACTGGGGCAGTAGGTCATTTACTGCAGGTCAGCTTTGGACCCTAGATGTACAGCAAAAAGCAGAGCGCCTGTCTTCACTAACCCAAGCAGTCACCTTTACCTCCAGGTCAGTCTGACCAGGTGCACATTAGTTTCCAAAGGGTCTAAGCACCTAAACAGCGTTGACAATCTCAGACTCAATCTGTGTGAGCCCAAGAAGCAGCACTTTGCTTTAAGGAAAAGCAGTCATCGGATTAAGGCACTGAACTGGTGCTGAGTACAAATGAGTTCAGTTTCCAGATGAGAAAGAGCACCCCTAACAAGTTGTTTATTCTCTCTGCACGTAAAGTCCACATTATTAATTTTGGGAATAAATCAGAGACATGCTTGGTCTCCGATTTTTAAATCAACTGTAAGCTCTTTGAGTCATGGTCTAGCCCTTACTAGGTCTGACATTGATGTAATCCACTGAGATTGAGCAGAATTTCTAGGCTGTAGAAATCAGTCCAAAACACCTTCACAGACAGAGAAGGAAACTGAACCCTTACACACACTCACACCCCAGCGCATCCGTCTCCTGCCGCAGCACTCTGTGTGCTGCTTTGCCTTAGCTCTCAGCACAGTAAAGGGTGACCCAGGTAAGCACTGGGTGGCATTAACACTCTCACCATCCCTATCCAGTCGGCAAAGTGATTCTTAAAATCTGACCCGCTGTTCCAGTTGTCCAGCAGTCCAGTTGAGACCATCTGTTCCAGTTGACAGAAGGTCTGGGAAGGCTTTAACTCTTCCTGTGGGCAAAGCCCACTTCATTGGGGGATCTCAGCTGTGGTCCTGGAGGGGCACCAGGGCTGCCCTCAGGCAGTGCAGTTTCTGGTGTGGGGCAGTCCACTTTTGGGTGGGAGCCATGCCTTTTTGAGTGGAGACCTCTCCAGACTTGCCTTTTCAGCACAAGGCACCTCGCTGACACGGCAAGCAGGTGGCTGTTTCTTCCTGTGCTGGTGTGACTGAAACCAGGCAGGCGGCAGGCTGGGTGACCACAGGGCAGAGCAAATTCTTGTGCCCGAGAATAACCAGAAGGCAAATTGCAGAGAGGGAGGGGGGGCTGAGGGAAGAGCAGGCTTTCTGGGCAGCAGCAATTCATCCAAAACCCCTTCATAGAGGCGAAAGAAACAGTCCTGCCCCCTCTCCACCTCCTAATAATTCGATGCCTGTGTTTGTTGGCAGCTAGGAGACTTTTTTTTTTTTTTAACTTTGCAAGAAAAGGAAGGTAGGATTTTTAACAGAATCCTATTGCAAAGCATGTATTTCTTCTTTTTTCTTTCCTGCTCTCCGCCACCCCCGCCCCCAACAAATCCCTGAGGTCAACATTGTAATAAACAGCAGGAAAGGCCCAATTTTCTGCACCTGTGGCCTTGTTTGTCTATATATTTCTATAGGTGAATGGGCACAGGGGACGCAGAAAGGAAGTGAATTCAATGGATTGGTTTAAAAAACTCAGCATGCTAATCAGCAGGCACTCAGGTGAAATAGCTTTAAAACCCTGTTAAAATAGACCCAGAGTGAAACAGAGTGTGTAGCTACAGCGCATGCAGCTTGGGGTTTTTTGAATATAAGAACGTGGCATTGTTAAAAATCAGCCTCTAGTCAAGTAGCTTGTTATTCGGGACACAAACCCCTGCACCTGAAATCTCTTACACAGAGCAGAAGAATGATTTTGGTTTTAATCTCTTTTTTCATCCCATGAAAATTTAGTGCTGACAAAAAAAGGTGCTAAACTAGCAGACGCAGAAAATGAGGTGCTTTTGGGTTTGGGTTTTTTTTTTTTTTTTTTTGAAATAGGACTGACTCCGGGCACTGTGAGCTTCCCCACCTGCTCTCCTCCCTGGGCAGGCTGCATGGGAAGAGTCCCAGTGGTACTGACAGTGTTGGTGATACCCACAGGGCAGCAAATGTCGAGAGGCTGGAAGCACTGCCTGCTATGCAGACAGTCTCCGTCTCCGCCCTCCCCTAGTCCAAAGCCATAGTGAGCAGTAGGAGGTATGTTTTGGTGCTGACTCCAGAGTGACACGAGCCAAACCAGGAAGGCAAAAAATTTCCAAGTAGACTACATAAAAATCTACCAGCAGGAAATAAATGTTGGTTGCTAACAGCCTAGACTGGACCCCAGGTGGTGTCAGGAGAATACGAAGGAGGTGCGGGCATAGAATTCTGCAAGGGCTGTTTGCTCCCTGCCTGGCAGAGGCAGGGAGAAGTCAGGTGGGCACTTCCTCTTCATGCTACCTCTGCCTTTACCACAAAGTCATTGGAATTTGGAAACCTGGATTAGCCCAGCGGAGCATCTGCACTGGTAACCCCCAGTTAAGCTGAGTCATCTATCTCTCTGAGGGCAGATGGAAAGGAATAAAAACATTTTCTAGTGCAATGTTGCTCCAAATTCTTTAACTGTGTAATACACTTTTTTTTTTTCCCAAACAAGATACTGGTTTATGTGTAAAAGCTTCATATGCCAAGAGCTGCACAAATTCTCTCACATTTGGACTGATTTATTTTCAGAGCCTTTTTTAAATGTCTAAGGGGAGTGATTTTTAAAGCCCAAGTACTGCAAGAATTGATTTTCTTGTGGTATTTCATTTTCTGGATGGTGGATGTACAGCAAAAAGACCAGATCTCAGGTTGTTATGGCTCCCTGAAGGTTTTGAAAAAGACCCTTAAAAAAGGTAAACACAAACGCAAAAGCCAAACTGTTTGCCTTTATTTGGGTTTACCACTGGGTTATTTCTGGCTCTGTTGTTTATTGAAGTCCCTACTGAAAAGCTGTAGTATCCGCCCATCTGAATACATGCTGGCTTGCACTCTTGCGCTGCTGCAGAGGAGCAAATTCAGACCCTGAAGCACTTGTGGTGTTTATTTGTAGTATGAAAAATTAAGCCTGAAATAGAAAAGGGCCTCACTGAATTTTTTTCCTGATGTTACTCTCCTGAGGTCAAGTGGAGCTCCAGCAAGGATGTATGCTGTCTATTTCCTTGTTTTCCCAGGGGTGTGGGGAGGGAACCTTTGTTATTGAACTACTCCTTTCAAAGATTACTAGGGCTTTAGACAAGATACCATTGGTAGAGGGAAAAGAATTTAAAATGGAGAAACCAAAAGCAACTCATTAAAAATTGATCAGGTCAAAGCTCAATATAAAGTATTGACAGGAGTCCCAAATAAGTGTTTAGATTAGATTCAAGGAGATGAGAACAAGTATGAGTTAGTTACGTAAATAGTTTGTTTGCTTTTTGACCAAAATGCCATTTAATGCACAGTCTGATGTCTCTTCATAATTAACCTCAATAGTTTGGCTGAACACATGTGTTCACAGTCATATATGTGTACTTAATCTCAAATACAAATACTCAACTACGGATATGTTTGTTCAACCCTTTGTTGACTCTGGTGATCAATTTTGAAGCCTAAATACTGCTTAACAGCACTGTAAATAACTCAGAGGCAGCTGTTTATTTACTCATTGTATTTGTCAAGTATTTTTATAAAAAGAGAGGCATAGGATTAGCTTTGTATTGCTTCCTTGATACTGGGAAGAGACACCACTCACCTGAGTTTTGTGTTTAGCAGGAACTATCCTGTCTGCTCTACCTGGTTATTCAAACATTTTTCTCAGATTGAGAAGGACCCGTGTCCTGACTAAGGCTCTTTCCCAGACTTAACATGTAGCCTTGGACAAATTGCTTCACCTAAAGATGAAGCAATGGTCGGTTGGTCAACACCTCAGTTTGCCCACCTGTGGATCGAGGATGACTCTTACTTAGGAGCCAGACATAAGTACTAGCTTTAAACTTGCGAAACACATGACTACATGCATACTAATAGTTTTGATGTGTGTGATCAGACCAAGTAGGTTGGAGTCATTCAACTAATCAGCAAAAATAAGATGAAAAACAACCAACCACCTAACAGAGCTCTCTAGTTATAGATCATCCTTTCTGTTTAAGTAGGAGGAGCCTGATAAAATGGTCCTCCATTAATTTTCAAGTGGACCAAAAAGAAGCCTATTTACATTTTTCTCCATACCATCTGACTGCTTGCGCTCACTCACCAAAGCAGACAGATCCTCACCCCATGCTTATCCCAGATTTCTCTCTAGCACAGTCAGCTCTAACAGCACAGAACACCTGTATTATCTCCAGTACTTCAGCAACAGCCAACAATAACAGTAAGCAGCTGGAAGTCAGAAAAGCCCAAATCTATCACAGTTTGACACACTGCATTGCCTTTGCAGCAATAAAATTACTGGTGGGTCAGCAGAAACAGCATCCAGAGTTGGTTAGATCTTCTGTGAAAGACACTTGAGACGACTTTTGAATTGCAACATTTTATTGTTGTTATTTATGACTTTGGTTGTTAATTAATAATTCTACTGGTAAATTCAGTTTACAGCACATGGCGTGATTGTTGTGTCACTGTGTTCCTAGAGCATTCTTAACAAGCCTCTCGCTGCGTTTTGCAGGCATTAACTATTTAAGTCTATGCAGTAGTTGAGGGAAACTGTACGGACCACTTCACTCAATGCTGCTAAGTAGCTGCCAGTGAAGTGACTCTACATAGATGCTTGGCAGTGCATAGCAGCACTAATCAATATCTGAAGGCAGGATATTGGTGTATTTCTTTTTCTTCCACCTGCTGAAAAGAGAAAGTGCTGTCCTTTAGCCTGGTGTTACTATACACATTCATTGATATAGGGGAAGGGAGATTATTTCTTTTTATCAGCACACTTTAGAAAGAGTTGTCTTTATCCTACACAAAAAAAAAAAAAAAAAAAGAAAAGAAAAGAATAAGAGAGATTAACAGGTAACCTCAGCTTTTTAAGTCAGGATTTTTAAAGCTATCTATCTCCAGTCCCTATAGCAACCAGTTTCAAATTTGTAGTTCAAGGCTATTGGTCCAACACTATATAAGTTAGTCTGGAAGAAAATCGCAGCATGAACTTGCTCCCACTAAAATCATTTTGCTCCCACTAAAATCAGAACAGATCTAAAATTCGTATCTAGCTTCAAAGTCTTCCTGGGCTTAAAGACACCCTCATGCCAAGGTTTCATTTCTCAAATTAATAGCTTTATACCAATATAGTTTGATGGTAGTCTATTGTTTGTTTTGGGGGGTTCTGGGGGTTGGGTTTTGGGGTTTTTTGCAACGCTGTTTTCGGTGCCTGAAAAAATTAGGGAGGAAGGGGAGCTGTTTAGTATGATGAATACCATATTGATGCTGCAGGATCTTTAGACCTTAGCTGAAAAGAGCCCAGGTCCAGAAATTAGAGTGCTAAAAATAATTACTTCAGTAGGTGGCACTATTCCCTCTGTGTCACTCCTGAGTCAATACCCTTACATGGTGCTCTGGGGCTAAAGAGATGTAAAGAAGAACCCTGTCGGCTGGGATTATTGAAGACCACTCGTTACCCCTCCCAGCAGTGGTAGCTGTGGGTTTTTATAGTCTGATCAGAAGACAAAAACACAGCCTACCTTCCCTCTCTCTTTAAATGGATGAGGTGTTTTCGCTTGGTAGGTTGGGTTTATTTGAGAGGGGAGTCCTGAGATTCTGCCCTCAAAGTATCATGTATTTATGTGGTGCTATTTTAATAGCTGCTCTGTTCCAGCCCAGAAAGGCTGCAAAATGATAGGTCAAGTATCTCCCTAATACACAGACCGAGTCATTCCTCATCTCTAGCTTGCAAAAGGCATTGTTTAACTTAGGGCAGTGGTAATTACAATGATTTAAAAGCAAGTTCAGGAAAGGCTCATTCTTACTGTGAAACAAATAATATTCTGTTAGAAATATACAGTCTGGTGGTCACAAAGCTCTACAACAGAGCATAAATACCTGCTATCCATTCCCAAAATACATTCCTATGCAATTTCAGTTTAGTAACTTCTCACAGCTGTTAGGCAATATAAATTAATATACTAATTATTTACATGTGGCTTCACTTTACACTGTAATGTAACATTGGATTAGTTTTTTCAGGCTAGCTGCAGAAGTCTTTTTTTTTTTATTTTTCTTAAATAATGTATTTATTTTGCTTGGCTAAGCTTCTCTCTCGCTTTGGTGATAACAAGCAAGCCCAACTGTAGGGCAAGATTTGTAGAGAATTCCTGTGTTCTCTGAGCATATTTAAAAGGAGAATCCTTCAAGTCAGATGTCTATATAATATGGCTGCAGTTCTAAAGCACCTTTGTGGCATCCAGTGGTAATTGTGCCAGCCACAAATAGCACTTGGACCAGGTATGTTGCGTTACCTATAAAGCAATTAAAGAGGAAGGATATTGTTTAGGAAGTGGCTAGACAGTTTCTCGGTCAGGGAATTCCCAGCTAAAGAGATCCAGCCTGGTTTTAAACCCATCCAGATCCTGGGCTTGAACCTAGTTCCGTAGGCTTTAGCTGAAATGTCTTTTGCTTTTCATTCCGTCATTCATCTGGAATGCAAGTTGAATGCTAATTTCGTATGTTGGGGCAGCATCAGAAGGCTAGGTTAGGAGTCAACAGCATCAAAGCAAATTTTCTGTAAATCCCATCTCCCTTTGCCAAGCACTGTTAGGGCCATCTTCTGTCCTTAGTATTCTGCCCATGAACATTCCTGGGTATTCACCACACAAGGCTAAGAATAGTTCAACCATTTAAGGGCCTGAGCTTACACGCAGAGCCTGTGTGAGTAAAGGATTGCTGGGCTGGTTCACTGTTAAAACGTTCTAGCAGTTTATCAATAACAAGGTAATAAAACAACACTCTGATTTCAGCTTTCTTACCTTAGCAAAATATTAGTTCTTTGTCAAGCTGAGGCTTGGTTCCTGTGCACAAGGAAACAGAGGTTTGTGTAATTACCAGCTCTCTGTTACGCTTCGTGATGATACTTAACCATAAGTGAAATATTTGTGTATTTTCTTAATCTATCTTATCCATGCTTAGACGATGAATGAACATACAGTACAATATGATATAACCAGAATAATTCAATAAAAGGAGAAATGAATTCAGCAAAAAACCCCCGTATCTCTAAAGGGAATTTAGAAATACATTTGTCAGTCCAAGCCTCTAGTAACATATTTATGTATCCTTTAAGATACTAAATCAATCCTCAGTGTTTTTCTGCCAGACATCTGGATTCATGACAGGAAGCACTTGAAGAATTGATGTCTGCCTGCACTATCACCAGGGCTGTGTCTTTTCATTTGCCACCATGTAGCTTTAGTCTCATTTTCCAGTAGATGACAGACCATTTGCAATATCCTGGTGGTGACACTGAAGCTCTTTTTTTCCTTTCTCCTTTGCTACTCCGGTATCGTGAAGACTAACCTCTCACTCAAAAGCATGAGACGTAAAAATTAACACACTTAGAGAAGGCTGGATGAGAGGAAAAGGAAGAGGAATTACTCTGCTTTCTACAGAGTCTTCTGGTGCTGAAGTGTGCAGAGTTCATGTTGGAAGCGTTCGTCAGCACTCATAAGACCTTTCTCTTCTGTTTATTTTGAGGAAAACAGATTCTTGTACTGACATCGTGGTTCAGGAGCAGAGATGTTGAAAATCGTGAATATTTGTAACATTGCAGCCTGATTATCTATGCTTTCCTAGATAAGTACCATTTTTATAACTAAGCATTGACATAAGTATCTAAGGACCACATAACAGTGGTTTCCAGCTTGTGATCTGTAGCTCCATAGATGACTTATAAGGTGGCCTCAAAAGCTAGTGGTAAATACCAAGTATGTAGTCAAAGCAATGGTCAGTAAATCTGAAAACCTTTGTCCAAAGAAAGACGTGGAAATAGAAGAGAAAAGAGGCACGTTCAAGCAGATTACGAGACTCAGTGGTGAAGAGACTGTGGGTACGTCTTTTGGCAGACTGACATACAACTCAAGTGGCTTTAAATGAGCAAGCCCAAATACTGGATGCTTTCTAAGGAACAGCCACATGGAGATTTGCGTGGGTTTCTTGGTGCTGCTAAAAAAGACGGTGCCTTGTACAGGACGTTGCTGTTGCTAAACTGCTTCTGGTACAAATGGAAATTAATTTTGGGCTTGCCGTGTAGAATTCCCTCCAATGGAAAGATGGAATAAACTGTCAATCTGTACAGAGTCCAGATGAGGTAAAAGTAAGGAAAGGAAGGGCACACTAGGGTGAAAGGACTTTTCAAGAGTTCCAGCACAAGTAAGAAGCAGAGTGGGAAGCAGGGAGGGAGGCAAAATAAAATAATGCATTAAAATGTATTAGTGGCCATCATCTGAGCAGTTCAAGCTCTACTTTGATCTACAACTCAAGCCTATTTTTTACATCAAATGGCTCAAGAAAAGGAGACAAGATGTTTTCCTCAGCATTACGTACTAAAGCCTACTTCAGAAAAAAAGCCTTAAAATAAACTTGTTGAAGTATTTTAATGACATGTTATTAGTACATTATTCCTACTATGTCATGAAAGAATAAAAAATAAGAAAAATCAAAACCCAACTGGTAAAAAATTACTTCCTAAAAAAAAAAAAGTAATATCTTACTATTTCCTTTGAATTCAGCACATTTTTGAGTTTTTATTTGGGTGAGAATAGAGCTTTTCATATGGCAAGTGGTCCAGCTAAATTTTTCCAGCAGACTGTGTTGCTTGTTGTACAGTATTTCCACAGTGTGTAGAGGAAAGCAGGCACTCTCTATGTATTTATCCTCAACAGAGTTCAAGCTGGGTTAGCAGGGGGCACCTGCTGCAAGCGGTTCAGGCTGTAGGTAGCAGCAGTGACTCTCCTGCCTTCTCTCCTCACTGAAAACAAGGCAAATTAGGCAACTAAGTTCTTCAAGTTATGCTGAATTAATCAGAGTTGGGACGCTCTCATAGTCCGTAAACTACCACCCTCAACATGTGCATATGTGGGAGGCTCACAGTGATATGATATAGTCATACAATACTCCCATGGACCTACGTATGGTCCAGAGGTAGCCAGCTCCCTCACCTCTTCACAGCAGTGTTCCCAGAGAGATCCTGTAGAGCAGGGTTTAGCCTGGGAGGAGCACAGCAAGACTGCAGGGGTCCATATGTCAGGGAAGAGGACAGGTTTCCCTGACCAGCAGCCGTAGCCAACTGTCTTGCGTTGTGTGTGTAAATACTGTGATGAGTTAAGTAAAAGCCCATGGCTGTGCGTTGCTCTAATCTTAAGCAGTCAGATAATGTCAGGGAAAAAAAGCCAGTATAGACACCCCAGATCTGCTGAAGGCTTCCCTTTCTCTGCCAGATGCTGGTAGGATCACAGAGGTGGTGTTTGGTCTGACAAAACCAGATGCAGCTCAGTCAGATACCCACTTACCTCTGGTGGGACGGTGTCCTCACAGGGACTGCAGTCCACAGAGATGCCCCCTGACAGGAGTCCTAGCAGGATGGGTTTGTGCCACGGGGCTCTGTCAGGAGCAGAAGGAGTCACCTCATGCTGGACGGCCTCCAAAGTTGCTCTGAAAGCAGTGACCCAAAATGCTCTTAGAGGACTCTGCTGGCTCCCTATCCTGAGGGCAGCCATACCAACAGTACTGAAAGATCAGACTCAAAGAGAAACTGATCTGCCCCTTTTCTATGTTCTTCTGTGCATCAAAGCTCACCATTTCTGCTGAAGCTGAGTAGGTGAGTGGAGTGAGACTCAGGAATTTCACCAGAAATTATGTGCTGTCACAGCAGCCACCTTGCCTGTGTGTGTGTATGTATATTTAAAAAAAAAAAAAAAAGTGAAAAAAGGACATTTGAGATGAGCTCACAGGTTCATTGGTCTCCACTACTGTTTTTCCTGAGAAGAGGTTGTCGTTTCACAGCTTCCTTACGGGTTAAAGGAAGAGCTCCCTAAAAGCAGACAGGTTCTGGCCAGGTTTCTGGCCATCCAGAGTTTCAATGCAGAGGAAACACTGCATGTTTCTCTCTTCACCATGATGGGAATGAAATGTAAAGAGAGGTTGCATGAGGTCTGATGGAAGTCTCTAACAGAGGCTAGGAGCTCACTGTAGCTGGACAGCAGACCTGAAGGCCAAGGGCTTATGCTGCTCAGCTGGACCATCACTAGGAAGGAGCTGGCCATGCTCCTGCATGTGAGACCTTCCTACACATGGAGTCAGGCTGTGCAGCTGGAAGACCAGGCTGGGGAGAAGTACCAGGAAATGTGTAGTGACTGCTTGGTGCTTGCCAGTGCTCTGGTATGGGGGACTTTGTGGCTGTCTCCCCATTTTCATCCTCATTTCAAATTGCCTGGTGTGCAAAAGTGTTTCTTCCAGTCTCACCTTTCACAGTCCCTCTCCTTCACCCACTCCCTTTCACCCCACGGCATCCCCTGCCGGAGGGAGACATGGGTGAGGTGGGTTTGTGGCAGGACAGGGCAGCATTTGCGAGAGATGACAGTTTCTGTGGTAGGCGCTGCAAGGGGGGCGCACCAACGGGGGGCTGTTTACAACGTGATACCTCAGCAGCTGCTTCAGTTGCAGCCGTGAGCCGTCAGTGCTTACGGTTTTATGGCACTTTCATCACCATCTGTCACTCCTTTAATGGCATGGCGTGCGCGTCTTGCCACCTTCCCCCTGCCACCCCCGTGTCCCCCCCTGCCGCATGCACACACACGCACGTTGAGGAGCTCAGCCATATGGCCCTGAGTAAGCCACACTGCACGTCCTCATCTTCTGGGGTCCGTCTTGAGGGACTGCAGGGGACAGTAGCTAGATAGGGTGGCCCAGGTAGCCCAGAGTTATGGCATAAGAGTGAAAAACATAATATTATCGTACTAACCTGGGAACTGCGCTCTGTCCTTGGTTCCATCTTTGTGGATGTCTGCTGTTGGGCAGTGGTGGATGTTTGGCCTTGCCTTCTGCAAGGAAAACTATCCTAAAGGTTACTCTTTGTTTATACTTTATGCTAAACTGAAAAAGACTAAAACACACGCACACATTTTCAAATAAAAGTATTTGTTTATGTATACATAGACACACCCCAAGGCTTAGTATCACGCCCTTGCCAAGGAACATATGTTATTTCGGCTTGACACATTTTAATTGCAAAATCCAGGGTGTTCTTTTCATTCGTTCAAAACAAGAGAAAATTCCGAGTGAGCTGTAGCGATCGCAATCCCTGTGGCTGTCTTCCATCACGAATCTGTGTCCGTGCCGCGAGCACACGTGGTTGGAAATCAAAGCCTTCTCGAGCCTCAGAGAAGCACCCCCAAGAAAGTAACGAGATCTGGTTTGCCGTGCCTTAACTTTCAACTCGTGGAGTTTTTAATGCCTGTAAGCTTAATGCTGTGCATTATACTGTTATCTGTGTTACCTGGGAGGGGGGCGCGGGGGGCTGCGCGGAGGCAGAGTTTGTGGCTGAGAGTAAACTTCACTGTAGCAATTTTTAATTTTTTTTTCCCTCTTATGTGTTCCTCTGATTGGTCATTTGATTATAGTGAATCCCAAAAGGCTCATGGATTAAAAACAAAGGCTGGTTTGTAAGTGAACTTGCTGTTGATGGATTAGGGCAGTGTGCCGGCTGTAACCAGATCCACAATACAAGTTCATTCATTTGGAGAGCAGCTCTCGACTCGCATTACACTCTCTCTGACTCGGCTCTTTACCATCCAGCCAGTGAAACTTTACACCTCCACGATTTTATCACAGCCTCAGTTCACCAACAATGTGTGTCATGCTGTGAAAAATATAACTATAAATCAAAGTCCTACATATGGTGGAGTGGTAACCTTTCCAAAGACCCTGTTTTGGAGGCCGTCGCTAAACAGATTTGTTTGTGTGTGAGTGTGTGTGTGTGTGTGTGTGTGTGTGATGCATAAACACATATGACAATCAAAGGCTACCACAACAGAGCGCTCTTATTTTCTAAGCTGACATTTCACAGTAGGAGCCAAAAAAGTTCATTTTGGAGCACAGTGCAATGTTTGTGATATTAATATCAATAGACGCCTTTTAGATTTTCACTATAAAGCCAAATACATTCGAGGATGATACATTTTTACATCATTAGTTGGGAGGCAAAGCAAAGCATGCCCGCATTTCTGTGATATGCAGAAGGGAACTTTCACCCTTGATTTTTTTTATCTTTCTCACTCTCTTTGGCTCACGTGCCACTCTGAGCATTCCCAATCCTTGGAGAGTGCGATCTTTAAGAGCTGTCATTACACTTCTCAAGTTTGACAGAAGATAAGAAAGAGAACAACTGGTTTTAATCATGACAGATTCCAAGTCCTGGAAATCTTTCCAGAAGTTACTCCCAAGAGCTGACGTTTTCTGAAGCCCCTTCTCCTTTCTGCGCATGTGTGCGTATTCACGCAATCCAGAGATCCTCACCTCTAGATCTTCTTGCTTGCCAAATACTGTCCCTTGTAGACAGGAAGACTAAACCACGATGTACTTTTGCAAATTATGCATGATCAACTATTTCTGTGATGGAAGAGAGCCAGGACTAGGAATGCAATCGCCCCGCAATGTGAAGCCCCAAAGAAAAGTTGTCAAGGCAGGACTGTGCTGTGCAAATGGCAGTTCTGCCTGAGGAAGGAAGCGCCCGCCAAGGCCCATTTCTGGTCAGTGATCCTGATGTCTCATCTGCCTCTCTTGCCTAGAATTAGGTAGTGTTAGAAATCTGACAGACATCTTTCCTGGTTTTACTGCTAGGAGCTAATATATAATAATATATATAATATCCTTTGGATATTTCAAAGGGAAGACCAAGGTACAGAAAGATTAGTTGATTTAGTAATCTGGAAATCTGTGGCAGAATGAGTTGTGAAACCAGCTTTATACAAATCTGATTTTTTACTGCTGCAAGAGGTTGACTCTGCCATGAGGCTAAAGTACACTGTGATACCAGCTCTTCCCCCGAGGAGGTGATTTACACTAGCTGTGGGTTTAGCTATGCAAGAAAAAAATAGAGGAATTCAGGGAAGCTCTTAAATTCTGTATGACTGCTACTTCTAGGCTTTCCCCAGCACTGCCCCAGTTTCCTCTTCTGTCACGCGTCGATTCTGTCTTGGAAAAAACAAGATAGACCATGCAGTACCTGCACAATTATCATACAGCCTTAGCTGTCACTAAGGCTTTTTTTATTTTAATTTTCTGAAACTTTACAGCACTTTCTTCCTCATTCCTTTTTAAGTTTCTAACAGACTTGGAAATGAGACACAAACAAGGTCTGAAGAACAGCTTATGAAATATTTTTAATGAACAACAAGCTCTTCTGTGTTTTACTGCCCTTTCTTTAAAAAAAAAGTTATTTTTTTATTAAATGTAGTTGAAGTTTGTCAAAATTCTGTGGAAAAACCTTTTTCTGGTTTCGTCATCCACAAATTTGACAATTGGAAGGTTGACTGTTGGAAAATGGATTTGCTTTTTTAATTACAAAAACTTTTTTTTTTTTTTTAGTTTTTCACAGACCTGTGAAATTTCTTGCCTTGCTGCAAGCTCCACTGAAAAATTTTTAAACAGATAAATTTATGCTGATACAGCACTATGAACCAGAGTTTCTTGTGCTGCCTTATGGCTGGATTTGGCTGGTATTGAAGGTTCACTTGTGTTTTCTCCACAAGAGAAAAAGAGACCTACTGGAGTAAAGACATCAGGAGTGAAATATGTTCCTTTTATCTGCCTTGATATTACAGCTGTGGAACATTTTTATGGAGGAGAGAGAGGAATCTCCCTTCCTTGTCTTTTGAGCTTAGTCTTAGGTTACTCAAATTAAACAACATTTTATTACTTGGCTTAGAATTTTTTATTAGTAACTTCAAGCATTCACAATGGAGCCAGTTTTAACATTACAGCAATCTGCAATATTTGGGCTTGTCTCCACTAAGAAATTAACTGTAACCATGGGTCATATACTAAGAAGAAAAACGGGGGAGAGAAAAAACGTAGTGCATGTTTGGAGTATTTGAAAATAAATGGAGAAATCCTCAAGCATCAATGCCTTTTAGTTGTCAGATTAAGCCTGTGGAAAAACAGTGTACTAGAGGAGCCTATCTGAATTTAATTAAGTAGTCGCAGCCTCGCTGGAGTTTCTGTTGGACCCATGTCTGCAGGACGGAATGAAAGCCACCTTCACAACTGGTATTCCTGTTGTCATTTCCAGCAGCGGGGTTCAACAACTGAGTGGCTGCAGACAAAACCAAGAGCCACTGAAACCAGGGGCAGACTTGCCTGAGGCTTTGGTGCCCACTGGTTGTTGTCATTTCCAGAGATGGTACGGATTAGACCGCGGACGAATGCTACCTCTATCTCTTCACTCCCTGTTCTGTGGATGAATAGAGGCGAGGTGTCAATCAAATGTCTCTCACCAGAGCCACATTCATTGCTGGGACAGAGAGACACACTGTTGACAAGTACTACCTGACTTGGTCAATGCCTTTTGATAGCTGTGCTATCACGCTGATGCCTACTAGTACGCTTTATAGTACAAGACGTAGGAGCAGCGCTTGCTCAGACCAATCCAAGGACAGGGCTGAGAAGACAGAGATAATTTTAGGTTTAAAATAGCTGTATTTTCTGTAATGCAAGTCCTGTATTTGAAAGGGCTTAGAGTTGTTGATAGATGAGCTGGTGTGGGTAAGTGCACAGCTGCCAGCTGCTTCAGATAAAACACTACATGAAATTGTGCCATTTATATAACTCTTGTTTACAGACTTGGAGCACAAGGATGATCGTGGTTTTATATGAAATCCCACCGTCAACATATTGGGCATGCCTATGTTTATGAGAATTCTGCTGACGCGAGGAAACTGAGCGATTTTAAATCACCATACCTGGCATTGAGCTCTTTGGAATTAAGTATCAGAAATGTTTATGCAATATCTATTTCATATGCCATTCAAAAAACTTGCGGTTCCCAGGAGAACTGATTTAGGTTTGTCACTGTTTTCAACCCTGCCTAGGGAACACACCACAGTTTGGTCCTCATAGTACTTGAAGATGATCTCATTCTGTTTATCTTTCTCGTTTGTTAATTTTTGAGCATTAATTAGCTCCAGACATCATTTTTCTGTTCCTTCCATGAGTTCTATCACAGATTTGTAATTAAAGTTATTGTTATTTATTTATTGCCTAGATCCAGATAATTACTGGTTGAGTCTAACACCCATTGTAATGCTTTTTAAACATGTGGCTTTGGCTAGAACAGTTTGAGAGGCCTTTTTTTCTGTGTTTATATTTGTGTTAGCTCTGCTCTTTGCAGAAATGAGTCTGTCAGACCTTGCAAAAAAAAAAAAAAACAACTTCTGTCAAGTGGGTACATCTACTCTTTATTTCTTCCATTTACAGCTGCATGAAATCAGACTTGAGTTTGGAGACCCTTTCATTGCTCAAACAATTTGAGATTACATTTGATATCTCCACCTTATAAAACTTTTGCCCTGATTCCACTGGGGCCAGGATTTCATCAGGATCCTGCTTCTTGGCCCACTTCCTGCGAGTGTATCAGGTAGGTAGGGAACATAGAAAGCCACCAGCCCATCTTCATAGTTGATCATCCGTCTTTTTAGGTCCTGTTTAGACTCCAACAAAGATAGCTGAGCTGCCTTTTCCTTCCAGATGAAGGAAAATAAAGAAGTGCTGAGCCAAGGTCTCTCTCCAAATAAGACATTGCTTAGAAACCTGAAGTAATTCTACTCACTATTCCACCTAGAAATCCTGAAGTCTTATGTACCTTATCCAGTTCATGGCTCCCTACAACCACTTGTTTGTTACTGTGTTGTATATCATGCAGCATTAGGAGCAGTCTTCAAGTAGCTTCTGTATATCAGAAGGTAATCATCTGCACCTCTGGAGCCTCCTTTTGCTCTGCCTGCGAATTTCTGAAGCCCAGTGGTGTGCAGCTGGGTAACAATGGAGATTTCAGACTTAGTCACAGAGGAGAGAGCGGCATGAGCTGAAAGTACCTCTTTTAGTCCCTGCCGCCTCTATATTTCTATACTATACTTTTCCTTGTCTTGACTACTGAGGTATGATATTTAACAGAAACTTTGAGCTTGTGCTTACCCATACTCCCCCTTCTAGAAGAGGAGTGCAACTCAGCTGATTCTGCTGGTGAGATGCCACATTTAAATATATCTAATGTATATATATAAAAATACACCCAATTATGTAGTTATATACATATATGTGTTACTAGTACCTTCCAGAACAAAAAATTAGCTACAACTCAACCTTAAGTCTTTTTCAAACACCTAGCTCTTGATATTACACAACCTAAACAAACTTTCACATTTAAAAAAATCCAGATCTTGGAAAATGAACAGTTAAGAGGTTCGGTGAGCTTCTCTATTGCCAGGCGAGCCTGTGTTACTTGCCATCATTTTTCTTCAAGCTGCTGCTCCTGTGCAATGCCCTAATGTTGTTTATAAATGTACACACACACAAGTACCTACAACGATGAAATGAAGAGCCATAATATTTTTCATTCTGTTATTAAAAAATAAAAAAATCACCAACCGACCCCAAGGAAAAGCATCTGTGGGATTTGGTTACCACAGAAACAAAGGTTTGTAGTACCATTTAAGATACCCTAGGACTTTTCAGCTGGCCTCTTTTCCAGAAGGACACAGGTCTTCAATACAGCCTCTGTCATGTCTACCAGGGTAAGAGACCTTAGATACCAAGGGATTGTAGAGTGCCTCTGGGCAGATATTTTTAAGCACCTTCATCACAGTATTTATCTAGGCAAAGAAAAGTGATTTTGTTTCTAGCAGGTGAAAATTTTACATGTTCTTTTGATGGGACTTCATAATTGCCGTACACAAAGAAACCTTGCAAAATAGCCCAGTAGCGTGTAAGAGATCTATGAGATCAAGCTTTCATCATCCTATTAACAGTTTTCTAAGAGCTCTGGAATCAAAATGTTCCCAGTCAGTATCCATTCCTACTCCACCCCACTCAGCGCATGCATAAATATTTTTTGAAAGTCCCAGGCCTTCCCCTGCAGAAACAGAGGTGATGATTGTAAACAGATAAGCTTCCCAGACTCAAGGGGAAAACAGCGGGAGAATCTGTTATTTTTTAACAGGCTTATTCTTACATACAAAGATACTTGCAAGATTCATTTCATTAGTAGGAAATGGCATGAAGGAAATTACTAGAAGCTTTCACTTTTTATAATATTTTAAAGTAAATAAGGAAGTATTTAGGGTAAGTAGGAAAGTGTATAGAATGCAGATATCAAGAAAGTATTGAAAGCAGAAAACCAGCAACTATTAGATTGCGTACCCAGTTTATCCAAGGATAGCTAAAGCAATGATGTGAAAGCAATAAATGATCTTTTCCCAGCTAACAAATCAGTCTGTAATGGGTGAGGCCAAGTTCTTATCTACACAAGAAAACAGAATTGTGCCAGCAGCTGGGTTGATGAACCAACGCCAAATACCAGCTAACTAGAAGTATCTTGACTTGTCAAATGTAATCAATGCAGGCTCATTCTGGTGCTGGTTAGTCCTTGCTTCAAGGAGGTGTGGTCATGGTGAGCTGACCCCCCATGGATAGGTCTTGCTGCCATTGTAGTGTGCTCAAGTGCAGAAATGCTGTTGAAGAGGTTTTGTCTCCTCCTAGACAAGGTCCACGCTGCACATCTTGCTCTGGGTTGCGCACATGAGGAAGGCCATGCTGGAGCTGCTCACAAACCCCACTTGGTTTCACTGCTGTAAGGCATCTCCCTCAGCGTGGCCTGTTGTCCCACACCACATCAGTTCCCACATTTCAATCTATCTTGGGTTAGCAAAAGCTATAGTAACCAGCAAGGGGTCTGCAGGGTGGCCCGTGTAAAGAAGACCTTTGGCAATTTCACTAACACTGCTATTTGGAGGAACCATAGTGTCTATAATGACATTGTTTATTTGACTGCTATTCTATTGCTGAAGGACAGAAAGCAGCCACCGAATTTGATCTTTATAATCAAGTGCGGGCAAGATTTTACAGGTATTCCCTTTAGGGATGAAATCACATTGGCAAATGACTATCTGTGGCTGTATCTGTATTATTTGTGTAAGAACAAAAAAAAATCAGTCATCGGATTAATACCTCTCACACCTTCCACGACCCTGAGGTCTGTTGCAGTGCCTCTGTAATTGCACAATTCTAATTACTTAGGTGCTGGTGATATCCATATGATTGAAAATGCGTTTTTTCAGGACTCTGAGCACAGAATAGTCCTGAGGCAAGGGCATTGACTTAATTAAGGACTGGGTTTTGGACTCAGCTTTCAATTCTGCCACAGAACTTTCACATGACATTGAGCAAGTCACCTAGCCAGGTTCTTGTCTGTAAAATGCAGATAATGAAAACCTCCTTTTACTCTACTGGAAGTATAAATGCTTTTGCTGTTGAGAACCCTTTCAAAATCTTCCGATGAAAGCCAGGTACTATTACTAGGATGCTCATGCTGATGTCTCTTGTATTTGTTTGCTAGTCTTTCTTCTAAGATTACTGAAATCTTTCCAGACTTCTGGCTAGTTTCAAACTAATACGTTAGAAAAAGAAAAGAAAAAAAAAAGTTAAAAAAAGTGCATAGACAAAGCATTCCCCCTGCACACAGGCCACAGAACCCTTTTATTTCTCTCAAGTGTGGAATTCCCAATATTTCAAGTCAGGATTTCTGAAACAACCGGCCTCCTTGGATCATCTGTTTCTGTGCAGCTCCACTCCTTCCCTTCCCCCCACCAACTGGGAGAAAACCCAACAGAAATCCTCAAGCTTAAATATTTCTTTAGCTTTTTCTAACACTTTGTGACCCCACGTGAACCCTGTCTTGACCCCAGCCCATGTCGGGTCACGACCCACGGTTGGAAAGCACTGGCCTAAATCTAAGAAGTTAGTCGGGCTGCTTCTCAGAGGTGGCTTGACAGCTGTCTGCTTCTGTGGGTGTGGTGCACTCTTGGAGAGGATGCTCTGACCTGCCAATCACGAGATGCTATGTTTCGTCCACATCAGGGAGTTTGCCCCATGGAGTTTAAGGAGAAACAAAGGGCACACAGCACAAAAATGAGGCTTCTGTTTAAGCTCTTGGCCTGCTCTGCCTCCTGGGACCTCAAGCTGTTTTCTGACTTATTTCATTTTTATCCTGAAATGGCTCAGATTCTAAGATGAGATAATTTTTTAACATGACAGTCATTTTGCATTGATTAGGCATAACACCCCAGAAAAAAGAGAAGTAGATGTCAGGAAAAGACCCAAATGAAAAGAGAGCATAACATTGGAAAGACAGCTGTGTGTATTTTGGATGTCCTCTGAGAGAAATATCTGCAGAGCTGGCAGTAGCAGTGACAGGTTGAGTAAGGAAGAGCAAAATGCAACAAAGGCAGTTGGCAACTGGGAAAATGAGGAATGGATGGTGGCAGAAAAGGAAAGCACTGGAGAGTACATAAAAGAAGCAGCAAATGGAGCAGAAGCCTTGAAAAAACATATCATCATTGCCATCCAAGGGGAGAAGAGACATAGGAAGGAAATAACTGGGAACATGAGGCTCAAGAGAGAGGAAGGCAGAGACAGTTGATTTATTTTTGCTGAAGAGCAAGTGAGATGATGTTGATGCGGAGCTGACATAGCTTCCTTTCTTGGCCGTGCGCTGTGCTATTGAGTCTCAAACCTCTACGTACCAAGCTGGGAGTGACTTGCCTGTCAAGCACAGGTATGCCAGGTTATATTTTTCATTTTCAAGTTAGAGTTTATTGTTGTGGGTAGGAGTTCAGCTAGAACCTGGCAGTGGTTGGTGTCTCTCAAACAGACAACATATTCTCTGCTACCTATGAAGCCATTTCTTGCCTCTGTGATAGGCAAGAAATCCTCAGGTCTATTGGCATCAAAATCAAAGAAATGGGGACTACTTCTCACAGATAGATCTTTTGGTGTATCACTGCTCATAGCTCCTCAGCTGCCTTGTCCTCGCTACTTGCAGCTCAAAATCTTCACTCTTTGGCCCCAGTGCTTCCAAGGACAGACCTGTGCCATCAGTTCACCTGAAGCACATTAAGTTGTTAGCACTGGTTCTTTACTTGGCTTTTCAGGCACATTTCCTTTGCAGAGTGTCCGTTGTGGTATCACTTCCTGGAAATGGGTATTTGCAGCGGAGGACAGTTTGTCTTAGATCCCCAGACTGACTTGGACTCCAAGTATTCCCAGGAGCTTAAACACATCTTGTTCCAGAAGCACAGGTGTATGGCTGCTCTGGCTAATATCCCTCCTCAGGGACACCTGACTGGCCATAGCTGACGATGAACAGACAGGCTGTGCCCGGGACTCTGAAATATTATTGTTCTCTCTCTGTGGCATAAAAATAACAAACTATAGTGGATGCTTACTTCATTTTTCTCACCACTCGACAGCATTATTTGGATAAAGATTGTCCACGATCTTTATTCTGCAGCGCTCTCTTGACTTCTGAAGTACGGATATGTTCTGGCTAAGCTTAACTTTGGCAGGTGCCTCACGTAATCCAAGCCTCTCTGCCCTCCTCACGGAACCCCTCCGTGCTTCTCGCTCCCTTTCTTTCCTCGCCCATAGCTTCCTGTCTGGTTATTTTGTGTCTAGGAATTTTCCATTCGCTAAACATCTGCCTGCTGAATAGACATTTGGAGAAGGAGTTATCTTAAACTTTAGTCAACTTCCTCAGCAAACCTATTGTTTAGTCAAAGTTCAACTGTTAACTCTTAATACCTTCCATTGTCTTTGGTTTGGTGTGTACATGCTAGGGCTGCTGTCAGCAGAAATGGCTACAGCAAGGTGGGTTCTCTGCTACGCCCCTTTTCATAGCTTGCTTTCTGTTATTAGTTCAAGTGTCTTACTGCCTTAAATAGGTTTCTCCAACTAACCACTTCAATTACTTTTTTAAATTTTGACCAAAAGGACATGTTTTCTGGGGTATAGTTGGTCCCAGCATCAGGCACAGGGTGTAATTTCTGAGAGAAAAAAGCTGTTTTCAGGCATGGTTTATCTTGAAAAATAATGTGATGTGTGATTGTTATTTTTTCCTTTGAAAATTAGTAGTGCACAGTTTCTGGGTAACCCAGAGTTTCTGGGTAAAAGAGGCACTTTTTCCTTGTCACGCATTCTTCGTTCTGATGTCACCTGACAGAGAAACTAATATAGATCTAGTTTAATATAATACGTAGAGAAAAACAAGATGCCTTTGGTTAGCAAACTTTATTGTAACAAGATAAGGGTCAAGACCTTTGCAAGAGCCATGAAGGTTAAAGGGAGTGTTCAAATGGTCTCTGCCTGTTCCATAGAATTAAGCATCACCATTTGATCCCATTAATGTCACAGACTGAGTTTCACATCTCCTTTGTACATAGGACACAAAATCAAAAGTGGTCCTAACAGATGCAAGGTTACAATTCCAAGATTCATACAGTCTTCACATGGTAGAAGCACTAGAAAAAAAAGTTTCTGAAATACCTTTCTGGAAGTTTTCCTAGGCATTGCCAATTTTACCTTTGCTGGCATGATAGGGAGTCCATTTTAGCCATTTCTCCAGGGGACTTTAACAACCACTAGGATGTTAATACCTTTGGTTTTAAAAATATCTCTTTAAAATCTTGGTCTTCTGCATATATTTCCACTGTTTTCTTTGAGACAATGTGCCATTTTCATTATTTGCCTACTCTTGTAAATCCATGCATAAAGATGTGTGTAACATAAAGAAAACTGGAAAAAAAAATAGAGGAAATATAATTTGAAAGAAAAATAAAGCCCAACCAGCTTTCAGGATTACCAGGATTTGTGTATGGATTAACAGGTTGAAATATTCGCTCATGAAGGAAATGAAAAAATTAAATCCATATATGTTTGAATATTATGAGAGTGTCAAAATAGAGGGAATTCAGTGAGAAATCTAATACCCTTTGTTAGGTGAGTGTATTTGGTAAATCATGTTTTATAGTTGAACGTGGATTAGACAAGCCATAACTAATTTGTCAGATTTTGACTGGATGCCAATATTTTTGTTGCATGTATGACATTTTAATCAACTTCATCTTTGAACTGAAGGCCTATTGGAGAAGGAATTTCCATCTGACCTGTCACTGGTTTTTAACAGTGAGCAAAAAAGGAAGAATGAAATGGTCTAGAAGCAAATTGCTAAGTTAGACAAAGTGTGGTGAAACATAATGAGATAATCAAATTGGATGTTGAGAAGGAAATAAAAACATTTCTCATGTAACTGATTGGGTTCCCTCTGATATACTGTGACTTTCATACACTGTGGGGTAAGTAAACTGCTTAATCAACTTCCCCTTATTGCTGTGAAACACATGATATGAATGGTCTGCTCATGATTCATTAAGTCCTCTGAAAAAGTAAGAGTTGATTCAAATGCTTCAGCTCTGCCTTGTTAACCTCGTTAGTACTCAGCGAATGGCAATGAGCTGAAAAAGAGCAGGGCTCATTTTGCAAGCACCCTGATTTACAGATACCCCATGCAAGGACACTATCTTTAGAACATTTATTACAGATGTCGGAATCCTAAGTCTTTAATCACTGTGTTGTTAATTAATACCCTATTTGTTACTGTCACTGGTTGAATACTGGATGTGCAAAATTCCACATGTGAAAGTACTTAATGTAATCAGGTAATACATTAGTGAGGTGCTGCTCAGTTGTCAGTCTGGTGGAATGTCGGGGGGTGCCAAGAAAAGCATTGCAAGTAAAAAAAAGAAAAAAAAGAGAGAAAGGAAGGTGGGAGGGAGAAGGGTGAGATTGTGGGTAAGATTTTCTTGAGGCCTGGCCAATAAGGGGCTACCTCTCCAGCTAGAAGTGCTCAGGCTTACCCCTTGAAATTGCAGTGCCCTGCCTTCTGTCACTGCTGGGGTGTGATTTCACTCTGAAGCAATAAACCGCACAAGTTTACTTACGATAGGATGCTGACTGCACAAAGAGCTTCTGCAGAATAAATAAGAGACAAGGCAAAAGCATGAATGAAAGAGAAGTGTCTTCCAAGGAGATGACGGACTATTTCTGGGTTAAGGAGCAATTGCCAGTTTCTACTGTTGTTGTTATAGAGAAGCATATATTGAAAGGTTAAATGTTGGTGTGCAATATTAAGGAAAGGATTTTGAGTACTTCAGGGGCAGGTAGGTTTCCTCTCAAAGGAAAAATTTCATAGCTAAGAGGGGGTAGGTTTGCCAGTAAGCATCCCTTGCCCTTTCAAAATGATGCAAGATATCTGTGTGCTCCGTGTTCTTTCTAGTGCTGCCCCACGCATCCCTCTTCCTCTTGAACAAGGTGTGCTGTGCCAACAGAGAGTGTGTGTGAGTTAGGAGCCGAGACCTCTGCCAGAGACCAAGGAAAGAGGGATGTCGCTTCTCAAAGTTATAGAGTCAGAGAATCATAAAATTTTCTAGGCTGGAAGGGAGTTTTAAGATTATCGAATCCAACTATCAACCAAACGCTGCCAGAACCACCACTAAACCATGCCCCTAAATTGTTTCGAGCAGGAGCCTAAGCGGAGTGCTCTAATTCATTGCCTGAAGAAAGCCATTTCTTTCCCTTGGGAGTACACAGGGAGAAGCGGGACAGTTAGGGTAAGTGCATGAATTAGGGCAGAGGAGAGGAGGAGTGAATGCTGTGTCATCTCAGCGATAATCTTTCATTTTGGTGTTCCTGATTTCTGGATGTATTATTTCAAAAAGCGAATGAAGGTAAAATAAGATTATTTGTAATGAAAAGCTAAGCTTGTATTGCAATATTCTTAACAGGACGATGGCTTTGGGTCTCTGATAACACGATAATGGCCCCAGTTCACCACATTATTCATCTTTGAAAGGGATGCCATTTTTTTGTATGACTTCTATCATGTACTAACAGTAAGCCAGTGAATCTTTTAAAGGGAACTGGTCTGTGCAATAGAAAGTCTTCTGCCTCACTTCTAGAATCAAGCAATCACATTATCTGAATAACATATTTACTCAAGGCCTGAAAAGCTTATTTCTACTGACGAGTTCTTACTACAAAAAAGTAGGTGAAAAGGAAGTTTTCCTCTGTGTATGTGTTTGAATGTCTAAATGTAATTCCATAGCATCAAAGGGGATAACTATCTCTTCTGTATTTCATTGTTAACGACTGACTGAAAAAAGGAAGCAGACAATCTAAACTGACTTGATAGAGGAATTAAATATTGTTGAAAATATTTAACTGACTTTTCCAAACTCTTAACTGTGATCTTCAGATGCATGGTAAAAAAACGTATAAGGTAAATTGATATGGGATGTAAACAAGTGTTATGGTGGTCCATTTAGTAACACTAAAGCTGGTTTTTGCGCTCTGGTTTTGTGGGGCTTGGGGGCTCGAGTTTTGCTTTTGTTGGTTTTCAAAGCTGTAAAGTGGTCAAAAAATTAAACTTGATAGCTGTTATGATATGGTCAGTACTTTTCAGGCAGTAGGAATGGCTGTGCACAAAATATGCCTGAATAATATAACAGTTGCTATGCATTAAGCTAATTAGACATAATTAAACTGCATCTAAAAACTTACATTGCCTATGACTGCTTTAGCCTCAGCTTGTTTCATCTATGCAGCTCAATGGTATTTATTTCTTTCATTTTGTTGCCTTTCCATTGTTTAAAATCTGATCAACAAAAAAAAGGGACAAGGTGTGGTCTAGACATTGATGGGCACAGTGCTATGCCTTTTACTGAAAACAAGTTAAAGAAAGGTGATAAAGTGAGAATGGGGTCATATGAACAGCCCTTGACAAAAAAAGATCAGAATGGGAACCCTCGTATGAAGGACAAGAGGAAAGAATGGGCGGAGGTCTGGGAATGAGAGGAGCAAGAAATAAACCAGTTTCCTGACAGGGGGAGAAGATGGAAGCTTCTGGTTAAGGCAGATGGGAGAAATAATGACTGGATGTCTTTCCTTTTCTTTTCAGTTACCATCCCCATCTGTTACTGATAATTTCTCTGTTTTTGAAGGAGAGCTGGTACAGTAAGTGAACCAGCCCACCAACATAGCCAGCAAAGGAAAAAGAAGAGAACAGGTTAGAAGAAAGGGAAATGCAGGGTTTTTTATATCTGATGGTAAACACTTTCATCCTTCCCTGCTGCTTGAATAATGCATCCTAATTTGACATGACTGTACTGGTCACCAAGTTCATGCTAGGGTTATATAATCACAATCTGATCATTTTTCTTAAGTGCTGCTCAGCACAGAATCCTTTTATGTGGATAAAGGAAAGCAGCTATTCTTTTTCTTGTGATTTTTGGCTTGGGTTGATAGAAGTGTCAGCCAAGAATAAAAATACCTTTATAATCTTTCCCCTTTTTCCCTACAACACTTGTGAGTTGTACTATTATTTCTTCATTGTCCTTCTATCAGCTGAAACAGAACTTGGTGTTTATCCCTCTGTTGGTTTAATAGTATATGGCTTTTGTTCAAGTTTATTGAAGCATTCTCCAGAAAATGAGTGTGGTCTTCAGATTGTGCCTGGCCATGACTTTGTGTTTTTTATTTGACTCTTCGCTACTCAGAGGCGCAATGCTGGCACTCAGCCCCATCTCACTGCTCCACCTCTGTGTCATGTGTCTTCTATGACTGACAAGGTCTAGATTTTCTGGGAAAAATGAGAATATCTGCAGACTGTGCGCAAAATGCCTGAACTTCAATGACAGCTTTTCCAATAAAATTAGGAGCTCTGCCTGCCAGTTACCCTCCTACTCTTCTTTTTCCAGCTCACAAGTGTCGCTGTGGAAGAGGCTGTAGAAATCCTTATAGCTGTGTGTGCTGGGGGAAGCGGTTATGGCACTGAGGGATTTTATTCCTGTGTAGAGTAATCCTTTTTCAATATTGTGTTAGATGTTTTTGTTTGTTTGTTTTTGCATAATGTGGCCACCCCTGTGGCAAGAAGAGACTCAGTTAATCAGAAAGTCCTTGCCAGTCCTTTTTTTTGCTGTAAGTGCATCCCCTTGTCAGGTACCTTTAAATGAAATAAGGTAGCCACCGTGTTTCCTTATCTCGGGGTTTAAGTGTGCCTGGCTCTGCATTTGATGGGTGACTTTAAAGGTAAATGATGTTGCAGCAGATGATAGCCTTGGTGGTGTCACCGTCTTCTTCGTGAATGGAATTGCATTGGTAGGAGAGCTGAGCTCTTCTGGATTGCATGCAATTTAGGCACTCACCATTCCATACTTTTAAAAAAGCCAACAAACACTTTTCATATCATAACTTAATTGACTGTAGTCAACTTGTACAGACAGTGCTTCACACGGTTTGGCTGGCTGTAGTGTAGCCTGCACTTAAGCTAGAACAGTCGGGATGAAACATTCCTGGGAAGCTTCCATGCGCACTGATCACAGAGCAAATCTGGAAAGATAACGTACACCTATCCTGCAGATGACTGAGGTTACGTGAGATGGGTCCCATGTGTACTGTTCTCAGCTGTGGTGAAACGTTGGTTGTGCTTTGGGTGCTACTCATATGACTGAATGGCCACAGAAATCTTGTCTGTCTCTCTTCCTTGAAAGCGTACTGCCTGCCTGCATGTGTCCACCCAAAGAGCAGAACCAGGTTTATGTGAATTTTACACACAGGATTAGTAGTTTTCATAAGAAGATACTGTTATCTGACTGTTTCTTTAGCAAAAGAAATAGGTGTATAGTAAGCACTCATACAACTGTAGAGCTGTTGATGTAAAAATACAGTATCAGCTTTACTTTGCTTGGGTTTTACACATACGTTGTGTTTAAATGCTTGCTGCAGAGACAACTGTTGTTTTTCATTGTGTCCTTGCTTGGTGGGGAGTTTTTGGATTTTAAATTTTGCAAGCAATTAGCAATGCGCTGACTGAACTCTCCTTTTCTGACAAGGGTGTTACCATCTGTACGTCATTTCCTTTCCCATAAAGCAGAGAAAATGAGTGCGCTGCACGGAGGGCCTCTGTGCTTCTGCCTGGGGTCGGGTACGTCTGAAAAGCGCTGCTTTGTGTGCGTGTGCTGGGCAGGTGGTCTGCTCACACACTGCAAACCCAACACAGGCAGGTTATACTGGACCCTGTGCGATGTGCAGTTTTGTACACTTCAGCTGTAGAGTGCATGCACAATGAATCCATCACTTCCAGAAAAAATTGGCTTTACTTTGTGGGAGGAGGGAGGAAAGGGTAAATCCTGGGAAACTGGGACCTGTAATCTTTCAAGGGTGTCTTTTGCAGATAAATTCACAAATGTTTGTGGAGCAGTTCGATGTTATGTCAATTCATTATTTAAGAAAAAAAACCCACACTCATGAGGAAATGAATAATTTTCTATTTAGTGCTGGCTTTGGATGATATGCAGTAAATAAAGGCACTGAGTAATTTGTATAATAGGAAGGGTAAATAGATTTCCCTGCACTGAGCCCCATTGAACTTTTGCACTAAATGAGGCAGGGTTCCTGTGGAAAAAAAGAGTATATGATCATGTAATTAAAGACTCTCTCATAATTAATACCCACAAGGAAACTGAATTAAGGCTGTGGTCAACATTAACTCTGGCACTTCCAGACCTTTGAATGTCTGATTTTGTGTCCATAAGCTTTTCAGGATTTGTTTGAGTTTCTCAGTGTAATAGATGTTTAAAACTAATGGCAGGGTAGAAAAGGTGGCAGGGATTAATGTGCTGTGTTGCTTTTGAAAGATTTAGAATATATATGGAAATTTCAGGGAGATTTACTACATATTTATAAATGGATATACTGTAAGATGACCAAAATTTTTTAGCCTTCAACAAGAGTTAAACCAGAGAGTAGCCTAAAGCCTCAAGTAAGAGTCTGGTTAACTCTTTTACAATATTTTAGTTCCTAGCATCTAAACCACCCGACCCTTTATGATGCCTGTTTTCTTTAATGTGTGGTCTGGGACAAGACTGGAAGAGAAAGTCATGCTGTCTCTGAAGCTGAGAATGGCTACTTAGCATCCAAATATGTAATTAGGGAGCTTTTCATGCCTTTTTAATAAGTTGTAGTCATTAGTAAATTGCCAGTCTCATACTCAAATGATTCAGAGTCTTTAAACTTGACTGGACTGGCCCAATTCCATGCAGAGCAGATGCTTTTTTGTCTCATTTCATTCTTTCCCTTTTGTTAGGGGCTTCAACTGCAAGGAGAAAAAAAAAAAACGCTAGTTGCAAATAAAAGGCAGGACAGTGAAAACATAGCTCCTCTTCTGTGCCAAAACCAGACACAGAGATCTCCCTCCTCTGCCATTCTCCAACTTGAGAGCAAGTGCTCTGTTACTGCATCACACACACCCCCCAGCTGCTCTAGGGAAAACATAGGTCCCGCATAAATACCTTTAGAATTGTATTTAAGGTTTGCCTATGTGGACCCTGAGGAAAAAGAATGCAAATTAACAAGAAGTATGAAAGTGGATTAAAATGCTTTAAAGCTAAACTGCATGGTCCCATACAGATGCTGTTACTAAAAATTACAATGACTTTAATTTCATCAGAATTAATTGACCTAAATTCAGGCAAACAAAATAAAAACATGTTGGCTCAGAGTTAGAATGCTTATAAATCAGCAATCACATTTAAATCAATTTCTTAATTAAAAAACTATTTGGTTAATTACAAAGTTATTACAAATGGACTTTTAAATTAGGTTGCTCATATGGCATGAGGCTGGCATTTTAAGTTTTAAACTGGATTGTTTATATGGCATAATTTATTGAAGCAGAAAGTCACCAGGTAGATGCCCACAAACCTCTACAATTCTGAAAATGTCCCCAGTGTTTTAAAATGCTCTGGGTAGAACCTTTTGAGTCCATTGAGTTAATTTGGTTTTGACTTTGACTTACGGTTTACAGTAAGGATGAGGAGTCGCAGAGTTTTTCCCTTATTGATTTCTGAACCATATACGCTCAAAATACAACAAGCTATGCGTCTCCCTTCTCCATAGAGTAAGCTTACCATCTCCATTCAGGTACACTTTTTGTTTCTCATGGAATCCTCACCAGCAGATGAAATGTTGCACCAGCACAAAACCCTGTGAAGTCTTAAGGTAGTTACAAGAAGTTTGGTGGTTTGTTTTTTTTCTGTAGTCACATATGTGTTTGCAATGAGAAAGTCGGCAGTACTTTAAATTAATGGACTTCCAAGACCTTTTGTTACCCTCTCAGGATGTTCTAGATGGATGAACGGAAGTAATAATCTTGCAGTATCATTTTTTAATTTACTTCTGCAGATCTTTTCCCTGTCTCATCCCGAAAGTATAGCTAAGTCAGGGACTATTGTACTTGTGAGATGAGGGGAAAATAATTAGCTGTCATTCTGAAGACAGCTGTAAGAACTGTCTTCAAAAAAGTGTGCTCTGAAACCACAGAGGCCTATGGGTTTACATATGCAAAATGGAAGGGAAACTTTTCACTTCTAATATTTTCCAGGTTTTGAGACAATTATTTTAATATGTGTATGAAAAAAAGAAAGATATTCTTGAGATAATCCAGAAACCAAACACTACTGGTGCAGCACCACACGACATTGCCTTTAGGACCTAAAGTGTGCATACCTTAAAGCAGATGCCTTAAGAACAACCGGCCTGTGGAAAGTAGACGTTGTCTTTTAGTGACAGTTTCACTGTGTCTGATAGAACCTGTAGAGTTCATTCAATTTTTTTCCGGCGTACATCAAATTCACATTGTGTTCAGCAGACCACAGGATGCATTTCAAGATCTAAGCTGGGCTGTGTTCCCAGCGTTGTGTGCCACACCTTGTCACTTGTAGTGCGTTTTCAGGGGCCATTACTTCTACTTTAGAAGCGTCCTTCTGCATGCCCTAAGTATTTGCAGCGTGAAAGGAGGCTACACAGAGACATGAGAGAATGCAGAAGAGTCAGTAAACTCTCTGGGTTTTGGATGCGCAGGTATGAAAGAAAAGCAAAGTAACTTCCAGCCCATTGAAAACTAGTCAGATATAATATACATAGGCCAAAGAAATATGCAGAAAATGTCAAAGCCATGAAGAAATGGTTAAATGGGACAATAATTTGGCTAATAGTGCATATGGGCATTTTTTAGTGTCAAACAGATGAATTATCACTATATGCTTGTCCAGTGAGCCCAGCTATCACATCCAAGGGATGGGTAAGTCCTCACAGGTTAGCTAGGGCTGCCAAAGATGTGGTTAAACTGGAGGCTGCCACACATGCAAAACTGAGAAAATATACTTTTCTGATACTTGGAACTTCTGGCCAAAACATAGCTTTCCTTTTAGATCCCACAGTATCTTCTCCTTTTTCTTTAACAAAACCTTTTTTTAAGGGAATTAACCTTATAACCCTGGGTTTATTCAAATAAGCTCTAGCGACCCTGCCTGTTAGAGGGAGATGTGCATGTTCAAGTGAATATGTATTGTGATGGCTCCTTATTCTGGGGAGAATTTTACCCAAAACCTGAGATGGATATCCCAGCACTGGACGTTACTTAGTTGTCTTTCCTGGCTTTTCTTGAATCACAAAATTCTGTATTACTTGCAACAATCTAGAAAAAAAAATCAAACATTTAAACCCTTAAGATCCTTCCAGCTATGTTATTTTATGCGATTACCCATGTAGTTTTTCACGTGCTGTCTCTATTTTGGGTCTGCCTGTAACCACTCTCCACAACCCCTGCAGTCCCATCTGTGTTGCCGTGGGGAGCCTTCACTCCACACACTCCAAATCAGGCAACCTTTTGTGGTCCTGATGCAACTCTAGACCAGACAGCTGACATAAATCCCAACTGTCTAGCACAGGCCCACATGCCTGACTTCAGCCACAGGCTCTCCCAGTCGGGCAGATTAACTGGTATAGATTACTCATTGTTTTTAATGTTCATCCCTATCTAAACCACTCAGACGTGCATCTTTCCAGAAAGGGAAAGAAAAAAAGAATTTAAAATTTCTTTTCATATTACTGGAGTCTAAAAGTTGTACAGTACCACTGTTTCTACCCTTCCCAGTTAGCTTATCAACAGTCATATTTTTATCTCACTATGTGCAAGGTGTATGGCACATTGTAAATTCAGAAATGACTTAGAGGAAGACCCAAGCACTTTTCCTTGTTCTGTATACAGTCCAATTTCTTTCATCTTAAATGTGGTGGTGAATGCAGGTGGGTCTTTAGTGGCTTGACCCCCACCACATGTTTGACCCCCATTGAGTATGCTGGAGAAGTTTACTGAAGATACTGTTCCCAGTGTGCTGGCACAGTTGCCGCGTGGGTAGCTGGGTCATGCTTTTTTCCTTTTTTTTTTTTCTTTTTCACTCTTAATTTCAAGTCGCCTTAGAAAACAATATTGTGGTCCCCCTCACTGATTTCTAGGCCTCAATAGAGAGATGCACAGACTTCTCCGATGGATGTGAGGCCTCCGTGGAAGGAGATAGATATGAAGCTATGATGATTTTCTTGTCTGATTAGTTGTGCACAGTGAGTAGGAGGGCAAGGAGGAGCAGCAGTCCAAGGATCAACAAGGACATTGAAACAAATGACTCAGGGTGGCAGGTGAGGAGACAGTTGTTTCAGTATTTAAGTCAAACAGGAGGAAAAAGTTGTGATAGCGAAGGTTTGGAAGCAGCAGTCTACACGTGAGACCAGAAGGTGTGGATAAAGCCACCGGATGAACATGGCAATGCAGATAGAAATGTCGGTTCATGGAGTATGTGATTCCAGTGCTCTGCAAAGCAATTTAAATGACACGACCGTTGTTTAAATAGCTGCACTCCTGAAACTCAGCAGGAGAAGGGAGCTGATGTCAGGAAGCCGCAGGAGCGGGGAGAGCTGCAGCACGGCAGTCAAGCCCCAGCATAGTTCAGGCAAAGACCCTGGGCGAGGGCCGGAGGGTAAGCGCAGCTGGTGGGCTAAGGGGACCAGGCGCTTTCTCCTGACAGGCTGGTCCAAGGCTGCACGGCCGTACCATACCATGCCCGCCTTGTGCCCAGGTGGCCATGGTACTCGGTAGGGTTTGCGTTCAGGGCCCCCATTCTTGAAAGTGAGGACGCTCAATGAAGTGCCTGCATCCTAAAATCAGTGTCATGAGAAGATGCTAATTTTTTGCTGTATATTTCATATGCCGATAAGGGGCAGCTCAGAAGGCCTCATATTTAGAAAGAAAACGGTCTATGCAAATGATATTGAATCTTTCCTACTTGAACCAGAGCAGATAAATTGAGTGCTTATACGTAGGTTCCTTGACCCATTTTTAAGCACAGTTTCAACTTTTACTGGTATAAAGAGGCACACCTGGAACTTTCACTAAGAATGTATACTAATATCTACCGAGGTCACAGCTTTACTAACACTCTATTGATCCATACCAGCTGGATTTTAGTTTCTGTTGCTCAAAGACAGGTACTGCTAGAAAATGCACAGGAAGAATCATTGTGAGGTGTTAAAATGAAGGCGGTCTGTGTAGGATCTGCAGTCCCACTCTCTGCTATCTCTGGGGCCAAGCCCCTCAGAAGAACAAGATCTCTTTCTAATTCCTTTGTTTGCTGATGACTCACAAACCTGTTGAAAAAAAGACTTTGCCTGTCACCAGTGCTGTAATCCAAGTGGAGATCAGCAGCCTAAGCAGACCTATTTCTCAATAACCACTTCCTCTCCGGTCCCAGTGATCACTGATAAATATCAAATGGTGGGTGTAGAACATCCTGTCCCAATTGCTACTGGAGCTTTTATGGTGACTTTGTATTTTCTGATCCCAGGAAAATGTGGGCACCACATGACAGAACTACTAGTACAAACATGAGATTGTTGGAGAGCCAACCTAGAAAGCATAGTTCAAGGACGTTACATAAAGCACTACTCTAGAAGTCCTGTATCCTTGTCTGATCTAGTTGTCTCATTTTGCCAGCACTGTGCTATTATTACACATTTAATGATAGCTTCTTGTAAACTGCTTATGAATCCTATCCACACACACCTGCTTAGCTATTCCTGCCAGGCCCCAGTACATTATTGACCAAAGCAAAATTGATCTTTTCCTGTGGAGACATGTTTTTCTCTTAGCTCTGAGCTTCTGCAATAAGGGAAAAGGCCAGAATCAGTGTTCCAGCTACAGCCAAGTGAAATGAATTGAAGCTGGGGACACAAACTGCTATTTCCTAAAATCTGGCAGCTTCCAATCAACACAGGGAGTTTTGTCTTCTAGTTACCTTTATGGCTCTTGTTTTTCCTTTGAAAGGGACAATTTGGGGAAAATCTGGAGTTTTTCAGGAGGGAGGTTTTGATGGAGTCAGGACCATGCAGTGGAATCAGATCACGGCATACTTCTCAGGCTGTCTTGACTCATCTCTGTCTTTTTCTGTGTTCCAGTAATAGCAGTGGCAAATGGGCTTAGTTCTTATAGGTCTGTGATTATCAGAAAACCAATGCATGTGTACTGGTCACAAAGTTAGTGCAATGGTGACTTAGTTACTGAAAAGGCAAGATAAATTTTAGATGCTGGTTTTCTGTCTCCTGAGCAGAAGGACCCAGCTTTGTCCCACAAAGAATTTAAGGAGGAAAGGCTAACAATTTCAGTCCTTTCAAAAATCAGACTTTTTGCTGCGTTTCTTAGAAGCTGTGGGGCTGACTTTGGGATCCTTCTGCTTTCTAGGTTTTTTTTTCCCCTCACATATTACTGACCAGTGAAGTCTTTTGGTAGATCTTGACTAGGTGCCTTGTACTTCTTTTGAAACAGGAAATGATTAAGACATAAAGTCCATCCCTAACTTGCAGAATATTCTGTCCTGCCCTCTGACACCTCTCCTCAGTGAGACTTCTTACCCTAGAAGAGAGAAATTGCAAGGTCCTCCAACCCATCCATGTCAAAGTCTGAATGCCTTTCCTTCAGTCTCCTCTGGATGTCATCTTGGCAACTACGAAATGAATGGAAAGGCCTTCACAGAAATGGGTTTGTTTTTATAACCCACCTAAACCTGCCAGAAGATTGAGCAAAGCTATTTTCCTGTCATGTGTTTGTCTGGCATATGCTTGTCTGGCATACGTTTGTCCATGAAATTAATATCCAGGCATATGAAAATAGAGTTGTTACTATGTGTAACAGTTTGTGCAATTCAAGATAAAATATGGTTTTGTTGGCTTGTTTCTCTTGAGATGATTTCAAATACAATGGACAACTGAGAGAGGAAAATCCAGTGATTGCACCCATGGGCTGGATAGCAGAGTTCTGCCACTTTGGCAGTTTACAGTAATTCAGTAGTGTTTATGACGATAAGAAAGCAATTTGGTGAAAGTGAGGTAAAACAGCTAATACAGAGCAAGATAAAACTGCAGTTAATTCAACCATCAGGAAACTGACCACTGAAAAATGGCCCTGATATGTCATTTTGAGTCAGTCCAGGTTGTGATTTTACTCAATCCACTCCTTGTTTAAGTTTCAGTGCTAAAAAGACCATTTGTCAGCCTGTCACTCAAACAAACTTTATGCAACAGATACAAAGCAACCATAGTACGTTGCTCTGGTGTAGCAAGACACAGAGGCCCTTGCCAGTAAAGTTTTTCTTATACTGTTTGTATTTCATCAACCTTTCCAAAAGATAAAGATGTGATGTTTGTGGGAAACAAAATCCAGTAGTCCGATGGTGTTTATCAACTGCTTAGAGCCAGAATTGTATGAGAAGTCAAACTGAAAGTGAGTAAAGACAATAAACAGAATGATAGATGTACTGGCACCTATTTGCATGTTATTTCAAGTCGTTGACAGGCTGGGATATAGTCTGTGCATACACAAACGTGCTTTTGCCCTCACGTTTTTGCCAGGCATTCTCTCTGCAAGCAGCAGTGTAACTCTGGTGCCTACATTCAACAAAAAAAAGCAGCTCACAAAAAAATACTATGTGCCAGAATACTGCTTACAAGCCTTATAACTTTTCATAATACATCATCAGCAAATCAAGAATATTAATCTAAAAATTTCTGGTAGATTCAGACATCAAACACGTGCTTCCATTTTAGATGAGAAATTGAATAGGAGACCTACAACAAACAGTCCTCTAAAAACAACGCGTCTTCAAGACTAAATTATGACTTCTTTCTATTTTACACGTATCCACACTGCCACCACCAAGACGATTACATAAACATTCACTGCTCTGAATAAGTGTTTCCAAACATGATTCCTAGCTGGCTTTTAAAAAGTGATCATTTTGGAAAGCAAGGCATTATATGCAAAAGTCCGCTGGTAACAAAACAGAATCTTCTCTCCTTTTTCACCAGCCAAACACTGGAACCAACAGAGAAATAACTCTCTGTTACTGGAACTGGATGTCTAACGTTCTGAGAAGAGAGAAAAAATGTGTTGTGATGTCAGGTAATTTCTCAGTAGAGAGGAGGAGGACAGCTAGAATCTGGGCTGTAAGCCTGTCAAGCTTTTGGAATTTAAGTCAAGTAACTATGTGGCTAATCCAGCTAATATTGATATTAGTGCAAAGGCTCCCTTAAGCAGTCTATAGATTAAGAGTTGAATTTTTCTATTACTTCATAAGCACACTGAGATCATGAGGTTTCTGCCACATGGTATCCCCTATTGTCCAGTAGGAGACGCTGGCTCTGGTGATAGTTGGAGAAGGTTGCTTTTTCACATTTTTAATAACATATGCCTTCTTATACATACTCCTACAAAGCTACTCAGCGATGGGCTTTCTATTTAAACTTCCTTATTGATTTTCAGATTCTGTAGTCAGCATCTGCTGACTATATCAAGGGCTGGGGAGGGGTTATCATTGTTTTTTTAAAGGCACAGAATGTAACACAATTGAACAAGCCATCTCAAAGATACTGTCAGATGCATACTACTTGAAATGTGAAATCAGCCCAGTGGATTTCTAGTAAGGGGACCAATTTATGATGAGCTGAGTGAGAACTATTGAAGTAATACAAAACCATAGGCCAAGATTCCTTCTAAAATCCCAGCTCTTTTATCAGCTGTGCAGTGGAAAGCCATCGTGTTACAGTGGTGTCCTGGAGCGACACAGGACTATTTTGTCTTCTAATGCTTGGGAAAAGAGCAAGTTTAGAAGACTCTAGTGTCTGGATTTGTGAAAATATTTACTTTATAGGCAGCTATGGTATGTGGGTTTCAAGGTCTCAGTGCTTTTGAGCTTGCCAGGTACAGGGACGAGGAAGAGCTAGACCTGGGCACTTGACCCAGGCTGGCCAACAGGATCATTTCATACCATGAACGTCACATTCAATATAAGTTAGAAAGTTTGCTGCGAAGTGCTTGCTCTCCCTTGATGGCGGTGGTCCAGAGAACTTCTTGCACCGGTGCCGGACCCCTGAGCCCTTCCCTTCCTCCCGAAGCCGTAGCGCTCACAGTGTCCGACGTTTGCTGTCCACTGCTGGGAGTGCACAGCTTCCTGCTGATAGAATTGGCTGAGTATAATCCTTGTATATTTTATATCGGTATCGGGATCAATACTGGTTCCTTAGTATTATTAATATTAATTATTTAGTCTTATCCTACTAAATCTATTTATATTTCAACCCTTGCATTTCCTTGTTTTTCCCCGATTCCCCTTCCTGGGTGGGGAGGGATCATCAGGTGATAGAGTAATTGTCTAAACGACAATAAATTGTTATGGGTTTTTCAAACCATAATAGCTGGGATTCATTTTGCTTAGCTTTTGATGTATAAACATCCAAGTGAAATTTGTCAACAGGGCTTCCTCTGTAGCATCATAACGCAGATGGTAGGCTAGGCAAAATGAACTGCTCTTTGGAAGTGCTATGAGAGCTATGGAAGTGCCATGAGCTCCTTGCTGTGAGAGAGAAGCCTTACTGACATGAGGGAGGTGGCTTCAGCACTTACTTCAGGTTAGAAACATCTCTTCACATGACGTTTTCAGAGCTGAATCCTACCTCTTGAGGTGTAGCTGTGCTGCTGTTGCAAGTAATAGCAGCAGGAGATGGTCTGTAAAATTTAGGGCAAGTCCACACTGTAATGCTTTTAATGATAGATTAATATTCTTTAGAGGCATGAGATTATTTTTAACAGCATTTACCCTGGCAAAAGCCCTAATGTAAACAAATATTGCCTGACATAAAAAGTGGGGCCTTGTCATTGCTTTTTTTCTGTTTGACTCAAGAAATGGGTGTAGGTTGTTTGGGCACCCCTCCCAAGCAAATGTCAGTGCAGGAAAAAGCGGCACCTTCATTGATGTGATGGGAAGCCCAGCAGTATGCGAATCGTGTCCTGGAGGAAAAAACCCTCTGGGCTGCAGGGCAGGGAAGTGATCATACCCAGCACTGCAGCAGGGTCTCTTTTGCATAGGATTTCCTTGGTCTTATACCTTCTTGACACGGTTCAGGCTGCGGTCTCTTCCCTGCTCCTTGAAATTGCAACCAAGATGCATCTGGGCAGTGGTTTCTGAATCAGGGCAGGCTGCTATATCTGGCATATGGGTCATGGAGGAGAGCAGCGGTCACTGTGTTCCACACACTGGTGAGACACCCGGCAAGAGAGGGGTGACAACACTCATTAAACAAGCGTCATGCTTACTGCAGGGGTTTTGAGAGGCCTGCTGAGAAAGCAGTCTCCACCTGATATATCCTAAATGGTATAAAAATGTCATCACCCTCGCTCACAAACACAAAGAAACACACAAAATCATTTTAGCCTACAGGCAGGAGTTTTAAATATGGAAGTGGACAAGCTGCACCAAGGCACCTTCTGGAGACTAGGCCTTCCTTTTGGTCTCAGTATCTCCATCTCCCTTCTGTGCATGACAATACTTCACAGAGGCGCTGCAATGCCTAGTTTATTATTGTTTACCAAAAGTTTGCAAGATTAAATGCAATGTGTAAAAGATACATATTGTGACCTGACACACGTGTGGCTTGGTTATGCAAGATCTGTGTTCTATCTATGTTCTACTGTAAAGAACAAAACCCCTTTGATATTAGAAATTGCTCGTTACGAATTATGATATTGGTTTTTTTTATAAAACAGTTCTAGAGTAATGTGGAAAATGTAACCTCTCCATGTTCTCTGGTTCTTCTTAGTCCTGACACATCAAAGCAGCAGCCACAGGGAGACATCTGTCACTAGTTAATGTCATGGTTATGAAGGTAGAACCTCCTCTTCTGTTTGGGCCAATGTGGTCAGCCCTTTGATGGATGTGCTCAGCCTTCATCCAGTTTGATCACCCCGTGCAGCCCCTTGTTCAGATCTGCGTGTGAACAAGAATGTCCTGACCTGAGATCCTTTTTAATACAGCAGGGATCCATGATATAAACCATCAAAGGAAACCTTTGATCTTTTGACTATCTCTTAGTCATCTGCTGCACAATGCAAATAATAATGAAAACAAAGCTAAGGAGCAGAGCAGCTACATTAAAGAATCAGGCTTGTTGCCGGCAACGAAGCTAATCACTGAGGTTTTATCCTATCATCAGACGCAAAAAGAAAGAGGGGGGAGGGAAGAGAAAAAAGAGGACAAAAAAAAGCTGTGCTCAGCAGTGAAACCGCTTTATTAAACTGAAATATTCCAGGAACACTGGTTATTTTATGTCAGAGGAGTTTATGAGAGACACAAACATGCAGCCACTCTTTACAGTAGAATTTAACAAATAATACTTATTCCAGTGTATTTACTGTTTCCCTTTTGGTCTAATTTGCATGGAGATATGCATGAACATCACAATCTGAGAATCACTCAGTTTCCAATTAAGTTAGTAGTACTGGAGTCTTTCCTGCCTTTTCTCTACTTTTTTTTTTCCTCCGCCTCCTCCTCATAATAGGCCCTTGGGATGGAAAGCGTCTTGATTCAGAAAATGAATATATCACTTCAGGAAAATAGTATCTGAAAAATGTGAATCTCCTTGCTGTATTCTCATTTGATTTTGTAGCGTTTTCTGAGACCTGTAAAATCTCAAACAAATGTGGTGACAGTTGGAGCCTGAAGAAGTGTGTGCGTACATACGCACGTGTGCCTGCACATGCGCAAGGTTTTCTGTCTGCATGTGCTTTTGTGAACATACTGAAGGATTCTTTCAAGCTCCGATGCCAAGCTTGTCTGTTTATATACAGTCTTTCTCTTATATTCCTCTTGCACGTAATTCTTCAGCTTAGAAGAAATTTTGATCTGACAGAAAGTCTTGAAGTTTTAAGTAATGTATTTAGTAAGTGAACAGAAACAGCCTAGCAACACCAATAATTTTCCCCTTCTGTGCGTGCTGTCAGTATTTCTGAGCTCTGCTCAAACTGTCAAACTCTCTCAGAGGTTGAAAATGTTGTAAAACTCATACCGTCCATTTGCAGTACCAAACTGAGTTGCTGTTCAGCCAAGGTAACCAAGCTGGCACAGTGGGCCAAAGAGATAACTTATAGCTGTTGGGCCAAATAATCCCCATCCCCTTTGTGTTGGTCTAAGTGAAACCTTAACTCAAATATTTGAACCTGTGTAAGAACAAATAGGTAAAGAGGCCAAATTAATTCAGAATATTGACTTAAGTGGACAGATATTATGACAGTGTTGTTAAATTCAGAATCTTAATTTCAGTTATTCTGAACCCTAAAGGTTCAGGAAGAATCTACACCTTTGCTAAATACTGAAGTTAAGTGAAGTATGAGGTATTCTGGGACAGAAAACTTTGAAATTAAACTGAAGCCGGAAAGCTCCAAGGATAAACCGTGATATGGGACTACAAGCATGCTAAGGTTGATGCAAAGAAAATTTGAAACAAGGTGAAAAGTAGAGTGGTGCAGACAAGTTCGCATCAGGGGAAAGGAAATAACTTTTTAGGTAGAAAAAATTGCTGCAAGTCATAACAAAAAGTAAAAAATGCTAACTTTTCTTGAATGGAACAACCTCCAAGAAGAGTGAGAGCAAAAGATGCAACATATTTGGACAGGAGGAGACGAACGTTAGACAGGCACCCTTGAACCAACAGGTAAACAAGTTGGTCAAAAAGCCTGCCTGGATTTTTCAAAAGTTTATCTGTAGCCACCGTACCCCCACAAACTGCCTCCATTTTAACAAACCAAGCTTCTTCCATAAAAAACCTACTCCACAGGAAAATGTGTTATCAGCGCTGGTCTAAACTGATGAATGTTGCCTAGTTTCTTTAGAGAAACTCTTCATGCCTGCACATGTGAGGCCAGTGAGCTTCGTTTGCTCAGCCCAGGTAGCTTGAATTGCACATCAGGCAGCAGTTCTCTCTCAAAATGACCTCCAAAAAGGACTCAGAGCAAATTTGAGCATCCTTCAGCCGGAGGGGTGGAGGATCCCTGGAGAATGGGAGCTATGGAGAAGAAGGAAGATGTAGGAGAGAGAAGTTGTTAAAAATATCCAGGGCTCTATCACACTCAGGAAATAGTGCATTAGAGAGGAAGGCAGAGTTGTTACAAAAAGCAGCTCTAAACCTTTGATTTATTTATAAGACCTTTCGTGACGCTCTAAAGAAGACAAGTGAGGGACACTGCCTACTATTTTCTGCGCTGTTTTACACAGGAGATTCAGCGTAGCAAATATAATGGGCACCGCGGACCCGAAGAACTGCTGTTTGCTGCAATGTAATTCACTGTTGCTGTGCATTAGCATCAGAACAAACTAGTCCTTTTACCTGCTAATTATTCACAGACAAGCCCAGACAAGCCCTGCGTCAGGGTTAGCAACTATCATGAAAAAAAGAGCCTGATAGATGCCATTTCTAAAAGGTGTCTCCCTTAAATTATTGTTTTCCTTTCTTAGAGGACACAAGGGAGACTGTTTCGTGCACAGAGACTAACTCTTGGATTTGCTAGATTTGTCAGTGCAACCGTGTTGGAAGGGACACGAGCGAGTTTACTTTTACAGCTGGATGAACCTGAGCAGATACTGAAAGTGTAGGTGCTTTGAATTTTTACGGTGGCCCATCTCACAAAAGCCAGAGCAGTACAGAGGGGTTGGGGTTGATGACACCCTCATTTTTCTTAACTGTAGCTGAATTGGGAGGCCTTCAAAAGACTTATTGTTGTGCCAACGTTGAACCCTCAGACTGTATCCAGAGGACTTGAGATTGGTTTTATTTTCATATGTGCACGCCTTTCTGATTTTGTTCTCCTGTCTTTTTTTAGCACTGTAGTTTTTAAGTAGTTATTGGTAAGGGAGTGGAAATTGTACTTAAATATGTCATTTGTGGTATTTGGAAGGAAAAAATAAAGATATCTTAAAAGACCTGCTTGAATAACAAAGGGATTTTCCCTTTTTTATTTTATTAACATCCATGGGCTTTTTGTTGTCTCTTGTTCCTTCCTTTTTTGGACTTGGACTAAGAGGTTTTTTGTGTATTTACTCTTACTAGCTTTTGTGCCACTTTGCTTTAATTTCTCTGTGTATTTTTAGCAAATCACCATTTGTACAATTAATGGAAAATCCCATTTTTACAGAGCTTTTTAAAGTTATTGTTTCAGCTGTGTTACGACACAAAGATAGCCCCTGTCCCCGGGAGCTTCTAGTGTGAGACTTAAACAAAATACACCCATTAACTAAACAGACTCTGAATCTTTCACAAAAATAAAACATCGGTTGTCAGAAATAATATATAGAACTCTTTAATACGAAAAATTGCAAATCTTTAGCTGACCACATATCCTGCAGGAGTAATTATGTCATTTCAGAAGAAAATAAAACAGCCATGTTTTGTCAAATATAAGACATTTCACACACTATCAATTTTACAGATATAAATACCTAGGGGCATGCACAAACTCTATGATCACCAATGGCAAATTGCCAAGTGAGGACAGATTCATTAAACATTAGGAGTATCAGGCACCCACCCAAACCCATAAATTAAAATTTTAAGCCTTGAACATGATGCCACTGCATACAAGTTAAATATGTTTGGAGACATTTTTATGCAGCCTAATTAGAACTGAATGGAAATCCCAGTTAATGTATGATGTAGCTCTTCCTAGCGTAGTTTTCTTGGCTAAAATCAGTCTTTAAAGAGTCGTATTCCTTTCTGCAACTTCTTGCAGCTAAAAGAAGCTGGTGGTAAATTGGGTCCAGAAGACGTTAGGAAACTGCTGCAACTGGCTGGTTGAAACAGCCCCAGTCTGTTTAGGTTAGCGGGACTGCCGGTAAACCTTTGTAATCTGCAGGCAGGCAGAGTGAGCTCTCAATGAATATTCTCTATAGCAGTGACTAATCTTCTTTGCAACTACCTCCTGTCACCAGATGAAATTGTCAGCAGGCTTCTGCAGCTACTGTTTGAGCAGCCAGTCTCTATTTACAGTGTTAAAAAGCTACGTGAATCTCAGCAACCAGATACAATTAAACTTGGAGTTTAAACAGCACGGCAAGCCCGAGCCTCTTTTTCTCATCTTGCTTACTAGGGTACACCCACCCACAGCAGCTACCAGGGAAGACCTTTGTGCGCTGGACACCGCAAAGAGAACAGCTTGAAACATGAGCTGCTTAATTTGCCATCGAAGGAAAGATTGTGCAGTTTGGTCTATAACCTTAGTTACACTAAGGAGTTAAAAGATGAAAAGCAATAATGGACTGTTGCTGCGCTCTTGCAGTGGGAGAGATGTTCATTCCCTTCAACTGAGCTCAGGCGTTATCCAAGAGGTACTTGGTATTTCATCCAGCTCCAGATTTCTTACTCATCCTCAGCTACCACTTTGCTGGGTGCCATTTCATAAGGAGCTTGCAAAAGGTTGCCTTCAGATGTGGTCTTTTTCTCCTTTTAATTGGGGAATTGGTGTAACTGACAAAGATTCCATAGTGTCAAATTGCTTCTTAGGTTTAAAATTACAGAAATATACACACTTTTCTTTCTTTTTTTTTTTGTTGTTGTTGTTGTTTTTTTTTTTTAAATAAAATTCTATCTGAATGTTAGGCTCTGGCCAGAATATCTCAGTGCCCTGAACTCTAAAAAAAATCTGGTCTCCATAATTGTGCAATATTATGGAGGATATTCTCCATAATATTCCTTTCTGTACCACTGTGTCTCTTCACATGCAAACAATGCTTTTCACAACAAGGCTTCTGCTTGTTTATAGCCAGCAGGTAACTATGCAGTTATGCAAACCGAAGCATAAGCAGTGATAGGAATAAAGTTAGACCAAGCAGACCTGCCATGATTCCTTTATGGATGGCAGCTTCTACGTGGTGGTGAGCTTATTCCCTGCTCCCCTAAATCACAGCTGTTCCCAGAGGAAGGTCCCTAGTCCTGACAGGAGATGGTGGAGGAGCTAGATGTGTTGCCAGTGTAAGTGGGATGTTGGACAACAGCATGACCAAGACTCACAATCTTGAGCTTTTTTGCCAGCACTGGTGCTCATGCTGGTGTTAAACCCAGGGGCCCCCCCTGTTATTTTCTCTCCTCTCCTGATAAGCCTGAACTTTAACTGAGCAAGTGCTAGGTAGTAATAATATTTTAGAAGTTACAAGTGGTCTGAGCAATCCAGCAGTGAGCGAAGTGCTCTTTTGGTCAAGGGAGTCACAGAAGAGAACAACAGTTATAAAGTAATGAATTTGCAGCAATTACGTTTCTTGTCTTGGTTCCCTTTTCAGGCGTAACGATGAAAGGCGGTAGAGGTAGGAGACACAGGATGAATAACTGATTGTAAACCATATTCAGAAGTAGGAAACAGCAACGAAAAACCTCCACTGACTGTTGCAAAGATCCTGCAGGGAATGCTGATTGTGGATCATTTCTGTGAAGGACTGGATATTAGTGCCTTTCATGGTAAATTAAGGTTGGGTTACTTGGCATTAGCTCTGTTTGAAGTTCAAACAAAAGATAAAGGTCCCTTTAAAAATAACACAAGGAATTATTTTTCTTTTCATGTTTTGTTTTGTTTTATCAAATTACTAATGCTCATGTACTCCCCATTTGCCCTGGGCTATGATTCATATGTGTGTATATGCATAAATGAGAGATACAGGCTCTCAGAATTTACCACAAAAATTAAAACAGGAAGGCAGATGGCAGTCTTTTATTCCATCTGTATTTCACTTAATCAGCTACTCTTATCAGAACTGCTGCTTTGGAAATCAGTGGTTCTTATTTGTTCTTTGCAAACTAGAAACACACAAGCTGCTCTTTTATGAATGTTCTGCTGGCTGACACATACGCAATACCTATCTATATGTAAGAGAAGTGAAAGAAAGTGAAATTACCTAAAAGCATTTAGCATATATTAGCTAGGTTTAACAGAAATACTTTGCCTAAAGATGGACAAGTCTGGGGCCTTAATTTTCCTCTATTTGAGCTATTGTAAAGGAAAATGTCAGTGGAGTCACCCTGATGTAGGGAGTGAAGAACCAAATCTCTTTTGCATGAATTAGTAAAGTCTCAAATTAAATGAAGCTGGGGGAAAAGAGAGAGAGAGAGCGCAGCACTTCTGTATCCATTCTTACCAGTCTGGTAGCTTGCTACGAAAAGAAGAGAAAAGAAAAGAAGAGAAAAGAAGAGAAAAGAAGAGAAAAGAAAAGAAAAGAAAAGAAAAGAAAAGAAAAGAAAAGAAAAGAAAAGAAAAGAAAAGAAAAGAAAAGAAAAGAAAAGAAAAGAAAAGAAAAGAAAAGAATGGCTGGCAGGCTGGACACTGTCACAGTGGATTTGTGGAGTCAATTTACCTATTTTGCAGGCATGTATTTTAATAAGATTTAATGAGCTGCTGAAAAGAGGAGTGCTGCTTTTTCTTTACTGATGGCAGTAAGATGAAAACAAGTGGCTTTTTAGAATGACGTTAACTGGCACTTTTAAAGTTACTAGAGCTCCTATGAATCTGTGTTGGCAGCACCTGGAAGAAGCAGGTGGGAATTCCACTGAGATAAATGGCAAGCCAAGGGCAGAACAAAATAATAAAGCCTTATTTGCAGGATCTGGATACAGCATCGGTCTTTCTGGCAAAATCGTTTTTCAAAATCAGTAAAAGTCTTGTCTGCGGTGAAAGGTAAAAAAATATTTTGAAGAAAATCTGCGACTAGTGAAATGTTTAGTTCAAACGCAAACAGTTCTTTTAGAATAATATTTTTTTAATTTTTGTAACAAAATTTAAAATCACAAGTGGGGTAGGTAAAGGAACATGTAAGCCGAACATAAGAAACATCCTTGTTCCACAGCTGGAGCTCAGTGGCCCTAGGTGTTGGATAATAAATTTTTCAGGATCGTATCAGTTCTCTGCATGTAGAGATTAAGAGAAAGCAAGCATGTGCATAAGCAACGTGTCCAAATTCAGCCCTGAAATACTTGCATACTTGCCCCCTCCAATAACAGTGGGAAGTGCACACCGATGTCCGCTGAGGGCTGAATTTTGGCATCTTGCTTGCAATTCAAAACCAGCCTAAAGGTAGAAACTGCTTTGATTTCATATGTTGCTTCTGAGAGTTGTTTTGCAGTGTACTGAAACACAAAGGGTCTGCTTTTCTGGTTTGGCTGAGCTCCTTAAAGGGCAGCATCCAAAGTGAGCGATAGCAGCAGCGGTGGTTTTCAGTCCCCTGTATGTGAGGCCTGATGCCAGCTTCGGCACTGCGTGCCTGGAGGACAAGTAGCCAGTGAGCAAGCCTTTGACTCTGTCCTGCAGGTAGTTCTCATCAACACGGCAAAGGAAATGTGGCCTGAAGATGTCTGCAAAGGGGTGGCTGGAAATCTAGGTGAAAAACTGTATTCATTGGAAAATTATTCAGGGAGCTCCAAAGCGGTCCTATACCACGCAATGTTTACATTAATGATCTTGATGATGGAGGAAAACACACTTCTCGAATTTGCGAATGACAATTTGGGAGGGACTGCAAGGGTGCTGAAGGACAGAATTAGAATTCAAATTGATCATGACAAAATACAGAAATGAGCTGAAAAAATAGGATGCCTTTCAACAACAAGCGCCACAAACTACACTTAGCAGTAATCAACTGCAGGCATGAGGAACGGGAAGGAATTAGCAAGACAGCAACTCTGCAGAGAAAATCTTGCAAGTGGTATACTGGATCCAGGCTGAACACAATGCCAGCAATATCATGGTTTTCAAGACAGGCAAATGCCAGCCTGGGATGTGTAACCAGGAGTAGAGATTGATTGACATGTGAAATAGTTACTCCACTCTAGTTTTTCTTGCACTTGTAAATCCTTAGATCAGGGTTTGAGTGTTGTCCTGGGTATTCTAGTTTGGGATATTGGAGAAAGCAGAGGAGAGCAGAAGGTATAATCAAACGTTTTGGAGAAATGGCCTACAAAAAATGTGACTCATCTCTGATAATTTAGTCTGAAAAGGAGAAGACTAAAGAAGGAGCATGATACCACAAGTACATAAAAGACAGCTAAAAGGAGGAAAAGGGCGCTCTGTTCTCCATTTGCATGATAGATAAGATAAACTGGGGCAAGCAATATGCAGCTAGAATATTCTTCACTTTCTAATGACAGAGAAAACGAAGACCTGGACTAGATTACCTGGAGGGCTGTATTCTTTAAGGCTTGATAAACATGTACCAGGAAGAACAGGGATGTGGCTGACCTGCCTTGGGCAAGGGCTGAGCTGGGTGACCCTGCAGCTGGCCAGTCCTGACATGGGGTTACGCTCTGTGATTCCCACTGCCAACAGCCTGGAGGGGCTTTCAGAGAGCACAGCCTCACTCCAGCACTTGCCTAGCCCTACAAGGGCTGATAGAGATTTACTTGGCGGGCAAATGTGTGTCATCAGGCAGGTTGTGGCTTCTCGGAGCTGCCAGGAAATGGATGGGAGTCAGCCTAAAATGCCAGTAACTAACAAAAAGACTGGAAAGGAGAATTCAGATCACTGTAGGTTGAGGTGCCAGATCCAGATGTTGGGCAAAGCTTTAATCTGTCTCTTTCAGTCTGCCTTATCTTCATCTTCTTTCAGTTTGCTCTCTCTGCCTCTTTTATCCCTTAGGAGAAATTACTTTTGAATGTTTTTGTGAACAAATAAAGATCAGTGGCTTGTGGTTTTCATAACGCATCTCTTTGTGGTATGTCTTTGTCTGCACATCACAAATTCAGTAGATAAGAAAACGGAATAAATATGTCATGTAAAAAAAAGTACCACAGAAAAGAACTAATTAGCTGGATTGATATAAGTTGTTCTGTGACCCATGAAAACATGTTAGTCATAATGCTGTTCTTGATAAACTCCATGCAAACTCATTCAGACACGCTGTCAAGCTAGGAAAGGGAAACTTGAAAAGCAAGGAGAGTCACTCAAGAGAAGTCAGAAGGAAGATTTTTGTCTTAAAGCTGTTCCACAATGTCTAACTCAGTTCTCCTGAAAGCTGCTGATGGCACCACAGCCGAAGTGGGTAAATAGCCTCCCAGAGTTATGAAACTGGAGTGGTGTGATTTGTTCCGCAGAGGGTGGAGTAAGAATGAGGGCAAGGCTTGAGGTGTGGTTTTTAAATGGTGCACTTAAGGTCACGGACCGACTGGCTCCAGTCAGATTATTGCCCTTATGTCTGCAGACAAGCCTCTTAATGGTATACACCGCCTTTAGAAACTGCACAGAGGAAAAACAGTCCATCTCCAGGATGGTGTATAAGACTCAGCTACCCCCGTCACCAGAGAGGACTCAGCATTTTGGTCTCAGAATATAATTCTTTGCTGAGGTCACAGAAATGAGAATTTTTCCATAATTGAAAGGTGAAGAGTGGAAATGTGTTTTTAGAAGAAAGAAGAGGGGGGTGTAAAGGTTCCCTTAAGAACCTCCGTGTGAGTGTGCCTGCCTATTTGTATATTCCCCTTCATTTAGCAACCAGCAAAGTCAGGCTATGCACAACATTTCCATACTGGAAATCTCCTTTTAAGGCCAGGCAATCTGCCCTCCTGTAGCTTCTGCTTTCCTCCTCCTGTGGAGTCAGGCTTCGAGGCAGAGCAGGGAGCAGCGACAAACTACACTCCCTTGAAAGGCTTCCAGTGGGTTGCCTCTCTGTGGTGTCCCCTGCAGGGTACAAACCTGCTCCTGTCTTGAGCCTCTCCTGGGGAAATGAAATGCCTTAAAGAAGCCATGGTGTCCTAAATTTGAAAGTAAGCAAAATAAGCCACCATCTTCTCCCTTTATTACCTCAAGCAGAGACTGTATCTTGGCAATGAGATCCCTGTAATGGGAGCCCTGTCCATGCTCCTGTCCATCTTTTCAAAAACATCTCTCTGGCTCTGGCAGAGTTGGGCTTGGTTTCTCCTCTACAGTTTGACAGATCCTGTAAGTGCAGTGGCCTGATTGCAACCACAAGACTCCTTCAACCTCCTTGACTACTGAATTATATCCCCCACACCTCATTTCTATGAAAAACAGTATTTTACTGTGCATTTTAAAGTAATTTGAGTAAATTGGTGATGTCTTGAGATTGTAATGGATTAGAGGTCTTGCTTCTGTTGTCGGAGTGATAGATGGAGTAACATCACATGCCAATAATAAATGTATTTTCTGAATGTCATTTGCTTTAAAACATTTGTTTGAACAGGCACATACACAAGTACACATGCAAAAAATCTCTTTTAAACTTTTGGTCTAGAGCTTGCCCTGTTTATTTCAGTAAAAAGGTGACAATTGTTGAGGAAAAGGTTTTGAGAAGATGGAGAGAGCTGGAATGACATCCTCAAACTTTTTTCTGTGATATCTAGTAGAGTTTTGTCTTCTTTAAGGTTAGGTTTTCCAGTCTGTTTTACATCCAGTGTCTCTATAAAGCATATAGTGCTGAAAACAAAGTCGGTCTTATCAGGAGAAATAAAACTGGCTGCTTCTAATGAAAAGAAAAAGTCCTTTAAAAACATTAGAATACAGTTTTAACGTTCTTTTCAGTGTACGGAGGAGTTTCTCTCCTGGTTAGGCAGTCAAGTTCAACAGCAAGCCAGACCAGATTTACACATCTGGCTTCTGCTTCGTGCGCGTTGATGCACAAAGCCATGCCTTGCACCTGCACCGCAGCGTGTTCCCCTCCCCGTGGCCTGACACAGCGGGTGTAGGCACTTTGCTTTGCTGGCTGGCTTTCCGTACCTCCCTGGTGGATGCTGTCATCCCCAGGCACACCCGGTGCTATAGTCATCCTCGCCGTGTGACTCACCCAGAAGTGCCTCGCTCACTCGTCGGCTTGGGGTCCTGCCTTGCAGGGACCTAGAAACCTGCTGGGGCCTGCCTGAGCAGCAGAGGACTGGGAAAGAAAGGCTCTCCCAACTCAGCTGAGCTCAGCTGAGCTGCAGCGAGCGGGAGGTGAAGCATACCAGAGGGGGAAGGTGCAGCAGGCGGGAAGATGAGACCAGCGCTGTGGTCCCCAGTTACACCATGGTGTGCTTCCCTGGGAGAGCCTGCTCCCCACCAGTAGGACACAGGGCGCCTCTGGGTCCTAGCCCAAAGAAGCTCTTCTCACGTGCTACCAAAATCACCTCAAATTTAGGATTCAGAGTTGCTAGGGACACAGAGTTGAAGTTTGTAACAAGTTTCAGAATGATTCCAGGCTGAGATTTTTTCAGTGCTTTGTACTTCTCTGGGCGCTGGACTCATTATTTTCCAGCGAAGACACGCCTCAGACTCCTTGGCAAATTTTGGCTGTAAGAGCAAGTGCAGTAACCTGCAAATGGCTGTAAACTGTGTCTTGACCATGTAACATGTTTTGTTTCCATTTGAATTTCCTCTGTCCTAGTATTCCTGTAATTTCACCCTGTCTTTTGAGCACATGGTAAAAAAAAAACAAAAAAACAAACCTAAAACGAAAACACAGTGTTGCTCTAAGGAAAGCAGTGATTAGACTGTGACTGATTTGAGAGTAGGGTTTTATTTTCAATTTAATTTGATATTCACATTCGCCAGCACACAAAGTTTCCCCCAAAACATACCTTCAGAGGAAACACTAGTCAGCATTCCCTAATTCAGGGAAGAGCTTAGCTTAATGTACATAACAGTTTTCCACTCACCGCTGGTTCTGGATAGCGTCATGTTTGAGAAGGCACCTCATACCATTTGCTTGTCCTTTAAAGAGTGTTATTCAAATGAAAGTGAAGTCCAAAGAACACTTAATTAATAACAGTAATTGACTAATGAATACAAATGAATAACGAATGATGCAATAAATGGATTTAATTACAGTCACAGTTAAATACAATGTCAGCACCTTTCTGTGGAACATGACCAACCCACAAGAGTTTTGAAATCACAAACTCCAGGCCAAGATTTTCACGCTGCTTATTCGTCTGTGTTTTTTGAGGGGGACCCAAGCTCAAGATGAAGTCATGCAGAACACTTTTTTCCTAAACAAGGGTGCTCTGGGCTTTCTAAGTCAGGTACCAGTAGGGTACCCTGAATTTTGCATTCCAGGATGAAGGGTAACCAGTTCACCTTTGGGAATCCCAGGCATATGTTGAAGCAGGTGCCCAGCCTACTGGATTGTGAGTGTGTTGGATTTTTTTTAAACAGACATAGACATGTTGAGAGTCCACTTTATGTTTGTAAGACACATCCATGCCATTTTAAGCAGCTGCAAAGTTACAAAGAATGAGTGCCTGTGTTTGGTAGGTTAAAAACTCTGCCTGTGGTTAATTCATGCCTCAGAGCTCAAAGCTCTAAAAGTGCTGGGTGGGTCATTGTGGTTTTTCAAAATTAAGGTGTTTCATTCCCCACATTTTCTCCTTCTTTGTGTGTCATCATTTTCAAAGCTTTTATGGCTGGCTTAAATTTAGAGTCCTTGTGGCTTTTTTGGGGCACCACCTTTACCCTATGTGGTCACAATTTTCTGCTTCCTGTCTTGAAAAGATGGTGCCAAGATGGGTGGGGAGCTTCTCAGTGAGGTAACCAAGGATGGGCAAAGTAGCATCACATATCATCCATTTGCCAATTTCAAAGCAAGTAGATAAGCAAGGAGTATGCTTAGGTAGCTAACTTCATTCAGAAAGAATGGGCCAGAGTTAAGTGAAGACAGATGTATTTCATGGTCCCAGTGCTAATTTCGTGTGTGTGGGGGAGTATTCAGGGATGCATGGGTGTGTAAGGCTAGCAAGACAGATAGATAGATAGATGTATATATAACATAGCAATTATTTCCTTGGAACTTTAATTGCACTGTCTGACATGTAATCATATTTACAGGCCACCAACATTTTCCAACCCGGGTATCTAAACTTAGCTTTCTAATTTTATATCAAGGTTGCTAAATGAAGGAGGTCTGAGCTTTTTAAAAATCAGTAGGAACTGCTGCCTGGTTAGCCATCAAGGAAGCAGGGAATTTCGACAAGCAAACAACTATGCGTATTTAATTTAGGAATCTGGATTTTAAATTCTGGGCTTTTTCTGCTGTGAAGAATAATATCTGGCTTGCCTGTAGACAATCTGATAGTGCACATAATACATTTCTATGTAGTTCTAGCCCTGAGAACATATTTCCTAGTAAAGGGTTAGGGAGAGAACTGTTCTGTGAAGCAGCAAATCACTTTTCGAGCATAATGATCACACTTTTTTTTTTTCATGGTACAGAACATTTTCTGCTTAAACTGCAAAATATTCCTTTTTCAATAGTCGTGTGCACCCTAAAATGTTGTATTGCACAGAGTGAAGGTCTGAAAGGTAAGAAGGTTTGTTTCTTTGATTTTCTTTGGGGTGTGGTCGCTTCCTATATTTCCAGTATTAGAAATGCCAGGGATCTCCAGCATGATCAGCATGCATTTATTATGGAGGCTTCTCACAGCCTCCGTAAGACCAGGACAGGCACTGCAAAGCCCTTTTACAGATAAGAGAGAATTTAGAGTTCACCTCTAAAAAGATGTCTCCTTAAATATCCATTTGGTTTTGGAGTTTACAAGATTTTTAAAACAAGCAAATAAAAAAATGTGATTAAAAATTATCTGTGTTCTAAAATGGTCCCTTATGTTTCTTTAAGTCCCGTGGGTTCTCAGTTGTCATGCAGGTCAGGAGAGTGACATCTCCGTTGTAAAGGAATGGATATGACATGTTTGTACAGTGCTCTGAGGGTTGAAAGCATGAAAAGTGATTTGTGTTATTGCTGCTTTTGTAGGGCAAAGCTCTGTCTGCATCGGTCATGCAAAGCTTTGGAAGGAAGGAGGTTTTTACACATAAGATTTTGTCCACAGTACAAATTAATTAAGTGAAAACCAGAAGGAATATACACTGTATTGTCTTACCAGAATTCAATTCGGGAAAGTACATTATTAATAAAAACCTACCATGACTATGAAGCAGATGTACTAATCTGATACAACCGTAACCTGGAAAGAGAGGTTGCACTGAAGTGATTAATTGGTAAATGAAGTAAGAAGTAGAATAAAATATATAGAAGATAAGAGGCAAGCCCAGTGACTCAAGCTTTAAGATCTGTACTGTTACCCAAATATAAAATCCTGGTCTCGTGATTGATAAGATCATATTACATCCAGATCGAGATCAGTGATAAGTGGTGTCTCTCAGGGGTCTGTATTGGGACCAGTATTGTTTAATATCTTCATCAGTGACATAGGCAGTGGGATCAAATACACCATCAGCAAGTTTGCCAATGACACCAAGCTGTGTGTTGCAGTTGACATGCTGGAGGATGCCATCCAGAGGGACCTGGACAAGCTCAAGAAGTGGGCCCGTGTGAAGCTCATGAGGTTCAACAAGGCCAAGTGCAGGGTCCTGCACCTGGGTTGGGGCAACCCCCAATATCAATACAGGCTGGGGGATGAAGTGATTGAGAGCAGCCCTGCCGAGAAGGACTTGGGGGTACTGGTGGATGAAAAGCTGAACATGAGCCAGCAATGTGCACTCACAGCCCAGAAAGCCAACCGTATCCTGGGCTGTATCAAAAGAAGTGTGGCCAGCAGGTTGAGGGAGGTGATTCTGTCCCTCTGTTCCGCTCTCATGAGACCCCACCTGGAGTACTGCATCCAGCTCCAGAGCCCTCAGCACAGGGAAAACATGGACCTGGGGAAGCAGGTCCAGATGAGGGCCACAAAGGTGATCAGGGGGATGACACGCCTCTCCTATGAGGACAGGCTGAGAGTTGGGTTTCTTCAGCCTGGAGAAGAGAAGGCTCTGGGGATATCTTATTGTGGCCTTTCAGTACTTAAAGGGGACCTACAGAAAAGATGGGGACAAACTTTTTAACAGGGCACGTTGCAATAGGACAAAGGCTAGTGGTTTTAAACTAAAAGAGTGTAGATTTAAACTAGACATAAGGAAGAAATTTTTTACACTGAGGGTGGTGAATCACTGGAACAGGTTGCCCAGAGAGGTGGTCGACGACCCATCCCTGGAAACATTCAAGGTCAGGTTGGACAGGGCTCTGAGCAACCTGATCTACTTGAAGATGTTCCTGCTCATTGCAGGGGGGTTGGACTAGATGCCCCTTGAAGGTCCCTTCCAACCCAAATCATTCTAAGATGCTGTGATTCTGTGATTCTATGATTCTATGATTCTCCTCTCTGGATCTCGCTATTGGCATGTTCTTGTGTTCGGTAGCAAGTCCCATTTTATTAGCCATTGCCAAAGTTGTCTTGAGACTCAGAGATGAAAGAAAACAACTTGTAAACCTTTTTAGCATTGACTTTTGGGTTGAGAGGAAGCTAATTTGTAATAAAACCTACTTCTGGATAAAACATTTCTTTTGAGAGCTCCAGAGATATCAGCCCATATAATAAAATACTATGAACACCTATTATCAAAATGGCAAATGAAGCTCAAAATATGTACAAAGAAATAAAAAAATTCCATCACCAGGCTTTTAAAAGTGATCAAAGTATTTGGGGCACATTTTTTTTTAGTGGTTCTACTCAAGACTTCCTATATGCACCTAATTTTCAGCACCCGCCAGTCATCCTATCCCCACCCCCTGATAATGGCCAAACACAATATAGACCTTTTTTAAATCAAATACACAGAAGTCTAAGTTACTTTGGAAACTGTGGCCTTAATTTCCAGCATTTTATGGGCTGCAGTATTTGTTTCTGCTCTTTGCCTGTCTGCTTAAACTGCAAGACCTTTGAAGAAAATAGCATGTTCTCCTTTGTGCTTTATACAACACCTTGCACAATGTTAGTTAATAAACAAGAATGCAAACAAAAGTATAAATTCCATTTAAAACATGCAGAATGTTTGAGGCACTAAATATCTTTTTAATGGGGCAGTGGTTATGGAAGAGTCTGTTTTACAATGCATGTGGGTCAACTGCAAAATAAGAAAACAAAGGCCATATTTGCAATCATTTTGTGGCTCCGATCCATGCTCCTTTCATTAAAACTCCTTCCCTCCCCAGCCATCTCTTGCATAAGAAAGAGACAGGGCAACCTGGAGGATTACGGAAGAACAAAATCTGAAGGGGGGTTGGGAGACAATGGAACGAATAAACAGACTCGAATGTCAGGTTCTGCCAAGAAAGCACCTGGAACAAATGTATTTTTCTATTATTGTATGCTAAGTGGGTTCGCCTGAAGAATTGCTTGGAATTTAATAGTGGCATTTCCTGAGGAACAGGTTTGAAATGAGCTTAATCACAACCAAGTGATACTTTGCTAATTTTGAAAAGGCAGATAATTATTGGACATTTCCGTGGGCATTTGAAGGGATGGGGTTTTTAAGAGACTTGGGATTGGGGGTTTTTTTTTCAGTTTAGAAAAGAACGAGCAAAAGCTTGTGAACCAGATGTTTCTTCTCAGATTACAGCAACCCGCTTGGTCTACATGTACAAAATGGGAATAGGCCTGTTGCAGTACCAGGTGTTATATCTAACATATAGCATTACTGTTGCCATTGTTTATACAGTAGTCCTCTAGCTGAGTCTCAGGCATGCCGTAGGCTTACACGACCATGCTTAATATCTAGAGGATTGACTCTAAGAGGGCTCTGAAACAAAGTTCTCTCTGTGTTAGAGAAAACCCTGCTTTAAGCTGCATCAGCAGGCAGGCACTTAGGCTATGGTATCACGATGTAGTCCAGCACCTGAAGCTTTTGCCAGCTTGGATCGCAGTTGCTATGTAGAAGTCTCCATTAGGTACTACAATAAATGGCTTAAGGTAAGGAAATTGCATGGGTCAGCAAATGTGGGGTAACTTTGTGACTCAACATACATATTTCAGAGCAGTCTAATGTTTAAAAGTTATATTCTGAAAGTAGGAAAAACACAAACAAAGGAGTAAAAAAACTAACAGAGCATCTACAAGCAAGCCAGACTGGTTTTCTTTATTCTTTACACGCCCATCATTACACTTACAAAATGCCTCTGAAGAGAAAGACATTCTGGATGCTCACGTAGTAATGTTCATATACAGAACTACACTTCCAAGTGTTTAAAGCCCACAAATTGGACTGCCTTTCTATATGATCTCTGCTTATCTTTTAAGTCGTGGCCAGACTTTCAAAAGTTACCCTTCTCCTGCTTGTGGTCATCATTTGCAAAAAGCTCAGCATTTACTCAAGTGCTTATACTGGAGTTGCACTGTCTTGAAAAAAATCAGCAATTAACACGGGTGCTTAATGGTGGTCTTGAAAGTACGGCTGGTGCTGCTTCAGAAAGTCTGTGTCCAGTGCTGTGACAATAGGTAGCTTTTAATTCAGAAGCAGAGTTTTCCCAGGCCAAGCATTTTTATGGACACTTGTTTTATCTTGTCAGTGCTTGTTCGCATAGTACGCTATTTATGAAGCATAAGATAACATCAACCCTATAAACATGTATTTCATTTGTAGGAGTGGTTTATTTTCCATGAATACATTCGCATACGCAATCTGGCTAAAGAAAGCAAGTTATACACAACTAATCAGTGTTAAAGCAGCAGCTTTATTCCATAACTGGAGAAGAAAACAGATGAGTCATTATCAGCTTTGAGGGGGAAAAAGACATCCAACTTTTTTCTGCAATATAACTAATATCCATCTGTTCTTTTTTTTCTTTCTTAGAAGGTATTGTCCAGACTTTTAAATCTCTGTGTTCTCCAATTTTGAGGAGGATAAGCCATTCTTTTAAGAGGGGCAAGAATTGTCCAGACTTCACTAGTACAGACCAGACTTTATTAATACAGATTGCAACTGACCAGTTACTGGGCAGAAGAAATGGAGAAAATAGATATAGTAGAGTTCTTGCTGCCTCTGAATAAAAGACAGATGCTTAAATATGGAATTAGGAGCCTACCTGTAGGAACCTACCTTTAGGGGGCAAAAATCTGCAGGTGTTTATCTCCTTGAAGAAGTTAGAAGTCATTGCAAGTGACTGTTTTACTCAAAACAGGTTTTTATTAAAAGTTTTGCATTAACGTGTTGATGTTAGTCGTTGTCTGAAGTTCACATTGATCCATGCAGCATAATTTTTTCTAGGAAGGAAAAGGATTTTATCTCTGCATAGCTAGGAGAAAGAGATAGTTTTTGCTTTGTGATAAGTTAGCTTAATAACACTCCAAAGGAACATGAGAATGGCAACTTTAGGTCAGACCAAAGGTCCAACTAGGCCAATACCCTGCCTCCAACAGGGCCCAAGAGCAGATGCCTGGAGAAGCGTGTCAGTGCATGACAAATGTGTAGTGCTATTCCCCACAGTATTTTCTCAGACTCCAGCAATCTGTCCCACAGAACTTCCCAAGAAAGACATGCTGTCTTTGTATTAATTGCAAAGCTCTTGCTGGACCTCTCTTCCATGTATTTGTCCAACCACCTTTTGAACCTCTGCTAAATTTTGGGATCAAGAGTGACTTGTGGCAGTGAGTCCCACAGTCTAACTGCATGCCACCTGGACTGCTCTTCCCATGCTGCAAACCAATTATTTCATTTCATGCCCCCTTGCTCTTGCATGATGTGACGCAGTGGACAATCCTTCTAAAAGGTAGCAGATTGGAGGGGTACTGATCACAGACCTGCCAATTCTTGCCCAACTCTTCAACCACCATCACATCTCATAAAAGAAGGAATCTCCCAAACCTGATCTGTGTTTGCAAAGATAGCAATGACTCCTGCTCGGTTTTTGAGGTGCTCTTCATAAGGAGGTAGATCTGGAATCTGAAGTCTGCCAGAATTGTCCCTGACTTGACAGTTTGCGCAATTTTGAATGGCATCCTAGCACCAGAGCGCTTGTGGCCTCCATTCAGGCAAGGAATGCCCCGAAGACAGGGACCATGAACAGGGAAGTAGGATTGGTATTCTTCATTAATACACTGAGCTGTAACCCAATATGCTCTGCATATGCCGTAGGGGGCATGAACACCCGGTTCCCACCTATACTGTTAATCAAAGGACTTGCAATGCTTAAGTTCCTACATGGATCTGGTCATTGTCCTTTTTTACACTTTTTCTTAATGCAATTGTAAATATCCTGGGCAGAAATTCTTGCCATTCTTGTGTGGACAGGATTTTACTGAGCTGTTCTCTTCTGTAGTGCTACAATATTCACCCTCACTGATGCATATGATGTATTTGTGCACACGTTATTGTATGCCATATGAAGACAGGCATCATGTGAATGCTGCTTTTAAGGGCTACTGATGCTTTTATTAACCCAGACAATCCAGTAGAGCACCAAATTTTCATAAGAAATCAGCATCGAGGAGTTCCCATGCAGACTATTGTAGTAATGAATATTTTTCATAAAGTCTCACTTAAAACAGCTGTATGAAGTGGACAGAGTGTCAGAGGTTGTCTCCACTCAGCTCTTTCCAGTGCTCCGTCTCCATCTGAAGAGAAAACCTTGGAGTACAGGGCATGTCTAGAAATGCAACCGTTTTCAGTTCCTTGGTAGAATTTCAGCTCTTTTCCAGCTTGCCCATGGTTTTAACTGCTGAGCAGGTTTGGAAAAATGGCAGCTAAGCTGTTTTTTTATTATTTTGAACACTTGAAGTTCTTACTAAAATAACGGAAGCTAAATATCCCTAAAAATCCATTTAAATTCTTAAAAGGAAATCAAGTAACATGTCTTTAAGTATTACATGTTCTACAAGAACTGCATCCTCAAATCTTATAAGGGTAATGTCTCCCGCAAAAGTTTTTTCCTCTCTTATTGTGGTTCACCACATAGTTGCGTGAACACAAGAAAGGGTGTGAGACCAAGTGGGACTCAGTTCACTGTGATGTGGAAACTGCATCGTTAATGAGTCTGTGTGTTTGTCCCACTTTGAATTCCTCTCTTTTCAGCATGGGTGAATGGAACAGTACAAGGTTTTCCGGAAAAAGTTGCCCCTGCCCTCTACAGCAATACTAACACTTTCCTGTTTTGAGTGGAAATAGTTATCGTGGGATTACAGCAATCTTTTTCATAGCTGCCTCACACTGTGGCTCCCCATCATGCTGTATTGACCAGAATTTTCAAGCTTCCCTGAGCTATTTCCAACTGGAGAGTTCCCAACTTTTTCCAGAAAGTGTTATCATTAGTTCATAAGTGCATGACCTACTATGCTTCTTTTATTCTAATAGTTTGTTCAGTTCTTCATGTATGACAGTTTGATCCTCTGCTGTACTGGCAATATCCCAAACTCTCATCAAAAAGTTTGATGAATGCGTTCCTGTGCATTCCTATCATTGTGCCAAGACCATTCATGAAAATAGTTGAAGAGATCAGTCCAAAAGCTAATCCTTTCACTAGAGCACAGGAATGTTTTTGCTTCCACCTCCAATGTGGTAATCCCTATTGAGCATTTGTGACAAAGACACATCTTTCTCTTGACCCCAGCCCTGACGCAACCTCCTCACATAACTCTTGAAGTTGGCTGCAGCTTTCAGTGCTTATAGGCCTGGCTGACAGCTTCTGCTGTGATTGTCACAGCATGCTATTTCCATGGCCCCACCAGAGAGAAACCCAAATGAGTGCAGGCCCCTCAGGACAGATCAGCAGTCAGAATGACGTTGCAGCTAGGCCAGATAACTTTTCTGCCATAGATTTATGTTTGCTGGTCATGTGGTAAAGATGCAGAATTCTCAGGTGAGAAACCATCTTAGCAAGGTCTTTGTTCGTCAGAGAACGACTGTTCGTGGGGCTTGAAAAAAACCCACAGAACAAGTGTCAGTGTCTGTGGATGCCTCTCTTAGTGTGCTTGTCTAGCTCCTCTTCTCCTCCTCCTCCTCCTCCCCACTCTCACCTGAAGTAACTCGTCTTTCAGGTGACTTCTTTTATCCATGCTCTAGGAGTACACTGTTGAAAGTTAATGTCAAATGGATGATGCTGCCATTGTCTTTGAAAAGTTTTTTTCTATTGGGTCTGTCCCACTCCAAGTAAAACAAGGAGATTCAAATACCTCCAGACTTCTCTTCTTTCAGCCCAAGACAAGACTTTAATTCATTTCTGTATCCAATGCACCAGACTGAAAGGCAGAAACACAGCAAGCATGCAAATTTAGAAAATACTTTCATTTCTTTATACTGTCTGAATCTGTGCTCCATTTCCCCTCCTGCCTTTAGCACTGCGGCTGATGCCATTGTACTTACTGAAAAATCGAAAAGTTTTTGTTCTATCGTATACCTACTTTATTTTAAGCACAGAAGTTTTATGCTTATTTTCCCTTTTCTGTTTTCTATTTATATGGGCGAGAAGCCTTTGCAATTTGTTTTAGGGCAATTGAATTTTCTGAAAGAAGTGGACTGGGAAATTTTCACAATAACCCTACAATTTTCCAGTTGTAAGATGCAGTTTTTCCTTGACAGGTCTTTTCTGAAGTTGGATCCTTTTTCTCCATGTTAGGAGAATCTCTTACTATTTCTCCTATCTTGTTTTGAGATAGGGTTAGCTGTGAAATCTTTCTCCAAACACCAATCTGACACAAGTTCCAGATAACTTTGTGTACCTTAATTCAAAGGTAGTCTAGGTTTCCTCCAAGTTCAAATCCTAGAAATAATCAGACCAGTCTGTGTCACTGACAGTTTCCCTAAGCTCACTGAAGTTTTTCCTTCATTATTTATAGCTTTATTTTGTTTCTTACTGTCCTAAGTTTAAGGTAGATTGAATCATGAGCATTCAAGCTAGGGTTACTTCTCGGAATGGTTTGGCTAAGATTTCCTCAAGTACTCACCAAAACCGAACCTAAGATAACATCTCCTTGTGTTGTTCCACAAGAGCAGCAGTGAAAAAATATCTCAGGCACCTCTGCCAGGAACCTCTGGTCTCTGACATTATTGGTAGAACTTGTTCTCTGATGTATTTCTGGAAAATTACAGTATCTCAACATAGTACAATTCTCAGAAATGTTTTTGTCTCTACTAGCATTACATAGATCTTTATTGATACCAAAATGTGGCTCCAGTCTGTAGCCAAAATTTTTTCCCATTTGAAATGATGGTGACTAGATAGTCACAGTTTCGGTTTTGTTTATCCATGTTACCTGTCTGTTAATGTACAGAGTTACCCATGGCTTTTGTCATTACATGTGTTTTTGTGGAACAGCAAGTACTTCCAGCAACTGTGTTTTGATCACAACCCTTATTCCAATCACAGTTTGACCAGGTTTGGGTTATTCCTGCAATGATATGCTTGGTGTCCTGCACCAGATGTTCTGGTTTCTTCGTTTCAAGATATTTCCTGTCCTTTCTGTACAAAATTTCATTTCTACTTCCCACTGTACCTATCACTAACTATCATCTGCCTGGCTGCTGTTCTCATCCTTATGCTCTGTCCATCTGTTCTCCCTTATTCTTTCAGCTACTGTAATACCCTTTATCTTGTGTGCTCAGTGGACTAGGACCAGGCATGGAGACCACATATATCTCCTCCAGCCCTTGCTCCTTTATTTTATATTATAAAACTTTTCCTTTCCGTTGTAACAGTCAATTCCTCTTTCCTGTCCCCCTTTCCTCTCCAGTCTCTTAAGAAACTCATCTTGAAAAAAAGAAATTTTTTTGTCCCTCGTAATCCCAAGAGTAAGCCATCCAGACACAAGCCTGTCTTTGCTTGGGTCAAAAAGGGAAGTAGGTAGCAGTGTGCTTGAATGAGCATAACTTGCTATTTAAAACAAACTTCTTTGCAAGGAGTTACATTGAGTTAAGATATGATCGTTTTGCTTGTTTGTAAACAAGCTGTTTAGATCATTTTACAAATCCATCATGGCTGCTGATTCTGTATAAAGGATTATGCAGTTTAGGTTTGTTTTTCGGAAAAGTCCTTCACATAATTAGGCTGATCTTCAGTAATTTGAGGTATGGACAGCTGAACAAGCTGCCACACGTGCACGACAGTTACTGTACTGCTGCATGTTCACACCTGAATTTACCTTACAGTAACAAGCTTATCCATCTTAATTTAGTGTAATATTGGACACATTTCAACTCACATCCCAGAAGGATATCAAACAGTCTTGGACTCTTGGGAGCTATAGAAATACAGCTAGATAAATATTAATGATAATTTTTAAATAGAATTATGTAGTAAGTTGGCTAACTTCCATTGGTGTCTTATTGAAATGTGCCCTGAATACTTTACTATAGGGTTTTAACAGATTGTATCATGGCTAAAATGGTAACAAGCTCATTTGGAGACCTGAGAAAGTTTTGGTGTCAAATGTCTTTGCCTTGTCCTTCCTTGGAGACATAAGATCTATGATTCTTTCTTGAAACTGCCAGTCTTCTGGCAACTATTGTTGATGAAACCTATTACATTTTAACAAAACCCCTGTATTAGACATAGGAATTACAGTGGCCTTTGGGAAATTTTGGAGATCACATTGCCCAGGATTCAGAACCAGCTTTGCCTCATAATTTGTAGTGATACCAGGAAGTAAATTTTCCAGGCTTTAATTCTTCCTTAAAAAAAAAAAAACAAAAACAAAAAACCAAACAAACAACAACAAAAAAAAAAACCAAAAAACCCCAACAACTGCTTAGCAGCAGTGCAGCCTGAAGAAAGCTTGAACTACAAGATTGAATACTCATCAAACAGAAATCAGTATTCCTGCAATGGCCAGATTATAAAGTCCTTCAGCAGCAAGCCTCAGTTCTGGTGACAGAGATGTCTTGCATTATAATAGCAAAGTACATAACAGTAGCACAACTGGCTCGGCTAGTCACAGTGTATTTATTTTTAAGACAGTGAATGCAGAGCATTCATAATATTTTTCATGAGTAATGCTACATGTCATTCACAAGGAACTTAATTGTGCTGCATGGCCGTTGCACAAGCTCCTTACATTTTGAGTTATGGGCCTGTCACAATGTTTACTAACCATTGGTTTGACTTTATCAGTTCTACATAGGAAGGGAGAAGTGAGAAGGGAGGTGACGTTTCTGAAACCATGCATCTGTTCAGTGGGTAGTTTTTATCGCCACTTTACCTAGCCCAGAGAGCTCAACATAGCTGGAAAGACAGCATAACTGTCCCCCTCAGGGTGGCCCAGAGCCAGCAGAGAGGTCCTTTGTCACCCCCATCCACCCACAATTTTCTAATCTGGGAAAAGGCAGGGTGGACAGAAGGGAGAAGTGACCAGGGGCTGCTGCCTTTCAGCTCCAGCGACAACCAGCTGGAGCCAAACATGGCCATGCAAGGCCCAAAGCAGGGCTAAAGGTGTGCTGCAAGGCTGCCTGGCATCGGGAAGAGCCACTGGTAAGAAATAACCCAGGTGGGCAGCCACTTGGCCACGCGAATGCCGGGCTGGTGCAGCTGGAGCTGCATATGCTGGGTGACTTGAGGCTTGACAGCATCAGAGCTTTCAGTATGTGAAAAGCTTTTTTCTCTGGCTGTTTCTGATCCAAAACTTGCAAATCCATGTGAATCTTCACCACCGATCTAGCTAGGAGTCTTCACTGTATGGAGGCCAAAGAGACTCTCCAGTATTTGCGGTATTTGTATAAACCAGAATATTACAGACAAGTGGCTAGAATTGAGATCAGTCCACCACATGTCAGGTACCTGTTTCTACTCTGTTCAGTTAGCCAAGTATTGAACTAAAAAAAACCAAAATGTAGTCAAGATCATATGGGCCCAAGTAGCCCATCAGACACAAGACACTGCCAGAACAACCCAAAATTCAATTTTGAACTTACCACTTAAAATGCCAAGAGAGCCTCAGAGGAGAAAGAGGGAAATCTTTCTTCGGTCTGTGTATACATTGTAAATGAAGAGCTGATTTGCAGATTTTAAGTCACTTGCTCAAAGCAGGATTGTGTCTAAAAACAATAGAAAAAGGAGACAATGAAACTGAGAAGCAGCATACTCAAAACTGATAAAAGGAAACGCTTTCTCACAGGGTGTGTAATTAGACTACAGGATTCATGGCCACAGGAAGCTGTTGAGGTGAGAATTTAGCACTACTCAAAGAAGGGATTAGTATATTTATGTGGCCAATTGTAATTTCTGTAGACAGAACTAAGTAGTGAAAGGAACAGAAAACCCAGAGCATGGCTGCCTTCTGCAGCATTTCTGGAGCTCTCCTCAGAAAACTGTGATGCTGACTAGCATCAAAGACAGTTTAGGAGTAGTGGGACCTGTACGGACCAGTCTGGCTCTGTAAGGTGGACCTTACAGGGAAAACCCAAATACACAGTCTTGTACATGCGGAGAAGAAGGAGGGATCAAGTCCAGCTGAGTTTGTGATTAGTGAAGTACAACAAAGAAGGAAAGAAATAGCATCCATACTAAACTGTAACTTTGATTTAGAAATTATTTTTGTTTCTTCAATACCTTGTAGTGACAAAGGGCTTATATTTAGAGGCAAAAGCACAGAGCAGAGACAAGAGGCAGCTCCATTAGCATGAGTGCCTTCCATAGCCATGCACTGCCAGCAAAGATAGTGAGAGGCCTGGAAGCAGTCTCCTGCTGCTTGACTGCCAGATACTGCAGAGCTTCATACGTCTGGGCACAGATTTAGGTCCCATCTGCTTTCCCTTCCCATTCTACAGTCTTCCCTGCTCCTGTTCCTCACATGTAGTTTAAAACTGTTCCTGGTAAAATTGCTTTCTTTGGACCTGATCTTTCAAACTTTTGCTGGTGGACAGTGCTCTACTGAGTTAAATGGTTAGTCTAGTGGGCTGCAGAGTTGGGGGTTGGATCCTGGACTTGGCTGTGCACAGTCAGCTTCAGAGGTGCCCCACAAGGGTGCAGCAGCCTGCCTACACGCTGCTAATTATAGGACCTTAAAGGCCTGACAGCTCTCAGTTTACTGAAAGGGGGCTAGAGGGGCTTTGTTCTTCCTTCTCCCCAGTTAGCGTCTCCCTCCTGCTTCCCATGTGCTTCACATTTTTCCCCCACAGCACTGTGGCTTTTCTCCAGTGCCTCCATCCTACATGCCAGATGCAACAAGCTAGAAGGAAGCATCAGTGCTGGTGGGAGCCACGTGTACCTCTCCCCAGCTGCAGCCCCCACCCCAGGGTGCCCCATATCCCCCTCCTCCTCTGCCTGCTGCTTAGATAGAGGTTGCGCACAGCTCTGGCCCTGTCTCCATTTCTTCCAAAGGGATCCATCAGCTGTTCTACAAACAGGAATACTTGGGAGGGAAGAACTTTCGTGCTGTGGGTAAGGGTGGGCAATACCTGGCCGTGCACTAGTTCATGTGAGCGAGAGAAAAGTAGGCGCGGTGAGCTGTACAGTATCGGGAGCCACCTGACATAAGCTGTGCTTTCAACAGACTGCTACAAAGTCAAAAGAGTAGTTTAAGTGAAAAAAAAAAAAGTCAATGCAATGGAACATGAGGTTTGTATATTTTGTCGTCCTAAGTAACTCTGTGTCAAAGCTACGGGACTTTTAGGAAACTGTGACTTTTCTCTTTTCTTTTTTTCTTTTTTTTCTTTTCTTTTCTTTTCTTTTCTTTTCTTTTCTTTTCTTTTCTTTTCTTTTCTTTTCTTTTCTTTTCTTTTCTTTCTTTCTCTTTTCCTTTTCTTTTCTCTTTCTTTCTTTTCTTTTCTTTTTCTTTTTCTTTTCTTTTCTTTTCTTTTCTTTTCTTTTCTTTTCTTTTCTTTTCTTTTCTTTTCTTTTCTTTTCTTTTCTTTTCTTTCTTTCTCTTTTCCTTTTCTTTTCTCTTTTCTTTTCTTTTCTTTTCTTTTCTTTTCTTTTTTCTTTTCTTTTCTTTTCTTTTCTTTTCTTTTCTTTTCTTTTCTTTTCTTTTCTTTTCTTTTCTTTTCTTTTCTTTTCTTTTCTTTTTTCTTTTCTTTTCTTTTCTTTTTCTCTTCTTCTCTCTTCTTTTTTTCTCTTCTTTTCTTTTCTTTTCTTCTTTTCTTTTCTTTTTCTTATCGTGCTTGAGTATTGCAGCCAATAGCTTTCAATTAACTTCTTTTACTGCTCCCATCAGTTGCTGGCACCTAAACAGAAGGATATTTAATTTTGCTGAAATGTCAATGGCAATTTGGTAGGAATCAAAAGTCAAAGTGAAGGAAAGGCTTTTCAGCCTCTGGCGCATCAGCAGTACTTTATTGACTCAAGGGGTCTCTGCATTCATCTGTCAAAATGATACAGTGACTATTATGATATTTCTTAGACAAACAAACATTGAGGGGAACTTGCAGGGCTTTGGAACATGCAGTGAGCAGGTAGGCTGACATGCCCACTGGATATATGCAGCTTCTTAAAAGCCTTGTTGTGCACCAGAGGGTTTGAGAGTTTTTTTAAATGAAAGGAATGCCTGGAAATTGTCTTCTACAGATGGTATTAAAGGACTTGATCATCAGTTTACTGCAGTCAGAAAAGAGATCCTTACTGATTTCAGCATGCTCTGAATCAGCCCTGCTCCCAGTATCAAAAGCCCGATTTAAATGGTGTCATCCCTTGCAACAAAAATGTTAGTGGACTATATGGGGTGAGCTCAATTCAGCCTATGACTACCTTCAAATATACAGCATCTCTCGTCCTATGTCTTGAAACAAAAATCTCCACATGTACAGCCATGCTTTTTGGACCTGATCTATCCCTATGAAAACAATATTTTGAAAAATCTTCATGAGCTCTCATGAAGAGAGATTCTCATGTTAAGGGAATGTACACTTGCAGCAGCCAAGAAAAGGCAGAGCAGGGGGGGAAGTCAGAGAATGGAGCAGAATGCAGAAAAATAAAAGATGCTTATGAAAATTGAACAGAAAAGAAGTATTACTCAGTTTCAAATATCTCCCCTTGTTATTTATAGTAAAACTTTAAAATAAAATACTGGTGCAGTGTTCAAGTAGAAAATTGCCTTACATGGCATGAAATTATTTTATTTACAAGAATATATACATATCATGGCATTAAACATTATTTTCCTGTGGTTTTTGCAATTGTTAGGAAAGGCAACAGAGTAACCGATACTCTCATCAATGGAAACCAGGTGTGGAAGGGTCATGGGTAATGAGAAGGTGTTTGGATTAACTTTGCAACTACACTACTAACTAAAAGATTGCCCTTTAAGAACCTACAGTTTCTGAAGGAGAAATATCTTGCCTTTATGCTGAAAAGTCTTTTAATAATCTTATCTTCACCCAAGAGAAATATGATTAAATAGTGAAATATAAAGTGAATCCCTATCGTTGAGAACTCTTTTTTTGCAAGGTTGCAAAAGTCGACAGCATTCCTGCATATACACTTCAGAAAGAACCCATTTTAAGTTAACCCCTTAACCTAACTTGCACTATATCACTCTTCAAGTTTTCTTTCATGTAGTAGAAAAATTATCAAAAATAATAGGAGTGGTCAAAATCATTCTTTTTATTATTGCCTTGATTTCTGTGGAATTTTACCAAGAACTGAGTTGTAAAACCCCAAAACTTGATTACGAGAGATTATAATTAAATTAATAATAATAGTATAATGATACATATAGAAAACCTCTGTTGCTGTTACAAAGAAAGCCTCTTCATACGTCTTTAAAGTAAAGAGACTTTGAGATTGGGTGTAAATGAAGCTGTAGTGTAAATGAGAATCAAAATGACAGTTTAGAATACCTTACATCCACTTGAGCACTCCGAGTAACTTTGAATTGCCTGGAAACATTGGCTCAGATGTACAAAGAACAGGAAGAATCATCAGAATAAGAAGAATAACGGAGAGAATATTAAGCCAGATGCTTTAGAAGAACTGAAGTTTTATTTTTAGCTTTTTAGCTGTAAAGTTTTATTTCACAAGCCACTTCCTTTGAAATGGCTTGGCACACCTTTTGCAAGTGATGACTGTGTCTGCACCCCCCCCACCTTCTGAGAGCAATGAATGAGGTAGGTAGCCAGGATCTATTTTTAGTAGCCAGGCACTCAGAGACAAGAATGTGTTGGGTTTTTTTAATCTTTGGCAGATTCAAAACCTCTTGTTTTATCCCAAAACGTGGGAAGGCAGATTGAATTTGCAACACTTATTGTGCATCTTCTCTAAAGTAATAGAGAATCTATGTAAAAACGTGAAATAAATGTTTTGAAAATTCTTCAGAAATATTCACAGGACACAGTATAAATAGGCCTGTGAACTGCGTTGCACCTTTCTAAAATCCCAAGGGTTTTTTTGTTGTTGAAACAGTTCTTGTTTTTCCCCCAGGAAACCATTAACCCCTTGCTTTAGGGAAGTCTCTTCAACATCTTCCCCTTCCATTGCTCTCAGTGCTTCATGTCACAGTGGCCACAGTCTCAGTGTGGGGGGCTGGGTGTCACAGTCTACTTCAGAAGTACTAAAACCAGTGCTGGATGGCTCCCCTCACTCCAGACTGCTGCAGACTTCTTCCTGAGCGTAGCAATTCAGCAATCTTTCTAGTGTCTAAAAGTACTGACATGGAAGAATCAGCAAGATACCAAAATGTAGATGCAGTACATGGTAGTACCAGGCACTCCTGCTTGCCTGGGAGAAATGCTGGCTCTTCTCCAGGAGCTGGAGAATTTGCACTTAGCCTCCAGGAAAAGACCTCCTTGCATGTTTAATACGAAGAAGCGTTTCCGTGTGTAACAGTCGGACATAATGCACTACAGCTCCTAGCATCTCAGTGTTTTCTTCATTTTAAACACCCACCACTTTGATTGCAAGGAGACCTAACCTTAACTGTAGTCATGGTGAAAAACTGCACCGCACACTCCATTCCCAGTTGGTGCCCACAGTGACAGCTTACAGTGTGATGTGCAGGTCAGTTTGGGCTACCCATGTACGTGGCCATCAAGTTTTGCCACTATTTACAACTGTAAATCTCAGCTGCTGCGGCGCCACTACTGATTTTTCAGCCAAGCTTCTAGAGACTTCAGTGCTTTTTGGAATTCGGCCCCCTCCTCTGCAATTTGGCTGTAAATTAATTTTTCTATCCAAATAACTAGCCAGGCAGGGCATTGTTCAGGTCTTGAACTTGGTCCCTGGCAGAGCTCCCTAGGCTGTGAGAAGAAGTGCTGCACATCGCTCCTCTCAAGCTTCTTCTGAATTTCAGAACTTTTCCAGATGGATGGATGGAGGGCTGCCACAGTGCAGCAAGGAGAGATTGTGTGTGGGAGGGGGACTCTGGAGTCCTCCCTGACACCCCAAAAGACACGTCTGGCTTTAGCCTTGACTATTCCAACTTTTCAAGAAGGGCAGCCTTACATGAGGCTTAATTATGGGGGTCTGTTTTGTTTGATTTATGATTTGTTCTGCGTCAAATGAAACAGGCCTGTCCTCCAAAGCTGGACTAGCAGCTCTCTAAAACTTTCTAATGGTCTGGCATGGCAATTGTTAACAAGAGGCTGTGATTTACTGCATGTGTTGCTGCATTCTCTGCCTGCTGTGATAAACTCGAGGACTGTGCAATTCAAGCTTAGGAAAAGTTGGGTGACCTGTGTTGGATGTGTAGGTGCAGTGGGCAAATCCCAGTCAGACTCCAGATGTTCCCTGTTGTACTTGGACACATCCAGAATCCCAGGCTTTGCATTTGGATCTTCTTGGGCACCCTCAGGATCCACCCTGAGTGTATGAACACCAAGCTTTCTAAAATATAACTACAGAATAGTGGGCCTTAGCAGGGTTCTTGCTGAATTTTTCTGGGAGGCAGCTAAATCACGTTTAATTCAGGAGTTTCTAGCTTCTCAATAAAGTAAATTCCTGTTCTTTATTTCTTTAATGTAATAAAATGGGATAGATCCTCCATTGTTAGAAATCATTTCCGCTCCACTCACTTTAGTAGAGCTTGACTGGCTACCCCAGCTGAAACCTGGCTTGCTGGTCTCTGACTTGTACATACTTTGCTGAATTTCCTCTTTCCTTTCCACTTCTACACTTTTTCCTTCTAGGCACTTTTCCCAGCACTTTACGTCCTTCTCTCTTTTAGTTTTTTAAAACAACCTTCAGCGTTTTCTTGTTATCCCTTCCACTCTCTCCCCACAGCCCTCTTAATTTTTTTCCCTCCCTCCATTGCTTGTGGAGGACCCCAAAGTCTCTGTGGCGCATGAAAAAATATTGAGAGAGAGTTTGGTGTGAAAGGGGCTGTATGAACCACATTGTATGTGCAGGTGACATCATTACACAGGAAAGCTCAGCTTTGTACTTATATCCAGAATCTTGCAGAATCTTCAGTTTATGCCAGCATTTTCTGGTGTTCTTTTTTCTTTTCTTTTTTTTCTTCCTCGCTTTTTTTCGCTTGTAGTTATTCAGTATACAAGAGTTAGTTGATGATGGTGTCCACGGGAACGTGCAGCCAAAGAGAAATATGTTAGATAGTCAATGGCAGGAGATAGTTCTGTTCCTTATATCCATGATATTCAGAAAACGGCCAGAAGGGGCAACTTGGAAATAGCAGATAAAAAATCATTCAGGGCTAGTGGACATCCTGATCGGTGGGACTTGCCTCCCCAGTACGTGACTGTTCGGACACCTGTATGAACCAGCCACCCAACATTATACTCTTCACTCCTTTGAATATGCTTCCCCAATACACCCCGTACTTTCACTTGTCGAAGTTCCCCTTGATTCAGATTCATTAGTGTGACATGGATAAACTGAAGGAAGCACAAGACAAATGCAAGGTAAGACACACGGACTCTCTCATGCTCTCTGCAAAGGCAAAGCCTTGATCTGAATCTGAAAAAATACCTAAATATGCATGCAGTTTTACTTGCTTGAGAAATCCCATTACAATCAGTAAAATTAGTTGCACAAGTGAAGTCACACCACGCTGTTTGGCAGCAGCAGACAGTGCTGCTGGGGCACCTGGCCTTTTAATATGAAAATGGAAGAATACAATCAGCAGGAAGGTGATTGCTGAGAATTTTGATCTGTTAAAAAACCTAATATTTCACCTAGTAATTCCAGGGGAGACACTGTATGTTTTCTTCCTAAAACTTTTACATGGTTGAAAGAAACAAGATGCTAAAGTCCACCAAATACTGCTTTAAACTTTGTATTTGCTTGCAATGCTTGTGTCTTGTCCCATTCTTAGTTTGTTAAAAACTATGGAGCTCGGACTGGCTTTTCTCCAGGGATGCTTTTGTCCTGATGGAATAACACCAACAAAACAAAACTTTTATTTCCTCTCCCTCCCCCCAACAGTAAATTAATTCCGTGCATGATCCTTGTTAGTCAGTTGTTTCCTAGTCAGGAAAGTCAGGACTCAAGAGAGCTGCCCTAGTGTCATGGCTTGTTCTGAGGATTGGTTTTCCCCATGATTTAGCTTCTCATCTTGAAATGACATTACACTCATCACTTCTCGGTCTCACATGCCCAGTGTCTCTGGGTGCCCTTATAAACCTTTATAAAAACCATTAGGCATGCAAGGCAGTCCCTTTTTCCCTTTTTTTTTTTTTTTTTCCTTTGGACATCCTCAGAAGCTTGAAGGGAGAAGGAAAGAGAAGCTGCTCTTCCTTCTTGTCATATCCAGGACTCTGCTGATCACCATATCTGGACTAAAGATATGATTTTTCCTCCAACCAGGTTGGCAGAAGTTTCTGGCTGCTGTTTTGTTCTCGCTTTTAATTATCTTACTTTGTTGTTTTTGATCTGGGGACTCTCCCCTCTTTCTACACGACAGAGTTGAATCTATCTGCTGGTATCGGTTGAACTTCTCTCAACTCTCTTCTTCTTTGAGACCGCAGAGGTCTTGAGCAGCAGTGACTTTTCATCTCTCCTGTTTTCCATCTGTGGCGCATAGTTTAATCCACTGTGTACTTAAGTGCTGTAGTCTCACTTTCGTCTTTAAGCTTAATATACTGGTGTCCGGGTCAAACTTAATGGGCTGTGCTACACAGGAGGTCAGAGTAGATGATCTAGTTGTCCCTCCTGGCCTCCAACTTTATGAAGCCTGCCTAACTGATATTATATAATAAATCAGGAGAAACAAATGAAATGAGAGACCACAGTCTCTCCTACACACACACCTGCTGACCGTAAAAACCGAGGGGAGGGGGGCTGAGTGATGAAGGGATACAGCAGCTTTTACATATGGGTTGCCAGTTCAAATCCAGCCGTGGATGACTGAAAGTTTTTACTGACTGGAGGATTTGTAGCAGCCTTTGTGAAATGAGTTTGGTGGCCTCCGTCCATTTCCCAGTAAGCGTAAAAAACTCAACACCCTTTTAATAGGTCCCATAAACTGGCATTTTAGAGGTTTTATTCCTATCAGTGTAGGGGTACATGGGCTGAATAGTGATTTTCCTTATACTGTTGACTGGTTTGTGGAACAAACAAGGGTTGTCTGGCTTCAGAAGTGCCAGCTTCCCAGAAACCAGAAATGCCACACTGCCATGCAGAGAACATAATAAACACAGACACTCCAAAGCACCTTGTCATGTTAAGTTCAAGTCCTAAATTTCTTTTGTTTTGAGTATGTAAAACTTCCACCGTGAAAAACAGCTTTACAGACATTTTCTCCTGAACAAATTTAAAAAAAAAGAAACAAACCCAGGAAAATTATTTTCATTTTCATACTAACTTAAAAATTTAGAAGTCCCACAGTCAGTTTCCCACCAGGAAAAAAGTATAGCAATGCTCATATTTCTGCCCTGGAGCAGTCGAGTAGTCCATGCAACTTATTTATAAGTCTGAAGTAACGGTATAAAAACAGACAGTCCCACAGTGTCCAGTTGACATTCATGGGACACATGTAGCCACCCAAGACAATTCTTCCATCCCATGCCTTGTCTCTGGCATTTTCACCCAGCAAGACATCACAGGGTCCTTGGGAGTGCTGGCAGGCCTGCAGCCTATTCCCTGGATATTTCCAAGCATCCCTAAGTACAAAGGCTGACAGGATAAACTGTTCTGGAGGTGATGATCTGTTTTGACTGTCCTCTTTCCTAAGGACTCTTTGGAAGAACTGGGAACACCGAGCATAACTCTAGAAGCAATCAGACGTACGTGCACTTACCATTGGTACAGCTGGTAATATGGGTGAAGGAGTTTGTGAAGGGGCCTTCACCTACAATTAAAAGAAGCTCCTAGGCCAAAGTGCTTAGCCAGTCAGGATGGACACACATCTAGTGAACAGGCCATTTTTAAGGATACAAATATGCTGGAATTAAATTTTCAGCAGGCAGCTGCTGCTATCCTTATTTCTTAATTCAAGAGCTCATCTTCCAGCGTTCTGCCTGAGCTGAAATCTCCACGGGGGATTTCTGGATGGTGGTGTTTTCTCAGAGCAGCTTCAAATAAATGTCAGTAAAGTAATCATCCCCTATCCATGATAACAGATTATAACAATTTAGTGTTCCAAATTTGGAAAAGGCTACGTCTTAATTTGCTAAAGCTCGTGTAACCTTGGATAGGAAGAATGATCTGAACAGATCTATATGGTTCATGAACAAAAACAGCTCCATGAAATATTTGCCCATAAGATTCTGCATTACATTCACTTGCTGTGGCTAATAATAAGCATATGTTATTTCACATATTCAGAGTACAGTGCAGAAATTAATTCACAAAGAAGCAACTCAGTGATTCCCTAGGTATTTTCTGTATCTAGTCAGTAATAGAATAAGCCATTCCATGAATTAATTGTTCTTGTGAATCGCTCTCTGTGAATCACAGACATAACACAAAAACTGAATTACAACAGCACTGGAAACTATGGCCACATGCGTCCTCAGCAGACATTTAGTTCTTCAGGCGTATAGTCTGATTAGTGCTCTAAGTGGACTCATCCATACATTGCACAGCTCCAAGAAACGCCCTCTGCCCTGAGAAGACTTTCGGGGGCACTTGAATAAAAGCAGATACCTGGGTTCTGGTGGAACCTCTCTTTTCCCCAGCCCCGATGGCTCCGTCTTTGAACTTGCGTCTTTTCCCCGGTGGTGGCAGGCGGCACGTGCGTGGCTTGCACAATGGCTAGTTCAGCCCTGGCACGCTGCAGCTGTGCATATTTGGTCCACAGGTGTTCAGTTTTATGTCGGCTCGCCAGCCAGCTGCAGCCAAATCTGTCTATTGTCTTGGAGAGGGGCTGGCAGGGGTGAGGAGAGAAGCGTTATCGCTGGCAGTTGTTGCCCCGAGAAGGAGAGAGAGTAATTCTGCCATTAATCCTTCCCAACTGGCTCACTCCTTGCAGGAGCCCAACCCCTGGCCGTGCAGCCGTGCCTCAACAAGCGAGGCTCCGCGGCCCGCGGGGCTTCTGCGCCCACCTCGGGTGGTAGGTGGCGACTTTATGGGCACAGGTGCCGTTGTGGTGCCGAGCCTTTCCCCATGGAACACCTGCTGCAGGACCCCCACGGCTCAGCGATACATATGCAAACATGAATCTCATTGACCAAGAGTTGAACTCTAGTAAAAATCACTTTATGGCCGCCTCTGTGACCATTGCAATGAATCCAAATTTCATCTGGCTTTTTTTTTTTTTTTCTTCTCGCTCAGGCGAACAGCAAAACAAACTCTTTTCTCTCCTCCTGAAACCCGTCTCTGAGCTCACGCAGTGTGAAAAACCGCTCTAAGGAAAATCACAAAGTGGGTGACTGTCTGTCTTCCCTGTCGGTTTAACAGACCTGTATTTGAGAGGAGCATATTGTGGTAATAGACACTGAAGACATACCTTGGAAAGAGCTCATAAAGTCTGAACGTAAACTTGAGACAGGAGAAAAACAATCTTAAAATTATTATTTCTGTTACACCTGAATTTCCACTTTGATCTCTAATACTTACCACAAGCCTCATTTAAGCTAGGGAACGTATCTTAGATTTTTTTTTTTTCTTTTCTTTTCTTTTTTTTTAAGAGAACAAATATTGTAAGAAAAAAAATTTTGCAAACTGGTTTCTCAAAACAACTTGACTGATTTGCAAACCCTAGTCACCTCTTACTTCACCCCTCTAATTAAAACCAAATGAACTTTGCCAGCCTTTCTTCCTGTAAGAATTAAAGTGTTAATGGAATTAGGAGAAATGTTAAATACAATTACCAGTTAGATGGCTTTGTTGTTATACATGTTCTTTCCCCATCAAAACATGTTTTGTAAAGACACCAAAGTTCCCACAGGTTTTTTGATGGGTGTTTTGCTTCCACGCAGTACTACTTATCTGGGAGTTATATTTCTTTCTTGCAGTACAGCGTCTGCTGTGGAAAGCACACCGTTCTTGCTGCATCCATGAATAAACAGGCAGGCACACACTTGTAAAGCCACTATGACAAGTTAATGCACAAACAACCCTCAGGCTTGCATCTCCCATTTCCAAAACGAGCAGTACTTGCTTATTTTTATTGTTCACGTGCGGATGATTCCTTAGCATTCAGAGCCCTTTATTGCTACTTACACTTTTGTCTCAATTCTATTTGGATTTAAAAGTTGCGCTTTGTAAGACAGTGTGGTCCACTACTCTGCTGGAGTAGAGATGCTTCATTTGTTAGGTTCATTTTATGAGAGGAGAGTTTGTGAGCATTTTCAGTGAGAACTGGCTGCTTGTGAAAAGTTAACAGCCTGAAAACTGAATTCATCTCCATACTTACAGAACTGGTCAAACAGATGCAGTGTCAGAGAAGATAACAAGTGTCTGTAGGAGTGTCTGACTCGGGAGGGTTTTTTATGGATGACAATTTGACAGGGACTGTTCACAAAGACATTTATTTTATGAACCCATTTTCTTCTCAAGCACCCTAGCACTCCTGTGTGTACATGGGATACATCCCCCAATGATCCTTTCTTAAATGCTTTGTAGCTTAAAAATTCATATCTTAAGCTTTTTTACAGCAGCATGGGAGCTTGGTGCTTCATGTGGGCATTGCCATTACCTTGCTGCTTGTAAAGCACGGTGAAGGGAAAAAAAAACAGTGAAGGCAGAGGCACTGTGGAGGGAATTGCACTTCCATAAGCTCCTCTGCTGAAATATCCCCCCGTGCTGTGCTGGAGAAGCATATGGCTACGTGCACCCATACAGTAGCCCTCAGGCTGGGCTTGCAGCCAGAGCAGAGGAGGGAATTCACTGCGTGCCCATCCCTGCCTCCGCAGAGCCAGGGCACTGTAGGGCTGGGCAATGACGAGGTGGGAACAGGTGGAGAATTTCTGAGCAAAAGATGCTTTCCTTCACAAAACACTGACTTACCACAGACACAGTCTTTTCCTGGAATTTATCACTGACAGTGACTTTAATGGGGAAGATTTCGTCAAGTCCAGGGAAAGATTTCTGCTCTAGAGAGCAAGATCTGCCCCGGCAGAGATGACATGGACATCTCCGGGTTACTCCCTGCCCCGGCATGAGCCTAGTGACAGGGGAGGGAGGAAGGGAAGACAGGTCTTTTCACAGGAGAAACTGTAATGGCAGGTTGTCACTGGTGGTTGTGGGGGCTGCGAGCATTGCCCTGCTGGATCTCAGACCAAGGGCCTTTTGGAAGCATGGCAGTACCGGCAGCAGCTCAGCAGCTGGCAGGCAGGGGTGCCATGGGCAGCGGGTGGAGGGAAGGCTCTTGCTCAGGCCAGCAGAGCAGCTGGGTGCAGAGACTGGCAGCAATGCACAACACTGCTGTGTTGTTCCTCTGGGACAGGGCCTCTCCGGGTATCACCTCTGTCTGGTTCCCATTTCTCTCAGAGATGGGCAGAAACTGGTGCAGCATCTCCCCAAGGTGTGGGAGACTCACGTTCAAGTTCTTTCTTTAAGAAAGATGTGATTTCATTTACGAGGATGGGAACTTTTAGCATCTTGGTTATTATCGTTGAACAAAAAATTATTAAGAGGTTTTAACAATAGAGATAGTTCATAAGTGAGTGTAACTGATTCAAGAGGAGAGTTTTGCATGAAGAGAGTATGCATTTGGCCAGCTCTGGAAAGTCCATCTGTTCAGAGCTCAGCCGTATTAATTTCTTCACATCCTTTAATTTATAATTCCAAGGAAGTGCAAAGGAGGCTCAATACTAATGCAAAAGTCAGCCTATCACTTTGGATTCATTTAATCGGTAGTGTATGTGTATAGTAATATATACGTGTATAATGCTTTGAACTGCACGGGGAGTCAGTGAAGGGCATACAGTTATGTCTAAGGTGTAACCTTGAGATGTGATTTCTGCATCTGAGCTAACTTTAAGCTAAATTTGAGACCTTGTCTGAGAGCCTGTGCCTCCTACCTTTGCAGTTAGTGCTCCCTGAACTCCATGCTGCTGCCACTCCACTTGCAGCAGTGAGTGGGGCAGCTTTAGGAGAGCTTGGATGTGTCCATACCTGTGGTTGTGCCTCCGATTGCAGTGGAAGCACACCAACAGAGCCATTCCTGCTCTGAGGAGCTCAAAGCCTGTTACAAAGGCATGGAATATTACCAAGGCCCAAACTGCAAGGTCAGAAAAGGGAGAAAATTCACTTCAGTGTCTTGTGACGGTCTCGTCTCTGTACTGCTGCTGAGTGTGATCCTGGACAAATGTATCTTCTGACACTTTCCTCACCTTCCCCACCTGTACAGTAACAGTGAAAGCACCTTCCCTGAGAGCAACCACAATCTTTAGTTTTTAGAGTACAAAAAGACAATCCCAGAACCACCTGGATATAAGTAATTGTTCTGATGGGTTAATTATTTGTGCCACAGGGTGGCCCAGGAATATGGTATCTCAGGGAGAAGGAGGAGAATTTGGCTGGAATGAAGATTGCCGGTGCTCTCCCAAGCAGTTCCCAACCCAGGGAGACTTACAGAAGCCTCTCTCTGGTGTTTTGGGCTCTCCTTAGATCTGGTTTGGATTCATTTCCCCAAAACATTTCTGAATTATGTAATAACTTCCGCAGCTCAATGTTTTTTCTGTGCTATCTTCTTAATTAGTATGCTGGGTTGCCAGTTTGCCGTATAGCAACTAATTGTAGTGAGCCGATCAGAGACCGCTTAGTTGCTTCTTGTTGATCCGGGTGCTGGATCCGGAGTCCAGCAGCTCCCCTGGGTGACCTGTTTGCGTGGTTTTGCGCCCTGAATATAGCGCAACACAACACAGTGAAGAAGCACAAGGGAAGCTATGTCATCCTACATCATCCCAAGGTTTTCACTAACTGTAGTTATCAGGAAATTATGTCAGTGTGTGTATTAGAAGCCTAGCCTATTTTGGCACCTTCTCAAAAACAACCCAAACCAAAAATGCCATAATACCTTTAAGAATTTGGCCTTGGGAAAAGGCCAACATGAAGTCAGTTGGCAGAGTCAGAAACTGTACCCAGGCCTCAGGAGTCCCAGGGTGATGGCTTTGCCATGAGACTGCTCTTCCACACAAGGTCTGTTGGCACCGTACATCTTCTGTGTTCAACAGATAGTAAATCCAACCACAAATAGAGTTTTGGAGAAATTAAAACTGTTCATGAATCCACTTAAATTTAGGAATCTGTCCCAGAAAAAGTAATGAGGGAAGGGGTTTGAAAATATCAAGAAAAGCAATTCAACACTTTTAAAAATGGAAATGTGTTGCTTATGGAAAGCTGAAATGTTATTTTTCATCAATCCTGCAATGAAACTTTCTTTTACTCCAAGATGACCTTTGAAAAAAAATCAAGCCACATTTCATTAAAAACAAGGGAAGGAGGACTTTAAAGGGATAAACATCCCAAAGCAAAATGACACATTTCAAGTAAACCCAAAAGAAAATTTTTAAGTTCCTTCATTTCGTTACAAAATTCAGAAAACCTCTATGCCTTGCAGATTGCATTCCCCACATTGGGTCCGGGTCGCTCCCTATGATATATCTATGGATTTTTCTGGGGTATTTTTCAAGACCCTTCGCCCCTCCTTTGCATCACTTCCCTCACAAATCCAGTCCTTCTCTCACCACCCTACCAGCTCTCCTGTGCTGACGTTCGGTTTGTTCGGCTACGTATTTAAAAGCAGAGCAAGCTGCCAGTTTGGTGCAGCTCTGGGCTGGAGCTCTTTGAAGAGCCCCACAGACAGAGGCTGCTGAAATCAACTCCCTCAGGGATGCTGCAAGTCAGCAGACTCAGCTGTTAAGCTGCTGGGAGGTTCAAGTGAGGCTGCCCATGGTGGGGGGGGGGGGGGGGGGGGGGGGAGAAGAAAGAAAGAGAGAGAAAGAGAGAGAAAGAGAGAGAGAGAGAAAGAAAGGAAGAAAGGAAGAAAGGAAGAAAGAAAGAAAGAAAGAAGAAAGAAGAAAGAAAGAAGAAAGAAAGAAAGAAAGAAGAAAGAAAGAAAGAAAGAAGAAAGAAAGAAGAAAGAAAGAAAGAAAGAAAGAAAGAAAGAAAGAAAGAAAGAAAGAAAGAGAGAGAGAAAGAGAGAGAGAAAGAAAGAAAGAGAAAGAAAGAAAGAAAGAGAAAGAAAGAAAGAAAGAGAGAAAGAAAGAAAGAGAGAAAGAAAGAAAGAGAGAGAGAAAGAGAGAAAGAAAGAGAAAGAGAGAGAGAAAGAAAGAAAGAGAAAGAAAGAGAGAAAGAGAGAAAGAAAGAAAGAAAGAAAGAAAGAAAGAAGAAAAAGAAAGAAAAGAAGAAAGAAAGAAAGAAAGAAAAAAGAAAGAAAGAAAGAAAGAAAAGAAAAGAGAAAAGAAAGAAAGAAAAGAAAGAAACAGAAAAGAAAGGAAAAAGAAAGAAAGAAAGAAAGAAAGGAAGAAAGAAAGAAGAAAGAAAAAGTAGAAGAAAGAAGGAAAGAAAGAATGGAAAGAAAGAAAGAAGAAAGAAAGAAGACAGGAAGAGAAAAGAAAGAAAGAGAGAGAAAGAAAGAAGAAAGGAAGAGAGAGAAAGAAAGAGAGAAAGAAAAGAGAAGAGAAGGAAAGAGAGAAAGAAAAGAAAGAAAAGGGAAAGATAAGAAAGAAAGAAAGAAAAGAGAAGAAGAGAAAGAAAAAGAGAAAGAGAGAAGGAAGAGAGGAGAGAAAGAAAGCAGAGCCAAAAAGAAAAAGAGAAAGAAAGAAAGAGAGAAAGAAAGAAAGAGAGAAAGAGAAAGAAAGAAAGAAGAAAGAGAAAGAAAGAAAGAAAGAAAGAAGAAAAGAAAGAGACAAGAAAAAGAAAGAAAGAAAGAAAGAAAGAAAGAAAGAAAGAAAGAAAGAAAGAGAGAAAGAAAGAAAGAAGAAAGAAAGAAAGAAAGAAAGAAAGAAGAAAGAAAGAAAGAAGAAAGAAGAAAGAAAGAAGAAAGAAAGAAGGAAAGAAGAAAAGAAAGAAAGAAAGAAGAAAGAAAGAAAGAAAGAAAGAAGGAAAGAAAGAAGAAGAAAGAAAGAAAGAAGAAAAGAAAGAAAGAAAGAAAGAAGAAAAGAAGAAAGAAAGAAAGAAAGAAAGAAAGAAAGAAAGAAAGAAAGAAAGAAAGAAAAAGTCAGATCAGAACTGAAGCTAGGTAAGTCAGACTGGAAACACTTCAGACAATTCCTGGAAAGTAAACAAAGAAAAAAAAAAAGGAAAGAGAAAAAAGATATAGGGAGAGTCTCTGTGTTGGAAGCTACACACGGGGCACTCGGCCATGGTCCTGATGGATGTGTGCAGATCCTTCTGTAGGCTGATTACCTGGTGTAAAAAATGCTGAATTTTCCAGGTGTTTCCCACTGAGAAGCAGAATCTTGGGGCCAGCAATGCTTAACTGTTGGATAAAGTACATGCTTCCGAGGACTGGGGAGTCAGGGTGCAAAGGTGCTGCAAAGTTTTACCTGTGCCAAGCAGGCCTACGATCTTTGAGAGGAGCTCTCTCCACAGGCGTGGAAAATGACTACTGTCTGCTCAGTGAGGACATGAAACAGCAGAGGAGCAGCCCAGGAAGCCCAACTAATGTGGTGGTTATGCCCCCGTGCAGCTTTTTTGCAGAGCCCCCACACACTGGTGAATTGAAGAGATATTGCTACGTGCAGATGCTACACATCTGCTATGTGTGCTCACGGCTCTAAAGGGTTCTTGGACCAGGTTATTGCTCATAATGCTGCTATTATAATTTTAAATGTCACCAAACACTGGCTTGGAAGCAAAAAGCATCCCTTAAGAACCATTCATAAAAAAGTCCATGTGTATGGATCATGAAAGTAATATTTCAGCTGCAAGCTGAACTTTCCCAGATAAACTAGGTCTCTAAAAATAACACTGCTTTCCACAGTATCCTATTATAAAAATTGAGTCCACAGTTCCACAGGAACTGCTCTTTAGCCTTATCTCTGCTTAGCTGCCTCCATCAGGATAGGAGTTTAGTGTTTATAAACAGCAATATTCAGTAGCAATCATTATATTCTTTCTGAATCATTGCTTGTCTGTGCAAATGTGGCCTATTCAGAGAAATTAAAAAAAAAAAATAAAAAAAAAAAGACCAACCAAAAAACCCCACATGTTTTTTTGCTTTTAATTCCAGAGCTTCTCTGTGGCAGGAGCAAGTCCAGCCTTAGCTCCTGTGAAACCTTTGTGTCTACCACTTACACATCTGTCCTTGTTGGGGGCAGTCTACAAAAAGAGAGGAAGGTAACCTGCATGTAGGACAGTCAGTTCCCCATGGCTGTGGCACGAAAGGTACTCCAGAAGTCCCAGGGAGGACTGTCAGCGACAGGATGGAGGGTCAGAGGGGAAACAGTGCAGGGAATGAAACATCAGGATGGTGTGTATCCTGGTGCCCTGTGTTACAAAGCTGATAAATAGCTCTGTCATGTCATAAACTGATCTTTCAAAGCTGTTTGGCTTCCTTCCCAGATAATGTGAGGAGTTTCAGGAAAAAGCAGAGCCAGCCCTGAAACCAACAGCAAAGTGCTTAGCTAATAGTGAAACTGGTTGAGTTGTTACAGCTACTTGATGTCATGGAGACAGAATCATAGAATCACAGAATGGTTTGGGTCAGAAGGGGCCTTTAAAGATCATATAGTCCAAGCACCCTGCCATGGTCAGGGACATTGTTCACTGGATCAGGTTGCTCGAAGCCCCATCGAACCTGACATTGAACACTTCCAATGATGGGGTATCCACAACCTCTCTGGAGTCTGTTCCAGTGTCTTACCACCCTTAAAAAGATTCTTCCTTATGTCCAATCTAAACCTACCCTCTTTCAGTTTAAAACCTTTGTCCCTTGTCCTGTCACTACAGGCCCTGGTAAAAAGTCTTTCTCCATCTTTCTTATAAACCCCCTTTATATATTGAAAGGCTGCAATGATGTCTCCCCAGAGACTTCTTTTCTCCAGGCTGAACAACCATCTGACCATTTTTGTGGCTCTCCTATGGAAACATTTTAACTGGTCCATGTCTGTCTTGTGCTGAGGACCCTAGAGCTGAAAGCAGTACTCCAGGTGGGGTCTCACAGGAGCGCAGCAGAGGAAAAGAATCACCTCCTTCAACCTGTTGGCCATGCTTCTTTTGATGCAGCCCAGGATTTCTGCACTGCAAGTGCACATTGGTGGTTCATAACCAATTTTACAGCCACCAGTATGCCCAAGTCCTTCTCCACAGGGCTGCTCTCAGTCAATTTATCACCCAGTCTGTACCAATATTGGGGATTGCCCCAACCCAGGTGCAGGACGTTGCGCTTGGCAGCTGGCCTTTGTACTTGGCCTGATATCTGGTCATCAACAGTGGAGAAGGTAGGATGTCCAGCATGTCTCTGCTTCCCTTATCTATGGAGAGAGAGAGGTCCTCTGGAGCAGCAACCGTCACCTGTCGTTCAACACCAACCTAAAATATTCCTACGTGTTGTCAGCTTGTGAGTGGCACTGGGGAGCACGTTTCATGACATTTCATTCAGTTGTGGTATATTTGGAGCGTACTGAGTTGTAAGGGTCAATGTTTCAGTAAATACCCAGAATGCAGTGTGTAAAATATGTGATGCAGCACTATAATACAGGATCACAGAATCACAGAATGGCTGAGGTTGGCCGGGACCTCTGGAGGTCATCTGGTCCATCTCCCTGCTCAGCCAGGGCCACCTGGAGACAGTTGCCCGGGACTGTGTCCAGATGGCTTTTGAATATTTCCAGGAAAAGAGACCCCACCACCCCTCTGGGCCAGTGCTTTGTCACCCTCACAGTAAAAAAAATTGCTTCCTGATGTTCAGATGGGTTGTCCTGTGTTTGAGGTTGTACCCATTGCCTCTGGTCCTATCACTGGGCACCTCTGAAAAGAGACTGGCTCCATCCTCCTTACACCCCTCCTTCAGATACTCATATACATCGATACGATCCCCCTGAGCCTTCCCTTCTCCAGGCTAAACAGTCCTAGCTCTCTCAGCCTTTCCTCACAGGAGAGATGCTCCAGTGCTTTCATCATTTTAGTGGCCCTGTGCTGGACTGTCTCCAGCATGTTCATGTCTTTCTTGTACTGGGGAGCCCAGAGCTGGACACAGAACTCACGGTGTGGCCTCATCAGGGCTGAATAAAGGGAAAGGATCACTTCCCTCAACCTGCTGGCAACACTCCTCCTAATGCAGCCCAGGATACCATTATCCCTCTTAGGTACACTGCTGTCTCACATTCATCTTGTTGTCCACCAGGACCCCCAGGTCCTTTTCCGCAAAGCTGCTTTCCAGCTGTGCAGCCCCCAGCATATACTGGTGCATGGGGCTGTTCCTCCCCAGGTGCAGGACATTGCGCTTCCCCTTGTTGAACTGAACAAGGTTCCTGCCAGCCCATTTCTCCAGCTTGTCAAGGTCCCTCTGGATGGCAGCACATCACTCTAGCGTATCAGCAGTTCCTCCCAGTTTGGTGTCATCTGCAAACTCACTGAGGGTCAGTTGAGATGGCTCCCTTAAAGCAACTACTTTCCCACTCAGCAATGTAAGGGTCAGGGCACAGCATCAGAGGCTTAGTCCTGGGTAGGTTCATGCATAGCTTGTTGACTCACAAATGTTGGTGAGTTAAATTCAGAGGGTCTTCAGCTGCTTAAACCACAGCAGTTGAGGTGTGGATCAGCCATTCCTACCACAAGCAGTGACAGATTCAAAGAGAAGAAAAGGGATGGGCGCTACCTTCTTCATCTATCTACCTGTTAGATACGAGTCAAAACTCTCATGCAACTGACCTTTTTCTTATGTCCCCCCATGGATAGATGGATAGGTGTCATTCAGTCCATGTGAAGCTCTGTACACTAGCTCTCCATCCCAGTCAGTGTCTTCTGTACCAAACTGATGGTTGGCCTTTATGACAATTCAGTCACTGTCTAGAACTAGTATATGGTTTGTATAGGTGTGTATACATATGTATGTATTAGGGATAATGGCCCTGTGGCATTACAGCTGGCATGCCTGGCACCTGCTGGGACCCCAGGCTCAGGACTCCCAGGAGACAATGTGCTCTCTTCTTCCAATTGCATTACCTCCTTCCTGATGGTACACAACCTGTCGCCTCTCCTGCTATACGTCCCTGCGTAGCTGTCACATCACCTGTCTCATGGTATTGCACCTCTTGCACAGGATTTGAGAGCCTGACCAGTCATTTCGTTCACTTTTCCTTGGGCATTTGGAGTACCGATAGCTGAGGCAGAGGTACAAAACTTGGAGGTTGCAAAAACTCAGCTATGCTGCATTCTTTGCCAAGCTGTCAAACTACAGCCCTTGCTGTTGTAGATATTGGCTGCGATCCCTATGCCAGTGCTTGCCAGAGGCTTGTGAATGGTTGTCAAAGAATGAGGATGCCCCTCAAGATCAGCAGATTTATGATCTGGGAAGTCAAGTCAAATAAAACTTGTGCATTTCGCTGCCACAGCTGCACTCCCTCCTTTCTCTTCCAGCAGGTTTGCAACTGCAGCCCAAATGCAGTATCGTCCTTCTTTCCTCTCTCCTTTGGCAGACATTTCTATTTGGTACCCTTGAGGGGGACAGTAAGTGTGGAGCAACTTTTTTTCTTGGGATTCTAGTTTTTGAGTGCAAAGTGGAGAATGTCCCCATGAAAAATTATCTTGGAGCTCGGTTACTTTGGAGAATCTGCTCCCAAATATCCTCCGATTCAAACAGTATAAAAGAACACGTACAGGTTTTGGAAACAAGGTTTTAGGTTTTTTTTTTTATGGTGCTATTAACTTCCAGCTTTTAGTGTCATCAACTACAGAATAGAAAAGATACTAACTTTCATTGCTATAAATTAAAACCTAGAAAAACCTCATGTTTATTGAAAAAGTAAGGATGCCTGCCAAAAGGGCTTTCTCGCTTGAGAATACTGAAGGTCTTGGAGTACATCTGTATGTTATCGTCACTGGGTCTGACAAGGGAAAATAGTCATGGAACATAAATACCTTTGCTTTGTCATATCATGTCAAGCTCTGAGAGATCTTTGGACCATTTACATGTTTAAGAATAGAGGCTGGCGACTTAAAGATCAGTATGTCTTCCAGCCTGAAGACAAGCTAGGTTTTCTATGACTGCAGCATGAAGATCCTTCTTGGCTTTAGTCACAAGTGCTGTAAAATAGGACATCCTACTTTAAGACTGATAGAAACACGAGCAAAGCAGGGTAGACTAAGGTGAGAATACTCCACGCTTGAAAACCAGTTTGGCATTTTGTCTGAACACTGCTGTTCCAGAAACAAATAAATTCCAGATTGTGCGGGGAATGTTTTCCATGCTTTCCTAGCTGAGGAAGAGGCATTTCTGCGTATGAGAGGGAGAGGGAGAGTTACTTCCATACACCAGCATTCCCTGCTGGCTAGAGAGAAAACAGCAAGTGCAATGGCCAGCCAAAGGAGTTTCCAAGAAACAGACAGCTGTAAATCCTGTCTGCAAGGCAGGTATCAAGGATGACTGAATATAAAAACAATCTCACTGCAATATAAGGGGAATTAAAAAATTATTCTCTTGGTGTCGTGATTTATTTATCCACCCCAGATTCAAGATGTGCTCAAGGCCCAGCAGCAGATTTGGAAGCAGAACTTAAGTGTCCAAAGCTCACAAGTGGTTTGAGCTGGGATTTGTACCATTTGCCAAACTCACATCTAGATTTTGGCTTTGCTCCTTCCTCACCAGTCTTCCAAATTTTCAAATACAGAATATGAATTTGAGCACATTCCTTTCTACAGTTTCTGTTTTCCCTTCTGTATCAGGGTTAAAACTCATGTAGCTCCATCAACTTTTAGTTAATATTGTCGGGATCAGAGAATGGACTCCTGGTTTTGGACTTGTGTTCTTGCTTTTAAGCAAGATGCATAAAAACCCTGAAATGCATACAAGTCAGAATATATACTCATTTACTGTGATAGACGTAGGCTAGTATTTAGCATTTAAAGAGAAGCATGTATACTAAACAGAAACTTTCAGGTTTAATATATGACCTCAAGGAGCCCAAGCTGGGCATCTGCCCTCTCCCATTCATTTCATCTCTTGAACATCTTACCTAAGTAAAACTTGAAGGATGCAGTTTGTCCAGCGCAGTGCGCCCACATGCTTTAACACGTGGCCTTCAGACTGAAAAGGGGGGAGTGTCCTATCCTAATTTTGAAATTATACCGCCTAATGTCTTCTGAAAACACACATCACCTCTAACATTTTATCCATTCACTGAGCCTTTGGCAGGATTTTTGCACCTTCATTCCACTCTGACTGGGTGTTCTGTGAAATGCATTAAAGCTCAAAGCCTTCTGAAGAGTCTTTCTTCCATTTAATAATATTTTTTTAAAAGCCAAGTGAAGGAGCATTTAAACATTTGGATAAATTATAAAATTACAGGCTAGGCAAAGGATTCTGGGTATTGTATTTGGGTTACCCTAGCAGCTGTTCAGTATTACTGAATTTTTACATCCCCAAAGAAGTCTTGTTAGGGTTGAAGACAAAGAAGTATTTCTGAGTAGTTTCCTTTTTTTTTATTTTACTGTGTATAGTGTCCTCCAGGTGCACATGTCTGAAGGTCCCTTTTTTGGAAACAGTATGCAGCAAAACCAAGAAATGATGCCAGTCCATGTGTATGTTTCACAGGTGGTTTCCAAATATTGTCATGGTGGTTGGGAAACAACAAATGTTGAGACTGTTTTCAGTTTGTGCAATGTTGTATATTCATTTTTGTAGCTGTTGAGTAAATTTGCTCTCAAGAAATTGTTCCTTTACTGCTTTAGCTGTATCATCATTATTTCGTATTCAGGTCAATGTGCTGACATCAACAGACACCACTTCTCTTTATTTGGCAGCTATTACAAGTGCACACAGAAGTAATATATACTTATATATTAATAACGCATACACACATGTGCTACCTAGTGTTATGCTCAAATCTATACGTGCATGTTTGTGTGTGTGTGTACATTATGTATATATAAAATTTTAAAATATCATTCAGACTGAGAAGAATAAAAGTGGATTTCGTGGTTGGTCAGGTTTGGTTTAACTCATGTTTCAGGTGTGTTATCCACTGCATTTTCATGAAGGCAATCTCCTCCAACCCTGGGTTTTCCTCTCCCTAAAAATAAATACTTAGAAGGCACTTTAGGGTACTAATGTTCTAGTTCAGAGTGTCTCACATGACTTAAGTATAAGTTTGCTTCAGAAAACTCACCGAGTCTGTGTTTGGATAACAAAAGTTTCACCAGATCTCTTGAGGACTTGATCTAATAATTTTACTTTCTGTAAAGGATCTTTATTCTAGGCAGTCACCAGAAGGTTTTTTGGGGTTTTTTTTTTCAGTACAGTGCTGGTAGGATCTGAGAACCTGGTAGCCTGGCCTTGTGAAAAACAGACTTTTTTCAGTGCAGCACAAGTGCAGAGTAAGGAGAAAAGGACTTAACAAGAGGAGGGGGATAACATTGTGAGAGTCAAAGATATCTTTTGTTGAAAGAAAACTTCTGTGAGTTTATACCTGAAGCCTGATTCTTTTCTCTCTGGTAGTGCAGTCAGATGAGGAGCTCCACAGGCTTAAATAAGCTTCACTGAAATCCACTAAATTTCACCAATATGAAGATGTTGTCAGTCAGAGGAGATTCAGGGTTGCTCTTTCAGTTGGTCCCTTGAGCATTTCCCACATGAAACTATCTGACAGTAGTAAAATAAGAGTCCTCCTCCTTCTGGGTAGCTGGACCCAGAGAAATGTAGCCATAGCATTGTGGACCATAAATTACCCAAGGTTCAGAAATCTGAGAGTCTTCTCTTCCAGCCTTGCTTAAACAATCCCCTTCAATTATTCTCTCTTTCTATATAGGTAATAATTGAATTTTCCTGGTGTTTGGGCTTATATAATAACAAAACAAAAAGCAACTAAGATGGCAGGCACACATCTCCTTCCAGCTACAACTGTTCCAAGCCAAGGAGATTACCGCCTCTGGCTACTTTTCATTGCTCCTATCACCATAAATCTTGGCCCATTCCCATATGCAGCTATGCTGCTCTGATGAGCCCTTTCCCGCTAGCTGCAGATTGAGAAAGAGATAGTTGAGGGGCAGGGCTGAGGAGTTAGGGGAATGCAGAATTTAATACCCTGCATCCAAAGGAAGACTCAGGGTATTTCTGAGCATAGCTGAGCCTTTTGCTTTTTTCCTCCATGAAGTAGCTTCTAGCTTCTTTGGGCTGCTACAGAACAATTGTGCAGTGGATGCCAATGTGTATATTCTTTTTCAGATATGCATATTCATTTTTACTGGCATGCTAGCAAGAACCAAAACTTCTAGTATGAATGCTTTCATGTGATCACCACATGTTCTATTTTTTTTTCATAATGTCACCAGTTGATGAACTAAGCAAGCTGGCACAAGAGATCTAAGCTAGTGTCCTGACTGAGGACAGGGCAAGCAGAAAGGCTTGGAGACTAAAGGTCCCTGCTCCTGGAAAAGGCCTTAACCAAGGCTCTGCCATTGGTCATAAATTGGATTCGGCATGTTGTGTGCATGTGTAAGAAGAGATGGCCTCTGTCCCACACAGTTTACAGTTTGGCAGTCATCTTCAGTAGGTTCTACCAATCAGCCTATTTAACACCATAGAAGAGAAAACCCATTGTGTAGTTGTCAAGGGTCTCCTCCCTCAAGAAATACTATTATTTTATTTTTTTTAATGGCATTTAGTGCACTCCAAAACCAAATATTTATTCTTTGAATGCATCCTCATAAGCCATGAATAAACCTCCCAGAGTGATTAATGGCAGTCCGTGTGGGTGTGGATTTGCTGTGGGCATGCACACGCACACCCACAGGCTCGCACACCCACACATTCACACAAGCCTGGTAATTGTTTGCATATTTAGTAGTAGAATTTTTGGCATTTGGACTTTCTGTTAATTTTTTAAACTGCAGATACATTTGGGTCAGATTAGCAGAAGCAGCCAAGGAGCCGTATCACTCTCTAAGCCCTAAGACAACTGTTCTTGCATTTACTAGGAGGAGAAGTGAAATAGACTTCTGTTTAGTGAACATCCAACGTAAAATCATCTTACCAGCAAGCCTACAGTTAATCTAGCAGGAACAGCCCAGGCCAAGAGACAGATGGATGACTAGAGATGGGTCTGAGAAGTTGCAGAGTACCAGGGAGTGAAACCAGGGACTACTGATTGCATATTAGTCCTTCATTTTCTTGGGCATTAAATTCACTTGCAAACACATAAGTATGCTCTATTCACACTGCAAAATGAGTCATTTGCAAAATGACTAAAATTTCCAGTCATTTTGCAAAGTGATTGTTTCAGCCAGTCATTTAGTAAAATTGCCATTTCATTAATTTCTCAAAATTTGACATTATTTTTCTACACAGAACCATATTTCCACAGAACCACAGGACCACAGTGGAAGTCACTTACTTCCACACTTGAGACTATTTTGTGAAATTATTTTGTCAGTCATTTCACAAAATAGACACATATCTCACATTATAACTGCAAAATGTGGACTTTTGAGGCTATTAGGAGGAGTAATACATAGTTATTGACATTGAGTAATAGATTATTATTGACACATCAACAGTGCATTTCAGAGTATTCTACTTAGTGGAAAATAAACCTTATCTCCAAATTCTTGTCCATAAGCACAAGCACAAGCAATACTTCCTTTTTAATTTTAGGTGCACAGCAGCTTCCTGAACTGGTCTGCCACATACGGCATCCCATCAAAATGCTTTGCAGTGCTGTAGAGCTTGGGTATCTGGGGACACTGGAAAGGGAAGTTCAGACCTGCATGAACAGGTCAGATGATCCCCATGCCCCGGACTTGTTGTCATAGGCCCAAATGTGTTCTCCAGAGAAGAGAAGGCTGTTACTCAGGATCTCTGCGACATGGTCTCTCACAGATAATTTTAGGGCTCCTAGCTGTACTGGGCTGTCACGTCAAGCGTCGCAAGACGACTCCAGCACAAACACTAGCCATTTTATAAATGTTCTAAATCTTCTAGATGTAACGTGGTTGTGGCTAGGATAACTTCAGGTTTTTTAGCATTTCAGGTAATACTGGGGTCTCTTCTGGTGCCTCAGATTGCCCATGATGCTAGTCAGTTACAAAGGCCTGAAACTTTTAGTCACTGATTTCATAATAGGATTATACCTTTATTTATGTGCACATACATAAAAGTACACACAGGGTTTTCACAGCCATCCACATTACAAGTCTGAGCAGAAATCTGCCCTGACCAACTACTGAGCAACTCTCCCTTGTAGTCAATTAACAAAATGGGCAAGTGAAGTAATTTAATATCCGAGATATTTAATTCAACGGGTAATATTTTCATCTAAACTACACTGCGGTGTTTGTGCTTCTTTTGAATTCTTCAGGGTGTTGGAGGGAAGGGGAGGAGGAGGAATTATTTTATACCTGCTGTGCAACCATAATTATTAGCAGTTTTGCTTCTTCTGTTCAGCATAAGTTTTCAGCATGATGTTGTGAGTTGTGGTGGTTTCTCCTTATGTGGGTTTTGTCTGTAAAAAGGGAAGGTTGTCTAGAGCTGTACATATGCGTCAGTCTGAAAAAGGGAAAAACCTGACCTTTAAAGAGCAATGTAAAGGCAAATGTGAATTGCAGATAGCTTCGTAATAGGAGAGATGTCCGAATTACCTTTGAAAATGCAAACTTGGGTCAAAGTTGTATGCAGCCATGATGGGCAGCCTCTTCTCTTTCACCTCTCGAAGGAAGGGCCCCGGAGCGACTCAGTAGTGGTTTGGTTTTGCCTTCTTTCTCTCCACACCACAAACCCCGGCCAGCACCAGCCTGTTCATAGGCAGATGACCTCTCTACATTGCACATATTTAGACCCAGTGTGGAAATATTTACACGGGATTACAGGCTCTATATAGCCCTACCTGAGCACCATCAGACAGACATTTGTCCAAACAGGGCAACCCAAAGAACAACTGCATTGAATACCTGAGGGTGATGAGATTTACTTACGTGCTTGGTTTGACTTCTACAGGCATGTAGGCCCTTTCCATCAGCTTCAGTAGGATTTTAATCAAGCCTGAGATGGGTGAATAAATGTTATCATCTGTGAAAACACGTGCATTAACAGCCGGGTCATGCAAATATTTCCGTATAAAAATGCGCTTCAGGCATGAAACCTCTGTCAGTTGCAGTTATTTCAGTAGGCAGACCCAGACCTTGTCACACAAATGAGTGCAGGACTCGTGCTCTCGGGATGTTCAACAAGTAATTGCTTGCTTGTATCTGTGCTTTCAATTGCTATTTTTCACAGTATTTAATGAGCTGCTTTGAAATATTAAAAAAAATAAATAAATTGTGCATTTAATTTTCTTTCAGCTTGGAAGTGAAGCAAGTTGCCCTTCCTTTGTTTTTTCAACACTAAACAGGCATTAAAACAGAACTGTCCCTAAATATACAAGTATTCCAAAACAAAAAAAAAGAGAAAACAAAAAAACCCTGAAGGAAATACATTTTTCTGCAGTTGTCAGCAGATACATTAGGCTTTCTGTGGCAGCATAAGGACCAGCTATCCCCACCAGCTGAAATTCCATCGTCTTATCCTTTTCCTTCTTTTGACAAGATCTGTTCCCATTGAAACAATTGGAAAATTTTCATTTTGCTTTCCTGAGCTCTGTATCTGTCAGCATTGTCCCCCTGTGACTATAAGGACTTTCTGAAATCTGTCAAAGAGATATACTGCAGGTTGAAATGAGAAAGATGCCATATGTTATTTGGGTAGAGTAGCTTATTGTCTTACAATAGTTAAGAAGAGTTATGATGGGGTTTTCCCCTGATGTTATTTAAAGAAGAAACAGCATTTGTTAGAGACAAGCCTTTGCCAAAATATACTCTCTAAACCATAAAGAAGTCACATGGTTTTATCTTATTCCCATTGAACATATTTTTTCAAAGCCAAGACAAGCGCGTCCTGACAATGGGGTACATAGCTCAGAGTAATTGTCCTAGCGCTCTTTGTGTCTTGGTGCACTCCTAAATAAGCATTGACAGATGTTACAAGTAGTTGTCAGGAAGATAAGAAAACAGGGCTGGTTCAACAACTGAGAATAAGTCTTCTGTATTTTAACTACATAAAAGAATCAGAGGCAAACAACATACACAGTTTCTCTTACATATTTTCTGAGTGCAATCACTGAAGGATTGCCACAGTTACATAGTTAAAGGTTTATCTTCTGACGCAACGGATAATATATGTGAAGAGTCCAGAAACCAGGCTTACAAATTAAAGAGGATTATTGTGTTGGCGGTGATAAATCCTCAGTAGCTTCACTTTGGGACAGCATTTCTGTATATATGGACCAAAGCAATGCCCTGGGGGCTGTAGAGACATGAGGCTCCTCTGAACACCCATGGCAGGTGGAGAAAGAGATCCCTGGGGTTCATGAATACTTGCTCATATAATTGACTTGCACCATTGGCTCTTTTACATTTTTGATTTCATTTCACACAGACTTGAGCTGCAACAGGCAAATCCCTTCCATAGTACAGACATTTTCTTCTGTCCATATGTCTCTTTTACTGTTTATCTGTTCCCACTCTGCATTACGTAAAGGATAGATTGATTGAATATACTCTTAATATGATAAACATGTAAGATCAAAGTATTAGAGATTTGTTCTCTCTTCTAAGTAGTGGCAACCAAAGCCGGTAATTTTGGATTATTTAGCATTTTATGGGTGGCAGTCTTCTATTGCTACAAAATTATTCAAGGTACCCAGAACTATAATGACTGTGTAGAGATTAACCTGACAGGGTAATAAAATAGTAGACTGAGTTCAGAGTCAGTAAATGCAAAATAACACATTAAAAAAAAAAAGGAGAAAGAACCCTAAGAATTTCTGTACTGGGAAGTCCCTGCATGAGCAGCTAGCACTCACGAAGGAGACCTTGGAGTCCTTTCTACAGTACTCTAAAAAAGCTGTCTGAGGCCAGCAGTGAAAAAAGCATTTGGGAATTACTGGGAGATATCGTTTGGGAGATAAATAGAAAGTGAAGGGAAGATACATTGCATTATACTGCATTATAAATCCCTGGTGACCCCACACTGTGGATCTTGCATGCAGTTCTAGAAAGACTATGATAGAACTAGAAAGAAAGTACAGATGGGAAGCAGGAATGTCCAAAAGCAGGAGAGGTTTCTGTACGACTTGAGATTGAGTAGACTAGGAAAAAGAGGCACTGGAAAAGAGGCACTGGAGAAGGTCCATCAAATCAAACATAATGTATGGAAGAAGAAGGAGCAATGGCCATTACCTACTTCCAATTGTACAAGAAGTAAAGGACAGCAAATGAAAACGGCAGTTATCAACTTAATCAAAGGAAATACCATGCTTGTGACGAACATATTGAACTCACCATTGCAAGATACTATAGATATGCATAAACAGGTTCAGAATTATGATGTAGACAATTAACAAAAGCAAAGTGTATTGAGTGCTCTGACAACGCGGTTACAACTTTTGGCCACAGTTTGCTGGGAAAATAAAATAGGGAAAGCAAATGATATTTCATTTTCTCTTCCTGGATGCTGTCAGATACGGGATATACACATAGATAGACCCGGAATATTCTTATACATCACAGAGAATGTGCTGTTGTATGTTCTTTCTCAGATTAATCTCCTCCACTAAGGTCTCTGGCAACTCTCGTGGGCTTTTTTATCAGCAGTTGCAGGCTTTGTTTTAGGCTTTTGTTGTGGCTGCTTGTTGAGTGGGCTGTGTTAGTTTCTGTACCAGACTTACATTTTTCTCTCTTCCTCCTTAAGCATATCTTGACCCTCATTAATTAACAATGGTTTACTCACACATACTACATGACTGATAAAGTAGCTCGAGGCTACTCTAGACTTGCCATTTTCTTGTCTTTCTTTTTGTTTTAAATTTTTTACGTTGTACACCCAAGATGTCAGCTCTCCTCACTTCAAATATATTCTGCATTCTGTTCTATCCATCTGGCATCCAATTCTCCAAATTAGCATGGTAATAGTAACATTTTCCCCTGGGATCATAAGTAAAACATGGGCCTTCATAGATGTTTTGTTGCACGGAAATATTCACAGCTCAGTTTCTGATAAAGCCCGACAAAACATGGGGAGCAGGGTGGGAGGGGTTCAGCCTGTGTGTTTCACTAAATGTGACTCATTTTCAAGATGCATATTCCCTTATCTTTTGTGGGTATTATGTTAGGCATATAAAACAGAAATTAAATGAAATTTCCTATCTTCCTTTCTGCATCAGAGGTTTCAGAGTAGAGAGTGTTCAGCAGCAACACTGCTTCAGGTTTCCCAGTGTAACACCTCTCATTCCTACCTCTAAGAGAATAAATTGCCTTATTTTAAAATTTAAAAAAAATAAATTGTTTTTGGGAGGATCTACCAAATTCCCTGACCTCCTTCACAGCCAGGTCTCAGTAAGAATTGTGCTGGCGCAGTTCAGGGGGTAGGAACAAGCAGAGTGCAGGCTCGACACGTCTTGCATTACTTCTGCCACCAAATCATGTCTCCTGAGATTACCATTTCACTGCATGCTTCTAAAAGGGTTACCAAATCAAAGTTACCAAAATATACTTATAAAATCATAAGCCGTCTGTCAGAAATATTGTGCATCCACTTCTAGCACATATAACAAGAAAATTGATTTAGTTATATTGTTCAGACTTGAAGCATCTGGTAGTGACCTGTGCTGTAGAAGACAACATTAAGTTTAAAGATCTACTAAGAGAAGAATAGTTCTTGTGAACATGGGTCAGGTGTTAAGGGAGCTGGAGCTGTGACATGGGCCTCCCATCTGAACTTGAGAAAAAAATCTAAATAACTCGTCATTTTTTATTTCCTATTGATAAGAAGGGTGTTCATGTTTCCTTTTACACTTCACTGATCTTGGCTCTGTAAAACGTTTAGGACAAGTGAGTGTTTCTGGAGCAGTCAGCACAGTGTTTATGGATCACTGGTTGCTACTATAAGGAAAACAGTAATACCGTGACTTGCTATGTCACTTGTTAGAAGACAGCATTACACGTACTGACTAGAAACTAATAGGATGTGACTGAAAACTTAGAAAATGTTTTCATTCCTTCTCTACTCCAAAAACTCCAATATGAAGCCTTACATTCAGATAGAAATTTAAATATGTAGTTAGTGCAAAGTGAGATGCCTGGGGGGAAACAGGAATAGATTAACCCTCCAGGTAAGACGCCTCGTGAGGAAAATGGGGTGAACCCAGTGAAGGGCAAAAGGTGAGAATGCACAGCAGGCACAGACTGGCACACAAACCAGTTCAGAAAAATATTGACCGAGAGGATGAAACAGTGTCCTGGGATCCAGTTGCAATATCTGGAGGTGTTTCTTTGACTCCAGGTCTCACACTAAGAAAGTGTGTGGCCTATTTCTGGGCAATGCCCCAACCAGTCCCAGTGCCGGGCAAGCATATCAACACACAGCTGCTTCCACCGCTTGCTTTTTTTCATTTCTTTGAGCCCTCCTGTAACTAATTGTGGATACACAGGCAGCATGCATATTCAGGTCTTCATACAGACAAATTAGTCTATGAAAATGATCCTGTTCATTCAAGATGGGCTTTTCTTTGTGCATCATTGCGTGGTTTTATTGCTTTCCCTTAAGGTAGCCAAAATAGTGAAAGAGACTTAACTGTACAGTTACAGGTTATGTCCTGTAGCTACTCCATAGTGTCCTGATACCACATCTTTCTGGAGCAAAGGTGGCAAGTTGTACTAATGTGAGGTTAAAAAAAAAGCAATCAAGAGGAACTAAAGGGGATTTGAGGAATTTGAGTGTGGTACAGTACTTGTCCCTACAATGATTCGTGTTTCACCAACGCAAGCTTCCCCTTCTATCTCTCAACTTTGAGTTGAAACATAATATATTTCGTATTCACAGTCTGGTAATCTGCACTGATATATGATTTTGAAACCATCCCAGCATTAAGGCCATATTAATGTATCTTGTTACAAATACAAAGTGAATTGAAGACATTGAGACAATTTTGAATTGAAGGGGCTGAGGCAGTATGACAGTTGCCCTGAAGTGTCAACATAAGGACTTAACTCCTTTTGTTAAGGGAGAAAATAAACTTATGGAATAAATATTATCAGCTTCTGTATTGTTTTCACTTTTGTCTTCTGTGAGGCACTTTTGAAATTGGCCTTCCTTGTCATACGCTGGGTGATGTTTGGCCTGACAGGTCCAACAGCAAGGGTATGGCTGTAGTGCTGCTGTCACCTATGTGTGTGCCAGCAGGCAAGTGTCTGTGAGCCCAACGCTGGGGGAAACCCATGAGCCAAACCAACTGCAAACAGTGGCCTCATGGACATTTGTTTGGGAGCCCTTCTCTGGTTGTCCAACAATCAGTTATCCTTGCAGTCCAAAGCAACAAGGATAAGTACTTATGGCAGTGAATTAGCTACTGAAATACCAAAATCAGTTCCTGGGTGCTGAGGACATGGACTCTATCACCCCACAGGGAACAAGTCAAACAGCAAAACGCTTAGGCACTGCGTTCAGAAAGGCCACCAGTTTGGACCACGAAACACCTCAGGACCTCCTCATCAAATTTAGTGAAAAAAGTACTAAAGTTTCTGGTTTTATTATTACACTGAATTTTAGAACAACAGCTCTAGGGAAGTGTCACAAAAGGAAAGTCTTAGCACCACGGAAGGGTGTGCCTTGGGTTTCACTACCTTCATTTGACATTGCAAAGAGTTGCAGGCAGGATGAGAATATGTGGGAACACAGTCCCTGCAAATTTGTTCATTGATTACACCTATCTCCAGAGCTAGTCCTTCGATAACTAAAGGTGTTTTAATCATTTGGCTGCTGTTGAGTTTCAAGGTGTCGCTAAAACCCTTATACAATGAAGTCAAAACAGCAGAAGGAAAATGATTTTATTCTTCCAGTAAAGGAGCTAGAGAGCTACTTGAATTCAGAAAGAAATACACTGTAATTCTGAATATAAATTACATATTTTGAGAACACTTCCTAGATTAGATTAGTCCTTTCTTAAGACAGAAGAGAGAGTTTGGTTTCCTTGGGTTCCTTCTTTGGAAAGGGTTTCTGCCAAGCCAGATTTGCAAAGGCACACAACAGGGCTATTGCATCTTTTTTTATACATCATGCTAAGTTCATATCAGGCAAATGTACAAATCTACTGCTTGGCATTGTACCCTGTACTTTGAGTGAGCCACGTGCCATGGGTGTGTTCAAGTGAAAAATACTGTGTTGATTTTGGACCCTTTATGCTTATATAGATGCATTTTGGCCTGTGTGGGCCGGAAGAGAAAGCAATGACCTGAATAGCCAAGCATGAATCTCAGTTAAAACATTTACACAGCTGAGACCAGGAATCTCTCCTGTGCATAGAAAAAACAGTTGAAGCTGTGAAATGCTTTCCAATGTATCGCTGCCTGAAAGAGCAGCGTGAGGGAAGGCTAGTCTGGAGATTACATTTGGGAGGCACAGGGAGGTGTTTCCATTCCCATCACTGGCTGGTGCACAGCTCCGGGTTTTCTTCCTCCCTTTCATTGAAGTTGCTGTCTATCAAAGCAGAGCAAAAATAATAATAAAATACTCTGAATAAGCCACAAAGTTTTAAATTTCATATAATGATGGAATTGCTTCTGTCATTAACAACTTGTCCTGCCTTTTTTGCCATAACAGTTTGTGTGTGTACATGTTTATGTTTATGCATACTTGTATTTACATACATGTATGCACAGATGTACACATACTGTGACGACAAGTATTTGGTCAGGGCACTTGAGACTGTGCCCTAGAAATGAGTCCAAAGGAGGAAAAAGCCTCTTGGCAGACAGCTCCTGTGCATCACGCAGCACTTGGGAAGCCCAGTATGTTTTGAAAAAATGAGGTGGCAACCCAAATGTTCACATTGCAACCTATGTCTCACATGCTCTCTGCAGTATGCTTAGAGAGGCTGTGGGAGCCAACTCTTTACTGTCAAGAGCAGTCAAAAACTTCAGGTCTTTTATTTTGGGGAAGGCCAGCACCCTTTGCATGGAAGATAAAGGAAGCCCTCTTGCTCATTCTTTGAGGGGATGTGACAGCTGATGGAAATAACCCTGCACAGAAAGAACCTGGGACAGGACGAGTAGAATGTCTTCCTAAAATTAAACCACCGAGGGGTTGCAGGGTACTGCTTTAGCAGTTGCCTGAGACTGTTTGAGGGTGGCCAGTAGAACAGCCCTGCCTCGCTCCCAGCCATGGGTCCCCGCCACACCTTTGTGCTGGCGTCATTAAATCATGCAGCAGCAGCAGCACCACCTGGGGCACCTCATTGATTGATCTGGTCAGTTCTGCATCACTTCTGTGTTTCATAGGGTTGCCTTTCAGTCAGAGTAGGCCAAAGTAAGGAGCATGTGCCTGGAAGTGGTGGAGGAGAGCAGGTCCACTCCTGTCACAGCAGCAAGGTGGTTTTAGATTGACTCAAGCCCCATGTGAAACCGCACTCATGGGTGCAAAGAACCCAAGCAGAGGCTTAGCCAAGAACACTGCAGTTAAACCTTCCCCCAAATTTATGACCAGCAGCAGTGCGTTTTTAGTGCTAAAACACTTGCTCTTATCTCCTGGATCTGACTTTTTCTCTTTTATGCTGAAGTAAAGACTGTGCAAAGTAGTTGAAAATACAACCATTTCTCTCTTGCTATATTATATCCCTACCAACATACTAAACACTGAGGCAGCACCAATTCAAAGTGCCAACTACGAAGCCACTAATGCAACTTCCTGAAATAAATCTTAACGCTGTCTGGAGATCTCCCATCCAAGTATTAATGAGGCCCAGCCTTTCTTAGCTTGTGAGCTTCCACAGCACGGCTGTTGCAAGCCAACCAAAATGTTATCTTAAACATACTTTGAACCAGGGTAACTTACTGCCCTCCTGTCCATGCACTGTAGTTCAGTGTGTTGCACTGCTTCAAATGTCACCAGTTTCTGCTCCGAGTATAAAGAGGTGCTCTTCTTCAGGTCTTTGTTTACTAACAGAAATTTACAGTGCAATGTACATACACAATTAAAAAAAAAAAAAAAAAAGACAGACAGACAGACATGATTGCTGCACAGGCTTCTACCTGCACAGCAAATTGGAGAGAGAAGGAAAAAAAGAAAATACCTCTCAGACAATAGTCCTCTTGCTTCATGAACTACTGAAAATCTTTGATACACTGTGCTGAGGGATTTGATCTGAAGAGCCAGCACAGAAAACTGTGACAAAAATATGTTAAAATGCATTGTGTGATTCGCTAAGTCAAATAGAAGTATTTTGCAAATTCGGTTCAAATGCGTAAAGTTAATCTCATGTAACCCTTCTTAAAATAGTGTACGTAAGAATTTCAAAATTAAAACTAATATTGTGTTATTTTTCTAGAAAAATTGCATAAGATACTGGCATTATGGAGAAAGTCAGTACCGTGTATCTCAAACAGCTGTCTTGAAGGATTGTGTATGTAGCAGTGAGGGGTGGGGAAACGGTATGTCTAAGTCACGAGGCATTGTATAATTTCATTTGGATTTTCTAACAGCTAGCATGTGTTACTGACAACATGAATTAAGTGTTCACTGATGAAAAGGAAGGCAGTAAGAAACACACAGCTTTAGTAGAACATCATATTTTTTTGTTATTTTGAATAACAATCATAACAGGAAAAATGAAAGAAATTTTACAAAGGAAAACTGACCTTCAGTCTTCCCTAGAAACATACACCAGAAAAAACCACCTAGAAATGACCTCTCTGTATCAACTTATTAGTCAAGATACATTCAGTTATGAGTTCTAAATGTGGATCAGGCCTTGTAGTCTATCTAATAAACCTTGTCATCTACACAAGAGGTGCATATAGCTGTACCCAGCAAGACGTTTAGCATTACTATAGTGTGACATTAGTAAAGTTGCAAAGTATGCAAAATATGCTTAGGATACAGCGACATAGTACTACTACAGAATATTGGAAGGCAAACGCATGAAATATCTGCAGTATCTCTGATATTGCTCAGATTCTTCCCATCTGCAGTGGACATCATGTCAGTGCCGGACTCGGAGTTGATATGGCCATTACCGTCCCCTGTTTGGCACATTTCCGCCTACCTGGGGAGCTCCTGTTAAGGAAGAAATAGTCGTGGCAGATGAGTCAGCTCTGCTGCTATTGTGGCTGGTGGCATCAAAGGAACCGATGAGCTTCAGGAAGTTCGCACGCTGCGTATGACACAACACAACGCAAAGGCTCTTCGACTTAATATAATGAACCACTAAAAATATACTAGTGTTGTAACAACTCCAGAAAATAGCTAGCGTACACAAATCTAAAAATATTGGTCCTATTCTCTCGCCACAGGATACCAATAACGTCAGTGGGAGCCCACTTAAAGATAGTGGGAAGTCTATGGGAGTTACTCACATCCTGCATGAGTCCATGTCTCCTTGAAATCCGCAGCCATTCCTTTAGGACTGTTACTTGTTGTTATTTACCAGGCTATGGCATTCAACGTTCATGTTTATGCTTCCCCATTCTCATTTAACTCTTGCTTTTTCTTAAGAGAAATCACCTGAGAGTGATTTAAGCTTTAGTTAACTTTAACTTAGAAGTTTGGGACCCCATGGAAATAAAGTCCTAGGACTGATGACCTTTCTAATTTCTCCCCAGTACTGTTTTATCTCAAGGCACTGCTGTTATTTAACGTGTGCCCAAGACTGTTTTTCACTGCACTTTCTTTGCTTGGGGATGTTTTCTGGTTTTTGTTTGAGAGGTGTCAAGAGCTTGGTCCTGAAACAGCTAACCTCTAGAGTTCGATTTTGAGCTGGCATCTTTTGTCTTCTCTCTTTTAACAAACCCTCAGTGCTAAATATAGCTGTATAGAGAATATTGGCTTACTTGCTTGTGTGTGTTTATTGCTTCTTAAATTTCCCATGCTCAGACCACACAATGTCTTTTTTCCTCTGCTTTCCTTTCTGCAGTCCCAGATGGCAAAACTAGTCTCTGCTCTCAAAGCTGAAAATATGCTAGCTTGCTTTCTAGGTAGGAAGCAGTACATCAGAAACTGGAAAATTAAATCACAAAGCATATATCCCCCATTTGACATGCAAAAAAATTATAGCAACTATAGAAGAACCATTATAGCAATATGTAAAAGGTACCATGTTGTAGTACCATTGCTCCTGTTCAGAAATAAATACACTGTCTTTGCCTCACTTTAAGGGAGCACTTATATACAGAGGTTATTCTGTTGACTTCAGCAGAGTCAGTTCTGGCTATCACCAAGACACAACAGGCCACAGTTAGGACTTAACGGAACAGCAAGAAGCCATTCAGTTAATGGTACATCATTTCATTAAGGAAAAGAGTCCCCTTATAAATCATTTGCATGGGCTTAGTGTCCCACTGTTTTATGTTTCTTTGGAGCTCTCCATTTCTAGGCAATCTGTGCTGCCACGCAGTTGCATAACCTTAAATTTTGGGGATATTATTCTTTTCCATTAACATTGGCTCAGTTTCTGTCCTGCAATATTTTTCACAGAACTGTTGCTGGAGTCAGTAAGGTTACATTGCTGCACAAAATGAGACAGGATCTCATTTATCACATTGTCAAGATACTGGCAATAGCTTTAAAATGATAGTGCTTTTACTATACCTCATCAGCATGCCTACTGACTTAATCTGGATATTATAAATATCATGTCAGTAGAATTTGCCTTGGATGATTAGCATATTGCCAGGACTTTCAGTTTCAGATAAGGTTTAGTAGGTAATAAGTGTCCTGGTCAGTGCTTTCCATTCATCTGAAATGATAAACAGTGAGTAAAAAATTGCATAATGCTGAAAAAATTATGGGTAACAATGAATGAAACTTTGTTTCCAGCGCTCTTCTTTCTTTGTTTTTATGAAAAACCAAAACAAACAGTTGCAAAAAAAGCACTTGAGAACTAGTCTCCCCATGTGGATGTGACTTACATTGAAATAAATGCCACAAATACCAGGTCTGCTACTCACCAACTCGCAATATGGCTGTGTCCTTCATCATAGCAGCCGTATGCTCAATTATAACATGTAATTAAAACTGGTCACAACAGAGAAAGTATTATATGCCATCACAGCCCCTGAGGACAGGTAAACTCATTGAGACGTGGCTAGCATTAGGAGGTAGGAGGGTAAGGACGGTGGGACAGATTAATATGTCAGTGTGGCAATAAAAGGATACCAGCCGCAGTAGACTACATCAGCTTTTGCTTATTCGCTGTGTATCCTGTGTTCTTCTGCCACTCTCGGATGGATAGTGCCAGAATTCTGTGCTTTACTTCTGCAGAGCTCCTCCAAAGCTTATCAAACCTTTCAGCAAAATTCAGATGACATCCCTCCTCTGTCCTTCGACCACTGATGTAACACTGGATTCCTTTTCCTTTTGTTTTAATCTTTATTTCTGTGAAGAATTGTTGGATTTCCAGAAACACACGTCTTCATCAGTTTTATCATAAGCGCAGCAGAATGAGTATAAATATAGAAGCCTGTTTATTTCAAGATATTTTTTCCACATTGCATCCGGTCAATGGTTTAGATTAGAATTCAGAGAGTGGAATGAAAGCAGGGCTGGGGAAGGAGCAGTCTTCCCATTATTTGAATTGTCTGCCTTCTTTATGTAAATTTATAGCTACACTCAAACAGGGAAAACATCGTGAACGTTCAGCAGCCATTGGATTCTTTTTAAACAGCTATTTTGAAAATTATTACCTCCTTATTTTTTTGAGAATTTATGTTTTATATGTCTTTCCACAATCACCCAAAGATTGAATTTTTTCAAATATATGTGCTATGATTTTTCTTATATAATTTTTATCTCCAGCTCACATAGACACTTACTTTCTTGAAGAAACCAGTAACATGTTTGGGTTCAAAGGGCCTTAATTGTACCTGTTTATCCTTGGGAACATAATTTGGGTTTACCTAGAAAGGAAAGTATTTACCACAGGTGTGGTATATCAAGATGGTCTATTTCTTGTCTTTCTGGTGTTCTGAGCTAAGTTACACAGACTTCACAACTCCAGAAGAAATGGAAAAAGTCAGTAAAAGGAAAGGAAAAGTCACCACAGATTTAGAATATGTCCTAACTCTTCCTTTAGCAGCTACCCTTAGGCACAGATTCAGAGAAACGAAGAACAGGAGCAGAGGCCTTTAACACCACCTGAAACATTGTGCTTATTCCAGGATCACACATACAGATTTGAGGACACAGCTTTCACCCTCACTCTGCTCTATACAGGATCCCCGGGGAGACAAATCCTTGCGTTGTAGGCTTGTTTGGACAGGACTCCCTTTTATATTGTTTTGGACCTTGACCAAGGAGGTGTAGTGTAGGGTCTCCAAGCAATCTTTTTCCCAAAATTTTTTTCTAACCTGACAAACTGCCAAGTGCTTCCTCCAAATGCCTAAGTGTTCTAGTCAGGCAATTGTAAGAACTAAGCCTCCGGGTTCCACCATCTTAGCCATCAGATCACCCTCAGGATCCCCAGATTCACCAATAGCTAAAAAAACCTTTCCGAAAGCATGACTACAATACACAGGTCTGATCCCCATCCATTTCAGGAGACTGGAGAACTAGAGAAGGCCCAGCAAAGGACTCCAAGGATGAGCAAAAGTGTGTGTGGTTCCAGCACATAAGCAGCATAGACTAGAAGCCCTCCATCCTGAAAAGACATGATTGAGGGGAGATATGGGAGAAGTGTCTCAATTCATAAATGGGAAGAGAGAGACAGCAGTTAACTACTAGTCACTAAGTTTTAAAACAAAAGCAACAGGGCACAAAAAATTACATTAGCAGGTTGTGGGGAAAATGTTTTGTTGGGCATCATATCCTAACTTTGCAGAGCTTATTGCCATGGGATTGAGGAGAGTGATGTTCAAATAGATTCAAAGAGACACTGGACAAATTCACACCAGAAAGCTATATTAGGACATGACTGTCCATATTGAACATCCAGCTCAGGAAGTCCCTGAAGAGCTGATTACCCAAAATGGGAGGCCAAACAAGGAAATGAATAATGTTGCACATCCTCAGTTCTGTACTCTCCCATAAACATCTGCTGCTGGCCACTGCTGGAAACAGAAGATGTGCTAGGTGGCCATTTGATCTTCTGTACGGCGGTCCACCTCCTCCTCCATTTCTTGTGGCATATTCTCCATCTTTAAAAGGATCATCTTTACAACTTTGTAAAAGGCCTGTGATGCATTATTCTTTTCTTAAAAGCAACATAAAGGCTGTACAGATCTGGGTAAATTAAGACATGCTTCTTAGTTGCACTCAGCTGCTCTTTCCTCATTGTTGGCCAGTGTTCCTTGTGTGTTACACCAGTGCCTTCCCAAGATTTCAGGTCACTTCAGATTTACATGGCTGACGTTGTCTGCCTTTGAGTCTTGCAATGAGATTCTTGCAGCTTTAGTGTGATCATCCCCTAAAGGTGTATGCCCCTTTCCCCTTCCATCCTCCCTAAGACTTCTGTCTCTGCAGGTCCTTCTGAGGTTTACATGCTAACTTGAAAACCTAGCTCCTTCTCCTCCTTCCTGGGAGGTGTCTGCTTCCTTGAGCCCTTGTTCTCTGGCGAGAAGTTTCAGAAAAATGGCTGTAACCAGGGAGTGATTGCTCCTTCATTCTTCCTGAGTACGGTACAACCCAAACACAGGCAGCTGTTAATGCCAAGCCTATTCCCAGGCAGAGGCTCTAGTGCCATTTACTCCTCCCTTAACCTCTAAAGTGTCAGTTTACTGCCTAGTAAAAGGTTATTATAACACTTAAGATAAAAGCAGTTCTGAAAAAACAAACAAGAATATATATCTGTTCCCCATACAAAATTTAAAATATAATCATCGTCATCAGATGAACCTAAAGCTTGCCCCTACTTGCAGCAGCAATACGTTGTATTTGGGCATAAACAGTTGCTATGGGGCCTGATCCAACTCCCACATAAGTCAGTGGGAGTCTTTAAATTCACTTCAATGGGAGCAAAGGCTCAGCACTTGGTTATTTTGTGAACATTGACGTTACATGCTACAAAAACGATGCTTCAGTTTTCGATATAAAACCAAGCAATGTCAGTGACAGACTGATCCTTGAACAGGGGCCCTCAGTGCTACTGTGTTGAAAATAATAAGTACAATTCATTTCAAATCTGTTTGTTATTCCTAGTGTAAAAATAGATCAGTCCAGCCAATGGGATTAACCATTCTATTATTTCTTGGCTGGTTTCTTTATTGTTGTTGTTGTTTTTAAATAGTTTTCCTGTTCTGTTGTTACAGATGAATTCTGGTAAATATTTACTCTTACACTTGCTGTAAACGTATTCCTTTCCCGGCGGGGCACCACACAGCTCCAGATGTGCAGCGCTGAAACGTTTCAAAAACAAAGGGGGCCCCAAGTGCAGCCACACAACAGAGAGGGGGCAAAAGGCTTGTTGCATCTTTAAGAAGTTGCTGTGTGTGGCTTTGCTGAATGCAGCCGTTGCGGATCTTAGGGATGTTTGACTTGGCCGCAGCTGAAAAGAGTCAGGATGAAGAATTACAGACAGGAAAAGGGTAAAATCTTGCCTCTCAAAAAGTCTGAAGTTTGAGTGCATTTCTCCTTACACCTACTAAGATGGGACTCTCTGAGCTCCGACTGCTGCAGTTCATACCCAGGCCTGTCAGTGTCCTTTGGAGGGGTGGTGGGAGTGTGCTGTGAGTATCGTCCGCATGGGCAGCTCTCCCAGCCCTGGTTCCTGACATCAGGACAATCCACTGAGTTGAGCAGGAGGGACCCAGGGCACAGGGCAGGAGCTGTGGGCATCCTGGGCCACGGAGGGCAGGAGCTGTGGGCATCCTGGGGCTCGCAGGGCAGGAGGTGTGGGCATCCTGGGGCTCGCAGGGCGGGAGCTGTGGGCATCCTGGGGCTTGCAGGGCAGGAGGTGTGGGCATCCTGGGGTTCGCAGGGCAGGAGCTGTGGGTATCCTGGAGCAGTCAGGGGAGGGAATTGGCATTGCCCCCCGCGGTGCTGACACCAGCCTTTCCCGCAGCAGCCCTGGTCAGGTGCAGCCGGTGTGCGCACATCGAGTCCCTGCATGAAGTGACTTGTGTCATTAGCCTTGCCACCAGATCTGATGCCCCAGACTTCTTCACCCTCCCTCCTGTCCTCATCTACTGCTGTTCATTTGAGGGCCTGCCTTCTTTCCTGGCTAGAGCCATTCCTGCTTATTACAGCTCTGCTCCCTTCAGCAGTCCCACTTCTGGCACTGATGGAGGGATCACTCGTCTTGCAGAGCTTGCTGGCTGTAAGAACAGCAACCAAAGGAGCAAGATCTATTTTACCCAGGTAGGTCATCCTGCACAGTAGCCAGACGTGCTGGTGACGCAGCATGTGAACAAGTGCAGTATTACTGGGGTACCCACAACTTCATTTTCATCAGCTCACCTGGCTTCTATCTTGACAAGGTGCTTGGTCTTCTTGAAAGGAAAGGGACCAGTGTCCCACCAGAGAAATGTGCGCTGTGTTACAAACATCCAACCATGAGAGGATTCGGGCTGAAATTGTGTTTAACTGACTGAAGAAGATAAATTGTTCCATTTGCCTTTTTGTGACAAATGAGTGACACATTGACCATTTGCAGCCAGAAGAGACTTGCGGGGCCTTTTGGGTGCCTTGAGCATAACTACCAGTGGAATTTGAGTAGCAGCAGATCAGGGCTAGCATCTGCTTATCGGAGATCAGGTCCGCGATGTAGCCAGCTGCCCCCTCCAGACCTGGCTGAGCAGGAATGGCCTCACTCCACTGGCTTAATCCCTCGTGAGTATCCTCTGCAAAACACAGAGACCTAAGGAGGCAACCCACAGAGACACAGAAAGAAGCATTTGTTCTTGACACAACTGAGCATATTAATGAGAAAAAAAAATATTTCCCTGCCTTCATTATAAATACACATTACTTGGCTGCAGAAACCTAATTTTTTCCCAAAATAGGGGAGCAAGGCCAGTGCCTTCTCTCTGTTTTCTGGTGCCTTGAAAAACAGCAAAAGCCAGGTGGAGTCACCCCCACTCTAGGCAAATATTATACAACTGTTTGTTATATGAACAAAGTGGCTAACAGATGACCTTCTAAACATACCTAAGTTACTGTTTCCTAGCGCACATAAAAATTAAAGCAGGAAACAGACTTCCAGAACATGAAAGCAAGATTTGTTTGCTTATCTCATTGTATTCTAATGTGATTTGAGGTAAACAAAAAACAACTATGGGCTTTGTTCTCTTAATTATTCTGTACAGTCAATATAGAGCAGAATTGCACTGCATAATTAAGCATAACTCTTATTGGCTTGCAAATTATTAACATAATTCCAAAAATTGCACATAATTCAGGAAATATTTTTCCTAATGGCCTGTCCTGACTGAGGACAGCTTTGTTCAGACCTATGTCATATAATGGGATAAGAAGAGATACACTGATAATATTCACCTGGTATTCAGGTGCTACCTGTCAGTTCCGCACGTATTTTCTACATATCTCTTAGCTAGGGGTTTTGGAACTCATCTGACTATATAAATACTTGAATTTTATGATACGCAGTGAAATTAGGGTTCAGTACAAAGCATGTGGGAGTCCTCCTACAAGTCTGGATTTGTCCCATGCCATGTACTTACTCTCTCTAACACGTTTAGAGACGCTAGCAATGAAATATTGTGGTATTCACTGAATAACTGTGGGGTTTAGCAGGAAAACAGTTTCTTCCTTCTCAGGCTAGGCTGTTTTAAGACATTTTGTTTCAGGTATTGAGAGTTAGAGTCTTTCAAGTATCAGTTATGGGGCAACTAGAGCTTAATTTCAGCTAAGATGGAGGAATCATAGAATCTTCATGGTTGGAAAGGACCTTTGAGATCATCGAGTCCAACCATACACACACACAAAAAAAAACAACCTACAATCTCTGTCACTAGAGCATGCCCTGAAGTGCCAAATCTAGATGTTTCTTAAATACCTCTAGGGATGGTGACTCAACCACCTCCCTGGGCAGGCTGTTCTATGGCCTGACCACTCTTTCAGTAAAGTAATTCTTCCTAATACCTAATCTAAACCTCCCCTGCTGCAACTTCAGGCCATTTCCTCTGGTCCTGTCATTATTCACCTGGGAGAAGAGGCCAACACCCACCTCTCTACAGCCTCCTTTCAGGTAGTTGTAGAGGGCAAAGAGGTCTCCCCTCAGCCTCCTCTTCTCCAAGCTAAACATGCCCAGTTCCCTCAGCCTCTCCTCATATGGCTTGGTCTCCAGACCCCTCACCAGCTTGGTAGCTCTCCTCTGGACACGCTCCAGCACTTCAATGTCCCTCTTGTACAGAGGGGCCCAGAACTGAACACAGTACTCGAGGTGAGGCCTCACCAGTGCCGAGTACAGAGGCACGATCACTTCCCTACTCCTGCGGGCCACACTATTCCTGATACAAGCCAGAATGCTGTTGGCCTTCTTGGCCACCTGGGCACACTGCTGGCTCATGTTAAGCTGGCCGTCCACCAGCACCCCCAGGTCCTTTTCTGCTGGGCAGCTTTCTAGGAAGATGGCTGATAAGTGGGGAAAAACTGAAAAAAGCTGGATGAATATTTGATTTTAAAAATGTGAGAAAATTCATATTAATCTGAGAAGATCTGCAAAGGAAAAATTAAATTCTGCCAGCCTCATTCCTAGAAATAATCCCCTGTGAATGTACCAAACTAGTCACATGAGCCAAATTTTACTTGCAGACTCTTTCCTCAGATGTGTACCCACCCTTCCAGTATTCTTCTTTTTAAATATTATTTCCACTAAAAAGGCTAAAACCCATTTGGCTTTTTTGGTTACACATAAGTGATGGCGTGATGCATTTTGATAATGTTTTTCAATAATCACGACAGACAGTCCCACCCTCGAGGCTGTACCTCCCTTTGATGTCAGGTGAGATTTTTGCCTAATGATCAGGCCTTGGGGTGTTTGGCTCAACAGCTGCAATGTAATCAGCTAAGAAAAATTTGAATTGATAAAAAGCAGGAATAATGGAACAGACTGCTTGCATAGCAAATATATTTCAGGGTGTATGCGTAAGAAGAATCGCTCCCTCAAAAAAGCTAAACAGAAAGGCAGTAATGTTGTGTATGCTACTCTGCCGTCCAGTCATAATAAAAGACTCAAGGAGGGATTCAGAAAATGCTGTAAAACGAGTATTGAGATCCCACACATTTTAAGTCCAGCAACCATTGTAAGCTGCTGAGAGAAAGTTGATGAAAGAAAGTAAATTCCCAACATTTTACAGGACTGAATCCTCAAAGAGTTTGTGTCTATGCAGCAAGTCCCACAGATCTAGCACAGAGCTTTGAAATGAGCTCCCTGTGCCTGGATACCTGTGGCCCAACATCTGCTCCCACCTGAAGGTGCCCCACTGATGTCAGGTAGATGCCACATGGGCTTAAGGATAGGCCAGTAGGGAGACCACCGTAGCAGGGGTTCAGAGATAATGGAGCATCTGTGATACTCAGGGCTGTAGACTAGATGATCCAAAACTGGCTCATGGAACTCTATGAAACAACTACAATAAGTAGTATTTCCAGCTGAAGTTTTGATGAGAAACCATTCTCTCATACCATGGCATGAAAGAATTTTGTAAGATGCCATTAAGTCATCCAAGTAGCTGAAGTCCCCTGCTTTGGGCAAAACATCCTCTGATTGAATGTCTAGACTTAACTAGTGGGGACCAGTGAACCCCATTCCAGTACATACACTGCATCTCTTAATTCTGGGCAAGGTTTCTCAACAAAGTCACTTTGGATGGCTTCTAAATTCAAGTCAGAGACCTAGAGGAGAAGTCTTCCCAGGGAATAGCAACAAGTAATCTCAATGAAGCCCAACGGCATAACATATAGCTTCCCTTCTGTTATAGAAATCTTACGCAGCATCAGAGACTGGTTCTCACTTTGGTAATAGAATGTTTTCTGTCCAAATGCTGGACAAAAAGCAGCCAGTTTTAAGGTGGCTTTTAGCCACCAGAGCTCCTGGTGTTTCTTTAGAGCATTTTCATTTTCTGAACAGCATAAATGATGTCACTTATCAATTGCCAAACCTATTTCATAATTTCAATAACCTCCAGGGGACTGATTAAATCTGAAATACTTTGGCCTATTTTAAAGGAAGTCTAATCGTGTTTTTAAGTCAGCCTTGGAACACATGATTCTTTATTAACCTAATAAGCTTCCATTATCCTATTCCCAAGGTTCTATTCAAGCCCTGTATTTAGTGTAAAGTACCGTGCACTGGTTAATTAGAGCATATTATCTTGGATGAAAATGCTGAATCTTATTCTGCAGAGTCAGTGCTTGGAGAATTTGTTAATACGCTGCGTGTACCCAGATTGGTTCTTATCTGAGCCTTGGCATGTGTTAGCAGTGCAATTACCTACTTGCAATCGCTGCCTGCTACTTGGCAAAGGGGAATGCTGAACAGAGGGTTATTTCACTAAAGATAGAAAGTGAGTCATTTTGATTACTCAGTCATGTCCTCTCCTACTTATGCATGCACAATGGGAAAGTCTGATGGTACCAGAGAAAAGAGAAGCAGCATGTGTTCGAGTCACTTCTCTTATTCACCATTTAGTTGTAGCAAAACTAAAAAGCCAATAATTATAATATAACAAGAGGGAGTAATAAGACATTTCACCTTTGCACATTTAGAAGGCGCATCTGAATTTAAAGGGAAATGACAAGTTAAATATGGCAAGAAGGAAAGGACGTAGATAACTCAATTTCATTTTTGTTTACCACAGTTTCCAGCCAGCTTGGCTTTCTGGTCTTTGTCTTTCTGCTGGTATCACAAAAAGGAGAAGTGTTTTTGTCCAAACAGCATTCTCCTTTAAATTAGTGTAATACATTTTACATTTAAAGTGTGTTTATAAAATACACTCTCTTCGTAATGTAGTCTAGGAAGATTGAATAGACAGTGTATGTTGGTTAACATTTTTAAAGTCTTCTACACTCTTGGTAGCCCCAGTCCCATATTTGAGTAACCCAGGCCTATGGAAGTCTACTGAGACTCATAGACTTTCAAAATTATCCCTTACAGACATATTCCAAATAAATTTCAAATAAAAAAGATTTTTCAGGAAAGTTCTCACTGTGTCCCTTTTTCCTACTGAAAAAAATATTATTAAATTCAAAATTTTGCAGCACTAAAAACCATATGGCTAAAAAGTCTGAAGCAAGCTGTTTGCCTCCACAGTAATCTATTGTGATTGATGGTCCATTCATTAAAGCATTGTTATGCATTTTCAGTGTTAATTAATTTAGTAATGGTCCCTTAATCTAATGCAAACTTACTTCAAAAATTGGGAAACTATTTCCATTAAATGTTTCATTTCATCCCCATAAGGTTTAGAGTAATGGTGTCATTCAAAATGCATGCATATTTGTGGTTACATCTGACAGGCTTCTGACAATGGCACATTAATGTAGCAGCACCATTTAAAATGAACATTGAGACAACGCATATCGTGCCCTCCTCTCACACAGCATACACAGTAGACATTTTCATGTGGAAAAGAGAATAATAAATCTCAATGCCCTTCATGATTTTAAAATAAAATAGTCTATACCAGCTCTCCTGGCATCAGTAGTAGTAGTACATCAAGTAAAACAATAACAGTTTCAAAACCATAAAGTAAAAACCTTCAAATTATTTTCCAGAACTTTCTGAAATGAAACACTTCCTTAAAAAAACATGTCAACCCTGAGTTACGGGGAAAGCCCCCTCACTAATGATACACACTTTCTTGACCTTTCACCAATGTGCTGTGGCTATGCCAAAGTCTTCTACAGCAAAGTTCCTGCCTCCCACTGCTGGGACCGCTTTCCTCACTGTCTGACTCCCTCACTCCCAACTCCTGAGTCATTTCATCAGTCTTTTGTCCCTGCTCCTTGCGAAAAAATATGATCTCTCTCTTTGCCCTTGTCTCCTATAAGACTTCCCGCTCTGAATGGTATTCAAGATCAGGAATGAGACTGACTGACAGGACTGACATTGGAGCGCCTCTCCTATGAGGACAGGGTGAAAGAGTTGGGGTTGTTCAGCCTGGAGAAGAGAAGACTCCAGGGAGACCTTAGAGCAGCCTTCCGGTACCTAAAGGGAGCCTACAGGAAGGATGGGGAGGGACTCTTTATCAGCGGGTTTAGTGATAGGACAAGGGGTAACAGTTTTAAACTGAAAGAGGGGAGATTTAGATTGGAGATTAGGAAGAAATTCTTTACTCTGAGGTGGTGAGACACTGGAACAGGTTGCCCAGAGAAGTTGTGGATGCCCCACCCCTGGGAGTGTTTAAGACCAGGCTGGATGGGGCTTTGGGCAACCTGGTCTAGTGGGAGGTGTCCCTGCCCATGGCAGGGGGATTGGAACTAGGTGATCTTTAAGGCCCCTTCCAACCCAAAGCATTCCATGATTATATGATATGGAGCAGCTTCCAAACCAGGGAGCGTGAATGAGGCTTGGAGTGGGGACTGAGGGTTGAAGTCAGCTCCACTGCAAGTACTTAGGGTGACAGTCAGGCTGCAGTGAGGAAGGCTGAGGACCCATGCCTGTAATGTTTAAGCCTATAAGATAAAAGTAGACCTTTCCTAACAGGCTTTACTTTGGCCACAGTGCATCAGAGCATGCTCACAAAAGCAGCCCAGCCCACCTAGCAAAGGGGACCATGACTCCCAACTAGGCAGTGCTGAGGGGCAGGAGGCAATAATCTCCTGGCAGCTTAGCTGCCACCACCAGAGCACGTGGGCTGAAAAGCTTTGGGCAGAAAGAAGAACTTGAGACACTTTCCAGTAAAATAATAATCAGAAAAGCTTGACATCTTCTTATTTCAATTGAAAATAATATTCTTTTAGGGAATAAAAATTATTGAGCAACAAATTGCACACATTGTTACATTTTTCATTAAACAAAACAAAACCAAAATAAAACCAATGGGACTTTAAATCTACATAGCTTTAAATTCCCTTTTAGTACGCTGTCTAAAAGCTAATTCTCAGTGGAAAAGTGTAACGGTTCTCTGCCACTAAGAACATTAAAACATGGTTTAAATAAAAAAGGATGCACAGAATTCTGCCCAAATGCATACATTTGAACCTTTCAGAATGAAAATAACTTCAGTAATTCTATTCTTTTTTTCCACAAAATGATTTCCCCATTTTTCAGCCATCTCTAATTATAACAATAACTTGCAGGTGTTTCCTGTTAAGTTGGTAATAACTATGTCCTGGGATAATAAAACTCTTGGGTTTGGCCCATTTATCATATTTAAATTATAACTTAAAGGTGTATCCTGTTTACAAGGTAATAATTATATGTGGAACTAAACAAACTCCTCTGGAGCCAGTCCAGTCTATTGTGTTATGTTGAACTGCAGCATGGGCTTGAAGAAACCTTAGATGGATAATGCCATAGGTAGTAAAAGTTGACTCTCCCCTCTTCACAAAAATGAAAAAAAAGAAAAGAAAAAGTTGGTGTTTTGCCTGTATTAGGGAATGAACTCTGAAAAAAACTAAGCAGCCTCGGAAATGAGTGGTCAAATGATCTTAAGACCTTTAGCTGATGGTCAGACAACTCAGTCAAAACACACCCATCTGAATTATTTAGGGTGTACATCAGCACAAGATGAAAGTGCGCAGGCTCACACCCCCAGTTTTGTCTTCCGTGTCATTCTGGCGGGTCTCGTGCCCTTCGTTGAACATGGTCCCCTGGATCTGAGGCAGCAATGCGATAGCCCCATTTGAAGGCCACTGAACTCAACTTCCCATATTTCTCCCTGCTTTGTGTGCTATCTGGGATTTTAAAATACACCCTTTTTTGTCAGGAGTGAAAACCTAGAAGTTTTTTAAAAAAAAAAAAACAAAAACGGGGAAGGAGGCCAGCTATTGAACTTGCAAGTCCTCTAGGCTAGACAACTGCATTACAATGAGATTTGCTTTTTTCATGCAAAGCTCTCCACCTTGCCCCAATCCCTTACCCTGATGCAGGCCCAAATTTCCAGCCCCTTCTGCCGCGTTGGCTCCCTTCAGCCGGCCAGTGCTTTCCATCTCAGTTGCTTAACAGCCTGCAGAACCTCGTGCAGTGGGACAACAGTCATTCCTTTGTAGAGGTCAGGACTTAGGGGGCTGGGGAAGGAATTTGGCTTGTCCTCTGTACATAGGAAAGTAACAGCTTCGGTGTGAAGCACAGAAAGAGATAGGAGCATTGAAAAAAACCACTAGAAAAATAAACTCCAGAAGCGACCAGTGCATTAGCTTGCATTGTACCTTTGCTTCAGTGTTTTACTGTTATTCCTTAAGAGCAAAATAAGCCCCAAACTTTTTTTTTTTTTTTTTTTTTTGCTACATACTGCACAGTATGAGTAATTCAAGAAGAGAATAAAGGCCGGCATTGTGTAGCACACTTTCTCATGCGCACACAAACCTCCTTCCAGCTTACTGAAGGAATCAAAGGGTGGAGGGAGTGTCTCCAGCGTTTCATGTAAATGACATCTTTTTTTCTCTGGTTTTAATGCCACCATAAACTCAGTGTGATGAAGCATTGATGAATAATGAGCCCATGACACATCGTACTTTTAGAACAGCTCATATATTTGGCGTACGCCAGGCCCCGTTTGTGTCAATTCTTTTTTCCCCACCCGGGCACAGATTTGTAAACACTTTTACCATAACCAAGAAATGTAGTTTTATTTTCACGCCTGGGGGAAGCCCCGTTGAGCGTCCGCGCAGCTCGCACTGGTTGCCCTCTCTCTTTAGGATGCTGCGAGGGTGGCGAGGTCGGCTCTCGCCATCCGAGCAGGCAACGTGCCCCTGCAGAAGACACTGCCCGGCCGGCGCGGCTGATGCGTGGCTCTTACCTCACCCCACCAAGCATCTCACTCTCTTCTTCCCTGCAGGAGAGTCGTGATGGCACTGACTAGAGGAACCAAGACACCCTTGTGAAAAATTGCAGCCTCTTATTTATCAAATGACTTGGAGAAAGTTGGGGTTTTAACTTACTTTTTTTTTTTTTGAGAAGAATGCCCTTTTTAGGTATAAAACAACTGAACCTGTAACTTTTGGATTCAAAACCACCTAGGAAAGAAGCAGTAGATAAGCCTTAAGTCACCAAGTATGATGCGGCTGCTGGGGGGGACAGGGCGCTAAACTGTCACACGGGAAATTAAAAACCCTAGTTGTGGATCTCCTGCAGCAGAGGTGTTTCCATCCACTTCTGCCAGTCCTACCCCTGCGGCAAGGTCTGTCATTTATGGTGATCTCAGCTCTCCCTGACAAAAAGGAAGATCATAGACATCTCCTGGCACAGACGTACTGGAGACCTCAGTCTTAACTTCTGGTTTGGCCTCCTAATAATTTGTGTTCAGCTGGCAATGTAGATTTCACCAGGTGAGGACACCCCAAATAGGAGGCAGAAGAAAACTTGACAGTGCTAGAGGCATAGTATGGGCAAGATGTTTCCCCAGGAAAGGAGAAGGCTGGACACAGTCAGCAGTTTTCAAGGTTGGCAAAAAAGCCCATCACGTAGATGAAAAGGCCGGCTTTCTTATTCTTCAGTGTAAGAGTACCAACAGCATAAAGTTTTGTCTTATAAAAATCATCTGTGGTGTCTAGCCCAGTGTACAGTTTCCTTTCACTTCTCATTTGCTTTTATCACTTTGTCCATGTTGAGATAGAGGACAGTATTTTTTTTAAACCTAATATTTTCCAATAAACGCTTAAAAGTTTTCAAATATGAAAAAGAACTTCTCCCTACTCTCCAGAAAGGTGCTTAATTTCTATAATTGAAGCTTTCAAAGCAATATTAGAAAACAGGGCATAAGGCAACTACTTGAATCTTCTTTGCTTTGAAAAAACATGTAAACAAACCAGTTTAAAATCATATCCCCATGGTTGCAAAGAATCCTATAACACTTTCCACAAGGCTGTTTAAGCTGAAAGAGGTGATATCCAGGCTTTCAAGAAGATCATAAGGAAACCTGGATATTGCTGGCAAACCTTGGGTGTTCCCTTCATTTCCAAAGTTATCGGTGACCTGCATTGAGGACCCTATGTGCTATGACATTAGCACAAACGAATGCCATTCCTCAATTACATTGCGCTTATTTCCCTGGGTGACAATCTCCCTCCGTGGGCGGGATGAGCCCTGGCTATGCAGCGCGCATTTCACAGCGTTTGTGCCGGGAGCCGGTCCCCCGTGCCCGGCTCGGGGTTTTTTGGGTCACGTGCAATTCAGAAACTAGGATGAATCAACCTACTTCATCTCCTAAAAAAAGCCATTACCAGCAATTTTCTCAGTTTCATAACAAAGCTCCAGAAGGCAAATGAGCCAGTTGCTGACGTCAGAACTGTCTCTTTTTTTCCCCTTTTTCTTCAGGCAGGGTACACTGAGGATTTGAAATAAGGAACTAAACAGCTTTCTTGAAATTGGCTTTCCCTGGCAAAAATTTAGCAGTGCTACAGAAATGACGATGACTGAAATCAGTTCCTCTGGGAAGTAATTTCTTCTTGAAGTAACAGTTCCTATAGCTTTTATCAGTCTTTTCATGCTAATAATTTATATTTAAAATCTTATTTAAAGCTGAGGTTGTGTCTGAGGCTAATTATTTGCTTCTAGAAACAGATAAAGCTAAAAGCATGCTGATAATCTGCTTCTAATCTGTCTGTACCAACCTCCTTTGGCCCCATACAAATCTTCTGGTCAAAGATAAATTTGGCAGCTCTGTTTTCAGTATTGGCTCCAACTCAGCTGACCTGAATGCTCTTTTTAAAACAAAACCAAAAACAACTCCTCCTTTACAAAATACACGGTCACTATTCACTCCAGGCCATAACTGGTTAGGCTGAAAAAGGGTTAAATCCCAGTTCTGCACGATCGCATTGAGTGCTCCCATTTTATTTGCCTCCTTGATTTTATGTCAGACACATGCCCGTGGTGAAACTACAATACAGTCAGTGTCTGGATCTCTGACAAAGATTAGGCTTTCATCTCTGTTATTTGTGTTCCTCCTCAGAGTTTTTTAATGACTTTTAGCAGAGAAGAATAACAGTCATGGCTTGGGAGTGCTTCAGAATTACCCAGCGCTTGCCATCATGCAGCCTTTCGGGGGATATTTTGGGATCCGGGTTCTGGCTCTTTCTCCCGGGGGATCTATGTCTTTTCAAAGAGGTTTCCAGTAACTGGCACGGGAAGTATAATAATCTAGAATAATAATAATGAGCAAAATTCTACATTCATCCCAGATACTGGGGCTCAATACTTTCAGAGGAGCAGCAACTGAGTGGAAGAAACGTTCATTTGATCACAGTAGCCAGAGCATGTAAGATTTCAGCTCAGCATGGTGACAGGACAGTGACACCCTTCCATGTCACCTGCAAAGCTCTGCTAGAGGAGTTGTCTTTAATTACCATGGACCTTAAGCTTTGTCTGGATCTGAATCCAGACTAGAGTGGTTGCTTCTCCACCTTCTCTCTTAAAACTTTTTTTGCAAGGAGCTCCTTCAAGAGTATTTACTATCTTCAAGTGCTAGAGAGCCTGCAGTGAAATTCATGTCTCCTCCCGTGCTCCACCCCTGTGCAGCACTACTTGTCCTAAACAACTTAAATAAGGGGAACCCTGAACTTCTTTTTCACTTGTAATATGTTAGCACTGGACATTGAAACAGCAGTTTTTCCATCTCTGAGTATCCTTTTCTTTAGTCTTCAGCCATTATTCTCTGCTGGGTAGCATTTTACGCGGTTTTTTCCTATAATAGTGTCTATTATTAAAAGTCACCATTTGCCAATGGCTACCTGACGTTACACGCAGAATCACACACAACCTACTTTTCCTCATATTAGCAGTTTGGCAAGGAAACACATCAGATGGTTGATAGAAGATTATTTTATAGGGGTGGCAGAAGTAGCCTCACAACTTACCGTTAGGTCTCTGGTTTACAATGTGAACTTAAAATATTCCCAGAAGATTAGAGAATTCACGCACACGGTGAACTTTCCGTTGTCATTTGCGTAAAGATTTGAAGACGAATTAGTAACTGTCTGATCCAAAGTCCACTAAAGCCAGTAAAGACTGTAAAGAATCAAAGACAATAAAGATAGAAAGAGTACTGACAGCCAAGATATTATTATCCCTTTTTTTCATAAAACATTTCAATCAACTCTTTCATTTATGCTCCACAGCATACAAACAAACATACCATGACACATTTTTGTGTCCTTGCAAAAACACTTTAACAGAATAACATCACATCATCGGTATCAATCAGTCCATTAATTTAAACTGAATTATGTAAGGACTTCATTTTGTACTCAAAGACTTAGTAATCTGAGACTGCAAAACAGAACCCTATTACTAAATCACAGCTGCAGAGGGAGAGGCTGGGTTTATGATGGGAAAGTAAGAATTAGCAACTTTCAACTGTCCAACATATTATGAACTTACTCGGATTTAACATCCTAACACTGCCTCTACACAAGCTGTAAAGTACTCTGACAGCAATTATATGTGCAACTCAGACAAGATTATGAGGCAGCCACCAGCACACGAGAGCGACTGTTATTTAACCAACAGGAGGTACAGTAGCCCCCACTCCTGCTTCCCCCGTGTTTGATTCCAGTTTTTCTGTCCAGAAATCTTGCTCAGCTGAAAAAAACAGTTCTGGCCATTTGTCTGCAATAAGACTGTCAGTCTTATATCCAAGCCAGAGCTACTGCTATGGCCTGTACAGGGATATCTCCAAACCCCAGAGAAGTCTAGCCACGCATTTGCAAATCACTGGTGCAGCACATGCACAGGGTAAAGTCACTGCATGTCACACATGCTTACGCCTGTCTAGGAAATCCCAGAGAGAGAGATGGGAGCCCTGCCCTCAACCCTGTCCAAAACAGCTTGATTTTAGCTCTCCTCCAAAGCCTAACAAATAAATGGCCTTTCTCTGATGCCCTGGAGGGCAAATGCAAGCTAATAAAAACTTGAGTCCACACAGATAACATATAATTGTAACTGGGTTTTAGGTAATGGTCTTCCAGACTATCTCATTATTCTCTTTGAACAGGCTTTGAATTACACTTTTTCAATTTTAGATAAAAGTGGACCGGTGGTTTTGCAGCATTAGCAAACTAAGTTAGATTGAATAGTTAGAATTAATGTGTGCTTTGATTTCATGATTTCACTTTAACCTTGAAACCAGCAGTCAGGCAGAAAAATCATTTTTTTCCCTCCTCATGTTTTCTCCATCCTGCCATGTTTCTCCATCCTGCACCCTCAGACACTTGCTTCTGGTTTGTTCCCAAATGAATAGTTATAGCAGGCTTTGACCATACTGCATTTCCTTGACCTCTAATTCATGGGTGCTCTCTAGAACATCAACCCCCACATCGCAGTGTTTTCAATATTTGAGTGTGAGTATTCATAATTAGGATGAAGTCAAAATACCTCTGTTGGTGTTGATATAATCAAACAGTTGTTCTGCCTGTACTTTTTTTGATCTTATTCTGAATCCATTTTAATGGCCATTACTGAAAGTGCTCTGTAGTGGAGTCTGAATGAATCATAACAATCTCCATTTACCCTCTGAAAGCAAGAACGCTCACTTGCCAACTTGCTTTTGCTCCAATAGCTTACATGAAGCAGAAGCAATCTCTGAGGAGCTCAAACACAGGTTCTCCCTTACCCTCAAGGAGATATGGCACCCCAAGCAAACCTAAATCAGCCATTCCCAATCATGCTGGGCTAACGGGTCTTTAGCAGTCCAGCAGTGAACTTAGCCTCACATAAAACTAATGAGTCTGCAAGTCCTAGGTTAATATGGATATCCAAGAGAGCTGTAGATCATGCACCCAGCCTGGCCAAGCCATTTAAAAAACACTGATCTACAATAGTGGGATTCCTAAGTTTCCACTGTAGAGGACACAGATCTTCTTCTGGTGGAGGGGGAGGACCAAACATCACAGGTCCTTTCTGGACCTACTGTGCAGTCATAATACAGACAACTTAAATGAGCATGCAGCCTGATGCCAACATTACTGTAAACACAATATGTGCAATATATGCATGGGTGATATGTGAAACTGTCTGGGCTGTACAAGTATGGTGTATAGACTAGATGTGTCTTTTCATTCCTTTATGACATTTATGACATTCACACATGCTAGTCTACCTCTCAGTCCTCTCTCTGCTTTGGTCCAAAGAAGACACATGAATGACAACAGGGGTAGAAGTTGCCACAAGAGCAACGTATGGTCCTGACGCTATTTTTTGCAAGGGCCCCACAATCCCTTTGCTTCCTTGACAATTTCACGCATTCTTCAGAAGCTGTGGGAGGAACCACAGTTCATCAGGTCTGTCTGGCGTCAGGTGAATTGTCACATAGGTGAATTGTCACTTGGGTGAATTGTCACACAGGAAAGCCCTTTCTGTGGCTGAACTCCTTGGCCAAGAGTGGTCTGCCAGGGAGCCACACACCAGCGAGAGGCACTGCACTGCCTCAGGCTGGTACCCACCTCCAGGATGCTCTTCCAGGCTGTGCTCATGCCAAGCACTGGAAAGCAGCTGCAGGGACTTGCGGGGATCATGCCTAATCTGCAGCTACGTCTGCAGGGGCTGCGCAAGCATAGTCTTGAGGCTGGGCTGGTGAACCAGCACATCACTGTTCTGTGCTACTGATCTGATAGCAGGGCTGCCTCTGGTGCACTCCAACCGATGGTCTTGCAGAGAAAGACTCGGCACCTGTAAAAGCACGCTCCAAGCTGTGCTTGCCTGCCAGAGGAAGAGCGCCCGTCCTTTTGTGCTTGACCCATTGGCCTTCCTCTAGCCTAGCTGCCTCTGCTGAAAGGTAGAAAGCTGCTGTTGGACAGGCAAGGCAAATCCAGGGCTCACACAGCCCTGACCTGTCCTTCAGTAAGGGCAGGAAGGATATGTAGCCAGCCCTGGTTTAGATGATAAGCAGAAAAAGTCCGAATGGTAAGAGGCATGTCTAAGGGAATTCAAAGCCTACCCAAAGGCTCAGGTGTAGGAAAGGTGAAACCAGCATGGCTTTGTTCTTCTCACCAGCACCATTTTTCCTCCCCACTGTTTATGATTATTTACTAACTTCCATCACCTGGGGGAGAATATGGGGCCATAGTCAGTGACCCCTGAAAGGGCTGAAATGTTGGGGCTGTTTATCAGATTTCAGCTTGGCTTCCCTTTACTCCTCTTTTTTTTTTTTTTCCCCTCTCCAATATTTATTTGAAAAAGTGTTTTGGCAGGATTTACAATCCACAAAGCCCTACAGACTTGGAGAGAAAAAAAAAAATCTCAGGTGCTACTTAAGAAATTCCTCATTTCTAAACCTCAGTGGATTAAAGTTTCTGCCCTAATGATCTGTGTGAGTGCTTTTGTGTAAAACTTTGAATAACTTTATTGATTACATTCTGTATAGTACAAGTCTCTGGACCCTTATTCTTATTCTTCTTTTCTAAAAAAGCTTCTATAAAGACATACAGTACCAGAATGGATTAGTGCATTAGCCCTTGCCTTTGCAGACTTACTTGCAATCCAGACAGGATTTGGATGAAGAGAGTCTTACCCAGGCAGGATCTTGCTTCTCAATGGAAAATGTTTCCATACTGAAAAATGGAAAACATAACATTTAGCATAATTCAGCCTATTCGATAGCCTTTTCTGTGGTAAGGCACCGGGGTGGTTACAGAAGCAGCACCACCAGCCATCGCTGAGATGCTTTGACAGAGCTGTCTCGGAGCTAGGATGGTTTTCATAAAGAGCTTTCTCAGAAAAAGAGAAAAGAAAGCACTTTACCAAAGCTGTATGGGAGACTCCAGCTGGCAGAACAAAAGTTACAGGTGAAAAACAAAGTTTCTTGGCAGAATCTTTGGGTCTGACTGAAACAGCAGCATACACAATTTTCCCTTTTCTCTGACAGTGTCACCACAACTATTTTCTTGCTGATGTCTCCCAACACAAGGCTCTTTTACATAAGCAAATAGATGAGAATGGGAATTCGAGTTTTAGTTTAAAATAACCTACAGGACCTCCACTCTGTTTTCAAAAGGGAAACAGGATTTCTGTCTAAAACCAGAGTCTCCACCCTGTCTTTCTACCCTCCCTTGTCCTTTCCACCTGTTTAGATGTTTTCACAGTGGGATAACACATTCATTCCCTCCAGACCAAGGCTCAGCTGTTAGGAATGGAAAATAAAACCAAAGTTTGCAGAGTATTTTTAGCCCAGAGAAAATAAAGCGGTTGCAAATACCATACACCCACCAGCTCCTACAGCTTGTAGCGATCCGTGCCCAGAAAGAAAGGAAACCACAAGACCAGGCTGAACCCATTGATTTGATATTGATGCCAAGTATTCTGCAGTGACTCACCCAACAATCCCACCCTTCTTTTTCTGTCCGTTTAAAGGTGCCCTCCCCAGAAGTCACATCATCTGGTCTTTCCCATCTTTGTGGCACTGGTGCTTTCACTACCAAATATGCACTTAGCTGGCCTCAGCCCATTACCCTCATCCCTTTGTACGAGATAATCTGTTGATGACTCGCTAATCAGCAGGTTGCAGATGGGTCTCCTGTTTCCCTCTGATCTCACAAATCTCAAGGGACTGGCCTTCTGAGAAGAGACAGTGCGTAAGGGGATACAACACTAAACAGATGACAAATATTTTAGATCCACCTAATGGCTGCTCCTGGTTTCCAGACTCCCCAAATGCCATTTGTCTTTAACAAATGGCCACACAAGCTGTGGAGATGATATTTTAAAAATGTCTTTTAAAGGGCTGACTTGCCTCCAATGGCATTTGCAGCATGTGTGTGCCCCTGACAGTAGTCCTCTGTGCTGTCAAGCTGCTTCCACTGCAGGTAAAAATTAAGTATTCTGAAAAAGAAATTATAAACAGACTACAAAATGGGTTTAGGGAAAGCCCGTCCTGAATGGGAGAGGTGGTTTAAGAGCCAAAAGAGAAGGATCTAGATCTCACTAGCATCTATGGCTAGGTCTGTGCATCCTTGGACTGTGAGCTGTAAGTAGAGTTTATGCTTAAGTTGTAGCGAAGCAGTGATTTCTTCATTGCTGCATTGACTGTGCAGCATCTTGTATGCGAGAGCAACAGAGGATGACAGCAAAACTGTCATAAAAAACATCTGAAAGGAAGTTATAAATCCTGGAATACCCTAAATGCAAATTCTTCCACTTTTCAGTTTCTGTCACAGGAAAATCTGAGGATTTTGTACAACTGACTAGGATATCCCCCACTGCACATCTTAGACAGGCTCCCTGTAAAGCAGCAAAAGGCATCCCAGCTCAGCTTTGCCACTGTACACTGTGGTCATATTTTTAATATGAAACAGAACAGCACAGGAACCGTTCTCCTGCACTTATGCCAAAGGGCTCAGCACAGCTCCCACCCATCCTATTTCACCTTCCAAAACAGAGAGGTGTTTCCATACCCACGTATTGTCTGGGAGGGCAACACTTGGCCCAGTCAGAGCCAGCACCATGGTAGAAATTTAACAGTACGGACGATCAGGTGCCAGGGCTTAGCCCTGTGTTATGAGTACAGGTGCAGCCCCTGAGCCTGAGGTGTGACAAGTGTGTTGGACCCATTGCGCACACCAAAACACTGGAGCAGTGCATGCGTACTAGGTCTCCCAAGGACCATACTCATTATGAAGGCATCACAAACAGCTCAGACGTATACTTCTGTCCAAAAAATCCTGGAAAGAAATATGGCAATTCATTTGGGAGCCATTGAACTCTCCTCCTCCATCTCCATTTACTTAGTCATCATCAGCACGCTGTTATGGGTTCACTTAGTTGTAGGAGTATTCCCAACAGACCTCCTTAAAAAGCACTTTCTATTTAAGACTGAAAAGCAGCTGCTGATAATACTGCCTTAAGCTGGCCATTTTGCTTCTGGCTTCTATAGGTTCCACATTTTTCCTATCCAGCCAGCACAATAAGCATTTTAGCTTCCATTGTCTAGGATTTCCAAAAATGCTCAGCACTGACCTAACTGATCTCGCTGTAACCAACACTAAGTGTGGTTTGTTTTCCTTTCCTTTTTCTTCTTGAAAAGATGGAGCATCCGCAAAGATCATCTGCTAAATTAAGGCCAGCACACAGTTATTCCAGTAGCTGACACACAGCTACATGAATGCTGACTATTTACAGCAAATGTAATCCAAGTTTATCTTCTACGAAATCTTTAGCACGTTATTTCTGGAAGTTAAGTTATAACTGCTATGATTTGCGAGTAATTCAAGGAAGCACTTCTACTAATCCATCCAGCTGGGGGGAGGGGCGGGGTGGGGACAGGGAAAATATATTCCTCAAGCTTTCAGTCCTTCTGCAGGGAAGTGAGTAACATATGCCTGGAATTATCTATTAGCAAGTGTTTTAACCCTCCCCACGTCTGGCGATATTGCTGCTAATATATAACATAAATTCCCTGGGAATTAGGATTTATTTTTTCTTTTAGTAAGTCTCAGATGAGGCATCCCCACCAAACTGACCAGATTTACCTGGCTTGGACCGGGGTGTCAGTAAAGGGCCATCTAGATAACTCTGTTTCAGGACTGCTCACATCTCCTTAGAAATTACCAGAGAAAAAAAGATCACAGCAAAAAAGGAAGAAGTTGACAACGTGAGACAGATTTTTAAATGTTTATAAAAAATTTTTTTTTAATTTTAAGCAGTGGCAGTCTCAGACACTGGCTTGCAGTCTTAGTTCAATTCTGTGAACCCAGGGGGCCAGCATCCACTGAAGACTATGCTACAGCAAATGCAAGCACGCAAGCCTAAATCAAGAAGTTTGGAGTTTCTCTTTTTAAGCTCCAGGGAGCACAATAAGAAATCCACAGACCTCAAGTGAGTCTACCAACCACAGGAAAAAATATCTAGTATGAAGTAACATTGGCAAAAATCTACCTACAGGTCATGAGAGAGGAAAGCACAAGTTTCTTCAAGAGTGACGTTTTTCCCAGATGGTCTTTCTGAGCAGTCTCAAAAAACCTTTGGTATAGTTTCCTGTTATTTGCAGGATGGAAGAGAGAAAAAAATGGGCATTTTAGTGAAGGCACACATAGCCAAAGCCCTCTATTCAGAGTCTACTTCCACTGAAATTAGTGATAAACTCATAGTGACTCCAACAGGACCAGACCTCAGCAGACAGCGAGTGCTTCTGAAGAGTCCAGTCTTCATGCCAGGAAAACTGGAGAAGCAGTAAATTTTGTAACTTATGACAGGAGTACTCTAGATGCTGACTGGAGCTCAGATGTTAGCATTTTTGTTACACAACATGAGGAGGATACACTTCATAGATGAGCATGAACAATCTCCATACGTCTATTCAGCAAGACGTGCACTTAAGTACTTACTTACAGCTGCTAAAAATCTCATTTTCCAAGAGCTCTCAAAAGAAGTTCAAGGGCTACTCAGCCGTGACTTGGATGTCAAAAATGGTATTTGGAGGAATCTCAGTTGTTCTCTGACAGAGAGCAGATTTTTATTGACTTACCCTAGATAGACGGTTGAATCAGATGACTGAAAATGGATTTCTGCTTTCTTGGAAGCCGGGCATTTGCCTTGGCTTGCATTAACGGCTTCTGGGTACCTGGTCCCACATGTAAGCAGGTAAATAATTGACAGATGGTTTTCTTTATGCAGCTAAGTAATAACTTTCAACATTATGTCAGGAGAGATTAGGAAGCAGGGGAAAAATGCATTGAACGAAGTTTGGGATTAAGCTGCCACGCTGTTGTTACCCAGCATCCCCGCCACGCCAACTGCAGCAGGCGGATTCCGTGGGCGCCTAAAGGTGCTCGTTATAGAAGGTGTTTACAGGTGTGCCATTATCGAGTACTGATATAAAATACTACTGCGGAAAATCACGTTTAATAAGCTCCAGCTGCCTGCTAAATTAAAACAAAATTCCTGCAGCAAATAGTCAATTTGAAAAACAAGCAGTAGTGGGAGTGAAACAAAGGAGCCGAGCACGAGAAGAGCCTTGACTGAATCAAGCTGCAGTTTGGAAAGTATATCAAATGGATTTTTTCCTACTTTTGCTTTTATGCAGAGGCTTGCTCCTGCCAGCACAAGTAGCTGCTGAGACCACAGCCTATCTTCTTTTGCCTTTGTATTCCTACATGTGCCCCTAGACCTTGTTTCTGCGGGACCGTAGGCTGTGTTGCAGGGCTGGCTTATAAAAGTCAGTACTTTGCAGAGGTGTAATAATGCGTTTCATTTCAAAACAGAACTTAAAACAGAAATACAAACACAAACAGTAGGGCCTGGAAGCCTCCATCCCCTCCCACTCTGAAGAGCTGGTTGTCCTGCTTCCCCTCCCAATTTTCTGTTGGCTCAGCGCCTCCCCAGCTGGCAAATACTGGGGCAACTAACCCTTTCTTCCTAAGGCCAAAAGCCAACAAGACTTAGCTGGCTTTCCTGAAGGGAACAAAAGAGTGTCGATCACCAGGGCTGTGCGCTGCCCCATCACCCTGGGGTGGGAACCAGCGCCTTTCTCCTCTGCTTGCACAGCACCTACCCCAGCAGCCCCCGCTCTGTCCCAGTGCTCCTTCTCCCTACACCCACAGCAATGCACAATAAATACAGCCTACATGACCTGATCAGCTCTTAACTTTTGCCTCAAGGAAGGGAAATCTGGATTGAGAACCTGCAGGCTGATTTTCTCGTTCACTTCAGGAAGACCCAAAGGGACTTGCAGAAGAGGGCAGAGGGACTAATAAATACTTAAAGGGTGGGTGTCAGGAGGATGGGGCCAGGCTCTTTTCAGTGGTACCCGGCAACAGGACAAGAGGTAATGGGCACAAACTTGAGCATAGGAAGTTCCATCCAAACATGAGGAGGAACTTCTTTACTTTGAGGGTGGCAGAGCACTGGAACAGGCTGCCCAGAGAGGTGGTGGAGTCTCCGTCTCTGGAGACATTCAAAACACGCCTGGACGTGTTTCTGTGCAACCTGCTCTAAGGTGACCCTGCTCTGGCAGGGGGGTTGGACTAGATGATCTCCAGAGGTCCCTTCCAACCCTACCATTCTGTGATTCTGTGACCCACACTGGCTTTAAGTGAACTGGTTTGGGTACTGGAAGCAGCACAGCTCTGTACTGGATCATTCACTGTTGTTGTTTCCTGCCTAAAGGAAACAGAACCTGCCTTCTCTCTCATTTTCTTTTCAGGAGGCCGGGCACATCTTGGGCTACCATAAGCCCTGACTTCATTTGTTTTATAACAGGATTCCTGTAAGTGCTGCCCATAGATAGTGAGCTTTCTCAAAATGCTTTGACAGGGCAGGACAGGATTTTTGGCCATGTACCTTCATTTCCATTATTTTCCATGATCGCATAAAATATTTTAGACTAGAGGTGTGTTTAGTTTAGAGGGCCAGTGCTGTTCAGAAGGGACACTGGAGACCCTTCCACATCTGAGACAAAGGCTTTTTGTTATTCCCATAGACTCCATCAGAGTAACAGACTTGCATCTTCCATCAAAGCTGACTGAAGATGGTTTTTTATGGCTGTGCACCAGCAAATCACAGCAATGAAAACTGAATGCAATTTCCATTCTATCGCCTATGTACACAGCATTTTAGTTGCTCATAACTCTCTCAGGCAAATTTTATTGGATCAAAGGTGTCCATTCTGTTCATTTTTGGGTCTCAGGAAAACGGGCGTAGCTTACTTATGCTTGAAAAAGCAAACAAGCAAAGATGCCTTAGATGCCAACACAAACACGGCATGTTTATTGTAATGGTTGGACATACTAGCAATGTATTTTGAATATACTAGTGAAATGTAAAAAGCAGATTAAGTATGCAGAAAACTGGTTAAGTAGCTTTGAAGTTGTGACAATAACCGTTTTCATACACAGTAAAAATTTCCATTACGTTTCTTGGCTTGGTCCAAATTCAGGAGGCTGGATGTTGCACACTTGGTAGAACTTGCTAATCAGTTTTTCTGTTTCATCTGAAGTACTTTTCACTTCGGGGGCAATTGTGAAGCAAAATAGAAACAAAGTGCAGCACATTCTAAAGGCATTTAAGGTAGTCAGGAGCCGTGTACTCTTGGAAGCAAGACTGTCCTGAGACATGAGCAGAGCTGTCTTTTTTGTTTCCATGTTTGTCTTCACCAAGCTTAATAATATTTTCTAAAAATCTCTTAGGACTTCATAAACCTATTAAGTCTGTCACCTCTCAAGGTGACCCTCTTATCATCAAATCCAGGCTGATGGGAACTTTAGGTATTTGCTGAGTCTGTGTTAATGTGTTCCAGCTAATCATCTTTCAGAAGATTTCACTAAAAATTTCCTGTGCCATTCAGTAGCTTTACACCTTTTCCCCTGTTGTTCCCCTGGCAGCAGGAATGCAGCTGGGACTGCCAGCAGTGGTGAGGTTCTGCTGTTGGGATTAAAAAGACCCTTTACAGACTGCATAGAGTCAAGGGGGCCATAGACTACATTTTTCAACTGTAGTTTGTTTTGGGTTTTTTTGCTGCTTACTGTCACAGTTTGCAAATCGATATAGATGAGGGCTTCCAGAAAGTTGTCCTAAACTGAATTCTTCCAAGTTATTTCTTAGTCCTGAGTCATGCCCTATATTTTTGTTTAGTAGTTGGGCATTCCTTTCCAGCCAAAACAGTAAAAAAGAGGTAAACCTTCAAGCACCTTTCCCTTGTTAATAGGTAGGAAAGAAAATGTGCAAGTCCTCAGCGGGAGCAGCATGTGACCTCCCAAATCCTCCAGTCCTCGTGAGGGTACAGTTGATGAGGCTGACAGAGGCAGAAGTGATACCACCCAAACTTGTGGGTCCATAGACCTCATGTTCCCTTGCTGGGTTTGATAGCAGAATGGCTTAAAAGCCCCCACATGCCACCTCCCCAGACAGCCTGGCCAAAGGGCAGGTCAGACTGAGATAGTTCATTCCCTTCTCCTTGATCTTTCCCTTTTCCTTGATCTTCAAGGCTTCACAGGAAGCCTTTGAAGCAGCGCATATAAGGGCAAGAGCTGCTGCCTTAGGTTTAGATCCTCACAAATTACATCCATCTTTTACCCAGCTCAAGATGTTCTGTTGAACAATAAATGCAGATACCAAAGACTCATTAAGGCCCTTTTCTCCAAGCACCAAGTTGGAGTGTATCCAGGTTTTCAAAGGCTGGACATCATTTAGCCAATCTGCGTCCTCTAGAGCATCTCAGAGGCAGACATTTAGCCTGTTAGCCTCAATATTCCTTGAAGATTTCAGACATATGGCTCTTGACCATTTTTTAAATGTGCTTCAGATTCAATCTGCAGAAAAAAAAAATCCAAATTATTCCTTTCTCCAGGAAAATATGTTACAATACTAGTTGCCCTCCCAGAGCCGTTTCATATTTCTTTGAACTTTTTTGTTAAAAGTAGGAGAAATAGACTGCAAAGGAACAGGGCTACATTTGATTTCCATTCATCTGAAAGGGTATATTTCAAATGTTGCATAGCATTTTTTAACATAATTAATAGAACTTTTTTTTTTTTTGCATTCATTTTAAGAATTTATTACAAGTGCCAAGTGATAATTTGAACATGGATTAGGCCATCAGCATCAAAAAAGAAATTCAGAAGTCTGGGTGGGAGATTTTGAAGGACAATTATGATTTATAATCTGTGATTTATAAATTGTGATTTATAAATCTGCTATTTATAATCTGTGACTATTCTTTTACTGTGTACTTTGTTTTGCTCTAGTTCGGTCTCCATCTTCATCTTGTTCAGTTTGAATTTAATACATGTCATAAAGCGATTTGTTTATTTGCAAAATTTGCTAAAAATCTCTAAGTTAAGTGGAAACAGCATTATGGTACTTTTGGAGAATTATGACATTAGATCTTCAGAACTCGTGTAATAGATGTACTAAATGAACTTAAAAGATGACTTGCGAAGATATTTCCCAATTGCTCATTTTTTATGAGAGCTGCTCATATTAGGGGTCTTACAATATTTGTTTTATTATCTCCAGTTTCTTGTAACCACTTTCAGCTGGGATTCCATTTAAGACTTTGATCATTCTTGGAGCTTGTATGGCAGAATGAAAAGGAAATATGGCCCCTAAGAAAGAAAATGCTTCAATAAAAGAAAATTTGTTCTATAGGTGGAGGTGTTTGGATGGACCATAGAAAGTCAGGTCTTTCAATTAAGTTTGGATTTGGACAAAATGTTATTGCCTGAAAATCATTCCCACCTGATGAGAGACCTATGAGCAATGCATCAAGTCCAGCTACTAAAAGACGAATAGCTTCAAGACTTTTAAGTATTATTTCTACTGTTAATGCCTGTGTTGGTTTCAGAAAGTAACTCTCCCGCCTATGCAATACTGGCTTCAATAATTTTGAACAACATCAGTGCGGTTTAAGAGAGTGGTGGCCATCTTCTGTTTTGCAATGGGGACTGCAGGAGATAGGACAGTCAACACCAGCTGACAAAAATAAGATAGCTGGTAAATATTGGGAGGAACATTACTCAGAGAACAGCCCCACAGGTTCAATTGGGCTAGACACGGAGACTTTTACTGTGTTACTGGGTCTGCCGTGCTGCCCACCAAGGCTCCCGTCCTACAAGCACACCGACCTCAGAGGACATGACATTATTTAGGGTGCTGTGTCATGGTCTAAGGCAGGACAGCGTCCTTCCATTTTGTCACAGTTTTAGCACAGCATAAGCTGACTATGAATCCCCACCTTCAGGTGCAGGGGTGTTGCTGAGTCTTCACAAGATGCTTCAGACCCCAGTACTAGCAGTCTGGCAGCTCTCACCAGCCCAAAGTCAATTCCAAATCATGTGCTTGGGCATGGTATTAAATATTTGGCTTTCAGTTAGCAATAGCACGAGCAGAGGTCTCTCTGCGCTGAGTTTCAATTTGCAGTTTCCCTGGAGTCCTTGAAACTGCACTTGCACCAGCCCACTAGCCAAGTGGTGAGACAGAATTTTATCCTGTGCCTGACCTCCTGACTGCCCACTCATTTTTCAGTCAACCAGTGTTCTTTGGACATTGTGGGGTGTTGTGGTTTAGGAGTTTAGAAGAGACTCTTTAAAAGATTTTATAGCACAAAGAGAGGATGACCGCAGCAGAGCTCACCTGTCCCTTCATCTGACCTGCACTAACTGGGGTAAGGTGGGAAGGGGGAGGCAGATACTGAGAGACCACCACGTGTCCCTCTGCTTGCTCACAGGAGGAGCATCTCCTCGCAGGCCAGCCCCAGCCTCGTCCACCACCTGAATCCAGCCCCTTCAAAGCCGTAACGCACACACTAAATGAAACAGCAACTTGTGACATGAAACTTGTCTCCCTAAATGATTTTGTTTGGGTGTCTTAACACAGCGCTGGCCAGAGTGCAGCTGCTGCCAAGCCCTCGCCCTCCCCTTCCACCATTCAGCCTCCGACAAAACTAATGTTAGTCCTGTTGTAAGTAGGATATCTTAATGCAACACACACACATACACAGGATCCCTTTAGATTCTGGTTTATATCTTCAATGAGAACCCTGGCAGCTGTAAAAATATATTTTGGTCTGGTCACTAAGCTAAAGATTTTTTTTCCTCTAATTTCATACACAGTTATTAAAAGAGCCAGGACTTTTGGCAGTGACATTGCACAGTTCTGTCAGCTAATCCCTCCCCCCATACACAAGTTAAAAAATGATTAATTAAAATCCATCTCGCCTTGTATGATTAATATATTTAAACAATTTGAAAATGGACATGCTTTTCATTGTTGTCTGCTTTACAATGTGATGCTTCATCAGAATGAAAGCATGTGGAATGTTAACAGGGCTAGGATGTTAATTACTTACATCTGAGCCCCCCAAGCTCAGTAACCAGCTACAAGCACAACCATCTGGAAGTGACAAACAGATTTTTACAAGGCATTACACTGAATTTATCCAGTATTAGTGGCTGGATATATCAACGTGTCTACATCAGCTCTTTAATTTCAGTTGAACACAGTGCTCTTCATTTACTGCCTTGCACTCCTGGGTGACTGTTGCTGGGCACTGTTGGACAGCTGGTATCATTTGATCCTGGGGTTGATTTCATCGTTAGCACTGGGAGTCCCATCCCGTGATTGCCATCTCACTAATGAGTACATAAACCACTTCTTAGGGATGGGTTAGGGAAGGGTAGCAAACATTTCCAACTCTGCTGGCTTGCAAGTTTTAAGGGGATGCAAAAATATAAAATGTTTTCTGGCATCTGAGGACCTATCTGATTTGCTGCTGCCAATGCTAGTGCTGTTCTTTCAAGAGTGATAGTATGAACCCTTGTCTGAAAGACAGGACTGGAGCAGAGGTTTTGGAGAAGCCGTGCGCTTTAGGTGTGGGAGAACATGGTTGGAGTGAGCAATTAGACGCTCGCGGTTGGGGAGATAAGGGTGTGCATTTAGAGCTCTGGTTTGCAGGGGGTTGTGCAGAAGGAAGGTTACATGGACTACCTGGAATCTGGGATATGGAAAGTAGGAGGGCGAATGGACGTTCTAGAAATCAAAGGGGGTTGCTGCTGCCATCACTTCTGGTGGTGTGGACACTGTATGACTCCTGCATTTGTTGAAGTATGCAGAGAATGATAGACTCATAGATTCACAGAATCATTTAGGTTGGAAAAGACCTTTGAGATCATCGAGTCCAACTGTAAACCTAGCACTGCCAAATCCACCATTAACCCATGTTCCCAAGTGCCACATCTACACATCTTTTAAATACCTCCAGGGATGGCAATTCTACCACTTCCCTGGGCAGCCTGTTCCAATGTTTGATAACCCTTTCAGTGAACTATGACTGTTCTCAGATGATTCCATGGTTTCTAACACATCGATAACCCTTGAGTCTTTGCTACCGCATGGATCTCCATCCCCTACCTCCATTGAGGTGGCAGACCGAAAGGTCTTGCTAGCACACCATCCCTCAAACATTGGTGTGCCACGCTCAGGCTTATCTCTAGCGATCCTGGTTTTATCCTTTTCCCCCTTCAAATCTAGTTTGAAGCTCTTTTGATGACCCCTGCTAACTCCTGTGCAAAGGTCCCCTTTTGAGACAGCTGTACTGTTTGTCATCAGCAGGCCTGGTGTTCTGCAGACCAACCTATGATCAAAATCCCCACAATTCTGCTAATGACACCAAGCTCAAAGCCAGGTACTGATCTGCTGGTTCTTCCTGTTTCTTCCCTCATCATTCCCTGCAACTGGAAGGACAGAGAACACTACTTGTGCTCATGATCTCTTAAACACTCAACCCAAGACCCTGAAGTCTCTCTTGATTGTCCTTGGACTTCTTGTAGCAACTTCATCACTGCCTACCTGAAAAATCAATAATGGATAATAATCTGAGGGCCGCACCAGGTTAGGAAGTTTTCTCTACATGTCTTTAACCTGGGCCCCAGAGAGGCCTCAGACTTCTCTAAGAAGTGGTCTCGTCTGCATATTGGACCTTCTGTTCTCCTCAGAAGAGGGTCTTCAGAGGACAGGTCTTTTTGTCTTTATAGAAGCAGTTTTAACACACAGCATAGGCCAACTTAACCTCGATGACACCTCCAAGCAAAATGAACCATCGTCCTCATCATTGTTCAGTTCCATTTGCAGAGCCTCGTACCTATTATGCAAGGGCAACTGGGAAGGTGAGGTAGTCACGGAGGAGACACTTATGCTGCGCCGGGCAGGAACTTGTCGCCATTCCCCCCTGTCCCTTAGGGCACCACGTTCAGCCAGGTGGAGAGAGAGCAAGGAATCCTCTGTGCCATGTGTCCTGTCTGCCTGTTGTACTTGTCACAGGGAAGGTACAGGACAGTTCCAGTGATCTACCTCTCTCTCAGACTCCTTCCTTGATACAGAGCATTCAGGCCAAACTAGCCCTGGTCAGTGTAGCACCAGCAGCCTGACCTTGTAATTGACAAAGGTATTTCTGTGGATTTAAATGGGCTTTTTGTTGGCATGTGTAGAACTATAAAAGGCTTTAGGCACCTAAAATAAGACGTTAGCACCTCCCAAGCAAAACTTAGACCCAGCATACGCAGCTTTGTACACAGAAGTACACAAATGTACTTACATCTGTGCTTCGGGGTGTGCCCAGCAGTGCCTCCGTCTTGACAGGACTGTGCTGCTTGGTGTCTGCCTCACAGTTAAGCCCTATCACGACCACAGATGTGGCATTTTTCGACATATTTCACACAAACAACTCAATTCATTCAGCAATCTCTGAGCAAGCCCATTGAATGATGCTCTGTATGAAATGTGTGGTCAGTGTGGCTTTCCTTCAGAGCCCAGAGGGTCACAGCAGTGGCATGACTCCTGCTTTAACAATGACTATATTCCTCTGGGTACAGGGAATCAGTGGGGGGTCAGGCATATATTTCCCCCCTCCAAGTGTCATACTCGCTGGGCTATCCTGAGAGGGTAAGGTCATTCCCGGCCTTTCTGCTCAGCCTACTCCACATGACTTCTAGCAATGAAAGATGCATTTAGCTGAAGTCAGCGGAGGCACAATTTCTTTCCCAGCTGTGACAGCAGTCACCACCAGACATGCAAGTTTCCATCCCTTGGGCAAAGAAGAAAACTGACCCTTTCTCAGTGGGTGCCTCAACCACTGGGTGCTTGCACAATCAGGACCTCCTGTGCAGCCATTTCTGATTAATGAGGTGGCCCTAATGAGGTTCTTCAGAAAAAAAGGGATCGCCACCTGATTTCAGGAGAGTTCCAGGTTCTTAAATAAATAAAGAAAAAACAAAAACAAACAAACAAGAAAAAACCCACTGGTGCTTAACTTTTTAATCTGATTTATATCAGGTGTACAACTCAGCTATATTAAGCTGCATAACTCAAAGTTTCCCTTTCCTGACTTCCTGTGGTTTGAACTACAAGATAGCAGAAGGATAGCTGGGGTTTGAAGGAAGCTTTCATTTTAACTCTATGTATTTAAGAAAGAACACTACTATGTAAATATAGCATCAAGGATATGAGCACTCAGAAGTCATGCATTGTTTCTGTGCAATTAGATCTGCTGTGTCATGGCAGAAACCTAGTCTTCCTCCTCTTGCCTCCCTGATTGATATTAGTTGTCAACTTTAATTTAGTGGCACTCTTAAAAACCTAGAGTACAGACAAGTATAAGAACTCGTATGCACCAGCAGAAGAAGCTGAATAGCTGAATCAATCCAAATCAAGGGCTACAAATATTGTGACGATTTTCATTAATTTGCATTCATTACTTTTGAGTAATCTGATGAATAAGCACTGAAGTGAACAAAGTTGCTTGTTATGCCAGTGTGTGAATGCATGGGAATGTTGGGACATCGGCTGCAGAAAGGATATCTATTCTGCAGCTTGGGACAGCTAGCCTACTAGACAGCTGGAGGCTGTAGGTCAACATTCAGTTCTGTTTGTTGTCTCTTCCACTAGTATTTTTTTCCTTTTAATATCCAGCCGTTTGGTACCACAAAAAAGAAAGCGCTATTCAGAACAGTATCTTTGCAAACAACAGATAAAACAAATGCCAAGCCAAGACGCTTTAGCGATGCTGACATTTTTAGATCAGAAAGAGAGGACTAGGCCAGAGGCAAGAAAATCTGTCTCGACTTTCTACCGCATGACATTCAGAGAAGTAAATTAATCTGGGCATTTTAATGTCATCAGGTTTTTAGGTTTTGAGCATTTTCTGCAGGATGTGCTCTCAGGGAATGAAGAAAACTGAAAAATAGCCCCACAAGATGAAGCTATCTCTAGACTCACACAAGTAAGTGTTCTAGTAAATCAAAATATCCTTTTTTATTAGAAATGGACTTGTAGGGAACACAGAAATTGTGGTCATTATTGCAAACAGCATGTAATCATTTAAAAAGAAGAGGTGGGGTTTTGATTAAATTCATTTTTTCTCAGTTGGCTTACCTGAAATCAAATTGATCCCAAGTGAACTGTACAGACTCTGAAGAATGATGCCAGATTGCTCATTCTGACAAGGACTTTGGCATTACAATGATTTCTTAATATTCAGACTTTGTAAATGAACAGACATTGCCCTCTAAAAATTTCAAACGCTTGCTTGTCTTGGACTAGATACAAAAATTGTATCTACAGTGTTTCCCACTAGTGTGTGTGTCCACATGTGCACTAGAAAAGTCTTCTCATTTTGTGGCTGTCGGGTAAACTTTCTTTTAATTGGCAATGAAGCTTGAAGTTATGAATATGGGTAAATTTATCAGTCAGTCATGTTCCTAGTGAAGTCTGAGGGACACCTGCTTTTCAGTTCCCTGGAACTAGATTGGACTCTCAGGTGTTTGTACTCCATACCTTGCCTATGGACCTCTTCACGTGGGTACCGAAAGACCCTTGCCACCAGCAGCAGAGAATTTAATCTTGGTTTAGCAGGTTTAATCTTGGCCCTGTGGGATAGCACAGTACAAGAAATGAGATCAGTCACATGCTAGAACAGATTTTGTGCTTTGCTTTGTGGTCTGTCTACAGGTACCTGGCTTTCTGACGTTGCTCATAGTTTGGCCTGACCTGAGAAGACAGGTAGCTGTGGTAGTGACCTCTTTTGCATGGGCTGGAGGAGGGCACATCCAACTTTGATTTTTGGAATTACTTACTTTATTTGGTATTAAAGCCAAACTATACAGCACATGCCTATGGAGCACACCAGGAAGCAAACACACAGCATTCATTCGCATGAGACAGCAGAGCCCCTGTTGAAAATACAAAGAAGCTGCATCAAAATAAAAATAAAAGGTTTGCCTAGCAATCCTCTGAACACCAAGATTCTGCTGCGGAGCAGCCAGGCAGGTAAGGCATAGGGTTCAGGGGATCTGGTCAGGGGGCTCCCATCTCTTGTATGCTTTGAGGGATTGCAGGGGAGAGGGTGCAGAGAGGTGAGGCTGGTAATGAAACTCTAGGACTTCAGATTAGCCTCCACATGGGATTTATTTTTATTTTTGATAAATGCTGTTATCAATTCCCATCTGTCATGACAGAATATGCTAATGACATGAGACCTGCAGGTTTTGGAGATGTCACCTGGGAGCGCTGAACTCCACAGCCATTTCTCTTGCTCAAAATGGGCCTAGGACTTGTGGTAAGCAATGACAGTGACAGTAGCATTTGTTGGTGGCTTTATCATTAGATTATTTCACTGGCTTAAATCCTTAGGCTGCAGGCAAAGGTAGCAAGGCAGCACTTTTAGTGTGTAGCATCTTTGCTCTAGTGAGGTTCTAGGCTCTCCGACAGGAAACATGCTTAATTAGGTACTTCATCCAAATGAGCAGAAAGCACAATAAGGAAAGCACAGGAATAAAGAAAAGCAGCAGCCATACTCCACTGACCTGTAGTGGCCATGACAGAACCTGCAGTAGTTCACATCACTGTTAAAAGGGTGGGTTTTGTGGCACAAAGAAAGCTACACTCTGTGTTTGAGATCAACATAAACCTGTAACTCTTCCTGCCACCTTTCTGGAGAGGCACAGCCAACTGCTCGCACCATTTGCATCCAGACCAACATTGTATGCCAAATGCCAGTCAATGGTAAAGCCAAGTGATACTGTTGAACAACTACAAGGAGGCCATTGTCCCCTTGGCCACTTCCCCTTCAGCAACTGAGCAGGCTCTTAAATGTCTAGGAGTCATTAGCAAAGAAAACCCGGGCGGGAGGGCTTTGCAGCAGGTGGTGCCACCTGTGGTTGCCTAATCCTATCCCAAGCAGACAACCATTACACAGTTGTAGAGGCGGTCAGGCACTGCATGATGGTGAGTCAGAGCCACGAATGAAGGGAGTTGGAGCCCTGGCTCAAACAGAGTAAAACAGATGCAAAGATCCCATCCTGTTAGTTCTTTTCTTTTTTGGAAATACAGTTGAGATGTGTGCTGGCAGGCTGGTTAGCTAGCAAGTAGTAGTAGCAAGTTTGTTTGTATGGATGTGATATACACAGTTGTGCGTGCTCCCTACTGAGTCATCTGCAGCAAGGACTCCATGCCAGCTTCCATACATAGACTGGGCTTGGAAGGAGGCTTCCTTTGAGGAAGTTCACCCTGCAAACTATCTAGCAAAGAAAGGGTGGCACCAGACACGAGTACTTTCAAGAGGAAGCACTTTTTAGAAGTGTTATCTGTGTGTGTATCCCGTTCAAACCAACTCTCTAATAGTTTCCTGCATTTGTGACCTGACCACTGAAAAATATGTAGTAGGGCCCAATGGACAAATGGCTTGGGCAGCACTACACTCTTTTGGTGAATCATATGATTAGGAATCGATGGAAAAATTGTTCTCATTTAACAACTGGTAAGAACCGGTAGGAGTCTGGACATCAGCATCTCAAATAATGAGGCTCTAAAATGGCACTACAGATTCTCCTGGTAGTGGTAGGTGCATTTATTCATTAAAGCCAAAATAAGAAAAGGTGTAACTTTAAATATCTGTCAATAACTTTGTCTAGACATTTGAAGAGCGCAGTGAAAGAGTTCCTCTGGGAGGAACTGAACACAAGAGTCCCCATACTGGATATTAGCATTTGTCCCTCTCGTTCAACAGTATCCAGTGCAGGGAGGTCTGTGTACAACTTCTGAAGGCTCAACAAAAGATAACTGAGAAAAGCAAGCTATTCTCATTACTTCACTGTGCAGGAGTCTCCACTTCCACTGGGAAAAATTTAGATAAGCTTGAAAACCACTACTCTCATCCAGGAGAAAACAGAAGACTTTAGATGGGTGAGAAAGAGCTTTTCCATCCTGCCAAGTTTTTTCAAGCTTCCACAAATTTCCCTCATTCATGTTGAGTTGAAACTGAGACCTTTTGAAATGTTGCATGTCAAAAAAGAAAGCCAGACCCCAGAATAATCAACAGGTCTGAAATTAAGGCTGTCAGCTGGGACGTGAGAGGCCCAATTCAGCTCCCCATGTTCCCACCGCACTTGGGAGTCAAGGTTCCCCAGTAGTTCTTGGCTGGCAACCTAGAAGGGAGCTCGGTTTTTCAAAGCAATGAATGCTCCCTCAGAGCTGGCCTCTAGGTTCCCAGCTCCCCTGCAATCTGCCAAAAAGCTTGGGATTTCAGGGCATCTGGCTCTGCCAATGGAGCTGCAAGGAGATGGTAGCCTTTGCACCCAATTGTCTTTAAGAAATGTGGTTATAAATGAAGTCGGCTCTTAGACCTGAATCCATCTCTGATTGCTGGAGTAGAAAAGAGCATATTGTATCAAAGGGAAAAGTCAGCAAAATGTTCTGATCACTTGGAAACAATTTCTGTCTTTAAGACATAGGAGGTTTGAAAGGAATGGTTATTCAGTGGCTTTATTGCTTGCCTTTCACTTCATGGTAGAAAATATTGATGGGGTCCAAGCGAGTACAGGGGAATTAGTAGAGTCTAAATTTATGTGACAGTGAGAAAAGAAAAGAAGAAAAGCATGCAGCTCATTTGTTTAATGGGATTTCAGCGAGCAAACTGAACATCTAAATCAGATGTGTGCATTTTACTCCGTAGGGGGACGTGCACCTGCAAGAAGCATTCTCAGGGATGCAGATGACATGGGCTGTGGTATATTGTTTCATGATGGTTTGGCATATCTTCACATTCAAGGCCACCGCCTATGCCTTTTATTTTTGTTGTGAATGAAAGCGCAGGCATTCACCAGTGCCATGTAGGCTCAGGAGGAGGATAGAGGAAATTCTTTGATATTCTAATAATAAATAAAATAGATTTTGCTAAATAATGATGACTTATGAATAGAAATGATAAAAGTCAGCTTCTCTGGAGGCCTGTGGCGGTAGTAAAACCAGTATCACAAAAGAATAAAAATTAAAAACGGCCAACTTGCTTCCCCAAGACGTTACAAGGTTGAAAGGGGCCATTAACATGGACTGCAACAACAGACCTTGCTGCCAAGCATTGTCATAGTGAAACCAGCAAATACACTAATCAAGGTATTTGCTTAACAAATGGTCATGCAAAGTGGATTGCTTTATTTGGGATTTTGTTCCTTATTAATTCTCCCCTCCACTGCCCTGCCTGCCCTCTGAGCACTGCAAGCCAGTTCCAGCTGAATGTGAGCAGAAGTGATTCTGTTGGCTTGGGTAGGTTGTCCTGCCATTAGCCCTCACTTGAGTTTGGGAGGCCAGGTCAGGCCATGCACTGGTGTGAGCCGTGGCAATGCTGCAGGATGGGAAACCTCCGGACAGGTCTGGCATTGCCATTTTCCATTTTCCTCCCTCTGACTTGATGAAGCATCGAAGTTGAAGCCTCAGCTGCTACAGAGCCTTCTGATTTTAAGACATTGGCTTTTAGACGATCAGCAGTCCACCCTTCCCGGACTGCGACCAGCATCCCCTGGCATAGGTTGGCTAGTCTCTGCTTCTTCTCCTCGGCCAGGCAGAAGTCCTGGGGAGCTGGGCTCCCATTAGCAAGTTCAAGGGAAGTGCATCCCATTTGAGTCTTCCCTTATCCCACGTCCTGTCAGCGAGTCCGGGCTTCATTTAGTCCTAATCCATCCCAGCTGCACACATGGCTAGGAGGGCTTTTAGATTTCAACGTCTGGGTTTCAACGTTGCCACATGACTTTCCCATTAAGGAGTCGGGGAGAAAGTCCAGCTCGTGTGCTGGGAGGGCTCAGCCCCTTGCTGGCCGCTCCCCAGCAGAGCAGGGCATGCCATGGCTTGCCTTCTTTGGAAAACCCAGCCATCCCCAGGCGCAACGGGGTGAAATAAGGACAGTTTGCTTTATCTTTAAATTTCCTTGTTTTCTTGGGCACCAGCCAGACCCTTTGTTTTTTGAATATAGTTGTTTGTGGTTTAATTTCCTTTGGGTTTATTTTTTTTTTTTAGTATTATTATACCAGCAAAAACTCAGCTTCTCACTGGAATTGTATAAGAGGGACAAGACAGAGTGCAAATGCTTGATGGTTTTCCCATAAGTTCTTGCAAGGTTGTGCAGTAGATCTCATACAGCAACTGGGAAATTACTGTGTGCCACCACTACAGGACAACCTGTCCTTAATGGCAGTGAGGGTCTAACTTGTGCAAGCAAGAGCCAGAGGAAGCTGGCTGCCATGGGGTCTTCATCTCCCTTGTTCTGACAGAGTCTGTTGAGGGCCCAGAGCAGGGCCTGAGCTGCAGCCCTCAAACATGTCCCGGTGTGTTAATGCTCGCTTCTGATATTCTGTTAGCTCATTGATGGTGAGATCTTTCCTTGGAAAAGACCTTGCAAACGGACCATTGGGCATAAATCATGGGAACATGGGAACTCAGGCTGCGTTTTCCTAGGCAGCAGCAGAGAAAGCCTTGGTCACCTCATCCCACCCTTGTGCCATCTTCTGCACTGTCCAACACAGCTGTTCATGGGACTGTGCGATGAACCAGGTCGGGGAAACTGATCCTGATGAAAAATAACCATTTTTGTTTTCCGAATTCTGTTTCACTTGCATCAGTTTCCTCTACCAGTTGCCTGTGTAGCCACACAGACAGCTACGTGGGCCCACAGTGTGGCAAGCAGAAATAAGCACCCACAGGTGCAGGACTAGGGGCAAAGAGCTGCTGAAGCTGGTTTATGAAGTTTGCATGCTGAATGTTAGCTTCAGCCTTGGAAAGGATCAGATTTTAAATTGCAGCCAATGGCACACCTAATTAGCAGTCTAAGTCATTATCAATTACACAAGAAAATAATCATGACATAGACCTTTGCACATGCGAATGTATCAAAAATGCACACCAGTAGCATAACTGTACAAGTGAGTTGTGTCCCTTTGAGGACAGCTCATTTTGAAAAAGATTCAAGTGTGAGATGCAAAAGTCAACTCTGATTATCTCAAGGGAAACCAAAGATAAAGACATAAAAAAATTCTCTGACAAACAAACCTCATTATAGCATTCCTCTCAGTCATTCCTTTAGTGTTTTACAAATGGATGGCCCTGCACCACAGGCCTGCAGAAGGCAAAACTCCCATGAATCTCAAAGACAAGTGTTAAAGAAGTTCAGTTTACAAGAACAGTGCCAGAACAATATGAAAATCACTTTTCCCACCACTGAAAGGCAGCCACCTCTAGCATGGGATCCACCAGATTTCTAACAGCTCGCAACCTGGGCCAGAGAAGACATTCCCATTCCACAGCTGAGATTACTGTGCAAGTAAGACATTATTATACGAAGAAGGAACACTGTGCCCTCTGCATCAGTGCAGATGTGAAACAGAGAGGGAGCTCAATCCTTCAGCTGCAGGAGCGAAAGTTCCTCCAGTGACACTGGGTTGCCAACCATCACAATTATATTGCCAGCGGACTTAATTGCAAGTCTCAAGGTACTTGGGGGACTGGGGTGGGGATTGGGGGTGGGGGCTAGGGCACAAGCTCCTGGGGGGAAGCGGTTGCGCAAGAATCTCAGCTTCTTTTGAAGTCAGAAGGCATTTCCTTGTCCATATGATGGCAGAGAAAAGTCTAAAAGCTCTACAGCTCAAGCGCTCCAAAACCAGGTGGGGCTTTTTTTGCTATGCTCCTGAAAGGCAAGCAAAAAAATAAAAGTAAAACCCCTCTAGGTTTGTGATACCGTAATGAAAAACTGTTAAGCTTTGGGCTGCAAGATGGCTCGTGCAGTTTCAGTGACAGCAAACTGGTTATTCACTCCCAATACAGACTTTTCATTGTCTCCCCTGCAATGGGTGATGGTAAGCACCACCTTCATACAATCCCCCTCCTGTATAATGCAAATGCTCGTCACCCTGGCGTTTGGGCTTGAAAAAGTTTGCAGGTTTGTTCTCCATGCCCAACCAAGGCACTGACACTGTGAAACCCCTTTCCCATAGCCCCGCTCCTTCTAGGAAGGAAGCCAAGTTCGATTTAGAGGTGTTAAGGTTTGAATCCTGGGGGGAAACTTGAGAGCAGAGAAGGGGGCCAGCCTTTGTGGATGGACAGCATCCGGACAAAAAAAAATTGCCAGGTATTGCTGAGAAAGAAAAAGCCTCAGTTTGGCAAGCCTCTCTCTCCTCTGGATGTCTGTGCCTCTTGTTAAATAAAGCTGTATTTCTGCACCCAGGGCAGCAAGTTACCTTTGCCTTTGTTTCCGATTAGTATCGAACAGTTCCTGTGTCAGAAATGGGTCCGTATCTCTGAGCTCCGAGGGTCTCACGGTTCTCCAGGAGACATTGTTCCCATTGCCACCCTCCTGCTGACAAGGACAGGCCCTCCAAACCCAGGCTTCCTACACCTTACTGGGCTAGTGGGGTTGCCAGGCAATGACACAACACACACACACACCCCCCCCCCGCTCACCCGGGGCTGATCTCTGCTCGCTCAGTCCTTGCCATCCCCCTCCCTGAAGGTGGGAGCAGAGAATTTCCAGTTCCAGTGAAGGAACACCAAGTCCCCCCGCTAACACAGAACGCCCATCCTCCTTTTCTCCTTTATTTGCTCTTCTGCTTCTCCCCTCCTCTTCCACCTCATCTTTCCTCCTCAACTATCAGATGATGATGATGCTTTTTTCACTGGAAAGCAGCGAAGGAATAAAAACACCTGTGAGTTTCAGCAGGCAGTGTATCATGCATCACCTATCCCAAAGAGATAAAAGCTCCACCGGACTCATCCAGGGACCAGGCATTTTCTCAATCCACCCATGTGTATATATGTGGTGATGTGCATTTCTTGATAACTGCCTGCGAACAGGCAGACGCCTTCTAGGAGCCTAAACCTCAGTGCCATTATTGTAATCAGATAGTACAGAAGCCCGATGAATCTGCATGTTCCTCACTGGAGCAATTTGAACTGCCTGCGAAACCACGAGGTACTGAGAGTGCTTTTCGCTGGAAAAACACATGCTTTCGAAGTCTCCCAGCCCAGATACCTAGAAAATCCCCTGGCCACTGGGAGAGTTGCTCAGAGCACTGCAAAGTCATCCCTTTGCAGGAAATATTCTTTTTTTTTCTTGCTGGGGGAGGGGAAAGGGGAAGTGTGAGCTGTGGTCAGGATTAACCCTGCCCGCTCTGCCCCGGGCTCTGCTGGATGCGGGGGGTGGGGGTTGGCAGGTCTCCTGGGCTGTGCGTGCACAGTGCCTCCCAGAGCCCCTTTTGTCACCTTCCCCTCCTGCGCCCCACAACCCTCTCCCCGTTGCTGCCGTATGCCAGCAGAATGGATAATCCCAGTCTCAGAAACACTCCATTTTCAGGGAACGGGATGGCGTATTCCCAAGCAATGCTGCATCCCTGCCTCTCCCTCCCATCGCAGGGCACGGCTGCCCGCCTGTTGCCAGTGATTTGCTTTTAACCAAACCTGCCAAGTTTCACAGGGACGCTGCCCTGAGGTAGACGCAAGACCCACACCGCTTCCCTGCCTTGCGGTTTGGAAGAGGAAAGGCATATTCAGAAAAGCCCAGATGCCGCACACCAAGACGGACAGAGGCTGCTTGCAGTTATTCGGTTTCTCTTCTTAGGGTCTCTTAAGCGCAAATACAAAGCAGGGGATCACTCTGGGGCAAAAAGCACACGGCAATATACCACATGTGGCTTTGCAGTGTCGTTAGCACAGGCAAATTCACCTCCACAGTCGACTGTCTTTTTCTGCAGTCGGGCTCGCTGATGGGGCAAATAGCTGGAACTGAGCCTCTTCTCCCAGTGTTTGCTTCCCCACACCTCCCAGGTTTCTTTGTTTTAAACCAAAGGTTCAGATGAGTCAAAGTTAATATTTGCCCAGCACTTCCACCATGTGAAGTGCCCCTATAAAGCACATAAGTATGATAATTAAAAGGCGGCATGCTCTTGCCTTGTTTGAACACCGTATAACTTCTCACTAGGAAGATGGGAGAAGAAAGGTGACAGCTGGGGATATTTCTTGATTTCCTAGGGATTTCTCCAAACTCTTTTCTAACCTTTTTCACAAGCTATATATTTGTTTTTTCCCTTCACGTTCTATCTACCTTTTTTTCTTCTCCACTACCCCTTAAATATACCACTAAACACTGGATCAGTTGCAAAGTGATTGGGAAAGGTGGAAACTGGATGACTGACTTGTTAATTGTCTCCGTGGGGTTTAGCTGTACCCTGTGGAAAGCCATCGCTTCTGCTTAGAAAGCTGGCGAGCGGAGACCCGATTTCAGGTTTTCAGAGACATTCAATTTCCTTTGGGAGGAAATAGCCAGTAGGAAACCAGGAGAGATGAGTCCTTCCTTGAATTTAATTATCGAGGAAACCATATTCCATCACTGGCATTCGGGAGCCTGTTTGTTGTTTTTTTTTTTCCCTCATCTCGGCAATACTGACTAAGCCGTGCTTTGTGGGCAGCCTCCCCGCATTGGATTTGTTTTCTTTTGGCAGTCCCGATCCTGCTGGCTGACTAGGGAGCCTGGGCCCCTTTATTTGTACTGAAATGGTGGAGGGGGGGAAAGGGAGGGGAGGGAATTTGCATCAATGGTAAATCACGATAAACCCTCCCTGATACTGCTTGTTATTCTTGCCTTACGCGCATTGTCCTGCAAAATCTTATAAGAAAGAGGCAGGAGGGACCGAACCCCAAGAAGCCACCGGGCTCTAGAAAGCCCTGAGCAGACCGGGCTTTGCGAAGCCACCGTCCCTGAGCCCTGCCTGCTCCCGCAGGTAGCTGCCCATGATTTTAGCTGAATGTAGGAGATGGCCAGGCAGCTCGGAGGAGCTGGCAGAGCTGCAAGCGCTAAACACATCCCCCCAGCATTTTTCTTAGGGGGCTCGGTCATTTCAGCCTTAACCCTGAACCCATCCACCGGAGCTCAGTGCCCTGCAGAATCAGGTCTATCTTTAAAAAAGCAATGTGTTTTGCCAGGGTTTCATGGTCAGCGTATACAGAGGAAAAAAAAAAAAAAAGGGAAATCCTGCAGTGGGGTAAAAATGCAAAGAGGCTATTACCATAACATGTAGTAACGGGTTTTTGGGGGGTTTTGATTTTTGGTTTGTATGTGGAAGAAATAGACTGAGCAAGCTGTTTACCACATGAAACAAAGCCGGACCAGGATATTTTCAGGCCACTAAACTTGGATTTCAGACAGCCAACTTGGATTGACATACTGGATGAGCTACAGCCGATTGGCATGGAGAAGTGAGCAAAATATGCATCTGTCGTGGTGCCAACTTAGGCTAGGCTGCCGTTTTGTTTGGTGTCTAGAGAGCTGGTTTTCGTAATTAAACCAGCCTTCAAACCCTTTTTAAATAAAGCTGAAGAAAAGAGGAACTGAAAGGGATTCCTCTCGAGCGTATGCACACTGCTCTAGCAACTCTTGCGCCGTTTTCTGTGCAGTCCCTGAAAATGTTTCCTTTTTTTCTTTTCTTTTTTTTTTTTTTTTTTTTAATACTTCCCTAGTAATACACACAGACGCACACCCCGGCGTGCACCGACATGCAACACCACCGTGGGTCGGGTCCCACTGGGCTGAGCCAGGCAGAGGTGTCCGTCCGCTCTTCCCAGGGGAGTTTCATCCCCAAAATCACAGCGGCTCCCCCAAATTGTTGAGCAGTGGGTCACTGTACCTGCACACAAAACCACCACTGGCGTTGCAGCCAAACCAGCTGAAAGGAGTACAAAATGCTCTGTTCTGTCCCAGGAAAGGGCTGGAGGGAGGGGCTGGCTTGTTTGGGGTTTTTTCCCTTTGTTTTGGGTTTTTTCTCCCCCCGGCATCAGAGCCTGCAGTGACTTTGATTATATTCGCCTGGTGGAGTATGAATTGAATCCTAAACATTATTCGCATTACAGAGAACACAGGTCGGGTGGTGGTTGGGGGGGGCGGGGTGTGGATTAAGCCACATTCAAAATTTTGTTGGGCCAATGAAAATGTTGTTTTAAATCATGGAAGAAAACTGAAAACTGTAGCCAGTTGCATTGTTAAATGAGAAAACGATATATATAGGTGCCATAAGCGTTAAAAGCACGAGCGGAAAGGCAGGGCGAGTAACTTGAGCCTACACCCAGGGCGGTGGGTGGGAGGTTGGGCGGTCCCCCCCCGCAGTCACCCCGAGGTGTCCCCAGAGCCCTCTCCTACCTTGTAAGAGGTGGCAAACAGCCAAGAGTTTTTGCCTCTTTAAAAAGTGCACACATCTAGTGTAATTGCACACTTTGTCATGCCATGTTGTTGGTTTAAGTCGCAGATGCTTGGGATTCAGGCTTTTATTTGCCGTTGTTGCTGAGCTGTTTAAAAAAAAAAAAATGGCAATTATGAATAGGGAAGCAAAGCGGGGAGGGATCAATTTTCTATTAATTTTCTTGCTTTTTAATAAAAACTTGAAACTGGACTTTTAATTCCTTAGAAAAGCTTTTGGTTAAGGAACCCACACTTTCAGTAAAAGACTTTAAAAAAATCAAAGGCTGGAAATTTAGGGTGTTAACTGCACTTTGTTTTTAAAAGGAAAGTAGAAAATTCTGAGTACCTTTTACATAACTAAAAACAAATCAGCAAGCAGTATAGTTCAGTCAAAACCATTTACAGAAAAATTTTTCAACCCTTCCATTATTTTAGTGTTGTGTATCCAGACCTGGGTAATTCACCGTTTCAAATGACTGGCATACATGAAAAAAAAAAAAGATGTGCAACAAAATAAAATCTCATTAAATCCCTTGCAAAGGCATTATTTGCATAGGAAACGGTTTTGTGAAAATCACTGGCTGAATTTCTCCATGGTGTTGATTTCCCAGGAATTCGGTCATGAGAAATGCAGGTTGACTCACTGGGGATGAAATACAGTTAAAATCAGTTTAGAGGGTCAGCAATCCGCAAAACTACGTGTTCTGCTCTGGAAGCTGGGGTTTGCTTCATGCCATTTACAAAACTCTGCCCTGCCTAACAGCGGTGACCACCGTGAACTGGCTTCCACACCAAGCAGTCTAACTTCCCAGCAAATCATCCGCCTGTACCTTACTCTCCTAAGGGCGGACATTCGGAAAGGGCTTGCCCCCTTGCTTTCATAAATTTCGCACCGCCGCTTTCTCAGTCCACTGTAATTTTCCTGCTGGCGTGTTTCCACCTTGGGATGTTTTTTTCACTCCCTGCTCCCACAGATCTCCTGCCAAACCCCGGCTCCTATCTCAACAGCCTGGGCTTCCTACCGCCGCAGCAAAATGGCAGCGCTCTTTGTGACAGACGACAGAAACATTTGCATTTAAGAGGTCGGCGGGGCAGCTATGGTGGAGGAGCTTTGCAGAAATAATAACGCGTCAAATTTTTGGCAACGCTTCAAGTAAGCGTTGCCCATTGTCAGAGCTGGGCTTTTCTGAAATCTCCTCTCTTCTGAAGTGAGATGGGCTGCAGCCTCCCTAAGGACATCATTTCTATAGGAGCATGAGCTTTAAGCGACAGGTTGTGAATGTTGGGACAGCTAGGATTTTGTCTGGCACATATTTAGGGTAGGTGCCGGGTGGTGGCTCAGAAGCTCAGCGTGCACAAAGCAGTTGGTGGGGACAGATGCTTCCCGGTGGCCGGGCCGGCTCTGCTGGGAGCAGCCTTCCTGTGGGCTCAACCCCTGCAGCCGCGCTGGGGCTTGCTCACGCCCAGCTACAGCAGCGCAGAAGTCCAAACAGCCTTCTAGGGTCAGCACTTCCAGCTCAGAAGGGAGGAGGACCAGGACTGAGGTCGGTGGGGAACAGACAGGAGGGCAATAGGCACCCTGCAGTGGCAATGAGTTTGCTGCAGTTACCCCAGGTGTTATGGCTACTCCAGCAGCTCTACAAAGTCACGTGCGAGCATCAGCCCCCGGCTGGTGTTTCATTAACGTCTGCGTATTGCCAAGACAGCATTTGTTTCGCGCTGCTGGGAACCGAGGTGCTCCCCGGATGGCTTGTGGGAGGGTCAGAGGGAAGTGGGGGGAGTGTGAGAGGCAGCGGGAAGGACCTGCAGCCTTTCTCACTGGGGGATTATCAGCATTCAAGTGACCGCTTTGGTCCCCTCAGAGAAGCAGACACACTGCTAGCCTGTGTGAAGGGCAAATATGGACCATAAATCGTCTCAGCTTGGATGGCAAGACTGTGCGTGAAGAGGGAAGTGCCCCTACAGCATCACCTGAGTTAAAGTTAAAGCCTAAGCTGACATCAAGGAAGATTTGTCAAACTACCTGCACTTGTCCTCCCAGAGACAGCGTGTTTCTCACAGGCAGGAGCACTCTTCGGCAGGGAGCCCTCTCGAGCCCTCCTGCGCAGCCCTGGCCGTGACTGATGGTTTCCCAGCCACAGCTTGACCTCATGACTGTCTAGGAGATCTGAAGCATTTGCAGCTGACCTTCCAAATGAAGGTTTAATTCAGAACCAGAAGACTCCTTCCTGCTTTTGGCTTCTTTTCTTTGAATCCCCGCTCAGCCTGAAACCCCAGCTCCCAGCCCAGCACGCCGGGTGCCTGCAAGCGAGCCCAGGGGGCGTTTGCATTTGTCCCTCGCTGCTGGTGACTCAGAGCAGAGCTGCTCCCCTGCAGCTGTCCCTCGGCCACCGCCGCAGCTCAATCGGCCCTTTGTCCTTGGTCTGGGGACAGCAGAGCGAGCCGGGCAGGAGATGGGAACGGGGAGAAGCAAAGAGAGGGAGAAAACCCACGTATCCAGCCATTGGTGCCACAGGAAAGCTGGCTTCCTTAGCTCCGCTGATACGGGCATAAGCCTGGTTTCGCCATTATTTTCCTCATCAACTTGGTAGCAGCTAAATCAGCAAAAGCACTGCACTTTTGGCAAATCACGCATTTCTACTCGCAGTGTTTACGAGCGTAGCTAGGAATTTAGATTCACCCAGTGGCACTGTTAATGCGGAGGCTTCAGTCATACAGACACCTGGAGCCTTTCACAGCTAAGCTAGGAATTATCTCTGCCTCTGAATCTCTCGTTGCTTCAGAGGAAGATATTTCCCCACCCAAAAAAAGTGTGAAAATAAACCACTGTGATGTGTTCATGGCAAGCACAGTAGAACTTAATGGACTCGTGTACTTTTAGGAATTAGATATTATTTTTTTTCACAGGAAATGCATTTATGCTCACTTTTTGTGTGCATGGTGGGATGTGCAAATAGAAGCCTCTGTGTGCACAATAGCTGCCTGCATTGGGCACGCCACTAAACAGTTTGCTCACAGAAAGACCAGTTTATGCATAAAATAGCCCAGAGATAACACATTTCATATAGTAAGGACCATTTATGTTCCCTCAGCAGTCCTTTGGCTGGCATACTTGAAAATACCAGGCATCTCAGAATCAATAACACCTCTTGGCACTAAAAAGTCCCCAACTCAACCAGAACTCTTTTCTTTGATGATCAGTTGGACAACTATAAACTTGTGGGAAATGTTTTGATGTCTTGCCAGGAACAGATAGTTTTTCTTTACTGGCTGATCTCTTTGATATTGTATTGGAATCTCAAGAACTTTTTTCTCTGGAAAGCCTTGAGAAAAATAGGTCTTGTTCTTGGACTCTCACAATATGTCCTGCAGGGATTAAAATAAAACTTGTTTATAATCTATTGCTTCCTGCATTGAAGGGGCTTGCAGAGTCTGCCAGAAAACACTGTACTTTGTTGCTGTTGCCACTGTGGTTTTTTGCATAGTAATTTCACCTAAGGCCAGGCAGCAGAATCAATAGCCACGGTTAATGGCAAATTATTAAGAGAGTTATCTCAGCATTAACTCGTTCCTGTATACAGGAACTGGTTCTCATTAGCAACAGTTAAGACGCGCTGGTTGTTGACCAAAAAGAGTAGTTTGCTGCTCTGATTTTCATGAAGTTCTCACTTTTCCTATATGTGCAAACCCCAAAAACTAGAACTGCTCAATTTTAGAAATCTGAAGTAAATCAGCTGATGGTAGCAGACAGCAAACTTGTTTGCAGGCTCAATGGTCCCTTATCTGAAAGGATAACAAGAGTAGTCCAAGCCCATTAGATGAATCAGCAATATGAAATCAACTTTGCCAGAACCGGCAACAAAGAAGCAATTCACAACAGATCAGTGTGGCCTGTGGATGTGCCCAAAGGCTTTGAACTTAAATAAATAACAGCAGCTGTAAAATAATTTTTTTTTATTAAAAATCCTCCATTTTTCCCAACACACCAGCATGTCCACCTTCATTTTTCCCTTTTCTGTGAATGAGCAGTCCTGGAATCAATTTTGGATGATGTGAACCATAACACTTAAAATCCTTAAATGACTGCTCACATCTGTATGACTTCCCTTCACTTGAAAGGGCTAGAAATGCAAATGAATTAATTTGCAGGATGAGCTGGATGCAGAAAAATGTTGTTTACTTCATTATGTTTTGAACAGTCCATGGTTACCCCCTGCTTTGAAAAAAAGGCAAAAGCCATATGACACCAGAAAAAATTTCAAGACCTTTTAGCAACTACTGAAATTAACCTGATGAACCCAACTTTTGCCACAGGCAAGGTAAACAAATTGACCCTATGACTTACACATAGCTTTGCTCTGCATCTAAGTGGAGGATCACTGGCGTCAGGAGTTTCGGCAAGAAAACTGAAGCTCTGTTTGCTCGCACAACAGTTCTCTTCAAAAGTGAAGGACAAAATAAAATGGCATAAGCAATCAGTACAGTGAGGGCATTTCCATTTTAATCTACAAATCTGCCTAAGTCGTTTGGACTTTGTCTTTACAGCAGAATTTGTCTGGGCATGGCATTCTTGAGTTTAAGCCTCCAAAGTCTCAAGTGGTGCTTAAGTTTAATTGCACGGTTGCGCCAACAAGAGGGCTGCATTAGGTGGTGGGCTTTTCTGTGAGGGCACATGCCACAGACTTGAGCTTTGTACTGAGGTTTTTTCCAAGGTATTGTGGGATACTTGCCTTTTCCCCTTGATCCGTCTGCAGAAGAGTGATAAAACAGAAAGCTCTGGTTTGACATCTCCTTCCTTCCAGCAGGTACCCAGTTGTTCAAGCTGTTCACCTTCATACGTCTCTCTGGATGTGAGCACTGGGTATGTGATGATTTGGCTGGAGGCCACTTCAGCCCTACCTTGTCACCTTAAGAAGACAATGGTGGACCTTGCCTAGCAGCTCACACAGGCTGAGACATGTCAAAGACACTTGACAGAGGTTTTAGCAGTTGTGGACACTCCAGTGCTGACTCGTTCTGGGCCAGAACAGCAAGCACAAAACAATAGGACTGTATCAGCCTGTACCCTTGAGTTGATCAGCTGTGGCTCCAGAAGTATGGGAAGCATGCCTTAACCCTTCAGTCCCAGGACACCCCATTGGGAGAAGACATCAGTTCAGGACAGGCTGCCATTGCCCATGAGAATTTGGCCATCCAAGAGAGTCTGTGCTTGGTGTCTAAGTTGTCTGGTGTCGGCAAGCAGTCTGCTCTTCTGTAGTCATGAGGACCTGCGAGGCAGCTATTGCTATGGTTTATTGGCAGGGTGTGTTGCTGAATTAACAGTAGGAACAGAAAGAATGTTCCTGAAGTGTACTGAGGCAGCTGACGGCACTAGTGCGTCCAACATTTGTCTTCCACCAACTCACAAAGTATGTGAGAAACAGAAAGGACAATATTGGTTCATGCCTAGCCCTAGCCACAGTAGAGATCCACAATCCTTCATAATGCAAGGTTCTCTGGTAAATAGTGGGATTTCAGGGTATTCTGGCATTTATTCACTCATGCAAGAGGAGATTTATCTCTCCCCTAAGCTGTAACTGTCTGCACCCACTGCTGATCTATAACTGTCCTAATTCCTGAAGCCACACCTAGAACTAGAACTCAGGTTTAACTGCGCCCTAAAGAGAGGTGTGAACTGTACCCATGTAAACATGGGTAGATGCAGACCACATAAATTGCAACAGGGATATAGACCGTACACTCAACCAGCTGAAAAGACCACGTTCCTCCCTACTGCTCTTTTGGGATCCATCCTGCCTTTGGTGTATGGATGTTACTGCCACATGCTATTGATAGCATCCGCAGTGGCAAGGGAGGGAGAACTTCCAGCAGCAATGAGCTGAATATTTTGCTGGTTTGCAGGCACCTGGCAAGTGCACTGTCTGCAGCAGGGACCCATTCAAGGGGAGAGGGGAAGTTAAGGGGGATTTGTTCTTTCCGCTGCTTTCTCTGAGCAGCACAATTCACCTTTGACTACAGTCATCAGGTTTTCTGTAAAGCTTTGGTATCATCTTCCCATCCTTTCCTTCCTCCCAAGCATCCAACCCCCAGTAAGCAGGTGCTTCGTTCAGAACCAATACCAGTATGTCCAGCCCAGATTCCACCATGTGGAGAAGAAACTGGGTAGAAAACACCCACGGGATTACCCTGGGCATCAACAGGACCTTTCCTCAGGGCTGTAATGGTGAGAAAGCAAAGGCAGGTTGCTCTCCATGCTCACTCCCATGCCTGCAGGCATGGGCGGGCACAGAGTCCGGTCAGAGCTGGCCATGGAACCCTGCTTGCATCCCGAGCTCCCATCCATAGCTCGGTGAACAATGCACGCCAGACCTTCGTGTGTCTCAAACCGCGACGTTGTATAGCTATTTTTCCACACGCAAACATTCTCATTTTTCTCCTGCTTGTGTTTTTGTTGTGCTCTTGACATTGGTTTTCCATTATTAATGTCCTTTAGTTACACTGGTAATAGCTAGGTTCCTTCACTGCAGACGTATTTTTCTCCTCTCCCCAGAGGGTTTGTGGGCATGGCGAGGCGGGGACCGGAGGAGGGAGAAGTACAGCCTTCATAAATCAGGAGGCTGAATGAGCTTTTCCCAAGGTGAAGGCGATGCCTCAGTTGCTGTTTCATGTAAAATTGATATTTTAGAATGTGATATGTAGGGGGTTGTTTCATGGGCTGGAGCTACCCTCAGGAATGAATCTTCCCATTGTATATAAAGCCAATCTAACTGCTGAGAAAAGAGGGCTTTTTAAAAAATGCATTTCATCATATAATGTTTACATTTGATGTACATTGTTATAGACTTACTGACTATTTGGAAGCTGAGACTTTTTAATAGTTCTGCTTTTCTTCTTTCTTTGAAAGCCAAAGGGATCCTGTCAGATTTGGGAGGCCCAGGAACTGACCTATTGTCTCTGTTTGCCAAGTCCGTGTAATTCCTCGTGCAGGATATTTTCATAAATGAATGCTTCAGTAAGGTTGTTTTAAAAGGAAAAAAGAAAAGAAAGGGGAGAAAAAAAAAAAGAAAAGTGGCAGGAGCCCAACACCCGGCGATACCAAACACGTGCAGCTCAGCTGAGGGGTGAGAAGCCCCTTGGTGAGAAACCACTGCCACTATAAGGCGATGAGTAACCCCCACCACGGCCACGCTTTGGCAGTCAGAAGCCATGAGTCAGCCTCCCCCCCTTTCCAAATTGTAAGGGGGAGGTTGGCTTAAGAGTCCTTAGGCTTTAAAAATAATCATGTATGTGGGCTTTTCTTTTTTGCCCACCTTTCTGATGTCTGGACCCTTGACTATCCGTTCTGCTCGTGTTTTCCCATTTCTCTCACCAGCCCTGTGGTCCAGCGCAAGGTTACATCATTTTTTAACTGCAAGCTGAGGTTCTCATCTGATCACTTCACTCCAGGAGCTGGGGCTTAACAAACAATAAATATCGCAAGCCTGGCAATGAGCTCTGAGAGCTTGCGCTGGTGATTGCTGCAATAACAAACTTGGATGTTTACGCAGTGTAGAAAATAGACACAGTGAGAAAACAGGCTTCAGTTTCAAGATATAAATCTTCCCCGTTGTGAGAAATAACTTCAGAGAGATGTTTGTTTTAATTAATAGTTGCAGAATGGTGAATAATTGGGACAAAATAACTGGCCCAAACCTTCACCTAAATCCTAGAAAAAACAAAACAAAACAAAACAAAATAAAAAAGCAAAAAAACCCTAGACATTACAAACTCCTTTTAAGATATGAAATTTCCAGCTAGTTTGTGGCTAAACATTTTCAAGTAAGAACTTATAGCTAGACTCCTGAACACAATTTTAAATCTGGCCGTTCATTTAAGTTCCTATATATAGATTTAGGAAATCTAACTTAAGGCTTCATTTCTAAAAAATATACGTTGGCCTCTTCCATAAATATATTTTTATATTCATATATATATAGTGAGAGAGATATATGCATCTCTAAAATTCCTGGCTTCGGGCCTTGACTTGGCAGTGAAAAGACCATGTGAGGAGGTTTCATGAAAAATAAATCTTTGCATTCCTCTAGCACCTTTCACCTGAGTATCTCAAAGCAGTTTACAGCGAGGAAGAATTATGCCATACAGGGAAATATTTTTAGCCCTGCTCAACCCTAGAGAGAACTGCAGCATGAGGCGGTCCAGTGACTTGTCCCAGGTCGTCATGGTGCATGCGACGGGTTTTCTGACCTGACCCAAGCTAGGGAGTGCCGTCTGTCTCCTCCGTCCCCCTCTCCCCATCACCTGCCTCCCACTCCCACCCTCACTGCCGAAATCTGTCGGGGCTGCTCTGGGGGCTGCCGATCCCACTGCTGCCTCCACCCAGCACCTCTCATTTCTCCACTCTTTTCTCACATCCCATCTCCCTCCGCGTTTTGGAAAATGCGGCCCTGACCCCAAAGAGTTTATGGGGTAAATAGACATGATTTTCATGTGTGGGTGAGAGAGACGCTAAGAAAAAGCAGTTGTCTTGCCAACACCCCCTAATCACTTTGCTTACGTGGTTTATGTCTTTCCTTCATTCTTTATCTATTTTGTTTATTTAGATTATAAACTCTTCAGGCCAGGATCCTGCCTCGTTCTTCTGCCTTTACAACACCTACCACAGCGCGGCCCCGAAGCCGGTTGGAGCCCCGCACTGCTACCACAGTACAAACAATAATAAATAAAACCAGGACTGTGAAGAGATTATAATTAGAGCTGTGCAAAACTCAGCAGTTTTGGTTTGCATCGGTTCCTCCCTGCTGAGTCTACATTGTGTTTTGGATTTGTATGCAAAAAAAACCCAAAGCAAAACTCCCAAAGTGCCAAGTGTGGCTGGGTCTGGGCTCAAAGTCGTGCACAGACCAGGGTGTTTTTAACGGTTCCTCCTTGAAATTATAAATCTGCCACGGCTCAATCCAGGTTTACTGAAAGGTTCGTGAACCTTTGCAGATTTTGGGGGCCAGCCAAGTTTTCGGTTTCATTACAAAAGTCTCTCTCAGCTCTGCTTAACATACTAATTGCCACACCACGCTGGCCTGTGGCTAACAAGAGGATTTAATCTTCCCCGACTGCCCGTGTGGATGCACTTATGAGTGCCACGGCCGGCTCTAAAATCATATTTCAGACTGCCGCATTCGCCGGCCAGTGCCCGACTACTGTGGGTAAACAGAACCCCATCCGAAATCCTGTACCAAGGCATTTGCTTTGCCCAGGGTGTAGCACCGCCACCGCCTTCAGCTCCGTAATCCCTCGCCGTGCTTGCCCGAGTCCCTGGGAGAGGCCATCGGGAGGGAAACAATGAGCAGGGGGCTGGGGGGTGGCACGTTGTTTTGGCTGGCAGCAGGGATGTGCTGGCCTTCCCTGTTACCCCTAGCTCTGGTAAGGGCAGGGGAGAGAGGTGAAGGGCACCAGCCCCAAAATAGTGATGATGCTTATGCAGCCAAACGGCCTGAGGGTGGTAACTGGGGCGACACCATGCACGGGGACCGAAATCAGAGAGGCAGGGAGAGCAACAGCCGCCCCAGACTGGGGGAAGCCCTGACCCCAGGGGATGTACATGAGGCTCCATCTGGGGATAGCAGGGTATGGGAGAGCCTTTTAAATAGCTGGCTGCCGATAAACGCATGGTACAAAAGTATTTTGAACCAAGGCACTGCCACTCCCTACCTGTGATAAAAAGCAGCAGGCAGGTAGCACAACACACATCAGCTGCTCTGGCCAGGAGGGAGGAGGTGAGGACATCTCCCCCCATCACCAGGTGAGGACATCTCCCCCCATCACCAGGTGAGGAGGGCAGCGCCAAAATGAACCTCCCTGTTACAGGGCTCAGCACAGTGCCAGCTATGGCCTGGTGCCCCTACCAGGGCATCCAATATCTCAGGAGAATAAAGACCTCCTGGCAGGAGCCGGTAGACCTTGCAGGTCTACTAAACCTAAGCTGTGCAAGGAAGGCTGTCTCCGGGGCTTCCCGCATTGTCCATCTGTGCAAGACCATGTTGCGCTTTTGGCGTATGCTAAGCCACAAGTGCTTGAACTAGGGCTAGGAGGTGCTTTTGCATCGAAACTCTTCTCCCCTGGATCTGCTGTAGTACAGAAAATCATATTGATTTCGATGAACTTTTTAGGAACAATAGGTATAAACAAGGGAGGACTTGAATGGAGGTATTTCAGTGTTTTTAAAAAAATCTTAAAATGAAAAGTTGTGGGGGCATGTATTTCACTAGTGATTTTGTCCTCTGAAAAGTATTAGAAAGTAATAAAGGAAAAAAATATAGATTTCATGGCAAAGAAATTGTAACAAAACTTTTATTCAGGTTTGGCATGGTCTGAGGATCTGGAGGATCTTTTTCAATTTTGAAGCATTCTGCAGGATAGAAAATCTGCTTCCTCATTAACAGTCATTAAAACATTACCTCAAATTCCTAGAAAAAAGCAGTTGTGTGCCTTACCATGGAAATTTTAGCTGACTATACCAGAGTTAAGAGAAAGCAGGGTGAAGAACCCCAGCTCTTTTGATGTGGTGCGCAGTCCCTCAGCTGTAGCACGGCATATGACCCTGGTTCATTTAGGGCTTGCGCTTTTTCCCTCCGTTCCTGTGTAACCTGCAAGCGGTAAAAGAGCCATTTAAGCACGGCGGAAGCATTCGTGGCCCTGGGATCCAGGCTGGAGGCAGATCTCCTACGTGAGTAGCCTTTGCTGTGCTGCACAGCTCTCCTGGGCTTGCTCCTGAGTCCAGCCAAGGCCGGACCGTGGACCTGGACGGCACAGGGAGGGCAGGCGGGTGCAGCTGGGGCGGGCAGGGCCATGCCTTGCAGCAGCAGGGTTTAAGCAGGCTCTTTCATCCTGGTTTCAGGGCTGGGCACGCAGGGAAGGGAGCCAAGCACCAAGTGGTCAGGCAGCCAAACCCAGAGCCTCAATGCCATGGGTTCGTGGTGATGGTCATTTTTGGTTTACACCATGCTCGTGCAGAAACGCAAGCACCCAGTCGCAGCAGGGTTTTTAACATGTGTTAAAACTTGAAAGTGAAAGCTTTCTAAAGTATTAATTAGCAAAAAGATAGGTATTTTATTTTCCTTCTCCCTGATAACTAGTTCCATATGGAGTTAAACAAGGTTGCTCTGAAGGGATAAGAAACACTGCAGAACAACAAATAACACAGGCATTTTTAAATATGGCTTAGATTTATTATAGATTATATTGAGTTAGTAGATCAAAGTCATAGTTCATGGTGAGTAAAAGTAATAAAAGAGCAAGTAGATGTGAAGTTAAGCAATTATATCTGTGGGGTTCTCAGTAGTCCCAACAGGTATCTATTTTATTAATGAATTTTAGATTATTGACCTGAAAGAAATCTGTTTTACCCCACAGCAGAAAGTTGTGTAAAGACCTCCATGGCTTCCCAGTTCTACCTCTAGAATGTCAAAAAAGCTGGTAACCCAAAATCTTAACTAAACTTCAGCACCAGTTTAAATTATTTTACTAAATGCTGGGACAGTGAAATCTCACCAGGCCATTCTCATATTCCTACACCTCAATGTTCATGTTAATACATGTCCCTTTTTATTGTTGTGCTGCTTCTCAGCAATGATATATGAAAAAGAAGAGACATGCAAGAGAAAAATTATTGTTTCTGCGAGCAAGATCTATAATATTGTTCTCCCTGGCGGTATTCCCTGCAGTATAAGGCCAAAGCGCTGTGAGAGCGATAGGAGGTACAACCGACTTTTTTTTTCCTTAATTAGCAGTGCAGTGCCTTGCAACAGAAAAACTGAAGCAGGTTTCTGCTGACTTAGCATATGCCTCATGAGGAAGAAATCTATCTGGCAATTATGGCTTTGTCTCTCCCGCCCTGTCTCCTGTTGTTTGTATAAGACACCGGTACTTCTGCCACAGGCTTCTTCATACAGCTGTCCTGTCAATGCCAGCTTTCATAGGTAATCCATCTAGCTCAGCAGAGTTCAAATAAGACACCTCCCTTTCTTTACTTTAATTAATGCTTTATTTCAGCCTCCCCTGGGGATGTAGCCATGCTGATTTTTCAAAATCCTCTGCTATTTTTCAAGCACAAAAGAAATGGAAAATGTCCACCATTGAGATTCTGGATTTTGAAAATCTGCTTAAGTCAGTCTCCTGTTCTCAGTCAGTGTTTTAAATGCCCACGGATATCTCTTTAGCTACAGAACATATTATGCAATTAATTCTCTAGCTTGGGAAGGAGAAAAAAGATGAATTCAGTCAAATTCATTCTCCCTGCAATCTCTTCTCATGTTCTGCATTCACAGGTACTGTAGCTATAGCCAGTTCACGCACTGATTTATGCTGTCACACCCCACGTATTGCTCAGACCCTTCCAGGTGCTGAGCAATCTCAGCTCAAGTCATGAACTGTTTCTTGCTGCATAGTTGCTTTTCCTGCACAGTTTGTGCCTGTGGCTTTTGCTGATCTGGGGCGGAATGCTATGGCTTGGTATGACTGAACAGACAGACAGACAGACACCCTCAACATCAGGTCACCACGGCTGCAAAAACCGGACCAGATGGTCCAGAGCCCACCCACTCGCCGTGACTTTTTCAAGAATTCATTAAAAATATGTGTGTGGCAGTGCTGCTAATCAGGCCTGGTGTACACAAGCAAGCTAGTAAAATCCATCAAATGCCAGATAAGCCAGACAGGCTAAAACCAAAGGGTTCAGCAAAGCATATTTGAATCAGCAAGAATCAAGAACTGCTACACCCTCAGCCAGCGCTGCCTGATAATGTTTTACTTGCTTGGGGTTTCTGTGTTTTAACAAGCAAGCAGTGGTGTTTTGTAATCCTCGTGGTTAAAATACATAACACCATGTCGTGCTTCTGTATCTTCTTTCTCAAATTGTGTTGCGTGCGTTAAGCAAGGCTTACGGCATCCTTCAAAGGGCGTGAGAGTTTCGGTGAATTTGTTACATAAAGGTGACCCTAGAGACTTGTCCCAAGCAGAGCAGAGAAGAAATAAGGGCAGGAGTTTTCATTCATCTGTTTCAACAGCACATAGTCGTTGTTGCACAACTGTGCAAAGGTACAGGTTTCGCTTTCCAGGACCCTTATGAGTTAGCTCCTATCAAGCTTAGTTCATCGCTTTCACTGAAATGGGGCCCATGAAATTGAGTGTCCAGGCCCCTGGAACAACGGAAGGCGTGTTGGAGTCTTGATTTGCTGACATCATCACAAATCCGCGCACAGACCAGCCCTTAGTTTTGCTATGGGGTTTGGCTAAAGAGGGTGTGACGATTGTTTTGCAGAGCTGAGAATAGACGCCCAGACAATAGCCTCCCAGTGACACCCTCTGATCCCTAGACAATCATCCTTTTGCTTCCTGATTATTATTTTTTTCCTGGCATGACCACCATGCCAGCCTTGCTCTGCTGTGTCCATTTCAATCCTCAAAGAGTCAATGGTAGGAAAGATGTAGGAGCACCACCATCTGATCTCCTCCTGTCCTCTTCCAACAGGGACGGATCTTCTTTTTCCCATTAACAACTTCCTTCCTACAGCCAACATTTCAGTCCACATTTTAGATTACTCTTCTAATTTCTAATGTCTTCTGGTTTGTACCAAGACTCAAACCTACCCAATTTCATGTGATTTCATGTCAGAAAGATAAGAAATGGCAGATTATTTGATCCATGTGATTAACAAATATTGATGAGGCTCATCCAGAAAGTGACTTGTCCTCAGTGTAAGAAGGCTGTGCTGGGGAGTAGACTGGAGCTTGGGCTTATGAAGTCCTGGTCTAGTCCTACAAGAACTGCCTGGAACTTTTCTAGTACCTACATGTCTTGCTATCTAGATCACCATCACCATAATGCCTGTGCTCCTCCCAATAATAACACTCCCTCTCTCCCGCTCTCTTTGCCTTTCTTGCCAACCTATAAGAACAAATGGACTGATAATTTGAAGTAAAGCTTTTTGTGCGTGTGTGTCGATGGAGAGCAGTTGTGTATCAATACTTGTGATAAGGCATATAAATGTTACCTGGTCATATGTAGTCATCAGCTGCGCTAACTAGATGTTACCTTAGCTAGATATTGGGTCAGTAGACCTATATTAAGGGAATTCACCCACTGATTTCAGTACCAGTAACTGAAGAAACGAGCCAGCTGCCCCACAGCTCAAAGTGTCCTCCCCGTTACAGGAACTGGTCAAGCCTATCTAGCTATAATGCTGGTGGAGTTAGATTTTGTTCTCATGGAGGAGATTTAATAGAGCTCAAAAAAATAAAAGTAAAGGCAAAACAACCGGAGCATAGAGGACTTGATGGAGGACTCTTCAAAGGTTTAGGTGAGGCGCAAATACTGAGTTCATCACACCCATCTAAGATGCTGAGCTTATCTTATCCATCTAGTGAAAGGCTAAGGTCACGTCTTTCTCAGCGCTCCTTTGGCACCATTTAAATACTCGGAGCTGCATTTTCTTTTTCTTGTTTCTCTCGGTCCGGTATTGTCTAGGAGATTTAAAAATTAAATTAATCAGCATCTTGGAGCGTAAGTTCCACGGCTGCTTTATTGTGAAATTAAGGCGTGACTCACAGTAGCTGCATATCCACCTTTGAGGCTGGACTGGCTTTGTTATTTTTGTGTGTTGTTTCTTTCCACGCTGGCTTTGCAGCAGAACTGGTAGCCACACAATATAATGAGCTGAGAAATGGCAGTGCGTCATCCAGGGTGTGGCTGAAGAGGGATGTCGCAAAGAGAGATGGCAAGATTACAGGGAGGATCTGAGCAGGATCTGGAGGAGGGTGAAGAATGAGAAGTTCTGCAACAACAAAAATAACAACTTGTGTATGCAAATCAAGAGAGGGAGAGTTCTGCAAAGTCTGATTTACCTACCAGGGGGAAATCAGGGGAAAAAACCCAAGCGTTTTAAAGCGCTGGCTGCAAAGAGGCACACAGGTGCATGCACATACTGCCAAAATGAGAGAAGCTCCCTCAGCAGTTACAGCACACCCAACAGCCAACTGCTGCTGCTTAACGGCGGCCGTGGAAAGTTACCGTTGTGTCCACTCAAAGTGTGGCACCACTTGAATTTCTTCAGCTAGAAACAAGCACTTCTGGGAGCAGCAGAAATTACGCTGCCTGGTTTCCTGTGGCTCTGTATTTTGTGGTTGATTATTCGAGGCTAATAAGGGGCAAGAGCTGAATAAAGCTTTTCCTGTGGTCAGGGCATCCTGTGTGGATTCTCCGGGGTCTAATAATACAGTTCACCTTCCTCTTCTGCTCTTCCTTCAATGAGGCGCTAATTTGGATGTCTGTCTTCTGCACAAGTGCCAGACTTTCAGAAATCTGTCCAAATTTTTTGTCTGTAAGGGCTCTGTCTCTCTGGCAAACGCGTCCGAAGCTGGCCAGCTTACTCCAAAGCTGCTGTGGCAACGTATACACAGATACATCATCAGCTAAACCTCATTTACTTAGGAAGCCAGGATTCAATTAAAAAAAAAAATAAAAAAAGAATCACACCTTCCCCAAAGCAGTAACACTGCTACCATAATTTGTGTGCTGACCAGGCCTGCTTTAGAAACCCAGGGCTGAACTCCTGAGAGTTGCTTAGCGAGTAAGCAAATGGCATCTTACACCAGACGCAGCAACCACAGGCACAGGTCTCCTTGCAGAGGTTCATCAGTGCAACTGTGGCATAGGAAATATAAAAATATAATGCTCACCAAACGGGTACTTACAGGAAATACCCCAGGAACAAAGTGCAGAGGGATAGACCTTTATGTTTTCATTTAAACAGGAAAGGTAGATGGAAACCAAAACAAATGAAGCTATACTTAAAATAAAGATTACTATGTTCTAGGCCACCAAAGGTTATAACACCTGACCTAAGAATGGGTGGGGATGTTTGGGATAAAGGAAGGGAGTCCTGGAAAATCGTGGACTTATCTAGATAAGTTTCATGGAAAGAAAATAAACAACCGATATCTGCTAAGGGGTACATGGAATAAGTCAAACAAGACAGCCTGGTGGTTTATGTATTTTTTGGTGTTCATGGATAATTGGGTCTGCCAGAACAACAGGCAGCCATGGAAGTGTGCTTTGTGTAGCTTCCACTCGTGTACCTGTTTACCTGACCTTTGAGGTTAGTGGCAAAAGCTCCCGTTGTCTGAAGCTGCTCTTTCTGCGCTATTTGCACCCTCAGCAGAACAAGGCGAGGAGCTGCACGGCCCAGTGTTGGGGCAGGGAGTGCTGGCAGTCGGCTGCAAGACTTTGACATACCACAGTGAGATGTTTCCCTGTGTACGTGCCACCTGGCAACCTTGCTTTGGGATACAGCATCGTTTTTAGGAATCAGGCCAATTCCAAATCTGTTACAACTCATCCCCAAAACAGTCAGTTAATGGGAGCCTGTTCATCAAAGCCCTCTTGTTGTTGTTGTTGTTGTTTTTGTTTTAGGAGGAGAGACAAGCTGCTAGTTCTCTGCTAATATGAACGCTAAGGTCATTTCATGATAGATGCCAGTTATTGTTCCTCAGAGGCTTAAAAAATGGTGGTGTAGATATATTTCTGTGCTTACACATGTATGAGTACTTTTAGGAGACTCACAAAGCTTATCCGAAAGGTGCAGCCTTGCAAACAGTTGACCATTCTGGCTCCAGTCCAGCAAAGCACTTAAATATTTGGTGAACTCAGCAAGACTCTTCACATGCTTCAAGCTAACACATCCGTAAGCAGTTTGTTGGACCAGGCTCACAGAGGCTGCACTAGAACTGCACCTTGCACGAGAGGCATCTCCTCAAGCTACTTGTGGTCTTTATGGCTGGCGTGGCCATTTGCTTCCTCACAGACGGCTACCAACAGGTGACATCCACATTCACATTGTCTGGCCATGAAAAAAGAAAAAGAAAAAAAAGCTTCAGTGGCTTCAGCATTTCACTGCAGTGAAATTTCTTTAACGGGGGACAAGCAAGGTGAGAGGGAGGCAGTTTTACATGCAGTGCTGTAGAGAAAAGATTTCCCTTCCCCGAATCAGCAGTCTCTGGACAGCAATAAATCCACTCAGGGACATGCTAAAAAATAAAGTGATTCCTAAAATAAACAATTCAGACTTCGAACCGTACGATAAGCAATTAGTATGTTTGAATAATTGGGTGTAACTGTAGGCAGAGAGAAGCTACAAGACCAGATGTGCATATAAAGCTAAACATAGGCTTTTCAGGATCTAATCAAATCAGTCCACCATCTGGTATGAAAAGAAAAATCGTGTGACAGACCTGGTCAACATGAAAAAATGGCACGAATTTCCAGATAACGAGCTTAAGCTAAATCAATATGTTCCGCGAGTCAGAAATGGAAGCATCCATAAAATGAATTGCACTAGTTCAACTAAATCATATCTGATTTTACTAAATACTGTTTTCTCCTATGAACTAGACCTTAGGTGAGCTATCACAGCTAACAAGCTGGGAATATTCAGAAAAAAGTACATGAAGGTAGAATAGCTCATGGCAGACAAACCCATCAGACGACTCTTTTCCAAGCAGTTGGTGTTAGAGCCCCCAGATCAAGTGTTTCTAAGTCAGAGCTGCAGCGAGTGGATCCTGCTTCATGTTAGCTACCTTGGGAGCCAGGAGCTGCAGCAAAGGCTGGAAACAGAGGAAATGGTAGGGTATTGGAGGGCATATCTAGGCGGTGGGAAGCCTGTGAGACCAGAGGTGGGCCACTGCTAGAGAAGGGGTGTTCAGTGGGTTGAGCTGGGGGCCATGGTGGTTTGGAAACCCTGGGCTGGGATGTTGTGTTTGCATGCACTGGGGCAGCTGGCCACGGCAGCTCTGGCCCCAGATGTGGTTCACTTTGCAGTGGCAGCTGGAAAATATCATAGAATACCCTGCGGACACCCTTGGAGTGCCATTGCTTGTCTCTTGTGGCCCACTGTGCTTTGCTGGCTCTTGGTTGTCCATGCTTAGGTTTGCAGCTTGTTGGAGGAGGAGGGCTGCATGTTGGGGAGAGGAAGCCTATATGTCTTGTGGGGCTTCCAGAACCAAAGCACCTACGGTACAGTGGCTGTGATAGTAGGGGATGAGGCTCAACAAGGTGGTGGCTCTTCCAGTCCTCCACCCCTGCCAGGACACCTTGGGCTGTCCTGTGGGCACAGCTTCATAGTTTTGCCCACTTGAGTGAGGCAAACAGGAAGCTAAAGTCAATCCAGCTTAACCAAAAACAGAACTTGCTGTTGCTCCATGACGTTTTGATTGGTAACACAAATTGGGCTGTCTTCTCTCCCTCCTCCATTTCGTGCCGCATCCCTGGCACCAGCAGCCCAGACATGTTGCAGACAACTGCTCGAAGGCTGTACAGCTCAGCCATTTTCATCAGTTCATGCAGGACTGCTGCAGGCAGGGAGAGAGCAGAGCCTTCAGGAGGTGACAGCAACTTTATTTGATTTATGGGGCTTAGCTTTTGATACAAAGCTCCACCTACTTAGCATCATATGAGCGTGTTTGTGGGTTTTACAGATTTACTTCAGTGCTCCAGCAGACCATCTTCCCCTTCTGCTACTCCTCTGGAAATAGTTCAAGTCAGTCTGTTATGCACATAATTGATATTGGCTTTCCCAGCCTCCAGAAATCATATTAAAAAGATAGGCACAACCTGGAGGGAGGGATTTTTCTGGTTTAATGTGAGAGGATTTGGGGGAGACCACGTGGCTGCTCCAACTGAGTTTTCCACACATGCATTTTGTTTATGGTGTGTGTGTTTGCAAAACATGTCAGAAAAAAAGCTCTCAGGGGAGTTAGGAATCTGTCCGGCGTGTGGCAAATCCCCAGCACGATCCAGCCTTCCTTCTCCATGCTGCTGCCATTCCTAGCATCCCCTTCTCCACAAGGCATTTCTGCAGCAGGAGCCCACCCGCGTAGAATGGGGTATTTAGATAAAGGGTCGAGACACCAGCTTGCACAAACAGAGGCTCAAAAGCAACCTCAAATCGCACGTAGGTATTGAAAGCCAACCTGGTTGGTACTCAAGGTGAAGGGCAGGGACACCCTGCGTCCCACAGGTTGACTGACCCAGTTCCCCCTTCAGGGCTTGCCGTGACCCACTGGAGCTGGTTGGGAGACATTTCCTTTGTCTACCAGTCCTGCATGTCACCATGCAGTCCAGCCCCTTTTCACGGGGGGGGATGTTAAAATGAATATACATTTCAACACTCCTTCAGCTCACCTCATAGCCCCAGTAACAACAGTGTAATATTTTAAACTGCTTTTGCAAGTCTCCTTTCTACGGAGCAGTTGAAAGGATATAAAAGCATTTTAACAATTTTATAGGTCGTCTCCGGAGAGCTTTTCTGATGTGGGAGAACAGGAGTTTTGTTGCCATTTGCCTGTGGACAGCTGCCAAACTCACCTGTCTCCACCGAGCCTGCGAGGGGCATATCACATCTCTCTGGAAACTCTGCAGCCAGCCCCGGATGGCTTCTCACTTTACTCAGCCGAAAAACATGTTGCACAATTTAACCCTTTGCCTGGGCGCTTGCCTGGGTGTGTTACTCAAAACCGGCAACTTGTCCCGTTTGGGCTTAAGGAAAGCAATAGCTGCTAGGTGGTTTTGGAGAAACCCAAACCCAGGACTTTCTTGTGAAAAGCCTTCACCCCTGTGAAAAGCCATCCTACTGATTTCAGTCAAGCCTTGAAGTGTCCACAGCTCTCCTTTTGTCACTCCTTAATCACAGTTAACCAGCCTCCAAATTTGACCCCTTTTTAATAGGCTCCGATTCGACAGGGTGCTTAAGAATTTGTCTTTCTGACTAAAGTTTTACCAGCCTAGTGGCGTGTTCAAAGTAAGGCATATTTTAGAGCATCTGAAGCCAGCAAGCGGTGGCTTGATCCTGTGTATAAAATACAAAACTAAGGATTACAAGAGATCTGCCACTGACCACATCTTCTTACGGGTCACTTAATTTTGCAGGATCCTGCTTCTGATTTCAAAAATGACCATTAAAACCCTCCCATGTATGTGGTTGACACGGGAGAACTGAGCAGCTTTGTTAATGTTCAGGAAATATTTGCAGATCCTTGTGTGGAAGGTGTGACAGAAGCGTAGTGTAATCTGCTCCCTTATGGATGAATTTCTCCTTTTCCCTCCCTACAAATGAATATTTACCTTCTCCACCCTCCTCCTCTCCTGGAAAGAAAAGTGCATAAAATTATCCCCCATCACATTCTTTCACTGAGTTGGCAAAATACAGAGAAATACAGCAAGTTTAAATGATACGGAATATGCAGGCACAGCTTATCTAAGATCAAGTGTGCAGATCAAAATCAACAAAGGCTCACAAAAGAAAGGCCCAAAAGATCTTTCATCTGCCTGATCCCATTTCCCTGCCTACACCGCTTTTTACCCTACTGTAATGTATTAATTCTGCTTTAGTTTCTGCTCTGCGCAACATTTCTGCCTAAGAAAGATTCTGTTGAGTCATTACCAGCATCAGCGAAACAGGCTTTTCAAGAATGGAGGAGAAAATAAAGGCTGTGGTTTTTTAAATTAATTCCATGCTGCTTAACCCTTAAACCACTAGTGTCTTCCAGACTTCCAACCAATTCAATGCTGAGCAGAATATCTAGCTGTTGTGCCCAAGATGGGAGCACCATCAGTGCTTCTCTTGGTGATCAACACCAGAGAGAGAGACCTGCCATGGCAGCATCGACCACCCTCTCCTAGCAGCTCATTAGCTACGGCAAAAGGCAGAGATGCTACTGGCGGCGTTGGGTCAGGCTGGCCGGGAGGTGGCTGCACCTCTGCCAGCCACAGCCTCTGCTGGGGTCCCTTCCCCTCAACCAAAGAGCATCAATATCTACCCGAGTTGCTGTTCGACAGTGACTCGCCACAAGGCACCAACCGCCCTGCAGCCGGGGGGGGAATTGCAGTGAGCAACCCCCATCCTCCCATGCCCACACACCTTGTCCTGCCCGCCCTGGCCACGGCTCAGGCAGTGCCAGCCACGCGCCCGAAAGCACTCAGGCAAAAATCGTACTGAAGGGCTGTACTATCTAACCCATACCCTAAATACTCCCTCCTTGCTGCTTGAAAATACTGCTTCAGATAACCCGCACCCACACCAAAGAAGAGACAGGGAGAGGGATTTTTCTCCTAGGAGGCAGTAGTCATGAAAATAGAAACAAAAGAGAGATGAGCACATCTCTCCCTTTATGAGGCGGGAGAGATACTCCGCTCCTCCTTCCCCCAGCAGGTTATATAGGAGAGAAGAGTGGTTGCCAAAATGATATAACTTGAATAAGCTCCTGGTACCTTGAGGTTTGAGGGGCCCCCAGGGGAGCAGACACTTGGAGTGAGAAAAGGCAGAGGAGGGGAAAGCGGATAAGGTGATTTTCTTTGCCTTGGTTTTTAAAGCGATCTCAGCCTGCTAAACTTTCAGGCCATGCTGCCAATGGCTATTTCCAAAGTTATCTTTGCACAGAAAAAGGCTGGAATCCTTCTCTCTCTCTTATTCTCTCTGTCTCCCTTTTTAATGAAAGCTCAGTTTAGATCTGATATCGCTTTAAAAGGTTTGCTATCAAAGTTTATTAGACCCACTGGGACAGATCACAGTTTTCAGAGGCTCAGAGTTTCACAGCAGATAACATCCAGTGTTCTTCAAAATGCTCATTTTTCTTGGGCTCATCTGTTACACAAAGCTGCACTGTATTCAAGCATCCTTAGAAGCAATCCCAGTTGCTTACAGGATGCTGGCCATGGTTTTGCCTTTAGAGCAAACTAGAGCGGTCAACAGTCCCCAGCCTGTCCCGCTGGCTGATACTAAGTGAAGGCAAGCCCTACCAGCACAGTGGGATAATGCCTGCTTGGGGCTCCTAGATAAAGGCCAGGATTTCAAAAAGCGGAAGAAAGTATGAAAGCAGCGTCCCTTTAAAAATCCAGATTTGCCTTTCCCTGCTTAAAAATAATAGGAAAGACTTCTGCCTAGGGACTAGGCCTGAGAAATTTCAGCTGGAAAGCAAAGAAATGAGAGGAGGGATTAGCATGTCAATCTTCCTATAGAACGGTTGTTCTTTTTTTTTAATGAAGTCATTGGTATTATTATGTGGTTTTTAGTAGGCTATCCTCCTAACAATGCATGGGAATAAACACCGTATCTGGTAGGATCTCTGACTGTAACATGTATCACAGAAGCATCTATTTACAGTGTGAAGGGAGGGGAGCTGTTTTGTTTCCCAAGACAGTAATGGAAAGCATGATGTCCTACCACTAAGGGTGGTGAGGCACTGGGAGAGGTAGTGGGAAAAAACACTCACCATAAACCGAAGAGTGAAAGAGAGTTTCAGGGCAGATATTTGCAGGATGCATCATCACCAAGAGAAGCTGGCAACCCTGGGAAAAGGCTGAGAGGCAAAATGGCTGGCTGAAGCGGTCAAGTGCTCGGGCCATCAATGTCCTCCTGTCCTTCTGCTGCCACTTCACATGGCTTTTCACCCTTCCCTGTGACTTCATCATGTCGTTCAACCTTTCTAGAGCAACAGACTAGATAAAACTTGGGGGAACTGGTGGTTCTCAGATGCCAGCGCTCCCTGCCAGGCTTTATCCTCCCAGGGCTTTTGGCCAGTGAGTGCCTCTCACCAGAAGCATGTGCAACCATTTGACAGCTCGTCTGCTTTCTGATTCCTTAACAGGTCATGCAGATGGACCAGAAGCTAGATGACATCCTGAACACGCTCCAGGCTCAGTTCGGGGATCAGCCACAGGCACAGATGTCAGGGCCAGCCACCCCACCTGTCAGACAGCTACAGACAACCTCGGATTCCCCCCCAGCCAACTGGAAAATTTGAAAGCCAGAGGACAGCCACACGCCACCCTCTCATTCTTTTATGCCCGGTTATTTTTAAGTCTTGGTGTCTCAGGATTCGGCTGTGTCGTGGGTGAAATGACATATTCTGCTGTAGTAGATTAAATTTAAAAAAAAAAGAGAAGAAGCAGCAAGAAGCCAGTCACGACCCTTAGGAGAGCACATAAGTTTTGCACCTGTTTCATTAGCCTTCGTTAGCTATCCTCTGCCAGCCTATGGCGGTCCCGTGCAGCTCGCCCCATTTCAGCTGCCTGCACAGGCACAGGGCGTGCTGGGGGGGTAAGCATCCGAGCGAGGGTAAGGATGACCCGTTCATGGGCGCGGAAGGGGAAAAAGACCAGTTTTTTTGGCATTTAATCACTAAGTTTAATGCTCACAGCATGCCCAAAAGGGGGACAAGAGCCAGCATTTGAACATGAAACAAATGGAAATCAGTGAACAGGAAAATTAAACAGCATGTTTTGACTTCTACCAAGCAGTGAGGATCACAAGAAGGGCAGATTTATATGCTAGTGCGAATGACAAAGTAAAGACAACAGGCTACTGATTAAAAATATGGAAGTGTACACAGGCTGCTTGACATATGAAAGACTGAAGCAAAGGCTTCAGCTAATTAAAGCAAAGGGTTGCAAATGAGATGAGATGCATGTTGGAACAGACAGGCAAGCGAGATAGTATCTGCGTAGGCTTACTGCACAAGAACACTGTAATAGCTATCAGCTACACTGATGACTGTTATGCAAAATGTTCTCAAGTTTTTACCTTCATTCAGCAGTGGTTGTTGACTCCAGTTGCCTTAATTTTAACATAAGAAACCTGTATGGTAATTGGCTGCGAAATATCTGTAAAGCTGCGTTCAAGTCACTGAGTAACAGGGTGCTGCAGGAGGGCTGCAGCTGTGATTGAGAACCGCAGCGTTTCTTAAAGAAAACAAAAATGCACATACTGTTGATGAAAGTTAATCGCTGTTGAAATAAACTGCTGTATATAATTTTAAATGCTAGGTTGTTTTTTTTTTTTCCTTGTAATCTGATTGTAAACCGAGTGTATGTGCTGGCTGCTATACTGTCACTGTGAAATGCATCTTACCTGGCACTCCACAAAAGGGACGATACAACACTGATGCTAAATATGTAAATGATAAAGCAAGCTAAAAAGGGTGCAGTCTTATTTAGTCAAGTCTTCTTAATATATTTGCATAACCAACCATTTGAATGAGCCGAAGTCTGCAGAGCAGAGACCTGATTCCTGGGAAATCCTAAATATATTCTATTCCCACTCATACCCATGGAAGCAAAGCCTGCACTGCATTTAAAAGCAACCTGAAAGACTGGTCCCTTAATAAGCATTTATTTGGACCAATGACTGGTCCATTTCAATGTAATCAAATTAGATTCTAACTATTACCTGTCCCTTTAAAACTTTTTCCCAGGTTTGTGTCTGGGAATTCAAGCTTGGAAAGAGCACAGTGAGACTGATTCCAATCTTTAGATTGCAGGCGCGTCTTAGACGGAATATTAATGATGTGTGAGAGGCAATAAAAAAAAAAAAAAGCAATGTGGTTTTAATTAAATCAGCTGACAAGCTGCCGTTCCATCTTGTCTGATTACTACAGAGTTACTGAACATGACCAAATACAGCATGTAACATGGGAAAATGGTAAATAATCACTGTCAGAGCATTGAGTTGCTCCTGGTTTTCAGTCAGGGTCATGAGCTTCTGCAATGGTCCTTCATATAACCTCATTGACCGGCCACTCAGCATTAAATGGGCAGCTGGACACCAACGGTAGGTACTGTTTCATCAGCCACAGGTAAAAAAATCTCCCTGGAGATCCCTTTGCCCCAGAGGTTCAGCAGAGGAGCGGCGCAGCTTTCAGCAGAAGGGCTCGGGGACTTCTATGACTAACACAAAGTGAAATTTCCTTCTGGTACACTGCAGATATGAGGGGTATATGTGGTCACTGTTTTGTGGACTGAGGAATGCAACGGTATTTTACTTACTAATGAGTCTCAATAGAAGTGTTAAGGCACTATATATACAGTAACACCTACTACTCTGAAGTGCCCGGAAAACACACTAAACGCCCTTCCCTGGAAAATTCAGTTAAATATAATATAAGTGGTGTCAGCAACAGAGAGTGTCAGAAGGGATGAGTGAGTGGGAGGAAAGGATAAAGAGGCCCAAGTGGTCACTTCAGAAAAAAACAATGTGTGCAAGTGCGCGTGCATGTGTGTGCGTATGTGTCCTTTTTTTGTTTTAACCACGGGCCAAAATTTCTCCAGCAAGTCTTCAGTGAGGCCACAGCCTGAGCCTTTAACGGTCTTAAAATCTGGCCAGCCACCCACTTTGTGGCTGGCCACTGCGTACACTGCAGCGTGGCATAACGTGTTCAGAGAGCACTATCAACATGGGACCGCGACCATCACTGTTGCCACAATGTAAGGTTGTAGTGTGGCCTGAACAAATCACAGTGAGGAAGGAAGAAAACTGGTGGGAGACACCCATTTTGACACCATATGATGAGATTAATGGTAAAAAAATAAAAGCAACATAGCTTAGCCTTACAAATGTCCACACCCGTAATTAAGACAAGAGTTGCCATCTAGCAAAATCTTTCTGATTGCCCAGGGATAAAAGTATCCAGGAGTAGCAATGATGCGACCATCATCAATACTACCTGACCTTCTTCTGAGCAGAGATGGTTTTACACAGTTGAACAGACTGCATATTAATACATTTGCATGTCATGAGTATTTTGGGTGCCCCTTTACCAAGATGGGCTCTTAGCAAACATTCATCAGAAAGCTATGATTTCCCAAGGCAAGAACTGACTTATAGTCAATGTGGTTTCGTCGGGTCTTACCATCCACTAAGCAGGACGTAACGGCATCAGATCAGGGTCGTTGTGTATGTAGCAACAATGAAACGGAAAGAGCAGGGAAAAAGCATAAGGATGAGCTTCAGGAAACCCCAAAGCCCTGAGGACTTGCAATCACAAGTCCTGTGAAGTCATGAGATGATCTAGTCCAACAAGGAACAGTATCAGACCATCAGGTGCACTATGGCAGTTTTTGCTAACTTTGCAAACTGCAGTATGGATTTGTTGGGTGAAACAGCACCAAAAATGTCTTCTGGAAGAGTTCTAAGGGAAACTTGTCATAATTCTTGCATGTGATTGGAAAGAAATTAAATTTTTCATAAAGTTTATATGGTCCTTCAGTTTACTTCTTTGATCCAACTGCCTGACTTACCTGATCTTACAGGCTGGAGTCCTCTAGGGAATAAACATGCAACATAGCTGCAGAGGAAAGTTTGATGCCTATGTGTGCAATTATTTAAGTAGTTATGTGAAATCCTGATTGGAAGATTATTAGTAGAGGTCTCGTCCAAAACTCTAATTTCTCTAAGGTTCATTAAAAGGTGGAGAGCAAAGGTGGATTTACATGAAGAATTCTGCCTGTGCATTATCTTTCTGAAAATTGTGAGTATCATAGAACCAAAGAATGGTTTGGGTTGGAACAGACCTTTAAAGATCATCTATTCCAACATCTCTGCTGTGGGCACAGACATCTCTCACTAGATCAGGTTGCTCAAAGCCCTGTCCAACCTGACCTTGAACACTTCCAATGATGGGACATCCACAACTTCCTTATATACAATGTAATCCTACCTTCTTTCAGTTTAAAACCATTGTCCCTTGTCCTGTCACTACAGGCCCTGGTAAAAAGTCTGTCCCCATCTTTCTTATAAGCCCCCTTTATGTGTTGAAAGGCCACAGTAAGGTCTCTCTGGAGCCCTCTCATCTCTAGGCTGAACACCCCCAACTCTTTCAGACTTTCTTCATAGGAGAGGTGTTCCAGCCCTCTGATCATGTTTGTGACGCTCCTCTGGACGTGCTCTAGTCCATATCTTTCGTATACTTGGGGCCCCAGAGCTGGGCACAGTATTCCAGTTGGGACCTCATGAGAGCAGAGTAGAGGCAGAGAATCACCTCCCTCAACCTGCTGGCCACACTTCTTTTTATGCTACCTAGGATAAATTGACTTTCTGGGCTGCTAGCACGTATTGCTGACTCATGTCCAATTTTACATCCACCAATATGCCCAAGTCCTTCTCCACAGGGCTGCTCTCAATCAATTCAGCAGTCAGTCTGTACTGATGTTGGGGATTGCCTCAACCCAGGTGCAGGAACTTGCACTTGGCCTTGTTGAACTTTATGAGGCCCACGCAGGCCCACTCCACAAGCCTGTCAAGGTGCCACTGGATGGCATCTCTTCCCTCAAGTGTATCATCAACTGCATCGCTCAACCTGGTGTCAATCACAAACTTGCTAAGGGTGTACTCGATCTATGTCATTAATGAAGATGTAAAATAGTATTGGTCCCAGTACGGATCCTTGAGGGACATCACTCGTCACTGGTTTCCATTTTGATATTAAGCTGTTAACCAAAACTCTTTGGATGCAACCATCCTGCCAATTCCTTATCCATCTAATATTCCATCCATATCACTTCAATTTAAAGGTAAGAATGTTATGGGGCAGCCTATCAAAGGCCTTACAGAAGTCCGGGTAGATGACATCAGTTGCTCTTCTCCAACTGATGCAATCACTCCATTGTAGAAGACCACTAGATTAGTCAGGCAGGATTTGCCCTTGGTGAAACCATGTTGGCTGTCTCTAATCACCTCCTTGCCTTCCACATAACTTCCAGGAGGATCTGCTCCATGATCTTACTGGGCACTAAGGAGAGGCTGACTGGTCAGCAGTTCCCAGGGTCCTCCTTATTACCCTTTCTAAAAGTGGGTGTGATATCAAGTGTTCCCTCTCAGTGGTGGCTCTAACAGGAGGCAAAATTACAAAAAGAAGTCCATTTGTGTGTTTTCATCTCCATTTCTACCAACATTAGTGCACTGATGTTCATCCTATTAATTTCTCCATGATGGGAGTCCAGCACACACATCACACACCCAGCTGCTGACCAAAGAGTACATTCTGCAAGCTCATTCCTACAGCAACCTCTCTCGCATCAGTAAAATAGTAATAATACCATGAATTAACATGGTCCAATGAAGTTACCTGCACTGTGCAGCCAGGCCTGCAATGGTGCCACATTGTCTTTTGATTCAGAAGAGAGGTAAAGACCAGGCGGCCAAGGTCTCCCAAGGCCACGGTATCAGCAGGGGTGGCTGTCAGGAATGCAACTTACCAATGCATCAAAAGGCAAGAGTACAGGAGATCAAGTAAAGATTCGCTATTTATTTTCAAAAAGATCACATGTTTTTCTACCTGATCCAATTTCACTGTGAAGATACACGGTGTCCTCCCTTACTAGAGACATCGACACCAACCAAAACAAGATTTTCCACATTCCTTTTAATAATGCATGGCATCCTGAAGCCTGCTGTCTGCCTCCGATGATGCAAGATGCTCAGAAGTCATTACAACAAAGCCTGAGGGGATTGTTTTCTCATTTCCATAATTACACAGTCAGTAATATTATCATGAACCAATCTTATCTCAAAATGTATACCCAGATCTTTAATGATGATATTTCTGAAGTGATGTGCGGGATTAAAGTCCTGCGTATGATAAGGCTGCAGCAGTGAGGGAGATAAAAAGTTCACCTTTCATCAGCTGGGGGCTTTCATTCCTGAGAAAAGGTAACTGTGCCCCCAAAACAGATGATACGGGTCACAGAACAGAAATCTGCTGCCTCATCTGGAACAATTTCTCCATCTCTGGAGAGTTAAAAGTGAGAAAAGACTCTCCATCCACAGCTGTCCCTTTCAGAAGTGGGTCCATTTAGTGGTCCTGGAGGTTTTTCATCACCTGCCTTGCCCTGGCATCACCAGAGGAGCCTGTGCTGGAAGTCTTTCTCACCTCTGTAGGGCCATGAATAAGCTCCCAGCGCACTAGCTATGGAGAATGAGTGGGATTCTTTTGGTGCTTCTTTTCTCAGTTCCTCAAGTGGTTTTCGCTTCTTGCTGATGTTTCAAACATAAGCCCTGAAGGGTCTGCACTCATAAATATATTTAGGATGCACTGTATCTCGCAGAGCCCTAAATGGCAGGGCTCGTTCAGCACTCTTCCAAACAGTCTGAATAATGTGTCTAAAAAGAAAAGCATGTTTTAAGGGCATAGGGTGAAGAATCTCAATCATCAAAATTGCATTATTTAGTATTCTGAAGGAGTACATGCTAAAATCATTGTAACGGCCCAGGAAAAGCACGGTGAAGGGCCTGGGTGGAGATCTCTCTCAGGCATCAGTTCTAGCTCAAACAGAGCCCAGCCAACAAAGCTAGACAAGATGGTACTGTTCTACCTCCGTGGTAGGAAAAGGTTTGAGTTCCTCTCAGCCTGCCTGAAGAGCAACCTCTTTTCTTAGTTAAAGCAACTTCTTTTCTTAGTCAAGGGACAGTCAAAGGTAGCTGGATATATTAAACACTGAAAGAGAGAAAAAAGACTAACTAACTTTAAGATCTCCTGTTAATGGTCATTATCCTTTTTCCCACTGCACACCACGTGCTTTTCTAACCTTCAGAGAACCCTGAGCTCTGGATTATATTCATGTTATTGGTACTGGGGATGTGCACGTGCTCTCTCCTGCTCTCTCCCTGTCATACAGTAAACAGTGCCTGACAGACACGAAAGAGTAAAACAGCAAAGAGTGTCTTCTGACAATGAGCTGTTTTGCTAAAATACTTATTATGTTGGGCTTAGCCCTTATTATGGTTTACTGTGGCTCCCAAATGACTCTGTAAAAGTACAATGTCTCTGCTTAGATTCCTGGCTGAGCACCCATTCGTCTCAGGGTTTGGATTTGGTGCGTGTGGGTTTGTGAACAGAATTTTAACTCATCTTCGGATGTTATTTGATCTCCCCCTGGGGTGGGTGGAGCTGCGTGGAAGGGACCGACCCAATGCAAGCGCTAAAGGGAAGGGGATTTTTGAACTCTGTGATTAATGTAACTGCAGTAGCTCATCTGTCCAATCAGACTGGCAAAGCTTGTTCGTTGTTTAACCAAACAATCATAATTTTCAAGAACAATGCCTGCCAAGCGTTTGCCTGAGACTTACCTCAGCCATAGAGGTGCAAGAAAATTCACATCTTAAAAATACCTGTCGAGCACTTTTTATGCGTAGATAAAATGCAGCTTTTCTTCTTTACTGCCATGTACCTTGGGTTGTCATGTCTGTTGTTAGGAGAGCTGAAATATATCCAAATAGCCTAGTAACATTTTACATCTACTGTACCTAAGGACCAAGCTACAGAGAAGCAAAGTCCTTGGTGTTTCAAATGAAGCAGCCTCTGGCTGACTCACAGGTTATAGACAGCCCTCACCAAAAAGGTTTAAGAGGCTGTTTGCTTTGACAAAAGACAAAAGAAATGCTCAATAAAGCATGCCCTGAGAGATAGAAAAGCTTACAGCAGGGTGAGTACAGCACTGGATGTCCATGCGTACCACTTGCTGCCAAGGCGTTTAGAGTCACTGAGCAGCAGAAGGGACAGGAGTGAGCTTTTGCCACGTCTCCTGGCCTCTGCTTTGTCCAGTGAGCAATGATTTGCTTAAGGCTAGCCCAGCTCGTTGTTCAGTCATCTCTGACACCACGGGTGATGTGACAGCATGCAAAGGCAGTGTGTCGGTTGCCAACAGCTTGCCCTTTGTCGCTGTCCTACAGTGTAACTTGTTGTTCAGCCTGTAGAAAAAGAGGTTGAGGGGAGACCTTATCACTCTCTACAACTACCTGAAAGGGGGTCGTAGAGAGGTGGGGGTCAGTCTCTTCTCCCAAGTAACAGGTGATAGGACAAGAGGAAACAGCCTCAAGTTGCAGCAGGGGAGGTTTAGATTGGATATTAGGAAAAATTTCTTCACTGAAAGGGTTGTCAGGCTTTGGAACAGGCTGCCCAGGGAAGTGGTTGAGTCACCATCCCTGGAGGTATTTAAAAGATGGGTAGATGTAGTGCTGAGGGACATGGTTTAGTGGTAACTTGGCAGTGCTAGGTTAATGGTTGGACTTGATGATCTTAAAGGACTCTTCTAACCATAACGATTCTATGATTCCGTGATTCTACTCTGCTCCTAAAGTTTGGTGACACGGGAGACTTTGCAAGCAGCTTCCAAGTTTCGATCCAAATGACCCCAGTCCTCCTTACCATTTCTAATGCAGAGATAGACCCATCCCAGTAGGGCCCTTCAAGTAGCCTAGTGTTTGTGGTGGAGGAGCTGGGGTTTACACCATCAAGGTGTGGGGGAAAAAGAAGCATCTGTGAGTTATTACTGGAGCATAAGAGCAATTGCCTGATGCAGTATCCTCATTCTTTTTGTTTCCTTTGCTGAGAATCTCCCCTTTCTGAAACACTAAACAGCTCATTTCTTCCAAGCTAAACAAAGGATTCTGCCAACTACTGATTTTTTCTACTTTCTACTTCTAATGGTTGGTACAGTAAGTACAAGTTTCTCTTTGTTTGATAGCAGGTCAGGAGGCCAAGAAGAGCTAGGGACAGCTCCTGTGACACATCAATACTGTGCCAAATTCTTCAGTTTGGCAGTTTGGAATCCATGAGTGTCATCACTCTTGGATTCCACCAAGCCAGTTGGCCACCTCCCAGGAAGCTACTGCTTTCGTCAGAGACTAGCAAAGTGCAGTAAAACACCAACAAAGTCTCCATCCTCGGAGCCATGTATGTCCCGTTTACTGTCCTGATGCTTTCTCTCATCTTTGTTATCATGTTATTCCCCACAAAACAGTCCAGTTAAGCCAGGCTTCCAGATCCATGCATAAGGAAAGCAAGAGCAGTAAATATCAGCACAAACCAAGCTCTAGTCCAAAAGGCTGCAGCTGACCGCCTACAGTCACTCCTCTCCGCGGGATTTACAAGGAAGAGCATTAGGGACAAGAATGGCCATTGACCTTTGCTGCAGAGATGCAGACCACTGAGAGGTTACGTACTTGATGGGTCTGTGGTCAAAGCAGGCTAAATTCCATGCAGGTATGAATCTAATGGAGTCAATGGACTTAAATCAGAGATTAATTTGGCTTGATCTCTCTTACCATGTGTCTGAACAAATAGTTGATAAGTTAAAAGAAGACTTAGTTTCACTGATGTCAGTGAAGCTCTGAGTAAGAGTCAAAATTTTCCAGTGGCTTGCAAAACCCATATATTACAATGGCAGATAGCATTTTTTATTCCATGGAAAATGCCTGCGTTTGGAAACAAATCGAGACAGACATGATGGAGGTGCCCAATGACTGTGATCAATTTTGTGAATGGTATTGCTTTGAGAGGATTCCCAGATACCTGGGCTTCCCTTTGAGTTACATACATTAATGAACCCAAAGCAAAAAAACTGAAATTGTACCAGAACCTTCACATTCTGCCTGACTTGGGATCAAAGTCTGAGAAGGGTGCTGCCTGTTCAGTGCTGAATTAAAATGGTAAATTATTGAAAATATGTCAGTAATTATCAGGTGGAAAAAAGCTCCCAAATTATCTGGGCCTTACCCATGTACCCATTTCATAAAAATAACATCATTTTCACTGTCAACGTTTTGCATGAAACTGAAAATTAAGGTGACAGTGGAATTGTTGAATAAGCATAAAACCAGCTCATCCCTTCAAGCATAAATAGCTGAAGGAGTGGTTTGTGGCAAGGAATCACCTATGACAATCATGCTCTTTCATGTCCTGGGACGGAGCTGCTCTGTGTATTCCCCCTTCCACCCAACCCACTCTCCAATTTGGGTGAAGTCATGTGTTTGGCCTTCAATAGGCAGTCCTTATCTACCTGGAGACCGGTTTGGAGAAGCACTGCCTGGAGCCATGGATCACTGGAAATCAAAACAGCAGGCTGAGGTTGCAGAGCTTCTTATGGCTTCTCCTAAAGTAACCTGCAGCAGGGAGTGGGGGGGTATGAGGGCTGGCTGCCCTGTGTGAGGAGGGGAGATGCCCGGGGTGATAACAAGGCCAGCAGAGGCCATGGTCTCACCAACAAGGACCCGGTCCCACAGGGCTCAAGCAAGACAAGCAGAGCAGGTTCAACCAAGAGTCCCGATCACCTGCCAAGTCCATGGTGGTGAAGAAGGAGAGAGGCCAAGCTGGGAAGTCAAGGCATGGGTTCAGGCTCCAGGTCAATGGGGTACATGGCACAGGCATGGCTACAATGCAGCTGCAGTGTAGCTCAGCTGGGCACCAACAGGGAGAGCCTCTCAGCTTAAAAGCAGCTCCCAGGCAAAAGGGGGGACATGGAGGAATCCTCCAGGCAGTGAGATGGCCTTGAGCGCAGCCGACCAAACCCCGGGAAGCGGGGAAATGAACTCTCTGTCCTTCCCACCACCGCCATCCCGCACACCTGGCCACCTCATGGCATGGTGCCGGGTGGCAGGGAAGAGGAGAGTGGGGATGAGGGCACTGGGGCAGGGGATCCCTGCTCCATCCCAGCCAAGCAGCATCACACCCTCCCACAGGGGGTTGTGCCTGGCTTTCGGGGACTTAGCAGTGCTGCTGAAGCGGGATTACGGATTCCCCTGCAGGAAACAAAAGCTTAAAACAAAAGATTTATAAAAGTAGCTGGAAACTTGGAAAAATGCATACAAAAGAATAGGGAGATCGGATGAATAAAAAGCACCCCCAGGTGTCAGCAAGGTAAACAGTGGAAAGGTTGGACGCAGAGCACTCAAATGGATTTGCTTTCATAAAGTGCTTTTTTTTTTCCTTTTTTTTTTTTTAGACTTTTGGTTCTGTTTTTCTTCTTTATCTCTCCCCAGCAGCCGCTGACAGATGACCTTTAAAGCCCCGGAGAGCCGCACCAGCAGGTGATTTACTAACAGCTGTGCCAGTCAACAAAACGGAGGGGGGCAGAGGTCACCGCCGGCCGGGGCTGCCCAGCGAATTCAAGGGTGGGATTTAATTAAAGAAAGATGCATTACACTTTTTATTGATTTGTGTGCGTGCACGCAAGAGCCTTTTCTTTTTGTCTTTTTTTTTTTTTGTCTTTTTTTTTTTTTTTTTTTTTTGTTCCCGCTCCCTGCACCTGGACATTTCATCCTGGATGTGTCAGCCTGGCTGGCCGTGCCCGGCCTCCCGACCCCCCCGGCTCGCCCCCCCAGGACGCCGCTCACTGAAATCCCATCTCACACTTGCAGAGGGGCCTGGGAACAGGTGGGGAGGAGGCAAGTGGAGGGGAACCCAGCAGCTGACAGCGTCCCTGCTTGTCCCTCGATATTCATGGGGTACTGGATGGGTATTTTGGGAGATGCTGGGTTTTTTTCCCCCCTCTCCCCCTGCAGCAAACCCTTGGCCTGTTTCTATCTTCCAGATGATCCACTAGGAGAGGGGGGAGAAAGGCATTAAAAGGACAAGTTACAGTCTTTTCATTTTGTATAGGATCGAGGGCTCGTCCACTAAAGACGGTGGGCATTTTTGGAGCAGTGAAACGCACAGTAAAATGTAAATTCAGTGACTCTGTATTCACAAGCCAGTGTAATTCATTACTTCACTCATATGCATCTGATCCCATTTTTTGCTAACTCAGACTTTTATTATTTCTATTATTCTGTTGTTATTTTTATCTGATTTTTTAAAACATAATATTCACTTATAAGCAAACTTCTGTTCAAGCTAGAACTAGAAATGAGCGAGTCTTTGAACACCTAGAGCTTCAAAATGTGGAAATTCGAGTCAGAGCAAGCTCAGTACTATCTAACTGAAGTCACAGTGCTTTTGCTAAGAGCTGAATCGCATTGGGAAAGAGCACCTGAATACCATGGGACCGTTTTTTTAAGGGCTCGGGACCAGGAATGAGACCACCTTTCTCAAAGAGCACAGCGCAGGAGATGCTGACCTGTGCTGGGACACAAACAGCACAAGAGGGATGGCCACACACTAAATGCTTTCGAAAATTGGGCCCCGCAGTGACCTCAAATGCATTTGACGATCCTGTCTGGGGCCTCTCCAGATCTCATCCAAAGTTAGGAGAGAGCCTGCATTCTTAATTTGATTATACTTAAGTATGCGTTGTATCCATTACGTTGACTGATTCCATTAGCCTGAAATGGCTGGCTAATAAATTTGCAGAATACTGCAAGAGCTCCAATCCAAGAAGCCTTTTGTATGAGGACGAGAAATATGCCCTAAAAGAAATACTACAGGAATTTTTTAGGTAGCATCAATACAATTCCTTTTCTATTTGACTTTCCCAGCTTGTAAGTTTAAAAAGTGCAGTGACCATCTTGCCTCACTCTTATATAGCATTGTCCTTTGCTCCACACAAAGTAACTCCTGGGTCAAACTGAACCCTTCTGCCTGGCTAAGACCACGGCTTTGAGAAAAGTTTCAAGTTTGCTGTCAAATCTTTCAGTAATGGAGAATTCATTGCAGATACATTTGTTGTTCTAGTCCTAAAATTAAGCTTACTCAAAATAATTAAGATTTTGTGTCCTTTTCCTAGTGCAAATTTGTCCAGGGACACTTCTCAATCCCAGAATCTTAAAGGGATGGGTCAAATAAATTAAGAAAAAGTCACCTTGCTTCTTTTCAAAAGTCACTGCCCATACAGACATTTCTACTAAATCACTTTGCTGTCTTCCCTTGAGCAAAACACACGGAGCTTCTGCTGACTCTCAACGTAAGGCAGATTTCCTAGGCTTCAGATCACTTGGTGAGCTTTTTTCTGAACCCTTTCCAATTTTCCAAACTCTTTTCTCTGCCTTGCTGGTCCCTTTCCAAAACATGGTGGTTGTCATTGGCTTGGAAATTCCTGTGGCAGGTTAGATTTCTATGGACCTAGGTGCTCCGGGCATCGATGCCGAATTTCACTTAAAAGCATTCTCTACAGCTAACCAGCTGGGGCTTAGGTAACCAGTTGCGATGCCATCAAGTCTTGGTGGGTTTCAGGTGGCTTCCGCAAAAGGCAAGAAGAGGCAGCCACATGCACCAAAGAGAAAGGAGGTTTCAGAGTAATAAAGGTTATGTGGGTTTCCGTTTCCCTTTCATTCCATTTTCTACCTGTTTGTTTTATATCCATACATTGATGGCAGCCATTGTCCATAGGTCAGGATTCTGCAGACCTAACTTGAGGCAAACTCTCTCCAAAAATGGATGTTCTTGGCATAGCAGACTGGCCTGGAATGTCTAGATCTAAACTAATTACACATCCGTCACAGACTTCCCGTCATCCCGCCAAAACTGAGATGCCTGTGTTTGGCTGAGCCTTTCAACACAACCAAGGCATCTGTATGTCCAGTTCCCTTCAAAATGCATGGGAAATAAATATCCAGCATCGCTATGTGGCTTTGAAAATCCCCCTGCAATCTCTAACCCTTACTCCCCATCTGTAAAACAGGAATAACAGCAATTCCTACCCCATATCTGCTTTATCAGCCCTGTCTATGCAGACCACAAGTTCTACGAGACATGAACTGGCTGCTACTAAATATAGGTACAATGTCTAGCACAGTTTTTATTAGAGCCCCTAGGCACTAGAGCTCCATAAATAACCATGTTGACTTTTTCCAGATTAAGAACACATCAATGGGAGCTTTGCTTGAGCAAGAACTGCAGGATCTGGCACTAGTGCTTTCAAACCCTAATAGGAATGAGAGAGTCTGAAGCCTCTTCCAGCCTCATTCACTGGTATCAATGCTTTTAATACCAAGTCAGCTGTTGTGACACAAAGGGTATGTTTCTCTTGGTGCTGTTTCTTGGAACTGAAGAGCCCTCCTGAAGTTTTCATTTTCTTTACTGAAAAGCCCTGCTATGGTAAATCATCAACTCACCAAATTTATAGGAGGCACAGCACTTGGTATGTCACGTCTCTGAGCCCAGCCTAATGATTCACTTACTTATGCTTTTGTTCCTTTGCTTTGTAGTTCTCTTGATTTCAGCAACTGTCTATCATTTTCATGTGGCTTGCTGGCTAGAATGCCCCCTACTATTCCAATAATCGTTGCCCTGCTAGAGTGTTTATTACTGACTGAACGGCTGCACAGACTGGTAAAATGACCTGAGCTGTATGAATTTTCCCTCAAATCTCTGGGGCCTCACAATTCTTGAAAGAATGTAAAGGAAGGAGAAAAAAAAAAAAAAAAAGCTTAGTTATGGAGAAGGTCAAAGTCAAGTTTTTTCTGCAATAGCAGATTTCTTTGCTGGCTTTGGTGTCTCTGTTACCGAGCATTTACCACATCACCTTCAATATTCAAAGAACAGCTGTGAACTCGCCATGCGATGAGAGCTGAGCCAGGTAACATTTGACAGCCTATTGTGCATCTATGAATCAAGAGACTGTTGCTTAAATTGCATGTGCTCATCCATCTACAAAACATGCACCCTGGATAGGGTCTCAGCATGCTAGTGACTGCCTGGCTCTTTGGGTTGTATTTGAATTGAGGTTTGTGGTAGGTGCACTGTAAAAAAACCCAACAAACAAACCACACATACACATACAAAAACCAGTGACCAATACAAGATAATAGACAGATGTGTAAATAACTGTGGGAAGATTTCCAAAACACAGACTCTGTCTAACTTTTATCAGTGGTTTGTTTTCCCTCTGGCTAAGATTCTCAAAAGTGGGTGCCTAAAGTTAGTCTCTCCTCAGTAAAAGCTTCAAAAGCATCTTAATAACACAGGAATCCAAGTGCCTAGGAGAACACTTCTTAAAGGCTCTGGAAAATCTCAACCTTCCATCCACATCTTTAGTGATATGATTTTTAAACGCTCGGAGCTCACAGTAGCTGCTATTGCAGCCGAGGGCGAGGATTCTTCCGAGGAGCCTGAGGAAGTGGAGCATCTATCACACTTTGTCTGCTGGTCTGACACTTGCCAAAAAAATCACACCTAATACGGATTTCCATGTTCAACACAAGTCTAACCTTAAGCTTCAATTTTTGAAAATCCCAGAGTCAGTTTCTATGCCATGGATGCCACACCATGTGGCATTTGTATTTACAAATCAGACCACAAGTACTGTCATTTTGGGGAAGACTTCACAGCACTGTTATTCCCATATCCACAGCCTATCATTGCTGTCAGATGTGCTAGCTCTAGGCAATAGCGGGTACAAAGGGCACCAAATAAACAAGTACAAATTCTTCTCTCATGCAAATTTTATTACAGCTTTATGAGGGGACTGTAAAAGATTTCTGTGTTTAGCTGCTTCTTATGGAAAGAGGATTTTTTCCATAGTACTAAAACAAAAACAAAAACAAATTTCACCCTGGGAAGAAGGGCAGAAGGACTCCTGGCACAGCTTTTTCAGAGTAAGCTGTTCCATGCTCCTTATTCTGCAAAAGCTCCCCATGGAAAACATAGAGCAAAAGGCATTTTTTCTTTCTACAGTTTCACTTACTGAACAAGCTAGCCCGTGGAGCAGAAATCAATTAGCAAAGGAACATCAAGGCCTGGATATTACCTGTAACTCTAGGTATGCGGTGTGTCTAGTGCGGGAGGCTGGATCTCCAGCTTCTGATTGCGCCTAGGGGAGAATGTCCTCTCCCAAAGGCAATGCATCCCTTCGGGGAATAGGTACTTCAGAAACAAAGGATGAAGCAACCTTTGCAATTGCCTAGCTGCCTCTCCCGTGAGGACAGAAGGAGGCAGCTACTAGGTGCTAGAGACAGCTGAAGTAAACCCAGGCCAAGGACTGGAAGGGACCAACATAGCTACAGAAACCCTGGCGGATGCCAAGGGAGAAGTGTGTTCGGAAGCATTCTCCAACCATGCTCCCAAATCACTGCTGGTGATGGGAACAGAATCTTCGCTGCTGACACAGAAATCAAAGAGAAGCAGTAAAAAAATTGAAGGTAAAAATTAAATCAATGCAAGAACACTTCATTTCAGCTAGACCTAAGCAAGCATTTTTCTCATTGAATTTAGCCTTGCTCTCATTTCCATAAGGGTCACCTAGAGGTTATGGCTTCCTAATCTTACGTATCGATCTCATGTCTGAGCCGTTTTCAGGATGGATTGTATGTCTCTGCACTGCTTGTCAGCCATTTGTTATGATATCAAAATTCATGCAATACCACTCAGCTTCACTATATACATGGTCGCACAGTATATAATTTTTGGTCCCTAAATGAGGTTTCTGATGAAAAAAAATATATATTCACAAGGTGACATTTCTTCATGTAAGTAGTCTCTATTGTTAACTTAACATTTTCTGTTGCTATTAATATTATTGCCAGTAAGCTATTCACTGTGGAGCATGTACAATGAAAAAGAGGCACTTGAAGGTCAGAAGGAATCAATATTAATGAAAAGTAAACATACAAGTCAGGGAGGAATCACAAACCCAGCTTGAAGCTAATTTGGTTTTTTATTCCAGCAAATATGCATGGTCGCTTTTGCATTGTATTCACAAAGTTCTTGTTTGGAAGTGTTGTTAGGAACTTCTGAACTCGCCTTCGGTTTCTAAGCCACTGTATTGTCAGCCAAACATCTCTTGTTCACCAGGGTCCCAATGCTGTCCTAATTGAAGAAAATGGCAAATTTTCTTTTGCTGTCAGTAGGGGAGCTCCTAACGTCCAGTTTCCTAAGGACCCTAGAAAAGACACCAGCCATGCTACCTGCAGTCTCCACAGGGTCATAAGCCCGTTTTCCGAGCTATCGTTCTGCTTGGATGCAAAGCATATCTTCCACGTACTGACGAGCTTCATGCTAAATATGGAACAGCAATCGACATCTGTGGAGAGTTCGTATTTGGCATGTTTACACGAGTATTTATTCCTCCTTTGTCTTCAAGCAGCAACTACTACATAATGTATTTGGTATGATTAATTGTGGGAATGTTGCTCATCCCAGCATAGCATGACATCTCCAATTACATGACATCTTTCTCTCATTTGTAAGGGAAGAACTGATTTTTGTATCTTGACATGTTTATCATTGTGAGGTTGAGCTAGTTATCTTATATGGGCCTGCTCCTTAGTTCTCAGGGTTGACAGATTATGGTGTCACATTAAAATCACATATGCCTTGTTATTGCAGCTGCATCTTGAAAGGAAAGCAAATAGAGAAATCTCCACCACACAAGAGCTGTAAGATGTTTTGTTCAATGAGCCCATGGTTTGTAAGGTTGTTTTAGGCTATTATAATTTGTACAGTTATTTGGTATTTGATTTTCCCAACATTTTTTAAAATCTCAGTAATGGAAGATTTAACACACGTTTCCATACTCCTGTAGGAGCTTCAAGTGATCAGAATCTTTCCTTCTGGGTGGGATTTGCCTCACCTAATTTGAGCCATCTATTTAAAAGTTGGGCATCTGCTCTAAATTAAGCAGTCTTAGCCACCAGTGACAGACAGATGCTTCCTGAGAGATGACTTATCCCACCTGGTTTTGGCTGGAAGTTTAGAACAGGGAGTCCAGCACCCTTGCACATGGATGCAGAGCAAAGTAAAAGGAGGAGCTGTTGTTCCCAGGCAAGGCCGTTATTACAACCCCATTGGGACTGCTCTACATAGTAATGATCATTGCAGGCAAGGGGTACATTACAGAGGAGATATCAAGAAGCAAGTAAAAAGTCAGATATGAGGAAAGTCTAAGGATTCAATATTTTTGCCCAATTTGTAGTGAAAAATGCATCTTTGTAGCTCCTCTTCAAAACTCACAACATTTTGGTCATTAGGATTTTTCAAATGCATTAATGCAAAGATGTATCCAAAAAAGCTCTCAAAAGACCTGTGAGATCCAGGCTAAAATTCTCATCCTGGTGGACTCCACAGAACTTTATACAAAGTTCAAGACATCATGCAGCATGAGAAAACTATTTTGAAGCATATCTCTAGGCTTTATTGTTTTGGGTGGCCAACTTAGCTACTGAAGCACATGAGGTGCAGTTTAGCCGGGGCTTACATGTCAGAACAACCTAGAAGACCAGCTGGACAGTCACGAAAAGAGGGAAATAAGCCTCAATCATCGGATGAACGAAGTGTTCCTTTTACTTCCTCACAGTAGCATTCCAGACAGTACAGCTATTTAAAGCAAGGTGCTGCTTGCCTGCCCTGGAATTTGCAAACTAACTGGGAGTATGCGAAGGTCCACATGCATTTTAGTTCATGCATTAATGAAAATCTGCCCAGAAGCTTGCATGGGAACCTAAAACTGTATTTGTTTCTGAAGTATAAAACTTATTGTTACAGAGAAAACAGGAATCTGAGATTTGGGAAAACACAGAAGTCCAACAAGATGGTCTGAGATAATTTTCACCGACATACAAGAGGGCTTCTGACGTCCTGATAGTGTTTCTGTTTGTTGATGTTTTATTGTCTCTGAGCAGAAGGAGAAGTGACCCTTTGCACGTACTCCTTCAGATTTACCATACTTTGAAAAACTATTATTTTCAGGAGGCGTTTACAGTCCAAGACACAAACATGTGAAGGTGTCTTCTAGATGCACTTGAACAGAAAAACAGCTACACATAGAAATCGAGGAGGCCAGCGTTCTTATTTGCAAGCAAGCACATGGGCGCTTTCCCTCGCCCTACTCATTCCACAGTTGCTTTTACTGGTGAAGGCAGAGCTGCAGAGGCCAAGATGAAGTGAATGTTCAGTTCAGTAATTGCTGAATTCCTCAGCCTAGAAACTATATTCTCTACAGGCAGGGCAATGGGCTGAATGAAACCTCTTTCCATCTCTGCAAAGCATAATCTTCTGGAAACACTACCTTGTGTTTTTCATTATAGTTACTGGTATGATAATTACTTGGTTATTAATACTTAATGCTTAGCTCTTGCAAACGGTTTCGGCTCCAGCGCCGCTGCTTTATTTCTGCTGCTGTGGGAATGAGAGGGAAGAATTGGTTCTCCTTCCTTTCAGAAAATGGACCTGTATAAATTCTATCCCAGTACATCATTCTTTGGTGAACTACCCATGGGGTAGCTGGAACACCAAGCCTCTAATTTTTCATTAACCTGCACTTGCCACTGGTGAGTGTGCAGTTTCTTAAGTTGGTGATTTGTGTATAGACACAAAAATGTAAGCCACACACACAGCACTAATGCTCAAGGCAGCAGCAGCAATACAGATAAGTTGTCTCTTCCTAACTTACAATTAAGGGCTATCATTAACAAACCTGGGCAACTTCCTAAAAGAACTAATGAGTGCTTTAATTGGTTCTCTCCTCATAATATTTTTGTTTACCCATGCCCATGGGATCTCCAGCTGTGTTAAGCAGTTTTCCAATTAATAATGCATTTGAACGTAATACTCCACTTTTTCTGACTCAGCCATTTTTCCTCCTTGTTTATTTAGCTGACTTACCGCACGTCACTTCCACATATTTCTCAGCAGCTGGAACCTGCTGAATGCTACCACTGTCCCTGGGAAAGAGCTGCCTGGTACCCACCAGGTCCTCTGTGGGAGCCATTGTAGCCCTCTCTCCGCAGATGGAGAGGGACTGCCTTTGTAAACGTCTGCCGCCACATTTGTGGGTTCCGTTGAAGTTTCATGGCCAGCCCCTTCCAGTCCTCTCCTTTCCTGAAGGTTTGGGTTGTTTTTTTTTCACATTAATGACTCAGCTGTTTATTTTCCTGTTCCTGCTTCTTCTTTCAGTCTGTGAGCAAGTCTCTTCCACCTGCTGTGCAGTAAGAGGAAGGCGAGGGACTCTTCATTTTCTCTCATGTAAGCTGGAAGGCACAGGGAATGATTGAGAGCCTTAGCGAAAGAAAGGAGAGCAAATAGTCTGTACCCCTAGACTTCTTCCTTCTAGCCCTCAGAAGAGTCCCTTAGGAGACTTCATCTCACTGGCCTTGCTGGATTGCCTTCTCATTCAGTGTGCCCTGCGCATCTCCTGTTCTCCGCTGGTGGTGGAAGAAGAAAACAAAAATATCATGAGAGAGGCTAGTCTCATGGCCGAAACTGGAAAGCATGTATCCCAAATTAGAGGCTCAGACTGCTCAGATACACTCCTGAACCAACTACCAACCCTGCTGTCAAACCAGTCCTTCCCCAGTTATTTGGAGGAAGCCACTGGTGATCATTCACCAACCGTTTCATACGTTCTGAGGAGAGGAAGGTTACCCCCAACCTGAAATAAGGAGTGCCATAAAATAAAATAATGCATGGGAACATGAACCACAAAAAAAAAAAAAAAAAAAAAAAAAAAAAAACCACCAAAAAGACAAAAATGCAATGAGTACAGTGGCTCCAGCACACCTGTTTCAACTTCCACTGGAGTAGAACAGCAAAGAGACAAGTTTTGCAAATCCCTGCACAAAAGCTGCTCTGTCCAGTTCCATCACCTGGATCAAAATAACATGTGAGGGAGCCTTGCTAGCAAGCACCAGGCGGATGGGCAGGTCTCAGCTCAGAGCCCACTGCCAGCCCCAGGAAAGTACAGTTAAGAGACACCCTGTTTTCTCCTCTCCACAGCAGCTCTTGGCATGCCTAAGAAAAGAAGATGCTTTAACACAGGAGCAACAGTAGCACTAAAAAGAACGCTTGTGTGTTAAATCATCAGGAAAAAAACAATGATTATCCTTTTCTTCTTTGTGTTCTTTTTGTTTTCCTGCCAAATACTGGAGAGAACAAAATAGCAGGTTTTTTTGCTGTGCAAGGCAAACTTGTAAAGTCAGACGGAAAACAAATCTTGAGCAAATAACTCAAAGCAAATAGCTGGAGGAAGCGACGGTGGGGAGGTAGGCAGCGGGAAGACCAACTGATACATTTTCAGCCTTTGCTGTATTAAGCCTCGAAGTAGGAAGATAGATGATCTCTCCATAATCAAGACATGTCCTGCTTTCTCTGGTGAACAACAAAATGCTTAAAGCTACATCCCAAGCCTAGAGCTGCCACTAACAATCCACGGTGCAGCTCCAGACACTTGGGGAGCTCTCACAAAAACAGCCATGGGATTGGATCTGACTGGGGAGGAAAGCTTGTGCTTAGAGCTAGCTCTAGCTAACCTAAAACAGAGTGATGGATCAGCTCAAAATACTGGCTTTACACAAATGTCTACAATTCAAGATTTTATTATAAACTTTCAAGACAGAGAAACATGTGCATCCACATAGACAAAAGAGTCTACAGGTTTTGGGGGGGACTATGGTTCTCCCTAAAGCTACCTCCGGAGCCTGGGGATGCTCCTGACGACCCATCTCCAGTGGGTGATCAAAATGACATGAAGGGATCTCATCAGACCACTCTGGACTGGCAGGAAGGTCTCAGCCTGGCACCCTAGAGACAGGACCCGGTCTGATTCAATGTGACCATGGACACCTCAATGGACTTGCAGTCTGGTGGCCCAGCTCAGCAGTGTGCTGGGAGGACGGTAAGAAAAATACCATCTTAGAATATTCACCAAGGGCCAGACTAGGACACACATCCCTGGAAGTGTTCAAGGCCAGGCTGGATGGGGCTTTGAGCAGCCTGGTCTAGTGGGAGGTGTCCCTGCCCAGGGCAGGGGGGTTGGAACTAGATGATCTTTAAGGTCCCTTCTAACCTGAACCATTCTATGATTCTATGTCTGTTTTGGGTAAAAAGCTCCCCACTGGGCTGACATCACCAGGATTACCTGATGCCACTGATTTCTGAATGGTAAAGCTGAGGGCTTCTCTGCAGGACTGGAACTATGGTAAAAGTGATGGAGAGTAAGTGTGGGCAGCTGACCCTTTTGGCATCAGTGCTTCATCCACTCTGGGCCGGGACACTGACAGCTCCGGGCAGTTCTCCGGACCTCGAAGCCACGCTGGGAGCAGAAGCGTGCTTTGTTTTCCATCCCTGCATGCATTCCTCTGCAAGAAAAACTCCTTGAGGCCTAGCCAAGCCAGCATCTCTTGTTCTTGGACTCTCCCACCATATTGGACTCTTTATGAGGGTATTGCTTTCTCTTCTTAGTTGCTCTTAATGTGAAAAATGAGCTCCAATCCCCACCTATTGGCACACAAAGGAACCTTCCTCTTTCTCCTTAACCCTGCTGTGACCGCAACAGCTGCTACAACGCAGAAGTACTGATGCGCACGTACCACATAACTCAGTTTGCTCCCCGTTCCTTAAAAAAGAAAGGTGTCTTCCCACGCAGCAAGCTGAAAATCCTGCCTGTTTAAAATGCAAAACAGCAGCAAACTGAAAGAGACCTGGAGAGGCCACTGCCTGCTGTAATAGGATTAAGGGCTATATCTCAGGCAATGCTTCTGGAATCAGCTGTTTCTTATCTGGGCTTCTTTGTAGAAGCTACGATCTCTTTGTACCAGACCCTGTTACTGGGCTACCTAACAAATGCTATTTTTGGCTGAGTGTACAAATGCCATTTTTGGCTGACTGTACAAATGCCATATATAAAACCTGAGTTTCTAGAAGGGAAGCTAATTTGTGACTGAATAGCCAAAATGCAGGTGCTTTAATTTGTGAAATAAATGCAACTCTCCTTCCCTCAACCTTTCCTAAGGAGGCTGTCTCAAAGAGCAGATTGTACTTTCTCCCAGCTCCTCTATACCACGCACCGAAGATTATTTTTTTTTACCACAATTAAGTCTCTGAACTATTTTGAAATCCCACACAAAGACAGTCCGGTACAACAGGCATTGTGCACACATGCTTCCACATGCCTCTTGTTTACTACCAGGCACACCAGTATAACCCATGCTATGTAAACTTGTTCCCTCATGGTCTCCCAGACACATCTCCTGTTTCCCATAATCAGAAAATGACGGGTCTTATGGAAAACAAGCAAGTGGTCTAAAAAAAGTGGCATAAAAATTACTTCTTGGTGCCCTCCTCTCTTGTTCTCACAGAACAGCCATTTCTCCTTCACCTAATAAAACACCCAGACAGCTAATTAGCTCCGTCTCATCCCTGCAGTCAACACATTTTGCCCTACTGAGAGGCTGCTGGTTTCCAGGAGGAGCAGGGGAGAGGAGGACTACAGGAGACGTCCCTGTCTCTCCCACTCCCCGGAGCTGAGCGTGCTCCCGTTTTACACAGCCGTCAGTTCCCGGAGCCCAGGCCCAGTGCAGAGCAGGAGAAGAGATAAGGATAAGAAAGTGCCAAGATTTTCAGTCCCCCTTTTCTCTTCCTGCACTCTGTGCTTAACCTCGTTTTATGAAATGAGCTGGATGACTTTCATAGGCAAAAGCTGCCTGCACAATGATTTCTATTCCACTCACTCCCAGCCCTTTTCCTCCACAAGTAAGAGCCGATAACCATCTCTTGCAATTCAATAGGCTTCATATCGTCTCCAGGAAATAATTGAACCCTTTGTGGCTTTCAGAGCAACATTTTGGTATTTTCCCTGGCATCAAAATACTGCTGGTTTCTGTTTAAGTGGAAGAGATGGCCAGTCCGCATTAGCTGGGGGAAAAGAGAAAGCCAAGAAGAAGACAAGTCAGCTGCCTGGGAATAAACAGGGTGAGCAGGGCAAAAACAAGCGTTCCCAATGGGAAGAACCAGTTCTTTCACTGTATGTTATCTGGCCTCCCTCTTTGCCTCACCCTAAAAACCAGAAGAACTGGGAGTCTGAGCCCAAATCCCTTATTTCAATGGGACCAATCCCCCACTTCACTTCCTACCAAAATAACCTGACATGTTTCTGTTCTGTTCTCCTCTGTCTGCTACAGAGCATCGCTGCCATCACGGTCCTGCAAAATAAGTCATATAGATGATATAGAAATCGCAGATGACCTGCACTTTGTAAGAGAAAGCTAGAGGAAGGAACTGGCCAAGCTTACCAAAGCCCATGCCCAAAGTAAAATTAGCTATTTATCTATCGTCGTGCATTTGTCTGGTGCTCTCCAGTGACAGTTTGTTGGGTACAGGAGATCCCTGGATACTGCCAGCCTGAAGTTGGAGTTCCACCCGGTAAAACTTTTCAAGCAGACACAGCCTCCTTACTCTAGATGAAATACCTTCATCTGAACAGTCAACCCACCGTAGCTAAAGGGATAGCCCCCGAGATGGCTGCGTACCACTACAACCTTTGCAAAACCTCCAAAACCTTTTCTATGGTGATTTTCAAACACATTCCTGCAGGGCTTTCACACACCACATCCTTCTGCCTGCCCACCATTGATTTCGTGCCCTGTCTCCTCACTTTAGTGCCCACAGACTTCTGCTGGAAGCATTAATGAGAGCAATGTGCAAACAAATGTGGAAAATAATCTCTAATGCTGCAGGCTCAGAGGCCAGCGGAAACCAGAGGATGTTTTCTGGCAAAACAGCAGCAATAAGAGCTGTTCTCTAAATAAATAATGTCTCAGAGAGTATGAGCTTGGCACTTGCAAAGAGACCTTGGGCTGAAGGCTCTAACCAGTGTTTCTTAGCCCCCTCCAGCGAAGCACTGACATACAAGCCCCTACCATTAAGCCATACACCAAGGTAGGCATGGTGGCCAAAGTTCACTCAACAGGCAAAACTTCAGGAGTTCTCACCTTTCCTGTTACCTTTATAAAGATGCTTCATCTGGCTATAAAGTAATTAAATACTACATCATCCTCCTTTTACACAGGAGGAAACAGCACCTCGGAAAGGTTAGAGCTAGGAGACTCCTCGCTGGGCACTCAGGAAAACAGAAGCACAACAAAGCTCAGAGCATGACACGACTCTCAACATGAGCAAAGCCACGTAAGCGCCTGACTGCCAGACCATCTCCCTGGATTACAGCTCCTGAGGGGCAGACCATAGGAATGCCCTCCCGCTGCCAACCGCTTGCACACCAGCTGCCTCTGCCCTACCAGGAAGGACCAACAGTGGCCACCAGTGTCTCGCCCCATGGGGCCAGCTCCTGCCTGCCCGCACAGGGGCATCTCACCCCGTAGGCTTCTCCCTTTGCTCCAGCCACTTGGGTCTGCACAGCAGACGATCAAGAGCTCATTATGAAGCACAGAGGCCGCTCAGTGGCTACCACACCTTGCGCAGAAATGTTATGACAGTTGTCTAGGGGGTTGTTACCGCTGTATACCACATGCGCTGGGGCTGGTGAGGCGGAGGAAGCCAAGGCCAGTGGCCCATTTGTTGCCTGCCCTGATAGACATCCTATTGATAGCTCCATCTCACACTGGCAAAGCCCTTTGTACCACTCTGGGACAGCTGCTCTGATGCCAAGAATTCCTCGCAGGCTGGCCAGCCCTCGTGGTGCTACCAGGGAAGCTCTAGTTTCAGCAAAGAATTTGATGGTTGTCTGGCAAGTGTATAAATCATAAAAGTAGCTTTGTTCTGCAACACTTCAAACCTTTTGGGGTCTCTCGTATGGCTGCAGTTTGCTGGCACTTGCTGTTCGATTTATATAAGATAAGCTGTGCAAACTCGTACCTTTCCAGCAGGCTGTTATACCACACAGAGATGCTGCCCTGCTACTCTGAGCTGCATTTTGCTGACAGCAGGGCCTTTTTGGAAGAGGTGTGGCCGCTTTTTTTTTTTTTTCGATATTTCATTTCACAGGAAACCAGTCCAGGCTTTTAAAACTGATTCACTTAAAACTAGGAGGCTGCATCCAGGCGAGCCCTGTGCTTAGGAAAAGAGACCCGGAAAGAAAAGCTCTCAGTATTCCCCAAAACAACTGGAGCCCAGCCGGCAGCAGAGCAAGTCGCTTTACTGTGGGAGATGGGGAGGATGCAAGGCCGCTAGGGATTGGGGCTGCAGGAATTTTCCGACCCGCAGGTTAAAAAATGGGCCTGAACAAAGAGGAATTCAGACACTTCACGCTGGATTCCCACGAATCTGTAGGCAAAGTGCTACTGTCCAAAAAAGTCCCTGCAAAAGTGCGCTGTACGGGTGCAGAAAGAAAAAAACCCCACTTTGCCTGTCCGTGGCGTTTGTTACCCAGACAGACCCCCACAGAGAGGGCACGGGCAGCAGCCACGGCAGCCAAGCATGCCCGCACCTCCGCAGGGCAGCATCAGCAGCTGCTGCCTGCAGAGGAGAAGGCGGCAAGTGAAATCCCCTTTGTAGACACGGCCCGGGGCAAAGGCAGCAGTTGGAGTCTCTGGGTGCCTCCAGCAGAGAGGAAATGGAGGCAGAGGCTGCCATGCTGAGCAATGGTCCCACCCTACCCCCTACCCCACCGCCGGCCAGGTGGGAAAGCGGCATTACGTGGGCAGGGAATGGGTGTATCCCAAGAGGGGTGGGCCAGGCTTTCATCTGGTGTGAATCTGCCTAGCGCCTTTGATGTTGGTGGGTCTGACTAGGTAGGTTGGAGCAGGAGCCCTGCGATAATAAGGTGAAGCCAGTGGAACCTGCTCAGAGGCTCGGCTCATTTGAAAGTCAGGCTTTTTATGGGGCTGCTGAGCATGGAGAGCACCTGCGCAATGATGCGATGTGCAGGTACCCAAGCTGGAGGCAGCTAATAAATGAGGAAGGAAGAACTGGAAAGAAAAAAGAAAAGCTTCAGTTTTCAGCAAAATCTCCAAATTTCTTCCAAATGCAAAGCACTGAGTTCTGTGAGTCGTCAGAAACCTGTACTTAAATGCAGTGTTTAAGCCTTTTACTCAAGCTAGACAAGGTGTTTCCAAACTGCGCTTAAAAAAAAAAATGAGTTAAATTCGTAGGATGTCAGGATGAGGGCTGCATAAAAGAAAAGGCTGTTAACATCAGTCCAAGCTCAACACAGGTTGCCCTCCTCACCTCCTCGGTAGCTGCACCGCTGCACTCTCCCATCCCCGCAGGTCGCCGGAGCTGCTTGCCGGGCTGCGTTTTCCTTTTCTGCCATTCCCCAGAGGTGCAGGCTGCGGCATGGTTTCTCACCACCATGCCAAGTGATATGGTGAGCCAGGGCAATCTTTCACTATAACTGGGGGGGGTGAGCGTCAGGGCTCTGGTGGACACATCAAGAATTCTGAGCACCCACGTGCTCAGCCCTCTGACAGCTGGAAGGGACCCTGTGGGCAGCAGGACACACGTTGGAGATGGCCATGTTTACAAATTCTCTTTACAAGTGATGTTTAAAGGCCCTGTGGACCACAAGAGTCCCGGGGAAGAATGATTTTATGAAGTCCTACCCTACATCCTAAGGGCCAAGGGAATCTGTGGGTTGGAGTGAAATGAAAAAGGAGTATCATTTGGGATCCTAGATGGAAACATATGGGTGGGGAAGAAACGTGTTTCAAAGCTCAAGCTATGTACATATATATATATAGATGTGTCTCTACGTATGTATGTATGTATACATACGCCTCTCTTTTAATCACTGAGATATACAAACACGCAGTGCACACACATACACGCACATGCCCACGTGTCCATCCATGGTGAGTGGACCCTTTGGTGAGTGCAGTCCAGTGACTTGTTACGGCTTGCTGCCCCTGACTCCCCTGGAAGGTCAAGACTCATCCTTTTGGGGAAACAGGCCGCCCAAACCAAATAAAAGAGGATGAAATGAAAGCAGGGACTGCAAAAGGCCAAGGAGTTCTTTTTACAGCTAGTTTCCACTCCTGTTGATCCTCGAGCCTCCAGGATTGGTGCAAGCTGGGAGACGGCAGTTCCGGAGCACTGTCACTCCTCTCGCATTCGGCCTGTCCATCCTGCTCCGCTGATGGCCATGTGGGCATCCCTGCCTGTGTCTTCTGTGATACAGGTGGCACGAGTTGTAGCCTATTTTGTTCTTCAGCAGGAGGTGCCAATTTAGAAGTTTTCACTGGCCAGACCATTTCGCCTCTCACCCTCCACCCAGAGTCTCCCATACCAGGCAGACGATTAAATGCATTACTGTATGCCAGCATGCACTGGTACGGAATGTTTCCCAATTGCAAATATCAACATGGACAGGCTGTTTTACACTTACCAAGGAAAACACAGCAAATGGACTCTTGGTTTTCCTCGCATTTACCAAGATGTGAATGAGCACTAACATCACTAAATCCAGCCAAGTTACAGCCCGGAGTAAATGAGATGCAAAGGGGCTCAGAATCTCAAACAGTGAAGTTAGGGGCACAGAAAAGCTCTAAAACTTAGGAAAGAGCTAATGGGGGAGGCAGGGGAGGAGAGGAAAAATAACAAAGCACCTACCTGCAGGCCATAAGACATGTTTCCCACAGGAAATTAAAACTTCTAAGTCATTGAATATATGGCACTATGCGTGCCCACCTAAGCCCATGCCAGGAAGAAGAAATAAAAGACTGGGGGAAGGGGAGGGAGTAGCAGCTGTAGCAGGAACGGTACTCAATAACCAATGGTTTGGACTCAGGTTTCAAAGCCTCAGGACATTAGCTGATGGGGAAGGGGATGGGAAAACAGCATTGCAGCGAGGCTTTGGCAGCTGGAGCTTGTTCCAGCACTGCAGACCCGTGCAAACCCTCTGTACAGGCGATGTCCTAGCTCAGTGTCCCTCATGCACTTGGGCATCCTGGTCCACATCTTGCACACAGAGCAATAGGACACCACTACCACCCCACGAATCCCAGGGGAAAGAAAGGGCCGCTGGTTTGCAGATGCTCCTGGCTGTGGCTCCAGGGCCCTCCTCCAAAGAGAGGGTGGCAGCTGCAGTCAGAAGAAGGAGAGGTTCATGGCCGAAGAGCAGAAAGGAGAGGAGACAAAGCCATGCAGAAGGCTCACTGCGCACGAGCAAGGGGCTTGCAGGAGGGCAAGGAAAGGTCAGGGAGGGCTGTGAGGAGGACAGACATATTGCCCTGCCGGAGAGGCCATTTTCCGCCGTCAGTCAATGGGCTATGGTAGAGGAAACACGCTCACATGCTTCATAAGCTGCAAAAGCCAAAGCAGATTTCCCCGGGGGAAGCCTCTGCTTCTTCCAGGAACATTTCCCACTAGTTGTTTTTTTCCATTTTGTTTGTTTGATTATTTTTTTTTTACACATCTCCTTTCTGAGAGCCTCCCATTTCCAAACAACGCTGTGTTACCACCAGCTCACAGACTGAGGTCTTCAGTGCCAGCCTCTGCCCGCGGCCGACAAAAGGCAGAAACGCCTTTGCCCAGCGGCTGCTACTTCCCTGCACCAGTGGGGAAAACCCTGCCTTGCAAGGAGCAGCCCCGTTAGGATGAGCGGCCACTCTGTGGGATGGGTACATCAGGTCTGCACCTCCTTCATACATCCTTTTGGAGGCAGACCCTGGAAGCAGCCCTGGACCGGCTGCAGGGGGATGGATGTCCACTCTGGGTGGCCCAGCCATGCCCATTGCCCTGTATGGGGACCATCTTTTCTCTGTTCCCTTTGAAATCCTATAGTCTGCAGAGGATATTTCTAGGCTTTCTCATCAATGGTTGCCTTTCCATCTCAACTGAGGTGCCTGTCACTGAAGCTCTCACAGCGGAGGCCACACTGCTCTGGTGAAGGAAAGGAGAGATAGCTATCTACACAGCTGTTGTAAAGAAGGTCATTTAATTAATCTCCTTCTTCACTTTCTAATTTCTCCATATATTTTTCCTCTGCAACCGTTTGGGTATTTTTTCCCCTCATAGACCTCCTCATCCCCACAGCACACCAGTTCCCTTGGCCTTGATCTGGAGGAAAGCAAATCACATGCAACTTTGCTTTATCTCTGGCAGCGTTCATACCTGCACAGCACCTCTCCAGATTAGGGGTGAAATCTCAGTCCTAATCACAGCAACTGCTGAAACTCAAAAGGGGGCGAGGGGGAGAGGTAGCAGTATTTCTGCTGGTCCTGAAACAGCCAACTTCATCAGACTTCTCAGAAAGGGTCCTTTTCTTTTTTTCCTTTAAACTTAAAAAAGGGAAGTTGGTGCTGATGTTTATTCCTCTGCCAGAAAAGAGGTAGACACAAGTGCATGCTCTGATTCTGGCCTGACCCCACTGCTGTCTTCTGCACCAGAAAGGACAACGCTAAAGACGCTCTGCTTCCCTGTGTCCGTCCAACCCTGGTTTAGGTAGCACAGCAAGGCTTTGCTCTCAGGCCCAGCCAGAACCCCAAACTGTGCTAAATACTGCTGTTACTGATGGTAGCTTTCATGGTGTGGTAACCTGAATCTACGGAAAACAACCTGTGGAAGAACCAAGGTATTTTGCACAAGCTTGGAAGGCTTGCAATCAGCTGGAAGTGACCTCTGATTGCTGTCCTGCCCTGGCCCCAGGACCTTCCAAGCAAAAGACTCTCCCATGTGGAGACCTCAAACCATTCCAGCTCTCTGCACAATTACCTGTACAGGGGAGTGCCTGGAGGCACTGCTCGGGAAATATAGTCACTTTTAATGAAAAGGGAGTCCTTGCATGTAACAGCTACAGGAGAAATCTAGCCAGAAGAAGATTTTTACATATTTTTTTCTGAATATTCAGGATCAGTTTTTTCTGGCTCACCTGCAAGGGAGGATATGTCTTGTTCACAGCAACAAGGAGCAGTTACATGCAACACTCATGTTGAGTGCAAGTTATCTGACATGGCACTGGCCTGGAGCTCCTCTGTCAGCATGACTCACTCATGCACACCAGAGAACTAAGTAAAAAATAAAAAAGGTTGGTTTGCTTGTGCTTTGGAAAATGCTTGAATAAAAAAAGAATAATATTATTTTTTTTTAATTAAGAAAAAAAGAGACCACAACACGTCACCACATCCCACGGACTCCTAGGCAACATTCTGCAGGGCTTCAAGAAGAAATAAGGTCTTTGTTCTTAAGCTGGTGAGCTGGACTCAGCGAGGCGGGCCAGATCCACGAGGCAGGCCAGCACACTCCAGCAAACTGCAAAATTTAGCAGCAAGTTTGCTGACTGTTGGGATTCACAGCAGTGGGTTATGGACTTAATCACCTCCACGCTGCTCACAGGGATGGAGAAAGAGAGGAGAAAGTGAGAGGAGAAGAAAGCTAGTGTCAGCAGTCATCTGGTATGTCGGGCACTCATCTAGAAGTGAGACAACTGGCATCCAGTTCCCAATCTGAAGACTAGCTAAGGCTGATATACAAGTGATTTGATTGCTGGGGCTGAAAAACCCCAGGCTTGAGCACCCAAAGGCACAGCTGTCACCACATTCACCTGGTGGAGATGGGCCAAAGTCCCCTGAGGCAGAAGTAGGACTCAACAATGGATTTCTGACAGCATCCATGAGCATCCTCCCAGAGAGGCTATGGGATAAAACTCAGGAGGGTTCTTCATGTTGGCAAAAACAAGGTCTGAGATGCCCTGAAAGCCAAGTCACAGCAAGCAAGCTGGGAGAAAGCTGATTTAGTAGAAATGGGTAGGAATACTCACAGGCCTATGCTGTGAGAATTGCACATATCTGACTGGAGGACATATTTGGGATGTTACCAGTACAAACCCACTGTGGGTCTCCAAGCAAAACCTGAGTATTTGGGTCCGTCTGCATTCACTGTGTCCTCCTAGCAAACACCCAGTTAAATAGACAGAAGAACAGTAAAACCAAGGGTGGTATACCACATGCATTTATTTTTAAACGTGGAAAAAGATGTACCTCTCCTCTTAAAGCAGTATTTAAAGAAGCATCCTCTGACTTCGTCATCACAACTATGTATTTTAGGCAGGAGTTGCCACAGTGGGAAAGATTCAAGCTCCAGCCTGTTCAATATCCAGAGGCTTCATTATGTGCACATTATGAGTATTTGTCTAGTCTTGGCTCTGATGTGTTAACCTTCACAGCTTTCTACATGGAGAACACCTTAACATTTCTGATTTTCCCAGGGTGGAGGTAATTTTCTATATTCTGTGGGATTTACCTTCAGCATGGCTCAGAGTCTTGAGGTTTTTTACGTTACTATATCCCAGCTTAGCTTTAGCCAGAACCTGTCTGAGTAGAAGCTGTATTTTATTATGTATTTTTGTTGCTAACTAATTAGGAGTGCAGCTGTAAATAAGAGATAGAAGGCTCGCTCTCTGCCAGATTAGCAGTAAGCCAAATAGCACTTTGTTAGCAGCCTGAAGCTTGAGTCTAAAAGGTTGAAAAGAAGATGCAATAAACCTCTGCCCTCTTCTTCAATAGGAGAGCGAGACCTAAAGAGGTGGCCCGTCTCTCCATTCAGCTCAGACGTTTTGACCTGAGCAGCCCTTTGTTCTTGGGAAAACAGAAACTGGCCCGTGGAAATCAAAATGCCCGGGGCTGTCAGGGGCATGGGCATGAGCAGGCTGGGCTAGGAACCTGTGATGGGTTCAGAAAGCTGGAGCTGGAGGAGAGACGGCTGCATCCAGGCTGGAGCAGGCTGGGGGGGCAGAGGGACCGTTCACCAAGAGAAGGAATCCAAGTGGTCCATCTCCAGTGAAAAAGCAGCAGTGACAGGGAGCAGAGCTTGCAGGCAGCAACTTTGAACAGGCAACCTCAGGGCCAGCTAGAATTTTTAATAACCAATTTTTACTGAACCAGGCCAACAGGCCCACAAATAAATAAGTAAATAACTAACAGCTGCTCTGAAGTTGCACATGAGGTTTTGTGCTAAGGACGGAAGATGGTGACAGGATCTGCCAGGACCAGCTTGAGCTCATGCAATGGACTTCACAAGTAGGGAGGCGATCATTAGGGGAACAAGCACTCTTTGGCCAGGCAAAAAAGCCTACTCCCACTGAAGTCAATGACCACTTCTTTCCACTTCGTCCTCTTTTCCCTTTACCCCTTCACCCATAAATTCAGTGAAAGGCCAAGCATTGGATAAGGCCCTGTTCAAATCACACTTGGACGGGATGGGAGTTTCCTCCGCACCCTGTACAGCACAAGACTAAAATCTTTGTGTGAAGAAGCGCTGCAGGATCAAGCTCTCAGACCCCAGCTGGCACATCCCATTTCTGCATTTCAGGAGCAGAAGCCTTAAGCCTTGCAGGAGTATCTTGCTGAACATGGGGTTTCTAACAACCAGAGCAAAATGCTCAGGGGGCAGATTTTGAAATAATTAGGAAATACTACTGAGGGGAAGGATGGGATATTTAATTTTTTTTTTTTCCTACAGTTATTTCTTTGTTAACAACACAGTCAGCACTAGGGACATGTTTTAAAGACTATTCCTTCCCCGCAGTGATGCCACGACATGCTCCACCAGCTGCATCAGAGCGCTGCACTCTTCTGAAAAGGGGCCCTATGTGAGACAACTATTAATATGTTCCAAATGAGTAATTATTCTTGCAAATAGGCACCTGTAGCAAAATGAGACATGCAAAGCACCTGCATTAAATTAGAGTGGAATAAACCAGGAGACAGGTCTGAAGGGCTTTGAATAGCTCAGCAGAGAGTGCTTAGAGCCTCTTTGGCAGGTGCTGTCTCCAGAGGGTGAGTGGGAGGGCTCTTAGTCCTAGAACACTACAAGCAGCCCAAATATCAGGAAAGACAACACTGCCTCACACTTTCACACCTCTTACACCCAGGTAAACACTAGACCAAAGCAGCACATTTACCTTGATTTGCCAAAATCAGGTTGTGACTACAAACGGCCTTTGCTCGTTCTTGCTCCGTCGCTGGCAGGTGAAATAAAACTTTGGGCACCACAATAAAGCAAGCTGTGAGCCACAAGAAGCAGAGGACAGCTAGCATAGATCCAGACCTGCCTCGTGGCTCAGCCGGATCATGTCTCACACCTGGGGCAACAAGCAGGTCACCAGCCATGGTGGCGGTCAGGATGGCTCTGCAAAAGCTATGGTGGCCCTGAAATAGGGTAACAACTTCTCTCATTCAGAGAAAGACCTTCCTGCCCCAACTCTTTTAGTACAAGCAGCCACCTAAAGCAACTCCTACTGCAATTGGCACAAATTATCACACACAAGAACTGAAAGTCCTGTGGCTTGGAAATCTTACATGTATGTCTGCATGGTGATGGCTTGAGTATCCTGACAGAATAACACGAAGTCTCTACTGCTGCCACTCGGGCTGTATTTGCACCGAAAGGTACTAGTTCAGAAGTGACTTGTCCTCTGGAAACCTACAGACAAATACTGACTTGTACTGGAAAGGAGAAGGAAATCCAGAAATGGAGACTTCCATGGAAATTGACCTTTCTTCTGCCCTTTAAACACTCCTGCCCATGATGAGGTGTCTGCCACCTTACAAAGACTATCCAGCCTGGCACAGCTGGATCCAAGAGAAAGTGTTATTTCTGTAGCATGGCCAGCCACTCCTCCCAAACACCCGTTCTGGATGGATCCGCTCTCCAACCTGCAAGCTAATTTTTTATGTATATATTGTTTTTTAAACAGCATTTTCAACTCTGTTTAGGAGAAGGGGGAAAGCAAGAATGGAGATCTTCCTCCCCCTTGCCTTTGCGCTGTAGCAGAACCACACTGTAGTGTCAGCACTCTCATTACAATATCTCACTATCAGGCAACTGGAAGCTGAGAGGACAAACAGCCAGCTGTTGACAGGCAAAATGTGAGCCGCTGGTGAACTCTATCATCCTCACCTTCAGGCCAGAACTGGCATCTGAATCTGACTTCTCCAAACCATAGCTGTGCCTGGGGGAAGGGGAGCTTCAGTGGCAGCACAGGGGTGAGGGAGGAAATTGCAAGCCTGCACTGATTGCAGACAACAGCCTTACAGGCTGGCTCACTTAGGGGTTTGGTGGCTAAACACACAGTGACATGCCTTTGTGATAGCTTTCCACGGTCTGGAAATGCATTGCCCTCTTCAGTGCAATGTGCAAGGGGGCATCCTTGCCTGGAAATTCCTATTGTGGTGTTGGGATTTCATCTGCAGCGACAGCAGCTGTGCGAATTTTATGAGCAAAGGCTTTCAGTCTTTAATAGTTTCCACTGAGAGAAGGAAAAAAAAAAAAAAAAAAGGAGGCAAAAGAAAACAACAATGCTGTGAAGTGGTTTGCTGCATTCATGTTCTGCAGACCATATGCACACACACTGGCAGGCAGCATGGCAGGCGGGACTTTACTCGTGACGTGAGTTGTGGTCAGCAGAGGAAGCTAAAAAAGGAACTCGGGGTTTCTATTAATCGAATGGGGGGGCATGAGCTTACAGGAATCTAGGATGTATTGCTGCAGATTTACATAGAGCACAGGAGATGTGTGCCTCAGAGATATGTAGCAGATCACCAAGAACAAGCAGTCCTGGAAACTGAAAGCAGCTTCCAAGAAATGTTGAAGGTCCGAGCTGCTATTGCTCAGCGTTTTCTAAGCAAACATGGAAGAACCACACTTGCTTTCTTGCCCCTCTGGGATGTTTCAGGTATCAGACACGGTTTCCCCATAAGGGAACAAAGGTAAAATCAACTGGTTGTGTGCTGACAGCACAGAGCAATGGGGCCATGTCTCCACAGCCAGCAGGGAACCTGCACGCCAGCTCCTTGGCTGAGGGGTTTCCTGATGGCCCCGATTCACCTGACCTCGAAGGTCTCAAGAACTGAAAGAAAATGGACCAAACGTGGTGGCTCATCCCCTGATTTAAGGAATACCTTTGACCTCCCACCAGAACAATTAGACTTTTCTTTAGGTACTATGAAGACAGTCCATGGGGTTTTCCTGTTTGTAAATATTTCATCATAAGAACTTCCTCTTATCCTTCTCGTTGGGGTTAATAGTTATCTCACTAATAGCTGGCAGAAAATAGCACAATTTCTCTTGAGGATCACTGTGTCTGGAGATTGATTTATCTGTTTGGAACAGCCATCATTCTTTACAGCCACAATTCTCCTCTTTGGAAATCCCCCTGAATTTTCCTGAATTTGTGGGGGAAAAAAAACAGTAGTGCTGTTTCCAAGAACTAGCGCCACTTTCTGGTAGCATCCTCATGCCCTCTGAGTAACACAGCACTTCCTCCTCCATAAGAAAAAGTCAGTTGCTCATTCTCCCAGCAATTCTGTGGTCCAGTCCAAAAGCTAATTTCTTTCTCAGGGATGGCAGTGCGCCTGGGGGAGTTTTTCTTCCCTTTTTTCTAACTTATTGAAAGATCGTTTAATGCTATTGTTCACCTTAACAAGGAGTCCAGCTCCTAGAAGGAATACTATCAGGCAAAGCTAATCCTGAAGCTGATCAAAATGGTATCAAATTTGGGATCAATATCAACTACCCTCATTTACCATTTGTACTGTGATATGAGTTACGTTCATATGAGTTAGGTTACAGATCTCACCACATTTCAGGCTGGCCACTGCGAAAACACCAAAGAAAATGACTTTTTTTCCTCTCTGATGATCTTATAATATTAATCTCTAAGGGACCTTAAAATGATTGTGAAGGGCCAAAGATGGTCAACTAGGCAAAATTTTCATATCAGTTGGGTTTGGGACTGCTTAAGGGCTAGGAATGAGACAAAACAACAGAGAAAGCAAAGAAGCTGTTGTCATGACTTCAGCCTCAGGTTGGCCAGGGGACCAGTTCATTTCACATCGCATCCACTAGAACCTCAGGATCTTGAGCACTGCCACCACAAACCCCAGACGCAGCCCCTTAGCTCCCAGGCTCTCAGCTGGGCCAGGGTGGAAGAGAACCAGTCCTAATGAAGAAACCCTTATTCCTCCATCCCCACCCTTTCAGGCTGCACAGATCCAAGATTCCAGTTCTGCTTTTTTCTCTAATTATATGTGAAACCAAAGCCCAGGAAACCAGAGTTATTTCAGGAGAACTTACCAACAGCTTCCCCACAGACCCTACGAAATTAGAGTAGACCACTACCTCTTTCTGTGAGTGCCTGTTAAGGGAAATGATTGGCTCATGTAATTGTCATGTACAAAGAATTAAAACCCCATTCCCTACAGATGGAGAGGGCAGAACTTTACTCATGATGCTGCACATGCAGAAGAGTGACCTACCTGGTGCCGACTGCTTTACTGTGTAGCAGTAAAGCTACAAATGCTGCAAATGATTATCTCCCGGCACGTGTCACAAGAGTACAGGTGTTTTCTCCCAGTGTCCTGGCCGAACTCCAATAATTACATTCCCTCTACCTAAATTCCCTCTGCAGATTCAGCCAAGCACAATCATTAGGTCTCCTTTGCCAAAGCGTTCTCCTGTGCAGCGTAAAGCAGTTGCCGTACTTCGCACCAGAAGCAGCTGCATTTAAGTGCAAGGAAACCAACTCGTGTTACGGGAGCGAGAGAGTCTGTAAAGTGGCACCAGATCCTTCAAAGTAAGAGGTGATTTTGAAATGCAAGACTTCGAGATTTGCACCCCTTCCACCATGCTCCATCCCCAGCCAATGTACCAACGTGGCTCAATGAGCGTTGAACCCAGGCAGGTGCAGCTGCCAGCTGGGTCAGGGCCAGGAAACATGAGGGATAGGGCCAGGATGGAGAACTAGCAAGAGCTGGGCCCTTCACTGATGGGGACAGAGATTTTTGGGTCGGAGCCAGTGTGGGTGGGAGGAGGAATCATGCACAGAGCCCAGCCTGGGAGCTTGGGTACCAGGAGAGATAGCAGTAGCTGTAGGGAGACGAATTTGCTGAAAGTGATTTTTTTAACAGCCAGCTCAGGAAACCACTATGATTTTAATAGCCAATTCTACAAAACAGGCCTGAAGTGCCTTTAGCACAGCCCTAGCCCTAACAGCATCCGAGCTGTCCCTGAAGCCTCCCCTGACCCTGCTCTGCATTTAAAATGAATTCCAAGGAGCATTATAATCTAGACAAAGCGGAACAGAATTAGATTTAGGAGAGAGCAACTAAGGTGACTGCCCAGGGCCCGAAACTGGAGGGGAGTCCCACTAATCCACATCAGACAGCAGCAAAAGTCAGGCTCTCCGAGGGGGGCAGGCGAGAAGTGACCAAGCCCTGCCTTTGCCCTGTGCCCCCAGAGTTTAATGCCGGCTGTGCAGCGAGAGAAGCGGGGCTAGGTCAACATAAGCAGGAGAGGCGAGGAACAAAGACCCCACACAGGATAACAGTGAGGTGACTTAAACATTTACAGGCTCACTGCAAGCAAGGGGTGAGGAGAAAGTCAAGTTTTGTGCAAGAAGGCAGTAAATTTCCTGTTCAAATCTGTACATCGTGTTTCCCAGAAGTAAAGCTGCTAATTTCAAAGCCATCCAGACTGGTGTACAGGGCAGTGTCTCGGCAATTACAATCTGGTGCTGCGGGGCTGGTTTCTACACTTGCAGGTGCCACAGACAGCATCAGCCTAACTTTAGTGTGAACAAATCTGATTGAACAAAACCAGTTTTCAAAACCTCGTAGTGTCATAGCACACCCCTGTGCTCCCAGGCACATCCCACCAGCCCTTTCTGGAGGAAAAAAAAGCCATTCGTAGCAAAAAAAAAGCCACCAGAGAGGGGGAGAGGAGCATGGCAACCACCTAGCTGACTAAGGTCCGTGATGTGCTCCACCAAATGGCATCTCTCTAGAGACAAAGAAGCAGCTCTGTCGCAAAACAAGCGCTGGGATTGCAGCGAGAGAAGAGAGCATCGAGAGCCGTGAGCAAAAGTGAAGACATCCTGGTTTCAGTTCTAGCCACGAGAACTGGGTGAACCTGAACCTGACCCAAATTACATGAAGATATTTGCATCACAATGAAAACACGCTGCTGCTGCTGCAACGGGGGGTGGGGGGTGGGTGTTGGTGTCCTGCCTCCCCCACGCCCCCCCACCCCCCCACCCCTGGTTTTCCGGAAAAAAGATTTCTATAGCGCAAGGTTTTTGCTCAGCCCACTGCTTCCTCATTGTCCCCGGCTACTTCTCCATCCAGGGCCATAGGGGTTCAGCCCGAGCCCACAGGTCCAGCATCCCAGCCCTGAGAAGAAAGGAAGGACTCCAGCGCCTTACTTCCACCCTCGCTGCAAGCGCATGGGGTGGGGAAACTAAGGAGGAAACTACTTCTCTTCCCAGTTAGCCAGCAAGGTAAACTGGCCAGCCCCGTCCAGCAAGGGAGAGTGTGAACTGCCCACAGGGAAAGGACATCATCCCTTGTGCGCCCAGGCTGCCTCCAAGCCAGAGGCACGGCTGCGATGGGATCACTGACTAACCCCAAACGACTTCCCGGGAAGTTCGGCACCTTGTTCAGAGCAGCTTGTAAATGCACCAGCCGCCCCCCGGCTTCCTCTCTCCCTCCAGACAATCTTCTGGTCCTGCTAATTTGTTACTTCCTATGTAAAAGCCTTTTCTTCCTGCAGTCTCCCCTTTCTCCAGGAAAGGCTTCTGGGTTAGGTTTCCCAAACCTGGTCTCCTGGGTTCCCCTGGCATGCAGTTACTCCTGCGTCCTTCAAGGACTTGTCACCAGGACCTTCTGGGGGAAAAAAAAAAGTGACTACATTATGTTTCTTTTCCACATATAACACTTCACCTCCTTGCCCCCACCGAAGAGAGAAAGGAAATACTCAGAAATACGCTCAGCTAGCTGTGTTTTCAGCAGCATATGAAACAAAATTCTCCGGCAAACCTTATCTCAGCAAACGTACATTCATTGTGAAACTTCAGTTTCAAGAGAAAGATTTCCTTGCTAAGAGGGAAATTAAGTGGAAGCTGAAACGAAGTGTCGTGCCGGCCATGCTGCTCGCAGGTGTCTTCGGTCCTCACATGGCACGTCTCTGTGCAAGCGATGGCTGGAAGGATGTTAAAAGTATGTGCTACAGGGTGGCTGCTTCCAGGAGTGGGCTTTGAGGTGGTGTAAGCCAGCACAGCTCATGTTGGTTCCATGGCCTGGCTGATTTACACCACTGCACAGGTGGTCTTCACTGCTGTGTGCTACCCTAGCACGGCAGGGACACCCACCCCCTTCCATGACACTTTTGTGGCAGTCATTGCCTGGCACTGCTACCCCATTTTCCGTGGAAAATGGCAAGTGTTTTTGCCACCAGTTGGGTCACTGGACCTCCAGGTGAAATGCGCCTGCTGCCCCTGCTGAGCCTGGCGTGCAGGGACCATCTTCTGAGGAAAGTCAGGTCCCGTGGGCAAAGCAGAAGAAAAATGAGATAAAACAACAGTTTGTTCTCTTTGCTTTTCTGCTTCCAGGTGTGGCAGCGGTGGCATTACTAAATCAGACTACACCAAGGCATGTCTCTGAGATGTGTGCTCATATCCCGCTTTCTGTCATACCCTACTGCATGCAGAGGCTTCTTGGCTGTAAGAAAGAAGGAAGAACAGGCTATAGGTAAAACACCAGCCTAGGGCAGGTGAGACTGGCCCTCAAATCCTTGTCCAGCAACATGCTTCTTCCACAGCCTCAAAAATAACCTACAGGCAACAGGCCTTTGGCCCTCAGAGCAGGTCCCACACCGCTGTGGCAGGTGCCCGCCTTCCCCATCACCATACTGGGCCACAAAGCATCACTGAATGGAAGTCACACACAGAACATGATACATGGAGACACCTTAAATGCCTACACAGCTCTTGACATGGGTTTCACAGCCCCACGCACACTTGGAGACCCATGACAGGTCATACATGCCAAGAGCAGGTGTGTACCTCCTGCCCCAGCCTCCCTCCCCAGTCTTCTCCAACAGTCACACTTCAGCAGTGGCACTGGACCAGGACAAGGAAAGAGGCCATGCCATCCTAGGCAGGACTGACAGGACCTGGGCAGCTGTGGGGAGCCCACGCTGCAGAGCACTCTCTGACCATGGTGAGGGAAGGGGACAATCCTCCTCTCCAGACCAGGCAGTATTGCAGGCAACTGGCTCCCAGCCACCTGGGGCAAACGGCTATGTTTGGTGGTACTCCTGCATTACAAATAAAGACCTCAAAAGACTATCATGAGGATGAGCACATGAAGCGAGGCAATGCCTAATGCAAAATCACAGCAAGTGAATGCCTCAGGTACCAAAAAGGTCTGATCTGTCGGTCACTACTGATGTGCAGCTGTCTCTCGTTATCATGGGCTAACACCAAGAGATCCAGTTACTGCTCCGATCAACCTTCTTACGTACCCTCTGTGTCGGTGCCTGTTCACCACCGCCCCACGTAACGCTGCCACAGCCCACTGAGGGCTGGCAGAGAGGTGTGGGAGCCCATCAGCGCTGATGCCCAGATGGGGAAGCAAGCGGGCATAAATTGGGAAACGAGAGCAACCCTTCCTGTGCTGTTGTGTTTCTGCTTGTGCAAGGAGGAGGAAATGTTTGTAAAGCCCATTTCCCAGAACGACTTGCCCCTGACTGCAGGAGGTCCTGCCAGACCTCCCGCAGGGACCTTCTGCCTGTACACCTGCAGTGCAAGGGTCACCCGTGGCGCCTTTGCTGAGTGCCGTTTGTCTAGAAAAAGGACACAAACAGTTTTTAACTGTGTGTCAACACTGATAGTGGACCACGGTGGTTTTGCTCTCTTGACTTTTGCACAACCAGCAAAACGTCCCATCCCTCGTGGCACAGCCACCAGTTTCACAAGCTTTGCTGACCAATGTTCCCACAGCATTTGTTCCTTCTACTCTTCTTTCAAGGAAACTATAATACAGGGTAGATTTCTTACAGGGCTTGGCATGGACTGTTGGACATACGGTCTCAGTAAAGGTTTTGAAAAATAACTTCCAGTGAGTCACAGCCACATGCCTTTGCCTAGTCTCCCATCCCCACCCTGGTGTCATCCTCCAGCCTTGTGTGCCACAGTGTCAGAGCGAGTCGTCTCCCAGGCCACAAGAAGCATCTAAAGAAACCATAGTGGTGGCGGCGGCAGCTATTTCCTAGTTCAGGAAGCACAAACTTATGGGCTTTTTTCATGGTAAACAGCTGCTTCCTTACTTGTGCTGAAGAAAGTCCTTCCAAAGCTTTTCTTTTTAACTTCTGTAGCAAAACAAAATGAAAAACAGAGACAAGTGTGTGAAGCTGCCTTTGATTTTCTGCAGTGGCAGCAACCAACCGGGTGGGGAAAAAAAAAAAAAGAAAAAAAAATAACAAGAAAAAACAGTCTTGGACTATACCGTTTGCCTGGGCAGAGAAGAATGCTGGAGGTGGTATATGCCAGGATGACATCAGGGGAGTGATGCAACTGATCTGCAGCCAGGAATCCTGCATAGCAGGGAGCTATGCAGCATGTATATAGAGAAGGGTGTATATTTTTATACATAAAATTTGCTGTTCGGAGTACATACACCCAAGCTGACGAGCGCAGATGGTGAGCTGGATACTTTGCCTGTGTGTCTCAGCTAGGTGGAGCGAGGAGCTCTGCCTATCAGAGGTCACTTTTCCATGAGAAGAATGTGTTTCAGTTTGCGTTCAACTTTGCCAAATTTAAAGCTGTTTGGGCTGGATTTTTTCCATGCATGCTGTCTGCCCCAGGCTAAGTGGTTTTTGGGAAAGCTTCAGCAAAGTGGTTCAGTCGCTTCTCAGCACGAGGCTAGGGGAAAAACACATTTTGCCCCAGTTACAGACTACACATATGAAAAGAGCTGTTTGGGGGCTCCTGTAATGGCCCCCCACACTGGAAAAGAAATACGGCATTTGTGCAGTCAAAACCAGGCTTCCTGCTGCCCCTGTGTGATTTTGTCCAAATCAGCCACATTATAAGTTTCCCAGAAACCTCAGTGTGTGCAGGCTCAGGGGAGAATTTTTAGGGTTTGAAAACTCCACCTGTGTGCTTCATCCATGAGCCCGGACCTTGATGGAAAGAAGGGAGAAGTCTCATTTGAATGAGGGGATGAGGGGAAACAATGGACAAACTATGAGGGGAAGGTCTTCCCAAGCTCTGGGCTCTTCAAAAGCTTCTACCTCAAAAAAAGTTAGTTGCTACCTACCAGCCATTGCTAGAGAAGCAACACCTCCAAGCCCGCTAACCTCCTTCCTACCCATACGCTTAGCCACTGCTTTTGTAAAACATTGTACAGCGTATCTTCCATTAATGATGGTCAACCATTGTTACAAGAACACAAAAGGAATGGGACTATTCCTTAAGAACACATGTCCCTCTGGAACGAGAACTGGTTCCTTGAGTCTCACCTCCACTGACAGCAAAACATACCAGGGTGTAGGTTTCCTCCAAGGGATCATCCAGAGAGAGTCTAGCCCAAGGAAATCTCCCCCTGATGTCTCTCTGGCTGCCTTAGGAAATATGTTCTGGGAAATTTGCTGAGGAACCAGCCTGAGAATTGGGAAGGTCCTTCACATAACACAAACCCAGAAATGGTTCACTTTGGGGAGTCTGGTTTCTCCTTCGCTGTTTCTAGTTTAAGACCGTTAACTGCATATCCAAGAAATCCTAAGCAGAAAGTGAAGGTGACAAAGCCAAGCCCGCAACAGCTAAGAAATCCAGAATGCAAATGAGCTTGTGCTTGATTCTCTGTCCCATGAACTTTTAAAAATGTGTTTTCATGTGATGTGATCAGGTATCAACATAATGACATTTTGCTTACCCTGCTCTGGATATTTATTGCAAGCAAACAGAAATTAAACCAAGCCGCACTGATAAGCCCCTATTCAAGTAAGTACGCCTTCTAATTCAAGAGGACTATCCTTACAAGTGACCACCGAGTTTCACAATTCAGCCCAAAATACCTACACTTTAGTAAGTAAATAGGTAGGAAGAATAATTAGTGTAAAGGGCTGAGCCAGGCGCAAACTCCCATTACTTTGACAAAGAAACACCTAATTTATACAAAAACATCGTGGTAAGAGCAGGAAATATCCCATCAACTGATATAAATCACTCACTATCTCATCCTCTGGACCTAATCCCATTCAAAATTAGAAGAATGCTCTAATCAGAATCTGCAAGAAGAACGGAGGAGGTAAAGGATAATGAGATGGTTTTATGAGGAGAAGTACGTTGGCACGGAAACATGTTACGATCTGAGATGAAGCAAAAAAAAAAAAAAAGCTGGAATATCTTCTGGTAGTACATACATTCATTTTTCCAAAGAATTAATAAAATTGTCAGAAGGCATGAAGCAGAGCTGGAAGTACAGCTGATGCTCCTGTGCTGAACGCTGCGCAAGAAAGAATTGATGTGAGCGTCTTAAACACCAGCTTTTTACTGATTATTTGAAAGCTGTTTTTTTGCTTAATCCTCCTTCTAACAGGTTTCCCTGACCAACATGACTGAAATGCTATAAGCCAAGCTCCCTACTTTAAAAAGCCATTAACTGGTAAAGAAAGGAGTAAAACATGTGCTATTGATTATGTAATTTATGTGTTATGACATCCCGGTGGGCTGACATGTTTGGCGGTGACCTTAGCCTTTGAAACGGTGGATTATATAGTATAAATTTGCATCTAGGAATAGTGGGCATTTTATAGAGAAAATCTTTCTATTAATATGCCACAGCGTATGACTGCTGAATGTATTTTTGGTCCAACCTCAAAAAAGGAAAAAATGGGAGGACTTCTGCAATTTTCTAACTAAAACAACAAGCCAAAATCCCTCAGTGGCATTTCTGCAGATGTTCCAGGCAGGGAAAATTTGGCCATTTTATCTACACTCGAATTAAAGTAAGTGAGCATCTGGATTCCTTTCTGGAAGAAAAGATTTACACATTTGCCGCTTTGAAAGATGCATAAGGTGGAGAACGCTGTGTGTTTTATATATCCAAGTGAGGCACTGTTTTTCTCAGACAGAAAAATACCTCAGGTTTTCCTTTCCAGTTAACCATTTCTCTGGCCATGGCACTGATGGTATCTACTCTTCCCTGCCTTTCGGGAACATCGGGAACATCAGGAACATTCGGGAACATCAGGAACACGCTGTTGCCGGTGTGCTGCGTTAATAGTACCAGAATAACAAATCTCCTACAAACGGGTCCAATCCTCTGCAAAATTTCAGGCTAGTTTCCTGCAGAAATGAGCCTTATGCAACCACACAGTGTGTGGGTGGGCCCGTGTGTCTCCGGTTATCTGCCCTTCCCCTTCGCCCTCCCAGGAGCTTTTCAGCTGCGTAGGAAATTTCCATCAAACGTGACAGAGGGGTAACTTGTATCCGAGTTACTACAAACCCTCGCACTTTGTGCAAGCGGGTGGCAAAGGAAAGAAATTTTAATGATGCCCCCAGTGATGGGCTCCCTAAAATAACAAGAGACCAGCTTGCCCCTAATTAGACATCAGAGACTCTACACGACAGTGGGCAAGTGGGCCTCTTGCCACCTATGGCAGAACAACTTGCTCGGTGAGACATTTCTATTTTTATTTTTCATGTAAGGGAACCTGCAGTGAATGTTCTGAGGGACATAGGGACAGATCAGGAAGAAAAAAAAATCATTGAAACTGCGTGTGCTCCTTCTGCAACGCCTGCATGGTTATCTAAGAAGCAACAATCTTTTTACTCTTCATTCCATCCTCGCCTTGACTAATTTTGTTCTTTAATTATGACTCCTGGCAACCTTGAGTACAAATGAGGATTTTCCTCCTTTAGGTAATGCATGTTCTTGGCTCTGAGGAGGAGGCTTGTCTGTCAAAACATTAGCTGCCTCTTTTATATGTTAAGTATTAATTCTATTTATCTTCGAATTATTTTCAAATACTGGAGGCATTCTTCCCTGTATTGGAATGCAACAAGTGCTTAATTTCAGGTTTTCATGTTATTCTTGCTCAGATATGAGGCCAAAAATGAGTAATTAAATTCTCATTTAAACCCCATTTCCTTAAATACACCTATTCTCTTACCACACACAGCCTCTTAACTAGCCCCATGCTTTTTCACAGGAGGCAGGAGCCTGCAGCCCATGGGGACAGGTACAGCCCACAACTTCATTTCAGATGGCCTGTAACCACATTATTATTATTCCACCATTTACTGGGTAACACTAAGGCACGTGTTAATGTGCGGCAGACCAAAGGTGCTCAAAAGGCTTATTTGTCCCTCAGCAAGGAAAGAATTTCTTGTCCCTTATGTAAAGGAAGGAGTTAATGGCTTACCACCACCTAACGCAGAGGTCCTTCTGCCCTGCTAGGTATGCCCAGTGACAGCCTTTACACATGCTCTCGTCTCTATGCTTCCAGCAGAAAGAAAATGAGAGATTAAATCTGCAGTGGTCCGAGGAAGACTGAGAGACAAAGGTGGTTTGTGTGCTCTGTGCATTCAGGGCCAAAACCAGTGCTAGCATCCTGGCAGCATAGGCCCGTGCTGCCCTGCGTGCTAGTCCTCCAGTGCCTCCAATGGCCATTGGCATTATTCTTCACTTCTACCAAGGGCTTCTCCATGTGAGCCAAGGAAAGGGAGCTGCAACCTCTCTCACTGACAAAGGCATCACTCCTCTGTAAACTGAATGAAACCACCACCTGGTTTAGTTCTGCGAAGGGAAGAGACAGCAGAGGGAATGTTGTCACGACCAGCCCGCTCTAAACTCCTGCTGAGACCGCAGAACACGCGACTTCAATCCTTTGAGCTACCCATGACCCCAAATCCTAGAAATGCATGTAAGGCACTGCAAGATGCAGGCAAAACTTAGGCAAGAGGCACAAAAATACTGCCCTGTATCCACAGCAACACAAGCACATGAGAAGTCGAGAACTCCGGCATGCCACATATTTGAGGCCCCGCCAAAGCTCTCCTCAGAACCATGGATGGATACGTGAAGAGTAAAATGCACTTCAGAAACACTTTCCTACACTCTTTGGAGGGGAAGCCCTCCACACTTTGCACCTTGTGCCACCTTCCCATTTTCCCAAGGGGCATCCCACCCTGCTGTGTGCCTGAGCAAGGATCGCAGCACCACAGTGATGAATCTGTGCTTTCCATTGCTAGGAGGAGCATGACTCACAGTCCCCGTCATGACCCAGTGACTTGTGGTATCCAAAGCAAACACAGTTAGTGAGGCTTTTCAACAAACAATCAACAATCTCCTCCTAGCTGCAACAGTCCACCCCATGAAACGCAGCAGTTTAAGATTTTTTCTCACTTTGTCCCTCGCCTTTGCCTTCCCCCATCCATTCTCAAAGAGAACAGTCATGAGCAAAGCCTGCCACACATAACCTCACCTTCCCACCCAAGCTAAGACTGGAAGAATCTGTGAAGGCCTGAACAACATCCTTCTTGGTTTTCATCACGTGTCCCAATGCCTGTTGGATAACCCTGCCAGGAATATACAGAAGGAAACTAAATCCACACCTCTTTCAGGAAACTGTTCTGATTTTAGTAACCCCATCTCCCCTTTAGAGGTGGGGAGGGAAACAGCTTTGCATGGGGACCGTGGTGAGCGATAGAGGAGCTCCCTGCAGTGCCAAAGAGGAGACTTAGAGCCCGTGCTCCAGGATCTGGGCCTCTTTCACAGCCACCAGTTTCATCCTGTAGCCTGACAGGTGCCATTGACACTTTTTCTAAGTGACTCGGGAGGCTCAGAGGAAGAGGAAGAGGAGAGCAGGAGAGCAAGCAGTAACGATCTACTGGGCTGCAACACCAGGCATGGGAGACAGCCGAGTTCAGCATCCTCAGGGATCATCAGGAAGAGCACTAACACACCACCTTTGTCATCGACGTGAGAGGACTTCAGGCCCTTCCCTCATCCCCACCAGCTCACCCACACACGCAGAGGTCCACTGCACATACAGATTGCAGACAGCTGGTATCAGCAAAGAGTCTGGGTATGATTTCACACAATTTGCAATGAGTTTTTAATCTTTGCTGATGCTATCTTCAAGAGTAGCAACTGGCTTTGCGGTATCTGCTGGTAAGGAAGGGGTATGAAACTGCTTCATTCTGGCCATCAAATAGCAATCATATGTTAACGACTTTCAGTTTATTCCCCATGGTACCTGGTTCAGATTTGTGAAAGCAGGAAAACTTGCTAATATGTTTTCAAATTAAATGGACCTTTTCTTCTCTTAATGTATGTGCCTAAAAATAACAGGAGTTGCACAGTCATGTCAAGAGATTAAATTACCCTAAAGTCTGCAGAGGGATTACAGCTGCCTGAAAACAATACGTATATACTTTATTCAGCAATGGTGTGCTTACTCAAGACAAATTTGAGTGGTCATGAAGACTGCTTTGTTTCTCTATTAGAACCAGCGCTTGTGAAACGCTGTGTAGAAACACTGAAGTGTGAACCACCTGACATCCATGAACAAGTCTGTTTTAGCAATCGCCCCGTACAAAGCAAACCCAAAAAGTCATTAAAGCCACCCGGCAGGTTCCAGGTTTCACTTTCCAAAGGGCTGTCCTAGACAGCAAAGCATACAATATACAGCCACATACATCCAAACCTGCCTGAAAGTTTATATTATAGAGCCATGTTTTCAGTAATTTATGCTCCTACCAAACTAAATAACAGAGTGACGCTTTCCCTGCCCGAATGCCCAAATCCTCATTCTTTGACCCCCCACCAGTATTCGCAATGCCTGAACCAGGTACCTAGACTCTCATGGTAATTCACAAGGGGAATTATACGCTTACAGTGGCAGCTGCAAAGCCCAAACACAGGGAGGGGGTGAAGCTGCCTGACCTGGGCAAAAGAGGAATCCTCATGAGAATGGTATGCTTGTCGCCCTGCCTGCCTCAGCATTTAGTCCTGTAGAAAGACATCCCCTTGCAGGCAAGCAGCCAGCCAGCCAGCCCTGCCTGCTCTCTCTGAGGAGGAGGACAGCAGCGGCAGCACCCTGCGAGCCTCCAATAGCTGGGTGCAGATAGCATGCCTACCTGGCCCAGCACCTCCCAGGAGTGACACGGAGGGATACCTACAGGAGGATCTCATGGGACCGAGTCAGCCACGCTCAGTACTTCTGGGACATTTCAGCACCATCGCACATAAAGTAGGTACTGATGAACTCAAGGCACCTTCAGATATGGGTGAGAGATGACCCAGAGTTTTAAGGGACAAGCAGTGGGGATTTAGACACCTAACATGACAAGTCGGGCTCTGGCTCCCAGTCTCCAGTAGATTTACCTGCAGTGGTGGTGGCACCTCCCTTCCCAGCCAGAGGCAGCCACTCAGGTGCACGGGAGGACGCACACCAGATCCTCAGCAGTGACAGGCAATAGCCCTGAATGTTAGCACAAACCACCAGCAAGAGTGGTTCTGGATGCAGGGCTCAGCTGCAGGTTGAGTGAAAATAGGAATGCAGAGGAAATAGGGACATATACCTGCAGAGAGCAGAAAGACATACTGGACGAGGGAAAAAAAGACTGGGAACAAAAGGTGAGAGAAGGGTAGCAAAAAGACATCTGAGCATTTTCAGGACTCGGTGCTTCTCTGGAATGACTTGGTCCTGTCCAATAAGCCCACTCTAGCACAGACAAAACCTACACAACACACCACCCCATCCTACACTGGAGGCAGATTAACCTGGACTTGAAACTCTGCCTTTACCTGAGCTCCAGATCAGCTCAGAGGGGTAGCAGAAAGACTGAGGGGTCAGTGCCAGGCCGGGCAGCAAGGTCAACCCTTCCCAAGGACTTCAGGCCAGGAGGAGGTTAACACAGAGCAGCTCTGTTATGCCTCCCCTTCATCCCCACTTGTTGCGTATTTCCAGTGAGAAGTGGCTGGTGGAGCAGCTGAACCTCCGTCTTGCAAGCCTTCTGCCAGCAGAGTCCCCTCTGTGAAGGGAATTTGCTGCTGCCCATCTGCAGCCAAAATCTCACCCTACCCATTGATACTCATTTGCCCAGAAAAGTTCACTTCAAAGGCAACAGCTGCTCTTCAAAGAGGCAACAAATTGCAGTGAAGTGGAGAATCATTGGCCTCCCCAGGCTTGGCCAGAGCTCCTGCAAGTCTTCTGAGGGGGTCGGGGAGCAGGTTGTTTGTAAATTTTCTTTAAGAAGGAAAACCTTTTCACTGTCTTTGGAAAAGCCCATTTGTCATTTCTCGTTCATTTCAGTGTAGATTAAAAAGCGAGTGTAATCTACCTCCACTGAGATCCCACAGAAAATACCGATTGCCATCTGTCAATTCCGAGCATCCCTGTATTATTACAGGCATTCAGTCTCTGGTGGGGTACTAATGAAAAAGTGAAAACTGCTTTTTTGCTCATCATCTGACCCAAGAAATGCTGTAATTCTTTGTGCCTGGTATAAAAAAGCAGGAAACGATGTTCAGATTCTTCAGCATAATCCAGGTGTCCTCAGTTTCTTTCGGTCTTTTGAGACTGCCACATTGGGTTACCATCATGTATTTCTGAAAGGTCAAATGTGACAATAAATTATCTATCTCCAGACAAAGAGACACTCTGGCAGCCTGGACAAACTCCACAATCCCATGTGTTTTCTTACATGACTGAAAAAGGGTTTGTCATATATAAGAAAATTTTACATTTATCAGGCTTCAAGAACAATGCAAAACAAACAAAAACCCCACCCTATTTATATTGTATGTGGTTTTTGTAACTTTTCTGGCCTGGTTTTGTTCACTGTCCAAAAAAAAAAAAAAATTTGCATTTAATCAAAGACTTCAAACTCATATGGTCCCACCGTCTCTCTCTCTGTACTCTCCTACCCTTTCTTACAGCGTACCTAAAACAGCAACTGCATTCCCATACAATTATTTGTGATCCGTGTTATGCAAATAAATGCCCTAATGAAGAGCCTTATCACCACAGAGGTTCACAGACTCAGTTTGAAATACTGTGATCATGCTCTCAGTGGGCCAAGGGGAGCAGAGATTGTTTTTGGTTTACAGAGCTTTTCCAGGAAGCATCACAGCATCCTCAGCACTGAGATTGTACCAGGGAAGACGTAACAGCCAGGGGCTTTCCAGAACATCACAGGTTTTCATCTCATCAGACAGAATACCAATTTGTGTACCAGTTTTATCCTCCATAATTTCTCCACAGTTACAAAATCCTTACAGCAGCCTTCCAGTACCTAAAGGGGGATAGGACAAGGGGTAACGGTTTTAAACTGAAAGAGGGGAGATTTAGATTGGATATTATGAAGAAATTTTTTACTGTGAGGGTGGTGAGGCACCGGCCCAGGTTGCCCAGAGAAGCTGTGGATGCCCCATCCCTGAAAGTGTTCAAGGCCAGGCTGGATGGGGCTTTGAGCAGCCTGGTCTGGTGGGAGGTGTCCCTGCCCATGGCAGCGGCTTGGAACTAGGTGATCTTCAAGGTCCCTTCTAACCCAAACCATTCTCTGATTCTATGTTGGTTCACCTTTTGGGTTGTTTTTTTCTTTTAAAAAAGGCACAGAGTCTACAGAAACAGGAATTCAGTGCACTGAACTGCTTAGCAGATGAAGAGACAAACTGAAAGGCAAGCACAAAGCACTCTTACTCAAAGTGACAACGCTCATTCGGGGCTTCACGTGAAGCCCATGCAGGACATCCAGGGACTGGGGAAAAAACCCACTCAGAAGCATCTAGCCGTTCAGTTAAAAGCAGGTGGTTGTGGTAGTAGTACCCAGTTTGTACTCTGAGGTAGAGCAGTTCTGTCTTTCACATGCCTGTTTCCTGACTCAGTAGAGCTGCCACGAGAGCATCTTGTCCCTCCTAACTCTGAAGTGATGGGGCACTTGCTTATAAAGCACCACGAAGCTGCAGCTTCACCTCAAAAAGCATTTCCCCAGACAGCAGTTCTTTGCTGCATGTTTATTACCCCTCGGTGCTCTCTCTACCAGATACATTTCATTTACTAGAAAAATGTTTCTCTTTTCTAGCCCAGATAGGTTTGTCATACCACCCACCTCACCACAGCATCTGAGCAGCTTCCAGAATTACATGCCTAACATCTGTCACACGTGGTTTCCTTGCTCGCTCTCATCCTCTTGCCCAGTGAAGGTCTGTGTGCTCAGGGGCTTGTTTCATTTGGGGTTTTATTTTTAAGGATCTTTGCTAGAGAAATCAGCACCAGAAAGCAAACTTTAAATGGAGGGCAGAAGGGAGGGAGTCTGTGATTCTCCTTGAAGGAATTTCTGCCACTTAAATCTTGGACCGGCCCTTGACAACCCCTCTGTGTCCTGGACAGACAAGGTTACAAGTTCCCCTGGATCTGAAAATTTTTAAAATGAGGGTGGTGAAACACTGGAACAGGGTGCCCAGAGAGGTTGTAAATGCCCCATCTCTGAAAACACTGAAGGTCAGATTGGATGGAGGGGCTCTGAGCAACCTGATCTAGTGAAAGATGTCCCTGCTCATGGCAGGGGGGTTGGACTAGATGACCTTTAAAGGTCCTTTCCAACTCAAACCATTCTGTGACTCTATGATTCTATCTGAAAAGCGGGGGGGTTGAATATGATCCTCAGACTGGAATTCAGATTTTTTACAGACAGGAGATGTTCCAGCCACCGAGCACCTGGAACATAAAGACAAAAGCCATGAGGCTTGATGCAGGTTCTCCTATTCCAAGCCATTCAGATCAGAAACACGGGACAGGTTTCTGTCAGAAGCAGCAGTGATTCCTTAAAGCCCATTAAATCACCCATACAACCTGGTCAGCCAGCAAAGCCCCCTGTGACACCCTCACTAACCACTGGGATTGAATGAGGGAGATGCAAAGTGCTCCATTGCTGGTCAAGAAAAGAATCCAGAAACCCTCTTTCTTATTTGTGCTGAACAAATTAGCTAAAGAGTGGCTGTCAATGGGTTCCATGTCCAAGTGGAGGCCAGTGACAAGTGGAGCCCTCAAGGATCAGTGCTG